>JARFIY010000046.1:31507500-34430000 GCA_036346155.1 Sinelater perroti
GCTGTAAAATTACCCGTTTTCATCAGTACATTGCAAATAAAAGTAATCAATCATCGGCAGTTTTTTTGGTAGTTTTTCAAGATGCGTCCTGCTTTTATTTCATATCCGGATGATTATTTGGATTTTAAGCTGTCTACAAAGGATTTAATTTTATGAGTGGTAAGTAATTTTATTGATATAGAGAGCTGTAATGATATATCCAAGTAGGTGTCGGCTTATTGCTCATCATTTATTGGCCGTGAGATGAAGACGTTCCTAAGATGTGTCGTAAAGGCTTTAGCGTTTTTCTTGTCACTTTTAGTACAAGATCGACCCTCTTTCTAGATTGGCGACACGAGCTTAGTATCCTTTTTTGAAGTGTATTCACCGCTTTCAAATGCTGTTAGTCCTTGTAGGTCATCACTGAAAAATTTAACTTTGTATTTCCTAACCGTCAGTTTTAGTTTTCCAGCTGCTTTGTTGTATACTTGTTTTATTGGCGAGTAACACATGCTTTTCCATTGTCGTTTTAGTATTTGTTTTTCAGTTATTTTCTTCATACTTTTAAGAAAGTAGTCGTATTTTATTAAATGAGGTGTAGTTCTAGTTGTGCCTTACTACGTGTTTTGTATAACAGTCATACATTTTCTTACTGTTATCGCTGTATTTACTACTTTTGTTGTGGAAATTTATTGAAAGATTCTTCTCAACTTTTTCTTTAAAGGTATTTTAGTCCGTTTGTGAATTATGCAGCTGTAATGAAGGTTTTTACCGATGATAGTTATGCTTTAGGTAAGTATGGCGGAAAAGTTGTTGGTTTTTTCCTACTTTCATACATACGTGATGAATATCTTTTATAATTAAGAAATCTTAAGTGTGGTTGCATTGTAATTGCATCTTGTGATAAACTCAACACTTAGAAATCTGAACTTTTTGTTGAAACCTTGTTTGTATTGCAGTTTAGAGGAGAAGGGGACAATATGTAACCGAAACTGCTATTACGCCCACCCATTCAAGCATTCTTTGCCATGTTTGGAAAGCTTATGTTTTATGCTTTGTCTAAAAATTATTGCTATGCATTCTGTTGCATAGCTATTCGAGTGCTTACTGTCATAAATGCAGTATCCTAGGATTTTGACAATAGGATTTTCTACAAAGAACGCTTTGGAGATGAAAGAGATATCTATTTGTTGTTATATATAGTTTGTCTTTCCCATTTTATAAACTGTTATTAACTAGTTATTATTGTATATCGTTAAACTTCTGGTGCATACATCGTAGAGACTTCAGACTCAGGTTGAAAAGTAGAATCCGAAAAACTAAGTGTCATCCTCAGGTGGTCAAGGTTAAAAGTTATAACGTTTTCACCAGTGATTCTGTCAAGAATAATTTTGAAGTGTAAATGTTTGTCTGACATTGTAGATGTCATTTTAATATTTAGCTACCAACCGTATATAATTATGCATTAAAAAAATATTAGTTACCAACCACACAAAAAATTATAGACTGAAAAGTCGCCAAGTAAAAAATTAATTTATTATAATTTTCTCTCTTTAGTTTCGAAACAACTTATTATATATATATTTACAAAGTTAAATTTGTATTATCGGTGAAGGCAAGATGCATTTACAAAACGTTAATTGCTTCCTCGCGGACTTCGGCCGCCACGTCAGGGCCCGCAGCGCCCCGGGCCAGGAGAAATTTGACTCACGAATACTGACGAAACGAATAATCGTAGGAACATGATTTTTGGCACACCAGTGCTTTATTACCCGCTCTCAAACGAAAATTTTCTATCGCTTGCGATTCCGGAAATATAATACCTCGGCCGCGCCTGCCGCCGGGCCGGAATTTGTCCTTCGGAGGCGCTCGGGTCGGCACGGAAAGGCACGAACGATTTTTGCTATATATTTGTGATATCAACATAACGTCAACGCATATTTCATCAATGTGTCAGAGCGAGACGGAATTAGGTGACGCGCAAACAAAATTATCGCGGGCACCGTCGAAATTTCTCTTCTGTCTGCTAGGACGGCGGTTTTGGCAGGAAGGCCGAAATTAACTGGCAAATACTGACCGAAGAAATAATCGTAGAATTGTGATTTTCAATATACATATGCTTTCAATTTGAGAGCAGGCAAAAAATTTGTATCGCTTCCGGTTCCGGAAATGCCAAATTTGGGTCCCCCCGTACAACCTGCATGAAAAAATCTCATACAGAAAAATGCCCCATTTTAAAATTGGCAAGGTTTCGTTGAGCCAATTTTGAATCAATTTTGATTGATAATAAATCCGCGTATGTTCTTTCCCACTAGTAATAATTCTAAAAGACTAGCATAATCAGATAACTTTGGTAAACCATCAATTTTGCTTGCAAATATGTATTTTCAGATAAAAATAATTGATACCAAAGTTGCAAGACATATAGAAAATATACGTAGTTTCCACGCAGTAGACTTAACTGAATAACCGTTTCCTATTGCTAAGTTTCATAAGTCAACTTTACACATAGTTATATTAAAATTAATATTTATATTAACTTTGTTTCGTGTAATTCATTTATTCTTTAATCAATTTTTATAAAACAATTATTTTGTTAAAACGTGATATTCCAAAGTTGCATAAAATTGATCAAAAGTTAAAGAATGGTTTTGAAAAACAACTAACGGTTGGAAATGCAGCTTTTAAAACATGTAGCTAAGCAAGAAAATAAAAGAAGAGGAACGAAAAAGTATCCAAAGAAAAATAACAAAAAAGGCTTGCTTTCCTCTTAACTATTCATGTTACAAATTCTAAAAAAATACTATGTAGTTTTTATTCGTCTTATGCCTCTAAGAACTCACCCCTATTCCCCTCATTGAAAAGTTTTATGTACATATATTTATCTGTAACACTATTTATGTTGTGCTAGTACAGTCACTTCTGATATTTGACTACTTTTCTCTGGAACGCTACGTGCTTTTTATATACTGTATATCGGTTCTGAAGCTTACAGGAACTATCTGGTAAACATTTTGAAATTTCCATATTGTTCAAATCTTCACACGTGCGTGAGCACCCCGGGTCGCATAGCAGCCACTTGTACTGAAAGATTTATGTTCGCCGTCCGACTGTAACGACTTGGCAGCAACAAAAACTGCGACTGCGAACGTGTAATGCGACGGTGCACCCACAGGAGGGCATTCGAGAATTTACTACTATACAGTGTGTGTCTCACAAAGGGGTTGAATGTTATATGTAATAATTTCTCTGTTATTAACATTCGAACAGTGTAAACCCCTTTGTGGGACACTGTTTATAAGGTATGTCTGAACAGTAATAAAATTGGTTATATGTTTATATAGTAAAATAACTCGCCCTAAAAAGCATAATAATAAATTTATCGAAAAATTACAGATATGAACGCAGTACTGACAAGTTATTATTATACAGAAGTATAATTTTTTTTAATTGTAGGAATATAACTTAAGATTAAAAATTAAAGTATTTGTAATCTAAACAATAACAGCTAAATATCTTGTTAATAACAATTGTAAGTGATTCGTTTAGAATGGAATTATATTATTGTAAACACTTAATAACATCTTTAATCCACTGTTTGTCAGATGTTTTGAACCCTTATCTCTTCAGAGTACTCGTCAAAACCACCTGTATATTTTCAACAGTCCCAAAATGGTATCCATACAGGTTGGATTTGAATCGGGAAAATAAAAATAATTCGAGCAGGGCTAGACACGGTTTCACTTCTCTTTGTTGGTCTAGTACCTTAAAAATGGTAGGAATTTTTAATTTCTACTTTATCTACCATCAATCTAGCAGTTCCTTGGACTAGCCCTTAACCTCCATAATCCATGGTAACCTGACATGTATGTCACTCAAGCAAATTCGGATTTTTCAGCGCTTATATCGGGAGCCTCTGGCAACTTCGTAATTGTGCAAGTGTATATATACGGGTGTATTTCTGTTTCAATGGACTCTGTGGTAGAGTTGCTCAGTGTTCTGGAAGATAAACTCCTGAATGGTTGGCAGATGTGCGCCGTGATACGTGGTAGTTTTGCGTACCTGCCGTGGAGAGACAAAGAAGATTCTATGTGTCCGGTTCTGGAGATCTTGGCGATTTGACACGTGAGATTTAGCAGCATATCACCGCACCACCGCCGAACACAACATGATGGATCGCAAAATGTTCTTATAAATAATCATCTTATTTTCGAAGGACAACCGGCTTCGCGGGCGAAATATAGAGCATAGAGCTTCTCGAATCGCCTCCGCTTTGCTTGTGATTTTTTCCACGTGGACGTTCCGTGAGAGCTTGATGTTCAATATCATTCCGATTAAAAATCCTGATGAATGTCAAGTTATCAGGCTAACTGAATTTTATCCTGATGGGTAATCAACGTTCCACCGATGGCGCCATTCTTTGAGAAGCTATGGGTGTTCCTGGAGTCACTGCACTACTACGAAATGGTCGCAGTGAGCTGGTTGGCACCGTCTCATCGTCTGCGTACAATTCCATCATCATTGAGGGCGTTGTCGCCATGTTCTGAACGTAGATGTTCAATAGCTTGAAGAACAGGACTGTTGCCGAGTCAAATTCCAATTTCAGCCGCTTTTTATAATTAGCGGAGCTTACGAGTATTCAAAATGAGATTTTGCTATGATTTTTGTTATCTTTAAGTTGAATAATATTTTAGTATCTCATAAAAATATTTTGCATTGTCCTCCAAATAATACTCTCTTCAATAAAATTATATAAAATATATTTTCCACTGTGTTCCAAACATTACATATACGCATTGTCGTTAAACATTTTGATTATACACTTTCGTTCAGACAAATAAGACAATAATAATAACATAAGCGGCTATGTTACTGACAAGTTATAAATAAATTGAGAATTACAATATTCCTTTAATCATTTTTTTGACCAAATGAATTTTGTGCCACTACTTCTGACACACACCTTATTCTGACTTCAACACAAGCTTACAAGTTTACTAAAAATTAAAATATATAATGCTCGCAATTCTTAGGTTTATGCTCGTAACCAATTAGAACTTCTCCAACATTATCAATCTTGGATGAATCATATAGCTTCTTTATTCTTTTAAACTGTAAGTATGATGAGAAACTTTATTCTTACCGAGTTTTTATAATTCTTTATAGTGCTTATTTGCGGTTTGATCTTGCCGTCATTCATAATTTAGTAGTAATAGTCGCTTTGTTAGTAGCACTCTCGAATGATATTATTAATGGACGGTGTATACGATGTAACGGTTTTTTAGGTTTTACTTCTTTGTTTTTGGTTTCGTTGTGACCGTTCACATTTTTGCCGACATTGACTAGTCCTTGGTTGGTTATTTATAAGATAGATGTTTATTTTTGGACATATTTCTCTATGTTGGCATTTATCTTGAAAATAATTTCTTCGTCATAACTTTTATGAAATTCTTGATTTTGAATACTATTGCAGTTTATTGTTAAAGGTTTAGGTGTAGTGCTCTGCTTTTCGAGAGTATAGTGTAATCTCTCTCAGAAGTCGGACTTACACAATCACGGAACACTTGATTTGGCTTTTAAATATTCTGATGATTGGATGCAGTTTAGTTTACTTTCCGACAAATTGTTGGTATTATTTGTGACCTCACTGTATATGTTGTAGGTTGGGATTGGATAAGATGCGGATGTGATTGTTGTAGTTTTTGCAAAATGCCGATTGCATTATATGATACACTGGTTGTTGCTTATAAGTGGAAACATAGTTTTGGTTGTAAAAATAATTTAGACAAAGAAATTGTTATCTTTGGAATACATACAGCTCTCCACTAGTGATCTGATTTTCAACAATTAGTTGAATAGCACTATCTTTATTTCTTAAGGGGATGGTTATTTGTTTTAGTTATCACTTGCAAATTAAATTCCAACTTGACTTCTCAACCTCGCGATTATCGTTCACACACTAGTTCGCATGGAACAATACGTTTTTATACGCCAAAAGGCAAACGAAACTTGAAAAAAGAATATAAATACGAAGAAGTGTTTGTTTAATTTGGTATTTCATTTTCTGGGTTCCCAAAATAAAGTAAATTTTATATTTTTATCGGTTTCAATTTAAAGCTCGCTTATGTTTCTATTATAAATTATATGTGAACGTAAATGGTCTTAAGTCGCATTTATAAGATTAGCTAACGTAAATGAAATTTGTACATATAAATATAAAATATTGGATATTTGAATAAAGTAATCAGTTCAATCACAATGCAAATAATTAATAATTTTTTCATTCTCTAATGAATAAAATTACTGCTTCAGTTATGTCAGTTTTCAAAACAATATATAATTCTTTTCTAGCAGTCTACAGTTTCCTTATTTTGTCCAAAGTTTTATTGATTATTAATCACTTTAACAATTTTAAAACAACAACGTTGCAGTATAATATTCCTGAATTGTAAATGCTGTATTTTTCATCATCAATTGGCCTTTTTTTCTAAAACTGCCTATTGTTCTAAATAATTTTCTCAAATATCATGGATGTGCGAAAAGCTTTGAGTATCGTCCTCTAATTCTGATTTTTCCAGCTCCACATCCTTTCGAATAGTCGGATTAAATTGTAATGTAAAATGATAATTCTTTGTAGTCTCATATGTACGAGGGTAAATCAAATATAAGCGAGACTTATTGTTTAAAAAATATTTTATTTGAACTTGAAACAAAAGAATAGCAGATTATTTTTTTACATTTTTTCCAACGCGTAGCTAATTTTGAAATGCCTTCCTCGTAGAATGAAGTTGGTCGTGTTTCCAGCCAATTGCGCACATAGACCTCAACCTCCTCATCGCTGTCGAATCTGTGCCCTCCCATGGATTCCTTGAGAGGACCGAATAGGTGATAGTCGCAGGGCGATAGGTCAGGGTTGTAGGGAGGGTGTTCAACTGTGAACGATGCAATTTCTGCTCAGTTGTCAGAGGCACTCAGCTTGCGCACACCATACGATATCCTAGCTCTTCTGTGATGATCGAAAAAGTGCTGCCATAACTTATTCCAATCTCAGATGCAATCTCATCGATGGTCAGACGCCTGTCACCCTTGATAAATTGTTGAACGCGGACGATGTTTTCGTTGGTGATGAGGCGCGAGGTCGGCGATCATGGTTCTCATTTTCAACATTCTCACGACCCTCCACGAACTTTTTGTCCATGCGAACACTCTAGCTCGTGACAGTGTCTCTTCCTTGAACTACGCAGTCAATTTCAGCCGGTTTTACACCTTCCGTGGCGAGAAATTTAATGATAATACGCTGCGCAATTGACGACGGCACCTCCTGCTCAGACATTGTTACGACGAGTACTAACAGGAACAAACGAAATTGCCCGCCTGCTTCCCCCACTCCTGACATCCCTACCCAACACCTGACGAAGCGAGAACTCTCGCGCGTTAATATTGCGCGCTCGAGATCAAAAGTCTCGTTTATATTTGATTTACCCTAGTATATATTAAGATTTTGTTTTTTTCCTTACTGATTGTAAATAAAGTCTTAATTTATTGTACTTACATTAATAAATACATATTTAATTTAAACAGAATAGCCTTTTTTAGAACTTTTTTATAAAACTTACAATTATTAGTTCATATTTGATGACACAGTCAATTATTTCTATAAAAATTGCTTTCGTTGTAACTTTTTCCCCAAGTAATTAAAAAAAACGATATCAACAAATCAACAACAATTAGAGATAGTACTATATTAAAAAATAAACTAATTGCATCACTAGTAATTTGAACTTTAACAAAAAATTAAAAAGTGGAAAAAAAGAAGTCAAACAAAAAACGGTGTCAAAATTTAATTTTGTCTAAAGGCCATGGAGCCTTCACCGATCAAACCTAAGCAAAATGTCACTGGGCTCAACTTCGTAGATCGTTTCTGGGCTAAGCTAACGACTTTAGAACTTAGATTATATGATATATATGAATATCTGCCCGGAAAAGGTGTTTAGAACTCAAATTAATGTCAAACCATAACCCTTAACGTACCAAATAGTGTTAATGAGCAGGGCACCAGATATTCCTGTGGTTGCTGGAGTGTGTATTCACAGAATGCATTATCCAGAATACACCACGTGGAGGTGAATTTGACTTGCATCCTTAGGCCTTTTATTTAGTATCCACTATGACTAGAAACAAAAATATAGCAATTGCATGTTCTAGTCGTTTTCGGGTTTGTATTCGCTTGCATAAGTTTATACTACTGCTGCAAGGCTTTCAAGAAAACCTGCTTTAACATGTTTACAATTATACGACGAATAGTATACAATTGCACTACTAGTATTTTTTATATAGACTTCTAATAGCAAATTAAATATATTCTCAACCTGGCGATCAGTAAAATGATTTTCCAATTTTGATCCTGTTTCCACAGTCAACTCATCTGGAATGTATATCTTTTTTTCTTTCACAATTTTCAAACGCTTCTCTTTAGAAATTTAAATGTGCAGTGTAATGTGTACTTTCTTTTTATTTAAGAAAGGCTAATTATTCGACGAGCCACCTACAACTCTTTCTTGTCTTGGTTTTGCCCAAAGTAAGCATAGATAACAGATGTAACTGTTTTTATATAATGGTAGATTTTTATGTTCGCTGAAGTTTTTTGCTTTTTATAGTTCTCTAGCCCGTTTTGCAAAATAGCTTCACAAATATTCGCATTTAATTCTTTCTTCTATTTAGATTTTAAGAATTCTCTATAGTAAGAACAATATATGCTTCTACACTAGCTTCAGGTTGATTCATGTTTCCTATGTTAAGATTAATTAAACGTAATCAGTATAGATTCGCCAGCCCTACATGTGGTGCAACGATCTTTACTTGTCAAGTATAAAAGACTGATGA
Source organism: Sinelater perroti (assembly GCA_036346155.1). Taxonomy (NCBI): domain Eukaryota; kingdom Metazoa; phylum Arthropoda; class Insecta; order Coleoptera; family Elateridae; genus Sinelater; species Sinelater perroti. Next base: position 31,516,363 of record JARFIY010000046.1, read on the forward strand.
ATAGTTCTTCAAGCTAAGCAGTAAAAAAAAACCTAGAAGAGAGGGAAAGCAAGCAATAGGATTAGTTGAAACATTACTAGTTCAACCCTATAAAGCTGTCGTTTTACTATTTGTCAGTATATAGTCACCTGATATTGGCACATTTTCAGCTACTTCATTTATTAGTTGTTAAATGATATGCACTATTCTAAATACGTTTTCTGAACCAAGATCAAGGTCCGTATAGTCTATGTTCTAAGGCTTGCAGCTGAGTTCAACAACAACCTATCAAGTTGAGCCCACTGATGCTTTTAATTAGCATATTAAACTCTATTGATTAGCATTTGTTTGAGTTCTAAATACCTTTTTTGTTTAAGTTTTGAAGCCTAGAGCTCAGTTCAGCCATGACCTACAAAGTTGAGCCTATTGATATTTTTAAATGAGTGTTCTGTATTCTATAAGTTAGCTTAGGTGCCTGTAGAAATTTGAATATCGTCTTTTATGTAAATTGCTTTTGTTCTTATTGTGTGTTTTAAGTACCTTATTATACTCCATGTAAATCATACAAGTAGTAAGAATATGCACAACAAGAAAGGCACAACTAATATCTAAGCTATTGTGTCTACATTTGCTATCGTTTTATTATAAAAATGATTAATAGCTGATATCTTAGAATGCAAAGTTGAAATGATTTTATAAAATGTAGATAATGCATTAGGTATATGCAGAAATTCGTGTTTTGATGCAATATTTAGTTTATTTTGACTACATTTTTTATATACAGTAGATTTTATATAACTATCGTCAATTTATTTTGTGACTTTGTGTAACGTTTCCTAGTTTTGCATTTATTAGTGCCCATATTTTACATAGCCTTTAAATGATTTATTTGGATATTTTTGTTACCGACGCAATTAAATAATTTTGCAGGTTCCCTTCCGATAGTAGGGTCCTACACCTTGTCCCAAACCATCTAAGTGGTTTAAAAAAATTTAGGTATATATTTATATAGAACACTACCAAGGGAGAGATAAATTATTTATAAATTGGGTTATAGCAAAAAAGATATTGAGTCAACATTTATAAAGATTAATAAAATAATTAAACTCTGAATGTTGCCAAATTTCTATTTAGTTTATATATGACTTTGCTGAGCTTACCCATTTTGTAAAAGGTTAGTTCTTTAGATATAAAATAAAAGCTTCAACTTTGTTATCAGTAAACTCTTTATTTCTTTATTATGCATTCTGTTCTTTACGGTAAAATTTTTAAATAATTGTTTACTATCTTCTTGTGTAACTTGAATGCATAACGATATAACGGTGGATGACAAGTGACATAATAAAACTGCTAAAAAAATATAAAAATATTGATACAGAACAAAAAAAGAATAAAGAAATCAGATTCGACGTGAATGCAGAAAAGCCAAAGGACAATATATAAGAAACAATTGTGGAAAGATACAATAAGAAATAAGTGATGGTAAACTTGATAAATCATACAGACCAGTCAAGGACATGTTTAAGAGTAATAAAGTAAAGACCCATAGAATAGAAGTTAATACTGGAACCATACTAACAGAAAACAAAGAAATAATTGAACGGTAGAAGAAATACTTTTAGAAGATTTATACAATGAAGACGACAGAGAATTATATGAACTACTAAGTACGCAAAATATAGAGAATGATTATCTATGTACCCTAAGAGTGAAATTCGATAAAGCGTTTAAAGACCTAAAAAACAACAAACCCTAGGTACATATAATATACCTGAAGAGATCATCAAAAACCTAGATAAAATTTTCAAAATAATTAAAGACGTTTACGATACAGGACAAATTCGAACCAGTTTTACAACAACAAAGATAATTACTATCCCAAAGAAGGCATCAACTTACAAATATGAAGAACAATAAGCTTACTATTACACGCATCAAAAATACTAGCACGAATAATTCAAAGAAGAATAGAAAAGAAAACAAAAAAATTTGACCAAAGACCAATTGGGTTTTAGAAAACACACAGGCGCTAAAAGTATTTATAGAAAAAATGCTAAGCAAAGATAAAGAAATATACATAGCCTTCATCTATAGAGAGTTAGTTAGTTGACCTAAATTGTTCAACATATTGCAGGAAACACAGTACAATGATGAAAAACAAAAACAATAATTAGACGAAGACTTAGATAAGGGTGTGGCTTATCTGTTTCTTCTTCTTCAACCTTGTTCTATCCATTGTTGGACATAGGTCTCCCCCTTTTTCTTCCACTGTTTTGCGCCTGTCAATGTCATTGCTTTCCAGCCACTCTTCTGATATCGTCAATCCATCTGTGTGGTGGTCTCCCGACTCCTCTTTTTCCTTGTCTTGGTCTCCATTCTATCATCTTTTTGGTCCATCTTTCATCCTTATAATATGGCCAGCCCACGACCATTTTTGTTTCGTCATGCGTTCAATTAAGTCTTTAACTCTGTTTGTCTCCTGATCCATTCTATTGTTTTTCGGTCGCTCAGCTTTATTCCTAGCATTTTTCTTTCCATGGGTGTTTGGGTTTTTGTTAAGCGTTGGATAATTCTTTTGGTGAATGTTGTTGTTTCCATACCATAACTAAGTACGGGTATAATACACATGTCGAATATTTTGGCTTTTTGTTTTCTTGTAAATTTGTTTGAGCATAATATATATGATAGCTTACCGAATGCTACCCAGCCTAGTTTAGTTCGTCTTCTTATCTCTGCTTCCTGTTTTTCATATTTTAGCATTATATTGTGATATATATATATATATATATATATATATATATATATATATATATATATATATATATGATGTAACTCTTTCTATGTTTGAATTGTCTACGTCTATAGAATTTATATCCTCTGCTGTTAGAATTTTTGTTTTAGCATAATTGATATTGAATCCTACTTTCTTTGATTCTGTGTTTAGTTTCGTCATCATGGTTTTTAGCTCTTTTGTGTCTTTGGTTATTATCACAATATCATCAGCATATTTAAGGTGGTTTATATACTTTCCATCGACGTTTACACATTTTTCATGCCAGTCTAGGTTTTTAAAGATATTTTCCAGGACTAGATTGAATAGTTTAGGTGAAATGCAATCGCCTTGCCTGACTCTAAATTTTGTGGTTTTTAAATTGTTCAGTTTTATTTCAGATGTAGCTTTGGTGTATATATATTTTATGAGGTTGGTGTATCTAGAGTTTATTCTGCACGAGTCCATCGCGTTTAGTATGTAGGGTAGTTTAATCGAGTCGAACGCCTTTTCGTAGTCCACAAAACCTAGTGTTAGACTGATGTTGTATTCGTTACACTTTTCAATAAGTGTTTTAATTGTTTGTAAGTGGTCATTTGTTGAGTATCCTTTACGGAAGCCTGCTTGTTCTACTGCTTGATAGAAGTCAATTCTACTTTCTAGCCTATTTGTTATTATTCTTGTCAGTAGTTTGTACATAGTTGAGAGTAAGCTGATTGGTCTATAGTTTGCTAGCTTCCTATTATCCCCTTTCTTGTGAATTAGTATAATTATGGCGTTATACCAATCTGTTGGGATTTTTCCTTCCTGTATACATTTGTTCATTATTTTGGCGATTTCTATTTTCAATTTTCTACTCCCGCATTTCAGCATTTCTATGGAGATTTTGTCATTTCCTGGCGCAGTGCCATTCTTCATTTTGTTCAGTGCCGAGTCAATTTCCTCTGGCGTTATTTCTGGGATGTCTTCTGAACCGATATTCCTAATGTTTCTTTTCTTTTTAGTTTCCTCTGTATATTCTACTATTTTTGATTTATACAGTTTTTCGTAGTCGGCTTTTGTCGTGTGTAGCATCTCATTTTTGTCGGTTATTTCGATGTGTTCTTCATTATATAGCTTTGTTATATTCTTTCGACCATTACTTAGTTTTGTTCTTAATACTCTCATATTGCCATTGCTTTCGATAGCTTCTTCTATGATCTTTTCTCTGTATATTTTTATGTCATTTCTAATTTCTCTTACAATTTTATTTAGTTCTATGTATTCATTACGGTTCACTTTCCCCTGTTCTCTGAGTTTTCTTCTCTTTTCTATAATCTTTTTTGTTAGTGATTAATTTTTCTTCTTTTTTGGTTTATTTTTGGCTGTTGTTATTCTTGTGTTTGTTTTGTTCATATCTTCCTCTTTGGATATATTTCCTAGTTCTGTATCAAGTTGTTTTATGTATTCGTCTGCTGCTAGGATGATCGCTTTGTGTTTTGAACTTGATTTCTTCGTTAGTTTTACTCTTTCCCATTTAGTGTTTATAATGACTTTTGCTCTTATTAATGATGTCATAAAATTGTGTAGCACTGTTACATCTTTTATTATGTATTTACGGGAGGATACTATGAAATCTGTTTCATTCTTTGTGTGACCGTCTGGACTTTTCCACGTCCACTTCTGGCTTCTTTTTGAAGAAAGAGTTCATAGCGTGTAATCCCTGTAAATGGAGAAAATCTATTATCATTTCGCCTCTTTTGTTTCTCTGGTCAAGTCCAAATTTTCCTGTTGCTATTTCATTTGGATCTAGGCGATTTCCAATTTTGGCGTTGAGGTCGCCAATTACTAGGGTGAAGTGGGTTTTGTTATCTGTAACACTTTTGTTCAGTTCTTCGTAAAATTGATCTATTTCTTCGTCTTCGCAGGTGGAGGTGGGAGCATATACTTGTATTATCTTTAGTTTGCATTTACTGTTGATTCGGATCATCAGATATATTATTCTGTTGGAAACTGTTTGGATTTCTGTTATATAGGGCTCTATGTATCTTTTTATAATAAAACCTACTCCTCCATACGCAGTATCTTCTCCTGTATAGTATAGAAGGTTTCCTGATTTAAATGTTATAAGTTCGTTGCCCTTTCTTCTTACTTGTGATAGTCCTACTATGTCCTAATTTATTTTTGTCAGTTCTTCTTCTAGTTCACATAGTCTGTCTTCTGACGAGAGAGTTCTTGTGTTAAATGTTGCTACGTTTAATTGGGTTTGATTTGATATCTTCGAATGCCTGCCCTCCCCCCAGAATCCTTGGGGCTAACTGCTGCTCGTGCACTATGAGATTCTGAACCTTTGTTCTACTCATCTGGAGTATGTTCCTTTTGTTTTTGGTATTCGAGTTCATCTTTGTTGTTACTTAAGGGGGTAATAGTTACTATCTTCCACGCTGATTAGGCGGGTTGGAAGATTTTGCTATCAGCCGTCCGTAACCTGGGAAAACAGAGGCTGTTTGCAGACGCTTTTCTGAAGTCAGACGCTGCTTTGCTAGTTTTGGTCCGCCCCGAGTATTTCATTTCCTCGGATACCACCCATATCTGGGAGGCTTTCTCCTATCCGCCACGTGGGGCTTATCACTTCTTCTACTAATATAATATATAATTTAATTAATGAATTTAATGAATATAATTTAATGAATGAATTTAATAAGACGCAGACTTGCGGTGTATACATTCACGGGGAAAGAATTAACACTATAACCTGCACCGAAGACATAGCGCTATTCGCCGAGTCAAAAGAAGAGCTAACAATAAGACAAGCAATAGAAGAAACGGACAGTGTTTTTAAAAACAATTACAACACTAAGTTAAGTAAAACCAAGGCAAAGGTAATAAAATACTCAAAATAAAACAAAAAATTGATAATATCTACATGAATGGGGAGACAGTAAAGTGAATTCAAATACTTAGGGAGCACAATTACACAAGATGGTAAATGTACAAATAAATAAATAATAGGATAAACATGGCTAAATGGGTCTTTTACGAAAAACAAATACTTACATCCAATAGCTTAACAATAGATACTAAAAAACAATTTACAAAACGTACATATAAAGCCTAGCGCTATATGGCTGCAAATCATGGACTATAGGAAAAGCAGACTAAAAGAAACAAAAATCCTTTGAAATGTGATATTACAAAAGAATATTAAAGATCGCATGGACGCAAAGAAAAACAGACGAAGAAGTACTAAGAACAATAAAAAAAAGAAAAATTTGGAGTCACATAAAGAAACAATGAATGTAAACGATATGCTACATAATGAGAAGAGAAGAACGTCTATAATAGAAGAAAAAATATCTGAAAAAACCCAAAAGGAAGATTACGCCTACAATATATTAAGCAATTAAGGCTTTAGAGCGACAAATATGGAAAGATACGGCAAACCTATGTTACCTTCTATCATTATTTAGGGTTCTATATTTCTACCACTAAATCTTCTTTAAAAGTGTCTTATTTTTTGGTCTCTACTATTGTTATTTTGTAAAAAACATTTAAACAGTACCTGTAATTTATTATTAAAATCTTTTATAACTTATTCTTCACTAAATTATCTAATTTTGTTCCTAATTTAGCCTGGTTTTTCATAATTTTTGCTTATTTATGGAATCACGCATTCTAACAGTAAATTTGTTTCATGTATTGCACATAAACCATTTTGGTTTTAATATATTTATTTTTTTAACTTAAAGTGTCATGCCACCTTTACTATCCAAGTTGTTTTAAATGCGAAATTTAAAAACTTAAATTTTACACAACTGCTACATTTTCAGCTTAAATATTTCTAATAGAACGAAGTTTAGCGACAACATGACAATTAAAATTATTTTGCTTCTTTAAAAAGGCTAATTAATGAAAAGAAGCCTTTTTTGGTTGTAAGTCATATTGGTTAGATTCATTTCTCGCCAACCTTTTATTGTATAATTTTATTAGGCTTTCTCTAAATTTGTTTGGCTCATTTTTTTAACCAAAATATTTAAAGGTTTCTTTTTGATGATTTTATGCAGTGTACGCCTACCTGTACAATTAATAATTTTCAATCCCAACGTTATTTTTGAAAATAAACTAAAAATCACAGACCTGCTGGCGCTACAGCAGGAGAACTTTGCCAAGTTTCATATTTCAGCCGTCAAAACTTAGCGCGCTCGTCCGTAGCATCTGGCATGAATTAAGTCGATAATTAGCTGTTATGCCAGCAATAAGCCTTCAAAAGCCCGGAACGGTCTTTCCTGACAGCGCAATTTTCCGGCGTCGGCGGACTACCAGCAGCACACGCCATGCGTTGCGCGAAAATCCGCCGAGCAGCCGATGCAGTTCGTTGTGGAGCGATATGTTCTATTCAGGGGGCATTAGGGCGGCGGAATTACCCGCACGACGCGGAAAGCCGTACAATGGAAATTAATAACTCACCCGGCGATTGCGCAAATTGCCGATACATACGCTGGGTCTGTTCGAACGGCACTCGAGCCGCTTAGTGTTCATATTATATAAAGAGCGCCCCGTCCATTTTCATTTGCTGAATATTAAATTTTGCAATGCAACGCTGAATTATCGAGCGTCGCCGCTGGCAACGCATTGTGTGCTGGATCGGGGTGGTCCATGACTATATCTGGCTGCATGTAGAGAACACAGGAGATGCCTATGTTTAATTATATGTAGCTATACTATAAAGAGAAACAAACAATACATTCAAATAACCCAAAAATATATACGTGTGCCTGTATGTTGAGACTGAAGATTATAGAAATTGTAAAGACAAGGACTGTTTTTCCGGATTTTCTGTAATTGTACGATAAATCGAAAATGATAGAGAATGCGGCTACCTCAAATACACTTGCGATCTCAACAATTTCTTAGTAAAACATGGTTTTACTGTTTCAATCTGGAGGATAAAACTCAAGTGAAACAACTGAAAAACTAGGATGTTACTGCTAAAGAAGTTTCGTGTGCAAGTGTAAGAGAAACAAGATAAATCTTGTTTTACCTATTGGTTGGCATCATTGGAATACTGGGGAGAAGTGTATAACATTTAAGGAGAACATCTTAAAATGGGACTTGTCTGGGATAGTTTATTATAAACTCATTACTTTTTAAACATTCCTTGTATGTTTAGTTAATGTACATTTAGCTCGATAACCTAGCTTTTATAATTAGCCTAAACAAGCATTTGCACCTTTTTTACAGTTTGAAAGCACGTATTAGCTGCGATATCGAATATACTATTATATACTATTACTGATGTTATGATTGTGAGGTATTATTGATGTATATGTATAAGGGATTGTTTATGGATAACTTACTCATAAAATAAACGAGCTTAGATGCTTTAGATGCACAAGAGATATGTTTACTATCGATTTCAATAGATATGTGATAATAATTTTGGTCTACGTTTATACAGATATTTTACTGTTAACTTATTGTATCTATACTAAAAATATTTAGAGTATGAAAATAAGTCGAAACGTTCTCTTTCGAACTTTATGCATTTGTTTGTTGGTACAGTTAGTCCATCGCACGTCGTAAATTTTAAAGCACTTTAGGCAACTTTTGTTGAAACTATGTCTAGTTGAAACTTAACTTAAACTCTAAATTTAATTCACGTTGTAGTTGAAGCCAACTGTAGGCAGAAGCACTACTTTACTTGCAAATTGAATTCCTAATAGGTTTTTTGGTAAAGCCTAATAAGGACTGCAGAAATCTTTCATTTAATATTTAATTATCAATTATTTAGCTATCAAATCAACCTCTTTAATTCTGGATATGCCTATTTTTATGCTGAATCATTTTAAACGTTAATAAATACCACGTACTAATGTGTTTAAATATTTGTTACTAGCAAGCTCGTTTCGCGGAGGAGGTTAAACCACCAACTGGTACATAATGTTAGAAAAATTTTTGAATGTGGCTTTAACATGATCGCAAGTTGCGAATGGGACCCTTTATGTGACCATGTGACCAGTGGAACTAAAAGTGACTTTGGTCAATCCAATTAGTAATATTTTAATATTTACCGCTTTTTTCTTCTCTTGCCATTGATGGTTATAATAGAAAGTGAGAGTCTCGGTAAAAATATTAACATCAGATATTTGGGGAGATTTTACACAATTTAATTTCTTTGGACTCAAAAAAGGTAGAACCATGAGCCAGAAATCCCCAGAGGGCAATGAGGATAAAGAACTACGGGATAAGCTTCTCAAGATAATGAAGACGAAGAGGTATTCAAAAAACTAGTAAATGAGGATATGGGATGGCTACCGATGACGAATAAGCGAAGAATAAAGTATATAAATAATTAGGGATAATAACAAAGGAACATGCAATAAAATATACATATAGGAACTTGGAATATTATTTTTATTTTTAGTAAAGATGAGGAACTTGTAGAATAAATAAAATACATGATATACAACTGATTGGAGTTAGCGAGACGAAAAAAGAGGGGCTGGAACACAATGGATATCAGATGAGTACATACTTTATTATTCAGGAGTACAGCCAGGTAAAAGAAAAAAAGAAGAGGTGGGAATAATTATGACAAAAAGATTACCTAAGATAACAACAAAAGTTAACCCGGTCTCCACAAGAATAATATACACTAGAATAGAGGGAGGGAAGCATTTAATAGATATCGTCATTATCACCATCCGTCCTGTAAGTCCCAAAGTACTACAGGGTGCCTGTGCAGGCGTTTCAAGACAAGGAAATAATTAGTCTAAGGTTGTTAGTCTTGTACTTTTAATAGATATAATACAACTATAAGCACGAATAGAAGGAACAAGATAAAATGATGAAAACACTTTATAAAGAGATACAGAACGTAAGAGATTAAGTAAGAGAGGACAATGATAACATTTTATTGGTGGGCGATTGAAACTCAAGTGTTGGCAATGATCACAAGAAAAGAGGGGGTTGTCTAGAGAGATATGGGGAAGTGACCATTAACAGAAATGGAAAAAAATGATTAATTTCTCTAAAATGAATGATCTAATAATTGGAAATACCTTCTGGAAGCAAGAACTAAAACAGAAATATAAGTTCAGGTCTGAGGAAAGAGGAACAAATAGCCTATTTAATTATATGGTGTATACCAGAGAAATAACACATTGGGTAGGCAATATTTACAATATTTACAAATATTTAGAAATTAAAAAACCTGATATAAGGCAAAACATACCAAGAGAAATCAGACAAAATATTTCATGATTTAAATAGTACAGTAGTAATTAGGGATCTAGAGTTGTGAAAAATTTTCATCAAAACAGTTTCAGAGAAACCAAAGGATATACGTAGTATCAATAAGGGGAGACCCAAACAAAAGCAGACTCGTTGATACAATAGAAAAGTAAGAAATTTGGTAAGGAAGAAAAAAACAGCCTGGCGCACATGCACACGAAGAAGAAAACAGAAAGACAAAAAGGAATATAACGAGAGTAGAAAACAAGTGAAAAAGGCAATAAGGAAAGCTAAACAGGAAAGCTAAAAGGATTTTAGTAGAAAATATAGTTTAAATAGAAGAAGTAAGAAAAAAAAAGGAAGAAACAAGAAAATAATAAAGGGCACAAGAGATAACAATAAGTTAAAAACGGAAAAAGTAGATATTGTTAAATCATAGAGGAATTACTTTAGAAAAAAAAATATGATCAGAATCATGAAAAATCAGAGGAGAGAATTCGAGAGTGAAATTGGGAGGAAGGAAAACATAACATTCTGATGGAAGAGCTAGAAGACGCTCTAGCAAATTTAAAAATAGGTGAAGTAGAAAACAAAAATCTTGGTGATCAACAAGAAACAAAAGGAAGAAGAGGAAAACATGATTGTAGGTAAAGGAATACATTTGGAAGAGGTAACGACTTTCGACTATCTGGGTACTAGAATAACAAATGACAGAAAGATAGAAGAGGAAATTGCTAATAGAACAAAAAAGGGAAATAAGAAATACTATGCGCTAATAAAAACAATATTGGAAAGGAGGAAATCAGCAGGACAAAATACACCTCTATAAAGTAATTATAGTTTCGACCTCAACATATTCTAGCGAATCATAAACAAGAACCAAAAAGCATAACAGTACAATCACAACAATAAAAATGAAAATACTTGGGAAAATAGCGGAAGTGACAAAAATAAGGAAAAAAGAGAAACTTTATAAATTTAAGCACTAGTGAACTTAATAGACAAGAAACAATTGAATTAGTTTGGCCATGTCAGGAGAATGAAAAAAAAAGATACACTCCAGAAGAGTAATGGAAGTGAGGAATATAATCAAAAGGAAAAAGAAAAAGTAGAGACCAAAGAAAGCATAGATCCAGCAGATGGTGAATAATCGAAAAAAAGAAGAGGAAGACTTTGACAGAAATGAAGTACATGACTCAGGACCGTAAAGAATGGAAGAAGTCGACGAGTAGTTAAACAACAGTTTTTCCGACACTTTGTAAAGGGCCTAAAGGTTCATGAAGAAGAAGAAAAATGTCTAAAGGACCAACAACTCAGCCTTGAAAAACGATATGGAAGTTTAAATGTATCCGCTTGAGAATTTATACGTTTAACTGATAGTGTTTTTCCACTAAAATTCTTATTTAATCATTAAATAAAAATGTTGACAGTCCACCCGATTTTATTTCTGTGAGATCTATTTTCCAATTTTTTTCTGAATTGGTATAAAAGTGGCCAACGTTAACAATGGAATTTTTAATATGAGGTAACATGAAATTATTTAGCATCTTAAGTAAGAAAAAAATTAAAATATTTTAAATTTTGTGTGTAAGTATTTATATTTTTAGTAATCAATATTTGGAGCAAGTCTAAACATTTTTTAACCCAAAACCCTTAAGGTTTCTTTTAATTTTTTTGAAAGTTTTATCTCAAACGTTTATTTTGTAAATACGTGTTTACGTCTTTCATAATGCAAGGAAAAGACTAAGTAAACGGCATTAAACAGCTGCATTAAAAGGAAAATGGTGAAGTTGTTTGTGGATCATAAGTGTCCTACATTCTACTTTTTAAATTTTCTAGTATTGTTTCACCATAAATACGTTTTTTGGTGCTTATTTAATTGTTGTTTGGCATATTTTTTATTTTTTTATAAAATTATTAAGTTTGTCAAGGTTTTCAATTAAATGAGCTTTTACAATTTTTTCAGTGCTAAAAGTTTATGAAAATCTAACCCATCTAGTACAAATGATAGAAGATCACTGGAAGCATAAAAGCACACAGGAAAAATATAAAATAAATCCGAAAAAATTAGAAAGTTAGGGAGCAACTCATTGAAAATAAGGACAAATAAATCGGTAGAAACATAGAAGGTGGCAAAGCAGAAAAAGCCTATAGGGGCATAAAAAACTTTTTCAATAAAACTAAAATGAGAAAATTTGCACTAAAAGATGAACAAATGTTAGGAAAATATTAATGCTAAATGGAAAAGATATATATAGAAACTGTGTAAAGAAATACGAAAAAATCGGCTATAAACAAAGAAGAAAATTAAAGGAAGATGAAAAACCCGAATACTAAGGAATAAGTTCGATAAAGCAATAACAGATTTAAAAAATTAACAAAAATGTGATTAGATTACTAGCAGACATTAAATGGCCATTAAGAAATGCTTTTTAGTTTATCTTTCGATTAATTAGTAACATTTATGAAATTATGTCAGCAATACTGCAAGAAAATATTAAACTGTTAACCTAACATTGCATGTATCAGATATACTTGTATACCCAGTATACAGTTAAATAGAAAATAATGTAAAGAGAAAACTAAAAGATCAGTTTGATTTCTGTAGACATTTAAGAACCAGAGAAATCATCTTGGTTTTCAAACTAATCATAGGGAAAAGAATTTGAAAAGATAAGACGTTTATAGATTTTGAAAAGGCTTTTGATAATGTGAACTTGTATAAACTATCAAAAACCGTTTCAAAGCTTTTAATTTATTGGAGCAAAATACACTAACACAATAATAGTTCACAATCTATAGCGAAAGCAAATTAGATGTGGAGAAAGTCGTCCAGAAACAAATATCAGAAGAGGAGTGAGGCAGGGATATCAATTACTATTTAATATATACACAGAAAATGACCTTAAAGAAGTGAGAAATAATGCCAATGCATGAGTGATAGTACAATAAGAAAAAGTCGAAAAGCTTTGACATATAGATGATATTGCACTTGTAGCAAAAAGTGAAGAAGAACTAGAAAAAACGGCAAAAGGATAATGCAAGTCTTTTATAAGATAAAACACCCACTTGAATCAAATAACATCTCTCTAAGACAAAAGATACAGTTACGAAGAACATACATATAAAACACTGTAAGTATGGTTGCGAGAACTGGAATATGTAATAAACGAAGACCAGAAGCTCTATATAATAAATAATGAGAAAATATAGGAACCTATTACAATATTACGACACAACAGCTTTTCAAAATTATAACGTAAGAGGAAGACTAAGGATAGAGTAAATAGAGCAAATCATAAGGGATGCTGGATGAAAAAGCGGTACAAAATTAAAACGTTTGGTGGAGGATCAACAACAATAGAAATCTGAGAGAGGGCGGGAGGTGGAAGGATAGATAGAAAAGTAGGGTGTGGAAGGGGAAAATAGAGAGCGAAGGAGGGAGGAAGGGGAGTAGAAAGGAAGAGTGAAAAGAGAGAGAAAGCAATTCTATATATATTTCTCTCGGCCTAAGATTTTATTTCTTCCTGTCTTTCCAATCTCTATCTATTAGTCCATTGTGCTCTTTTCTACTCCAATTCTATTTCTTATCTTTCGTTGCGTATTCGGCCCATTTATGTTACTCTGCAGCATCTTCTCCAATATTTCATTTCTGTCGCGTTGATCTTAGATTGTTTTTTTTTGTTTATGGTATGCTCTCCATCATTGACTTATATATTCTTTTTTATTGTTTTTGGTAATATGTTTTTCCATAGAATTTAGCTGTCTTATGTTATTTCTCGTTTTGTCCCAGTGTGGCTTTTATTTTTTTCTCTGATGAACCATCCCCCCAAGAATTTAGATTTGTTCGTTCCATTAATTGTTGTTTTCTGATCATATAACTTAGGTTTTCCTCGTCTTTCGTTATGACCACTTGATCATCCGCGAAACTTAGTGTGTATAAGTAGTTTTCTCTCAGTAGGATTCCCATTCCTTCGCGCTTCCGTTTCCATTTTTTAAAGCTTGCTCCATGCATTTTAAAGAGTGTTGGGGATGTAGCGCATCTCTGCAGGAGGCCTTTGGATATTTAAAATGCTTTTAGGACAATTCGCCGCCGGACATTTCGCCCCCGTATTATAATTATCTTGTATATCAGTCCCTCTACTACAACAATTCTTGTTTAAAATTTAAATAATTCAGAAATACAAATTTTTATTGTACAATAAAAGATTAACACAATACAATAATACTTACACAAACAAGTGCATCTACTAAATAAATTACAATGCCATATTATGCGCAATTCTTCGTAAAAAATCTAAGGTGTCCCTACTTTCATAATCTATGGCTACATTTCGCAAACGTTGCAATAGAGTGGCATATTTTTTATTTTGTGCGTAAGCAGGTGCGCCTGCTGGAAATTGGTTTATTTGAAAGTTATTCATGACTTGCTCCTTTTTAAGGCATTTATAAATTTGAATATGTTTGTGGAAGCGTCACAAACTCCTTGAAAGTGTCGATGCCAGTCTTCTACATGATTGTTGGTGCAAAACGTATTTTCAACAGTTCGATTGTGCATTCCAAAGATCAGTAGAAAATTTGGTCGGACATCTTTGTCTACACCCACGGTGACCAATGCAGTTGTCTTCAAAGTAGTCAGTAACTGTCTGAGCTTCTGGAGAAAAACTTTCATCCTCTATAAAAATATCGAAAACTTTTGCCACATTTGCCGGTGATACGAACGCAAGAGCAGTCATCATTCGTATCCATAATGCTAACTCATGATTTCTTTGATGGTTTATTGGTAGTCCATCAGACTGAACTTTTCTCCATATATTTGTGACAGATGAAAAAATATCCAGATGTTTGGATTTCGAGAAAAACCTTTTTTAAAAGCTCTATTGCAAAAGTCGAAAAGTAATTGAGCTGGGTGCATACCTGGATAAATATGTCGTAATTTTTCTAAGAACTTTATGTAGGTGGCCTTTGTTTTGTTTAGCAGTAAAGCGTAAACAATTGGTATTATGGTATTGACCTACTGCACATGTAGCGTATACAACTGCATACCACTTATCACCATTTACTAAAATATTTAAATTTGCCGTTATCGAAAAAATAAGCATCCTATCAGGTAACATAGTTTCTTTCGAATCATATCTTAGAAACTGATGTTCTTCACAATTAATGTTAATCGTGCGATATTCTTGTGAAATTATCAAATGCTCAGCAGCCACTGGAATTGCAGGAATGCCGGCTTCATTCCGAACATGAAGAACCATTTGTTTCATAGTGTCTTTCCTGGGTAACCAGCATATAATATTGTTATGGACATTTTCTAAGCACGTGGCTATAATTTGTTGTGGTGTTTCTTCGGTACTAGTTGCTTTTTCTTTTAAAGTGCGGAGCACTTCTAAAGTACCCGGTCTTGTGGCATCGGCAGCGTGATTGTATGTAACGACAGTACGACAGTACATTCACGAAATTTCCTAAAAATTTACGTAGTTTTTAAAGTAATTTAAGGTAGTCTAAGAACCAACGACCATCTTATCGTTATTACTCACCTGTTGTCCAAACACGACCTTTCCATTTCCCTCTTTTTGTACAAACCCAACTACAATGTTCACCATTCGCAGTCTTTTTAGAAAATACATACACAAAATTATCTTCACACGCCAACTTTTTGTGACCCTTTTCCGAATTTACAAATCTCATTGTTCAAAATTATTTAGAAGCGTCCACGCCACTTAACACTAATAATAATGGCATAGGAAACCACGAAAACTGTGCGGAAATTAAGACCTGCTAATCTTTTATTGCAAATAAAAGTGTTTGGAATGTCTAAATACTTGTAACTGGCGTTGTCGACATTTAGATGAGAATGATCAGTAATACTTTCTATTGTGTTCTATTCAGGGCCTCTTAGAAAAATATCTGCTTTCTCTGGTGCTCAGTAAATAATTAAGACACGGGGCGAAATGTCCTGGGGCGAATTGTCCAGGGACGAAATGTCCGGGGGCGAAATGTCCGGTTGCGAATTGTGGGGGCGAATTGGGGGGGGGGGGGTGAATTGTTGGGGGCGAATTGTCCGAAAACGATTTAAAATTTATTGTTGAGTTTATTTTTATTTTTTACAACTACGGTGTTGTTTATAGAGGTCCTATACTGCTTTAATTAAATTTGTATTTACACCTATCTCTTTCATTGCCTTTCATAATTGTTTTCTTGGCACAGAGTTGTACGCCTTTCTTAAGTCAATAAAAGGTAGGTGAATTTCTTTGTTTTTGGCGAGTTTATTTTCCATTGTTTGTCTACATTGGTTATCTACACAAGATCTTTCGGACGTGAACCCGGCTTGGTCTTCGCCAATTTTACCCTGTATGTTATCTTCTATTTTGTTTTTTATTGTATTGCCTTATAATCGTACCAATACTCCAAATTATGCTTATGCCTCTGTAATTTGTCCATTTTCACTTGTCGAATTTTTTAAAGATAGAAGTTATATACGCTTCTGTTCATTTATCTGGTAACTTTTCTTCAGTTTCCTCTTTCTGGAACAAATATCCGATGTAATTTTTCTGATCCGTACTTAATAATCTTATTTACTATACCTCCCGGCCCTGGTGACTTTTTGTTTTTTAGTGTTTTTATGGCCTTCATTACTTCTTCGTTATTTATTTCTACCTGTCTACTATCTTCGTTTTTAACTTTCTCTATGTTTCTTTCTTGAAATAATAAATTATAGTACTTTTCCCATTGTTTTCCAGATATTTATATATTGAATATGCGCTCACTCGTTTGTATTTGTTTTTAACGCCTTTATTATTTTCTAGGATTTTGTACTCCGTGTTTCGCCTACATATTGTTCAATGTTCTCACATGTTTTTTCTATTTTTCGTTTTTTCTCTATTTACGTCTTTTTTTCGTTTCTTTGTATTTCCGTAAGTTCTCGTCAAGTTTTTTGCTTGGCCATTTTTCGTATAGGGCCTTTTTCTCTTTTATCTGGTTTTTGGTCTTCTCTCTGATCCGATTTTTAGATTTGTCCTCATTTTCTTCTTCTAAGGCTTCTAGAGCTGCTTGCTTCATAGCTTTTTTACTTGATTATATTTTTGTTGACGGTCATTGTATTGATTAAGCCGTTTTTTATACAAATATATTATTGATTCTATTTGTTCGTTTCCTTAAGCGTTTCTTCTTACTTTTCATTTTTTCCTGTTTGTTTTTTGTTTCTGTCTTAAACCATTAGAATTGCAAGTTAGTTACTAACAACCTATGATCCGTTTCACACTCGGCCCCTCTTTTAACCCTTACGTTTTTTATTATGGTTGTAGTGTTGCGTTTTACTATAATGTAGTCTATTACAGTTTTTAATACGCGGGTTTCTTGGATCCGTGTAAATTTATGTATTTCCTTGTGCTTATAGAACCGTTTGTTATCATTAGTTCATTTAGTTCACATATTTCGGTTAGTCTTTCCTCATTATCGTTGGTCGTCTCTCCAAATCTTCCCACCGTATTGTCATTTTCTTCTTCCTGTTCTTCCATTTAAGTTTTCCGGAATTATGACTTCTTGATTTTTTTTTCTTATTTCCTTTTTTAATGTTTCCATAAATTTGTCTTTTTCTTTTATATTACTGTTAACTGTTGGTCCATATACTCCGAGTATCACTGTCTCTCTTCGAAGAATGTCAAATTTACTTTTATCAATCTCTCGTTGACCGTTTCCCACGACATTAATCTCCTGCTCCATTTTTGCTTATCAATATCTCTCTTTCTTCCTTCTTTAATTATCTGTTTTGTTCCAATTTCTTTTTTGTTTGTCTCGCTATGTTCATCTTCTTAAACTGATAAGTTGCTTGGGTATCTTGGATGTTCCAGGTTACAAACCTCAGTTTTCTGTTATTATGTTTTTGTCTTCGACTGAAATTTACGCGTGAGTTTACCATTCGTCTCGATGTATCCAATAGGGCTCCCTTCTCTAAAGGTGTGTATTTCCAACCAGGAATAATTTCTTTTTTTCTGACTTTTTGTAGTTGAAAGCATAATGATAAAAGTATTAATTAAACATTAATGTAGATAGATCATTTTTTAGAAGGTAAAATAATTGATAATTTTTTTACAAATTTGCGTTCTATAACAATGTTATAGTTATAGAACCGTACTATTGTTCTTAAAAATTCGTGTCATTGTCTGGAAATTTTTAATCAATTTTTTACTTGATATACAATTACGATGTTCAAAAATAATCTTTGTTAAAACTAAAACAAGATATAAGATATATAAATCTAACAATTCATTTACAATAAATGCTATTGTAAATGGTACAGTCAAGTTATAGACAAACCATTCCCAACTTAATTATTGACATTCATATGGATAATGCATATGATTTCCTTTTTACTCATAAAATATATAACGTGTGTAATTCTGTCACACATAGAAATGTAAGCATTTATTTCTGTGTATTAATAATACCAATAATTGTAATGCCGAGTTTAAGATAATTTATCAAGCTAAGTGGTTTATCTATTTCGCTTCATTTGCACCGTTCTTTTAATTTCAATCTAGAAAATTGTTGTATGTGCTACAGAAATTTATTTCTAATCATTATTGTTAACTTAATAACTTTTAACGTTTTCTATACCACTTTATTACATTTTTAATTTGATGAATACGACTTACTGCACCAAATAAATTACTTGTTAGTACAGAACGTATTGCCTTTTCAGAAGTGCCTTCAGAGATTTCTTCTTTTTCTTCTTATTAGTAGGCAATTCTGCCTGTTTAATTGAATAGGTTTATGCCTTTACGTAATGTTGCCACTCCATCTTTTGCGTAGACTGCTGGTACTTCTTGACCCTATGGTGATTTAGCTTTGGCGTTTTGGCTAAATTTTTTCTGCCCATCTACTTATATGGTTGTTCCATTTCTTTTATCTGTTCAGCCTCCATTCGTTTATTCTCTCAATGTTGCATTTCTTCTAACTTTGTCACTCCTTACTCGGTCTCTTAAAGTATTTCTTAACATTTTATCTCTGCTGTTTCCAGTAGTCTTTGCGACTTGCCTGTGTCAGGTCTCGTCTCTGCCGCGTAGGTCATTATTGGTCTTATTATAGCTTTAGATCTTCTTAATTTTGCCTCCGTTCTGATATGTTGGTTTCTTTCAATTGTGTTGTTCAAACATCCAGCCACATTATTAGCTTTTTATGCATGTTCGTTAACTTCTTTTTTAAACTCTCCATAACTTTATAGCGTGATTTCTAAGATCTTCGATTTTGGAGATTTGAAAACCACCATAAAACAAAATCAGTGGAGCACTGAATTAGTACGAAAACCTTAATAAAGGTTACAATACAGAAGATAAAATATTGTTTAAATCAATTACTTCTTTTTGCATACACTGATTAATAACGTCAACAATAACTGTTTAGAAATCATCAAATATTTTAAGTACAAAATTTTCTATGTCGACTTTCTTGTGTAATTATCTAATAAGTACCTAGGTTTTATTGCTCTATTACATATTACCATTACTAGCAGAAAAGTTTATAGTCCAAGCTAATTGGGTTTTAGTTGTCTCTGTGTGGAATTTTTCTCGATGCACTTGCTAACACTATATTTGATATATTTGGTATGTAACTAAAATTTTATTTTTTCTACAGTAAAAGTAGCTTCCTTGAACAGCTACACACAGATGAAGCAGATTTTCCATTGTTCGTAGCAATCCTGAAAGTCTTCTGATGGAATGTTATTCAATATTCTTCTGAATATGATTCCAAGTACTAAAATTACGTTTTATTTTAAACGGATTTATAATCGGCGGAATAAAAAAGTTATAAACAAACAAAAAATAACAGTAAAAAATAAAAATAGAAGTATTTCTAAAATTTAATTGTTTTAAAAATAATATAAACTTACAATGTAGTACAATTCTGAAAAAAGGTTTAACTTAAAAGAAGCAGGAGGATAAGTGTTGGGAACAAAAAATGATGGATTTTGCTATCTAGTTATGTCTAGCACAAAATATTTATGTAAACATCTTGGCTATCTCTCCTTTAATTTCCAGATAGTTTTAGTACATTATCTTTGTACACACTTTTTGGCTAGATTTAAATGACACATTAATGTATGCTTCCATGCCTTGAAAATTTATTCGTACGTAGGCTTGGTTCTCTCCTAACCATGATTAATGTGGCTGTTTAATACGAAACCTCCCGGATTATGCATTTAAGGAGGAGTTATAAACGTCTTACATTGAAAGCGTCTGTCACCTACTGCGACGTAGTCCTCAGAGACGTACTAATTCATTAGCAGGTGCTCTGCTTACCCAAATTGAGTTTCGGCGTGAGAATTGAATTTGTCACGTAGCTATAACCATCTATAACACATATGCACTTTGTTGAAGGAGACAAGTTGGAGTATAGAGGTGATTGTTTAATTCTGAAAATTATTTTTAACATTTTCCGATTTATTTACTCAATTTGTTAAAAAAAACAGTTGGTGATACAACTCTTTGTATATATGATATGAAAGTGCTAATGAAAATAGTAAAACAACTTTTAACTTATTTCAACACTAATTCAACTACTGACGGTTATACAAAATTAAAAGTATTATTACTGTTAAAGTTATCAGCTTAACCAAACGTATCAAAATAATTTTGTACTTTGTTATTTATAGAAAGAATGAATATTAATAGTTGTTACTGTGAATTAGCATATTATTGCTTAGAAAATAATTAATCATTTTAGGATTTATCTAAAGCAAAATTAGAAAGAAATAGCTATATAGCTTTTCTTTAATATGCGCATTACAACTACAACAGACTTACTGGGCCTACTAACATCCAACTTAGCCAAAAAGACTACAGACGTCTATTTATTTTTAGCAAAACTCGAACTCGCCTTTGTCGGACCGGTCGGAGGATTATTCCGTCGTGACAAGTAGACCAACTACCATGCAACTCAAGTTTATAATAAGAGCAGATCTAGCGTAGCCTACAATTATGTAGTTATGTTTACATGTAAAATATTCTCTGTTCCCTGTTGGATAATGTTATAGAGCGGTTACTACTGTTTTATTTGTTAATACTTATTATTTGGAAGAAAAATTTATTTATACAAGACGTGACTTACACCGATTTTTTTCAAATAGGGTCTTCTTATTTTACAAATTTTAAAATATTCCAAACGTTTTTTAAACTTTTTGGTTATTTGATTTCAAATATTTAACTTTGAAAAGCTCTGAAAACCTTTAAGCGGGTATAACCCGAAAGTTATTTCAGCTACGAGTTTTATACTCAATCCTATTTTAAACCTCTAAAATTATTTTCTGTTAACGTACATGAACATCTATTAACATGTTTCAACATCTCTGAGACCAGTGATCATAATAGTTGACCTTTAATGTCTTCAAGCAACTGTAAAAAATAACGTGTTTTTATAAATAACTAATCTACATACACTCTAAATTTAAATATAGGATATATATCTTCCTTCAAAAGCATATACTAACAAACTGTATTTTATAATTCTTAGGAAAATTTCCTAGAAATACTCTTTAATGCAAAATCCTTTCTCGCGACTATTACGTGTAGGAAATTGTACTGTAATTTCTTGTTTTATGCCCCCTTATCTTATAAACACAATAGCTACCGTGATTCTTATTGAATTTGAATAAAACTTTGTAATTATGTTTATTATGTGAATATTTCAGCTAACCTTGTTAACAGAAAAAATCGGCCAAAGAGTGGGAAAATTTTCAACTTTTTTGTAATTTCCAGTTTTACCAGATGTAGATGAAATTTTTGTTTATTTGTCTGAGGCAAATACCTAGGTAGAAAGATATAATTGAATGCTTTTGATTCAGATAGTTAACTACACATTAAATTTTGTTATAAAACGTTTTCCAATAAGAATTATATGATTATGAAATGAAACATCAACCATGCTTAAAATCCTATAACTGCCACAAGTTGTAATTCGTGTTTAGTATACTTTGACAATTCATCATTGCCAAATGCACGTTTTAAGAACTGTGGTTATTGTCCAAAGTTTTATGAAAATAGATGTTCTCTTTACGTCACTTGTGGTTCACATAATCGCCCATTCTGTGCTAACTATTCGTCAAATCGTTGAAAGTGGTTTTATTCATCACCATGCGAAAATACCAACAAGTCGTCGAAATGCAGGAAGTTTAAAGAACGTTGCTGCTGTAACAGATAGAGCTGTAGAAGCTCCAAATGTATCCTGGTCGTGCTCAAGAATTAGATCTCGTGTGTTTTGCAAAAATATTTAAGTTTACACCTATATAAGATTATGTTGACCCAAGAATTGAAGCCACTAAACCATCGTAAGAGCCGTGACTTTGCTGCTTGTGTTTTAGAGCAACTTCAAACGGATTATAACTTTGGGCAAAAAATTATTTTCTTAGGTGAAACACAGTTAAATGAATATGTTAACAGACAAAATTGTCGTTTTTGGTGTAAAAACAATATACAAGAAATTTACGAGAAAGTCACTGTATGGTATGATTTATGCTATGGTGGTATCATTCGTCTTCCAAAACGAGGTAAGAGGTGCAGTTATAGTGACTGGTAATTTCCTATGGCCGAATTTAGATGAAATTGATTTGGAAGACATGTGGTTCTAACAAGACGTTGCCACATGCCACATTGCTGGTGTATTAATGTACTGCAAAAAACGTTTAATGAAAGTTAATTTTAAGCAACGCAATTGTTAGTTGGCCTCCAAGAAGTTGTGATTTAACTCCTTTAGATGACCTTTCTGTGGGGTTATTTGAAATCTATAATCTGTGCAAATAATCACAAACCCTTGATCCATTAAAATCGAATATATATCCCTACATTATTGGCATTAAACCCGAGTTATTGGTCAAAGTAATCGAAAATTGAGTTCATCGGATTTGCTCGTGTACACAAGGTCGAGGTGGACATTGAAATGATGTGTTATTCAAAACATAATGCAATAGACTATGCCTTAAAATAATATAAATAGTTTAGCTGTATCTAAATCGTTTTTGTTTTATTTTATTTATTTTTATTCGAAAACCCTGTATTTCCACCAAATACATTATAAAATCTTTCCGTCTCGCACAGGTTTTCTCTGAAAGAATAAAATCGATAAAATTATTTTGTAATGTATACAATATCACAGGTGTATTTAGTCTTTGAATTAAAAATAATCGTTTCTCAAGGTTTTTATGCTTTGAAAATATTCACATACAAATATTTGTAAATTTGTTATTCTCTTATTATTCCTGTCGTTGTTATCAGTCTTATTACACTTTTAATTTATTTTTGTATTATATCTTATATGATGGAAATACATAGATAATATTTTATTTATACCTTTTGTTTTAGGAAGCCACTGAAGTATAAATAATAAATGTAATTGAGAATTCAAAAACTATAAAAATCTTAAAAAAGAATTCATTTTTCCTCTTATGGTTTCTTCTACTTGACTTCAGACGGGCGTTAATCAATTTTAATATTAAATTTGCAATTTTAGAGGTGCACACCTCTTACTATGTGTAAAACAATGTATAATTCTGGTTCCTTGCTCCGTATTGCAAAACCGGCAGTTCAAGTCACCATTATATTTCGTAATTTTTCACCTGTTGTTACATGTCATAAGTCACGTTAAAAGATCCATTGCGATCTAAGATGCTTTTTACTTAAAGATCCCTCTTTTTGCTAGGTCCGCTTATATATCATTGGTTTATCAATTCTGTAAATTTTATGTGGAGCACGAATTCAGTTCCTAACATATTAATGTATTGGACACCTCCAGAATTGGTATTCTCTATAGTTTTTGTTGGCTAATCTCTGCCTTACCAGTTCATTCGTTTTTTCGTTGCAAAGCAGCTTTGTCAGATTATTGACTTCTTCTTAACATTTACAATCTAATCCAGATATAACTTTTCAGCTTTTAGAGTCGCTTAGCTGTTGAATTAAGTACAGATGTATTTACTTCGTTACGCCCTTCTATCATTCTTCATGTGTCTTATTATAATACGGAGGTATAATTTCTTAAACCAAAGACAAAGCTTTCTCGTGGTCTTTCTTTATAAAGTTTACCAGAGAAGATTACTAAAGGTTAACTCCGGTCCCAATTTTTTCCACTCTAGAAGATAGTACCAACAATATGACTTCAAGACATGATCCGTCCTCACTCCAACTCAACAATATTTTATGTTCTGTACCTATTTTAGTACTGTATATAGTCAAATGTGTAATCTGTGTAGTCATAGAGAAGTGCCAAAACACTCTCTATTTACCCAGTTGTGTTAAGATGAAGAACTGGTTAGCTTTTTCTCCTACTTAACCTAGGATCACTATATCAGAATTACATAGGTTGGGGGTGTTTTAACGGCCTCAATGTACATGAGGGTGTTAAGCTCCATAATTTTGTCTATATGTTAGTTCTAGCTTCTATTTAGTTACTAAGGTAACCCCTAGATACTTCACTTACTAAATATGTTTCTTTTCATCTTACTGAGGTAAAAAAATCCGAAATCCCTTGTATTCTCGCTTTGCATGAATGGTAGTATGGTAGCATTTGAAGATTAGCTGTAAGACTTTTTCCATCCATCCACCTAGCTACTATATTTAAAATCCTTAGCATACGTTTCCTATTTTTTTTCATAAGCTTGACTGGGTTATCCGAGTAATATAAAAAGTAATAGTCCTTCATTGTTAAATATGGTGTAATCCGTGAATTTAATTGTATCTTCGCCACTTGTTAAAAATAATAAAAAACATGCCATAAAATTAATTTATCCAAATTAAAAATACTCGATTCGATTTCCTATTCTACAAGCAGAATTATTCGTGAGGAAACTGGTCTAAAAAGAAATATTCTCATTGCCTCCAATGACATCAATGCTTTCTTGTTATTTGGAAAATATTATTTATCCCATGTCATCAGTTATGCAACCTTTTCAAATAAACTAACTTTCCCCAATCGAGTGTATTTTTTGGCAAAGTAAGTTTAGGTCAAACTATCACTTGTGATTCAATAATTAATAAAATAGAGCACGCAAAGGCCACTTTTCTTCTATGACTCGTAAGGTTCTTAGAGAGAAACTATTTTTAACCTCTCTTGATAGTGGCATTAAAATAGATACCGAACGCCAAACATTATTTAAAAATCAACGTCGGTTTACGAACCGAATTATTGGTTTATTGTCCATCTTTAAGCCCTCTAATTGCTGTGGTTATGGAGTTAAAGGATATGTTGACAAAATTTCTTTGTATATTTAAATTAGCACCTGAAAGAATAAATTTATTGTTTAAGGTTTTTTCACTCTACAACTAAAGAGGTGCAGCACCATTTCAATTGATGGCCCTGTTGTATAGACATACTGCAGAGAACTGCTTATCGATGCCTTGTTTCTGATGTGCCCGTTGAGCAGATTTTCAATCGTCTTAAGTATATATAATATAATGCTGGAAGTTTGGTGGCTTGTGCTTGAAAATGATATGCATAAACACGATATTAGTTAGCTTCAATATTTTCAGTAAACAATTAAGTGTTATGCTTGCTCTTAAAATTCAATAGACTTCCGAGTAGAAGGTCTGACCCCTTTTATAGCATAGCTGGCAGATCTTATCTACTTCCAGGGATTTAAACGACTCAGATGAGTTCACTGCTTATTTGACTTTAGATAGAGTTACTATTTTGCTAGCAGTTTGATAGTTTTCCCTTGTTGCTCTGTGTTTGAAATGCATTTTGACAGACGATAAATTTTCTATAATGTGTGACAAATGTTAAAGACCTTTAGATATTCTTACAGTGTTTTTTCTGATAAATTTATTTTAATACAACTACTTTAATTTCTATTTTAGAAGAATTTAAACATCATCAGAAGCACTTTTAAATATTGTAAATATTTTCGTTTAGGGGTAATTTGAGTTATAATAGTCCAGATATAAAATATGACCTTTTTGATTATATCAAAATTTGGTTTACTGATTGCATGCGTTTAGACATATTTAGTCCATTTTTTAAAAAATGACATTTGGTATTTATGCTAATTTATCTAATATATATTTTTTTGTATTTTTAGTTGACAACGTCCACCAAAAATTAAACGATTTTCTTCAATTAAACAACTATTTTTATTCCCCTAAATAAATGAAATCTATTTGAAACAACTAAGACGTTATTGTGTTAGATTTTAGACTGTATGAAAAGCGTACATTTTTATATTATGGCTCGGTTGATTTTTTCTAATAGACAATTTATTAATGAACTGGGACTAAAAAACTTAGGCAGAAACTAATTTTTAGGAATTTAACTGGTTTGTATGGGGCACTAAATATTATATTTACTGAAAGCTAGCGTTACAAATTAAAAGTTATTAAATACACATTCCATCATGTTCCAATCAGACCACAGAAACATTTTTTCGGAAGTTTTATATCATAATACTACATTTACAAAATTCAAAAACTAAGCAACTATATATTTCATGCATTTTTCTCAAACCAAATTTTTTGGTATGAAAACATGTTAAATCTTATAGCATAGAATTTTACTAGTATACCAAATTTTAAAACAATTGGTAAATTGATTCGGGGATTAAATTTACAAAGCTTATTGGCTAGTAATAGCAAAATAAAACTCAGCTCTCCGCACTCGCTTTGTGTTAATAAAATAACGCTATTGACCCGGAGCAAATCCAGCAGTTCGGCTAACAAATATTTTTTAAGTTATTGGCAAATAACGTGATTTTTTCAAAAATTTAATTTGTGGCTCTTCAGGGATAACGAAAGTCAATAAAATTCTATATATATCAAACAAGACTTATTTTTGAGAACATTAAAATTAGGTTAGGTACAAATTCCTACTTCAACTAGTGTCAACTTACATTAAATTAAGATTAGCGTACAGAAATATTTCAAGGCAGAATCTAGTTATCAAAAATGTGTTTAAAATCGTATAATAAGCAACCTATATTTTAATATAAAAGTTAGTTCTAAAAACAAATTTTATTACATTCTAAATGGAATCACATGTAAGATGAAGAGGGGAGAAAACTAAATTGCTTTTATTTGTGGATTCCGATGATTAAGTTAGTGTGCCCATAATACGAGGTGCGTTCAAGTTCTAAGATCACCAATTTTTTTTTTAAAATTGCACTTGTCCGAGAAAGTAACCTCTGTCTAGACGTACACCTTTTTCACAACATCGTCATCATGATTTCATGGCTGCTGAGAACACTTCTTTAGGGGTTTGTCTACTGGAAAACCGCCAATGGAACAGCGGCTCGATGAAAAATGAGCGGCCACGGAGTGTCTTTCATGATCGGAAATACATGGCGACATCATGTGTCAACATGTCTTGAGTCATTGCCACCCGTACAGCCTTGTGTTCGTCGGTCAGCATTCGTGGGACCCATCTTGAAGAAACTTTCCACATTTTCAAGTCATTATGCAAAATGGACTCTACAGATTTTGTGAAATTGCCAAAAAATGCCAAGAGACAATATCACTCACACTAATCGAAGGTCTTCCATAACAATTTGCGCTACTCGCGTGATTAGGGTTTTAGTCTGCCTTGCTCGTGGTCGAAGCTACTTCAGTTCATTGTCACACAACTTTCGATATTCTTTAAATTTTTGCACCCATGAACGAACATGCATAACCCCTTCACCGCATGTCTCACTCAATTAGTGATAAATTTCGATAGGCGTTACACTAGGCAAGAGGAGAAAACAGATCTTCTTAAACATTGAACGTCGCCATTTTAAGTATACAAAACAACACTCACTTCAAAGGTAGTAATTTTACCTGTGTACATTATATGGCCTTGCCATCTATATTACAAATTTAAAATGTTAAGACCTCAGAACTTTAACGCACTTTATATACTGAAAGAGACTAAAGTTTCTGGAGTTAAAATTCCATACCTTATTTGAGGAGCCATGTATAGGAATGATAGTGAAAGTGGCAGATTAAGTTTGTACAACTATCTATAATTGATTTTATTATTGTTGTTATTCAAATAATATTGAAAATATAATCTTAACTATTTATTTAAATTTTTCTTATAACTTTTTATAAATAGCTTAAATAATTTTGTATCTTTCGATGAGTGAACTTAGGGTCATTGTCTTATCGATAAACGTTTTTCAAAAAAATTCACACTTTTGGTATAGGTCAACATACTATTCTACTGGTTGATTGTCAATTTCTTCTTAGTTTATGTTACATCTTCACGCCAAACAAAAAATTGTTTGCAGTTTGTGGTGATGTTCTTATATAATACTATCCTGCTTCTTCTCCGACCATATTGCTTGCTTTTCTTTCTAAAAAATTTAAATTTTAATTTATATGACAAATTCATTTGTTTAGGAAATTTCCACATAATTTTGATCCATGTAAGAACTTCTCCATTTATTTTCAAATGATTTGACAACTTTAAGAAATTATTTACTTTTCAACAGATTTTTTAAGGTACGCGCTCATCCTCTTTCTGGAAAATAATAATGTATCTTGCTTCAGAAACTGTTTCTGAACTTTATAGTGGATTTTGTGCAAAAATGTCATTCAGGCAAGTGTTAATTAAATGTTATTTTTTTATATAAGTATATATTTATATGTTTTTCACTGCTGAGATGTATATTCTTTGAGATTCATTTTTTTACACTGTAAGAGACAGAAATAAGTAAGATTAAAAGTATACAGGATGTCCCATCGAGATGTTCGTGTGCAGGTCCTTTGAAACATTTTAAGAAAAACAGTCTCGATAAACAATGGTTGAATTTTCATCTATTTTTGAAAAATCGATGAAGAAAGTTAGGAGTCTGAGGTTGTTTGGTTGTTCGCACTTTAATCTTTCTCCAAGTATTATCGTTGTATCGTTCATTCCCAAGGAAACTATATGAAGACAATAATGATATGTACTTCAAAGATTAATTCTTACTCTCATTGTTATTACCGGTCTAAAATAATAAATTTATAACAAAAAATATTGAATTTGTTGAAAAAAT
Organism: Sinelater perroti; assembly: GCA_036346155.1. Taxonomy (NCBI): domain Eukaryota; kingdom Metazoa; phylum Arthropoda; class Insecta; order Coleoptera; family Elateridae; genus Sinelater; species Sinelater perroti. The sequence goes on from JARFIY010000046.1 coordinate 31,545,315, forward strand.
AATTACGTAATTAAAAAAAACTTATTAATGAGGATAAATTAAAATTACAATAATATATAATAGAGCAGTGTATTTGAATTCATGTTTAGACATACGTGGACGTGGTATACATCTCAGACACATCTTCTAAGTACAGAAACCTTCAAACTACTAGGTTACAAAGTATACACTAACAACAGAGAAACGTAATCGAAAATTAGTTCATCATTCGTTAGCAGATCTAGATCTTAAAAATCTTGAAATAGTAGATATAAGCATGATACTATATAATAAAGTTGAAATGTTACTGTATGCAGCTTATAATCTACCGAACAAATGAATACTTGAAGACATTAAAATAAATATTTTACACAAGCAAACAACATTATTAATTGGTGATCTAAACTGCAAACTTAAATATTAGGGATGTAGAGCTAATAATCCGAATGGTACCAAGCTAAATCAAAACATACAGATATAGATCCCTAACGATTATACCTACCATCCCCATAGATCAGATTACAAACCGGATATTTTAGATGTCGTCTTAATCAAAATTTTAAAACCTATCTATCAAACTGTCCTAAACGAACGAGACTCAGATCACGTACCCGCCATGAACCACAGTAAATACCCAGACTAATAGAAGGCAAAATGGATTGGAACCAGTTTCAACATGAGCTAGACAAAAACATAAAAGTCCTAAAGCTATTCACTAGACCAATGATATAGACGAGGCTGTCAACCAGTTACACAGAAGCAGTGAAAACTAACGTTCAACCAGTCTTAACACCGTGGAAATAGAAATAGCATAACTGTCTTCACACACTACTTGAAGTAGTAAACTTAATTAAACTAAAAAACAGGGCTAGACGTGAATTGCAAAGAACTAGACGACCACATTTAAAAGCACTAATTAACCAGCTTATTCACCGAGTGAGAATGCAACCAATATAGTTTCAATTTATACAACAAATACATTGAAGAATTTCAACCAAGAAATGCGACTATGCGGCAGTCTACTAAAAAATATTAAGAGAACCAAATATTATTTATCCGCTAACTCTTAATGAGAATACATACTTGTATGCATCGCATCTCGAAACAGCATTCACACCCAATGACACAAACATCACACCAAACCTATTGCAGGAAGTAATTGAAGCAAACAAATAATTTCAACAGTCGCCACCAAACTGAGATTAAATTCATTTTAAAACTACACAACAAAACATCACCTGGCTTAGACTTAATAACAAACTGTGTACTAAATCAACTAACTAAAATATTTTTAGTCATTCTAGCAACTATTTTTAATTCGGCCTTAAACTTAGATATTTTCCAAATAAATAGAAATATACTTCCCTTTTATAAATCCAACAAATACAAACACAAACCAGAAAGTTATCAAGCCATAAATTTAATATCATCACTATCCAAACCACTCGAAAGAGCTATACACAAACGGATTCAAAAGATATTTAATGAACCTAATATCATACCCCATCACCAAATAGGATTCAAAAAGAATCATTTGAAATTGCACCAGTTAATAAGAATTACCGAATAATTTGAGAGAGGCTTTAAGAACAATAAATACACTGTGGTAGCTTTCATTGATCTTTAAAATGCTTTCGACAAAGTTTGGCATCTAGGACTAAGATATAAAATAATAAAACTGAAAATCCCTGATTATATATAACCTCAACATTTGTAAATGACAGGACATTCTCAGTGAGAGAGTTTGCTACGATATCCAATAGAAAGTCAATTTTAGCGAGAGTACCGCAAGGTAGTGTATTGGGACCAATCTTGTTCAACATTTACGTGCGTGACTTGCAAACTACCAACAACACTACCTTGTCTATGTTCGTGGATAATACCACTGTCCTACCTCAAAGCATAAAAAGCAAACAAAACAGCTGTTAATCACTTACAAAGTGCCTTAGATGAAATGAGCAAATGGTTTGACAATTAAAAAATAATTAATACAACATAAACTCGAACAAAAATCTTTACTTTGAAGCAAATCAGAAACTTCACTATGATAAGATTAAATCAAAGCAGGATCGAGTGGAACGGTAAGAACTCGGCAATTAAATACTTGTGTGTTTATCTAGATTCCAGACTTGGATGGGGATATCACGTAAACAAAACAAAAATAACTGCATGTTACGCCAGACTTGGAATGTTGTATTCATTAATCAATAGAAAATTACACCTGCGTGTTGAGTGCGTAAGGTTAGTCGAGGAACATATCAAACACACACGTCAAAGAACTTCAAGTACTAGTTTTCCTAAGACCTACTGTTACCTTGAACCCTTTTATTAGATATTACCCTTTTTAATCTTTATACTTTTTTATAGCTTTTATTATTGTGTTATTTATATGTTTTTTTCCATTAATTCATTTGGTTCTTCAGCTTTCCTGGTATTTGTATTATTCTTCTTTAAATTCTTATAGCCTTGTTCCATCTTCTTCTTTTGTGTCATATTGTCAGTGGACGTTGGCGATCGTTCATTTAATCCTATAGACTGCAATTCTAAATAAGTCTGCAGATGTTTTCCGGTCCATTGTTTTAGATTGCGCAACCTTGATGTTCGGCGTCTTCCGGGTTCTCTTTTTCCGGCGATTTTTCCTTGCATAACCAGTTGCAAAATGTTATATTTGTCATTTCGCCTGATATGGTCAAGGTATGAATGTTTTCTCTCCTTGATGGTTTTCATCACTTCTTTTTCTTTATTCATACGTTGCAGGACGGCTTTGTTTGTTACGTGATGTGTCCAAGATATTCGTAACATGCGTCGATAACACCACATTTCAAACGCTTCTAGGCGTTTGCACGCGGCATCCGTCAACGTCCAGGTTTCAATACATACATCAACATCGAGAACACGTAGCATTTTGGAATACAAATTTGTAGTTGAATATTTAGCTTCATGTTGCATTTTGTTCAGTTGTATTCCCAAATATGTAATAGATGGTGTTGCTTGAATCTGGCAGCTATCTACAAGAAACATAGCGTTATTGTTGTTATTTTTGCTTAACACCATGACTTTAGTTTGGCTTGTATTTAAACGCATGTTATATTGCGCACACCTCCTTGCTACTCTCTCTATAAGTCGTTGCAGTTCCTCTGCTGTATTAGCAAGCTAGACTCTGTCGTCCGCATATCTTAAGTTATTAATAAGAACACCATTTATTAGAATGCCATCTTCAATCTCCTCTAGTGCTTCAGTAAGCAATCTCTCGGAGTATGCGTTAAAAAGTAGTGGAGACAGTACAGACCCTTGTCGAACTCCCTGTTGAATCCCGAACTCCTCGATGTCTTGTCTTCTAGTCTTACAAGCGCTTTTTGTTGCCATACAGAAGGCTAAATATCGTAATCCCTCTGTAATTTTAAGTTTTTTTGAATTTTTGTTTTGTATATTAATGTCCTCATTTTCCATTCTTTAGATACCAAGTTTACATTGATACATTTATTGATAAGATGAGTATCGTTCCTTTTAATTTTGCTGTAATATTCTTTAACATTTCCCCCGTTGTTCTGTTCTTTATATTTCATATGGCTCCCCACCTTTTATCTTTAGTTCTCCTTGTTTACATTTACATTTTTTCCTTCATAAATGTTGTTTTAGTTTGCACCAATAATTGTTTGTGATATTCTTTTCAGTCTTTACTAGATATTGGTTGTAGTACTGTCAAACTTTTATGCCTATGTGTAGCTCTGTCCTCCAACCAGCATATATACGTCACTGCATTTTCTAGCAGGAGTTTTCTTTTCCCTCCTGTAACTAGCTTTGATACCTTCCACCACTTATTTTGCTTACTTTTTCTCATCATCTATTTTTCCAACCGTTTTATTTATTTCTTTATAAAGCGACTTCTTAATATTTTATATAGTCATTCTGCTAGTTATTGTGTTGCTATTTCTGTAATTTTTGATTTAATTTTGTTTATAAGTATGTGTAATACTCTTCCTTGAAGTTTTTTATATTATATTTGTATATTTATATATTTTTTCTTCCTATTTTCGAGGTTTGTCCTTTTATGTAGTTTAACATGCATTATGACGATGGTATAGATATAATCGATTTTAAGCTTTTAGTTCATTGTGTCTAAATGAATGTGTTTATGTTAGAAGAAACAATTTCTTATTTTCAAGTTGTTTTGTGCATATAAGCTTCTCAGTTTATTAACTACCGAAAGCGTGCTAACGCTTCAGAGGTAGTTAATGACATTACAATCCCGTCTGTGTGTCTGTGTGTCATCATCAAGAGTCATCAAGATTGGTGACTACCTTGTTATGATTTTCAGCCATTATGATTATTTTGGGGATACAATTTAGACTACATGTAATTTTCCGTTGCTCTCATGTGGCAGATAAGAAGGGATAGAGTAAAATAGGTTATGAATAGGATTTGAGGGATGGAATTTGATTTCCTCCCGGTATAAAGAGTTAAGAAAGGACCAAGACTTCCTTGAAGTGGATTCGCTATCTATTACTTATTAGCTTATTAAGTCACCCTAAAGAAAAATAATGCTGTAGTGTTATAATTGTCTTCTCATTTTCTATTTTTACAGTCTTAAAAAGTATTATGATCATAATGATTTACTATCGCTTTAGATACAATTTTTTTACAATTACAAAAAGTGCAACCTTTAGTATTCTATGTTGCTTTAAGTAAACATATTATATGTTCAGTGAGTTTAAGCAAGGGATGTTAAAAGATTTAGCTGCAGGTTGAGGTCATTTATACGAATTTAGTTTCTTCATGATGTAATGCTGTTACCAAAAACTGACATTGGAAACCCTGTCAATATTTGAAATTATCTCTTATTGAGTTATACTAGTGTGGATGTATTATTGAAACAAAAAGATAATCCTTGTTGCGATCTACGAATTAACGTTTATGTAACAAGAAATAATTTTTATATTACAAGTTCTGTTTTCTACTAGCAATTATTTAATATGCCGTTTTTAATATGTAAACTACTATTTCAAAATTTATTTTTATTTTCTGCTTATTTATAAAGAGCAGCAATATGGATGCAAAGTAAAGAAAACATAAGCCGTGTATACGCAGCGTAGGACAGGAATATTTCTTCAGCACGCTGCTGAAGCGAAGACAGCTTAGCCGGATCATCGATAACACGGAGATATTTCAAAATGAAACTCCTTGAACCGCGTTGACGTCTCTCGATATTTAAATTTAAAGGATTATTGTAGATCAACCCAAAGTTCCAAGTTTTGCGCGCAGTTTGTCAATTAATCTTTACGGTATAAATATAAATTCTACTTTAAATCCCTCAATATCTCGTTAAAAGGACATTTACAAAATAATATGAATTGCGAACTTTATAAAACTGCGACTACATTTTCCAGCCAACAAAAAGAGTAAAACTGCTAATTATCTCCTGCAGGTTGGCCGCGGCAGTCTCGCAGCGGAGACGTCGAATTCCGGAGTTTAGTAATTAATTATTGCGGGAAGTTGCCGCTCGAGCTGCCATCGCAGTCCGCCTCCATATCGCCAGAAAATTTGCGGCTCGGCCGCAAAATTATCCGGCTAGAAACGTGCGCGTGACAGTTGCGAACCTGCGTTATCAATATTTATTTGGGAATAAAATAGTCGAAACGCAAAACAAAATTTGCATAGCGTAATGAGAAAGCGAGAGTTCTGCTGCCGACAGCACGTTTTATCACATTTACATATTCGCTGTCAGCGCCGCCGTTAAGCGTTTCTGCCCTGGCGTTTTTTATTAGCTCGAATGTTGCGAGGCGCTTAAAGAAATTAAAAGCTTTTTGTTGCTATGAAGCTAATTTTAAAATTTGTTATGGGAGTGTGTGTCGGAATGTACTTAAATCCTGAGATTAAATGGGGTGTCTATGTACTGAAGATATTTAAATTTGAGTTCAGAATAGCAAACATTCTGACGCTTAGCTCTAGTTTATGCGTAGATGGATATGGTGTATGAGTATTTCGCTTTATAAAATATGACTGATAAGAGGCAGTTAACACGAATGTAAAAGATAAAAACGGTGTTGTTTTAAAAATAAATAAAGTTTTCTATAGGGGTGTTTTGACCGCCGCAGCAACAATAGTCTGCATATCATTAAATATTAAAATTGTAGCTCCATTTTAAAGTTATGTTACAGTCTGTTCAATAACAAAGTGACGGCTATAGTCTTACAAAAATAAAAATGTAATTAATTATTATTTCTTTATTGAAATGTATATTATGAGTTATTGCGCAATTACGTAACATCTGATAATCACTTGAATTGCTGCTTTTTGCTTTACACCTTTTTTCTATATTTTCAACTAGGTTTTCTCCAAAGATTGTCATATCTTCTTAATTTGAAATAGCAACTGCTTTGCTGTGTATACTGGCTTTCCTTTGAGGTTCATGTTCATGTACGACTACATATTTTCAATGGCTTAACATTTTTTGTTGTGTCCACACTCTAGACAGTTTGCTGCGATGTTTAGGATTGTTCTGTGAGAAGCAAAAGCTTTTTATCGGACTTTAGTAAGCATTTTTGGTAGAACGTGCAATTTTATCGGAGTAAATTGTCCAAAAACAGAAAGCGGTAACCAACACGGCGTTAGCAGAAGTATTTCTAAACATGCATTTTGAATGTTTTAGTATGCCCCAAAGAATCCCATTACTTCTCGCTGATTGCGCTTCTGACAAAGAAGACCATGCCTGAAAAGAAGACTTGTTTGTCAAGGTAATACTGTCCCAATCTAAATTTTTCTCTACCCATGCCAGTCGTTTTTCAGCATGCTTTTCTGACAATAAATGTTTCTTAAAAATTGATCAAAAATTTTTTTTTACGCAGATGACTGCGGATCTTATTTCGAAAGACCTGAATTTCTTTCTTGTAATGTTTCGTATGGGCATAGCGCAAAGAAATGAGGACGGTAACTTTTTGTCATACAGACTGTACATCAATTAGAAAATACTCTGTACTAATCTGTAGTTGTTCACCAGATAAATTGCAGTGCTTTAGATATTAACTGAGTTTATAGTTAAGCTAGTGCAAAACGTAGATACTTTGTTAGTTCTACGCTTCTCGACGAGCATTTTTATATTACATATAAGTTTGATTATTACGAAGCAAAAAAGGTGTGGATAGGTTGTGACTTTTAGCCATAGAATTTCTGGACCATTTTTCTAACAAGACGGTTATCATTGTCCACTTCATAAATATATTGGTTTTCAAAACTTCTCAGAAAGATTGCTAATGAAACAACAGCTTTGATCTCTTATATCAAACATGATTCTGGATTACCTTACAAAAATTTGTGATTTTGTATGTCCCATTAATATTAAAAACCATTGCATTTTCTTCATATCAAAACATTTAAAAGGTACTGAACTGCAAATAGCTACCGTGACCTTTTTTAAAATATTATAAGATAATTTTATCACAAACCTACTGCTTTACCTGGAAGCAGCAAATTAATGACGTGGGCATAATGAACACATATAGGGATATTTTTATATTGCGTAAGGTGTGTTATTCATTTTCAATGTACGATAATTTGTGTGCCACTTTGTATGGTTACGATAAATTATAATTCACATATAAATATTAAACAAATAATAGCAACAAAACGCAGTACGCTAAATTGCTATTTGAAAATGAGATTGAACGCTCTCTATAAACATTTTTACTAAAGAAAAAGTAGCAATTAAAATATCAAAACTAAAAGATAAACCAAATATTGGTTCAACTTATAACATAGAAAGAGAGTTAAAATAATTATAAAATTTTTAAACGTACATATTCATAACATATCATTTTTTATTAAAAAAATAAAAACCTTTTCATCGTAAATATAGAATAATCAAAGAAAACAATAATAAATCAAAGGCAAGAAATAAATTAAAATTAGTCTAGAAACCAAAACAAATCTACTTTTCCAAGAAGGTCAAGAAATTACAGATAGTACTTTTAGTACTTCCAGAAAATAAGAAAAGATGGAGAAAATTGAAGTTTTCAGACTTGACGGTTGGTGGGGATGTTAGGTAAATGATCTGATCCAGCTCATTTGCCTTCGTAAGTGTCGGGTCAAGGGTCAATATACAGCGCAGTGTTGATAAAATGTTGCGTTACATTTCAAGAATCTGAGACGCTATAATTTACTGGAAGAGTACTTTATCGAAAACACAAGTACATAATTACGTGGTACAAAGCAGTGAGAGAAGGAATAGAGTATGTCAATGATAAGCATCACACAACGTCACACACGATATGGGTAAGATGAAAGCAGTTTTGGACGCTCACCGACATCAGAGTGTTCGACTGATGACAGATACAAGTGGGATTTCTAAAATCAATGCGCATAAAATCGTTATGACGTATTGCAGATGAGGAAAGTGCTATATTGATTCCCAAAGTTTCAACTGTCGAACAAAAGAAAAAGCGTCTATCAATATCTCAGGAATTCAAATTTAGTCTGAAGGATTACCATTTTGGGACTTTTAAAAATGTATATGTTGATGTGATACAGGGTGGTATCTAAAAGTAGTAGGACTGATTTAAAAAAAAAAATTATTGAATATTTTGGTACATCGATTTAATACTCTTCAAAATAGGCCCCTTGGGCATCCACACACTTCTGGTAGCGAGCCTTCCAGGTCGCGAAGGCCTTCTGGAAGTCGTCCTCCGGGATGCTGTTCAGCGCCCTCGTCGTTGTCGCTTGGACTGCTTCCACCGAGTCGAAAGTATGCCCCTTGAGCTGCCTCTTGATCCGGGGGAACATCAGGGGGGGGGGGGTGAGGCAACGTGGAAACGTCGAATTTGGCCAGGAGATCCTTCACAATCCACGCGCCGTGGCACTTTTCTCATCGACAAATCCTCTGTGATGATGCGTTGGACTGTCCCGTACGAAAGATTCAGCTCATCACTAATTAATTTAATGCCCAACCATCGGTCAGAGTTCAAAAGTTGCTTAACTTTCAGCACATTGTCGTCCGTTCGCTAGGTTGACGGACGCCCGGCGCGTTGAGCTCCCTCCCCTCCCGAAACAACTTGTGCCACTCAAATATCGAGGAACGGCTCATGGTATCCTTCTTGTAGGCCTGCGTAAGCATGTCCTTGGTTTCGGTCGCTGATTTTCCAAGTTTGTAGCAAAACTTGATGGCGTACCGCTGTTCCAAATTTCGCTCCATCGCAACTGACGACGAGGCGTCACAGCAAGAGGTTCACACTCAACTAACGCACGCAGACGACTGCCACAGGTCGAAACCTGTTCCTAAGGCTCCCCTCCATAACATCCGGCCTTGCAGCCCCCCCTCCATCGATCCGCGCGCGCAAAAAAAAAAATCTTACTACTTCTGGATACAACCCTGTAGAACCACCAACGGTGTATTGATGCTCAAGCATGCAGTTACAAGATAAGGTTTCGAAGAAAGAACCTGCATTTGTAGTTCTTGCTGTTTTAGGAAATGTCTTATAAACTTATTAACTCCATTAATACATTATGTAAAATTATAGGTTTGAGGTAAGAAACAGTAAAATATTTGTTTTATTTTATTTTATTTATATTATACAAACTTTTTAACTAATAAATATTGCTGTTCTTGTAATTCTGTGGGTGTTAATAAAAAAGAGAAGATCACTAAATTTCAAATGTCATGATTGGGGTAGGGTGGACAAATGTGGTGAAAAATTAAAATTAAATTTACAAAAAAATAATTGTGGTAAAAAAAATGAGATGAATGTTTCATGGACAGTTAAAGAAGAAACACAAAACTATTAACTTCATGAGATAATTTTGTCTACAAGTATGCACCTAAACCACATTTATTATGTTAGAAGATTATTTATTCTTAATTGAGAATTGTTTCTCGTTCTGTAAAATTTTAAAATAATAGATGGTTTGACATTTTTATAACCGTCTACACCAAGTATTTATATTCTCAAAGTTAATCCGCACGCACCATGCCTTACTTTTTTTATTCAAATGAACCATAAATTTTTCTAATCAACATTGATGCATATATACATATATATATATATATATATATATATATATATATATATATATATAAATACAATTAAGTAATAAGGAAATTTTGAGTATATTATAGCTTGAGATAAAGATAGTCTTTCATTAATGTTGTTCCTAAATAAAAAATTTAACCTCGGTTGGTTCAAAAGATAGGTTTATATGATCACTGGCGTCGCAGTCGTCTTGGTGTGGCTAGTTCTTAGAATTCTATATATCTATTAGATACTTTTCGCAGTCCACAATCGTTTGCTAATAAAAAAATGCCAGTCTTTGAATTTAGCTGGATACATATGGAATCCCTAGGTCTCCATAGAAAGTTTGACTATTATCCTACCAAGAGACGTTCGTTATAATGGGTAGCGTCTTGGACTAAAACCATTGTAGAATTCTAGTGTTTTATGGTTTTCCACAACCCAAAAGTTGAACGTTCTATGTCCATATTGCTTTTAAAATAGGTATGTAAAGAAAAACTTTATTTTCTATAAGAACAGAAATCGCCATCCAATTAACCAAATTATTTCTTGGACTTAGTCAAGATGTTTTATTTTAGGTTAGCGTCGTCCAAGTGAGTTTCTTGTTAGGAAGCATATCTAGATATTTTACTTCTGATTTTACCAGTATTGTTGATTGTTATTTGGTAACATACGCGAAGTTTGTTGGTAAACGTTACTTTGATGGACCTGTCGTTGTATAAATCTCCATTTATTGAAGCAATTCTAAAAGAGGTCAATGATACTAGCAGCATATCTCTGATAGTTAATACTGTTGTATTTTCATTAAAGTAGTAAGTTTAGTGTGTTGCTTTCTAATTTGGAAGTTTCTGCCACACAAATAAAATTTTGATAAAGGATAGATCTGATTTGGAAAAACTGTCTTAATTTTAAATAATAAACCCATATGACGGACTTTATGAAATGCTTGATTAGTGCCTAATAAGGCTGGTTTCCAATGGTTCCATTATTTTTAAAACAATCTTGTGAGTTTTTGTGTTGCTAAATGACCTTACTAAGGGCAAATTAATGTGCTAGAATGATTTGGTGTAAGTCAAAAGTCTGTCCTATTCTATTTAGTAGTAATTTTTTGGACATTAATGAACGCGGACTTATTGGTCTGTAGGTGGCAAAATAAGTTTTACGAATAAGTCAAAAATCAACAAGTTTATTGACCAGAAGTAATTATAATCGTGCAACAACGTAAGTCGAAATATGCGCTCCCAGCCGAAATCTTCAACTTGTCCTGACGTGGTAAGACTCGATTGGAGCCGTCCAAGTGCTCGCAGTAGCATTCGGCGTTGATCGTCCCTTCAGCCGATAACAAGCCCTAGTGAATCGGTCCAGTTTGTCGTACTATGGCATCGTCAAAAGAAGCCATTTGCTATTTGCTGCTCTATGAGTTTTAATCGAGCAAATGCCGCTAACCCATTTATCAGGCGACTGCGTACCATGTTTGGCAACACTGATTTGGCCAGTCTCTTCGGACGCCTACATCAAGTCAATCGAGATGTAGTGATTGAAGCAAGTGATGAGGATTTGACGATATGAACCGAAGCATTGGCCGAAGAATTCTAGTGCACTCTACAGCATATCCGCAACATCTGAAAACAGAAAAAAGTGGAAGAAGAGTCGATGGATTCCTTATGAACTCACTCAAGCACAGATGTGCAAACGTATGGACTGCCCCGCCGTCACATTCGCGCTCCATTTCTGGTCAAGACCATCACCGCCGACAAGTGCAATATGTCCAGGTCGATGACGTATACTTTAAATAATGTTGTTGAATAATTACATTTACTTCTGGTCAAGAAACATGTTGGTTTTTGACTCATTCGCAAAACTTATTTTGCCACCTACTATATAATGCTATATCTGTCGGTGGTCTTTCAGGTTTAGCATGTTTTTACTAAAGTGAAAAGTAACATTGTTGTAACATCATGTTATAGATGGTATTGAGGAGTATTGTTTTTCCGTAAAATTTGTCCTATTATGAGAACATAATTAGGAAATTCACTGTGTTGATGCGCTTGGTTTTCTGTTTAAAACTAGAAAAGTTTGATTAATAATAACAATTGAGATGGTGGCGAAATAAAATCTTTTATTTGATTGTATTTGCACCTGCCTATTGTAAAAATAAGAGGAAGAACACGCTTACTTTGTCACTGTCAATCTTAGCTTATGATCTATTTATTTTCCTGATTGGTAGAACTGTAATGCTCGGTCTTAAATCTTCTTGTAGCTTTCCATATTGAGCAATTGTTCGCTAAATTAGTACTTGAAAATTTTCATCAATATGGCTCGTAAAGGTTGAATAAGTCTATTATATATTATTTTTATAAATATTTCTAGTCATTTGTCATTTGCTTTATGTTCCAGGCTTTTTAACAACTAGTGATTTTACGGAATCAGGTATGTTATCATTTTCTGGGCGGCACTTTATATAAGTTATGTTGAATATTCTGCTGTATTATTTAGTTCTAATTGCTAGGTTGGTGCATTCATTTAACAATTGTTGAAATAATTCCCAATTGTGCGCTTAGAAGAAAGCTTAAGCTGATTTTCTTTATCGATCATATTAAAATTTATTGTTATAGTGATCGGTCATTAGATGTCAGATAATTGTTAGATTCAATTTTGAAGGGTGTATTAATAATGCCTTTCATTATTGCAAAGTTTCACAGGTCTGACACTTTGCTATGATCACTACGCTAATATCCGTGCGTTAAAAGATTATTCAATTTAAGTTTTAAGTGACACGTAGCAGGTATTCTCCTTTCAGTGCGATTGAACGTAACCCTCGTCTAATTGTTTGGTATTTCAGGCACCAGAAATTATAAATTTATTACCAAATTGTTGAAAATGCTTTTAATACTTTTCAGCATAAATACAATGCTAAGCAGGGCAATAAATAGCTCATACAATTAAGGATTAGGTGGTAGTTTCTCTTTATACTCATGTGTTCTGAATTTTGATAATTTAATATAACTATAATTCAAAGTACTGTACAGCAGTTTGAATAAGAACTGCTAGTCCTCCATGGGATGCTCTGTCTAAGTGATTTTGTAAAGTAAACTGTAAAATTTGATATCGTAATCATAGTCCTATCTATAGCATGCGCTTCTAAGACAAGAAGTACGCCAATTTTTGTCCAATGTGTATTTGCTTTTTACTATTAGCATATCTGCTATTTCTACTAGTAGGTATAAGGATATTCTATTTTGTGCTAATTTTGGCGGAGACGCAGTTTGGTATCTTCGTTGATTTGTTAAAAGAGGAAATTTGTTAGTTGGCGTTTGTGGTTGGCGATCGTTTGTTACTTCTTGTTAATATGTATTTTCGGTATTGTCTTTTGGTTTTTGTTAAAGCGGTGGATCTTTTGTTACTCTATAACGTATGTTGATAATATTGTGTTTTTTATTCCCTAGTTCAGCTAGTTCTGTTGGTACAAAATGGTGAAGGTTTCTGATTGCAACTTTTGTATGTCCACTCTTTCTTAAGGAGAGGGGGGCGGAGGGTATGTATAATAACTTATTTTATTGTCGCCTGTAAAATGTCTTTGTAATTTTCAATAAACGTCTATAGCATGAACGTTAATTTTAATTGTATTGTTATTGTTTGTTATACTGTTTTATTTACTTGACTACTACTACGAGCTTCTGATTGAGATAAAGCGACATATCCGTTGTGAGTGTAGTTAATATATTTTTTGTTTCTAGTGAGGTGTTAATTCGTTTTTTCTAAATGTTTTGGCTTGCCGTGTATTAATATTTTCTGTTGACACCCTGATTACTTGCTGCTTTCACGGCACTTGTGGTAGTTTAAATTAAGTTGCGTGGTTGAAAAGATGAGGTTTTGTGGCGGAAAAGTTTGCTGCATAAAGTTTTGCGAATGTGCTTCGAATGGGTAGTAGAAATTGAATGGAAATATTTGTCCTCCAATTAGAAGCTCCTGCTGTTGAAGCCTCAGAGCTTAATTAACTGGGCGAATTGAATTATGCCCGAGCATTGAGTTTATGTTTGACATGGTGCATTTGCACTAAGAATGCTATCTGTAAGGCGTAACACTTAATGAAATAAATTTAAAAGCAATAAAAAAACTTACAGCTGTTGGCTACCGGAGATAGATCACGTAAGTAATTACTATTTTCGAGCAAAGGCACACGGTCGGGCAGTACAAAAACTGAAGCGAAAGTCCAACTGTTAAAATGAGTTCTTGATTATTCTTATACTTTAAAATAGAAAGTGTGTCAAAGTAAACAAATGTATATTATTGTAATTTTATTTTAAAAAATAAAAAAAATTAATTTATAGTAGTTTTTACTAAATCCAGAAAATTAAAAAAAGGTTTAATATTCTTTGGTTGAACTTTGGGAAAATTTTTTAAATAATAGGTAAATGTTTTATAGGATAAACTACAAGATTTCATAAATTGTAGAAATCTATGCTCAATATAATTATAATATAAACTTTTTTTAATATTACACATATTTCAAATATACATTTCTCAAGCTAATATAAGATTTGTAGGATAAAAATATTTCACAATTAAGAATAAGGGGAATTTGTTTGTGCCTACATTTATTTATTCCAAATTGGTTTATGCAAGTCATTTTACTCAAAATTGTATTTTTTGCAAAAATGATAAAGGGATAAGAGTAAGACGTGATACGTTATTTATTACGTATAGACATTTGCTATTTATAACTCAACTTGTTTCATTATAAAAGATAGGATAAAATGTTAGTACAAAAAGTGAATTGAAAACCAGAAAAAACATCTTTGAAAATAAACTAATAAAAAAATATCCTAGGATTATATCCAGTTTTATCCACAATTATAGATCTTGTTTTTAGAAAGCATCATTGTTGTACTGAAATGGCGTTATATAAGTTAGTTTACCATTAGTACATGTGGTTACACAATATCTTATACAGCAGTGAGCGTGTCTTCATGTTATTACTTATCCGTTTTACTGTAGATTATACCAATAAATCTATGCCGTACTACTAAGCTACACAGTTTACAGCTTAATCGATAAATGTACATGCATTTAGTCTTACTGGCGCTTACCTCAAGCAGCAAAATTTGGATAGTTTCAGCAAATTTGTGTTGCACTTAACATTTCCACATAGTTAAAGATTTTCTAATACATTCTCATAAACTTGGTTATAAAAATTTATTAATTGCAACGTTACTTTATCTTGATAACAGTATTATAGTTATAATTTATAATAAACATGGAGATTTTTACTTACAATTAGTTAAGCATATTAAGATTTTTTTATCGTTTAGGCTGCTTTAAATTTAATTAAATATTGTTGCCCTTATTAATTTCACGACTGTATCTTCTTATAAGTAAAATTTTATGAACTGCTCACTTCCATCAAATTTCTTGGTGAGGTATTCTAAAAGAGAATTTTTGGCCATTTGTGTATTAGGTTGTCCAATTAGTTTGTTCCATTTTTCAACAGAATGTACTTGTCATTAAAGCTTACAAGTCAGGTTATATCTAAAATATCCTGTTTAGTTGATTATTTTTATATTTATAATCAAAATCTATTTATTCGCCAAAATTCAACTTTAGATAAATCAAGATAAACGTTTACGAGGTTCCCTTATATATTAATCTAATGGTCATATTATCCACAAAAGAGAACTGGAGAGATTACAAAGGTATATCCGTAAGAATTCCGTGTACAACAGTTAATTTAAATATAAAAGAAGAACTCAACGTTATACAGGTATACGCACCTACCAACAACTCCTAAGAAGAAGACCTAAAAAGTTTTTACGAAGTACTAACGGAATCCCTCAAACAGATCCAAACAATTGCGAAGGTAGGCAAAAGCTGGAAGAAATTGAAAACAGTTGGGCCCACATGGAATAGACCATAGAAACCATTGAGGAGATATATTAGTAAATTTTGTAGTCAAGCAACTTTTACATAATGAAAATGTTTTTCAAAAAAAAGAAAACAGTCCAATGGACATGGCGAAGCCTTGATTATATGGTAAAAAATAAAATAGACTGTAATTTCCACCCAGAAAAATATAATACAAGACGTATTAGTCCTAAGTAAATGCACAGTTGGTAGTGACCATAGAATGGTCCAAGCAAAGTTGTACAATCACTTAGAGCTAAAAATTCAAAAATAGAAAGAAATTAATTGACATTAACAAACTGACGAAAAATAAGTTACTCTTTCAGGACTAACAAAGAGGCTGACACTAGATAAAACAGATGATGTACAGGATATAAATAAACTTAACTAGCATATCTTGTTGGCAGTAATAGAAGCAGCACAAAAGGCACCTCCCAGAGCACAAAATAAAAACACAAAAATTAGCCAAGGAACAGAAAACCTTATGGAAAGAATAACAATAAGAAGCTTCAGAATAGAAAATGGCTTGAACAAAGCGAAATTAGCAGAATTGAGTAAATTGATTAAAAAAGAAATACAAAAAGATATAAGAAAGTTTAAAATGAAGACTGTACTAGAGAAGAAAATAAAGGATCTAAAACTTTAAATAAGCGTCTTAGAATAGGCCAAACAAAAATTGTAAAGATCAAAAACAAAGACAATACAACATCAACAAAGAGAGATGCCATAAAAAACGAAATTTGAAGGTATTACACTGAACTCTGGGAATCTAAAATAACGAGAAAAAATTACGGTCCCAAAAAGGAAAATCCTAAATGTACGTTCGGAGAAAATACCGAACAAAACACCAAACGAAATTAAAAATGCCTGAAGTAAGATGAAATGCTGAAAGAAGAGGGAGAGAAGTTATACCAACAACTTGTAAAATATTTACTAAATACCTGTAAACTCAAGAAGCCTCTAAATCACGGCAAACAGCGAAAGTCATAATCGATCCTAAGAAAGGAGATATTGCAGGCTTTAACTACAGACAAATTAGCTTTTTTGTCGCAACTCTATAAGTTGTTCATAAGAATAACCACCAACTGACTGACAATCAAATATGATGCCAATCAGCCAATAGAGCAAGCGGGATTTAGATCAGAATTCAACACATGCGATCACCTTTAAACAATGCAAAACTTACTTGAAAAGAACAAACAATATAATATCCATCTACACATAGACTTTATAGACGGTGAAAAAGCATTTGACTCCATAGAAATCTGGGCAATACTCAACTCATTGGTCAACTGCGGAATAGACAGCAGATACAATCATTTAATAAAGAACATATACAATAATACGAGCACGTATATAAAAGTAGACCTAGCCATAGATAACATACTTATACAAAGAGGAGTAAAACAAGGGAATGTGATGTCCCCAAAGAAGTCTTTCGTCAAATGAATTGGTCAAATAAAGGTATAAATATTGACGGAATAATATTGAGCCACTTGAGGTTTGCTGACGACATTATTATACTTAGTAAAGACCACCGAGAACTACAGAAAATGGTTAACGAACTTGACAACTGCTCAAGAGAAGTTGAACTGAAAATGCACGAGACGTAGACTAAGATAACGACAAACGCAAGCGAAAATATAAACATCATTTTAGAAGGTACACTGTTGGAAATTGTTGATAAATATATACACTTAAGTCACCAAAACTCAACAATTAAAGAAAACATGTCCGAAGAAATAAGAAGAAGAATACGAATAGCCCGGTCTACATTTGGAAAGCTCAGATACATTCTATAAAACAAAGAAGTTTCAAATTATTTAAACACAAAGGTTTACAAAAAATGCGACATCTCGGCAATGACATATGGCTGTAAAACCTAGAGGCTCACAAAAAAACTCTCAGTGGTTCGTGAAAACACAAAGAGCACATGAAAGGCAAATGTTCGAAATAAAACTAATGGTTAAGAAACGAAACACTTGGATCTTGCTGGCATAAAATGAAAGCGATTGCGATAGAGGCCAGTCGATCGTGTGCAAACGTTTCACTAATTCGGACTGTAGAAGGAGAAGGGATGTGTTCCAGAACAATTTCTTAATAGTTTATTGAGTTTAGACAACTTTACGTGGCCAAATGTTATCATAAAGCAGGATAACCTCTCAAATAGCCTAAGCACTGTCGTAGCTTATTTCGACCTGCGGCACAATTTCAGTAACCGTGAATCAATCCTTAAGAACTGTCCTTGAGAAGATAATGAACAATGAGAATATTCTTTTCAGTTAACACATTAGATTATATCGGCAAGGTGAAAACTTACTATAATTATATATTCATTCCATTATAAAAATATTATTAACTTACTGCCTATATTATTATTAATCTTATTTTGTCCTCTTCACTGGAGATTATAATAAAATTCTAAGCTTTGCATAATACAACAA
Source organism: Sinelater perroti (assembly GCA_036346155.1). Taxonomy (NCBI): domain Eukaryota; kingdom Metazoa; phylum Arthropoda; class Insecta; order Coleoptera; family Elateridae; genus Sinelater; species Sinelater perroti. Next base: position 31,563,637 of record JARFIY010000046.1, read on the forward strand.
AAATTAAAGTATGACGATAGTGATGACCTCTGAGTAACTTTTAACTCCTCTAACTATCTAATGCCTGAAGCAGTACTGGAAATTAAAAGAGTATGTCTTCGAATCTAATTTCATAAGCAACATTTAGAAATGGGTTAAATCTTCCTAAAGTGCATGGTAGTGTAAGTTAATGTAAAAAATTGTCATTGTTAAAAAATAGAATGGTGATTTGTGAAGAGAACTTTCAAAACAACCCTAATATATTCTGCCTGCATGAATGTAACTGGTATAACTTATTGTTTCGGGTTTCACATGCTTTTAATGAAAATTACTACCTATTGTTACCAGAGTGATATTATTTAACGGCTTGTTGGGCACAACAGAAACTTTAGCAATTTGCGTATTGTCGGCAAAATTTCTTCAAATTTTACATTAGAAATGTTACTATAGTTAAAAACATATAACAAAAATTTAATTATTATCAACAATAATTGTGATAGCCAAAAAATGTTTTTTAAGTTTTCTTTGAGATGTGCATTTGTAAGAGGCAACTTTTTAATATAAATCAAAGTATGGTACAACTGAAACTAGAAACCCTGACGTTTAAATTCCTAGAAAGCAGCTTTAACAGGGATATTTCAAAAATAAAAGTTAATTTTCCGGCAAAAATGGTAGAAAATTGCTGAAAAAAAATAACACTGCTCAACTAACTGTATCGCAAAGGCCGCCGTTTGACGTAGTGGACATGCTCTTTGTCAGCAAGCCGGCGCGGGCGAGTTCGAGTCTCGCTGGAAACCTATGTGGCATCGTAGTATTCGGATTGCTCTAACTTGGCACGATAAGCGCTGCAATAGAAAAATACTACACCAAAACAATAACAATAACGGTGAAGTGTTATGTTTTTAAAACACCGGTTTAATCTCAACTAAATACATTTTTGGACGTTTCCACCTCAAAAGAATAATAATAATTGTTATAATATAAAGGAGTACAAATAAGTCTCCGCCGTTTGACAAAAGATGTCCCCACCAGTAAATTAGGTTGAAAATGTCAGATGTAAAACGTGATATCGTAACGTTGGACATCTAGCAACATCATAACCTTAATATATTAGCGATTTTGTATTAGTATCACATAATTTTTTTGTGCGAAAAGGTCGAGTTTTGAGCCGAATAGCGTTATTTGCGGAAGCTTTTGATTTACTTCTTTAATTTGAAGAAATCTACAGCTGAGGCACATCTACTGCTTGTAGAAACATATGGTGAGGTTGCTTTAAGTGAGAGAAGTTGTCGTGAGTGGTTTCATGAGTTTAAGAGTTTGACGTCGAGCCATAATACTGCTATTCCCTAAACCAGAAAAGCACAAAAAACGCTTGAAAACTACAGAACTATAAATCTATTAACATCTCTATCCAAACTATTAGAAAAAGTCATCTACACTCGCCTCAATAAAGAAGTGATCTCACTTAACATACTCCCGCCCACATCAGTTCGGCTTCAGAACCACACACCAACTCCAGAGAATAGTTGAAACAATCGAAACTGGATACGAAAACAAATAGTACGCAACAGCCGTTTTCCTTAATGTAGCACAGGCCTTTTATTAACTAGTTATTATTGTATATCGTTAAACTTCTTATGCATCCATCGTAGAGACCTCAGACTAGTGTCATTCGACTCAGATGGAAGAGTAGAATCAGAAAAACTAAGTGTCATCATCGGGCACTCAAAGGATAAAAAGTTATAATTATTTATGTAAACAACACCGCCAGGCTCCGTCGACTTGCGCCCAGCAATGCGGAATATAGCTACGATTTGCAAAAACGGGGAGACACCCCGCCGATTAAATTCAGTTTTCAAGGATAAATAAATAACCTCCGTGCCTAATAGAACAGCAGACTTGTAAGGTCTGGCTTGAGGGGCTGAAAAGAAAACTATTGAAACTAAGATTAACCAACTATCGAAAAGCAATACTATTCTCTTTTCTTGAGAACAAAACTTTGCAGTTTCGAAGTCTCAGATACCAAAAGTATACGAGCTGGAGCCCTCAGGGTAGCATACTGGGACCACTTTTATTTAACATCTGTACGTCAGACATGCCAAATGTAGAAGCCACTTTAGCAACATTCGCTGACAATACAGCTATAATTATACTAAGCAACGATCTAACAAAAGCAGCACAGCTACTACACGCCGCTATAAATAAATTATGCAAGTGGTTTAGTGACTGGAATATACAAATTAACCTGAGCCAGGCAAAAATATTCAAACCCAGGAGAATTCGCAACCCACCTAACATTTGTGTCAACAACTAAATGATCGAATGGAATACTCCTGATAAAACAGTGAAATATCTAGGAGTACTTTTAGACACAAGACTCTCTTGGAAGTAGCATATCAACCATAAACTCAATTAGAGTTATGCGAGACTAGCACAGCTATAACAATTATTAAATCGGAAATCAAAACTACTATAAAAGCCAAATGCACAATCATGATCTACACTTCCCTCATAAGACCATTAGCACTTTATGCAGTGCCAATCTGGAGTACCACAACAAAAACGAACATAATCAAACTACACAGGCTACAGAATAAAGTTCTAAGAATCGCAGTAGATACGCCGTGGTTTATCAGAAATACTCAGTTACATTACGAACTAGGAGTTCTAACAATAGAAGAGTACATAAAAACAAGCACCAAAAAAATTCTTAACAACATCAAGGTATGCTATGGAGCAGCTCACTACAACCTTGGCAAGCGGAACATTTAATCCCGGTTAAAACGAAGACTGTCCCAAGACCAATTTTTATCAGATTAAGAGATGTACGAAGAATCAAGATACCTCATCAGTTAGATTAGTCACTTGTAACATATACTAACAATGCCATGTATAATACAAAAGTGTTGATCTGGCAAATAAACATTTTATAAAAAAAGTTTGACGTCTAAGACAAAAAACTTAGCGAAAGGCCGAAAGTGTACGAAGACGCTGAATAGAAAGGATTATTAGAGAAAGATTGCTGTCAAAATGAAGAAGAACTTGCACTTACATTACAAGCAATTTCATATCGTTTAAGATCGTTGGGAATGATTCAAAAGCAAGGAAATTGGGTCGCATATGAACTGAAGCCGAGAAACGTTGAACGCGATTTTGCACATGTGAAATGCTGCTTACCAAGCATAAACGAAAGGGTTTTTTGAATCGTATAGTCACTGGTTATAAAAATAGATCATGGGGACCACGTGGCTATGCTTCAACATCGAAGGCCAAGCCGAATATTTATGGAAAAACTCATGTTGTGTATTTTTTGGGATCAGCTTGGTGTCACGTATTATGAATTGCTCAAACCAAATGAATCCATTACTAGGGTTCTCTGTCGAATACAATTGATGAGATTGAGCCGAGCACTCAAGGAAAAATACGCTCACTACTACTCCAGATACGGCAAAATTAATGATAATGCTCGCCACATGTTGCGGCGCCGGTCAAAATCTACTTGAAAACTCTCAATTGGAAAGTCCTACTCCACCGCCGTATTCACCGGATATTCATTGCCTCTTCTAATTATTACCTGTTCCGATCGATGGCACGTGGTCTGCCTGAACAGCACTTCACATCATATGAAGGTACCAAAAATTGAGTCGATTGGTGGATAGCCTCAAAAGATGAAGCGTTCTTCCGACGCGATATCCGTATGCTGCCAGAAAGATGGGAAAAAGTAGTGGCTAGCGATGGACAATACTTTGAACAAAACATAAGGTTTTGTTATTTCAATTTTTATAAAAAAACGACGGAGACTTATTTGTACTCCCTTTGTAATATTTAAGTTTTTGGTAATAAACATATTAAGTGCTTGTAGGCGCATGCTGAATAAAGTAAGTTTAAGTTAAATGCATAAACTGTACATATTTATGTCTCGTTGTGCATATTTCAGTCCTATGTGCCGTTAGACGAACATTTTTATATCTACTAGCAACAAAAGACAAACAAAAAAGAAATATAAAAATTTATATACTAACAAGAGTTCTTAGAGCTTGCTCATTGTACAGTAACAATAAGTTATAACTTAAAAATATAGGAAAATAGGTTATATTCAGCACCAATGCAGTTAATACAATTATATATGATAAATGTTTGGGGAAAAGAAAGTTGACTACTGCCTAGCAACATCGAGGCATTGAAACAAACTACACCTCCGTTCCAAAAATAAAAAAATAGTGGCACATTTGTTGGTAGCAGATTGATTTGGAAGATGTCAACCTTTCTTAATAATTTTTAATAAGTTCATAATATTTTGTTCATCAAAAGCCAAGACACGACCTATTAAGTGACAGCTGTTTGCATACATCGGCCGAAAAATTGGATTACCCAAAGCAATAATTCATTGCCCTTTAACTTGGTCTAAGGAAGCTAAATTTAAAGTTTGTTCTACACCAATCGACGGACGACCAAAAATCGTATTTAAGTGAGCATTGCACAAACAGACAAAAAAGATGAGAACTTCTTATAAACAATTGTAATTGAAAATAAAATGTGTTGCTTTCATTATAATTTCTAAGCCAAGCGTGAATATGCTGAATGGAGGTCACTAAAAATCTAAAAAATCTCATTCAACAGTCGAAAGTTAAAACTCAATGCCTTTTATCAAGGAGACTATCCATAAAGGATTCTTTGCAAGTAGTACAGAAGTTAATGCTGAGTATTATCTAGGTATATTAAAGTATATATTTGCCCTTTTATCGTTCGTCTATTGTCACTAATATTTTGCCTAAAAATCATATTTTTGCTTCAAAGGTATTTACTAGATTTGGTTCTCTGACACTAGTTTGTATATCTCAAGCTGCAATTTGCGATAAAAAAACCGTATTGCATCAACTGAAGTCATTCAATGGTTAACAATAAAAACACCATTCCAATCAACGACATAAACAGTCATTTCTTGTACGTGCTTATTGTTGTATTCTTTTTAAGTAAAATTTTTTTAAATAAATAATGCATTCTGGTTATTTTTGGGACAGAAAGGGTTAAACTGACATACTCATGGCAAGGTGCTCCTCTCCATCTTTCAGCCATCTCTCCCTACAAATTAGAAAGTTAGACGACTGACTTTTCCTTTACAAAACTTTAACTCTACACTTGCTAAGCAACAGGATCGTTTTTTTTCGAAAATTGGGCCTTCTATATAAAAGCATAATTATCTGAAAGATGTGAAGGTATTTGCTATTACCGATTATCCTGCAAACTCAAAGAATGGGCTTTGCGCCTCTATGCTTTATAGTCGGCAGTTGGTCAAATGTTTTGCTTACGTCTGACGTACGTTATTCCGTCTGCTTCGAATAGCATGAACTTTGGCTTGTTTGACTAGAGTACTTACTTCCGGTCACCTACACTTCAGCGCACACATCACTCGGGTAAGCTGGTTTTCCTCAGAAATCGCCGGCATCTTCACGGGACGCCTAACACGTAGCGTTTGAGGCTTGTTCAGCAGAAATGTCGATGGCCGTGATACTAAAACTAAATCGAGATAGGCGAAGAGTATTTCTGTTATGCGAGCTCCATCGGGACTATATTTCTTAAAAACATTGCCATTAATAATTAAGTAACAAATTGCGAACTCTTTATTAAGGCTCTGCCAAAGTTCTATCTTGCTGAGTTCTTAAATAATGACGTTTTTGGTGTAGGCGGACAACTGAGTACCTCTAAGAACTAACAGAATCACTATAAACAAGCAAAGCTTACAGAAAAGAGAAAAAACAGTTCAATTTTCTGACAGTAACGTAAAAAAATTAAGTGGAATAAATATTTTTGAACCTCGTTACATGGAAATTCTGATACTTATTGTATCAATTTGTACCGAAATGGATTAGCCCGCTATTGTACGTGAAGTGATATAATAACAATTCGTCGTTGTTTTAATAAGCCGAGATTTGAAACTAACAATACTGAAGTGTGTTTTCTTTTAGACTATAAACTGGAGCACAAGCTACTGTTTATAGTACAACAGATCGAAATTAGCACAGTTAGATTTGACTCCTTTGAATTAATGCAATGTACTCATAAAATGAGATGTAAATAAAAGCTGCTATCACTGTTTTTAGGGTTGCCTCATACGCTTGTTGGTATATGAGTATTTTTAATAAATGCTTTCTTGACCTAATTATAAATCGGCCCTGATAACCATTATTATTAAGCAAGATACCAACGAGTTTAAACCATCAGAGAGCTTTCAATAACTGCAATATTTTTTTGCTTTTACTTAACCGTTTATCAATTCTTTTTACTTTCCTTATCCTATAATAAGGAAAGTAATGTAATCGGCGGCAATTTGACCTACCCAGTTTTTCACATTTCTGGACGAATTATAGCCTCAGGACATCAAAAAAGTTGGTTTTAGCCATTGGTTCGTGTGTGTGTGTGTGTCTGTCTGTCAGTAAACAGGATATCTCGAGAACCGTAAGAGCTAGAGACTTGAAATTTGGATAGTTACTTGTAGGTAGACCATGCGAAGCAGTGGTAAAATCGGCAGAGCCGTTTGGTCGCAAGGTCCCAAAATCGGCCGCAAAGCGGTCGCGAATCTAAACGGTTGAAGATTTGAATTGAAATTTATGAGAATAAAAATAAATAAAAATGATTTATTATCATGAAATAAACATGAATTTAAAATAAAAGTTGATAAAATAAGAACTCGAAAAAATTGAAACTCAGGATTTTAATATACCGGTGTTCATAAAATGTTTGGGAAATTTATATTACTGGATAGATCAAACTGAGACGAACAAAATTACAATGAAATTTTTGATCCGAGGTCAACAAATAAGTTATACCGATTAAAAATTAATTAAACGGACCAATCACAGCGCTGAAGCTACCGGGCCGACTTGTGGACGGGCTTGGCCCTAGGAACGCAGGCCGTGCGACCGAGCTCACGGTTACCTTCAGTGACGTAGCAAAATTTTAAGTACGAGTCAATTATTGTCTTGTACTGTTTATTTTAATCAACTTTTGAGTGTTGGACTCGCGCCTCGTCCTTTTTTAAAATAACAAGTTCTGGGACAAGAGCAGCGCATTATATATAATAGGATAAGGAAAGTCGTGTGATGTTCACACCAGATTTTTTATATTTAACATTGCAAGCAATTATAAATTACTATTGTTTTCACCAAGAGCAAAAGTCTTTATAGTGCGTAATTTGCTCTACTTAATGATTTGCAGTTACAGTATTTCGTACAGTATACTTGCTGCTTGATCATTACTTTCTTGGCAATTACTTTCGTCACTTTTAGGTGGCAATTTGAAATCTATGTCCACTATTTCTAACAAAACTTCAAAATGTTGGTTAGTTCCGATCAGTTAATTTCTTTGGCTCATTTTATTACTCCATTAAGTGTCTAATTAATATGTTACGTATTACTCCATCGATATATTACTGTTGTTAAACAGGATATTTAGAAGTAACCCAAAATTCATATAGATGCAATAACAAGGTATAATTGTAACTTTACCAAATTAAGAAATGCTATTTACCTATTATATTATGGAAAATTTTCTACATTATGAAACTAGGCGATTAAAATTCATTTCTTGACTTGAGACGAAATTGTAATTAAGTCTTTTTCTTTTTTTTTAATAAGGGCATCTCAGGTTTTATATTTAATCGATAAAGAAATACTAGACTTTGTTACGAATATTAATTACAAAAACGTAACTGTATCGATTACAATTGGCTATAGATGTACGTCAGAAAAGTGATTACCCGTTTGCGTGAGAAACTTTTTTGTTTTAAGCGAGCTTTTTGGTCATAGGCCTAAATTAGGCAAGTTAGTGTTCAGATATTAAATTACAGCACTAAAGGGCTTTATTGTTTTCCTGCATAACATTTTCCAATTATGCATATTAAATATTCACCCGCTGCTCTATTTTTTCTTTAAAAACGAATCGATTCCGCGGAGGTCAATTCGTATTTGGTTTACTATAAGAAGTTTGTACTAAAATTTTCTTTCTAACCACACAAAAATTGAACAAACAATCCTTTTTTAAAGATAAAATTGTTTAGTAGAAATACTATGTGCTTGTTTATTTATAACAGGCAAAAGATTTAGTGCAGAAATCAAACAAAATGCCTAGTTAAATACTTTTAAGGGGATATTATAGTCTAGCCGGTCCAAAAAATCGATTTTTTTATTTGACATTTTCTTAAAGTTTAGGGTCTTAAGAATGTGTCCGAAAATATTACAATGAAATCAGTCAAATTGATCGAGATGTAAGGGTTTAGATTTAAATGCGTTTCGGAGGCTATTGTATATGGTGAAAATTATGTCGTTCAAAAAAAAGAATGCGTTAGCTACGTACAAAAGCGTATGCTAAAAAAACAACAAAGGCATCGATGCAAAAGGAACAGGGAAATTGACAGATGCTATTAGAAAATAATTAAGTACGTACTATTGCTTGGAAGTACGAAGAAATCCAGAACCAGTAGAGAAAACTTTAAACGCGTTTTTCCCAAAACGACATTTTTCAAGTCGGGCGTGTATTTTTCTCAAAAACTACTAGGCCGATCGACTTCTAATTTTTTATGCATGTATTGTACATGTGCGGATATCGTTCGAACCTCTAACTTTCATATCTGTTTACAATTACTATTTTTTCGGACCGTGATAAGTGAAATTTTTTAGTAAAAATCGGAATATCTTCTTTCAAGTGCCGCCATTTTGTCAGTTTTTTTTTCAAATTATATATTAGAGGTTCAAACCACATGTCTACAGAATAAAACTAAAAAAGAATCGTTTCTTTCAGATGACGAGGACGGCGGCAATCATCACGCCCGATAGAAATGAAATTTCGCGATATATCCTGTGTGTTTATGTATATCTCGCACAGTTTGCTATAAAAAGCGATACAAAAATTTAAAGTGTTACTTTAAATATGAATAAATATCAACACAAAACTTGAGATCAGTAGGTTTAACCATTTTTGTACAATTAATTTCAAAAAATCGTCTTGAAAACAGGCATCTAGACTATAATACCCCCTTAATAAATTAGATGAAGATCTGATATAGATATAACAAATTTTTTATTAAAAACACTCATTTCGTTGACACTTTTATCTAATTATCCACGATCGTTGTAAGGGTTCTCTAAATGTGTGGTTACAACTCAATCCTGTCAAGACGGTAACTTCATAACAAAATTATTAAATTTCGGTCAACTAAAAAGCTTATTTCTATGTAGAAGAATTTATGTCTATATTAGTTTTATTATTAATTGTTATTTACCACACAACTCTAAAATTGAAGTTATAATTGATATTTTCAAATAATAATACTAAATAATAAATTAAAAGTATGTACATTTGGCTGTATTATGAAGGCTGCAAGTAAAGGTCAGATTTTATTCTCATTTCTAGCAAAACAGTTTTAGTAATTAATCACCCCTTTGCTGCTTATACATACTACGACAATAATGCATTAACACTTAAAAAAATTTAATTTGTTTTATTTAAAAATATTAAAGAGAAATTTTTTTTAACGGTTGTTAATAAATTTTCATGTATTCTTAAAATCTATTATCACTAAATCACGTACTAAATAATTTAAAAAACTACGTTTTCAATATTTTGATTTAAAAAAAAATAAAATCTGAAGCTTTCACGTCATAGTTTCCAGAGCTGCTAATAATTTTTATAATTAATAATTTAATTATATCGTATAAGTTCTAAGATAATGGTAATTTTTTTTTTATTTTTGCTTATTTACAATCTACTCAACAATATACATAGAGTATTTAGTAAATTTTATGTTGGAATTGTGAATTGTATTGAGTACCATCCAGCGACAGTTCTTCAATTTTTAATCCCTAATTAGGTCTTCTGGCCACGTTCGTTTAAGTCTACGTTCGACAAGCGGAGGGCGGTACATGAAATTGATGTTGGGACTGGTGTGTGCTGCATATCGTTATTTTGCTTTAGTTGCATGGACGGTAGTTACTTCGCTGATGAATGGTATTCCAAGATCGGTGTGGAGGGTTAGGATGGATACATACCATGGAGCTCCAGTGGTCATGCGGAGTGTTTTGGACTGGAAAGTTTGAAGTATTTTAGTATTTGATGGTTTGCTGCATACCCATAGTTCAATGCCATAAATTCATATGGGCTTGAGAATTATCTTGTATATGCTAAGTTTGTTTTCCAATGACAATTTTGATCGTTTACCTATCAGCCAGTTCATCTGTCTCACTTTCAGGTTTAGTTGGGTTTTTGCCTTTAATATGTTCCTTCCAGTTTAGTTTTTGGTCGAGGTGTAGCCCTAAGTATTTGACTACAAGTTTTATTGGAATAGGTGAGTTATCAATCATCACTTGTGGGCATACACCTTTTCTTGTAGTAAAGGTTGTCTGTGTAGATTTTTCGATGTTTACCTTAATTTTCCACTTTTTAACCACGTTTGGAGTGTCTGCAGGTAGCTTTGTAGTTTTTTCGAAGCATAAATAGGGTCTACATCAGAAGTCAGGATTGCCGTATCGTCAGCGAATGTGGCCATAGTGATATCATTGCTTACAGGTATGTCCGCAGTAAAGACTAGGTAGAGGAACGGTCCAAGGACTCTACCTTGGGGGACACCAGAGCATACCGGATAAAGGTTAGATAGAAAGGCATTGACTTTAACTTGGAAGTAACGTTCATGGATGTAGGAGTTCAGGATGAGTTATATTTGGCTGGGCAATGATCATTTTAATTTGTATAAAAGACCTTCATGCCAGACTTTGTCGAAGGCCTGTTGGACGTCAAGAAAGACTGAGGCACAATATTTCTTGTCTTCTAGGTTGTCTTTAATTGTATTGACTATTCTATGACATTGCTGAATAGTGGAGTACTTTTGTCGAAAACCATATTAATGCTCAGGATTAGTTCATCAATGGGTGTGCTTTCATGTATTCTATGGAGAAGTAGCTTTTCAAAGATTTTAGATGCTGTTGGCAGAAGCCTTATTGGCCGGTACGAGGTTGGTTCTGTAAGTGGTTTCCCTGCTTTGCTATCATTATAATCCGTGCATACTTCCATTGGATTGGGAGGTAGCATAGACGCAGTATACTGTTATATATTGTGGTTAGAAGAACTACTGCTTTTTTAGGTAGATGTTTCAGAACTTCTCCGATTATTAGGTCGTAACCTGGTCCCTTGAATGGTTTAATTTGTCGAATTTTTTTGAGAACCTCTGTAGGTGTGAATGAGTTGATTGGCAAGCATAACTGACAGGCTGCACTGAGGTAGTTCTCTATTTCCTCGTCTTCTATATTATTACCTGGAAATGGAGTAAACACAGATGCTAAATGTTTAGCTAGTACTTCAGCCTTTTCTTCGTCAGACTGGGCCCAGTTTCGATCCAGTTTTCTTAGAGGGGGGATAGGAACGGTTGGTCGTTGAAGCTTTTTAGCCGCTTTCCAGAGCGAGAGGTCAGAAGGCGTGAGATTACTTAAGTAGAGGTTGAAAGTGTCGTTCCGGTTCTGTTGTAGGGCCTTTCTCAGTTTACGAGTTAGTCCTATTGAGGCGAGTCTTATCGAGTGGATTTCTGGATTGGTGCCACTTGCTTCGTGCTCTTCTCTTCTCGATGACCATTTCTTTTATGTACAAGGGTATGTCAGTGTTGTGTGTGGTTTTGGTGGTCGAGGGCGTGGATTTCTAGGCTGCATTTTTAATGACTGTCTTGAAATGTTGGATTACTTCTTCTATCTCAGTCGGTTCCTTAATCCGATAGTTTAGTTGAATGTTGGCATTTACCAAGTATTGGAATTATTCCCAGTCAGTTCTTCTTGTGCACAGAGTCAAGAGTGGTTCTTTTGATATTGCGTGCTTACTTAGCGTTATTATAATAGTGCTATGGTCAGAGCTCAAATCCAGACAAGATTCTATTTTATAGTAAATGTTAGAGATACCTTTGGTTATCGCTAAGTCAAGTAAATCTACCTACCGGTAGGCCAATACGTGGGCTGTCCGGTAGATAACCGTCTTAAATTATTTTGTTGTATTGAGTCAAGTAAGTTGCGCCCTTTTCTCGTTATTAATACCCCAGGACGTATGCTTTGCATTCCAATCTCCGCAAATAAGAATCGAGATCCAAGTGTCTGGAAGAGGTCGTTGTATTCTTGAGTAGAGATTTGGTATCGCGGGGGAATAGATGGCAGCTACTACAAGGGGCCAGGAAAGAGTTTCTAGGTTTAGTAAGGTACCTTGTATTTTGGGTGTGATATAGGGTTGAAGAACGTGATGTTTCAAAGTTGATTTTATGAGAATTGATGAACCTGCGTGGGCAGTGCCATCTGGATGATGTGCAAAATATGTCGAGAAGTAAGGGATTTTGATTACTGTGCGATCAGTTGAGTGACTTTCAGAAATTAAAAGGATATCAATTTTATTATAATTAAGGAATAAGGTTATTTCTGGAATACGAATAGTTATGTCGTTGGCGTTCCAAGCGGCGATGCGTATTGAGGATGCCATTAGTGATTTATTTTTGATGTGACGGTAGATAACATATTGAGGATCATAGAATTTTGGTTAAGGAGTTGATTGAAGAGGTTTTTAAATTCACTGAGGAAATTTGACATGAGAGTTGTAATATCTTAATTAACGTTGAGTGACTTCACATTTCCTGAAGCTATTTGTGCATAGGTCGTCTCGTTTTGAAGATTTTGTAAATTTCTGATAATTGGGGGAGATATGGGTGGAGCGTATGCATGTTTTTGGGAAGTGGTCTTGGGTGAGTTGTTGTTGTTATTATTTCTTGTATTTAATAGCTCTTGATATACATTGCATCCTTTATAATTCGCAGGGTGGCTACCGCCACATAAAGCACATACTGCTGGGGTGGTTCTTGATTTTGTACATGATTTAGAGTCATGGGGACCTCCGCATTTTACGCAGTTGTAAGGTTTCGTGCAGTAGGCTTTTGAATGCCCATACGCTTGACATCGCATGCATTGTATTATAGTATTTTTATGCTTTGGGGGTTCGACTTTGATTTTTGTGTTGTTGATATACTCGATGTCGTAAACTTCTTTGTTGTTATTTTGTGGCTCAAGGTCCACCAAGAAGAGTGGCAGGTGTTTTTTTTGTTATTCTATGTCTAACATTGATTGTGTTTCTCACTTTGTGTCCCTTTTTGGCTAATTCTTCTTGGATCGCATTTACTTTTGTTGCGTGGTGTAAGCCTCTTATTACGATTCTGTATGCCCTGTCTTGCTTTAATTGGTACGTATGATGTATAATATTTTCATCTTTCATGTACTGTCCAAGTTTTCTATAGCTACTAGGTTCGTGAACGTTGATTTTAACGGTATTATTTGGAAGGGATTTAGTGTGATAGGTTTCGTCGCCAGTTGCAACCACAAAGCTGTCAATCATCTTTTTGTAATCTGCAACTCCGTATTCATAGATAGGGGGAGGCCTGGGAATGTTATGTTGGCTGTTTGTTTTGTTATTAGAGTTGTCACTTGTTGTTGGGTTATCGTCGGTTTGGAGTTGCGATAATGTTTGAAACCTATTTGATGTTTGGGTTTGGGCCTCGTTTTCTAACTGTGTTTGAATTTTAGTTCGTTTTCTCTTATGAGTGATTACTTGCCAATCATGAGTTTTTCCATTGTTTTTATTTGTGCTATTATGTATCATTGTGTCATCTTCATCGGTTGTGTCGTCTTTATTGTTTCCGATTACACCATATCGATAAGGTGTCGAAGATGAATTAGTAGAGGTTGATGATGGGGCTAATGTCTGAGTGTAATTTGAATTAGGTAGCAAGGTTGGTAGCGGTGGAAATTGGTTTATGGGCAGTTGGTGTTGGAGAAAGGGTTGCGGGTAATCGTTTTGTGGTATGTAATTCATTTGTTGCGAATACGGTGTTTGCACTGCCATGTTTGTTGATAATACATTGTTCATAGTAGTTGTTGTAAAACTGGGCCCGTTCCCGGTTGGGAACATTTCGTAAGTTACAGGTAAATAATCCCGTTACGGATTTGTTTTTAATTAGAATAAAAACGCCTACCTGTTCTATTGTTGTACGAATACAAAAGTCTTTTTAAATTTACAGCAAAGTCCTGCTAGTTTATAAAACACTTTAACGATACGATAGTACACAAAGCTTATAGGTCAACGTTTACGCTGTGATAACGGAGCAGACGCGTAGCGTCCGCACCCCTTCACTTGCTTGGGCCGACCAGTGGTATTAATTGGAAATTATGGTGGCAAACACAGCTTTCGATGCTATAGAATATTTACAATTTTTTAAACGTTTAATTATCTTAAATTATTGTAGTATATTTCTTGTATTTACAGCTCACGCATAACACTTACAGCAGCAACCACTTATTTGTGCGTGTTATAAAAAATACACGGTTTGGTTTTACTATTTCTTAGGTATTACAAGATGTTAGGTCTATTTTTAGATTTAATAATGAGAGCTATTCTTTTGGGTTAACCACTAAGTAACTTTAGATACTGTTCAGGATTAATAACAGCCTTCTATTTTCCCCGTATAATTCCTTTAAAACCTTGTTTTATGTGCCCTGCTTTATTATATTCCGCTTTTGTGTGCCACAAAGATACTAGTTGCTACAATAATTGTTTAAAACCACTGTCCAAGTTGGTATCACTAAAAATCTTTGTATAAAATGGTTCAGTATTTGTAAGTCTTTTGTATTCAACAATTTCTCCTGCACCGTTGCTCGCCATGCAGCCCGAGTTCGTCACGCTATCTTCTGCATGTTTGACTATAGTTGCCACATAATGGGTAGTTTTCAACAACTCGCCGCTTAACGTAACACCAGGAGTTTTTTTAATTGAAATCATACTAACACTAGTCGTAATCGACTAACCAATAGTTTAATTTTGACCTTATCACCTAATTATTTATTTGCTAAGAAGTCGCATCGATCTTTACTTAGTTTCTAATATCTTTACACTAGTTTCACGTGTTTCCAGAGCTCTATACTTTGCTTTTCACTGTATTTATTGCACTATTACTGTTTCATTGTTATTGTTTCACTGTTACGCGTTACACTATACTAGGTCAAAAGGCTTAATTCTTTTTAGTCTTCGTTTCGGATTGGTGTATCTCCTCAAGTCGTGTTGCAAACGCCTTAATTTCTCTATTATTGTCGGGATCCTCAGACCTTTAAATATGTTATCATTCCGTACATACCATGGGGCATCCACGATGTTTCTTAGAACCTTATTTTGGAATGTTTGAATTATGTTTACATTGGTCTTGGTAGCACATCCCCATAGTTGAATCCCATATGTCCAGTTTGGTTTTAATATTTGTTTGTGTGCTACTATTTTGTTATGTATCGACAATTGGGATTTTGTTCCAATAAGCCAGTTTATTTTCTTATGTTTAATGTCCTTCCGTTTCTTTTTTATATGCTCCTTCCATTTTAGTTTGGCGTCAAGATTCATCCCAAGTAGATTGCCGTATTGCTGAACGGGATGTTGTTATAATTAATAGTTATTGCCTTGTACTCATGCTTATTGTTAGTGAAGTCGACATCAGCCGATTTGCCCTCATTAATTCTAATTCTCCACCTTCTGATTCATGCGTTTATGTTGTCACTTGCTATTTGTAGTTTTCTGGCTGCTTCCTCACCCCTGTCTCCAACTGCAAGAATTGCCGTATCATCCGCAAATGTTGCTAATACTGTCCCTTCAGTTCTTGGTATATCACTGGTGTATATGAGGTAGAGAATTGGTCTTAATACACTTTCCTGTGGTACGCCTGCTTTTATCTCTTTCATAACTGAAAATTCGATTTCTTGTTTTATCATAAACATTCTTTCAGTTATGTAGGATTTTAATATATCTACAACTTATTTTTGGAAACTTTATCAAAAGCTTAGACTACGTCTAAAAACAGTGTTGAGCAGAACTTTTTTTCCTCGTATACTTTTTCTATGATGTCCGTAATTCTGTGGACCTGATATATTGTTGAGTGTTGCTCTCTGAATCCAAATTGATCAACAGGAATCAGGTTATTTCTATCTATTATGGGTTTAATATTTTCAGCAGCAGTTTTTCAAACACTTTTGCTATTATTGGCAACAATAATATAGGCCTATAAGAAGATACTTCATTTTCTGGTTTAAGGATTACCTGTGGCACTTTCCAGATGTTCGGGACATGTTTTAGTCTAAATACTGAATTAATGAGGTTGGCAAGTTTCTTGTTTCAAGCTGATATTCTACCTAATTTCTTTGTCGACTTCTTTCGGAGTTACTAGTGTGATTTTCTCTGGTTCCATTGCTTTCCTATGGAGATCTGTATCTTCCAGTGCTTTGTTTGACTGAAAGGTTTTCTCTAAATGTGTTGTAAAAGCTTCAGCTTTTTGATGATTGCTTTTGGCCCAACTACCATCTGCTGTTCTTATTGGGACAATATGCGCTATTAGCCTTTTCAATTTTTTTGTGGCGTTTCACAAGGAATAATCTGTCATTTTGTCATTTGTCAGCTCTTTTAGATAATTACTGATAGAGTTATTCTTAAGCTGCTATATTTCTTTCTTTAATCTTTGTGCAAGATTATTTAGTCTGTTCTTATCCTGCGGAGATCTAGTCTGCTGTCATTTTCTTCGTGGTTTTCTTTTTTTTCTACCACTAAATCTCTGATTTATTTCTGATAGATGTTACCAGTGGTTTTCTTGTTAATTTCAGGTGTATTTTCCCAGTCAGCCTGTTGTATATCGTTGACAAACTTTTCAGTTTCCTGGTCCAGCTGCTCTATCGTTCTTAAAGGTACATTTAATTGGATTCCGTTATCTAGGTTTTCTTGAAAACCTTCCCAATCAGTGTGTTTATTTACCAACGTTGGACTGCACTTTTTTGTAATTATAGTTTCACTTAACGTTAAAATAATCGGAGAATGATCTGAGTTTAGGTCGAAGCTTTTGTCAACATTTATATAATATTCCGAAACCCTTTTTGATATAAAGAAATCCAGCAGGTCTAGTATCTTGTTGGGATTTGTGGGCCAATATGTAGGGTTACCTGTTGAAAAAACTCTGTTGCTGCCTCATGCAGTTCTTTCCCTTTAGTGGTGGTTGTTCTTGACCCCCACTTTATATTTTTTGTATTATAATTGCATCCTATTATAAAACGCTCTCCCAGATGTTTAAGAACGTTTAAATCGTATTCCTTTTTTTTGGTTGTATTTAGGTGGACAGTAAATAGTGGTTACTATCAGCTTCTGCCTCCCAGTTTTGATTGCTACTACTGTAACCGTAACACCAGGAGTGGCAATTACTTGAACAATTGTCAAAATAAAAAATTATTTTATTATACATGTATGTACATGTGACAGATCTATTCTTATAGGGCACGGCCTTCTCCTCTATCGCCTGCGTGCTCCCTCCTAGCGGCCAAGCGCTCCCCCCCGTCCTCCCGCAGTCGGCCTTGAAGCTCTACGAGCGCTCTGTGATTGGTCCGTTTAATTAATTTTCAATCGGCTATAACTTATTTATTTGATCAAAAAATTTCACTGTAATTTTTTGTTCGTCTAGGTCTACTCTATCCGGTAATGTATATTTCCCGAAACATTTTATGAACACCCGGTATATAGTAGGGTACGTTAGCGATAATACAAAAGTCTTGGATTCCAAAATTTCTATGTTTGGTGCGATGCTGTACCCCACAACTGGATGTTATAGCCCCAAATTGGTTTTAGCACAAATTTGCAAATAAATACTTTGTTGGTAAACGTATATTTAGAGTTGTGTATAAGTACTAAACAACAATTTTTCAGTTTAAAATTAATATGTTCTTTCTTTGTCCAGATATATGTTCTCCAAGTTAATTCTTTATCAAGGTGCATACGAAGGTACTTAAGCACAGTCATACTCAAGAAGGATAGAACAGTCCATGCTAACTTGCGTTGTAGTGCCTCTGCATTTAGTAAAAGTAATTTGCACGGACTTGGAACTATTGAGTTTAAATCGCCATTTTTAAGCCAATGACTTTCTGTTGCGATATTTGTGCGGCTAACTATAACATTATGATGCGTTACAAATTGTTGTCATCGGCATATGTTGCATAGTTGCACTAGAATGTATCGGTATGTCAGATGTGTATAAGATATACAGGAATAGTTCGAAAACACTTGGGGGATTTAAGATTTGATAAGACAAAGACATAATTGTATTTTTAATTTTTACTTGAAAATACCGCTTTTTAAAATCCGATTCAATAATCAGAAGATCCATTTAACTTAAGTAATGGTCCCTCATGCCAAACCTTATCAAAGAACTGGTTGAGATCGAGAAAAAGGGCTAAGCAGTAGTATTTGTTTTTAAATGTTGTGTTGATAGTATTTACTGTTCTATGTGTTTGTTCTACAGCAAAATGTAGATTTCTGAACTCAAATTGTTGACCAAGAATCAGGTTCTTGGTGGAAAGGATAGAAGAAAGCCTTTTCAGTAAAAGTTTTTTGAAAAGTTTGGAGAGCAGTGCTAACAAGCTAATGGGTCTGTATGGCGCAATCTCATTAACTAATTTTTCGGGTTTAGGAACTACGATCACTTGCGTAACTTTCCACTGGACTGGGAAAAATTTTATTTGCAATGTGTTGCTGAAGGTTGAAAAACTTCTTGGAGATAGATTCGCTTTGTCTACATCAGTCTGCGTTCTCGATTTCTTTTGGTTGCTAATTGGAGGAACGTGTTATGATTGGTTGAGGCAACTGGTGACTTTCCAATATAATATACATTTTCGGATACAGCTGACTCGTTTAAGTATTCTAAATATTTTTTCTTGGTTCTTTAATCAGGTCCTTAGATTTCTAACAGCAGTATTGTATCTATCTGTTCTCGGGCAATCTATGTTACCATATGTTTCGGAGGCATGGTTTTTCAGCAACCTTTTGTTTAATACTAATCAAACCTTTATATTTTATTGCTTTTTCTGGTAATTGCGAAGTTACCCTGATAGCCGCCAAGTGAAAATAATTTGTTTTATGATTACAGATGGTATTTTACTTATTATTGAGGTGCTTATCGTAGCTACTATAGATTTGTGGTAGTAGGATAAGTCGTAACATGACATGATGTTTAGATAGCCTTCTAGAAACCTTTGGTGACAAAAAAATCAGAGAGGATGGAAATTTCCACTGAATATGTTAGCTAATAGGTAGGCTTATGTGTAGACAGGTAACTTAAAAAACGATGTTTTATAATAGAGAAAAATGTCTTTTTTTTGAGAAAAAGGTAGTTGATTCTCTATGGGAATGTTTAATGTTAAAGCGCCTCCAGCAAGAAATCTGTTACCTAACTAATAAAAGTATCCGTTAAAGCATTCTTTATTGCGCTCATGTCTATGTGGACACTATGTTGCAGAAACAGTTTAAGGTTCTATCCAGTCCACTACGGTAGCTTGAACAAATCTGTGAAAATTTTTAGGTATTTTATGGTGCCTTATATAATATTTTATTATAATTGCTTCTATCCTCAATCTGTGCCATTAGTATAGTTTGTATTATATATATGGTAGCCACAAATTTTAATATTAGAAATGCTTCGATATCCTCGCGTACCTTCGATGATTTTAATTACATTGTAATCCGCCAACTCTTTTTATCGCTTATTTTACAACTAAAGTAAATCGTGTAATATTTTTGTTACAAATTACGAGGTCTGGCAGCGGCCCCCCGGAGAGCTTGTCCAACTCCGACATGCTTGAGCCCCTTCGCATAGTAGTTTTTAAAAATAAATAAAAACACGATTAAAAAGCTCTGTTTGACATAATTGGCGTACGCCGTTGCCATGACAACGCATTTACGTATACCCAGTTATAGTTGACCTTTGACCTTTGACCTGTGTGACAGCACTCATAATTTTTTTTTATGTATAAGTGCTTTATTACCCGCTCTCAAACGAAAAGTTTCCATCGCTTGCGGTTCCGGAAATATATTACCTCGGTCGCGTCTGCCGCCGGGCCGAAATTTGTCCTTCGGAGGCGCTTGGGGCGGCACGGAAAGGCACGAACGATTTGACCTTTGACCTGTGTGACAGCAGCAGCAGCAGCAGCATTCATAATTTTTTTTGTATATATAATTATAAGTCTCAATGTGGTAAATATGTAAACTTCACAAATATTAAAAAATATTAACCATACATTTTTAACAATTTCTAAGGAATCTAATCATTTTAAATGTTCTGCTATGCTGCAGTTAGTTTATCTTAGATTTTACTTTACTCGAAAACAAATGAAACAATCAGTGTAAATAGTACTCACGCTTATAATGTCAGAATATTCTTTTATAATAGTGCAATCCATATTGCAGAAGAAATTTAAATTATAAAGCAACCGTGGAAGTTTAATATCACTTTTGATAATTGTTTATGCAGTTTGCATACTTAATATTATTAAAATATTTTCTCTAGGACACTTTTAAATGTTTTGATGTTATCTTAACGACACAAGCTTTTGAGAACAAAAAAAAAGTATTCTAACCACTTAATCCACTCGTCACAGAGATCATAAGATACCAAATTCATCATTAGTCTAATAAAATTGTTTTTAATAATAGAGTATGAGCACATTGAGTTGCTGCGCCTCCTGTACCGAGTGACTTTAATATTAAAGTGTTCATCAATACATTCTTAATAAAGATTTACAGGGAACGACTCGCTGTATTTCTAGCATATTGCGAGTTTATGGAAAGCAAGGGCTTTATTTTCGTGGTAGAAGCTGTATCTGAGCCCCCGATAAAATCTAACTGCTTATAAAAGAATGTCTTATCAGTAAGTGCTGAGTTGCAGTATTAGGGTGCATGATGCTCCCCCGAGAGCATCCCGCTCCGCTGCCAGAAGAAAAATTGCCGCGCAGATAACTTGTCAGTGGCTCAGTTTCGGTCTTATCTTCAACACTCTTGCGCTTACTATAATCATGTAATCTAATTTTTACTACAATAAGGTTATATAGTGACAATGAAGATTGAACAAAAATTAATTTTGGTATAGTGTCTCGGCTTGTTCTCTTGCTTTATTTATACAAATGGGTGTGTTATACTGTATACTGGTTATAATATTAGATTATGTAACTTTGGTTACTATTTAATTGCCAGTAGGTGGCAAAATTCGAAATTCTTAAGTAAAAAGCAGTTGATGCCATTTTATATTTGATAATTACGGTTAATTCAATTAAAACTACATAATATGTTACTTACATTAACAAGAAATAGCATAATAAACAATGGTATAAATATGCATATAATAAAAACATGTACACATTTGGGTAGATAAAATGATATGACATGTATATATAACTTTTTGTGCAGTTTGGAGATTTATAATTTCTACAAATAACTGCTAAATGCTAATGAACAATTTCCTGGTTTTTAGACGTTATCATTAATATTTTTAACACCCACGTTTAAAATATTTTGGTGTTTTCCCTTTATTTTCATTTTTTATGTCTATATTTACATAAAACATTGGTGTTTGTATAGTCAAAATGACACCATTCTTATATTTATTTCTAATTTTTTAATTTTCTTATTTATAGTGTATATATTGATCTAATTGCGTTTTGATAATTTTTACACTATCAACTGCATTGAATTGCTTCATTGTTCTTATACCTGATTTTTTGTTAGCCGTTAAACTGAAATGGCTATGGTTTTATGAAAATTTATGATCGTATCTTTGTGGTTTGTTTGTTTGACGATATTTGTGTTTTTTGCATATTTTTTAATATTTTTTAGTTTACATTTACTGTTGTGATTGGCAACGCATTTCAAATGGCTAAATACAAATAATTGTTTTAGGCGATTTAGTTTTAGAAGAATATTTTCCACTAAATATCATTATTTTCAATTTTGTAGTCGAAGCCTTTCTCTTATAACCAACAAATAATTTATATTGATTATTGTAAGTTATCTTTTCTTATCATATTAGGATTAATTAACATGATTTTTTTAATTTTTGTTTTACTTTTTACGCTGCCATCTATAAATTACAAAAAATTCTCTCGGGTTGGTCCAACAAGATATCTTGCGGAATTTTGCGTTTTAGTTTCGTGTGGATAGAGCGTTGACCCAAGCTATATAATTTAGCACTGTTGCAGGTGTCGATGTTACGATAAAATCTTTTGGTAGTTGTTTTAATATACACTTTTACAGTTTCAATGCCTAGTTTCCTGTAGAACTGATCATTTTTTATGAACCAAGAGGCATCCACGGATATTTGAAGAACTTTATTTTGAAGCACTTGAATCTTGTTTAAATGGCATTTTGCAGAATTTTCCCATATCATATTGCCATACATAATGATTGATCTTATTATTGATTTGTATATTACTAACCTACATTCTCTTCTTAACGTCGACTGTTTATTTATTATTTGGAAATGTCTTGCGTATTCTTGATTTAATTTTTGTAGGATATGCAATTTCTATGTTAATTTAATATCAAGATAAATGCCAAGATACATTACAGGCTTCGTCGTGATTTTTCTAGGAAATGGTGGTATTGTTAATGTTGATAGATGTAGGATTTCATATTTTACGTAAAGTAAATATTTTTGCCACGTTTTCATTATGGTTAATTTGAAGATTCCAAGTGTTTAATCACTAGCTGTAGTCTGCAGCTTTTTGTAATTTTGAACTTAGGTATTCGTTTTGGGGTTAGTAGCATGGTATCATCTGCAGACGGCTAAGCTTGCATGTATATATAGAACAAAAGAGGGCCTAACATACTTTCTTGCGGAAACAGTAAAGCTGCGTTCATCAAGAAAGGAGAAAATGATAGCTTGTAGATAGGTGGGTAGATTTGTTTTAATCAGCTTATAATTAAGACCATCCAGCCAAATGCGATCATAAGCTTGAGTTAAGTGTGAGAAGAATGTTGTTGTGTAGCATTGTTTTTTGAATCCATCGTCAATAAAATTTGCCAATCGCTAAAGTTGGTGAACTACAAGAAATCCTCCCCTAAAGCCTAGTTTGAATGGTACTAGTATGTTATTATGCATGACTTCATAGTTTATACTTTTTAAAGACTTTTTTAAGAGTAGAAAATAAACAGATTAGTCTGTAGTTTGTTAATTTGGATCTGTTTCTTTTCTTTAAAGAACAGTAAGATGTGAACATGTCTCTATGCTTTAGAAAAATATCCTAGTCTTAAACAGGCATTGGAGGTAGATTATATAAAGGATAGATATTTTTTGAGTTGCTATTTTAGGGCTCTGTTTGTGATTTGATCGGGACCAAGTGCTCTGCCAGAAGAAATTTTTATTTTTAAATTACACCAAACACAAAACACCTCTTGCTCTAAGACCAACAAGTGAAATTACACTACCTAGTTTTAAAACATTTTTACTTGATTTTAATACACTACATTAAACGGTATGGGATATAATATTATGCTACTGTTAGGTTGTCCCATGTCGCTAGAAGAAACCACTTCAGCGCCACTACACTTAAATGAAATTTTACAAAAGTTTGGTCCTCCCAAGAACCAAACTTTGTTGTTCATATGGTTTAAATCAAATGATTTTGGTTACAATTGTTCACTGCTAATGAAGTCAATAAAGTGATTCCTATACCACCTCATCTTGTGAGCAGAGAAGATATCCTGCTAAAATATCTAAATTTGGTTACCAAAATCTATCTTGGTTTTGTATAATACAACAGTTACCAAAATGTCATTACGATAAATCTCTCAAATTACTTTGAGCACTTTAGGTTTAGAAATAAGAGTTTTACCTGTTAAATAGGTTTTCAAGAAAATTTGTATCTTTTTAATTGTTATGGATTAGTAAGAGGAGTATTATCAATTAAATTTCTGGCATCTTTCCAATCATATACATTTGTTCCCACCCATAAGATACAATTTTGTTATTTACATTTATTTGCTATGGAGTAAACAGTTTTCTAATTAATACAATTTTCTTATGGGACTTTTAGATTCCGCCGATTTTCCTCTTTCGGATAATACTGCAAAATATATAAATCTTTTCTCTTTCTAGATGATCTTCCTTATACTCCAGTTCCTGAAACCACATCACAGACTTAAACGCTGTTCATAGACGGATACCGAAAATGCGTACAATGTTACACTTATTTACTTTTAAAAGAACTAGGTGTGTAAGTAATCTAAATTTTTATCATTAATTATATACTCTATTAAAGGCTCTCTTATAAGGACCACATGTATTTACGTTTTCTGTTCAGAAAAGTATGTTTTTTCATCTCATTGTATATATATATAGAAATCTCTTAACTCCTTATTTTTGTTTAGTTTTTCTACTAATTCTTGTAGGCTCGATAAAAATAGCATGTTTTATTTAGCTTATTAAGGAACAAATACCTAAACACCGGCCAAAATCTCATATAAATATAATGTGATGCTGTGCATATTATTTGTTGACGTTAAATAAGCTTGTAATACATAAATTGTATATTAAATAATATTGTTTATAAGATATTACTGGAAAGAAGAGTTCTAGATAGTTTCAGGGTCGGCAGAAGGTTACCGCAAGGTGAACCACTATCTCCGTTGTTTTTTATTTTAGTACTCGAGAAGGTGATGTGAGAAAGCCGGATATATACAAGAGGTACTCTGTACTACCATAAACATCAATGTATTAACTATGCTGGTAATTTAGTGCTTCTAACCCAAGCACCTGATAAGTTAAAAGAAGTTTCTCGAAAACTAAAACTGACTGTAAAAAATATGAAAATAATACATGGAAAGAGAGCGCAAGATAACATGCAGTTATGGAAAAGAATGCAGCTTTGAAAGAGTAAGAGCTTTTGAGTGTAACTTTAACAAACAAAAGTGTAGAAATCGGGAATTTGATAAGAGATTAGCCAAAGGGATCAAAATTTTAAAATTAAAGGAGATACTTAGGAGCATAAAAATAAGGATATATAAAAATGTTATTCAACCAACAATATTGTAAGTATGCAAAACATGTATCTTAACAAAAAAGTAGAGAGAAAACTGGAGGTATGGAAGTGTAAGCTGCCTCAGAAAATATATGGGGCTATAAATGAGAGAAATGTGGCGGAGAAGTACAAACCAGGAAATTTTTATTCAGCCAAATATAACAACCATTACTAGGATACAACATCTGAGGTAACTTGGACATTTAGAAAGATTACCTGAAGGAAGGGTAACAAAGCTTATGCTAAAATATAAAATTGACACAAAACTAAAAAGAGGAAGTCGATGGAGTCGGTTAAAAAATAGATCTACAAAAGTACAGCATCAGAGAGTGGAAAAAGTGGCCAAAACAAAAGAAAATAGAATCCTTAGACATGTCATTCCTGCAGTGCTTTAAAATGCGTATAAAATGTATATTAAGAACAAATCGTCGTTATGGAAGAGATTTAATAGATTATTTCGACAAGCAAAATAGATACAAATGTAAAGTAAAAATAGTAACTTTTCCGTTTTAAGTAATTGTTGTGAACTTTGTTGTATCTGTGATAACAAATTTATACAAAACGTATCAACTTTAAAGCTGTTTTATATTAATTATTGTTAAATATATCCAAATTATTATTTATAATTTTTTGATCTTGAAGACATCAAAAAAATTATTCATATTTGGTAGTAAACATTTTTTTAGCATTTTTGAATATATTGATTGTCTTTCTTTAAGGAACTGAAGGATATTTTCTATAAAATCTACATAACTTTACGGTACACTCTTTTTTATTGTATTTTAAAATACCGAAAAATAAAGTTACTGGAGTGTCTTTTCCAATAATATTTTTAACAAAATGTTGATATAGACATTTCTTAAATTATTTGTTGTATACTGGGATTAAGATCGGTTTATTATTTGTTTTACGAACAAATTATTGTTGCGTACACTGTGCATAAACGATTTAAATTAGATTTTTTAGTTGTGCGATATCTTATATTTAAAAAAAAACAGAAAATAACACAGTCGAGAAAAAATTTAGAAATAAACTGTAACGATGGCAAATGGTTTTGCTAATAATATAAAAATTTATAGCTAAATGTAATTAGGAAGTTGTAAATATAATATTGGTTTATACATTTTTTTAATTAAATTACAAATTTATAACCTGCTATTTAAAGTTATAAGTAAATGTGATTAATTTACTATAGATGAGCGGAGAGGTTATACTCTTTCAACTAATAAAATAACTGTTCAATGTTTTAAAACTTCCATAGGACTACTGTTTATTTGTATATCAGGCTGAATGTATAATTGTCTTGCTTACCTCATTGGCAGTTCTTTCTTAATCTACTGATTTCTCTGTGCATGTATTACTAAAATATAGTGGTGCATTGAAAATTATTCTAAGTATCTTCGATTAGACTCTTTGTATTATTTTGTTTGACGATTTGACACAACGATAGGCTTTCTTATGCACTTATACAGTAATATTTTATTTTCTATGGATAGTTTTAATTTACATCTTGTTATCCAACTCATTTGTCAAATTTTTGAGTTTGAGATTTCTTTGCTGTAATGTGTGCTTTTCATGCGATTTTTTGATCGAATATTAGTTCCAAGTTTTTTATTTGGCTGTTCACTGGTAATTGCGCGTTGTTTAAAGTGACAGTAGGACACATGATGTTTCGATTGGTGAATATAATTTGTGTGGACTTTGTGCGGCTAACTGTGACTTTGCAACTATTCAGCTAAACTTGTATTTAGTTGAAGTGTGTTATTTTAGGTTTTCATCCATGGATGTTATAGCGGTGTCGTCGGCGAATATGGCAACTGTTGTAAAATTTGTAGTTGAGTTGTCAGCTGTGAAAATTAAATAGAGAAGAGGGTCTAAAACACTTTCTTGGGGAACACCAGATTTTATAGGATGTCTGTCAAAGGTTTGAATGTTCAATCTTACTTGAAAATATCGGTCTATAAGAAATAATTTTAATATCATAAAGTGGGGTATTAGAAAGGATGATTTGAATTTATGCAGGAAACTTTTGTGCCATACTCGGTCGAAAGCTTCTTGAACGTCCAATTTTTTCTCCAAGACTTGTGAGTGTGTTTTTAATGATCCTATAACATTATTGCACAGTTGAGTGGCTTTCCCTAAAGTCAATTTAGTATTACTGGTTTATCCATAAAGTTAAAATTATAGCTTATCCACGATATCAAGAGTTAAGTTTCTGAAATAAGAACGTCGTTAGAATTGGTGAACAAAACGCTAAGTTTAATGTAGTAAGTGCAATACCGATGGTGCTGTGCATATTTGGCGCGCGCTAGCACTAGGCAACCTGCAATTTTGTTGAGAGCGTCTGCTTTAATATGTGTGTAATAACGAGAACAATATACGAGTTTAAATATACGTGTGTGTTTTCATTTCCAACATTGGTGCCGAAACCCGGGAAGAAAAGTGACAAGTGTTGTGATAGAAAACTGAACCTTAAAACCGTGAGTAAATAAACACTTATAAAATTGTTATAAACTAATACTATGAACTTGTAAAATTGTTGTGAACTAATACCATGGACTTGTAAAATTGTCGTGATTTAATTCTATGGACTTATAAAAATCTGCCGTTTTGGACTTGTAAAAATTTCGCAAGTGATACTATACAAATGAACTTTGAAAAACAACAAGAATTGATTTATTGAATAAGTTGGAAGAAGCGTTTAACCAAAATCATTTAGAAATAATATCAGAAGTAACAGATGAGCAAAGGGATGAGACACCATATCGCACAAACAAAAAGGTCTTTCAATTGTCACATCCAGTGAATGATCAAATAACATCATGTCACAAAGGAAAACACCATTACTTCATGAGAATCACCATAAACAAAAATATAATTCAAGACAAAACAAGGACCTAGAATACCAAGTAGAGTAAGTGAATTCATCAATGAACGAGACAACTGATACAATTTTTCGAGAGGAGATTTAAAAACTTATAATGTATTGTTAACGACGGCTGTTGTAAAAGCTAATTGTAGAAACGGTTCATTTTTTGTTATTCAGGCGTTACTTGACCAAGGCTCGAAAGCTTCTTTTGTTTCTAAGATACAGTTCAATTATGTTATTAGGTTTAAAACGAATAAATGTATATGTTAAGGTGTCAAATTTTGGAGATGGTCAAATGATGGTTAAACACGTAGTTAGTATTGAAGTTCAATCACGTCTGGAACCTGAAAAAATAGTACGGGTTAATGCTGATGTATTAAAATCACTTACCTCTTTGTTGCCATCACACGAAGTGCACATCCCTGATTGGCTAGAGCTGAAAAACTTACCTCTTGCTGAT
The DNA here is from genome assembly GCA_036346155.1 of Sinelater perroti. Taxonomy (NCBI): domain Eukaryota; kingdom Metazoa; phylum Arthropoda; class Insecta; order Coleoptera; family Elateridae; genus Sinelater; species Sinelater perroti. Next base: position 31,591,865 of record JARFIY010000046.1, read on the forward strand.
CCAGGATTTGCAGCTCCTGGAAAAGTAGACTTGTTGTTCGGAGCCGACGTTTATGGAGAAATATTGCTAGATGGTATTAAAAAGAGTCAGTGCGGAAATTTAATAACACAAAACACTTTATTTGGATGGATCTTGTCTGGAAAGGTGTCACAAGAATCGAGTAGTCAAAACATTAAAACTTTGCATGTTCAAATAAAAGAAGACGAGTTACTAAAAACATTTTGTGAGATGGAAAACGAGCCTAACAGTATCGATAAAAAACTAACGAGAGAAGAGCAACTTTGCGAACAGTTTTATGAAGAAACTACAAGACGTGAGAACTGGAGATTTATTGTGAGGTTACCTTTTAGGACAGGTGATCCACAATGCCAGGTAAATCACGTGACATTGCTACACAAAAACTACTTGCGTCAGAGAAAAGACTGAGTAAAAATCATGTGCTTTTAAATAAATACAACAAAGTTTTAGAAGAGTATACGACGCTAAATCACATGAAGCTAGTAGACAGCAACGATATCGAAAATCCTACTGCCGTGTATTTGCCTCACCACGCAGTCGTTCGAGAGGATAAGGATACAACGAAAGTTCGTGTTGTATTTAATGCTTCGAGTAAGGGATTAAACAACGTATCGCTCAACGGTGACCTACGAGTAGGCCCTAAACTTCAACGGGATTTATGACATCTTTTGCTTCGGTGGCGTAGACATCCTATCTGTATTGTAGCTGACCTAGTAAAAATGTATAGGCAAGTTTATGTGAATGAGAACGACTCTAATTTTCAAAGAATTCTGTGGAGAATTAGTCCTGAGATGCCGATGTAACACTACAAACTATTGACTTTGACGTTTGGCACTGCTTGTGCCCCCTATCTTGCTGTGAAAACATTACAAACATTAGCAGAACTAGAGAGAGATACATATTCATTAGCAGCAAAGATAACTAAAAAAGATTATTACGTAGATGACCTAATGACAGGTTGTGAGACAGAGACAGAAGCCCTACAGATATACGAGACAATGAGTAAACTAATGAACGCTGGTGAGTTTCAATCACAAAAGTGGAGTAGCAACAACCGACTTTTTCTGGATCATATCGAGAAGAACAAGTTAAATACAGAGCAATCAGTAACAATCAAGGTTGACAACATGATGAAAGTACTAGGTATTTGTTAGAACAGATATACAGATAAGTTCGAGTGTATAGTAAACTTATCTGAGCCTGAACAACCTATCACAATACGAAAAGTTCTTTCAGACATTGCTAGGCTGTATGATCCTATTGGGTGGATTGCACCAGTAATTACTGCCAAAATTTTTATTAAAAAGTTGTGGAAGGCAAATCTTGATTGGGATAGTGAATTACCATCAGAGTTAATGACTGAGTGGTTAAAATTTAGAAACGAGTTACGACATATTCAGAATATTATGATTCCACGGTGGCTCTGCTCAACTAAAGAATCTAAACTTGAACTACACGCGTTCTCAGACGCGTCGAGTGTAGCTTATGTAGCTGCAGTTTATCTAAGAGTTGTGGACGAGAATGAGCAAGTACACGTGAAGCTAGTCACTGCCAAGACTAAAGGTGCGCCGATTGAAAAAGAGGTGTCAATTTCTAGATTAGAACTTTGTGGAGCAGTTTTAGCTGCAAAACTAATTAGTGAATTATCACAAGTAATGGACATACCTAAGCAAGGTATTTACGCTTGGACAGACTCAACCGTCGTATTAGCTTGGTTACGTGGTCCTATAAGTAGATGGGTTACTTACGTTAGTAATCGTGTATCACAGATTTACACAATAATGGATGTCGAGTAGTGGGGACATGTATCGACGCATATGAATCCTGCTGATTGCGCATCAAGAGGTCTACAACCAACTGAATTGAAGAGCGAGGAACTTTGGTGGAACGGCCTTAACTGGCTGTCTGAAACAGTGATCAACGTAGAGAGTGTTGATGTAGCTGAAACACATGAAGAAGAACGGGTGAGATCCTTTGCAACGATGCACGAGGATTGTGATTTCATTGGATGAAATTTTCTGATTTGACTAAAATGCTGAAAGTAATTTCGTTATGTTGGAGATTTCTGTAAATAAAACTTTACAACTTTGTATTAAGCAAGTTCAAGAAAGTGCATTTAGTGAAGAAATTACCTCATTAAAAGTAAAAGGTTACGTGTCAAAACGGAACGACTTATACATTCTTTATCCATTTGTAGACCAAAATGGCATTTTGAGAGTAGGAGGGCGTATACATCAGGCTAATGTGAGTTACGACCAAAAGCATCCAATTATTATGCCCGCTAAAAATCAACTTAGCCAGCTAATAGTTGCAAATGCTCATATAAAGAGACTCCATGGCGGACCTCAAGTCATGATGAGTTTTTTGAAAAGTCAATTTTGGATCTTGAGAGCACGAGATATGGTTAAAAAATATTACAGAAATTGTACAATTTGTTTGAGATACTCCAAAGCAACAACTACACAATTGATGGGTCAATTACCAGAAGCTAGACTAAAGCCAAGCAGACCATTCAAGACCTCAGGAGTGGATTACGCAGGTCCCGTTAATATAAAGTTTTCATCAAGACGAGGAGCTAAATCCTATAAAGGATACATATGTTTGTTTGTTTGCATGGTGACTCGCGCAATCCACTTAGAAGCTGTGACTGATCTGACCGCAAAAGGTTTTATTGCCGCATTCAGACTATTTGTTTCACGTAGAGGTGCGTGTCTAAATCTCTACAGTGATAATGGCACTAATTTTGTTGCAGCAGATGTAATGTTACGCAATATATTCAATAGTGCAAAATCTGAACTACCTCACGAGATAGCGGAATTATTAACTTTAGAGTCGACCAAATGGGACTTCATACCTCCAAGTGCGCCAAATTTCGGAGGACTCTGGGAGGCAGGTGTTCGTTGTGCTGAAGCTCATTTAAAACGAGTCATAGGGGATAGTACTTTGACTTACGAGGAGATTTCTACACTGCTGGCACAAATAGAGGCATGTTTAAATTCTAGTTCTTAGTGGTAACCCAGATGATCCCCTCCCCTTGACACCTGGTCATTTTTTGGTAGAAGAGCCCTTGGTAACAATTAGTGATGTAAATTACCTAGATAACAATGTAACTGGTCTAGAAAGATGGAAATTATTACAGAAAATGTTAAATACTTTTTGGAAAAGATGGTGTACTAAAAAATCTGATGTTGATGTTGGAGATGTAGTAGTAGTTAAGGATTATAACATTCCACCTGCCAAGTGGGTTCTAGGAAAAATAGTTGATAAGCATGCTGGACCTGACAATGTGACGCGAGTTGTAATTATCAAATTTAAAGGAGGCTTTTTTAAACGCCCCGTTAGCAAACTGTGTGTCTTAACCAAATCACATTAATTTAACGCACACTGTCACGGTGGGCGGCACATTGGATTGTTTATACCTAACATTGTTTAGAGTTTTACTAGAAATTTAAATACTTTGTAAAGGACAAGTCCTTGGTGGGCGGAATGAACAAAACGCTAAGTTTAATGTAGTAAGTGCAATACCGATGGCGTTGTGCATATTTGGCGCGCGCTAGCGCTAGGCAATCTGCAATTTGTTGAGAGCGTCTGCTTTAATATGCGTGTAATAACGAGAACAATATACGAGTTTAAATATACGTGTGTGTTTTCATTTCTAACAATTGGGTAGCACAGATCTGCTCTTATAAATAATATAAATACTTGATGATGCACTGCCAGTGTGATATATTTTTATATAATTAACTATATTACTAATTATCCACCAAATATCTTCTGCCCTTTTTACTTAAAATGTGTCATTAGTATCGAGCGTTTTGCCAAATATAATTCTAAAATAAAAATATCAAAATAAATGAATTGTCCTAATTACTTAAAAATGTTCAGTATGTACATAATGGCAATAAATATTAAGAAATACATAAATTTTATTTTAATTTTATATTTAAATCAGTTTTAAAGGAAAACGTATTTTGTATTACTGTAGGTAAGAAATTGTATGTATGACGTTAGTTCATATGTTGTAACTATGACAAATCCACGCAAAAAGCTTGAAGCGAGAATTGGACGCGATTTATTGTAAATAGTCGCTACTAAAAAAAGTGGAAAAATAGGGTTGACGTATATTTCACCTGTGAGCACAAATAACATGTTTTTTTATCTTACTATTGAAATTCATGGAATAAGATATGCCGTTTTATGGAACGGCTGGCGTGTCTTTTTCGTGGAAGCTTTGAAACGAGACTGCCGATTTCTAAGGCGCTGTTGTGCTGCCGTGCTATCTTTATACCACGCCGTGTCGCTTTTTAATTGAATAGCGCCTTAATGAAAATATGGCTCATAATGGGTTTTTAATAAAAGTTGCTAAGTGCTATCGGCTCCCCTTTTATGCCTCAACAATAACCCTGTTGATCGCGCGGGCCCACAATACAGCCCCAAATAGGAGAGCCCGCGAAGGGCCGAAGAATAACATAATTGCAGCACCGTCCAGTCCGCAGTAACAATTTTAAACGGGCAAATAGAATTTTTCCCCCCTATTGGGTACGACAACGGCGTTTCCTCAAAAGAAGGATCGCCGCTTTGTTCGGTCCGGGCGGCGAAAGCTCCGGTGGTCGAAGGGCGAGCGTAACATCGCTTAGACTATTCAGGGGCGCTTGGGGGATGCGATGCTCCACACGGAAAGCCGGGGGAGGGCTCAAACGAGGAAAGACTACCGATCGATGAACACTCCGCACAAATATGGTTTATTTTACGTTTCCACTACACACGTATCCACAACTATCCTTTTTGCTCGTGGCGCGGTGCGGCACTGCCACCATTTCTTCTTGTGGCCGTACGGCGCTCGGGGCCGAAAAGCTCAAGACTCGATCAGATAGGCATCTTAGCTATGCAGTTGTTAGTGGGCGATTATGTGCGGCCGCCCATTGATTTCGCGGGCCCGGTAGGCCCAGCCGCGGTGACCCTCGGCCTGCACCCTCAACTCTTCGGCGGCACTGCAGCGGGCCGCGGCCTTGACCTTCCGGCGCGAGCACGGCGCGGGCATGTTTTAAACATCGCCGCCCTGATAAAATATTAATTTGTTGCATTGCCGCACTGGTTGGAGCGCGCCAAGCTTTTTAATTTAATTAGGAGGAGCTTGCCGGGTGGAACTGCGCGCGGAACAACAATGCCGCGTTCCTTTAATTTGGCCGGGCAAACACTTTTCCGGACTTCTAAATTATTCTAGTTCCAACAACGTAATAAACGGCTTTAATTAAATCCAACGGCCTCGCGGAGCTGCTAGATACAAAAATAATTTTAACTTTGACGGTAAATTCAATTTAACGGCTGTTTTAAGGGGCTTAGCGAGCCAAACGGTGCAATTTTCAAGAACTCATTAGAATGTTCTTCAGACCATTACGGCGTTCTCACTGCGGAGTACTTCAAATTTAGACCGGAATTTGTTGTCGCTTTGCATATAAATTCACGTGTTAACTACGTCAGCTATTTGGGGTCTCGGCTCCTAACTTAAGTTCCTCGTTCCGTTTACGAACGATTTCATGTCGGATATCAACTTGGATTTTCCTGAACTTTTATCATTTATTTAGCCTTATATATAAAAAGTTATTAATTTATTTCCAGGCTGACATACTTAATCCAACATAAATGTTTATTTTTAGTTATTAACGTAAAATCATAAGACTCGTATCAAAGGCAATGTGGTGGCACTTTGTACATGCAACAAAAAGTTTTTAAAAATACACTCTAAGCTGTCTGCAGTTGTTTCGATCTTTGATTTTTCTTTTCCAATTAAACCCGACAGCCTTCTTTAAACCATCCGACCATCTTGTGGACGTTCGTTTTCCTTTATATCATCCATGATGAGCATGGTGTGATCAGCCCATCTTCATTTCAGAGATGCTGAGTATTCTACAACATTTATTATTTTAGTTATTCGTTTAATATCTTAAATTCTTATTTTTTAGCTCTATCTTAACTAGCTTATCCATGATATTGCTTGTCAAGATCCATGTTTGTGTTCCATATATAAAAGCGTACTGGTTATAAACTTTCCTTCTTAAATGTAGCAGTATTTTTGTATTCTTCGGTATCTTGTTTTCTCTATTAAATGTTGATAACACCAATCGTATTCTTCTTTTAATTTTTGTTGTTTGGTTTTGATTTACATATTTTACTATTTGTCTGAAGTACATACATTGTGCCCCTAAATAATGTTGCAGATGATAACTGTCTTTGCATAATATTTTTAGGATTTATTAAATGGTTATTGGCAAGTATAACTACAACTGATTTATTCAAAATAGCCACCCTTGGGTGCTACAGAAGCTTGAAGACCTCCGGGCCACTCGTCTATAGCAACACGCAGTACTTTCATTGGAAAATTATTGACTGCAGCCCTCCGAGCTCGCTTTTTAAAGCTGCCCATAATTTGTAATCTAATGGATTGAGATCTGGGCTACCCGAAAGCCAATCCTCTATCGTTGGAAAATGAGTATGTAGTTGCTCAGCCAAGTTAGATTTGACTGTGCTTTGCCGGTAGGTGCGGAGTCGCGCTGAAACATCCAAGGGTCATCACGAAAAAGCGTGTTATTCAGGGGTTTTACTACACCTTCGTTACCAGTCTGTTTTGACTTCCTTTTTTACAAAAATTAATGTTAATTACTCTTATCATTACACACTCCTTCTCAACTTATTACAGCTGTTGGATGATAGCCTCTCTGAACCCTTGGCACTAGCTGAGATGCTTCTTTGAGCAACCTAACGTACACTTTGTTATTTTATTTGTTGGAAGATTCCTCTACTGCACAAATGTTTTCATTCGAAAACAAAGTTTTCTTTGGCCATAATATGCGTATTCAGTCAATAACCTCTTTACTTTTTCTCACCTACCTTCCTTTAAAGCGTGTGTCAGAAAATGTCCCGTACGTCTTTTGTAAGCAACTAGTACTAGGTTTTGCATAATAATACGAGACGATAAGGAAATATTAGAAATTTGCATTTCCTAAAACATAATCTTTTGTCAACGAAATTTATTGCGTGGTCTGGCTACACAAAGACTTAAGTTTGCGATGTAGTCATCTACAGAAAATTTGATAAACAGAAAGAGGTAATTGTTAGCAGGGTATCTTACAGCAAGCATTTTGATTGTAAGAGAGATGATAAATTTATTTACGAATTAAAAGAGAAGATCGCTTAGATTCTGAATGAACGGGACGTGACTAAGTCGACGGTCAGTTTAGCAGTGCACTAGAATCTGTAATTTTGTCCTAAGTAATCGCCAAGACTAAGAAAAAAAAACAAATAGAAAGGTTAAAGGTGGCTCAAACACTGCTGAACGACATCAAGCACGATGGCACATACAACAAATTGTCTGCCGTCTTGTGGCCACTCTACAATCCCAACTGCAGTCCCCTTGTCTAATATGTATGGGCGAAGGGTAGTAAGAGGCATCAATATACCAATCACAGCTTAAGAGCCTCCACGATGAATGTTGGCTTGCAGCAAGTTTAGGTCTAGATTCGAGAAGGTCGTGCGGACTACATTGGATAATATGATTTTTAATATTATTTACTTCAGTTGTGCTAAGTTTTATGTAAATTAATTTAATTTTTTTGTGTCTTATTATTTATTTATTTTACAAACTTATCTCAACCATCCTGTGTAAGTGCGATAATCAAAATATTGGATGGTAATTTTCCAGTTTTCTTTTATTGCTCTTCTTATATAGCAGTACTGTTATTGAAGTGTTCGACTTTTTGGCATCCTGATTTCTAATAGGCATTTAATAAAAGTGCTATTTTTACTGCCTTGTTGTGATTCCGGTTCTTCTGATACTTTATTTTCCTTCATTTTTTGAATCAGAGTTAAAACGTTTATGTGTACATTTAATTCTTCTTTAATTTTATTTGGTATTATTTTATCTTCTTTTATGTATTTTTTATTAATGCTCATATAAGTTTGAGTATGATTTTGTTCTTTCTCTACTTTTACTCCCCATTTTTCTTTATTTTGCCGTATTATAGCTTATTAGTGATATTGCCTTATTCACTGTTTTGTAAGCACTTTTTAAGTAAATGTTTTAGTTTAGGGGTTGCTCATTTTCTAATGTTTTATTTAATTTTTGTTAATATTCTACACTGTTTCTTAATTGTTTCTTATTTATTTTCGTTTTTTAATCTTTACTATTTTGTTTCTTTCTAGTCCTGTATTAATTATAAGTTTAAAAACACTATTTTGTGATCGCTGTCAGTTCTTGACTGAGTTTTTATCAGATTATAGCACATAGTCTATTTCTTCAGCAGTTATTCAAGTTCATTTGTCGTTATCGTTTTTTAAATATATTTGTTATATTTGGAGTCTGTTTTAGATAACCAATAAATATTTACCTTCTGTACCTTCTTTTGTTTTTTTCTCAATCCAAAGGAGCCTTTTTTTCCTCTTACAGGAGTGATCTTTTCTTCTCCTTTTCTTATAATTTCCGATAGTCCAATGATAACCCAATTTATTTTTCTTAGTTCTCTCTCTAATTTTTCTAACATTTCATCTGTACTCATTGTACATATATTATATATAGCCATGTTTAACTTGGTTTTCGTTCTGCTACTTTTTTGTTTGTTTTTTTGTATTGGCGAGTTTTCGGCCTCACTTCCTTCAAAATACAAGCAACAAACTTTATATTATCTTTGTGCTAATTAATGTTTAAAATTAAATAAAATAAATTAATTTTAATGGAGTATTATGTTAGAGCTTAAGAGACAATGTACAAAAAGGAACAAACTATTTCTCGATCGAATTATATTAAAATTTTTATCTTGATATATCTAAGTTTACGCCAATTTTCAGGTTAAAATAAGGAACCACAGAAGAATAAGTTGTAATGTTACTAAAACTGTCTATTATTGGTTCTATAACATACAACTGTTACATTAAAATTTTATTTATATAACTGACATCAAAATAGTCATGTAAAATTTCATAAGCAGCCATAATAATTTTAGAAAATATGCAAAACCCTATAACTTTCAAATATCAAATTTAGTTGAACTGAATTTTTTAAATATAATAAACCCACGATTAATCTTACAAAACAAAAATCTCACACACTATGATGTCATTCCTATATAATATATCGGAATACTCAATTTAATACAATAAATGTACTGCCAAATGTTGTTGTCTTTTGTTAAACTCTAGCGTTTGCTATAATCCCGGTCATATTTAATCAAAATCATTTAAAACAGGAGAAAATGAGAAAACACATAAAAATCAGATTATTTTAAAGGTTATATGTGCCAAATATGCCCAAATTATGTGGTGCGTCTACAATTTTTTTCTAAAAAATGCTTACCCAATAAAGTTGAAACTTTTGTTAGTTTCCAACGTAATCTTCGTATAGACGTAAACATTTTTCACAACGTCGTCGCCATGATTCCATAACCGTTGAAAACACTTTTTTAGGGCTCAATATGTCAGTAAAGTAGTCATCTGATGAAACTTGCCAAAACCTTTCGAGTTTATCTAATTCAGTAAGAATTGAGGAGAAAAACGTTTATACTCTTTTTCTTGAAGATTTGAACACATTTTTGGCATGCAATAAATTTCTAACTGACTTTCTTTAATTTTCTCCAAGTTTTGAGAAAACCCCCTTTTAAGAGAAAGAAACGTTAAAAATTTAATTTCCAAATATCTTTGAAAGCTTTGTTTGTTTCCATAAATGGGATACTATTTGACGATGTACATTAAATTCTGTTGGTGCAGAGATATAGCACCAGTTTGTCATCTTTACAACAATGTAACAAAAGCAGTATTACGTACAGCGTTATTCATTTCAGTCTTTTTATTTTAATTTTCAAATTATCACTTACTAATTGATCATTGCAATAATCATATCAGAATATATAAATATGACAATTATTTAAAAATTATCTGCGGCTACATCATATGCAGCTAAATTGAGTTTTAGAAGAGTTTTATAAGGTTTTTTGTAAGTCTCTATTTTTAAAGCAATTTACCATAAATAACAACTATGTCAATTTCCTTCATCTGGCAAAATATAAAGTTCCCTTTACTTACACTTTAAAAACATATTTTTTTAAATATTTAAATTTTCTAAATCAAACAGGTGCCTTTTATTATAAGAACAAAGAATTTCCATGACTAGTTTTAAAATTTGCAACTTGGTTAAAGTTAATATTTTTTATTTTTAGGAATACATCTGAAAATGTAGCCAAACACCCTACTATACATGCATAACTTCCAAATAGGGTTTAAATTTGCTAAATACTTTGTACTATTTATACTTCATTTTATAAAAGTTTCTGTTGTATAACATAATGTAACCACTCATAAATACATTATAATCGATGGATCTCAAAATTTTGCAGACAAAAATGGCTGATGAAAAATAACATATATTATTGTTCTGTAGTCAGCGTGGTCCTGTAGTTGAGGCGTGTACTGCAATGCGGATGGACCCGGGTTCCATTCCAGGAGTTCTCTGAAGCCTTGCGGGTGGCCTACTTAGTCACTAAAAATAATCGAGTACCTGCGTTTGCTTCGAACAAGGGTAATAATGGCGGTCGTCTAAGGCGCGGTGCTTGTCTCATCGCCTTTGCGTGAAGACCGGGCAAAAGAGCGAGCATATGAGAGTCTTAACCTCTCAGGCCATACTCCACGCGAGGTGTTAGAACTTTACCATTATTATTTTATTGTTCTGCAAGCTTCATTGTCGTTTTAGCATAGTAAATGCTTATTAGATGTTATGTCAGAGTTTAAAACTTTTATGTTTACTTATTATTTTACACTACACTAGAAAATCCAGCCAGCTACGCTTGGCTACTGAAGAGAATGCGAACTTCCTGTAGCAACTGTTACTATTGCTGCCCTCCAACGATTGTGCCAGTCACGAATTCCGTCTCACTCTGATGCATTGCCGTAATGGGCGTTGACGTTATGTTGACATTACGAAATATGTAGCAACGATCGTCCGTGTATTTTCGCGTGTCCCCAAACGCGTTACTCTGGCAACCAATGCTTCTCACACGACCGGGGACCGGGGACCTCCGCATTGTGTTTTAAAGATATTTGATGAACCTGGTCATTACTAAAATATATAGATTTATGAATTACAATAGGTAACCGATCCAGACGAAACATATTTGAGTACAGGTAACAAAACATTCACTTGTATAAATAAAAGAATGTTCAAAATGTTTTATTACCTGTAAGTCAAAAGTTATAAAATATTTTTTTTTTATTACTAATAACAGACCAACAGCATTTTTCGTTTGCTGATTGCTGTTTAATTTCATATACGTTTCCCCGTTAAAACCGACTCTGTCTATAACAAGATACTTTAAATGAAGTTTGTATGATGACACTAGAACTGAACCAGAAATACACAAAAAATTCTTTTGCAATTGAAAATATGTTTTTGCCGATGCCAGATTATAATACATTAAATATTTGACAAGAGAATATTTTTAATTGATAAATTATGCGGAAAAAATAATAACTAAGAATAAGATGGTCAAATAGTCACTTTAACATAGTTTTAGACTGGTATATTTAATATCTAGACCTGAATTTGAATGAGCACATATTGAAAGACCTTTACAAAAATATAATGAAGCATTTTCAAGTATTTGTTATAGAAAAACTTATTTGCTAATTAGTTTATTACCATCATCAGGTCTCGCGGTATATAACAATGCACTAATTACGCCTTCAATATTGTTGATCATTACAAATAAACTATTATTAAACAATGTTAAAGTTATCGTTTTGGTAAGAGTAGATTATTGATTATTGACAAAAAGCAAACTAACTTTTATTTTTAAAAACCATCCATCTATCCATCCAATGGAGCTACAGCCCGATTGGGCCTTGGCCTCCTTTAGGCATATTCCCCATCCGTCTCTGTCTGTTGCCGCTCTCTTCCAGTTTTTAACTTTTAGTATGCCGTCTGCATCTCTGGCAACTTCCTCCTATCACCTCTTCCGGGGTCTTCCCACTGGCCTTCGTCCTTCCATCCTTGATAGCAGTACTCTTTGTGGTACTCTTTCCTCATTCATCCTCACGACGTGTCCTGCCCACTTTAGTCTCTTTATCTTTACGAAATCGGATATGGGTAATTCTCTGTACTCTTGGTATATTTCATGGTTGTATCTGCACCTCCAGTTTCCGTTATCTTCTTTTGGCCCAAAAATTCTTCTTAGTATCTTTCTTTCTAATGCATCGATGTAGTTTGCCATTTTTTGTGTCATTACCCATACTTCACATCCGTAAGCTATTACTGTTTTTATTATGCTTTTGTAAATTCTGACTTAATTGTTTTTGTGGACATCGTAGGACTTAAATATGTTCAGCATGGCATAGTATACTTTGTTCGATTGACCGACCCTTCTTTTAATTTTCGTTTCTTCATTTCCATCTTTTGCTATGTTTACTCCTAGGTATATAAAGTCTTGGACCCTTTCAATATTGTCATCACCTATTGTAACGTTTTGTAGTATTCTTCTTGAGCGTGTTTGTGAGAGTTTTAGTTTTATCTACATTTACTCTTAGCCCCACTTCCGTTGCTTGTTTTTCTAGGTGTATGTAAATTTCTTTTGTTTCCATCATTGATCTCCCCATTATGTTAATATCATCGGCGTATGCTGCAAGTTGTGTTGATTTGTTGATCAGAATGTTGTGGGGGTTAATTGACATTTTCCGTATTGCATATTCTAAGACAATATTGAATAATGTAGTCTATGGCTTTGTTTTAATCCTTTGATTATTTCGAACGGGTCAGTCAGTTGATTTTGTATTTTAACGTATGCCGTGGTCTCTGTCATTGTCGCTTTCATTAGTCTGATCAGTTTTCTCGGGATTCCAAATTCATTCATGATGGCGTATAATTTGTCTCTTTTTATTGAGTCGTAGGCTTGACGAAAATCAACGAATATTTGGTGGACGTCAACGTCAAATTCTCAGGTTCTTCTCAGGGATTCTTTAACACTAAACAATTGATCAATGGTGGATCTACCTTGTCTGAAGCCTTCTTGGTATTCCCCTATAATATCTTGTGATAATTAGTCTTATTCAGTATGTGGGAATATTTTATACGCTGTGCATAACAGTGAAATGCCTCGGTAGTTTTTACATACTAGTTTTTCGCCTTTCTTGTGTATTGGTATGATTACGCTATTCTTCTAGTCTTGTGACAATTCTTCTTCATTACAATCTTTTGTTATCAGCTCATGGAGCTCCTTGGTTAGCTTTTCTCCTGCCACTTTATACAGTTCAACGGGTATTTCATCAAATCCAGGTGCTTTGTTGTTCTTTTATGATTGGATAGCTTGTATGATTTCATCGTATGTGGGAGGATCCAAGGGGATGTCGTCTTGTTGTGCTTCTTGAGTTGTTTCTATGATCTCATGTTCTCCAAGAAGTTCCTGAAAGTATTCTCGCCATGTTTGTTTGATGTTTGATATATCTGCGTTTATATGTCCATTCTTATCTCTCATTAGTGTAGTTTGTGGTTTGAATCCTCCTCTCAGCTTCTTTATGTATCTTTAAAATCTTTTTCCATTTCTATCACTTGGTTATTCATCCATTGTCGTTTTTTCTTTCTGCATGTCTTATCTGCCTTTTTCCTTGCCTCTGAGAATGCCTCTTTCCTTTCACGTGTTCTTTGCTGTACATACTTCCTGTGTGATTCATTTCTTTTGTTTATAACATCCTGGCATTCTGCATCGAACCATTCCTCTTTTCGTTGATGTTTCTGATGCCCTAATGTTCTCTCTGCTATTTTCTTAGTTATTGTCTTAATTCTATTCCACTGTTTTTCAATTTCCGTTTCTTCCCCATTGTCTTGTTGATCGATGTTTTCTATTTATTGATTTAGTTCTTCCTCGTATTGCTTCCTTGTTTCTGGGTCTTTAAGTTTTCCAATATCTAGTTTTTTTGTACGTTCAAGTTTTTGTGCTCTTTGTCCATTAATTTTGCATCTGTATTTAGCTTGCACCAGGAAGTGGTCCGACTCGCATGATGCTCCTTTTCTTGATCGGACATCTAGGATACTTGTTGCTCCTTTCTTTTCTATCATTAAGTGGTCTATTTGGTCGGTTGTTGCTCCATCGGGTGAGACCCATGTTCCCTTATGGATATCTTTATGTGGGAAACATGTAGAACTGATAATCATATTTCTATTATACGCGAAGTCTATCAGCATTTCTCCATTCTCATTTGATTTTGTGTGAAGACTATGTTTTCCTATTGTACCTAGATATTCATTTTCTTTGCCTATTTGGGCGTTCATGTCACCTAGTTATTATTTTTATATCATTTTTGGGGTACTTCATACACCTGTTCTAGTTGTTGGTAGAAGGTTTCCTTGATTTCTCTGTCTTTTCTTCCGTAGGGCAGTGTACATTTATGAGTGATACATTAAAGAATTTTGTTTTAATTCGGAGTCTACAGATCTTTTCATTAACTGGTGGAAATCTAGTATGTTGGGTTTGAACTCTTGTCGTCAATAAAAGCTACTCGAATTCTTTATCTCTCTTGGTTTGCACTATATATATAGTGTGTTTTCGTGTCTTTGATCCCTTGGTTAATCCATCTGGTACTTCTGTACTGCTGTAATTTTGATGTTGTACCTTTTTATTTCATTAAGTAGATTTATTTGGGCGCCCGGTTTGAGGAGCGTTCTTACGTTCCATGTACCCAATTCAAAGTCCATATTCCGTTGCCTGAGTCGTTCAGATGTATCAGTCCGTTCATCCGAGGCTTCTGCATATGTTTCAGAACAGGTGTACCTAGTGGTACGTTTTACGGTTAGTTGTTAGCCTAGCCAACCCCTTTTCGGAGGACCATTTCTCCCATCTCGTCAGCCCTGACCCTATCTTCCACGGGGTTGGTTACCCGATCTCTATGGGGTTGCTCAGGTTCCGGGTTTGCCAACTTGAATGAGAGTTGGAATTGGGTAGGAGAGGCTATGCGGTGCTAATTGGATGCAGCACCGTCCGGTACGCATGCACTACCCCATTTGACCCCCATCTTTGCAAACCACCATGTAAATATTTTTCCTAGTAATCATTAAGATGTAGTATAAAAAATCATGGTCTTTAGGTTGCTGTTTATCGAATTTTATATAAACTGTATTTGATGCAAAACCTGTGCTTATTACTGCTAATTTTCTGCTGCATCTCTTCAGAATTTGCACTATTATTGCTTCATTTATCATTAAAGTCTTCCATTAAGAGTAATGTACATTTTTCGATAGTGCGTAATTTTGTACCAAATTTCCTTTAACAACTTTACTTAAAATTATTGGTACTTTCCCTCTTACTTCTCGTTTTTTCTTACACCAAGTATATTAATACTATTGCATCAACTTTGTTTACTTTTCAATTAAAAACACATCTAAGTTTACAAAGTTTTAATGTTGCTATATGAAATGTAAGTTTATTTTTCTCAGTATCAAAAATAGTTGGGAGTTATTTACTATGATGTTCTTCTTCTTCTTCTTTGTCCATCCCTTATACCCTAAGGTGTCGGGTCCTCTATCTATTTTCGAAATCTCTTCCTGTCCCTCCTTTCCACTTCCTTCCTGATAGTTTCCATCCATGTTTGCCTTGGCCTTCGTCTTCCTCTTCTTGCCTCTAATATCCTTCTTGGCAACCTTTCTTCCATTCGTGTTACCCAAACCACATTAGTTGTCTTTCTAGTGTTTCCACTAGCGGTTCTAGGTCTAACTCCTCTCTTGTTGGATGTTCCTCACTCTGTCCCTCTGCTTCCGACTTACGTCGCAGGTACTCATTTCGCACCACTTAATTTACTTTGCTCTATTTTTCCTATCATTCGTATGTTAATATGTAGTTAGGTATTGTTTATACAGGTGTATTAAAGCTTTTTGCTCAGCTCTTTCTTGTTGATTAATGTTGAGTTGATCTGATAGTATACTTTAGTCGCCTTGGAGGTCATTTTCTTAATTCATCTTTACTGTTCGTCATTTTATTACTCCAAGGTACTCATAGTTTCCTTTATCCAATTGCTCTCCTTCAATTACGTTCAGGTTTCTTTGTTCTTCAACTGTGTTCTTACTTATTCTCATTATTTTGCTTTTTTCTATTTATTGTCATTCCTTTATTTTAATTTCGTTGTTCCAATTATTTATAATGTATTTATTATTTATTTATATAAAATAGTTGATTTATTACTATGATGTAAACATTTTAATTTTCAATGTTATTCTTTTTAAATTACTGATATATTTTCTTCATTTCAATGTGATTACATATCATATTTATAGTAAATAGTTTATTAAATGTTATTTCTGCAATATTTGTATCTTATTTCTCCACTTTATTTATTCGAACTGTTGATTTTATTTTTATTATATTTATTACAATCGAACACATAATAATAGTTTATTAGAGTTAATACCTATATAAATCTTTCGGATATAGAGTTAGCATGACGCAAGGATGAGCACGTAATAATTGCTTTAGATCTGGTCTACAACAGACTATATGCAGCTAAAAAATGTTAATTCAGTGTTTCTTTTACGTTTTTGTTTTAAAAATACTATAGCTAGTTAATTGACATAATGTCTTATTTTTAGTAATATTTTTACACGTTCTTTAGATGTTTTGCATTTGCTTTACTTTGCATGATTTTTCCTAATCATACTACTTGTTTGTCTTTGATTGTAATATCCAGTTCAAAATATTGCTTGACAAAATACTTTATTAATTTTTGTTTCAGTTATTTGAAATTTATTCAATCCGTTCATTATATTTTTAGAAAACACAATAAAACTTGTAAAACACATGTAGCGTTGTACAAAAACAATATTTTTAGTTTTTATGTGTGAAGATATTGTTTTACTTACCCTCTGCAACACATAAGGGTAGACTAAGTTTATCTAAGATTTTTGATATAAAAATAATGAATAATTGTAACATGACAACATTTTCACAGAACGTAACGTAATCCTTCTTGAATATTTTTTGCCTTGTATACGCACCGTAGCGCAGCGGCCCCTATTTTTTTTTTTAATTGTTACGGAAGTTAGAACTTTAAAGAGAGTGCAAGCCGTCAGCAGTAATGATAAATGCATCACCCATAGTCCGACTGCGGTTATTTTAGTGAACACCGCACACATTCAGTAAATCGTTGTTGAGAAGAGACGACTAATAGTACAGGAAGTTATTACTGAAATAAATATCGACATCATCATTTGCAAGTTTTCTTCTATAAAACTTGCGCGAGATGAGTTCCTTGAATGTAATGAGAAGTGAACAGACGTCCACTATTTAGAAACAACTTGCCTAGAACATTTTTTTTTATAGATGTATATTTATTAGCAATCAGAACTACTACATTCTATGGGCTAATTGTATATCATCCCTGTGGTACACCTGCTTCTATGGAATGATAGTCTGATTTGGCATCTCTTACATTAGTTCTAAATTTGCGGTCTGAAAGGTAGGATTTCAAGATGTCGAAATACTTTAGTGGGAGGGTTTCCTTGACTTTATATAAGAGACCTGTATGCCAGACCTTATCAAAGGCCTGGCTAACGTCCAGTAGAACTGAAGTACAATAATGTTTTTGTTCAAAAGCGTGGTTAATAACTTGGATTAATCTATGTGTTTGCTGAACTGTAGAATGTCCTGCTCGGAAACCAAATTGATGCAGAGAAAGCCAGATATCTGGTGAAATATCGGCATTTACTCTCTGTAGTAATAAGCGTTCTAATACCTTGGAAATTGTAGGGAGCAAACTAATTGGACGGTATGAGGTTATGTCATTTGGGTTCTTTCCTGGCTTATTTATTAAGATTATTTCTGCCGTTTTTAGCATTGGAGGCCAGTGCTGCAGTCTTAAAATGGCATTAAAAATGTAGGTAGTAAAGAGTATCCCTTTTTTCGGCAATTCCCTGAGCATTTTTGGCGTCACACCGTCTGTACCTGGTGCTTTTCGGATGTTAAGATGGTTAAGTTCGTTCTGAACTTCGTGTGGAGTGAAGGATTTAATTCGAAATGGGGATTGTGGAATGTTGGATAAACTTGTTACGATGTCATTAATTATATCTTGATTGTTGGGCTTAAAGACAGATGCGAGATGATTTGCAAAAAGATCAGCCTTTTCTTGGTCGCTTCTCGCCCATTTAGCGTTGTGATCAGCAAGATTTTTTATTGGAGCATTGTGTTCTTTTGGTTTTTTCTTGGATTTAATTGGTCTCCAGATAGAGTTGTCGAATCTATTTAGTCTTGTCACGTAGTCATTGAAGGATTGTTCACGGAGTTCTCTAAGTTGCGCCTTTAATTGATTGCTAATGCGATTCAGTATATTTTTATCCACGGGTGCCTGGGTTGTATGCCACCTAGACCGTGCCTTCCGTTTTTTACCAATTAAATGTTTTGTTTCAAGTAGTATTGTTTTTGTGGTATTAGCTATTGGCAGAGATGGAGTACTTTCCATAACTGAATGTTTAAGGGTACTTGTGAGGGCATCCAAAGCGTCTTCGACTTCGTTATGGGTTTTGAGTCTTGTTTTTAGATTAATCCGTTGTTTCACTTCATTTTCGTATTTATCCCAGTTGGTTTTGTTGTTATGAAGTTTAGGTGTAAAATTCTTAATAATTACGAAAGTGCTAATAGTTGCAATTATCGGGGATCGGTCAGATGACAAATCATAACTAGGAAATACTTCTATGTATGGTGAGGAGATTCCGTTGGTGATGAAGAAGTCTAACAGATCAGGAGTTTTATTTGGATCACTGGGCCAGTATGTTGGTTTACCGGTGGGCAGAAATAAGTAGTTTTTTTCCTGGATTAGATTAGCTAGCTCACAACCTTTGGTAGTTGTTAGCCGAGAGCCTCAGAGAGTATGTTTACTGTTGAAATCACCTCCAGCAATAAATTTGGAGCCGAGTGTGTTGAAAAAGTCCCTGAAGTGGTTGAGTTTCAAGTAGCCTAGGAGGCAATATACTCGACTGTTATCTCGTAGGACTTTACTTTGATTCAAGTGATTTGTCTCATACTTTGGTAATATATAGTGACTTATAGTATTTTTTATTAAGATGTGCAGTGTTGTCCGGGTGGTTTGTATTATAGGTTAAATACGAAAGAAGGATCTGTCGGTAAAGTGTGTTTCGCTAACAAGTAGTATGTCGATTGAATTGTGATGTAGAAAAGTCTCTACTTCGTTTTTGTGTTGAATGATGCCGTTGGACTTCCATTGGGCAATTCGTACATATTTAGCAAATTTTATGATGAGCGTTGTAAGCATGGCAAGAATTGAGCTGTTTTGTTGCATTAGCTGTTGGAAATTTTTTAAACTCATTTAAAAAAGTGCTGAGAGTAATTGAGTTTTCCTCTGATGGTTATTGGTGGTTTTGATTTCTTAGTATATTCGAATACGTATTGGCCTGTTGTGCCTGAATTATTGGTTGTATTCTGTGTCATGGGATACGGTGTATCAGTGCTGGTAATTGTTGAATATTAAGTCTGTTGTTGTCATTATTGGGTTGTTTGAGGAGAGTATGGTGGAGTTCGCATCCTTTATAGTTGGCAGGGTGGGGATCACCGCATAGTGCACATGTGGCAGGGGTGTTGTTTGGTTTTCTACAGCTTGTGAAATTATGGGTTGCTCCACATTTCACACAGTACTAAGGTTTGTTACAATATGTTTTAGTGTGATCATATTGCTGACAACGTGTACTCTGAGTAAGGCCCTTGGTTTTTCTGGGTGGCTCGACTTGTACTATTCTGTTCTGAATACTTCGTAAATTATACATTTCTTTATTGTTATCCGCTGGCTCGAGGTCTACAAAGAATAGGTTTAATGGTTCTTTAGACACTCTACTTCTTCCATTTAAAATATTCCTGACTTGGTGTGCCTGATTGGCTAGCTCTTGCTTAATTTCATTTATGTCGGTTGTAAAGTGTAGGTTTTTGATAATCACTCTGAAGGCACGGTCCTCTTTTGGCTGGTACGTATGGTGAACAATGTTGGCATCTTTCCGGAGTATGACAGTTTATTTTTATGGTGTTATCTGTTAAAGTTTTTGTGTTAAATTGTTCAGTTTCCGCAGCTGCATTTAAACTTTTGATCATGTTACTGTAATGTGTAACTCCCTACACAAATATCGGAGGAGGTTTTATGGTTGTATTGTTTACTTGTCTGGTAAGGATGCTTCCCTCTTCTTCTTCATTTAGCTGGTTATATCTGTTTGTTAAAGGTATTTGCGTAGTTTATTTGATAGGTTAGGATAGTTTTCTACATTTAAGACGTTTAACGGTTTGCCATTTGTTAGTGTTGGTGGAATTATCGTTTACGACTTCTTGAATTTCTTCGTCACTAGTAGACGTCATTCGATAGAGAATTCTGTCGTTGTTGGTTAAAGATTGCGAGTTAGTTGCCATCAAATTGTCGTTGAGATTGGTGGGAGGATACTGATTTTGAGGTACGTTAAAAATGTTACCTGTTGATAGCGGTTGGCTTACGAATTGAAGGTTGGTGGGAAGTGGAAGTTGCATTGGAGCACCCTGTGCGTAGTTGATGTTCGAATTATTAGGTTGTCCGTAAGCGATGCTTGTTTGTTGATCCATTTCCATTTGTGTTGTTTGCTAGCGCTGTTTAATCACAGGTATGTGGCTGGGCCGATGGCGCGGCGCGTATGGCACGGCGCGGTCACCGATACCGCGCGAGAAAATCGCAGGAAACACTCTGAAACACTCTGAATTCGCATATCTGCACTGCTTGAGCTACAAAACTCGAATTGCTTAGAACATATGGGAGGGAAGGAATTTAAGACACATAAAATAATACAGAAAAACATCTTGTAGTGATTATGATAACTGGCCTGTTCTTTATATGATAAAAAGATTATGAAACTGCCGCACATTTCCTCTGGTCAGCTTTTAAGTTTCAATATTTTATACCAACTCAAAATATAAAACAAAAATACAAGTTTCTTAATATTCTATTACATATTCTAATTGTTTTATATTTACATTACACATTTTTACATATTTAAAAAAGTAATGTAACATTTTCATGAAGACCGCTTTTTATTTAATATGCCGTTTTGCTTTTGCACAAAGAATAAACAGCGAGTACGTCTAAAAACCCTTTTCAAGTGGCGTAGTAAGAGATTTAGTTGGATATCGTACATGGTGAATTTCGCTATTATAGGGCTATGTTTAAACATGGCAATTAATCGTTTGCACGATCAAACCGCTGACCTTAGTGGCTCACATGATATGTACGGCTTTCATGCAGTACAAGCAACACGGTAACAATTACTGTCGAAATCCAAATATGCAAATACAAAACCCTCATCAGCTAGAACTGCTGCTATCGCAAACGCAGCCGCTAATTCCCACTCTGTGCAACGCTTTAACGTCCCATCCTGTTCTTAAATGATAAAATCTTGAAGAGAGCCATGTAGAATTGATTTGCTCATAAAGCATTTGTAAAAGAGGATGAACAAGTTGATTCGATTTTAAAATAATAAATTTGGCGTAAAATTAAACTTCCGCGTTTATGTAAGCTCGGAGCTATTTTCATTTTTTGTTTATCATAAATATTAATTTAAAATTTTTTCTTAAATCTTGTACAAAGTAATTCAAAAATCTTTAGTTACGTGTTTTAAAAACAATTAAGTTTTATTTGCAAGCAAGTGTTTGACACTTTGTGAAATTATAAACAGCGGTTATGGTTCTTTGTTATAATGTTTCAGGACGAGACAAAAATTTTAGTCTACAAAAATTGAAAGTGTGGGTATCTTTACCTTACGAATTTTAAATCGGACACTTGGCAGCTAGACCAGTCAAAATATTGATCGAACTTTAGGCCAGAATGTTGTACAAGAACGTACAGCCCAGTGCATGAAGATATTGGAGCATCACAAGTACCCACAAGGCTTCTGTATTCAGTGTGCACCTTTATTTGAAAAAATAAATAGAAGATTCGGAACAATTTGAAAATTTAACAGTACAGAAGCTGAGTACAAACTTTGCTCGACCGCTATAGAAACAGCGTTTGATCTGTAGTTCATGATAATTATTAGTTATTGTCCTCTGGCCAGATTGCGGTAGCCGTTCAGAAACAACTTTATCCAAATCAGTATCTCTTGAGTATTTGGTGGAGAGTAAGGGGTGTGGATTAAACATTCCATCAATACTGAGAGCTATAGAAATCTATTGTATTGTATACGAAACTAGCTTTGGCGTTCACCTTTTATAAAGTAATCCCGAAAGGAAGTCATTTTTTAAGAAGATGAAACGACGCTATAGGAAATCAAAGACCTTGACTAGAGACTTGTCGTCCATCCAACACATTCTCCAGAACTTGTCCTCGGTTTGTCCAAGCATTATTTAAGAAGGCATAGCTTCACCAAAGAAAACGATATAAAGATAACCCTGCAAAAGTTTTTTATAATAGGTTAGCCAGGTGGCACAAAAAAAGAATCTAAAAATTATTTAAATATTAGTAACTATGTATCACCTCAATAGGAAAGTATTTAGTTAATTGTAAAATTAAAATTTTTTTAAAATAAAAATTAAAAACCGCAAGTAATAGAAAACATACAAATCATATGACAAATTTTAATAATAATTATTATGCCTATACCAGAGTGGTCCCGAGGTTGAGGAGCGGGCTGCAATGCTGACGGACCCGGGTTCAATTCCCGGTGCTCTCTGATGCCTGGAGGGTGGGCTACTCAGTCACTAAAAATAATTGGGTACCTGCGTTCATTCGAACAAGGGGTAATAATGGCGGTCGTCTAAGGTGCGGTGCTTGCCACATCGCCCCGCATCAGGAATGGTGCGCGACAGAGAGAGCGAACGTATGAGAGCCTTAACCTCTCAGTTCGCAGGCCGTGCTCCCACGCGGGGCGTAGGGCCTTACCATTACCATTACCTATTTTTTTTAATTTACACTTTTACTATATTACAAAAACTACAATAACACAAAAAGAACAAGTGCCAGCAGAAGTTGTATGTTGACATCCTTTTATAATAAATAATTGAAAACCAATAATTACATACTTTTATTAATTTTAAAATCATGATTTCACAATATAACAAATTCAACTTAGAAATGACTGTAGTCTGATTTTTAAATAATTTTCTCCTTGATTAGTAATTTAGCAATATGAAGCATGTAAGATATTGTTTCATGGCACAAGAGAAAATTGAAAATTAGCTACTTGACTGGAACATTTTCTCTTCATCCCCCGCCTTTTCTACTTACATATGCTATTTTTGTGAAAGAAGAATTATTACTACTAGAAAAGCATGTTTTTTACTTGTATTATCTTTTTAATACCAAAAAAAAACGTTTCAAAGATATTTAAAATCTTCTAAATAAAAAAAGTGACAAATATAGGATAGTGTAGTTCACTTTCTGAAGCGTTAGTTGAATTTTGTGGCTTTATAGATACCTGCGTTGTTATAATAGAGCACATCCTACTAAAGGATATTTAAACTGTTCTTTATTGATAAGCTTAGTCATTTTTAAGGGTTTTACTGTAATAGTTTGCAATAATCATAAAACCTGAAGATTAATTAATTAAGAAATTATTCTTTAAAGTTCTGTCAATACTTTGTATTACCTTTACAGATCAAATTTGCGTTGGAGATTTTTTTAAAGACAAAAAACGTACATAGAAGCCCAACAGGCCTAGTGGCCCAAGGCTTGTAAAATTATTATTTTAGGGTCTTTTGCACTACTTCTCTCCATTTTTCCTATCTTTGCCATTATTCTCCATCGTCTAACTACAACTGCTTCCAAGTTCTGCTCAACTTGTCACTTCCAACTAACCCTAGCTCTTCCTATCCTCATGTTATTTATAGCGTGCTTATTCAGAATTTTCTTAGTCATTCTTTCTTCTTTTGTCTGTGAAATATGTTTCATCCATAGGATTCACTTTGTTAGTTTTCTCCTACAACGCTTGCACTCTTTTCCCCACAAATATTATTCACAACATTCTTCTTTTCTGTACATGTATCTGTTTGTTCTAATACGCTTTTAGTAATTGGCAACGCTTCACAAGCAAACGTCACTGCTGGCCAGATAATTGTCTTACAAACTCTCAGTTTTTGACGTTTGAGAACTCATGAGAGCTCTAGTACTTGTTAAACCTTTATTTGATCTGTGTTTTATTTCTTCATTATTTCACCTATTTTTGTGAAAGACAGCTCTCAGATAGATGAAACTTATTAGTATTTTTATTTTAACCTGTTTCAACCCCTGCTTTTCTAAATTAGATTTTGTCCTCTTTTATTTTGTATTTGTGAATCTATAAATTTTGTCTTACGGTAAATTATTTGCAGCCCCAAACTTCTCTATTTCATTTAAAATTTTCTTATCGCGCTTTTCAAATCTCTTTCTCTTCTAACCAGGATCACCACATCATCCGCGTACGCCATACAATGATGGCTTTTGGAGCATATGTTTTTCTATGCTTATTGTCTTAATCCTCCCGTAATTTTCAAACCCCCTTTTAATGAGCTCTCTACTCTTATCTTGTATTACTAAAAGTTTTTTTTACTAGTTTACACAGCTCCTTATCTAATTTAAATTCTTGCAGAACTTTTTATCGGGTCGTATGCTTTTCTAAAATCTATAAAGGCAATCATCATTGTCATTCTGTACTCTTTATTGGTCGCCTGAATTCTTATAATTCTTCACCTGAAGTCTTATAATATGTATTTGATCTATCACTGACCTGTCTTTTTTAAAACCCGCTTGGTAATCCTCAACTCTATTTTCCATACTTCCTTCCAACCTTTCCTTAATTAATAGAGCTATTATCTTATAAATGACATCTAGCAGGCTAATTTCTCTGTAGTTGTCACATTTTTGGCTGCCTCCTTTTTTCGACATCGGTCCGCCATTTTTTCTTCTTTCCATACTTCTCTTAATATTTTAATAAGGCATTTATACATCTTTACTTTCCCATTTTCACCTGGACTTTTATTATTCTTTAGCTTTGTGATAACTTTTATAACTTTCATTTTCTTCTGGATGTTGTATGTGAGTTTCCTCCTTACCGAGTTTAATATCTAAGCCTTTAATTCCTTCTTTTTGGTAAAACATATTTTCGAAATTAATTTGCCATCTTTCTTTCTTTCTTCTGTATCACCTATCATATTTCCATCATCTTCTTTAATAAGAATCGTCTTCTTTTTCTGTCGCTTCCGACTTTCTCATAGAATTTTTAATATTATTTTTCAGATTATTTTCTATTCTTTCCAGATCAATTTCATATATTATCTTTTCTTTTGCATACAATGTTTGCTTAGCCCCCTTCTTTTGATTTTCTTCTAAGTTGTATATTAAAATTTTCAATGTTAATTCTGCTCTTTCTTTTAGAACTTTTTTGTAATCTTCATCAAAATACTCTTTCCTGTTTTCTTTTGTTTCCAATATTTTTGTTCCTTTCACTTTTTCCCATTTTTTATTTAAATTGTTACTCTCCGTTTCCTCAGCCAGTCTTTGTTTTATATGATCTTGATAACTTTTTAGAATCTCCCCATTATTAAGCAACTCCATATTATACCTCATACATTTCTTTGTTTCTTTCCGTTTTTATTAACGTTTTCTCATGTATTTTTAGTACTGCTAAAATGTTCTTCTAAAGGCCCTTACATCCATAACTCTATTTTTGTGATGCTCTTTCTCCAGGTGCCTTTAGGTATCTTTATGCTCATAAAAATCTCCCATTAATCGTAGCTTGTATTCATTGGCAAATCCTATTAAATGTTCCGCGTTCTTATTACTTTTTAAGTGTATACGCCTATTATTGGTTTATAGATTTGTTCTTTCCCTAACTTTGCGTTAAAATTTCCTAAGACTATTTTTAAATTAGACTTGGCGATTTTGTAAAATAAATTTCCTAATTCCTCTTAAAATGTAGTTTTTCTTCTTTATCTTTAGTTTATGTAGGTGTGTGAGCATTTGCCAAATTGATTTTTCAATACCTGGTTTTCATTTCTATAATAGAGGGTGTTCGAGACTACCTCAAATTTCTTTGTTTGATTTTCCATTTCTTTTAAATCATAAAACCGACCCCAAAAATAGATATTTTACATCCACCCGCAAGCAAAATGTAATCATCTATTTTCATTGTTCTACCTTCTTTTTGTTTCATTTTATGTATTGCTAAAAAATTAATATTTCTTTGTTTTAAGTCTTCGCTTAGTTGTTTAAGTTTACCCTATTGATTTGTTCTTTAAACATTCTATGTTTTTATTTTTCTTTTTCCCTTTTAAATAATTTTTTTGTCCGTATTTTTCTTGTCCAGTTTTTTCCTCTAGTCTATTAGGTCTTCTGTAGGTTTTTTACTGACTAATTTTTTATTATTAACGCTTGTTGCTGTCTTACAGGTTTACTTCTCACTATATTTTGATGTCTATTACTAGGTTATTATTAAATTTTTAACTGCGCTTTTGTCCTTTTTCTCTAGCCTCCCTCATGAGTAGAATTAATTTCTTCCGTTCTTTCTATACTTCTTTGGGGTAATCTTCGTTTATTTCTATTTCGGTGATTTTCAGATTTTTGGCTTACCTTAGTATTTCTATTTTCTTGTTATATTATGTTTAATTAGTAATGGTTTTGTTTCCGTCTACTTATATTTTCCTAATCTTCTGCAGTCTTCTAGATCTTTATCTTTATCAATCCCTACTATCCTGTTTATCATCATTGATATTTTTTGAACGTCTCGTTTTCTTCTTCTTCTTCCACCACTCCAATTATCACTAGGTTCTTCTTTCCAACCTCTTTTTTATATTTCTATCATTTTCTCCTGTTTTTTGTCTTTCTTTTTTAGTCGTTTATGTTTTAGTTTTATTCCACTAATATCATTGGCTGTTTGTCATAGTTGTTCATAATTTCTCCTACCCTGTTTTATATCTGCTTTAATAACTCCTCCACATTTTTCATATTGCTTACTTTCCTTCCACGTAGTGTAATTCAATTTGTTTTTTTAGTCTCTGGAGGTAAGCCCCTATGCAAACTATAACGTACAGTGTGTTGCCTATCCTCAAAAATGTTCGCGTAGTTCCAATTTGTGTATTGGTGTTTTTCTTATCTGTTAGCTGCACGTAACTGTCAGCCTCATTCACTATCTTTTAATCTCGACCAATCAAATATCTTTAAAGAACAATGCGGAGGTCCCTGGTCCCCGGCCTTGCGAGAAGCACTGGTTGTCAGAGTAACGCATTCGGGGCCACGCGGAAATACACGAACGATCGTTGCTACATATTTTGTAATGTCAACGCCCATTACGGCAATACACCAGAGTGACACGGAATTCCTAACAGGCACAATCGTTGGAGGGCAGCAATAGTAATGATTGCTACAGAAAGTTCGTAACACTTGCATTCTCTATAGGAGCCAAGCCTAGCTGGCTGGATTTTGTAGTCTTATTTATAACAAAGTTACTCACTGATCCGGTGGCTTTCCCTGCATTTTTAATCCTTTCAGATTTGAAAAACACCTTGCTTCTTCTACTAAACTACCATCTTGCATTTTTAAGTAACTCGATGTGACACAATTGGACTTTTGTATCGGAGCTTCAAAACACTGGCACTTCTCAATTGACACCAAGGTCTCATTATTTTAAAGCCAAAAAAGCTACATAAATTTATTACACGCTATCTATCTTTCTTTAAAAATATTAATAAATATTGTCTGTGTTGATTAAACGCGTTAACAAATTTTAATGAACTATTTAAAATTTGCTAGTGGTCATCAGATATTTGATTTGAACGCAATAGTTGTTCAGAAAAATATACTGCGGAAACACATCTTACAGACTTCTTATAAATAATTTGTTATATAATATACTCCAGACGCACGGCTCCTATTTTTTGCATATTGTTCTCTTCTTCAGACATCATCTATGGATTTTCACAAATGCAGTTCTCAGCAAAACTGTTTTATAGGTAGAGATATTTCAGTTGCTATTCATAGATATACTTCAGATTATTTATTTATTTATACTATGAAGTTCTAGTTCAATACATTTATATTTGACCAATAAATGATCTATAAAGTAAAAAATGGTTATAACTTTTTTAAAATTTGGCCGCAGTCTAGCACAAAATACTTACAATTAGGCTTATAATTTACTATACCTAATATATATTATTTTTTATTTGTATGTACCTTTTTCTCTCCTCTTCTATCTTCTAGTTAAATCTATGTGTAATATTATGTAACTTACAATACCTTCATTTTGCCATATCTGACGTTCTTTGAGGCGAAATATCAAGAAAAGGACTTTCGATTTAATCACAATCTACTTTCTGTCTAATTCCTGCTTTAACCTGATTTTAGATAAAGATTTTAAATAATTTATTTACTAATTGGTTATTTGATTATATAGAATTTAGAATAATTTTACTATGGTATGACTATACTTGTTTTACATGTTGGTTCTTTATAACCCATTAAATAATTAGATCTCTTTTTGCAATATGAAATGTTTAGCAGTGACTTGTTCTACGTTTTCCCTCTTGTACCAACCTACTTTAACATTTAACTATAGCTCTTTTATCCTATTGTTGGCTACATAACTCTCTTTTTTCTTTATCTCCTAGATTTTGGCTAGTTTTTTTGAAATAATTTATTATTTATATTATATATTAATGGGCAGAATAGAAATTGATTTTAATTGGAATTAAAATTAAAATTGTACAGTAAAGGCGCGAGTGCCCTTTAGAATTTTATTCTAAACTAAAGATTAAGTATGTTTTCTAAGGTAAACTGTTATTTAATAAAATGATACATTTACAGTATTACTACAGAAAAAAAGACAATTCAAATTTTTTATTTAAAATGTTTAAGGCTAAGTAGTCTAAAGTTATTTGAGTGGAAGTTTTATATTGTGAATTAAATTCGCTTTTTGTATGCTCGAATAAATGCTAAATAATTTAAATATTTGCCTCAAATGTTTCTTAAAATACTTACACGTAAAAAATTATGTCGTTAATAAATGGCGTGAAAATTTAAATTTTAATTGTGTTCTTGTAAAAAAAGTACGATTAAGGACTTACAGAATTTAAAATTTCTTTGCTCCCTTTCGCTCCATTTCAACTATTTCGCGTCTGTTTTCCACCTTAATTATCTATTTACAGTGCTCGTACAAACGTTAAGTCTAGAAGTATTACGGAGCTGAGTTTTATTGAAGTCAAAAAATGGGAATTACTGTTTATATAAATAATCAATCTGAATTAATACTAACTTATAAATTGTAGTCAAACTAAAGTGGCTAATATCTCGTCGAGTGTATGTGTATATATATTGGAGAGGGAACGTCTATTGCATTTTTAGAGACTTAGTACAAATAAGACACTACATAAGTCTGGAGAAATTCTTTACAGGTCGTTGGCAATATTTGCTTTTTAACAAATCTTGTTATATTCACATTTGACACCAGAAGCGTGTCTATTCCTTCCTTAATTAGACCCCATCATTCTCACATTAGGATAGTATTGATTCCTGAAAGAAACTTTAAATTTCAAGTGGATAAAGTAAAATTGTTTTTAATTTCGTAAAAAATTCGAAACATCTGAGAACCTTAACGTATTTTCTGGGAATATATAGACGACATTATGGAAAAATTTCTATAAATTTGCGTAATTTCATTTTTTCCTTGCATTAACTTGGCGTCGGTAAGTGTTACATATCCATAAAAGTGTATTAAAAAATTTTGGTTATGTAATACTGTTCACTTAAACAAGGGGTAATAATGGCGATCGTCTAAAGCGCGGTGGTTGCCACATCGCCCCGCATCAGAGATTATGTGCGACGAGATTATGAGAGCCTTAACTATTCAGTTTGCGTCAAGAGCCGTACCATTATTATTACCAATACTATATAGTAATTGGTTACTATATTATTATATTACGTTTTTCCTAATTCTCATAAACTTATCTATTTTCCACTTCAACGTTAAGTTAATATTATTTATTACAAGATTGATAAGACTTTGAATTTTTTGGGGGCGCACTTACAGGCACTGCAGTCTCAAGGACTCATTGTGCCTCCTAACATGCACTTAAATGCTAGGACATTCACACACACCCATGGGTTGAGCGAGACTCGAACTTCGCGCGCTAACTAGAGGACAGAAGCAACTGCTTGAACCTGCTGAGCCACCGCGTCCCTGATTTTGGAATTATAATTATTTATTTAGTAATATTAAAAAGCAATTATTCTTTTACCTTACAAACGAATGAATAATATCTTCTAATAAAATAAAACAAAACAAAAAAATTAGCAAGATATTAATGACACTCTTTATTTTGTGCAATTTTTATAATAAGAGAAAACCTGCTACGTGCGTATAGGCTTCGCACATACAGATCAGCAATGTTTTTCCTTTCTATCCTTGAATGTAAAGCAATCGGCGCAACCCACCTATTTGTCCGTTTTTTTAGACTGTTAGCCAATCTTGAATGGCAAATAAAATTACGTCACTTTGTTTGGGTTTTCTGATTCTCTGGGTAATAGATGGTACAGTTTATAATTGCCATATTAAATAGCATGTAAAAAATGTTTTCTTGTTCCAAGAAAAGTTATATGTAGCACAAAATTCGCCATTGATACTTGGTTTACTTACATTACAAAAGTTGATTATGCCGGGGGTTTTCATCACCAACGCAATTTAGTCTTATGATACAAATAAAAGTCTCATAAATGACTTAAATTTGCTTTAAGTGGCTTCTTTCATGTGGTACTGCTTTTTTCTACTTGATAAGACTCCTTTTTGTCGTTATTTTATTATTTACATGTGTAAATATATCATTTAACATAATGTTAATCATAAAGAGACTTTAACATTTATAATCTGTTGTGGCAGGTCCCACAGCATTCTTTACATCTGAAGGATTGGTAATTATATTTTCGACCGTATACGAATACTTGATCTGGGACAACCTTTTCCACTTTGTTTCATCTTTGAACTTTATGTGCTGAAAACTGACCCTTCTTTCATTACATCATTACTGGTTTTCTCCAAAATACTCAGATAGGCTCTCTACTTCGAATCACTTACTGCGTTGAGAACAGTCTTAGGTCTACTAAGTGCTTAGACATCGTATAAAACTTAATCTCCTGCTACCACAACACAAAAATACAGTCCATTACGGCAATAAATTGCATCATCATCATATTTACTTATATATAAAAGGATGTGTTGGTTCGTCCTACTTGCGCGGCCTTGTGCAAAAGCATTGGTTGCCAAAGTAATGTATTTGGGGCTACGCAGAAATACACGAACGATCGTCGTATCTTTAAATCACACTGCAATTTTAAAAACTTAAATTAAAATAAAATTATTTATCCTATTGTTTTAGCTTTTTTATTCTTTTTTGCAAATAAGCATTTTTGTGTCGAACGGGTACAAACAGCTGAGCACCATAGAAATTACATGAGAAAACAAAGAAGGGACAGACTGCGGATGAAGGAGACGACGTATTTGTGCCGAAAGAACTCCAAAGGAAGTTGAAGTAGAAAACCAAGCAAGGCGACAACGACTTTCTCAGAAAACAACGGAGAATAGCTGCAGAAAAGAAATCAAGGCGACAGCAAAGTTTACGAAGAACCCCGAAGAAATAGCAGCAAGAAACCAAGCAAAGCGACTACGCCGTTCTTAAAGAACACTGAAATAAATAGCTGCAGCAATAGTAACGATTGTTACAAAAAGTTCGTAACACTTGTATTTTCTATAGCAGTCAAGCGTAACTGGCTGGATTTTTTACTATTTTTATATATTCCGAGTTCGTTTTGAGAACGCACAGAATCGAATAAATTTAGACTACCAATCCATAATCAAAATCTTGCTTCACACATTCTTCCATTTAATAATTAAAAATTATATATTACTATACTAAACAAGGTATATTTTGTCCACGTTGATTTTAAATGCTGTTATCTAGATAGTTCTGAAAATTTGTCTCAATCACAATTTATTAGAAAGACTGTACAAGCGAAAGATCTCAAATTACTTTCATATTTATAAGCAGGTCAATAGGTTTTGCGGTATAACAGAATGCAAAGCAATGGGCTTGCATAATTGAAACTGGTCTGTCTATTTTTCTCCCACAACAGCTTTTATTAATTTTTTGATTATCTGGCTTCATAAAAATTGATTTCTCTGAAATCAAATGTACTTTATAAAAATGTTCAGTTAAGCCAAAAAGAACAAGTCATATTAATTAGGTTAAGAATTGTTTTCTTTTTTGGCACGTCATCTAACTTACTGTCAATACTGCACTAGATTTCTTTCTTAAAAAAATTATTCACTTTTTACTAGGTTTTTTTTGGGAACAAAAAAGCCACCTATATGCCGAGGATTCATAGTTTATTTTTAAATCTTTGGTTTTAGTATTTAAATTCTTTAAATTATGCAAGGATATAAATAAAAAATAAGAATCGTCTCAAGTATAAGCTATTTATAAAAGTTATATAAAAGTAAATTACCAAAGATTAGAGCTCTAAAACGCTTGTTTGCTTATGTAAGGCATTATTCTAAAATTAAAGTAAATAATAATCTCTCATTTATTTTTTAAAATGCACAATAAAATTTACTGCTAATAAAATTATTTTATTTCAGACCATGTTTTAACTATTATCTAGAACATTGATTCCCAAAGTGGTCCAGGTGGACCCCAGGGATTCACGGAGACTCGACGGGGGTTTACATTGGCGTGACAAAACAATGGGAGTTCACAATTCGTAAGCGGGGGTCCGCGAAAATTTATCTGGTTTCGATAGTGAAGAACTAAAATGTTGTCTTGAATTCACCTATCAATGCAGGCAGATACTATTTTAAGAAGCTCAGCGACTGTTACTTGTAAAAACTTGCATATTCCATATTCAGTACAACGTGTCGAGACTAGCAAAGCGCTGCCGCTGCCGCTGTCCGCAATGCTTATTCAGACGTGCAAAGGGACGAAGTACGACTTGTGGTGTGTGTGTTTGCAATCTTGCATGAACTTGTTTGATTCTTCACCAATATAAATACGATTGCCACGGATAAACGTTATTCATTTGTTTCCCGAAATTCGAAAAGAAAAGTAAAGTAAAGTGAATCGATGTTAGTGTTTGCCACTGTCGGAAAAGTAAGTACTTCCCTGCCTATTTGTTATACATATTTTTATTTTATTTATTATTTATCTATTTATTTTACATATTATTGTACACGTAAGTAAACAAAAAATGGACAAATTACAAAAAAATACGTAGGTACAAAAGGTGAGGCTTATTCCTAAAAGAAATCTCTTCCAACCCGTCTGCGATAGGAGATATATACAGTGTTGATTATTTAAAATTTGGTTTTCTTCCATCAAAGGCAGACAAGCGATTGCCCATATGCCTTTTATGCAACAAATTTTTGAGCAATGACTATGAAACCATCGAAACTCGAAGATCATCTAAGAAGGTGTCATTCTGATAAAATAGGTAAAGATTTGAATTATTTTCAAATATTGAAGGAAAAATATGAAAAGAGACCTACCGTGCACAGTATGTTCGCTTCAACGTCGGAAAGTAACGATGATGGCTTGCGGGCATCTTACAATATCTCATTACTTGTAGCAAAATCTGGAAAATCGCACACCATTGGAGAACAGTTAATTTTACCCGCTGTTGAAGAGGTTTTAAAAACTGTTCTACACAAATCTCCATTTGACATGCTCAAAGAATTCCTTTGAGTAACAACACTGTACAAAGACGTATTGATGAAATGAGCTCTGATATTGAAAGTTTCTTTTGTAATTATCTGCAAACAACTCATTTTTCTATTCAACTGGACGAGCCAACTTTACCTGGTAATGAAGCATTATTACTCGCATATGTTCGATTTGTTATGGAAGAAGAAATTCATGAAGAGCTACTATTCGCGAAAATTTTGGAGACGGATACTAAAGGTGAATCAATATTTAATGTCCTTAGTGATTTTTTTAAGGAAAAATCGATTCCATTCACAAACGTTATTTCGGTGGCAACAGATGGAGCTCCTGCCATGACCGGGCGATGTCGTGGGTTTATAAACCATCTTAAAAGAATTATACCAGAGGTAACTGCAATGCACTGTGTCAACCACCGACAACACCTAGTAGCGAAACATTTGAGTGCTAAATTGCACCAATCGCTTCAATTTGTGATTAATGCAGTTAACAAAATAAGAAGCAATGCATTGAATACACGTTTATTTGCACAATTGTGCGATGAAAATGATGAAGACTTCCAACGATTGCTCTTACATACTGAAGTACGCTGGTTGTGGAAAGGTGCATGTATAACAAGATTTTTCTCACTTTTTGAATCAGTTTTAGAGTTTCTGGAAAGTAAAGATCCAGATTTAAAAGAAAACCTGATCAATTTAAAAGCAGACATCGCGTATTTGACAGATTTGTTTAAAAAATCTAATGACATTAACTTACAAATACAAGGGGACAGCCTCAATTTAATAAAAACAAAGTGTGTAATTTCAGCTTTTCTTGGAAAATTGAAATTTATGAAGCAAAATATTAGTCGGCGCGAATTTTCCCACTTTTCAAACTTGTCACAGGTAGAATGCCTTGATGAGGATATTCACACATACGTTCAACATTTAATTGTCCTGCATGATGACTTTAAAATCAGATTTGAAGATTGTCTGACGATGGAAATACCACCATGGATCATAAATCCACTTGATGAAACGGAAGTGGAGAATGTGATATTACAAGAGGAGCTACTCGAGCTTAGAACTAATGAGGAACTGAATGTGAAATTTAAAAGAGAGTATCAAACATTTTGGCTGCAGGCAGAAATACCCGAAAAATATCCTGGACT
Organism: Sinelater perroti; assembly: GCA_036346155.1. NCBI lineage: Eukaryota > Metazoa > Arthropoda > Insecta > Coleoptera > Elateridae > Sinelater > Sinelater perroti. Next base: position 31,626,737 of record JARFIY010000046.1, read on the forward strand.
GTGGGGAATTGCGAGAAAGCTTTTGATATCTTGTCGAGAAAAGTTTTAGTGTCGTTACAAACCTTTTAACGAAAAAAAAGGAGCAGATTGAATATCACAGAACGGGGAGATTTGCGGTTATTCCTAACAAAACTGAAGCCAAATATTGATAATTTGCTGTCATCCATCAAGTACATCCCTCCCACTAAAATTATGATTATTTTGTGATTGTCATTGTAGAAGTTACGTTACGTTATTAATATTTTATTTTAATTATAATGTATTACAATATAATATGATAACAATAATAATTAACAGTGTAATAATTACATATTTGAATAAATACAACACAAGGAAATATACTGTTTTTTTTTATTTTTACCACTCCGAATGGGGAGTTTTCTAAATAAAATATGTGAGAATTGATTGGTTTCTTGTGTTGTGGGTAGATGTCAAAGGAGTAAAGTTGGATGGAATGACTTTTTTGATTGGGTAACTTTACTTTTTTGTCATCCACTCACAGCACAATCAATTAATTAATTAACCAATAACTCAGCCGCAACGCAAATTTCCATAGTTAGATCTAATCTTCACATTTTTTTCGAGTTTTGGGAACATGGTAGAAATGTAGCTGCAGGGGGTCCACCGGAACCAGCAAAACTTTCAAAGTGGTCCATGAGAAAAAAATGTTTGGGAGCCTCTGATCTAGACCAACTTATTCCAAAACCAGTTAGTCATTAAGAAAGCCTGTAAAACGAAATTCTTAACTATAATGTTTAATGCGTGCATATTACTGGTGATCAGTTGCGGACCACAGATGTTGTCGTTAAATAAAAAACTTTGTAGTAAACTACGATTGAATCAAACAAAAATATAAAGTGATATTAAATGTTCGATTAAAAGATAAAGTAAAAACAAGTGAAATTAGAAGAAAAATCGGAATGCAAAACTTAGTGTCAAGGTGTAGTGTAATGAAATGAAACTGGGTAGGTCATATTCGGCATGTAGTGGGTAGTAGTTAGACAAATGCTATTACAAAGTGAACACTGCAAGAAGTTATTTAAGAGAAAATTTATTTATTTGGATGATAAATACAAATTATGGATCATTTTGTAAAAAAAGAAAAAACATCAGACATTGTAAAAGTTTTAAATTTAAATGAAACAACAATCTGAACCATTAATAAAAACAAAAGAAATTTAAAAGTGCTGTTGTAGAATTTCCAAAAGCTTGGATTATTTACTTAATGATTTTTAAAGAGTTTTGTACCAGAAACTAAAAATTATTTAAAGAAGATGAATTTGGATTTGGAACTGCTATTACTATTAAACAATGCTTCAAGTCACTCACAATATTTGAATTATTCCATCATAGAAGAAGTGATTTTATCACCAAACACTACTTTTGGATCAAGGTGTTACTTGTACCTTTAAAACTTACAACATCATAAGATTATTAGAATGGGTTTGAAATATAACTGAACCGAGATCATTTGATATAAACATATACTTATTGTTGAAACAACTACAAACGTCAACATGAAAAAGATTTGGTGATCGTCAGTTGAAATAGAAAACGGCTATAAATGGCCAGCAAAAAATTACTGGCATATCAAAACTTGTTAAATCAAATGGAGGCAATAGTTTTGACGATATGAATATTCAGATCGTTCATAATTTATTGATGAAAGAAGAAACTGGCAAAGCAAATTTGATGAAAATAGGATTAAAAGTTGTAAATTAAGTTTATCAGAAGAACAGAAATGGCGAAAGTTGTGCAGTTTATAAATTAAATTACGGGAAGGCATAAACTTAGCTAAAAATCTAGAATCATTTTTCTTAAATGCAGACCCATCCCCTAAAAGAAGCCGAAAATTTAAAATTGCCTATTTCCATGCCAGCAAATCTACAAGAACCTTGTAAGAAACAACAAATAAACTAAAATTATATAAATCTTTTAAACCCGTCTTTGTGTACTGGTTTTGGGTCTCATATAACACACATTTACACAACAAGGAAATTTCTAGGAACTTATCTGCCGTGTTACATGGGCTTATCTGTACAATTACAGAGAGAAAGAAGGAGGAAGGAAAAGACATCATGTTGCTTGTTGCATAAAAAAAACGATCAGAACATTGGATGAGTAGAGCTAGATCCAACAAGTAACAACATAATCGTTTATTTCCACAGCACATAAGATGATTTTAGTTTGATAAATTGTTTTTTTGCGTTTGATTTCGTCTTCTCTAACTTGCATTAAAAATATGCTAGTGTCGCTCCATTTTCATTTGTGTATTCTATATGACCATATATAAATAGTAGACAGGCCTAACCTAGGTGTTCTTAGTCAGACAGCTGACTCGTCCAGTATTATTCGAACTACTGGAGACTGAGGGCATTTTTGTTCAAACGAATATAGCGGTATTGTAATTAAATTTAAGCGCACTCGCATCGCTGAATCGAGAACCGAACTGCATTAGAATGAAAATTCAGTTTGTGTATGGTTATGCACAATACATTTACAGTAAAATAAAAAAAATTAAATATTGGAAAATTTAAATATGTTCCTCTATTGTAAAGCAATATATAATTAAATTTTCACAACTTTAGATTACAAGTATCTTATAATATAATCTTATCTCTCTAACTTTCCTTCTTTCTTTCTAAACTTATAATTCTATCTCCTCCTAGACGCTTCTACCGATTTCCTTGAAACTTGCACACCACATTCACAACTATATTTGCTAATTCGGCGCAAAAAATCAGCCTTCTAACTTTAACCGTTTTTGAATTATTTAAATATTTTGATTATTGTCGCAGAAACATGTGGAATGTTCTACACGACTACCTGGCGTCTAGATCAGGCTTCGTCGACGAAGCCTGCGGGGTCCCAGCTGTTTTAGAATAAAAACAAACATTCTGTTACTGTTGCCAACATTAATCTAGAGAAAAATTAAAAATTACTGCAAATGAACGTAAAACGTAAAAATTAGGGGAGTGCATTATGAACGAGCGCATAAGCTTTGCGTATTACTTTACGTATTACGTATTTCCTATGGGCGGCTTATGCTTACGTCCACCATGAATGGGCGTTAAATTGTTCCATGTTTCTGATCCAGAGAAAGAGCCGGTCTAATTAAAAATTTATACGTTCGCACCTTGCAAAAATTTGAGGGAAGGCGGGTGAAAAATTGTCAGTCTAGGACGCCAAAAATATTCTTTGGGGGGCAACTTCTATTAAAATATAATATCCTACATTAGGTACTTTAAATAGCCTTAAAAGGATATGACAGCTAATTTAACTTCGATCAATATTTTTCCACAATTTCCATTTTTTCCAAAGTTAAATCAACATGTGCATAAGTGCATACGAGTAAAATTAAAAGTAACAAACTTTTGCGCCATATTACTCAACTTAAAAGTGACAATTTATTAAGATTTTATTTGACCTTCCAAATATACATATCAAAAACAAACTACAATTAGTGTTATACGAGATAAAGTAGTAAGATATGAGCGAATGAACAGCAGCAATAATTCAGGTGGCACTAGAATAGTCTGTAATAAATATTGTAGTAAGGCCCTGACAATGTCAAAAAGTATAGTTTTGATGAATTTGTGTAATAGTAATTCCTAGAATACAATGGTATATAGAAATTTTTCTTTCTCTTCGTTAGTAACAAATTCATTATATTGATCTCGAAACTATTGTAAATAAGTCTGCTCCAAATACACAAGTTTTGCAACCGTAACATTGCCTTTTGCCCAACTCCGCATCTTTCTATAACACTTGGTCTTTGTTATTATCCTAAGCACTTCAATTGTAATTATATTCATCATATTCTACTCTTCGAATACCTATAGTTTGCTAATCATATTGATTTTAAGAGTTTAAGCCTTGACATCATAAAGTAGCACAGGCAATGTGTAACATTTAACCATACGAAATCTGAGATGAGTGTTTAAGGTTTTATTATATAAGAATTGTTTTTTTTTATGACCGTGTTTCCTGCTATCTCTATTGTGAATTTTATTTGTCAGGGTCCTATAGGTCATTTAAATGGCAACTAATATATGTATAACTTGAAACTTATTCTAACCTGCTAACCTTCCAACATAAGGTGAGTGTGGTTTTGAGAAGCCTTGCTTGTTGGTATTACTTTGTTTTTTATATTGATATTTAAGCCAGTAGCGATAAATTTCTCATTGACTTTCTTGAAAAAATACTACAAGCTTTAGGACTGTTTGCACATAGAGCTATATAATCGACAGGTCTAAAGCAATTGATATATTTGCCTTGTATTCTAATTCCTTTCTCTTCATTTGCCAAAGCTCTTCACACCGCATATTCCGACTTTATATTAAATACTGTTAGCGATAGTTTGCAACCCTGTCTTACACTATGATTAATCGATATTGATGGTGTTTTGGCAAATGTCTATTCTAACGACGATATTCTGCATCGAACAGAGTTCTCTAACAATACGTAGATCTTTAAAGTCAATTCCCATACTTTAATGCCTATATAAGTTTTCAGTGAATGACTCTTGTCGTCAAATGCTCTTTAAGTATTTATAAAGCACACACAAGATATTTCAAAACAACGTTTAAATATTTATAGGGGGTGTAGTACGGTCGAGAACAAGCTAAAAAGTCCATATACATAGGTCTGCAAAAGTAGTTTTGAAGAAGACGGTAGTTTTTTCTAGCAGATACTTTAATTACTCAGCAACAACAGATCGCAGCATGCTAAACAGCAAATTAATAGCTGTTAGCTAATTAATACATTTTTGCATATCGGCTTATCAGCAAACTGCATATTTGTTAAAAGGATTTTATTTGCTAAGCAGAGTTGGCTTAATTTTAAGTTTCTTCCAAATAGAGCAATTTTTACAAATTACAGTAAATGCTGAAATAGTCAGTACGCTGTTCATGTACGGTTGTGCTAATGGTAATACTTTGAGTGCATGCCGTCTCTGTGCTGAAGCGTTTCCCGATTGGGTATTGCATTTGCATGTAACGTTTTAAGCGAATTATCAACGACTAAGAAAAATAGATTTATTGTAAAAAGGTCTCATGTTACCGGACAGTAGAGAGGTTAAAAAACAAATTTTAAATATTGTTGATCAAAACCCCGAAACAAGTGTAAGAAAAATGTTGCATGACGTGGATATAAACATTGTTTGGAGAAACTGTCACAGTGGTTCAAGCAGTTGTGGCTCGGGCTGTGGGTTCTATTCCCGGAACTCTCTGATGCCTGGCGGGTGGCCTGCTCAGTCACTAAAAATAATTGAGTACCTGCGCTCACTTCGAATAAGGGGTAATAATGGTAGTCGTCTAAGGCGCGGTGTTGCCACATCGCCCCGCATCAGAGATGGTACGGACAAAAGAAAACGAACATATCAGAGCCTTAACCTTTCAGTTTGTAGACTATGGTCCGATGAGCCTAAAGGTTACCATTATTATTATTATTGTTTGGAGAACTTTTCATAAGCAACTCCTACAACCCCTAGATAGAAGCTCTTACTCCTTCGGATTACCAAGCAAGAATAGCATTCTATTAATGGTTTTTACGGAAAGCTACTGAACGCCCGGACTTCGTTACTAACATCCTTTTTACTGATGAAGGCGGGATTTTTAATTTTAATTTTATAAACACCAACATGGTTTTAGTCTGGGCAGGTGGTAGGGGATAGGTTGTTAGGAACAACTGTTTCGTCCTAACCGTAGCAAATTCTACATATCTTGATTCCTTAGGACTTTTAATAGATTTACCTTACAACAGAGACCAATTTTTTAGTATATGCAAGATTAAGGTCTTCCCATTTTACGCTTGCTGTTAGAGAACATATAAACGGTGCATTTTCCAGGAGATAAATAGGACAAGGGAGTCCCATTGCACGGACTCCAAAATCGTTCTATTTAACTCCTTTAAATTTTTGTATTTGGGGTTGTTTAAAAAGTTTAGTTTACGCAACGCCTACAAACGATGTTTCAAATTTACACCAACGAATAGACTACTGTTTCCCGATAATTCAAAGAAAACCCGTTTTTTTTGAAACGATGCGGATTTTTTGCCAAAAAAATGTAGATCCTTTCTACAAAAGCTCTATGGACTGACAAAATTAATTGTAATCTTTTTTATAGTGAAAACCAATAAAGCAAATGATTATGCTATCGTAATAAGATCATTACTATCCCGGAAACGGTTAATTTGCACACCTATGTATATAAAAACTTTTTAACTTGTTTTTGACCATACTGTAGGTCCTGTAAATTTTTATACCTTGTTCGGTAACACTCCTGATACACGTCCTTCCGTTGATCTAAATATTTCTTAACTATATATGTGAATCACAAAACTTGAATCTAATTTAAAAACATCTTAGAATTACAAACGTATCATGTAATGGCTAAAAAGCTGTTGTGTGTTAACGAACTAACTTTTGTAAGACATCCTTCCTTATTATAAGACCTATACGTTCCGTGCTCGACACTTTACTATTGTTAATATAATAAGGCAAAAAGAGCGTGTGCCATTTGTGTCGCAGTGCTTCCTGGAACAACAAATACGCACCCGAGGAACAAGCGTCATTACGGCGCTTACTAACGAAGCTTCTTAACCAGGCAAAGGGCGTTCTATTCTTCCAGCGCTCTCGGAAGCGAGTGCTGCGCCTCTTGTGCCGGCGACGCTCGCAAAGAGAGCGCCGCGGCGCGCCCGGCCCTCTTCTTTCCCTGTAAACACTCAATTGTCCCTGTTTCTGCCTTTGTTCGCCAGTTTGTTTTGACTAAGGCGCTTGTTTTCGTTTTGCCCCAAATTAGATTGCGCGCGGCCGCACTTATAACTTCATTACCGTTTAATTCCGAAGTTTTAATGCAGGGCCGGGAGAGCTTTACGCGCCGTTTTTATTTCGATAATGCTTCATCCGGTGATAGGCGGCGAAAGTTCGAGGGCGGATGAGCCGTTAAACAGCTTTAATGCAATTACTTGTTTGGGGCGCTCGCTGTTGTCGCTCTGCTGGAGCACTCTGCAAATACGTGTCTGTTGTTTTAGGATTGAATAAAAAGTTTGCGTTTAAGATAAAACCTTATCTCTATTGTTTTCCGGTTCTTGTATGTAGAAATCTTATTAAGGATGTGCCAAATAATTAAAGTACTTTTTTTGGTTTTGGTAAGAGCTACTTATACAGCAATAGAATATAACGAACTGTACATATACACATATTGTAGTTTTTTTTATTATTAAAGCGGTTTTTAGGTAAATTACTTAATACAAAATAAATTGTAATTAGTTTCACTGGTACAAAACTGTTGGAATAAATGATTTTTATTAAAATTTTTATATTTGAAAATTGAAATATAAATGGTTTAAACATTTTCCAGTTAGTTTATTGAATGAATTCGAACTTCCATTAGTAAGCAGTGAATAAAATAGGCAGTGCAGAGTAAAAAAATAATGTTGTGTTGCAGTTTTACAGTCCGTTATATTAACTTAAAATAAAGGCTTTTTCTCCAAATGTGAAGTGCTTGCAGAAATAAGATTTCTGTGTGCAAAAAACTTTTAACAGTTAGGATGCATTAAAAATTATATAAAGTGTTTATGGATCAAACATGATGAATAAAGGTACCGTATGTCAGTAGTGTTGGATATTAAACGAACGCACTAATGTGCACCATGAGGTAAGAAGTGGCTGCCCATCTTTGTAGTCAACGATAAATTTGTAGAGGAAATTGATAAAAAGATCTGTTATTCTTGCATTCAAGATGTTGTTACAAGGTGACTTCATTTCCAGGCGGAAAATTTTCTTGTAGAAGGAATTTAAAACCTTGTAAGACGTTATGACAATTATCTCAAATTGCACGGCGATTATGTTTAAAAGTAAATGTGCGTAATAAACCGAGGTTTCTCTCCAAATTTTCCTCTGAAGAGATGTTTCATATAACTTAGTTTTATTTAACCTTTTCGCCCTCTTCGAGGCACACATGTCCTACAGACCTTTGAAGTGATACTATCAAGACATGTTTCTATATTTCTTTTAGAATTACATATCCCACTGTTTTTTTTGTGTTTTTATGGAATAAGTACTTACAAAAAAAGAACTAAATTTGTCGCGCATAAAAACGTGAAAGGTATAGCAAAGTAGCAACACTGACATAGATAACCCACTTGATATAGCTGGTGATGAGTGTTATATGCCTATGATAAATAAAAGCTTGAAAAACGATAAAAAATATCCAGCTTTTGTTAATCCTAAAAAAGAAAGTGTGGAACATAAAAATAAGTTCACTTCTCTTAAGGACACAGTTCTTCAGTTGTCATATAGACGAAGATTACAAATCCGTTTTGTACAAAACTAATGATTATTATAAATCATTAAGTGTATGCTGGCAACAATAGATCATTATACAAGATCTTAAAAAAACGAGATTCGCTCTAGAGCCAAATCTTGGAAGGTAAGGAACAAAAAATTCCCGACCTGAAATGGCCGAAAAATGGCTATTTTCGGTCATACCAAAAGTGACCTGGGTCTAAAAAAGAGTGGTCACTGCAATCCTTTTGATGGCTTCCGAATCCAATGGTGAAAGAATTTTTGACCTAACTCTTACCGTTTGGCCTGCATATATGTTATATACAATGTAAATGCTATAGCCTCCCTTACCAAGATTTTCAATCTTAGATACGGGTTGACCAATAAAATAGATTTAAACCACTAATAGGCGTTTACGTGTTCAGAAAGAAATCCATGCAAAATGAAGTATTGTCTTCTACCAAGATTTGCGTACTGCAATTGTTATTAAATATCAACTTAAAGAATAATAATAAAATTCTCTCTATTATGCAATACATCTTAACTACTTTGGTACGATTACTTATATTTCCCAAACAACAGCTTAAAAATATTTTATTTAAGAATTTAAAAGCAAGATGTAAGAGCTATTAACTATAAACGAGTACGTGATTAAGTTTAAAAGTGAATCATACACACACACAGATATATATATATATATATATATATATATATATATATATATATATATATATATATATATATATAAAACAACTTAGTTCTCAGGTTGAACCAGTTCTTATCTGAGGTACTACACGACGTTTCGGCTTCGGGTTTTGATGCAATTTTTAAAAGTTTAGCTCTTCGTGTGTCCTGCTTTATCATTTATAGGAGTAGAAGAGAAAGTATGGCGAGAGATGCATTGGGTTAGGAAGAGTTTGTTGGTTTAGGGATATTGCGTAATTGACAGTATGGGGTGATAAGGGATTTCCATATGATGGGTTGACGGTTGGCTAGCTTCTCTTGTGTTCAGGCATTGTGGGCGTTTGCGATTTCGATTGCCTCACGTACTACCCTGCTGGTAAAATGGGAAATAGGAGCAGTGGTTTTAGCCCCCGAGATATTAATTTTGTGGCCTGTTTCTTAGTTATGTTTGGGAAGTGCATTTATCGTTCAAAATGCAGCGCAATCATTTCATTGAAACAACAATCAGGCCACTGTATTTACAGTTGTTATTTATTACAGAGAGAAAAATGAACTGAAGCATAAGAGCTTAGTAATAATCTCTAATAATTTAGTTCACGATACAGCCGCTGTTTACGAATATCAAAAACAGATTATAATTTATTTGAAGTCATTTCAAGCCAGGAAAAATTTATTACATATCAGATGGCGCAACTCAGCATTTCAAAAATAAACACAGTTTTTGTAATCTTCTCCATCATTATGAAGACTTTAAGATTCATGCAGAATGGCATTTCCGTGCTACAGCACATGGCAAAGGAGCTTGCGATGGAGTTGGGGCCAATATAAAGCGAGGAGCAAAGCGTGCAAGCTTGCAAAAATCTAATATTAGAATACTAACTGCGGAAGATTTGTACAAATGGGCAAACAAATATTGTAAAGAAACGCAAGCGATTTTAAGCCTTAAATCTGATTACGATAAAACTGCAGAAGAATGAAAAGACAGGTTTTCAAAAGCTGTGCTGATCCCAGGTACTTTACAGTATCATCCTTTTATACCCAATCTTGAAGGTAGTCTTTTGATGAAACGATTTTCCCTTTCGACTTAAACTGACATTTTTCCGAAGATAAAAAGTTAGATATAAAGACGGAAAGTAAAAAAGGCAGGATCATTTGTAAGAGAAAGCAGTCATCTGCTTCTGAAATACTTGAGAAAAAAAACAAGTTACAAAAAAAAATTAAATGGAGAAAACAGTATATAATAAATGTATATAAATAAATAAAAAAGTTTAGATTGGAGTATGTAGTTTTTTTAGTAAAAACATTTTAATATTTAATATTTTTTATTTTAAACGTCCAATGAAGTTTATGAATAAAAATACGGCACTGCCAAACAGTGGATGTGCTCCACGAGCAGCTAGACGGGTTTATCGCTTTGTATTTCGTAAACTAATGCTCCACCACACTGTAAAAAACATCATCTTTCGATTGGAACTATTTAAAAAAATATTAAAAATACCCTTTTCGAGATATAAAACATTTTGTATTTTTTTAGGTTAAATAGCCATATTTTCGAAAACCAATTACCTTATCGAAAAGCTGAGGAAAAAACACGTCGACTCTGTATTTTCATTATTTTTTTACAATGCATTATGGGGTCGCAATCATACGCTGAAAAGTAAGTGTTTTGGCGCTCGCGCGCCGCGCTGTAACATTTATCGTGAAATGCCCCATATGTAGGTTAAAAGATAAACGATAAATATCTAGCCGAATATACGGAAAGACGGTAACTGTTTAGCACTTGCCAAACATAATAAAGAAACTGATCAAAATATGTATGTGCATTTTATATATATTTTTTAACTAAAAGCATGTTACAGTCCACCAAGCCTTTGGGAAATTTAAATTGCAATTGATACTACTAGAATTGTTACTTCTAGAAAAAAAACCTTTAATAAAATAACCTAAAGAAAAGAAAAAAATGAAGGCTTCGATCTTATTTCTTTTTGAAATACGAGTACGACCAGAGTAAGGAACAAAATCAACAAGTCCGAACAAAGTTAAACAAACGATACAAAAAAAATTATATATTATTAATTATTATAATGAAAACACATAAATTACATTTACTAAAAAGTAAAAAGAATAAGTTTTAGATCATTCCCCTTAAATTATTAATAGAAATGTAACAACTTTGTGTATTCATTGTTTTGTTAATATAATTTATTTTGTAGGTATTTACTGATTTTAGAAATTCTAAAAAAAATTAGAGCAAACGGGTTAATGTACCAAATAATATGTCAGTATAAACCCTTCTCTTTGTAGTAATATAGGTGATAATAATTTTGTTATTATAAGCTCTTCTCTATTTTTCTTCTTCAAGTACCATCTCCGCTTCGAAGGTTGGCAATCATATTGGCTATTCTAATTTTTGATATTGCTACTCGAAACAGTTGACAAGAGCTGCAGCCAAACCATTCTCGTAGATTGCGCAGCCATGACATTCGTCTTCTACCAACGCTTCTTTTTCCCATGATCTTGCCCTGTAGTATAAGTCGTAGTATGTTGTACCGTTCTCCACGCATGATATGTCCCAGATATTGGAGTTTTCTTTCTTTGACTGTATTTATAATTTCCTTCTCCTTTCCCATTCTTCTCAGTACCTCCAGAGTTGTCATTCTACCGCCCGCGATACTCTTAAAATCCTCCGGTAAGTCCACATCTCGAAGGAGTCAAGTTTGTTTAATGCGGCTTGATTTAACGTCCACGCTTCCATACCATACAAAAGTACACTAAACACATAGCATCTGAGCAGTCGTATTTTTAATGGTAACGACAGATCCTTACTACAGAAGACGTTTCTCATTTTTAGAAAATTAGCTCTTGCCTTTTCTACTCTTGATCTTATTTCTGCCCTGTAGTCGTTGTTTTCTGTAATTAGACTTCCTAAGTTCTGGACTCTTTCTATCTGTTCTCCTCTAATTCTTAAGCTGTCGTTGTTGTTATTGTTTTTACTGATCTTCATAAACTTCGTCTTTTTGATATTGAGTGATAAGGTATTCCTCACTATAGTCAATTACTTTATTCATTACCCTTTCTAGATCTTCTAAGTTTTCAGTAATAATTACGGTATCATCTGCATATCTTAGGTTGTTTATTGGTCTTCCATTTACCTTTATTCCCGCAGTTTCAGATTCTAGGGCTTTTTTCATTATTTCCTCTGAGTAGGCGTTAAATAGACTGGGCGACAGAACACAACCCTGCCTGACACCTTTTTGAATTTCAGTTGCTTCTGATGTTTCGCTTCCTATTCGTACTGTAGCCTTCTGGCTGTAATATAAGTTTGATATTAGTCTTATATCTTGATAATCTAATTTCTTATTTTTGAGAGTTTCTATGAGTGCGTCGTGTCTAACTCTATCAAAGGCTTTATTATAGTCTATAAAGCATAGATATACACTTTGGTTAACATCCAAGCATCTCTGAATAAGCACGTTGAATGCAAATAATGCTTCTCTTGTCCCCACTCCATTTTGAAAACCAAACTGTGTTTCACTGATATCTGATTCTAGTTTCCGGTGTATCCTAGAGTGAATGATTTTTAAGAGAATTTTTAGTGTGAGACATAAGACTTATAGTGCGGTAATCACAGCATTCTTTGGCATTAGCTTCCTTTGGTATACATACAAATGTTGAGATTAACATTTCTTGGGGTATAATTCCGGTTTTATATATTGTGTTGAATAAATTTACCGGTATATCTAGATTCTCTTCGTCAATTAGTTGTAGGAGTTCACTTGGTATTTCATCTGGGCCTGGGGCTTTACGATTTTTCATTGTTTTCATTGCATGTATTATTTCGCTTTTTGTTATGTCTGGTCCTATATCTTGGTTGGGTGTGTGTATGTTCGGGTTTTCTTCTCTCTGATCTCTGAATAATTTTTCTATATATTCTTTCCACCTACATAATTTCATATCATTTTCTGTTATTATATTTCCCTCCTTGTTTAATAGTATGTTGGCATTCTTTTTACGTGTTGTACCTGTTATTTCCTTTACTTTTTTCTTCTATACAAAGCCCAAAAATGATGAGTGAGCATTTGTAGTCAATTTCTCAAAATTTTAAAGTAGTAAATGCAACAATAAACATCAAATTGTGTTAATGTATTTATTGTGCCTCAAATTAAAATCTTATAAATAATTTAATTTTATGTTTTGTTAAAAATACAAATATTTTGGTTAACATCTAGGTATGTATAGTTAGAGATTTTTAAAATTTTTCTAAATTTTTCATTTGCTTATAGCCAACTTATATTTAGTTGTTCTAGGTCAGAGGCTCCCAAACTTTTTTTTCTCATAGACCACTTTGAAAGTTTTGCTGGTTCCGGTGGACCCCTGCAACTACATTTCTACCATATTCCCAAAACTCGAAAAAAATGTGAAAATTAGATCTAACTATGGAAATTTGCGTTGCTGCTGAGTTATTGGTTAATTAATTAATTGATTGTGCTGTGAGTGGATGCCAAACAAGTAAGATTAGATAATCAAAAAAGTCATTCCATCCAACTTTACTCCTTTGACAGCAAATTATCAATATTTGGCTTCAGTTTTGTTAGGAATAACCGCAAATCTCCCCGTTCTGTGATATTCAATGTGCTCCTTTTTTAATGGACTCTTTAGGTATATTTCATCACATTTTAATAACAATCTCTTTAAAATGTGTTAAATATCCTCTTTCCCCCCACTTTCTGTATTAATAAATCCGCATCTGTAATAAACAAACGAGCTGGCAGTAATACAAATTACCTTGAAAAGCTTTTTTCTAATACTACAGCATTGAAGAAAGTAAGCAAACCGCACTTATTCTTTTACCAATATGTTGCTGTCGAGTGGCATGTTATTGTAAAATATTTAAATAATGCAACATTTATATTACTGCTCCAACAAAATGCAGTCAAGATGACTTAACTGAAAAGATATTTCTTCAAGTAGTACATGAATTACATAAACTAGGCCAATTACAACAGGTAGAAATATGTTGAAACACTTTTTCAGTGATGTAATTTTGTGAATCTTAGACATTAACAGTAAAAAATTTCCATAGGTTACATAAGAAACTAGTGTACAGTTAAAAGTAATTGTTTGGACAACAATGGTAAAAAAGTGATAATTAGAACGTTTGAAATTAATAAGTAAACAACATTAAATTGATAACATAGAAAGCACTCTATTAATATGTGTCCTCTTTTGAGTGAATATGTAAAATGTATAATTTCCTAAAATAGTGCTTACACTGAGTAATTCGAAATAAAAAAAATCTATTTCTAAATACAGATAAAACTGAAAGTCTAGCTCTCAAGTTTTATTTGGCAATTTCCGAAATACTCACTGGAAGCAGTGATATTAAAAATGAAGGCGTCATCGAAAGGAAAATATTATTTTGTACTAAAATGCACAAAATCTCTATCATTAGCTGTCATTTAGAAACATTTCCGGACCAAATTTGCTAAAGAAGCACCTTACTGTTACAAGAATACATGATAAATGAAACAGTATGAAGACAAAGATGGTAAATATTTATGCTATTTACCAACGAAAGTCCAGTAGGTTATCGTATCATACTGTATGACAATTTAGCATACACAACTCGTAAGCAATTACCTCAACCATCATATTCTATAACCTTAGCCGTGTTGAGTAGAATGATGTAGTAATAATGTCTTGTTCCCTTTTCCCTAACGCCTTACGTGTATGTAAAGGAGGTATGACAAGGTGTTCGTACCTTTGCTTCCAAAATACTTACAGAAATTAAAGCAGCAAATAGGAGATACGATCGACTCAGTTGAATGGGTTATACTGGCACAAGTGTGGCAAGGGTATCGTGTAGACGTTTATCGTATCACAAACGACGCCCGCAACGAACGTATGTGAATATCCGTAGAAACTTGCAGAGGTAACCTTTTATGTTATATTTGTATTTGTCAAATAATCCTTTATGTCGATTATCAATGGCAATCTAAATTATTTGAAATCTTATAATCACCAGTTTGTTAACACTAATGTAATTATAAAAATAAATGGTAATTACTACCTTCTTGTATTTATTATATATAAATAAATAAAGTATTCCTTATTCGTTTCACTGCATTCTCTAGAAATTATAGAGTTCTCAAACGTGCATTATTCACATACATATTTTTTAAATCTCTAAGAGGTTAATAGTTTTGTTATCTTTACAACATCTTGCATGACAAATTTTTGTATATGTTTATCTGAATTTTTGTTCGTTTAAATGTTGATATGCAGTGGAAAAGTCTATAGCTAATTGGAATAGAAATTCCTACCTTAAAAGTTCTTGCCTTATTGTTTACTTTATACAAAGGACATATTAAGAATACTTTCAAAAAAAAGAATTGTCTATAAAATTGCGGTATTATACTGTATTTTCTTATTACTTGTCCTGTCATACTTATAAAGTGATTCAAATTAAACCTCAAGAAGTTTTTCTCGAATAAAACACAAAATATTAAAACAATCCGAATTTTATTGTTTAAAGTACAGACAGCAGTATGAAATATGATGGCCAAATGTCTTCCACGACTCCGCTAAGATACAACCACTCTATTAGCAAAATTTTCCATAATGCTAAATGCGACTCTATTTCAGCAACTACCTATCTTATGTTTTCATTTAGCAGGTTTTTTAACATAAAAGAGTCCTACAGGTAAAAGTTTAATAGGGTTAGATCACAAGATCACGGTGATCTGCAAGATAATACGACCAGGAAATGTGGTTTGAAGTAATGCGAATGTGAGAGAAATAGCTCGACCTTGTTAAAACTATATGTTATTTAAGTGCAAATAGTTGGTTTTATTGAAAAAAAGTTGTTTAGTATTTTCCGATAGAGTACACCATCGACCGTAACATTTCCAGCTTTGTCTTCAAAAAAGTGCATTTTTGTGGATGCATTGGTTTTTGTAAAAAGACGTGGATTTTGGTATTTCATAAAGCCACTTAAAGAAAAATATACTTTATCGCTCAATATAATTTTTTTTTGCAAAAATCTGTAATAACTGCTATGTTTTCTAAACCAACTTTACAAATGTACAGCATTTTTGGTGGTTTTTGGTGCACTTTGTATGTGTTTAGATACTAACTGTACAAATACAAACTTTTAAGTTTACAAAACGCCAACTTTAGATCACTTTGGATCGCTCTGTACAAAAAATGCTATTACATAGTATAGTTGTTTAAGATATACGTTTGTCACTTTTTTATTTGCTATTAAGTTGTGCATTAAACTTGTTAGAACCACGTTCTTTTTTTTATAAATTGTAAATTGATTTTCCAATTTATATTTTGGTATTTAAAGTGATTTTATAGAAATCGTTTAGTTCAAAAATGTTACCACTCAAGTAAAAGCATTCACCGCGGTAGTTTCGCTTTAACCTCTGTACTCCTTGTTACAACCCTTTGAATTGCAACTTTATTGGATGCTGATGTACGCTTTAGTTATTTTATAACAATGATTTGCCTATAATTATTTTCTAGCTTTTTTACAGCTTCACGTTTTGTAAAATATCAATGCATTGAACGTTTTGAATGCCCTTACTAAACTCACTAATTATGCTACAGAAACGATTTTGGGGTGAGCTTCTCCTACTTCCTCTGATAACCGATGTATCTTGTCTATAATGTATTTAAAACTTATCTAACATCGGTTCGCTGAACAGATATAATAAGTTATCATGGCACGAGCCTGGTGACGTAGAACGGTGTGCGACAAAGTCAGATTTACAATACAGCACTTTGTTTATCAAATTCGAATTTTAGTTTCTAAATTATAAACATTTACAAAGCACATGCTTTTTTAATTTCATATTTAAATGGGTTTTATAATCGTTATTGTTCTAACTAAACAACTTTCTATAAGAACAGTGACTGGTAAGATAATAATGATGTAGTATTTTAATTACATCCTAATACCTTGTTTATTAAATGATAAAATTCTTTGCATTAAACAAATTAAATAGCCACTTTTTGCCACATTATTTAGCTATAGCACCAACACCACGTAAATGCTTAAAAATGAGTTAGTGTATACCTGACTACTAAAAATACTCACACTTTTAAAGGCACCAATAACAGACGGTCATTTAAAAAGAGCGGGAAGTTCAAACATTTATACTACTATATTTGTTAGGTAAACAGGTTTTATCTTCTTTTTGACATCCCTTTAGTGTTTATGTGTGTTAGTGCTGTGAAAAGAGCTAAAAGGGTCGTAGACGAGTTTACGAATCAATTAGGGTGCGATGCATAAATTTACAACAAAATCATCGCCATAAAATAACGTAAAAAGGCATGGCACTGTAAAGGGTTAACACAAGGTGTGCGGGAGTTGTACGAAAACTATGAAGTGTAAAATATATACCCTGAGTAATAACAAACATTTTCTTATCATAACAAAAACGTACTATATGATCTTTTACTTGTTTGACAAGTTCAGACAATACTTGTTACAATAGTAAAAAATTGTAGATGGTCATATTTCTGAAGATCAACAAACTTCTCTTATAGTACTAAAATATCTCCTTTCTCATCTTTTTCTAAATATGGAAATCCAATTATGCACATTTATCATTGACGTCACATACTAACCAGAATTTGATTTTAAACTTATCTGGGTTGTTTGACGTCTGCTGTGTAAGTCCACAATAGCGTGTATCACTTTGTATGCTTCCTAACAATCACATTTTGGCTATTCTCAATAAGTGTGTCACATATTTTAGTTATCAAAGCAAGTTTCTTGGATTGTAAGCGCTGTAAATCGTATGCACCTCATAATTTCACTAAATAGATTTCTGATCATAATATTTAAAAAATTATAGGACTCAACTTCTTATTCCATAAATATCAAAATTATTTCTCATATGCATCGTATACAGTAGAGCAATAAATGTTTATACTTCTATGCATTTTCCATCATACGGTAGTCAATTTTTAGAGAAAACACAGTTGTTGCTTTCCATTTTTGAATGTGTTGTTTAGCATATCCTGTTAGAACTGATACTTTCCTAAAAAATATTATAAACTGCTTTTTTCAGGTTTGAAATCTTTTTTATTTTCTTCTAAATTGTTTTATAAGCACGAATTTTGGGTTGGTCTTCTACATTACTCTCACTTTTGAAACTCAATAATAATTATATTTTTTGTCCGTTTATTTAAAATATTCTCCTTTTTATTATTCATATCTGAGAACTCATTTATCGGTTGTAATTTTTTTATTCTAGCTTTAATTTCAAAAATTTTTTATTATCGAATTCCGAACACGCTTCGTCTACTTTTGTAACAACGCCACATTTTTGAATACCCTGGCATTTTTAAGATAAATATTTTCAATAAAATAATTCTTGCAAAAGACAAAAATATAAAATTTACGCTAATGTATTGTTAGTCACTTCTTTTTTCTTCAAAATGGCTTACAACTTTTAATTTCAAATATAACAGTTTTTATTTTTACATTTTTATACTTCTGTACTTATAAAGTTGTGTTTCGTAACCCAATTTGAAGTTCACTTACACTCTTGCCATGCAACATTATCATCATTTGCTTGTGTAACTTTATGATGTTTCCGTTAGATCATGTAACAAAAGTATTCGTTCAGTTTTTAATTAGTCATTCCACACTAATATAACTTTTCTTTTATAGAATTGTCATAAGTTTAAGAAATTACATGTTATTTATAAACCAGTCATATTAACTAATTTCCAAGTAAAACAAAAAAAATGATAGAAACAAATACTGAAAAAATCATCACATGCATGTTTTAAAAAAAGTCCTAAAAATAAATAGTAATATTATCTACTTCTCTTTTTTCTTTGGGTGCCCATCTGTTCCAGATGTTGGCGATCTTATTGGCTAATCTGACTTTATTTACAGCTGCTCGGAATAGTTCAGTGGTTGTCATAGAGAACCAGATCCTTAAATTTTTCACCCATGAGATTCTTTTTCTTCCAGCACTTTTCTTTCCTTTTACTTTGTCTTATAGTATGCTTTGCAAAATGTTATATTTGTTTTCTTCACATGATGTGCCAAGGTATTGTAATTTTCTTGTTTTAATTATATTCAAGATCTCCTTTTCTTTTGGCATTCTAATGATTTCAATGTTCGTTACATGGTGTGTCTATGGTACCCTTAGCATCCTTCTACGAAACCACATTTCGAATACTTCTGTCCGTGTCCATGCTTCCGCCCCGTATAATAATACCGAACACACTTAGCAGCGCAGCATTCTGAGTTTTGTATTTATGGTTAGTCCTTTACTTTAAATATTGCTGACATTTTAATAAATACATTTATGCTCTTTTCTGTTTGACATTTAACTTCTAGAGAGTGGTTCCATTGATCATTAATAACAGTGCCAAGATATATGTATTTGTTGACTCTTTTAAATTTTTCGCTATCTAATCTTAGTTGTCGGGTAGGAACGTTGTTCTTACTTATGATCATATATTTAGTTTTCTCGATGTTGATATTCAGTCCATATCGGTGGCTACTAGCTGTTAATCTATTCATTAGGTGTTTCTGACCTTGCTTATTATCGGTAAATATTACTGTCACCAGCGTATCTGCCCGTTTACCAGTATTTCTTATTGTAAATTTTTCAAGGCTTCTCTAAATATACGTTCTGAATAAATGTTGAATAGCAGTGGTGACAATATACATCATTGTCTTACTCCACGCAAAATCTTAACTGCCTCTGTCTGGTCTTCTTTCACTTTTATACTGGCTATCTGATTGCAATATAAGTTTATTATTATCCTTAGGTCTTTGTCATATATACCCGCTTTTTTCAGAATTTCTATCAGTTTGTGATAGTCAAACTTATCAAATGGTTTTCTAAAGTCTACAAAACGGGCATGGACCGCACAGTTCATATCTCTGCATCTCTGGAATAGAACTTATACGCTGAATAGAGCTTTTTTGGTCGCGGTTGCATCTCTAAATCCAAATTGCGAGCCCGCTATCTGTTCTTCGCACGTTTTGTAAATTCTTCTGTGTATGATTTTTAAAAATATTTTCAAAAGGTGGCTCATAAGGCGTATTGTTCTATATTTCTCGCATTTTTTGGCTTTCGACTTTTTGGAATAGTTATGAACTCCGACTTAAACCATTGCCTTGGAATAGAACCTGTGCTATATATGATATTGAATATCTTGGTTAACCATTTGATTCCCTCGTCGTCTATTAGTTTTCAGAGTTCGGCTTGAAAATTATCTGGGACTGGAGCCTTGCCATCTTTCATTTGTTTTGTTATACTTCTGACTTTTGGAGCTAAGTTTCTGCTTCTATTTTAGGTGGTTCTGGTCTTTTACCTTAAAACAGTTGTTCAATATATAGTTTCCAAGTGTCCTTAATTTCTTCCTTTCCAATCTTTTCTTTATTGTCTATAATTTTGTTTGCTGTTTTTATTTTATATCGTCCAGTGGTTTTCTTTATTTTTCGGTGTACATCAAAGTTGTCGTGTTTTTTGGACAGTTTCTATCTCTTCATATTTCTCTCTGATGTCTTTTTATTTTGTTTCTTTATATCTTTTGTTTTATAGTTTTCTGTATTCTATTATATTGTTCGATATCTGCGTTCTTCCCTTTTCTAGCAGTTGTAAGATTTTATTAGTCATCCACGGTTTTGTTTCGTTTATTTCATCTTTTTTCAACGTTTTTTTTTAATTTTTTATGGTGGTATATTTTGATGCTATAAAGTTGTACGAAAACTCATGCTCTATTTTTTTACATTTTATTCTTTTTTTTCGCATTTCGTATCTTGTGTTAATATTCTTTTTTTTACTTTTTTCATTCTAACATTTATTTTTCCTTCTGCCGGATTATGGTCAGATTATACATCTGCTCTAAGATATGTTTTTACAGACGTGAAGCTGTTTCTATGTCTTTGATTTACAAGAATGTAGTCTATTTGATATCTAACAATCTGAGGTGTCTGCCGGTGATCTCCAGGTATACAGCCTTCTTGATGGAAGTTCAAAGAAAGTATTTAATACTGTAAGGTGATGTTCTGCTGCAAATTCACTTAGTTTTTTCCATTTTATTTCTTTTACTTAGCCCATGTGTTTCAATATGTTTTCCAGTTTGACTTCCCATTATTGTTGTGAGATCTTGTTGGGGGAGTTTATGCAATATTTTTGACGTCTGTGGGTAAAATTCCTTGCCAGTATACTTAGTAGTTGGGGCATATATTTGGATGATGTTTACCAGCGCGGGGCTGCTTGATATTTGGAGTAATAATATCCTCTTCGATATAGGCAGAAAGTTTGTTACATATCTTGCAATGTTTCTTTCTACAATCACTCCTACTCCATATTGATATTCTGTGTTGGTTGCTCCCGAGTAGTATACTTTATAATTGTTGATGTTTAATTGTCCTGAACCTGGCCATTGATATTCATTCTTTTCATTTCTTTTATTACATTGTGTATTTTTCTTGTTTGGGCCATTGTTTTTACGTTCCCCGTGAATATCTTAATAGATCTGTTACTTTTAAATGTCGGTTTACATTTGTCAGCTCTTTCAAATGCATTTCTTCTAGAGGTCCGATTGGGGGAATTGAAACTCCGGAATTGTTTGTATTTAAACTAGCCATTTTGAATACTAGGGATATCCATAAGGATCTTTAATCTTGTCGTTTTCCGTTGCGTTCCACATCCTATTGACCTATTTCTTGGTTCATTCGTCTTTTGTTGCGATTTCTTTCGCCAAGAGCAAGAGAGTGCTCTATCTGAATTTGCTTGTCCACTCTATTGTGTGTAAACTGTTGGCGGGTTGCATGGAACCGCTTATCCCGGCGGCCATTCGGCTGTTAGTTTTAGTCCTCCCAGGGTATTTTATTTAGCCACCATATCTGGTGGGATTTTCCTTATCCGCCAGCTGGGGAGGTGCCCTATGGAGGACTAGCAACCCCACACAGGAATATTATCTACGTATGTGGAAAATTGTATGCGAAAACTTGAAAAAGATTGGTTTGTCAAGTTGTCATATGTTTAGTGTTAAGAAAAATTTAAAAACTCATAATTGTTTATTTACATTCAATCTCATCAAAACCTGATTTTAAACAACTTACATTGATGAAAATATTGTAAGTACTAATTGAAAATTATTACTCCAATTTTTATTCAAGTAGTTTCTTTTATTGCCTTGATAAATACGTCTTCCTGCCTTTAAAATGTAGTATTTTTTTCAAGAACTTTAATATTAAAGTACAATACCATTTTTTTATAAACATGAGTACAGTCATTGCAACATTTTATTGAAATATTCAGTTTATATAAATCAAGTAGTAATAAATCAAAAAGATAAGTTAACAAATATAACCAAAGTAAAATCTAAAACTATAAAGCATACAAAGTACTGAAAACACTTACTAGAAATATGGTAAAAAAAGCTAAACAGATATGCTGGCAAGATTTTGGATAAAAAATAGAAAACCAAGGTAAGGGCATTGCAACATTGCCACTCGGTACACTCAAAAAACTAAGATAAAAAATAACAATCATTTCAAAACAAATAATACAAAATATTAGAAAAAGAAAAAGTGAAAGGTAGATTGTAATAATATTTCTCAGATTTGTGGGGTGGGAAGCACCTACCAGCATGTAGATCCAACAAGATGTATACGACGTAAATATTCAAAAAGTATTAATATAAGAAATACTAGAAACGCTTAAAACATAATTGAAATCAGAATTAGTAAAATATTTAAGAGATTCAGGACCTACATAGCTAAATAAATTATTTAACAAGAGATGAAAACCAAAACAATACGATATCACATCAATTTACAAGAAAGGTGAGTTTACAAGTTGTAATAATTTTAAAGGTATCTCTCTGTTGTATAAAGGGATTTTAGAACACAAGTTACTAGCCTTGACAAAACCTTGCTTAAATAAAAACCAAGTTGAATTTTGTTTTGAAAGTAGACATGAATGAATGTTTGTTTACGAGAAGTGATATTGAGAGCATCACACAAGAAAAATGTGCCAAGAAATGTAATTGTTAGAATAAAAAATGTGTACTAAGGAATAAACAAAATAGTGAAATGATAGCAGATAAATTTAAAACACAGAGAAGGATAAAATAATGCAGGGTTCTAAGTGTGTTGCTGTTTATTACAGTAACGGGTGCGCTTTCAGAAAAGCTGCATAAAGACTTGCAAAATATAATTGGTTACAAAGTGCTCTAACCAATTAAGTTTAGAAATTTTCTAAAATACTGACAATCTTATAATTTCTGCAACTAAACAAATCAATTTAAGCATATGTAACGCAATCCTAACAGAAGCGGGAATGAAGGTAACTCTACTGAAATCAATATTTATGTTGAAAAAGATAAAAATATAACCATAGTAATAGGAAACACAAATCCAAACAAAATAAATAGAATTAAAAATCTGGGATCTATTACAGCTGAAAATAGAGGACATCAAAAGCAAAATGAACAACGGAATTAATAATGGCATAAAAATAGATAGAACATTGCATAATTCATTCTTTAAAAAAGGGGAAATTACCATAAGAGCTAACGTTAAAATGCACAAAACGGTAATAGTTCTGTTCCTAGTCTACGAAAGTAAGTCTTGGGTATTAAATAAAAAACTCACAAGCAAACTACTACGGTTGTCGCAAAACTACTGGGAGTATCATTCGTTTTTGCGAACAACATTATCTATCAACAAGCGACCAAAGCAGGTGTGTAAAACAACTGATGTGGCAACACTGACAACGGTTTGAACTTCAACCCCTCAGTAGTCTCACCGCAGTGTTAGTTTCAATACAAATTGCTGAGCGTGACCTTACTATTTTTCGCATTTGTAAAACGGATATAAAAGAGGAGCAACGTTGCGCTTGAGTAAATCGAGTGCCCAAACGAAAGATTTGCGAGGCCGAAGATTCAACTAAGAAACAAGATAGAGAATGTCATGCACACATTATAAAAAAAGCGTAGCTATCAACGGAATATATTTTAAAAATGATCCAGAAATTAGTGATGATGACGATTTGTAAGCGTACAGTTCTTTCAACATTTGTATAGTAATACCACTGAATGGAAACGGTTCAAGTTTGTACTCTAATTAGCTAAACGGTTTTTTACACACCTGTTTTGGTCGCATGTTGATAGATAGCATTGTTCCCGACAACGAGCGATATTCTCAGTAGTTTTGCGATAACCTATGTACAAGCCTGTAAATTAAAAATGTTGACGTTTATTGCAAATGTGAGTAAAATAGATAGAATAACGAATACTAAAATGAAGTAAATATTGTAGATGCGTAGACTTCAGAATTATATAGAAAAAAGACAACCATCATGTTTTGAACATGTGGTTAGAATGAAAGAAGATGCAATAAGTTAGCAGATTTAGGGGGTTCAACAAAAGCAATCCTGCAATTAGCAATTAGGGAAATTATATAAGAAAGGTGCACTACCTGGGGTGAAGCAAGATAGGACGAAAAGAAAGGCATATATCAATCTCAACATCGGAAGGCAGAAAAGGACACCGATAAGTAGGTAAATAAAACCTAAATCAAAAGCATAATATTAACAGCGCCACCATTATTCTCATTTTAAATAACATACCCATGCAAGTAATACAAACATCAAAGCTAAAAGCAACACGTAATTGTTTCGTTAAATTGTTAGTTTACATTTTAATTGCGCAGATAGTTAACTTACATGTTTATGCTGCGAACTATTAGCATATCAAGGCACCCTTCCCCGATTGTATAATCTTATCTATCTGCGCTAACGAGAAGTTTGCGAAAGCTGGAGCTTGCTCTGTTATTATTGGCGCCGTAAACATCCTGCAGCAGCAGAACGCGAAGCCGGCAGGAATATTGCAAACAAGGGCAAATAAGAGCGGCGTCACGTTTCTTGACATCTCAACATTGAATATGTCAAGGCACATAATGGAATAGTCTACTTTTAGGAATGCTTTTTAGCGTGTAACCAGTTTTTAATATGCCAGCCGTGCTTGCTGCCGAAATGCAATTGAAACTAACCACATAATTCTATAACTACGCACAATAATTTTGGATACAAATAAATCAAAATATAAATATTGCTACACAGATTTACAAAACTTGTATTCTGTCATTTAATAAAATTTATATAATTCTAATGAACATAGTTTACTGTCTTTCATAACGCTTATTATTGTACATAAACTGTACAAATATTTCGATTTATTGTGTCGTTGTACGCATTATATCAACTATTCGCAATTTTTCATTAATCAATATGTAATGGAGGTTTTGCATCTTATATAATTGGATAGTACTTAAATCTACTGAGCTATGTCAATTTAATCCTATTTTTAATAGTTGCAATATTGAGTCTAAATTCAAATAATTAATTTGTACTAAAATTAATATAGAACTATGATAAGTATAGGATTTGGTAATTTATTATTTGCAAACGGAAGGACTATTTACTAACGTATTACAGGGCCTTCATCATGTGACACAAACGATAAAAAATTCATTATAAAAAACTACGTAAGATAAAATTTCAAATCTGTTTTTACTATAATGATGAATAAATGGAGTTTAGTGCATTATGTTTTTAAAATGACTTCCTTTACTAAAGGTGGTCATTTAACTCTTTTCCCGAAACTCAATTGCGGCTTTTCTGAAGTCCGCAGAAATAGCCAGAACCTCTTCTGTAATAGGATTCTTGAGTTCGCCGATGAACTGGAGTGTGTTGGGATAAATCCTATATTTAAGATAACCCCATAAATAGAAATCACGTGTGTTTAAATCTGAGGAATTTAGGGGACACTCGATAACACCTTCTGTCTTATGGGCGGTGGCTCTATCTTGCTGAAACCAGTATTGGTTGATTTGTCTTTTGTCTCTCACAATTGGAATAAATTTTTCAAGAACTTCTGTGCGATAACTTTTTTATTCTCCTATTTGGTGAGAAACAGTGAGCCGAAAATTTCTTAATGGAAAATGCACACCATACACTAACTTATTCTGGGTGCAATCCACGAACTTCGGTCAAATGTGGCTTTTCGGTACCTCAATGTCGGTAATTTTGTTTGTTGACAGCCATCTAGTTGAAGATAGGCCTCATACCTGAAATGGACGTGCTTTATTTGCAACCTTTTGGTCAAAATCATCCCCATGATCACTTTTGCAAAAGTGAATCTTTAGAGACAGAAGCCCCCGGGCTTGTTCTACGATCTCAGAAGTGATCACAGTGACCGATTCTTGACATATTGTCATCCAGTCCTGTCTTCTCAAACTTTCTAATGAGCCTATTATAACATGTTAAAATAGACAATTTAAGTGTATAGAGCAAATTTTATCATAATATTTTTTTATATTTTTAAAAACAGATAAGGTAGTATGTTTGTCACATTTGGTTTTAAAGGCAGTTAAGGTTCTACTAACACTTCGGCCTTTCTCGTAAAAGGCGGTCATAATAAAAACCCTTTCCTCGATTGAATAGCTGGTTTTAGTTGACCCCATGTTCAGTATTGATCTAGAATATAAACAAAACTCTAAACGTTGACCTAATTATAACTAACTTTAAACATAAAATTGGCTGAAAAGTTTGACCATGGCAATAAAAACTATTTTGTGTGACATAACAAACGGCCTGTCCTAATGCCAATTTGTATCCACTATTGAAAAGAAATTAGCAAAGCATACAGTAATACAGAAAGATACGTTGTCTGTGACATTTGGAAGATTAAATTACGATGTTAAATTAAATCGAGTAAAATTAAAATGAAGCTTTGCTAATAAAAATTTTTGTTTAGCTAGAAGGCACCTTAAAGAGATATTTGTTGAATTTTAAATAACTTGAGGGTAAAAGAAATACAAAAGATTACCATGTAACCGTACAGCAAATATTGACGTCAAATATTTGAGATGCTCTGCGGCTGTATATTCAGATGGATGTCGTAAATGCATACTACAATTTATTTATGTACAAAAAAATTCTAAAAATTAACAGTAAAGGCTCCTTATATTAAAAGCTAAACGGTTTATTAATTAATGATTATAGATATTGATATATGAACAATAAAAGTAGTTTTGTAAAATTCCAGTAGAAGTTACACTAATATATTTTTTTTATTTAACATATTTTGTACAATTAGTCTATAGTTACAGACTACAAGTTCATTTTGCGAAAACACTTACTTGTCATGTAGACTAATGCTCCTATAAGCATTCTTTATAAATCTAGGGAAGTATAACTAAATGCTAATAACCATTTAGGTAAAGCGATGTATAAAATTTACCGGGATAAATATTTTCAATCTTCTTGTCTTCATCATAAAACAGAATGATTGCAAATTGGCTACGGCGTGTTGAGATTTAGTCTTTGTATTTAGTATTCAATTTTGGGGCTTTTTATTGTACTGTGGGTATACCTAGTTCAATATGTATTATGTGGACAGTCTGATAATTTTTCAGTTTAACATATTTATTCTGTAAAATTTAAATTTATTTTTTAAGATAGTACCCTTTTAAGCCGATACGTTTTTTCCAAGGATGCTCCAACCGTTTTAACCCGTCCAAGTGGTAGTTGGCGTCTTGTTCTGCAAAATAAGCTTTTACGGTTGCGATGACTTCCTAAACTGATAGAAATCTCTGTCCTTCGAGATAAATTTTGGGCTTAGGAAACAAGAAATAGTCGCCGGGGACCAGATCTCGTGAATATACTGGTTGGTTAATAAATTCAAACTGCAATTCGTGAATTTTGGCCTTAGCGACCCCGTTATTGTTTTCCCTTTTTCTAAGTAGTCCATAACCAGAATTCCTTGACTACCCCAAAAAAAGTCGCCATCACCTCCCCGGCCGATGAAACCGTCTTCGCCTTTTTTGGAGCAGGTTTACCCTTTGCAGTCCACTGTTTTGACTGTTCCTTCGTCTCAGGAGTATAATGGTGGACCTAAGTTTTATCGATAATGATAAACCGACGCACAAATTTGGACTTGTTTTGCTGATACCGCTTAAGTAGAGTCTTGGAAATGTTTATTCGGATGAAATTTTATTTTTATAACCGATACGAACGACTGTCGAACAACTAGCTCTCAAAATGGCTGAAATGTTTACAGGTATTTTTCAAAGCATGTACGCTTTTAATAGCAGAATGCTTTGACGAATAGGGCCATCTTCATGTTGAGGTTCAAAACTTTTGAAACTGCCTACGTATTGCGTTAGATATATACCGTAGTACATTGACTGTTTCTCTAAATACGTTATTCAAATAAATCTCTAATATTTTTGTCTGATATATTGTCAATGCCTCATAGAGATATTCGGTCCGTTTAAATATGTTTTAAAATGATTTTGTATAACAAAAGTTTATTTTTGATCGATAACTTAGAGTTCTACCAAATACTCGGTAAATTTGACTAAATTTTATACTTAGCTGTTTTCTTCTGGTAAAAATGCAAGTGTGTCATGTCAATAAGTATCTAGATAAACGCCTAAATACGAGATCCGTTCGAATTCTAAAGACTTGAAATTTTTTTCTAAAAAAGTACTTACCTAAGAAAGTTGAAACTTCTGTTACTTTTTAACGTAATCTCCATCTAAACGTACACACTTTTCACAACGTCATGTCTGCTGAGAACACTTCTTTGCGGATGTTTTTTGCCCACTGGTAAATCGCTGATGTTACAACGATTCGATTGGAAAATGCCATATATGTCTCATCCATTGTCACATCTAACAAAAAGCACCATTAATGGCGGCATTACGTGTCGACATGTCCTGAGACATTGTCATCCGGGCAGCCTTGTATTCGTGGGACCTATTTGAAGTATACAAAACAACACTCAGTGGAATGGCGATAATTCGAATTGGGTACATTGCATGATGCTGCCATGTACCTTACAAATTCAGAGGTATTTCCCTCGTCTTTTAAAATTAATCGCATCTACTTACTCTCTTGCTGAGACAAAAATTTAGAGACCTTAGAACTTGAACACATTTCGCATTTTATTACATCTTTTTATGCCATATGAATTTTGATTAATATTAAAATTGTTTTAATTGTATTTGTTTCTAGAGATATCAACAGCATCTTCATGTGATGCTAATATTGTTGTATCTATGACAATAACAGTTTGAGTGATTTCTAGTAAATCGGCGCTGTGTATTGAATATAATATAGGACCGAAAACAATTCCTTGTGGCACTCCTAAGAGAATCGAGCACAGTTTATTTTATGTTTTTGATACTTAACTCAGAATTTCTTGTTGGTGAGATAGAATTTTATAATGTATATGTTTGATATGGACATGTATTTTTTTAGTTAGTAGAACTGGTTAGCTAGTAGTACTGGTTTAGTATACCAAACTATACATGTTAACCTTATGTCTAAATGTAGACCACGATATTTGGCTGCATTAGTCTGTGGTATTTATTGACCATTTATTCATATTAGCAGATAGGTTTTCTTTTTTGGTATAAAAGATAAATGAACCTGTTACAAACTATTCATTTTTATTCGCCTTATTGTAATCCAGATCTATAATCGATTTCAGTACTTTTCAAGAAGTTAGGATGCCACAGCTGAGTTTCAATACGAAGCAAGTATAGCTGTATTATTAGCAAATTTTGTTAATATAGTTTGGTTAGAAGCTGGTGAGTTTGACATACGTACAGTATATAGTTTGAGGACTACGATACTGAACTGGAAAACTCCTATATTTATTTTATACGGGTGCGATGGCTTAATTATCTTTCAGGAATTTTGTTTAAATCTGACAGCCGATATGTAGGTGCATCTGTCGGTAACGCATTTAAGTAATTTGCACATATTGCTTTATTGAATTCTCCCTTTTAGCAGTGGTAGTCAATCTGGAACCTTATATTTTGTTTTTAAGCCTACATTTACCGTCTGATATAAATCAGTTTCCTAAATGTGAAAATCTTCTTTAAAATCATACTGTTTACTATTTTCTTCGAAGACAATAGATTGCCAAGACGGTTACAGGTTCACTTCAATCTTTTACAACTATGGAGGTTTGTCGTTTTTAAAGGAACTTTTTATCAGGATCCTGTGTAAAATATATTGTATAGCGTGACATTTATATATGATTTAGTTCAGTGAAATTTGCTTCAGGTATTAATACATTGGCGGCTAATTCTAATGTATTAAGCCATTATTATTCTTTGTTTTTAAGTTAAGTTCTTAGTGGGTTTAACGTAGTACGCATTTGGTCAATTAGTGCTTTTAGCGTGTTCTTTAATTTGTTTATTTTTTCGAAATATTGGTGGGGCTTGCGTCTTTGCTTGCTGTATTGAAGTTATGTTATCTTGTTTATTTTGAACTTTTAGTGAATTTTCAATTGTTTCTTCATTAGTGTAGCTAACATTGTTTGTCTCTGCTTCTTATAAATCTGGTACCCTTTGAAATTGGCATAGTGATTACCACTGCAATTAACGCACTGGACGTTATTGGTTTACTGCATTTGCTTACATTGAAACGTAGGGTCGTTTCATATGCATTTTACACATGTTGCTCTCCGGTGTCAAAAGTTTTTTTATATCCAAACGTTGGCATTTATCGCACTGTAGAAGTTTGAGTTTTACGTGCACTGGTTTAAATTTGATGATCAAGTAAAGTAGTTCGCCAATTTTGCTGTCTTGAGTTTAACAAAGAGTAGTGGCAATTCTTTTGTCGCTTTTGTTTTATGTTAGAAATATTAGCAATTCTACATGTGATTTATTTAATTTGTAGGGTGGTTGTAAATTTCTGAGAACTATTTTGACTCTGAGTTCGTGCATTACTTTAATTAATTTAAAAGTATGGAATTTTATGTAACTTTTGGCTAAAGTTTTAATTATAATTTTGTAATTGTCTGATAACCTTTACTTGATAATTTCATATTATTGTTAAGTCATAACTGGGTTTAGCTAGTTTGTCTAATAATTTTATTAATAAAGCAATCGTTTAGGCGCCAGATATGAAGATAACAAAGGTTTGTGGATTCTTTTTAACTACGTCATTCGCCTGTGTAATGTTGCATGTTTATTGTCCAATGAAAAGTATTATTGTTATGTAGCTTCAATAGGATTTAATCAGTAGTTTGAAGTCTTTTTGTTGACTTGGTTTTCAGAATATTTTTTCTTTGCACAACATTCCATTTCGATTTTACAAACAATTGTTGTGCTTGGCAGATGCAGAATCTCGTTAATATTAAATGGAAAGTAAAGCATTATAAAAAATAATTATAATTTAAAAAAGGATATGAAACACAGAGCAGATGCATCGATTAATAAATTAAATCAAGTAAAACTTTAATAATAAACAATGTCGTTCAGATGTTTATATAGATAAGGTCAAGAACAAGTAGAGTTTGGCATATTGGTTTATTCAACTAACTAAAAAAATACCTGTCCATATCAAACGTATACATTATAAAGTTCTATCTCACCAACAGAAAATGTTGAGTAAAGTATCAAAAGACATAACATAAACTGTGTCAAATTCTATAAGGAGTGGCACAAGGAATCATTCTCGGTCCTATGAAGCACCTGGATATAACACTAACGAATTTTCTATAAGCAAATGTTCCATTCAAATAATTTGCAGGCAAAAGCGAAATGAGCGCGCAGAAGCTATAAAAGTTGGTTTCCAAGACAAGGTACCGGATACTGTAACTGTCCGCTGGGATCGAAAATTGTTGCCAGCTTTAGATGCACGCAAATCTAAAGAAGAACGTCTACCTACAGTTATTTCGTATGATAATAAAGAACAACTTATCGATGTGCCAAAATTGGATAACTCTTCAGGAGGCGAACAGGCACAGACAGTTTGGAACGCTATTATTGACTGGAATCTTAAAGATAAAGCGCAGATTCTTTATTGTGATACTACTGCTTCAAATATAGGTCGTATTAATGGTGCCTGTGTGCTCAAACAGTAACTGAATAGAGAAATGCTTATTTTTGCTTGTCCCCATCACGTCTACGAATTTGTATTAAAAGGCGTGTTTGAGGCAAAAATCAGCCAAGTGACTACAAGCCCTGACGTTCCATTGTTCGGAAGGTTCCGAGAAAAGTGGAAAAATGTCGATTCCGAGAGAATACAAAGCTATAAGAAATATATCATGCCTGCATGTTTCAGAAATTGACAAACTGCTAGAATTTTACCGAACTGAATTTACTAAAGAATTTGCTAGAGATAACTAGGGAGAATTAATAGAACTTTCAATAACATTTCTTGGCGGATATACAAAGAAGAAATTTAAGATCGGCCTCCAGGCGCCATGCACCAAGCTCGATAGATGGCGAGAGCAATTTATTCATTAAAAAGGCTGCAATGCACTTTAGCGGTAAAAGCATCTTACCAGGATTTGTGCTTTTTGAAGGCCATGAAGGCTTACGAAACAGTCGACAAAAGCATCCCAAAAGCTGCTTTACAGAAGTTCTGACAGTATTTATGGTATTTGACAGATGAAGTGCCTGTCTTGCCTCTATTTGAAGATGATGTAGAAACTAAAGCAAAATGGTTGCTAACTTAGCCAAAGAAAATCCATCAGCCCACGGTAAACGCTACATCCCATCGAAAGAAGCACTTTGTGGCCCACTTTACGATTAGTCTGACATAAATATTAGTTTTCCTTTGTTTTCTTTTATTACTTTGATATATGATAAATGTTCTCTCTTTTTAATTTCAGAGAAAAACATCAATGACTTTGTTTCAATCAAAAGCAAGTCCTTGTTCAATCGACTCAAAATTGATGACAGTTTTCACAACGAGTGTTCTAGTTCATGGTCAAATAATGTTTCATTTCAACACGCTAAAAAGAAGGTGCAAACACTGAAAGCAGTTAACGGTTAAGTTAATGAAAGACTTTCATGGCTTAATCACTGGGGAACAAAAGCAATTTTTATAACGTTGCGTACAAGAACAGACATATATCCTGACTGTAAAAAGTAAACTTTGAAAAGAAAATTTAATAAATAATGTCATTTTAATGATAAATACTTAATAAATAAAAGATACAGGTAAAACAACGTTTTATTTACTGAATAAACATTAAGTTCTAAAATCCCTCTATGGCTTCCATACTAACTTTTCTGTTCAAAGTTTGACGTCAAGTCGGCACGGGTTATAGTTATCCAATCGCAATAATATTTATTATTTTAGTTATTAGGGTCAAATGGAAAAAACTAGAGGATATGCGTATCCCCATTCAAAAAGAATTTTTGCCCTTATATCCTGGGACATATATATATATATATATATATATATATATATATATATATATATATAAATAAAATTGTAATACAGATGGCAGCACCACCCAATGTACGCAGGTCTAATTATCGCCATTGCAGTATTATTTTGTATACTTAAAATGGACCCTACGAATGCTGACCGACGAACACAAAGCTGCAAAGATGGCAATGTCTCAAGACATGTTGACACGTAATGCTGCCATAAATGGTGCTTTTTTTTGTTAGTTGTGACATAGATGTCATTTCCCAATTGAGCTGCTGTTGTATCAGCAATTTTCCAGTGGGAAAAATACATTCGCAAAAAAGTGTTCTCAGCTGACATTGAATCATAGCGACGACGTTGTAGAAAGTTTGTACGTCTAGAAGATTACGTTGAAAGGTAACAGAAGTTTCAACTTTCTTGAGTAAGTAATTTTTCAGAAAAGAAATTGGAAACTTTGAAATTTGATCGGGTCTCCTATTTAGGCCCTTATCTAGATAGTCATTAACATAACCCACATGCATCTTTACCAGAAGAAAACAGCTAAATATTAAACTTAGTCAAATATACTGAATACTGAGGAGAACTCTAAGTTACCTATTAAAAATAAACTTTCGTTACAGAAAACTATTTTAAAACATATTTAGACTGACCGAATATCTCTATTAGATACTGTTAATATATCAGACATAAATAGACAGAAATTATAGAGATACATCTGAATAAGGTACTTAGAGAAACAGTCAATGTACCTAACACAATTTGTGGGCAGTTTTAAAAGTTTTTAATCACAACATGAACATAGCCCTACTCGTCAAAACCATTCTGCTACTACAATTGTCCATACTTTTAAAGATACCTGTAAATATTTAGCTATTTTGGAGACTTAGTTGTTATTTCTATCAGTTGATGATTGAGATATTTATGAAATTAGTACGTTCTTCTTCTACTTCACACTTAATCCAGTTACATGTAATCTTTATATGTATAAAAAGAAAACCTTACGTTTTCTTTGTAAAAAAGTACTTCTACAGTTTACTTAAATATGTAGCTTACGATTCCCTTCTTAGGCTAACTTATAAACAACTTCAAGAAGTCTATTTCCCTGTAGAAATTTTTTAACCTTCAGGAATCAAAGAAAAATAAATTATGCGTATACTACTAGAAAAAAGAAAATATATTTTTTAATTGTTAGTTGTGGTTCTTAAAGAACAACAATAGTTATTGTATATTTCTGCTTATTTTGTAAAACAAATAACAATTATAATTATATTTTCTATTGTAATGTATCGCAGTGTATTTATATGTTATTTATTTTTATATATAATTTATAATTACTGCTTTAAATATATTTAGTACTCTTTTAAAACCATTCACACATCTTAAACCTTTGAACTAAAATAGAGTCAAAATTTGATTATTGCGACACCTTTACATGTCCAATTCGTATAAAATGGAAGGTATGTGTACAGATAAATTTACCTATGATCTCAATCTTACGAAATTCCAGTAATAAATTGTTATAAGTATTTAATAGACATATATAAATTTTCAAAGTATTACAATATTTAGATTTAGTACTGTGTAACTGGTCCTAGACCTACGGAGGTATTAGCAAAATAACAATTAGAAAGTTATAAGGAACCGACAAGCCTTCCACGAAATACAATAATACAAAAAGGAATATATCAGTTAAAAAATAAATAATGGATAACAACAAGTAGTAAAGAAGAAATATTAAAAAGCGTTAAAGAATTTTATCAAACGGTACTTTCATGTGATCTAAACAAAGAAACTAAACAAAGAATGTAATCAACGTAAAACTAGAAAAAATATACTAATAGATACTGACGAAATTTATGAAGCATTATGGTAACTGAAAAATAAAAGCGGCGGATAAAGACCTAGTCGTGATAGAAATGCTAAAAAATTAAGAAAATTTGTTAGCTAAATTGTCAAGCAAACACTAGAATAAATTCGTATAAATGCTCTGGTAATTCTGATACATAAAAAGAGAGACACTAAAAATTTGGACAACTACAGACTTATCGGTATCCTCTCAATAATGTATAAGCTTTTCTCAAAAATTATAATAAATGAAATAACAGCAAAACATTGTTAAGAAAGGTTACAATGTTAGTCTCTCAGGGTTTTATCAGAGAAAACCGCAGAATATCAAATTCTTAAGCCTTTCTCAACCACAGGAGGAAGACAATTGATACGATAAATGTGAGCTTTAGAACAAATCTTAAAAAACGCAAGGATTGATTATAGCCATACGAAAAATGCTGCACTACAAGTATTACAATATAAATAAAATGAACATCATCCGAAACTGTTCAAGTTAATATTATAATGGAATAACTACGTAATAAGTATCAACGAGAAAAGACTACATCATTTAAGTTTCGCCGATGACATCATAATATTTGCCAACTCAGAACTTGTGTTAATGAGATTTTTAAAAGACATAGAAAAAGCAAAGAAGAGCCGTAGTAGCTTAGTGGATAGATCGCTAGACTACGAAACCAAGAGTTGTGCGGGTTCGAATCCCGCTCTCGCCAATTCGAACGCTGGCATTTTTACGTCCCAGCTCGACTCAGGCTGCAATAAATGAGTACCTGGAGGTCAAACTCTGGGGTAATAATAGGCGGTCGGTACGTAGCGCTGGCTACGTTACTACCCTTGTGTACCGTAGACTCTAGATTGTAGCAGATCTATCCTGTTACGACCCCAAAGGGCCTTCGAGGCCTATTATTATAGAAAAAGCAAATATGATAGTAGGCTTAGAATTAAATTACTAGATAATCAATTATATGACACATATAACACATAGAACAACAAATTACAATTAAAAACAAAACAATTAAAATAGCATACCAATATAATATTTAAGCAAAACAATTACACTGAACAAGGAAATTAGTAGTTAGATATTGAGGAACGTATAAGATTAATGTGGCGTGCATATAGAAAGCTAAGAGACCTTATAGCGATGAATATACTTTTCCTTAAAAGTTTTTGAAGTAACATTACATGTAGCAGAAACGTGGCATTCAACAAATACATTCTTGGTAAACTTCAAATAAATCAAAAGACCATATAAAAACAACTTTTGGGAATATTTTAAAGAGTCGAATACAGACAAATAAATCAAATGAAGAACGAAAATAAACATAGTTGCCCAACTCAAATGGAACTAGCTGTCATGTAGTCCGAAATGTAGAAATCTTATCAAATGACGAAAGAAAAAGAGTGATGTAAGATATCTTCAAATAAAATGGTGTTGAAAGAACGGTTGGGATAAACTGGGCACATGTAGCAAAATAGAAAAATCTGGTCTAAGTAAGACTTATACACAAAGGATAGGAATAGGCTTATGAAAGAAGAAAAAAAGCAGCTCATTACTATGGTCGACAATACACGATAGCTCAATGAGCTTAGATTATTAGTATTATAAAAAATTAACATAACCCATGATTAGTAGTGTTAATATAAAAATTTAAAACTAATGACTTAATTGTCGATCAACATGTCAATGAGGTGCAAAAAGTAAATATAATATTACTACTAAAAGAAAATTTTGTACTGAGAATCTTAGTTTAATTAAATATATAATAAAATAAAATTAATTAAATGTTCCGCACGATTAAAGTTTGAGATTTTATTATATTGGTTCTTGGACACGTCTAGCTTAAACGCTCTAAGAATATATCGTTGTCATCAAAGGGTACATTATCAATAAGCGAATTTGAAGAGAATTTACTGTTAGCCTACAAGAAGGTGTTTCTTTACGAGAAATAAGCCGAAGAATTGGTTGGTATAGCAGTACTGCGGCAAAAATATGGAACTAGTAGGTCAAATAAGGCATTCCTTTGCAAAGACAGATCTGGAGCAGTACGCAGAACAATCAATCGGGAGGATCGGCTTGCGTGTACAGACCGTAGTATGACTTTAAGTGCCCTATAGAACAATAATAGTCGATCATTCCACGGTAATAATTGTCTGCCTTTGTTGATCGACGTAGATTGCTCGCAATGGGACTAGCAGCGCGACGTCATTTCTTGGGATTACAATCCGCAACGGAAAGACGTCTGTAGACACACAAGTATCAGAAACTTATCTCTTTTGATGAATTTGGATTTTGTTTAACCGAACCAATGGTCAAATATTGGTAAACCATAGACGCGGAGAAAGGGGGTAAGTAAAATGCATTTGTACGAGGCATACAACACTAACTATGGATATTATAATGTAGAGAGTTATCAATTATGATAACAGGTGGTCATCTCTAGTTAAAGCTAGAGGCAACATTACCAAATCACACCTATATCGGCATGGTCTCACAGTTTCTGAGTACATTCTTTCCTTTATAGAATGCCTCAAGCAGTTTTTTTAACAAGATAATGCCTAACCACATGTGCCACTAACACATTGAACTTCCTTCAAAAAAACAAAGTGAAAAGTTTTCCATAGCTGTCCCAATCACTTAATCTTTCCCCTCTAGAAAATATCTGCAATATTATTGGACGAATGGTACAGAGGAATTCACAAATTGCTATAAATCTGGTTGAATTATGGAAGTATATCAATAATGAATAAAATGCGGCCCATCATGACACCTTTCGTTTATTGTTCGATTCGATTCCATGAAGAATGAAGACTGTCACAAGAGCTCGAGGTGGGGCTACACATTAATAAATAAATGTAAATTTAATCACTTGTTTATGTTAAACTATTAAATAAATCTGCAAATTTTCAGTTGTTGATTGCAATTTTTTCAATAAACCGTAGTGTAGAGTTTTATTCTAGTTGCAAATTCAGAAACTTTTCATATGTGTTTGCATTACCTAATCAAAATGTTTAGTACCAATTCTTTCCGAAGTATAGAAGACAACTAAGAGCTACTCCGATATTAACAAAAACCCTATTACATGATGATACTGGAACAGTATGCAAGCGGATCTCTCTCGAATACGCTATCAAAGTTCCGGCTCGGCTTTCGCGTGCTGCTGGAAATCCTATTCGGACGAAATGAAAACAGGATTGCATGCGCAGCGCCGTCGGTCACAAAAAGCTAATTGAATTAGTTCCGCAAACATGCACAATATGCGGAATGCATTTTTTCCGGAGCAGATGCTGCAGCGGAAGCGATGAATCAGCGTAATTATCTTCGTTGGGATTTCGCGATGCGGGCTGGAGCATCGCGCCGTCGTCCTCGAAGGAGCTGGCGAGGCGGTCTGATTAAGTAATTTTGTTTTTCCTGTAGCTCGCTTTAAGCGACTACCTTAGGGAAAGTAATTAAAATTAAAAACGTGCCGTGATTTGCATTGCGTTCCTGATTAGCTAAATGCGAAAGCAGGGCTCAGATGCTTTGTAAATTAAGGCAAATAAACGTTGTAATTTAGCTAAGTGAAAAAGAAAAATTCAGAAAATTAAAAATGACATTAAAGCATCAAAAGCAGGCAAATAAAAATGTCATATTTTATTTGTGTTGTATTTTAACTTCCTATTATGAAAACAGGCTTGTTTTCTTTATTATTGGTATAGTTTTGTTATTAAAAACAATAATATTATATTACAAAGAAGAAGAATAAGTGTATTGCATGGCTGTTGATCTGTGGAAAACAATGTTTTTAAGTGACCATTTTTTGTATTCTTTTCTTATATCGCAAAACTTTTTTCCTAAATATCTCTGCCATTTCATTTTTCCTTACAGGTACTTTTGAATCACCTGATAGTTTTAAGTGATTTCTAAATTGTAATTCTATTATTGGATAGGTATTCTAATTGAAACGTTTTTATTTTTATTGTCAATGCAAATTTACATTGTACTCTTAAATTATATTGTACAGAGTATTAATTAAATGTTATTAGGAGGAGGGGAGGGGAGGGTAACAGTTACTATTCGTCGATGGTTCCACTAATCTTTAGCTAATTCGCTCTCATCTGGCCACATCATTTTAAGTCATCTTTTTGCTAAAGGTTAATTTTGAGTTCACTTATTAGCTAATTGTTCTGATCAGTACGTTTTCCTTGTATTTGTTGGGAAACAGAGCGATTACATCATTTATGAAGAGAATTTGGAGATTTGTGCGGTTTAGTTAGACACATATAAGGGTACATCTTCATTCGGAACGTTTTGGATCGAAAGGTTTAGAATATTTTTGTGTTGGCCGGTTTGCTGGAGCCCAAAACTTAATTCCAAATATCCAAATTGGTTTAAGTATAAGTTTTAGCTAGATCATTTTGAAACTTTTTGAAGGTTTTGTTACGGGTGGGATCTGATGATAAAATTACGGGAATTTCCATTGTATGAAGTTGTAGCACAAATGCATTATGCTATTATAAATTGTGGTTAGTAGTACAAGTGTTTTTTAGGAAGACGTTTCAATATTTTAAAATTATAGCTAAGAGCTTTGAATGAGTTTGTTCGATCCATTTCTTTGCAAATTTTGGCTGGCAAAAAGTATTTAATGGATCTAAACAGTTTTCTATTTTATCTTCACTACTGTTGGCTGAGATTAATATATATGTATATATATACCGTTACCGTTTATTTGTATTAGTTGACCAGATTTATTAATTTTCTGGGCGTTTGTATTTTTTCCAAACAATCTTCAATTATTGGTCTCTGTATGGTATCAAATGCTGCATGGAGATCTATGAAGGCTATGAATAGTTCCTCCCCTGTTTGCATCTTTTTCTCTATTATATTTCTTAGAATGTATATGTTATCGTTTGTTTGCCTGCCCGGTCTAAAGGCAGCTTGTTCCTCTGCTAGATTGTTTTCAATGGAAGCTCTGATTTTTAGTTCTATTATTTTTGTATATGTTTTGTATATCACTGATGATAGACAAATTGCTCTGTAGTTCTCGCAATTTGTTTTTTCTCCTTTTTTGTGTATGGGAAGTATTAGATTTTTATCCCAGTCCTCCGGAATTTTGTTTGTCTTGTATGCCTCCATAAATATCCCCCATATCCAGTCCAATCCACTATCTCCCAGATACTTGACTGGCTCTATATTATCCTCTCCGCAAGCTTTTCCTATTTTAATTTTTGCTACTGCATCTAATATTTCTTTTTTACTTATACTATGTTGCTCTAAATCTTCTTCCGGTATTTCTGCCTCTCTCGTTTCTTTATTTTCATTTTCGTGTTGGTCATCGGCATCGAACTTTTTGGGGAAGAACTTTCTATCTTTCGGTAATTTCTTCCGTCTTTGTTAGTAGTATATTGTTTGCGTCTTTTACTCCGCTTAGTTCCTTTTTACCTTTACGCTAAGTTCTTTCCCGAAATCTTCCCAAGATTTCTGTTTTGCTCTTTTAACCATTTCTTTCGTTTTTTTATTCAGCCTATCATATGTTATTTTGTCGTCGTTTTGTTTTGATATTTGATATCTTTTCCATGCTGTTTTTTGTTTTTGTTTAACTGTTTCCCTTAATTCCTCGCTCCACCATTTGGTGCTTTTTGATGCTTTCCTTATTTTTCTCGTCCCGCATATTTTTCTTGCCGCATTCAGTAGTGTTTCTTTGAGAATTTTCCATCTAGTTTTTAGTGACCAGTTGTTGTTGGATAATTGTTG
This sequence comes from Sinelater perroti, assembly GCA_036346155.1. Lineage (NCBI taxonomy): Eukaryota > Metazoa > Arthropoda > Insecta > Coleoptera > Elateridae > Sinelater > Sinelater perroti. Next base: position 31,667,535 of record JARFIY010000046.1, read on the forward strand.
GGTTTGTAATATTTTGTCTACTTCGTTTGCGTATTGTATCTTTATTTCTTCATTTTCCATTCGTCTTATATTGATTCTTGTGAATTCGCTATTATCTTCTTCTATCTCGGTTGGTTGCTGGACTTTTGCTATTACTAGTCTATGATTTGTATTTAGTTCTGCTTCTTTTCATACTGCTACTTCTTCAATGCTATTTTCCGTATCTTGGGTGTATACAATGTAATCAATAATACTCCTTGCGTTTCTCTTCTCTGCTATGAACGTGTACCGGTCTTCTAGGGGTTGGTATCAAAATGAATTTCCTATTTTCAGATTATTGCTGATACAAAATTCTAGCATTTTATTTCCATTTCTATTTAGTGTTAATTCTCTATATTTTCCTAAACTACCTAGCGCTTTGTTTGGATCTTTACGCACTCGACCATTCCAGTCTCCTACCAAAACTACTTTGTCAGATAAATCTCTTGCTTCATCTATTGTTGTTTGTAATGTTTCGTAAAATTTTTTCATTGCCGCGTTCTCTGTCCCTTCTACTGGTGCATATAACTATATGACTGTAATTTTTTCTTTTAATACGAGCGTCAGTGTTATTATTCTTGATGATACAGGGTTTTAATTTAGTATTCTTTTAATTAGTTCATTTCTAATTATGTCCACGCCCTCTTTTGCTCGGGTACGTGGGGTAACTCCTGAGTAATATATAGTGTGATTGTTTCTTAGACTTTTTATTCCTTGCCCTATCATCTTTGTCTCGCTTATTCCAAGTATAGTGACATTAAATTCCTCCATCTCTTCTACTAGTTCTACTTCTTTACCTGTTAGTGTGGTTATGTTCCATGTGGCTAGATTCCAATTGTTGATTGTATTTGTTAAGTTTTTACCTATGTCCTTTTTTGTTTGCCGGATCGTACATCCTTTTTGTTTGATATCATGATATTGGGCTAACAGTTTTTTGGAATATATCTTGTGGTTCTGGTTATTTTTAGCAATTCATCTCTTCTTCGGTCATCTTCTGTTGGGGATCTTTTGCTAGCCTTCCTCGCTAAATCTTTTCCCACCCTTTTACCCGATGTTCCTACCCCATTTTTGTTTTGTTATTCCTTTTTCCATCTTTCCAAGTCTTCTATAGTGAAAGCTGAGCCGTTAACAGTGAGTTTGTTATATTTGATTATTGCTTTATTTCCTTGGGCTCTAGCCTCTTTCATGTGTATTAGTAATTTTTTCCTTTGTAATTGTATTTCCTTGGGGTAGTTTTCACTTATTCTCCACTTTGCATTTTTCAGGTTATTGGCTGCCTTTAATAGTTCGAATTTTTTGTTCACATTTCTTAATTCTATCATAATCGGTCTGAGTTTGCTTTCTTCCATTTTTCCTATTCTTTTGATGTCAGTTATATCATTCATTGCTGTAATATCGACCCCTATCTTGTTTAATACATCTTTTATGCTCTGCTGTTGGGTTTCCAGGTTTTCTTTTTCAATTTCTTTGATGCCAAAGATCATCAAATTGTTCTTTCTTATTTCCCTTTTGAGCCATCCGATCTTGTTGTGTTGCATGTTTATTTTATTTCTTAGTTGTTCGTTTTCTCGCATCATTTCTTGATTATCTAGCTTTAGTTTTGCTATTTCTAGCTGTATCGAGTCCAATTTTTGTTCTATTCTCATTTCTCGTTCTTCTGATTTCCGTCCGTTATCCGCCAGCTGTGTTAGTTTGTCCCTAATGTCTTTCAGTATTTCTTCCATCTTGTTTTATGATGCGTACGTTTAGTTATAATTTGTTTTAGTTTTATTTTGATTATTTATTGAATTTCCGAATGATTAGATTTTTCGCACCGCGGAAAAGGTTAGAGGCCAGTCTACCTGTCGGACCCTTAACTCTTATCGATGTTTTGTATCCTAGATTTAAAGTATACTCATTGTATAAAATATACACGGGTTTATTTATAGATTTTAAATTTTGTGTTTTCTTATTGAGCTATGCTGCTTTGAATTTGGATTTATAAAATTAAATTTTATGAAAAATAAGCGAGTAATGCTGATACCGATCCAACGAACTTAAAATAAAAATAGGAGTCAAGCAAGGGGACAGCTTGAGCCCCCTTCTATTCATAATTGTCATGGATAGAATTCTAAAGAATGCCAGGAATAAAAGCAAAGGTCTAGAAACTACAATAGGGTATAACAACTTGAGGCCAGTGCAATTGGATGTCTTTTTATACGCAGATTATATACTGTTAGTGGCGGATAATAATTAATATATGCCTAGAAGAAAACCTCAAGATGAAAGTAAATATAAAGAAAAGTAAAATAATGATACTCAACAAAATTAATATAAATGATACATATACTTTTAATTACAAAGGAAGAATGTTGGAAGAAGTAACAACTATGGAATACCTAGAAAGCACATTCAACAACGATGGTAAAATCGACTTAGAAATAACCAATAAAATAAGGAAAACCAACATGGTATACTACTCATTAAATAAAACTATCTTTGGAAAAAAAAGAGGTTAATAGTAGAAATAAACTAAAAATTTATAATACCATCTTATCCCCAATACTGACATACTCTAGTGAAACTTGGACTATACTTAGTAAGCATAAACCCAAACTGACTGCCAGCAAAATGAGAGTACTCAGAAAAATTGCAAACGTATCTAAAATAAACTACTTAAGAAATGAAGATGTAAGAGAAATGCTACAGCAGGAATCAATCTGAACGAAAATAGTAAATAAGCAGTTAGAATGGTTTGGACATCTTAGCAGAATGCCGAGTGAAAGAATACCCAGGAAAGTAATGGATGCCAAAAATAGCAGAAAAGGAGAGGACGACCCAGGCAAACGTGGCTAGAACAAATTACCAAAATAGGAAAAAGCAGAGGCAAAACACTAACTGAAATGAAAGAGGACGCGAGAGACCGGAAGAAATGGAAATTATGGATAATAGACTAACCAAAGGACAACCCGACACCCGTCTAGGGTAAAAAGAAGAAGAAGAAGTATATATATATATACACACGTTTGCTAAATGTTATGCTACTACGTTTGATTTTCCTTTTTACTTTCCTTATCCTATAATAATGTAATCGGCGAAAATTTGACCTACCCAGTTTTTCACATTTCTGGACGAATTATAGCCCCAGGACACCAAAAAAGTTGGTTTGGGCCATTGGTTCGTGTGTGTGTGCGTGTCTGTCGGTCTGTCAGTAAACAGGAGAACCGTTAGAGCTAGAGACTTGAACTTTTGGTAAAAATCGGCCGAGCCATTTGTTATCATGAGATAAACGTGAATTTAAAATAAAAGTTGGTAAAATAGGAACTCGAAAGAAGAAAAAAATGAAGCCCAGGATTTTTGCCAGAATTACCCAAATAATAGGATAAGGAAAGTCGTGTGATATTCACACCAGATTTTTTGGTTCGTATCCGGTTAGTATTCAATTTTATTACTGGTACAATTGGCGTATTTGGTGCAAACGATATTTTAAATGTTTTCCATAACGAGTGATTTTCCAATAGGGGCGGTCGAAATTTGACAGTATATAGTGGTCATGTTGGTGAAGCTACAGCTGTCAAATTTGGAAGTTATAGTAAATATTGTTGAAAAAATTATTATAGAAAGTTACAGTGTTGAACAACACCTGTTAATAATTAAGTTTTATTGTTAAAATGAGTGCTCAGTTCGAGCTACGTTCCGTGCGCTACGTTATTTTTACGGTGTACACAATCGACACTTCGTCGTTTGGTGGCCAAATTCGAATTAGCTGGTTCAGTAAATAATCAACCTGTACATCGTCGAAACCTTAGGTTTGCAGAAAACAGTGCTGCAATAAACAAGTGTGCAGGATAACCCGAGGTAATCGATTCCTCGTCGCGCCCGTAAATTTGGCCTTTCACAGACCTCAGGAATTGAAGATAAACGACCATGAAGAGCGTCGATCATTTTTTGACTGGGTTCTGGAGCAGTTGGAAGTAAACCCCGATTTCAGGCGGAAAATCATCTTTAGTGACGAAACCCATTTTTGGATAAATTGCTATGTCAACAAGCAAAATTGTCGCATTTAGGGAGCAATCCATATCAGGCCCATCAAGTACATCCAGAAAAAGTCACTGTTGGGTTTCGACGGCATGATTATCTCGCGTTTTGGCGGCGTCAACTGGCTACTGAGATCGTGTGAATTAACACCATTAGATTTTTTCTTGTAGGGCTACGTTAAATCACGAGCGCTCTTAATGGAAAACCCTTTATAATATCCAAAAGAATCATTACGAGACTCTTGTAACAATGAGCGGAATTGGCGAGTTAATTTGTAAAGTTGTGTTCTAGCATGAGGATTTTTCGTTCTTTATTTTCTACATGTTTTTTCCCTTATTTGCAAATATTATCTGCCAGTATTTTACTTTTCCAGGTGTAGCTCTCCGAGCTGCCTCTTAGATTATGTCCGTTAAGTGCTTTATTACATAGGTTGCACCATTACAAAAAACTAACAAATGTTTAATATTGGAATTTTTTATTGTTTTTCAAAATATTTTTACTAGCGATCAATACATTAGTGCATACGCTGGAACTAATCTTTACAGAACTTTTTTCATAGAAAATCAGGCATCCTCGAAACATGCGTTTTGAACGCATTAACCGCCTCTCCCACAGTAGAAAATCGTTTTCTACGCAGCTTGTTTTTTACATATGGGAGCAAAAAGAAATTGTTAGGGGCCAGTTTAGGACTGTACGGCGATTGATTAATCAATTCGACGTTTTGAGTGCTCAAAGAGTCAGTTACTTTCGTCGATGTGTGTGAACTCTGGTATGGTGGAGAATTATCCGGAGTTGTGCGTTAGTTTTTCTTCTGTTAGAAGACTTCTTGCAAACAAATGCTTGTGTACCATTCAGAATTAACTATTTTATAATATTCTAAAATCACGGTTGCAACATGTCCAGTTTTTCCTAAAAAACAAGTGACCATTTGCTTCGAAATGTTTTGAGCGTGAACTACTTTTGTTGGATTTGACTCATTTTGAAAGACCAATACAACCGAATGTTATTTACTTCCCAATTTTCTCGCTGATTGCGATGTTGTAGACGGTCTTTGAAACACGGTGATCATATTTCTCTTGACGAATCAGCACAGGCCTGTTTTTGAGCGATCGGTAATTTATGCTGGATCCAACGCGCACACAGCTTTTCCATGGTTAAATGTTTATGCTAATCATATTAACGCTTAATTTACATGAAAATCTTGCTTTACCAGTTCGCCCACGGCATTGATGTTTGCTGGCACCACAACCGATTTTAGAAGGGCCTTCTTTAATTTCATCCGCCGGCGACCTACGACCACGATTAAATTCATTGAATCAGCGATATACAGTAGCTCTGTGTAAGATTTTATTACCAAAAGTAGAAGTAAGATGATCTATTGTTGAAAATGTTCACGAGTTAATTTCATTTTTTGGTCCAGAGGAAATTTTCAACTTAATGAAAACAAAGCAAATAACGTCCGTATGACAAAACGTTCTAAGTACCTATGCCATCAAAAATTTCAAACTGTGTGATACAAATGTCAGAGCTTTAGTACTTCTTACTTGTACTTCTTCAATTTCGTATGTTTCTCTTATTCTGCAGCTTAATCTGATATTTTTTAAATTAATTCTTAAAAAAACTCTTTCTTGCTTTTGTACATGTTTTGGGTAATGACTCTCAATATTATGTCTGTGCTCAGCGTTATAGTTATTACAGTATGATTACAGCGTAAATCTAGACTAGACTCTATCTTATGGTAAATATCAGCAAATTCTTTGGAAATCGTGAAATTTTATTTCAATCCGTAGGTCAATAGTTTGTCAATAGATAAAATACTTAAATTATTGCGATGCGATTGAGGTAACTGATGTCTTTTTGGTATGGTGAGTCTAGAGCCTCACGTGGTATGTTTGGCATTTCAATCGCTAGTCATATGAAATCGAGCTCCAGGAAGGCGAAAAAAGGTGTAATATTTCTTTGATGGGACATTATAACTAACACTGGGAAAAATAAAGAGCTGCGATAGTTAAAGATATGTTTCTGTGTTTCTAATTTCAATATTCTATATTGGATTTTATTTGTCTGGCAAGATTGTAGCGTATAATGAGGTATGCTTAGTTTAGTAATTACGGCTAAATTTGCATGTGCCATTCTCAAAATAGTGCGCATAGTATACAGTGTATCGTGGAATTTTGATAAATTTTCTCTCTATTAAATGACTTTCTGAGATTAGCATAATTTCCGTCAGGTTGTAATTTAGGAATAAGGTAATATGCTTTGATGTGCTTCGTTAGCCGTGTTGGCATTTCAGGCAGTACTTTTTAGTGTTGCATTTATTACTGGGCGTCTTTCTATGATAGCGGTTAACATGAATGACACCATGCTGTTCTGTTAGAAAAGTTGCGTAAACTGTTTTTAAATTCACCAAAAAAATCTATTAGTGTATCTGTTATGTTTTCTTTTTCTTGAGTTTGACGTATTTGGTTATTTATTGTATTTGTTCTTCAATAGGTAGTGCTTTGTAATTTGCAGTGTGATATCCGTCAGCTTTTTTAATTTTTCGCAGTTTGCACAGTTACATGGTTTTATGTAGTAAATTTTGTAATGATCGTATTTCTAAAATTAAGTTCACTGTATTATAATTTTTTATGTCTGAGTGGTTGTATTTTTGTGTGTTAAAAATGCTCAAATTTGTATGTTTCTTTATTATTCTCCTATGGTTCCAGATCCACAAAGTATAAGAACAATATAAATGTGCTTAAGCTGAGCTGCATTTGTCTTTTTTAATTTTAGATATTTCCTCAACCGGTATCAAGTAGTAAAGGTTTTGCATGACTAATCTGCAAGCTCTCTCTTCTTTTAATTAGTCATATTATGAATGATGATTTTTTCTTAAAAGTTATTTATTACTGGGCCTATAAACAATTAATTAGTTTTCTATGGGCCTCTGTCTTAGATGATTTATTTTTACAGTATTATTTGTTAGAGTTTTGGTGAAATATGTTTTGTTATCAACTGCTACAGTTAAATTATCGTTTATTGACTTGTAGTTCACATATATATATATTGGCGAGTTTTATTACGGCCGAGGCCGCGTCTCGCTTCCCAAACGCCACTTATTTCTATCTAGCCAATCTCCTTCTTCTAATCCGATCATAAGTCCTGTACCTGTGCTCAGCTTCGGCGAGGTCTACCCGTTTGCGACGTTCTGGTGGTACCCATTTCAAACTTTCTTCGGCCATCTGTCGTCATCCATTCGTTCTAAGTGTCCATACCAGATAAGCCTTTTGTTTCTATGGTATTGATTATCGTACCATCCACCTCCATTCGCTGTCTTATTTTTATTTCGCTCTGTTTAGATATACACAGCTCCGCCTCAATAGTCCATTTCCAGTGCCATTAGACGGTTTTATTTCGCTGATTAATGTCCCATACCTCTGATCCATATGTGGTGATGCTTTCAATTATAGTCTTATATATGTTGTCTTCGTTTTTTTGTAATTTTATCATTCCAGAGTACCGTATTCAGAGTCGAATGGCTCTCCTTCCTTGGGCTATTTTAAGATCAATGTCTGCGTCACTTCCTGGCGTCTTGAAAATAAAACTCCAAGGTAGCGAAAATTTGAGCAACCGTGAACTACGTCGCCACTAATATTCAGGTCCATACCATCGTCTCCAATTACTAGGTGTTCAGTCTTCTGCAATTATTCCAGGCCCCATTTTTATACTCTTCCTGGAGCTTATATTAGTTCGAGTCGTCTAGCTTAATGACATGGGCCGAAACATAAAGGTGCTAGATTTTTCTCCTGATTCCCCCACCACACTTTCTTCTCCACTGAATTAAGGCTTCGTTAAGATAAATTTTAAACAAAGTGGGAGCTATACAGCACCCTTGTCGGAGTCCCTTTGTCACCTCAAAATCAGTAGACATACGTGATCCAGATTTTATGCAGCTTGTGGCCTTTTCATATAAGTTTTTACGAATAATATAATTACTAATGTTGGAGTTTTCATGCATTCCCATAGCCTTCTTTGAGGTACACTGTCGTATGCCTTCTTAATATCTATGAAGGTAAGATGTAAGGTCTTCGCGTGCACTCTTCTTTTCAATAATTTGTCTTAGTATAAATACGTTATCGATACATGATCGTCCAGACCTAAAGCCGCTCTGTTCTTCTACTTCATTCATCTCTTCCTCTATTTTTCTTTCAATTTTTTCCGTATATTCTGGACATTGAGCTGATCACACTAATGCCCTGTAATTTTGCAGTCAGTTCTATTACCTTTCTTGTAAATTGAAGAGATATACGCTTGTTTCCATTTTTGGGCACTTTCACCTTTCAGGCATTTGTTGAATAGTTTGGCTAGAATGCTAAACAGTTGTGTTGGAGCAGCCTTTATAAGTTCAATGGGAATATTCCCGGTCCTGGTGCTTTGCCATTTTCATTTTATTCACGCTTTTACTACATCATCAATTTCTATTTTTGTAACATATCATTGGTGAATTTCATTTATTTCTACTTCATCATTTCTGTTTCTATAAAATCTGCTCTATCTTCTATAGTTTCTTATAGTATTCTCTCATTCATTGTTTCTGATCTCTCCGTTATTCTTATTCTCTACACGTATTGAGCTTTCCAGCTTCTTATTTTGGTTACTCTGCATCCATTTATTTCTTGACATTTGTTCTTCCATGCTTCGTTTTTGCATGTGCTACCGTTCTCTTTATTTGTTTATTCTCGCGTATGCTTTTCTATCTTCGCTGTCGTTCGTTTAACCATTTTATGTAGGCGTCTTCCGGTCCGGGTTTCTATTTCTTGGGTCCACCTTAATGCTCTTCATTTTTGTTCTTGTATTTTCCCCAGGGCTTCAAATGCTGCTTCGTGAATTATCTTTTCGATTTCATCATACATTTGTTGTGCTGACGATCTTCTATTTGTAGTTTATTTGCCAGTCTTAATTTATATAGGAATTTTGTCGACTCGTCTTGTAGTCCCATTATTATATTTTCTTGTATCTACCGTATTCAGTTCCGGTTCCTCCTTTTTCATGCTGGCTATAATGTTTAAGGATATAGAGTTTTCCTATTAGTGTGATGCGCATTCCGCGCCTCTCTTGACTCTCACGTCTTTACATATTAGGTTTGTATTTTGGCGGATAATTAGGTAATCGATGACAGATCTTAACTGGCGGGTTGACTGTGTCCAGGTATAGCGGTGGACATCTCTGTGTTTAAACCACCCATTTGTAATTCTTAGAGCATACTGATGGCATATTTCTATTAACTTCTTCCATTATTGTTCACCGTGTCTTCACCATATATTCCTATAATGGGGTGATTAACTCTCTTCCCAGTACGTCCATTAAAGTCACCAAGTAGTATTTTTCCTTTCGATCACTAATTCCATCTAGTACCGCCATCAATTCTGTATAGAATTTTTTTCTATATTATTAGCATCTGTTGGGGTATATTCCAACTATTACTATCTCATGTCCTCTTATGTGTAACTCGGCTTTAATTACTTCTTCGTTTATTTTCCAACTCTTTAGGTTCTTTTTGTGTTTTCTTTAATATTATAGAAACCCTCTTTCGCTCTCTGATCTTTAGGAATTCCGCTATATATGTATATAGTCTTGTTTTATTTCGGTTCCTGTACCCTTCTCTAGTTTCGGTAAGGACAGCTATATCTATATTATACCTTTTAGTTCGTCAAGTACTTCTGTCATTTTGTTATTTATTCCTTGGACATTCCATGTGGCTATTTTGGTGTTCCATTTGTGCTTATTTCCTTTAGTGGTACATTTATTTATCTGTTTGACGTTGTTTACGTGCGAATATTTGCCCAGAATCCTTGGGGCTGACTGTGATTACAGTACGAGATTCTGAGCTATTTGCTCTTCGTCTGGGGTAGTGTCGTTTTACAGTTCGCAGGCATGTTTGGGAAATTTTAGCATTTGTCGTTTTTATGATGCTGGGTTGCAAGTCCACTGCGATCAACCTCCTCCTTTACCCGGGCTTGGGACCGGCAACATCAGCTGCTGACTACTCAATCCACTAAAATTGATGCAGGCAGTTACTTGTAGTTCATTACGGCGTAAATATAAATTAATGGAGATCTGAGATATTTTATTTGTTAGTTTTTTTTTTTCTTGACATCAGTTGGGTTTTGCGTATACATATTCCACATCTGGTAACGACTTATATATTTGTTATTTTAATTTACATACTGTTTTCCTAGTATTTATTAAGTTCAGCTGATTAATATTAAATGATGTACTGACTATTTGGGCTCACTCTCAGGGCACTGTTATCCGAGCACCGCACATATCTGCTTTCGATATCGCAGTTAAAAGTCCTAGTTACGACCGACTCTTTTAACGTTGAAAAATTCTCATTCCTAACATTATATGCTCAAAAAGTTTAAAATTATTTACATGTCGAATATATGCAGATATGCATATTGCAGACTGGCAACAATATAGCATCTATAATGTTAAACTTATTAAATTTTAATTTTATTTTTACATTCAGTTAAATTTTATTCCTCATCATTCTCATAAATACTAGTCTGTATCAAATTTTCATCGTTTTTTCTATTGACACTAATAGAAATTTTCAAAGTATATAAATTACGATCATATTTCTATATTCCTAAAAAACCACCTTTCATGTAAAATAGCATGTAGTTTGCACCTTTTCATAAACAAACGTAAATTGTATTAAAAATAAATTCAATACAAGCTTATAATAATATTTTTTAGTAGCCGTCTTAGGATGTCATTGTAATTTATTGCCTTAATTTCAATAGATTTATTTAGTTACTCTTGAGCCTAAGTTATAAAATAAAATTTGACTATTTTGATGTACGTGCAAATACTGTTTGGTAATTAGTATTTATGTATTATTACGAATCGCGGCAAACTCAGAAAAAGCAAATTATAATAATATAAAATAATAGAAGTATTTTGGCTTTTTAATTTAGTTAAATTAAACAATTACTTCAATTATATTTATTTTAAAATATTCAATAATATATTTGATTCTTCTTAAAGAACACCTTCAACTAGTTTTAATATCAAGAGTAGTATTTTAGTATTACATAAAATAGATATATAGTGTTCTACAATATATAATCAAATAGTTCATCTTAGCAAGTGTTAAATCACAATTTATAAAATTAAATTAAAGTGAATACAGCATAGGAACTTACATCATCAGAAAAATTTATCTACCTGGAAGAAGGAACCTAATATTTCCCAGATAGTTTAAAATGATATTACAATAAGAATTGTATAATTCTTAAATAAATCTTACCATCCGCAACCATGGTTTTGTTGCATCCTGTCACTCTCGACGGTTGAAAATTCTTCTAGAAATTCAGCTTCGGCACATTCTAAGAGTTTCTATGTCAGTGTTTAAGATGTTTTGCTTTCCTTTTGGAATTCCGGCGAATAAGCATAAATATCGCGAGGTTCAAGTGTCGCGGCAATTTCAAAGTGGGTACAGCAAAGATAAGTCTGAATCTTGATAGTGTGAAATTTTACATTATCTGTTATAAATCCGCGTATATAAACGGTTTGAGATTCTAATCACTTGCAAATAGAAAAATAAGTAAAATAAGGCAATTTTACGTACTATTCATCTAAAAAGAAAAATTTATAATATATATATATATATATATATATATATATATATATATATATATATATATATAATATTATTATATAACATATTAAATTTTTCATTAGTCTTGGTACTTTTGAAACTTACCTGTCTTTTATGCTTTGTCTTTCATTGCCTTTCTTTTTGTAAGTATTTTTGTATTTAAAAATATAGTAGATTCTAAAGTCGTCAACGACATCTAACGACTTTTCATTTTGTTATAAAAGTAGTCAGTTCTGGCTTTATTTGTGTTGAGGATTTACTGTCAGTCTTATAACTGATTAATATTAATATCATCAAAACTATTTTCTGATACACAAGAATGTAATGTTTTCTTAAATCCAAAGATTGTACTAAGTATTTTCTATTGTAAACTTACATGTCAGCTTTATTTTACGAATAGTCATTGTGTTAGTCAACTGGTGTTCTTTTGTACATGTAACGTGGATGAATAATAGCCGATGGATCAGTTGTCTGAGGTAACATTTTGATTCCTTTTTAAAATAAATGCCACAACTCTCTTTACGACGTCATACATGTTGTTATTTCATAAATAAAGATCTGTTGGTTGAATTAGGAAGAGCGTTCGAGTTCTAAGAACACTTCTTTAGGGATGTGCTTTGCCCACTGAAAAATCTTTAATACAAGGTTCGATTGGAAAATGAGCGCCCACAGAGAGTGTTCTTCATGGTCAGAAATTTATGACGGCATCACGTGCCAACATATTTTGAAATATTGTCCCATGCAGTCTTGTGTTTAGTATTTGTGGGATCAACCTTAAAGGAACTTTCCGCATTTTTTGGTCATTATGCAAAATGGACTCCACATATCTTACGGAAATGTCAAGTTTAGAGGCGATATCAATAAGCTGCTTCGGTTTATTGTCACACAACTCTCGACATTCTCTAAACTTTCGTACCCAACAACGTATATTTTTAACATCTGTACGCCTTTATCGCATGTCTTACTCAATTAGCGATTAATTTTGATTGGCGTTTTGCCGCGAAAGGGATAAAACGAATGGTTACACGTTGTTCTTAAACACAAAAGGTCGCCATTTGAAGTATAGAAAACAACACTCACTGTAATAGCAGTAATTTGATCTGTGTAAATTGTATGGTACTGTCTTTTAAAATTAGCCGTATTTTTCTACTTACTCTCACTGTTGAAAAAATTTGGAGGTCTTAGAACTTAAACACACGTCGTGTATTTGAATTATATAAATCAGTATTATTTAGATATATATTAAAATAGTTTTCTGTTTGTTATCGATTTTATATGGCTTATATTTATCAGGTAAGGTATGAAAAAAAAGCAAATATTACACAGTTTTTCTATAGCACAGGAATTATTTTTATATGCTCTCGTAATTCTAACAAGTATCCACATAAACAAGTAGCATGTTATTAAATGAAGTAATCCCGTTAAAGACAACTCTTTTCTCACTACGACTAGTAGTACACATCTTATAAATACAAGCATATAACTATTTAGACATGCGGCAAAATGTTTTATCCTGCTAAGCACGAATTTTCTATTAGAGAAAATGTTGATAATACGTATATTATCCTCAGTACATCGCACATCAATATTTTGGCCATGTATAGTTTGCTGGTATCCAATACCTTCAGTTGTAGGAGTTTACATAACCCTACAAACAAAACTCTTATTAGTCATAAAATACTTGAATTGGTCTATTAAATATTCTACATTTGTGTTTGTATAAATGCATACATTTGTCCTTGTACAGCTTTTATGTATATAATGTTTAACATACTGCAAATTATATTAGTTATGCAAATATATTAAACCAATTTTGAAATTCTTGTATTCCAGTCAAGTTTTAAATACCGTTGCTAGAATTGTTAATAATTTTTCTTTTTAAATAAACCTGGTTTGTATAAATTATTTCAATTGCAAAAAATACGGTGATACAGTAAAGAAGAAATAATGACATGAGGTGCTTGTATGAAGAACGAGGGAAGTAAAATATTTTTTATTATAGAAACAAAATATTTTAAGTAATATGAGTGAGTAGTACTTCGAAAGAGAATATAAGTAGGAAATACTTTATTGAGCTGCTAGGTGTGTTATGAAAAAGAGGAAAAAGTTTTTAAGAAATAAATTTAGACTAGTCATTCTGTAAATGAATTATTTGCTCTGTTAGATGTAAACAGTACCAAAGACTACAAAATAATTCAAAAATTTCTATATCCGTACATTAGAAAAAAGTTAACAAATAATTACTAAAAGCAAAAAACAATAAAATTTCAAACGAATGTGATACATTATGAGAATTATGCGACGTGTGTTAGATGGGGTTCAAAGATCTAAAAGACTATAATGAGCTATATAAAAGTGCTCATTCAGTACCTGTTTTAAATTATAAAGGAGAATTAGATGTGGAATATTCTGACTGATTCGGAGATGACCAGAGATTATTGCGGGTCGGAATAAATGGTTATTGCCATGTTAAAAAAGGGATTTTCTCATGTATATCCCTCAAAGAATTAGCTGCCGAGCTCCGAACCCCTAGGAACTACGGTAGCTTAAAATAAGTGTAAAGAATGCACAGGAAAGTCGACCCGTATTCTATTCTTGATTTCTCCTCCTGCCAAATGTTCTATACATGCTCCACTGACGTTTGCACAAGTCAGCGAATGGCTCAGCCGGTTAGGCGTCGTGCTTGTAATCCGGTGGTCGAGGGTTCTATTCCTATCTAGTGTAGTTTTTTTCGGAGTTGGGTAGCTAATTCTTTGAGGGATATACGTGAAAAAATCCTCTCTTTAACGTGGCAATAACCGTTTCTTCCTATCCGGCAATAATCTCTGGTCATCTCCGAGTAAGTCTGATTATGCTAATTCACATAAAGTGGGCATAGCAGTTATTTTACCAAATATCAAGTTTTGGTAAAAATAGTTTTGTAAACATAATGTTGATTATACCAACAATTACTCATAAATGTTCGGGGAGCAACATTGTGGCCAAATATCTGTTCTTTAAGTACTTCTTTTAGTGGTTCAAACAAATCATAATCGTAAAGCAATAAGTCTAGATTGTAAAGCAAATGTTCTAGTGTAGCCCAGAGTAAATCCTCATTATTTTCTCGAGTTTAAGCAGCTACATGAGAACAAGCGTTGGTATAAAGCAGGACAAAGCAATTTGAGAAACTGTTAATCATATTTTAAAAGGCCAGAAAACAATGAAAATATTTGTTTTAATCACGCTGGTTTTTGGGCGACGTCGGTGATTTTCATTTTCAATTATTCTTGTCATCCCAAAATTTGTTTATGCTAATGAGTTTTCCTAAGAAGGTTTATTTGCAAACTGTACCTTAAGTCTTATTAATATTTTTGGCTATTTAACGCTTTCTGTTATAAAAAATTTTATAATCGGTTTTCAACGAACTTAGAAAGTTCGTTACTGAATTCTATATGTCTGTCGGTCTGTCGGTCTGTCTGTCGCTGTCACAAAATTATGGATTTTTTAAAATTTTAAAATGGATTCTTATAGGAAATTTTACGATGATTTCAAAATCGAAATCA
Organism: Sinelater perroti; assembly: GCA_036346155.1. Taxonomy (NCBI): domain Eukaryota; kingdom Metazoa; phylum Arthropoda; class Insecta; order Coleoptera; family Elateridae; genus Sinelater; species Sinelater perroti. The sequence goes on from JARFIY010000046.1 coordinate 31,682,760, forward strand.
AAAAGTTTGTATCTCGAATAGTTTTCGAGATATTCGACTTCGAATTTCGGGAAAATTTCGAGATTGCGATTTTATGAGTAATTCTTAAAGAAAATTTTACGCTGATTTCGATAATGAAATCGAAAAAATTCTATGTCGAATAGTTTTCGAGATATTCGACTTCGAATTTCGGGAAAATTTTCGACATTACGATTTTAAATGTGATTCTTATAGGAAATTTTACGCTGAATTCGAAAATGAAGAAAAAATTCTATGTCGAATAATTTTCCAGATATTCGATTTCGAATTTCGGGAAAATACGAAATCGAAATCGAAAGGTTTTTTTAAGTTCGTTCTGGGATTGCTTACAGAGCAATCTCTTCACCAGCCCCATGTTTTGTGCTGACATTAATTAAAGCAACGGTAGTGCAAATTTCTTTCAAGCACCTGAACTTACAAGGCTTAAAAACCATGCTCCTCTAAGTTTAACTTAAAGCGGGTAAAAAAATATTTTGGTTTACATTTGATTTATCTACATACCCGTAGTTTAAACTAATAGGGGGTATTTGGTATACAGAACAAAACAAAGGCCATGCATATAATTACGAAAGCGATTAGCAATATCAATTTCTGTAAAATAAATACATAGAACTTCTTGAAACAGAAAAAAATACTAAAGTAAATTGATTAAAAATTGAGTCGATTAGGTAAGTTTGATTTGAACACTCTAATTATGAATAATAAACTATTTCAGTTCATTAGAATAGAAAATAAGAAACCCATGATATAAACCATAGGAAAAATAAATAAATAAGGCTACTGAAGGGAGGAATAAGAACAAACACATAATTATACACGAACTACGAGAATCAACAAGAGACCTATTTGGAGTTGAAAAATAATTAGTATTACGGATTGTAGGAATAAAAATAATATTGAAAAGGAAGCTCAAAAGGTCAGAGAATTAGGGAACCAAACTCAAAAGAGGCAAGAAACTAGCCAGTGAGAATAAAAATGCCAGACAATAAACCAAAAATTGTAAAAATAACCAAAAATGTAAAAACGCCCATTAATCTTTGTAGTCAGTTACAAAGAATAATACCCAAAGAAAAAATCTAAAAGATAAGTAATTTCAAAAAAAGATCAAGTTGTTGTTTAAGGTTAAATACGGTAATTAAATTATAGTTAGAAAGATGTGTTAATTAATCAAGAACGTATAGAAAAAGAAAATTTATTTTACAACAGGAATGTTGCCATTATATGTCTCTTACACAAAGCAGGCGATAGAACTATACGTGAAAATGATCTAGAGATAGCTCTACTCAGTTTAAGCCATAAAATTCTAAGTATAACCATAATCAACAAATTGATATAGTTAGTAGAAAGGAAGGTGGGAAAACATCAAAACAATTTTTAGAAAGATAATGTCTATTTTAGATAACACATTACACCAAAACAGATATTTGAGAAGAGTTATGAAAAAAAGTCGTTATTTATAGATTTCATCTAGGCATATAAAAGAGTAAAATGTTTTCAACTGTGCAAAATATTACAAGAAGCAAGCCCTCAAGACTAATACGACATAATTTTTTAAATAAAAAGTACATAGCAAAAATATAGATTTAAGGTAAAATGGTTTAGAATTAGAAACAATTGCTGCAAGAGGATTCATTATTGATATCCTTGCTCAATAAGGTTTTCGAGTAAATAATAAATATCAGTTAACAAAAATCGCTGTATCTTAAATAAAACAACACATAATGCACCATATATGTATAATTTCGTATAATAGCAAGAAAATAAACATACTAAAAAAATACAGACAACCCAAAAAGGCTGCAAAGAAGACTAAAACTAACAATAAGTAAGAAAATCGAATCTTAAGATAACAACCAGAGGGAAGTAAGAAACAAAATTTGATAGTCAACTAACAGATATTTTAGAAAGTGGTATCATTTAAATATTAGGAACAGTTCTATGACAAAACAAAATTCCGATAATAAGAATAAATGGTTTACAACTATGGTTTAAATCAAAAGATATATTAACTAATTTAAAAATTTGTATTTGCACTTGCAGATATTAGTAGCGAAAATTAAATTTCAAAAGAATAAAGAAAAATTTAAAGAAATATTGCAACTAATTGATTTATTCTTGGTAGGAATCAAACCAGTTTGGAAACTTACTTCTAGTAGGTTGTTAAGTGCCAAGAAGTAAATAAGCTATTTTAGGAATAATTTTGTATTCTAAAACAAAAAAGAGAAAGCGAGAAATAAATTACTAGTCTGAAAATTAAATACACACTAAAAAAGATGCGAAAAAATACTGTGGAATTAACTGTTAAAGTTAACTTGTACATTTTAAAATTAGCGAGAAAAATCGACAGAACAGTGATGAACAAAAAAAATGTATTATTTAGAATTGTCTTATATTAATCCTCTTCAAAACTGCTGACCAACTTGTGATTTAGCCTTCCCTTTCCTTTTCCTTTTCAGAACATTGTTGATTATCATCTTGCTATGTTTTACTTTGCTAACCTGTTTCATTTATAACATCTCTCTTGTTTTACAAGTAAACAGTTTAAATTATAGACCTCCATACGGGCTATTAATACTAGTCTTACAAATTTTTCATATAAATTGTCTTACTAAGGCACCTAAAATAAAATAACCCTGATCCTTACAGCTAGTTTTTGCAGATTTCAAATATATTTCCAGATGATTATAAACTTATTCTATTTGCTTATCAAAATTATTAGGGATATCCAGTTATCTGATATGATAGATAATTTAGATTTCGTATTTTTACTATATGTTTCCAAATTGTTAGAAAAAATAATGAATAGGCGCCTACTTCAAAACCTACACTTACTTAACATACTCCCTCCATTCCAATTTGGATTTAGATTCAAACACTCAACGACCCATCAGCTACAACAAATTGTGGAATACATAAAAAAGGCTAGGAAAATAAAGCTTATACTACAGCAGCATTCCTGGATATAGCTAAGGCTTTCGACAGGGTCTGGATAGAACGTCTACTTTATAAACTACAGCGCCTCCACATACCAGATTATTTGATACATATTATACGATCATTTCTCACACACCGCACCTTCTCCGTTAGAATCAATTCCACATACTAAACAGTTAGACCTATCAATGCAGGCGTCCCAGAGGGATCCATATTTGGCCCAACACTATTTAATATCTACGTCCATGATATACCTCAAATAGACAAAGCAGCCATTGCTATGTACTCAGATGATACTGCGCTACTTACCCAGAGCAAAGAACTATTGGAAGCATCAAACGAACTACAATCCAGCCTAAATACAATATCAAGCTGGATGGGAAAATGGCACGTAAGCCTTAACTCAACCAAATGTCAAACCCAAGTGTTTACCTTACGACGCCTCAGAGATATACCCAACATTCAAATAAATAATGAAGAAATTCCATGGAACATGCAAAATAGCCCAGTTAAGTATCTAGGGGTATACTTAGACCAACGACTAACCTGGGGTTTCCATATTAACCATAAATTGAATGAAAGCTATACTAGATTAGCCCTACTGTACCCACTGATAAACAGAAAAAGTCCTCTACACATAGACTGTACAATGCTAATCTATAAATCAATAATTAGACCACTGGTAATGTATGGATGCTGTGTATGGGGATCTGCTTTACCGACTCACGTCCGCAAAATACAAATACTACAAAATAAGATTCTTCGAATAGCCACAAATTCTCCATGGTATATAAGGAACCACCAACTACACGCCGAACTAAATATCCCAACCATAGAAGAACACATTAAAAAATTAGCGACAACCTTCTTTAAAAATTTAAACAACTGTGCAGGAGCAGCCCATTACACACTAGGAATGAGACACATACATCAACGCTTGAAACGTAAACTGACGCAAGATCTCCTTTCAACCGATGATAGTAGTGATAATGAAGTTTTTTTTTTGTTTATAATTATTTATTTGCCAGATCAACACTACAATTGTATTGTACATGGCATTGTTAATATATTTAAAATGATTATTCTAACTTATGAGGTGACTTGATACCTCGAACAAATCTGTGTGGTTATTCTTCGTCGTCGGATAAGAATTGATCTTGAGGGAGTCTTCGTTTTAGCCGGAAGTGAATGTTTCGTTTACCTAGGTTATAGTGAACTGCTCCTTCGCACGCCGTGATATTTTTGAGAAATTTCTTAGTGGTTGTTTTAATGTAGTCTTCGATTGTTGGTTCACCTAGCTCATGGTGTAGTTGTTTATTTCTAATAAACCATGGCGCGTCCACTGAGATTCTTAGGACTTTGTTCTGTAGTCTTTGCAGCTTGGTTATATTAGTTTTTGATGTTGTACTCCAGATAGGTACCGCATATAGTGCTAAAGGTCTTATGAGGGAAGTGTACATCATAATTGCACATTTGGTTTTTAATTTTGACTTTCGATTCAATAACGGATATAGTTGTGCTAATCTTGCGTGGCTCTGGTTGAGTTTGGAGTTGATATGCTGGTTCCATGATAATTTGGTGTCTAGAAGTACTCCTAGGTATTTTACTGGTTCATCGGGGGTATTCCATAGGACGATTCCATTGTTGACATGAATGTTTGGTGGATTGCGTATTCTCCTGAGTGTGAATATTTTAGCGTGGCATTTGCTCGAGTTGATTTGGATGTTCCAGTTGTTAAACCATTTACATACTTTGTTTATTGTTGTCTGAAGTAATTGAGTTGCTTGTGTTAAGTCGTTGCTTAGAGTGATAATGGCCGTGTCGTCAGCAAAGGTTGCTAACGTAGCGTTGAGATTTGGTATGTCAGATGTATATATATTAAATAATAGAGATTATTTTTTCTAACAGCTTGGAAAAGGATGTCAGAAGACTTATAGGTCTATAGTTTTTAAGTGGTTTTTGTCTTTTCTTGGCTTGGGGAATAATAGTATTATAGCATGTTTCCACTGTTTTGGAAAGTAACCCATCCTCAGGCAACCGTTAAATATTGATGCAAGGTAAACTAGGGATTTAGTTGTTAAATGAGTTAGCACGATGTTAGGTATAAGATCGTAGCCGGGAGTCTTCCATTTGGGGAGCCTGGCAATTAGGGATTGTAGTTCGTGAGGCGAAGTTGGTTCGATATGTTCAGTGACGACAGGTAAGTTTCTTTCGATGTAGTCAATTGTTGCTGCTACTTCTGTTGGGCTGCAAGTTATTTTTGGTGTAAATACGCGTTCCAAGTGATTGGCGAACGCTACGGCTTTTTCTGCGTCAGTGTAGTAGCTGTTGTTGTCATCTGTTATTGTTGGAATTTCGTTATTCTGTTTTAGGATTCGCTTGGTTGCTCTCCACTTACCTGGGTCACTGGGTTCAAACTCTTCAATGTATCTTTGGTAGGTGGTTATTCTTATCTCGTCTAGTTCTTTTTTGAGTTGGTGTGTTAAATGGTTGAGCGTTTGCTTGTCCAGTGGGTTTCTGCTTTGTTGCCATTTGCGTCTCGTTTGGCTCTTTTTAAAAAATGTGGAACGCTTCACGATTTTGCGTGTCATCCTTGCGCAGGGGCCATGCTAATTCTTAGAGCATACTGATGGCATATTTCTATTAACTTCTCTCCATTATTGTTCACCTGTCTTCACCATATATTCCTATAATGGGGTGATTAACTCTTTCCCAGTACGTCCATTAAAGTCACCAAGTAGTATTATTTTTTCGATCACTAATTCCATCTAGTACCGCCATCAATTCTGTATAGAATTTTTCTTTTACTATATTATTAGCATCTTCGCTGGGGTATATTCCAACTATTACTATCTCATGTCCTCTTATGTGTAACTCGGCTTTAATTACTTCTTCGTTTATTTGCTCCCAACTCTTTAGGTTCTTTTTTAGTGTTTTCTTTAATATTATAGAAACCCTCTTTTCGCTCTCTGATCTTTAGGAATTCCGCTATATATATGTATATAGTCTTGTTTTATTTCGGTTCCTGTACCCTTTCTCTTAGTTTCGGTAAGGACAGCTATATCTATATTATACCTTTTTAGTTCGTCAAGTACTCCTGTCATTTTGTTATTTATTCCTTGGACATTCCATGTGGCTATTTTGGTGTTCCATTTGTGCTTATTTCCTTTAGTGGTACATTTATTTATCTGTTTGACGTTGTTTACGTGCGAATATTTGCCCCCCGCCCCCAGAATCCTTGGAGCTGATTGTGATTACAGTACGAGATTCGTCTGGGGTAGTGTCGTTTTACAGTTCGCAGGCATGTTTGGGAAATTTTAGCATTTGTCGTTTTTATGATGCTGGGTTGCAAGTCCACTGCGATCAACCCTCCTCCTTTACCCGGGCTTGGGACCGGCAACATCAGCTGCTGAACTACTCAATCCACTCAAAAACTGATGCAGGCGGAGTTACTTGTAGTTCATTACGGCGTAAATATAAATTAATGGAGATCTGAGATATTTTATTTGTTAGCTTGTTTTTTTTTTTTACTTGACTCAGTTGGGTTTTGCGTATACATATTCCACATCTGGTAACGACTTATATATATTTGTTATTTTAATTTACATACTGTTTTCCTAGTATTTATTAAGTTCAGCTGATTAATATTAAATGATGTAGGCCTGACCTTAATGAGCAGGTGAAATTCTGAGCCACCTCAGGCACTGTTATCCTAGCACCGCACATGTCTGCATGCTTCGATATCGAAGTTAAAAGTCCTAGTTACGACCGACTCTTTTAACGTTGAAAAAATTCTCATTCCTAACATTATATGCTCAAAAAAGTTTAAAATTATTTACATGTAGAATATATGCAGATATGCATATATTGCAGACAGTGGCAACAATATAGCATCTATAATGTTAAACTCTTTGCTATTAAATTTTAATTTTATTTTTACATTCAGTTAAATTTTATTCCTCATCATTCTCATAAATACTAGTCTGTATCAAATTTTCATCGTTTTTTTTCTATTGACACTAATAGAAATTTTCAAAGTATATATAAACATTACGATGCATATTTCTATATTCCTAAAAAAACCACCTTTCATGTAAAAATAGCATGTAGTTTGCACTCTTTTCATAAACAAACGTAAATTATATTAAAAAATAAATTCAATACAAGCTTAATAATAATATTTGTTTAGTAGCCGTCTTAAGATGTCATTGTAATTTATTGCCTTAATTTCAATAGATTTATTTAGTTACTCTTGAGCCTAAGTTATAAAATAAAATTTGACTATTTTGATGTACTGCTCCGCCAAATACTGTTTGGTAATTAGTATTTATGTATTATTACGAATCAGCGGCAAACTCAGAAAAAAGCAAATTATAATAAAATATAAAAATAATAGAAGTATTTTTGTGGCCTTTTGTAATTTAGTTAAATTAAACAATTACTTCAATTAGATTTATTTTAAAATATTCAATAAGATATTGTGCGATTCTTCTTAAAGAACACCTTCAACTAGTTTTAATATCAAGAGTAGTATTTTAGTATTACATAAAATAGATATATAGTGTTCTACAATATATAATCAAATAGTTCATTGTAGCAAGCCTTGTTAAATCACAATTTATAAAATTAAATTAAAGTGAATACAGCATAGGGAACTTACATCATCAGACAAAATTTATCTACCTGGAAGAAGGAACCTAATATTTCCCAGATAGTTTAAAATTATATTACAATAAGAATTGTATAATTCTTAAATAAATCTTTACCATCCGCAACCATGGTTTTTGTTGCATCCTGTCACTCTCGACGGTTGATAGAATGTCTTCTAGAAATTCAGCTTCGGCACATTCTAAGAGTTTCTATGTCAGTGTTTCAAGATGTTTTTGCTTTCCTTTTGGAATTCCGGCGAATAAGCATAAATATCGCGAGGTGCAAGTGTCGCGGCAATTTCAAAGTGGGTACAGCAAAGATAAGTCTGGAATCTGTGCGCTTTCACGTAAATAGTGTGAAATTTTACATTATCTGTGATATATCTGTTATATATAAACGGTGTTGAGATTCTAATCACTTGTAAATAGAAAAAATAAGTAAAATAAGGCAATTTTTACGTACTATTCATCTAAAAAGCGAAAACATTGTAATATTCATATATTGATTATATAGCACATATTAAGTATTTTCTCATTAGTCTTGGTACTTTTGAAATAACTTACCTGTCTGCTTACGCTTTGTCTTTCATTGTCTTTCTTTTTTTGTAAGTATTTTTTGTATTTAAAAAATATAGTAGATTCTACATAAATCGTCAACGACATCTAATCGACTTTTCGTTTTGTTATAAAAGTTAGTCAGTTCTGGCTTTATTTGTGTTGAGGATTTACTGTCAGTCTTATAACTGTAACATAATATTAATATCATCAAAAACTATTTTTGTGATACACAAGAGTGTAATGTTTTCTTGAAATCCAAAGATTGTACTAAGTATTTTTCTATTGTAAACTTACAACTGTCAGCTTTATTCTTACGAATAGTCATTGTGTTAGTCAACTGGTGTTCTTTTTGTAAATGTAACGTGGATGAATAATAGCCGATGGATCAGTTGTCTGAGGTAACATTTTGATTCCTTTTTAAAATAAATGCCACAAGTCTCTTTACGACGTCATATATGTTGTTATTTCATAAATAAAGATCTGTTGGTTGAATTAGGAAGAGCGTTCGAGTTCTAAGAACACTTCTTTAGGGATGTGCTTTGCCTAGTGAAAAATGTTTAATACAAGGTTCGATTGGAAAATGAGAGCCCACAGGGAGTGTTCTTCATGGTCAGAAATTTATGACGGCATCACGTGCCAACATATTTTGAAATATTGTCACCTACGCAGTCTTGTGTTCGTAGGTGAGTATTTGTGGGATCAGCCTTAAAGGAACTTTCCGCATTTTTTGGTCATTATGCAAAATGGACTCCACATATCTTATGGAAATGTCAAGTTTAGAGGCGATATCAATAAGCTGCTTCGGTTTATTGTCATACAACTCTCGACATTCTCTAAATTTTAGTACCCACGAACGCATATTTTTAACATCTGTACGCCTTTACCGCATGTCTTACTCAATTAGCGATTAATTTTGATTGACATTTTACCGCGAAAGGAAGAAAACGAATGGTTACACGTTGTTCTTAAACACAAAACGTCGCCATTTGAAGTATAGAAAACAACACTCACTGCAATAGCAGTAATTTTATCTGTGTAAATTGTATGATGCTGTCTTTTAAAATTAACTGTATTTTTCTACTTACTCTCACTGTTGAAAAAATTTGGAGATCTTAGAACTTAAACACACGTCGTGTATTTGAATTATGTAAATCACTATTATTTAGATATATATTAAAAGAGTTTTTTGTTTGTTATCAATTTTATATGGCTCATATTTATCAGGTAAGATATGAAAATAAAGCAAATATTACACAGTTTTTCTATAGCACAGGAATTATTTTTATATGCTCTTCTAATTCTAACAAGTATCCACATAAACAAGTAGCATGTTATTAAATGAAGTAATCCCGTTAAAGACAACTCTTCTCTCACTACGACTAGTAGTACACATCTTATAAATACAAGCATATAACTATTTAGACATGCGGCAAAATGTTTTATCCTGCTAAAAGAGACAATAAGCACGAATTTTCTATTAGAGAAAATGTTGATAATACTTATATTATCCTCAGTACATCGCACATCAATATTTTGGCCATGTATAGTTTGCTCGTATCCAATACCTTCAGTTGTAGGAGTTTAAATAACCCTATAGACAAAGCTCTTATTAGTCATAAAATACTTGAATATTCTACATTTGTGTTTGTATAAATGCATACATTTGTCCTTGTACAGCTTTTTTAATTGACATACAACAGTCGTTCTGTATGGTTTAAATTTCGAAATGTTTAACATACTGCAAATTATATTAGTTATGCAAATATATTAAACCGATTTTGAAATTCCTGTATTCCAGTCAAGTTTTAAATACTGTTGCTAAAATTTGACTATATGGAAATTCCTCTATTAATAATTTTTGTTTTAAATAAATTTGGTTTGTATAAATTATTTCAATTGCAAAAAATACGGTGATGCAGTAAAGAAGGAATAATGACATGAGGTGCTTGTATGAAGAACGAGGGAAGTAAAATAATTTGTATTATAGAAACAAAATATTTTAAGTAATATGAGTGAGTAGTACTTCGAAAGAGAATATAAGTAGGCAATACTTTATTGAGCTGCTAGGTGCGTTATGAAAAAGAGGAAAAAAGTTTTTAAGAAATAAATTTAGACTAATCATTCTGTAAATGAATTATTTGCTCTATTAGATGTAAACAGTACCAAAGGCTATAAAATAATTCAAAAATTTCTATATCCATACATTAGAAAAAAGTTAACAAATAATTACTAAAAAGCAAAAAACAAGAAAATTTCAAACGAATGTGATACATTATGAGAATTATGCGACGTGTGTTAGATGTGATTCAAAGATCTAAAAGACTGTAATGAGCTATATAAAAGTGCTCATTCAGTACCTATTTTAAATTATAAAGAAGAATTAGATGTGGAATATTCTGACTGATTCGGAGATGACCGGAGATTATTGCCGGATCGGAAGAAATGGTTATTGCCATGTTAAAAAAGGGATTTTCTCATGTATATCCCTCAAAGAATTAGCTGCCGAGCTCCGAACCCCTCAGGCTACGGTAGCTTAAAATAGTGTAAGAATGCCAGGAAAGTCGACCCGTATTCTATTCTTGATTTGTCCTCATGCCAAATGTTCTATGCATGCTCCACTGACGTTTGCATAAGTCAGTGAATGGCTCAGCCGATTAGGCGTCGTGCTTGTAATCCGGTGGTTGAGGGTTCTATTCCTATCTAGAGTAGTTTTTTTCGGAGTTGGGTAGCTAATTATTTGAGGGATATACGTGAAAAATCCCTCTTTAACGTGGCAATAACCGTTTCTTCCTATCCGGCAATAATTCTGGTCATCTCCAGTGTCTGATTATGCTAATTCACATAAAGTGGGATAGCAGTTATTTTACCAAATAACAAGTTTTGGTAAAATAGTTTTGTAAACATAATGTTGATTATACCAACAATTACTCACAAGTGTTCGGGGAGCAACATTGTGCCAAATATCTGTTCTTTAAGTACTTCTTTTAGTGGTTCAAACAAATCATAATCGTAAAGCAATAAGTCTAGATTGTAAAGCAAATGTTCTAGTGTAGCCCAGAGTAAATCCTCATTGTTTTCTCGAGTTTAAGCAGCTACATGAGAACAAGCGTTGGTATAAAGCAGGACAAAGCAATTTGAGAAAATGTTAATCATATTTTAAAAGGCCAGAAAACAATGAAAATATTTTTCTTAATCACGCTGGTTTTTGGGCGACGTCGGTGATTTTCATTTTCAATTCTTCTTGTCATCCCAAAATTTGTTTATGCTAATGAGTTTTCCTAAGAAGGTTTATTTGCAAACTGTACCTTAAGTCTTATTAATATTTTTGGCTATTTAACGCTTTCTGTTATAAAAAATTTTATAATCGGTTTTCAACGAACTTAGAAAGTTCGTTACTGAATTCTATATGTCTGTCGGTCTGTCGGTCTGTTGGTCTGTCGGTCTGTCTGTCGCTGTCACAAAATTATGGATTTTTTAAAATTTTAAAATGGATTCTTATAGGAAATTTTGCGCTGATTTCAAAATCGAAATCAAAAAGTTTCTATCTCGAATAGTTTTCGAGATATTCGACTTCGAATTTCGGGAAAATTTCGACATTGCGATTTTATGAGTAATTCTTAAAGAAAATTTTACGCTGATTTCAATAATGAAATCGAAAAAATTCTATGTTGAATAGTTTTCAAGATATTCGACTTCGAAAAAGATCAAGTTGTTTAAGGTTAAATACGATAATTAAATTATAGTTAGAAAGATGTGTTAATTAATCAAGAACGTATAGAAAAAGAAAATTTATTTTGCAACAGGAATGTTGCCATTATATGTCTCTTACACAAAGCAGGCGATAGAACTATACGTGAAAATGATCTAGAGATAGCTCTACTCAGTTTAAGCCATAAAATTCTAAGTGTAACCATAATCAACAAATTGATATATTTAATAGAAAGGAAGGTGGGAAAACATCAAAACAATTTTTAGAAAGATAATGTCTATTTTAGATAACACATTACACCAAAACAGATATTTGAGAAGAGTTATGAAAAAAAACGTCGTTATTTATAGATTTCATCTAGGCATATAAAAGAGTAAAATGTTTTCAACTGTGCAAAATATTACAAGTAGCAAGCCATCAAGACTAATACGACATAATTTTTTAAATAAAAAGTACATAGCAAAAATATAGATTTAAGGTAAAATGGTTTAGAATTAGAAACAATTGCTGCAAGAGGATTCATTATTGATATCCTTGCGCAATAAGGTTTTCGAGTAAATAATAAATATCAGTTAACAAAAAGCGCTGTATATTAAATAAAACAACACATAATGCACCATATATGTATAATTTCGTATAATAGCAAGAAAATAAACATATTTAAAAAAATACAGACAACCCAAAAAGGGTGCAAAGAAGACTAAACTAACAATAAGTAAGAAAATCGAATCTTAAGATAACAACCAGAGGGAAGTAAAAAACAAAATTTGATAGTCCACTAACAGATATTTTAGAAAGTGGGATCATTTAAATATTAGCAACAGTTCTATGACAAAACAAAATTCCGATAATAAGAATAAATGGTTTACAACTATGGTTTAAATCAAAAGATATATTAATTAATTTCAAAATTTGTATTTGCACTTGCAGATATTAGCAGCGAAAATTAAATTTGAAAAGAATAAAGAAAAATTTAAAGAAATATTGCAACTAATTGATTTATTCTTGGTAGGAATCAAACCAGTTTGGAAACTTACTTCTAGTAGGTTGTCAAGTGCCAAGAAGTAAATAAGCTATTTTAGGAATAATTTGGTATTCTAAAACAAAAAAAAGAAAGAAAGAAATAAATTACTATTCTGAAAATTAAAGACACACTAAAAAGATGCCAAAAAATACTGTAGAATTAACTGTTAAAGTTAACTTGTACATTTTAAAATTAGCAAGAAAAATCGACAGAACAGTGGTGAACAAAAAAATGTATTATTTAGAACTCTCTTATATTAATCGTCTTCAAGACTGCTGACCAACTTGTGATTTAGCCTTCCCTTTCCTTTCCCTTTTCAGAACATTGTTGATTATCATCTTGCTATGTTTTACTTTGCTAACCTGTTTCATTTATAACATCTGTCTAAACAGTTTAAATTCTAGACCTCCATACGGGGTATTAATACTAGTCTTACAAATTTTTCATATAAATCGTCCTACTAAGGCACCTAAAATAAAATAATCCTGATCCTTACAGCTAGTTTTTGCAGATTTCAAATATATTTGCAGATGATTATACACTTATTCTATTTGCTTATCAAAATTATTAGGGATATCCAGTTATCTGATATGATAGATAATTTAGATTTCGTATTTTTACTATATGTTTCCAAATTGTTAGAAAAAATAATGAACAGGCGCCTACTTCAAAACCTACACTTGCTTAACATACTCCCTCCATTCCAATTTGGATTTAGATCCAAACACTCAACGACCCATCATCTACAACGAATTGTGGAATACATAGAAAAAAGCTTATACTACAGCAACATTCCTGGATATAGCTAAGGCTTTCGACAGGGTCTGGATAGAACGTCTACTTTATAAACTACAGCGCCTCCGCATACCAGATTATTTGATACATATTATACGATCATTTCTCACACACCGTACCTTCTCCGTTAGAATCAATTCCACATACTAAACAGTTAGACCTATCAATGCAGGCGTCCCAGAGGGAACCATATTGGACCCAACACTATTTAATATCTACGTCCATGATATACCTCAAATAGACAAAGCAGCCATTGCTATGTACGCAGACGATACTGTGCTACTTACCCAGAGCAAAGAACTATTGGAAGCATCAAACTAACTACAATCCAGCCTAAATACAATATCAAGCTGGATGGCAAAATGGCACATAAACCTTAACTCAACCAAATGTCAAACCCAAGTGTTTACCTTACGACGCCTCAGAGATATACCCAACATTCAAATAAATAATGAAGAAATTCCATGGAACAAGCAAAATAGCCCAGTTAAGTATCTAGAGGTATACTTAGACCAACGACTAACCTAGGGTTTCCATATTAACCACAAATTGAATGAAAGCTATGCTAGATTAGCCATACTATACCCACTGATAAACAGAAAAAGTTCTCTACACATAGACTGTACAATGCTAATCTATAAATCAGTAATTAGATCACTGATAATGTATGCATGCTGTGTATGGGGATCTGCTTCACCGACTCACATCCGCAAAATACAAACACTACAAAATAAGATTCTTCGAATAGCCACAAATTCTCGATGGTATATAAGGAACCACCAACTACACGCTGAACTAAATATCCCAACCATAAAAGAACACATTAAAAAATTAGCGACAACCTTCTTTAAAAATTTAAACAACTGTGCAGGAGCAGCCCATTACACACTAGGAATGAGACACATACATCAACGTTTGAAACGCAAACTGACACAAGATCTCCTTTCAACCAATGATAGTAGTGATAATGAAGTGTAGTGTAGTGACAAAACCAAAATAATACAACAATAAAACTAAACATTGAATGGGTAAGCCAATAGGCAATCCCTAAGCGACAATAGTGTTACACGTAATCAATAGTTAACAGAATCATGTATAGCACGACGTTGCTGATCTGGTTAAATAAATTTAAAAAAAATTATGTTTCTGAGCCACAGTAAGTCTTTATTTTGGATTTGGTTGTATTGGGATGATTTCAAATGATAGACTTCATTTTGTGTCTTTAATTCAAAATTAAAACATTAGTGACAAATTTGATTGTATTCATATTAAAGTTTATAAATGTTCAATGTGCTATTCTCCAGCTGCATGGATAACATCTAGACAATAACAGAATTTATCTTATACGATAAAGAATTTAGGTCGTCAAAAGTTGTGGCAAAGATAGTACAAAAACTGCTACAAAACCCTACAAGAAAAAATTGCAAGGTGTGAGATTAGAAGATTTTGAGGGTCAGAGCGTAAGTGCCAAGTCTTTATTCCCTATACGACCTACCCATCATTGAGATGGACATCCCCTTGCCATTAGGTTCTGTTGTAAACTGAAATTTTCTAAGTCATAAACCTTTGCTTTTGATATGGCATAGAACACAGAACTTTCAAGAAATCCCTCGCATGTTCCAATGTTGCATTGAAACTTGAAAATTGTCTTGATCTGTGCTATTACCTTTACAGAAATAGCCAATTTTATAAAATTGATAATTTCAACCACAAATGCTCTTTCTCGTTGGAGTTTCAATGTTATAAAGACAATGAATTATACCTTAGACCGCACTGAACTTACGAATTCAAAAACCTTCTGCTGCATTTTAGCCATCTCGTTTAAAACTAATGCTACTCCAATGTTGTGGATTAAGTGTGGGTGTTCTAGAACTAATATTTGAAGCTTAAGGACATCCTTTTTAATATTTTATATGAATCAGTCACATACAATTTATAATTCAGAAAATATAGATGTATGAAATTGAGTCCATTATTTTAAATCACTGTAATATTTACGTGATAGTTCTAATTAAGGTGTAAGAATGACGTCTAATAAAAAGAAAGATATTAAGGAAATTAGTAATACTTTATTACTTAGTAACTACATTTACGCGGACGCTAACACCACTAAGGCCCAGACGGTCCTTCACCCAACTAATTGCACACGAAACTGAAGACCGCCAAGCCACCTGGTTCATCTGGACCATTTTTATTCTACCAACTCCATGGAAAGGCTCGAACGTCTAGAAGGTTTGTTGCCCACGTGCACCCAACTGGCGGCGAGACCAAAGACTCACATAATTTCGTCCGACTACGTATGCTACTTTCATTGCCCGAACCAGGAGCTCGCAATTCCAACCGACTTACAACTGTTAAAAATGCTTACAATCTTTAAATAATTTTTGGTAATTTCATCTGCACAGATATTTTGTAGTACCCATCAATTGTTATTGGCAGCACTATAGAATTTATTTTAGTTTTGTTTTTTCTACATTTAGAAGGGCTTTCACTGCTGCAGTTGGAGTAGAACTCATGGATCTTTGTACAGACGGGTACATAGAAGCTAAAGAACGTATATTAAAAATTACTATTCTTACCATTGTTAGCATATTTATAGATATTTCTGGAGCTTTCCAGTTAATGAAAAATCAGTTTACGATATCTGCCGTTTGCGTGCTGTTCCATGTCGCCGCTGTATATATTTTTCAAATGTTTACGATGAAGTTTTTGTCAATATCTGGCCACATGTTTAATGGTTGCCCAAACAACGCCCTAAATAAAGTTTATGGTGCAAATTGGGCAATACAAGTTGTTAGTGTAGTTTCCCGCAATGAAAAGCATATTTTCCGTCATGCGGCCGGAAACGCGCCGCTGTTTAGCGTGCAAGATGATTTGCAGCTATTTTGGCGAACTTTCAGTCCGTTTGAAATGCAAATGGCTGGCAGTAAATTTGCAGGGCAATTAAATAATTCTCCACGGAGAAGAGTGCATGCTAGCCGAACAACATGAAGCGATCCGAGGTTGACGATGATAGTGATCATCGCGCGCGCGCCCCCTCCCAGCGCAGCGGTCCCTAAACTGTTGAATAATTTCGCAGCAGTTCCGTTACAACGGGCAATAAAGAGAAATTACAGGCATTAACCGCACGAAACAAAAATGGAAAAACGCGCCCGGCCGCGGGAAATTTAGGTGCGCTGCGGCGAAAGCGATAATTAAAAGCGGCTGCCGTTCCCCGGCCGAATATTGAGAACGTCTGATTTCGTGCCACTCGGTCACTAGGCTTCGTTGGTGGTATATGGGTCTTGCGTGACGCCCGGCATTTGCGATATGCAAAACACATATCTGTCTTATCGAAAGTAGGTAGTACGGTCTGGAGTAATTTCTAGGACGTTAATTCTTCTACCTTCGCGTTGCTTGATTTACTAATTTGTTTTTTGGCGCACGGATCGCTGATAGCGCAAAAATAACCGCCGCGCCATTTCCTTTCTCTATGCGCCATTAAATTTTCAGGGCTCTGGGAGCGCTGGAAAGCAAACATTAAACATTATATAGATGAAATAAAAGCCCAACTTGGCGGAACTTCGGCGGGCAAGGATCATTTATTGTTGCTTTTAAAGTTTATCGAACGGACTCCCGAAACGAGCGTGGCAGCTGAATGTTACGGCGGAGCGTGCCGGAAAGTTCCGTACGCGAAAGCTCCCCGAAAGCTGCAATGTCGCCGCGGTGCGATGGCTTAACGCGTATGTGGCACATCGCCCGCTAGTCCTAGATAAATACGCACACCTCGTGAAATACGTTTCAAAAGTGCTGTATAATGCGGCACTAATGAATTCCCGCCGGTGGAAATAAAACGGTGGCATGTTAGTGTGGTTGTATTAATAGCCCCCGCGGCCAACGCGAAAGCAAGGACGAATGCTTTATTTACACGATTATGCAAACAGCGCACATGATTGCAGCACGTGCGGCTGAATGGGAATTTTGACGGAAGGTGCGCTCTGACCAAAAAATTATTTGAAAGGGAACGCGAAGTTAATGCTGATCTATTTGGGGCTTCCGTTTAATCTAATCAAACTAAAATGAAAGAAAATAGTCTAAATTATTTTTAGAGGGTACAATAAAACTAAAAAAATAAACTTTATGATCTTTATGTTGACTGTTTCATTGATTTTTAGTTTCCATTCGTTACATTAACACGTATGTTACTTCACTGAATCTTGAACTGTTTATTTTAGTTTAAAATATAATTGAAACTCTTAAAGTTCATGTGAAAATAGTGTAATATGTACGCGATTGTTGTATGAACTTAAACTTTTGACTAAAGCTGCAGAAGCTGCAAAAATGTACTGCTTTTAATGAAAAGTCAGTTACATCAAGAATGGCCCAGAGATAGTTTAAATTTTTTTACAGAAGTAGATACTTAGAATATGAGACCGGCTCAGGCAAACAATCAAACTTAAATAACAAGTTGGCGACAATGACTGAAACGTGTCAACAGCCACAAAGTCCAGAAGGAAAGTTGATACTACAAAAACTTCTTCTTTGTGTTTGGTGGACTTTAGGAAATTAATTACCATGAACATCCATGAATTGGTCAAAACCTCATGGCAAACATTTATAGTAAACAACTGCAATAAGTGAATAAAATAGTTCAATAAAAATCAGCACTAGTAAATCATGTAATTTTATTTTTGTAAGGTAATGCACTATCTCACATTGCAATAGTAAACAGAGAAAAAATAATGAATTTGGATGGAAGATTCTGCCCCGTCCCTTATTCTTCGGATATATCTCCATCAGATCATCTATTTTTATCTTTAGGGGAATCATATGCATGTTACACAACTCAATAATAAAGTAGAATTAAAAATAAACCTTCTCAGAAGGAAAGGGTTGTTCAATGCAACGATGGACATTTTGATGAATAAAATTATTTTAAAATAAAAATATGTTTTTCTCAATTTTATTTTTAGTGATTTTTCTTCACCACTATCTAAGCATTTCTGCGTTTCTCGAAACCAGTCGTTAAACCAACACTTCCAAGATTCCTCAGAGATCTGAATGCACTCGTCATCCCAGACGGTTGAATATTTTTGTATTTAGAAAACTATGTCTCTATTACCACATACTTTACATAAGGTTTCATTATTTGTTAGGAAGCTATTGACAGTCAGATTTTTCATATGTAACAAACATCTTTTGGCTTACAAAATCCGTTGTGACATCTGCTCCTTGGTTAAGGTATGGGATACTAAAAAGAGACAAACTTTCCTCACTTGAAGGTGGCTCGTGTTCCATCTGGCAATAAGATACATCCAGGTGCAAGCAAGATCTAAATTTCAAATACAAAAATAAAATAAAAGATGGAAGACATGCTCAGAACAAAAAAAAAGTGCTAAAAAGCAGTGAACAAGCCAAGTAGCTGTAAAGTCTATTATTTTAATATACAGATGTAATTACTAAAAAGTAACATACATTTTTTAAATGTGTGCTTGAGTGCTACTTTTAAAAACACCTAAAATTTTTGCGTTTTGATAATGATGATGTAGTACGTGAAAATGAGCAAATCTTGCGTACTTAATTTCAATTAGCTGTAATAGCTTTTATAGATTATGTGAAGTAACAGATATTTTTTATCTGACGTTGCGATCTATGACCTTTAGGTTCTGTTTCATTAAAATAGATTTTTAGGTTTATAATTTGTTGCAAGTTGCAAGGCGCAAAATTATCTAACTCAGTCTGCTGAGTTACCCCCACATCATATAAATAAAAGAAAAATATAAAATCAAGAGCATAACCAGATTTACTAATTAAAAAAGTTACAGTCTCATATTATTGTTTCTTTCAGCTTTTTATGAACAGACAGTACACCTTTATGTCATTTCAAAGAAATTTTAGTTTTATTGTTGACTTATTTTCTGCTTCTTCATACACAAATTTTATAAATAGCTTTCTACTGCATTTTCCACAACCAATCCAGAAAATAAGATAACAATTTACAAGACAATTATAAGACCAATTTTGATGTATGCGGCATTTGTCTAGGGATATGTTGCAACAACTTACATAAATAAGCTCCAGGTGATCCAAAACCAAACCCTGCGATACGTCAATAATACGGTACCCCACAGGTATGCCATCAGGGATTCATGATACAACTAGTGGAAAACTATACGGAAGCATCCAAGGTCACCTCAACTCAACAATCAGGGACCTTTGGGGGCACGATGTAGAAGAGCGCAGCCGTCATAAACGCCCTCAAATAGTGATTTTCCAGTAAGCGAGGTAGTGGCCTATAAGGCCGACACCACCATCTCCAAAGTCCTTCCATAAGGAGTCAAGAGATTGGGGGCTGGGGTTTAGGTGTTTCAAAAATCAAGCTAATGGTAAATCAAAGCGAGTCTACAATCAATGCATCCATACTATATTTTATTGTCTCTTTCGAATCTTGTACAAATCAGATAGATATTTTATTTTATAGAAGTTTATTTTTGAGAGTCTTAATTGTCCCTCGCTTTTTCCCAAATTCTTGTTTTTTCTGTTATTTTCTTTTTTTGTGTTCAACAGTGGGGTTTTCTTTAAATTTTTTCCTAGGATTTCTCACGTATTCAGTTTTATTTGAAGGCAAAACTTTGCCAGAAAAAGAAGAAATATCAACGACTTTGACTTGTGGAGAATTGCCAATCACTGATTCAGGTGTCTTGGTCTACAAAATATCACAGATAGAACTTTCAGGTACAGGTTTCATGAAATCATATTCAGCTGCTTTTTCAGTCCCTCTTTAATTATTTAAATTTCAAAAATACGAAGTAAACTTTATAAACTTCTCCAAGTTAATCAGAGAAATTCTTGTAGGTAAGAATTTCGATATGACCTTTTCCATGATAATACATTAAAAAGATACCTTGATTGTAGCTCAAGTAGATCATACTGTGATATTTTCCTAGCCGTTTCGTTTTTATTGCGAAAGAACATTCTCTGTAATAAGCAGTTTTTGGAGGACTAAAAATGTCAAGTTTAGTAGTTGGAGTCCACGGAGGTGGAAGTAATAACGTATTCATTTTTATTGTAATATTTGAAAATTTTCATCGATGTATAATTGGAATGATAGTCCAGGATAGGCATTAGATTTGTGTTACTGAAAAAGTCTTTCAAAGCACAAATTTTTGTCTATTCACCCGTACTTTGAACTTGTACATACTGCTTCTATAGGGCTTTCAGGTGGAGGCAGTTAAGAAAACATTTTTAAGCCAAGAATAATAAACGTAAGGGAACCAAAATGTCTTAACATACTTGGAATGCAAGCAGTTATAATGTTCTTACCCGTTCTTCTAATATTGCTATACCAATTTATTTTGTCCCTTTAGTCTAAAGATTCATAAGTTTTAGAATGTTGAAGAGGGCAGTTTTATCTACATAGTATGTTCTTTCTTAATAAAAATTATATCTACCTATAACTTTCTCCAAATCATTAAATTATTTTTTTGTTCTTCAATAAATGTATTTATCCAAGTGATACTGGTTTCTTGTAACTTATGCGCGGGTTTCGAATTATAAATAGTGCTAACTGATGTACTCAGCTAATTGAGTTCTACAAACTACTGCAAACTTGTAACAATTTTACAAAATTCCAAAGCAATCAGACTATAATATAAATTTTTTCTAACACGTACCCGGCTAGTTCTTCCTCTTGCTCTGTCGCAAATATCAGCTTACGACTGAGAACAACGTTGTCTAAATTATTGGTTTTAATTTGTAAAAAATGTAGATTAAGCATTTATGACCTACAATCTACTGTCATAAACAGCATCCTTTAAATGATGTTGAATATAACTACCCCTGTAGTTAACAGATTCTTGGGCATCTGAAGTAAAAGTTTATGCAGATTATATTTTTCAAACAATAAATTGTCCTGAACACCACGCAGATTACTATTACTCATCAAAGTTAGATTTCCTTCATGTGATCATAAAACTTTAAAATTAGTTCATTGTAACTATCTACCTCGTGTACATTTAAGGTAAATAATAATATAATAATAATAATCATGGTTTAGTAATTATTAACTGAAAATGTAAAATAACTATAATGTTATGGTATTTTACATACGAAACTATGATAAATTGGAACTGAACATATAACAACTCTTTCACGACAAATTCTTTTTATGAGCAAATTTTTGGTAGCTCCTAAAGGGTATTAATCGCTAGATCAACAAATTTAGCATAGAAGTAGAATACCAGTGCATTTAATTAGGTTCATACATAATCTCTATTATTTTTCTCATTTAGGCAGACAGTAGAAATTCAAACTTTTTTAGATAAACTAGTGAAAATAATTTTTTAATTCTTTTTAAAAGATGATTAACATTATGGTAATAAAAACTTTTTTTAATTAATTTAAATATATGGAAACAGATGATCGTTCGACTATACTAGATGAAGGCCATAGATGACATGGAATAACAGTTTGATTTAATTAAATTCTAATTTCCAGGTTCTTTGAGCCGAATGGTCTTTAGCGTTATTTATCTGTAGTAACAATCTTTGTTAATTTCCAAAATAGCATGCATTCTGTCAGGCTCTTCAAAATAAAGCTTGACAGTGATGGTCTAATCTGCAGAAGCCAACAAAACAGCCAACAGATGTCACAATTATTTTTATTTGTGCTATGTACTCTTTAATCTTTACTACAAATAACTCCTCCTATTTGATTAGATCTAAGATAAACCGCACATATGTAGCCAAAAGTAGAAGTTGAAATCCTCTAAGAATCACAGGTATAAATTAATTTTAGTTTATAATATTTATTATATGCAATAAGTCCTATAACTGCACATGTGCTGTACACATACAACTTTTTAAAAATGTTCTCTAATACTCTCTGCAAATTACAACTTACCTGTTTTGCCTAAGTGCAAAAGAAATAAAACAATATTACCAAACGAAATCTATGGACAAACTGCCTAATCAAAGAAAGAGACAATGGAGTAATAACACAATTATTTAGAAAGAAATTCAAACTTAATATTTACAAGAAGATAACGACTACAAGCATTGCAGCCTAGTGTATACAACTTGAAATCGATAGACTAAACTGACGTTAATTTAAATGAAAATGTCTAGCCCTACCTTATGTTATACTAAAAACTAAGAGATAAATATATATTAATCACAAAATTATCTTCAAGAATTCGGGAAATATAGCGCTTGTTTTTCTTTTCTTATCCTATAAATCACCTAGTTTCTAGGATACAAAATTATTACTATGTGATAATTGATAATGTGATTGGACAACTTACTAAATCAAGACAAAAATGTAAATACTCTCTAAATTGTATTTCGTTTTATTTCGCGCTCTATATGATTTATTCAATAAAACCAAATAAACTAGTACCTAAACAGAGCTGTTATAAGTGTAGCATGATTTTAAGGGTTACTTTTTTTAACTTGTTTAGTTTGCTCCACGGTGCATTAAAATCTTGCAAAACATGATCGAATATTACTCTTAAACTGCTTTGTAAGTAATAACTGTTACTAATTAAGCAATACATTTGAAAACACCTGCCTTGCTACTTATTTAATGCCTTAAAACCTCAAAAATAAACCAATTTGTGCAGTACTAACTTGTTTCAAATTTTTAATTTTTTATAATTTAATTTAAAAACATTCTATAAAAAATTGTTTCTATCAGGTAAGCAGATAATACAAAGGCTATTTTTCTCAACGTTCCATGGGACATTAAATGAAGACTATAAATAACAAAATGGTTTTATTACCAGGAGTCAAGTACAATGAATGTTACTTTTCCACATAGTCACCGTAGAACATTGAGGGATTTGTTATACCGGTATATGAGTTTTCCAATAGCCTGTCTATAGAATATTACGAGCAGCATGTTGAGATAGGTCTCCACGGTATCTTGAAGCTCTTCATTGGTACGGAAGCAATGTCCTCCCAAACCTCTCTTCAGCTCTTAATGCCAGGTCTCAACTGGACGTTGGATGATCGAAATTGTACAAGAAACTGTTTGGTTACCACAGTATGCGGTCGTGCGTTGTCATAGATTAAAACAATTCCAGAAGACAGCATGCTTCTTCTTTTGTTCTGAAGTGCTCTTCGAAGCCGACGTAATGTCTGACAATACACGTTTGCACTGATTGTAGTTCCTGGCTCCATAAACTTCACGAGCAGTACACCTTTATGACATGAGAAAGCGGTAGCTATGGTCTTCATTTTCGTGAACGTTTGTTTGAACTTTCTTGGTTTATTCGGAGAGTTTGTTTGTATTCATTGCTTGGATTGTTCTTTCGATTTTTGATTGACATTTCTCTCTCCATCTCCACCAGCCCTATCCAGTTTTGGATATAAGGTTCGTCCATAATTTTCTATTTCCTCCTGTTTTGCACAGTCCAGCCGCCTTTTTAAGATCGTGGATTTGTCCCTGCTTCGACTCTCTGCTCATGGTCTCCATCTTATGACTTGTTACACGTCTCTCTCTTGTTTTCTAACTGTATGCCCCGCTAAGTTCTATTTCAAGCGTGCTACTCGCTCGACTATATCGGCCACTTTTGTCTTCTCTCGAATCCACTCTTTGGTCTTAAGGCTTTTCAAACTTATGTTCTGCATTCTTCTTTCCACTGCTCTTTGATTAACACAAAGTTTGTTTATGATGTTTTTAGTGAAAGTCTACGTTTTAGACGTTTACGTTATCACCGGTAGTATACACTGGTTATAAAGTTTTGTTTTTACCTTTTAATTTACCGTATGCCGCCTAACCAAGTCTTGTTCTTCCTTTAACCTCTGCTGTTCGGTTTTTTTTACTAATGGTCGCCATCTGCTCCAAATATATAAAATTCTCTACCTTTTCAATGCTCTTTGAGTTTATTTGTACTTTTTCGTGTCCTTATTTGTAGTTACTTTTGTCCTGTCTAAGTTCATTTTAAGCCCCACACTTTCCGTAGATTTATTCACGTTATTTATTATTGTTTGTCTACGTTGTGCTATCACAATGATGTAATTTGCAAATCTTAGATTGTTAAGTCGCTCTCCTTCTACCAATAGTTCCTTATTTTCCCATTTAAATTTCTTAAACACGTATTCCAGAGACGATGTGAACAGTTTTGAAAACATTACATCTCCTTGTCTTAGTTCTATTGGTTATATGTACTTTTTTGTATTTGTGTGTATTTAATCTAAGCAGTTGCTCTTTTACAAATTTACTTAATGATATTGATACATCTGTACTCAGTTCTTGCTTTTTTAGTGATTTTATTACTGCCCACATTTCAATGCTGTCAAAGAGTATCTTGAAATCAATAAAAAAAACCACGTATTGATGTTTCATTTAGTGTTCTTATTGATGGTGTTAAATTCTTTCCCAAAGTCTCTTGCTGTATTGGCTGGTAGAAATCTAGTTTATGTTCTAATCTATTCAGTATTATTCTTGAGAATAATGTAAAAATTTGCGGCAACAAAATGATTAGTCGATAGTTTTCTAAATTTTCAGTATCGCTTTTCTTGTATAGTGGTATCACTGTGGCGTTTTCCCACCCCTTTAGAATTTCTCCTTTTTCTATACGTTTGGTAAACAATCTTGCTAGCTTCTCCTGCTTATTTTAGCATTTCTAGATATATACCATCCTTTCCTGTTGCTTTTCTATTTTTTGTCTACTTAAGCGGTCTATTATCTCTAGATGTTGTGAGTTTATGTTTATGACCTTACTTTTTAGTTCTGTATCATTTTTTTCATTATTTATTTGCAATGTGTATAATTTTTGATATAATTCCTTTGTTCTAACTAGCATTTTATCTTTGTCTGTTATAAATGCTTTGTTCTTTCCTCTCATTTTTATTATTTCCTTTTTCATTGTTGTTTATCTGCGAAAAATTTTTATTCCTCTAATAGCTTTTTAACTATTTCTTCCTGATGTCTTCTTTTGCTATTCTCCTTGCTGTTTTATTAACCTGTGTATACTTTATTGTGCCTATTTTATTTTCTTTCATAAGTTTTCTTCTTTTTTCCAACATTTTCATTGTTGCTTTTTTTAATTTATCTTTTTTAGATAAACTAAAAAAAAGATAAACTAACTGTCATACTCGTAAAGAATCCAAGCTTTATTTCCTGTGACGATTGATTTCAAAATTCTTCTTCCACATCAGCGCAACGTGTGAGAAAAGTTAAGGCTGATGCCATACGCCGTGTTTTATGGTCCTTTGTCAACATTTTGGGAACCTAACGTGCACAAAGTTTTCGGTAGTCTAGGTGTTCTGTTACGATCGTGTACAGATCTGATCTTAAAATATCTGAAAAATCTACAAACAATTCACTAATGGTAAACATCCGTATCTGTTAAACCACTTAGCCAACTCGCTGAATAAGGCCTTCACTAGCGACATACTTGGGTCCCTATCCACCTTCATCATGAACAACAGTTCGGCCATGTTTAAATGTCCTATATAATTTTAGCACAACGCCATCTCTTATAAAAGTTGGCCTCCAGTTTAGCGCCAACTGATGTTTGGGACTCGACAGTAGTAGATGTTATGGTCCGCTTCGTATCGCTCGGCTGGTCACTTAGCTCTCACATATTTTCTTTTAAATAAATATAAATTGTATTTTTTTATGTTCACATTCTATTTTATTTTACAAATTGTTTGTAACTGAACTAATGAGCAAAAACATTAATAGAAATCTGAAATCACTGCCGGTAAAGACAACAAACTAAGAAATTTTTCGCTGCAAACTCTATATACGATGCATTTTGCCATCGTATTTCAACAATTAATTTTTAATATAAAACTAAAAAAAGTTTTGTAACAAGAAGAAACAAGAAATAACTGTCAAAAGTAACCTTTAATTTTAGTTTTCTTTGGACCGTTGCGCTAGTAAGACGTCATTAACGAAAACGTGCGGGCCAATGAAATTTTAATGCACGTCTGTGACCTAGCAGTTGCTGGGCCGAATCAATTCAAAGGCAAACCTGTAATTACCAACAGCTTATTTTTCACATTCTTTTGCCTCAATTGAAATAGTAAAAACTGTTAAATTTAGGTGCATCGACTGTATATGTACGTGTATGTGTGTTTGTATGTACGGAATATCATAGAATTTGGACACGATAACTGCTGTAATTTTTATGGATTTGCATGAAATTTTACACACGCATTTATTAGGCCAATATCTCGGCTAAGAGGCGCAATCGGTTAAAAAGCTTTTTATAACCTTTACAGTTCTCGCCAGATTGAGATCAAATTTTGAGCGTATGTTCCTTAGTTATTTACTTAGGTACAATTCAAAAATAAAGTTTAAAGAAGTAAACAAATATAATGGTACAACTTTTTTATTTTTATACGTGACACATTATATTCCAATTAGATTTACAAAATCTACCTACTTATTGGGGGTTATATCACGAGGGCTTTTTCTTAAGTGAGATCACACAACCTTCGAATAAGTCGTTCATTTCAAGGTAAGTTTCTCAAAACTGCAACTACCAGCTAAGATGCCGACTGGGAGTTAGTAAAAAGTAAAAATTGTTTCCAAAAGGGCATTAGTAATAAATCATTACAACAGAATAATGTTGTAATTATTCAACAATTTATGAATATTTGTTACTGAAACAAATAAAACCTACAAATTAATGATCAACTCCTACTAATTGTTATGTGCTATTAAGTTACGCAGATTATATGGAAACTGAAAACTTTGATGTGGGAAGTTGTATCCTAAAAATAAATAATTTTTATTTCTTTATTTAAATATTTATTAAACTATATTTACTTACTCTTTTGTTTTGGTAATTTGTTTTTCAGTATGTTCAATTTTATTTATCAATTACTACTTTATTTCGGATGGGTTTGTTATTTACTCTAATTTTTTTGTTTTTTGTTCACAGATTTACATTGTCAACTTTTACATTTTGTATTGGATTTATAAGTCCGTCTTTATAACTGATCTTTGCTTTTTCTGGACGAACCATGTCGTTTGCCCAGCACATTATATTAACGTAAATTGTCCCCAACTAAGGTTTTAACTATCTTAATGATAATGATTTGAATAGAAGTGGGCTTCTTGTAATTTTTGTTATTTTCTACAGTTATTCAGTTGACATTTCTTTGTAATTTTTATTTTCAGTTTGTTGACCGTGTATATCAATGTTTCTATTATTAAGTAAGAAGACTTTCTTCGACAGCAAATTCTTAATATATCTTTTAACTAAATTTCCTTAAAAGATCGTTGAAACTTAAATTCAGATAGTTCTTATCGTTATATGATTGACTATGGCAGAATATTTGTTCGTTGTGAAAAATAAAGTCATGTCTCTGTAATCATTCGTAGCCGTTCTGTTCATTTCCTTTTAAATATTGATATGAGCAAGGTGGTCTTCTGTTCGTGCGATATGGTATAATTATTATCAATGCTTTTTGGGAAAGTAGTCTAATTTTTGTTTTAAACAATTTTTCGGTACTTTATACGTTTGTTGTAGATTAACCATAATTCAGCGTATATTGCATTTGGTACTTTTTCTCAGCGATTATCATATCTTTAGTGTTATTTGGGTTACTGTAAATTTATTTTAGAAACTAAATATTTATTTTTGTTGGTTTGTTATCTAATGCTTTTTCTGAAATGTCTTTGTAAAATACTTTAGCCATCTTTTATCATTTATTTGTTATGCTTTGATATATTTCTCTGGTTCAACTTTTGGTTTCTTAAATTTTTTATATTTATTTTAATTTACCATAAAAATGAGATTCTATTTGCAAAATCTTTTTTCTTTCATTTTTGAGTTCCAGAATTATACTCATAAAATTTTCTATTATCTATATTTAGTCTTAATCCCAATTTCGAAACTATTTTTGGAAAATGATGTTAAGCTTTAGTATTATATTAATAAATTTTACATTATTTTCAACTAAAAGTTTCTTTTTTAAAAGAGCCTGTTATGTTATAGGTTTATTAAAACAATTTTTATTTTTACATCTGCGCTTTCTGGTGTCATATTAACAAATAAATCACTACTCAATATAGACAATGTTTTTAATAATCACTCATCTGCATGTCTGTTATATTCATTGTCTTTCTGTTAAAAGAGAGGTTAAATTTTCTTTGTGTAGGAGGAATGGATTGCAGATCGTATAACATAAACTGTTTGCTTACCTCCGGTTACCATCATCATCACCCAGCCCCTTTTGTTCACTGCTGGACATAGGCCTCCTCTAATGTCTTCCATATTTTTCTATATTGGCTAGTTGTTATCCAATTGGAGGTTACCATTTTTAGGTCATCCGTTTATTGGCTTGGGGGATTGCCTCTTACTTTGTTTGTCTTGTTCTTCAGGTGCCATTTCGACTGTCCGTCTATTGTCCATAGCCTAGTATGTCCTTAAATCGTTCGCGATTATTGTCCGCCTCATCTCCTGAGCTTTCATAAATTCGTGCATATTTATTTTTTACGATGTCTTGTAACCCCGATGTCTTAAGCGTATGGTGTTATTGGTAAATCTTGTCTCGTCTTGTGCACTGCCTAGCGTAGTCCTCTCATTGAAAGTTCTACTTTCAGTTTATGAGTTACTCTTCTAGTGAGAGTCAGGGTTTCGGCACCATAAGTGATCATTGGCACCACACATTGATCAAACACTCATCGTTTTAAGCATATCGGTATTTTGTTGTTTTTAAATGTTTCGCGGAGCTTGCCGAAGGCAGCCCATCTATTTGATTATATCTACTCAGTCTGATTTCATAGCCTAAGTATTTATAGTTAAAAACTTGAGTTTTATTTTGGTACAAGATTAATCATAAATTTAGTTTTGTCCATATTTATTTTAGTTTTTTACTTAAGCGTTTATCTATAATTTTTGTAAACAGTTTATAGATATGAGAGAAAAGACTGATTGGATAGCTTGTGATGTCTGCTGTATCTCCTTTTTTTGTGTAAAAGGATTAAGTTAGCGTTATTTCAAGCTTGGGGAGTGATGGCAGGCACATATTGAATAACTGTGATAATTTCTCCAAGAGCTTGTTTCCTCCAATTTTTATAGCTTCTATCGCCACCTTATCTTCTCCAGTAGTTTTTCACTTTTCATTTCCTTTAAGCTTATCTCAATTTCCGCTAGGGTTATTTCTGACATATCTTTAGATCCTCTACGATGATTCTTCTTAGTCAGTTCATCTGTCTATGTCTGCTTTATAGCTGTAGAACTCTCGATGATTAGCAGTTCTTGTCTATTTGTAAAACTTTTTGCTTCTCATTGAGAGCTTATTTCTAAGTACTTTTCTATTTTTGTTTTTTGAAATGGTCTCTAATATTTTCTGCATTGAATTTTCTTATAACTTTCCTAATTTCTAACTATATTTTTGTTCATTTGTTTAAGTTCATCCGACCGTAAGTTAATATTTTTCCTCATTTGTTTTCTTGCATTAATAATTAATAAAGTACTTCGCTCTATGGATAATATTGACTTGTTTTTGTTTCTTTTTGGGCAGTGCAATTTTTCTGTTTTTCTTATTGATTTTATAATGCTGATGTTTAATGTCTCTATATCTTTTGCGTTTTTGTATTTTTCTCCAGATTGGTTTCTAAGGTGTGTTTAAATTGCTCGATATGCACAGGTGGTTTCCACTTATTTGATAATGGTGCTTTACGCATCAATCTTCATCTTTCGTTTTTCAGGTTTATTTTTACACTTGCTCTAACAAGTCTGTGGTCACTACCTGTGAATTTGGAATTTATAACTGTGACATCTTAGACAATGTTTTTCTTGTCGGTGATTATAAAATCGATTTCATTTTGTGTCCTCCTATCGGAACTGGCCCACGTCCAGCGTCTCTGGGGCTTTTTCTTAAAAAAAAACTGTTTATAATATACAGGTTTTGTTATTGAAGAAATTCTATTAGCGTCTGTCCTTGTTCGTTTCTATCGTGTAAGCCAAAGTCGCTTATTGAAGTTTCTGCTTCGTCGCTTTTTATGCCTACTTAGGCATTAAAGTTATGACAATGCGTCTCTTGAAGAGCAGGTGTTATGTTTCGTTTTTATCTTTGTGTGTTGATGTAGGGGTATAAACCTGACAATCTTTATATCGTATTTGCTATTCTGTCTCAACACAACAAATGCGGCTCGAGGTGAGATGCTTTTTACATTTAGGATTTTCTTATATGGTTTCAAAGTAGTCCATCTTTCTATTTGTTGTCATACTTCGGCTAATGTCCAATTTTAGAGTTTTTAGTTCTGCTTTTAGTTCTATAAGTTTCTGTTCGGATGACAGTGTTCTCATGTTATAGGTTGCAACATCAAGGGATAGCAGTTTTGTGTTATTTCAATGATTCGCCAAGTTTTTGTTTCCCTCAGAAATAACCCACTCATTGTTGTTGTAAATTATCGAATTACTTAAGTCAAGACAAAACAAAGTAAATTGATTTCCTTAAACATCGGTTTCTGCTGCCTTTTTATGAAGAAATTTTATATTTACGATTTATGATATTATTACTCACATTACTTTAATTCTTAAAATTTTATTGTATAACGTATACAACTCTTTTTACTCTGAAACTCTCAAACATTTTTTAACCAGTAAATTGTCTTCAATCCATATTATTATTGCATATTTTAAATATCTATATTTTATAATGGAGCCGTGATGGTCTAGTGGATAAGTCGCTAGACTACGAAACCAAGAGTTGCGGGTTTGAATTCCGATTTCGCCAATTTAATCTCTGGCATTTTTATGGCCTAGCTCGATTCAGGCTGCAATAAATGAGTACCTGGAGGTCAAACTCTGGGGTAATAATAAGCCGTCGGTACGTAGCGCTAGCCACGTTACTACTCTTGTGTACCGTAGGTTTTAGATTGTAGCACACCTATCCTGTTACGAACGCAAAGGGCCTTTAAGGCCTGTTACGGGGAACTATTATGATTATATATTATAATGTTTTTATATATACAATAAACTCTTCCATTTTTTTCGAACATTGTAAACTTTTCAAAGTAACTCTCGAATCATAGTTAATCTCTTGCATTTATTGTTAAACATTAAATCTGAAACGCTTAAAACGGAAACATAATCTAATGTATATGACGGATATAAAATTGATGAGTTTTAACCGACGAAAATAATGGTTGGTCGTTATATACGGTGCTTTAGTCTGGTAAATTAAAAATGCTACAGTAAACTATATGTCCTTATAAGCAATACCAAGGTATGCGCTTTTATTGTATCAACATTTAAATATAGTTTGATAGCGCAAGCTTCGTCATATTATTTTAGGGGTCGTTATAAACCACACGTATTAAACAGTGCTCTCTATATATGCTCAGTGAAGTGCAAGCTACACCAATAAAGAAGTAAAAAGGCGGAAAAAATAAACAAGGCTTATTTTGTGCATTATATTCCTTTTAAGCTAAATGGTAGTTGCGGAACAATAATTTAATTTATCTGATAATTATGTGTGTAGCGTAAAAATATACAAGTTTTAGAATTATTTTAATGCTGAACTGTTTAATTTATTATATGAGAGTTGGTGTATAATTATGTCAAATAAAATTTTTCTAAAAAATAAGTTAATATTGAAAATCTGATTTTTGTTTAAAAGTTTTTTTTATAAAAATAATTGCCAGTTCAACAATATTTATAGCTAACTAAACAATAACAGAAACTTATTGCTAGGACAATTATTACAATGTTAATAAGATTTGCATATTTATCTGATCTTGCTTTATTCGTTATTCACTATCGGGTTCGGAGATACACAAGTCTTGGGGAAGTTTGCGTTTGAGTCTGTGGTGTATGTTTTGTCTACCGATATTGTAACAGATTGCGTCATTGCACTCGCGGATGTTTTTAAAGATTATGGTTGAACTTTCACTGATAAACTCTTGAACTGTAGGCATTTCAAGTTCATAGTGGAGTTGTTCGTTCCTGATGTACCATGATGCGTTCACTGCTTATTCTGAGAATTTTGTTTTGAAAACGTTAAATTTTTTGAATGATGGATTTAGCTGTGTTGTTTCAAATCGGTGATGCGTAGAGAATCAACGGCCTTATTATAGATTTGTATATCAGGGTGGCACATTTTGGCTTATGTGAAGATTTCCTATTTATGATAGGATACAGTTGGGCTAGTCTCGCGTAGGCCTGGTTTAGTTTGAGGTTTATATGAAGTTTCCATGTGAGTCGTTTATCAAGGGGTATCCCTAGGTTCTTGACTGCAGCATCAGTGGGGTTCAATGGGATAATGTTTTGGTTGTTTAAAAGTATATTAAAAGCGTGTATTTTTAGTGTTGTTACAAGATAAGATGTGAGTGCACCAGTTTGAAATTAGTCCTTTTAGTAAATTAAGGTTTCCGATAGAAATACACAGAAAGATCACGCAAATTTACGAGTACTATTTGGAAATTATGCTTTATAATAAAGATAGGTAAAAACTTTTAAACGGAGACAAATGTCCGTTGTAATAATCTTCAAGTTAGTAGCCAATATTTAACAGTGCTTATAATGGAAATAATTTAGCATATAGTTATTCCCATATCAATAATGCGGCAAGGCCTAGAGAAGCCTAAGGTTGCTACGAAACTGATGCTACATTTTTAGTTAAGATACAAAAATGAACTCATAAGACCTATTATATCAATATATAAACATTTTATAGCAATAAAAACTACATGTTAAATTGTATTATTGCAACAATTACTGAAATATAATTATGTGCAAATATACAACCTTTGTCAGAAAAGATCCAGAACATATTTTCTAATTATTTACACGAAAAATGAGCGTTATTGTCAGCTGACATGTATTCCAAGTAGAAATGACCTTAAAGTGTTTATATAAACATACTAGGTGGCAGACTTAGCAAGTCACTGTTCTGCTTGTTGGCGCATTTAGTTGGAAGTTACACGAGTGATGTGATGGACTCAGATTCCGAGCAGAGAGTTCTACGTTAAGCTAGTAAAAATCCATAGTAAAACATCTAATATGATATAGCAAGCATATAGTGACAAGGCATTATCGTAAAGCCATGTCTTTGAACGGCACAAAATGTAGATATTCAGTGCAAAACGATCTTAAGGTAGGTCGCCCAACAATATCACATACCGCCGCAAATTTAGAACATGTGAGGCACTTACTGTAGGAACATCATCGTGTTATCATGTACATGATACTAAAAAAGCTAAAATTTAATAGGGATGTGCGTTACAAAATTTAATGCAAAAATATGCGGAAGTATGATTCTCAAAGCGCCACAGTGCCGAATAGCAAATTTATGAATTATCAGATTTCAAAAAATAAAACAACCTTCTAAAGCAAATGTTTATTTAGGAATTGGTTCTTATTACATGACAATGCAAGGTCTTATACTGCTCTACCAGTCCAGGATTATTCGCTCAAACATCATACACACATCCCTCATATTTATTCGGTTTGTAGCTATTTTTTTTGCTTTCCATGTGAAAAGTCATTAAAAGAAAAGTTTCATAAAGATATTACGCTAATACAAATTTGCTGAAAAGCATCTCGGATGAACTTGGAATCATTAGTGTGTAAGTTAAATATATCATGAACTTTTCTTACAAAGATTGTACCTTGTGGATGCACAAGGTTTGACAAAATCCATCAATCACGACGATCAAGTTCATGTGTGTTATTGAAGTTGTTTGGGATAGAACAAACAACCAAATTGTTGGACAACTCTGTAATCTTATATTACAACGTTCAATTTCGCATACATACACTACTAAACGTTGTTTTAATTTTAAATTATTAGACGTCGCATAGGAAACGTTGTACTAGTAAACTCCATTTTGATATAATTATGCAGTTAATGGTATAACCATTTTTTTTATTAATGACGACTTATTATAGGTAGATGACAATCTGGGGAAGTGTTAGCTTTGAAATAACTGGCATAACAGTTATATTTAATTGTTTATGTTATACACTGTACACCATAATAAGACGATAATTTCAAAGGTCAAGTTTTTTCTTATTTTTTATCAGAGATTTTTGCATATATACTCCACATAACGGCAATATTAAAAATTATAAGTTATCTACTTACAGATGTATAAGTTTATTAACTAGTTAACTGGTTATTATTGTATATCGTTAAACTTCTGGTGCATACATCGTAGAGAATTCAGATTAGTGTCATTCGACTCGATTGAAGAGTAGAATCTGAAAAATTAAGTGCCATCCTCGGGGCTCAAAGGTTAAAAAGTTATAACGTTTTCTCCAGTGGTTCTGACAAAAAATTTTGAAGTGTAAATGTTTGTCTGACATTGTAGATGTCATTTTAATAATTAGCTACCAACCGTATATAATTATGCATTAAAAATATTAGTTACCAACCACACAAAAAATTATAGACTAAAAAGTCGCCAAGTAAAAATTTAATTTATTATAATTTTCTCTCTTTATTTTCGAAACAACTTATATATATATTTACAAAGTTAAATTCGTATTATCGGTGAAGGCAAGATGCATTTACAAAAACGTTAATTGCTTCCCCGCGGACTTCGGCAGGCCGCCGCGGCAGGGCCCGCAGCGCCCCGGGCCAGGAGAAATTTGACTCACGAATACTGACGGAACGAATAATCGTAGGAACGTGATTTTTGGCACACGAGTGCTTTATTACCCGCTTTCAAACGAAAATTTTCTATCGCTTGCGGTTCCGGAAATATAATACTCGGCCGCGCCTGCCGCCGGGCCGGAATTTGTCCTTCGGAGGCTCTTGGGTCGGCACGGAAAGGCACGAACGATTTTTTCTATATATTTGTGATGTCAACATAACCTCAACGCATGTTTCATCAATGTGTCAGGGCGAGACGGAATTAGGTGACACGCAAACAAAATTATCGCAGCACCGTCGAAATTTCTCTTCTGTCTGCTAGGACGGCGGTTTTGGCAGGAAGGCCGAAATTAACTCGCGAACACTGACCGAAGGACTAATCGTAGAATTGTGATTTTTTAATACACATATGCTTTAAGACCGGCTTTCAATTTTAGAGCAGGCAAAAAATTTGTATGGCTTCCGGTTCCGTAAATGCCAAATTTGGGTCCCTCCGTACAACCTGCATGAAAAAGTCTTATACAGAAAAATGCCCCATTTTAAAATTGGCAAGGTTTCGTTGAGCCAATTTTGAATCGATTTTGATTGATAATAAATCCGCGTATGTTCTTTGCCACTATAAGAATTATAAAAGTGTATAATGGCATTTAAGAGATAAAAACAAAATTATCTATTTCGAACGGTCTCAAGCTTCAATATAAGGCAGATATCTTTATATTGATAATTATATATAAAAGATACCCTACGTAGGGCTAAACTTGGTTTTAGCCGCCGTGTTTTTTAAAGAAAAAAGTATATATTTATACTTCTGGGCTCATGAGCATTACAAAAATAAGGTTTATTTTTGGCACAGACTGGGTTAGGTTAAATTAGGGTTAAGTTAGAGTTAGTTTGTGGTTAGACTAGACTTAGATTGGGTTAGGTTTGATTTGCTTTAGGTTGACCAATTTTTCTTTATAAAAATAATTTATTTTTCATGGATTTGTTTTAGCTTAACTTTAGGTTAGACTAAGGTTAGGTTAGGTTAGGGATAGGTTAAGATTTGGTTAAGGGTAGGTTAAGGTTACGTTAAGATTAGATTAGATTAAGGTTAGATTAGAGTTAAGGTTAGGTTAAAGTTAAGGTTAAGTTAGGGTTAGGTTAAGATTAGGTTAGGTTAGATTAGATTAAGATTAGGTTAAGGTTAAGTTAAGGTTAGGTTTTTATACAATTAATTTATTTTTCATATTCTTGTAAAATATTCAGTGTTAAAACATTTTCAAAAGGAAACAATTCTTGGCATGATTTGATACAAATTTATGCAGAAAGATGTAATCATATAAACTGAGCTTTTATTTGAATGCTTTTATTGTTGCAACGCGTTTATAAATATATTGAGAGGGCACTACGTCAAGAAAACGAACACATAATTTTTTTAGTTTCTTGGACATAGGTGCAATCAATAGAATTTAAATTCATGACCAGTGCAGCGTTAGGACGCGTTTGATGGATGAATGGCGGGCGCCCGCAGGAAACAAAAAGTCCAAAAATTTCGCGCCGCGGTCGGAGCCAACGCGAAAGGGAAATTAATCTTGCTGTCACTCCTGTTGAGAGAGCAATCCCGATTATGCCGCCAGAAATTGCCGGCTGCCAATTATTTTTTCATCGAACACGGGTTCGGTTTTAAAATGTTGGCGAAGCCTGAGCTTCGAGGCCGCGCTTCCCGCTACCCTCACGTCGCCGCCGAGGTTCTCCGCCCCAAAAATCAAGGCCGCCGCAGACACGCCACCGCCGTAAACATTTTAATTGTTGTACTATCGCGAGGGAGCGGAATAACTGATGAGCGCCCTAGATTAAAAAGCTTATTTAATTTTTAAGTGTCTGCCCTTTATGCTGTCTTATCTGCACAACAGCGGATTTCGAGATAGAGCGCTTAGCACGCTATTACTGCAGTCGTTTCCCACCCCACCCGACTGTACGAGGGTCAATCAAGAATTTAAAGTTTTCGGTCGTTCCAACTCTTCTGACACCCCATACATTATTTGGCGTAAAGCAGATAAAACCGGCGAGTTACGGTAATTTAAATTTACTTGTACATTGTGCTTCAGGTAGCTATGCGTTCTAGCTGCTGGGCACTTATTTTGACACTTCATTGTAGTTACTGCAAATCCCTAACTGTTTTAATGAACTGACAAATTATATCTGAAAGGCTACATATTATTTGGTGCTGTAAGTGTAATTATATAGAATAAATATAACTATAAACAAATACTGAAAAAAATAAAATTACAAATCAACGAACAAAATGATTTCTATTTCTCTCAAAATGTTTGCTGTTACACAACTTTTAAATATTTTGCAAGCCTGTCATAAGGGGAATACACCCATCTATTCATATTTTATTTCAAATTTTTGACATAATTTTGTCGAATTATTTAAAATTTGGCATCTAAGGAATCCATTATATGAATTATAATATATATATTGTAATATAACCCCCGAATGATATTTGAAGTTTGAAGCAGTAATTCCCATTATTAAAATATATTAGTAGTGTTGCTCTTTGATACTTTTAAGTTCATCACTAATGTCTTTAATTATCCGTCATTTCTACTAATTTCAAAAAATATTTTATTGTACAGTTCTATTGTTTTATAAATAAGGTATTTTTGTTATAAACGTTTTTAAAGCTTTAAATATAGCATCTGACTTTTTCTCAGAAAAATTCTTAATTCTCAGTTAGATCAATACTGATACTATGGGGTTTGGGCAACTTATCATGGAAAGTTACTGTGTTGAGCAACGCGTGCAAATCATTAAACTTTACTGTCAAAATTAGTGGTATGTTCAAACTACGTTTCGTGCGCTATGTGTTTTTTATGGTGCACACAATCGTCCTGTTGAGTCAATCATATGTTGTTTGTTGGACAAATTTGAATCAATTAATTCAGTAAACAATCAAACAACAGCCATACGTCGTCGAAACGTGAGGCCTGCAGAAAATATTCTCACAATGAACGAGAATGTGCAGGATAACCCGAGGCAGTCAATTCCTCGTCGTGTCCAAGAACTTAGCTTTCGCAAACCTCAACAATTCAATTAACCTAGGAACTAAATAAACGACTATAGTCAGCCTCGAGCATTCGCTAACTGGGCTCTGTAACAGTTGAAGTGGACCCTGATTTCGGATGGAAAATCAACTTCAGCGACAAGACCCATTTTTGGATGAATGGCTACTTCAATAAGCAAAATTATCGCATTTGAGGAAATAATAATCTACATGAGGCCCATCGGTTGCAAATGCATTTAAAAAAAGTTACTGTTTGGTGTGGATTTTGGTCCGGCGTAGTCATTGGCCTGACTTCTTCCAAAATGAAGCTGGCACCATCATACTTGTAACTGTTACCGGCGAAAGGGAGAAATCGATGATAACCAAATTTTTGGCCTAAATTGAAGATATGGATCTCAACGACCTGTGGTTTCAACAAGACAGCGCTACGTGCCACCAGCGCATGCAATAATGGACCTTCTACACGACAAATTTGACGGCATGGTTATTTACGTATCGGCCTCGTCAACTGGCCACCGAGATCGTGTGATTTAACGCTATTAGACTTTTTTGTGGGGCTACGTTAAATCATGGGTCTATGCGAATCAGCCCCATATGATCCATGCCTTAAAGGTCAACATAACCAATGCTATCAATGATATCGAATCCGATTTATGCGGTCGAGCCGTCGAAAATTGGACCTCTCGGATACAGATACACAGCATAGCCGCGGCGGCTGTTGGGTCGGTATCATATTCCATACATAATGCAATCGAATATAATTATAATAATATAATAATAATAAAATATAAACAAATTAATGATATCTCATACACAACTTGTTTTATTTAAATTTAAAGTTCGATCGTCCTTAATGGAAAACCCTTTACAACCAGTTGGCTTGTATCTATTAATCGAATTAGACTAGTTCAAGTTATTTAATTATTTTTTTAGTTGCTTGTGAGTATTTCATTGTGGCTGTTTTTAAGATTAGTGAACATTCCAATATTAGTGAGTTTGCATTTAAGCATATATATATATGAGAGGTAACTTCACTGTAGTTTTAGCAATGGTAAGTGTATGAGAGTTTATAAACCTTTGCAAAAGCTTTTAATACCTAGTTTTTAAAGATTGCAGGTATATCCTTAATTTATGATATTCCGTTTTTGTAGCATGACTTGGATCTTTGTATTTTTCAAAATTTTTTGATAGTTACATTAACAGATACTTTGTAATTCTTCTTAATGGTTGTACTTAATGCTATGTTTGTCGTTTTTATATATTGGATTTCTAATTACTCAAATTATAATATTATGAATTTTTTTTGATCAATTATTGCAATATTATAAGCATATGCTTAAAAAAAGGAGGCTTGGACGAATTTTAAATGCAAAAAGGGGTAGGGTTTATGACAAATACTTTTGTAGTATTTAAGCGGGTTTTTTGTCTTTTTGTCGTGTTATTTATACATTGAACATTGGTTTTATACTAATTGTTAATGGTTTACCTCTTTTGGTTCTACCTTTAAATAATATCACTATTTTGCCAATAATTAGTGAGTTTTACTTTTATTAATTGTACATCTGTATTATATAAGAGATTATACTCCTCTTGAAATATGTTGCTACTCCTTACTTCAGTTTTCTAAATCCATTTTTGGGGAAGATTAAGTCTAGTTCTTCGTTTCCTCATTATTTTTGTTACTATATTCTCCCATTCTTTTCTCTCCATAACCTTTTGTTTTTAATTGTTTATATTCAAATACCTTAAATTTCCATTGTTTATTAATTTCTTACTTTCTTCGCTATTCTCTTCTCGTCCATCCTTATCACATATGCCAGCCATATAATCCTCTTTAATATATCTTACAATATCTTATCTTTTCCAGTCCTATAATAACTCTTGGTTCATTACGGATTTCATCCTAATTATATTATATATTGTTTTAACATATTTTACCCCATATCACCTCATATACTGTGGCTTTCTTTTTTCTTGTTAAACTTACTGTCTGCGCTGCATATATTACTATCGGTTTAGTAGTGTTTTTTATGCTTATCTTCTTGTCTTTCAAGACATACTCATTAGCATGTTTTTACTTTTACTATAATATCAATTTTCTACTTGTCTTTGTTATTTATTAGTACTCCTAAATATTTAAAGATTTATATGTTTTAAATATTTATTCTTCTAATTATATAAACTTCAGTTCATTTTTATTTATTATATATTATATGTACATAGTTGTAGCTTGGCTTATAACTAGTCCTTTTCTACTTGTTCTCTCTTCTGAATCTTCAAAAACCGTTTGTTCTCTTTGATTTTTGCTGCTGTAATTATACTATCAGCATATGCCATAATTTGTTTTTTTTGTTATTACTGTTTCACCTATATCTATTTTATTAATTATATTTTCTATCATCATATTAAAAAGTATGGCGGATAATACATTTTTTTGTAGCACTACTGTAGTTGTTTTGATTTTTTGCTATGTCGATCTTTGCAACATAAAAGATTAGTTGAAAAACAAAAGATAAACTATGAGAAGAGCAGCTAAAAAATGTAGGGCCATAGAAAAGAATATAAGAGGAAGTCGTGCTTTAATCAAGAACGCCTAAGTATAATAAACAGAATATGGAATCGTAGCAGAAGTTAGAAAAAAGGAAGACGAGTGAATATATAAGGAAAAAAGAGGCAAATCATATAAAACTCTGCAAGAAAGGAAAAAGGAATGGATTAAGGAAATAATGGTTTAAATTGAGAATGACAGCTGACAAAACAATACCTGAAGTTTATATAAGAAGTTAATACAATGGAAAAAAGAAAACGGACTAACAATAAGTAGTAAAGAGATTGAAAATGTAGAAGAAAATATTAAGTATGGCAAAATATGGATACAAAATTTTTGAAATTATTAATCAAAAGAAAAGTAAGAATGGGATTATCATATAATAAATGAGAAGTAAAACCGTTTAATAACAAGATATGCAACAAGAGCAATGTATAAAGAATTCAAAGAAATTATAAGGTAAAATTACAAAGTAAGACAAAGAAAATTAGCAGATAGTGAGCATATACAAGTTGAACTAATAAACAATGGAGGCAAAAATTTCAAAGAAACAACAAGTGCCTGGATAATAGATGACTGGAATAGGGGTATCTATACTGAAAAAGGGAAATCAATGACTGTAAGAATTCTTCTCTTAAACACAATACAGAAACTTTTGATATCGATAACAAATTGTAAACTAGTACAATACAGAGAATTGGAGGTAAGAGGCCACCAAAATCGATTTAGTCCAGGAAGATCAACTATCGATGCAATTCACATGATGTGAGAAATAATAATACAAATCTAAATTACAAATTTCTTTATTAGTATGTACGCCTAGGTATTCATAATTTTTGTTAATATTAAAAACGGACCTTCTTTTTCGGAGAATAAAGTTAGCAGCATTTTTAAAATTCCCAATCCACTTCATTGCAATTTAAAATTATTCGCGAATCCAAAATTATATAACTGTAATATTTTTGAATAATTTCTTTGTTGTTATTTTAAACATTGTTTAAATATTTTAGAATTTTGTAATTATAATGTTCTAAATTTTTTAAAAACAATGTTAATATATAAATTAAATTTAAATATAAATTAATCTGACATTTTTCAGCGGCAATCTAGAAAATAAAGTTAGTTATTGAATCTTTAAGACAAGTGTTTAAATTTTTATTTTAATTTATTGTATATTGACGTTAAAATCATTTAACATACATTACATTACATTTAGTGCAAACCATGTCACTTTATTTATAATTTTGTATTTGGCATTTTCTTTAATTTTAAGTTATTTTATTGATATTTTGTTTTTCGTCACATTAAACGTAGTCAATAAGTTCTAAAAGTATTATTAATGATTTTAGTTGCTATTAAAATTTTGTTTAATATTGATTTTCAAATACAAAACCACCATTTGTCTTCTATTTACGATAGAATCTTTATTTTCCCATGTATTACATTATCAAGCCAGTGTATATTAACAGTACCCATATCAATAAATTTAATAACAAAATATCGATACCAACTTTGTTCTTTGAATATCAACATAAATTTAAAATGATGCTGCTTTAACAAGAACAATTTAGGTGGAATTCTTAAATTTACTGAATTATCTAAATTATGTTTGCAAAGTTACCATTGTTATTGTGTTCAATGCGAAAACGTTTGTGGGTAGGTCAGAGAGATGTAAACCATGAAGGAAACCGCTTATTTTTAAAAAGCAACGTTTTTATTTCCTATAATTAAAATTCTATTACTGTTAAGGTATAAGGATGGGTAATAAATGCCACAAAGTACATCTTTGATTTTTATATGTCAGTTATATGATACTGGCATTATAGCTTGTTAGTATTCTTGCTTTTTACCAGTAGATGCTAAATAAATTGAACAGTTATTGCTTTAAAAGTATTCTTCCATATTTGTATAATTCTGTATTTAATTTATCTATTTCTGGACCTTTTCTGTTTTTGCTATTTTTTAATATTTTTTCAAAGAACTAAAAAGTCTATATATGATTCTCCTGTTAAGTTTTTTGTTATGTTAGTTTTACTTACGCCTATATATGGCTTCTTGTAGCATTCAAGTCATATGTTAATATTATTTATATTAATTGTATCTTTATATCAGTTTAAGTGTTTTATTATGTTACATACAATTTTTTCTTCATTGCATAGATCATCTTCTACATATCCTACAAACTTATTGCGTTGCGTTTACTCTATTTGCTTTTATTTTATATTCTTCATGTTTTCTTTCGTTGTTATTATTTTTGATCACCTTAGGTATATATTTCTTTCTCTTATTCTTATTTTTAACTCGTTATTTCATATTCTTAAATTCTTTTATTTCTTTTTTTAAATCTTCCTTCTAAAGCTTTTTATGTTTTTTTTTCAGCTTCTTCTATTTTTAGATTGCAATTTTTTTTATTCATTTGGTTTTTGTAGAAATAAATATTGCTGTAATCGATTTTTATGTTGCTACTGTACACTGTCATTCTTGTTGACTTATATTTTTAATTTTTATTTTTGAGGGACTAGACAGTGATCTATTCTTAATTCTTCTGCTTTATATACGTAAACATCAAAGATATAATTCGCTAATATATCGTTAACTGTAATGTGGACAATTAAAAATCTTCCATTTCTTTCACTACAAGTGTATTTGTTTATCCATTTTTTCTTAGAAAAAGAATTTTTGATTTTTAATTTATTCTGCACGTCAAGTGCATGTTATATATTTAGGTGTAATGTTTCTTCTTCATGCGATCCTACTGCATTATCTACAATTTCATTGCCTTCTCTGGCATTGAAATCTCCTGCCAAAATCAATTAGTCTTTATTATTTACTTTTTTAATGTTTTTCCTTTTTACTTAAAAAAAGTATCGGTTTTTGCTATTTCTTTTCTGACGCATATAATCATAAAGGACCATATAAATCATAGTTTGTTCTAACTCTCAATATTGCAATTTGTTTATTTTTAAATATATAGCTATTTATATCAGATTTTAATTTATTGTATATTAGTATTGCAACTTCCTCCTTTGCTTGTTCATTAATGTAATTCTTTAATTCCTAGTTTTCTTTTTAACTAACTTTTGTTTTACTTCTTACTCTTTTAAACTGCATTGTCACTAAGGTCTTTCTGGACTCAGTGGTCATG
This sequence comes from Sinelater perroti, assembly GCA_036346155.1. Classification (NCBI taxonomy): domain Eukaryota; kingdom Metazoa; phylum Arthropoda; class Insecta; order Coleoptera; family Elateridae; genus Sinelater; species Sinelater perroti. The sequence goes on from JARFIY010000046.1 coordinate 31,726,734, forward strand.
ACCATTGTTTCTCTGTCTGAGTCGGCGCAGGCGAGTTCAAGTCTTCCTCAACCCATGGGTGTATGTGTGCCCTAGTTTTAAGTGCATGTTAGGAGGCACAATAAGCCATTGAGGCTGCAGTGCCGGTAAGTGTTTTGTTTTCCTTTAAATTGTTTGCTACCCTTTTCTTATGTTTTATTTTAGAAATTAAAAAACTTAAAGACAAACTTTTAGTTACCTCTTCCTCAATTTTACGTCCATGGAAATTGAAACTTTTTATTGCTATGTATTTTTTGGAGAGTTTATGCTTGCATTTATTCAGTGTAATAATTGTGAGGTAAGCAACATCCATACGGCAAACTCTTCTTGACGCGCTTTTACATCAATGTGTCTTAAGCTTATTTGAAATTAATAATTGTAGTAAGCAACGGTACAGAAATAAAGTATATAATATACCATTGCCTAATGAAGAGTATTTATTATTATCGTCCATTTTCTCTAACTGATTTTATGGTTTTAATCTGAAAATTTGAAAAAGCTTTTAAATTTTAATTTTTTTTCTTAACAGTCATTAATTAATTAAAACGGTTTGTTTTTGAATTTTGTTCTAAAAATTAATGCAAATATATATTATACGACGGAAATCCGAAAATAAATCTTCAATTGGTCATCAATATCAAGGACGCGTAGATACAGAACCTTTATTATGCACATTAGAAACCTAAAACAGTACAAAAATAACGACTTTCCGACATAATCATTAAGAAAAATAAGGCACTTGTTATAAAGTCTTACAAAGTTCAAAATTAGTTCCACAAAAAATTTTGCCGGCTGGGAATGAAGCTACTTTATAACAGCATTTTGAAGCGCAGTGTTGCCAAAACGTTACGACGCAAGCCACTGTTCCATGTGCATAACGAAACTTTTCGTCAATTTCCTACACAAATTCATCGCTGACTGCAGGTGGGCGGTCACTTCTTGCCTAGTTGTTAATGCATCCATCTTTAACATGCGACACCATTGCGTACGAGACTTCCACTCTGTCACGTTTGCCCATGAACATTACATTTCGCGATGAATCGCTGCGGCCAAAAGTTTTCTCGCACACAGAAATCGTATTGCTGTACCCATTTCACATTTGTTATAATTTTTATAACAGCGTTTATTTTCAATTAATCTAGTGCATAACCTTCTTGCACTCCGCACTATCTACTGGATTACTGTGTGCAGCGTCATAGGACGAGCGTCGCTATTATCGTCTATTTTTTGCACATACGTAAACGTAGATAAATTGCCCTAGTATATCAAAGCTTCTAGTTGAAAATTGTTTTACTTACTTACTTAATCCTTATGCCCTTTTTACCGTTAGGTGTAAGGCAGGTGGGAGAAGAGTTTGTTATGTTGCTGTATACAAAATTGTTTTAAATTGAGTATATTAGACCACCTGACCGTTAACTACTATCTATTTTTAAAATCTATACTTCTTGTTTCATCTATTATGTTGTAGTAAACATTTTTGTACCTTTTTAGTTTTATGAGCTTTAAAAGAAAATTCTATATAATTCGCGCGTTTCCTGTGCTGTCGCTGAGCCAAAAGGTACGAAAGCGTGTGCTAAGTCTATGAAAACCAGGCGCGGTATCGGGTCCATGCCGCTAAACATCTTCTGTCCAGCTGTAAATCTGGTAAAACAAAACTTTTCCAAACCTGCACTAATAAATTAACATGTGTAACATAAGTTCTGGCTGCACTGTTAATTAAAACACCTACCACTCGCAACAAACAACAAATATTAATGATGTTCGCATGTTTTATAACTCACAACCTCAGATGTAGTGGCAGCCGCAATAGTAGCTGCTGCAGCCAATAATTTAGTGACAAAACTCTCAACAAACATCCATGCCTCAGTTTTATCAGCACGAAGCACCAGCCTATTATTTAACAAACACACAACCACAAAATTCGATCTCCAGTGAAATGCTTTGTGCTCCGATAATAGGTAGAACATATGTAAACCCGCAATCATTTTTTCCACATCACAACTTCGCAAATGTTTATTAATAACACCATATATAACACCAATATGTCAGTTAGAAGTGACAAATCAGAAGCTATAACCTTAAGCCACTTACAATAAGTTAGAGCACGTAATAAGAAAAGGAAAAATACTAATCCATCCCCACAAAGCAAAGATATTCAGTAACAGCAACTACAAACAAATATGAGGGACTCGCGAATATAAACGAAAAATCCCAGTCAAGTAACAAGCCAGTTGACAAAGAAAATACTTTTCAAGTTTCTCTCTTTATTTTATACTACGTAACAGCAATAAACCCATTGTTGTCTAGTGAATAGTCACATCAATAAAAAGACTATCTGTTAGATAATGCAGGGAAATAAAATCTTAAACTTAAACTTAATTTAAATAGCAAAGAAATTTTCAAAATTAAAGACATCGAAAATGCGATACTATAATTTGAAGAATCCCCAAATAAAATACAGATTTTCAAGTGCAAGAATTGTCAGTGTTATAGCCACAAAAGGAATACCGCCAGACGACGATGCACGAGATGCACTAGTACCGCACGTATCGTAAAAATGGAAAACCAGCAAAATGCGTGCTATGTGGCAGTGCGCAATCAGCTAAACACAAAGCCCTTAGGGTTTACACAGACATTCTGAGTAGAAGATTTTCGAATTAAGTTAAAAAATAACAACTATCAGCAATCAGCAGCAACCAGCTCAGATAAAATAGAACCGATCTCATCAACCACAACAATCACAATCACATCAACTACAACAGCCAAGTCATCCTCAAATACAAGATGTAATCAATGAACAAAATATAATAACATATACATACCCCAAAGATTAGTCCAATCAACTAAATTATCTAAATATCTTTCTACAGAAAGTACCCAATCCTACCAGCCAAACAATAAAACGGCAGAACAACAAACAATAGTATTGTTAACAAAGCACATAAGACCCTTAACAAAAAAACTGATTAAAAATAAAAATGACAAGTAACTTAAATATTTAACATTATTGTATCTATTCCATTGCAAGGAATTAAACACTATCACCTTCTAAAATTTAAAAAAATATCTTACAAGGGACAAGCAGAGTAATTGAAGATTGGCACGGTCCGCTCGGGCTCTCAACATGTACTACTGTACTAATCATAGGGGATTCTTCAAACATTTACGGTTCTCAGGTAACAGATTTGTGGTAGGCGGGGACTATAATGCGAAAATGCATCCTGGGGGTCACGTATCAGAGTGCTTAGTCAAGTTATTTAGGACTTACAGCTTAACTACCTATCAACATACGAATCGACGTACTGGCTCTTAGATGTAAATAAATTTCCGGATTATTGCTCCAAGTTATCAAGACATCTTGTCGTGCTTGGATCTATCTTTAGATCATACTCCAGTTATAGCTATATCGAAAAGGAAAAGCCATTAAAGTTATTTAATAAAACCAGTAAAGATATTGAGTCAGCGGTATCCTATCTTGCGCAAGTAATTTAAGAGGTAATGTGGAAAGCTACACCTGATGTTCCACCTAAACAAAAACAAGAATGCTGTCCTATTGCTGTAAAAAGGAAAAATTGCAGAAAAAAGAAGTTAAAGAAAACATGGCAAATAACTAGATACCTATCTGATAGAATGCCTTTTATTAAAGCCATAGATGAATTAAAAACGATAATCAATGACATGAAGAATAAAATAATACCGGAAGAAGATTTTGAAATTCAGACATATCTAGATACCCCATAACAAATATGACCGATGCCAAAACTGTTCACTGTAAAAGAAGTTAGAAAAACAATTAAAACAGACCTGCGTTCAAACAAGGCTCCTGGCGTTAATAACAGGACAACCTATCAAAGAACTTTTCCCTAAAGGTAGGGTTATGTTAACAATTATTTATATCGGGGTTTTGAGGCTAGGCTGGCGCAATGAAAATTGTCTAAGTAATAATAATTCTTAAGCCTGGAAAATTGTCAAATGACGCTACTTCCTACAGACTGATCAGTCTGTTGCCTATACTAAGTAAACTACTTAGAAATTTGCTTGTCAAAAGTCTGACACCTATCATAGAAGAGACAAACCTTATATTTGCTTGTCAGTTTGGCTCCAGAAAGGAGCATTCCACTATCCAGCAGGTTCATCGCGTGGTTGGTTAGATCAACCAATCTTTTGAAGAGAAACTATGTAGCACGACGGTGTTCCTAGAGGACAGCCAGGCATTTGATAAAGTTTGGCATGATGGTCTTCTTTATACACTATAACATACATTTCCTTATTTATATTTTATCATATTGAAATCCTACTTTAAATAAAGGTTCTTTCAGATTAAATATGAACAACATCAAACTGATCTATATCCGGCACGGTCTGGAGTACCCCAAAACAGTATTTTAGGACCTTTGTTATACCTACTTCATACGGCTGACATACCCACCACTACACAATCACTGACAGCCATTTTTGCGGATGATAAAGCCATCCCGGTTAAATACCAAGATAACAGCTGCCAGAATGCTGCTAAATCATCTAAACAGCGTAGTTAAATGGACCAAAAAGTGGAGGATTAAATTAAACGAAACGCAATCGCTTCACATCACTTTTACAAAGTGTAGAGAAAACACGTTTACATTAATAATAATGTACCATTGCCTCAAGTTTCGGAGGTGAAATACTTCGGCATGTATTTAAACAAAGAGCTAACATGGAGAATACACATATGGTATAAAAACAAATGGGGATCAAGTTTAGTAAACACTAAAGGATGTTCGAAAGAAGATCCAAATTGTTAATCTAAAATAAGCTCCTGGTTTATAATGTTACAATTAAAGTAATCTGGACCTATAGCACCCAGCAGTAAACACAAACATCCGAATTATTGAAAATTTTAGACAAAAGTGATAAAATCTGACTATTTAAGAAATGTTGACTTTGTGTGAAACTTGAATGTGGACACAGTGAAAGAAACAATTACTAAATACAATAAAGTATTTAAGCAAATTAGAATTTTGTAGTAATCTCCTAGCATTAAATTTTTTGATAAAATACTTCTTCTTCAAGTGCCATCTCTGCTTCGGAGGTTGGCAATCATATTGGCTATTCTAATTTTTGATATTGCTACTCGAAACAGTTGACCATAGCTCCAGCTAAACCATTCTCGTAGATTGTGCAGCCATGACATTCGTCTTCTACCAACGCTTCTTTTTCCCATGATCTTGCCCTGTAGTATAAGTCGTAGTATGTTGTACCGTTCTCCACGCATGATATGTCCCAGATATTGGAGTTTTCTTTCTTTGACTGTATTTGTAATTTCCTTCTCCTTTCCCATTCTTCTCAGTACCTCCAGATTTGTCATTCTATCCGCCCGCGATACTCTTAAAATCCTCCGGTAAGTCCACATCTCGAAGGAGTCAAGTTTGTTTAATGCGGCTTGATTTAACGTCCACGCTTCCATACCATACAAAAGTACACTAAACACATAGCATCTGAGCAGTCGTATTTTTAATGGTAACGACAGATCCTTACTACAGAAGACGTTTCTCATTTTTAGAAAATTAGCTCTTGCCTTTTCTACTCTTGATCTTATTTCTGGCGTGTAGTCGTTGTTTTCTGTAATTAGACTTCCTAAATAAGTGTATTTCTTGACTCTTTCTATCTGTTCTCCTCTAATTCTTAAGCTGTCGTTGTTGTTATTGTTTTTACTGATCTTCATAAACTTCGTCTTTTTGATATTGAGAGATAAGCCGTATTCCTCACTATAGTCAATTACTTTATTCATTACCCTTTCTAGATCTTCTAAGTTTTCAGTAATAATTACGGTATCATCTGCATATCTTAGGTTGTTTATTGGTCGTCCATTTACCTTTATTCCCGCAGTTTCAGATTCCAGGGCTTTTTTATTATTTCCTCTGAGTAGGCGTTAAATAGACTGGGCGACAGAACACAACCCTGCCTGACACCTCTTTGAATTTCAGTTGCTTCTGATGTTTCGTTTCCTATTCGTACTGTAGCCTTCTGGCTGTAATATAAGTTTGATATTAGTCTTATATCTTGATAATCTAATTTCTTATTTTTGAGAGTTTCTATGAGTGCGTCGTGTCTAACTCTATCAAAGGCTTTATTATAGTCTATAAAGCATAGATATACACTTTGGTTAACATCCAAGCATCTCTGAATAAGCACGTTGAATACAAATAATGCTTCTCTTGTCCCCACTCCAATTTGAAAACCAAACTGTGTTTCACTGATATCTGCTTCTAGTTTCCGGTGTATCCTAGAGTGAATGATTTTTAAGAGAATTTTTAGTGTGTGAGACATAAGACTTATAGTGCGGTAATCACACCATTCTTTGGCATTAGCTTCCTTTGGTATACATACAAACGTTGAGATTAACATTTCTTGAAGTATAATTCCGGTTTTATATATTGTGTTGAATAGATTTAACGGTATATCTAGATTCTCTTCGTCAATTAGTTGTAGGAGTTCACTTGGTATTTCATCTGGGCCTGGGGCTTTACGATTTTTCATTGTTTTCATTGCATGTATTATTTCGCTTTTTGTTATGTCTCGTCCTATATCTTGGTTGGGTGTGTGTATGTTCGGGTTTTCTTCTCTGATCTCTGAATAATTCTTCTATATATTCTTTCCACCTACACAATTTCATAGCATTTTCTGTTATTATATTTCCCTCCTTGTTTAATAGTATGTTGGCATTCTTTTACGTGTTGTACCAGCTATTTCCTTTACTTTTTATGTAGGTTAAACATGTCATGCTTAATTTGAAGGTTTTCTATTTCTTTACATTTTTCAGCGTAATACTGTTCTTTTGCTGCTCTTATTTTGCTTCGTATTTCCCTCTGTAGATTTTGGTACATGTTTTTATTTCGATTTTTGTATCTTCTTCTTTGTTCCATTAAGTTCAAAATCTCGTCTGTTATCCACTCTTCCCTTTTATACCTTGTTTCTTTCAGTAGCTCTTTGCTAGGTTTTAGGATCGATTATTTGAAGGATACCCATCGTTGTTCTGCTTTGTTTCCTGCTTCAAGTTCAGTATTAATTTTTGATAGATTTTTGTTGATCTTTTGTTTTAGCACTTGTTGTAGGTCTGTTGCCTTGAGGAGTTCTACATTAAATTTATTTTCGTTATTCCTTATATTAACCTTTTTAAGGTGAGATGAAATTTGGCAACTAGGGGTTATGATCGGAAGATACGTCCGCTCCGGTATGTTTTCACAGATCTAACTGCGTTTCTGTATCGTTCATTTATTAATATGTAGTCGATCTGATTTCGAACAATATTGTCTTCGTTGTCTGCAGGAGATTTCCATGTGTATAGCCGTCGTTTAGGCAGTTTGTAAAATGTGTTTAGTACTATGAATTTGTTTTCTTGGCAAAACTCGACTAGACGATCTCCTCCTTCATTGAGAGTACCAAGTCCATAGGGTCCAACAATTGTTTCAACTTTCCCTTCCCCAATTTTGGCATTTATATCACCCATGACCATTGTTATATCTCGTGTTGTTGTACTTTTAAGTACCTTTTGGATTTCAGCATAAAAGTTTTCAATTTCATCGTCTTGTTTATCTGCCGTCGGCGCATAAATTTGTATTATATTAAGTTTTCCATGACAAGTTAGTAGCTGTAGCAAAATAATTCTTTCTGAAACAGGTGTAAAACCGATAACTGATTTATTTGTTTCTTTATCGACCATTATTGCAACTCCGTGTCTATGCTGCCTATCGTTGCTTCCTGAGTAGTAGATCTTCCCTTTTCTGATTGCATGTTCTCCTGTGTTGGGCCATCTAGATTCCGAAATTCCCAAAATGTTTATCTTCATCCTACTCATTTCTTGTTCGACATTTTGTGTTTTACCAGGTTCATACATGCTGTTAACGTTCCAAGTAGCGATCTTTATTTCTGTCTAATAAAAGACTAAGCCAAGTTAAACCATTAGACCTAACGTACAGGTTTATCTTGCAATTAAGACTGTAGTTTTTTTATAGTTTTTGTTACCAATGTAGTAAACTAATCAACTCACCCCAGTTCATGTTATATTTAATCACTTACTTATTAGATTTTATATACTTTTACGTAACCATAATTTTTGTTTTCTTATTACGAAAATTTTTTTAAAAACTATAATTTTGTTTTTATAAACGTTTAATGTAAAATATATTGCTAATATATGTAATTCAATGTTTTAGCCAAAAAAGATAAACTACTCTGTTAAATTATTAATATAATATTAAGTGTAAGCTTAAAATAATTTGTTAGCAATTTTGGTTAATTTTCTAACTTTTTCTTAATATAAATATAATTACTCATAGTTTTTAATTAATTACTATCTTTTTAGAATTGTAAAAGTTACTGAACATAAAATTTTACATGTTGTTTAGTTTATTATTTTATTCATAATGTTTTAATCTTTAATTTCATGGTTTGAAATATACCAGAATTGTAATTGCATCTCTTTCATGTAATCTGTGTGTCATACATCTCTGGTAACTCCAATACAGCGACATTTCGATTTGTAGTCCAGCATCTGCTTGGTTCACGTACAATTACTCCGACCACATTAATCGACACACTCGCTGATTACACGCAGCCACACCGCAAACTATCCGAAATCAAAGGAAGCCCTTGATACCCCAGAAACGGCGCCACAAGATAATTCAATAACGACCTCTAATTGAGCAGGAATGCCAATGCGACGCCGCCACCAGCAACTAATTTGCGCGTCGGGCGATCAAAGGACGCGTTTGCGTTTTGGCCGCCGCAGAACGGACCGGCATCACGACAAGATGATTAATATGTCGCCAGACAATGTACAACAATGAAGATCTTCGCCGAGATTAATTGGCGCCGCTGCTAATTCCCCTGTCACAGCCACCCGCCGACTTATGATTTATGGCGGAGCGTTGCAAGCAGCGAAAGACAAAAATGGCCAGAACTTGTCCAAAGCTCAGGTACAAACTGTTGAAGTTGTCTGAATTCTACTTCTTTCATTAACTTTAACTCGTTAAGTGTAGGATATGAAAAGAAGATGGCAAAACAACGTCTTTTTTAGCAAGTTATTAAACATTCAGCCAATAAATGTAAATAATAAAGAATTAAAAAGTTAAAAATGTGTTAAAAATTTTACCACGCCTTTTTAAATTGCAATGTCTTCATTAAATAAATTTTTCATAAATTTATATTTTATAAAGCTTTATAAGTGAAAGATAAAAACAAATATGGACCACACTTAAAGCCAAACTTATGGGGACAAAGTAAGGCATATTTTATATTTAAAACTACAAATAGTTTAATACGAGCTATACATTACAATTCTTAGCAAATTTGCTTTAATTTTTGGTGTTTATAGCAACACTACAATGAATTGTAAATATAATTAAAATTTATTATTGAAGAAGTTTTATAAAATTACATGGTTGACAACAATAACAATAAAAAATAAAATATATAACAACCACAAGAAAAGTACATTAAAAAATAAGCAAAACAAGCTCTAGGCTGTACTTGTTTATTTTTTGATATTGATATGGAGTTTGTCTTATTAACTTTCTACATCAGAGCTTATAGTAAAAAGTTAATGAGATTATCATCCTGTCTGTCTGTCTGTGTGTCTGGAGACACTATAACTTCCGTTCTATTCAACGGATTCACTTCAAACTTGCCATACACATCTTAGGTCAGTACCTTTCATGGGATTGATTTTCAGCCAAATCGCAAGCGACCGTTACGATTTCGCACCCCTGTAGAAAATTTCCTTTACGGTATTACACCGTTCTTTTTAAGCCTTCGAGCCAGACCTTGTCGAAGGCATGGGCGATATCAAGGAAGACAGCGATGATGTAACTTTTGTTTTCGAATCCCTCTTCTATTTTTTCGGAAATTCGTTGTAGCTGATGTAGCGTTGAATATGATTTCCTAAAGCCAAACTGGAATGGTGGTAGTACATTGAGTAGCGTTAGTTCATTCATTAACTGACAGTGGATGATCTTCTCTAGGACTTTCGAGAGTGTAGTTAACAGGCTTATTGGCCTATAACTGTTTATCAGTTTTTTATCTTTACCCAGCTTGGGAAAGACCAGTATGTGGGCGTGCTTCCATGCTTTTGGGAAGTATCCTTGCCGGAGACATGCATTATATACAGTGGCGAGGTAGGCTAGGGATTTATTGGTAAGGTGAGTTAATACTAAGTTAGTTATGAGGTCGTGTCCAGGGGATTTTTTCTTTGGGAGTTTGTTAACTTTCTACAGCGGAGCTTACAGTAGAAAGTTAACGAGATTATCATCCTGTCTGTCTGTCTGTGTGTCTGGTGACACTATAACTTCCGTTCTATTCAACGGATTCACTTCAAACTTGGCATACACACATTTTAGTTCAGTACCTTTCATGGAATTGAAAATCGGTTAATGGCAACCGGAAGTGACCGTTACGATTTCGAAAATTCATGTCTTTCTGTGTTTCGAACTGACCTATTATTTTTAATTTTATTGCCAAAACAAAGTCTTTGAGTTAAAAAATATAATATATTTATGAATTTAATGTTTTATCAACTTCTAGAACCGATATTTTATTTAGATTTATTTTAATTATATTTCTTTTAGGTACTATCCATACAGTAGCCACCATAAGTATTTTTACATTTTGTTTTGAAAATAACTTTCGCCAATCGTTACCATTTTGCATACAACTACCGATCATTAAAACGCACGCCATAACAACTTTTTTCATAAATATGAATTTAACAGTAAAAATGATCAAAACGGGCAAAACGGAAAAAAATGACATATTACAATAACAATTTCACAGCTCTAACATAATATTCAACAAACTTCTAGTAAAATCAACAAAATTTATCTAATATTTTGTTGAAAAATTCCTAGACTTAATGACAGTAGCAGATGTGAATGACATGGACTCCATGAATTTCTGGTTGCAGGTAGGGGTGATTTCTTTCCATTTATCCTCCAATTGAGCAAACTTCTGGTCCGTATTTGCAGCTTTCCATCCATGAAATTTGCGTCACAATTCTTTCCATATGTGCTCGACAAGATTCAAGTTTGGTGACTGCAATGGCCACTCTCGAACTTTTGCTTTTCGTTGGCGGAACCAGTTGAAAACAAGGGTAGAAAAATGCTTTGGATCGTTGTCTTGCTGGTGGTTCTTTCTTCTTGTATATGGAAGCATGTGGTCCTGCAGTATATGCATGTAAATAAACCGATCTATTATTCTACGAATTCTCACAAGAGAACCGACTTCATCGAGCGAGAAGCAACCCCACACTATCAACTTTCCACCGTCATGCTTGACGGTAAGGAATTGTTAACGAGGATTGAATTTCTGACTCTCCGGACGTCTCACACATAATATTCTATCCGATCCGAAGATATAGAATGCTGATTCATAGCAGAACAAGTCCTTTTTTCTCTGCAGACGTCCAGTGAAGATTCTTCTTCACGAAGGCGACGTGTACGCAACGATTCTTGACGGAAATGAGTGGCTTCTTTGCAACTTCCATCAAGTCTTGCAGTACAGAGACAACTCTTGATAATTGTTGTAGACAGTTTCAGGTCATGATAAGTATACATTTTTTTATTTATGTCGACAAAGTGGTCTTGCCAGATCTTCCGGAGAGGGAGTATTATGATGCTTGCGAGACTGGTACCGCTTTATGATGTTGTAAATTGTCGGTCTTATAACGTTGAATTGCTTGCTCACTGTAGCTACAGACAATCCAAGCCTGCTGTTTTTGTAAATCGATTGACGCACGGCGTTATTGAGCTCGCGTGTTTTATCGATCTGCAAATAAATATAGAATATCATGATAAAATATAAAAAACACAAAAACCACGCAAAGAATGTCAAAGTAATAAATAATACATTAAAAGTCAATTTTTCTCATTAGAAAAAATCACCATCATGATGACAAATGTACAGTACTCTCGTACCATACCACACACTAAAAATCAAAAGTTGTAGTCTAGCAATAATAGCATATCAAAAAACCACTTTGTGTAGATTTTCAAAAAAAAGTTTTGTTTTGAAGAAGTGTCCTGAAAAACAAAATGTAAAAATATATAACAGAGCAAATCTACGCTATTATGTGAAACTAAAAATATAAAAAAAATTGACTAAACACAAATTTATATGAAAGTTAAGTTATGACAATACGTTTATTAAAATTGAAGCGATACAGAGAAGATACTGGTGAAATGTTTTACATTTTCAGAATTGCTTAAATAATGTTTCCTAGAGTCTTAAAAGAATACTAATAAAGTAACATTGTATCGATCAATAAGTTTATTTTTAACACTTAAATTTATTGAAGAAGCTGAGAACAGTGTTAGAGGAAGGCCAATTAAGTCTAGGACATTTACTTTCGAAACAAACTCGGAATAGTAGAACAAATTCACGAAGTGACCAAAAAAATGAATGACAGCAGGAAATAAATTAATGCTTTGTAACGTACTAATAAAATCTATCTATGGAGTTATGGGATACAACTTTGAGGTATAGCCAACAACAGCAATATTGCAATTAGTGATATTGCACTATAGTGTGTTTCCTATATAGTAAGACATAAGTGATTTGTGCGTACGTTCAATCCAAGAAATATTTAAAACAAGTGTTAAGTATGACGACAGAGCGTCCGATAAGATTATAGATACAACTGTCGAATTGAGACATTTAAAACGAGTTAAACTTTTATATTTGCCCATATTTTTGAGTTTCTATTATCCAAAAAATTAATAGTTACAACTCCTATTCGTCTCTATCCATCTTATCAATGTACGATAATGTAGAAGAAAAATTGCCCAAAATACTTCTTGTAGCTCTACAAGATAATTTGTATTTCTTTCGCGAAGAACTGATACCTATACATAAGAATTTAGTTACATTTTTTGCATACCTTTGTCTTTAAAAGACTAACATAGAAATCGTTATGCTCATGCTTCATCTGGTATTAATATTAAGTAGTCTATACCACAAATATTTAAATGTGTATATTAGATCATGTATTGCAATACTTGAGAGAAAACAAAACAGTTATGACACAAATCCTACCTCGTACGAAAGTAGGTTGTCTCTTCCATATTTTTTATGAAGCATTCTATATTCAAATAAGATGCATTAAAATGCATAATCAAAATCAAATTGCTGGCAACCTCCTTTGAATTGAAGAAGTTAAATTGCAGCCTCATTTGTTATTCTCATTTGTATGTATATAGTTCGGAGAGCGCATATTTATGACGCGGAAGCTTTAAATTACAATCGCCGCAGCTCGCCCGACACGGTATTGAGATTTGATCTAAACAAAACTAATCTGATTCCGGCGTCCAACAAAATTAGTTTGTGACGCAAAACTTGCGAAGCAGTCGTTCCGGCAAATATTTACCTTGCTTCTTCTTGTTCCAGGTATGTACCGCAGGCTCGCGCTGCTGCCATTTGTTCCAGGTAAATATCTACAGCTATCATTAAGTAGGATATGGTTCGGATTAAGGGTTGAAGGAAGGCGCGCTGGATCGGGAAAGTTGGCCTAATCTATGCATAGTTTTCGGCTTACTTTGCGTTATTGTGTTTTCATAACTTTGGAATTTTTAGGTTGCACTATATGAGAAAACTATTGAGTAAAATCTACAAATGCATTACAGCTCCGGTGTTGTCTTTAAGTGCTTAAATCGTTGCTAGAGCATCAATGTAAATTTTATCTTTGAAGTTTCCATTCGATAAATTACTTGTCCTTGAAATTTCTAGCTTAATAATGCGATTGTTTCTCTGCTTGTGTAACATGTAGCGCCGTTTTGTTAGTGATAAAGGTTCTTCATCATCTTAGCATCATTCATTATAAGCATACCAAACTGCAGCTTAGATACAAAAAGATTTTTTGACTCTTTCCCTTAGATTTTCAGAACTCTAGATGCAACAGTTTTACTTATTTACGTACTCAGTAAAGTAAAATTTTTTTAAAGAAATTGAAGTCAGTTTCTGAATCTCCAACACCAAATTAACGAATCTGCATCGTTGTTCGTAATCTATTGGAATAAGTCCTTATATAGGCGGGACTTTATAAGTCTTTAGGTTTAAGCTTTGTGCAATAGTTCATGAGATGCCCAATTATTGTAAATACTTTAAAATCGATAAATCCGAATGTTCTGCAACACTTTTAGCTGCAGTTTCGATACTTTAAAGAGATCTAGATTGCCAAGCATGTTTTAAGTTATTTACATCCAAAACTTGACCTGAAAGCTCAATATTCAATTATTTTTTGGATGAAATGTAGAGTATTTACAGATTGTCTTTTAACTTTTAAAAATCTAATTATTAATGAAATCTCTATTTTGTGCTACTTGACACGTAAGCACACAAAACAGCTCAACTAAAAATTAGAAATTCTAAGGTCAATTAATGGCAAACACTTCTTTGTGTGCAATATAAGCTGGAGAAATTATTAAAAATTAATGTTTAAGAATGCAAATGAAAATGGTCAATTTTAATCGGTAATGTGCAATATTTTCAAACTTTTTGCCTGTAATTTACTTTCAATACTTACAGCACGTGTTGTTACAACAGGACAAAACAACATCTTAAATAAGACAAGTAACTAGCCTGCGAATTTGAAAGGGCGTAAATTTTTATATTTTAAAACTGTTTTTCTTCCAGTGAAACTATCCATTGTTTATAACTTTTCCATTCTCAATTTTGCAAGTTTCGTTTTTTCCTTCACCTCGTCTAGCCAAGATCTTGGTCTACCAGGTTTTCCTAGTCCTGTTGGACTCCATTCTGTTACTCTTTTTATCGACCTGTTATTTTCCACTCTTCTAAGATGCCCGTATTAAGTTAATCTTTTCTTTCTCAAAGTAATTAAGTTATGTCTTTTGCTATAATCATTTTTTTCTGTTTTTTATGTTATTCCACGACACTCTCTCCAATATTCTATTCTTACTGCCGTAAATGTATTTTTATTTTTTGTATTAATTGCCATGTTTTGATTCTGTGCGTCATTATGCCCCTTATCATGGTATTGTATATTCTTGTATATGTTATTTTTGTAATGTCTATTTCACAAAACAGAATTTAATTTTCTTATGCCTGTTCCTGTTTTCATCTGTTGCTAGATGTTGTGCTTTATCAAAAATTATTTTTAGTATTTTAGCACATATCCCCGGTCTTCTTCCTCCCCCGCAATTACCACCTGGTCATAGCCAAAACTCAATCTATTAAAGAGTTCCGATTGAGACTCCCGTGTCTTCACATTTCATTTTCCATTTCTTTAGTGTATGTTGAAGAAATAGTACAAATGATGTCGAGCAACCTTATAAAGGGCCTCTGATCCTTTCGAAGCTGCTTGTGATCGTTTAATTTTTACATCGATTTTATTTCCATTGTATACAGTCAGTTAAGTAAGAGTATATTTGGCATAATTATCAGTTAGTAAAAAGTATCGCTCTAATTCTTTCGTGAGTCGATAGAGAAAACCTTTGTCCTCGATACTTTGTTATAAAATATTCTTGATAGAGCAACGCGTAAAGCACCATGAGTGCCGCTTATGCGTCAGCGCTATTAAGCTGTGTTCCTCTGTACCCATCCGAAAGGTCCAAAAATGTCTCATGCAACGGCTAATGAGTATATGAACAAGTCGAAAACATTCATCGGCATGTGGGTGCAGCGATATAAGGAGACAAAAACGCTTGACGACTTGCCGAAACGTGGCTCGATAGTCTTCTGAAGTCGAAAAACAAATCGTAAATTTGTTTTTGCGGAACCCGGGATTAACATTGCATCAGAATTAACAGAAAGCTGTGGATAAATCGTACGTACCTATCCGAACTCATCTCCGTGCGCATGATATCAAATTCCGTAGTTCAGTGAAGAAATGCAAAGCTTCTGGTAGGGGGAGGTCATTGCCTTCTTACAGAATCCAGTCTTCGGTTGTTTTTTTTTTGATAAACCAACGTTCGATAGTCGGTAATAAATGTTTCTTATAAATCTCGAGCATTTTCGGACCGTTTAGGTTGCACGTAAGCAACTTAAACCATTTTTGATAAGGAGCTGTTTAATAATCAGCTGTACCAACTTGTTAGTTCAGGTTGATCAAGTTTATAGGACGATATATATATATATATATATATATATATATATATATATATATAAAACTTTATCCATAAAAATTACATTGCTCCAATTTCGGTTGATATTGTCCTTTGCCCAAGCGAGTCGCTCGTCACATGATTTGCACCTAACAAAGATAAAATCCTTTGCAATAAAAATATAAATTTAAATTTAAAATTTCGATTAGAATGGTGCTATATATTTTCGATTCAGTTGTACAGTCCTAAGCGCGGAACACATTATAACTTATTAGTAATATGGAAACGAAGTCTAGTATAAATAAATGTTATAAAGTGTAAATAAAAAAATGGCAATGAATATTAAAAAACCGGAATATTACGCAAAAAATATGAGATCTAACAAACAATTAAAAAAATGAAAAAAAGAAGTATAAAAAGAAGAATATTGTGATTCAGAAATTTATGTGACTGGAATAAAATCACCTCTTCTTATATTTTCTACCTCTTTCTTATCACACTGCAGTTAGTAAAATCCAGATAGCTGTAACTTTCGTTAGTAAAAAAAGCACAAAAAAAAGATTTTTGAAGAGCTTAAAACCTCTTAGCATTATCGGTATATAGGTATTGTCCATACTATTAATCTAATCATAGATATGCTGTGAAGAATATGAACTAAAATTTATTTTTTGTTGAAAATATACCGTTTGTAAAAATATCCGTATAATGTGTGAGGCTTTGACGAAAAATCTAAGCTTAGGATATTTATTTCTTTTAGGTGAGAAATGCGAAATTCAACGTTTTTCTGCACAAGTAATAAATTATGAAGAGAGATTAAATTTCCGTACTTTTTGATGAGCAATGTTAAAGTTTTCCTGATACTTAACTACAGAAAAGAAAATATAGAATATCCTATGGTAAATCAGTAATTTCTTGGCTGTTTCTCAAAAATAGGGACTAGATCGATCTCTAAAACTAAGGGGATGACTCATAGAGATGTAGTGTTTATTTTGAAGCATGAATTTCATACGTTTTTTTTTGCACAGAAAACATTATAGAGTTTGATACTTTAGACGCAAATATTATTAACTTTTTTAGTTTATAGATACTCTTAAATTATACGGTTAAAAATAAATTAAAAAAGATTAGAAATAGAAATAGATAAATCAAAAAATATCAAATAAATGCCTAAAAAAACCCGCAGAAACCGAAGAAATGATATTTCTAAAAATAGAATTTAAAGATTGTATTACTATTCTTGGCTTGAATACTAAGGCAAATATCTTTGGAAAAAACTGGCTGCTTTCGAGGCTTGGGGTTATAGGAAAATCCTATGAATATCATAGACAAAAGAAGTGTCAAATATAGAGGTCAATGGAAAGGTGGGAAATAAACCAAAAGTTTTGATAGTTATCAGAAAAAATAAATTTGAATATTTGAGATATGCAATGATGGGATAGAAGTAGTACAAGGTAAAATTCGAAGAAAGTGAAATTTGGGCGGGACTAGACTCCCCTAGTTTAGAAATTTATAGTCTGTTAGATAAAAGCGTGGCGGTGATGTTCGGCAACACGTTTATCTCAGACTTGTACCTTGTTTTTGTAAATGTAAAGGCAACCTTTATCGTAAATATTTTTACAAAGAAATCGGCAGTTTATTTGATTTAGTAGCTAGATTTTGTAAATTAAACAAAATTAGTGTCGCTTGCGCTTCATACTACGAGGTTGTATTTTTGTACTCACACCCCAATGTTATAAAAATAATTCATACATCCGCCGCAAACAAAAAAATCGCGGCAATTTATAAGCAAGTGGTAAATCAGAATTTACCCGTACATAATGACGATGAAATTCCAAATCGTGGGTATTCTGGAAAAGTGTCAAATAAAGTCGAGAAAATGAGTCTCACTTTGTTTTTAAATAATCCTAACTTGGTTCTCTGCAAAAGTGTTGAAATTTACCCAAAAAACGTGTTGATATATCATACGATACTAAAGACATATAATATCGACGCACTTCTTAAAACCTTTGTTGAGTGACGAACGCTTTGCAAAATGTCTTGCGTGGGCGCAAAAGAACTTAGATCGTGACTGGGACAACGTAATCTTCTCCAGAGATGCACTCTTTTAGGCATTTCCAATCAAGAAACGCTTCTGGACAACATCAAGAGGCAGATTGCTTCAACGGACCGTAAAACATCTGGTCAAGGTTTATGTTTGGAAATGTGTCTCATAAAAAGGTTTCGGTACTTTATATATATTTACCGACAAATTGAATTCCCAAAGATACACCAAAATTACAGTAAAGCTTTATTACCGACTGCAAAACGCTGGTCTTGAAAAAAAGGCGAGGATTGGAGTCCAGGAAGACAACGACTCGAAACTTGTAGCTCGTGGAAGGAGCGAAATGGTGTTGTCACTTTGAATTGACGGCAAAATTGACCCTGCATTTTAAATCACGGGTCGCCCTAAATTCGAAAAATTTTGATGTCTCTATTTTTAAAATAAATATTGTGGTTTTCTCAAAACATCCGCCACGTTTTTATCTGACAGGATGTAAAAAAATAGCTTGAAACCGTGTAGAATTGTTTAGAGCGGCGGTCATTGAAGTCCAAATAGTCATGATAGTTTCCAACCTTCGATAGAAGAGGAATCAGAAGAAGAAGAAAAAGAAGAATTCATGTATTGAGTGGTTTTGTGGGAGGGGGGAATATTATTAGTGTATTTTATTACCAATATCAAGTTATTGAGAACTATTTTATTATAATGGTTTCATAATATTTATATTCTCCCGCTTTAGTCAACTATCTAAATACATGTTGTCCCTATAACTTGCAATCATTTTCGAATTTTCATAACATGATTTTACTAAATATTTATTATTTGGTATTAAAGTTAATGCGTTAGTCTGGCAGGCCGAGGCCTGTACGTCGCGGCTGTCATGCTCTCTAGTCTTCAATATAAAGGCTATTATTCTCCATTATCTTTTGCCAGCTGTCGTATCTGATCAAAGTATTATTTTGACTTATTAAAATCAAAGAAATATTTAATTTCATCAAAAGACTCAAATCGGCGATCATGTAAGAAGTGATTCATTGGATCGAAAGAGACCATAATCAAATGGAACAGTGTTTGGACTGTAAGATTGATGTGAAAAAACCTCGACGTAGTTCAGCTTCTCAAACTTCCCCTTAATTAAGTAATTGAAGGCAGATCTTAATTCGCCTGTTAGCCTGTGCTTCGGTGTGTTCTTAAGGATCCTGGGACTTTTTGTGAACAAAGTCAAGCTGATGACAGTTTGATGGGACGAAACTCTAAGAATATTTGTTGTTTATATTTGATTGTCGACTAGTACAAGGCATGTCTTTGAGATCAAAATATCCTTCGTTAAAGCGCTTGAACCATTTGGTCACTGTTAGTCGACCAATGGTTTCCTCGTCTTCAACTTTACAAATTGCATCGGCAGTATCTCTTATAATCAGATTTTTTTTTCAATAATGACGGAAAAAAACCCAAAGTTTACAGTTTGTAATTAGTGCCGGTCATCTTTAAAAGCAATTGAAATATTTGGAAGACACCCTGATTATACAATAAAAATTTTTAAATGTTATCTATGTCAGTTTAACGCTTCACTTCCGTCAGAGCATCTTTGCAAATTTTAATAGTCTTTTTGAAGTATACCCATTTTTTCATATATTGTAGTGTTTTTTTTTATATCTATCCGTTAGTTATTGTATTGTTTCATTTTATTTATTTTTATTGGTTTAATAGTTTAATAGTTCTATAATTTTTTAAACCAATTTTATTTTCTTTCTTATAAATTAGTAAATGGGTGGCACATCTGGTATGGTGGATATAATTTTAAAATAAAACACATTAACGTATTATTTAGTTGAGAAATTTTTATTGACTTATAAAGTAAACATATTGAGATTAATTATGGAATATGATGTCGGCAAAATGGCCGCTACAGCTGTGCTGGCATACCCCGACCCTTATAATCAAATTTTTAAAGACTTCTTCCAAGTCGGTTGGCTCAATTTCAGCAGATGGATTTCTGTTTTTAGTTCAGGAATCGTTTATAGTTTGTTAACATACACCTTGGAACTTACAAATTACAGAGGACAAATCGCATGGCGTCAAGTTGCAAGATCTGGGCGGTTAATTAATGTCAGCATTTCTGGAAATCACATGACCAGAAAAACGTTACCTTAACAAATTGATGTTTTCTGTTGCTGTATGGCATGTGGCACCATCTTGTTGAAACTATATTTCTTCAAGGTTCATATCGTTTAATTGATCTTACAA
Organism: Sinelater perroti; assembly: GCA_036346155.1. Classification (NCBI taxonomy): domain Eukaryota; kingdom Metazoa; phylum Arthropoda; class Insecta; order Coleoptera; family Elateridae; genus Sinelater; species Sinelater perroti. Next base: position 31,747,125 of record JARFIY010000046.1, read on the forward strand.
GAAGTTTGATATCATGTTACGATTTGGTACTCCATTTACAGTTAAACCTTAGTCAAACTCATTCTCAAAAAAGAACGGTCCAATTACACCTCTAGTCCATAATTGACGCCAAACAGTTGCTCTGTATTGGTTTTTCATAAATAGCACAATAGCTTACTAATGGTGTATAAATAAGTTCTCAGCTTTTTTCTGCAAAATTAAAGTTTTATTTAAAAACAAACACAAAGCTTAAGTATCAAAGTATTCTCAGTTAGCATCGATGACCTTTTGCCATCTTTTGGGTAGCTTGCGAATTTCCTGGTAATAGAAGCTCACCGGCTTCGAGACGATAAAGTTATCGATGCATTTTCGGACTTCTTCTTTTGTTTTAAAGTGCGTATCAGCCAAGTGATGCTGTAACGACCGGAATAAATGGTAATAGGAAGGGGCCATGTCTGGGCTATACGCCGCATATGGGAGAAGTTACCAGCCTAACGTGAAGATGTGTTCTTGCGTCACCTTCGCAACATGTGGTCGGGCATTATCATGGAGCAGGATGACTTTGCGACTTTCTTGCCCAGTAAATGGCCTCTTTTCTTCGATTGCGTCGCTCAAATTGATGAGTTGCTGTTGGTAGCGATCCGCCGTAACTGTTTCACCTGGTTTTAAGAGTTCATAGTACAGCACACCTTTCCAATCCCACCAGATACAGAGCAAATTCTTTTTGGCGTGGATATTGGGATTTGGAGTCGATGTCTAAGGTTTGCCAGGGTCTACCCATGATTTTTTGCGCTTGGGATTGTCGTACAAGATCCATTTTTCATCGCCCGTAATAATTTTATGCAGAAAATCCTTTTTTCGGTTCCTTGAAAGCAAATGGAGTGCGGTGTCACGCCGTCGATTTTTGTTGTCTTCGGACAGTTTATGCGGAACCCATCTGCCTTCCTTTTGTATCTTACCCATTGCATGCAAACGTATGGAAATAGCTGGCTGAGTGACGCCAAGCTGTTCTGCAAGCTCTTTTTCAGTTTGCGCATTGTTTTGATCCAGCAATGTCTGCAGCTCATCGGTGTCAAATGTTTGAAGGCGTCCAGCGTGTGGTTGATCTTCAAGACTAAACTCTCCTCCGCGAAATTTTTGGTACCACTTTTTGCACGTTGCATGACTTACAGCATTCTCACAGATCATTTCGGTGGCTTCAGCACCGTTTTTCTTAAGATGAAACGCAAAGTGGATAGAAAATCGAATATGCTCTTTTGTGATTCCCATTGTGAACACAGCTGATTATTGAGGCTACGTGCATCAAACGCCAAATCGCTTGATGTTTCTAAAGAGCAAATGTCATTGCTTTAAAACCGCAAGAGGGCGGACTAATACGTTACATGTAAACTGTGATTTGCGTCCTGTGAAATCTAAAGCTGAGAACTTATTTATACACTTATTAACAAATCTATCAAAATAAAGTTTATCGTTAAAGATCATGTTTTTTAAAAAAAAGTCATTCATTGTTTACGTTGCAAATGGTCTCGTGGCTTGAGTTTCTAAATTAATTGAACTTTGTAAGAGTAAAGGTAAAGGTTTATTGCTAATGTTCAATTGTTAAGAACGATGACTTGTTGATGTTCTTGGATTCTCATCGATACCTTCACTGGCGGCTGCAATGTTTTCGGCCTACCACAGGATGAAGACGAGGTAGAGTTTGTTTGTTCATAACCAAACCAGTTTTCTCAAATTTTTTAATTAATTTTCGAGCGTTAGGTTCATTAAGTGAATTATGGATACCAAGAATTCCATGGACTTTTCGAACAGTCTTCGTAAAAGTTTCGCAAAAAAAGTGATGTATTTTAACAATAATAGTACTTTGTTCTATTGTATTTCAATTCATTTTTAGTACCCCTGACCACTGCGGATGAGAAATGTTAAACATTAGAGTTGCCAACTTAAATATAAAAAAATGCTGGGAAACTTAAATCTAGCGTACCGATGAGCCACCCATTGCTTCTGTTGCATTAGTCCATTCATTAGATGTCCTTTTTTTAATAATATACTTGCTTTCCAACAGGCGTGTATATTTAATAAATCTGTTATTTCTTAGTTCAATTAATGATTGAATGATGTCACGGACACACGGTGCTTTTTGTTTCATTTTTCTTCAATGTCTTCAGTTATTACTTCAGGTATTTTTTAAATTATCCTTTTTTTTGTAATTCACTAACTTTAGTTTTTTAAATCATGGATCATGGATCGACAATGTCGATAGAAATTTTTGTAATTTTATTTTTATCTGTGGTAGCAGTACCGTATTATTTTAAATTATGTTTTTAGCATTTTCAGATTGCTCTTGTTTTCTATTATTTTAATTATATCTCATCATTGTAACGTCTTATTTCTCTATACCTTTCTGAATATTTGTCTTCGTTTTTAACTATTTGTTTTTTTATTTACAAAAGAATCTTTAGTTTTATGTACTTATTTTACTACTTTTTTGTTGAGACTTTTTATAGCAATTTTTAACCCAGAACTTTGCATAGTATTTATTATTTTCTTACATATACTTTTCATTGACTCACTGTTCCTTATTTTACTATACCATATGTGTCTATTTAGTTGTGATATGCCCTTTTATCTTCTTTCGGTGCTTCACCCTCAACTTGCAGCTTTATTGGTTTTGTAAGATTCTAAATCTTTAGTTTGTAATTTACTCTTCGTTTATGACTAATATGTCTTGCATAATTTCAATTTTGCTTTCATCGGAGCGAATCTATTTTCTTCTTAACCTTTTGTTACAGCTGTTGTTTTTCTAGATAGTTAAATAATATTTTATTTTTATTATTCCTTTCCTCGTATCGAGACTTATTCATACTGTCTTTGTTAATTTGCTACTTTTGCAATAAAGTTATTGATTATCAAATTATAGTGAGTCTTGTCGATTATCTATGCTTGAGTTGTTTCTTTATACAATTGGTCATTTTTTTATGTTTACTTGTGGTAGGTAAAGAAACTTGTATGCTTTTTATTGTTACTTTTTTTGATCCGCTATCTATTTCTATTTTATTGTTTACTAATTTTTTGTTAATAATGAAAGCTACTTTTTTCATTTTTTTTTCTAGCTTTTATTATGACTATTTTAGTATAGCCAGATTTCAGTTTAACATTTCCTTCCTTCGTTTTTCTTACTTTAAACAGTCTTAGAATGCCCCACTTAATCTTGTTCATTTCTTTTCCTTGTTATTCAAGTTATTTTTCTGTGCATAGTTGTGATATTGTACGTTGTAATTAATAGCTTATTTTCCCCTCCCCCTCCTTTTCAGAATCTGTGATGTTGAGTGTAGTTACAGTGCAAGATTATGAGAACTCAACTCGACTGGGATAATTCTGTTTTATGATTTAACATATCTTGGGAATATCTGGTATTAGGTTGCGGTAGGTTGGTGATGGATTATGGGAAAAAGAGGAATAAAATTTAGTATAAATGGTAAATAAAGACTAGAACATAATTTTCTTTAAAATACGAGATTAGGATGTAATCAAGGCTCGCATTAGCAGGTTCGCTTTCTTGAAGTAGTACTGTCCTCTACCGGGACCTCACAATAGTGACCGTGTAAGAATTAATACACAAATTCTTGTTTTAAAAGCACGATAGTCACGAGGTAAATGCAATTATCCTGGGTCCGACTCTCAGGTTAAAAGCAACGGTAAACACAAAATGCTCTTCAGTTGTTACAAAAGCGCCTTTGATAGTCGTAACTACATTTTAGTTCTTCTAAATTAACGGGTTAGGTCAGCCATCTACTTGATCTACGCCCATGGCTCATAGATTCATAGTACCGCACAAATGTGTAGTTAGAAATAGGCTAATATAAAAGTACCAGAAAACTAAACTCTTGTTTAAATTTGCATTGTATAAGAAACAACATATGTATTCGCATTTTTCGTTTGTTTTAAAGGTTTATGTGCAAGTTTAGGGCAAAAATGTGCAACACTGATAGTTGCAATTATGCTCCGGATTACAACCCGGTCGAGTTTTTGGTGTTACTAAAATGTGGTCGAATAACAAATACTTCTTTTGCTTTATTACTTTTGTCTTATTACAAAAAATTGCTTATTTTCCACACTTTTCTAAAATACAATACTTTATTAAAATTGTATACTATAGTTGCATACTACTGAGTATATAAGGACGTTAAAGTCATTCTAATCGCAGTAGATATAAAAATATAATATTAGTAAACTAAATATGATCGCTATTTTATAATAATTTTAATAATATAAAAATAAATACTGTGTGAATTAAGTATTTGAATCAATAACAATTTGTTCATTTATAAAGATATATATGCAAACGATTACTGCACAGTTTAACTTAATATTTTTTTTAATAGTGCATTTGAATTAAATACAAGTTTTACTTCATTATAGTAGCCTATGAAAAATTGTAATTAATTATATAACTAGAAACATTACATTTTTAATGCTAAACTGCAAACTTTAAGCATCGTTGAGTATTTGTGAAGTGTCAGAACACTACGGGACTGGCTTGATTACTTGATGATATAAAAACAGCAAGTGAGTGATTAAAAATAAAATTTAGTATAAGTGTGTTCAGATTTATTATTAAATTTTTAGAATTTTGTAAGTTACATTCATCACTCTTCTTGTATCATCAATTGTTATAAACAACAATTACAATAATTTTACCCATTTAAATTAAAAATGTCTATCTATATTTTTAATTTCAGTCAGTTTTGTTTAGTTTTAGTCATTTCAAAAGTACCTATAGTAATTATAAATAAAATTGAATACTAAAAACTTTGAATCCGACCACAACTCAGAAATATCATGAGTAAAAGCCTCATAATTGATAATAAATGTAGTTAGATAATGGAATTCTTGTAAATTGGGGATAATTATAAAAAAATCTTGTCTATGCGGATATACACAGCTTCCATTGTTTGGGTCCTTAAATAAGAGTCGCGACATGAATAGCGTACCTGAAGGCAACAACCATGTCAGAAAGCAAGAGCATCCGCCAATTACGCAGAAACAACCTATAATAGCAAGCCCAATCAAGTCGAAAACCGTAAACAGCCTTTGTTTCTGTTCCGGCTTCCCAAAATACGCGGACTGTTTGGGTTTTGGACACAATGGAGCGGCAAGTGCGCTTCAAGCCGGCCGGCAATTAAATCCGCATAATGCCACTCCGCCATATTCGCAGCGCCGGCTAATTCGCCCCTTTATTTTCGAAGAGAGCCCCGGCGCGAAAAACTGCAAGATGGGCCGAACGCGTCCAAGGCCGTGGGGGTGAGCACCTACAGATTTAGCCCGTATGACCTTCTGTCTGTTTCCAGTGTCTAGCAGTAGGTCAGGGGTAGCTCTGGCCAAAGCGAGGTCAAAGTTCGGTCGTCGCTGCGGATGCAATGCTGCTACACTACCCCATCGATCTACTCCACTGCCGTAACCGTATTATGACACCCCTTTTGGGCGGCCCTGTGCCACAGCCCGTCAGCTCTCCCTGCTGCACGGGTCTACAGAAAACTATTTTTATTGCAAGCGTTTAGTTTGCCCAATTTTTATAATTTAGTTTTTGTAATTAGATAATAGCAAGCAACTTTATTTGATCTAATTAGCATGAAAGATGCTTTTCGCTTTTTTAAACCAATAAATTAGCTTATTGATAGTAGTTCAGCATATTACAATTATCTAACAAGACGTTTAATTGACATTTATATATATAAGCAAATATAATATAACGTTTTCCCAATAGAGCAAAACAGTTTTTTCATAAAATTGCTATTGATTTCTGTTAATATTTAAGACAAAAATTGGTACAATTGTCTATCATACAATAGAAATATTGTATTGTATTGGCAAGATTAAGGGGTATAAATATAGTCCAAATTGCCGGACATTTATTATTAACATTTCTATTGGAAGGCGGTAGATGCTACAAATTATTTAATAGCGCTTTTTAGTAACAATACAATTTTTCGATTTTATATTAAACTTATAATAATGTTACCTGCTAATTTGTATAAAATTTAGGCGAATTTTTTACTTTATTAAATATTTATATTTCATTATTTTATCTGTACTTTTTCTTAATTTTCTGTCGTTTCTTATGCTAATATATTATATAAAAATGTTGTTTTAATCTTAGTGTACACGAATTAGTCTTTTAGAAAATCAATAGACAAAATTTTCATCAATTTATATAAAACAGAAGAAAATATTTAAACTACACTTTTTTTTAACTATGAATATTTAGAAACAGTATATAAAAGTTAGAAAAATATAGCGGCAAGACTCATCTAAGTTTCATTCTGTCATAAGTGATTATTGCAACATAAGGTCTAGCATTTTTCTGAAGACAAATTCTTCTTTCTGTTACAAGTATTATAAGGGTTTTTTCAGCAGATATTAGTAATGACTGTTTTCAAATTATAAATAACTTATTTCAAAGTCGCCGAACAAAAAAACCTACTTGTAATTAGTGGCGGCATTGATGTTTGTTGTGAAGAGTTATTGTTATTGAAATTTAATCAATAAGCGAAATGAGAAAGGCACATCGTAGGTTAATGTAATTTGTATCTGACGTCAAATTGTGGTATCTATAACATAAAACACTAAATTGACTAAGTAGTCACAAATTTAGGAGTTTAAAAGATGTAGCAACAATGTGGGAAACAGACATAGATTCACACCATGCTCGTCTTAAAAAAGGAAATGTAAGCTAACATAAAAAACACAGAAAAAATAAAAACTTATTAAATTAAATGTAACATAAAATGGTCCAACAAGAACGAAGTAGTAGATAGTGAAAATTCAATTAGAACTGCAAGCAAAATATGAGATATGAGCAACATAAGTGTTGAACAACTTTAGGACAAATATAAAAATGATATCATAGAGAAAATATATAAAACGACGGTATAAGAAAAATCCGAATAAAAAAATGGATGTCAAAGGAAACGTGGGTCTAACTGACATCAAAAGAAAAATAAAATTTGGATTATCAAGTGAACAAAATAATTACGATAAATGAAAGCCATATATAAAAACAGACAAAAAGTAAGGGAAATTGCTAGAAGAGACAAAAGAAATCAGCAGGAAAAAAGCTAAATTGGCTATAAAATTAAACTAAAGGGTTTTCCAATAAGAATAATATAATTTTGAAACAAAAAGTTAAAACTGCCACTAGTGGTCATTTATGTTTAGAATAATCTGACAACTCATCATAGTTAAATACAGGCTTAAAAAAAGTTTGTCAAAGATTTTATGGAAATAAACGTTTTTTGTCAACACTGGAAGTGCTCTTCGCGAAAGCGGTGGTTCACATAATCGCCCTTCTGTACATGCTATTTGTCCGTTCGTTGAAAAATTTTAAAGGAATTTTTTGCGATGCAAAAATATTAACAAGACGTCGAAGTGCAAGAAATGTAATAAATATAGAGAGCATTGCTGTTATAAAAGATAGCGTTGCAGAGGTTCCAAAAAATATCGGTTTCTCGTCGTGCTCAAGAATTATGACTTAGATGAACGACAACTATTTTATGAAAAAAATTGAGTTTACACACATAAGATTGTGTTGATCCAAAAACTGAACCCACTGGACTATCGTAAGCACCGCGACTTTCCTGCTTGGACTCTAGAGCAACTTGAAACGGATCACAATTTTGGACAAAAAATTATCTTTTCAGATAAAGCTTATTTCCGGTTAATTGGATATGTTGACAAACAACATTGTCCTGTTTAGTGTAAAAAAATCCGCAAAAGATTTACAAGAAGCCTTTGCATTTGTAGAAGGGCACTGCATTGCGTGGTTTATCGCATGGTGGCATCATCGGACCATTCTTTTTCCAAAACGAAGCAGCAGAAGTAGTTACAGTGACTGATGAGCGGTACCGATTAATATTAACAGATTTTTGTCGTCAAATTTAGAGGAAATTAATTTGGAGGGCATTTGGTTTTAACAAGACGGTATCATATGTTTTACTGTTAATGCAAAAAAATTTTGATGAAATTATAATTTCAAGAAACATAACTGTCAGGTGGCCTCCAAGATGTTGTGATTTAACTCTTTTAGATTACGTTTTGTGGGGTTATTTGATATCTATAGTCAAAGAAATCAAGGATATCAAAATTGAAAAACGAATAAAGTTCGGATGGGCAGCTTTTACAAAATTAAGCAATCAAAAATATATAACTAATTTATTTTGTCAGTAATTACATATGGCGCACAAACTTGGATATTTACCAAATAAATGGTAAATAAACTTAAAACATCTCAGAGAGCTACGGCAAGGAGCATGCTGAGCTCATTATTGCGGGACAGAAAAAGAAACAAATATATAAGAAGTAAAACCAAAGTAATAGACATAGTAGACAGTATATAGTAGACACGGCCTTAGATCTTAAGTGCGACTATGCAGAGACACATTGCCCGGATGAGAGATGAAACAGCAAAATAACGAAATAGAGGTCGTGGACCGTAAGGCAATTAAGGAGAAGACAGGTAACACCTTGGTATGATGATATTTTTTCGTGACGATGTGAAACAATAGCATAAATTGGCAGTATCGTTGAAAAGGAAACACACTGTCAGAAAGCCATAAATATGCATCTTTAATTTGAATGTAAATGGTAAACTAGTTATGAATTAATAAACGACAATAAGAAAGCAAACAAACAATTATCAAGTATTTGCAAATAAATATTTAAGGAAAATTCTTGCTATTTATTAGCCCAATACTATCTTAAATATGTATTTATGGAATCAATGATTACGGATGTCCAAATAAGGAAATGGAGGATGATTGGGTTACAAAACAAGCTGTGGGGTATACAGCCAAGGGTATAAGAAAACAAGAAAGACCAACAATGACAAAAAGAGACACATGGCTCAAAAACTGTAGACACTGAAATGGAGGCTGCTGAAGAAACCAGCACAAATCCAATTGAAGCAGTGAAAAAGTGAAACCACCATACACTGTTTTCAAGGGCAAACAATTTTAAACAGCTCAACGATTTTATAAAGCATCGCAAGAAGTGGACAAGAAATAAAGTATTTAAAAAAATACTAATTTATCTATCATGGATATTGAGGATTGGAGGAGATTTAAAAGCATACTTTCAAAAAGAGGGATAGAATTCCACACCTACACGGAGAGCGAAAGCAAAACGCATGCTTTCGTACTACGCGGATTAGATCACGGACCAAATCTCCAACAAATAAAAGAGGAATTGGAACGGAGGTAATCCCTGCAAATAAATAAGTATTATAGAATGCATGGCACGTGTAGACAGGCCTATCAAGTTATAACATTAAAAGATATAACCATAAAACTCCTAAGCCAGCGCGTAAGAGCCGTGGAATACACAATAGTGCATTGGGAAAGACATCACAACAACAAATTAATAACGCAGTGGCACATATGCCAAATGTGGGGACATGCCACCTCTATCAAAAGTGCAACATGTAGAGGAGCCCCATCCAATGAATCAAAGCTTCAAGCCAATTCCAGCTCCATCCGTTAATCCGTGGACATCAAAAGACAAAGGAACGCCAGAACAAAGCAGACCTACCTGAAGAAGTAATCATTGACAAAAGGCAAAGCCAGGGACGTCGCCTACTTCAGGTAGAACAATAAAAAAAAAAGAACAATAATTAACCACCGACTGCCGACGCGCTCCAAATAACCCACAACATGCCTCGCAGGTGAATTCACCACCCTTAACAGTCTAGTCGACGTGTCGGCTATGTTCGTAACGGTTAGAGATTTAAATAATAAATTAAAAAAATGTGTTAGACCATTAGAAAAATTTAAATTATTTAATGCTATTATAGCAAATCTACAATTAAATACAAGTTAGTAATGTGGAATTGCAACGACCTAAAGGAAAAAATAGGGCAAATTTTTTAGGTTCATTAGAACAAATAATATAGAATCGTGTTACTAAACGAGACTAGATTAAGAATTAGTAATATAATAGACATTAAGGGGTACGTAGTTATTAGTTATTACGTTAAATGATACGGAAGTGACAACGTCACACTTGTTATCAAAAACAGCATACCCTTTGTACAGTTGGATGGTATAAACACCACAATAAAAACAAGAGCTATTAAGTTACAGGACAATCTAGGACCTAAACACATTTAAAAAAAATAACCGTAAGGTTGTAATTGCAAGAGATTTAAATGCCGATCATATGTTTTAGAAGTGCAACAGAATTAACAAAAACGGGAAAACTTTATTCGACTACATGCAAGGCAATGACGTAATAATCCTCTATCTAAATGTTTTAACCCATTTTCCAGAAAATAATACCAAACAGTCGTATTCATAGTAAGAAAATGTCAACTACCACTCCCAACCGGTAACTAATCAGAACCTTGATTTTGGCTACGATCCACTGCAGAGAAAATCAAGCAAAGAAAACCGCGGCAGGATAGTGACTTAATTCAAACATGACCTAGACAGACATTTTAAAGTTACACTGGTTATAACCACCCCCACACAACTAAAAGAGCTAACAAACAACTTTACGCAAACCATAACAAACATAAAAACGAAACATAGCAAACAAATCACCATAAAAGACAATAGAGACGCTTTACCACCAAATTTATTAAATAAAATAAAAGATAAAAACAAAAATTAGAAAAATATGGCAGAGCACACGCTATCCGCTTGCATTGATGGAATGAAAAGCGGCTGCTTGTGACATCAAACGCCAAGAGAGTATAAAAACAATCAACGGGCTAAAAGATTTTTTAGCGTTAAACCCAAAGCTATCGCTCTCTGGAAAATAACCAGATACTTCAAACGTACGCTACCCTTACGCTAAAACGCAACGGAGAGACGGCCACCACGGACGAAAAGAAAATATCAATGCTAGCCGACTCATTCGAACGCGCACCCAACGAAAAAGCGCCCGACACGACGGAACAAATGCGACTTATTGACAATTACATTACCACAAACGACGATAACAAAGACAAAATCATGCACAAATTGTACCCCATACCAACGAACCTTAAAAACATAATAAATAAGCTCCCGAATAAAAATGCCCCAGGTCTAGACAGTATTGAAAACTTCGTAAACAAAAATTTATCAAAAAAAGCAGTTGTACAATTAACCTACTTAATCAGTGCCACCATAAAATTAAAATACTTTTCGACCACCTAGAAAATGCCAATCCTTCTTCCTCTTTCCGTATTTCTATCTGGGTCTATCTATCTGAGTCTTCAGGAGTTCAATATTAAACTAAAGGTGCATCGTGTGGTTGGTTCTCGGGTTATCAGGCCGTGGTCGAAGTTTAGAAACTCTTGACATTTTGTCCACAACTGCGGCAGACATCTTCAGAAGAAAATCTTCTAAGGTTTTTTAAAAGATTTTCTTCACACGATGCACCATAACACCGGCCGTGAAAAGCCTTCGCATCTATTTAAAACACTAAAGGGTTGCTAAGGTGAAATTATTGCAAAATTGAAGGTGACGTCGAAATAAGCTGACAGAAGACCAGAATTCCGAGGCTCTAAGAAAGAGAACGGTGAACCGGACCGTAAGGGAAAATACTACGCCGTGGTTTACTGTGGAAGTGAAAAAGCTAGCCAAACAAAAACGGTTCCCATATTTAAAATACATAAGGAAGGTATAAAACAATAAAAAACGAAGTGAATAACAAGATTAGAGAACTGAAAAACGATTAATAGGCTAGTTTCACTGCGGATATGAAACACGATTTATGGGAAATGTTAAAAAGAGGGAAAAGCAAACAAATGAATGCTCTCAGATATCTGCTATAAATGAAGATATATAAGTACAATACTTTAGAGACCTATATAATGAGAACAACTTATTCTTTGAAAGAAATACGATGACCGAAGACGCAACAACTTGAAAAGAGAGATCGTTAGGCATAGAGCTAATGAGAAAACTAAAAAGTAGGAAAACGCTTGGATCTGATGGGATACCAAATGAACTGCTTAAGTATAGCGGTAAAGATCTATATAACCAATTGATAATATTGTTCCAATAAATAATAGAACTGTTCCGAACGAATAAAGAAGAGCATAACCATTCCTATACTTAAGAAAGGTAAAAAATACAATTAGCTAATTATAGAAGCATAACGCCCCTAAATTCCACAATTAAATTAGTTACTCGCACCATCAAAAACATAATCTTAAAATACATCACAATTAATGAAGAGCAGCAGGGATTCTAAAATAGCAAGTCAGACACAGATGCTATATTCACATTACGACAGGTCATAGAAAAGTTCAGAGAATTTAACAAATTAGCCTTTATATATTTTATAGATTTGCCCAAAAACTTACAACCAAATTAGATTTGCAGATATCATTAACATTCTGAAAAAAAAGATAGTGCATTTGGAATAATTAGGGGAATACAATAATTGAACACAAACGCGATGACAAAGGTGTTAATTAACAGCTTAAAAGCAGACATACCAGTGGTTATAGAAATACGACAGAGTGACTCTCTAAACCCACTGCTGTTCTATCTTGTGATGGATAAAATCATTGATAGTGTCAAAACGGCTATAAAACGGTCAAAATCTGCTATAAATTAGCCATAGACGACATTATAATTGAACAAGCCATGATATTCTAGTACCTGAGAGTAAACATAACAGCGCGTTAAAATAGGGTTAGTAAAGTAAGGCACCAAATAAACAAGGCTACAAGAACATCTGCAGCATTAAAGACACAATATGGAACAATAAACATATGGAAAAGAAAAGTAAGATACTTATATATAAAACCAGTGTATGACCAATAACAAAATTTGCTGCCGAAATTACAGCCGACACCGTAAAAACAAAATCCATGCTAAGAATACCCGAAATAAAGATTCTACAAGGAGCCTTCAGGTTATAACACCTCCGATTTTTTTTCTCACAAACTAATCACATGAAAACTGTGAAACTTGTGTCACTTCTTACGCAATCTCACTGCAACCGAACATTTTTCACAAAATCCACGCCATGATTCGATATCTGTTTCTTTAGGAGTCTGCTTTGACCACTGAAAAATCGCTAATGCAATAGAGGCACGACTAGTAATTTTGCAACCACGGGCAGTGTCTTTTATAGTTGGAAACAGCCAAAATTCGCTAGGAGCCAGGTTAAATGAGTAGGGAGCATGAGAAATCACTTCAAAGTTGTCAGCATTCGCTGCTGCTCTACCCCAAAGTAATATACCATATGACATAATACTATGGAAGTAACTAAAATAGACAAGTCTTGCAGTAGCTACGTCTGTTAAATGTCGAATCTTTCTGACTGCAAATACTGCTGAGCTAAGTCTACTGTTCAACGCAGTTATATGTGGACCCCACTGTAGCTGAGAATCAATAGTTATTCCCAGGAAAGTTGTCTTGTCATCATATTCTAGTATATTATTATCTAACAAAATATAATTTCTTATTTGTTTAACATTCGGCAAAGTAAATTCAACACATTTAGTTTTCTTTACATTTAATACTAAATTGTTCGCTGTGAACCAAGTTAGAATGTGTTTGAGGGTGTCATTTACGTCGTCAGTTTTTGAATCCCTTCTATTCACCTTGAAAAGAAGAGACGTATCGTCAGCAAATAACACCACATTGGTCAAGTTTTGTACTGCATAAGGCAGATCATTTATATAAACCAAGAAAAAAAGGGACCCAAGATGGATCGTTGAGGGACACCCACTTCTACAAATGACCCTTTGGAGTTATGTCCATCTACTTGTACTATTTGGATTCTATTACTTAAGTAGGACGCAATTAAACTTAGAGCTTTGTCTCTTATACCATAGTATTTTAATTTTAAGAGTAATGTTTCATGGGCAACGCAATCGAATGCTTTCGAAAGATCACAGAAGACCCCTATTGTATCATCAAAATGTTCTCAAGCATTGAATATATGTTGAAGTAATTTTACACCTGCATTAATAATTGAAGGACCTTTGGTGAAACCATACTGTTGATCGTGTAGGATATTTTTTAAATTAAAATGTGATAGCAATTGTGTCAGAATTACTTTCTCAAAAATTTTACTAAGAACTGGTGTTGGCAAATGAGAACGCAACCATATTTATTATAAGTTGGCAACACCTATATTCAATTAGGTACTCTGTCTATATCTATGATTTACTTGTACGTTTCTAACCTATATATCAATAATACACGTTCGTTGCATTTTTCATAATAATCGTTTATTTATTTCCACCTAAATATCAACATGGTAGCAGAGCGTGGTTGATTGCTACTTGTGGAAACAGAAGAAAAAGTAAACGCAGTAAAAACTAAGAAAACCGGCCGGCGTGTTTTTTGTCTGTCATACATTTTGAGGTTAACCGGGGCGGCGTGCTCGGTCAGAAATCACGTGTAAATCATAAATACATAAAGAAATGTGGAATTCAGGTTACAATCCATTTCATATCGACAGACTAGTTGGAAGAGATAACTATGCCAGTTGGAAGTTTGCAGTCCAGGCATATTTCAAACTCGACGATTTATGGAGTTGTGTCACCGGTACCAATACAAACCAAAGTAAAGAAACCTGTAAGGAAGAATTAGAGGATAGCACATACCATTTTACTAGTGGGTCAAGCGAGGACTACCAGTCTGGCGAGAATGACGATTCATCTTACATACCAGAGCAATCGATTGATCTCGAGTCACCAATAAGAAACATAAATTTACGTCCACGGAGAACTGTTTAGTGTGCAGAAACAGATAACCATGATGTAAGTTACTTCTGTCCAATACTTAATTTAAATGATCCACATGCAGCAGACGAAGCATTATCATCATCTCATGCTGACCAATGGAAAAAGGCTATGCAAGAAGAGTATGACTCTCTGATCAAAAACAAAACTTGGTCACTGGTTGATGCACTATCTGGGAAAAGAGTCTTACCATGTAAATGGGTCTATAAAACTAAAATAAATGAAAAAGGTGAGATTATCCGATTTAATGCAAGATTGGCCATCAAAGGGTATACTCAAAGAAAAGGATGATGAGACATATGCTCCTGTTGTAAGATATACATTTGTTCGATTCTTACTTTCACTGGCTGCGAAGTATGATTTAGAAATGTTTCACATGGATGCCATAAGTGCTTTTCTTCAGGGTGACATAGATACTGAGATATACGTGTCACAACCAGAATACTACAAAGAAAATGATCAAGTATGTATTTTACATAAATCAATTTATGGACTCAAACAGGCTAGCCGGCAGTGGAATCTTAAATTGAACAATGTTTTATTAAAAATTGGCTCACAGAGATCACATGTGGATCCCTGTATTTATTATTTAGTAAATAAGTCTGCAACTATATTCATTGCAGTGTGGGTGGATGATCTTTTGATATTTACAAATAATAACGATAAAACAACAGAGATTAAAAACAAGTTAAAAGGAGAATGCAGTATGAAATACCTAGGTGAAATGAAGAATTGTATCGGCATAAACATAAATAGGAAGCGAGAGGCAGGTATAATTATGTTAGATCAAGAAAAATACATAAACCTAGTATTGGACCGCTTTAATATGTCTGAATGCAAACCAGTTTGTACCCCGATAGAGGTGAATGCAAAATTTGAGAAAAGTCCTGAAGATGGGAACAAAAATATCCCATACAGGGAAGCGGTGGGATGTCTGATATATCTGGCACATGTCACGAGACCTGATATTACCTATGCAGTTAACAAGTTGAGTCAGTACTGTAATAGTCCAGGAAATCAACACTGGCTTGGAATAAAAAGGATTATGAGGTATCTTCAAGGAACCAGGAACCTAAAGCTATGCTATGTCAAAGATGACTCAAAGGAAATAACTGGATATTGTGATGCTGACTGGGCGAGCGACCCAGTGGATAGACGATCGTGCACGGGTTATACTTTTCTGTTTCAGAATGCTTGTTTATCTTGGAATTCGTGTAAACAGCAAACCGTGGCACTCTGTACGGCGGAGGCAAAATACATGGCGATGGAGGCCGCGACCCAGGAGGCCCTGTGGCTGCGACAGCTGATGGCAGAGCTCGGTCAAGGTGGAGACGGCGCCCTACTCATCCACTGTGACAATCAAAGTGCAATAAGACTGGCATCAACAGACCGTTATAAACCAAAAACTAAACATATAGATATTCGTTTACATTTTCTTAGGGAAAACATTGTTAATTCTAAAGTTAAATTTAAATTTGTAAATGGTTGCAACATGGTAGCTGATAACTTGACTAAAGGTATTACCTTTGAAAAACATTTGTTCTGTATCAGTAAAATGGGTCTGCGTTCTGTGGGGAGTGTTGGCAAATGAGAACGCAACCACATTTATTATAAGTTGGCAACACCTATATTCAATTAGGTACTCTGTCTATATCTATGATTTACTTGTACGTTTCTAACCTATATGTCAATAATACACGTTCGTTGCATTTTTCATAATAATCGTTTATTTATTTCCACCTAAATATCAACAACTGGTAACACTGAAACAGGTCCTGGATCTTTTTTATCACCTGATTTAAAAAGCGGAACTACTTTACTATGTTTCATTAAATCTGGAAACAACCCCTCATCAACACACATATTAAAAATAAAAGACAAGTAAGGCGCAAGAATATTAATAAATGATCGGGACACTGCAACTGACATGCCCCACAAGTCCTCTGAAGATTTTAATTTTAACATTTTGAATGTTTTAATTATTTCAGAGGTATTAGTATGACGAAATTTAAAATTTGAGTTATATGGTTTCACATTCTTTTTAAGCAATTCTTCTGCTATGATTGCAGATGAATTTAAATGTTCGGTTGTTTTAATTGGTATATTTGTAAAGAATTTTTCAAAAATTTGAGCTATTTCTACTGGGGTAGTAATAAGACCATTTTCGTTTTGAATATTTAGTTCTCGATCCTGCGGTTTAACTTTGCCTGTTTCAGTATTTATCACTTTCCATACTGTTTTAATTTTATTATCAGCTTTTTTAATTTTATTGCTTAAATAAATTGACTTTGCAGTTCTACAAACTTTTCTAAATGTTGATGAATATTTTCTTACATATTCTTTAAAACTACTGTTATAATTATAAGTTTTCATATCATATAATTTGAACAGCTTTTCCTTACTTTTCCTAATTCCTCGAGTGGCCCAGTCACTAAATTTGAATTCATTACCAAAAGACATGCTTTTAATTGGAAACATCTTTTCAAATTCAGTACTGACGACGTTAAAAAAATCTGAGTAACAGACGTTTGGGTTCACGTTTTCTAAATGAGACAATTTGTTTAATAAGACTTCTTTATATTTTTGAATTCGGATTTCTGTTACTACACTTTTTGTTCTTTTGATAGGTACATCAGTTTTATTGTATGGAAATGATACAGTTTGGTCACTGTGGTCAGACCTAAGACAATTGATTACAGCTTTATCGGTATAGTGACAGCTATAAAAACAATTATCAAGACAAGTAGCTGTGGTTTCAGTGATTCTAGTTGGTTCTAGAAATACATTACTTAAATTGAAAGATTTAAACAGATCAATTAACCTGGCGGTAAGCGTACATTTTGTTAACAAATCTACGTTAAAATCGCCACACACTATTAAATGTTTTTTACTTTTATTGAGTAATGTCAATACATCCTCCATTACAGATTAAAAAACAGCAAAATTAGAGTCAAGAGGAATCCTATATACGCATACAACAATATATTTCTTTAGCTCAACACATGATAATTCAATAGTGCTTTCAACCGCAAGACTCACAACATCCTTTCGCTCTTTAGCTTTTATGTTATTTTTAATAAAAATCAAGGAGCCTCCTCGTGTGGTCGTCTTACGATTGTAAGAACTAACTACATAATAATTCTTAAATGAAAACACCATTTCATAGTCCTTCAGCCAATGCTCGGTGACACAAAAGACATCATTTTGAAATTTTTCTAAAAATAATTCTACTTCCAACTCCTTGCCAAAGAAGCCTTGCAAGTTCTCATGAACTAATTTAATATAATTTTGCTTCTCCTTTATCTTACTAATTAGTTTAAATCTATTGTTTTAAACATATTTCTGCCTATGTAGTCAGTTACTCAAAAACTTACAAATTATTGTGAACGGATTTGAATATACCATAAGTGTCAAAAAATCAGTACAGACTTTTATTTTTTCTTATGTGATTCGTATGACTTTGATTCAGGTAATGCCGTAAATTTAGGATATTTTTGTTGGTGTGCTCCATAACAGTTTTATTGGATAATAGTAACTATCATACTGTTCAAGGTTATAGATTTTCCAAAAATATTGTCTATAACAGAAAGGTAAATAACTCTCATTATTAATAATTTTTAGTTTCTTGAATACAGTTTTTGATGTTGCGGGTAAAAGTGGCTCTTTATCGTTTTCTTCTTTTAATATACTTTATCACTAAATAAACTTTCCATGTTTGCTATCTAAATTAATTAAATATACACATTACACCGCCCCAAAAAAAATTGTGTAATGTTTCCTTCATTTCATGAGTCAATTCTTACTAATTTTGGGTTGAGAAAAACGAATATGACACAGAAGAATTTTTATTAGCTCTAGTTTCTGTAATATACAACAGGTATAAGTTTTTCATTTTAAAGGATTAAGAGAAAACCGTAAATATTAATTACATATGCTAACAACATTAAAAGTGATCGTTCTTTTTTTAATGGCAGTTGCATCCTAAATTGATGAAAGACCAGGCGATCGGATCCACAAAGAATCAATTGGTGGCTTCAGATCCCGTTGACGTTGTCTACACTTGAAGACCCTGATATCATGCTAAAGAAGATTCCATTGCTGTAATCTTGACCCTAGAAGTTCCGCCTTCTCCCGTGACAAATCAAGGTTTTGAATAAAATCACTCAACTCCGAGTGGCTCAATCTGTGCGGTTGAATATCTTTTTCTTCAAAATCAGGGATGTTAGAGGTTTGTTGGGTTCTTCTTCCACACTGTTCAAATTCATAATTTTGGGGTGGAGTAGGAACTGGTAAACTATCTGAATATGGAATAGGTCAAATAGTAGATGGAAGATTCGGGTATTAAACTATTCTACTTTTTTTATTGACAGTCCTGCCTATATAGGCGGAGTCAAGCAAAAGTAGCAGTCATCTGTTTGGTTTGTAGGCTTCCGCCAAACCATAGGCACCGAAAAAGTCACTGATCGTTTTTTACTTTTTAGCCATTTTTGTAATAGAACTGAACATGAGTTCCAATATATATCATGGAGCCCATGACTTATCCTGATCCCCTACCTTCATACCAAAATAATGCTGGAAGGCGATCTTCACAAGAGGCGCCAAATTGCATTTCTGTGACAAAAATGTTATTCCACCAGAAATGTAACAAGAATTGTTTACTGAATTTACACATTTCCGTTGCATGTTGATATAACAAATTTTACTCTTTAAAAACACTCCAAAACAAGAAATTCTGCACTAATTACAACAGAAACAATATGAAATTTACCGTCACAACAATAGTGTTTACGTTTATAACCTACCAACAACTAGATTACTGTTATATTTTGACAGCTAACAGGGTGCCAACACCCAAAAACAAATTTTCCCCAAACGGAAAATGTGGACTATAGATAATATAAAATGTCACTGTATCTCCAAAACAAGAGCTTATCGGTAATTTTTATGGTGATTTTTGAATTCATCAGGTGGAAACACATAAGAATCACTTATTTTTGAGACCGAAACATTTTCATTGTTGGGCAGTGTTATTATAAGGCGTAATAGAAAATTCAACTGTGCTATTCATCCGTAGTCGTAGGAACGTGCGTACCCAGTGGTAAGGTATTTTTTATAGTAAGCCCATGAAATGAGCTAAGGGTTAAAGGGTGGTTCAACCATTTCATATCAATGTTATAGGGGTTTATTTTTTTTGTAAAATTTCCAAAATTCTCTTATCAATTCTTAACCTTTTAATTAATTAACCAAATTATGATCACATTTTATAAATGTTTTTAGCTAACTAATTTAAATACTTAAAAATATGTAAGCATATGCTAAAATTTGTGTTATTATACTTCGAAGGAAACTCCTTTGTTTTGTTTTTGGTACATTGCAGCTATAAATAAAATCACTTTGTCTAGATTCACCTCCCCACGCATGTTATTGGTGGTACGTATTTCTACTTTGAAAACTCAAAAGGAAAACTTACAACGCAGGTTCAGAATGAAGGATTCGTAGGGCGGCCGCCTAAAAAGGAGATGAGATTATAGCAAAAGTTCCAAAAATATCCTTATATCTATAATCCACTGCAAACTTTATGTTAGGAAAGGTATCCGGCTGATGTATGGGGCGTAAGTGAAAAATGCTGTTCGATCCTATTTCCTGCGCGGAGGTGACGCAATTCCGAAGGAAATAAACCTGAAATGCATTCGAAAGAGTTCGATTCAGGCGACGCTTATAAGCAGAAAATATGAGCTGGAGGTGCAATAAAAGCGCGGCTGATTTACCGCGTTAGCGCGTCCGCGTACGCGTTCGGCTCCGCGCACATAAACATAACGGCGACTTAACAGGAAGCTGCGGCTGTTGCGGGAAGAACTCCGCATTATCCATTCTCGCGAAGTGGGCATAAAGCAGGCGATAGGTTTTATGATTGACTGGAGCAAGGTGCGGGTTCGCGAGCATCCTTTACGGCTGACATTCGGCTGCGCCGTAACAACTTTACGACAAAGAGGACCGTTCAAAACGATATCTGATGAACGTGCGCGGCGATCCCACGATCTGCGAACGCAGAACTGGAATTTTAAATACTGCGAACGAAGAAATATGAATCGATAGGGAAGGCGACGAAAGCCGCGCAGCGGATTAGAACGCGCGCGGCTCTATCTTTCGGCCAGACCGAGTTCTTTTAATCTTTATTTCGCAACTTATAATTTATGGCGTCAGGAAGGGGCTACGGCGCGATCTATATTTAAACACAGGATGTGGTGGCTGCTCTTCTTTAATTCGCAGGAATTGAGAGTAACTGCTGGATAAAGAATGAGGAGCGGAGACATCTGCAGCGCAAGAAATATAGACACCGAGAGGCACTTGTGCCGCATATTGTCTCCGGAATGGAATTTTTACTGAAAATGGAAGGTCGTAAGTGGAAAGGCTTATGCGTACTTAAAGAAGTTATAAGCAGTCCCTGTATAGTCATCTTTGCGTTCTGCATTCTCCAACATTACACATTTTGCTGCTAACGATAGCTTTTACAAAATGCATTTATTTCTTCGCCGAAGAAAATTGCAATTACAGTTTACCCTTCTGAGCCAATAAGATGATTAACTTTGAGCTCGATGTTGCCTGAAACGAGATTTGTACCGAACCACAAAGTGGTAATTAAATTTTTCATTTTATTTGCATTTACTGAACAGTAAATTAACGTTAAAAAATATTTTACTAAAACTTCAAGGAAAATTCTTGAAAATTTACAAACCAAAGAAATAATGGAACCTCTTCAAAAATCAAAGTAACTCGAACAAATGCGAAGACTTTTATGGCTGGTGTTTTGATATATTGTGTTGTTCGTTTTCAGATTGTTAGGCCGTGGTTAGAGTTTGTAAACTCAGCGTTTCGTCCGGACATCTCCTAAAGAAATTCTAAAATTTAAGCTACTATCCCATGAGCTTCGCTGTTATAATAGTACGCGCCTGTTAGGGGTCGTGATGGTTGCTGAAATAACCGGACTAACTGCTGACGTAAATCCGATCATTGCAGTTAATATCTCGTCATTTGCTCCTTAACAGCAGCAAACCACGATTTAGGTAAATAAAATCTGTTGTCCCTGTTAAAATTATTTTTATATTTATAAATTTCTATCTCCTCTCTGTATTATCTCGAGTAACAGTTTCTATAAACAGACAAAACTTGTTTGCCCTACTTATATTTCGCAGCCAGGATTATACAAGGCATGTTCAACAACAGCTGACTTTTCGAGTAGATTAAGTGGTAGGTGTCGTTGATGTTTTTCTATTGTAGTGGTAATCGTACGGTTCGTAGTCTTAATGTAAACGTCCTCACACAAACATGATATGCAGTATACGTCTGGTGTATCCTGCGTGTTTCTTGTGCCCTTGGTTGGTTGAAGCAAGTTCTGTATTTTGATGGTAGTAACATAGACGGTTTTTATCTTGTGTTTGTTTAGAATTCTTCCTATCCGGGCGGTAACTGTTGATAAAAGGTAAAAAAGCTTTGTCTACCGCAACCGATTCCGGTTGTATTTTGTGTGTGCATCTGTTGAATTTAACTGCTCTTTTTATTTTCATTCTCGACTAGTTATTGCTTAAGGCTTATCTAAGAACTGAGGTTGGTATATTCACCGTATCCAATTTACCAGTGTTTTTATAATAATTCTTTTTTGGCTCGGATAATATTTTTTTTACTAATTAGCAGTCTCATGGGTATGTGTATAATGATTAATAAAAATGATTAATTATAACAATAATGATTGACTATAACAATAATTGTGATTTTATTGTGTTCGCGATTAGGTTGAATTATATCTGGTGGTAATCTGCGTTTCAGTCTAGTGTGGATATTTGTTTAAAACAGTTCATAGTGTACCGCACTACTACACTCACTTGAGTTAGTAATTAATAAACGTAAAATAGACGTAAAATACGCCTAGCTCTTGATGTAGCTGTGTATTTAGTATGCACCATGGTGCGTTAATTACGCTTCTCAACACCTTGTTTAAAATATCTGCAATTTTTGTATGTCGCTTTTGAAAGTATTACACATACAGGAGATGCGTATAATGCCAGAGGTCGTAGCAGAATTTTGTACAATAGTACCCCACATTCAATTTTTAGTGTTGAATTCCTACTTATCAAGGGATATTATTGTCTCAGCCTAGTATATCCTTGCGTTAATTTATGTTTAATGTGGTATTTTTAGCTTAACCGAGTATCCAGGTAAACTCCTAAGTATTTAACTGCAGAGTCGTTTGGGTTCCAAGGTATTATACTGTTGTTGATATGTACGTTAGGGGGGCTATTAATTCTTCGCAGGGTGGAGAGGCAGGCGTGTAAATAGCCGCTCTCGTGGTGCGGTGTGGGATACGTAGTACGGCCCGTTTTGGAACGTCAACCGATAAGGCCCAAATCGTCCATTAAACGGCCAGCGCGAAAGCGGATGGGGGCAGCTACCGATATCCACCGAAAGTAAAGCCAAATCGCTCACCTGAATCGACTTCGGCTTCGGCTTCGTCTGCGATGGTTTCACGGTGGCCACCTTGATGCGTTGTCTTCCTGTATGTTGCGGGATGTTAAATGCGCCCGTACTGGACGTGATGCGGTGTGAATATGAGCGGGTTGTTAAGCACGACCAAATTGGCCGCGCTGCGGAACGTGTATATGCGGGGTATTAAGACACGACCGAATTGGCCGAGCTGCGGTTTGCGAATATTTGCGGAGTGTTAAGACACGACCGAATTGGCCGCGCTGCGGAATGCATATATATTTGTCGGCTGAGCAAAGCCCATATGCCGTTCTGTCTGCGACGGCAAAACGTAGCGGCAGATGTCAAAAGGCCGCCCCGGCATGTCGCCGCGATATAAACCGGTTCAAGGGCGAAAAGGCCGCCACACCACAGGGTAAATATTTTGGCTTGGAATTTATCAATGTCAATTTGCATATTTCATTGTTTGAACCAGAAGAGCAAGCTGTTTGTTGAATGTTGTAATGCTATCACTGCATTTTCTAGTTTGACCGCTTGAGTAAAAATGGCCGTGTAATAAGCAAATGTTGCCAGCTTTGTTATAATTTCTGGTATATCTGAGGTGTATATGATGAATAGAATTGGTCCTAGTATGTTGCCTTGTGGAACGCAAACACGAACGTTAAACGAACAGTTAAACCTAACTCCAAAGGTTCGATTTTCTAGGAAGAAAAAGATGATGGCTTTAAGGTTCATAGGCAGGTCTATGTCTAGAATCTTCTTTTTAAAACCTTTGGTCTACACTTTCTCTAAAGCTTGTGCGATATCTAAAAAGATAAAGTTTACTAATTCTCTGTAGTTGAGTGTAGGTTGAGTAACCTTTTCAAAAGCCGAATTGAATTGTGGGTAATATGTTAAAATTTTCGATACTGTTAATAAAGTGTTTATGTATGACCTTTTCTAATAATTTGGATAGTGAAGTTAGCAACTTATCGGTCTGTAGTTGTATACCTTTTCCTTGTCTTTTCCTGGTTTTGCGAACATGATCATTGGTGCATGTTTCCATGATTGTGGGAAATAATCCAGTCTCAAACAAGCATTATAAGTGCTGCTTCAGTAGCAAGTGCTTTGTCTGCTAGGTGTTGTTTGAGATGGGGTCATGGCCGGGAGTTTTATTTTTGGGTAGTTAATCTATTATACTTTTGAGTTCATTGGGTAAGGTTGGTTTTATGTGATCCGGTACAGGTAAGTTTCTTTCAACGTCGTTAATTACTTGCATACGCTGAGTGCAGGTGATTGCTAGAGTGAAGGTCTTTTCGAGGTGTGAATCAAAATCAGCAGCTTTTTCGGCGTCGGAAGTATATTTTTTGTTGTCAGATTCTGTAGTTAGTGTAGAAATTTTTTTTTTCTTTGGTGTAATATGTTTCTTATTGTTCTCCATAACCCTATGTCTCTTGGACTAAGATCAGCTATCTGTTGCTTGTAAGCATTTACTTTTATGTTGTCTAATTCCCTTTTGATTAGGTGTGTAATATTGTACAGGAGATTTTTGGTTGTGGGGTTCTTGGTTATTTGCCATTTACGTCGAATTTCGCTTTAGGTTTTGATTAGTTCGATTATGTATCTCGGGGGATAATAATGATCCGCTTTTATGTTTTGCGGGCCAATTTTGTACTGCTTTATATCGATGAGGTAATGTGGTTTATCATTGAATCTATAACCTCAGAGGTGTAAAGGCTTTTAGGATAATGTAAATTTTTATTTATTTATTTATTTAAAAACCAGTAAATGTTCTTACGGCTTGGACCGTAAGACAGAACGAAGTCAAGAAAATAGAAGCCTTCGAGAGATGGTGTTATAGAAGAATGCTTCGCATTTCATGGGTGGACCATATCACAAATGCCGTAGTCCTACAAAGAATGGGCAAAGAAGAAGAAGTAATAAAAACAATAAAACGAAGGAAGCTAGAATACTTGGGACACATAATGAGGGGCGAGAGGTACGAGGTGCTAAGACTGATAATGGAGGGCAAAATACAAGGGAAGAGAAACGTAGGGAGACGGAAAATGTCCTGGCTTCGAAATCTTAGAGAATGGTTCGGGATAACATCGGAAAAACTTTTCAGAATTGCTGTAAACAAAGTGATGATAGCCATGATGATCTCCAACCTCCGTTAGGAGACGGAACATCAAGAAGAAGAAATGTTCAAAGTAAATCCCACAGAGGTAAACGCAGTTACCTGATCGTAGGACTGGTTGTGCAAAGAAAACAGAAAATAGATTTTATAATCTAACTTAGTTCCTATGAATATTTCCTCAATATCCCAGAGATAGTCGCCCAAAGAATCGCGCTACATGGAAGAATTTGAGGGAGACCTATGCCCAATACTGGGCGCAATGAGGGTTAAAGAAGAAGAAGAAAAAGTCGCCCAAACAAAATTTAAATTTTAAATTCCCAAATTTATAACTTTAATATATACCTTTATCAATCAAATTTTATTACAACCTTTTTGCTATAATTTATCCTTATATAATAATGTACTAATAGTATTTAATATTTATAAAATATTTTACTTAACTATATATTACAGTGCAATAGCTTTTTGCAAATTTATTTATTCATGAATCAGTTGTTGTTTAAGAATTTTTTAAATTGATTTCAGTCCATTTTCCCGTTGATAAATTTTGAATCGGGTTGTTTGACAGATAAGGTATTTACAAAAGATACAAGAACTGGAAGATGATCAGGGTTAAGTTCTGTTATGACATTTTGAAACGCTAGTTTATTAAAGTTTTGTTGAAGAACGATGTCGGGAATATCGGGTTGGTGATCAGATCGGTAAGGGTAATATGTGTACTCATCGGAAGTTAAGATTCGGAATGCGTTATTTATTGCAAACTTTTCGAGTTTTATTTTATAGAGTTCATAGCTCTACAGCCCCATAATGTGTTTTTGGAATTTATATCGCCTATGACTAGTAGTGATCCAGTTTTATCGAAGATTTTTTTAATATCTTCTTCGATTAGTTTCTTTGTTCGGTTTCCTGTAAGCACATATTACTGTAATGAAGCTCTGGTCATCTAGTGTAACCTTTATCCCAGTTGTTTCAATTTTTATATTGTTGATTTCTGGGAGTTATGTGTATTCGAATTTTGTTTTTATAAGAATCGCCACTTCTCCTGCGGCTACTGTAGAAATCCGGTTATTACAGTAGGTGTAATATCCTGGAATTTTAAATTTGATGCTGTCGTCTAAGTCGGTCTCTGTTATTCAGGCGGTGTCTACGTTATATCGGGATAAAAAGGCTATAAATATTGAACGTTGGGTGTTCATTCCGTTCGGGTTCCAATTAAGGATGGTTAAATTTTGTATGACTTTTTACTTTGTGTGCGTGTGCGTGTGCGTGCGCGTGCGTGTGTGTGTGTGTGTGTGTGTCTGTCTGTCTGTCTGTCAGTAAACAGGATATCTCGAGAACCGTAAGAGCTAGAGACTTGTAATTTGGTACGAAAGTTACTTGTAGATAGGGGACGCAGTGCGAAGCTTTTGTTAAAAATCGGCATAGCCATTTGGTCGCAAGGTCGCAAAATCGATAGCAAAGCGGCCGCGAATCTAAACGGTTGAAGATACAAAAAATTCATGAGAATAAAAATGATTTGTTATCATGAGATAAACATGAATTTAAAATAAAAGTTGGTAAAATAGGAACTCGAAAAAAAATTGAAGCTCAGGATTTTTAATATACCGGGTGTTCATAAAATGTTTCGGGAAATTTATATTACCGGATAGATCAGTCCCGAGACGAACAAAAAATGACAATGAAATTTATTGATCCGAGGTCAAATAAATAAGTTGTAGCCGATTAAAAATTAATTAAAAGGGCCCATCACAGCACGCTCGGGGAGCTTCCTGGCCGACTGTGGGAGGACGGGGGGGAGCGCTTGGCCGCTAGGAGGGAGCACGCAGGCGATAATGGGGAAGGCTGTGCGGCCGAGCTCGCACGGTTACCTTCAGTGACGTAGCAAAATTTTAAATACGAGTCAATTATTGTGTTGTACTGTTTATTTTAATCAGCTTTCGAGTATTGGAAATAATAAGTTCCGGGACGAAAGCAGTGCAGGGCCGAGACTATGGACTCGATATAATATATAATAATAGGATGAGGAAAGTCGTGTGATGTTCACACCAAATTTTTTATATTTTTGGTCCATTGAGAAGTAGCGGTAACAGAGTATTTGTGATAAAGGATTTGATTTAACCTAGATAAGGTGTCTATGATGAGTTGTGTGTTATTGTCGGGTATCGTTAGTCCATTAGTTGAAGTGGTTGTATTGTTAATTGGATTTAATCCGCTCATTAGTCTTTCTGCAAATGTCTGCATGTTGTTTACTATGGGAAGCAATGGTGGTAGTTTGTTGGGTTATAATTTGTTGCTTTAATAGCTCTGTATGGGGTGAGCATCCACTGTGGTTTCCTCCACAGTTTGTACAAGTTGATGGATCATTAGATTTCCTTTTGCAGTCTGTGTAGGTGGTTGCCAGCACATTTAACGTATGCTGATTTCAATAAGCAGTAATTTTTTGTATGCCCATATTGTGGCATTGTGGTATGTTTTTCGCATTTCTTTTGGCTTCTACTGTTACTATTGAGTGGTATATTGAGGTTAACGAGTAAACTCGTTTGGCTTGTTCATTTTTAATTAGATCTACTGCGCAAACTGGCAGTGGTTTTTTATTTTAGTATGTAAGCGGGTTACTTTCATTATTGGCAAGGTTTTAATCAGTTCCTTCCTTATTTCCCGGTCGGCGAGGGAAAGTGGAACATTCTAATCGGTTTGTAGTTTGGGTTTTGATAAGTCTGATACTGTATCTCGTTTGTGGTAAAGTATTTTTTGTTAGTGTTCGATAGTCTTCGTCTTTGGTTAAGTTAATATGAAGTATAGTTGTGTTGTAAGATATTGTGAATGGTCCGGTAGGGAATTTTTATATGTCTTCTATCAATACTTTATGGTTAACTGCTTTATGCAAGTATATTGGTGGTACTTTAACTTGTTCTGTATTTTATTGTGTTTTTGCGTGCTATCATCCGAAGAATGTGTGGGTGCTATGGATGTTTCCAGCTGTGGTGGTAGATAGTATTAGTTGTTAGTTAAAAAAAATCTTTCTGCGCCTCATTGAGGGGCGGTGATAATTTATTACATTTGCGTTTATTTTGCAATTGATGATCCATTTTTAAATCATTGTTGGCGATTGTTAAAAGCAATTAATAGAAATAAGTAAAATAAAATTACTTACTGTTTGTTACGATAAGCGTTAATGTCAAGCGTATCACACTGTTATCGGAGCGCATGCACAGCGTTCGCACCGATTTACTGCTCGTACTCAACTCCCGGATGGTAATTTAACTACCTGTGAAAGTATCAGTCCGCGTCGTGGGTTTTCTGTACACAGTGTATTGTAAATGTCCATTCTCTAATATCAATATCTGTAGGTATGTTTATAATCGTATTGTTCGATTCTAGTTCTATGATAAACTGCATACTCTGGTGTATTGAATTAAGGTGTTTATAAAATTGCGGTAGTGTCTTGCCGAGTTTTCATAACACAAACTTATTTTTGACGTAGTCTAGCTATAACGCGGGCTTTAATGGTACTACTTTAATGACGATCTCTTAAAATTTTTCCATATAGTAATTTGGCGATTAGAATTCCTATTTTTATTCCGTTTTTTGCTTGTAATACACGCTTTACTAAACAAAATAACTGGACGTAAAGTACTGTTAAAAGAGCTGCAAGATGTTAAGAAAAACTTTTTTCAGTTGATCTAGGATATCTCGAATCGGAACATTGGTAAATAGGGACCTTTTATCAAAACTGACCATTAGGTTTTCCTTCTGTAACTAGATGCCTTGAAGTTGGTTGATAAAGTGTGGAGTCCTTGTTGTAACTACTAGTAAGTTTAGTATATTTGCCCATTTTATAAGTAGACCCACCGATGGCATTGATAATTGGTCGCAGTAATACACTATCCTTGTGGAATTTGGAAAGTCCGTATATTTTTGGTGGCAACGCCTCTGATGTTATTCTTTTTTTTTAGTGATGTCATACAGAAATAAATTTATGATCAATTTACGTGTAAATGTAATATTTGTGTTGTGGGATAAGATGTGAAAACAATGTAAGATTTCGAATTGGAGAGTTCCATGATAACATAAACTATGGAGTTGCCTTTATCTACAGATAATGCGTTGACGGCATCGCTTTCGTGAGTTCAAGAAGAGCATTTAATTGCGCGCTGCATATGTTCTTCTCAGACTGCTTAGCACATCATAGTTAAAGCAAAGCAGCCATATGAAACCTTCTATCAGATGAAGTAGACGAAGTTCGGGCGACTCTCCACAGTCGTATGTAGATGGAATGTTAAGGGTTTTCAAACTTGAACTACAGACTAACAGCTCGAGAAAGAGGAACACGATGTTAAGCAATTAAATATATAATAATTTTTAGACAAATATTGAAAAAGTTATATAATATGGTCTGCTAAGAAGATACAATAGAGAAAACTATAAATAATAATGGAAAAAATTATACAATGTTGTATAGAAAATCAACTGGTTGTAGGAAACTCAATATCTGCGCACAAATATACCCACGCGAAGGAAATATTAAAGCATAATGGACTATATAACTTTTAGCAAAAATATAAGATCGAAGTTAAATAACGTATAATATACACAGTAGAATTTAATACGAACATGAAAACCTGGAAAAGAAGTAATAAAAACGATCAACCGAATGAATTTAAAGAAAATCAGCAGATACATAAAGAACTAACAACGGAAAAATTAATACTGCAGAAAAAAAGAGGATTCAGACAAAGTGGGAATGTTAAAAAACGACATTGAAAACTGTAACGAAAGTATAGAAAATAAAAAAAGTAAACATTTCAAATCAGAAATATAAAAGACAAAAATAGTAAATTAATAATGAATAAGAAGAAATAGTTGAAACAAGGAGGGAACGTTATGAAGAAGAAGAAAATGTGTACGGCACGAATTATAACAAAAATATGACAATTGAAATTTTAGAAGAAGCAAAAACAGCTATTGCAAGTTTAAAAAATGAAAAATTCACTGGAAAATATAAAATAGCTTCAAAATTAATAAAGTTAGGTAAAGGACAAGTGAAAAATGATTAAAATAAATATGTAATAAAGCATGAGAAAATATAAAGATTGCAAAGGAATTGGAACAGAACAATAATACCATTACATAATCAATTAAACACCAGTGAGTGTGAAAATTACAAGGTTTTATATATTAGCTCCACTAAAAATATACACAAAAATTATAGAAAAACCCTAAAGGTATATGCTATAAGAATGATAATTGAAAAGAACACGGGAAAAGAAAAACAGTTCCATTTAGTATTTGTAGTCATAATCGTTACATATGACAACATATCAAGAGCATATACACGGAAATCATTAAAACAACATAGGACAAATAAGCATATTTGCCAAGCAAATAAAAGTACATAACAATTGTAGAAGGTACTGTAAGAATAAATAAAGAAATTTCAAAAAACTAATACAAAGAGTGAATGAGAAAGAATTGAAAAACGCGATAAATATTATAGAAAAAAGATCTAAAGCAGATAAGGTTAAGAATAGAAAAAAGTAAAGTGATAAATGTAAGTGATAAGAAAACAGGAATGGAAGAAATAAAAATTGACAACGAGATTTTGAAAGAAGTGAATGCATACCATGTTGATTCGAAAGTCGGTATTGTTTATATATTTTTAACTTCTTAGCAATTGTAATATCATTCGAAAGTTCGAGATATTTCTAGAATTTTGATATATAACACATAAACATTTATTCTTTAAAATAAAGTACGTCGACTTCAACACATTTCAATCAACGGTCAATGACCATTCGATAGAAATTCCGATCGTTTAAAAGACAGGATTCTCAAACGTCTTCTTTGAGCTCGCGCATTTGCCTTCGGCAGCACAATTCTTTTAGCAGCAACGGCAGCTTTTAATTCCTTTGTAATAATGTAGCAACTTTCTTTGGATACCATTTTAAAACAAACAGTTATGTGGGCTGCACTATATCTATTAGCAAACTTGCGTAAGCACCTTACAGTTTGACATTTTTTACCGCATACTTAGAACATCTTGTCATACGGACGCTATTTTTTTTATTTTCGTTTTGAAGATTTTCTCTCGACCAACAAAATGGAATTAATTCGTGAACATTTTCAATATATCTTAGGACCTTCGACGTGGATGATCTCAACCACAGTGCGTTGATCAACTCATTTTGACTTTTGGTGATGAATCCTCACACAAAGCGATTGTATATAGTTGGTACAATGAATTTAATCGTGGTCGTAGTTTACTGCCGGATGAATTTAAAGAAATCGACTGTGGTTCCTGCAAACATTGATATCGTACGCAAATTGATAAAACAAATCGCCGTGTGACTTAAGGTAAAATTCAAGCATCCTTATTTATTGATCATTTGATATGGCATGAACATTTAACTGTGAAAAAGCTGTATGCGCGTTGGATCCCATATTGGTCGAAAAAAATGATCAAGAAATACGAATGAGGTGCTTCAAATACCGTTTACATCGTCACAGGTGACGAATCTTAGATTTATAGATATGAGCCTCAAAGTAAACAGCAGTTGACTGTATGGGTCTGCCAAGATGAGCCAAACCCAACAAAAGTCGTTCGCGCTCCAAGCACTTCGAAGCAAATGGTCTCTTGTTTATTTTTGATAAACTGGACATGTTGCAGCCGTGATTTTAGAAGATCGTAAAACGGTCAACTCTGAATGGTACATAAGCATTTGTCTTCTAGAAGTCTTCGGAGAAATGAGAAAAAGTAATGCGCAACACCGGATCATTTCCCACCATGGCAATGTGAGCTCTTACACATCGATGCAAACAACTGAATTTTTGAGCTCAAAACATTAAATTGGTGACTTAGTCCTGACTTAGGCCCTAACGATTTCTTTGAGTTCTCACATGTGAAGAAGAAACTGCGTATGCAGCGGTTCGCTAATTTGCTATTGAAAAAAATGTTTGAAAATTGGTTTCAGCGTATGCAGCAACGTATTGGATTTCAGGGAAAATATTTTAAATAAAAATAAAAAAGTTTTAACATTAAATATTTGTTTTTATTAGTTTTTTGCGATCGATATCAAACAACCCATATAAAGTAGTAATATTAAATCAAAATTCTAGGAAGATCGCGGGGTTTCCAATGATACCAGAATTGTTAAGAAGTCATGTGTAAAAAATAAAAATAGGACTTTTGAATTAACCTTGTATCTTGAGACGGTAATAATGAATGAAGAAAAAATACATAGGGACATGCATAACAAAGTGGGCAAAGCACATTGCATAATAAATAACACTTCATTCGGAAAAAGAAGAATAAGCAAACGGTGTACCTTCCAATTCTAATGTATAGCGCAGAGAGCTAGGTAATGATGGATAAGCACAAATCAACAATAACGACAGAAATAAAATATTGGAGAAGAGTAATTGTAAAACACGCGAAGGAATCGACTGCAAAATACAATAATAAGTGAGAGTGTAAAACAGTAATAAATATAGAAAAACAGTAACTAATTTTGATATGACATATATGGAGGATAGAAGAGGTTAAATGTATTAAGATTAAGAGAGTAACAGAAATGGGGATGGAAAGACGGAAATTAAGAAAAAAGCCGAGAAGAAAATATACAAACTGTGGTGAAAAAAGGGAACAATATTATTTCTATAGGGACAGAGGTAAAGTAAAAAAGTTTAATACACTAGTCTTTCGGATTACTTGGAGCGTATCCGTGCGGTGCTAGTTACTTTTATATTATTTTATTACGTATATACATAATGCATGTTAGTTACATATAAGCCAATTGTTTGCAAAATAGTAGTTTGGGAAGTAGTAGTAATTGTTGTCATTTTAAATAAAACAAATTAATTTAAGTTAACTCTCCAATTTTTGAAACGAATTTAACTATTCAGGTCAGGTTTTCTTACATTTATAAGTTTATTATTCAAATGTTGAAACATAAAAAAATGTCGTTGACTATACAATCCTAAACAATACTAAAAGCTAGGATATGGAATTGTGCAGCAAACTTATGTTGTTGTACCCGACCGCCGCAAATACGTTTTTACAAAATTTAATACATACGAAGCTAATTTGTTATAATAAGTATAAATACAATGAGCATTGTTTCACAATATTATGCAAAAATTTGAAATTATATAAGAATATATAAATAGAGCCCTCAAAAAGAAGAGAAAAATGGGTAGAATTTTTCGGGGCCGTGGTCTTTATGGGTTTTGTCAAGCTGTAATAGATTGTTTCTTATTTTAATATGATTTGTATTTTTAAATAATGCTCTATAAGGATAATTTGATTAAAGCATTAGTTGATATCCACAGATACACCATTTTTACTCACATTTGCGCAGAAACAAAACTATCTCAGATGATCGAGATAAAACAAATATTTTGCAAGAAATGTTTGTAAAAATTAATAGTAAACAAAGTAATGAACACAAACTTATTTTTGAAAAATGTTAATTTAAAGAAAAATCTGCAAATTAAAGAGTTTAATATTATTATTAAGACAGTTAATTTCAAAAACATAATCCAAATATTTGATAGTTCAAAAGTCAGGAGAGTTTTATTATAAAATATATATAATTTGATTTGTAAATTACGAGGTTTGAAGTGTGCACATGTGTTTAGAAGCTCCAGGATTAAAGTCCAATTAGGGCCATACTGAGCAACTCAACACAAGAAAAAACGGTACAAGTAGGCAGTCATAAGTAAATTCAAACCCTGGAAGATAAAAACACAAGGGAAAATACGGATCCAGTGAATAATTAGACGTAAATAAGACCGGTGGAGATTAACTGATAAGCAATAATGTGGAGAATTCCATGAAACTAACAACTGATAAGTAAAGAATAACAAACAAACCAGGGCTACGCCAAAATCCCGAAAGTAGGCAACACACCGAACACCGAAGTGTGCAGCTAAGTGGACAAAGCACAAGACATGGCAAATATAGAGGAGTTATTGCGGCAAATAAGCAGTAGACTAGATGGAATGGACACTAAACTAGATCAGATAGTTAAAGATGCAAACGCAATAAAGCAAGTAAATAAACAATTAGAGGATAAAATTGTTAAACAGGAAATAAGAATAGAATATCTAGAAAGGAAGTCAGAAAGAAGAACCTTATAGTAACAGGAATAAAAGATGAAGAGGAGAAACTGAGAAAGAAATAATGGAGAAAATACAAATAATGACGAATAAGATAGAAGTAGATTTGGAAGAGAAAGACATAGAAGATTATACCAGGCTAGGAAATACAAGGCAGGGGAACGAGACCGATACTAATTAAACTGAGTAAATTTAGCAAGAAAATGGAAATATTAAAGAAGGCGAAGGGACTAAGGGGAACAGAGATATGGCTAAGCGAGGACTACACTAAAGAAACACAAGAAGAACGACGAAAACTAATACCAATCATGAAGGAAGCGAGGCAAAGAGGACAAAAGCGATACTGAAATATAACAAACTAATAATAAATAATAAAATATACAGTGCCGAAGAAATAAAAGCGGAAACTCAACAACAGTGGCAAAATGAGAAGGAAAAAGAGGCAGGTAGTAACTATAAAAGAACAGTAAATGATAGATCACCGAACGGAGACACCATAGAATAAAAGCTAAGGAAAATAACCAAGACTACATGGACAAAAACTAATCAGGAAAGAAACGGATGGGAAAAAGACAACGAAAATGCAATGGACACGGAAACAAAATAACCAAGAAAACAAAAATATGGAAACTAGCAACGTGGAATATCAGAAGCTTAGCAGGAAAGAAAACGAATTAATAGATGAATTGAAAGCACAAAATTAGATATATTAACTATAACAGAGACCAAAAGGAAAGGGAAGGAATAACAGAAATGGCACATGGACATATACTCGTGTATAGTGGAGTAGCAGAGAACAAAAGAGCGGCAGCAGGGTTGGGTGCATAATTAAAGAAAACCATGCTGCAAAAATAATAAAATGGAATGGATGGAGTAAGAGAATATTAACGGTAGAATTAAAAGAAGATAAAGGAAATGAAGTAACAATAATAGTAGTATATGGACCCGATGAAAATGACACCAAAGAAAACAAAGACAAATTCTGGGAAGAGCTAACGGAGATAACAGAAAACAGCAGAGGAAAAATATATATAGCAGAAGATCTAAATAGCAGTGGGTAGACAAGAAAATAAAGCTATAAAAGCATTAGAAAGTTTGGAGAAATAACAAAGAATAACAATGGAGAACGGCTAATAGATTTTTGTATACTAAACAACTTAATAATATCTAATACATTCTTCCAACATAAAGATGTACACAAATTTACAAGAGAAGTAACGAGCAGGAACGAAAAATCCTTAATTGATTATATACTAGTTGAAAGAGCTAACAGAAGAGCAGTG
Source organism: Sinelater perroti (assembly GCA_036346155.1). Lineage (NCBI taxonomy): Eukaryota > Metazoa > Arthropoda > Insecta > Coleoptera > Elateridae > Sinelater > Sinelater perroti. The sequence goes on from JARFIY010000046.1 coordinate 31,782,844, forward strand.
AAGGATGTTAAGGTTAGCAGAGAAGCTGAAATATATAGCGACCACTACTTAGTAGTGGCAAAAATTAAAGTAGAAGAAAACAAGATAACCAGCATAGGAAAAGATAATACACACAAGAAGGTAGAATTTCAGACAATCAAAACCTATAAACTAAACAACAGGGAAGTGAGCAGTAGATATAAAGAAATCATAAGCTGTAAAATAAGAGCACGACAAGAAAATATGAAAGAAGCAAAACTAGAACAATTATGGAGCATTTCAAAAATATTATGATTGAAGCAGCAATAGAAGTTTGTGGAACCCTCAAAACATCAAATAATAAGAAACAAACAGCATGGTGGAACGAAAACATTAAAATGAAGTTAAGAACAAAAGAAAATATGGAAGGACTATTTAAGGAACAGGAAAGAAGAGACATATAAAAGATACAAAGAGCAAAGAATAAGAGTGAAAAACATGGTAATTAAAGCTAAATAGGAGAAGTGGGAAGAATTTGGAGAAAGATTAGAGAAAAATAGTAAAGATAACCAGAAACTATTCTATAGAATATTAAAAACACTAAGAAGTAAGAAACCACTGAACAATGATCGGATAAGGAATAAACAAAGATGGCGAGAATACTTTGAGGAATTACTGAACCCAAAACAAGCAGAGGAAAATGTAGAAGAGAACCAAGGAGAAGAACAAAGAAAAGAAGAAAAATTAGAGGAAAGGAATGCAGAAGACATGGAAGAGGAAGATATAGAGGAAATAGAGCTACACGAGATGAGGCAAGCAATTAAAGATACAAAAATGGCAAAGCACCTGGACACGACAAAATAAAGATAGAGATGATAAAACACATGGGAGAAGATGGAGAAAAATACTACTATCAATTTACAATAAAGTGTGGAAGGAGAGGATAATCCCTGAAAGACTGGGAAATAGGAAAATACTGCCAATTTACAAAAGGGAGATAGTACGAATTGTAACAACTATAGAGGAATCACGTTATTGAGTGTAGTACTGAAGATCTATGAGCGCATACTGGACAAAAACTAAGGGGAAAATTGAGAAATCGTTATCTGAAGCACAAAGTGGGTTTAGAAAAGGCTATAGTGTACAAGACCATATATTTTCAATAAAAGAAGTTATAAATAAAACAGTGCGGTATAATAAAAAAGTGTTCTGTGCATTTTTAGACTTAAATAAAGCATTCGACCGAGTCAATAGAAACATGGTATGGGAAAGCTTGATTAAAAGACAGGTCAATAAAAGATTGATAGCGGCCATCAAGAGCATATATAACAACAATGTCAACTACGTGATGAGCAGAAACAGGACATCAGAGAGCTTCAGGACAGAAGAAGGACTGAAACAAGGAGGAGTCTTAAGCCCGGTGTTATTTACCGTACTAATGGACGACGTTATAAAAGAGTGCAATAAAAGAACGAAGAAGATAAAAGTGGGATATAGAAATCTGCAAGTGGTAGAAATAGCAGAATGCGCGTTTGCTGACGACGTAGTAATAATGGCTGCAAATGAGAGAGATCTACAAAAAAATCTAGAAATATGGAACGAAGTATTAACAACATATGATATGAAATTAAATACAGACAAGACAAAGGTGATGGTAATATCGAAGGAACAGTGTAAAATAAAAATACAAATTGAGGGAAAGGACATAGAACAAATAGACCACTTTGAATACCTAGGAGTCACAATAAAAGAAAAAGGAAAACAAGAACTAGACATCGCAAAGAGAATAGAAAAGGCTAATAAAGTTTACTACGCCATGAAGGAGAAATTTATTAACCAAAGAGAAGTGACACGACAAACAAAAATGAATGTATTTAAGACAATATACAGACCTATACTAACCTTCGGGTGTGAGACATGGGTGTTATCAGCAAGAATGAAAAGTAAAATACAAGCGGCGGAGATGAGATATCTAAGATACCTTAAGAGATCGGATAAGGAACAGCGAAGTGAGACAAGAACTAAGAATACAGACGATACTCAAATTTATAGAGAATAGACAACTGAGTTGGTGGGGACACCTACAACGCGTGAATGAGACCAGACAGGTTAAACAAGTATGGAAAGCAAAGGTGGCAATAAATAGGGGAAGAGGAAGACCGCAACAAACATGGGATAGCGTCGTGGGAAAGATATTAGCAGAGAGAGGGAAATCGTGGCAAGAAGCAAGCTTATTAGCTCAAAATAAAAAGGAGTGGAGTAAGTTTGTGTACCAAACAAGTGAGGGAAAGACAATACAATAATAAAACACTCTAGAATTAAGTTAAGTATTAGAAAATACATTTAGTTAACTTAGGTCTATAAGTAAATGTTAAATTACATATAGAAATTTAACCCTACACCAATTGGTAAATGGGAATTCGATAATATAATATATATATATATATATATATATATATATATATATATATATATATATATATATATATATATATAATTTGCCTACACTGTAAGTGCTATATTAACTCAAAAATAAAATGAAAAAACGAAATAAAGAGAACAACAGAAATTGCAAAAACAAAGGTTTTATTTATTTTAATGTATATATATGAAACAAGAATAATAAAAAAAGACACTACAGGTCGGTTGACAGCCTTCATAATGCGGACTTACAGAAGAAAGTTACAAATCCTTTGGAAGTAAAAAATTGGAATAGAGAGAGAACTAGTAGACAATACAAAAAAAGTTATTTTATTTCGGACACATAATATAAAATAAAAAATACGTAACATTACAATATATACTAGATGGAGATATGTTATTGCGATCAATGCCCATAAAAACTCAGACAACACCAGGGGAGACTCTCTGGTGCTTAAGCACCTACTAATTAATTAGCTTTTTAGTGATCTTTTTGGTATTACCTTATTCACGTTTCTGCACTAATCTTGCAATAATGATACTTCACTTACTACTGTTCCAAATATTATTACCTCTAATCGAATAACAGAAAATGCTTTATTCTCATAAAAATTAGTTTTTTTCCTATACCTCTTTTCGTTTATCTAATTTAACTTTGACTTTAATATGCATTTTCGTTAGCAAATAAAAGAATTAAAAATTATATTTTCTTAGCATTTCTTAATGATAACGCAAGTAAATCTATTAAACTTGAAGAACTACTCTCGATATTTCTATTCAAGTTAATGTCCACTACAGTATACGATAATAGTAAACGTGATTTCATCGTAACTGAAGGCTTCTTTACCTTTAGCTTTTTTTCTAAATTAATATAGTATGAATTATAATTAAGGTTCTATTTCGAGAAATACCAAACAATATCAAGGTTGCACAAAAACAAGTTCTCCTTCGTCTCAAGTGAAGCTAAAAATTACAATAACGTTATCTGAGTTAATTATTAATTTATCTCTATCAGAATAAAACTTTGTTATGATATACAATGTATTTCTGATGTGCTATAAAAATTTCTTTTATCCTTGATTGTTCTTAAGAAAGTAAATATTTTTTATAGTACTAGTGTAGTGTTTTTACTTTCTGCTAGTTCAGGTTTTTTCCAATATTCTATTTAATTTTATTCATTGTTGGTCCAACTTTTGAATAGTTATTTTAATGTAAATTCATTTTAAAGTATTTTAACTCTTTTGAAGAATGACCATTCTTTGTGTTCCGAGTAATTATTTAATTATTTGAGAAGGTATCAGTATGTATCTATTTATTATAAGACATGTATTTTTAGGTCTCTGAATTTGCTCATATTATTCTCATGATGTTTGAGTCTAGATTCTAGGATGTAATACATTTAAAACACTTCAGACTATATAGACATATAGATATTAGTGATTACGTACTGTAAGGGTGATTATCTGTTTTTATTTGAATAAATATCTAGACAAGTAAAATAAACAATTATGAACAAGTTAGTAGAGTAAGAAATGTATTGTGCCGCTGGAAAAATATACTTAAGTCGGTTTAGGACATTTTGCAATAAAACTATTATAGAGAGTGCTGGCATATCAAAATCATCTATGATCACTCTTTGTAATGTGTATAAACTTTTTATTGTAGTAGTATGGTTATACGTTGTATGCTAAGCAGACATTTAATCACCTTGATGGATTTTTAAGGGAGAGATGATATATTAAAATAGTACAATTTCTTTCTTTGGTGTCATGTATTTCAAATAAACAGTACTATTCTCAAATTGAATTGAAAAATGGCAAGTAAAAAATAAGATCAAATAAACAGGAGAAAAAGAAGAAGAATATATAAAATGACTAAGATATCCAAAATTAAAATTAGTTATTAGAACGCAAGTGCCGTGTTGCATTAATCGAAACAAATGATACTCAGAGGGAGCAATGTCTGGAGAATACTGCAGGTGGGGTAGGACTTCCCATTTCCAAGTATGTTTTGAAAGACTTTGCGACAAGGGGTCGAGTATTGTCATGCTCTAAAATCACTTTATCGTGTCTCTCGTAGTATTGCGGCGGTTTATCTTTCAATGCTCGGCTTAATCGCATTAATTGCTTTTGATACACATCGACTGTGATTGTTTCAGACGGTTCTAGCAGCTCATAATACACTACGCCGAGCTGGTCCAACCAAATACAGAGTATGACCTTGATGCTATATATATTCGGTTTGGCCGTCGACGTGGAAGCATGGCCGGGAAATCTTCATGATTTTTTGAGGTTATCGTAATGAACCCTTTTTTTGTTCCCAGTCACAATGCGATGCAGAAATCCCTTCCATCTTTGCCCTTCAAGCAGCTCTTCACAAGCAAACAAACGCCGTTCAACATCTCTCGGCTTCAATTAACCTAAGTTCCTTGTTTCTGAATCATTTACATGACTTTGAGGCATTTTAAAATGGCTTTTTCAGTCACTCTAATGATTCTACCAATTGTTCTTGCGTTTGACACGAGTCTTTATAAAGTAATGCCTCCAATTCTGCATGTTTAAAAACCTTCTCTCTTCCACCGCCATGCTGCTCTTCGATGTCAAAATCACCGTTCGTGAAGTGTTTAAACCACTCACATGTTCTTTCACTAAAAGCAGTCTCGCCATAATTATTTGAGAGCATTTGATGAGCTTCAGCTACAGATTTCTTCATATTGCAGCGGAAAATTAAAACCTTCCGCAAAACGACGACAATTTAGCTCGTAAACTGACATTTTCAAACGAGAATAACTTTACGATACGGACACAAATCGACTAATGTTTTGATGGGGTTATGTTAACCTATACCCAAGCTTATTGTATGACACCTACATCTGTTTATTTCCACCACCACTTACCGCTTAATGCCATTTATTGGAAAATGGCAGAAGCAAAGTTGTACATCTATTAAGTTAAATAATTAGAAATAAGTTTTAAAAAACAATTGCTTCTATGCACTAAGGGAAACAACAAAAATTAAAAAATAACTGTTCACCTAGTGTGGACAAAATTATAGTGTAAAAACGTTTTAATATTTATTAAAATTAAAATTATTATCAAAGTTATTAAAATTATAAAAGAAGGAATAAAAATGTATATATAAGTTAAATTGTTATTCTAAAAACTATTATAAAAATTGATAAGTATTGACAAGTACTTGTATGTATAATATTATAATGTTGCTTAACATTACTTTAAATATTAATAAAGCATAAAGATATAAAAATATATACTTTATGTTGAAGCTTGGTAGAAATCATTTTTACCCCGTACCACGCGTTAGCTTTCAATGCCCCCAGATATAAGAAAATTTAAAATGTCTACCTAATCTCTCACTGACACTAGCAAGGCAGATTTATGACGTAAGCGAATCTACTTTGTGGTGTGAAAGCAACTAAAGTTTTCCCATAAAATTAACAAAACAAAGCACGTTGCGTTTGCAGAAAAAGCAAGAAGAGTCTTAAATCATTTTGTGGTTAATTTTCTATCCGCAATACTTTTACAAAAACGTTTAACTTCGGGAGAGATTTGTGTTCATGCCTTTCGAAAACTGCTGCTCCTTAAAAAATTTACGCGCTGCGTTTATTCAGACAATTTACTTTTTACTGCTTGTTTATACGTTTTTACAAAAGCACAGCATTATCCTGCTACAGTAAGTATAAAAATCACTACATTGTCAACTTATTTAAAACTTACAAAAGTGTATTGTTTAACAATGAACTATTGAGCGTGATTGGTAGAGTAAGAAGATGAATATAACCGCAAAAATGAGCTAAATGATGGAACATATCAAATCTATCGCGGAAATATCGAACAAATGTACTCTGCTGATCAGTGAGGCGAATTAGAATATGTAGTGTGCAAGTATCGCATCTGCAATGACTAAGCTGACTTGAGTAGCATATTTAAATCAAATTTTGTGAAATACTGGTAAATTCATCGCAGAAACTATTCAGATAGTTTAGAAATTTCGAAAAAGATGCAATAAGTGCAATGCAAAAACGATTCAGAAATAATCGCTAACTTTCCGAAAGTGTTTTATGTTCCAAAAGACCAGCAAAGATGGCACAGTGATAATGCTGCGACATTCAATATGTATCATATTCATAATGTATGTGAAATTTTGACGGATGAATTTAACATGGATCGTGTCGCGATAAAATTTGCTCAGAGCAAAAATAACATTTTTCTACAGTAGCTAATAATAATAATACAGTAGCTTCAATCTGCTACTGAAGATCAGATTTTTTCGAAAAAGACTACAACAAAAGATGAGACAAGCATTTACAGCTATGATTCAGAAATATTTAAAGGTACCTACTAGCAGAGGGACTTTCTCTTATATTTAGCCATATTTCTACCAAATTTATAGAAATTTTATTGTAATTATAAATTTTATATTGTATGACTTGCTATACGTTACATTTTAATGCAAATAGAAAAACTTTACTTTTTGTTTCAAAATATAATATACTTCAACCATAAGAAATGTGGGGAATAAAGAAATATCAAAGCTAAAACTTATATAAAGCTTGCTCAATTCCAATTCTTAGAATAGAAAATTCTTTTAAATTGCACCTAAAACCAAGCAAACCACGGCTGCATATTATACCTAAATATATATTTTTTAATTTAGGCTGTAGATTTACAATCTACTCTTAATAAAAACCGAGTGTTAAGTAAATACTATGAAGATTACATCAGCTGGTTCAGTTGTAGTACTAGGTTTTGTGGCCATTGTCACTGCAGTTGTCTTGTGATAACCGGTTGGTTAGCGAGTTATTTGATGATATGATTATCAAATTATCATTGTACTTATTCCAAAGTTTTCTGATTTTGCTAACTACATAGGGAACTTCTAGTTCGTAGTGGAGAATATTGTTGGTTAAATACCAAAGAGCGTTAGCCAGCATTAGGGAGGTTTTTTATTGGGATTTCTAGAGGATTTTAGTATGCGACGCCTGGACGCAGCCTCAGAGCTAAATACCTTAAGAGCAAATTGATTTTAGGATAATTATATATATATATATATATATATATATATATTCTCCTTCTATGTACGAACTCTAAGCGAGCTTTTATTAGAATTATTGCACATTTAAGATTTTTTACTTTCCTCGTCCTATAATAAGGAAAGTAATGTAATCGGCGGAAATTTGACCTACACAGTTTTTCACATCTTTGGACGAAATATAACCTCCACCAAAAAAGTTGGTTTTAGCCATTGGTTCGTGTGTGTGTGTGCGCGCGCGTGTGTGTATATGTGTGTGTGTGTGTGCGCGCGGGTCTCTCTCTCTCTCCCTCCCCCTGTGTGTGTGTGTGTGTGTCTATCGGTCTGTCAGTAAACACGATATCTCGAGAACCGTAAGAGCTAGAGACTTGAAATTTGGTATGCAACTTACTTGTAGGTAGGGGACACAGTGCGAAGTTTGGTCGCAAGGTCTCAAAATCGGTCGCAAAGCGGTCGCGAATCTAAACGGTTGAACATACAAAAAATTTATGAGAATAAAAATGATTTGTTATCATGAGATAAACATGAATTTAAAATAAAAGTTGGTAAAATAGAAACTCGAAAAAAAATTGAAGCTCAGGATTTTTAATATACCGGGTGTTCATAAAATGCTTCGGGAAATTTATATTAGCGGATAGATCAAACCGAGATGAACAAAAAATTACAACGAAATATTTTGATCCGAGGTGAAATAAATAAGTTATAGCCAATTAAAAATTAATTAAACGGGCCTATCACAGAGCGCTCGGAGAGCTTCCTAGCCGACTAAGGTAGGAGGGGGGGAGCGGTTGGTCGCTAGGAGGGAGCACGCAGGCGATAATGGCGAAGGCTGTGCGGCAGAGCTCGCACGGTTACCTTCAGTGACGTAGCAAAATTTTAAGTACGAGTCAATTATTGTCTTGTACTGTTTATTTTAATCAGCTTTCGAGTGTTGAACTCGCGCCTTATTTTAAATTAACAAATTTTTAGACGAGAGCAGCGCAGGGCCGAGACGATGGACCCGGTGTAATATATAATAATAATAGGATAAGGAAGGTCATGTGATGTTCACACCAGATTTTTTTCTTCCAATTTATTTGGAATCTGTCATATAGGACAATAAGCAAATGTTCTGACAATTTTAGTTAATTAATTAACAACAAAGGATAATTAACAATCAATAAACCTGTAGAAAGTTGCCCTGTAGCTTCCATATCTTCATTAATATTTTTGAAATGGTTTAACTAACATACAAATATAGTAAAATCAATGACTTAAACAAAATTAAATATAAATATTAGGTAAGTCTAAATTTTAAGTCTGTGGATTTGTAACGTTTTATTCTGCGCTTCTCAGTTTTTTCACTAAATAGATTAGGTGTCATTTGGTTGGGGTGAACATTTAGCTTATTGATGTAATTTTCAGTAAATTTCTTGTATTTCGTTTTGATAGATTAAATTTGCAAGTCTTGCCTTATTATATCGTTAATTAGGAACTTTTGCGCATTATCAAAAATACGCAACACTTTAGCTTGAAACCGTTCTATTAACTCAATATTTGAATCTACAGCCGTACCCCACAACTGATTCCGTATAACCACACTAGTTTCAACACACTTGTAGACATTCACTTTATTTTATATGAAGAATTTGGTTGGGTCCCAGTAGCCAATATAATTTGTTTAATTTAATTCCTAGTTGTTTCTTCTTCTGCCATATATGTGTCATCAAGGCCAGAGGATGATCTACATGGAGTCCTAGGCATTTTGCAGATTATTTTTGTGGTATTTGTATGTTGTTTAATTAAACCAATAGAAAAACATATCAGAAGGTATAATAATAGCAGCTAATAAATATCTTACTTGAAAAAACAAAACATAAAAGGTAGATGACAGAGGAAATAATGACACTTATGGATAAAAGTAGAACATATATGACAACTAATCATAATAAGTATCAAGAGATAGACAAAATAATTAAACAGAAAATAAGAAAAGCTAAAGAGTTATGGGTGAATGAGCAATGTAGAAAAATAAAACAGTATCAAACAAAATACGACTTCTTTAATACACACAGAAAGATAAAAGAAATAACAGGCTTAAACAAAATAAAAACAACAAGTATGCTGAGAGATATGGATGGCTCATTGATAGTGGATATTAAATGAAAACTCAGTAGATGGACAGAATATGTAAAAGATTTATTTAAAGATAAAGACAGAAGAGAAAATTGGAAGAAACTATAAAAACGGAAAAAGACACACGACCAAAAATACTTAAACGAGAATCGGAATACGCTTTACAAATAACAAAGTAAAGCAAGTGGAGCGGATGAAATACCAAGTAAACTGCTGAATCTGATGGATGAAGAAGCAACAGACATATCTGAACAATGGCTAGTGTCGACTTTTGTCGCTATACCAAAGAAAATTAATACTAAAGAACGTAGGGAATATCGTACAATATGTCCAATGAGCTACACGCTAAAGATATTTTTTAAAATAATACATAACCGATTTTATAATAAACTTGAAGAAGAAATTAGTAACACGCAGATGGGATTCAGAAAGAGACTAGCTACTAGAGAAGCCTTCTTTGCAATGAATGTCCTAACGCAGAGATGTTTAGATATGAATCAGGACTTGTATGCCTGTTTCATTGATTTTGAGAAAGCCTTCGACATGATTAAACACGAACTATTAAAACAAATCTTAGATAACAAAAACGTGGAGAGTAGGGACATCAGAAGCATTCTCAATCTGTACTGGAAACAGAAAGCAAGAATTAAAATTGAAAGAAAGCTAACAGGAAATTCAAGAATGTCGAAGAGTACGCCAGGACTGTATTCTGTCACCTTTAATTTGTACAGCGAAGCTATTTGTGATGAAGCTCTAAAAGAAACAGCAGAGGGCATAACAATCAATGGTAAAAATGTGAACAATATCAGGTATGCAGATGATACGATTATAATGACCAAAAATTCAAAAATAATTACAGCACCTAATAGAAAGTATGAACCACCACTGTAACAATTATTGACTAAAAATACATCTAAAGAAAACAAAACTTATGGTAATTACAAAAAATAAAAATGCTACAGGCAATCTAATCCTTGACAATGTACAAACAGAGAGAGTGTCAGAAAACAAATATTTAAGAGTATGGTTAAAAGACGAAGGCAACCAAATGAAAGATGTAGTGTTGTAGTGAAATAGCAATAATAATTTTTAACAAAATGAAAAAATTTCTTTGCAACCGTAACGTGATTATTAATTTGCGACTTAAAATGCTCCGCTATTATGCCTTCTTCACATTACTTTACGGCGTTGAAGCCTAGAAATTAAAATAAAACCACATAAAAAACAAGAAAGTCTGAAATGTGGTGCTATCGACAATTAATGAGAATATTATGGACAGAACATAAAATAAATACCGAAGTGGTAAATCAAACAAAGAAAAAAAAAACAGAAATTATGAATACAACCAAAAAACGAAATCTGTAATATTTAGGCCACATTATGAGAGGGGACAAATACTCACTGCTGAGAAATATAATGCAAGGCAAGATTAGTGGCAAACGTAGCGTGGGTAGAAGAAATTTATCTTGGTTACGAAACCTGAGTAAACGGTATAATTGCACCTCAAGTGAACTGTTCAGAAAAGCAGTAGACAAAATAATCATGATGCTTGTCAATCTCCGGTAGAAATGGAACAACAAAAAGAAGAAAAATTTTAACCAGTGGATAAGTATCTTTCTTTTTAATGTGAACGTAACTTGTATTGATTTTTATATATTAGGTTGGATTTGCCATTTCTTAAGCCAGCACTGTACTTTGTTTAAGTGTTATTGTAAAAGTATGGATGTCCTTGCTGATTTTACGAACTATTCTATGCACCTGTTCTACGACGCCATATCTTTCCCTAAACCCAAACTGATGGTCTGGGATCAATTTTTTTCTCTCTAAAAACGGCTTGATTCGTATTAGAAGCAATTTCTCAAGAATCCGTGAAATTACAGATAGTAAAATGATTGGCTTGTACAATGTTACGTTCTCAGGGTCTTTTCCTGGTTTTGCTAGAACTATAATCTCTGCAACCTTCCACCGTGCTGTAACATATCTTATTCTTATTATTGCGTTGAATATGATTGTTAATTGTTTTATTCCTTCTTCCGTTGGTTTCTTTTTGTATCTTTTTGAATATACGCACGTTTTTTTGCTTTAAATTTCCTAATTGCTAATTTTGCTTGAAATGAAACTTTTAAGATTTGTTGCTTTTCTGCTTCTTCTTCTTCAGAAAGGACGGTAGTGAGGGGCATAGAGGCTTCCGTTAAGTGTGCTGCGAAAATTTTAACTTTTCCTTGATTGTCTCTTGCCTATTGTTTATCTTATGTTTTGCTAGAATATGTTGTTGCAATGGTCTAATCTTTTTTTTGCCTCCCACAGTAAATATACCGTTGACTCAATTGCTGAGAGTTTTTGAAGGTATTCGGATATTGATGCATCTTTTTCTTCATCTATTAGTTTTCTCAGTGCTTTCGTAGCTTTATTCAGCTTTGCTTTAAAATGTGGTAATCTTGTTGTAGCTGTCTTTTCTCCATAATTTTGATTTTAACATTTCCCGAAGGGTTAGTACGTTTTTCTGTTAAGTTCCTGTTTGTTGTAGATTCTCATGCTGCTTCTTGTATGGGTCTAGTTAGGTCATTAACTGCATCTTCTAGCTCTTCTTTGGTCCTTAATGATATTTGTAATTTTATTTTCTCAGATTCTTTTATTTAATTTGCCCGCAGTTAGTAGTTTTGTTACATATTGTGAAGGGTTTTGTTATTCGTGTAAGTTGAGCATTTATGGTAGCAATTAAGGGAGAGTGATCTATCTGATGAGAGATCGAAACACAATTTAATTGTTGTGAATTTTATGAAAATGCCTTTGTTCAGACAGAAATCTGAGGTTGGTTTTTCCCTACCATCTGTCGGCCAGCAGGTCGGTTCTCCTGATGTTAGTGGAATTAACTAGTTTCTCAACATAGCCTCATACAACTCCCTCCCTTTTGGTATGGGTGTAGGTGCCCTAGAGCTCCACTACAGGTGTTTCGTGTTGTAATGCTTTATGGTAAAATCTATTTGTGTTAATCGTAATTTTTTATTTGTAGAACCAGTTTTGTAATAAATTAAAATGCCTTTGCAGGTGTTCGGTTGCTATCTTAGAAGACAGGTTAACTGGCAGAATGATTGTGTCATCCGCAAATGTTGCTAATACAGTATGGTCTGTGGTCACTGCATCCGAAGTATAGAGCAGGTATAGTAATTGATCCATGACGATATTCTGTAAAACTTCAGAGTTCTTTAATACGTTTAAGAAAGAGTTTTTCCAAAAAATTATAAAAAACTTATTGGCCTTTAAAATCTTAGCTGGATAGGAAATTTTTCAGGCTTGGCCATCGTTATAAAAAAATTAAAAAGTAGCAAAATTGTAGAATGCTATTAAATATATTAGTGAAGGATACAATGGCTTTTCTGGAAGGTTATTCAATATTTCACCAACTATGAGATCGTATCCGGTAATTTTCCGGGGATTTGCTAGTTTTGTTTGTTGGTGTGAAGAGTTTCAGTGGCGGTGACAATTGACACACGACGTCAATGAAGGAATAAATTTCTTTGTCGTCATTATTGTTTTCTGATTGTGGTGTTTTAAAAACTGTAGATAAGTGTTCCACAAATGTATTAGCTTTATCCGTGTCTAAGTATCATCGGGTTTTCTGATAATGGACCATTACATTTGGGAGCTTAAATGTTTTTGTTGCCTTGCATAAAGAATTTATTGCGAACTTCGAGTAGTGTCGTGTGCAATTGATGCATAAACCTGTTAGAGCTTGTATTTTCGGCGATGGGGTCTCGTATACAACAGGGGCTCTTTGCTGCAGCTGAAGTGTATGTTAAATTAGGAGTGAGTTGCCATGCAGTATCTTGTATAGTTGTAATCAGATACTTGTGTCGTTTCATCAATTTATATTAATTTTGGTTTCTAGTCTAGAAAGTAGTTTCAGTCAGCGTATTTGGTGCACAATTTTAAGGAAGATTCCTTTTTGATGACTGTCGAGCCGATATTTATAATAACTGCAGTATGATCAAATTTGATTCAGCTTGGTAATAAGAATTAGTTAAATTACTAACGACCGCATGGTCGCGTAAATCAAATATTTTATTTGAGTCACTTTACCAATAAATTGGCTCACTCAAGAGATAGTTATAGTTGTGTGTCACAGAATTGCTTTTAGAAGATTGCGTTATTTTGGGGTGCTAAGGCTTAAGCCCCAAGCTGTATGTTTGGAATTTTAACCACATGAATTTTGGGCCTAGCGTTAGAAGGAACTCTTCATATTCTTTATTAGATATAAGATGTTGAGGTGTACTGTAGATAGAATCAATTACCAGGGACTAAAGCAATTTTTCAATTTTTATTTTTGCACTTTGTCTTGGTATCGCCATAGTTTTAAATACTCGTACATTGCGGTATGGCATTTTTACTAGGTAGTTGAATTAAGACGTTTATATTATATAAATATTTTTTTGTTATTTTAGTTGAATTTTAAGTCAACTATAAACAATGATAGTGGTAGTTTTATAGCTCTATAACGTATATTTATGATATTACGTAAATTGTGTCTCAGTCCAGCTATAATAGCTAATCTGAGTTAAGTTTGGGATGATGTGATGAAGATTACTTATAGATACCCTATATGCCCTTTATTTCTTGAACTGGTGTACCGTAACTTTTCTCTACGTGTCTACGAGGTGAGGGTGTTGACTTTGACTTTTATATTATTGGCCAATGATATTATGCAATATCGTTATGTCTCTTTAACTGCTAATTATATTATTATAATTGTTAACTCCATAGATATACGTAGGCGAGGATTTAGTAATTTTATGCTGCTGACTACTGGAGTCCTGTTTAGTGTTCCCACTAGTGGTTTCTGTTTGACAGATTATTTCATACATATTCTAAATAACTGTTTAGCTAGACTGGTATATATGGAGGGTTTCTTTTCTTTCTCTTAACCGTTTGTTATTTGTATTTGCTGTTTATCGGACCGTTCTGATTGCTTTTTTATCTCTTAAAAATGTTTTTCTGTATTTGTTATTTTAGGTATTTGTTGGTTTCTAATGATTTGCTTTGCTTGCGGATTAATTATATAAGATGTAGTCGTTAATGTTGGATTTTGTGTTGCAATTAGGAATTGTAAAATTGCTTGTTTGATAAATTGGTTTAAAAAACTTTGCATATTGGGAAAGTCAAATGTATATTCATAGTTTTTTTTTGAAAGGTATGGGTTTTTACCTCTGATGGTCCGGAACCAGACGGTCCAAAACCATAGCCGCTACCAGTTGAGAACACATATGAATTAAAATATATAATTGTGCGTATGTTTTTATAAATGTATCACTCGAGTTTGTTAATCTTATATTCAATTATTTACCTATGGTACTTGGAATTTTCAAAGATAGTGGAGCATAGTAAACATGTTTATACTTTAAAAGTCAAATGATCAATTGTTCCTAAATCTTTTCTTTAACTTTTTCTTTTTATTTCTTGCTTATTTACACTCTACTCTTTAATTGAGTAATAAGTAAATGGTAGAATATTACATGTCATGTGGGGGGATATAGTCAGTGCTATTCTCCTGAATAATTAATGTTATGGTTGTGGAAGCTAGTGGATGAGGTCCTGTGGCCAATTTCGCTGGAGTCTGCGGACAATTTCAGGTGGGTTGGACAGCTGATCGACGAGGTTGTTTTCGTGCCCTACGAGCTGGTGGTGGTAGGTGGTGGCGAGTCTCTGGATTTTATATGCAACAGTTTGGATGTTCAGATCTGTGTGGAGAGTATCGTTCCGAATGTACCAAGGCGCGTTAGTAATCAGGCGGAGAATTTTAGATTGAAACCGCTGTAATATTTTAGTGTGGGAGGCCTTTGTGGAGCCCCAAAGTTGTACCCTATAGGCCTATATGGGTTTTAATATGGTCTTGTATAGAAGGAGTTTGTTTGTGAGGGAAAGTTGAGAGCGGGACCCCAACAACCAGTACATTTTATTTTAATATGGGTGCTCTACGTGAGTTTTGCGTCGAGATGCAGACCTAAGTATTTTACTTCAGTTTTCAGGGGAAAGGGGGTGTCATTGAATCTGACTTGTGGACAGATTGCTCGTCTGGTGGTAAAAGTTATTTGGGCGGATTTTTCAGTATTAATTGATACCCTTCAATGTTTGGTCTAGTCCTGTAGTAGGTCCAGATGGTGCTGAAGGCGATCGGTTGCAACCTAAACTATTTCACTAGCTGCTAGAATAGCCGTATCGTCCACGAATGTGGCAATCACTGTGTCGTTTGTGGTTGGCAGGTTGGAAGTGTAAAGTAGGTAGAGAAGTGGCCCCAGTACAGTGCCTTGCGGGACTCCTGATGTAATGTGGTGGTACTCAGAGACCGTGTTGTTGATTTTGACTTGGAATAGCCGGTCAACAAAGTATGATTTAAATAGCAAATAGAGCGGGCTTGGAAAGTGGAGTTTAATTTTGTACAATAGTCCCTGGTGCCATACCTTGCTTTACGTTTGGGAGTGCAGTCGTACAGATCGTTTTTGTTTCAAGGCATTCCGTTATCGTTGAGTGGTGCTCACGGAAATCGAATTGATAGGAAGGTGTGATCTGGTCGAGGTCAACTGTATTTTTGATTCGTTTAAATAATATTTTTTCAAATGTATTGGATAGGAAAGGAAGGAAACTTATTGGTCGATAGGAAGAGGATTGGTGAGATAGTTTTCCAGACTTAGTAATCATTATAATTTGAGCGAACTTCCATTGCATCGGAAAGTAGGTTAAGCGTAGTATGCTATTATAGATGGTGGTGATAAGTACTATTGCCTTGCATGGGAGGTGGTGTAATAGTTCTCCTACTATAAGGTCGTACCCGGGAACTTTTCATTTATTGGTGTGTGTTAGCTTATGACGGACTTCAGCTGGACAGAATGATGCGATGGGTAAATGAAGTTGGCAGGGGGATCCAGAAAGGAGTCGATTTCGTTGCTGTCGTGATTACCTTGGGGGAGGGGAGGAGTCGTAAACACATCGGCTAGATATGCTCCGAATGTATCTGCCTTCTCTTTATAAGTTCTGGCCCAGCTATTGTCGGGTCTTTTGATGGGTGGTAGTGCTACTATCGGTTGTTTGAGTTTCTTCATTGCCTTCCATAGTGTTTGGTCGTCTGAAGAGAGTTTCGATAGGTAATCGTTGAACGAGCCATTGCGAACTCCCAGTAAGGCATTATGCAAGCGGTGGACAAGTCTGTTATAGGAGGTTCTGTCTTGTCGGGTTTGTGTTCGCTGCCACTGTTTTGGAGCTCTGCGTTTTTTAACTATAAGGTCTCGGATATGACGAGTAATGTTATTTGCTTCAGAATTGATAGTTTTAGGAGCAAGAGTAGCTAGCCAGGCAGCTGTTTGAAGTATAGGGTCAAGTACTGAGTAGTGACATCGAGATCCTGACTGTCCTGAATTCGAATAGCCAAGTTGAGGTTTTCAACTAGGTAGTTTGTAAATTGATCCCAGTCTGTATATTTACTGCAGAGACTTGGAGGCGGTTTTTTAGCGTTTATGGTGGTGCTAAGAGTAACGATGACTGGAGGATGGTCGGTAGATAAATCTTGATTTGATTCTGCCTTGGTGTAGGTGTGTGCTATACCGTTTGTGACTGCGTAATCTAGTAAATCGGGGAGTTTATTCGGATCACTGAGCCAATAAGTGCGTTCTCCAGTTGAGATGTATCCAAAGTTGTTGTTTTGTATTGTTCGTAAAAGGTTGCGTCTTTTTGGGTTGATTATTCTCGACCCCCAGGCTGTATTTTTTGCGTTTCAGTCGCCTCCTGCTATGAACTTGTTTCCCAGCAATCTAAAGAATTCTTCATATTCGTCAGGTGAGGTGGAATGTCGTGGAGGACTGTAAACTGCTGCTACAACAAGTGGACATGGAAGGGTGTGGACTTGAATGATTGTGCTTTGAATTTTTTCTGTTAGATAGTGTTGTAATTCATGGTAAACTATAGTGTTTTTGACAATTACTGCTGCCCCGCCGTGGGCCGTTCCATCTGGGTGATTGGCATAATAAATACTATAGTAAGAAATGTTCTTGTTGTTGCTTGCGTTTCTGAAATGAGCATTATATCTATGTGTTGTTGGCGTTCCAGAGTGCAATGCGTAGTGAAGTTGTCACTTTGAAGCTATTTTATTTATGACTGTAGAGAGCATTTTAAGATGATCGTATTTTGGCTTAAGAGTTGGGAAAACATTTTTTTGAATTCGAGGAAAAAATTTGAGAATGTGTCATGCATGTCTGTGGGATGGTCAGGATTTAGTGGGTTGGTAGTTCTTCTTGCCCATGTAGGATGAGGGACTGAAACATTTGGCTGGATTCCTTGGTGTTTAGTAGGGGGATTGGTAAGTGGCGATGGGAGAGGAGGAAAGTCAGTTGCGGTGAATGTTACTTGATGCGGGCGATGCTTATTTACTGTTCCTTTGAAGAGTGTGTTTCTGGCTCATTGAAGGTCCTGATAGACTGTGCAACCTTTGTAGTTGGCTGGGTGGCTGCCGCCACATAATGCGCACTTAGCTAGGGTGGTAGGATCTTTCTTGCAAGATGTTTGATGGCCACCTCCACATTTGACGCAAATAAAAGGTTTGTTTCAATATGTTTTGGTATGTCCGTAATCATGACATCTCAGGCATTGAGGTATAACATTTTTCTTTAGGGGGGGTGTGTTGATTGATACTATTATGTTCCTAATATATTTGACGTCGAAGATTTTTTTATTGTTATCACGTGGTTCAAGGTCTACCATAAAAAGTGGGAGAGGCTGCTTAGTTGTTCGGTGTCTAACATTGATTATATTTCGGACATGATGACCTTGCCTTGCTAACTCCTTCGTTATGACTTCGATCGGGGTAGAATGATGTATGTTTCGAATGGCCACCCTGTATGCTCGATTCTCCTTAAGTTGGTAGGTGCGATGTATTATATTTTCGTCTTTGAGATGTCGCGTTCATTTTCTGTAGGAGTCTGCAGTTAAGGGATTAATTTTAATGGTATCACTGGATGTTGCCGTAGTATAAAATTGCTCTTGTTCAAGCACTTGGATGAAATTATCTATCATTTTCTTATAATCGGTTACACCGTGAATGTAGATTGGTGGAGGTTTTGGGATTTTGGGCGGGTGGTTTTTCCTACATATGCGGTTATTTTTCCTGTCGAAGATAATCTTACCTATTGACAGAAAGTAACCTACTACTTGAGTTAATTAATAGAGTGCACGGGCAGTACATCTTATCCAAAACTGAAAATGTTAAAATTTAGGTAGCAACTAAACAAAAAGCAAGAAATACATATTTATATTTCTATTGTTTGTAATTATACAAAAAAGTTATAATTATCAGGGTAACTTTAAATTCTTGAATTTTCATTGCCAAAGTAATATAAAGTACTTTAACGTTTAGAAAATAATAAATAAATTTATTACACCACCCAATTGTTTATTTATTGCCTTATGAGTCATTACTGTTTTAACTTTGTTTAATAAGATTGTACTAGAGAAATCATAATGAAACCATAACATGTCAAAATTAAACCAGTTCAAAAATGCTATATATAGATAAAAGCTTATATCCTTCCGTATACCTAGATAGTTATACAAAGTTATTTTCTAAAATAGGTGGTAAAATAATTTAATAAATTGTATGTTCTGTTCTTGTAATCTTGCATACTGTTGTGTGCTCTACTTTTTAACAGCTTTTTATAAGTTCATGTTAGTCTAAGGTTGCTAACCTTAAACTAATTAATGAACTGTCTTGAAACGCCACTGGTGCTTTGTAGTTCCTCGGCACTAACAGGACTAATGATGATGGTATGTTATTGCACTGGTAAATTTGTCTTGAGTTTGAGAAAAGATAATATAGTCAAATATATAGAGAGCTTTTTATAATTTATAACTTTATCTCCAACAAATCAGTTTACTTAATTTTTATTAAAGAAAGTCTAAAAATTATGTTTGATAACTATGACAATTTAAAAATTTGGACTAGGAATATATCTTACAATTAGACTTTCGTATTGGAATTTTATATCTCGACAATTCTCGAAACAAGTAAAATTAAAAAGATATAATTTGACTTCATGAATTCATTAAATAAATATTATAAGAAGTTATTATATATTGGCAGTATTACATTGTATTATGTACTTATAGTAGGACGTAAAACGATTATTTCAAAGACCAATTTCACAGGTAGAACAGACAGTGATAGTTCTTTATATCATTTTTTGTACATCTGGTACATTTTTTCTATTCTATGTTGACAAAAAAACGTTGGATTTTCGATAGTCTTTCAGCTGTTGGTTGTCTCTTGACAATATTTAATAAATTATTTTGCTAATACCATCACAAAGTCAAGAAATTATGTTTTTTATTAAGTTTTTTCAGTATTTGGCTGATTTTCTGCCATATAATCTGTTAAATCACTGTCATTTCTGGACAGTTCAGTGTACCCATTTTACCATTTCTTTGCATTCGTTCAACTTGAGTTACTTTAGTAATAGAACATTTACTTAGAGGCAAAACTTGTTTAGTATCTTGCATTCTTCAGAAAATAATTCCATCACTTGTACATACAAATTCAGCTTCATTGCAAATTAGTTTTCCATTTTGCTCAATATATTTTTGTGCGATACAATACAGGTTCTTATGGTTGGAAATGGTAAACTTTATCGCTAATTCTTACGTGAAAAATTGATCTAAACATATTACAATGTCTTTTTGTAATGTCAAAAATGTTAATTTTTGCATTACATTTCTCTTCCAATGCTTCTTGAGCGAGTTCTTCTTTATTTTCACTGAGAACATCTATGTCATAGACATGACCGGCAACCCATAAAAATGACCGTGATAAGTGCTGTTTTAAATATAAACTGTCTTTCAATTTTACCATACTTTGTTCAATTAATTGATAACTTTAATCTACTCTAGCACGTTGGAATGTATATTTGAAGCGTCGAAGACTTTTTCAATATGGTAAGTGTTACTATAATTTCAGTTTTTTTCAGAAAGTTTAAAGTATAATTTTGACATAAATATTGCAATTTTGCGATATTTATAGTTGCGCCAATCTTCAATGGATGCTGATGTTTATTTTACATAGAACCTTATAGCTTACCAAAAGCATAATGCTCATAATGACATACTTCCAGAATTATTAGTCGTTTCAAAATTGTTATGCTTTTGTTTTTATAAGATTTTTATTTTTTTATTGGTCCTATATACATATATAAACTATGTAGAGTTTTAAAAGTATTGCATTTTTGTAGATTAGTAGTTTATGCCTTTCAGAACAAGCTCAGAGCTTCTAAACGCTGGCAGTTGCAACAGTTACAATTAGAAACGAAGTTTCCGTTGTCTTCTCATCTCTTGAGTTGTTTGTTTTACTAAAGTTATTTAAATTTATCTCATTATTTTTGTTTGATCGATTATCTCTGACATAATAGGTTTCTATCACTGCTCTACTGAAAAAATTATCTTTACTCTCGGACGAATAAAACATTCCTTGGTTACTCTTTTCTCTAGTTCCTTTTGTTATAACCGAATCCTTCTATCCATCCTGTAGTAAAATATACAAGACTATTGAGATATAAAATACTCTGAACAGAATATTGTATCTCACACATGAAAATTAAATTTTTTTCAAAAATAAATTTAAGTAAAAAATGTCTTTGGACCACAAGTAAATAAAACCACATCAATAGTGGGAAAACCACAATTGAAAGTGTTGTTAAACATCGAAAAGAAATAAACAAGCTAATACTACTTATATTCAAGACAATATAAGATAGTAGTAAGACAAAAATTAGCTTTAGGTATGTTGTCCTCTTAGTGTCGAAAATATTAATAATAAATGAATAAAACTCTTTGTTATCCCAAAAAGTGCATTTTGATACCACATACTTATAAAGCATGTATAATATTAAGATAAAATTTAATTTGATTAAAAAATTGTAATTGAATAGCAAATTTAGAACCGTTGCTAGCCATTTAATTTTGGAATCAAAACAAGCATTTGCTTTAACAATACTTTGTATATTTTAGGTGAAAATAAGTTGCAATTTACGCAGCACAGTTTCCCCTTGGTTTTCATAGCATATTCCTCCGCTCGAAAATACATATCGTGCTTATATGTGCTATCGCCTGCGGCCGCAGCCGCCTTTATCTACGAAGCACAGTAAGTTTTCTTATTGCATTAAAATTTATTTCGCCAGCAATATAAGTCTGCGAACTAAGTATACATCCACAACGTTTTGCCAGAATAGTAAAAAATCTGTATAATACATAATATTTAAAACCGACAACCGGCTCCCACTAGTATATTATTAATCTATTATTATTATCATATCCTGAAAAAAAATTAAACTTACAACAAAATAATTAAAAAATAAATCCAAATACCTATAAGAACACAGCTTTAACCGTAAAATAGTGATTTATTTGTAATAAAACGCCGATAATATTGAACAATTTAAAAAAGTCGCAAGATTTCCTTAATTTATGTTTATAAAGTAACTAATTACAAAAACAAATTTAACAAGTAACAAAACAGACAATATAAAATAAAAACGTTGGCTGGCAGCACAATAAAAATTTGAGCATTTCAAACACCCACAGGAAATAAATACTATTTATGAGATTCAATAAAATTATACATCCCGCTTATAAACGTAAAAAGGAGCGAATTTATATAGTAGCAATAAACTACCTACACAATTCAAATAAAATAAAGATATCGTAAATGAAACTAACTCACAAAAATATAAAATTAGAAATATTCTGCACGTAAAGCAACGAATAACATAAAAGAATATTTAAATCTGTCTTTCACAGACAACAATAAAAATATCTACAAATTACACAGTATTTAAAATAAAACTACACAAGTAAAATTAACTTTTTTTAACCAAAATTTACAATCTGCCATTACATAGTAGCATTTAGTAAATGTTATGAATATATGAAAATGACACGTAAGGAATTACTCAACGGTAATTGCTCTTTATACATTAGCCTATATTAGACTTGTTTTGAAGATAGAGCTCTTAGCCTAAGATCTTAACTAGACCTTAACTAGACATTACATTATACCTAGGTATTAACTGAATATATTTTGTAGGTCCTAAGGTTTGAACCTCTTGAATTTCCGAACTTCACCGTTATCAATAATTGTTAAATCACTAGCTAAAGTGTTCGGGTGTACAGCAAGTCTATCGCAATATTAAACACTTTGTTTTGTAATAACTTCACCGATTGAACTTCTTCCAAGGTTTCTTCTAATAACTATATTGGGTACATACCATGGGGCGTTCACAATCTCACGAAGCACTTTAGACTTGAATCTTTTGATTATGTCAATAGTGGTGTTGGCTGTTGAACTCCATAGCTGCACACCGTATGTCTAAATTGGTCGCAAAATTGCTTTATAGAAAAAACTTGTTATCTATTGAAAGTTGAAATCGTCTAGTAGTACAAAACAGTCAGTATTTTAAACCTAGTCCAAACATGATGTCTCCAGGTAAGTCGGTAATCCAGGTGGATTGCCAAGTATTTAACAGTATCACTTTGTGGTATCTCGGTTGTTAAGTGCTTACTAGAAGGCAGGTTTTTGTCTCAGCGTAAAGGTGACATGGCTGGATTTAGCTTCATTGGCTTTGATACTCCATTTTATAAGCCAATTTTGTACTGCCCTTAAGTGAGTGTCTAGATTTTGTAATTAGGTGGGTCGATAAGATGGCTGTGTCGTTAGCATATGTTACTATTGTCCTGAATCTTGTTATAGATTCTCTGTGTACAGTAAGTATAGAATCAGGCCCGGGACACTACCCTATGCTACCCCAGATTTTATTGGAAATAATGTAAGGATCTCATCGATCATTCTCACCAGAAAATGTCTGTTAGTGAGGTATGACTTGATTACCTGTTAGAGATTGCCTGGTAGAATACTTTTTAGTTTAAATAATAGACTTTGATGGCAGACCTTGTCAAAGGCCTAGCTAATGTCCAGAAACACTGCAGAGCAGCATCTTTTAGTTTCTAATTTTTTCTGTATTTTATCACAATTTTAGTGACACAGAAATCTAAAAGATCAGGTAATATATTTCACCGGAGGGCCCGTAAGTTGGTTCACCGGTAGAAATATATAGTTAGAAGTTCTCTTCTTTTAGCTGTTGTTATTTTGGACCCCCATTGAGTGTTCTTGGCGTTATAATCGCCACCAGCAATAAAGCGGTTACCAAACAAATTAAAATATTGCTCATAGTCCTCTTGTTTGTTTGCATGCGGCTAGGGACAGTAGACTGCTGAGATAGTTATCGGCCCTACCCAGTCTTCTATTACGACGGATGTTGCTTGCATGTGTTCTTCGCAGTATTGCTGAATTTCGTAGTGTTTTATAGAATTTTTGATAATGAGGGCAGTGCCAGCGTGAGCTGTACCATCGGGGTGTTGGGTTACATAAACAAAGTGGTTCGGAATCTTAAAGTAATTTCTATCAGTAAAACGAGCTTCTGAAGTTAACATAACATCCATGATGTATAAAAGGAGAGATTTCAAGTAAGTGCTGTTGCAGGTGTTCCATTCGGCGAGCTTCACAAATTGAGCCATTATGACATTTTTGAGACAAGAGATGGTAAGAGATTTGTTATGATTGACATTGGGCCCATGAGGTTCTTCATCATCTGTTTTAATTCGTTCATGCCGTTTGTTTGTGGAGATGATAGGGGAGACGTCATTTATTGTTGGAGATTGTTGTTTGCAACTTGAGCTTGATGATTTACCGCTAGCTATCTGCGCGTATGTGATGCTTGGCTAAACAAAGGACAATTGTTTTATATTTTATCTGTTTTTGTCCAAGTTCCGGAAATGTTTTCTGTTTAGATTCTTTATATACAGCGTATCCTATGTAGTTGACTGAGTGGTTTCCGTCGCATAAAATACATTTTTGGGATTTTGGTTTTACGTAGGCATTGAGTAGTTAAATGGTTACATGCACATTATACGCATCGTGTGCTTCCGTTACAAAATTTTTTTGTATACTCTAGTCGTTGACATTTGATGCATTGGGGTATCTCTCATTTTGGCCTAGGAGGTTTAAATTTTACTATTGAATGTAGAATTTTATCAGTGTTATAAATATTTTTGTTAAAGAACAGTGGCAATTGTTTTTTTATCTCGTTTTCTTATCTTTGAAATATTTGTGACTGTGTGCTTATATTCTTCTATTACTCCTTTTAGGGTTTTTACGGTTAATACTAGGATGAATGTTGCGTAAAACAACTCTAAAACTGCAAAATTGTTTGTGTTGGTATGTGTGGAATTCCATGTTTTTCTCAATTAGGGCTTTAATTGTGCTGTGTATATTACCGATGTTTTAGGTAGTATTCTGACCTCGTCATTGTACAATACTCTTATTTTAAATTCTCTAGTAGCTATATTAATGGAGACAGAAATTGAACACGATTACGAAAATTGGAGTAACTTTGGGTTCTTTTTATTCGTTGTTTGGTCTACGTTGTAAGTTGGGTATTTATTATCTAGTTGCTCATATCAGTTAGAAGTTTGTATTGCTTTATTTAACCAACAGTTTGTATTTTTTATCTATTTCAGTTGTGCTGGAGTATTATGTACATTTCTTTGCCGTTTTTTGTTTTCTACCAGCTACTAGTCTTGTTCTTGAGAAGATTGTGTTTGCGATTGTGATAGATAAGAAATACTGTATTGGGAATTAGATGCGACAATTTGTGAAGAATTGTTTGGGAGCTGTTGCGTTGGGTTTACAGGATATGGTAGATGTATATATTGTTGATTGCTAAAAGCTAATGAGTTGTGGGATAATTCGAAAAGTAATATGAGCCTGGCTAAATTTGTTCAGCGTGGATTGGTTCTGCTTATGGATTATTATAATGCATTATGCCATTTTGTAAGACTTATTACTTAAGTATTTAAGTGTATTTAGATATTTTTATAAAAATAAATACGCAGATTGCTTGCTTATCCAGGGAAAGCTTGACCCGAGGGTTATCAGCTCTTATGTGATCTAAGTAAGACTACAAACGCTGTCGCGGTGATAACGCCGACACGGACTGGCTTGTATATGAGCCCGTCTTCTCGCTGGCGGGCAGCTCACCCTATTCGAACCACTTTGCTTTATATTGTTGAACAGTAGATATTCCAGCTTAAATAGCAGGTGTCGGCACTCTGAAACACAAGCGCGGAATGAGAACTAGAGAATAAACAACAAAATCTAAACGTCTACCAATCCATCCCTCTTGCTTCCCTCTCTTATATATATATATATATATATATATATATATATATATATATATATATATTCTAATGGGGTAGTGAAGCGCAATACATAGCCTAGCCTACTCAAATGTCAACCTCACCTTCGAGTCGGTGAAGTCTGTTCAAAACAAACGAGGCTCTGACGACCGAACATGGGCGGAATAACCCTAAATCGACGATATAGGAAATGATATCCTCAGTAACTTCAACTTTAGAAGTTGCTAGGTGTAGGAAAGAAGAAGAAACGAGAGATCACAGTAGGAACATGGAACGTACAGGGATGGAACAATAAAGATCTGGAAGTCATAGAAGAATTTAAGAAAATGAAAATAGATATACTAATTACCAGCGAAACAAAGAAGAAGGGAAACGGAACGGAAATTATCCAAGACGTTTTTCATTGCTGGAGTGGAGTCAACAAAGAAAAACGAGCTCAAGCTGGAGTAGGAATGATAATAAGAAAGAAACTGGCAGAGAGAATCAAATCCTGGGAACCAATAAGCGAGAGAATCATCAAAGTACAAATAGAAATATATGGAAAAGAGATAGCAATTCTCGGCGTATATGGACCAACTGACGATAGCACTCAAAATGAAAAAAGGACTTTATGGAAACGCTAGAGGAAATCCAGAAAATAAGAGACTCCCAAGAAATTATAGTAGCAGGTGACCTTAATGGTAGAACAGGCAAGGAAGCTAACAACAAGACAATAGGACCATTCGGAGAGGAAGTTACAAATGATAATGGAGAGAGATTATAGAATTATGTGAAATAAATAACCTCCGAATAACGAATGGGTTTCAACGGCATAAAATGATCCACAAATATACTTGGGAACGGATGACAAGAAATCTGAAATCAATTATCGATTACATCATAATAAGAATCAACACCAAAATAAAAATAAAAGATGTACGAGTTAAAAGAGGGGCGGAATGTGGCACAGACCACAAATTATTAATCGCAAAGATGGAATTCCCTTGGTATAGGAAAACAACAATAACCTACAAACAAACACAGGAAAAAATAGAGGATCAGCACTACCAAGTCGACCAGCTACAAGACGAAAAAATAAGAGAACTCTACCAAAGAAAATTGGATCAGAAACTAAATGAATTCACATTTGATAATATAACAGACATGTACGAACATATAAAAACTAGTATAAAAGAAACAGCTCGAGAGGTACTGGGAGAATAAAAAAGAACAATAATCACAAGATAATCCTTGGTGAAAATACGCTAAAAAGTATCCAGGAAAAGAAAGAACAATATAATAGGTGGCTAAGCACCAAAACGCAAGAAGATCAACAAAAGTACAAAGAGAAGAACAAAGAGGTAAAACGATTAGTAACAAGAGAAAAGAATGATCAGTGGAAAACCATGTGCACAAACATTGACCAATACATAGGGGGAACAAAGAGTTCAGAAGCATGGCGAATACTAAAAACGTTAAGAACAAATTCAAAAGAAAAGGCATACATACCGTTCATACAACAAGAAAAATGGGGCAATACTACCAGGATCTGCTAACAGAAAATAGAGAAGAGTTTAAAGGACAAACGATAGAAAATAAACAAAATGACCAAATAGAACACGAAGAAGTAGAAATAACAATTGGAGAAGTCAAAAGGCCACACAATCATTAAAAATAGAAAATCAGGAGGACCGGGAGGAATAGTACCCGAAATGGTAAAGTATGGAACCCCGAAATTACTACGCATGATGCAACATATGTTTCGTAAAGCACTAAATGGGGATGTACTACCGAATGAATGGACAAAAGCGTATATAACGTCGATATTTAAAAAGGTAATCGCAGAATATGTGACAACTATAGAGGCATTAGTGTGATCTCTCTAATGGGAAGAATTTATGCAAAAATAGTAAAAACAAAATAGAAGACAATATTCATGGAAAAATAGGAGAAGACCAAACAGGATTCACAGCCGGAAAATCCTGTATAGACAACATATATACTATCCAACAACTTATGGCGAAGAAAAGAGCGAAAACAGGGACATTCACTTGGCCTTCATAGACCTCAGAAAAGCGTACGACTCGGTTCCCAGAAAAAACTGTGGGAAGCGATGAGTAATATAGGGATCAACAAAAGTCTAATCAGGGCAATACAGCAACTTTATGGAAACAACCAAGTGGCAGTGAAAGTGGGGCAGACGATCAGTAATTACTTTAAGACAACAAAAGGGCTCCTACAAGGATGCTGCACATCTCCAACCCTATTCAAGATATTCTTAGAAGATACCTTAAAGAATTGGAAAAGGAAATGTGAGGGAATGGGGATACCAGTGCGCAATGAACATCTTTATACACTAAGCTACGCAGATGATCAAGTGATAATAGCCCAAGATGAAGAGGACCTGAGTTATATGCTACGAAAACTAAAAGACGAGTACACTAAGGCCGGTATGGAAATAAACTTCGACAAGACAGAATATTTAGCGATTACAGAAGAAGAGGTAAAAAACTTAGAAATAGACGACAATGTAGAAATAAGAGGGAAAAATAAGTTCAAATACCTAGGCTTTACTATATCAAAAAATACATCTACAGAAGAAGAAATAAAGAACAGGTTAGGACAAACTAGAATAAGTATCAGACAACTACATCCCATTCTATGGAACACATTACAAAAAATACAAAACACAGAATATATAACACAATTATCAGAAGTATTATGACATATGGGGCAGAAAACTGGATAATTAATAAGAAAAATAGAGGAAAAATAAAAGCCACAGAAATGGAATTTTGGAGAAGGTGCTGCCAGGTGACACGACTGGACAGAATTAGAAATACAGAAATAGAGAGGAGAATGAATGTAGAAAAGACACACTGACTTACATCGAGGAAAAGAAATTAATATGGTACGGCCATGTTAGAAGGACGGACAACAATCGATGGATAAAGAAAATAACAGAGTGGAGTCCTCCAGGAAAACGAAAGAGAGGAAGACCCCGAAGATCTTTCAGAGATGAGGTGGACGAAGCCATGGAAAGAAGAGGGATAGCAGACGGAGATTGGGAAGACAAGAAGGAGTGGAAGAAACGGTTGAGTGAAGGAAGACAGCGTCAGCTGTGAAGATCCTTTGATATCTATATATATATATATATATATATATATATATATATATATATATATATATATATATATATATATAATAGTGTGCGCCTCTAGTGCAAGCAAAGAAGTTAATATATATTAAAATTCTAGGAAATGACGTCGATAGTGAATGTCGGATTTGAGAAAAATATTTTTACCGACCTCTCCACTTTTGTCAAGTTTTACATTTTATATAACAAATTAATTTAAATTGTTTCTTTTCTAAGTTACGCTGCATGTGAATGAACAGGCGATTAACATGCGAGGTTTGTTCCGAAAATAATGAGCCAATGTTAACATAATAAAAACTGTCTGTTAAACCGCAAAGTAGTCTGGTAGCAAATGAAAGTGCACTGTAATGCGTATATGCGTATGCAAAAACAGAGACAACTTAGGTCAGTAAATTTGCATAAAGTTATTTTTACAGCTGTAACATTTGTTTGTAAGATTAGGTAATGAGTGCTGTATGAATAAAGAAATGATACCAACTATTCAGAGACGGACGAGAATATATTATAATTAATTAATTAATTATAAATTAATTTTATTAATGTTATGAAAAACCAGTAACAAATAAACCACTAAAAGTGTTAAATATGTACAAGGTACAATCACAAAGGATCAACAACAAATAGTTTGAGAACTAAAGAATAAACCAAAATCTAAATCTTGTAAAAACATTTAGGGAAGATGTTGGCATGAAATGTATTGCGGCAAATTTTGGTTCGCTACTACTGTTACTAAAGCAAAGTGCTACATTTGCTAATAATTCGTTCCAATAAACAAAATTTAGCGAAAATACTATAATCGAAGATGAAAATTGGCTATACAGCTACAATTCGGAAACAACAGCTCAGTGTCTTGGTTTGCGAAAAAATATGTGAGAGCCTAAGATATTCACTTTAAAAGTACAACATTGTGTAGTATCTTGTACCATTTTCACTAAATACAGAGTTCGCTAGAATAATTCCACATTTTCAAAATAAAATATACACAACAATCAAATAGAACAATTCTTGTCATTTAGTCATCAACGAGTTTTGAAGATTATATCGTCCAAATGCCTGCTCGCACGAGCGATACGCTCCTGCAACATTACCTTAAAGTTCTGCATTTCTTGTCAAGTCATTTTTATTGATACTGTGGCGACTACCTTGCGAATAAGTACACGTCCATGTTTGCTGCGTCCGGGCTCCAGGAAATTGCGTAACATCACAACATTGTGGGCAGATATTTACGCATCCTGCTTTTCAAAAACAAATACGGCCATATAACGCCAAGTTTGATAACAGCACACCAAACAGTTACACGCTGACTCTAGAGGATTTTGTGGCCCAATATTACAATTTTGCTGAAACATTTGCCAACACGTCCTTTTATCTTGCCGGGTGTACGAACTATCTTATTTTAGTTTTTGGACCACCAATATTTTACATAGATAGGACATGAGATGGAAGTGTAAATTTCTCCACAAGATCCCATCAGGTATTTCCAAGACGAGAGCATGTTTAGCGGCGAAATATTGTGACGATGTGATAACCTACCTCACTGCTGCGATATTCCGGATATCCGAACGTTGCAAGATCTACCTGGTGATTTCCGGGCGATTTGAATGCTGAACCAATTTGTTGAAAATTGTGTATCCACAACATTACGGTTTTCTTAATCGAAATTCTTCCGTGACGACCCTTTCACAATCACAAAATCGTTATTTTTAAAATAAGTCTGAAACACACGGCATTTATCACTCCAGGCCATAATAAACAATAAAATATGCATGCTTTCTGCTGCTCAAGGGTATACTAGTGTAAGGGATTATAAGGGTTCTTGCTTTTTTAAGATAAGTTGTTGGATGTTGCCTCCCTCTTTATTAATATACCTGTTCAACCAATCACAGTCTAGAAAACAATACTTTCAAATTAATTAACAATTGCCTGTCCAATACATTCAAGAATAAATTATACCGATAAATTAATAATACTCTCATGGGTTTCTCATATTAACCTGTCATAGCAAACTTATTTATGATCGATTTCGAAATAAAAGCCCTTGTCCCAATTTTTCTGAAATTTACCTGTAGGATAAGAAATGTTGACGTTACGTTTGTCATCTCGCCCATGGACGTGATACGCTTTCTAAATTCCTTTCCTACCTAAACAAACTTCATACTTAATCAAGTTTATAATGGAAGTCGAAAATAACGGTTTCCTTCATTTTTATAATTTCTTCGTCCTATAATTCCTTCGTTCTTATAACAAAAAATTTTTTAACAACAATTTTTATCATTTTGTTTACGAAAAATTTATCCATCGTTATCTAAATGCAAAATCCTTGATTATCAAATCTCTTAAACTTTCCGGCAATAAAAACGACGTCATTATGGCATTAAAGTTCTAGAGTCACGCGGCAATCGTCTGAATAAAATTTTAAAAATGTTTGGTGCTTCACTTTTAGTTATATGTAACAATTAGTTTTAAAAAATTATCATCGTAAGGATTTGTAAGAAAATGGCAATAATTTAGTTTAGTCTGTGCTTTGCATTAAATTTGCACTACAGCTTGTTTACCTTTTTAAGTGCAATGAGGTGGCGATGGACAACTAGTTATAACATACCGCCTTCACCTGGTAACTTATGTGCCCCTGCATTCAGGTTGGCTTGAACAGCTTGAAATATGGCTTAAAACCATTGTAGTAAATCTTCATTAGCGTGGTTGAACTTAGTCTTTATATTTGTCTTACCATATTGTAACTTACAATGTAATTCTTTTTAACAATGAAAATGTTTCGTTTCACTACTGTTGTTTTATGAAAATAAAGTTTTCGAATCAGTTCGTTTTAGGTTTGATACATATAATATAAAAGCCTGTTGAGTACGGTCTATCTGTCCGTCTGCCTATAAAAATATATTAAAAAGTAATGTAACTTATCAAAACTATTAAATTAAAGTTGATCAATTCTTCTTTAAATATTTTAGGCAACGCGATTACTCTGCGTTTTATTTCAAAAAAATGGTAACAAAAAAAAGTAAACTGGGGTAACATTTAGTGGACAAATTCTAATGTTTTTGTTTTTAAAAAGTGTATAAGGAAATAAGTTGGTGAAGTCGTAGCTTTATCGAGACAAATACTTAATTCAGATGAAGAGTTCTTTACACGCTTCTATGTTGGGTATGTTATAAAAAGACTGCGATTAAGAAGTCGTACATGTTTTATTCTAAAAAATATCTGCGCAATGCTTCCTCAAAGGCATTTCTTTGAAGCACGCC
Organism: Sinelater perroti; assembly: GCA_036346155.1. Lineage (NCBI taxonomy): Eukaryota > Metazoa > Arthropoda > Insecta > Coleoptera > Elateridae > Sinelater > Sinelater perroti. Next base: position 31,815,055 of record JARFIY010000046.1, read on the forward strand.
ACAAAAAGTAACGTGGCTTTTGAGCAGGGCATTTGCATATTCATGCCACTCGTATGCGTACTTGTGTACATTATGCAAATTACATTTAAATTATAATTAAATTACACTTAAATTTACTACGTGTGTTTTTGGGCTTTCGTGTTATCCGGCCGCAATAAGGTTTTAAGTACCAGAAGTGACATGTCACTTCAAAAGTACTTATGCGCAAACTTTTATTTGTTATTTTAAATTTTATACAAATTCCACCCAATTTACCTAGGTAAATAATGAAAATTTATAAACAAATAATAAATACTTCCATATATTTGTGAAATGTTTTAAAACAGTTTATGCAAGATTGGACAAGTTGTAGTGATTTAAAAAATAATTCGTGGACAACTATTCTCTAAATGCACAATTTTTTGTGCACAATCCATTTTGCAAAGTCAAGACACTTTAATTATAAATTTCGTGTTTATCAGTTTGGAAAGCTTTCGGCGCGGGATATAATTTTAAGGCATGTACACGATTTTCGTGTTGTAGGTGGTGTAAAAGCAAAATATTAAGCGAGTAAGAATTGCAGTCTTACTAATTGTAAGTGCAACGTGTCAAGCTCTCACATAATATTTACCTTTAAATATGCCACTCGGAAGTCTTGAAAACGTTACATAAACATTTGAAATTTTTTATATTAGCAAGTTTTTTTAAGAAATATTAATTTTTTTATTGGGAAACTAGATCAACAATCAGAAAAATGGTCACTGTACAAGATACACTAATACATGTGTTCTTTGAGCTAATGTAATGTCGAATTGACAAAAAGGGATCAGTCCAACGATATTACGCGGAAAACGTTAATTGGATAGTAGGTCCCGATATCATTTCTTTTTAAGTCTTTTAAACACAGGCACTTTTACTAGGGTTTCTACAGATGTTTTAGGATGGGCTTCTAGACGATTGTTACGTACTATTGTGCGTTGGCAATTCACCTCCTTTACGAAGGGCATTTTTAGGTCTGCATGAAGCGTTTGGTTATTTATGTACTAAGACTAGTTTTCTAAGGACTGAAATCTTGAATAATTTCTAGATGGGACATATTATATATATATATATATATATATATATATATATATATATATATATATATATATAAACAAACGAGGACGAAGAAATAACTAGAAGAAAAGTATGTGCAGTAATAGATAAAATAGGAGTAACCCTAGATGGAAAAGTCGATATAGATGAGATAAAAAGATTAGGAAAACCCATGGACGGAAAAACAAGACCAATATTAGTAAAACTAACAAAGATGAGTACTAAGCAAGAGATAATACGAAACGCAAAAAACCTAAAAGGATCAAACATCTGGATAGATCAAGATTATACGAAAAAGGTCCAAGAAGAAAGAAGAAGACTAATACCTTTGCTAAAAGAAGCCAGAGAAAAAGGACAAACGGTATATTTAAGTTATGATAAATTAAAGATATACAACAAAATGGTTACATAAAGAAATACAACAAGAAAGTCTAGTAGAATCCGCAGGAGACAAAATACTAACTATAAGAGAACAGTAGCTGAGAGATCCCTGATGGGCAAAATTTTACGGAACAAATGAGAAAAATAACACGCACAACCTGGAGAAAAACTAAAAGCGGAAGATAAGAACATGGGACCGATCTATGGGATAACGAGCAAGGCAATGAAAAGGACTGAGAGATGGAAAATAGGAACATGGAACATAAGAAGTATAGCAGGAAAGGAACATGAATTAGATGAAGAATTTAACAAAGCAACACTACACATTTTAGGAATAACTGAAACTAAAAAGGAAGGGAGTGGAGAGATAATTCTGCCAAGTGGAAACCTACTAATACATACAGGAGTCGAACGAAATCAGAGAGCAAGAGAGGAGTAGGCTGTATAGTTAAAAGAAATAACTAAATATATTACGAAATCGGTAGCAATTACAGAACGATTACTTATGATAGAGATACAAGCAGGTAACACAGTTAAAAGCACGATGATAATTGCATACGGACCAGGGAAATGACAAGGCACAAATAAAAGAACAGTTTTGGGAGCAACTAGCAGAAACAATAGAAAGCCTAAATGGAAGAATAATTATAATTGGAGATCTAAATGGAAGAGTAGGGAAAAAGATGCGGAATCAGGGAGACAATAGGGGCACATGGAGAAGAAACAAGAAATACAAATGGGAAAAGATTAATAGATTTCTGTATATTGAATAACCTAGTTCTAACAAACTCCTTCTTCGAACATAAAGATATACATAAGTATACGAGAGAAATAGTAAGTAGAAATGAGAAGTCAATCATTGACTACGTAATAATAAATAAGCAATATAGAAGAGACATACAAGATACAAGAGTAAAAGAGGAGCCGAATTATATACGGATCACTACCTGGTAGTATCGGAAATGAAAATGGAGTTAGTAAGGAAACTAAGGGAAACAAAAGGATAAAATGATTAACACACAAGAGAAGATAAAATAAGATCACACAAATTAAGGGAAGAAGAAATAGCAAATAAATATACTGAAGGAACAGAAAAGAAATGGGAACTCTAAAAGCAAGTATTATGAATTATAACATAGAAGAGCTTTGGATAAAATTCAAAGAAACTGTAATAAACACAGCCAAAGCAATATGTGGACAGACGAGTGATAATAAATATAGAAAGAAATCGAGTTGGTGGAACGAAGAGATAAAGGAAGAAACAAAGCTAAAGAAAATGACATGGAAAACATATCTAAGAAACAAAAATAACGAAAACTATACAAAATATAAAGAAGAGGGACTAAAGGTCAAAGAGATGGTGAAAAGAGCAAAAATACACACATGGGAAGAATTCGGAGAAAAGATGGAGAAGGACAGAATAGGTAACCAGAAACTGTTTTATTAAGTACTGAAAACATTAAGGAAAGGAAAAGAAACAAAATGTCAATATATTAACTCAAAGAAAGGGGAAATATTAACTGAAAACAACGATATAATGCTACGATGGAAAGAATACTTCGAAGAGTTGCTAAACGCAAACACATTAAGTACATGGGACATCGAAGAAGAAAATAGGGAAGAAGAAGAAGACGTGGAACAAGGGAGAACATTTAGTCTGGAAGAAGTAGGAGAAGCTATAAAGAAGCTTAAGAGAGGCAAAGCACCAGGCCATGATAATATAACAACAGAAATGTTAAAGCTACTAGGGCCCAACGGTCTAGAGGTATTGACAACACTGTTTAACAAAATTGCAGAAGAAAACAAAATACCGATGGAATGGGAAATTGGTATAATATTACCACTATACAAGTCCGGAAATAAGAAAGACTGCAATAACTATAGAGGGATAACACTACTGAACAATGCATATAAAGTGTACGAGAGACTACTAGACGACAAATTGAAAGCCAAAACAGAAGACCAAATGGAAGAATCGCAAAGTGGTTTTAGAAGAGGGAGAGGAATACAGGACCACATATTCACAATAAAACAGCTGATAGAGAAGTTCCACAGCAATGACATATATGTGGCGTTTATCGATATTAAAAAGCCTTCGACAGCATACCAAGAAGAGTTATATGGAATAGCCTTAAGAAAAGAGGAATTGGAAACAGACTGCGAAGCAATATAGCTAGTTTATACAATGAAACTCGAAATCAGGTCAGAACAAATAATATGGAGTCAGACGAATTTGTAACAAAAGAAGGCGTGAGACAAGGGGGAGTATTAAGCCCAACACTCTTTAATATTGTATTAGATGAAGTAATAAAAGAAGTTAAACATAAAGTTAAGAAACTGTTAGTGGGCTATAGAAATTTGGAAGCGGCATATATAACTGATGATCTGTGCAAAAAAACCAGGAAGAATTGCAAAGAAACTTAGAACTGTGGAACACAGCACTACAAAAACGAAATCTAATGATAAATACTAATAAGACCAAAGTGATGATACTAGGAAGAAACAATAGACAAATAAGAATACAACTTAATAATAAAGAGATCGAACAAGTAGACAGTTTTAAGTATCTGGGAATACCAATACAGAAAGATGGGAAAAACGAAACGTAAATAAATAGCAGAATTGAAAGTGCTAATAAAGTGTATTACGCCCTAAACAATGCTTTAATTAGGAAAAAAGAGATAAGCAATAAAACAAAGCTAACAGTATACAACACAATATTGAAGCCGATATTGATGTTTGGTTGCGAAAGCTGGACGCTCACGAAAAGACAAGAAAATAAGATACAAGCATGTGAGATGAAATTCCTGAGAGGAATCATGGGTGTAACTAAAAGAGATAGACTAAGAAATGAAGAAATACGAACGGCGCTAAAAGTTGAACCAATAAAGAAGGACATAGAAAGACAACAGATGAGATGGTTTGGACACTTGATCAGAATGGGGAATAACAGACAAACAAAAATAATTTGGCAAACCAAAACAATAATAAAAAGAACAAGAGGAAGGCCAAGAAGGAGATGGGATGAGACAATAGCGGAGTCCTAAAGAGGAAGAATCGAAACTGGCAAGAGGCCAAAACATTGGCACAGAACAAAAGGAATGGGCAAGGTTCGTACGTACATAACAAATACACAATAAAGAGAGAGTAATCAATGTAGTGAAGCGTGTGAGTGAACTATAGATTGGTGCGGTTAAGAATGACTGAAGATCGTCATACGAAACATAGTGTAGTGTAATGCAAGTGAAGTAAATAGAATACCAGATAGACAAGAACAACTTGCATAGGAACTGTAAGATAAAATGTATTGTATATTTAATTTAATTTGGTTTGTTTTAAATTAATTTAAAAAACGGTATTGACAATAATTATTAGAATGTAAATTGTTTTCGCGGAAATGTAAATGTATGTAAGCTTACAAACACCCTACACCGTAAGGTAAATGGGTTAAGATTATATATATATATATATATATATATATATATATATATATATATATATATCCAAGAACTAATTACAAATCTATAAATATTTATATATTGTATTCAGAACATTTTTTATGCATCGAGTATTCATGAAGACGAAATATTCGCTGAAAATGACTTACATTCTTCTTCGGTTAAATTAAGTAGCTGGTCTTTAAGACCAAGAGCTAAATATAGCATGTATGGAAATACATTAAAATATTCAATTTTGTTATTTATCGAGCAATGCACTGGGTTCCAAAAAACTGCCACACCCAGTAGAAATAAAATAAGTCTTGTAATTTATGGAAAATATTTTTTAAAAGCAATAAAACAAATTGATTAAATACCCCTTAAATATAAAGAATAATATTGCTGATCATGAAAGACAGTTTGTACTCATTGTTTTATGGAGTCGAATAGCCTTTTGGCGATAGCTTGCAGTTCGCATCAGACTAATTCTAGCCTGCTCTACGTAGAATCTTCGTTTGCCAGATAGCGGATTAATTTAGATATCGTGGGGGTGTGGAAGATCAGCGTATTATATTCGTTAAATATTGTTAGTATGAGACGAGCGCTCTGTTTACCAGACACGACTAATAGTGATCACATTTCGTCTTAATTTACGTGCAATTTCTAGGATCCCCTTATTTATTTCACGTGGGCTCAGAATTCGACTCCGCTCAATTTCGAAACCACCCATTCCCGTTTGCGAGAAATTGCAGTATTTTTACACTATCATCAGGTAATTAAGTGGTTAATTCAAGCGTTAATCCTTGACTAAGGTATGCGCATCTTACCCCTACTTTTGATACTGATCTTAGAAGGTACAAATCTACTTGCAATTGAAATAATTACAATGGCAGAATAAAGTATACGCGTGCATATTTTATGCATGCAACATTTACTGAAATATTCAACTAATATCTACAATTACTGTTACTCTCACGTAATGAGTTTGGACGTTTTCTTCGAGGAATAGGGAAACCTCATATTTTGAAATAAATGGAAGAAACACCGGTTGGTTTGAGCCATTTTATGCCCAATGCCAGCGATGCAAGGTGATAGATTGTCACTGATATCCTAAGCAGTGTGTAGCTTGTTTTTATTCAGATCCTATAATCAACTGCCCTAAGATTGATTAGAAGATTTTGTGACAGTGGATCTATAATTGATTAAAAACCTCATGCTGTAAAATTCTCTTAGAAGTGTCTCTGCAAATCGAAGAACATCGACTCGGTATTGTGTACAACAAATAAACATTTTGAGAAGCTCTATTTAGCAAATACTAACTGAAGACTTACACATTCATGCGTATAAAATACAACTGACGCAAGAACTTACACTTAACGACTATTATCATTGTACATAATTTGTTAATTGTCAAATTATTGCTCTCTTGACGAATTATTATTTGATGTGGATTGTGATAGACGCATACTTCTTCAAAGATTATTCTGGAATTGGTGAAAATGTGAATGCCAACATGGATCTGGAACACTTGCCCTAGAGCTCGAACAACAATCGATTTATTGTACCAATAGTGTCCTGGTCGCGTAATTTTACGAAATAACTATATCGATAAACCGATAGGATCTTGTGACTTAACAGAAAACGACTTGTTATTGTGAAGTTATCGTTTATGTTATCGATGAAACTGATTAGAACGTATGTGAAATTTTGTGTACTAAATTTACATTTTTTCTTTTATCTTAATTATAGAAACATATGTGACCGACTAGCTCAGGGTCGTGAGTTCGTACCCAACGTTGGGGATTGAGTGTTTCAGCGTGATCTCGTGGTTGAGGGGCAGGCTGCGGTGTGAACTGACCCGGCTTCAATTCCCGGTGCTTTCTGATGCTTAGCGGGCGGCCTACTTAGTCGCTAAAAATAATTGAGTACTTGCGTTCACTGTTTTACAAGGGGTAATAATAGCGGTCATCTAAAACGGGGTGCTTGCCAGATCGCCCTGCATCAGAGATGATCCGTGACGACTGGGCTAAAAAGGCAAACATATGAGAGTCTTAACCTCTCTATTTGCAGGCTGTATTCCCATACAGGGCGTTGGAGCCTTACTATTACAAAAATATATTTTTATTATTTACCTTTTTCAACTAGCATATTGTATATGTTAACTAGCGAACAATTTTAAAATTTCTCCGGTTATGGCTTATGACAAAGCTAAGGCATACTACTTTAACGAACAAAGTATAGGTACTTGACGAAGCTTATATACTTGATGTATAGAACTTATATATTCAAAGGTTGGAACTTCTAAACATAGGGGCGTGCCTTATAAACCTAATGGGCGGCTGCATTGACTTGTGGAGGAAGGTATTATTTAAGTTAGGCGTGTAATTAAGAGTTGAAGTTTACTAAAACAGGCATTTGCAAATTTGGTGGTTTTGTTGGGATATTAAACAAGTGAGAATATTAAATAATTTCTTATAATACTAGTAATATAAAACTAATAATATAATACTAATAATAAAATATTTATAATAAAACTTATATTATTGTTCTCTATTCATCAAATAATAATGAAATAGGCGATAAATTTGCAACCAAAGTTTGGTATTGAAAGGATTACGTTGTGTGGCATTATTTGTAGATATATGAATGTATATAAATTGAGATAATATGTAGTTGTCAGTTTTAAGCAATTTACTATAACGTTCTATTGACATATACTTATATTTTTTTGTGTAAACATTAAAAGCCCTTCGACAACGATAACTAAAATTAAGTGATTACAACTATTATATATTGTTCCGCACGATCGATGCCGCGCCGCATTGGCTTTATTGTGTCTATCAATTTACACACTAAACTTACTGCTAAGGCTTAATTAAACCTACAACACCACAGACATACATGAGCTTGATCGGAACTCGAAGCCGCACGGCCACAATTCATGGTCGAGCACTAAACGCCTCAAACAACTCGCCTACGACTAGCTCGATTACAGCGATATTTTTGCTTGTCGTTGTTTCCTCTTAACAATTCCACTTTCTCGCCAAACTAACGCAACAAACTGATATCTTTAATTTTTTACTATTTTTCCCAAATGCTTGTAACACACTTTAATTTTGAAGCGTTTGTACTAAATTATACCAACATTCAACTTCTGTATACTAAAGTAACATTTTTTTAATGTACTGTTCATCTAACTGTGCATTTTTTGTAGTATTTTTAATTTAAAAAGCTAAAGTACCTAATAAAAAATGCTGTTACTTTTAAAATTAGATGTACAAACTTGCTTACGAGCTTTCTTCAAATATTACTGAATTTTTTATTCAATGAAAAATAAAAATTGAATATACGTCTTTTTAAAGTAAGATAAAATAAGTGTTTTTAAAATAAATTTTAATTAACAATTAAAATTCCAGATTTGTAATTTTGATATAAATAAGGTTTTCAATTTTTTCAATATCTGAAATAGAAATTTGAAAAATCTCTTTGCAATCAATATTTAAAAAATCTGTTTATTATCACCAAGAAATAAAGTCAAAATACCGCTTTATGGACACAGTTAGAAGAGCAGATAAATAAATCATATGCATGTCTGCCTTACGAGTTACAAAAACAACACTAGCTGAAGTCTATTCGTTCTGGTTCAAAAAATTGTCATTAATACTAGTGCAATATGCAACAGCCATCAATAAATTGAAAGTTTCCCGCTCGTTATTTATTAATGAATTTTGTAGCTTATTTTGAGTTATTAGTTTTAACAAACTACATTTGTGAATATATACTATCATTTAACAAAATAAAAATTAATACAAAACGAAAAGACGAAATAATAACTATTTCTGTTTATGTTTTTATGATACAAGTTAATACTTTTATTTATCTTATTTCTATTGTCATTATATTTATAATATTTAAACACTCCAAAAATAAAAAAAAGAATACTTAAGACAAACTTTAGGCTAAATTTGTTACATTTGTTAGGGCATTATTGATGCTTATCAGGTATTAACGTTGCATTTATTATTATCTTTACGCTTAACCTAAACGCGTTAGGCACTTAGACGGCGGGCTGATTTTTTAAACTTTTATATGAATTTTAAGAACCTCAATTTTTGGCAGAATATTGTGCAACACGTATGGTACACAAACGTGCCGTTTCGGCAAATAAATAATTTTTATTCAACAGAAGGGGGATCAAAAAATTAGAAATGAAACACTTAATACATGCCTCCAAGAACTATCGATATCAAAGCAATGACCACTCGCTATAAAAATCACAAGGAGAATTAATAGACCAGTAAAAGAACATGGATCTTGGGCAAGGAAAAGCAAACAAAAAAGTAGATACCTTTGCTACTAAATACCTAAAATCATTATCTAAACCAGGAAATTAATGATGTAACCTCATATAAGCCAACATCATATTATTTATAATATTAAAGCTGTTGAGAACATATTATTAAAAAGAATAAAAAACGTAATTGGAGAAAGATAATTTATTGTTTATATCAATTTGGATTTTAGGGTAAATAGTTTACGGTAGATTAAATACATATAATTACAGTTATAGTAAAGAAATCTTAATGGTTGGCAATCTTTTTTGATATTATCAAAGCTTTTCTCAGGGGCTACTAATAAAATTAAAAAGATACTTACCAACCCAACATGTTCAACTTTTGGACTTATACCTATAGCAGACTGAACTTTCAAAATTAAGCAAGAGAGCGAGTATGCTAACTCTAGATAAGTACAGCAGATGTCCCACAGGGAAGTGTTATTGCACCGGTGTTATACCTGTTGTATACACGTAACATCCCTGAAAGAAATCATTAAATTAGCTACATTTACGGATAACCCTACAGGACTAGCTATAGGAAATAACATAGAAAAAATAAAGGCCAATCTCCGAGGCACCATTAATAAAACAAACGCTTGATGAAACAGTGGCATATAAATGCTAATGAAGGAAAATCAATTTTCGTTGATTTCACAAACAGGAAAATAAACTTATAATAACACAATTCCACACCAAGAAATAGCTAAATACCTAGGCTTACATTTAGATGCAAACTTAAAGCACAAAAGCATATTAAAAGAAAAGAACTAAATTAAAACTTAAATATACCAGCATGTATTAGCTTCCTAGGAAAAAGCCCCAACTATCATTTCAAAATGAAAATACTAATTTATATACAACCAGTATGGATTTATGACATCATTCTAATTACGCCTGCATTCAAAAATTAAAAATCGAATTTTACGAAATACGGTAGTGCGAGATAAGAATCTGTATCGGAAACTCCAACCGAAGATGATCGAAAACGCAATTAGGAAGTTTGCTAAGAGCTGTAAGGAGTAGGCCCATAAACATTCAAAACTAGAGACTTTACAACTTCTAGTAAGCCAAAATCTCATCTGTAGGCTTAAAAGAGCAAAACCATCGAAACTGCAATATAGTAGTAAAAAGTAGGGTGTAATTCAGATATAACTACAACAAAGTTTTAGAAACTAGGATAGATCCGATAGAAATACCGGGTTATTAATTACGAAGGAATTTTGAAAGACATCTCCGTTTGGTTATCAATCACGTAGACACAATATTGAAGTTCCTTCTACAAAAAATACTCCAACGTGGAAATGAAGCTTTTCTATAACAGCTTCATGAAGAGCAATGTCATAGTTAAACTGTGCGACGCTTCATGTGCATAACGGATCTTCTTGTCGATTTATTGCACAAGTTTATTGGGGCCACATTTTGCCTCATTGTACACACGAGTACGTCCATCTTAAAAATCATTGACATACGACACTTTTACTCATCACGTTTGGACCGTAAACATTACACAGTTTGCGGCGAATCGCAGCTGCTGAATGATTCTTTGCAAACAGGAATCGTATTACTGCACCGTATTACTGTACGCACTTCACACTTGGCGAGATTTTCTATGGTAGCGTTTATTTTTAATAGATGTAGCGAACGAGTAAACTACAACGCAACCTTATTCCACCTACACTGCCTACTACATATGGCGCCACACAGCGGGCGTCGTTATCCCCGCCTGTTTCTCGCATATGCCTAAACAGATGGTCATTTCCAAATTTTCCGCGTATCTTAGTAATTGAGACTATAAACGTAATGTTAATTAACCCTATAAATTAGGTGCATTGTTTTTTATTATATAAAAAAATGTGTATCCATCCACATTTCTAAACAGTTTCCATATATACAATGACAACGCCTTAAGTCATTTATTATCACGCTTTGGGTGTCTATGGAATCTATTTTTTTGTTGTTATTAGTAGATGCCTTATATTATATGCTTCTAATTGTCTTCCTTAGTTTTATGATTCGCTGCTGAAGAAATCGTCCTTCAAATGAACCTATAATCCATGATTATTTGTTTAAGCGGTAAGAGTTGTCTTTGCCTGACTAGGGTAGATCCTGTTCTGCAAATTTAAAACCACTCAAAACGCCCATTAAAGAGGGGTTTTGATTTACCAGATACTTTAAAAAGATGAATACAGCATTGACGTTTATTTTTTTTAATGTTCACTGTCTTTTTTACAAGACGTACTATATTCATTCCAATTAACCTTTTTTTGGACCATGGCAAACTGTGTGTTATATCAGGTGTTGAATTTATTGCAATTTTACCCGATTTCGCCCAAATATAACATTTGATCCCTCTTCACCAAATCATTTTCAGTAAAATCGTAATTTGTCCAACATTCAATGAATAATTTAAATAAATATCAGGTGTGTGATTGTTCCCCTGTTGAGACCGCGCAAAAATTTTCGCACCATCAAAGGGAAATCAATCATCTTAATATCTTATTACCTAAAGGATATTTGATAACCTGGCTATTGCTATTGAAGCTATCTATATAAATGCAAGTTCCCTTCGAGGTGCTTTATGTCACTTTGCCTGAAAACCAATATTAATTTGTTTCCCACTATATATTCATGTTTTAAAAATAATAATAAATTAGAAAGTCGCCGTCCGTCTTGTAGACTTCCTCTCTATCTTTTCCTATCCAGGTACATATTTTCTTATATTACCACTCCAATCACTTTTTTCTGGGAAGGAAGGTCCAATTTTATGCAATCTTAAATAGCTTTTCTTTGCCTTTTTTGATTATGTGGCAATACCAAGTTATTTGATTCTCTTTATTCCTTTTGATTTGTCTATTTCTGATTCTATCTTGTTTAGAAATTCTCCAGACTTTTTGCCATATGAATATTTCCAATAGTGTTATTTATCGTTCTTTGTACAACTCCAGGCTTCCGCTCCTTATAGTGCAATACTTTTAACTGATGTGTTATAGATGCTTATTTTTCTTGACTTGGTTATGTCTTTATGTCACCAAATACTATGTAGTTTTTTATTGCTCTTTTTTTGTGTTATTCTTTCCTTAATTTCTAATTTGTCACTACCGTCCCTGTACATTCTAGCTCCAAGGTATTTGTAACTTTCACATCCCCCTATTTTGTTTCCTTCGCTTCAATGTTCTCTCCGAGTTTCTCCTTATTTTTCCAAAAAACTGCTATTTAGTTTTTGTAAAAATTATTATAACAAGGGCAATCCCCTTTAGATATCTCTACCTACAATGCTTAGAAGCCGCAATCTTCTCGGTTTACCACATGGTGCGTAATCAACAAATTTCGCATTATATATGATGTGTCTTTATAGGCAGAATAATTTTTTAATACTGCGGAGAGTTGTCAACTCCGACATGTGCTTCGCATAGTAGTTTAAAATATCGATAAGCTCTGTTTGAAATTGCGAGCCGTATGACAACGCATTTACGTATACCCAGTTAGAGTTGAACTTTGACATTTGACCTTGACTGTGACAGCACTCATAATTTTATAGCTTACTCAAACGAAAATTTTCCATCGCTTACGGTTCGGCTGGCTCAGGTCGGAGAAGGCACGAACGATTTGACCTTTGACCTGTGACAGCAGCACTCATAATTTTTTATATATAATTATATATATAAAAAATTATGAGTGCTGCTGCTGCGTCACACAGGTCAAAGGTCAAATCGTTCGTGCCTTTCCGTGCCGACCCGAGCGCCTCCGAAGGACAAATTTCGGCCCGGCGACAGGCGCAACCGAGGTAATATATTTTCGGAACCGCAAGCGATGGAAAATTTTCGTTTGAGAGCGGCTAATAAAGCACTTATACATAAAAAAAATTATGAGTGCTGTCACACAAGCCAAAGGTCAAAGGTCAACTCTAACTGGGTATACGTAAATGCGTTGTCATGGCAACGTCGTACGTCAATTATGTCAAACAGAGCTTTTTAATCGTGTTTTTATTTATTTTTAAAAACTACTATGCGAAGGGGCTCAAGCATGTCGGAGTTGGACAAGCTCTCCGGGGGGCCGCTGCCAGACCTCGTAATATTATAAAAATATTCTTATTTTTCTTGTCATACATTTTAGGTGTCTTATGCTAAGATGACCCGGTCATCGGAATATTACAGGGGATCTAGGTTTTGATTATTTTATAGTATACACGTTTTTAAACATTTCTTTTAGCAAAGTATCATTGTGTGTTCTACGTATATTTTGAAAAGTCTGAGCGACAGAGGGTATTCTTACAATTTGTAGTTGTGTGAAAACCTTTTTTTCTGAATTTATTTACAATTATTATTATGTTTGCCTTGTGATAAATTCTTTTGTAGCTTTATCAAGAGTTCACGTTGTTCTTGCCAGCACTTCCCATAATCTAGTCACCAGTAGACTATTGTATGCCTTTGTGAAATTAATAAATATCAGATGTAGGTTTCTATCAGTATTTATCTTTTTTTATACTATTTGTTAGAGGGTAAATAGACGATTCACACATGGGTAGTCGGATCAGAATTTGCATTATTTTTCTGCTTCTTAGTTATTGTATTCTTTCTCTATTAATTTATTTAATAATCTGTACAGTATAAAATAATCTAATTAAAGGTAGCTGTAACAATATTTCTTCTATAATTTCCTTTATATATATATATATACATATATATATTAGGTATCTAAGTTTATATTCGTCTGGTGCTCTTTGTTCAGTAACATATTTATTATATAGGTCTCCTAAAATTTTAATGTTATGTAATTAATTTTCTATTATCTTTATATTAGCTTTTTTTTTAACAGCCTCCCGTAATATTCTTCTTGTTTTTCCTGTTATATTATTTGTTTTATTGTCTCTTTTAATGTTGTAGGTAGACTCCCATACCTTTGCCCAACATATACCCCCTAGATACATTTGAATTTAATTACATTTTCTATCAAATGTTTTTTTATCTATTACTATTGATTTTTTAACTCTGTTTTCTATCGTTGCATATTCTTGTCTATCTTCATTTGATTTTGTACGTATACACTTTAAATATGGTCACATTTTATTTTTAATGCTTCTTTTGTTGCTCCATACATAATTGTTTTAAGATAGTTATATAATTCTTCTATGTTTTTATATTTGCTTTCTTTTAATTTTTGATTTAGCTGTTTCTGGTACAACAGTTTTATGCTCTCTTCTTTGAAGCTCGATATGTTATATTTAGTTACTAAGATAACTTCTATTTTATCTTTTTCTCCATCTTCCCTTTTTATCTGTATTTTAATGTATGCAAAATATAGTTTTATCATTAGCAAATAATGTTTTGTTAAACATTTGGCTCCCCTGTATACTCTTATGTGTTAAGTTTTTATGGAATTTTGTTGTTGCGTTATGATTTACTGATTTTAGTCTTTTTGTTGGCTATATCCATGTGTAAGTGTAGATTTCTTACATATGTTCTCATTGCCATTTACTTAGTTTTATTGATGTCATCCCACAATTATATCTTTTTTCTTTCCAAAGCGCGTATTAAAATTTCCTAACGAAATGGGTTCTATTACTCCTTAATCTTCTATTTCGCTTTAAGAACTTTCTTTTGTTTGAACTGTTTGATCGTCTGTTGCTGCATAACGACTAAAATAATCGTGAGTCTATTTTTTAAGATCATATTTAGTTTTATGCGAGTTTTATTTATTACTAGGAGTTGCCCGCCAAAAGATACTTTTGGCGTCCTAGACTGACATTTTTTCACCCGCCTTCCCTCAAATTTTTGCAAGGTGCAAACGTATAAATTTTTAATTAGACCGGCTTTTTCTCTGGATCAGAAACATGAAATAATTTAACGCCCATTCATGGTGAACGTAAGCATAAGCCGCCCATAGGAAATACGTAATACGTAAAGTTGAATTAATGCAAAGCTTATGCGCCCGTTCATAATGCACTCCCGTAATTTTACGTTTTACGTTCATTTGCAGTAATTTTTAATTTTTCTCTAGATTATTGTTGGAAACAGTAACAGAATGTTTGTTTTTATTCTAAATCAGCTGTACCCGGCCACGCGTTGTTGTGGCTTTGCTTTTACGTCCAGCAGATAGCGCTGTTTTTCAAAAAAAAAAATGTTTTTATCTGTCACAGGTGTGACATCTATACAATACAATAATCAAAATATTTAAATAATTCGAAAACGGTTAAAGTTAGACGGCTGTTTTTTGCGCCGAATTAGCAAATATAGTTGTGAATGTGGTGTGCAAGTTTCACGGAAATCGGTTGAAGCGTCTAGGAGGAGATAGAATTATAAGTTTAGAAAGAAAGAAAGAAAGAAAGTTAGGGAGATAAGACAATTATATTATAAGATTCTAATGTTAGTAAATTTTTTTCTGTTTTTGTTTAATATGCCAACTTCTTTTTGGGCGCTTTCTTCTTTTGGTACACCTTTATGTGTGAATATATACTCTAATTTCTTTTTTCCTCTAGACTACTTTTTTTTGCCAGAGCCAACATGTCTATATTTAGTTTACATGCTTCTTTTGTTAATTTATCTAGGTTATTTATAATCATTTTTTGTCGACTAGTTTGGAATCTGTTACATCCGCCTACTTTCCGAGTTTATCTACCACATCTTATTTGTTTGAGATAATTTTTCGGATGATGGGAAATGAGCTCATCAATACAACGCCCAATTTGAAGGATTTGGAGGAACTCTATCTTCCCCTAGAACGCTAAATATAGAGATCCGTCTTCCCTGTTATTAGTTCTTTCGTTTTCTGCCGTTATATTTCCTATTGGTATTCTTTTTCGTCAGTTTTTATATGTAACTCTAGACATAGACTTTAACAGGGTGTTATCAGGCGACCAGCTAAGTTCTGTTTTTGAGTTTTTTTCTTAGTTTACAAAGATCTTGATCTAAAATGCATCCAAAAATTAAATTACTAAAAACATTTTTTCGAAGGAGAAACCGTTTATGTAATTTCGTACTTAAAATTGTGGTTCATTTTCTGAGATTTCAGAATAAACGCTCCCTTTCATCTAAGTAATTACATTTAATTTTAATATTTAAAGCATTAACCTTTTCATTTTGAATGGGTTTAACTTTTCTGGCTGCTTATCATACGGGTTTTAATGAAGATAAAATTGAGAAATAGAAAACTTAGCAGATTTTGTATTTCTACCTTTTGAAGATTGAATATGAATTTTCTGCGTCTTCACAGAACACATCTAGTCAAACGTATCGCAGAAATTTATACTCCCACTTTACATAAATCAAAATGGTTGCCTTGTCGCAATCCTCGGCCGCTAAATTGCTCCGGTTAGACGTATACATCAAATGAAAGTGGAATTCAACAGTCCGTTCTTTTAGGCACAGTAAATTTTTTATTCAAATCACAATGGCTATTTTGAAATAATCGTAACTTTTATCGATCTAAGCTTTCGAATTTCCACTACAATTTTATAGTGTGTTTAATAGGAAAGCAACACTAAAAACAGATGTCTATAATTGTGTTACATTCGATGTGATGTGCTGTAATGTACATCATTATATTTTTTAAGTCTAATCTATATATAAAAGCATATAACGAGAACAAGGTAAATAAATAGAATCATTTCTGTGTATATATAGAGATAATTAATTTTATTGCCTAACCTCATTTTGCAAGCATGTAGAAAATATCTTTTCTGCCTCGCGTCGAGTCGTCTGAACTCTAAAGGCTCTGAAATATCCTGCAATCGGCAACCTCCTCGGCTTTCAGAGGAAGGAGCGCCCAACACATCTCACATACAAATGCACTTGACATCAGATCTAATCCGAAGATTGAATCTGCAGGAAGCTCTCAGCCCAACGCGAGCCCATGCCGAGAACGTAAGCTTTAAAGCCACCGTGAGTTTGTAAGGCCGGAATCGACCTTCCGCTATTTATCAGCGCTTCAGCCATTGGCACGCCAAATTGGCGGCACCGTCCTTGCGCGCCCCGTTTTTGCGGCGCCGCGGCGGTCCGGCGGGTTCGTTTTTAGCGGCCCGCACTGCCGCTGGCGCGGATAAATAATTTACAAAGATGTTAACAGTTTGTAGGCAGGTGCCGCTGCTGATTGGAGATAAGCGCCGCTTTGACCTTTAGGAAATGGCCCAATTCTAAATTGTGTTGGTTTGGCCGTACGCCTAAGCACTTGCTGTAGTTTTATTTTTTATTGCAGATGCCTTACAGCAGTAATCATAACATTAAAGCATAAAAAACGTAATAATTAACAATAAAGAGCAGAAATCTATATTTGTATTATAATTTATGCAAATTAAAAGAAATAATTCAATATACTTGCTTTTTAACTAAATATAAGCTGGAGTAACTGCGCATACACAAAAGCGGGAGCTGTAAATTCTCTTTGATAATTTTCTCCCAACTATAAATACAAAATATAGTTTTTAATGTTTCCAAATTGTTATACTAAATTATAACAGACAGATTAACTCAAAAAATGACGTAGACATATACATGTACATTTATATACAAGAGCTGGAGCATAGGTCATAGAAATCATTTTTTTTAATGCAAGAAATGGTATCACAACATCTTGTCAGTCAAATAATGATCTTCCATACTGAATAATCGCAAGATAGGTAGCAGTTTCAGCGAGGACGCGAGAAACCAGCTACCATCAACAGAAAGGAAGAATCTGTAACATAAAGTCTGTAATTTTATGTCAATTACCTTAATAAACATGAAGACCACATTGTAGGTATATTGTTAAATGCTCATACTTTTTGTCTATTCGTTGTCCTTTTATTTGTATATTTCATTGATTGTCAACTGATTTAACATCAACGTTAACATAGCAATTATAGAACATTACAGAGCCATCTTGTGTCGTCGACACATGCTATGAATACATGGCTTCCTTGAAACATACATTTTGTGATACAATCCCTTACCTTTAAAAAAAATAGTTGTCATGACCTGTCCTATATATATATACTATATTAGTCAGACTTCCTGACACAAAACAATGTAAGGAGAACTTTAAACTATAACTGCAACCCTATTACAAAATGGATATTTCAACGAACCCTTTCCCAGTATAACTGGATATGTAAACAAAAATATTAATTTTTAATCCCAACCACTAAAAAAAGTTTATGCCTTATGCAGGGTAGGGCAGTCAAACCGTACTATTTGTTGGTATTAAAAAACAAACGATTTTTTTTTTTCATTTATTGGCCTACAGATACAAATAAAATCCCCGACTTATTAGACTTCGCTATTTCCCGCGGCATAGCAAACACATACACCAAAGTGGAATCTAACTATGACCTCTCCTCAGATCATACTCCCATTCTAATTACCTTAAGCACATCCATTATTACCAGAGATCCATCCCCAAAACTCTGCAACAAAAACACCAATTGGGACCTCTTCAAAAACACACTGGATCACGAGATTAATCTAACTATCCGAATTAAGGACTCCTATGTCCTAGACGAAACAACCCAATATTTAACTACAATGATACAAAATGCGACATGGCAAGCAACACCCAGTGAAACAAACGCCTGCTCAGCAGATATTAATATCCCTCGTCAGATAAGGCACCTCGTCACAAAAAAACGCAAGGCACGAAAAAAATGGCAACGAACTAAACAAAAGCCAGACAAGACCATATATAATATACTTACTCATCAACTCCACACTGAACTACTAAAAGCCCGAAACGACACCTTTCAGCATTACATCACGAATCTTTCACCTATTGATCATACGATATGGAAGGCAACAAAAAAATTTAAAAGACCAATAGCACTGATACCTCCAATCAAAAAGTCCGATGATACATGGGCCAGATCAGACAAAGAAAAAGCTGATTCATTCGCAGACCATCTTGCTACTGTATTCTCATCACCACAACCGGTAGGAAACAACGATGACACCGACATTTCCGCATTCTTTGACGTGCCCTGCCAAATGTCCTTACCTCTGAGACTATTCTCACCAGCCGAAGTAAGACAGCAAATTAAATTAGCAAACCGACGTAAAGCACCTGGTTACGACCTAATCGTAGGGGATGTATTGCAAAACCTCCCCAGAAAAGCCCTAGTGTTACTTACAACCATCTACAACAGCATTCTACGACTCTGCCACTTCCCCACTCAGTGGAAACATGCTATAATCATTACCGTTATTCAACCTGGCAAACCTCCTACGCAACCCTCCTCCTACAGACCCATCAGCCTTTTACCACTCATGTCAAAAATATTCGAAAAACTGCTGCTCACAAGAATCCATGAAACTGTCGACCTACATGAAATTCTCCCAAACTACCAATTTGGCTTCCGGCAGCATTATTCTACTATCCACCAAGCGCACCGAATAGTTAACAGCATTATGGAGACTCTAGAAACCAAGCTCGTCTGCATAACTGTATGTCTAGACATAAAACAGGCTTTCGACAAAGTATGGCACACGGGTCTATTATACAAAATAAAACTCTATTTTTCAAATCAGCTGTACCTCATACTAAAATCATATCTAACCCAGAGGACTTTCCAAGTTAAAGTAAATAACACAACTTCCGAACACCACGAAATTACATCTGGAGTACCGCAAGGTAGCATACTGGGACCTCTGCTGTATCTCATATATACTTCCGACACGCCTTCAACTGACGATACTGCACTTGCAATGTTCGCCGATGATACAGCTATCCTCTTAATAGACGAAAACCCAATAACTGCAGCAGCCCATCTACAAACACACTTAGCCATCTTGCAAAACTGGTTTAATAAATGGAGAATTACAGTCAATAGCGACAAATCCTCGCAAATCACTTTGACGAATAGACGTATTGCAAGCCCACTAAACAACATCAACAATACTCCTATACCTCAGAAGACTGACATCAAATATCTTGGACTACACCTAGACCATAAGCTCAGCTGGAAAACTCACACCAAAGCCAAACGAAAACAAATAGACTTTAAAATTAAACAAATGCACTGGCTTCTTGACAGACGCTCCCAATTCTCACAGTCAAACAAACTACTGTTTTATAAAAGCATCATAAAACTCATCTGGACATATGGTATAGAGTGGTGGGGATGCGCTAAAGCCTCCCACACAAAGATCCTGCAACGAAGCCAATCAAAAATCCTTCGAAAAATAGCCAACGCCCCATGGTACATCTCTAACGAAACCCTTCACACAGACCTAGGAATTCCATACGTAACCGCAGAGATACAGAAGCTTACTCAAACATACACGAACTACCTGACATGACATAAAAACCAACTAATAGAACAGCTCTCTAGCCAGCCAACCATCACCAGACGATTAAAACGAAATTGGCGACAAGACCTTCCAGTGTGACATATTATAAAATTATAAATTATAAATAATTTACTTATTACTCGTGTGAGAGTAGATTGTAAAATAAAAAAAAAATTATTGCAATAAATGTTAAAGGCACAAATAGAAATCGGTATAAACGCAAAAAAGTTTTACTTTTTGAATAACACTCTAGGGAGATGGCGATCATTATTTTGTACCCATAGTCTGAGTCGCATACGTAAATTTTCACTGATACGTCGTATTACAGCCGGTGTTATTACACAAACTTTTTTATCAATCTGCACTTTTAAGTCCAGTATAGTTGCTGGAAGACTCTCAAAAGCCTTTGATTTGAGATAAAAAATAATTACAGGAGCTCAGTTCTGGCAATCTTGGAGGCCACTGAACACCCCCTTTCCTACTGATGAGGCCGTTCGAGGAAAGGTCTTTCAGAAAGTTCATTGACACTCTGGCTCTGTGGCTAGTTGTTCCATCTTGATGGAAATGAGTATTCTCACTTACAGAAAATTGTTAGTTCTGGAATAAGGATGGTTTCTAGCGTTGATGTTACGATAACTGCACGGCTATCATTATTTTTATAAAAATACCGGCCAATTCTTTCATTCGCTGAGATTGCACACTAGACTGTAACTTTAACCGAATGGAGAGGCGGTTCTTGAAGTTATTGATGGTTGACAACAGCCCAATAGCGAAAATTGTGTTTATTGACATATAAGCTGAAATGGAAATGAGTTTTATTAATAAGTTGTGGGTCATCTTCAAACAACTGTAACATGTACTCACACAAACCAACGCAGATAGGATAATCTCCGGAGTTCAAAGCATGAATATTTGCATTTTATATGAGTGTAGGTGTAAGTCAGTTCGCAAAATTCTCCTTATTGTTCTAGTCGAAAGTCCGAGAGCAATGCTGTGGTGCCTAACAAATCTTCGAGGGCTTCTTGTAGTCTCTTCTCCTACAGCCTCCACATTCTCGGAGGTCCTAACATTTCTTGCACTACCGCCTCTTCATTTTAGTGTTGGACCCATTGTACGTAAGTTGTTAGCCCAAACAGAAATGAGTTTCCTACTTGGCGGAAGATGAAAATAAAAACACCCGTTGTGCTCATACGTAACTTCGGCCATTTTCTAAATACGCTGTAACAGTGAAACCTCGTCGTTCACCGGCCCAACGTCGCGTGGCTACTAAAATTCCAACTATACGGAATGTGAAGGTTACTGCTTACTTCCTCTCCCACACAGAAACCCACTATCTTCTTCTTCAGGTGCTATTCTACTGCTATGCGAATTTTTGATATAGCAGATCTAAACAGTTACACTATTCTCTTAAATTTCGTAACCATGAGTGTCGTCTTCTTCCAACACTTCTTTTCCCTTGGATCTTTCCTTGTATTATTACTTAAAGCAAAACGTATCTATCACCCCTCGTGATGTAACCAAAGTGTTGTAGTTTCTTTCCTTGATGGTATTAATAATTTCTTTTTCTTTTTGTATTCTTCTTATTACTTCTGCATTCGTTACTCGATCTACCCGTTGTATTTTTAACACTCTTTTGTATATCCATAATTCGAACGCTTCCAACCTTTTATTGTCCATTTTCCTTAGTGCCCATGTTTCCATTTCATAAAACAGCACTCATAGTACATAGCATCTGATTAATCTCATTTTCAGTTCAAAACTGATATCTCTTCCACATAAAACTTTACTCGTTTTGATAGAAGTTGACCTCGCTATTGCTATTTGTGTTTTTATTTCCTCTGAGCAGTTATTGGTGTTGTTAATAATTATACCTAAGTATTGGTATCTTTCCACTTTCTCTATTAATTCGTTGTGTATATAGATATTTCCATTATTTTGCTTTATTTTCGATATTACCATAAACTTAGCTTTCTGTATGTTTTGAGTTAACTTACCTAGACTAGTGTCGTCAGTATATAGAATATTGTTGATAGGTATTCCATTCACTTTGACACCGATTATTTCATCTGCTAGTGCTTTTTTTTATATTTCTTCTGAATATACATTAAAAAGTGTTGGCGACAACACACAGCCTTTTCTAACTCCCCTTCTTATTTATATTTGTTTTGTCTTCTACTTTTATAATTGCCTTCTGATAATAATACAGAATGGAAACGATTTTAATGTCATTTGTGTCTAAATGTTTGTTCTTTAGTACTTGAATAAGTTGATTATGTCAAACTCTGTCGGACGCTCTGTTATAATCTAAAAAAACATATATACTCTTGATTCACATCCATGCAACGTTGCATTAAAATATTTAATGCAAATAGTGTCCCCTCGTTATGGTGTACAATTTTTTGAAGGATTTTCAAGGTGTGGCGATGGTCTGTACATAGCTTTGCAGTCGGCTTTTGGGAAGAATTACAAACGTTGATATTAGCCATTCTGTTAGTATAATCCCTGTTGAATAGATGGTATTGAATAGATCTACAATAATGAGGATATTATCTTCTTTGATTAATTTGAATATTTCCAATGTTAACGCATCTGGTCCTGGTGCTCTTCCATTTTTCATTATCTGGATGGTTTGAATTACTCCTTCTTTAGTTATTTTGGTCCGTTATTTTTTTGCTGATTTCTTAGTTCTCTTTTGTGTCTGACATCTTCGACTAATTCTTCAATATATTTTTTTCATTCTTTCAATTTTTTTCGATATTTATGATTATTTTTCTTTTTTTTTATTTATTAGTGTATTTGGTTTTCTTCGTTTCTGATTTCGTCAGCCCTTTCGCTTTTTGTGACTATTAAAATTATCATGTTTCAGTTGTAATTCTTCTATTTCTTCACATTTTGTTTTATACAATTTCTCTTTCGCTTTTCTTATTCCCTTTCTTATTTCTTGTTGTACTTTCTTATATTTAATTACATTGTTTTTTATAATTTCGTCGTGTGTTTATGAGCTGGAGGATTTCAGGGGTTATCCAGTCTTGTTTTGTCTTTTGTGATTGCTTTGTAAGTATTTCGTGACTAGGTTGTAACAGCGCATTCTTGAAATTTTCCCATTTGTTGTTGGTTACATCTTGTTGGGTTGTTAATGCGTTTAGTTTTATGGTTCTTAGATTATTCTTTACTTTTTGTTTTATCTCTTGATTTTTTAATTGTCATACGTTTATTCTTTTATTTGTTGTTTTACCTACTTGCGTTTTTAGTTTGATATTAATTTTAGCTATTACCGGGTTCTGATCTGATGACACATCAGTGGCTGGGTAAGTTTTTACAGCTTTCATTATGTTTCTGTATCTTTCATTAATCAGACTATAATCACTCTGATTTCTTAGGATATTATCCGGATTATTCTGAGACGCTTTCCAAGTATATAAGCGATGTTTTAAAAGCTGGAAGAAGGTGTTCATTATAATTAAGTTGTTTTCTTGGCAAACTTGTATTAAACGTTCTTCTCTTTCATTTCTTATTCCGAGTCCAAATCTTTCCACGTGTTTACCATATTCTCCTTTGCTAGCTTTGACATTAAAATCACCTAGAACCATGGTGATGTTCTAGATTTGACAGATTGAAATATATTATCGACTTGTTCATAGAATTTCTCTACCTCTTCATCTGCTTTCTTTCGTTAGGGGCATATATTTGAATTAAGTTGAGTTTGCAGTGATTTGTCTGTACTTGTTGTAGCATGACCCTATTAGATATTGGGATGAAATTTATTACTGATTTGTTTACTTCTCTCGTGACCATTATTGCAACTCCGTTCCTGTGATTAGGATCATCATCATTACCTGAGTAGTAAATGGTATCGTTTGCTGTTGATTGTTGCCCCTTATTAGGCCATCTAGTTTCACTTATACCTAGTATATTCAGGTTCAATCTTTGCATTTCTTGCATTATATTGTATGTTTTTCTGGCTTAGTACATACTTCGTACGTTCCATGTATCAATTTTCATAGCGTTATTCAAAACTTCCCCTTGGAGATCCAATTGGGGGATTTTTATCTCCGGAATTAATTTTAATCTTGAAATTAGTCATGTTGATTTCTTTACTAAGGACAATCGTACAGAATCTTTATTGCAATGGTTTCTTGTTGCCTTCTGAATCTTTATGCCGTTGATCATACTGGTTCTTCCGCCTTTAGGGACAGTTTTTCATCCCAGGGGCAAGAGAGTGCCCTGATCTTGCTAACTCTTCCACCCTAAGCTATTGGCTCGCAGAAGGGACTACTTATACCGGTAGTTTCGCCCCGAGTATTTTATTTTCCCGGTACCCACCATATCTGGTAAGCGTTTCCTTATCCGCTACCTGGGAAGGTGGAGGACCAGCAACCCCACACGTACAGTTTGACTGTCCTGGTTGTTACATATCAAAGGCGTTATCCAAAAAAATAGAATACGCATATTAATTGTTTTAATGGAAGACACATTTATAATTTGTCAGAATTTGGAATTTAGAACATGATTTAATTTGCATAGTTGCTTTTTGAACATATTAATATAACTTATTAAATCAATTTAACACTTTGACCACAATCGTCAAATAAAACGATTTGGCAGCTGCGATAGCTTGAACCTCTTTAGTCTAACAATAAGCTTCTGATATTTACTTTCTAGTAAGCAATCTAGTGAGTTGGAATGGGCGAGTGTTTATGTTTCTTCGTCCATTGTGAAAATATTAATATTACAGTATATGATCTTATATAGCACATACCATGCTACATTGACCATTAAACGTAATGCTGTGCTAGGAATCTCCTCAGAATATCAATGTTAGAATTACTTATTGTTCCATACAGCTGTATTCTGTAAGACCAAATACATTTAAGTATATATTTGTACAAGACAACTTTATTTTCCAAAGATAATTAAGATCTAAGTCTTGTAAGCTAATATATTTTCTAAATAATATATCTATTGCCTGAGTTCGGCCTATATATGTTTTCTCCAAGACAGCTCTCTATCCAAGTAGATAGTCAAGTATTTAGCGCTTTCTGCCAAAGGAATTTCTTGATTATTAAGCGAAGCAGAAGACAGGTGCCTTTTTTTGCGGAGAAAGTTTAAGTGGTTTTCAGAGATATGAGATTCAGTAGGTGGCTTTGAATGTGAAAGTTTAATATTGTTATATATTCGGTATTTGTTAACAGATTAGCAGTAAGTAAGAGGTAAAGTAGTAGACCTAACACGCTTCCTTGGGGAACGTCAGCGTCTGTTAGTAAGGTCTGAAGTCAAAGCATGCCTAATGTTATGTTATTTTATGAATTCTTGAGAGACATCAACAAATATTATCAAGCAATATCTTTTATCTTTAAGATATTTGAGAATTCTATCAACTACTCTGCGAATTTGTTTGATGGTGGCGTGTTGCCGAAATCCAAATATTAATTTGTATGTTAAAAGTAATCCTTTTTTGTAGTGGTTTTTGAAAACCCGTGGAAAGCTCTGCTAGTAAGCTGATTGCTCGAAAAGAGAGGTTTTTTTGGAATTGCCTGGTTTAGCAATAAAATAATCGTGTCAAATTTTTATCGTAATGGAAAAATAGTAGTCTGAACATGACATTAAAATATATGTTACAAATCTAAAAGTTACTTTAAACTTTTAGCAGTGCCCAAAATAGAGCTATGGGCTTGCTTCTGCTGCAACTGCAATACATTATTGGACTGTATAAAATTACTATTATTTAGAGCTTGAGTTTAAGTAAGATTTGGTGAAACATATGTCGAGTAGATACTCCATATTGCTTGAGTCTGATAGGCAAAACAATTCTTTATTGTAATTGTAAAAGACGTTTTCGGTAATTGGCTAAATAATTCTAATTGCACGTTTACGTCATAGCTTCTTTCTTTTCGTTGGCAATTAAAAGTTAAATGATCATTAGCAGATATGACGCACTTGGGGATTTTGTTGTAAAAGTTTTTCATGTGACCAATGTGCTGACATACTAGAGGATTTGGTGATTTGTACAGAGAGATTTAGTTTTGATCATTGCGTGATCTAGACTTCTGGTGTAATATATATCTTTATTATTTTCAACTAGTTTGAGTACAAAGAAGAGATGTAATTACTCCTTTGTGAAATGTATCCTTGTCTTAAATTTATTCTTTAATTCTTTTACATTAGTAGTTAGATATAGGTATCTTATTACTGCGCCAACAGGTCGCTCTTGTTTTCTTTGGTAATTGTAAAATTCAATATGTTTATTTCCTAGGACTTTAATTACAACTGAAGTTTTCTAATCTGAAATTTAAATTCGTCATTGTGTAACACTTTTAATTGATATTCATTATTGGCTATTGTTCCAAGTAGTCAAACTAAATGTCTAATTATAATGACTCCTGATACAAAAATCAGTAAGTGTTTATGATCTGCTTCGAAATGTTTTTGTTTGATTGTTCTGTTGAAGTGCTTTTTCATTATTTTTTAATAGTTTTTTTTTTTGATTAATTTCTATAATAAATTTTGATCTACTTGTGATAATTAGAGCTGATAATATAGAATGCTATTTTGGCGGAATGGATTTGTAGTTACAAGGCTATTCTGTAAGTTTCACGAATTATTTGTAGAAACTGACGCTTATGAATTCTGTAATGGCTGTTGTATATTGATAGTTTATTGGTAGAAATTGCGATTGATAACTTTTCTTAACTTTTCTAGAGCAAATATACAGTCCTGTATTTGTGGCAGGTGGATAATAAAAGGCCACACTAGTTTTATAAATAATATAAATATTATATTATTTCATCGCCAGCGCGGGCTTGCGATGCGGGCGGACCCAGGTTCATTTCCGGAGCTCTCTGGTGCTTGGTAAGTGGCCTACTCACTCACTGAAAATAATTGAGTACCTGCGTTTACTCGAACAAGGCGTAATAGTGGCAGTCGTCTAAGGCGCGGTGCTTGCCACATCGCCCCGCATCAGAGATGGTGCGCCACAACCGGACACAGTGGGTAAACATATGAGAACCTCAATCTTCTCAGTTCGAATGCCATTACCATTATATTATTTAAAAGACAACTTTATGTTACTACACAGTAAGCTTATTATAATAAAGATGCTTCCATAAGTATTGCTTCTTGACCATAAACTCACACTTTATTTTACCGTTTGATATTACTTACTATATGTGTTTATCCCATAAGAATCAAATGACAAACAGCTGTTAGTTGATAAATGCCCCAACTTGTTATATCACCAAGGTTGCACTTATACCAAACTCTCTTCTTAATAAGGTAGAACACACAATTTTTACAAATAATAATAAAATATTTCATTTTGTTCGTTCAGCTAAGGATCACCTCCTTCTTATAAGTTGTACGCATATAGACATACATAATAAAGAAATTTATAACACAGAATTCCTACAAAATACAAAAATAAAAGTTGAACCACCAAAACATAAAAACACTATAATACAATGCACCCGATGCCAGGCCTATGGACACTCCAAATCGTATTGTATGAAAGCATACAACTGCGTTAAATGCGGCAAACCACACGATTCAAAAAGCTGTAATAAAACCAAAGACACCCCGGCTACCTGTGCACTATGTGGCGGAGGGCACCCTGCCAACTACAAGGGCTGCACAACTTACAGAGATCTATTAAAGTCCAGAAATAAACACAATCCAAACCTCACAAATAAACCAATCCTCGAATTACATTCAAGTACAAATCCAGCTTTTCAACAGATAACACAACAGCCTCCTCAAACTAGAGGTAGTTATGCCCATGTAGCCGCAGGAGCAACAAGTAATCAAAATAAAAATAATAATAATAATGACAACCTTACTAATACAATGCAAAACTTTTTATACGAATTTAAAAACCTATTCAACCAGCTACTAAACCAAAACAGCATGATTCTCACCATGCTTACCACGGTCATAAGCAATTTGACCAAACAATGACCTCCTCAATTCGAATAGCTGCCTGGAATGCAAACGGGCTATCAAATCACGTTCCAGAAATCACCCTATATTTAAACTACAATAAAATTGATATTCTCCTAATCTCTGAAAGCCACTCAACTGAAAGAACGTTTATCAGAATCCCATACTACACCATTTACTATACTCATCACCCTGACGGTACGGCGCATGCAGGCTCAGCCATCATAATTAGATCGACTATTAACCACCATGTCCTCCAACCCTTTAAAACAGCCAAAATCCAAGCGACGTTATTAAAACTAGAATCACTTCCTAGACCAACTACTATTGCGGCTGTTTACTCCCCGCCACGACACAATATCACGACAGAAGAATATAATGACTTTTCAACTATCTTGGAACACAATTTATAGCAATCGGAGACTGGAACTCCAAACATACAACATGGGGGTCCAGATTAATCACACCTAAAGGTCGCAATCTGTTCCGTTCAATACAACTAAACAACCTAACTTATATTTCTACGGGGAGCCAACCTACTGGCCCACGGACAGGAATAAAATTCCGGACCTACTTGATTTCGCTATATCAAAAGGCATATCAAATACTTACATTGATATTAAGTCTAGTTTAGATCTATGCCATGACCATAGCGCCATAATATTAACCCTCAGTACCAATGTTATCTACAGAGAGCCAATGCCTACCTTGTGCACAAAAGATACCAATTGGCAAATGTTCCAAAACTTAATAAATGAAGAAATCAGACTGGATCATCGTATCAAAGAGCAATTCGAAATCGAAGAGGTGGTACAGCATCTAACGAATACAATACAAACCGCAGCATGGAAAGCCACTCCTCTAAGGAACAAAGCAAACCAGGAAATGATAATATTCCTCTGCATATTAAAAATTGATCACAAAAGAAGAAGAGCACGTGGGAAATGGCAAAGGTCAAGAAACCCTCAGGACAAAACTGACCTTAACAGGATAACACACCAACTCCACTCTGTTTTAAACCAAGCCCGCAACGACACCTTCAAACACTACATCACGAATCTATCCCCGAAGACCATTCGTTGTGGAAAGCAACAAAAGATTTAAGAGGCCAGTAATACAAACCCCACCCATAAGAAAACCTGATCGAAACTGGGCGCAGTCAGACATAGAAAAGAGCAATGTATTCGCGGATCATCTTTCAAAAGTGTTCTCTCCAGTCTCAGACAATGACAACCAAGATGAAGAAATTGAAGACTATATTAACGCCCCTGTCAACTATCACTGCCCGTTAAGCCTTTTACACCAGCAGAAATTCGAAAACAAATCAACAATACAAATTCATACAAGACCCTGGTATGACCTCATAGTCGGGGAGATCTTAAAACATCTACCAAGAAAGGCAATCGTGCTATTAACTACTATATTCAACGGCATCCTTCGATTATGCTATTTCCCAGTTCAGTGGAAACACGCGCAAATAATTATGATTGGAAAACCAGGTAAACCACCTACCGAAACTTCATCGTACCGTCCAATAAGCCTGCTGCCACAAATGTCAAAAATATTTGAAAACTTCTTCTCGACAGAATAACCCAATCAACACTCACAGACGACATAATCCTCAACACCAATTTGTATTCAGACAAAAGTATTCCACAACACAGCAATGCCACCGAATTGTGAACAAAATCAAAGAAAGTCTCGAAGAGAAGAAGATGTGTGCTGCGGTGTTCCTTGACGTACAGCAGGCCTTTAATAAGGTTTGGACCGACGGATTATTATATAAATTAAAAAGGCATTTTCCCAGTCCCATATACCTACTCCTAAAATCTTACCTTAATGAAAGATCGTACCAAGTAAAAGTAAACAACTCACTCTCCGACTACCATCCAATTAAAGCTGGAGTGCCGCAAGGCAGCGTCCTTGGGCCACTACTCTACTTAATATACACTGCTGACATTCCCGTCACAGAGAGCACTATGATGGCCACATTTGGTGACGACACATCAATCTTGTCGTCCGATATCGATCCAGCAAGAGCTTCTAATAAACTGCAAGATCACCTAAACGAACTACCAGACTGGCTAAAACGATGGAAGATCCAGGTCAAAACCGAAAAGTCTGCCCAGATCACGTTCACCACAAAACGAAGCAACTGTCCACAAGTTAACACAAATAACACTCTAATCCCACAGAAAGCCACAGTCAAATATTTGGGCCTACATTTAGACCAGACACTCACATGGAAAGAGCACATTAAGGCAAAAAGGACACAATTGGACCTAAAAGTGAAGAAAATGAACTGGCTACTAGGCAGGAAATCTCAACTATCTCTGGAGAACAACCTGATCATCTACAAAATAATTCTAACACCAGTCTGGACCTACGGTATCGAACTGTGGGGATGCAGTAAGCCCTCCAACACAAAAATCCTACAAACCTTTCAGTCGAAGACACTTCGCATGATGGCCGACGCTCCCTGGTACGTGTCCAATCAAACCCTCCACAACGATTTTGGAATATCCTTTATAAAAGAAGTGATCAACCACCACGCCGACAAATCCAAACAACGCAGCACCAACCACAGCAACCAACTCATAAGTGAACTATACACCCAACCACAAATTGAAAGAACACTTAAAAGACAATGGCCAGAAGACCTAGTTAACTAGGAGAAAGTGGAGAACCGTCAAGGGACGGTACCCAACGCTTGCCATGAACCTTGCCTCATATTTACTCATTACTCTGTTAGTTATCGGAGTAGATTGTAAATTAGCAAATGAGTAAATAAAAATATATATAGACATACACACATACACGTATTCTTATACTTACAGTAACGCATAAATCCACGCAAGCATACCATAAATTACCCATGCAATTATGGCATACTAATTATAAAATTATTGGTGTTTTTTTGTTAATAAAATTTTGCACATTACAAAGAATAACACGGATATGTAATTTATTTCTTAATAGTGGCAATCGTTTTATACATTGGACATATTTTTCTCGACGACTAATTTTATAATATAAGAATGTGGACTATAAATATAAAAATTTAAATCCATTGCATCTTTAAGTTACTTAATATAAGGTTCTAGCCATCATTTTTGTATGTTAGAATTAGCTGCACCTTCAGTGAGAGTGCGGCACGCCAAAATTTAACGTCAGTCGTCTTTGTATACTTTCCGTTCAAATGTATAGATGGATTAGCTAGATACTTTAAACACTTTTAATGTTAACAGCATTTGGTGTACTAATTACAAAGTAACTGTTTTAGCTCATTTAAGTTAGAATGTGTGTATATATTACTTTTCTTATAACGCAACAATCAATTTACGATTCCTTCTTTCTTTAATATTATATAAGATACATTTTTGGCTATTTTAACAACTACGCGAAACAAGATTAAATATAAACTCGCAACTACAATTGCCACTTAACAAAAGAAAGTATTTTGTTGTTACTCTATTAAACTTTCTCTAGCTGTTTTTTAGATTCCTTAATCTAAACGTAGCCGCATTGCGGATAAATATCTGCGGGAAACAAACTACACACTGGCGCTAAAGCGACTAACAATCTTTTGTACGCTGCTATTTCTTTCGGATATTGTTTAAAGTTCTTTCACGTGTAATGCAAACAGTGGAGTAATAAGTTATTATTACGTGCTTATTACTTTATCATAGAAAGTTGGAACAAATTTTGTTTTTTATTTAGTAACATTGTCTTAAGTTTTTAATGAGATAATTTTGAATTATTTACATTCCCGTAATGTTTTTAGGTGTCTTGTCTTGTGTCACATTTATTTTTTAATAAAATAGTACTAAATGTTCCAGCTTATTTGCAATATAGTTACTTATTTTGTTTTACTTGCCAATAGTAATGCTGAGCTGATACGTAGCAATTTCATTTTAAATTAATCAATAAAGTCACAACACTGCTCTTTTTACCAAAGCTTTGTGTTAAAGAAAAAAATCGCAAAAGTAAGTCGGAATTATGGCTCACAATGTGTGAGATGGGTAAAACATATTTTGCTCCAATTCTTTTTATGTAATGGCATATTGCAAAATAAACTGATTGGTTTTGCTTTTGATTACTACAAATATAACCAGAAACCAAAAACAGTTTTCTGTTATAGAAAAAGTAAAGAAAGGGAGAAGTAACAGAAAATAAAACACTGCTATCAGAAATAAGAGAAAATAAAAAAACTAAAATTTGCAGAAATTAAATGACGACAAGAAGAAAAACGGTGAAACGAAAGAATTGCTGAATTTGAACCAACAATAGAAAATCAAGGAAAAGAATAACAACATAATTAAAGGTGTAACCGTGAATTAGAGTGAGTAAGTTAAAGACGTTGCGCATATAAAAAATGAACTAAAAATGTTTAGCAATTTAAAACTAATAATAATATGAAAATAGTGGCAGCAATAATAAATAATCATAAAGACAAAAGTGAGTACTAAAAAAAGAGCGAATTAAGAGATAAACTCAGATTAGATGCACAGTTCCAAAGCACAAAAAGTAATAATGTGTTAATTGGATACCGGAAAATAAAAAAAAATTTAAAATAGAAAAGACCACGGTGTAGTAACAGACAGAAATTTAAAAAATGTGATAAAAACAATAACAATAGAGCAGATACACAGAACCCCGACAACGTAAAAAGCAATTGATACGGTAGATCAAAATAAGAATTAAAGAAGAAAGTTTAATTTAACTAAACATGAAAACAAATAGCTTTAA
This sequence comes from Sinelater perroti, assembly GCA_036346155.1. Taxonomy (NCBI): domain Eukaryota; kingdom Metazoa; phylum Arthropoda; class Insecta; order Coleoptera; family Elateridae; genus Sinelater; species Sinelater perroti. The sequence continues at coordinate 31,848,216 of JARFIY010000046.1, forward strand.
AGTAGTGAGCATAGGCAAAAATGTAAAGTTAAGTGGAAGATTGATACAAGGAACATTAGGGAGACGAAATACGAATTAGAAAATCGAATTTTCATTTATTAAACCAACGAAAACAAAAAAGGAGTGAATTTAATCGAGAAATAAAGTGTATTACTATGTAATGTTAAACTAACACAAATCTAACAATCAAACCTTTATGGAATTGAAAATTTGTATCCGAAAGGTTATTGAAAATAAAACTTAAAAAAAGTGCTTTTCATAGTGCGACACTAATTATAGTTTATAAACTAAGTGAAAATAAACCAGTATGTGAGTAACAAATTCTAGTTTCGGTTGTAATAGATAATAAAAGCTGTCAAGAAAAACCATATGATGATATAAAATGGCTATATGATATTGACATAAAAGATAGTTATAGTAGCAAAATGAAAGTTTGGAAATATTAGAAAAAACGTGCCATAAGTTCAAAAAATTTTTTATTAAGAGCGGTAGAAAAAAATGTGGTAATTTTAACAAGAAGCAAAGAAGTTAGCATTCAGATAAGTTGCACATAAAAAAATCAACTACATTAAAAATTCTTGTCAATTAGAAATAACAGCGATAACTGTAAGAGTGTGAGAATAGAATCAAATAAAAAAAATATTTGAAGGGAGTTTGTAATACTTTATTACTTAACAACTACGTCTACGCTTACGCAAGTTTTTAAGCGACGTGCACGACGTCGCGTCACAGCTAAGAGTGCCTTCATGTTTAAAAAAACAGGGCTTAAATATCTCGGGACGCCGTTAAAACTATTCCCAAGTCCAGACGCTCCGTCGCCTGCGTGTGGCCAACTGCCGGCGAGACCGAAGATCTGATTCCATCTAATCGCTGAGCTACCTGGGCCATCTACATCACCCATTGCTCTAAAAGTCGACTAATTGTGTATTCTAAATGTTTTCTAGTTGAAACTACCGTTAAAAATGCTTACGATATCCAGAAAAGAGCAGTGTAATATTTTGTAGCCATAACAAAAATTGCCCAATGGGAAAGATTTGGAACTAAATGGGAGATTATAAGAGGGACGCCAGAGTGTTGCAAAACCCACAAAGAATTTCCTGGTATATATTAGATAAAAACACGAAAGTGATAAAATCTAGATAAAAATCACTTTAAAAAACGATGGGGAGCAGTGACGTGTATGATGGACAAGATCTTATGTAGAAATATCAAACGCGCAATCTACAGAAGATCAAGAAAAAATTACGTTAGTGGAGGTGGCAACACCTATAAGGAAACTAAAAAACAATAAAGTTTCGAGTCGTGATTATACTAGGATTGTCGTACTAAAATCAATGGGTACAGCAGATATAAGGTTGCTTTATAAGCATGGAAAGAAAACAAATGCCATCTGACTGGTAAGTGGTTATAACTTTGCCAAGGGTAACAATTATTCCTCTTTTATGTGTCATAAGTAAAGTCTACAAGAAATGGTTAATGAAAATCAGTTAGATGAATTACAAAGTGGATTTAAAACAGGATGTGGAGTACAAAAATTGTATTTTTGTTTTAAAGTAATAGAAAATACTATTTATATGATATAGAAATTACACTTTGCTTTTTGAATGTTCCAACAACTTTTAAGAAGCACTTGGGAAAATGATAATGGATAATAACTTAGTATCAATAATTGAAATTTTTACAGAAACGTTAGGAGTTACATAAGAACATATCTGAAGAATTTATAACAAAAGTTGCAAGGCAGGATGCAGTATTAAGTCCCCTATTCCTTATAATATTAATGGATCAAATACTGCAATAATATAGAACTGCCATACAACAAATGAATACAAATTATAGAAATTTAAAACCAATTTTGCTTTTGAAACTTGTACGCAATTGACACGGTTGTTATGACAACCTCAGAAAGACAATTACAAGAAAACGGTAATGGTAATTGGTAAAAGGAGAATTGTTTCAATAATCTTAGAAAACAAGCGGTTGGAAACTACAAATATCTTAGTCACACAATAATCAATCTTAGACATCTAGAAGCTAAACTTAATAACCAAATCAATTCAGAAAAATACTATGTACACAGTGAAAAGATGTAAAAATAGCTTTTAAAAGAAAAATTGACAACTACGATATTACCTGTGGGCGATGATTTGGGTATTTATGTTTAGTCTGTGAATTGCAACTTTGACACTGAAAATGATACTGAGGTCAAAGAAACTATAAAGAAGAAATCATTAAATATTCGTACTTAACTTGAACCATGGTCAAACAACTTGAATTCATTTCTGTTGTAATTTCAAAAGGCCTGGTTAGAGTATTACAAAACACAATTAAATTATACTCTTACTGCAAAATTAAAATCAATATTTAACCCCACAGATTAAAATATTACTCCTAAAGGGATTTCATACTCAAACGCACAAAAAAATCAATCGGATGCTTGCTTTTACCTTGAAAACACGTTTGTTTACATTGTGCATGCGTGTTTGCGATGTCCACGATTTCTAGCGTGATTAAAAATTCGAAAATAGAGTAATTTAAAGTGGAAAACGCTTTGCGTTAATGAGCAATGCGTGATATTCGTCAAGCTTTAAGTTCATTGTACGGAACCTATTCGTACATTTTATTACAATAATCTAGAAAGCGTCGCATTGCGACAAAGTACCCTGTTTATTAACGTTTGATTTCTAGAAACACTTGCTCTGTCAACTTAGTATTCTAAGAAAATTTGTTGGTTTATAAAATGAAAATTGATCGTAAAGAAAGAAATAAATATAAAAGAACAGATAAAAATCAGAGAATGTGCTAAAGGGTTGTTGGAAAACGGTTACCAGTAGTAAGGTACGTAACATAAGTTTTAGAAGAAAAATTAGCGTTCTTATTTAAATAGTAGTGAACTTTTATTGGTATAAGGATGTAAGAGCTTGTTAGGGCTGCTGTCGTGGCTCAATGTTCCTTTGTCTATGAACCGGTGCAGGCCAATTCTTGATTCGCTGGAATCCATCGGTGTTTGTGATGTCTTAGTATATAAGGCTGTATGTTAATAAGCCCGATAAGCCCTTGAGGCTACAGTTTCGGTAAATGTGTAACGATGAAGAAAATGCTTGTTCTTGTAACTTAAAAAATTAATTAATTTTACGAAATTGTCACAGAAGCTTTAGTGGCACGCAATTTTTTGCATACTTGTCTTATTTTTCTCTATACAGAAGTAATATCTATTCTCCAAATCTCCAATCAGATTTGCCTAAAAATTTTCAGTAAGCTGCCTCTGATGAACATTTCATGCATTCATTTCTTTATATAAAAAGGGTTCTTAGTTATTTTGCCTTAATTTAACAGCGGCAAACGTTATCTCATCATTATGATGAATAATAACAGAATCAACAATATTTTAAAGAAAAGTATCAACATTTGTATCTACAGGTTCATTCTTCTGATGTAAGGTCTTGAACTTTCTATTTAAGAAATAGTTTGCCAGACCAATTATTATGGTGTATTTTTGGTCAAAGCCGTGTCACATATAAAATTCCAAACCGCTAAATTAATTTTCGTAATGTTGATTCTTTTTGGGGCTAAAAGTTTAAGTTTACTATTTTTGGAAAATTTTGTATTCTACATATTTCTTTAACATTTTTTTTTAGATATTAGATTACTTTATTTCTAGTTTTATTAAGATGTAGTCGCATCAGCATGTCTCTTTCCGAATTGGCAGTTTAAAGTTTAGAAAAGTTTTTGCTATTTAGTGCATGTCTAACATAAATATTTTTTAGTGATTGCTTTAGGTTAACAGATTTTTAAAATATAATATGTGTGCAAGTAGAAACTCGGTTTTGTTTGCTCAAATTCAACTTTGTTAGAAAGATATTTCTTACAAAGATTAATAATCTTTTGCCATTTATTGGGTAGATGATGAATGCCTTCGCGATAGAAACTTGGTGGTTTCGAAAAGCAGAATAGTCATCAAGCCATTTTCGCACAACTTTAACTTTCGTGAACCCCTGTTCTCTCAAATATGACGACATCGATCTGAATAAGGGGTAATCAGAAGAAGCCAAGTCTGGAGAATGCGCCGCATACTGGAAAACTTCCCAGTCTAAGGAGGAGATAAGTTCCTGTTGGTTTTGCTGTATGTAGACGAGCGTTATCATGCAGCAATATCACTTTCCGCTTTCCTTGACCCGTAAATGGTCTTTTTTCCTGTACAGCATCACTTAAATTGATCAATTTTACCAGGTTCCAGAAACTCGTAGTAAATGGCTCCTCTCCAATCTCACCAGACACACAGCAACACTTTCTTGGCATGACTATTCATTTTTGCAACTGATGTTGATGGCAAATGTTGTGCAAAAAATTCTTTATTTTGTACCAAGAAAGCAAATTTATGCAGATGTCAACTCTTCGGTTTTTGTTTCCTTACGTCAGTTTATAAGGAACCCATTTTCCGTCCTACTGTGTCTTTTCCATTGCACGAAATCGAAGTAATATTGCTTGGTGAGTAACTTTTAACTGTTCTGCAAGCTCTTCTTAAGTTTGACATGGATTTTCTTCTAGTAAAACTGGAAGTTTTGCGCGTTTAAATTTTTTTACTGCACCTAGACGTGGATCGTCTTTAAGACTAAAATGTTTATCAAGAAATTTTGCAAACCACATTTTTACTGTTAAATGACTTACATAATGTTTACCTGAAGTCAAATTAATCAATTCCATAACTTAAGCAGCATTTTTTTTTTGAAGACAGACTAGAATGCAATGGCGTAAATGTTGCTTGTCGACATCCATCTCTTATAAAATTGATACACACGGAATGACAGTTTGTAAATGGTTGAAACTTATGTCATAAAAACAGCAATGACTAAGCTATATATATCCAAAATGGCAAACGAATCGGCTGCGTTCAGGTATGTTTCTTAATGCAACATCAGAGCCGAGTTTCTACTTGTACACCTAGTAGTTCATTTTTGATTGAACATAACGTAATATGTATATTTCTATGTACATAAATTAATTTGATTTACAAATAATCGAAAATTTGCCAACGCATATTGATTTTGCATTTATATCTATTTTATAGTTTATACGTTTTTTTTACGCTAAAAAATAAATAATACAATATATCAAATATTCATTATCTATTTTTCAAGAAGTCAAAGCATACATGCTATTTACCTATATAAAATGTGTACAATGGCTGATATTCCAAAGAAACGCTAAGTATAACGATGGTTATCTAAAACTAATTTAAGCGAAAAAGCTGAAGTTTATGTGTATTGTATAATAACGCGTCCCAAGAAAAAAAGACTTGCATACAGAAAATATTAGATCGATACTCTAATGATCTAGTATTTTTTAAAAATACGTTACAATGATTATTCTATAGCGTAATCACTAGTGACTTAAATTACTATTGTATATTTGCTTAATAGATAGTCGATTTTACAGGCAAAAGAAACACTTGTTCTTCAAGACATTCCACACTTTGATATAGACTATCAACTCATCCAAGTCGTCATAGATTTTACCCACTTGTTAGATTTTTAAGGAGCAGTTAACGTGGTAGTCCATCTCTTGTTGGTGGTGGATTGGATTACACATCATTGTTATAGTGGAAGACGATGTGGTTCTTTTTGTAGTCTTCTCGCTTAATTGCCATTCAAAGGTATTGCTGTTGATGTTTGTCCGAGATTGCCTTTAAAAAACGAGGAATAACTAATTACGCAATAATTTAATAAAAAACAAATTTTCGGAGGCAATTGGTATGTTCACCATTTTATTGAAAAATTATGCTCATGATATATCTTATTCAAAAACCATATATATTTCTTTCCGCCCCAAGTTGTTAAAGTGTTCAGAAGTGTTTTAAAAACAAGTTTTAAGAACGTATGAAATAAGACTTTAAATTCGATTTAATCCAGAAAATCTGTGACGCCCCCCTTCGTCAAACCACTACAACTTTGACAATAAAGTGAAAAACTCTTGGCATAATTAAATAGTAAGTGTTTTTAAAGATGCAAACTTAAAATTTAGGTTTTAATATAAATACGGTATCATATAAAAAAGCCTTAGATTTAGTGGTAACTATTCAGTCTTAGTGTACTCATTCACTGAGAAGAAACTTTTGATAAACACGAGTATAAACATGTTGGCAGTTTTCTTAATACTAAACATCGGTTGAAATTAAGGAATATTAATTTTAAATAAAATGTAATCACTCTATTAAAGTAGTTTGTATATATAATTTAGTAATTAATTAAATCAAAGGAAAGTGAAAACTTCTAATTGTGTTTAGAACTATTTGAGAAGTGTTTGCTCAATAAAAGTATTTTAGAATATTTTAAGATTCGGTTATATTAATACCTACAAAGTCTATTAGTATCTGCAATTTCACATAACAATACAATACAATCATTTGAAAGTCAAGAGGTTAAGATATAAGGAGATATAGAATTATCCATAATAATTTTAGTTTTAACATATAAATGCAGACGCCATTATTTAGAGGAAAACTGGTCCATTTAGCAAAACTATTAATTTCTTATACCTTAATATTCAATTATCTTTCAGAACTAATTGCATATATCTTAAAAATGTGTACTTTGGAGTAATTGTATCCATCAAATATTCTCTAAAGCAGAATTTAAAATATAAAACTGTATTTCATTAAATAGATTGACTTCTCTTTACTGCCAATGAAACTAATACTAAACTGGTTTCTTCCAATCTAAATTTACGAAATGTCCTATATCTGCTATAGTAACTTACTATTGTAACAACCTTTATAGTGTTATTTAGCTATTTAATAGGTCGTACTTATAGAAAACCGTATCAGTAGAGCACCATAAAAAATATTTAGCATGTAATAGAAACTAGTATGGAGATTCGCTGTCGTTATTCTTATTGTGAATCTCATTACCTTAATAGAATATAAAATTCTTAATTCTTAAATAACCTATAAGGTTCAAAAGACCCCAGAGTGTTTATGACGGAAAATTTTTCAAAGAAACCCGCTAAAAAGGGCCTTGTGGCGCCACCTATAATTAGTTCGAGATCCAGCTATTAACGCAAGGTCAGTTGTGCTTCAGCTGCCGAGGGGAGCATTTTAAAAAGTGGCGTATTTTGGACACCAGTGTGCCATCATCAAAACAATTTTTTTGGTTTTTTCGTCAATTTACTTACTTAAGCGTAAGTATTTTAAGAGAAAAAAATTTAAACAATAATGCTTTTATTATAAATAGTGTTACGGCGTACTTTTTGCGTCACCGACCCTTGCGAGAATCATTTCTCAAAGGCGACGAAGATCAAATAGCTGCAGATGAGGTTTTTTATTTCTCTGCATGTGCGTGCGATTCGATGATAAAAGTAAAAGAAATCCAAATGACAAATTATCTCCCATTCGAGACCTTTGAGATTTATTCATGAATAATTGTCAAATTTGTTACATTATGTCGGAAAAAGTTACGGTAGATGAACAAGCGTTTACATTTCGAAACCGATGCGGATTTCGTATGTATATAAAATCGAAGCCTCATAAATACGGATTGAAAATTTTTACACTTAATGATGCTACAACAAGTTATTTATACTTTGAAATTTTATATTTGGGAAAAGACGTTATTAGAGATTTGTTGCCGAACACGGTTCCGATTTACGGTATTGTATTTTGGAATAACTGGTTTAAGAGTATTCCCTTGCTTGAACGCTTTTAGATAGAGCGATACCTGCTGTCTATAACTGGTACAATTAGAAAAAATAAGACATCCCGGCAGAAATGAGTTTGTCTTCAAAAACTGTACCAAACACAAAGTTTTGCTTTGCATCACAAATAATACTGTTATCGCTCACACCAAAAAAAAAAAGTTATCGTTGCATTGACTTTTTCATACTCGACAAATTTTACAGATGGTCAACCAAACACCATTTTCCACTACAATAAAACAAAAGGTGGTACCGACCAACTTTGTCATGCGTACACAGTCACAAAACGGACAAATCAATGGCCAATGCGATACTACTTCGGAATCCTAGATAAAACAGGTGTAAATGCTCGCATTTTGTTGAAATGCACATTAGTTAATAAAAACATTAACAGTACTGTAAGTTCCAATGATTGTTAAAAAGATTGGCCTTGAATCTCATGAAGCCACAACTGCAGTTGCACCTAGATAATCAAAATTTGAAACTCTGCATTCGACCATATTGCAGTTGGATCAGCCAATGCAACATAAAAGTGAAAAACCAAAATTTCTTGCTAAAATGAGATGTAGAAGCGCTCGGAAGATAAAAAATCGAAAATAAAGTGTCCTTCGTGTAACCGATCGATGTGTGATCTTCATCGAATATACTTGTGTGCGGAATGTGGAGGAGTAGAATAAGTTCACACTTACGTAAAATTTTAATTATCATTATTTTTCTTTTAATTATACTTATGTAATGTAAATTATTACTAAAAACAATATTTTTGTAATGTTTTTTATAAATAAAACATCTATAATGCAGAAACTATGATTTTTTCTTCGTGAATTTTTTAGTGATAATTAATAATAAAATTCCACTTTAAAATTGATATCTTCTTTTAAAAAAAATTATAGGAGGTATCCCAAAAACAATTTTAGATCGAAATAATAAAAACTCAAAAAGTTATAAACATTTTATGCGCTTTGGACCAAGCTCGTATTTTATATCCATTGTTGCCACTTCAATCTCAAAAATAATTTTTGAAAGTAATGCTATCGGTAATAACACTATTTTAAAGAGTATAACTTCAAGAGTTCATAAACAGTTGCTGAAAAATGAAAAAGTTTTAATTTTTTACGAAAAACGCGATATTTTCGATTGTTTGTTCATCAGTTTTTTATGAATGCTTAATAATAAAATTTCACTTTGAAGGTCATATCACCCTTTAACTTAGATACCAAAGACATATCAAAAAAAATTTCAGATCGAAATACTTAAAACTCAAAATGTATTAACATTTTACGCACCGGGGTCCAAAGCACCCCACGTGTCATTTATGATACTTTTTTAAGTGTCATTTAAGGGTTAAACAAATTGTTTTATATCGGATATAGAGCATGAGTAAAAGAGTAAAAAGTATAATAAACAGAATTTTGGTTGAATAGTTTAAAATTACAATAAATAATGCAATATATATTTTTTAAATTTTTTTATTTGTACTTCATCGCATAATCACAAGAGTGTCATATCCGTTTAAATATCTTTTGAGATCCACCAGTTTGGTGGAACTTGCACTTACATTTTCAATTCGCTCATTGGAATTTGGCAATCTACTCAATTCATTAAATGAAAAAAAATTGTTATTAATATCTATTTCTTATAGTCTTTATTTTAAATACTCAATTCAATTAAGATTGGTTTTTATGATAATTAAATAGTTTGTTTTGTTTTATATATCTAAAAATTAATTGTAGAAGGTAGAAGTACTTGATGCACACTTCCCATCAGTTTTTTTAATCATTTGATTTAATGTAATTTACTAATGTATAGGGTCGTCGGGGTAAAACCGAAAAATGAAAACACAATAAAAATAACTATAAATTAAAAAAAATTAAATTAATTTACATAAAACTCAGTACAATTAAAGTAAATTGAAATTAAAGTATTGAAAATCGTATTATTTAATGTGGCCCCCATTAGCTGCTACGGCCTTTTCGAGACGGGATCTAAACCTGCTGCCAACACATTATCTTCAAATAGATGCGAAGGCTTTTACGGTCGGTGTTATAGTGTATCCTGTGGTTGATTCTTGGTTTGTTAGACAATGGTCCGAGTTCGGAAACTCTTGACGTTTCGTTCACAACTGCGGCAGATATCTTCCGAAGAAAATTTTCTAAAAATTAAGTGACTGTCCCGTGCGTTTTCGCTTTTATCCACGTGCAAGTGTGGTAGTGCTAACAACCCGAGAACCAACCACACGATGCAACACAACTCTTTCCTTGTTCATATGTGTCCTTTCCATGATGTAGCCCCTTACTAGCTGACCATGATATTATGGCGCCTCTCATTAATTTCCTCCTCAACCATGCCTCACACGTAGTAGTCCAAGGGATTCCATTCGTGGCTGAAGGGTGATCACAAATCAGATTGTTGTATAACCATGCCCGAGTCTTCTTCGCCTTATGGGGTGAAGCAAAGTCCTTCTATCCAGCGGCTATTTTCTAAATAGAAGGCTTAACAACTATCTACAACACACTGATGCAGTTGTCGGCGGCCACCTTTAAGCCTTCCTCAAATATGTGGGTCACTATGGCATTCCATTTGCCCGTTACAAACCCCAGAGACGGGAAACTTTGTATGCATAAAGATAGGGACTTCAAAGCCATTTTAGTGAATTCTACAATTATGGGTCGATAAGATGTTTTATGTGGAAGTTTGCCTGGTTTTTGAATCATAATTATTTCAGCATATTTCCATGCAATTGGATAATAGGTTAAGCTTAACATGCGGTTATAGATGACTGTTAAAAGTAGAATAGCTTTCTTAGACAGGTATTTCAGTATTTGTCCTGTAAACAGGTCATATCCCGGAGCTTTATATATGTTAAGTTTGCTTATTTCTTTTTTAATTAATGCAGGCGTGAGAGGCTTAATTGGAAAAGACATTTGGCATGGTATTTGGATGAAACTATCTACCTCATCGTCTGGATCCCCTTTAATGGGTTGAAACACTTCAGCTAGGTACGTGGCAAAAATATCGGCCTCTCCTGATCACTACGCGCCCACTTTCCATTGGATTGTTTTAATTGGTGGAACAGCCATCTGAAGTCTTTTCAACATTTTTGTTGCCCTCCACAATGTATTATCTTTAGGCGAAAGTTTAGTAATATATTGTTCAAAATTATTATTTTGGATTTCTTTAAGTGCTGCTTTTAGTTCTCTAGACAGTCTATTATATTGATGTTGGTCAATATTGTTCATTGATCTTTGCCAAACTTTTCTGGCACTTCGTTTCTTAGCAATTAGTTGTTTGATGCGTAACGGCACAGAGAGAAAGTCAGTGGTTTTGTGATCATATTGAGGAGTAGAGTGTCAAGCTGCTTGTTGTACTATTTTTGTGAAGTATTGACTGCTTCATTTAGGTCTTCGGGAGATTTTATTCGTAGCTTAAGATTAATATTTGTTTCCAGGTAGACTTCGAATTGCGCCTAATCAGTATTTTTAGAGGTTAGTTTAGGAGCTAGTGGTTTATTAATGACACTGGTACTTATACAGCATATGACTGGTGTGTGATCGGTAGATAAATCAAAGTTTGACTCAATCAGGCACTTATTTCTTGGAAAATCGCAAGTGATGAAGTAGTCTAAAAGATCAGGTAGTCTATTTGGGTCGGTTAGCAAGGAGGTAGGTATCCCGTTAGTGAGATGATCATAATTGTTATCAATCATGGTTCGCAGAAGGTTTGGACCTTTTGGTGTGCTAATTCTCGTGCCGAAATGGGTGTGCTTGGCATTCCAATCGCCCCCTACGATGAATTTGTTACCAAGGCTACTGAGAAAGTCTTTGTATTCCTCTGACGATATAACATGTCTTGGGGGGCTATAAATAGCAGAAACCGTAAAGTGCCATGGAAGAGCCTTTATTACTATACTTGTTGCTTGAATTTTGTCAGTTTGGTACGAGGGTAGTTCATGATGAGAAATCGAATTACGTATAATTACAGCTGAACCTGCATGGGCTTTATTATCAGGGTGGTGAGTATTATATGTTGTGAATGGTGGTATATTAAAAATTGTACAGTTGGTGAAATGGGTTTCTAATATGAGCAGAATTTCAGTTTTGTTTAAATTTAAAAATGATATTATTTCTTGCTTGTGATTGAGAAGTCCATTAGCATTCCAAGTAGCAATTCTGAGAATATGAGCCATTATGGATTCAGTTTAGCAATAACTGATGTTAATAGGTTTAATATTATACCGTTTTGGTTTATTAATTGTGAAAAAATTGTTTTTATTCAATAAAGTTGTTAGTTATTCACCTAAAGTGGGTGTCTGAGGAGCTTGGGTGAGGTTGCCTTTAGCAGCGACGTTTGCATATGTTGATTGTGTATTTTGTGTAGAGCCACATTGTGGCATCCTAGTGTTGGTTGGGAAGTCGTTAGTTTGTGTATTTCTATTTGGGATAAATCCTTGATGTTGATTTATGCGAGTTATATTGTTAGGTCTATTTCTTGTTGCCACTAGGTTCTTATAAACGGCACAGCCCTTGTAGTTGGCGGGGTGACCTTCTCCACACAATGCACATTTTGCTGGTGTGATTTTGAGTTTCTTACATGTTTTAGAATCGTGTTGTTCTCCACACTTTACACAGTTATAAAGTTTGGTGCAATAAGATTTCGAATGCCCGTATGCTTGGCACCTCATGCATTGTATTATGTCTCTGTTCCTTCTGGGTGGTTCTACTGTTATTTTGGTGTTACATAAAAATTCTTTTTTAAATATTTATTTATTGTTTGACTGAGGTTCCAAATCAACAAAGAACAGAGATATTCTGTGCTTCACGTTCATGATATTTCGGACTTTATGACCTACATTTTCTAGATCTTCTTTAATGTCTTCAATTGGAATGGAGTAGTGTAAATTTCTAATTACTATGCGATATGCACGCTCTTCTTTAATTTAGTATGTATGGTGTACGATGTTTTCTTCTGTTAGGTGGTGTACAAGTTTTCTGTACATTTCAATTGTATGTGCAGTGATTTTGACTGTTTCGTTAGCTAAGGTTTTACTATAGTAGGTTTCTTCCTCTGTTACTAAGGCGAGATTGGTGATCATGGTTTTAAAGTTTTTTACACCTTAGATAAATATAGGGGGTGTTTTAGGAGTTCTTTCGGTGTTCAATTTATTACTAGGATCTTTTGTTTCATTAATACCCTGATGAGTAGCTAGTGGGTTATTGGGATACTCTTGAGGCTGAAATGATTGCTGTAGTTGTGGGGCATTATGCATGGGTACACCTTGTTGTTGCCAATACATTTGATTAGGGATGTTGGGGGTAGGATACCCAAAGGGTTGGTTAGGTTGTTGTGATGTGGGGAACATTACTGATGATTAATTTAGATCGCACTGCTTACTTGGTATCTAGTATTTGTTGCACTTTCAAACAAAATTGTCTTGTAAGAATAAATTCATAAATAAATATCTCCGCCGCGCGTGTATCGCGCGATAGCGCTATCACTTAACTTTCCTGCTTTCGGAGCGAACGATTTGCTCTTCCCTATGCGAATAATGCGGGCCACTGGCAATCGAGGCCACTCGTCTGCGAGGCTAGCGGCCGACTTGTAAAGAAGATAGGTATCCAAATGATTCATTTCGACAAAGTAATAAATAAAAGAGATTTAAAAAATTGCTTTTAAAAAGAAAGGTAAAAATATTACAAGAATAGACTGTTATATTACGGTGAATTTAATTTCAACCTTACACTAGTAAGATGCTGTACTTTGTACATGAAAGGCTAAACTACTTGCTTGTCAATAATATAAAATAAAAAACACCTATATAGGATTATATAATATATATGTATGTATATATGTATATATGTATGTATGTATGTATGTATATATGTATGTATATATGTACTACAAAAAACTGTTTAGCTACACTACAACTCGATACAACATTATCATATAGATCAGTATAATGAAAAACTAAATTTTAAATAAAACACTACAAATAGAAAAAGTATATTAAAAATAAAATTTAACTAGTCTCTCAAATTTTCCTAGCAATATTTGCAAATAGGTTTTCGATATTCAGTAGATAGTAGTTGTTCGCTTGACCCTTTCTATTTTCCTAGGATATATTTTACAGTAACTTCTATTTCCACCAAATGCGCTTAGAACTAACTTATTGTGATTTGGGTTCTTTCAAAACACTGAATATTAGATATTTTTATTTACGTAGTATATTCTTTTGAACTTTGCTTCTATTAAATAGTGGGAATAGGTTTATATCTAAACTTTTTAGAAATCTGTGTTTGGATAATTTTCTTTTTATTAAAATGTAGCATTATCAGAATTGAAAATTATTTGCGTTTTAACTTTCAATTCTGTCTATCATATTATAAAAAAATCAGCCATCTCATAATTTTGCGTGAGAGTTTTTGAATAATACAACTAGTCAAAGGTGTTTATCTCATTCTTTATAAAATTCTAAAATAATATTACTTCCAACGTTTGACTAAGGCAGTCTACACTGTGTTATAAAATGTTGGTGTTAGTAACACTGTTTCTCCTTTTATGGGTAAATGCTACCAAAGTGTATTCAAACTCGGAACTAAAAATCCTTTTCTTTATACTAAGAAGTGGAATGGGTCTGGGGCTTGTTCTTCTAACCTTGCCTACTACACCGAGTTAGCAGCGGATTTGAATTATTTTCATGATAAATACAATGCTAAAACTAAAATATTTTTGTTACATAACTTTACAATTGTAAGCCTCATATTTATTGGATCTGGTAGGAATATTAGTTTAAATTCAAAGTACTATTTATCAACAGTTTCATACTTGTATGTAGAATAGATGTCCCAAAAATTGTTTAGAGGACAGCTCGGAGGTATGTAAATTCTAGACTTTATCACTCCACTTCAGCAAAGTAAAACAAATATGGCGTACATTTTTTCCAAGGCAACTAGATATATAAAGCTCCGATATGTATATTTTTGGACTGGCATATAATTTTCCTATTTATACAACGACCGTCATCATTCACAGGAGCATAAAATAATAACATTTAAATATCTACTTTGTTTTTAACTGATTTACAAGGTCTCTATAGAAGTATATTTTGTTGATAATACGGCATTGTGCTCGACTTATTTCTATTAGTAGAAAACCTTTTTTTAAAGAAATTCGTTCTTATCCGAATTTTCACCATTGAATCCTCAGACAACATATTTAAATTTACTGGGTTTACTCTCTACATCAACTGCATTTTTTAATGTATTTTTTGTATGTATAAATTAACTCTTTTAATCTGGTAATATGTATGGGTAAGCCTATATAAAAATAATTACAAAATTAGCGGGTCATATATTACCAGGACAATCGTCAGCATAAAAAGTAACAACAAATATTAAGAAAAATGGCGCATGCATGCGCAAACCAAGGAATAATTATGAAACTAGTAAACAAAAATCTTAATTGTTTACCATTAAGTTTGGCTATGAATATAAATTAAATAAACCTGCAAAGCTTGCAACGCATAGCGAAGTGGCGAAGCAGTCTCCCAAATTTGTGAACTCTCTAGTTGACCTTTGACCAATCAGTTTCAAAATCAGTAGCAAAGAAGCCTTTTGGTCACCTGTCGATTGGTGAAAACAGAATTTGGAAATTCCCAGCCGTTCTCGAGTTATTGCTCGGACGGACGGACGGACGGACGAACGGACGGACGGACGGACGGACGGACAGATGGACAGACGGACAGACGGACAGACGGACAGACGGACAGACGGACAGACGGAGAGACGGACAGACAGACAGACGGACAACATGAACTTAGTAAGTGACTCCACTTCACTTCGCCACATAACAAGTGCGGACGTGGAATTCCGGTTCTACAGATTTCCAGGGCGTCTATATATAAATAAAAATTTGCGGCTGCTTCCGGTCAAACCGGTCTCGAGATTTTCCGATCAGACTGATTTTTGGCGTCTGGGCTTGACTTATAGTCAGTCCTTAATTGAATACTGAAAACGTTATGTCTCTATCTATCACAGATCAAAAATTATAAGGCATGATAGATATCAGGAATGACAGAAATGAAAAAAAAGTAGTTAGACCCTCTCTTATATACTCAGTTTTGGTCTAGTGGCCTAAAGTCACACAAGAAACCACCAAACTAAAACTAAGCAAAGTACAAAGACTTGCCTGTTTGGGCATTACAAGGACGATGAGAACCACGCCCATTGCAGCAACGGAGACTCTTCTAGACCTCCTACCTCTGCACATAGTAATTCAGGAGGAGGCAAGATTAGGTCACTACAAGCTGTATCATTCACTGTACAAGACACACACGGGTACACGTCATACAGGAATAATTGACAGTCTGTGGAGCCCTCTGCTCGAAATAAGAACAAACCACATGACCTCAAAAATATGTGACGACTCTCTATTCGAGGTGATAATGCAGGATCGAAATAGGAGCGAGACTTTTAGACAGGAAATTGCATCTGGTAGCCTAATCTGGTATACATATGGCTCTAAAACTGAGGTGGATTATATGCTGAGGCTCTCGGGGCTAAGCTTTACCTTGGGTCAACACGCTTCTGTCTTTCAGACAGAAATATACGCCATACTAAAGTGTGTGTGCGCGAAAACGGTAAGAGGGCTTACAGGAGCAAGCGGATCTATATTATATAAAACAGCCAGGCAGCTTTAAAGGCTTTATCAAGCACAAAAGCATCATCTAGTCTGGTATGGGAATATATCAACGAACCCAATGCACTGGCAGAACACAACACAGTGAAACTGTTATGGGCAGCTGGGCATTGTGGTATCTACGGCAATGAGAAAGCCGATGAATTGGCCAGGCAGGGATCTAGTGAGGCTTATATAGGCCCAGAAACTGCATTAGGAATTTTACGAAGTGCTGTCCGAAGCTTCATTAAGGAGAGGACACTCGGTCATCATCGAATGTACTGGAAGAACCAACCAGGACATTATTTCAGCAAAACCTTTAATAAGGGACCTTGCCAAAAGAGAGCTGCAGAACACCTTAACCTAAATAGCCCACAGCTAAAGATAACCATAGGGTTTCTCACAGGACATGCGACTGTAAAAAAACAGGAACCAGAAACAGCCTTACATATCCTATGCAAATGCGATGCGCTGTGCAGGAAAAGGCAACATATATTCGGGAAACCAATCCTGGAACCAGAAGATTTCCAGGCACACCCTGTGAAGGACTTGTATCTGCTGATTGAGGGGACATCAATTACGGATTGGTTGTGAATTTATTTAATTAGGGTAATCACAATAAGCCATAGGTTGCAGCGAACATGGATTTATTAAAAAAAACGTACCCTAAGCGCAAAAAATTGGTGATAGACAATCGGAAAATTAAAATATTCTTCTCAATAACTATTGTCAAATCCTGAAGCCCTATTTTAAAGATTACCACTTTCTAGTTAAAAATAAAAGTGGATACACCCAATTCAATCAGAAGTCCCACAGAGCGGCGTACTTCAATTTGTGTTGTACTTACTATACACCGTAAATCTACCCACAGCCAGAATACCATTACTGCGACTTTTGCAAATAACACTGCTGCATCTAACCAAAATCTAAACACAGCGTCTCAACAGCTCCAAACAAACCTATATTTAATACAAACCCGGTTAAAAAAATAAACTCATCTGTTCACATTATCTTTACCAGGCGCTAATAATCAGCCACTTTAATATAAAAAAAATGAAGTACTTAGCAAATGAACTTAACCGATCTTTACTAAGAAGAAACAGCTATGACTCAAATTCAACATGGTTTATTGCAATTCTGAAACCCGTCTGGAGCTACGGGATAAATTTTTGGAGTTTTGTATCCATTTCAAATATCAAGGCCTTAGAAAGATTCCAATGCAAAATTCTTCGGATTATAACAAATACTTTTTGGTACCTGTTAAATAATGTTCTTAATCATGACTCTCAAACCATTAAGGGAAGATAACCATCTACTTTCAGAAATATGAAGAAAAAAGACTAAAAGACCAGTTCAACGGGTTTGTTGAATATCTAATCAGAAGATCAGCAAGGCATAGACTCAAAAGCCATTTTCTACAAATATTAACATCATAATTAGGAAATAGAAATTCTCACCTCTTAATACTCTTTTCAACATAAATACAAGATAGACCATAAGTTATGCTATCATTTAACCGACGACTAACTTTTGTACTTTTTTAATATTCACATCAATTTTGTTACACAATAAACTAATACCATTAAGGGTTTGTTTTGTGTTTTGAAAATTGTATTATATACTGTTCTTCTCAAACACCGGCCCACTTGATAACAATTTGCATCATATTTTTGTCTATGTCCCTAATTTCTGTATAAATGTTTCCTTTGATCCGTTGAACATTTTTAACTTTTAAATAAATTAGGCAAACGAGTAAGCCATTCAAAATCTTTATTGCATGAAATTATTCTTTCATCAAAAATGCCTCTTAAAAGCTGCATGAACTCTCTTGGTGTATATTAATAAGTTAGGTGTGTTCTCAACAACTGTAGATATAAAAGTTTCTAACATTTCTTGATAGCGAGCTCTGGTAACTATCACACCATTATCTTTAAAAAAATAAAGTCACATTGTCTTTTCTGATGTCACCCCGCATCAAATAGTGTCTTTGAGAGGATTCAGCTCATGTCAATGTATGACACTTGAGTACCCCAAAATTGAATGTTTTGTTTATTTACAAAGTCGTTAGAGATAAAAATGGGCTTCATTGCCTATCAGCAGATTTGAATAAATATGTTATCAACTCTGGCCATTGCTTAGATTCAATTTGCATAGCACAGTGTTTGCTGAAGGTCTATGGGTTTTATCTGTTGAACCAATTGAACCTTATAGAGATTCATATATAAATCCCTGTATAACCGTCGTAGTGATGTTTCTGAAATTTCAAGTTCTTGTGAAGGTATTTGAGTCAAAAAGTCAAAGATCTTTTTGAATGTTATCCTGGACCGTCTCCTATTTTGTACGTGGTCAATCGCTTCGTTATAGGTCACACACAGACCCCTGTCGCCAAAAACGACTAATTAATTTCAGCATAGTAGTTTTTTGGGGTAGATTCCTAACTTGTAAAATTGATGAACCTCTGGTTTTCATAGAGTTCAACAATTTTGATGCTTTCATTTAAGGTGACTTTTTCTATTATTAATCTGCAATAACTACATTTTTAATATTTGAAAAATTTATTATTGATTTTTTAAATAGTACAATAGACTTTTGGGCCAATCAGTATTTACTTTACTTTAATAAAAAGTGTAGCATAGAGAATTTTTTGCTACTTATTATTTGGAGGACTAACAAAGCTATTTTGAACATTTTTAATTCAAAATATTGGTTCTTTGCAAAATTTGAATACGATGAACAAAAACTCGTATTCTGAAAATATTAAAGGCTCAAAGAAAAAAGTTAACGAAGCTTTCGCGAAATATAAGCAGTTAATTTGGGCAACAATTATTTCGAACGACTTTGCCATTGTCAGCGATTCGTAAGCGGCTCGCTGCGCCCGTTCCAAGCTCGCCAATTTTTGAAAACGCCGTATCCGCGCAAATCCGCCACAAAGGAGCGTAATCAAGCTTACTCGTAGTTCCGCTGAAGTGCAGTTGCCCGCAATTAGGAAAATTAACAAACAACTACAAACTTCTCGGTAATGGTGTCTCGCTTAGGAAGCGATCTGCGCGGCAATTATTTTACAATGGATACAATCAGACCCGAGAACAATGAATTTTAATAAGGGCGATTTATTGTTGGATTCAGAAAGGCTCAGATACGAGCATAATACACCTTGTGATACGCACGGCGCTTTGAATGCGCGATATTTCACCGCCGCGCTGCCTGTTATGCGGATATTAAGCGCCAGCTATCCGGCATTTATTAGTGCCTTTAGTAGGTGGGAAATGTGACCTGCGCCAGGTGAAGTAATGTGATCGTTGCTCGTAAAATATGTAGAAGTCCCTATTTCCTTCCCACGCGGCTCATATTGAACTGTTGGTTTCGTGTCGGTTCTGGCTGCCTTGCATGTACAATGTAGCTAAAACTGCCTCTGTAATAACTAATCAATTAAGCACAGAAATGTATCTATGTATTAACTAATACCATAATCATAATAGTGTATTATGCAATTATTTATTATTATACAGTGTACGTTTGTAAGGTACCACATTAGGCAAAACTTAGTGAACCTAAAGACCAAAGAGTTCATATAAATGTACATTCTTGAACGATTTTTTTGGACATTATAATTTTTTAATGTTCAATTAGATGATTATTTGTTAAAAAGGTACAATATATCAATTTTTTGCTTTATTTATATTTGTAATCTGCTTAATTAATCTAATAGTAAAATTTGTTGGTTACAATTAAACTGAATACTTGTCTAATGAAGAGTTTTTATATCTTCTTTTTCTTGCGGTGCCTATCCAGTGCGGATGTTGGCAACCAACTTCATTGGTTGCAGTTTAAAAAAGTGCTGTAGTTATCAATGAAAAGTATTGTCTTAGATTTTGAAGCCAATAGTTTCTTCTTCTACTTGGGCGTCTTCTTCCGTATATTTTGCCTTGTAGTTGTAGTAAGTTGTACCTTTGTTCGTTTCTTGTGATGTAAATACTTGAGCTTGCATTGTTTCACATTATTTATTTATTTTTCGAAGAACTTCGATTTTGGGAACATGCTCTACCCACGATATTTCCAGTATCCGTCTGTAGCACCACACTTCGAAAACATATGGCATCGTAGCAGATGTATTTTTGTTGTTAACGTCAAGTCATGGCTCTTAAAGACCTTTGCCATTTTACTGAAGGATGTCCTAGCTATCTCAATGCGTTGCTTTATTTTTTGAATGATCCATTTATCGTTAATGATGGTACTCATGTAAGTATAACTAGTTACTTTTGTTATTGGTTTAACAGTAGTTGTCCAGGGAAAATTTGGTCTTTACTTATAATAATGTATTTTGTTTTCTTAACTTTGAAGTCAAGGCCGTATTGTTAGCTTGTATTAGCTACACGTTGCACTAGTGTTTGTAGTGCACCTAGATGTTATTCAGGCGCACACTTTATTAAGATTCCTTCATTAGTATGTTATCTTCCAAGGCTGATTTTATAATTTTTCTGAGTAAAACATTGAAAATCAAAGGAGACAGTACACATCCCTCTCTTTCTTTTCATTGTATTGCTACTTATTCTGTTAACTCATTCTTAGTTTTGATATTAGCTGTTGACTATAGCATAAGTTCCGAATAATTCTAAGATCTTGATTATCCAGACCTATTGCTTTTAATATTGTCATTAACTTATCATGTCTCACTCTGTCGAACGTATTGCTGTAGTCAACAAAGCATACATGCACTTCAAGTTGACATCTATGCATGGCTGGATTAACACCTAAATTGCAAAAAGAACTTCTCTTGTACCAATTGCGTTACGGAGATCAAATTGAGTGCGTGATAGATTTGCTTCACACTTGTTGTATTATTTTTAAAGATTCTGTATAAGAAAATTTAATGTATAATGTGTAACTAAATGGTTAATTATAATGATAACAATGATTAGAAACTGTAAACGATCTTTTAAGTCTAAGTTGAACCCTATTTAGCTTATAAATTGTGTTCCTATTGTCCAATGAAATCACTGCGAGAGTGTCGGTATGGGTTTCAAATAGAGTTAAATACCTTGCACTTGTGCATGACGTTTCACCTTTGACAGTTGTCATTTAAAGATGATAAAGAAGTACTTCATTTCTCAAATACCATGTGGCATTCGCTATTGTTCACAGTGTTTTCGATTTGAATCTTTGAAGGATCCCTAAATAGAATTGCTTGCGGTACCCCGTAGTGGCCCCTCGTACTTCTAGGTTTTAATATATTTTATAAAGTAAACCTTGTTAGCTAGTGTTCATTTAGATTTTCATTGTAGTAGCCAGTGAAATTTAGATACCTTCAAGCTTAGCTTTTTACGCTTGCTGAAAATATGTTTTCTTCGATTGACGTGCATTCGCAAATATCTCACGTGATCAGATTGTGGAAGAGGAGAAGTATAGCAGTGTCGTCTGCAAATGTGACTGACAGCGTATTTTCTGAAATAGGTATATGCCGTATACAGTAAGTAGAGCATGGACCCCAAAATGTTCCCTTGCGGCACTCCAGAGTTTGTGGGGTGTATAATTTCGTAAGTAATTTTATCGAAAAATATCTTTTGATTAGAGATGATATGAAATGATAGTAATTGAGCGGTAGGATCCTTTTTATTTTTTGAGTAGATCCGGGTGCCAGACCTTATTAAAAGCTTTGACTACGTTTAAGACTACAGCGGAACAATACTTACTGGCCTGTGGACTTGATAAATGGCGACATGTTCTTCCCCGAACTCGAATGGATGATTCTGTGTCAGTTCGCTCTTTTAGAAGAGAGTTCATTTTTTTAACAGAAGTTTTTCAAGTAGTTTGGAAAACTGTTGACAATAAACTACCAGGACAATAGGAGGATGTCTGATCTGGTGACTTTTCTAGTTTGGGAGTAAATACAACTTGGGCCACTTTTCATTGTACGAAAAAATGGTTTGGTTGTAACACAGCATTAAATATCTTCTTCTTCTTCTTCTTCTACTCTTATATAGGCTATTAGCCTGTTTCTAACTACACATTTCGTGTAGTACTATGAGCCATGTTGGGCGTACCCCGGGCAGGTGGCTAGTCTGACCCGTTAGAAGAAGGAGAATGTACTTTACGACCGCCAAAGGTGTTTGTATGATGGCCGGAGAGCACTCGATGTTTGCCGTTATTTTTGACCTGGGAGTCGAACCCAGGGCCCGCCGCGCGTTAGTCTGGCAGGCCGAGGCCTTTACGTCGCGGCTGTCGTACTCTCAGCATTAAATATGATCGTTACAAATTTAAATCCTTGCTCCAATAATTCTTGTAAGCTCTTTTTATGTTTTTCATGACTAATTGAGTCTGATCTCGGCTAGCATTATCTTTTTATTGGAAAACAATTGATTTAAGGCTTTTAGATATTGTTTTATATCTTTGTTTTATTCTGTATTTAATTCAAATGGGAAGAGCTAAAATGTATTTGTAAAGTGTGCTGCGAACATATCGAATTTCTTTTTCAATTATGTACCAGTTGCTATCAGTTTCTCGAATTGGAGGTATTGCTTCTTATGGTTATTTTACCTTTCATGTGACTTTACACAATTATAGTTTGATGCTTTAGATCATTATTTTTAGGTTTCTTACTACATTGTTATTTGGAGACCTGTATCCTGCCATGTTCTATAAAGTCATTTTTCCCACTTTAGCGTTTTTGACTATTATAGAGATATCTTTTGTATTCAGTTGAGGAGTTAAATCTCTAGCTGCTCTTTTTATTGTAAGATTTAAGTTCTACGACTTCATCAATATCGTCTGCCATTTTAAGCAGTATATCTAGATTTATTCTTTTATTAACCAGATCTTTAAAAGCACTTTAGTTTGTTTTTGTTGCTGAGTCTAGGTGTATCTTCTTTAATAAGTGCGTGAGGACTCAATGTGAATATAATCAAAAAGTGGTTCAAGGACAAATCAAAGCAGTATTCGATAATTTTGAGCTATATATTTTTTAATTTCAAAGTCGAGTATGTCTGGGATCTTTCTACTATCAGTGGGGTAGTAGGTGAGCTGTTTTATGGTGAGATAGTTTAGTTATTAATAACTTTCTTTCTTTAGTGGTAATTACTTTAGCGTTCTATGCCTGATATTTGGCGTTATAGCCGATGGCGGCAATACTCGTGCACTCTTGTGATCAAAACTGGGTGTAGTGTTCTTTTCTGTTGCCTTGAAGGTTTGTATATTACTCTGACTGTGATTGACTCAGTTAAATTTTTTACTAGCACACTTGTGGCTTAGATGTACCCTTGAAAATATTTATCTGTTTGATAGTACTTTATGGATTTTTTAATGATAACCGCCGTTTCTTTGAATGTAATGTATCGTATATAATGTAAATAGGTAGAAATTATTTGTAAAATGAATTAATATTATATCTAAGTCGTGGTTAATAATAGAGATACGCAACTCACCAACGTGATTGAACAAACAATTACCATTCCACTCTGTTATTCTATGTGTGCGCTCCACTAATGCAGTTTGCAAATAATTGTTATGAGAAGGTTTAGCATAGCTTTCGTAACTTTGTTAAATAAAGCACAGATTTTTCTAGCTTGACATTTACTAGGATTTGTGATATTGTTGGTTTTACGTTGTTATTGCATAGTTATATCAAGGTTAGGGTTGTTTGCGGTGGAACTATTTTGGGACGTAGAAGTGGGATTTTTTTCTGCAGCTCTTTGTAGACTTAACAGTCTTTATAATTGGATGTATGTGAACCGAACATAGAACACATGTAGACTGCGTTCTTTTTTTGTTTTTGTACAAGTCTTTGTACAATAAGTTGCATCTCATTTTACACATTTAGGTTGATATGTGCAGTATCTCTTCGTGTGCCCATATCTATAGTAAGTTGAACATTGTGGTATTTCTCTTTTCTGTTTCTCTTTTATTGTTAATTTTGTATATAACAGATGCATTTTTTTCATAATTTTTTTATTATTTAACAAGGAACCAAATGAATAAAAAACATAGAGAGTAGCTGTTTAGTGATTTCATGCTTAGTGTTATATATTTTCGTGACTTTATAATCTTGGCTTTCTATTTCAGATTTTAAGTTATCAATTCAGTAATAAAGATTTTAATTACAACTCTTTGTTTAGTTAATAAGTGTAAAATTGTACTTTTAACATATTCGATTTGGTTTTAAGGCTCTCTAAGTAACAACGCTTCCCTTTATGATTTTGACTTAGTTTCTACCTAGAATCTTTAAAGTGTAATTATCTTTGGTGATAACATTCAGCTCTTCGGTTAGAGGGTTAATGTTCAGTAAGTCACTAATAAATATTGGCAAAAGTTTTGGTACTTTTGTTTCAGGAGGTTTATCTGTTTTCATTACTTTATCGTCAACGTCTGCGAGAGCTTGAAAATGATTTGCTAATCTCAATTAAAGAGTTTGCTCTTTATAGGTTTTTTGTCTCATATGACGTTTTTTGTCTTTTTAGGAAACGCACTCCAAATTGAATTTTAGAATTTGATTTGCACGCCTTTTACTTTTTGTAGACGTTGGAAGTTTGCATTTGTAATCGCTATCTAAATCCACTAAAGACCACCAGAAACGCCATACATTTCTAAACTGGGTTTTAGAGAACATAACAGTTACTGGTAAGAATGTACCTTATAGGAAGATGATAGATAACGTTTTTTAAATAAAAACAGCTGTTTTAATTTGAAACACATGTGGTTGCAATAAAACGAAGCCACATGTCACATAGAACATGAAACACTCACTTTACTTCAAACCAAATTTCCTAGTCGTATTCTGTTGCAGGCGGATGACATTGATTAGATCATTAGACTTTCTTCTTTGGGCCTATTTGAAGGACAGGGTTTATGTTACCTTTAGGGATAAAAGAGGACATACAATTTGTAATTGCTGAAATAGTCGCGTTTATCGAAAATTGTTATAAAAAACTATTAAAAGAATGGTCTCATCTCAATGATGTCGTGAAAGACATTTGGCCGACTGATAAACAATAACAACAAAATTCGGATTGTTTCAATATTTTGTATTTTATTTGGAAAAAACTACCTGTCCAGTTTAGATCACCCTATACAATTCTATAATAGTAGGCTTAAACATTGAAAGTACACTATTGTTGAGACAAAATTGACTAATTGTTGTCCACATAAAATTTAAAGACACTAAAAAAAGATATTTAAAAAATTGTTGCGGCTCTAAACCAGTGTCGCCAATAAAATAATATACAAGGTATGTCTGGAAAGTAATGAAACATTAAAAAATGTTTAATTAAAGATACGTTTATATACACTTACTAATTTTTAAAATAACATCTTTGAGCGACAATATATAATTCACAACCATTCTATCACGTACCATAGCTCACCTGTAAGTCTTAAAGTATAATCACCTTCAGAGTACTTGTCATAGCAGCCTACTCGAAATGGCTTCTCTCCGGGCTGTAGAGAAATTGGGGCAGTGTTACCGTGGTTTATTCACTAGAAACTATCTCACTATCAGCGAAACATTGTTGTGGTAAAATACCAAAAAAAAAGTGTTGGTATTCTCCGGTGGATTCGTTCGACTTTTTCTTTAGCCGTTTAAGCACTACTACGTAAACTGCAGCGTTGACCATCTGTCAGGGTTGTACGAACTCCTTATAGGTAAAGTATTTTGAGTCAAAAAAATAATGAGTATATCGTTTTTATATTTGATTTGCTTATTTGAGTCTTCTTTGGTTGAGGTCTATGTATTTTTGTATATTCGGCAGACAAAAATCGTAAAAATCAATTTAGCACAAGCTGGCTGCATCTGCAATTACGTCATAACGATTTCATATACAAGGCATGCAGCTTGCACATTTTTAAGAATCTCAAAATGATGTAGTTTCAATCTAAATGTGGTTCTATTTCTGTTTGTTGGTCAAAACAACGGAAAGCAATTTAAGAAACATAATTTATTTTGGAGGTCCTACTTTATCTACTATAAACCTAACACTTAGACGTCGGTTATAGTGCAAAACCGTTAAGGTAGCCACAATGGCCGGCATGCGAGACATTTATGGGCGCCCCGCGTGGTTCTCATCCTCGACGTTTTCTGTACGCTTTATGACATGTAAATACTTATGCTTAAACAGCTGTCTGCTTCGAAAGCGATCTGCACCCTGTAAAGGCTAAAAAGCAAATGAACTGGATCAGACCGTTTATCTGACATGACCCACCAATCGTCAGGTTCGAAAACTCCGATTTTCGATCCTTCTGCTTAGAATAAGAAAACCACTATTATTACTTTCCGTCCGTATTTTGTACTGTATTTGTTGGGTATGATACAAATTTAGCTTTGTAACTGTGGTCTATTTTTTTGGTGCATTTAGATTATTTCTTCAGTTGTAGCTAAAATTTGTATTTTTTTTAAATTACGTATTAGGTTTTCAAATTTTCAAGAACAATAAATACATCCCAACTTGCAATTAACGATGAATAAACAAAGAATTTTGTTACCGGGCAACGAATTTTAGAATGCATCCCTGTAAAGATATTCAGTTTTATTGATGTTTCCATTAGTTCTTACATACATAAAATAAATATCTGCTACCTCAACGTTGGGGAGTAGTTAGATTACACGATTTGGGTCACACGAAAGGAAGGCAATAACGCTTTTCTTTATCTATTTTATAGTTATTGTATCTGGATTGTTTATTCCTATAAAACTGAAAATTTAGTAAAACATTAAAAGGCCTTAATACGAAAGAATCATAGATACATATTTGTAGATACTTGTTTAATTTTTTAAACTACTAGGCCTTTAGCTTGAATATGTCTTATAAAAAGACTTCCAGTGTCTTTATAATATTTTTAAATAGAGACATTTTAGGAATTTTGGCACCTCTTGCCATTTGTAATAATCAGTGGACCATTTCGTTTGTTTTTTTTTTGTAAATTGTAAATTATTTCACGCTGATTTTTTTGAATTTTAAATTTTAGTAAATTTTCAGTTTTTATTTTGCTTATGTTTTCATCTTATTTCAGCCTATAAATATTATGGGTTATATTCAAATTCTATATTTGTAGCTATATATTTTAGTAACTGGACTCCCAACTGGTAAATGCTCAACTTTTCTAATTATTTGTTATAATCTGTCACTCAAAAGCACCCCAAATTTGTGTTTTCTTCTGTTAATTTATTATGATTATAGTAAGGGCGTATGTCAAAGACATGGAATTTGGTAGGAAAGCTGCTATGTTAGCAGCAAAACAATTTTTCTAAACCGACTAGAGCATGCTTGTTTGCTTTCATTTGAAACCGCACCATTTCTTTTTCTAGCAATTTGTTTTCTTCTGTGGTCTGTATTAGCGCTCCAAAAACTATAGGACTACTACAATTAAAATAGGTAATGAAGCAACGATAAAATTTATTGCTAATAAAGGCCTCAGATAGGCATGCTGCCTACCTCCTACATAATTTAAAATATACGTAGAAAATGCTTTGAGAAACTGTAAAAAAATATATAGAAATTGCACATACTATTGAACAATACAATTCTATCCAGATTTTAATTTGTCGATGATCAAATAATAATTTTTGAGAATATATGACTCAAAAAATCAAAGAATTTGAGAAAGTAGGTCTACCTATAAACTTAAACATTAGACAGTCTTAGATTAGAAAATGGGGAAACAATAATAAAATATGGGGTAATAAGTAATATAAAAGTCCCATACAAATTCCAAACTTCTTCATTTACAATAATAAACATCCCGACGGAACCGCGCATGGCGGTAAAGCGGTAATAATTAGAATAAGCATCAACCATTATGAGCTAGAAAGCTGCAAGTATAAATATTTACTAGCTACTAATGTAGCTATAGAAGGATGTTTAGGGTTTTTAACGATATCTACAAACAAAAACGGTTTAAACATTTTTTCAAAATTCTGAGAAATAAATTTATTGCCGGAGGCGACTGCAACGCTAAGCATACGCAGTGGGGGTCAAGATTAATAACAACAAAGAAAAGAGGACTACTAGCAACAATAAAGAGCAAAAATTTGCAATTCTTAACAACAAGACAACCTACATATTGGCCAACGGGTCGTAGGAGAAAACCTGACATTATTGATGTATGCGTCACCAAAGGCATAAATTATAAACAGGGTACAACTAAATCGTCGCTTGATCTTTCTTCTGGTCATTCTTCTATACTGATAAAATTGCACTCACAATTTGTATAGAAGAAAAATTCTTTTTAGCAAAAACGCCAGTTGGGATGAGTTCAGAATGCAATTAGATAGCAATATAAGACTAAACGTACCATTAAAATCAGACCAAGAAATCGCGGTTGAACAAATTACTCAAGTCACGCAGAAAACAGTTTGGAAAGCAGCGCCTGATCAGAATATAACGCAAATTAAATAAACTTGCCCAATAATACTTAAGCAAAAAATAGATGAGAAAATAAAAAATACGCAAGAAATGACAACAAACAAGATCGGATGCCGACAAAAGGAAACTGAACACTGCAACAAAGCACTTATGCTAAAAATTAAAAACAAATTTATTCAAGAGTGTGCAAGTAATTTTTCAACGATAGCAAACACTGATCACTTGCTCTGGAAAGCCACAAGAGAAATAAAAATACCACAACAATAAATAGCACCCGTTAGAAATAATACAGACTAATGGACAAAAAATGACAAAGAAAACGTTTGTCTTGAAAAACATCTTAAAAATGTATTTCAGCCATATCCAGCAATGACGATAATCTAGGAGAAATATGATATATTAATTTTTCTGTGAACTTCATTTCAAATGGATCTGCCTATCAAAAGTTTCTTACTCGAAGAAATTCAAAAATTTATACATACCTAAACCAACCCTAAAAAGCACCTGGTTTTGACCTAATCACCGGTAAAGTACTGCAGGAAATTACTTATTAATATTTAAAACTCATAACGTTTATCTTTAACGTCATACTGAAACTAAATCATTTTCCCATTCACTGGAAGGTAGCTCAAATACCAATGATACCAACAGGAAACCAGCATACCAGGAAAAGACTCACACATCATATAGACCCATAAGTCTCCTTCCATTACTATCCAAGGTGTTTGAGAAACTGTTTCTCAAAAGGCTTAAATCGGTATTAGATCAAAACGAATGCATACAAAATCATCAATTTGGGTTTTGGAACCGGCCGGGTCTATAGTTCAAAAAATCATCAATCAAATTAGTAACGACATGGAATGTAAAAGACATTATTTTGCTGCATTTTTAGATAATAGTCAGGTCTTCAATAAGATGTTGCAATGAAGGGCTGTTATATAAACTGGAAAGTAATCTGTCCCACCACTACTATCAAATGTTGAAGTCTTACCTAGAAATCCGTTCTTATAGAACAACAAGAAGAATACTTTGAAATTTGCTCCATAAAATCTGGTGTACCACAGGGTAGCATTTTGGGGCCGATATTTTACCTTATATATACATTTAACCTACCAACTACTAAGGTTACAACAGTAGCCACATTCGCCGATTATACGGCAGTGTTAGCTTCGTAGACAAATGCAGCTGCTGTGATAACTAACCTACAGAACAACCTAAAATACATACATAAAATTGACAATTAGCTAAGAATATGGAGAATAAGAGCCAATTAAACAAAATCTAGACACAATCTTTACAATGAAAAAAGACTGATACCCACCGGTGATGTTACACAACCGCCAATTGTCACAAACTGAAGATGTGGAATACTTAGGAATACATCTTAACCGGAAATTGATATGGGGCAAGCATATATTTGCAAAGCGGAAGTAGTTTGGGATCAAGTTCAGTAATATAATTCAGTAAAATTTATTGACTCATAGTCCGTATATCACAAATGACATTAGAAAACAAGCTACTAGTATACAAAACCGGCCTGAAGCCAGTATGGAATTCAATTGTAGGGAACAGCAGCTTTTCAAATATTGAATTTTTCTGACGTTCCAAAATAAGGAGATAGGAGCAATTGTCAATACCCAATGGTATGTACCGTTCCATATAATACAAAGTAACCATCAAAAAAAAACAATGGAAGAAAAAATAAAAAATTATTACATAAGATACCAAGACAGAATAAATGTGCACGCGAATGAGTTAGCAAAAACAGTTCTAGACAATATTAATGAAGTCAAAAGACGTTTTAAGCCCTCAGATCTTATTGGCAGTTTTAATTAAGTTAGTCAGTAACAGACAATATTGTTGTAAGGCAACTATATTAAGAGTATATATTTATGTAAGATCATCATATCTCATTTACATTATTTATATATAATTGTAACATACATTAAATAATTACTAAGTAATGTACTAAAGAAAGAGGACAATCAATAGAATGTTCTTCACAAGACACTTAACTGTTTATTATCACATACTATTTATTTATTTATTGTATATAACATATTGTAAATATAAAGAAGTTATTAATAAAAACACATGCTAAGTTGCATATTCTGGTGTAGTCCTGGGTCTAGAAACTATTATTATGTGCATATTTTTATAAAATAAGGTAATACAAAATACTCGGCAAACGACTGTAGATTTTTGTAAGCAAAATAATGGATTTTTTGGTAGTATCTTCAGTAGTTTACCAGATAAAAAACAAATTAGGACTTTATGTTCATTTAATCTTAACAGCTCAGATACTATCTCTGAAGGTTAAAAAAATGATAGGAAGAAACAGCTGGCACTCACTGTCTAGAAATGTCTCAATAGCTTCATCTAGTACGAGTGATTCGTAGGGTTGAAATACAGAGGCTGAGTGGTCCACAAAAATATGGGTTTTTTCTATGTTATATTTTCCAAAATGCCATTAAGTTTCCTGTACGGGAGGATTGAAGTTTTTGCTGCTCTCCAGAGATTATGATCTGGTTTAAGATTGCTAAGTTAGTAATTAAAATTAGCGTTGTGAACGTTATCATAAGCCGCACAGAGTTTGTTATAATTGTGTTTATCAGCAGAAATATGAGTTTGTTACCACTACATATCGTATGTAGAAGTCGAGTAAGTCGAAAATCTTGTTAGGATAGGTAGGAAATTATATAAGCCTCCAGTATAGTGGTAATTATAATTATTCAATGAAAATGTCTAAAGTAATTTTCTGCCTTTAATGATAACAATTTGGAAGCCCCATCAAAAGTATTTGGATTTACAATCGATACTGGCAATGAACTTGTTGCTTAGGTGTACGAAAGAATTTATTATAGTTGTCAGGGGATATAGAATGTCAAAAAAAGTAGTTGTTAGACTATAAAAGTCAAGAGAACACTTCAATATTTGCAACTTGAATTGCTGCCGTTTGGAAAAGATTTAACTGACGATGAGAGACAGAAGTTTTGGTAATGACTGCGGTTTCTGGACAGGTGGAGTACTCTAAAATAAGAAAGACGGTTTGTTTTGTAAAGTGTGTTTCTGACACTGACATCAATTTTATATAGACTGAGAAAAATGAGTAATTCTTGCTTATGGTTTAAAATATGCAATATTAGACATTATGGTAAATCGAGTTAACAATAGATTTATCGTGATGTTATTCTAATTCATAAGTTCTGGAAAACATTTTAAAATTCAGTGAGGAAAGTAGTTAGATATTTGATAATCTGTTGTTCATCAGAATTGCTCGTAAGAATGCGGGACTTCACAGTTTTAGCATAACTTAGGGCGTATGTTCGTGGATTTATAGTATTGCTGAGATGATTTATTGAAAGAGCAATAATAGCTAGCCAATGCATTAAGTTAGTGGACTACTTTGATCCACTGAGAGTTTCACTTCTGGCATCTGTTCTTCCACACAACACATTTTTTGTAATTCACGAGGCAATTGCCCTAACATAAGGCGCACTTAGTTGATAAGATTTTGGGATTCGTACAGGTTTTCCTATAATGCTGATTTTACATTTAATACCCATGTATTGTGTAGTGCAGTAGGTTTCAAAGTGCCAGTAGTCTGACATCGAATACATTGAGTGATTCATAACTTTTGATACGGTGGCTTTTTATTACACTGCCCAACAATAGAAATGCTTCGGGCTCAAAAATAGTGATTCTTATACATTTCCACCTGCTGAATTCAAAAATCACCATAATAATTACCGATTAGCTCTTGTTTTAAATATACAGTGACATTTGTATTTTCTATAGTTTACATTTTCAGTTTTTGTATGCTGGCACACTCGTCAACTGTCAAAATACAACAGTAATCTAGCTATGGGTAAGTTATAAAAGTAAGCACTATTGCTGTGACGGTAAATTTCATATTATTTCTGTTGTAATTAGTGTAGAATTTCTTGTTTTGGGGGGGTTTTTAAAAAGTAAAATTTGTTACATCAGCATGCCAGGGAAATGTGTAAATTCAGTGAACAATTTTTGTTACATTTGTGGTGGAATAACGTTTTCGTCACAGAAACGCAATTTGACGCCTCTTGTGAAGACTGCCTACCAGAATTATTTTGGTATGAAGGTAGGGGACGAGGATAAGTCATGAGCTCCACATATTTGTTGCAACTCATGTTCAGTTTAATTACGAGAATGGCTAAAAAATAAAAAATGATCAATGGCTTTCGCTGTGTCTCTGGTTTGACGGGAGCCTACACACCATACAGATGATTGCAATTTTTGTTTGACTTCGCCTATAAAGGGAGGATTGTCAATGAAAAAAAGTGGAACAGTTCAATGCCCGAATCGTCCATCTGGTATTCGACCTTTTCTACATTCAGACAGTTTACCAGTTCCTACTCAACCCAAAAATTATGAGTTGGAAGTAGAAAATAAAAACAGTATGGAAGAAGAGCCCAACAAGCCTTCAACATCCCATGACCCTAATTTTGAAGAAAAGATTGACTCATCACAGGAGAAGGCGGAACTTCTAGGGTCGAGCTTACCGCAATTGAATCTTCTTCAACATGTCAGGGTCTCCAAGTACAGACAATGTCAATTTCCTGAAGCCACCAATTGTTTATCTGTAGATCCAACCACCTGGTAGTTTTTCTTTTATCAATTGAGGATGTAACTGTCATTAAAAAAAGAACGATCACACTTTTAATGTTGTTAACACATATAATTAATATTTATGGCTTTCTTTCATTCTTTAAAATGAAAAACTTTCACCTATTGTATATCACAGAAACTAGAACTAACAAATTTTTTTCTTTGTCATATTCGTTTTTTCAACCCAACATTTAGTATGTATTGACTCATGAAGTGAAGGAAACATTACACAATTTTTTGGCCGTATTATTGAAGAAAAGTTTTATTTTATATATTTGCTTGTTATTTTACTGGATGGAAGATCTGCACAGAGCAGTGGTAACAGTTCTTTAATGTTTATTATGTTACGTATTTGATGACCTGCCTTTTTCAGTTTGTTTTAATTATTTAAGCAGGTACTGATTAGTGCATATCTCTGATAAATTCTACTTGACAAGATAGTTTGTCGGGTGTGCTGTACAACCTTTTCATCTCTTAAAAGACTAACAATTTGGTGATATATGTTGACTTTAACTGTGTTATTTATTAATATTTTAGCATAATATTGTTCATTTTCAGCACCTTTTTTAAGGTTTTTTTACCATGCCGTTATGGTTCATAACATTATATACACATATTGGAAGTGGTTTTTGCAGTTTTCTACGATTATTATTACGTTGTATTTGTAGTTGATTTAAGTCACCGTTAGGTTCATTAGCTAAAAATTTTTATTTATTCTAAGTATTGGTTATTGGTTGATCAATTGCTATAATATTTTCAGTTTCTCAATTTAGTTCGTTTTTTATCTTAACAATCTCTCACGGTAATTAATATTTAATGTTTCTTCCAGAGAATTTTGTTCGTTAGTTAGTTATTCGCTTACTGATGCGGTAGTATATTGAAATGCTATAGTCTACAGTAAAGAGGGTAAAATATGTGCAAGAGTTGGAAGTGTCAGCTGAAAAAAATGTCAACTACTTAGTGGTAGCTGGTGTAGCTACCACCTTGTAACTGATTGCTGGTTACATGTTCGTAAGTAGCATTTGAATGGAGAACATGATGATCCATTAACTGGCTTAGTTTAGTTAGATAAATTAGATTTATATACCTCTGTATAAACGTAATATTAACTTAAACTTACAAATTATAGAAACATAAATAAACGCAATTAGTGGAAATTTGCGCGCTTAACCTCTGTGTATAATCTACACCGCATGCCTTTATGCTCCAATAGTAAAATGAGAACTTATATATGGATTTAAAAATAAAAAATAGTAGATTTAATATCGAGACTTTTTATGGAAAACAAATTACTTCTGTATAAAGCCATTGTACTGGTAATTTAGACATTTCTTCCCAGCCTTTGAAGTCCACTACAGGACGTAGGCCTTTCCTTGACTTTTTTTACAATTCAATTGAGGATTTGGCAATTTAAACGCCGCGCTTGCCGGGCGGGTTGGCGATGGATAGGGTAGAATGTATTTCACGACCGCCAAATATGTTTGCATGACGGCCGGAGAGCGTTAGATGTTTGGCTATTGCCGAGATCGACGGCCAGTTTGGCATGGTCTTACGCGTCGTCCAAATATGTTTGATTACAGCGGAATTATTTTGTTCTAACATGGATATCATCCACAAATTCTAGTTTAAGAACTTCACGAAATTTTTTAAAGACTCTTTGGTTTGTATGTAATCTTCCCAATGTTCAGATACTAACATATTGTTTACACGACACCTAATCAAGTACCGCGCCGTCAAGCTAAAGTATCTTCTCCGATACTCTAACAATGTAGTCATACCTGTAACCGAACTACCAAAGCTCAGAAATTTCAACAAAAATGGCCATGTCACCTCCTAAATTAATATAACAACCTTTAGGTTTCAACCTCTCTCGTTATTCACACACATGCAATGAGCTTCTAGAATATCTTATTATCATTCTACTTTGTGACGTAATTTTATTACAGGAAATAATATCCTGAAATTGTCACTTTGCACATAATATAACGAGATGAAATGAGAGTGGTGCGTAACAAACCATTAATCTGGACTGCAGTGCAGTTGGATAATATTATTATTGAAATGTAACTGCTCCTTGTTTACTATTTAGTCAGTCTAGATGTTTAACCAGCTGAATACCAATAAAGTTATCAGCCACCTTAAATATTAACTCTTTGCCAAATTACATACCATGTTTGTCCTATTACATCGCTGGAACGTTTTAAATATACACACACAAATTGAATATTTATAATCTAGAAGCAAGTTAAGACCGTTGCAGTACCCTAGTTACCAGAGCAACGTTACCTGACTCTAATTTCAAGGAGATGCTAGTTTAGATTTGTATTAAGGTCAACAAAACTTTTGCTGCTCTTGGCTAGATAGTATTAATTATTTTTGTTACTGAAACTTACATAATTGACTTAAACTGAGAGCTACATTTCCTTTATGCTTTTAATTACATCAATTCCATAAATTTTCTTTTTCGTACCGTTTTCATTTTTAAACTATCACGTATAAATAATACCATTACACTGATAACTCAATTATTTAAATTGGTTTACCAATGAGATACATTGTATTTCAATAAAACATGTTTGAAAATGTTTTGTTGGGAGCCGTTTAGTTTAAATGAATGCAAGTCACGCAACTGCGCTTATGTAGACGTACAGCGATCGGCATTCAGATATCAATTATTTGAGATTGGACTGTAATAGAATTATATTTAGCTACGATTGAAAACGTGTTACGAGCGTTTGTTTGCGTACTATTTTACCAAGCTTTTAACACGCATAACCTTCATGGTAACATGCGTGTGATATTAAATCGAAGAATACTACTTAAACCCAAATTATTCTAAAGTTTTACATACAAAATAACATGCATTCTTATTTATTATTATTTGTAATAATACAAAAGGTATTGCAAGAGAAATCTAAAAAATTTTACATAATAGTTATTCCTAAATTTACGGTCTTGCCCAATTTCATTCAATGACAATTTCATAATGAATAACGGCTCTGAATGTGGTTATTACAGCATTTGCATTTATCACTTTGTTAAGATGCTATCATTGGTGGAAGAATCAGCTTGTAGAAATGAGGGAGAAAATAAAATCCCAACTCCTACTTTGTAAGAACGTAAATGAGGGATTAGATTAACTTGATGAGATTTATAACCTCTTTAGCGGTTATGAATGCTAGGAAAACAAGACTGATAACATTTTTATAAGACAGGATATTACAATGTTTCACATTGGTTTTTTACTACCCAAATAAAATTGTAATTTATTTTTTTACGTATCTGTATAGATACTGAACATTAAATTATTATTAACTCTAATAAGTATACTACTAACCTAAATATACAACGAGCTATACGTGTACTCTTATTATAACATAAAATATACTACATAGCTTATAAGAAATACCCCAGTAAACAGGCTTAAATTTTATTAGCTATGCTAATTTAATTTCAATACAGTATTACCATACGAGTTTCGAAATATGGCTTGTAAATTTAAAAGTTAAAATATTTTCAAATGTCATATTTCATTACCTTCATTTAAGATTTAGATTAACAGGTAGTTTATTGGTATATGCTTTTATTTTGTCTTATACTTTTCACTGCACTTTCAAATTTTGTAAGACGTTATGATAAATGTAGTAATTTGCACGGCGAATATGTCAAAAATTAATGTAGCGCTGTAGGTTCCTAATGCATTTACTAAAGTTCTGTACTTACACGTATCTATTATTAATAATCAAACGGACGTTTTTTTTCTGAATTGCTTTTATATATATATATAAAAGAGACAACAATCCACATAAAACTTATTAGTTACAAAAATACAGTCAAAGTGATTCGCATTTGCGGAGCGCGGCGACTCGTGTCTTTGTGTCCGTCGTTTAAATACTCGAAAAAAACAAAAAAAAACTATTTTTTATTATCTATATTTATGTAAAAATATCTGAATCTTTCGATCTAGATGGTCTAAAAAACTCAAAAGTTGAAGATAAAAGATATAACGTTTTTCAAACGTTTTTTGAGGTTTTAGAGTAAAAATTCGTTAATAATAATGGTACCATTGGAAAAGCTGAGAAAAAAATACATAAGATTGTGTTCTCAAATCATTTTTTTATTGATGTTTTGAGGCCGAAACGACGAGATGAAAACATCGTGTTTGGCGTTCGCGCGGTTGCCTGTGGCAGCGCTGGAGCAGTTGACGCGTTTTGTCCCATTTCGCAAACTTGTTGGAAAAAAAGAAAGCCAAAAGCAAATGGCAAAGAAAGTCAAAATCCTATTGATAGAAACACATACAATAGATTTACATAGACAACTGAACTTAGCATTGAAAAAATCCGAAATGCTACGTTTGAAGACTATATTACTGCGTTATCAAAAGAGGAATATTCCATCTGAAAAGCGACGAAAAATTCAAAGACTAGTCGCCCATATCCCTCCTTTAAGAGAACAAGACGATTTGGGGAAAACTGAATAGGAAATGGCAACTATCTTCGCGAAGCGTTTATCAACAGTATTTAGTCTACCTCAGACAAACAACAACAATAACGATCAAGAAATCAAGAACTACTTGGACAGCCCTTGTCCAATGACATTACCTACTAATCTTTTTCCCGGTGAAGTGAAAACGAAATATCTAAAGGAAAAAACCATAAAGCTCCTGTATTTGACTTAATTTTGCCTCTAATTCTTAAACAACTACCCAGGAAAGCAATAGTTTTACTGACCGCCATCTATAATGGTATGATAAGGTTAGCCTATTACCCAGTAACTAAAATTTCGCGCAAATAATTATGATCTATAAATCTGGTAAACCACCGCAAGATGCTGAATCATACCGACCCATTACTTCCAACTATGACCAAATTATTTAAAACACTCTTGATAAAAATGATCTGAATGAAATAGAATCGTCACACCAGTTCGGTTTCAAAGAGCATCACTCCACAATCCAACAAACACACAGAATAGTAAATGAAATACTTAAAGGTCTTGAAGAGATGAAATTATGCACTGCCGCCTTCCTGGGCATGAAGCAAGCTTTCGACTGTGTGTGGCATACCGGACTATTATACAAATTAAAGCTTACTCTACCCACACCCTATTATCTATTACCCAAATCCTATCTATCTGACTGCTACTTCCAAACAAAATTAAATCTGGAAACATCCACATGTTATCCCATCAAGTCAAGAGTGCCACAAGGTAGTGTGCTGAGGCCCTTCTTTTTTACTGTTGACATTCCAACAACAGCCAGCACAAAAATCGCTACTTTTGCGGACGATACTGCCTTAATCGATACAAACGAAAACCCACAAGTGGTGTCAGCTAACCTTCAGCACCACCTTAACCTCTTCAAAGACTGGCTCGGCAGGTAGCGAGTAACAGTAACCAACTGAAATCAGCACAGGTTACATTTATAAATAGACATATTGAATGCCCTGAAGTAACAATAAGCGGTATCCGACAAGAGAACTTCAACCTACGACAGATGAATTAGTTAATCGGCCGAAAGTCGAAACTAAC
Source organism: Sinelater perroti (assembly GCA_036346155.1). Lineage (NCBI taxonomy): Eukaryota > Metazoa > Arthropoda > Insecta > Coleoptera > Elateridae > Sinelater > Sinelater perroti. The sequence goes on from JARFIY010000046.1 coordinate 31,887,098, forward strand.
AACTGACAATAAAATTCTCCTGTACAAATGTATAATCTGACCTATTTGGAGATACAGAGTACAACTTTGGGGTTGTGCTAAACCTTCAAAAACCAAAATCATCCAAAATACTAAGGATTACACTCGATTCCCTTTGGTATGTCAGGAACAAAACCTTACATGACAACTCAGGCATACCCCTTGAAGAAGAGGTAATTCGCAACCTAACCAGCACCTACTTAAACAACCTACCTGGACATCGAAACGAAGAAGCTAGCACTTTAAACGTTCCCTCACCAGTACGAAGGCGACTAAACAGAAGATGGCCTACAGATGTGGACCCATAGCGGTACAAATTAATTAAATTAAATTAAAAATCAATGAATTCGGATTGTAGTCACTGGATTACTTCTCCTGCATTGTAACTGCCAAGCTAATTTATTTACTCCTACGTAAAGCAGGTTGTAAATCTTCATTAAAATAAAAAAAAATTAACTTTTGAATGTAGTATTGTTAGTTGAGATAGATTTCTTAGTGCTTTTCAAAAAGAGCATTTTCTAGCTTTATTTTCCTTTAATTAATAAGATATTCTTAGATTGACTTGTTATTTATAATTAGCAGTAGCTGTTGCAGTTGCTCCTATATTCGTTTAATTATCGATAGTAATTGTTCCCTTATTTGTATTTTACTTTGATAAGGTAAAGTTTGCCATACTGTAGCTTAAATAGTTTTAGTTGTGTTTCTAACTATTTATTTAATGTTAACTTCATTTGTTAATAGGATGTCCAGGTTTTCCTGTAAAGTTTTATTGGTTCTTTTAGTCATAACCATTATATTTAGCTGGATAATGACCTAATATAAAGTCCAAATACGGTTGAAGTAATATTTTTCTAGGGCCTGTACTGTACTGTAAGTTTACGATATTTAGTATTTTTTTTTGCCTCATGACCAGCAAATTATTTTTCGTGTGATATTTAAAAGTTTGCTATCTTTTCTTATATATAGTTGAAATCTTTATTTTGAGATTTTTGTATTAGTCACCTATAACTTAGGGTTTTGAAAACGCCATTAAAGTACTTACAATTATTTTTATATTTTTATGAACAATAAACAGTTAAATATGATTATTGAGCCTCTTTCTTCTTGAACGGACATTCAATATTTGTTAAATTTTACAGTTGGGTTTTATTATATCAGCAGACAGTGTTGTATGAATTATTTTTGCTCCGGTACTTGCTCTGGTTACCTATCTGTTAATGAAAAAAAAGAAAATATAGTAAAAATCAGATATGGGCCCAATTAATCAGTCATAACTTTTGTATATTTTGAGTTTGATTCCTGAAAATTAACAAACACTTACACAACATTACTGGTTTTGTTGTGATGTAATATGGGACTAATACCTTACTTTCTAACAGAGTGCAATTAAGTTTGTCAAATATTTTATTTTGACTTTTTGATGTGACAAAATGTAGTGGCACATTGATGTGATTACGTTACAATCACTATGAGTAATTTAAATAGCTGCAAAAAACTGGGGTCAAAAATATTTACTTCTACGAAAATTATCACTCACTATTAAAATTTGCCATTTTTGACTTACTTTGAAGCTCTATATCCTGGTGCATATGTCGGATGCACTCATGTATAGTATGGTTTTAAAGCACTTGCTTTGCTTAGTATTACTAGGTGCACAACATGAGCAGTATTTAAGTATAAGGAAAGTATGGAGGCATTATACAAATTGTCCCACTTTACTATTACCGAAAAAGTGTGTTAAGCGTCACAAAATTTGTATTGCTCAATATTTTGAGAATTGGAGATGGAACTATTCTAGTATGCTTTCATAAACAAAAACTATGAATATTTGATGGCATAAGTGGAATTACAAGAAAATGAGACAACATAACCCAAATTGCATTGAAATAGTTATTTCAAAGGTCACTGAAGTTTAAACTATTTCTAACCTCGGCTTATATTTCCAGAAATGCAAATTGCGTACCAAAATTAATATTTTATTGTAGTTTTTATGTAAAGTCGGATGTATTGTGGTTTAACTAGGCTCGAATAACCTTATGCATTACATTTTACACAAAACTGAATGTTTCTATTTTACATTTACGTACTTGAAGCAATTTATTCATTTTTAAGGTTGCTGCGAACAGTGTATAGAAGTATGTGTATCGCAGTTTAAAAGCCGTTGCTTTTGCTATTTTGCTACTTTGACAACCAGGCGATTTGTTATGAATTGAATTTAATCTGTGAAGTACTGAGAATAACTGTGTATTTTGTAAAGTAAGTAAGCTAGATTTCTTAGTTCAGTTATGTAAAAGTTACTGTTGAATATGTTCATTGCTAAACTTTTATTAAGTACCGTAGAGTCAAGGAGAAACTTAAACCTAAAAATAAAACCTAGGAAGCTTTTTCATCAATTCGTTGGACCAAATATGTGTTCAAATCAACAACTGGAAACAAAAAAATGTTCCAATTTGTTAAAGCGTTAAAGACATTTGTCTCACTATAAATCAGCAGTTAACATAGTGTACATTTTCAAGGATACTTGTAACGGAATTTAGTTCACTTTGTAGTGGACTTTGTGTTAGATTGTGAATTTATGAATATTGTCGAAAGCAGCTTGAAGTTTTAAGAAATCGCCAAATCGTCTGCTGCAACCCTTGTAGTCTAGAGAATTGTCAATCCAGCAATACTAGAAAATTACCAAGCTTCTTTGGAAGACATTTAAGCCATTCTGAGAGCAGTTACACTTTGTTGGATATTATTGTGACACTTGTCACCTAAAATTACAAACGATTAAAGTTAAAACTTGAGCAAACCAGAGAGATTGCGTAAATCCATATGACATATTAGGTAACACATATTATCATAGAAGAAAAAGCAGAGTTACTATTGAAATGACCGAAAAAATCTATAATTACGTAATAAATTGATTGTGGGTTGTCTCGTTTGTAACAAATGCAGGTGTAGGATAATTTACCGTTGTGAAAAATGCAGAAGGAAGTGAAAATTCATTTGAAGAAATTGCGCCTAAACCTTCAAGATACAATAAAGACATATCCACTTTTGAAACTGAAAGTTTATCCGAAATTGACAATGATAGCATAAATGAGGCATACTATCGAAATGCTATTTATCACCGCACGTGCGCATGCGAAATACATGAAAACTTCACACAATTATTCTTGTGTTTACCAAAAAACGTCGACATTAGTTGAATAGTTGACAACGTGGCCTGCGATGCCAATGTTTCAAATTGTATAATAGGACTGTGTTGTAGAAAGTCTTTTTAAAGAGTTGTAAAACGTGGAAGAAGCAGCTTTTTACCAATGGGAAAACACGGACGTAATGGAACTGTTAAAAGTAACAAAATTAGGGTCCAATTTTAAGAAAGAATTTGAAAAGAGCTGCTACATATTCTAAAACATTGCTTTTATATTAGGAGGCAGAATCCGTTTATTACACAATAGAAAGAAAAAGCACCACATCTAAATGAATTTTTTGTAAAGGTTGATTTTGCAATGAACTACGGTTCTATAAGTTAGAGAATGAATCTTATAGTTTATATGAGGGCAAAAAGCAAGCTACTTCTTTGTAAATTGATTTTGCACCAAAGAAAGGAAGTTAAAGTTTAAAACGTACATGGCCATTAGTGACAAGCTAACACATAGTACAATCACTTTTTATGCGCTTCAAAGCCAATTTGTGAAGCCAACGAAAAAGTGAAAGCATATTTTCTGAACGTATCAAAAATTGTTTACGTCTTAGATGGTAAAAGAAAGTATATAAGCACAGTAAAAGAATTATAAGAGCATTATGAACCTGCTTCATCTTCATTGGTGTCATCAAGCCCGTGGAAGCAGAGGAAGTTGTTATAGAATTTCGTGAAAAGCATAAAATTGCTGAAACTATGATTTTTCATGACCTAACAATTTACCAAATCACGCAATTTATCCTTCAGACATCTTATGCCATGTCAATAAGTCTATGGCAACAACAAAATTCAAACGGAAGTTCAGATTTACTAAACAGGTTTTAAATATGATCAATAAAAAGTATTAAATTGTTGTATTTTACTGTCTTTGTAAGTATAACACAAGATAATCTATTTTATTATTATCTATATATCGTCTAGTCAATTAAGAACTGGCAAATGTATAAAACGTAAAGGTAATTAAATATGAAACATAATGATAAACACAGGTGTTTTTACATAGTTTAGTTTTAGTTTTTCATATTTTAAATATTCCTGATTAAAACATTAACTTTTTGCAAATACTGTTAAGTATTTTGTGTAATACGTAAGTTATTCGAGCCCAGTTAAACCACAATACATCCGACTTCACATGAAAAACTGCAATAAAACGTCAATTTTGGTGCGTAATTTGCATTTCTGGCAATAGAGGCCGAGTTTGGTCACAAAAATTTTAAAGTTCAGCAACCTTCGAAAATAACTTTTTCAATGGCATTTAGATTTTGTTGTCCCATTTCCTTATAATTCCACTTATGCCATCAAGTGTTGGTGGTTTTTGTTTCTGAGAAGACATGTTAGGATGGTCCCGTATCCAATTTCCAAAATATTGAGTGATACATGTTTTGTGACACTTAACTCACATTTTTTTCGGTAATAGTAAAGTAGGGACAATTTGTATAATGCCCCCATACTCTTCTTATACTTAAACACTGTCCATATTGTGCACGTAGTAATACTAAGCAAAACAAAAGCTTTTAAATCATACTATATATGAGTACATCTGACTTATGGTATGCACCAGGAGATATAGAGCTACAAAGTGAGTCGTCTCGTTTCCGTAGAAGTGAATATATTTGACCCTGGTTTTTTTCAATCATCTACATTACTCATAGTGATTATGGCCAACGTAATTATATCAAAGTGCCACTATTTCTCTTCGTCACATCAAAAAAGAAATATTTAACAAACTTTATTTATAACAAATGTAGTTAGTTATCTTAAGGTGACTTCTTGAAGTACAGTTTCTCTTATTAACATACATTTAAGTTGTAATGCTCTATGTGCACAATCACTTGGTGTTTCAAAAATAAAATTTCAGTAAAGATGCATTGTTGTGGTCTGATAAATATGGTTATAAGTTTAATACAGGGTTGTATCCAGAAATAGTAGGACTGTTTTTTTCCGCGCGCGCGGAGCAATGGAGGGGGGGCTGCAAGGCCGTATGTTATGGAGGGGAGCCTTGGGAACAGGTTTCGACCTGCGGCAGTCGCCTGCGTGCGTTAGTTGAGTGTGTACCACTGTTTTAGTGACCCCCTGTTGTGACGACTCGTCGTCAGTTGCGATGGAGCGAAATTTGGAGCAGCAGTACGCCATCAAGTTTTGCTACAAACTTGGAAAATCAGCGACCGAAACCAAGGACATGCTTACGCAGGCCTACAAGGACACCATGAGCCGTTCCTTCATATTTGAGTGGCACAAGTTGTTTCAGGAGGGGAGGGAGCCCGTCGAGGACGATCAACGCGCAGGGCGTCCGTCAACCTCGCGAACGGACGACAATGTGCTGAAAGTTAAGCAACTTTTAAACTCTGACCGACGGTTACGCATTAAATTGATTAGTGATGAGCTGAATCTTTCGTACGGGACAATCCAACGCATCATCACAGAGGATTTGACGATGAGAAAAGTGCCACGGCTCGTGGATTGTGAGGGATCTCCTGGCCAAAATCGACGTTTTCACGTTGCCTCACCCCCTACAGCCCGCGTGTGGCACCGCCGGACTTCTTCCTATTCCCCCGGATCAAGAGGCAGCTTAAGGGGCATCGTTTCGACTCGGTGGAAGCAGTCCAAGCGACAACGACGAGGGCGCTAAACAGCATCCCGAAGGACGACTTCCAGAAGGCCTTCGCGACCTGGAAGGCTCACTACCAGAAGTGTGTGGATGCCCAAGGGGCCTATTTTGAAGAGTATTAAGTCGATGTACCAAAATTTTCAATAATTTAAAAAAAAAATCAGTCCTACTACTTTTGGATACCACCCTGTAAGTGTACCCCATAAATTCCAATAAATTGTTCTTAAAATAGTGTAAATATGATAGGTCGATAAAATGTTGAATATATGCAGAACTAAGTTGATATGTCTTGTTTTGCTTAATAGTTACTCTGTTTAGTTATCTTACTGTTAAAATGATAGTGAATGATTGTTTGCATCTCATAAAGCATGGTACATTTTTTATTGCAACTGTTTGTGCACTCTCGATAATTCGCCTAACGGTTCATCTTTATACACTTAACGTTATTATCATTGGCGCCTGTAAGACAATTTCTTATCGTGTTATCAGTGCATTAGATGCATCACGGACTATTATTAAGTGGCAAAGCGAAGTGGAGTCACTTACTAACTTCATGTTGTCCGACTGTCTGTCCGTCCGTCCATCCGTCCGAGCAAAAACTCGAGAACGGCTGTGAATTTCCAAATTTTGTTTTCACCAATCGACAAGTGACCAAAAAGGCTTGTTTGCTGGTGATTTTGAAACTGATTGGTCAAAGGTCAGCGTGGTCAGACTGCTTCGCCACTTCGCTATGCGTTGCCAGCTTTGCAGATTTATTTGTTATTTAACTTGAAGTATACTATAACACATTAATGGATATTGTGCGTGGATTTGTTGAGGTATTATAGTGCTTAATACCCCAAGAGATTTATTATGAACAATCAACAGGAGGAAAAATAGACGCGTCTTAATTTCCGACCAAAGAATGGTTTATGGGCCACGTTGGATTCAAGTCAAAGATGTAAACTTTGTAATCATTAAAAAATAAAAAGAATAACAATAAAGTTGACTAAATATAACATAATATTTTTATTTTACGTACGTATAATGAGTAACGCAGTTAAAGAATTAAGGAGATTTAGCATGTTTGGTATCAGCGAAATAAAGTTGCCTGGCAACGGTATATGCAAAATCCATAAAGTAGTAGTTATATACTGCTTTTGAAGTAATGTAAAATACTTATAAATGACGAATAAATACGTAAACAACTTTATTCCGTTTTCAGAGCGATGTGCTAATATTTCCACAAATTATAAAAGCGAATTTAAGAGATTATTCGTAGAACAGTCGTAAATATCGCAGTGAGAGATCATAGTGTTAAATTGCGGGCCTTAAAAAAGAAAAGAGGAAGGATATTGACGCTTACAGTCTTACAAAAAATAATATCTAATTGTAACAAGTTATTTCAATTACATCTCAGACTGCACATTTAAAAATCTGAGCAAAATAAATCAGACACAATAGTTGGAACCTAAATTGATGATATCCTGATTGATAGCAGATTTTATAACTGACTCTTCAAATAAAAGAAGTTTTAAAATACGACAACAAAAATGATTAACTTTGATACAAATTAACAATAAAACAAAGATATTTAAGAAACTGATTGTTAACGTAAAGACAGAAAGATATATGTATTCTTGTTAAAAGTACAAAATAAAAATAGATCAGCGAAAATATGAGGAAATAGAGAAGCTAAAAGTTGCTATAATGATTTTTATTTCCATAAAAAGATCGAAGAAAAAGCATAAACACACAAACGCAAAAGTCTTAGGTAAAAATCTCAAATTTATTGTAAATAAAAAAGAAGAATTAAAATAACATAAGTCCTATACAAGATGTGATTTTGTATACTCACAACACTATTTTAAACGAGAAGCGAAATTTTTGAGCACTGAGCGGCACATAGTTTCCGTAATAGCTGTCAGTTCTTGGCAAATATTTTCTTTCAATTGAACCAGAGAGCCCAGATTGCTGCTTGATTTAAGATATTCCCACAAGAAAAAATCCATACGAGTCTAATCGGGGCTCCTGGCAGAGACCGTTAGAAGTGTGTGATCTTGCTCCATCCTGCTGAAACTATGTTTTTTTTTATTATAACCAGCAAAATTTTTGCAGTTCAGATAACAAGAAATGGTTCAGCATCTCCACATAACACTCTAAAGTCACTGTTAACGCGTGGCTCCTTACATCTTCAAACCAATACGGGCCGATTAATTCTTCGCGTTGACATTATAGCCCCATACAGTCACTTATGGTGAATAAAGATATTTTTCATACTTATATTGTAAGTTCGTAGCGCTCCAGTAATGACAGTTCTGTTTGTTAACGTGGCCATTGAGGTGTAAATGTGCCTCATTTGAAGACAAAATGTTGTTGTATTAATTGAAATTCTCAGTTGCCCAGTTAACAAATTAAAGCCTCTGGGACCATAAGGCGTTAATTCATGCACCAGTCATATTTTAAAGAGGTGAAAACACAAATCTTTGCGCAATATGCGGTGTAATGATGATCTAGCCACATTCAAAGCACTTGCCCGTTTACGAAACAGATAGGTCAGGAGTCTTGTGAACAGATTGTCGTAGGCTCTCTATGTGTTCGTCAATTCTTGATGACTTTGGTCGTCCCAACTTAAGTTTATTTATAGTAAAACCGGTTTCTTCTAACTTACGCACCTACTTTCTGATTAGAGATACGCAATGTTGTGCAAATCAGGATGATTACTAAACTTTCTTCTTGCAATCGCCAAATTATTGTTTTTGTAAAATTCTAGCACACATAACGTACTTTCCGGTTTCGAGAAACGCCCCATAACGACTACATTCCCAAAAGACACATTATGTATGATTCGTTGCATTCATACAGTAAGCCAATCAAATCAAAACTTTGTTTTGGGACACCCAGTATTACAAAATGCTTTTATGATGTTAAAAAACACACTTATGATTTATAGTAAAGCAATAATGTAGAAAAGCCACATATTTTTAAAAAGCAGATTGAAGCACTACACGAAATTCACTGATTCTAACAATCTCAATGTAGAGATTTTGAAATTATTTGAAGCTGAAATACATACATCGATAAATTACTTAAATCCAATTTTTAATGTATAAATAAAGTAAATATTTTATAACAAAGGCTAAAATATACCTCTATTAGACTCTCTAAAGAAGCATTTTCAAAGGGTGTAATAGTACCGCTTAGTAACTCTAAGGTGTCATAAATTAAAAATATTTTTATGTATCCTGCATTCTTGACCATAAATGAAAAAACAGTTTGGCTTTAGAAACAGCCTGGAAAAAACGAAGCTTTATTCTCTATTTAAGTACCAACACAAGAACCTAAATCAACATAGAAATTCCTCTGCGTGCTTAAAAATTACAGAACGCATTTGATACTGTAAAACATGAAAAACTGATATATCTGCTAAAACATATTATGGTAGATGGTAAGGACATTTAAATAAGTAAAAATAGGGATTGGGATCAAGCAACTCGCATAAAAATCGGAGATGTGACATTATTATCTATTAAAATTCTTGAAAGAGTCAGCGGGGTTATATTTAATTACATCTTCTGTTAGTCAGCATTCAGAAACGACATTACGAGAAGTCTTATATAAAACAGAATTTGGAATAAAAGAAAGTTAAATCATTTATAGTAACAATATGCCTACTGTAAACGAGACGGTGCTCTTTGATAATAATGAAAATGACTCATAAGTACTGAACAGCGTACATGAGGTCAGCTAAAGCTACAGACAAAATAAATATAAACAAAACCAAATATTTGCTAATTAGCAAGGCAAAAGTTAATAGCGTAAGGATTTAATTAAGTAATCAAGATGTAGTAAAAATAAGATTCTTCTCCTTCTTCTTCGTTTTCCCCCTCCATATTACTCTCTCGGGTGTCGGAGTCGGGTTAGTTTTCTTTAGTTTCTTTCACCCATTTTTTCCATTACTTTCTGGATTTTGTTAATTGCTTCATTTAATCCATATTTTCCTCCTTTTTTTTGCCGCTTCTTCTTTTTGAGTTATCCAAGCCTTTTTAGGTTTTCCTATTTTTCTCTTCTTGTGATTTCTCGTTCCCCATATTTTCTTCACTAGTTTGTACCCATCTTAACCATGTGGCCGTATCAGTTTAATTGTATTTTCTTTATTTAATTTATTATCGGTTCTTGTTTAATCTGGTCTCTAATTTCTTTGTTTTCAACTCCTATTTCGTCTTCTTTGCTATTTTTCTTAAGTGTTTCATCTCCATTTTATTAAACTTTCAACGTGTTTCTTCTGTATTGTCCAATTTTCACTTGCGTATATTAATGTCGGTAATATAATGGTGTTGCATATATTTAATTTTGTTTCCTTATTTATTTCTTTTTTCTTTAGTATTGATTTAGGGCATAGTATAGTTAGAAGTAACTATTAAATTTTTAAAATTTTTGTAGAACGTCCAGTTTTCGCCAAATTGCGATTAGGTAAAATAAATGCATTTCTCAGAGAGGATTAAAAAAGGGTTGGAGAGATATAGTTATATTTTTTTATTATTCTGATTAAATTTACACCAAACACTAGATTACGAAATCAACCTACGTTTTGATAGGTTTGTTCTAAGAAATTCCTTAATACAAAACTTTTTTTGCAAAACTGAAAACACTATAGGGAAAAAATGAACAAAGCAATATTTCTTTATCAAACATTACAACATTTTATTTTACCCTTTATCATAATCAAATGAAAAGCAAAAACGCGTGCCGAAAATTCTAAATATAAAATTCATGAGTTGCTAACGCGCTTTCCCGTTCAGATCAACGTAAAACCCGGCAATCAGAAAAACACCCTAAAAGTTGTAGCAAAAGGTGAAACGCGCGGCCTTCGTTTATAAATGTTGCAAATGTAATTTATTTTATAAATTGAGTTGCAAAGCGTAATAAAGCTGCTGGCGAATGAACAAATCAGGGTAGAACGGCAAGGATAAAGGGACCGCACCCATACAGCTCAGCGGATGCCAGTAAACTAAGCGTTTATTGAGTTTTTAGTTGTAGTGCCGTTCTTACGGACATTTGAGCAAAATTTAATGAACCCAGCGAGCTACTTTTATTACAGCTAAGTGTGTACCTAAATAAAGTTTCATGTTATTTCGTAGAAAATCCCACAACGAAAAAAGTCTATCAGGTAAACATGTCTTTTTTACTTTAGATATAATGAAATTTGTTCTAATACAATATTTTGTAAATTATTTAACCAACATTTATTGATCATTTAGACAAATTAGTTTATTTAAATAAAAAAATACATATGTAAGTTGCGTTTTTGACTAAGTGGTAAACACAAACTTGTCAAGCGCAAATCAAATCTGCAACACTATTTTAAACTAATATACATATTAAAATCGTATTGATGTTATTTAAGTGCACAAAAATGTGTGAGCTGTAAATGAAGTCAAAAGTATTCCCTCTAGGATCGGTACATTTTTGAAAGAAATTTTCTTCAATAGTCTTTTTTGAGGAAAATCCGGATTTTTAGTTGTATTGCGAAAAAGCCGGAAAGCAGTCTTATGTGCATAAATAACAACCCACAACAGTCGAAAAAATAAGCCTAGAGTACGACCGCAAAGATGTTATACTCAAATCTCTCCATAACGGAAAATCTCCAACAAAATTATTAGGAAGTTTGACTACAAAAAGATCCACCTTTACGACATAACAAAAAAGTACAGGGAATTTGACCATCCGCAGTAGATAACTGTTGACAGGGCAACTGACAGCAATTGATCCGATGGCAATACAAGTAAAGAATTTGATTGAAAATTAAAAGAGAAGATCTTTCAAGACTATGGACGGAACTTGACTATATTGGCCGTGGCAAGGTTGACGATCAGTCTAGCAGTTCACCAAGACCTGCACTACAAGTTTGGAAGAACTTCGAACTGCTGACATAGTAAAACAAGATAAACAAACAGTTAAAAGCTCAAGCAACACTGACAGACATTAAGCATGACAACGTTGGCTTCCTGAGATTCTTCCAGCGTTTCATACAGAGTAGGAAGGTGAATCTCAAAAATTACTATTGGATCTATTAAGAAGTCTACCGTCATGCATTACCGTTGTCTTTGTGATGGTGTTGGAAATTGTGAGCACCGAAGGGGGTGACTTGGTGCCCCGCTATTTTGAGGAAGATCTAAAGGTGACCGCTGGCAGATATACGAACGTACTGACGTATGCAAACGTATGTGTTTCATCAAAATTGAGCACCAGCCCACAAAGCAATTACCATTGGTTCTTACATTTGTGGCCTCCACTGTAATCTCTTTTACTACTATGTGTGAGACGTGGTTGAGGCAAAGAAGGTCAATGAAAAGCATCATAATACTAAGAACAGCTTACGGGCCACCATCATGTAGGTAATGACGCATATGGACAAAAAGGATTGTGTTGATGAAATTTAGGTTCTAGTTCGAGAAAGTCATAGCTGCTGATGAAAGGCAGATATATCGAATAATATGATTTCCAATATTATTTACTTTAATTGTGCTAAGTTTCATGTAAATAAATTTAATTTTTCTTGTATTTCAGTATTACGTTTATTGTTTAAGAAATTTCCGGATTTACCCTGTGTAGTTTGTTAATCTTTTATTTTGAATACAAACTTTTTTAAGTAAATTATTTGTAAGGTTAAATAAAATTGGAAAAATACATTAAATGCAGAGACTGTATGGAAAAAATCTTGTTTTATATCGTAAATAAGATCCAATTTTTGTGTATAAATAAAATACATACATAAATATAAATTGTAATGACTGAGTTACAGATTATAACTATAATAAAACTTTCATAATACTTGTAAAGAAAAAATCAAATTAAAATGAAAGGTTTTGCTCAATGTTATTAGCTAGAGTGTCATTATTTTAAAACAAATATCAATAACTACACATATGTACTTTTCAAAAAGCAATGTGCAAGAATTAATTAGTACAATCATAATTCCCTGTTCAAAATTAAAAAATCTGGTAAAGAATATAATGCAGTAACTGAATGCGTTACTCGAATAAAATTTAATTTCAAATTGCAAATATCTACATTATTACGTATAGTCCGACCTCACATTCAACAGAACGTATTTAAATCAACTAAATAAAGCATAGATAACACGACGTTTGCATTACTCTATGGAGATTTCAACGACAAGTGTGCACAATAATACAAAACGCATGTGAAGTACCGTACAGAAATTGAACGAGGGATAACAGAGGTATATGCTTAATCAAGTTTGCAAAAAAAATAACAACAAATTATTTGTTGTTAAAACTAAAGAAAATAAAAGCTATAAAATAAGGCAAGCTTGTTCTAACAAATTGTGAAATGAAAGTAAAAATAAATTGCAAAAAGATATGTAATAAAAGAATGATCAAAAATTACATAACAATTATTGTAATAAATGCCAAACCTTTTAAACAAAGATAGAAAGGTAATTCTAAGACACACTAGCCTAAAAAAAATTAGTTACAAAGATAAAATATACAACAAGGAACTTAAACCTATCATCTCAACAATAAAAGATCAAGATGGGAAAACAAACTAATTTACAGGAAATAACCAAAAATGTGTTGATATTATAAATAACTACATGATAATAATATAACCAATCAATAACAAGCACATAATCAATTATATTAAAAAATTACAAGTAAAACAGCAGCATCTAAAAAAGTTAAAGTAAGAATAGCTCTCGAATAAGAACATTAGCAGAAGTAATAATAAAAACAACATAACAGCAAGGAGTAGACGAACTGCATTTCTTGTGTAACAAAATTTAATAAGGTTTTTAAGAAATGGGCAAAGGAAGCACAACCAAATATTGCACTTATATTGCACTGAAGTACAACTGTACATCAAATAATCAACGGAAAGCTTATAGTTCCTTTGAATGCCGTAATATCACAGGAACAAGTGGGTAAAAAGGAAACAAAATTATGAACATATTAAGACTATAAGGCCAAGGGTTGAAAAATAATAACTAGACATACTATACTTCTTAGTAATAAAAAGTGACTTTTTGATTTGAAACTAATGCAAAAGTCGTAGTTCAAAAAATTTTTACTTTCCTTATCCTATAATGAGGAAAGTAATGCAATCAGCGGAAATTTGGCATACCCAGTTTTTCACATTTCTGAACGGAATATAGCCTCAGGACACCAAAAAAGTTGGTTTGAGCCATTGCTTCGTTTGTGTGTGTGTGTGTGTCGCGAATCTAAACAGTTGAAGATACAAAAAATTTATGAGAATAAAAATGATTTGTTATCATGAGATAAACATGAATTTAAAATGAAAGTTGGTAAAATAGGAACTCGAAAAAAATTGAAGTTCAGGATTTTTAATATACCGGGTGTTCATAAAATGTTTCGGGAAATTTATATTACCGGATAGATCAGACCGAGACAAAGAAAAAATTGTAATGAAATTTTTTGATCCGAGGTCAAATAAATAAGTTATAGCCTATTAAAAATTAATTAAACAGGTCAATCACAGCGCGCTCGAAGAGCTTCCTGGCCGACTGCGGGAGGACGGGAGGGGTGCTTGGCCGCTAGGAGGGAGCACGCAGGCGATAATGGCGAAGGCCGTGCGGCAGAACTCACACGGTTACCTTCAGTGACGTAGCAAAATTTTAAGTACTAGTCAATTATTGTCTTGTACTGTTTATTTTAATCAGCTTTCGAGTGTTGGACTCGCGCCTCGTCCTTTTTTAAAATAACAAATTTTTAGACTGGAGCAGCGCAGGGCCGAGACGATGGACCCGATATAATATATAATAAGGGGTTAAGGAAAGTCGTGTGATGTTCACACCAGATTTTTTTCTTATGTTGGCTCAACTTTCAGAGAAATTTGTTTCTAATTTCAGTTAGATATGTTACAGCTATTTATTTAATTAAAATTTTACCATTTCTTGATTTATAAAATACCTAATATTGTAGAACAAAATTGTATTAAATTTTCTGTTGAAAATAAAATAAATGTTACTGAAAAATTTAAAATTATTCAAAAAGCATTTTGTTACCAATATTTATAGAGAAAATTCTATTCCAATGGCATAATCTGTTCAGAGAAGGTCATGAATCTGTAAAAGATGAATCTCATTTTGGTCGTCTCATCAATAACTAATAAAAATGTCGAAAAAATGGAAAATCGTCATTTGACTATAAAGCTGAAGATGTTGGCATATGAATAGGTTCAGTAGACACAAATTTAAGTGATATTTTGGGTTTGAAACGTTTATCAGCAAAAGCCAACAATTATTGTTTCTGAGTTTAGATACCCTATTTTCAGACACGTTACCATGTGAGTTTTTCACTCAATTAAAAAACCACTTTCAGGTGCCCGATTTGACTCAATTAAATGGATAAAACAAAACTCGAAGCAAATGTTGATGAACATGAAAAGTGTTTCCAAGATTGGATTAAACGTTGGCATCTATCACAACGGGAGGGGATTACTTTGAAGGAGAAAATAAATTTGGATACAGTAATAAATAGTATGTGTTTTGTTCAAACAGCTACTATACTTTTTTAAGAGAGTAGTACAATAAATAAACGTATACTTTAATATTTTAGAATACATTAAATCACTAGTTACTTAATAAATTTTTAAATTTTTAGGTGTTCAAAGAAAATAATTGCCGAATTTAATAATCTAATTATATGTTAAACGGACGCGAAGATAAAAAATATGATCATATAAATTATAGACAAAATATTTTTAGTCAAATTTAGATTATCGGTTTCATATGTTATTATAAAATGATATATAGAGCATTTATGTGGGTCTAGGACGTCATTATTATTCTGAATATATCTACATAATAAAGACGAATGGGTATTGTTTGCTAATTCTGTATCTTAAAAATTTTCCTTCAATGTCAGAGAATAATGTCTGTTCCTTAAACTCAAAACAATGCGATGATATTTACAATGGATCGAACTAAATTATTATGTAGATATAACAAAACATCGGTAATACGTCTATAAAAAGTTTAAGTAAATATACAGTTGTATTTTTAGCTCTTATATAGATCTTACCGTCAGGAAAATTTCAATAAGCTCTGGCTCCATTTTGATAGATGAGTTTCTTAAATATATCAGTTTTATAATGAGTATAAAGTATTCAAGATTGTTAATTAGCAGTTTTATGTTTAATTAATTTAGATCAAAATAGTTAATAAAATTTACATTTATATTTTCCAATTTTAAATAAATCGTATAAAACCTTACATATATAGTATATTTACAAACAAAAAAATGCATTTATTTAATATATTCCGTTATAGTCTAATTTTTAAATTAACAAAAGTATGCGACTACATATGTTTGTGTGTGCGTGCGTGCGTTTTAACTAGCATAATTACTTTTAAACTGCCTAGATATGTATAACCCACTAATGAGAAGAGATTTGTTTAACTTTCATTATTTAATTTTTTTATTTAAAATATTGCATAAGCTGTCATACAAAGACATTTAGTAGTTAGTTTAACAACTGCAAATTGATGGGAACCTGAAGGTTAAGCATCAAATAGGTGCTCACCTACAAGAAACTGAAATTAATATAACAAATTCTGACTAATCTATGAGTTTTGCCACACTACACTGCGTAATTACTCAAATCTGTTTATGAGATCTAAAGGTTTGAATTTTTTTAGCCGCGGTTGAAGTTTGTCCACACATTCGATTAAGCACTTCACTAGTGTATTTGAAGGGGCACTAATACGGTCTCGATAACGCACACTGAACCGTTTTATTTCTTCATTAACTGAAGTGATTTCAAGATCACGTTTTACGGTTTTATTGTGGACATACCATAGTACTTTGGATTGAAATCTTCTAAGAATTTTAGTATTGGATGTCTTGGCAGTATCCCAGACTTGTATTTCATATGTCCATATGGGCTTGATCATGATTTTTTATAGAAGCTACTTATTCTTCAAGGATAGCTGGGATTGTCGCCCTAGTAGCCAGTAGATTTTTTGTAATTATAGACCCATCTGTTTGCGTTTTGTCTCTATTTTTGTCCACGCAATCTTACAACTGTTGGGATGATATGTTGGGGTCGATGTGTAACGACAGAATGGCCATGTCTTCGGCGAAAGTAGCGACCATAGTTCTGGGTGTTGTGGGGAGATCCGCTATGAATAGCAAGTAGAGAATTTGGCCCAACAAGCTACCCCGAGGTACGCTTGAGATAATGGGGTATAGAAGTGTAAACTCGCTACCATATCTAACAAGAATGTGTCAGGTGGTTAAGTATAAATACAACAATTCGAAATAATCCGTAGGTAGGGTTTTCTTGGTGTTGTAAAGCAGATCTTTCAACCATATCTTGTCAAAAGCCTGTGTGACATCCAGAAATACAGTTGTGCAGTATTTACATTTCTCAAAGTCTTTTATAATTTCGTCTACAACTATGTGAACTTGTTCAACTGTCGCATGGTTTTTCCGGAAACCAAATTGATGATCAGGTATTAAATGATTTCCTGAAAATATTGGGTATAACCCCTATAGGAGCAGTTTTTTAAAGACTGATTGGCCTGTAGGAGGCTGGTTGATCAGTAGGTTTGCCTGACTTTGGTATTAGAACTATTACTGCGGTTTTGCATGCTTTAAAAAAAGTGTCAAAGTCGTAAAACTCCGTTAAAGAGTTTAGTTATAAACTGATATCCTTCCTGGGGCAGATTTTTGAAGATATAGGCGGTAATGAGATCGTGGCCAGGGGCTTTATGTGAGTTTACTTGTGCATAAGTTGTGTTGTCTACCTGATGAACCTTAAATTTTTTTATTGGCAAGCTCATTTGATATGGAATTTCTATGTTACGGATCTCATTCACATTGTCTAGATTAGTCAGGAATGGTTTGAAAACGTCGACTAGATAATCAGCGAACGTTAAAGTCTTTTTGCAATTGACACACGTCACACTTTTATATTTTTCTGTATTTACATTGCGACATTGAATGCATACCTGTGCATTTTACACATCGAGGAGTTCTGTTGCAAAAGTTCTTGATGTTTCTGACACCTGGGCCATTGAGGGATTGTTCGCTTGGCGCGTAGAGGTTTAAATATGACAACAGAATGCATAAGTGTAGCTATATTGTATATATCTACAACAAAAAAGAGTAATTATTTTTTTGTGCTAGCCTGCTTAATGTTCTATATATCGGTTGCTTTGTGCTTAAGTGTTTGTAGTTTCTTCTGAATTCTTTTAATGCTCGTGGATGGATGTAAATTCCTTAGAAAGACTCTAAAGTCGCGCTCTTGCTTAATTTGATAAGTGTGAAATTTTGTGTTTTTTTCTGCTAAACCTTTGGTTATTAACGAGTATTTTTTTTTGGGTGTTTTCGGAAGTATTTTGATTACATTGTTTGATGTAGCCGTCTTTGGCCATAACTTCTAAGAAGTTGAGTAAAGGATCGATAGATTTCACACCAAAGACAAATATCGGTGGCGGTTTAGGATCATCTTTTTTAAGCAAAGTCGAATCCTGTTCCTATAAATTTACATCGGTGATCGCATTAAAACAGTTTTCAGGATTTAGTCAGTAGCTTGTAATTTTAGACTCTTTGTTTATCTTCTTGTCTGGCTCCAACTACGATCTGACACAACCTTACACTACAAAACACGAGCAACAACTAAATTTCTTTATAACGAAGGATTTTTGTTTTGAGAAAATAATAAAAAATGTAGCAAAAAAATAGTGGGTTAAAAATTAATTATTTTTGAACAAAATTCTTATTTGTGAGACAATGAAAAAGATCATTTCAAACAAAATTAAGATTAAAACAATTTACCTTTTTTCGAAAAGCCGATTACACTATCGGAAAGCTGAGGAAAAAATACGTCGATTCTGTTTTCATTATTTTTTTCAAGTGCATTACAATGCCGCTATCGTGAGCTGAACAGAGCGCTTAGGCGCTCGCGCGCCACGCCAGGAGAGTTGACGTGAAACGCCCCATATTTAAAATCAACAAAAACTATTCTTTGAAACAGAAGCCATTATTTTCTACGATCTTTTGCCGCCGATCTGCAAGTTTTCGGATCTGGTCCAGTACCATTCGGTAGGCTTTGAATCAAAGAACTCTTTGAACGCTTTTTGAACTTCATCAAATAATTCAAACCCCCGACTATGCAAAAAGTGTTCCATTGAGAGGAAGAATTTATAATCAGACGGATCAGCGTTTGTACTGTAAACCGGATGCGGAAGAATTTCACCATCGTCCAACTCTTCAAATTTCTCCTCACTTTTCTTGGAAGTATAGAGTTTGGCGTTGTTTTGATGAAATGAGGCGCACTTTCGGTTGACCAAGGTCGGGTGCTTCTCCTTTTACTTGTCGTAGACGTTTGCTGACAATAAAGTTTGGCATTGACGGTGCGGCTATTTGTCACAAGTTTAAATCATGACTTTCTTGTCAAACGAACTTGGCGTATAGTCGACGGCGGAGTTCGCCCTCGCAAAACCCATTTTTCTGAAGATTATGATTGACCAAGAAGGCCCACTTCTCGCTAGACGTCACAATTCGCTTCCAGAATCTACCATTCAAAGGATTTTTGAGTAGTTGGCAGCAAATCTCGACACTTTTGGCGGCTTGCGTTTCAGTGAATTCATATGGATCCTGTCAGAGCTTCTCTGTCAAGCAATTGGAGATGCTAATGAACCATTATTTTTCCAACTCCAAGAACTGCTTTCAAATTTCGGATGCTCGACTAAGGCTAATCTTTCAACGTTTCAAGCAAGTCTTTATTGTTTAAAGTTAACGGCGATCGGAGCAAGACTGCTATTTGAGACTCATACTGTAGAAATTGAAGCACTTTTACTATCTGGAGACAGTAGAGTAGTGGATACTCCCTTAGCGCATCAAAATCCAGAGTTCAATTATGTCCAAAACCATTTTAAATCTGAAGGTGCAATTTGCTTCTACGATATAAACAGAAAAATCCACAAAAATAATATTTTTCACAAATATTGCAGAACTTTTAGGAGAATCTATTATAAAACAAATTTTCTTCTTTTGGCGATTAAACATTTGCAAAGTTGGTAAGGATTGCTACTCATTTTTGATTTACTATAGAAGGTCATCTGTATGATAGTCAAATTTAAACGGAGACATTTACACCATCTTCATATAAAATAAGTTTTCTCAATATTATAATAAGCGGAGTTTAGGGTGTTTAATGGTGAACGACTTAAAAACAAACGATTAAAAATCTGGTGTGAACATCACACGACTTTCCTTATCCTATTATTATATATTATAGCGGGTCCATAGTCTCGGCCCTGCGCTGCTCTCGTCCCGGAACTTGTTATTTTAAAAAAGGACGAGGTGCGAGCCCATCGTCTCGGCCCTGCGCTGCTCTCGTCTAAAAATTTGTTAATTTAAAAAAGGACGAGGCGCGAATCCAACACTCAAAAGCTGATTAAAATAAACAGTACAAGACAATAATTGACCAGTACTTAAAATTTTGCTACGTCACTGAAGGTAACCGTGCGAGCTCTGCCGCACGGCCTTCGCCATTATCGCCTGCGTGCTCCCTTCTAGCGGCCAAGCGCTCCCCCCCTGTCCTCCCGCAGTCGGCCAGGTAGCTCTCCGAGCACGCTGTGATTGGTCCGTTTAATTAATTTTTAATCGGCTATAACTTATTTATTTGACCTCGGATCAAAAAATTTCATTGTAATTTTTTGTTTGTCTAGGTTTGATCTATACGGTAATATAAATTTCTCAAAACATTTTATGAACACCCGGTATATTAAAAATCCTGAGCTTCAATTTTTTTTCGAGTTCCTATTTTACCAAAAATTATTTTAAATTCATGTTTATCTCATTATAACAAATCATTTTTATTCTCATAAATTTTTTGTATCTTCAACCGTTTAGATTCGCGACCGATTTTGTGACCTTGCGACCAAACGGCTCGACATATTTTTACCAAAAGCTTCGCACTGCGTCCCCTACCTACAAGTAACTTGCATACCAAATTTCAAGTCTCTAGCTCTTACGGTTCTCGAGATATCCTGTTTACTGACAGACCGACAGACACACACGCACACGAACCAATGGCTAAAACCAACTTTTTTGGTGTCCTGAGGCTATATTTCGTCCAGAAATGTGAAAAACTGGGTAGGTCAAATTTCCGCCGATTACATTACTTTCCTTATTATAGGATAAGGAAAGTAAAAATCATGCATAACTAAATACTCAAAAAAAACTTTTTTTAACATTTTTGTAAATGTATTTAGTTAACTTTCTTAGTATGGTTTAAAAAATATGTAAAGAATAAATTTATAAATAATTGTTATGCTTTTAATAAAGGAACGTATTTATTTTTTTTCCTTATCATTTTAAGCAACTTGTGTTTTGTTTTAAATAAAAATAGTTGACCGTGTTCGCAAAATAGAGCTTTTTATCTTCTTTAACGCAGACCATGCTATTACGCGAAGTGTAAAGTGCCGCCATTATTATTAACACCAGTTTCGACAGTTATTTTATAGAAAATAAAGTGGTTTTAATTTTTTCAAATCCACTTAACTTTGTTGGTCACGGAAGCAATAAAATATTTATAGAGAAACAATGCACTTCAACATTGTTTTGCAACTGTGACTTAAAAAATTTTGAATACTAAAATGTAATAAAATTTATAAACAAAAACTAAACAGTTATATGCTGGCTGTGTAAAGATCGCATATAGAGTTGTCAATGATTTTGTGGGTCTCCATGCCAAAAATTTATAATAAATGAACATCTTTATTACTAAAAGGAGTACAAATAAGTTTCCGACTTTTTTTATCAAAAATTGAGCATTTGTTGTTAAAGAACGAACCTTATGTTTTATTCAAAGTATTGTCTATTGTTAGCCACTACTTTTTCCCATCTTTCTGGCAGCATACGGATACCGCATTGGAAGAACGCTTTTCATCTTTTGAGGCTATCCACGAATCGGCCCAATTTTTGGTATCTTCATATGATGAAATGTTGCTCAAACAGACCATGTGCCATCGATCGGAACAAGTGATAATCGGAAGGGGCAATGTCTGGTGAATATGGCGGGTGGGGTAGGACTTTCCAATTGAGTGTTTCTAAATAAGTTTTGACCGGCCGCGCAACATATGGACGAGCATTACCATGCAGGAGAATAATTTTGTCGTGTCTGGTGTAGCAGTGGGCGCGTTTTTTCTTGAGTGCTCGGCTCAATCTCATCAATTGTGTTCGGTAGAGAGCCCCACTAATGGTTTCGTTTGATTTGAGCAACTCATAATATACGACACCAAGCTGATCCCATCAAATACACAACATGTGTTGTCGATGTTGAAGCATGGCTACTTGGTTTCCATAATTTTCTTTTCTTTGACTTATCGTAGTGGATCTATTTTTTATCATCAGTGACTATACGATGAAAAAAACTCTTTCGTTGGCAAGCAGCATTTTACATGTGGAATTTCGGTGTTTAACGTTTCTCGGCTTTAGTTCATATGGAACACAATTTCCTTCCTTTTGTATCATTCCCAACCATTTTAAACGATGTGAAATTGGTTGTTGAGATACTCTTAATGTAAGTGTAAGTTATTCTTGCCTTTGGCAGGGATCTTGCTCCAATGATGCTTCCAATTCCACGTCTTCGTACACTTTCGGCCTTCCGCTACATTCTTTGTCTTCGACGCCAAACTTACCGTTCTTAAACTTATGAAACCACTCGCGACAACTTCTCTCACTTAAAGCAGCCTCACCATATGCTTCTACAAGCAATCGATGAGCCTCTGCTGCAGATTTCTTTAAATTAAAGAAGTAAATCAAAAGTATCCGCAAATGACGCTTATTCGGCTCAAAACTCGAGCACGACAAAAATTATGTGATTCTGATAAAAAAAAATCACTAATATTTTAAGGTTATGGTGCTTTCAGATGTCCAACCTTACGATATGATTTTTTATATCTAACAATTTTAACTATAACTTACTGGTGGAACCATCTTTTGTAAAACGGCGGAGACTTATTTGTACTTCCTTTACTAAACATAACAATATCAGCTGGAACATTTGTCAACATGTCCTCGCAAGCAGCCTGACGGGCGTATTAGTCACATTCTTTAGGTTTCTGGACGACCATCATTTTTTATGATTGGAACAATAAATTACAGTATAGAATTATCCGCATAACAGCACACTCTATTGTTGCGATATTTTTGGATATCCGAATGCTATTGGGTGATTTTTGTTTTAATTCTGAATCAATCTGTGGGAAAATTGTGTACCCACAACATTGTTTTTTTTTTGGTCAGGACTGTTTCTTGGTTACAATCATAGAATCGTCAATAACTTACAAACAGTTCTAAAACGACTTAATCAATATTTTTGTACATGGCCCATTACTATAAATGCAAGTAAACGTAAATCCAAAATCTTTACGCCGAGCTCTAGACCCCCCAAAACTTAATTATTAATAATAACTAATAAAAAAGTCCGTCCCAAAGAGGAGCAACCCAAGCTAAATATTTGGTTCAGAGTTTCGTCAACAGTTGAAGAAACAATAAGCCAATAATTGTTTTATCAGCCATATCTAAGCATGCTGACATTCGTTCGACTATATAAATCCAAGTTTTATCGCATGCGCCTTCTAACGACAAGAATTGGCCACGTAGTGCATGAAATACCAATAGGTGTCTCAAACTGTCAAATTACTTCATGTTTTGACCTATAACAAATAAACCGTGACCTAAATCAAAAATCTAAAACCTTTATGCGAGGTTTGGTAACAAACCGGCTTGAATGAGGTACTGACCTTTGAAATCGGTTTATAACTGTAGAAGCAGTTGCAATGTTAGTTATAAACTAACAAATATAATGCGTTCAGCGAATACATATAGTAATAAAACTCCCAAAAATTTCCGTTCATTTTAAATAACTACCGGTTATTGGCCGGTTTGAAAAAGTGCGGGTATTTCAGTAGTCAGGTACTCACTGAGTCACTTTTGGGTACTTGTATATTAATGCTGCGGCTAACTTGTTGTGGTTAGGAGTGGCGATTTTGTTTGTATCTCACTATTAATGATAGTGGGTATTGTAAAAGTGAGTTTTTAAATTTTAATTCATCTCTTGAACGCAAAGAGGTAAATATAAAACATTGTTATAAATGCTACATTGTGAACCTGGCTTCGGCGCACATTTTTCTGCGTTTAAGGGGCGGTTCATGGATGTGTCATGATGATTTATCACTATATGTATTCGCTGAAGGTATAATAGTTACATTTATGCAGTTTTATAGAGTAGATATCTTAATTCAGTAGAATTCAAAAATGGACAGGTACGTTAATTACTACTGAAATTCCATTTTAATTGTAGTTTAGTTATATTCAATTATAAATCAAATATCGCTTTTTGAAGTCAAATAGAAAACATTAATTTACACATCAATATTGAGACCGATATTCTCTTATGCTGGTATTATACGAAGTATCACGCTTATAACAAAACTGCAAAGCAAAAGTAATACGTATTACAAGCGAATCTCTAAAGTGCACCATTTTGTTAAGAAAATCGTAAAATTAGACTAAATAAGTTCTCACCCAATTAAACAAGAAATATTAATAAACCTTCTAAATAATAACCACTCTACATAACATTTACCAGTTGACTATAATATGACAATTAATGGTCAATAGTGGCCTATAGTGCATATGTAGTGAAGATGTGCTGAAAGTCTATTAATGAACTCTGCCATCAATGGCAGTGTATGCTATACTGTGAAACTTATTACTAAGAAAATGGGATTTTAAATTATATTAAAATATTTGTGGAATATTCTGTAATCTTGGTAACAAGAAAAGAGAATAAGATAAGTATTAAGTCTGTTTAAAAGGTCTATATGATATACTTAACAAAGGTTGCATTTATAGTAATTTTCTTTTTAAGAAAAATTGGTCGTTAATATTAGATATTTTTTAATAATTAGTAGAAATGTGTTTTACAACTTCTTGTTAAAGTTTAATTACAACATGAAGTTAGTTTCAGGGCTTAGTTCTATAGTTAGAATAATTCCAATATCTTATCTGTAAGTAAAATTTAAGATTGGGTAATTTATTTAGCTTCTAGTTTCGTCTGAAAATTTGGAAGAATATTTATAGTACAGTTTTTAGAAAAATCACTTTTGGAACCATAAAATTCCATACATGTAGTATCATTAAGTTTATTAAAAGACAAAACGCATTACAAAGATCATTCTAGAACGTAATCGCCACCAATAATTATTTCTGCACATTTGTTTGCCAGCAGTTCGATTTTACTAGCAAAAAATTTTGATCGTTCAAGACAAATAACGCGGCTACCAACGTATTCAAACCATCAAAGAATTACAGTTAGTTTTTAGCGACCAGTTAAAGTGGTAGTCGGTTGGAGTCTCAGTGTAATAGTGGGGTGGATAAAAGATAGATCTCATTTCTTATTAGCGACGATTCAACCAGGCAGCGTTCAATACGGGGACGTATGAAAGGTGGAAGTCAATGTAATTATTTTTATGCTTTTTCGTCTTTTGCTTTAAATAGCCGTATAAAGCTGATTAAGCTAAACCAAATAAACGTCTCGTTAATGTTTAATTTTCTTGGGTCACTTTTATTCAGAATCGTCCTTAAAAACACCCGATAATTATGCATCAACTTAATACAAACCATTATACAGCAATATGTCGCATAGTCCGGGTTCTACCAATATTCCGGACTAAATACATACCAAAAATAATAATTGGCTCAAAAAAGTTCTTCCTGTTTTTCAATAAATAAAAACGGTTTTATTAGAAATAACTGTAAAAATGCATGTTTTTTGTAATTCATTTTTTATTCTCAAAAAATAGCAACATCGATCGCAGCACATTTTTCTTCTTAGACCTTTTCCCTTCATACATTTTTGGAAGCAATGAAATGCATTGCTTACCGTTCAAAGAATTGTAAGTCAACGATGAATATTGGGATCAAATTTCATAATATGGTCTGACAAGATTTTAACAATTCTAATGCTTTTCAATAATTGTTCAGCTAGTAATTCTTGTGCAGGTACTAGTCGTCGTTGTCTAAATTGTCCTCCCGTACTTTATAAGGCTGTTGTTCATCTATGTTAATAAGTGTTTCATTATCTAGTTTATTAGTGTTCAATTTAATGCACTTATTTCTTTGACGGATTCTAAGTTTTTAGAACCAAATTGTTGTCAAGTGTTCACTATGTTATTAATGACTCCAACAAAATGAGTCAAAGGCAAAGGTAGAGAGCTAGTGACTAGCACAAAAAGACGTAAAATAGCATTTTTTGGACATTTAATAAGACACGACAAATACCTATAGCTACAATGCATTTTTGTAGGTAAAGTTGAAGGAAAAAGCCGAAGGGAAAGAAGAAGAACAACATGAATGTCCAACATTAGCAACTGGTTGCAGCTAGATAAAGGACGACTAACTTATACTGTTAGAGATCGATGGAAGTATGCCATGCTAATCGCCAACCTCGGTATTACTTGAGATGCCACCAGAAGGGAGGGAGAATGAGTTTTTAAAACCAATGAAATAATTTGTACAATGTGGTATGATATGTTTCCACATTGGCTTTATATTACGTGTCATTACCATGCTCACCTCTTCCAAAATTCCGTTAAAGTAGGCGCATTTTCTTCTAGTGTACCTTGTATGGCTTGTCTATTTGATGGAAAAAACGTTATTTGGATATTTTCACATAAATCACATAGCCCAATCGGATGACCTGGAGCATTATCTAAGATCAACACTATCTTAATCTTAAACACTATCTTAATCTTAAAATCTAATCCATTTTCTCTGCAATAATAATATTCTGTTGTAGGCCAAAAATAGCTTTCTTATTTGAACGTCAACACTAGGGAATTATTTTTTCACAAAGTATTTTTTGCCCGGTACACAAGCGTCGTTTTGTTTTCAAATCCCCTACTGCATTTCCACCTAATAATAGTGTGAAATGCTCTAATTTTATATCTAGAGCACGACTTGTCATTAGCTGCTATAAACCCGTTTCATTAATGTTAATGTTTGTTCATCTTTTTAGTCACGTTTTTGTATAATTTCAGTTAAATGCCTCGGATATCTTGAAGCAGCCTCTTTATGTTCACTGGAAAATTCACCAAACAAACATTCGTTGCTTAAAACCGGAAAAACACCCACAACTTACCATATAATTTTCACTAGTTTCCTCACTTTTATTTTCTATGTCAATAGCTTTCAAGTCATTGCAAAAACTTAATTCTTTTGTTCGAATTTTCATTTGACTAAGTGGAACTCGTTTTCGATTTAAGTCTTACATCCATATGATAATAGCCACTCTATGTTTACCATTCAAGTTTTTGAAGTAATGACTTTTGTTCCAAAGTAAGGCATTTACTTTTCTTGGTAACGGAATGGTTTTCACATTTTCTTTTTGCACTCATTAGTATTATTGTTATTATTTTAAATGCATATTAAAATTTAATTATTTCAAATGGATTTTATAGATGGGGAGATATAAAATAAGTTCAATTTCAATGTTATGTGTTTCTTTTAGAAAAATAAATTAACTTGTAGAGTTTTAAATTAAATAAAATATGAATTAGACACCAAAAAATATTTTTTTTACAATTTTTGAATTATTGTAGTAAAAGAAAATAAAGCACATAAAGACGTAGACGACAGATTATAAGTAACTTAGATAATATTTTAAAAAATACAGATAAATATTTCAAAAAATCTGCAATATGAAAATAAAAATCATCAAGACCTAGTTTTAAGGTATGAAAATGTTAACGAAAATCTCTTGTAGTTATTAAAATTGAATATTGAGAACTATGTGTCACACATCAGTTTAAAAAGGATAAATAAAAATACGTTTTCGAGTAACGGCGGAGAAATTTTTTGGTACAAAATCTGAGGCATGTTCCGTAATCCAGCCGACGTCCGGCATTGAAAAACTACTCTGCAAAACACCGCGTGCGTTCAGCGCGGTGATAGCGTTTTAGTAATTGCATCGAGGAAAAAGAGAATTACTGATACTTTTTCAAATTAGATGTGACACCACATTAGCGGCCCAGCAATTACACGCTAAAGTGGATATGATGTTGTAAATGGCAAAAATACTGTGAAGAACGTGCTCCGTGTACATAATTAACAACGCACCGGGCAAGGAGCGGGCGAAAGCACTGCTGACATACAAACCAGTGCCTATCTGACAGCCCTCCATTTATGGATGTGCTTCCACGCTAGGGACAACACAATTAGGTAATGAATTTCCTTCCCTCAAAGCTTGCTCTCTGGCCTTTAGTTAACGGATGTTTGGGCTAAATATTTATGTTCCTTTATTTAATGGTCTCCGTTGCCACTGCCGGAAAAGCTTTACTTTGATAACATTTGCATATAACTTACGTTGTATCCTTTCTATTGGTGCTTTCTATAATATGTGCATACATTTATCAGTACATATACTTACTACTATTTAGTGAAATTGTAATACCTTAAAAACAAATTATATTGAATTAAAACCTGTATATTACAGGAATCACATGTCTATATCTCTGTCCGAAATTTTATTAGATTGTTTCTTAGATATGAAATTAGGAAAGTAATGATATCACGTATAAAAAGGCTTAAAAGTGGAATTTACATGTGGTACATGTAACTTATGTAGTGTAAGAATGTATCATCGTCGGGAAAGAGTATATTACCAGTAAATTAGACGCCTTAAAAAAAGATGTCTGGTTTATCTGCATAAGAGGGGGCTTCTTTAAAACTACAATACTGTGGCGCAAATATGAAACTAGTGAGTCGACAAAGAAACTCATTTACAAAGGCTGGAGTCTGGAGCAGTACGCAAGACATTTACGGAGAGGATCGTCATCTTCGAAGGTTAGCGTGCCTTGAAATACTTTATCGCAACAATAGTGAGCCATTACATGCTACTGATTATCTATCCCATCTGTTCGACGTCGATTATTCGCAATAAGATTAACAGCACGACATCCTTTCTTGCAACCACCACCGACTTCTCTGCAACGGAAATAAATTTGCCGACACAGGAGTGGCATTGAAGCGTCTTTTTTGATGAATCCAGAGTTTATTTAAGTCTAAACAGTGGTTGATATTAATTCGCCGTAGACGCAAAGAAAGAAATCAAGAGACTGTATTCGTACGAAGTAGGCAATGTTCTGTATAGGTATTGTAGTTTGGAGAGTTATAAGTTATGGTAGCAAGTTACCTTTAGCCAAACTTAGATGTAACATTACCGATCAAATATATGTTGACATGGTGTCATGGTCTATGGTACTTCATTTCCTTTAGAGAGTGGGTCAAGCGATTTTTTAACAAAATAACATTCGACTGCATGTAGTCATAACACATTAAACTTCTTTCAACAAAATAAAGTGAAAACTCTTCCATGGCCAGTGGAATCACCTGATCTTTCATTGATCAAATATCGTCGAGCAAAGGTTAGAGCGATATTTACAACCTCCAAGAAATCTGGCTGAATTATGTGAGCGTATCAATTAATGAATGGAATGTAGTGCATCGGGTATCGTTAATTCATGATTTCTAAAAGCTCGAGGTGTGCATACATTATTGAATAAATATAAATATTTATAAACTAAATATAGTGCGTAAAATCATCAATTAAATACTGAGAACAACGTAAAACAAGACTGACATAAGGCAGCATCAAAAAGGCAGACCCACAAAATAATCATAAAAGAAAGAAAAGCATAGAGTGAGCTAAAAGAAAGTAAACATCAAAATATAAATGTAAGGCAAATTGTAGGGTAGAAGAAATAAAAAACAGATAAGTATGATAAGAAACGACACACATAGCAGCTATTACATCGAATTTTACAATTATACTTTGTTGGTAATACAACGCAACTTAGACCATAAAATACTAAGATTTAAAAATCTTTGAATTAAAGTAAAACTAATAGAGAGTAAATTCAGCAACGTCAATAATAGAAAAACCAGAAAATCAAATAAAAACTTAGAAAAATAAACTTTATGCCCATGATAGAAATATTGTAAAGCAGATAAAAGGATGGAAAAGTTAGAAAATCCCCTTAAAAGAAATAATATGGTCTGCTATCAATTACACGAAAAAAATGAATAAATATTGGACAAAGCTATGAAAAATTTGAAAAAGTAATTAAAAAAGGAAATATATATATTTAAAAAAAAATCTAGAAAAAAAAGAATAAGTCAACACAAAGTAAATATTGATAAGCCAATATTAATTATTTTATTAAAATAGAAAATTTAGGCTACAATTTTCAAAAACTCAAGTAAAATTAAGGACTCAAGCATATGGTTGGAAAATGGTTTTACAGAAAATGATCAAAAAAAGATAAAGTTACTCCTGCAACAGTGAAAAGCAGCTAGAATTAAAGGAAACAACAAAACGTATACGTCATGTAAATCAGAATTAGAAGAAGAAGCAATAAGGGATGAGAAAAATGGTCTAACAAGAATTACAAATTTCAAAAGAGTCATCGAGAATAAGTTCCTTAAAATAAGTTGAAACAATAGAAAAAGAGAAAACCGGTTAAAATCCATGGAAAGAAATAATTTGGGCCTAGAGTTTATTAGCCGGTTTTCAATAAACAAAATTTATAGGAAGGGAGGGGTTAAGAGTAACTCTCGGCCTAAAACTAATACATTATAAAAAAAACAGAAATCATATCAGGAAGAACGCCGCAAGTGAACAGATTTAAGAAAACAATCTTGGCACGCTCCCATCAAATGAAATCGCATCCATTAAAATAATTAATAGTGGATACAGAACTGAAAATTTGCACATTAAACATAAAATCAATACTGTCAGATAAGAATACGAAGAATTCTTTAGATACCTAAGAGATTAAATGGGAAATTCTAGGTTTATCGGAAATACAAAGGATGAATTTTCGACAATAAAGGAAGTCACATCTTTTATTTTATTGGAGAATGAAAAGTTTTAAATGGTGTTAGATTTCGGGTAAAACGGCGTTGCAAAAACAATATATTATAGTTTAAAGGGTATTCAAATAAATGTGCAACATTATTATTAAAAATAATATAATAATGGGTGTAATGCAAATTTATGAACTAACATCTGTAGCATCAGATGAAGAGGTCGAATCGTTTTATAATACAGCTAACGTGGCGATAAGTGATTCAAAACAAAATCTACTTATGTGGTAGTGATAGGTGGTTTTAATAGCCAGATTGGACAACTCACCTGGAAGGATAAGGATGTAATGAGCAAGTTTTGGTACGGGACAGGAAATGAGAGTGATAACATATTAATTGAATTTGCACACAAAAAATAAATCAGTTAAAAGAGAAATTAGAGGCGAATTAAGAAAAATAAATCAGAGGAAATACATAATGCTTCGGAAGAATCTGAGTCAACGAAAGATATAAGAAAATATTTTACCATAGGTATAAAATGGATTACCAAATAAGTAATGATCAAAACGAACCAAAAACAAATCAGTTAGCTATCCTAGACGTTGCAACCACATTTTCACACATCTGTGCAGTAGTAGAAGTAAAGCGGCTAATTCTTTACAGATACCCTATGAAAATAATGAAGTAGAAAGAATAAATATTAAAAAACTGGATGCTTGTTTACATATTTTAGATAAGAATATATTAGGGAGCATCTAAGAAATGCACCACAAAATCTAAAGGAATTAATTCTTTTATTCTTCAATAAAATATTAGAATCTGAAGAAATCCCAGAGCCTTGAAAGGAATCTACCAAAATACTCTTATAAAATAGGAGATCTGAAAAATGTTTATTAGTCTGACATTTTGATTGTTTATAAAAATATAAAAGAGAGAATATTTGGCAGTTTAAATAGACGAAGAAGCATGCGAGTTTTAGAAAATGTTACTCCAAAATCAAATACGAGTTTATAATTAAGACACTTGAGGAACACGAAATTAAAAATATCAGAATTATTTCCAATATTTAGAAAAATAGTACCGCAAGGGTGAAATTGGATAGATTGGGAATATTCTAACTTGGTTAAACAGAAGGTCTTCTATCTCCAAATATTTTTAGCTGAGCACTTAGAAAAGTTTTTAAGCAAACGAAATGAAACAAATATTAAATAAATATTAAAGGAAAAAGATTAACACATTTGAGGTTTGCTGATGACGTTATTCTATTTGCAGAAACAAGAAGTGAATTGCAGGACAATATAGTAGATTTAAACAAGCATGTAAACACTCGCGGTTAGGAATCAATTATAATAAAACATATGCCACATCAAATAGAGATGCAAAATGACATTCAGATAGAACTGAATATGGTACGTTATGCTGAAAAAGTAGTGTATCTTGGTCAAATCCTCTCTTTTACTATGGAAGCAGAAGTAAATAAAAAAATTTCAGCAGAAGCATATTCTCAAAGGTCAAATTTCCACGTACTTGAAAAAAATGAATAGCTGTGTTATGCCCAATATTACATATAGAAACCAAACTTAAGTCCTAAATAAAAAAATTGAAGTAAATCAAAAAGAAACGAAAAGTTCAACGTTAAAAGTGCGCTTGGGTGATAAGAGCAGAGGAGGTGCGAAAACTAACTGAGATATCAGATGTCTTAAAGCAGTACAAGCATCTAAAATAGAGCCGAGCTAACAAGGCTAATAGATGAAAACCTTTAGACTGACTGCCCAGGCAAGGACATCACAAGGGTGGAGACCAAAAGTTAAATAAGAAGATGAGCTAGTCGAATTTGCAAGACACAAGTGGGAAACATTTACACACAATGAAACAGAATGGAGTTTTAAGGGGTAGCAATTTGCACACTATTAGGCTTAACGATGCTATTAAATAAATCTGTGAAGTTTTAGTTGTGTTTGGAACTCAAATATTAATAAGCAGTAGTACATATAAAATAAATTTTTAAATCTTTTTTATCCTTTTCAGATGTACCTTTAAACGACTTAACCAAAAATGTAATTTTTTTAATGTATGTATTGATGGCATCCTTGAAATTGTTTTAGGTCAAATATATTTTCACTCCGCTAATGCCAATCCCAAGCCCGGATGAAAAAGGAGGAGGGATCGAGGAGTAATAACCTCGAAAAACAACCTGGGCTCCTACTTGGGATTACAGGCGAAAAACGACCTGGAAGGCAGAAGATGACAAATTAATCACAATGGCGGAAAGGGCGGAAGAGCCAAAACTAGTAGCGTCTGATCCAGAGTGGACGGCTACGAACGGTGACTGTCTCAGATTGGGCGGCCGTACATAAAGGTCCACCATATAAGGGGGTTATGGCGTCAGGCATAAACAACCTAACACGTGTAAAAATAAAGGAGTTTGGAAAGTCATGGGCAGAATGAAAAATCAGAGTAATATTCACACCTCAAAGAGAGTGAGCCCTATAGGATACGGGGGTAATTCTGCGTTGAAATTTCAAAATCCAGTTGAAGATATCAACCAAGAAAACAAAACCAGGAGAAAGAAGAGAAAAAAGGATAGGAAAATAACTGTAGGAACATGGAATGTACAAGGATGGAGGAATAAAGATAAGGAAGTGATGGTAGAGTTCAAAAAATGAATCTGGATATGTTAATTTTGAGCGAAATAAAAAAGAAAGGTCATGGAATTCAGGAAATTGACAACAACATACTTTGTTGGAGTGAGTGCAAAAGACAAGAGAGCAAAGGCGAATAGGAAAATAGTAAAAAAAGATATTGAAGAAACATAAAGACCTGGGAACCCATAAATGAAAGAATAATAAAATTAAATATGTCACTACACGGCAGAGACATAGTAATACTCGGTGTTTATGGACCAACAGATGACAGCGCAGTAGCAGAGAAGGAATCATTCATAGGAGCACTAAAAGAGGAAATAGAAAAAATTAAACGAACTCAAGAAATAATCATAGCAGGAGACCTGAATGGAAGAACCGGAAGGAAAGAAAAGGACGAGGTAGTAGGAAGATACGGAGAGAACATCATAAATGACAATGGAGAAATATTAACAGAGGTATGTGAACTATATAATCTAAACATCATGAATGGTTTTTACCCACACAAAGATATCCACAAATACACATGGATACAAGAGACAAGGCAGCTGAGATCCATAATAGACTATGTAATACTAAAACGAAACAGTACAATGAGAACGAAGGACGTAAGAGTCAAAAGAGGAGCAGAATGTGGAACGGACCATAAGCTGCTGATAGCAAAAATAGGGTTCCCATGGCAAAGAAAATAACAACTGAAAAAAGAAACAGAGAGAAAACAACTGATATACCGAAAGAAAGACAGCTCAACTTACATCTACTGCAAGACACGACAGTGAGAGATTTATATAGGAGAAGATTAGACGATAAATTGACAGAATTCATATACGAGAGCATAGAAGAGATCTACCAACACATAAAGGTAAGTTTAAAACAAGCGGGATTCGAAGCATTAGGGGAAAAAGAAGAGAAAACCACACAATATAAACACAAACTCACAAGTGAAACCCAGGAAGCAATTAAACAAAAAAAGGAACTATACAGCAAATGGTTAAGCACAAAAAAGGAGGAAGGCTTAAGAGAGTATAAAAGTAAGACCAGAGAAGTCAAGAAAATGACAATAAAGGAAAGAACACCTGCAAATACAGTAAGTACATTGAAGACAAAGAGTGGGAAGCATACTATGCGAACCTGCTAACAGAAAACAGACAATAGTACATGAAGGATATCAAAAAGAAAGCAGAGAAGGAAAAGGAAGAGAAGAAGGAGACAGATAAAGATAAAGATGAAGAAGAGGAGATGGTGTCACTGGAAGAAGTAAAAGCGACAATTAAATCATTAAAAAACAATAAGGCTGCGGGACCAGGAAGGATACCACCGGAACTCATAAAGTATGGAACGAAAAAATTGTTCAGAATGATAACGATAATGGTCCAGAAAGTGATGAGTAGAGAAGACATGCCAAAGGAATCGAAGGAAGCCTATCTTGTCTCCATATTTAAAAAGAGCGATAGACGGAAATGTGAGAATTACAGAGGAATCAGTGTCATTACCATAATGGGAAGAATATACGGACGAATACTTAGAATACTTAGAAATACTTAGAATAAGTTAGAAAAACACATACAAAACAAAATAGGGGAAGAACAGGCCGGGTCCATAGCAGGAAAATCATGCGTGGACCATATGTATATATTGTATATATATATATATATATATATATATATATATATATATAAATATAATTACTGGAAAAGAAAAGAGCTAAAAACAGAACGATATATCTGGCGTTAGTGGATCTGGAAAAAGCATATGATACGGTCCAAACACAAAGATTATGGACAGCAATGGAGAGGATAGGAATTCCCAACCACCTAATAAGGGCCGTTAAAAGTTTGTACAAGGGAAATATGGTGTACATAAAAACGGGACAGAAGATAATAGGTAACTTCCAGACAACAAAGGGGTTATTACAGGGATGTTCCACAGCACCGACTTTATTTAAGATCTATCTAGAAGAAACACTGAAAAACTGGAAGCGTAAATGCGAGGGTATGGGAGTGCCAGTCAGAAACGAATATCTATACACGTTGTGCTACGCAGATGATCAAGTGGTTATACCGCAAGATGAGGAAGATTTGAACTTCATGATGAGAAGACTGAGAGAGGAGTACGAAAAAGCGGGATTACAGATAAACTACAAGAAGACAATGTATTTAGCAACAACGGAAGAAAAGTCAGAAGACCTACAAATAGAGAAGGGTATAAGAATAAAAGCTACAAACAAATTCAAATACTTAGGATTTACAATAACAGACAAGGCAACAACGGAAGAGGAAATTAAAAATAGCCTGGAACAAACAAAATCGTGTATTAGACAGTTGCATCCAGTAATATGGGATAGACAAATTACGAAAAACACAAAAACGAGAATATACACCACAACTGTACAAAATATAATGACGTATGGAGCGGAAGTCTGGGTAATAAACAAGGGAAATGAAAGAAAAATAAGAGCGACAGAAATGGAATATTGGAGGAGGTGCTGTGGGGTAACCAAGATGGAAAGAACCGGGAATGAAAAAATAAGAAGAAGAATGGGAGTACAGACAGACATAATTCATAGTATCGAAAACAAGAGACTCGCATGGTACGGACATCTAAGAAGATTGGATGACAACAGATGGATCAAACAAGTAACAGATTGGAGTCCCGCAGGAAGGAGAAAGAGAGGAAGACCGAGGAGATTGTTGAGGGATGAAGTGGATGAAGCGATGGAAAGGAGATGTTTAGAGGAGAATGACTGGCAAGAACGAGAAGCGTGGAGAACCTGGTTGAAGGAAGGAAAACGGCGACAGCTGTAGGATCCTTATATATATATATATATATATATATATATATATATATATATTTATTCAACGAATTCTATGTCTGTCTGTCGGTCCGTCACAAAATTTGAGATTTTTAAAATTTGAATATGGATTCTTATAGGAAATTTTACACTGATTTCGAATTCGTAATTAAAAAAATTCTATGTCGAATAGTCTTCGAGATATTCGACTTCGAATTTCGGGAAAATTTTCGACATTACGATTTTAAATGTGATTCTTATAGCAAATTTTACGCTGAATTCGAAAATGAAGTCGAAAAAATTCTATGTCGAATAATTTTCGAGATATTCAATTTCGAATTTTTAAGTTCGTTCTGGAATTGCTTGCAAAGCAATCTCTTCGCCGGCCCCATGTTTTTTATTTACATTAAAGTACCAGAATAAAATATGTGGATACAAAATTTAAACAAAAAATCTTATTAACACATGCATTAAAATATTCAACTGAAAACTACAATTAAGGTTTGATTCAGTCTTCGAATTGTGTTATTAATTAAATGTCTATCGCCTTCTGGAATGTTTTCTGGTGCTGTGCTTGTTGTAAAATGTTCCTAGTGTTTGCTATATCTTGTTAAGTAATATGTCAGAAGTTTTGAATCAAATTAATACCTGGAAACCTCCCCGCCCATAGCAAAAATGACATTTGTTGGTCGATAACAAGCGACGCCATTTGCCATAAATAACATTATTTAACAAAAATGCATTTATTGTGCCATCATACAAAATTAAGCGTCTTCTTTCACTATACTACGGCATTTCAAATTATTATACTAACTCCCACATATTTTGCAGTCTGGTGAAGGAATTTATTATTCAATTGATTAGATAAACACTTCTATATGAAGCTTTGGCCAGTCTTCGTTAATTGGCAGTATCGGTTTCAGACAGAAACAATGACGAACCGCCAAAAGTTATCAGGTCGAGAACGCATTTTTGTTGCCCAATTCTTCCAACACTTTTTTTAGAGAGGTATCAATAGGGAATTTTTCTTTACAACCCGTTTGTAGAGTTTCACACTATGTAAATGACACTAAATAGTACTTTTGGTTAATTACATGTAGTAATGCCTAGACGTAAAATATGTAATGCATTGTAAATCATGGTATAAAATAGATTATTAATAAGAACATCTTTGTACTCACCATTTTATAACTGACTGTCTGGTAAACAAAAAAAACTACACAGCAGCTATAGAAACGTTAGTCAGTTACGATACTACTATTTTGTAATTTTCAATTTACTGTGATATATTTGTAAAGATAAAACACCGATTAAACATTGAAAAATAGACTTTAGCAAAATTTAAATTACCAAAATCATTTTTTGTGCGATTATGAATGGTATTAATAGCTACCAAGCGGGAATGTGGATGTTACTACTTATAATGCTGTTGGCGTTTAAATTCGGAATCTTTCCGGTAGCTCGCCGCGATATTTATTTCTATTTTCCCGATGTGCACCCGAATAGTCGAGAAAACTTCGAGAACGTCGGGGAAGGTTCGCGAACCAGCTGCATTCTATAAAGGCCGGGAAGACCAATAGCGACGCAATGCAGATGTCAATCAGCCTAGTTGCAAAGGGCGTTCTAAAACTCGCTACAATGTAAGCCATTGTTTTATGTGCATAACGGACCTTTATATCAGTTCTCGCACAATTTTATCGTTGACCACAGATGCACGACCACTTCTTGCTTCATCGTGGAGGTTAGTTTGTTCATCTTTAAACATGCCATACTGTTAGTGTACGACACCTTCACTCATCACGTTTAGTTCGTAAATATTACATAGTTCCTAATAAGTCGCAACTACTAAAAGTTTATTGAGTACGGAAATTGTATTATTGCTCGCACTTTACATTCAGCGAGATTTTCTAGGGTTAGCGGGCAAGTAAACTGCAACTCAACCTTATTTTTTCATACTGTACATAACGCCACAGGGCAGTTTTACTGTCCCCGCTTGTTTCTCGTGCATGTGCAATGAAAGGCTTTTTTAATTACCCTCGTATGTACCATACCGAAAGTGCTATATAAAGAGTCCGGTAGAATGACCTCTCCTTTTCAAAATAGTAATAAAAAGTACATTAATTCTGTTTAATATTTTATTGTACCGTCACAGAACAATGCTTACCATTTAATCATCAATCGGTTTTGAAGATAATATCGTCTGAGTGTTCTCCTGCCACCTTATCTTAAAGTTTCGCACTGCTTATCGAGTCATTTCCGCTGGTAATGCTGTAATCGCATTGGAAATATTATTCTTTAATCTTAGAATTTATCATATTATATTTAGATAAAAACCGTCAGAGTGTTCCAGTAGTTGAGGAGCGAGCTGCGGTGTGGACGGACCCGGTGCTCTCTGAAGCCTGGCGGGTTGCCTACTCAGTCACTATAACTAATTGAGTACCTGCGTTCACTCGAACAAGGGGTAATAATGGCGGTCGTCTAAAGCGAACATATGAAAGCCTTAACCTCTCAATTCGCGGGTTGTGCTCCCACGCGGGGCTTTAGAGCGTTACCATTATTTATACTGAAATAAATCTTCTATGTAATCTAAAATTTACTGGAATGAATCAAACCATTTTTTAGTAGTGGACCATAAAACAAATTTTTATTTATAAATTCGTTAACTTTTTTTTGGCTGTTGTTATATTACTATTCAAATTATTTAGTGTTTGAAAATATTGGTTAAGGAAACCATTCTGACAAGTTAAAGCGATATAAAAAATAAGTTTATGTATTTTGATTTTTTATCTTGCAAGTATATTAGCAGTTTTGATTTTAACGAAAAACTCCTTTTCAGAGGTTAACTTCTGTGTGATAAAAATTTACATATAAAGAACCCGTCTACCAAAAAATTAATACAAATCTACAACACTTTTCCTTTGTTATTTGCATAACACAATCTACTGCAGAACACTTTTTTATATTTTTCATAAATGGTCAAATAAACAATTACTTCTAATAACATACAAGATTAATTATTTTTTGCAACATGTTTCGGATCTTACGAAAGCTAAAATCTGGGCACAATTAGAAATATTTATGGATTTGTCTATCTATAATTATAAGCACGTGTACTTCATATTCTTAATAACCTGTGTTTTTACATCTTGTGCCTTAGAATCCATTCTAATTTGGATAATATTATTCAAGAGAAGTTTCT
Source organism: Sinelater perroti (assembly GCA_036346155.1). Lineage (NCBI taxonomy): Eukaryota > Metazoa > Arthropoda > Insecta > Coleoptera > Elateridae > Sinelater > Sinelater perroti. Next base: position 31,926,457 of record JARFIY010000046.1, read on the forward strand.
TTTAACTTTGCTTGTTTTTCACTAACCATTATTTGTACTATTTTAACAGCTGCTGGAACAATTAGATTTTGACAATTGTGTTTTACTGAATTTTGCGATGCAAAATGCAATTCGATAAATTGTTGTTAATGCTTTTTTACTATAGTAGTAGTGGTTGCTGCTTTTTTATCTAGATGTTTGTTATTTAAATGTCAAAGTAGTTTTGATTGCTTTATATGTTCTTTTGACAAACCTTAACAAGCAACACATGACGGTTTATTGTAAATAATGATAATGCCATATTTAAAATATTTGTAACTATATAATTTACTTTTTTAAGTTCTTGTAAACCCCAGACGTGTATAGTTTTAGTTATCTCTTTAAAATGCATAAAAATTTAACTAATAATGAGTATAACTCGTAAACTTTTATTAAATATTTGACATTGCACTCAGTTGTCAACATCACAGTGCAAAAACTGGAAATTACACCTTATTACACTTTACTACTTATATAAAGCTAAACTAAATTTTTCAAAGGCGTCAGTGTTATTTATTAGTTATTCGAATATGCATGAAAAGTTTTGAAAGCACATACAAAATCGTACAGCTTGGTGCAAGTATCAAAAAAATTTCACTACTTGGTTATAAATGCGACTAGAAACAAAGAACAAAATTCCAGTCATTTGACCATGCAGTCACTGTTTTATTATGAATAAGTTAAATTTGGTAATAAAGAAGCTTTTCAACAAAATTTTGTCAAAAGAGGATCCTGCTTTAGTAAATTTTAGAACCACTGATATAGATAAAGGCTATACTAACTACTTGACATTTAAGTTTATGGCAACTTCTTATTTTATTGTTATGTATGGAAAAATGGCAGTTTTTATTATAAAATAACTTGGATAGTTTAAGTGTACTTGACAATGTCTAAAAGCTATCGCAGAATTGTTGTTAGTGAAAAATATAGTAGAATCCTTAGTGGACGTAACAATTATCGTGTTGTCAACATTATCAAAAGTAAAAAGGGGTATTCTGAAGCTATAGAATATTAGCTCTTATTAGGTGACATGTAGGTGGTTTGTTTTTGTATTTTACTAAATGTATCGGTCAGTATGATAAGGTTTAGCAGGAAATACTACAAGGTGGTATCCAAAGTAGTAGGACTGATTTTTTTTTAAATTTATTGAACATTTTGGTACATCGACTTAATACTCTCAAAATAGGTCCCTTGGGCATCCACACACTTCTGGTAGCGAGCCTTCCAGGTCGCGAAGGCCTTCTGGAAGTCGTCCTCCGGGATGCTGTTCAGCGACCTCGTCGTTGCTTCCACCGAGTCGAAACGATGCCCCTTGAGCTGCCTCTTGATCCGGGGAACAGGAAGAAGTCCGGTGGTGCCACATCAGGGCTGTAGGGGAGAGCAATGTGGAAACGCCGATTTGGCAGAGATCCTCACAATCCACGGGCCATGGCACGGCGCGTTGTCATGATGGAGCTTCCACTTCCCCACCAGGTCTGGTCGCACGCGTGTGATCCGATTTCGCAGCCGTGTGGCACTTCCACGTAAAATTTTGCATTTACAGTCTGTCCAGGAGCTACAAACTCCTTATGGACAATGCCACGACTGTCAAAAAATGCAATCAACATCGATTTCACTTTCGATTTCGACATTCTGGCCTTCTTTTTACGGGGTGATTGTGCGGTGTGCCACTCTTCGCTCTGACGTTTTGGTTCCGGGTCGTATTTGTAGCAAAACTTGATGGCGTACCGCTGCTCCAAATTTTGCTCCATCGCAACTTACGACGAGGCGTCACAACAAGAGGTCACTAAAACAGTGGTCCACGCTCAACTAACAGACCCCCTTCCATCGCTCCGCGCGCGCTGAAAAAGAACAGTCTTACTACTTCTGGATACAACCCTGTAGGTGGTCGGAAATAAGTGCTGTAATTTATATTAGAAACGAATATACCAATTTGTTACATTGTAGAATGGTTCTCGCAAAATTTAAACTAATTATTTGGTAAAATGTTAAAAACAATATTATTTAAAAGTTTTCTAAAAATTAAATTAACCAATAAGATTGTGGTACACTAAACAGTAAGTAAAACCACGCCTTTTGAGGCCCGTTACAACCATCATAAGCTTTGTGATTTTTTAAAAATGCTTCGTCTGATTTTAATTCATTAAGTGCAAAAGACACAATTAGTTAACAATGAGTATTCAAAAGTTCTGTTATTTAATCATTTATAGCTAACATTTCTGCAAGATCAAAGACTAAAATAAAATATTATTTAAATTCAGGGGTCTTTTTGTTGGATCGTGTCCAACTACCACCATCTTGTATTGACGGTATTGCTGTTTTTAAATTTTTTAATCTGCTCCCCAACAAAATAAGTCTCTTTTCAACTCAGTAATGTATTCATGGAATTTTGATGTTCTATTAAAGCCTTCCCGAGTCTTTTAATCAATCTATAATAACTGCTTTTATTTTCAGAATTGTAAAATATATTACACGTTCCTCTAGCTTGTTATTTTTTCATTTAGATCTTTAATTTCCACAGGTATATGGGTTTTCTCCTGTGCAGTATTAAGGTTTAGAGTAAAACTCCTCACATATTCTTACACTAATTACAAGACAAAATTACCAAAGTTAGATGGTTTCTCTATATAAAGCTTAAAATTAATGTAAATTTATATTAGTGGGTTAATTATATTAGAGTAGCTGTGACCGAGGTATGGTTAAAAAGCCATAGTTTTTTCAACTAGGAAATATTTAGGAAAAAGGAGGATGTGCAGATTGGGTCTCAAATCTAAAATTTGGGTACCCAGACGAAACCTAGGTCAATCGAAAGCCTTAAGTGTCTTGAGCAATATTGTCTAAAGAACCAACCCGGTACGACCTCTCTGAACAAAGATATAGGTCTAAGAACTTAGGAAAAATACTGGAGACTCATATCGCGCGTAAGTAAAATTTATTACGACACACACCACGTGTGAGCAGCATTCAACTGTACGTGCTCTATTCTTGCAGGCGCAGAAATACTTTGTTACGAAGTCTACACATATTTTTACCTGGTCAAACAATACATACACAAAGTACTTTGTTCTGTTCATATAGCGATAGTGTATGTTGGCGCGTAAAAAACCGGCTCACTACATGTTATTCCGTGCTGACCAAAATTTATGGTAAGGTTCTCTATAGCAAGCTGAATCTCATAACTACCCTCAAACAATTGCCAAGTGACGCCAAGTCAGGCCGCAGTAGATGTAGACCCTCAATGTGATTTGAACAATTGCTCATTGTCACCAAGGCTTTTTATTCTACTTGATTCTAACCTTCGGTCTTGTTTTATATTCCAGTTACAGCTTTTTACAGTATTTTACGCGGGGGCCCAGCGTCTATGGGGTTTTGCCCATCCTCCTTTCTGAAGTCATGGAAAATTCAAAAAGCTTTGGAATATTCCGAAAATTAGTTGACCAATGATTAAACAAATGAGTAAAATATATAATTATTCTCATGTAACTCGTAACAAATTATATTCTTTGGTGGTTACTATCTGAAAACTCTAGGACGTTTTTCATCTCGGGTAAGCCTTGAATCCAGAGTACTAAAATAATTTTTTATTTATTGCCATATTATATGCCGTAAAAAACAATAAATTTCAATTGTAAAAGTAAGCAAAAATGTATGTGTCCTAGCTGTGTGTGGAGTGGCACCGTCTTGCTGGAACTGCGTTCTGTTATTGTACCCAGGAAATTGCTGTAGTTGTGTCAAAAAAAGCTCGTCGATCATTCGACAATACACCTCAGCTGTTACTATCTCTCGCTAATTAAAGAAATATGGTCCAATTATTCCTAGGGCAGAAATTTTACACCACGCAGTTGTTTTTGAGCAATGTAAGCGTTTTTGGTGGTGTTCTCTAGGGTTGTTGAAGCATCAATAATGCATGTTATTTACTAACGTAGCCGTCAATATGGAAATGTAATTTGTCGCTGGAAAATATGTTTCCCAGTGTTTGTGATGTTCAAAAACGTTCCAGCATTGTTCTAGTGAAGGTTTCTCGCAATGCAGAGTCACCTTCATTGAGGTTGTGCGCAATTTGGATTTTGTATGGATGGAGCTTTAGTTTTTTCTTTAAAATAACGTGCACAGTTGAGATCTTAGTTCCAGTCGAGGCTGCTATCTTCCATATCGATTTACGCTGATTCCGTATAACTTTGTTGCGAATTTGAACCACATGTTCTGGCGTCGATGCTGAGGTCGAACGTCCCAGAAGAGTTTTGTTTACTACTGTCCCTTCTTGCTTGAACCTTTGTATCCAGGAGCAGATAAGTTGTGTGCTCGGTCTGTCATTTAATGGTCGAATATTAAAATGGGTACAAAACCGCGATAAGCATGAACCAGCGATTCGCCACACTTTAAATATTACTCGAGCGCGAACGCGCAGTACGCTCACGACCCGCAACTCACAAATCCGCAAATCATGCGCGTCGATCGATATCTCTTTCGCTTACCTCAACCCGCTAGTTTTCGAGCAATTATAATTTAAACTTGAAACATTTGCGCCGAACACTCTATGTTTACTCATATGTTTATATTTTTTTCTATTTCAACAATTTACAATAGGAGAGGCTCTGCGTGTCTCTATGAACACTATATACCATCTAATGTAAGTATATGAAAGAGATATAAGTATCAGTAATATGAACATTTGGTTTTACAATATTGGTGCTCTACGAGACGTTTTATTTTCGGTTACTTTCGCAAGTTTGTCTAACATACCGTATATAAATATTGGAAGGGGTTTTGGTTCTTTTACTGATTATTGTGATTATTATTTTGTGTGTTTTCATTCACTGTTACTTAGCAAATAGCATATTTTACTTCTCAATAGTTTGTGTCCTCCTTTGAAAAACTGCAGCTTTCAGATGTTTCTATAAAAATAAATCGCAATAGGACAAGTCTGGTGACCTAGCCGGTCATGTAATGTCACAATGTAATGAAATAAGGCGACCTGGGAATATTTGCCCCTAAACTTCTCGAGAAATTATCTCCCTGTATGTTGGATTTACAGTGGTGCATTTCCATGTTCGTTGAGTCTGGGCTCTAAGAAATTGCGTACCAGTTATAATTCTTTAGGTTTCTTGATGACCATCAATTTGTATAAATGGAGCAAGATCGCAGTGTAAAATCCTGCGCATCCTCCGGTTAGATATTCCCAAAACGAGAGCATGCTTAGCGGCGGAATGAATGATTTCCTTTTTAATGCTGAACCAGTCTGTCGAAAACTTACAGCATGGTCGGAACTCTTCCGTAACGACTTACCCCAAAAATAAAAATGAAACGTCTTGTGCTGCTCAAGGATGTACCACTCGAACACGAAAAAGGGGGTGGGAGATCATTCTAATCCTGTATGTATTTTAAAGCTTATGTTGTAAAAGTACTACCTAATAAAATATGTAAAAGAGGTTTACAATTAAAATAATAAATCACATTTCAGTAGACACTTAAAAACAAATTACTGCATACTTTTACGACAAAGCACAGCAATCAAGCTATTTTAACTAACAGAAATAGCAACACAGACATCGCTAACAAAGATCAGAGAATTTAAAAAGGACTTTTTTACAAAAGCATTATATTTTTGACAATTTTCCACAACTACATATATGCCGTCAGTTTATTTCTGACGCTCTAATTTTTTTATTTTATTAAGTTGTTCATTATTCTTTAGTGTTTAATAAATTTGTTTTATTTTTATTATTTCTGCTAACTTATTTTTTAACTATTAGGTTACGTTATGAATAATATACGATTTAGTTTATCAGTTTTCTTTATTATACCTATATTCTAATAAATTATACATACGCCATAATTTAAAAGTGTCATTTATCAATTATTTTTTTAATAATTTTCAGTAAATCCTGCTGATTTTTATATGCAAACATTGTCGATGATCTTTTAATGCCGGTTTTTCTTACATAAATTCTTTTTGTCAAAACGAGCTATATAGGTATTAATCGGACAGAACCAGATCAAGTAGGTATAGCGAATAATATAAAATAAGAGAGCCAAGCTTCAAAATTACTTTTGTATTTGTTTATAATAGACAATAACGTTTTTTTAAATATTGTATTTTCTTTAAATTAAATTATGATAAACACTTTACGCTAGTGGACGTATAAATCGAAATTTAACGCTCTATATTTATTTACCTTTTTAGTGTAAAACTTTCTGGCGTTCTATTCGATTGTTTCTCAATATATTGAAGTTTTGTAAGAAACAGAGTTTTTATAAACTTTTTGTTAGAGCGTATTGTAGAATAAAAGCTAACGAAATCGTTTTTAGTAGGCCGCTGCTTTGTAATTTTTTTTTAATTATCTATAAAGCGATTTGTATTGGTTAATATGTTTGATGGTTATATATGCTTTTTTGTTAATATAGTTTTTTATATTATTTCCACAAACAGCATAATAACTACTTAATGATACTTTTCTTAGTTTTCAATTTAAAAGAATTTGTTTATATATATATATATATATATATATATATATATATATATATATATGTGATGTGTGTGTGTGTGTGTGTGTGTGTGTCTATGAGACATTAAATCATATGTGTTAAGAAAAAAGATATCAGATAAATCCAGGTTATTCGGATATAGTGGATAATACAAACAAAGGAAACGCATTTTGGGCTGTAACCAAACAAAAAAAAACAACAGAAATGCGCTGTGTGAATTATAAAATAAAATTTAATACTGGGTGTCCCAAAAGAAAGTTTCGATTTGATTGGCTCACTACGTGAACACAACAAACTAAAGGAGCGCATGTCAATCGGCAGTGGGCTTTCGGGAATGTAGTCATTATGAAGAGCTTGTCGGGAGCGGACCGTGCGTTTTGTGTGCCACAATTTTACAAAAACAATTTTTCGGCGATTGTTTTACGGAGAAAGTTCAGTACTCATCATGATTTGCGTAACATAAATCAAACACCAAGTATTTCTCTCATCAGAAAATGTCGGAACGACCAAGAACTGACAAAAACGTATAGAGCGTACAATAGTCCGTACCCCAAACTCGTAATTTATCTGTTCGTAAACGGACAAGTGTTTTGAATGTGCCTAGATCGTCGTTACACTCTATTCTGCGAAAATATTTGTGTCTGCGCCCCTATGAAATTCAATTAATGCAAAAATAAAAGCCCAACGATGCCTGTCAGAAATTTCAAATCGTTAACTTTGCAACTGAGCATTTCAATTAATTCAACAACATTTTATCTTCAGATGAAGCTCATTTTTACCTCAATGGACGCGTTAACAAACAGAACTGCTATTACTGAAGCACTACAAACCTTCGATACAATCATAGCAAACCCCTTCATTCATACCCGTACTTTTTTGAAGATAAAAGGAGCCGTGTGTTAACAGTGACTCTAGAACGTGGAATTGCTTAACAATTTCTTGGTGCTTGAATTTCAAAATTTTGCTAACTATAATCAAAAATATCGTTCCAGCAGGACGGAGCAACATCGCATACTTCTAACATGTCTCTGTCACGAGTTGGTGAAATTTCACCCTCCCCCCCCAAAAAAAATTAATTTCCAAAAAGGTGATCTCAACTAGCTTCCAGGCAGCCCTGATTTGACTTCTATAAATTTTTTCTTATTGGAATATCCTAAATCAAGAATATACAGCAGCTCTCTGGCTCAATTGAAAAAAATAACCGTTAAGAAATGGCCGTCATTACGGAGATTACGTGCTGTGCAGTCTTCAAAAATTTTGCTTCTCGTTTAAAAGTGTCGCGAGTATACAGGATCACATTTAGATGACATTATTATCAAGAAATAATTTTTAAAGTTTGCATTTTAAAAACAAATAAAATGTGTTTGAACAGATATCTCCTTTGTTTTTTATAACTACGTTAACACGAAACTTTCTTAAGTTTAACATAAATATTAACTCAAAAGCAAGTACAAGTAGGTTTTTGAAAAAATATTTTAACAGTTTTTTTGAGAATCGGTGTTATGTTTAATTTACTCTTATATTAATAATAATTTACAAAAATATTTTAAACTGTTTGCTAGTGTTATATAAAAACGCATGTCTCCAATTATTGCAGGTGAATTATGATATTTGCTCAAACATAAAAGAGTCTTCATTCAGCGATGAGACTTATATGTTCACCACGTTAATGGACTGCATTCATGATTAGACTAAGTCAAAGAACCACTGTTTTTTAGTCTTCTCGTTGGTAGTGCACCTAAAAGATTATTTTTATGTGCATCTAGCTCTTCTCTTCCGCGAATGGTACATTGAGCTATTTATCTAGTTAGTTATGTACTACGGTGCATTAACCAATGGTCTGAGTATTCTTAATTGGGCTTACTGTATAATGTTCCTCATAATAAGATTTTTTATGTTCAGATAAGTTTTAATAGTGACTTGTATAACCGGATTTTGTCTTCAAAGAACAGTTTGGATTTTAACTCAAAGAACCAATACATTTATTTAAACTTTAAGTCAGTTAGTCTCCGCTTTCTTTTAAGATATGGATACCAAATCAATTTTTGATCAAGATAAAGATTGAAATAAGTTAGTTACAGAATTTACAGGTATTGGACTTTATTTACTGTAACAATTGGACACAGTATAGTTCTTGTGAATGTTACTAGCATAGATTTAGTTATGTCGATCTTAACTCTCCATTTGACAGCCTATTCACCTAAATTATTAAGGTACCCTTGGAGGTGTTTTCAAGTTACAACAGCACTGTATCACACTGTCGTTGGCCTACAAAAAGTTTTAGCACACTTCATAAAATACGTCCGTTTTTATTACATGAGACAAAGATAGCTTATTGTTATACTTATCAGCAAAATGACGATAACTAAGATGTGACATTAATAGAAAATAATATGTAGATAAAAGTAAATGTTTTAATTTATACTGTAGATCCGTATGCCACGCTTTATCAAAGACTTGTTTAATGTCCAAAGAATGCAGAATGCTTTATCTTCCAGACTTTTAGCTATTTGATTGAGCATCGAGCCAACAAATTTGATAATAGATTGATTTTGCGAAAACCAAACAATATTTAATCATTATGTTTGACAATTTTATACCATTAATGTTTATTTTAAAAAATAGGAATGAAAAATCAAGTGAAATAGTTTTCAGGTAACTAACTAATTAGAACAATTAACTACTCTAGGTCTTCTCCACAATAGACCCAAATACATGTTTGGTGCTTGATATAAACGGAAAGATAAGTTTTTATTTACATATAGCATAAATTTAACCAAATATTTATTTTGAAAACTTTTGATGAAGAAAATATCAAAAATATACATGCGTTAACGCGCAAAATACTTCAGATCCATAAGCAGATTAACTATGTACTGAAAAAACTATAATTAAAAACTTAATAATAAAATAAAACTGCTAGGTTTTTTAATACATGTATATGTAGACTCCGAACCAAAAATAGGTCAATTTAAATCAAAGGGATGTTAAAAACAATTTACATCATCCATCAAATAAAATACATTAATAAACACGAATATGCCTTTCTAAATTCTAATAAACATTATAAAAATTATAGATAGTGAAATATATGATTGTATATATATTGTAACAATTCCAGAAATAAATAATATAAGGCATGTATTAAATGATTAATAAAAAAAAATTAAAAACCGCTGAACACAAAATTAATTGGAAACAATAATAAATATTTGGACATTATTTTATCATATACACGTCAGTAAATGCAAGTCCTTTATAAATTTCAAAAATAAATTTGTATATACTTATATTTTAAACTACTTCCAAGCGTTTTTTAATTGTTGCCTAGTAGTGTTTTTTATATACAATTTTTATTGTTAATATTAGTAATTTTTATTTAATGATCCAATATATTTATTTTCATTTTTTATTTTATTATGAAATAAGAAAACTAAAAGCACAAATCAAAATAATGAAATATAAATAAATTTATTAACGTATATTCTACATAATTGATACCTATGAGTAACATTGAATAAAGCCCAATTTATTCAGATAAAACACTATTACTTTCCTTATCCTATAATAAGGAAAGTAATGTAATCGGCGGAAATTTGACCTACCCAGTTTTTCACATTTCTGGACGAATTATAGCCTCAGGACACCAAAAAAGTTGGTTTGAGCCATTAGTTCGTATGTGTGTGTGTGTCTGTCGGTCTGTCAGTAAACAAGATATCTTGAGAACCGTAAGAGTTAGAGACTTGAAATTTGGTATGCAAGTTACTTGTAGGTAGGGGACGCAGTGCGAAGCTTTTGGTAAAAATCGGCCAAGCCGTTTGGTCGCAAGGTCGCAAAATCGGTCGCAAAGCGGTCGCGAATCTAAACGGTTGAAGATACAAAAAATTTATGAGAATAAAAATGATTTATTATCATGAAATAAACACGAATTTAAAATAAAAGTTGGTAAAATAGGAACTCGAAAAAAAATTGAAGCTCAGGATTTTTAATATACCGGGTGTTTATAAAATGTTTCGGGAAATTTATATTACCGGATAGATCAGACCGAGACGAACAAAAAATTACAATGAAATTTTTTGATCCGAGGTCAGATAAATAAGTTATAGCCAATTAAAAATTAATTAAACGGACCAATCACAGCGCGCTCGGAGAGCTACCGGGCCGACTACGGGAGGACGAGGGGGGGGGGGTAACGCTTGGCCGCTAGGAGGGAGCACGCAGACGATAATGGCGAAGGCTGTGCAGCCGAGCTCGCACGGTTACCTTCAGTGACGTCGCAAAATTTTAAGTATGAGTCATTTATTATCTTGTACTGTTTATTTTAATCATCTTTCGAGTGTTGGACTGTGTATGTATGTATATATATATATATATATATATATATATATATATATATATATATATATATGTATATAATAGGATAAGGAAAGTCGTGTGATGTTCACACCAGATTTTTTAAACTTTATCCAACAACTTTTGAATCATGTATGTGTCATTTGATAAACTTAGCTTTATGCATTTTTTATGCTTTATCCCTAACATATACACTACTCTAATAATTTAGGGAAACACTAAGAAAAACATTAACATTCTAAGTCAACGAAATGTTTAATTTTGTATTATGCGCATCTATTAAATAGAAATCTTCAAGTATTTTTTCAAAGTCAAATAGAGCTTTACATTTTTTCAAAATCGAATCATTTCTGTTTATAAATTATAATTTTATTTTTTAGAATAAAATAAAATTTTTAATCTAATGAAGTGGCAAGAGCCATAAAATTAATTAGAGTAAGCGAGACCGGGGTCATGTCGCCACCTTAAGGGAATTCAATTTTTTCGGATACTTAAAAACATCATTTCATTAAAGAAAAAAGTCTTACTTTTCCTAGTCAGTTCTAGTTCTTTTAATAATGTCAATTTCATAGGTGCACAATAAAAAATATTTTAGTACAAGTCTACATAGTGGTGGTATTACCTCAGACACCGGAGTAATGCCGCCACACTACTGAGGTAAAACCTATAAAATACATATCAGGTATAGAAAAAACAAGTACCTTGTAGACATATTTTATAACACAACTAAAGTAGTTTACATTAAACTGAGTTAAATGACATGCCGAATACAATGGGGTTAATATACTTTTCGTAAATTATGTAAACACAAAATTTAAAGAAACAATACTTCTCTACCAGAAGTTACAAATGTAGTTTTCAGCACTGTCATTTCATGACGAATCGTCAAAATTGATAAATCGTCGACTAATAGGTTTTTCTTTTCTTGTTTTTTGCCTATTTTCTCTTCTTTTTCGCTCTTTACCTTCGTGCTTCTTGATTTCTTTATTCTCTTTCAGTTGTCAGCATTTTTCAGGATTTTCTCAGTTTCTTTTTTTCTCTTGTGTCTTTTTTTACAACTTTTTTCATTTTCTTAGTATCGGCACACTCAAGTACTAATTTTATTGGTGTTTCTGTAAGTATTGTTGAGTGCCTTTTTCTATTAGAATTGTTTTATGTTTGCTCTCCTGCAACCTTTGGGATAGGCGAAAATATATTTAGAACGTTCGCAAATGTTTCTTTAGATGGTCTTAGAAGACTCTCTTCAACAACTACAGTAGATCTAGTTTTTCCAAGTTTTTCTTAGGTACATTTTCTAGCTGCACGCCTTCTTCAGGTTCATCAATCACCATGGATTGCGTGTCAGGGTTTTGAGCTGGACAGAATTCCTTTTTATCGGATTTGTCTCTATTAAGTGGAAATATCCCGGTATTTTTGAACCCAGGTACACCCTTCTTGATAGTGGCAACAGTCATGCACGCTTTGTTAAAAATGTATGAAATGTTATACGGTGTGATTTTCTGATACAAATTAGCCCTCATAAACTTGTCGCATTCATTGTTAAATGCCTTTTTAGTGGGCCATAAAAAGTTATATCCAATGGCTACATTTTGTGGAATGTATGAGGGGGGATAGGTACCACATGAATATGGTTTGTGCGACAGAATTCATAAGTGTTTAATGAAATATGGGACCTCCTCTTTCTAGCAGCGGTGTCATTATTTTTGTAGGGTAGATGACCATAGCGAGGACATAAAAACCCGAAGCACTGATACAGTAAATGACAGTTATGTTCCGTCCTCTCTTCCAACTGATTGCACCTCCAACTTGCTTTTGACCCTTAGAACCTAAGATCTGTCTAGGCTTTTGAACACTGGAAATTCCGGTTTCATCCGTGTTGAAGATTCAATTGCGTAAAAACTTAAATTTGTCTATCACAGAAGTCAAATTAGCAAAAAACGGATCGACCTCTTCTTTGTTAAATCCTAATATTTTGCTTAGACTTATTGGTGATGGTTTTCTCAATAAGATTTTGTTTTTTTTTGCGAAAACCCCTATCTTCACCTGCCATTTCCTTGTCTCTATTAAAATTGTGCTCAATATTAAGTTCTTCAGCGACGTGATACGCTACACGCCTAAGTTCAGTCAAAGTTATACCATAAAAAAAATTCCCTCGGTCTTCCTTAAGTCACAGCTTACTTAACGTAAATCCTTCTTTTGTGTCTAAGGTTTAAAATAGTTACTTAGAGACATAAAATTATGATAAAAGACCTAGTCATAGTCAAAATCGTGCAACAAGCTTATACTAAAACATTTTTGCAGAATTATAAGTTACAACATAATCTTAAGAAAATTAATATGTTACAGATTAAAACGAAAGTCAAAATAGAAACATTACAGCTGAACAAGTCTGATTGGCCCAGCATTATAAAAAAGATGTTTAATCTACGCAAAGAGCATTAGCCATCTCCTATATAAAAGTCCTCCCAAAAATAAGGCTAAAAATTATATTCAACTAAAAGCTTATTTTAAATTGATTACAAATAAGTAAAAATTATTTCCATGTAATGTTATTCTTTTGCTATTTATAACCAAACGAGTCAGAGCATAAGCACAAGCTGTATCATGAATTAAATAGCAATTATATGTGTATCTAGTAATATTATATAAAGTAATAGAAACATTATCTAAAGCCAATCTAAAAAAATGACTTTTTCGAATCACTTTTTGTACATTTTTGGCGTCTTCAAGGTTTGATATGGCATATATTAACGTCAAATGTAAATAATATATAAATGATTGCGTAACAAACCATTATTCGGAGAAAAAAGCAAATATACTTCACCGGGATTCAAACCTATACCCACCCGTAAATGTGGAGATTGGCTGATCGTTAATTATTACCCACTGAAATAATAATTCATAAATATAGTGTGACCTGAAAAATTGATTTATAACGTTAGCAACAAAATTTTTATCAAATGATCTTGTCTTATTTTCTCTTATTTGTCCGATTCAATAATTTTCACTTTTGTATTTGACTTTACATTTATCATATGATAATTCTGTTATACATTAAGTTTTTTTAAATACAATTTATACGTTGTATTTATTTATATGTAGTGAGAAGAGAAATAGTTGGTTTCAGTTTAGCGTAATTAAATAACCCAAGCTACTGAAGTTATTTTTCTGGGTTATCGTTCTCATCGTCTGTATCATATACCGACATACCGAATACAGGAAAGGGTTCTTTTAGAAAAAGTTAGAACTGTCATGACAAATACAAAACTAGAGACAGGATTTTAACACAACTCTGATTGGTGTGCAAACTATTGCCATATTATTGCTATTATCATGTATTGATATTATCAAGTCAATCATGTAAAGCATGTATATCGTTAAGTTACTGTTTCTGAATTTTATATTAGCTTGCAGAAACAACAAACATTAATATCGTGTTGCTTGTTTGTTTTTCTTTTGAGAACCGTTTGACCTTTATCTCCAGTAGCACTACAGCCTCATGAATAATTTTCAGTATCCTCGACCCTTGTGCCAGTTTGTACAAGTCTCTTACTGAATAAATGCCATATTCTTATGGATTCATTATTAAACGTAGGTACTCAATTATTTATTAATAACTGAGTAGATCATCCGGAGATCTTCGGGGATGAACCCGGGTCCGCCCGTACCGCAGCTCTGTGCTTCAACCACGTGGCCATACTGGCGCTCAATACTATACTGCTGCCATTTGTAGTTTATTGATTCTTCCTTTACACAGAATGCGCAAGTCCTATGTGCGCGTATTCATAGTAGCATGAATTAGTGTGTCGCAGTTGATATAATGAGCTTAGAGTATTCACATCCGCAGGGGCAAACAGTGAGAACTTATGTAACTCTCTGGAGTCTACCCCAAATTTGATGTTTTCCTGTTCAAAAATTCCGCGTAATAAGACCTTTGAGTTTGTTGGGTAATTTTAAAAGACAAAGCATATGCGTTTTATGCTCGTTGTCCTGCGAAGACGAAGAGAGGCCAGCAAGCCCTTGGCTCCCTTTTCTACCCAGGAGTCTTTTTGCAATAAAATGACCATTTAGAAAATCTTCACCCACTCGATCATGGTGAACGCAATTCCTCATGACTTTTACGATTATGAACTGAATATCTGATTCCCCTCGAAAAGGAGTACGGGAGCCTCCTAACGCAGGCCTACCTCCATCTCAGCCCTGAGGACCCGCAAAAAAGTCAACATCAACTCATTTTCCTCATATTAATGACTTCACTTCACAGCGTGACTGATCTGGTTGGCATTGTTTGCACAAGTAGGTGCAGCATTTGATATATCTGTTTCTGTTTCCACGACATCCCTTATTAACGTATATTTATGCGACTCATTTGCTTTGAGGCTTTTTGATTACTTTTCTTTACTCTCAAGAAACGCTGAGGCCTGCCTCTCCAACTCGTGGATTAACCCACGACCTAATACACGTATGTTGTTGCGTTTGAACAAGTCACTAAACTAACGCCTATGCATTATTTGATAGATAATATTAGCATCAAAAACTGATTCTCCAAAGTACTGCTTGGGTCCGAATACTTCGAGAATCGGTCCATTAATTATTGTTACGATAATTGGGTTTACAATATTTCTAAGTTTGTAAGCACTTACTGAGATACAAGTAAATATCATCCGAAACCATTATTACTTGATTACAATTAACGCCACACCGAAGTCACACAAATTCAGTAATGTCATCTTAGAATATCCCAATGTCAATATATTAGTCTTTAACGCGTTTCGTGCTTCTATAATGTATCTTCTTGCTTATTTAGCTGCATATTAACGCGTTAAATTATAGGTATCAACGAATCAACTGTACAGTTTCGTCAGATATCCTCTAATTACCAATAAGATAGGCCTTGAGGCATGGATAGCACGATCATTACCAATTTCAAAAAATTGGCTACGAATGCGACCAATCGGTCTTTTAAGCTTGCTGTTACGTATTATCTCACTTAAATTATTGATGCAATATGACGTTTAAAAAAGTATTTTTTTCCTACAATGTATATATAAAGCAATCTTTCCAAAGGCAACTGCGCTCCTTCAAATGACTCACCAAGTGCTTGTGCTTTTCGTTTATGCTCTTGTTTACAACATTCAGTAAGCATGACGTCGTCATTTTCTTTCGCTCTATATACATTATTATTTAAAAATTGCTTATATTTATGTTGCACAATATACAGAAGAAATTAGAAGTAGTTTAACTGTTAACAGTCGCTGTTTTAGATGCTTAGCTAGAGCTAGATTTCACTTATTGCACTCATTTTACTCGAGTTGGATGAACCAGCTTGTTTCCTGAAGTATTCGCGACGACTTACATCGCGTTCCATGTCTCCTGCTAGAATCGGGTCATGGATGAGTGCACTAAGCAAACTGCCCAAAGTCCAAGCACAAGTCCTCTTTTTACATTGTTAGGTTTGACAATAAATTGATTGCAAAGATAAAGAAGAATGACTTGGGATGAATTTAAACCGACAACCAAAGTTCAGAAGTTAGTCGCCTAACCAGTACACAAAACTCCCCTCCATTATAAACATGTTGTCAATGATACTATTTATATATGTTATCTGGTAAATTTTTTCCCTTGATTAAAAATTTTTTTCCAATATGGATTTTTTTCTAGTTGAGCCATATATATTTTGATTTAACCCATAAGATGTTATTAGGTAGATTTTGGTTTTATCTCGCTATAGCATAACTATTTGTATTTTATCATACGAAAAGTAGGATTCCTAATGTAAGTCCCCATGCCAGATAATATAGTCCTCAAGAGGTCGGAAAGTATTCAAAAAAGCAATTCGAAAAAGTCGATGTTTCGACCATTCACAACACAGCTTATCCTCCTACCCGGATTTGTTCACTTCTAAACATTATAATTTAAGTTCCCAAAGAAGTATTCTTGCAACATGCACCGAAATAACTTTGACATATTAATAATCAGCATCAAAAATTATTTTCGTTGCATAAAAGTTTCTAGCCCCGCTTTTGGGGCTGATTTTGTAGGAGCTAAAAACTAAGGTTGAGGTTAACATGTTGCGATTGATATCTTTGAGTTAGAGAACGTAGAAGTTATAAATGTTTAATTTGAGAAGTAGATATCTGATATGATGCAAAGTTAATATCACTTTAATACTGAATCTAAGCAAGCACATCTAGCAACGTATACTTGCATTACATTTAAATTAAATTACAAATTAAAACTTCTCTAAACAAGTTATATTAACCATGCTTTACATGTAATAAGCACTTGTAGTGATAACGGCACTACTACGTCCTTCATTATCGCATCGGATTCATGGAACCAATTTTCATTCCATTTTCCATACATACTAATGAGACGCTCCCTCAAAATCCCGTTCGTAATTTATTTTAAGTGGACCAGCCCTAGCGCGGAACTAATAAAGGTAGTAAAACCACCTCCACACCGCGGCGTCTGGAGCCGCCATCGCCGGAAAGCTAAGTCGTTACACAAGAATCAAGAAGCATATAACGCCGCTCCTCCAAACTTTTAACAACAAACTTGCTCATTTACCAGCGCTGATGCGTCTTAGGGCGGCGCGGATACGCAACTTGGCAACTTCGCGAGCTTTTTTGCGGTGGGATTTCAATTTAATAGCTCGCGCGCGCGCCTAATAAACAAATAATTAAGCAAAACATACACGCCTTTCGAGAGCCCCCGACAAACGCCTTTCATTCCGCTCTTTATGTGAACGGGTCGCGACATCAATTCAGGCCGTTAATACTTCTTAATGCGGGCATAAAAAGCTCGAACGGAACGGGGCCGCGCCAAGCTTTCGCAACCGCGCATTAAAATTACATCCGACAATGAATGTGCGCCGTACAGCTCACCGAGCACTCTTATTGGAATTCTGATGGCAATTTAGAGGGTTATTTTTGAACAGGTCCCGATACCTAATTTCCTGTTTTGCCTTCGGCTCATCCCATTCAGTAAAATCCAATCGGCTTTATTGTACAGTAAAATGCGAGGCAGCTTGGCTTGTGTGCCTAAGAGAATTAATAGAAAGCAATAAAAGGCATTTGCAAAATTGAAAGAGAACAGGAATTGGTGCAAGTTTAATGCTGTATGAGCTGTACATGCAGATACTCTTAAGCAAGTACCCATTTCTCTCTTCTTTTTAGATCAGTTAAACGGATAGCAATAATAAATTGAATTTTCCTTAAATTTTTTAAATTTACTGACGCTTTTTCAATTTTTTATTTTAAGAATGTTGTGTAATTTCCGATCTTATTATATTTTATTATTTTATTTAATTCTGCATTACAAATATAATAATAATAATAATAAAATAAAAAGTATATAATAAAAAAATCTACCCTACTGCTAGCCAAGGACAAAAGAAACCCGTGGAATACATCAAGGGTATGCTGCATATCATGTTAGAAATATAATAATAATTTTAACAAAGACGACGAATCGCTGCTGTAGGCAAGTGGTCAAGAGCGTTTGTTTCATTGGCTGCAAATCCAACGCGCGGGCGAGTTCGAGTTTCGTTGGAAACTCTTGGATGTATATGGCGTTCTAGTATGTAAGGTTATATGTTAGCAGGAGTAATTAACCCTTGAGACTTCAGTGATAATAAATGCACTCTAACGGAAAAGAAGGAGATGGTGAACTTTATTTACCTATATCTTGGTTCGCCATATTTAAAACGCAAGAAAAGACTGACATACAGTTAGAAAACCATGGACGTCAGCAAATATCAAGATGTTACCTGCAACAATTTACATCAGCAACTAGCCTAGTTACGTCAGCAGTTAACCCAACGACATCAACAACGGTCCTTCATTACAATCCCTGGTCCATGCGTACGAGCATAAAAGCAATAATGCACGGTAGAGTTGAGCGAGAGTGACCACGTGATGCCCGCTGTTTTCAGCCCCCTGCAGGACACCCACAATCCATCCGGTAAGCTCTTCCTCACGGAAACAAATCTCTCCCATGATCCTACGGAAGAAGCAAAGCTGGCCTACGTTAGGAAAGCTGTACATAAGAACTAGGTACGCTTCCTAAAGTCAAAAAACATAGCGAGAACGGAATATTTATCTATTCTGCTACAACAAATGACCACCAGTGGTTGATCGGCTTCCTTACGTAAGCGCAGATTTAGTACCATTTTCACCTGCTAAAAGTAGATAAGCCACTTTGTCGTCAGGCACGAAATCCTGGAATATGTATCAAAAGAGGAGCTCAAAAGTAAACTCCTGAAGGATAACATCCTCATTCTCACCGTAAGGAGGATGAGGAAGGGTCTCCAAAGCCGCCACATGCCGCTCATATTCACTGAGCTAGAGCGAAATGGCAAAAGGAAAGCAATATTGAACCTGTGAGGTTAGCCTACTTGGCTATAATAACGCAACAGCCAAGAGAGCGCATAGCGTTAGTGTTGCGTTGTCCCAAACTGCGTGAAGTGTGGTGAGAATCAGTCTGAAGACTGCAAGAAGCTCCAGAGTGAGCTAGCTTCAGGGGTTGCTCCGCATTCTCAATGTCAGCGTTCCATAAGGCAGCGATCACTCCAGATCGCAACATCTTCTATGGTATCGTCGGTTCCAGACCTCACTACTGGGAGCCATTGAGAGCACCATAGTGGCCCCTCAAAATTCTAGCAGCTTCATTAAATTTGCCGCAGGGTTGATTGTCTTGCAAAAAGCCATTGAAGCACCTGGCTCACAAATAAGCTTCCGCCACACTAAAAACGTCTAGAACGTTCCATCTTTCAACATCAGAGCTTTCTAGAGAAAAAAGGGTAGGTATTTATAGTAAGAAATCTTGTGCATCAAGAATGACATCGTTAACAGTAACTTGATTTGAAACGATTTTTTTTAAAGGTGGACATAACTTCAAGAGTTTTTAAACTTCGACCACGGCTTAACAGTCTAAAAACAAACAACGCAATGTATCGAACAATAGAGTTACTTTGTAATTTAGTTTCCGTGTATTTCAACACATTTATTACATTTCGGAATTAACATTTCAATGTCACAAAAAATCCTCTTGTAATTCTTAATTATTGTCAAATTTTCTGTCCTGAAGGTTTTCAGTTTTGACAATAGAAATTAGAGACTGGGTGTTATTTCTGAAATGTACCGCCAGAGTGGTTCAGTGATTGAGGCGCGGACTGCGATGCGGACGGACCCGGGTTCCATTTCCGGAACTCTTTGATGCCTGGCGAATGGCCTACTCAGTCACTAAAGTAATTGAGTACCTGTCTTTACTTCGAACAAGGGGTAATAATGGCGGTCGTTTAAGGCGCGGTAGTTGCCACATCGCTCCGTATCAGAGATGATACGCGACGACCGGACAAAATGAAGCGAACATATGAGAGCCTTAACCTATCAGTTTGCAGATTATGCTCCGACGCGGGGTCTAAAGTTTTACCATTATCATTTCTGAACTATAGGCTTAATAAGGAAGCTCATCAAAGCTACATTTCTTAACAGCAACCTTGACAATCGCGGTTTTATGGAGAGGGACGTCATCATGCATAAAGCGAACAGCTATACTCAGTATGCCATTTTTCTTTCGTTCATAACGTCGCAAACTTTTTATAGTAAGCTAGCTTAACATTTCCGGTTTCACTACTGTGTTCCTTTCCTTAAAATCAATTAGCAAAATTCCCATTAAATCTCAGAAAATGGTAACCATAACCTTTTTTGTAAATTAAGCCACCTTTGCCTACCTTGGCCGTCTTCTCCGGTCTACATCGTTCCTTTGATTCTATTTTTGATAAAAAGTTACACTAAAGTGTAAGCATTTCCTTTGCAATAAAATATAAAGATGAAGAATTACCGTACATACTATCTAAATGTCATTGGAACTAAAACATTCTTTAGTAAGAAATTTAATCATGGCTCGGTACTCGATTTTCAACATTTCGCAAAATGAAGCGCCACCAATTCAAGCGATTAAGACAAATCTGCTGCTAAATTTTTTACGAAAATTCAACCAAAGATGATGTTATCTAACGTTACCACTATATCAACTTGTTGAAATTTTATCAATTCTTTTTAAAATTGCGAAAAAATAATTTATTTTAACAAGTTAACAATGATTTATTACCATTCATCATTTTGGATTCAGAAAGAGCCGCAAAATCACAAAACAAATGGCAATTTTGATAACGCACGATGTTATTTAACTGTATATTTAGATATAAATTAAGTTTCCGATAAGGTTTGGCATATTCACTTATTAT
Source organism: Sinelater perroti (assembly GCA_036346155.1). Lineage (NCBI taxonomy): Eukaryota > Metazoa > Arthropoda > Insecta > Coleoptera > Elateridae > Sinelater > Sinelater perroti. The sequence continues at coordinate 31,947,566 of JARFIY010000046.1, forward strand.
AATTATCTTAATAAGAAAACATTTAAATATCAAATATAAAGCGTATATTGAATGACACACAGTTCTAACAGGACAGCGCTTTTAAACTGATCTTATAATATACTATATTCATAGTACACTTGTCACAGGTCACCAAAATAATTATTGCAATCTCTAAGAATAAATTTGCACATCATATATAAATATTAGAGGTTGTTTAGCTTTCCTTGTTGTTTTCATTTATAGAGCCTACTAAGAAAATTTTGCAAAACTTTGTTTGATACGTTAGGATGATAAAGCCATGTTTTGTCACTAGTTTCGGTGCTGTCAACATAGCAAGATTTTTTTATTTTTAAACTTATTAAACAAAAACGCGTTGTGCTATCTATTTATCGGTTAAATCATATAGTAGCAAAATAAACCAAATTTTTCTTACCTAGAGATAGTCATGCAGGTTCCATTCCTGTTGTACCCAAACATTTTCTTGGCAGCAGCGATGATCTCCTCCGCGACAGACTAGAATGGTAGTCCTCATATTAAAGCATTTTTCAGACTAAATTAACTTCCAATATTGTTTGAATATGGTAGTATGATTAAAACAGTCTCCCAGCTCATAAGCAATTTCCTCTAAACCATTTTTGACTAAGATGATATTGCGAGCTCTCTTTACTGTCACAATTCAAGAGCAGCTAATACCCAACAATCGTCTTCCCGCTTACCGTGCAAATTTAATTCTGTCTTAATATACTTGAACTTATTACAACGTGAGACCACCACTTCCTTTTAGAATTCTACTAATATTATTTTAGTCTAAAGTATATCAATTGTCCTCTTGTATTACTAATACATACTATGTACCACAAAAAAGTATTAAACACTTAGATCTATATCGAGACAAGAAATAAGCATTAAATGGCCATATTTCTAATTTAATAAAAAGAAGTCAGCTTTTTGACAAAAAGACAGAGCTTTCAAGAAAAAATAAATAGTGTATAAAATGATACACTACTTTAGAGTTCTACTTATTCATATCATATTAAAATATTACTAATATTTAAAAATAGACTACTCCATCTAATAATGGCTGCATCATAGTGCACAACAAATAACGGGTAACTGAGAATGGAACTTTTCATAATACATTTACGTAATTATGGTAAAATTGAAGCATAAAATGTGGAAATTATGTGCGAAAAATTACATCATCAAGATGTTTGTCATCACGGCATTGGCACTCCTCCAACCGAGACTTTAAATGCGTAAATACCCATTGACACGTCCAATTGTTGCAACTTCTTCTCATAGATGGAGCTTAAGTTGATGCAAGTTCGTCGGAGGATTCATGTAAATTCGGTGTTTCAGATATCCCTACAGGAAAAAATCAGGTGGAGACAGGTCAAGACTCCATGATGGGCAATTAATGTCACCCTACGCGAAATAAGTCGGTTTGCAAACAATTCTCTAATTGTCTCTAACACCGCACGTGCTGTGTGACTTGTAGCCCCATCTTGCTAGAACCATGTTGTAGGGCGATATCCCTCCCATACTCGAGGAGCCGGATTAAAGAAATTACGAATCATGGCGGAGTATCTTTTAGAATTGACAGTAAGTACGCGACCATGGTTATTTTCAAAAAAATACTAACCAATAATGATTACCTTTGAAGAAATTGTAGCCCAAACGGTGACTTTGGGGCTGTGGAGATGTTCTCGATGTTTTTCCCGAGGATTGCTTTTGACCAATCGTGCATATTTTGACGGTTAACGTACCTATCTAAGTGAAAATGGGCTTCATCACTAAACAAAATGTCATCAAAGTTTTCAAACATATCGCGCGCAAAAGCGAGGCGTAAAGGTAGTCCGTAGCTTTCAGAGTTGGCACTAACTGGTTCTTGTAGGCATGATAACGTAAGTCTTTTTGCAAAATTCTCTGAACGCTAGACCGGTTCAAATCCAAAACCGCCGCGCGTTTATGGATCGACCTTCGGGGATATTTCAGAACGCTAGCGCGCACACAATCGATGTTTGCTGGCGTTCTCATTATTCACCGGCAGCCAACAGGTTTGGAGTTCACGGTAGAACCACTACGCTGGAACTTTTGAACCCAAAGATTTATTAAATTGGCACTTGGCGCTTGCTGTATGCCACGAAGCCCATATTGAACTCGAAAACACCTACGTACAGTTACGTAATTGTTAGTTTCGTAATAACTGCGCACACAAAAGGTACGTTGCTCCCCTGGAAACTGCTCCATTGCAATTGACAAATTTCATGCTCCCTACTACTCAGCACATGGCCGCCCACCCCTTTTCCACTGTTATATCCCGCGCTATTTCAAAGACAAATATACGTTCCATTCTGAGCCACCCTTTACGTATCTACAGTACGAGGAGATATTATATATTTTAATTATAAATGTAAGAACATAACTGTTAAATATTTAACAGAATTTATAAGCACGTTATTAATAAATCTAAAAAAGACTGATATTTATCCAGATGCATCTAGAAAGAGAGAAAGAGGTAAAATCCTCTGTGGCCATCGTTGTGAAGGAAGGCTGTGTTATTAAACGCAAAAACAGCAGGCACCGGCAAATGCGTGCAAGCTACATACTTTTCCAGCGTCTGTCCAACTTGATAACATAATAACATACAATACACTTACAAATACGATAGGTGTGTTTCACGGAACTTTGCGTACTATCAAATGGTTTGGGCACAATGTTTTTCTATAATCTTACTACTCAGCAGACACTTAAATTTAATAGAAAACATAAATATTACAATTTGACAATATATGCAAGATAATTCAAACACTGACATAGATTTCCTTCCTTCTTCATAATCTACTACAGTTTGTTAAATAGGTTATTATACGTCTTGGTACTTCTTAGCTCTTTTGTGTGAACCAATATGAAGTTCCACAACCATATCACTTCCCAGCCTGTGTTCCACGAAATAATCATTAAAACCTTACACCAAGATGTGTTGAAAAAAAAATTCCATAATATGTAGCCAGCCTTTGTCTTTTGCTTTTGAAGGCGTTGATAAAGCTCATTTTCGTATGTGTTTCCGGTATAAACGGACCATACCCAATTTCAGAATTTTCCGTCATAAACATTGTTTGAAGTGTAAATTGCACCCTTTCAGTGTCGCATTTGGTAATATGTTCCGAATACCTTGTATATGGCAGTTTCAAAATTAATTTTCAATAAACTGACATTTCTTAATCAAGGTGCAAAATCTCGAACCTCAAAATAGTGCTAAAACAGGTGGGAATCCCAAAACACACGAAACGGGAACGAAAAACTTACTTAATCAGGGTGCAAAATCTCGACGCAGGAAACGGCACTAAAACAGGTAGAAACCCCAAAACACACAAAACGGGAAGATACTCATTGGAATCCCTTGTTTCAAAAATTTACAGCTAGGGTTGTTTACTCCAACACAAATAACCATAGTCTTTTAGGTTTAAGAAGAGACTGCTGATGACAAAAATGCAATGTTTAATATGCATTTTAAGTCCGCACTTTTTTAAGGACAACTTTGGCAACTTTATTACTGTTAATCTACGACATCAAAAGAGGCTAATGCAATTTGTTTTCAATGGAACCAACTGTTTAAACTTGAATGACATGTGGTCTTAACAATATGGCGTTACATGGCACACAGCACGTGAAACACCAAATTTCCTGGTAATGTTAATGATGCAGTAAAAATGGCGAACAGAAAATTGGATGATATTCCTAACTCTGCAAAATTGAATGGAAAACACAAAAATTGTATCTGGGACTTCAAGATAACTTAACTGATCGCTTACCACATAGTATTTTATGTAAATCTAAAGCTATAGTTGCTGTGTTTAAATATTATTTAATGTTAAATTATAGTTAAAATGTGTTTTTTAGATAAAGGAGTTTTCCATTTTTGTCAAATTTTGTTTTATTCTTTATGCAAATGTGAAAATTATTCTGGTACAATAGTTGTACATCAAATGTGACAAACTCATTTTGAAAGAAAGGCATGATCAATTTTCAATCAAATTTGGGATAATATTATTTATTGTACTTTTTAATATATGAACGCTTTGACGACGCATTATCTTTCAGCATAGTGTTATTTGATCATTTATATCGCAACTCTAAGTGCCTTTATATTCATTATTTTTAATACTGTAAAATAGATAAAGTACTAATGTATAAGACAAAAAATGACTGCACTTGGACTTAATATTTTTTAAGTTTATAATCATACACAAATACACGACGACGTAATCCGCAATGAAACTTAAACAACTTGCTTTAGAGCACGAACTCCGCACAATTCAGCTTTAGAATGTCTTGGTGTAAATTGGCTTAACTGCACAATCTCCTCGCAAAGTAAACATCCCCTGAAACAGCTAATTCATAACGGACTGGTTGTTCCGAACTGACCTCTGGTGGGCATAGCAAATGGCGTGTCAGCACCCGCGATCGTGTTTCGAGATAAGACTGCGATGAAAAAGGGCAAACATTAGCGTTTCTATTTATAAGATTTATAAAAACGGCCTGCGTCCAGCGCCGTATAGGGCGGCGCAAATTATTCTAATTCCCCTAATTTGCTTTCAGAACGGCGATGAAGGATCTGGAGCTCTGAAATCGGCGCCCTTTACAATATGCGACCACGCACATTAACTTGTTGACATTAAAGACGTAAGTATGTCGTTGTAGAAATATGTGGATTAATTATGAATTTCTGGTAGCTAATTATAATCTATTAATTTCTTTAATACTTATTTTTGTAACTAGAAAAAATTGGCAATATAGTTTTAATACTTATAATTCGTCTACACACCAGTTATCGAACCGCCAATTTTACGTTTGTTTGGAGATCTCTACCCACGCGTCATCCCTCGCTATCAAAAGATCTTCCTCGTTGGAAAACCTTATATTGAGCTTTAGTGACCAGATGAAGTTTTGTGACCTGTTATCATGTCATTAACATAGGAAATTGTCCATTTAAAATTTACTGGGAATTTCGTCGTACCACAAAACGCGTCGTATTATCTGATCATCAGTACAACCGTACTCAAAGATAGCAAACCTTTTTACTTAAAGATGGTCTTACAAAATGAATTACCAGTGGCATACGTGGCGAACTTTGATCAACATTCAAATCGCGTACAACTTTTAGAACTGCAAAGTAATTAAGTGCATTAGGAACTCATATTATCACTATGCAGGGGATTAGCGGGATTGAGTCTTGCATGAGTACTGTGACACCGTATTACAACGTAGTTGTTGCAAGTGTGATTACAAAAAAATGCAACTAACTTATTCTATTAAAAAAAATTTCGAATTAAATGTAGAACATTAAAATATGATTAAATTCAAAACCTTTTATTATTAAATAGAGCAATGTTAAGGGTGATAAACCTATAGTCTTCAAATCACCTTTCAGTGATTCAATGTTTTTAAAATCTTAGAAGTCTTAAGATCCAATTGAGCTTTAGAAAACAGGAATATATTTGTCTCTAAAGTGCTGATAAAAACTTTAACGAACGTTAACTGAATAAGAAAGACTTTTATTGCATTTTTAGATTGTTATGTCAAAATTATAAATAAATTTACCTATTATGCCTACATGTATTAATAAAAATAAAGTATAATAGTAACAATGTACATATTAGTTCAACTTTAGCTTTCTGTACTACTTCATATGCTAAGTGTGCAAACAAAACAGAATGAGGTCTCACTGGACATTTTGAACTGCATCTAAAAAAGGCATGTTTACGTTTATATTCGTGTATTATGTATCTGACCAGAGAATCCAGTTTTTAATTTATCAGAAATCTCAATAGATAACAATAATCTTAAGACCTCAAAAACAAAACCAGTGAGCATCAAACTATGGCTATAGTATCTGACTGTAAAATTAAATTACATTTACACAAAATATCAAATAATTCTTATCTATGCAAATCAATCCAAATCAATACTCACAACAAATACTGACAAATAATTCATGTTCTAGATTTAATGCGTGTATATATATTGCAAGCATAAACTACATTTGTAATTTCGAATATCCCTATATAAGATAACATGATTGTCTATCAGCTGCAGTTTTGAATTCCCAAGAATCGGAACGCCAGCTAGTTGAAACCAGTAAATGTGAACGTAGAAACAATGATAAGCTGTAATTGAAGCTAAACATCTGGGTGCAAGTTTAATTCTATAAACAGGTATGACCTATTAATCAACAATAGTCAAAATACAGCTTCAGTTAACAAAATACCTGAACTGTGGTCAATTTTTATCTCTTGTATTAAATTTATCAAACGGTTAAGGTAGTTAAGAAGATCGTCAAACAAATACTTTAATATATGCGAAACCCTGGAAGAAACGAACAAATTCCATACCTATCAAAAATTAATAGTTTTCGAATTGTTCTTAAAAACAGACACGTATCTAATAATTTCGAAGACCTAAAACATGAAATTTAATTACGCAGACAGTGTGGCTAACAATAAAAATGAAGAAGAAGGAGAACTGCAAAATACTGTTATCGTAATTTTTAGAGGAACTAAGGTTGACAGAAAATAATAAGAAAGCACGATAGTTGCGAAGTAAGGGCCTCAGCCTACCACATTGGCGACAGCAGTCCTAAGTTCCTGGGCCAAAAAACAACGACAAACCCAAAATGCTCTCCAGCCATCATATAAACGCCTTTGGTGGTCATGAGGTACTAACTTCATGTTGTCTGTCTGTCCGTCCGTTCGTCCGAGCAGTAACTCGAGAACGGCTGGGAATTTCCAAATTCTGTTTTTACCAATCGACAGGTGACCAAAAAGGCTTATTTGCTAGTGATTTTGAAACTGATTGGTCAAAAGTCAACTAGAGGGTTCTCAAATTTGGGAGACTGGTTCGCCACTTCGCTATGCGTTGCAAGCTTTGCAGGTTTATCTTTCTTCTAAATTTACGAGTTAGGCTAGCTCTGAGTAGGCCCTACATGGCTCACAGCAGCACATGGCTGTCTGGTAAGTAGCCTATAGTATAAAAAGTAGAAGAAAAAAGATAAAGATATTTAAGGCATCATTAACTAGCTCAGCCGAGTTGCATAATTTGCAAAAAACTATAACGCAAAATATTTGCACTACTAAGAAACAAGCAATTTGAACAAACGCAACTTTATCTAACGTAACATGGCCAACAAAATAATTCTACTTATGCTCAAATAGTAAGTGACATCAATAATGTTCCACAAAAATTGCAAGAAAATACACCAGTAAGAAACTTTGATGAAACAAATGGAAAAATAAAGTACGCTTCCATTTGAAGTTCAAATTATCTCAGTATCTTAAGCTAGCTGGTTTGAATACCAATAACTTGACAAATTATAAATATTATATATAATGATGACACATAAAACACATTTTAAGAATAGAAGCCGTTTAAAAATACAAACATACATATTGTATGCTACCTAACATCAAAATAGCACTGCACATGCGGCTGCAACTAAGACTGCCAAAAATCAAATACAAATTACTTCTGAAAGTAAAGATTGCGTCGTAGTTTTGTTAAGTAAGCGAATTTGGGCTAGAACCGCGAGAGATATTTAACAAAAACTGAATCTAACTCAGTCTAATCCGATTTTACACACTACAGGTCTAAAAGGGTGCTTTGTGGTAAAGAAACCTTCTATAAGATTACATAACAAAAAGAAGAGACTGCAGTGGGTACGTGAACATCAAAATTGGAGCCCTGCAGATTGATAAAAGATTTTATTTACAGACAAATCACGGCTGACTTTTGTTAGAAGATTTCTTGACGAAAGATATGTGGTACCTACACTTAAGGATAAGAGAAGTTAAGAAAAACTTAAGATAAGGAACAGGGAAAGTCTTTATATCATTGTCTTGCAGACATACAAGGATAATTGCTCGCAAACTACAAGACAAACCAGTACAAAGACAGTCTGGTAGAATGAGCACCTAGAGACACTAAGATCTTAAGTGAGAAGGCTGTTCGCAAAGTCAAAAACCATCAGGATTTGGGTACTTATAAGAAAGCACTCACACAATACAATAAAGAAATCTGAAAAAAAACTCTTGGAAGAAGTTCTGTGAGAAAGTCAGAGGGCTCTACATGTGCAAGAAATTCTGAGTTTTAGCCAAAGAAAACAGATAGTATATACTCAGAAACAGCAGAAGAAAGTCTGGCCGTACTGTTAGAAAAACACTTTCCTGGGTCAGTAAGAATGCCAAAAAAAGATAAATCTTCAAATCCCTAGGAGACTTGGTATAAACCAACTCGAGAGGACTGGAGAGAAACGGAGGAAATAATTAGTCCGGATTAAATCAGATTAGCGTTAAGAAGTTTTCTTTCTTACAAATCGCCTGACGTGGATGAAATCCTATCAGTTCTTCTAAAGAAGAGTTAGGATAGGTTTCCGCGGTTAACAATGTTTAAACAACTTAGTTCACCTGTCATTGCTAACCTTTTTATGGCCGATTTTGAAACAAAAGCCCTTGCCTCCTTTCATCTTAAACCTACCTGCTGGATACGATATGTCGATGACACTTTTGTTATCTGGCCTCATGGACATGATACCCATCCAGAATTCCTTTCCCACCTCAACCAAATCCACATCAATATCAAATTTACCATGGAAACTGAACATAACAATTCCCTTCCCTTCCTAGATACTCTCATAACAAGAAATCCTTCTAATGACAGCTTTTATTACACTGTCTACAGAAAACCCATTCACACTAACCGCTACCTAAATTCCAAATCCCATCACCACCCTTCCCAAATCCATTCGGTTGCAAAATCCCTCATAACCAGATCCATCAGACTTTCCGATACGAAAAATCGCCAAACAGAAATTAAATTTATTACCACCACCCTACTGCAAAATGGATATTCTAACAAATCCTTAACCAATATAATCAAAAATATAAATAAAAACACTAACTCTCAATCCCAAAACCCTCCTGACCAACAAAAAACATTCCTACCTTACATCAGAGGCATCATCGATAGAATAAACCGTATACTAATGCCGCAAAATATCCGCACGGTCTTTACGACCAACAACCAAATATCTGGGCTTATTCGCTCAGCAAAGGATCACTGCCCCAATGAATCCCAAGGACTGTATGAAATACCTTGTGGAGACTGCCAAAGGACCTACATAGATTAAACAAATCGGCAAATATCTAGCCGAATATACGAGCATTCCCTGGCCGTACGGAAAGGCGATAATGGCTCGGCACTTGCCAAACACAACAAAGAAACAGGCCACAAAATTAATTTCTCTGGGACTAAAACCATTGCCCCCATTTCCCATTTTACCAGTAGAATAGTACGTCCCACAGTTCCTCAACACAAGAGATGATAGCCAGCGTTTGCCTGTCATGTGGAAGTCCCTTATTGCTCCGCGCACCGCCAATTACGGAACACCCTCTTAATCCTACAAACTTTCCCCAACCCAACGCATCTCCCACCAAACAAACTTTCACTTCCAGACTTATAAAAGATTAAGCAGGTCACACGAAAGCTCAGTCTTACTCACAAACTCGTAGCTCTCCTTGGGGAGTAGGCAGATTGAGACCCGGAGTGAAAAGCTATATTCTTGAAAATGGCATCAAAGCCGATGCCAAAACGTCGAGAATTTACTCGAAATAGACGCGGTTCATCCCGTGAACTAAGTTGTTTAAATATATATATTTATATAGATAAAAGTATGGATCTCTTACTAAGCTCTCGCAGACCTACCAATATCACGTCTTTTATGCAAAAGACTCTTGGGTAACCGCTAGATAACTACAATAGATGCACAACACTGAGGAAGTCTTCACTTAGTGATAGCCAATGCGCATTCCAAGCGGGGATCTCAATGGAACTGACCTAAATAGATTTTTGTCAAAGGCAATGCAAGACAAAGAAATAGCCTTCGTTGTATTTATGGACATCGAGGGAGCGTTCAACAATGTCTCTATTGGCTTTCTAATTAAATCACTTAAAGCAAAGGGAATCCGACTCCATATGCCAATGGATTGCAGAAAAAACATTGGTCAAGGCAGATTTGAAGAATCCCAGAACGAACTAAAAACCTTTCGATTTCGATTTGAATTTCGGAAAATTCTAAATCGATATATCTGATAAATTATTCGACATAGAATTTTTCTTATTTTCGAATTCACGTAAAATTTCCTATAAGAATCAATTTAAAATCGTAATGTCGAAAATTTTCCGAAATTCGAAGTCGAATATTGAAAACTATTCAACATAGAATTTTGATTTCATTATTGAAATCAGCGTAAAATTTTCTTTAAGAATTACTCATAAAATCGCAATGTCTAAAATTTTCCCGAAATTAGAAGTCGAATATCTCGAAAACTATTCGAGATAGAAACTTTTTGATTTCGATTTTGAAATCAGCGTAAAATTTCCTATAAAAATACATTTTAAAATTTTAAAAAATCCATAATTTTGTGACAGCGACAGACAGACCGACAGACCGACAGACATATAGAATTCAGTAACGAACTTTTTAAGTTCGTTGAAAAGGATTGTCGTATCTACCATAGGCGACTCTTGAAGTGAGAACAATCATAGGCTGCCCCCAAGGAGGAGTTCTCTCCTCACTGTTGGGGATAGTTTTTATTATTATTTATACACTTGTTAATAAACTATCCGCAGAAGGCTTTCATCGTCTAAGATATGCAAATAATCTCGTAGTATTCACTAGAGGGAGTTATGCGGGTATTATTGTGGAAAGATTGCAATCTGTGCTCAATATTACGAGCAAATTGTGCACAAAAGAGGTTAGTTTCCACAAAACTGCGGCAATTTTGTTTGTCAAAAAAAGTGTATTAGAAGGAATAAAACCTGTTGTGTTAAATAGCATAGAAATCTCTCTGCCAAAGCAGCATTGGAAAGATGCAAAAGGCGGTGTGTAAGAACTGGAGATTAAGCTACAAGATGACTCGATAATTATTCATAAGAGTCGTAAGACCTATGGTCTGTACCATGGTAGACGAAAATACTACAGACAAAGGTAGAAAACCACCTTTGTGGCGTTGAAAGGCATGCTTGCCTTAGCGTCGCAGGAGCTAACTTCTCCCGAAAAGTACAGGCAACTGCCCACATACTCATCCAAAACCCCAATCATTCTATGCATGTAAAAGAGCATCAAAAGCTGAAAGAGGAGTTGAAAGCAAAGGGGACATTAAGAATGCCAAAAGATAACCTGGTTCCCAGATACTTTAAATTCGGAAAAAGCTTCAAAATTATAATATTAGATAGAGAAGACTGAAACGAAGGACTTCCAGTTTGTGCAAACTTTATCTAGTATACTGATGGTTTCAAAATTGCATTAAACACAGGAGCAGAAATATGTACTCCAAAAAGAAACATTAAGATTCCAAAAGCGTTTAAAATATTTCCTACAGTCTTTCAAGTGGGAACCATTGCTATAGAACATTGTGCGAAGAAGATTAAAGGCTTGACATTAGTAGTAAGAGGATAGTAATTGTTTCGGGCAGCCAAGTAGAACTTAAAGCTCTAGCTATATTTGTAGTAAAGTCAAAGGTTTGTTTGAGACTACATAGGTGCTCTGACAGAGATAGGAAAAAACAATTATAAGGTCCTTTCCTGTGTATCAGGACATGAGGGTTTTAAAGGCAACGAGATGACAGGCTTATTGGCCAAGGAAGAATCAGGAACAAGATCTATCGGATCTAAATATTTAAGTGTTTAATAAAATTTTAATTTATTCAAATTATAATGTATAATTTAAAGAAGGTTTTAAGTTGCACACAAGCTCAAGTAGTCACCGTTGCTTGCATTTCTTTTAGATCTTGTTATACTCTCTTAGTAATACTAAATATTTAAAAATAAATTTAAAAGAATATTATCTATTATTATTGTGTTAATATATATAATATTATTATTTGTTTTGAATTTTCCGTTTTCTAAATACCAGAGTTAGAGCTTTATCGCAGAATAGTCAATCGTGCTGTTTACACTATTACACTAAAAAATTATTTTTAAGCTCCTCTGGAAATAAATACAGTGTAATTATCTTACAACATATTTCCAAAATTCTGTAATTTAGTTAAGTATACTTTGATGTATATTTTTGTACCTTTTCTCCTTTTTCTATTATATTAGCGTTGTTGGAAATCGATATGTCATGGATATGTGTCTAAGGTTTTTATTAATAAAATCGATGCTCAGTCTATTTGGTGTTATTGTTTTGTGTATTTTTGTTTTCTAATGCTTGTTCAGATAACTTTTTGTATTGTCTAATAGCTTTCTTTATAAGTTTATGCGGCTCTGCTATTGTTTAGAAAATTATTTCTTTTATTGTGTTATATCGTTAAATATAATCGTAACCTGTTAACATTTTACATCCTCTAGTTAAAATTTTTTCGATGTCTCTTGAGTAACATAATAATTATTATATTTATTGTTTGTTATTGTAGGGGTTTTAATTATGCATTTAAAATAATTTCGTGAAATTACGCGACCAGGAGATTATTGATGCAGTAAATCGATTATTGTTCGACCTGTATACCAGGTAGCACCGTCTTGCTGTAACGACATTTATTCCAGATCAATGTAGCTCAGTCGATGACAAATTGTAGCGATAACGATCGCCATTCACACTTTCAGCAGTTGTAGCACCATTTTCGAAAAGTATAAGTCTATCACACCACCTGCCTAAAATTTACATCAAACAGTAACCCGCTGATAGTGCATTTGCTGTTCATGAGTTACCCAACTTGAAACTGTGCCTAATCGCTAAAGATAGTTTTTCGACTAAACCACTGAATCCATTTTATGATGTTCTAAAAATTAATTGAAGATTTGTCGATGGCCATAATAGTCAGCAAACTTAAGCTTTTGGGTCAGATAAATTGTCTTGTGTAATAGCATGTTTTTTGTTTAAAAATTATTTCTTATAATTTTTATTGCATTTTTACGTAAAGCAACCTCAACTTCTGTCTTTTCTACGCATATTGGATCCGCTGATTCAGGAGCAGGAAGGTAAACGGTTATAAAACTACAGTAATGATTGTATTATCAAGTTGTGTATTTCATTTTGAAAATTTATGTATGCAGTTTATGTGTAAAAAATAATATCACTGAAATGTTTCTCACAACCGGCTTTAGAATACATTCATACGATTGTCGAAATTTTTGATGACATTTTCATATAGTCATTTCAGTGGCATTTATGTCGGCAATTATGTTGTTCTTAAGGTCTTGAATAGTGGCTGGTTTATTGACGTAGACTTTACTTTTCAGATATTTCCACAAAAAAACGTCTGAAGGGGCCAAGTCGCACGAACGAGCAGGCCAACTGACATTTCCATTTCTCGAAATTGAACGTTCAGAGAGCTTTGACTGCAATAACTTGATATTCGCACGTGTTGGGTGCATCGTCTTGTTAAAAATAAACATCATTTATGTCAGTTTGATTAAGTTTCGGGAAAAATAGTTATTAATTTTGCCGCAGTAACGCTCATTTCTTAAAAATATGGTTCAATGATATATTTTTCTTGACATTTTCTTTGATTCTCGTTGGTCTAAATGCGACAGTTTTACTTAATCACCGTCCCATTTAATGTGAAATACGCCTCATCGCTGAAGATGATTTTCGATGAAAAATTCGGATCAATTGCACGATGTCGGAGGAACAAACCAGAGAACACACGTCGATTTAAATGGTCAATTGGCTTCAGTTCTTGAGTCAATTGGATCTTGTAATGGTGTAAATTCCAATATTTGTGCATAATACGGCGTAAAATGGTCTCCAAAATGCCCAGTTCTTGCGATCGACGAGTTATTGAGTAATTTGGGTCCTCTTTCACACTCTCCTTCACCGCAGCGATATTGCCAGGTGTGCGAATACTTTTAGTTCGTTCACTTTTCTTCATATTACCAACAGAATCAGTGGTCTCAAATTTTGGCTCCAAACGACCGATAGTGGTCTCAGTTGGACGGTTATGACGACCGAATTAATCGTGGATAGCTTGATAGGTGTTTTTTATTTTTTTACCATTTTTGTAGTTTCTTTAATTACTTTAACGAGACCTTCATTCGAATATAACTTTCTATCAAAAAAAGTAAACCTTAAACTTAAAAAATGACGTTGGGTTTATAGAAGAAAAAACATCTGTGACAAATTGACGTTTACTTTCCTGCGTCCCTACTGGCAAATCCTTTGTATGTGTGCTTGTGTTGTGTATTCTTTTTGCATGATTTTCGGTGTAATTTTCTGTTTCACAATTTTTATTCTAACAACCCTTTTAAAATTTTCTAACTGTGTCTAATTGTATCCAGTTGACTATATCAAATATACAGAAAAAAATTACAAATTAAAAGTATTCTGTATGTCGAGTGTTTAGACTTTATTTATAATTATGTTTAAGTTTTATTTTTATATCTTTCTGCTTGATTGTAGTGTTCTAGTTAAGTCCAAGTTACTTATTTATTTCCTGTGGCTCAGTACTCTCAAATGATTCATTGCTAAGTAGCATCTCACATTTATTGAATTAAAATTCTATATTAAGGTCCTTAGTAATTTGTTCTATCTTTTTAAGTATTTTGTGCAGTGTTTTTCTTTTATATTTTATGTTAAAGATATACCTGATGTTGTCAAATACGTTAAATAATAAATTTAAACACATGCAAAATCATAAATCACCCTGAAAGATCTATTTCTTTTAATTGCATTTGTTGGTATACATGTTATGCTTGTTGTTAAACAGTTGTTTTTCGCGTATATGTGAGTGAATTAAAACAAGACATTGAAGTATTGGATCAATTTTGTATATTTCTAGAAGTAACTTTAACCAGTTATTTTTGCACTGTTATATTATTTTTATGTATTTTATAAAATGACCTATTTTTTTAATTAATATTTCCCATTTAGGTTTTACGTTCTTCTTTGTAGATATGTTTGAGTGGACTTTTTAGTTACTGCATAGTATACAAGTTTTGAAATGCCTCAAGGTTTTATATCCGTCGCTTGTGTTTTTAGAATTTTATCTAATCTGAATTTATGTATACATTTTTTAGCATATTTTTTGAGATTTCGTATTGGATCTTCATTACAGGGTTTTTCTGTTTCACTTATTAATTATCTCCCCTCTTCAGTGAAATATATTGTCAGATTACTTAAACCGTACTCGAAATGAGTTGCTCATTCTCATTAATTTAAATTGTCGGATTTATAAATTAGTGCATTCACTCAAAATTCTTTTATTTCTCATTTTCTAGCATTACACGCGTACATTTCGTATAAAACTTTTGTGATTATAATAATATATGTAGCTTTAAAAAATCATCTGTAATCTAGCATAAAATGTCTACCAACAGTATATACTGCCACATGGTAAGCGAAAGATTACATTTTGCAATTCTACCATTAAAAAGAAACTGGACAACGCAGAGAACGAAATAGAACGAGAACTTGATTTGGAAACGAACTTAGGTGGCGGATAAAGCATCTGATTTCTCGAAGTAAAGCAGAGAGCATTATAACGAAGTTGGCATATTGATAAAGAGTAAATATAACTAAATTCATAAATACTAATGTTCCAGTTTCAAATCGAGTTATTATTGTACAACGAAATAATAGACCTTCTAAAACAAACTTATAAACATACACCCTAACAGCAAATAAAAATATAACGATGAAATAAAAGTATTATTAAGTTGCCAATATCTTGAGAAGTCTAAAGACTGACAAAGTTGTATACACAATGGGGGATTTTAATACTACAATAGGACAAGACCGACGTAGTGACAGTCAGACCGTACGAACTGGCACGTTCTAACGATTGAGTTTAAGTTTTTAAAGCGCAGATTATGTACATGGAAATCACCAAAAGTCGATTCTATTAATCCCAACTCTACTAGAAACCAGGTAAACTATATTCTGATCAATAAGTGTTACGTAAATGCTGTTCAACGAGTTTTCGCTTATCCAGGGGCAGACGTTGGTTCGGGCCATATTCCTTTTGTAGCTAACATCAAAATGAGGTAAAAAAGATTTATAGTAAAAAATAGTTATAAAACCAAATATCCATAATCTTGTAATCAACAAAAATAAAGAACAAGTTATGCAATTTACGAGGGAACTGACTGAAGTGATTAGAAACCACAATAATAAATATAATAGTCGCGAGAGAAAAAAGTGTATGGCAAAATGGTTTATTTTATAAAATAAAGAAGACTCATCAAAAACAACACACAAGAATATAGACAACTGCAACATCACATAAACAAAGAAAAACGCCGTGCAAAAATTGGATGAGAGAATTATAGAACTTAATAACAAAACATGATTCGTTTAAAATACGTAAAAAAGCGAAATATATATCTGAGTTTTAAAAAAATAGTTTCTCATATATTAACAAACAACGCAAATCAAGCTATAATTGACAAAGCAAATTAATAAATACATAGGAAATCTATGTATTAGAACTACTCGGAGACATCAGAGATAACGAACTAGATCACGAATGCTATGTGAAAAGCCCAGAGATTACGCAATCATAAATACAATATGCCATAAAAAAACAAAGGCCAAGAAAGTTTCAGAAATTGACAAATTACTGTAGAAATTAATAGACAAAAATAACACACAATTATCAGGTAAAATTGTTTAACGTAGTCTGCAATACAGGAGAAATACCTCCAGACTGTCTCGAACCCCCAAAAAAGATAGATAGGAAATGCTCGGATTATCTAGTGATCAGCTTAATGCGAACAAGATCTAGAAAAAACAAAATTTAGATTTAGAAACTCATTTGGAACCAAAAAAGTTATATTTACTCTGACGGTCCTATTAGAGATATGCAAAGACCAAAGAAAATATATGTTTGCTTGCTTTGTGGACTTCAAAAAGGCGTTTGAGGGGGTATAACATACAAAATTAATTGATATGACATTTGTATTATCAAACATCTACCTTGAAATCAAACACCAGAGTTAATATGGGAAGCAAGTACACCATAAACTAAACATAACGAGGTGTAAGATTCTAAAGTTATTTAACTTATACTTAAATCATATCTTCAAAGTAGCACTCAAAAGTCAAATGTATGGTATAAAAACAAATGATAAACTTTTGAACGTTATTAGGTATACTGACGATACGGTCATTTTAACCGACACCGTGACAGGCCGAAAAGAACTTGTTACTAATATAAGCAAAGCAAGCGCAAACATACGTATAAAAATAAATGTGGGAAAAACTAAATCCATGGTTTTCAGTAAAGATAGGTATCATTGAGTTTAATTACAACGCAACAACCAACCAGTTCATGACATTGGCCTAAAGTAACATTTTTCAAAATGCAGACGACAATCTCAATCTCAAACTTAGGCAACGCACGGTAAAATGTTATATTTGGTCAGTAATATTAAACAAACTAGAGACATGGATACTTAAAACAACGGCAATAAACAATATAGAGACGTTAGAGATCTGGATTCGCCATCGTATACTCAAAAACCCTTAGACCTCTTACCAAATCAACCAACAAGTTCTGTGGAGAGCTCTAGTAGAACGAAAATTGCTCATAACAGTAAAAATGATACATATTTTAAAGGGCAACAAATATCATACACTTTAATTAACACTGAAAAGTAAGATAGAAGGTCGTAGAGAAGTGAAAAGAAAGCAAGCTCGTTGGATAAAGAAACTCCGAGAATGGATAGGGGTCCGAAACGCCGGAGAACTTTTTAGACTAGCAGAAAACCGAAACGCTTTCGCTGAAGTGATTGCCAATATTCGGGAAAATGAACATGATATATGATGATGATCATGACCAGAGAAAAGGAGCACACATTTCTCTGCAGGATAGTGAATGCAGATAATATATGGGTTTGCTACAAACAAATAAAAATAATAATAACGGGGGACTGGAACTCTCGAGTAGGCAGAGATGTGAATAGAGGGCTAGGATGTATGGGCGGATATGGAGAGGAAATAAAGAATACAAATGGAACTAAAATGATAGAATTCTGCCAGTTAAACGACCTATTGATAGGAAATACTTTCTGGGAACAAGAACTATAAGACAAGTACACGTTTGTGGCAGAGGAAAGACAGGCCAAAAGTATAATAGATTATATAACCTATACACCGGAATTAAGACATAGTATACAACAAATAATAACCGAGAAGAGGGCAGAACTAGGAACGAATCATAGATTAGTAAGAGCAACATGGAAAATACATAAGCCAAAAACAGAGAACGAAATAAAATTTATAAAGGTAAAGATAAATAAGCTAAAAGAAGAAGAATAAGACAGGATAAAATATCAAGAAGAAACAGACGAAGAGTTTCATAGACAAGAAATACAGAAAAGTGAGTGGGCAATGGAAGAAAGATGGAAAGTATTTAAAGAAGTAATATACTCAAAGGCAGTAAGTGTCTGTGGGATGACAAAAATAAATAGTAATAGGAAAAGAACAAACTGGTGGAATGACCAAGTACAAGAAGAAATACGGGAAAAGAAAAAGGCCTGGAGGAAATACATACAGACTGGACAGCAACAAGATAGAGGGGAATATAAAAATAGAAGAAATAAAGTAAAACAGGCAGTAAAAGAAGCTAAAAAGAAAAGCTGGAAGACTTTGGAAGAGAGATAAATAAAACATATAAAGATAATAATAGGATTTTCTGGGCCAAAATAAGAAAGATGAGAGCAAGCCAACGAAAAGAAATTAGAGGGATTAGAGATAAAAACAACCATATTACAACAGACAAAAAAGAAATAATGGAAGTATGGAAGGACTACTTCGAGCAGAAGTTTAAAAAGAAAGGAGACAATGAAGAAAGGAAATCAAATAGAGAAAGGGAAGAATCAGGGGAAGAAACAGAACAGATAACGAGAGAGCAACTAGAAAATTCACTGAAAAAGATAAAGATTGGGAAAGCAGGGGGCGAGGACAAAATAAACCCGGAAATGATAAAATGGATGGGAGAAAAGGATAAAGAATGGCTCTGGAAAATATGTGAGGAGGCATGGAGAACTAAGAAAATTCCAGAAGACTGGGAAAAGAACTTGATAGTTTCAATATATAAGAAAGGGGATCAGACGGAATGCGATAATTATAGAGCAATTTGTCTCTCCTCGGTGTGCTTTAAAGTATATACCAGAATTCTGGAGGGAAACTTAAAAGTGATAGAAAATAAACTAGAGGAGGAACAAGGGGCATTTAGGGCAAATAGGCAAGCTAATGACAACATATGCATATTGAGGAACATTATAGAACGAAAAATAGAGGAAGGAGATGAACTACTGCTTGCCTTTCTAGACATAAGAGCAGCTTTTGATACAGTTGAGAGAGGAAAAATATGGGAATGCTTAGAGGAACTGGAAGTGACAAAGGAACTAATAGAGGCCATCAGAAGTATATACAAAGTAGTTAGAGGAAAATTCAAATAGCTGGACTGACATCCGGGGAATTCAAATGGAGAGCGGCATAAAACAGGGCAATAGCCTAAGCCCACTACTTTTATAATAATAATGGATAAAATAGCAAAAAATCTAAAAGAAAAAACGAAAGGATTGGATATTATAATAGGATATAGAAACCTGGAACCAGTCAAGGTGAAAAGTTTAATGTATGCAGATGACATAGTCATAATAGTAGATACGGATAATAAATTACAAAAGCTAGTCAACATATGGGTAGAGGAAATAGAGAAAATGAAAATGGAGATCAACATTAAGAAAAGTAAAACAATGATAGTGAATCAAAACCAGGAGAGGGGACAAAATAGAGAAGTAAAGTGTAAAGGGCATAATATGGAAAGAGTCTCAACATTTGAGTATTTGGGAACAATAATAACAGATGATGGCCGAATAGAAGCAGAACTGAGTAACAGAATGAGGAGAGGGAATAGGATCTACTATGCATTACATAGAACGATATTGGGAAAAAAGGAGATAGACCAAAAAGTGAAATTAATGGTACATAATGCAATAACAATATCAACAGTATTATACGCCAGTGAAAATTGGACGATACAAACCAAACATGAGGGTGTAATAACGGCCATAGAAATGAAACACTTGAGAAGGATAGCGGATAAGACAAAGTTTGATAGAGTACGGAATGAGGAAATAAGAGAAACTTTACAACAGGAACCAATAGTGAACAAAATCAAAAAGAGACAGTTAACATGGTACGGTCATATACAACGAATGAAACCAGAGAGAATATGCAGAAAAGTGTTCGAAGCAAGAAGTGTAAAGCAAAGAAGAAAGGGAAGACCCAGGAAGAAATGGATAAGTCAAATCATTGAGGTGGGAAAAGCAAGAGGAAAGACAGTAAACGAAATGAAAAGTTTAACAAGAGACAGAAAAGAATGGAAGAAATGGGTTAAGGAGGACCGTGACGTATAAATCCGACGCTGGAAGGCATAAGGATAAGAGCGAAGAAGAAGAAGCTACAAACAAAAAATGCATATATTATCCAAACTCTCCCAATAAAATAAAAAACAAATCTAAAAATAGAGGCGATCTTATTCTAGGACAACAAAGGCATTTTATTAACAGAATAATATAGATTTGACACATATCATTATATCTTTAGAGTCATCAATTCGAAAGTCACAAAAAATTCACAAATCTTATAAACGCTTAACTGCATATCTTAGCGACAGCTTTTTTAACTGGTGGTACCATAAAACAAGTACTAAATTTGGATAGCAACTTTGTTGGAAATACTAACAATAGAAAGATAACTGCAAAGTTTTGTAGTATTACATTATTTGCTTTATTTTTGAGTTTTGGTTGGCCAATCAAAATTATTTTGAAAATAACCTTTTAGCAAAATATATTTCATATTTTCGGAGTTAGAATGTACATAAAGTATCTAAAATAGTATGTATATAATTATAAATTAAAATTAAGCAATTAGCTTGTGTTACATAATAGTGTCGAATATTTACTTTTATACGTTATATTGTAAAGTAAAGCGCTCTAAATGCTAATACAAGCAATTAAAACTTTTTCATTTTAGCACATTAAAAAAAAATTATTAACATCTGCACTTTTATTGTATAAATTTCTTCATTTTTGCCTTAAACGATCAACTAAACTGGAAAATCAGCGATTTTGCAGGCCCCTGATTGACTTGGGTTATTTATCTCCACTTGTCACAAAAGCAACAATTCATCACGATCTGCTCTCAAGCATTGTGGCGGCCTATCCCTGTTCGATTTCCAACATTATGCCCATTAAAAGCCCCATTCGCGCCCCCGGCTAATCTCCGAGAGTGCACGCCGAGGGCCTCGGTTCTTTGGCGCTTCCAGATTTTTTAGCGCCGCTGAAAAGCAAAGTCCTCAGCTGTTGCCCTTTTGATTTTTGCCCGGAACGCTAGCATCAGCTGCGCGGAATCGCCCGGAAATGGGAAAGCCACTCAGTGTAATTACCTATTGTGCCGAGCGTAGAAATTCCCTCTGCCTCAAAAGCACACGGCTGGGATTAATTGTCTTGTGCTCCTAGACAGCTGTCCTGGCTTAAAATGTCTGATTATTACTTACTTGTGAAGTGCATGTTTTACATGGTTTAGAATTACCTGCTGGGTGGTTATATTATTTTAGTGACTTGTTTATTATCTACGTAAAAATATATATTTAAACAATATAATTTATAACTTTAAAAATAAAAAACAATTATCTCACAGACTCATTTATAAGATTGTTGTAATCATAAAGCTAAGTTTTTAATTTTTTAAACTTTTTAAAGCCAGAAGCTCATATATTAGAATGCAAAAACTATTCAAAAACCGAGATTTAAATATCGAGATAAAAATAAGACTGTTAAGGTGTTACATATTCTCAGTCTTGTTATACGGAGTAGAGTCCTAAACGTTGACTGCAGCTACAATGAAAAAGTTAGAGGCATTCGAAATGTGGCTATATAGACGTTTATTGAGAATACCATGGGTTGATCATGTGACAAATGTGGAAGTTTTACGCAGAGTTAACAAAACAACTGAAGTAATAAATACAGTTAAAATCAGGAAATTACAATATCTTGGACACATTAGCAGAAATGAAGAACGTTACGGCTTACTTCAACAAATACTTCAAGGCAAAGTAGAAGGAAAGGGACCTGAAGACCACATTTCATGGCTCAAAAACTTAAGATCTTGGTTTTCGATGACGACCACTGGACTTTTTCGAGCAGCTGTTAATAAAATAAAAATCGCCACATTGATCGCAAACATCCGAAACGGATAGCACGAGAAGAAGAAGAAATTTATTTAAACAATAAATATGAAATAATTTTTATAAATAATTTTACTGTAATATGCATTTACTCTTGCAAGACACAAGCAACACTTAAAATTGCACCATACGTTCGGCTGCAGACGTAATGAAACTGTCAGGTAATAATTTACGAGAAACTTTCAAAAAGTGCTAGAGTTATGAAAATACAGGAAAAGCGTTTTATGCAGCAAAATATCCGAAAGCTTTTCCAGCTTGAGTTCTGTACGCTAAGTTATGCTGCGTCACCAGTTATCTTAATTTATACTCTTCCTGCAGCGTAAGCTGAAACCGAAAAGGGTACGAATGTAGGAAGCAAGTGGCTAAAGATAAGTTATGCAACAAGGCCGACGAAAGATGTTGAATTTCTTAAAATAACATTAATTCGCTTGGGGTATTTTATTTTTGTTTAATCCATCTATCATTCTTAAAAACTATTAATTTTCGTATATCTATTCACTATTACATTTATATAATTATACTGATACATCATAAAAACATCTATTATTGCAACCCATAAAAGTAAAAACATAAACAGAAATATTAGCAAAACTAAAAAAAATATTTAAACTTAAATTAACAATAAACAAATGCTTATAAAAAATTATTTTAGACAAAACTGAAATAATAACAAAGAAAGAACTGGACATATCTTTTGAAATGAAGATTAGTAATTTTTTTTTGATAACCTGCTCGGTAGCAGTCTCCTATAATAGGTTTTTAACTTTTATGTGCCTTTGAGTAAATAGGACTTATGTACTAAATTTTAAAACTACAACTAGATAATAATAGCTTTAAAATCTGGCAGACAGATCATTGGGTATGTGTCTCTGTAATCTCCTCTTGATTATAAGCTGCTCTTGGAGATTCATTGCCAAATCAATTAGGGTGATCATTAAGTCTAGCACTGTGATAAACACTGAAGCGTTTGCCCTTTTTGACAGTTGAGATTTTAAGGTCATTGCGTATAACTGTGTTGGGTACGAACCAGGATGCGTTCACTATCATTCGCAGCACTTTAGCTTGAAATCGTTCGAGGATTTCTATGTTGAATGTGAATGCTCTTCCCCAGAGTTGGGTGCCGTAAGACTAGGTTGGTTTAATTATCACTTTGTACATCAGGAGTTTAGAGTTGCCTCTTACCATCCAACACATTTTGGAAAACATTAGCCTTAACTGTTAATTTTAGTAAAAATATGTTTACTTTAGCTTAATCTTTTGTCGAGATGCAGTCCTAGATATTTAACTTTATCCTGTTAGGATAGCTAGCGGTTGGTTATCTATGTAGACCGGAGGCCAGTTACTTCTTCTTGTAGTGAAAGTCACGTGGGTAGACTTGGTTTTGTTTATTTTCATTCTCAATTTTTTGCCAGTTTTGGATTTCTGTTAGATTGGTTTGCAGCAACTGTGTAGCTATTTCTGGGTTACTATCAAAGTCTAGGATCTTGGTATCATCTGCAAAGACTGCAGTTATGACATTTGGTCTAATAGGAAGATCTGCGGTATATAATAGTGGTCCAAGCACGCTGCCCTGAGGTATATTAGCTTTTATGGTGAAGTCCCGTATACTTATTGTCAGTTTCAGCTTGACGAGGGACTGTCGATTTTGCAGGTAGCATTTGAAGATGACAAGGTAATTTAGAGGAAGAAGTACGCAACTTAAATAACAGTCCAACATGTCAGACTTTAACATATGATAAGCCTATGATATGCTGAAGAACGCTGCAGAGCAGTATTGTTTGTTTTTGTAGCTTACACTAATCTTCCCAACGTTCAGTTATGGCATCTGTCCAAAGTCAAATTAGTGAGCAGAAATTGATTCGTTGGTCTCAATTTTATTGATATATATCAATTATTGGTAGTAGTCTCTTTAGTAGCAACTTTTCGAACACTTTGGATACTACAGGCAGTAGACTGATTGGTCGATAGAAATTTAATTTATTTGGTGGTGTACCGGGTCTAAGAATTACAATAATTTGAGCTGCTTTGCACTGAGCCGGAACGTACTCAATGTGCATAATAACATTAAAGAGATGTGTGAGGCATTTTATTCCGAAGGAGGGTAATTCTTTAAGTACCTTTCCAGTAAGTTGGTCATATTCCGGTGCTTTCTTTATGTGCAAGGTTGTAGTAACCTCCTCAATCTCAGTTGCTTTAAAGCTTTGTTCTGGTATTTCCAGTTGGAAGAGGGTTTCTAGGAGTTGAGTTAATCTATTATTACCTTTAAGCCGGTTTTCTGAGAGATGCGGTTGAAATATCTGTGTTAGATGTTCTGCAAAAGCACAAGATTTTTCTTGTTTACTTTTTACTCAGGTTCCATGGCTCGTTCTAAAGCAAAGACACTTTTGTGGTTTGCTTTAATTTTTTAGTTGTTCGACAGAAACAATACTCAGTAGTGTCAGTGGGTGTAAGGCCTTGTAGAAAAGTTTGTATGCATTTATTTTCATTGCTGTTTAACAGATGCTTAAGCTGCATTGAATAAGCGTTTGCTTTTAGGCGTTCTTAACCTGTGCCATTGTCTACGAAGGTTTCGTTTTTCCAGAATTTTCGGCTTAATTGACACAGGACAACTAGAGGATTTGAAGGTTTGTGTTTGTTTTGGTGTTGCATTCTCCGCTCATTTTATTGTGTTGTTAAAGTATGTAACTGCAGATTCAAAGTCGTCTTCAGTTTTAAGGGTAACACTCAAGGTCAGCTTGCTGTTAACTAGTCGTTTAAATTCGTCCCAGTCTGTATGCCTTTTGCTTACACTTAGTTGTTTTTGAACGCTTATCGATCTTGATAATTAGACAATAACTGGAAAATGATCTGAAGACAAATCAAAACAGCGAAGTCTTGTGGGATATCTATTGTGACGCAATAGTCCATCAAATCTGATAGTTTGTTCCGGTCACTTAGAAGGTAGGCTCGCCAGTAGATAGGTGCTTTAAGTTATTTCTTTCAATTGTTTTAAATAGCTCACGTCCTTTGGGCGTTATAATTCTGGACCCCCATATAGTGTGTTTGACAGTATAGTATCCTCCAGCAAAAAATCGATGTCTCAGGATGTTATATTGATCTTGTTCTTGTTTGATTCTATATTTGGAAGGGAAGTGGAAGGGTAAAATAATTAAATGACCAGTGGGATCTTCTGTGGTCACATTTGTTGTTTGCAAGTAATTTGTACAGTAGCTATTTATTTGATGATGTTTAATTGTGTTTTTAATTGATAATAGATGTTCCTACTCTGGCAGTGTCGTCTGAATAATTTGTAAAGTTTTTCGTTGTAAAGTGGGTTTCAGAAATTATCATAATGTCAATATTATGATGTAAATTTTTTTTTGTGTTACGTTTATTATGCAATCTGTTAATATCCAAAAACAATAAGCATAGATGTGAATCAGTACAGAGCATGGTAGAGATGTGTTTCAATGATCACAAACTCTATATATTAATTATCCATTTTTTAATTACGTATCTTCTAATAGTCTAAAGCCTGGGGCTCAAGACTAACCAATCCGAAAGGGCGTAACCTACTCAGAGCAATACAAAATATCAACCGGAGAACCCACCTATTGGCCTACAGATACAAATAAAATTCCGGAATTATTAGACTTCGCTTTTTCCCGCGGCATAGCAAACACATACACCAAAGTGGAATCTAACTATGACCTGTCCTCAGATCATACTCCCATTCTAATTACCTTAAGCACATCCATTATTACCAGAGAACCATCCCCAAAACTCTGCAACAAGAACACCAATTGGGACCTCTTCAAAAACACATTGGATCACGAGATTAATCTAACTATCCGAATTAAGGACGCCTATGACCTAGACGAAGCAACCCAATATTTAACTACAATGATACACCCAGTGAAATAAACACCTGCTCGGCAGATATTAATATCCCTCGTCATATATAGCAACGAACTAAACAAAGGCCAGACAAGACCATATATAATAAACTTACTCATCAACTCTACACTGAACTACTAAAAGCCCGGAACGACACCTTTCAGCATTACATCACGAATCTTTCAACTATTGATCATACGATATGGAAGGCAACAAAAAAATGTAAAAGGCCAATAGCACCGATACCTCCAATCAAAAAGTCCGATGATACATGGGCCAGATCAGACAAGGAAAAAGCTGATTCATTCGCAGACCATCTTGCTACTGTATTCTCATCACGACAACCGGTGGGAAACAACGATGACACCGACATTTCCGCATTCCTTGACGCGCCCTGCCAAATGTCCTTACCTCTGAGACCATTCTCACCAGCCGAAGTAAGACAGCAAATTAAATTAGCAAACCCACGTAAAGCACCTGGTTACGACCTAATTGTAGGAGATGTATGGCAAAACCTCCCTAGAAAAGCCCTAGTGTTACTTACAACCATCTACAACAGGAGTCTACGACTCTGCCACTTCTCCACTCAGTGGAAACATGGTATAATCATTACCCTTATTAAACCTGGCAAATCTCCTACGCAACCCTCCTCCTACAGACCCATCAGCCTTTTACCACTCATGTCAAAAATATTCGAAAAACTGCTCCTCACGAGAATCCATGAAACTGTCGACCTACATGAAATTCTCCCAAACTACCAGTTTGGCTTCCGGCAGCATCATTCTACTATCCACCAAGGGCACCGAATAGTTAACAGCATTATGGAGACTCTAGAAACCAAGCGCGTCTGCATAACTGTATGCCTAGACATAAACAGGCTTTCGACAAAGTATCGCACAAGGGCCTGTTATACAAAATAAAACTCTATTTTCCAAATCAGCTGTACCTCATACTAAAATCATATCTAACCCAGAGGACTTTCCAAGTTAAAGTAAATAACACAACTTCCGAATACCACGAAATTACATCTGGAGTACCGCAAGGTAGCGTACTGGGACCGCTGCTGTATCTCCTATATACTTTCGACACGCCTTTAACTGACGATACTGTACTTGCAATGTTGGCCGATGATACAGCTATCCTCTCAATAGACGAAAACCCAATAACTGCAGCAGCCCATCTACAAACACACTTAGCCATCTTGCAAAACTGGTTTACAAATGGAGAATTACAGTCAATAGCGACAAATCCTCGCAAATCACTTTGACAAATAGACGTATTGCAAGCCCACTAAACAACATCAACAGTACTCCTATACCTCAGAAGACGGACATCAAATATCTTGGACTACACTTAGACCATAAGCTCACCTGGAGCATTCACATCAAAGCCAAACGAAAACAAATAGACCTTAAAATTAAACAAATGCACTGGCTCTTCCCAACTCTCACTGTCAAACAAACTACTGTTATATAAAAGCATCATGAAACCCATCTGGACATATGGTATACAGTTGTGGGATTGCGCTAAAGCCTCCCACACAAAGATCCTGCAACGAAGCCAATCAAAAATCCTTCGCAAAATTGCTCACGCCCCGTGGTACATCTCTAACGAAACCCTTCACACAGATCTAGGAATTCCATACGTAGCCGCAGAGATACAGAAGCTTGCTCGAACATACACGAACCACCTGACAGGACATAAAAACCAACTAATAGAACAGCTCTCTACCCAGCCAACCATCACCAGACGATTAAAACGAAATTGGCCACAAGACCTTCCAGTGTAACTATCCAGAATAACTTAGTGTTTAGCCTACGGGGACATGTTATAAAATTATAAATTATAAATAATTTACTTATTACTCCTGTGAGAGTAGATTGTAAATAAGCAACAAATAATAATAAAAAAAAATCTTCTAATAAAATTTAAATGGAATGATGGTGTTATTTTACTCAACAATGGTGTTACAATAATAACAGTGGGTATGAAAGTGCCTATTTTTATGAAGCTTAAAACTTAGATTACCTATGAACGATCTCACTAATCGTGTACCAGGTCTAATGGCGTTTTTCGTTTTAACCTTCTAGTCTGCTGACTGTTGTCTAATAGGCTTATCGCTAGTGGGTTTGGATGCACTTCGAGACGCTGTAAGTATCTTAAACTACACTTTGTAATCACCTCTCTCACGGAAAGCACTTCTAAATCGTGGTAAATGTCGTTATTGTTTACAAACCAGGGCGCATCTATTATGGCACGAAGAACTTTCGATTGAAATTTCTCTATGATGGCAGTATTAGAGTTTGAGGTTGTCCCCCAAAGCTGTAACCCGTAGGTCCATATTGGTTTGAAGATTGAGTTATACGCTAATAATTTGTTGGGTAAAGATAACTGTGACTTACGTCCAAGGAGCCAGTAATGCTTGCGAAATTTTGTGCCTAGCTGTTTCCGCTTTTTCCATATGTGGGTTTTACACGTCAAACTCTTATCTAGGTGCATACCTAGATATTTTACGTTGTTTGCCGTGGGCACTATTTGATTACATATCGTTACCGGGGTTGCTTATCCATGGCATTTCGTAAATACAATGTTTGTTTACTTCGTTTCGTTAATTTTAATGCGCCATTTCTTTGTCCATGATTCTATTGGATTTAAGTTATTTTGTAGTAGCCTATGTGCTTCTACCGGATCAGGGCTAGTTGCTAATATTGCAGTGTCATCCGCAAATGTTGAGGTCGTGACACTTGTGTCTGTCGGGAGATCTGCAGTATATAAGAGGTAGAGTATTGGCCCTAAAACGCTGCCCTGTGGTCCCCCCCTTGTTATTGGGTACAACGTTGTTAGTTCATTTTCGTATCTCACCCGGAACAGCCTTTCTTGCAAGTAGGATTTGAGGATGTTTACATGGCTTCTGGTAAATTCTGCTTTAACTTATATAGTAATCCTTGATGCCAAACCTTGTCGAAGGCTTGGCTGACATCGAGGAATACAGCCTTTTTCTTCATAAGTTTTGTTTATTATATCTACAACCCGGTGCACTTGTTCTATCGTGCAGTGTTTCCCTCGGAAACCGAATTGGTGATCTAGAATAAGGTTTTTTTCGGAGACGACTTTCATCAATCTTTTTGCCTGTAGTTTTTCCAAAAGTTTCGACATTATTGGCAAGAGACTAATTGGTTGATACGAGGTAGGGTCGTTAGGTTTTCCTGGCTACTGATTGAATATTACTTCCGCTGTCTTCAATTATGCAGGGAAGTATTTTAGTCGTAGTACTGCATTGAAGAGTTGAGTCATCATAACTATTCCTTTGTGCGGTAGCTCTTTTATTACTTGGCCAGTGATCAGGTCATAACCAGGTGCTTTCTTTGAATTTAGTTCTTTTTCAATTATGTTTCTCACCTCTTTTATTGTGATATGTGCTACCGGTTCGCTAGGTTGTTCTGGTCTGTCCAGGTATTTGTTGATTTCTTCGTCCGTCTGAATGTTACTTGAGGGCAATAGTTCGAAGACTCTTTTTAAATGTTCCGCAAAGGTTATTGCTTTGCTCCGATCAGTTTTTGCACATTCGCCATTTGGCTTTCTTATGGGTGGAGTATATTCGCGTGGTTGTTTGAGCCTTTTTGTAGCTTTCCATAATGCATAATCGGATGAAGCCGTTTGTGTCATATTTTCCAGGTATTCTTTAAATGACTGATTTTTGAGATCTATTAATAGTTGTTTTAGTTGGCTTGTTGCCCTGTTGAGGTTCGTTTTATATTGCGGATTTCGTGTTTGTTGCCAAATTTTCTTAAGCTGTCTTTTTTCGACAATTTTCTCGCGAATGTTTACCGGTTAATTTGTCTTTTTCTGTTTTCGAGTTTGCGTTGGTGTTGCTTCCCATGCCGCTTCTTGAATTATTGTGATACAGGTTTTTATTTCTAATTCAAGTTCTTCCCTTGTTTTTAATGATACCTTAGTGTTAATGTTACCCTCTACTATTTCTTTAAAGAGTCCCTAGTCTGTTTTACGGTTATATAATTTTATGGGTTGTTCTTTCTGTTGTAATGCCGAGTAAATAGTCACTATTACGGGAGTATGATCCGAAGCAATGTCCTCATTTGATTCAATGCCTAGGTATCCGTTAGAAATTCCCTTTGTTACAAAGAAATCGAAGCAGTCTGGTAACTTACTTAAATCCGCCGGCCAGTATGTCGGTTTATACGTGGATAAGTGACCCAAGTAGAGTTCCTCCATTACTTCGTAGAGCACTCTTCCTCTTCCTGGTGCTGATGGTCGTGATCCCCAACTAGTATGCTTTGCGTTGTAGTCGGCTCCTTCAAGAAACCTGTTCCCCAGTTGATTATAGTAGTCTACAAATGCTTCTTTATTTGCTGGATAATTAAGTGGACAGTATGCTGCGGATATTGAAATCTGTCCATGCCAATCTTCTACGGCAATACTTGCTGCTTGAAGGTATGGTTTCTCGATTTTATGTAGCATATGATGTTTAATGCCATGTCGTATAATTATTGTCGCTCCAGCTCTGGCTCTCCTTTCTGTATCCGGGTGGACTACGTAGTGTGGTATTTTGAAACTAGTATTCGAAGTTAAATGTGATTCTGATATTAGCAGAAATGATGTAAAATAAATGCTTTTAATTTATCTGTGTGTTGTAGCCAGTCGTTGGCGTTTCACAAAGTCATTTGAAGCAGATTATCCATTAATTAAGTTTAGCAATCACAGTTGTAAGAAGGTTTAACGTGGTACCTATTTCTTCGAATAGGCCATTCATCATATGTTTTAGCTCTTGCATATCTCTGCATTGTTAGAGGGGTTGTTGCATTTGCAGCATATTATTGAGAGTGTAATTTTGTTGTTTTTGTTCTTGGGTTACCGCCGTATAAGTTACTCCAGGTTTGATTTGTTGCGGTGGAGTGTATATTTTCGAGCGAAGCGATGGGAATTGCTTTTTCTGCAACTCTTTGCAGACGGTGCAACTCTTATAATTCGCATAATACACAGCGAACGTCCCTAGATTTCGTTTTTTTGAAGCACTGGTCTGTAGTATGGTCACCGGCGCGTTTAACGCATCTTGGTTTTTGGTAACAGAAATTTTTGGTGCACCCGTATTTTTGCCACTTTGCACATTGTATTATTTCTCTTTTCTTCTTCGGGGGTTCAAATAATATTTTGCACTATTGCAAGTGTTCCACGTTATAAATGTTTTTATTGTTAGGTGTCGGTTTTAGTTCCGCAAAAAAACATGGGAAGCCATATTTTTGTTCTATATTGTTTGATATTTCAAATGTTTGTTTCTATGTGACCTAGTTTCTCTATTTTAGATTTAATGTCGTTGCAACCGATGGAACACTGCAGATTTCTTAGAACATCTTTATAGCTTCTTTTGTTAGACTTCGATAGCTAAAAGGGAAGCCTAATGAAATCGGTGCGAACGTCTGTCTGTCTGCCTGTCCGTCGCGACTTCCAACTCGAGAACTAGTGAACCTAAAGACATAGGGGGGGGATTCTTTGAAAGCCTATGGCCTACCGGGTTTACATCCACGAGCTGGCATAGGTGGAATGTCCTACAATAATGTATGTATGTATGCCGTAATTCCTCCTGGGAGGTATCATTGGCGCCCTTTCATGGGCTTTTTAATCCTTTTTGGCTGGATTAGTGCCTTTAGTTGTGATTTCCGTTTCATATGTCCTTGCTTGATTTTGCTTTTACTACTATTTTCTTCCATTCCTTCCTGTTGGTCGCGGTCCGTCTCCAATTTACTACGTTCATTCTCCTTAAATCTCCCAATACTTCATCCTTCCATCTATTTTTGGGGTTTCCTCCTGGTCTTGTCTGTTCTGGTTTCCACTCGGTTATTGTCTTTATCATTCTATTTGTATCCGTTCTTTCTATATACTCTAGCCATCTTATTCGCTGTGCTTTTATTTCCCTGACAATGTCTTCTCCTTTCAGTTCTTCTTCTATTTCCTTATTCATTTTTATTCTATATTCGTTGTCTCCCATTTTCACTGATCCTAGGATCTTCCTCATAATTTTTCTTTCGAGAATACGCAGTTGTTTCTCCTCCTTTTTCATCATTCTTATCGACTCTGCTGCATATATTATTGTGTGTCTTATTAGTGTTTTGTATACTCTTATTTTTGTTGTTTTCGTAATTTTCCGGTCTTTCAGTAATGGTTTATATATGTTGAATAATTTAAACCCTCGGTGAATTCTTACTTTTATATCCTGGTCTCTGTTATTTTTGTTGTTTATTTCCGTTCCTAGGTATGTGAATGTTCTCTCAAATTTGTGACTTCCGATTTTATATTGGTTTTGGTTATCCCCATTTATTGTAAGACCTCTTGCGTTTGCTTCTGTTTCGATTGTGTTAAGTGTTTCTTGTAGTTTAGTTTTGCTTCTTGAGAGATTACTAAATCATCCGCATACGCCAAATTTGCATCTCTTTGTTCACAATTGTGCCTGTTTGGTCTGTTTTTCGTATGATGTTCTCTAGTGTTATGTTGAATAGGTTGGGTGATAGTGCATCTCCTTGTCTTACCCCTAAGTTGGTTTCAAAATATTTTATGTCCCCTTCTTGTAATTGTACTGTCGCTTCTGAATTATCCATCGTCATTGTAGTTAGTCGCATTAGTTTCGATGGTATTTGGATTTCTCTCATATCCTCTAATATTTGTGGTCTTTTAATTTGGTCAAAAGCTTTTTGAAAGTCTATGAATAAGAAATGTAATTCGATATTGTATTCGTAGGCTTTTTCTATTATTTGGTTTATGATATGTATGGCGTCTACTGTTGATCTGCCTGGGCGGAATCCACATTGATAGTCTCCAATTTTATTTTCCGTGTGGATACTTAACCTCTATTGTAATATACATGTGAAAATCTTGTATGTTGTGTTGAGGAGCGTGATTCCCCTATAGTTACTGAATATTTCTGGGTCGCCTTGTTTATATATCAGTATGATTCTTCCTTTTTTCCAGTCTTTTGGCATCTTCTCTTCATTCCAGATTGCTGTTATTAGTTTGTGTATTGTTTTGTGCAGTTCTTTCCCTTCATATTTTATCATTTCTCCGTTTATTTCATCTACACCTGGGCTTTTACCATTTTTAATTCTTTTTATAGTTTCTTCCACTTCCTCATAGGTTGGTTATTTGTCTATGTATTCATTTCCTTCATTTACCATTTCCCTTTGCTCTTCATCTTCTTCACTGAATACTAGGCTTTGATAATATTTTCTCCATATATCTTTAATTTTTTTCCTTCATAGTATGTTTGTCCTTGGTTATCTTTCATTCCTCTTCATTGATTGGGTAGTTTCTTCTTGTCTTTTTTATGTTTTTGTACATCTCTCTAGTACAGTTGTATCTTCTATTGGTTTCTATTTCCTCTATTTCTTGAACTATCCATTCTCTTTTTTTCGTTTTAAATAGTTTGTCTGCTTTTTTCTTTATCTCTTTATATTTTTCGTGGTCTTCGTTCTTTCCTGTGTTTATCCATTTCAATCTAGCGCCTCAATTTTTGTTTATTTCTCTATCACATTCTTCATTGAACCATATTTTGTTTTTTTTATTTTTTCTGTGTCCTATGATTTTTGCCGTTATATCCGTTATGCATTCTTTAATGTTTTTCCATTCATTTTCGATTTCTTCTGGTGCTCTCTCTTTTGGTTGGGTTATTTTTTGTTCAATTCCTTCTATATATTTTTCCTGGTTTCCATATTGTTTAATTTTTCAACTGCCCATTTTCTTCTTTGATTAATTTTCTCCCAATCTTTTGTTATTTTTTGCTTTAGTTTTGTTATTACCAACAAGTGATCTGTGTCTGCGTTGGCACCTCTGAAGGTTCTGACATCTTGTACAGCTGTTGCTATGTTTTTTGAGACTAACATATGATCTATTTGGTTGCCCTTGTTTCTTCCGGGTATAAGCCAGGTTTCCTTATGTTCTCTTCTGTGTGGGAATTTGGTGCTACTTATTACTAGGTCTGCTGCTGCCGAATAATTACATAGTTTTAGTCCATTGTCATTTGTCTTCTCATGGATAGTGTGTTTGTTTGCAACCCCTCTGAGCGATTCTTCTTTCCCCACCATTGCATTAAAGTCCCCCTGTACCATAAGGATGTCTTGTTTTTTTATTCCACCTGTTATTTTTTGTAGTTCTCCATGAAATTTGTGTTTTTCCTCCTCCTTGGCTTCTTCCGTTGGTGCGTATACATTAATGATAGTGATATTTTTTGGTTTCCCTTTAATTCTTAGTGTTGATATTCTTCCATTCACTGGTGTAAATTTCATTATTGTTTGCGTTGACTTTTTTGCTACCATAAAACCTGTTCCACTCTTTCCTTGGGTTTCTTCTCCTGAGTATACTATTGTAAAATTTGCATTGCTAATTTCTCCCCTTCCTTTCCACCGAATTTCCTGTAATGCTAATATGTCTAATTTGTATTTTTCCATTTCTTTCGCTATTTGTATTATTTTTCCAGGGATTAATAGTGTTTTTATGTTCCACGTGCCTATTTTTATAATATTTTTCTTTTTTGCATTTGTTTTTTCTATTTTTTGTTACTTTAGTTTGGTTTGTATTTATCTCTAAATTACTATGTCCATTTCCATTGCGTTTCGTTGCCTTTATTTCCGTCCGGTTTTTTTTATAGCTAGTTTTTTAAGTTTTTTGCGTAGTGCTCTACATATGTGAGTTTGCCGATTGTTTTGTTCATTTTTTTCTCATCCCGTTCAGCTACTGTGCTTGTTGTTTGTTTCGGGTCGTTTCCTTTTGTACGTGGTGCAGGTAGGCTTTGTGTCCAGAGTCTGTTCTTCTTGGGCACTGCCCCTTTGGTAACTACTGTTTTCGTTGTTTGATCTGTCTCTTCGTCTGTTGACCTCTCTCTTTTCTTGGAGTCCTTCATTCTTTTATTGTCTGTGTTCCCTTCTTCTTGTTCTACCTCACTTTCTTCTATTTCGCTTAGACACATTATCTCTTCCTGCTTCCATTCCTCTCCATTTATGATTAGTTTATCCTTTTTATGATGGCTTTCATTCCTTTTTTTCTAGCGTCTATCATGTGAGGCAATAATATTCTCCTTGCTTCTCTTGTTTTTTGTCCATATCTTTCTTTATCCATATTTCCGTTCCTTCCAACTTACTTAACTTTCTCAGAAATTCTGTCCTTTTTATTCTTGTTGTCAGCCCCACTTTAATAGGTCTATTTTTGTTGATTTTTGGGTCTCCTATTCTGTGCAGGAAGTCTATTTCATGATCCTGCAAATTTATTTCTATTCTGTGTACCAAGTCTAGTAATATTTGTTTTATCTTTTCCGTGTTTTCGTTTCCTTCCTCTGGGATTCCGAAAATTACAATGTTCTTTCTTCTTACTTCTTCCTCCAGCATCTGAATCTTTATTTCTTGTTGTTTTATTATATTTTCTAACTTTTTTATTTTTGCTCCGCTTTGCTTAACACTCTCATTCGTATTGTCAATTTTTCTCTCCATTGTTATTAATTTACGCATTATGTGGGCTAGCGTTAATTCTGTTTCTGTGTTTTCCTCTGTTCCTTCCATCTTCTTTCTTACTTTGATGCGTTTCAGATTAAAAAGTTGGCAACTTTATTATTTACACTGGCGGACTCCTTCTTTTGTTACACCGTCCACTTTGTTTTTGGTTGTAGTTTGTCCTACACCGATCGCTTGTTTTTCCCGTAGTTGGAGCGAATTTCCCGTATTTATTACCACACCCGCGTTTTCACTTTTTATTAGCTGTTTTTTTCTTACACTATGTTCTTTGTTTTTATTTTAGTTGCAGCCTGGTAAGTTAGTTTTTAGATATTTCACTTAACCGTTGATTTATTCCAATAGTCCTTAACCCTGACCTGTCCGTTTCACTTATTTTTCGCTGCACCGCGACAAGCGCGCGCGGCCTCGGTTGACCCGCGTCGATGGGCTTCCTCTTATCAGCGCAGCAGCCGTTCGTATTATATTTGCTTTGTTCAATACTTATGTGTTAATCCTACCTTATTTGATGTTTATTTCTTTCTTACAGTTTCTTTATTTGTTATATTTACTCACTTTCACTAATTATTTGGCACTTTAACCTATCAAAACGTAACAAACTATTCAACCATAAATCACAACTGTCACTTTTCCTTTCACCCGTCCTACAATAATGCAATAAGGATTTTTAGCGGACCCAGCTTTCAATATGTCATTCCTTATATCTTTTGATCAAGGCAGCTCCAAGCTGGAGCTTCTATTTCTGACATCTGTCACGCCTTAAAATTTTTAATCTGTGATAGATAGAGACATACGTTTTCAGCATTCAACTAAGGACCATAAGTCAAATCCAGACACGCAACTTTTTGTTTATGTATGCCCCGAACATTGGTGGAAAAGAAGTTTTTTTATTTGAATATGTGAAATTCAGTTTGCTTTTCGTTCAGAGCTTTTATGATTATATCAAAACATTCAGCTGTTTTAGGTTGAACTTGTATCCAATAGTTCCGCGACAGCTTTTATTTCGTATTGCTCTTTGGCAATTTCTTAAAATAAATGAACGAAAGAGAATTGTTATATTTTTAGCCCCACTTACAAATCTATGTGAAAAGGACGTTGAGTCAAGCTAGTATTTACTTGCTTTGCTATGCTTAGCGGCCATTTTGACATCATTCTGAAAAGTCTCTTTTATGTGAGACTGTAGTCCATTTATTATTGTCTGTTTGAGAGGAAGACATTGTAGATTGGGTAATGTGCATTGGTTGGTAGGGTTTTGAGTATAGCATTTATTGTGGATGTGCAAGGAAATTACTTAATATTTGAGATATTAGTTGTATATTTGAGTTTGGTCTGGTGCTATCATCGTTGTTGGTAGAACCATTTGAGGCTATCTCTGCTGGTAGGACATAACGGTCCTCAAGTCTGGATTTTAATTCCAGTGTCTGACTCGATGCAGTGGTCGTGAATGTTTCGCTTTATAGGATCAGGTGGTCTACGAATGGCATTTTAAATAGCAGGTAAAGCGTTTTGGGCACTAATATATTGGAGCGCTGCACAGGTCCGCTTAATCCAAAATACAAACGCAAAAGAGTGTCAAAATTTTTTCCACGCGTTTGGGATTATATATTTTTAGAAAATTATACATTTGGTCTTTCTATAAAAATTTACCTTGTATTCTATAGTTGTGATTCCTTATACTTTTTTTAATTGCTTGTAGTTATTGTTATTAAAGATTGGCCGAATTCTAATTCTTGTTTCGGATCTATTTTTTTATAACAAATATTATGCCAGCTCAGCATAAACAAATACACAATTATTATTAATTTACGTGGAAATTATGTAAAGTGTTAGTCAATTGTTACTGTTTAATAAACTTATTCAATTTTTCTTAAGTCTAGTGTGAATTGATTTACTTCCAATGTTGTAAAACTTATCTCCAATTACATTCATTAATATTGTCATAAAACTGCTTGGTGGTTTTGGTAATAAACAGTTGGACTGTAGATTTGAGTTTCTCTGTGAAGTTGCGAATTACAAATATACCATTCAGCTTTGGTAATTATGCGTATTACTTTGTTTTGCAACACTTGAAGTTTGTGTATATTTGTTTTGAATGTGGCGCTACAAAAACTGCTACCATAGATAAATATGGGCCTTATTATTGAAGTGTAAATTAATATTCTACATGTGATTTTTAGAGATGATTTTTATTGGGTACAACATATGCAATCTTGCGTATGACTCTCATAACTTTTTGTTGATATGCAGGCTCCATTTTATTTATCTGTTCAAGTGTATGCCTAGTAGTGCACTATCTTTTGGATTCCATTTGATTGCGGTATTGTTAATAGTTAAATTTTGGGGATTTGTAGGTTGACGTAGCGTAAAGATTTTTGATTCACACTTATTAGCGTTAACGGTGATTTGCCAATTCTGAAACCACTAGTTAAGATGGTCTAGACCTGTTTGTAGATTGATGGCTGTTGTGCTGACGTCGTGATTTTGGGTGATAATCGCAGTGTTATCTGCGTACATTGCCATGCTGAAGCCAGATAGTATCGAGATGTCGTACATGTAAATATTGAACAATAATGGTTTCAAGATTGATCCTTGCAAGACACCGGCTCAAATATGATAAGTCTGCGAGGTGAAGGTGTTTACTATAACTAAGAAGGTCTTATCCATTAGAAATGTTTTGATTGTGTGTGTTAAATAAGGGGATTTATTTATCGTTATCAATTTATGAATAAGTCTTTCTGTCCAAATGCGATCAAACGCTTGTGATACATAAGATATAAACGTGTGCAAATTGTTTTCAAAGTCTTTGTGAATTGCTAAATCCAAGTGATTATGTTATGGGTCTCTAAGTGATTGCTAAGTTGTGTATTAATATTGTTGTTTTTTCCAAATAGTGGGGAAGTATCTTACCCTCAAACAAGCATTGAATATCGCTATTGTGAGAAGTAAGTTTTTTTTTTAATTAAGAGAAGATCTGATCCAAGCGATTTCTTAAATTTAAGTTTTTTGATGTGTTGTTTGATTTATGTTGAGAAACTGGTTTAATAATATTGTGTCAGTACAGATTATATACTTTTCTGTTAGTTGGACTTCATTTGTGGCGGTGTTTTGTAGGTTGGTGAAGGTTTTTTCCAGGCAAACTCCAAATAGCTAGCATTTTTTTTTTGGTTTGCAGTATATATTTTCCCTTCGTGTTTAAGAGTTGAGGTGACCATAGGTTGCTTTAGGATTTTTTTGTGGCTCTCCACATGTTGCTATCGCCTAGATAAAAGATTCCATGTATTTTTGGTAACAAGAGATTCGATATTGATCTAGTTCGTATCCTACTAGTCTATTTAAATGTTCCTTGGGAGCTGGGTTTTGGGTACTTCGTCATAATCTTCGCTTGAATAATTGCTAACGTGTTTGCTACTTTGAATGTTTCAATCTCATTATTTATTTCTTCGCAAGTTGAAAAGTGTAGTCATTTAGTTTCACTTTATTGGGGTTCATTGCTTTGCATCCCCAATTCTTATGCTTACAATGGAGATTTCCGATTAACTACTACTAATCGTAGAATGATGTGGTGGATCTTATTGGAGTTGAACTAATTATTGGGTGGTTTATAGGCGGAGACTAGTTTTAGTGTAGAGTTATTATTTAGAGTTAGCTTGACTATAACAGCTTCTAGATTTCTGACATTATTTAGTTTTATTGTTAATGTAATTAGCTTACGTTTAATAATTATGGCAGAGCCGCCTCAGCCGAATTCTGCGATTCTACCATTCCTACAAATATTGTATCCTGGCATTGTGAATTTTTCGTTCAAAATGCGGTGTATTTCGGTGATGCACGCTATATCAATTTTATGTCTATTTAGGAAGGACATAAAGACAAATGGTTGGCTTTTAAGGCTATTGTAGTACCAATTAAGTAGGGTTAACTTATCTGTAGGAATATGATTATTTACTGCCATTTTGGAAAAGTATGGAAATTAATGAGATGGCGAAATTTTTAATTGGTTTGATATAGGATGTAATTAGTTTTATAATAATTTGGAGGAAATTAGGTAGTGGCATATTATATAGATTAGATGCGTAAGTTGGGTTATATGTAACTTTTTTGAAGAAATTGGAGTTGAGGTTTATTGGTCTGGCTGTGGGGTAGGAGTGTGAGTTGTTGTCATTTTTAATAAGTGGGCAGCCTTTATAGTTAGCAGTATGTTCACCTCCGTATTTTACACACTTCGGGGATCCAAAATTATTCGTTTTTTTTAATGAGAATAGTGGTGACTTTCTGGGCATTTTACACAACAAGGCGGCAAATAACAGTAGTTTTTTTGTTTGGCCCATAAGTTTCCAGTTGGTGCACTATGATGTGTCTACGTGATTCAACCAAAACTACACAATAATGTAGTTTATTTAGGTTGAAAATATTGTTAGCATTTTCTGTTTTACTCAATTCTAGAGCAATAATTGGCATTGGAATTTTTTTATGATTAAGTAGTCGTGTAACCTTAGTTAATAAATATTTTAATTTTACTAGTTCGGTCATTGTTCTTCTTTAATTATTGAAATGGGGACGTTGCTCATTTATGCTGAAATGTTTGTAGTTTTGGAATTTCTATGTGCAATAGTTGAATTTATTTTCATCCTAAATTTTGATTAATTTTCTAAAGCCATGTATGGCGTTTAGATTAATCATTAATTTGTAATTTGTGGAAAAGTTCCTACGATTTTTTTTATGTCTGCAATTATATTTTGATAATCGGTGCCATTAGGAATGAATCTTTGTGGATTTTTTTTGTTATCTGTTTTATTGGTTGATTGTATAGCACAAAATTTATTTTGAGAAATTAGAGTGTCACTTTTAAAAAGATATTGTTTGTTGTAATTTGGGTCAGGTGGTAAATATAAAGGTATTTTTCGACTGTTCAGGTCACTAATATTTCCGCCTTGAAATTTTACTTCGTTTGATTTATTAATTGTGTGACTTTTCTTATAGATTATGTTTGAAGGTCTAAATTGGAAAGCGCCTCATTCACTCATATTTAAAACGCTTTTGTGTAGAGATATTGCTTGGTTCTCAGTACAATGCGGCGGCTCGCGCTGTAATCAGCTAGTGATTGCAGCGCTTCGCGTTCACCTGCTCCACTCGTATTTAGAATAGTTATTAATTTCGTAAAGAACTAAAGTTTAATAATGTTTATAATTGGTTAAGTTACACACTTCAACAAAAGCAAACTCAATCACATCCGAGCTCGAGCTAGTCGCGCGTGAAACTCTCAGATATATTTATTAGTTTTAAGTTAAGATGGAACTTGTAATTTCTTACTTATTTAAAAAGTTATTTTTTAACATTAATTAATGTGCTTTAATTCTAATAGCTATCTTCACGTTTCGTGCGTTTTTGGGTTTCTACCTGTTATGGCCGTTTCGTGCGCCGAGATTTTGCACCCTGATTAAGTATGTCGTTCGTTCCCGTTTCGTGCGTTTTTGGCTTCCTGTCTGTCTTAGCGCCGTTTTGTGGGCCGAGATTTTACACTCCAATTAAGTCGTGTCAGTTTATGAGGATGTCCCCCAATATGTTGATTTTGAAACTGTAGCTATATAAAGTATTTAGAACATACTCCAAAATGCGACACTGAAAGGGTGCAATTTCCACTTCAACCAATGTTTATGGCAAAATTCAACAATTGGGTATTGACTGTTTATACC
Source organism: Sinelater perroti (assembly GCA_036346155.1). Classification (NCBI taxonomy): domain Eukaryota; kingdom Metazoa; phylum Arthropoda; class Insecta; order Coleoptera; family Elateridae; genus Sinelater; species Sinelater perroti. The sequence continues at coordinate 31,988,879 of JARFIY010000046.1, forward strand.
GGGACGACGAAGAGATTTGTAAACACGTGCGAAAATGTGCTTCATTAGCGCATATACCTTCAGAAACAAAAGATGAAGGGTGGCATAATCGACTAAATCGCGAAGTTGGAAAGTACAAACCCAACATATTTGAGCTGTTATCGGTATTAAACAGTGATGCGGAATACTATGCGATAGTAAAAACACAAGTGAAACTTTATATGGCTCCACACAAAAAAGCTAAAAAGTACCAAGACTTAGACCAACGTATTCAACAAATTGTAGTGGATTATAAAAAGGGAAGAAAATTTATAGGTCAGTGTTTGAATCATCTTGCATATATTGTCAAATTGTAATATTTATGTTTTCTATTACATTTAAGTGTTTTAGTAATGTTTCTGCAAATAATATGTCAATAAATTATTATTATCTGCGAAATTATTTTCTGCTTTCAAACGTGTTGATTTAGAAATATTTCTGTTACGGTAATGTTTAGTTATAATGTAATATTAAATAAGCATCTGTAGTTTGAAAATTTGCAATGTCTATAGTAATAAAACGCAGAAATAAACAATTAAATTGCTGGTGAGTGTGCAGGACCGGATTAATGGTCTCCTGCAGGTCAGCGCACGAAACGGCACTCGAACCAGGTAGACGTTTTGGACGACGCACGAAACGGGAACGCGCTAAACGGCACTAAACCTTCTAACAGTCGAAGACCCTCAACAAAAATTAATTTGACTTTGACCTCTTTTTCTTGGTTTTCAAATAGTATTTTAAATATACTAAATATTTATTGTTACTTATAGATATCGCTACACAACTAAAGAATACTAATTATTATTAGTTATATGATTATAAATATTTAATAATGAATAATTTGGGAGATTGTGGTACTATCAAATAGATGCAAAGGCTTTCATGGCCGGTATTATGGTGCATCGTGTGGTTGGTTCTCGGGTTATGTAGTTCAGAAACTCTTCATCTACAACTGTGGCGGACATCTTCAGAAGAAAATCTTCTAAAAATTAAGTGACTGTCCCGTTTGTTTTTACTTTTATACTCGTGCGATTGTAGTAGGGATAGTGTTGGAGGGCCATTGTTGATATCACCGGGATGGTAGATAACGCAATCGGGCTAACTGCTGGTGTCAATCGGGTCGTTGCAGGTAATATTTAGGCATTTTCTGACGTCACTCTTTCTTTCACCGCATTGCGGTCTGTGTCTTTGCCCCTTAAGAGCGATAAACCAAGATTTAGGTAGATTGAATCCGTCGTCCCTGTTAAAGTTATTTTTATATTTGTTAATCTCTATTGCCTCTCTATATAATCTCGGCTAATAATTCCTAAAATTGGATAAAACTTATGTTTTCTGGAACTCATCACGCAGATAGAATTTTCCAAAGCATGTTCAGCAACTGCTGATTTGTTGGGTTGATTAAAGCGTAGATTACGTTTATGTTCCTTTATTCTAGTGGTAATCGTTCGGCTTGTGGTCTCAATGTAGACTTGCTCATATGAACAAGGTATGCAGTATACCTCTGGTGTAACCTGTAGATTTATTGTATCTTTGGCTGGTCCAATCAAATCCCATATCTTGATGGTAGTAGTATAGATGGTTTCCACCTTGTGTTTGTTGAGAGTTGAGTATTCGGTACATAACCCTGTTGATATAACGTAAAAGAACTTTGCCTACCGTAGCTGGTTTCGGTTGTGTTTTTCGTGCACATTTGTTAGGTTAAGTTGCTCTATTTATCTCTGTCCTCAAGTAGCCATTCCCTCGTAAGACTTATTCCAAATGTTTTAATTTTTTTATCCAAAAACTGTGGTTTACATATACGTCATGCTCGATCTATCAATGTTTTCACAACCGTTCTTTTTTGACTTGGGTGGTGATTCGATTGCTTATGAAGGTATCTGTCCATATGCGTGGTTGCAAATGTTTATTCTCTGATCTCAACATATGTACGTCTAAGAAACCAATCGTATAGTTTTATTCCAGTTCCATGGTAAACTGTATGCTTAAGTGTATAGAATTCAAGTGTATAAGAAATTGTGGTAGGGTCGCCTTACTGTCTCTCCATGTTACAAAAGTGTTTTAATAGTGCTTTATTTATGGCTATCTCTGAAATTTCTCCACATAGTAATTGGCGATTACAGTGCTAAATGGGTTACCCATTGTTACTCCCTCTTTTTGTTCGTAATATACGCCCTGCCAAATAAAGTAAATGGACGTAAGGCACTGCTAAAACAGCTGTAAGATTTCGTTAGGAAAAGTTTTCTTCAGGTGATGTAGGGCATCTAGAATCGGCACTTTAGTAAACAGGAAAGTTACATCAAAACTGATCATTAAAACTCTTTCCTGTAGCTAGATGTCATGGAGATGGTTAACAAAATGTGCGGAGTCTGACATAACTCTTACGGTTGTAACAGACTGTATAAGTATTTGGCCAGTTTGTAGGTAGGGCCACCGATGGCACTGATGATAAGTTGCAACGGTACATAATCGTTTGGTATTTTGGGGAGCCCGTATACTCTTGGGTCTCTAATGTTACTAGTCATCCAGAGAGGAACTCTTTATCAGTTTGCTCGTGTCACGTAGTATCGGCGATGTAGGATCGCGTTTAAACACGGTGTAAGTGTTTGTATCGAGCCGTTCGGTTTTCTTCTTCGTATAGTCCTCCTGTGCTTGTACAACTGTGGCATTACTTTTATCTGCTGGTAAGACAATGATAGTGTCATCTCATTTTTGAGTTCACGTAGGGTATTTATTTCCGCCCTGGATAAGTTCTTCTTAGGCGGCTTAGAACGGCGCAGATTGCGCGAAGTCTCGACGCGTACTTCCTCTGCTTCGCCTGTTGGAAGGTTCCGTATGGCTGCTTCTACATTAGTTGTAATGTCTTCTACCGGAATGGATTTAGGTGCTACGGCAAACTTTTTACTTTTACTAAAGGCACTGATGGCTTCCTGGCTAAGCTCGTGCTTGGAAAGATTTATTACACTTTGCTTATCATCCAGCTGTGTAGAAGCGCTTTTCTTTTGTAAAGGCTAAAACTTAGAAGACTGTTTAACGGTGGCGGCCGCTCCGTATTTCTGCGCAGAATGGAAAGTGATGCGGTCTACAGTGTCCCAGTCATCTCTATGAATTCTGCTGCCCAAGCTGACATGAACTTGCATCAGTTCTAGTGAATACAGAGTTAGGGTTTTCCTAGTAGCGTGCACTTGTTATCTGACTAAAGCAGCTTTTGATTTTCATAAATTTGTTCAGCTTGAGGAGTGCGCAGATGGTGTTTGACTTATAAATATTTTGAAACTACCTTTTGATCTCGACAACGCAGTAAAAAAGCAAAACTGGACAGTAGCTGAAATTTTTTCTTGCGTAAGTTCTCGAATTGTCTTACAGACTTGTAAACCTCCTCTACGTAGAGCCGTATCAAATAGATACGAAGGCTTTTACGGTCGGTGTTATGGTGCATCGTGTGGTTGGTTCTCGATTTATAAGGCCGTGGTCGGAGTTCAGAAACTCTTGACGTTGGGTCTACAACTGCGGCGGTCTTCTTCAAAAGAAAATATAAAAATTCAAAGACTGTCCCGTGCGTTTGCGCTTTTATACTTGTGCAAATGTGGTAGGGATGATGTTGGAGGGTCGTTGTTGACATCACCGGGATGTTAGATAACCCAATCGGTATAGATACTGGCGTCAATCGGATCATTGCAAGTAATATTTTGGCATTTTCTGACGTCACTCGCTCTTTCACCGTATTGCGGTCTGTTTTTTGCACCTTAAGAGCAACAAAAATTAAGTAGATTGAATCCGTCGTTTCTGTTAAAATTATTTTTATATTTGTAAATCTCCACTTTCCAATTGTAAGAATTATTACTTGAGATTATATAGAAAAGCTTTTATTGAAGATTATTAGAATTTTATAAATTCCTGAAAATTGCTTTTTATAGGAAGTCTTCATTCCTTTAAAATATTTGTAAAGTTTTCAAATTGTTGGATGATACTTTATTCTATTATCGCATTCAAGATTTTAAATACGTTTACCATATATATTATATTTCCCCGATGTACATGAATAGCCGAGAAAACTTCGAGAACGTTGAGAAAGGTTCGCAAGCCCGGACGCGCCAGCGGCATTCCTAGAAGGCCCGGGAGAACCGATCATAACGCAAAGCAGATGTCAATCAGCCTAGTTACAAAGGGCGTTTGAAAATTCGTTTCTTTATATATATATATATTTAGATTTATATTAAAAATATTTCTTACAAAGTCTACCTGTCTCTTGATAACCCTACCATAAGATATCTTTTCTATAAATTTACTATAAGTCTTCCATTCAAACCGTCACTAACGTCACTCCACGTATAGTGTTTTGCGTAATTCCTATTACTGTTTAGTAGTGAAAATAGTTAGAATCATTTTTTATAAATTTACAATTTCGGAGAACGTTGTGCTGTTAAGTAGATTTTTCATTTTCTGTTCTTTTTGAATAGACTTAAAAGTAGCATGAACTTTAATGTATTTGGGTGTTTGATAACTACTCATTTGTTGTATTTTAATTATTGTTATTTACAAATGCAAACTTTTTAGTACAAAATGTTATTAAACATATAAAAGAAAATGTTTTGTTATAATTTAGGTTTTGCTACAATCATTCTGGAAACTTTAAACATTACGTAACCAAAAATGACTTGCAGTGTTCTGCAAACTGACTAAGAATTTATATAAACTTGTATCACACAAACAATAGATTTGTTATGTTTATTAGAAAATTGGATCTGAAAAATGCAATAAATGAAGAAATTATTATAATCAATAAAAATCTACAAAAAATTTCAATGGGTGACCTTCTGTAAAAAAATTAGTTGACATACTTTAGAAACTTGAAAAAAAATTTTTTTATTGAATTTATTGCAAATCTACAATCTACTCCGTCTACAGAGTAATAAGTAAATAATGTGACGGTGTTGCTAAATGTCATGAGTTGGGCTCCATCCACTGATGGGTCTCCAAGATTCACTCGACGAGATCTTCAGGCCACTGCCTTTTGAGTCTCCGATTTGCGGGTTGGAGGTTGCAGAGGTTGGCGATGAATTCATTGGTGTGGTTCAATGTGCGGTCTCGCCTAATGCGAGCTGAAGTTTTGATGACATCTTTGATGAAGGGAATTCTGAGATCGTGGTGCAGACTTTGGTTACTGATGTACCACTGAGCGTTTGCCAGAGTACGTATAGTCTTCGACTGAAAGGACTGTAGAATCTTGGTATTGGAGGGTTTGCTACATCCCCAGAGCTCGATTCCGTAGGTCCATAAAGGCATTAAAATGGTTTTATACAGTAAAATTTTATTTTCGATGCTTAGTTGCGATTTACGCCCGATGAGCCAATATAAATTTTTTGTTTTCAAAATTTAGTTGCTACCGTTTGGTTTTTATATGGGGTTTCCATGTCAACTTTTGGTCAAGGTGGAGTCCTAGGTATTTAACCTCAATTTTTATGGGAATGGGATGATTATAAATAGTAACTTGGGGACAGGTGGAGCGTTTTGTAGTGAATGTGATTTGGGTGGATTTTTCACTATTTACTTTGATTCTTCAGCGATCTAGCCAAGTTTGTAGGAGGCTTAGGTGTAGTTGCAGCTTCTCGGATGCCCGGTTAGGATTAGTATCAGATGACAATATGGTAGTATCATCTGCAAAGGTGGCAATTAAGGTAGTGTCTGTAGTGGGAACATCTTCGGTATACAGGAGGTACAAAAAGGGTCGAAGGACACTGCCTTGTGGAACTCCAGAGTTAAGGGAGTGGTAGGATGATAGTGAGTTGTTAACTTGAACCTGGAAGTGTCGTTCATTTAAGTAGGATTTTAAGAGAAGATAAATTTGATGAGGTAACTTTCTTTTTATTTTATATAGTAGTCCTGTGTGCCATACCTTGTCGAAAGCCTGCTGCACATCTAAAAACACTGACGCACACATATTCTTCTTTTTCAGATTTTCTTTGATGTAGTTAACTATCCTGTGGCATTGTTGAATGGTTGAATGCCCCTCACGGAAGTCAAACTGATGGGACGGTATTAGTTCATCTGGTTGTATTATTTCCTTGATTCTGTATAGCAGTAATCTTTCAAATAATTTTGATAATAGTGGCAACAGACTTATCGGCCGATATGAGGTGGTTTCATGTGGAGGTTTTCCAGGTTTAGCAATCATGATTATTTTACCATATTTCCACTGAGTAGAGAAGTGAGATATGGCAAGCATGCGATTAAAAATCGTTGTGATGAGTACTACTGCTTTTTTCGGAAGGTGTTTTAGTACTTCCCCTACTACAAGGTCGTGGCCCGGGACCTTATACGAGCTGGTTAATTTAATTTCCCTATATACTTCTCCTGGTGAAAAGGGACTCACGGGTAGGGATAATCGGCCAGGCGCGCATAAATATTCTTCTAGTTCTGCATCAAAGTTTTGGTCATTAGATGTCAGTGGTGTGAAGACTTGGGCAAGATGTACTCCGAAGGTGTGTGCTTTTTCTTCGTTTGATCTAGCCCAGCTATGGTCAGGTTTTCTTAGTGGTGGAACTAGAGTAATAGGTCTCTTGAGTCTTTTTGTAGCTTTCCAGATGTATAATCTACTGGAGATGGGCTAGAGATGTTATGCCCGAATGTTGTATTTCTGTTTTCATGTAGAGCTTCGTGAAGACGGTGGGTTAAATTATTTAAGATGGTCTTGTCTCGAGGGTTTCTGGTCCTTTGCCATTTTCCACGAGCTCTGCGTTTTTCTATGACGAGCTGCCTGATATGTAGGAGTATGTTATATGTTACTGAATCATTTTTGTGTTCAGTCGATGTAGCTTCCCAGGATGCCTTTTGGATTAGGTTTGTGAGGTACTCCACGGTTTCATCAATTTCGTTTGGAGTATGCATTTTGTGGGCTAAGTTTATATTACAGTTGATGTGGTGTTGGAATTGCTCCCAATCAGTCTTAGCTGTACAAAGTTTTGGTATTGGGGTTTTATAAATAACATTTGTACTCAAAGTAATTATTATTGCACTGTGTCATCAAAGTTGCTTTCAATTTTGCTGTACACATTAGGAATATCTCTGGTAACTGCGAAGTCAAGCAGGTCGGGAATTTTATTTAGATCTGACGGCCAATAGGTCGGTTCGCCGGTAGATATATATTTTAGATTATGTTGCTGTATGGTTTTAAAGAGTGCTCGTCCTTTGGGTGTAATCAACCTGGATCCCCAGGTATTGTGTTTGGCATTCCAGTCACCTGTTACAAGGAAGCGGGGTCCTATTGGTAGTAGAAATTCTTGATATTCTTCAATTGAAATGGTGTGCCTAGGGGGACAGTAGATGGCTCCAACAATTAATGGCCAGGGGAATAAATTTATTTTTATCAAAGCGCTTTGGATTTTGTTAGTTGTATAGGGTGGTAGCGGGTAGTGGTCTATTGCTGTTCTGATTATGATTGCTGAACCTGCGTGGGCAGTTCCGTCCGGGTGATTTCCGCAATATATAGAGCAATATGGAATTTTTATAACTGTATTTAGTGTACAATGGCTCTCCGCTATTAGCAGAACGTAGATTTTATTGATAATTAAAAATAGAGTGACTTCATGAACATAGTTTTTCAGCCCGTTTGAATTCCACTCCGCTATTCTTATCGAAGTAGCCATTATTGGGTTACTTTATTAATGACTGCGGAAAGCATAGATAAAATCATGCTGTTCTGATTTAATAATTGAGTGAACATATTTTTGAATTCGTTTAAGAAGGTGTTTAATTTATCGGCTATCTCGTCATTATTGTCAGTTTTTCTTGCAGCTACTTGTGAATAACTTGGGTATCTCTGAGAGGATTTTGTAAGATTTGCTGGCTAGTTGGTAAACTTATTACTGGGTTTATTTTATTTGGTGTTCTTATAATGGGTTGCTTAGATGTGGTTCGAGTTTTTAAGTCTCTATAGACCGTGCATCCTTTATAATTGGCGGGATGATTGCCGCCGCACAAAGCACACGTAGCAGGAGTATTCTTAGATTTGCTGCAGGTTTTGCTATTATGTTGTTGTCCACATTTTACGCAGTAGTAGGGCTTGCTGCAGTATGTCTTAGAGTGGCCATAGGCTTGATATCGTGCACATTGTACTATATTGTTTTTAATGCGCGGTGCTTCTACTCTTAGTTTTGAATTTTGTAAAAACTCGACTTTGTAGATTTCTTTATTATTTGGTTTTGTTTCGAGGTCGATGAAAAACATTGGCAACGGTTGTTTAGTTACTCTATGCCTGATATTCATGATGTTCCTTACCGAGTGACCTAATTCTTGAAGCTCAATCTTTATGTCTTGGGTAGTAATTGAATGATGAAGGTCTCGTATGACCACCCGGTAGGCGCGTTCTTCTTTGATTTGATAGGTGTGGTGGACTGTGTTTTCTTCTTGTAAATGTGAAATTAGTTTTCTGTATGCGTCGATAGTATTGGTATTTATCTTAACTGTGTTGTCTGATAACGCTTTAGAGTAGAATCTTTCTTCTTCAATGACTTTGTTTAGGTTATCAGTAATGGCTTTAAAGTCTGTAACACCGTAAATATATACTGGGGAGGGGGGGTTATAGTTCGGTAGTTGAGATTTTGTTTGGGTTTCACTGTTATCATTTGGGTTATTTTCTTCATATTCATTGAATACTTGAAAAATGAAACAGTTTTAGAAATTAAAAATTATTTCACTCAGTTAAAGATAAAAAAAATGATAAATTTGTCGATAACGACGTAAAATGACAGCACCATAAGACGACCAACACCTTTTACTATGACGATAAGCACAAAACAAAATTACAGCTTATCGCAATAATTTTATTTAATACTATATTCATAATGTACGGAGGCTTCAAGATAAATGAATAATGAAAATAACATTGAAACACAAGGAAAATTAAATTTGTTTGCATCAAACTTAACATAATTAAAGTAAATGGTATTAAGAAACATATTATTCAATGTAGCCCCCGTCAACGGCCACAGTCTCCTCCAGACGGGACCTAAATCTGCTGCAGATGAACACAACTTCTTCCTTATTCATATCTGGCATTAGCTCTAATGACCTTCATCTCGACGACGGCCCATAAGTAGTAGTTAAGGAAATTGCAGTCGGCTGGATCGAAAGTGACCAAAAATCGAGGGGCTAGTGATAATACAAATTGTATAACCAGCGCTTGAAAATTGTATCCAGCATGTTGATATAGCTGTTGCCGATTACTCTAATGCGTTCCTCTAAGAACTGGAACGCCCTAATACTCTCCTTGCAGTTTACAAGCCCGGCACCATCAAAGAGGCGGTAAATTTTATATGCATGATGGTAGACATTTTTGTCTATCTTGTTTTTCTTAGTTAACAGTTGGCAGTTCTTTAGGATGAAAGACATGGCACAAGTCCTGGCTAGACTCATCGTCAACCTGGCCACGCCTTTTTATTTTTTCAGGTCACTCGGTATTCGTCCAGGATCTGTAAATTCTCGAAATAATTCATCACTTCTCTTGCGATCAGATCAGTTGCACTATCAGCAGTTGCCTCTTTGCGGTGGTCAAATTCTCCGTACTTCTTGGCTATGTCGAAAACAGATCTTTTTGTATCCAAACCACACAGTAATTTCTGTCTGTGATTTCCTGGCGCAAAAGGATTCGAATATAGCAGTTCTGCAGTCGTACTCATTTTATCGACTATCATAGGTAGTTGATTATGTAAACTAACATGTGTTACCTGAGAGGAGATTGCACACGCATAAGACGGTCTCTCAAACAAACCATGACGCACATGTTTATTACTACAATAAGTTTTATGAGATATTCTGAACCGAGGCAAAAGAATATTGAAAAATTAATCCATTTTGTGCTAAAAATATCCACAATTCTAATGAAGTGTTACAAGTGTCAAAACATTTTTGTTTTAACCTATTTATTATAAAAACAACCAACTCACGACGTTGCTGAAACGAAATTATTTAACTGCTTATATGCAACCTTAACAAACGTTAATTACATAAAAAAAGTTCCAGAAAGTTTCTTTAAGTATTTTTTTAACTGTTCGCTATCAATTTATAAATCATATTTCTCTGATAGACTACTTGGTTATCACTCTAATAATGCCTAAACAGTGAAATGTACGAATACCCGTAAAATTAAAAATCCAATATCCAATATACCATACTACATGGTTTGAAAGAATTTTATTTGAAAGATATTTACAACATCTACGATAGATATCAAGATGTTGAGTATTCTTGGCAGTGAGTAATCGTTTATATATATTTATGTTTATACATCTCTTGTATTTTAAATAATCAACACCTTTATAGCACCGTACATATTAGCTATTAAATAATCTAAATTTAACTTTAAAATTTAAATTGCGCGCCGTTTGCATTCTGTGGACATTGGAAGTTTGCATTTGTACATTTGATATCTAAACACATGGTAAGGATTGAACTGGGTTTTAGATAACATAGGAGTTGCTGTTTTGAAAAATACTCATATTGGACAATGAAGGTAATTTTTCTTTAAGTGGCTTAGTCAATAGTCAAAATTATCTAGAGTAGTAAAAATTTACGTGCTTTGATGTGCATTTGGGCTGGCAACGCTATTACTACCATGATGTATGCTATCGCAAGATACTAAACTTTTTTTCAATGAAATCAGCGATTTGAACTTGACATACAGTTTCAGCAAGATGCAGCCACATGTCGCACAGCACGTGAAGCACTCACTTTACTTTAAACCAAATTTACGGGTCGTAGAGGGGTAACCTTAATTGGCCACCGCGGTCTTGCAATCTAATCCCATTAGTCTTCTTCCTGTGGGGCTATTTGAAGGAAATGGTTTATGTTGAAAAACTTGCTACGATTCTGGAGCGAAAAGAGATCATCAAACGTGTAATTGCTGAACTCGCATTTATCGGAAAGCATTATGGAAAACTTTACATTAAACGAATGGTCGCATGTCAGGAGACATATTTCATATCTAACTGCTAAGTCTGCACTTTATATTGATAGCAATAAAATTCGGATTGTTCTATATTTCTTGTTTTATTTGTGACAAACATCCTGAAGTCCAATTTGGATCACCCTATATAAAGAGCAGCGAATTTAACTTGCCGCGTTACCACCTGCGGGGCGCTTTTAATGATTTTACTGCCAAAAGATGAATATAAAAGTTGCGCCCGTGGGTCCACGAGTTCCAAGGTCACTGCGGAACTCCAAATTGGGCCAATTAATCATCGGCTGCTGGCGCTCGGGCGCTGCTGCCTGGCAGTTGTTCATACAGGCCGTAATAAGCCGTGTCATTTTCCGCCGTATAACTCTGCACAAATTAATAATGGGCGAAGTCCACAAAAAAGCGAGCAGCGTTCGCTTTGAATGCCCGGACTAGAGGGCGGCGAACATCCAGCGGCCTTAATGTGCCACTCGACAAAGACGGAGCGGGAAATTCGGCGCGTGTGATGTAATGGAAACGCGCGGGCCAAGTGCGTCGCAAAATTCGCCAGTCGCCCCGAAGACCGCGAAATTCGGCTGCGTGCGAGCGGCGTCTTTGCGCCCGAATTGGATGCAAATTCCTGCTGGAAGCCCGGAAGCTTGGAGCTCGACGTATGTACGTACGTACGTATGTAGGCCGGAATTGAGATTTATGGTTCGACTCTAACGAGGGTTCGTTTGCTGCAGTTGATTTTCCCGCATGCTTCGCGGCATCTTTACGGTAATTTCGCTTGTAGTTAATTGCGTTACGTCTTAGGGGCTTAACAAGCCAAGCTCGTCAGTTTAATGTGTTTAATAATTGTTGAAAATTACACGCTTATTAATATGAAAGTAATAATGCGCCCACCAGGTTACCTCATAAATAACACCGAGCTCCAAGAGACATTTTTTTGGGAGACTTATGTATCGCTGAAGTATTTTGGTATTATAAAATATAAAAAATGAGACTTTTTGGAATTACACTAAATTTAATAAAATTATTATACATGATTTGATTAGAAATATTGTTTCAAGTTTAAAGTTAAATAAAAATTGAACATAAAGACGAGCAAATTAATAGTGTTCTTATTAAAAAAAAAACAGATATTGTAGCTATTAGCTCACCGTAGTATGCATGATTTTGATTATTGTATCACAATATTCCAGCAAGCAATCTTATTGCATGGTCTAGACTTATCTAACATTTAATGCAGACATTTTTTCCAGATAAAGTCAGATTTTGCAATCCAAATGATTTGGATGTAATGTACTCAACATTTTGCTAAGAAAACTATTCTTGAAGAGATTTGGTCTTGCAGCCGTGTGTATTCTTTTAAAAGTTTTTGAGCTATTGGCTAGATTATTCTAAGAATCCTTTTGTTGTCCTTGGCTATTTTTACAAACATGTAATTTTGTTACACCCATGTCAGACCGTATCAGCTGTGTGCATACACTATATTACTGCGTTTGTTCAAATATTGATTCGATGGTAATTTTTTATCTCATACTTATTTTTTAATATTAAAAAGCTGTAAAAGTCAGAAGACTCGGAAAAATATGGACTTTTCTTTGATATTAGTTGATTACTCTTCTAAAAATCTCTTTGATATATTTTTCTCAATTGACGTTTCTAGATAGAGTTACCTAAAAGTTGTGCTCTTACTGCATTGTAGGGAAATTATATACGAACCGCACCGGGTTATCAAAAGAAAAATTTTATTAACTATTTTAAGGCATCAGTCAACTCATCTCTCAATGATATTAAAATTTTTCGTTAAAGGACCTCACTTGTATAAGGTGATTGACACTTAGTTTTTCTTTAAGTCCAACTGCACATTCATTCGAAAATATTATCATCAACTTTGTGGATTAGGTTTCTGGGTTGTTCATATTTAACCTTCCACCGTCTTCTAAAATATCCCAAGTTTATTTTTACTAGTGGATTGTGTTGTAGAACTTCTTCAAGTAAGCGACTGTAGTCCATTCTTCTTCTTCTTATTGCGCCGTCTCCATACGAAGGTTGGCAATTCATATGGCTAATTTTGTTTTGGAAACTGCTGCTCTGAATATGTCAATGGATGCAGTCAAGCCAGCGGCGAATATCTTTTAAGTAAGAGCTCTTTAGTTTCCCTGTATTTTCCCTTCGATAAATAAGCGGAGTATTTCGTATTTACTACCCTGCATGACATGCTCAAAGTATTGCATTTTTCTTTCCTTCAAAGTTAATAGAAGCTCTTTGTCGGTATTCATTCATTTAAGTGCTTCAGCATTTGTTATTCTTTTTGTCCAGGATATACATAGAATGAGTCGGTAGTTGTACATTTCGAAGGCTTATATTTTTCTTTCTTTGATGAGATCTATAGTCCAGCATTCTCATCCATACAGAAGGATTGGGGATACGTAGCATCGTATCATTCGTAGACGTAAATTGAAGCTGAGGTCGGATCTAGTGAAAAACTTTTTTATGCTTGTAAATATTCTTCGAGTTTGTACAATGCGCGACCGGATTTCTTTTCTGTTAAATTGGGTACTTATTCTATAACGTTACATTTTATTTGCAAAGTTACTCTGGTCTTAGTTTTCGATAGATCCATTGCTTTAGTATTTGGTATGTTAAAGGTTAAACTACACTCCACCAATCGATCGACCGTCATTTGTAACTATGTGGCATTAGACTGATCATTCGATAGTCATCGCAGTATAAAGGCGTAGGCCTTTTTGGTATTGTCACAAAAGTTGATTTCAACCGTTCCGTTGGGATTTTCCTGCGCGTTATATTAAACTGAATAATGATACTAATAGTTGTAGCCCTACGTCATCTGGTTCTGCAATAATTTTTGCAAGTTTATAGCATGGATAACTTCTGCTTTAGTGATATCTAGGCCTTTGTCCCTTTCTGCATCATTTACCCGCTCAATTACAACGGGCCTGCTATAATCGAAGAGCTGTTTGACGTATTTCTTTCACCTTTAATTTTTTTTTTGAAGGTCTACTACGATTTTCTTTTCTTTATTTTTGAGTGTTGATGTAGGGGTTTTTTATTTTTCTGTGTCATTTCCTTGGTCCTTTTATGAAGGTTAAACTTATCGTATTTGTTCTGGAGTATTTCTATTTTTTGGCATTTTCCGCCATCCACTGTTCTTAAATTTGAAAATTTCCCTTCGGCCAAAAAATCGAGTAAACTCGTGAACTTTTAACGTGGATTATCTCAACAACAGTGCATCGATCAACTCACTTTGACTTCTGGTGATGAAGCTCACACAGAGCCACTGTAACATATATGGTTGATTCAACGAATTTAACCGTTGTAGTTCGTTAGTGGATAAATTTAAAAAAGCCGTCTAAAATCGGCTGTGGTGCCAGCAAACGTCGATGCCTTGCACGAACTGACAAAGCAAGATTGTCATATGAGTTACCGTAAAATTCAGGCATCTTTAGGCATTAGTATGACTGGAAATCATTTGATATTTAACATCATAAGTTAACGACCGCTCAAAAACAGGCTCGTGTCGATTGGTCAAAAAATGCCCAAGAAATACGATCGCAGTGCTTCAAAAACTATTTACAACATCGTCACAGGTAACGAATCATAGATTTATGCGTATAAACCCGAAAGTAAACAGCAGTCGACTGTATAAATCTTCTAATATGAGCTAAACCCAACAAAAGCACGTCGAAGCAACTGGTCGCTTTTTTTTGAATAACTCTACATTTTGCAACCGTGAATTTAGAGGATCGTAAAACGGTCAATTCTGGTACACAATCATTTGTTTTCCAGAAGTCTTCCGAGAAATAAACAAATCAACGCGCGACGCCGGATCATTCTCCACCATGACAATACGAGCTCTACATATTGACGCAAACAACTGGCTTTTTGAACACTCAAAACGTCGAATTGATGCCGTCGTAGTCTAACGATTTCTTTTTGTTCCCACACGTGAAGAACAAACTGCGTGGACGATTTTCGACGCCGGGAGAGACGGTTGATGCGGTCAAAATCCATTGAAGATACCCGATTTGCTATGGAAAAACTGCTATGAGAATTGGTTCTAGCGTATGCAACAATATATTGACAGTCAAGCAAAATATTTTGAAAAAAAATAAAAAGCTTCTTACGTTAAACATTTGTATTTGTTAGTTTTTTGCAATAGATGTCATGAAGTCCGCATATCGTTATTTCTAAATATGTCTCTTCTAATGGACTTTTTTCTCACCGTAAAACTTCATTTCTGCTGCCTGGATTTAGGTTAGGTTTTTTTCTTAGAAACAAAGTTGCACTCCCTTGTGGTAATTTTTGCACAGCCATTATTTTGTAAAACTTTAATAAGGTTGGTTTCATGCAGTGTTTTCCTAGGATATCCTTTATCGTTCCGCGCATTCTTTGAAATTTTCTTACCTTATTATCAACGTCCTAGTCGTACTTATGAGTAGAAGGCGAATTTTATGGAAAATGCATAATTTTGAATGTTTTGCATATTTTGCATATTCAGCCAAATAGTGCATATTTTATGCTAAAGAGAATATTTTGTTATTTCCTGCATAATTTGTTTTTGTTTTCAGTAGTTTTATTTTGGAATTTCCTAAACTAAATAGTTTTATTGCGTTTCCTAAGAAGGTGGACAAAAGAAGGATTAAAATCTCTACTAATTATCTGAGGTTGCTCCTAGTAAGAATATTCGCGAGAGGTATTATAATATACATAAGAATTTCCATACTAAATAGTTTTATTATGGTTTTTCAGGAACTTGAGTACATTAAATAGAAGGATTTAAAAACCCCACTGATTATTCTAGGTGCGTTTTCTTTAGCAACCATATTTATGACGGTATTATCAAACAGATAAATAGTTCGTTATGATACATTTGTTTGAGAAGAGAACGCGAATATATTAAATTCTGAAGATGCCGAAAGTGAAAAATAACTTAACGTCCATTTGGATAAAAATTTGCTCCGAATTTCGTATGGATGGCGATAAAAAAATTATTGTGATGCTGTCCTATGCAGCACCATACATGACAAAAGCTGAGCAACAACTAAAGGTTTTATACAAAAATCTAATTCATGTTACATGCCTGACTCATGGTTTATATAGAGTAACTGAAGGAATTCGAAATGAATTTTTTTAGTAAATTCATTAATAAGTAGCATAAATAAAATGTTTATAAAAGTTCCATTGAGGGTGCGGTTATATAGAGAAAAATTACCCGACGTTCCGTTGCCTCTTCAGCCTGTAATCACGCGATGGGGTACTTGGCTTAACGCAGTTCTTTTTTATGCCGAGCATTTTGAGAAGATAAAGACTCTAATTTTTCAAATTTTCAGATAGCTCTAGTACTCTTATCAAAAAATCTCAGTCTATTTTAAGAAAACTAGAACTGTGCGATCAGTTAGCATTTATTAAGGCTCATTATTCATTTGTAAGTATATAAATTATAGCATTTAATGTCATTAAATTAATCTATGCAATTGATAAACAATTTCCAAACATTAATAACTGCCGTTCCAGGAAATATCGCAAAATTTTTTTTTTTAATTTAATATTTTAGAAAAAAAAATAGGTTATCTATTGCTAGCGAAAGTAAACGACACATTCAACTCATCTTCTTCGCTACTACAAATTCCGCATGCAACAGTATTATCATCATCATCGGTAATCTTGCTATCGGCGATAATGGCGCTCCCCCCACTCCACCGCCCGACTCCGACTGGCGCGGCCCGCGCTTGCCTTCTTCACTTTGAGATGTGATTTAAACCATTTAATGTCAATGAAATGAGCCGAAATATTTTTTTATTGAAAATATATGTATTCAAAATCGGTCTTCCGGAGGGCCTTGAGGATTTTTTTGAAGAAAATAAAATTATTTCGCCGCCTGTAGGTCCTACAAAAAACTTTTTTTCAAAATTTGTAGAAAAATAGCAGCTATCGATTGGTAATAACGCGATTTCCACATAATTGAACTGAAAAAAATATGCGATTTTTTGAGGTAAACTTAAAGTCCATTTTTTGGATATTTATAATTCTTATAAAAATCGCGCTCTCATTGTACGTGATACTAAAACTCCTTAAAAAAAATTTAAGCTTTAGCACGCTTCTCTAAGTGCTACAGAACCTGTTTAAATCGAATTCTACGAAAGCACCTTTTTCAAGAAAATATCGATTTGCGCAAAATCTGTGCAATATTTTTGCACAAAACACAAAACTTGCTTTTTTTACTTATTAAGGACTATACTTTTTCAAAATTTCAGCGCGAAATCTTTTGTTTTCGAAAATATGCAAGCATTAAAACAAAAACACGATTTCAAACGGTTTCTTTGCGATAACTACGTCATTTTTGGATTTATTTTAATCAAAATAGTTTGTTTTACAGGTTTTTACAAACTCTACAACTTTATTTGAAACTTTTTTATACGAAACTTAGATTTTTTTTTAATCGCGAAAAACCGTTTTTGCCAACTTTGGGCGCCATTTTGAATAACTTCTGCAACGATCCAGCTGTTTAATTTTATTTCATAGAATTTTACGGAATTTTTCCTATTTTCTCCATATTTTACCTTTTAAATGGGGAGTTTGGCACGTAAAAATACAATTTCCCTGGTCTAATCACTAAGCGGAGACCTCCTCAGTGTTGTGTTTCTAACGTAGCTATCTAACAGTTTCTCCAGAGACTTTTGCATAATAGACGTGAAACTGATAGGTCTATAAGACCTTGGTGAGAGATCTATACTTCTGCCTACCTTGAGTATATATACGACTCACACCCTACGTCATGTTCTTATCCATTTTTTACTATGCAAATAGTGGGAGATTATACAATTTAAGTATAAAACTAAACATTTTTATCCAGTAATATGTACAGCTAATTAGTTTTAATTTTAAATTAAAATTAGCAGTACTTAGGTAGTACTGCAAGAATTTTGTTAGCATACAAAATATTAAAGTATGTTATTTATTATTTAGTAAAATTGTTATTACTCTATTTTTCTTATTTTGGTATTTTATAATAGTAAAAATTATAATTTACTTTATTCTTAAAAATATTAAGTTATTTCCTGTTGTAAAAAATTATTTTATTTAAAATATGTTTGGTTGGTGACATAATCTTTATTTATTTCAGAATTAATTTGCAAACTTTGTTTTATCTTCTATAATTGTTTTATCATATTTTAAATTATCTGATTACAGTTTTCTCTACTTAATTTATTTTAACTAAATCCCACAACTGCTAATAAATTGGTACTTACATTTTTTATTATATTTTCTTTTTTATAATTGCTTAATTACTTAAATTTTTTATAATACAATTTGTAATATTTTGCACAGATAATAAAATATAATTTATATATGTTCCGCCACTGGAACGTATATACAAAGCCACATGCTGGCTACGTGAGGTCACAAAGTGCGTCAGTGCTGCCATGATTTCGTAATGTATTTTCTACAGTTTATGTTTTTCTACTCGAGGTATCTGTGTTTATTTTGTCGGAAGCTCATTACCTTCCCCAGGCATTCCTCTGCTCACGCCTCAAACGTGCAAAAGAAGGACGCGCTTTTAGTTAAGGTAAAATTTGAAAAGTATTAAATAATCTTCCCTGGCTTTACTTTTATTTAGGTTTCTACAAAGAATGCTTATTAATACATCGTGACACTTTTAGATTGTTTAATTATCTGCTTTAAATTATAATAAAACATGTTCACAAAATGACTTTGTGACAGTGTTCCATTTTGCATAAATAATAGAGCAAACCTACACAGACACGTTTTTCAGTTATATATTCTATATATCACAATATGTAATCTATAACTGACAACCAGGAAATACGTTTTGGCTGGCCATAAATTTGCTAAGAAATTGCTAGACAGGGTGAAACGGCAACAGATTTATTACTCCCTATTTTGTAGACGAAAAATATTAACTAAAATTTAAATATTTCCTTCAAATTTTTGGATGACATTAGAATCTAATTTATAATATATTTGGTTATTCGTGGGAAATAAGTGTAAAAATAATTTTTAATTTTTTTATAACATTGAACTAATGCCCATGTAAAGAATTCAAATTAAAATAATTTGAATAGTAATTTTTATACTTATTTCTCCATCTTATATGGATGAATAAAAACAAATTATTTGTGCTTGTTTATGGTATAAATTTAAACGTTGTTATAACACATCAGAGGTTTGTCACAGTATTTGTAATTGTTTTAAGTACCTTTAATCGATTAAACTCTTAGGAATTCCCAACTTCTTTAATGGTGATATAAGTTAAAAATAAAATCCTATTAATATTAGCTGGAAAAGAAGTGAAAGTTAAGCAAATCGATGCCAAATGATTTGCGTCAGAAAATATAATAGTTATGTGCTTTTGTCATGTCAATAGTTCAAAAAAAATATTTTTTGATCAAATTTTAACGCCAAAAATTACTTATGTATTGTGACTAGAATACTGCACCACAAATTAGAGGCCAAACTAACCCCAGTCCTCCACTTCCCAATAATTACATAGGTTTGTAAATATCTCTAATAATTGTTTATGACACTTTTTTATAAGAATAAGCAATAATAATTTTTGGTAAGCCAAAATAGTACTATAAAAGAAGAGGGGCCAATGTGATGTAAATTATTACGAAACTTTTCAAAAAATGCCTCACAGTTTGCAAATACAGTTAGTAATACACAAAAATCAGTATAACAGACTTAGCTAATTATAAACCAAGAAGCATAATAATCACTGTTTACTAAAATATTAATAAACATTCTTACCTTAAAGTTTCTACCAGCAGAAATCCCTGTAAAATTTTGAATAGATAATAAGCTGCAGGTAATAAAATTTTTTATTGAAAAAGTATCTAATATCTATTATTTTAAAATAGAGTTTGACAGAATAATACAATCATTCCTAAGTTATTCACTTTACTATTAGATTATGACAAACTACTTAATAGTAGATGATAATGGAAAGAACAAACGCCATCTAGGCTACAAAATAAAATGGATCGATGAGGACCTGAGAGACATACTAAAGTTAGGCCTTCCTATATGCAATAAGAAAAAAGTATGGAACGTGTGTATATCTCCAGTAATAGTGTACGGTGCCAAAACTCCAACATTAACAAAAAAAAGCTACATAACACATTACAAAGCGTTTAATGGTAAGTTCGTCTTTTAGAGATCAAACGCCAAAATACGCCAGATAACCAGAATAGCTGAAAAACTTGAAACAATTGCTAAATTAAAATGGAATTAAATGAAACATACAGCAACAACTAAGAACAAGCAATAGACCAACAAGATGTTGCAGTGGCCGCCAAAAGTAGCACTTATTAATAGAAGTTGTCCACCCATAAAATGATGTTAAAATAATTAGTCGAAAATAGGAGGTGCGTTTAAGTTCTAAGGTATTCAAATTTTTTCTAAGAAAATACTTCCCCAAGAAAGTTGAAACTTCTGTTACTTCTTCACAACGTCATCACCATGATTCCATAACCGGTGAGAACACTTCTTTAGGGGTATGTTTTGCCCACCAAAAATCGCTAATGCAACATCGGCTCGATTGGAAAATGAGCGACCACAGAAAGTGTCATTCATGGCAAAACACGTATTCATATGTGCTAAGGCATTTCCACCCCCGCAACCTTATGTTGATCGTTCAGCATTTGTGGAGCCCACCTTTAAGAAATTTTGCGTATATTTAGGTCATCATGCAAAATGGACTCCACAGATCCTACGAAAATGTCAAGCTTAGAGGTGATATCACGCACACTTAAACGACGTCTTCCATAACAACTTGCTCTACTCGTGCAGTCATAGTTTCAGTCCGGTTGGGTTGTGACCGAGCTTGCTTTCGTTCATTGTCACACAACTCTCGGTCTTCTTTCAACTTTTGCACCAACGAACGTACACTTGGCGATGAATTTCAATGGGCGTTTTACGGCAAAAAAAGGAGAACACAATTGATTACACGTTGCTTTTGAATACTAAACGTCGCCATTTGAAGTATATAAAGCAACAGCCATCTAAATTGCAAATTCAGAAATATTTCTCGCGTCTTTTAAAATTAACCATACCTTTCTACTTATTCTCACAGCTGGGAAAAAAATTTGAAGACCTTAAAACGAACGTATTTTGTAGATTTAGAAAATTTAAGATAGAGACCGGTGTAATCATTTAAGGGAGACCCATAATATAACAGGAGTTGTTGAACTTGTTCAATGATCATTGTTATTAAAGAGAAAAAAATCATCATTACTGGTGCATATTGTAACAAACTAATTGTCCAACGTTGACAAACAAGAAGTATAACTCAACTTGCTTCAAAATAATGATGAAAACAAAATAATTCTAATTTAAATAATATCGTTTTTCTATAATCCTCTCAAAAAATCTCTGCGTCGAAATAATAAAATTTAATATCATTCAAGTCCTTAGACATAAATATATTGTAACCAATAAAGAATTTTGCTTGTGTATTTTATGTAGGAACGTCATTTTGTGTTCTTACTTTTATTTAAAACTTTTGTTGTCAGTTGTAATTTTATTATCATTCCATTTGGGCATTCATAACTTATTTGACTATAATTAGCTTAATAGTTCAACAGTGTACTTTAATTACTAAGAGATCTTATAAAAATAAGTTGTAAGTAGTTAAAGAAATTTATAAAGTGTTTTCTGCATGCATTTTGTGACTTTAATAAAAGAAAAATAGCACAGTATAAAAAAATGGAAACAATAAATTTTGTAGGAAGCATTCGTGTTTTCACAGAAAATTCTTTCATCTGTACTAATTATTTGTGACATATATTTCAGAGAAGATTTCGTAACATATCACACAGTATAGGTAACCTTTTGAATTGTAATGGATGCATTTTCATCTCAAAATATAGTGACAGCAATTAACCCTCTAATTTTTCTGATTTCAGCACATAAATTTTATTTTGATATTTTTTAATCCCCAATTCTAGTCTTTGTAAAGGCCAATAGATTCTGTTTCCGACAGGACCTCAACAGCTCTGTAACTTCTACTATCCAAATGTCATTTACAGAGAAGACTAAATAAAATATAAATGTTGATGTTATTTATTTAGCTTGTTTCCAAGTGGTCGTACTTGTATAATTCAGTGGCTAAGACAATTTTTTACCTACTAAATTATCAATTTTACAAATATTTATATTTTTCAGTAGCCGGTTTTTGTGTTCTAAATTTTTTAGTTAAATTTTTTGTGATTTTTTTAATTCATACATGTTTTTTTAACTCTTCTTGTTATTTATAAAAACGCTTATTGTGATTTCTTAATCTGTTAATCGTTTATGCAGTTTCCATCATTTTATTCATCAACTTATTTTTTACATTTAAATTATTTCTGGTTAAAACCCTTATTTGTATTCTTTATTCAAGCTTTAAATTACCTTTTATTATTATGACACTTGGTTTAATTATTTATAAAAATCCTAGCTGTATTAGATACTCAAGATCTTTAATTAGTTTTGGCGGGAAAGAACATATTCTTTTTAAAGTACGAACAAGTTTTAATGGTTTTTTTAAGAAAAAATGAACACGAATTTTAAAAAGTCCTTAAAAATTAGTATGTGCATTCTACTATTTAACAGTTGTTTGGCTGTAAATAACCGATCCAGTACTATGAAAATACTGGCAGAATACAGATCGCGAAATTTTATACAGAAATAACTAATGAGTGAATATTTAAAATTACATCTATTATCAATGTCATCTCAATTATCACATGATCCGAAACTGAACACTCATAACTAACTTAAATGTCAATTTTCCTCAAACGCATTTCTTTAATGCTTTAAAGTGCAATAAAATTTTAGTACCTAACACTGAATTATGCGGAAAATATTGTTCACCATATAAAAATGATAAAATGAAAAATATTTGCAACTCTCGACTTGTACAAGAAACTTAACAAGCCCACGGAGAGCTACTAAAAAAACTCCAAGGGTTCTAAAAAGTTATCTAATTTCAATTATGGTGGGGGTGAGTATGAATATTAACTTTATCAATTATTCTATACCACTATTTTTCATTTTGAGCTTTACTGTATCAGCTAGTAATTTTTATTTTTTATAGTTATTAAAATCTTGTTGAATATTGTAGAACATTCATTGTGGAACTTCATTGTAGCCACTTCAGTGTTGCATTTTAGATAAAATTCCAATAGTTTATATTCTTATAGGTCGTGTTTAGCGTAATGAAATGCATATATATTTTTACAAAACCGTTGTTATAACTACGATATTCGATAACATTTACCAAGGATAGTGCTATAAAGAAAAAATATTCAAAATGTGTGCCATCTAGGTATAGGATCGGCACGCACAAGCATGAACACGACTTTAGTACTAACGCACTTGATTATAATAAAATATAGTTTATGCTTAACGAATTATTAACAACAGAGTACCAGCCAATCAGTGTATCATAGTTTTAACCGCCACAGAAGATGTGATGTTTATTTTTCTAACATTTGAAGGCTATGATTACAAAAATATGCTAGGGAGCAAAGCGTGCCTATTATTTATTGACCGGTTATGTTTTGCCAATGTCTCCATGTAGGTCAAGCCAAATAAACTGGGCTGGCTTCAGATGTGGATAAGCTATAGACTAACGAGCACTTAATTTTTAAAATTTGGGCCCTTTTTTGATTTCCCAGTCAGTTAAGTAAGAGCATGTTTAGCATCATTGACAGTTTGTAAAATGGATCTCCCTCATTCTTTTGTGAGTCTATAGAGGAAACCTTTGTCCTCGATGCTTTGTTACAAAAGATTTATTTGACATTGAGTTATTGCTAGAAAATGCGTAAACCACCATGAGTGCAGCATACGCGTTGCACTACGAAGCTGTGTTCCTTTGTACCCAACCAAAAGGTCCAAAAATGTCTCATGCAACGGCTGCTAAGTACATAAACAAGTCGAAAACATTCGCCAGCAAGTGAGTGTAGAGATATAAGGAGACAAAAATGGTCAATGACTTGCCGAAATGTGACTCGATACGCAAGGTTTCTCCTAAAGTCGCAAAATAAATTGTAAACTTGTTTTCGCGGAACCCGAACTTAATATTGCGTCAAGGAACAGCAAAATTGAAACAGAAATGTTTAAATTTATTATACATAGCTATCCGAACCTATCTCTGTGCACATAATTTCAAATGCCGTAGTTCAGTAAAGAAACCTTTGTTAGGTGACAAATAGGTGTTTTATATACATATATAATTTCTTGCATAGTGTTTTATTTTCTCTTGAGTCGTACATGATCTGAATGTTCCATGTACCTATTTTGTGTATATTTGATCTTACCTTAATTTTGATAGCGGCTGATCGACAGATTCTTAGCACCCATGCCTCATTTAAGCGGCGCCGTACTTGGGGCCGTTGTATTTATCAGCCATATTAGAATTGTCCTGAAGATAAAAGTGAAGTGATTTCTCATTTCTGATTTTCGGTATTCAATGCTATATCTTTTCAAAGCCCTTCTTCTCGGCTACAACTTGGTATTGGTGAATCTGCTGCTATTCACTAAACTGGCTTTGGTTTTGCCCGGGTATTTTATTTTTCCGGTACCACCCTCATCTGGGAGAAGTCTAGTATTATTTCAAAAGTTAAAGAAAATTGAACATATAATCCTCTATTTAAAATATTTTTGATAGTTGTCTTTTATATTAAATAAAAATTAGTCAAAATCATTTTAGAAAGAAAATACGAAATAATTTGTGATTAAAAGAGAAATACAATTGTAACGAAAATTACGATATTATATAAATTAGTTCTTTCTTAAAAATAAAATCATCTTTAAACGAGTCTTTTTCAATGAACAATATATCATTCTGCAATAATTTATAGTATTTTTTAATATTTATTATCCCTGATACCTGACCAATTGCTTGGAGAAATATGCATTTCCATACCATGGCAGCAGTGGGCTATTTAATTGTAGGGAAATTAAGTACACTAAATAGTACCTTCTTCTGCTGCTGTGTGCTACGGTTTTAGTCCACTACAAACGAAAGTGTTTTTGATTATTACAAATAAGTGGTTTTATTTGCCGTCGACATTTTTTAATATACAAGCAATCTTCGCCTTACGTGCATTTATAGACACTAAGATTGGTAACTTCCAAACATAATAAATCCTAAAATAAAACAAAAAAAAACTAAACTAGAAAAACAACACCATAAACGTAATAAACATCAGACATAGGATAGACAAAACACCTCTCCCTTTTCTTAGTAGATCTGGAGCTTGCAAGTAATAAAAGACATTTACGATTTACGATATCTTTTACGAACACAAATCATTGTAAAACCACCCAGACAAAAATTTATTGATATAATGTATCCGTGCCAATCATATAGACATAGTAAAGCGTACTGCAGAAAACCGTTCATATGCGTCAAATGCGGCGACTTCCATAATACAATAAGATGCAATAAAATTTGAAAAACTCCCGCTATATGTGTTCATTATAGAGAGGACCATCTTGCAAATTATAAAGGATGCTCAACGTATCAAGAACTTCTTTCCACACGAGGGTATCCAAACGCTCAATTAGAATACACACGCAACGAAACTTAGGCACACTCAACAACACTGCTACGGTGATGCAGTACGATCACAACAGCAACAACACCCCAACCAATGTCGACATCACACTTTCACAATTTCTTGCTAAGTTTGAAACCAGTCAGGTAATGTAACAGAAGACCATGATGATCAACTTAACTATTAAACCTAATAAATCAAAATTTGCATACATTAAGATTAGCCATATGAAATGCCAATAGCATTTTACAATATAAATTTGAAGTCAAAATATTCCTTCACACACACAAAATAGACATATTTATAATATCCGAAGCACACTTCACACGCCACAGTTATTTCAATATACATAATCAATTTGAAGAATTTTTCAAGACCTCGGGTAACAAATTTATTGCGGGAGGTGATTATAACTCTAAACACTCATCTTGGGGGTCCAGATTAACCACCCTAAAATAAAGACAATTAAGACGCACTATCTGCGAAAAGTATTATTACTTATTAACCAGGGACAGATCTACATACTTGCTAAGTGATTCGAACAAGCTGCCAGACGCCATACATTTTTTCACTGTTAAGAACATCTCACCAAACTATATTGATATTATCGATTCCTACGACCTAAGCTCCAACCACTCTTCTATAATATGAACAATTAGTAACATAATAATCAAAAGGCCTATACGACCCAACTATACAACAATCATACAAACTAGAACATCTTTAGACAATGTATAAATGATCACCTGGCAGTCAAACGGCCATTAAACATGTTAACAGAGATCGAGGAATCAATATAAATGCTAACAGAAATAATACATAGAGCATCTTGGTATGCTACTCTCTTCAAAACAAAAAATACATATGCTAGCAACACCATTAACTGCCCTATATGTATGAGACTGAAGATAGCTGAAAAAAGGAAATCAAAACGTAAATGGCAGACTTCAAGAAGCCCCGCTGATAAAACCAGGTTAAATCGACTAACTACTGAACTCAAGCATATGATCCAAAAGTGCAAAAATGAAACATTTAACAACTACCTACAAAATTTATTGCCTGTCCAACACGATAAACACTCTCTATGGCACGCAATCGGGAAAATGAAAAGACCTCAAATTCCTGTCCCGCCCATTCGTAGAAGTAATGAGTCATGAGCGCGTAGTGTTGAAAAAATCAGAAATATTTGGGAAACATCTAGCTAATACTTTTCAACCACACGACCCAACTAGAGCACTGTAAACGGATGCAAGAATACTCGAATACCTAAAATCTCCACTTCAACTTGACCTACCAATAAGACTTTGTACATATGAAGAAATAGTAAATGCAAATAAGTTCTCCAAACTCCACAAGGCGCCAGGTTATGATCAATTATTACTTTGAGGATTTCCAAGTAAAGCACTATCACTAATAACAGGAATATTCAATGCAGTCCTTAGAATTCAACATTTTCCAATACAATGGAAATTCGCTCAAATAATTTTCATTCCGCGTTTTACTTTCATGCAGTAAGGAAGTGTTTCGAGCTCGTAGCGATAAGTGAGTGCCACGCGCGGAAATCGTTGACCCTCGGGTCACCTATATCAGTATACCTCAACTGATATAAACTATTTTTACGTTATATATTTTTGAAACACCAGCGAACTAATCGCAAGTCATCAACATGAATTACAATAGCAGTAATTATTATTACCAAGAGCCAACAACCGCTCAACAGGGATTCCAGCCTCCCATTAATTTCAATCAGACGACAAGCCAGGTAATACCACTATCTCCTGTTATAAATGCTTCTTATATACCTATTAACCAGCAATATATACCCCACACACAAATTCCAAACACATTTTCCTAAATACATAGCCCTATCACATCAATTCAATCAAATAACATGCTTAATAACGACGCAATAAGTAACACGAATACCTCAGATTCTGAAAACTATATTGAATTATCTGATACACCAAGTAAAGATTGGCAATGTGTCAGAAATAATAAATGTAAACGAATATCTAAACAACCAGCATCAGCGAACATTATGATATCTACTACAGATAATAACAGATACTCGGTCCTCACAAATCTTACTGATGCGGCTGAAATAGAAAATGCATCAAACACACAGCAAAATAAAACACTCAAATCACCACCAATATTTGTACAAGGGGTTACGGATTTTAATAAAATGATCGCAACACTAACAGGTGCTGCAGAATCAGAACAATACAAAACTAAAGCACTGGCTGATAACGTAATTAAGATATCTGCCAACACGGCTGATATATATATATATATCGCAAGCTAGTCACACTCATGAAAGAATCTAAGAATGATACCTATCAGATGAAAAAAAATAAAGCATACCTTGTCGTCATCCGTAACTTACACCACTCTGTTCCCACAAAAGAAATAGCTGATTTACTCGAGGAGAACGGTCACAAAGTGAGATCCGTAACCAACATTAAACACCGAATAACAAAAATGCCCTTGCCAATGTTCTTTGCAGACTTGGAACCTGCGCCAAATAACAAAGACATTTATAACCTCAGGTTTTTACAAAACCAAATTATAAAGGTCGAACCACCACACAGAAATACAACAATCGTACAGTGTCTGAGGCGCCAACAGTATAACCATACTCAGGTCTACTGTAATCGCCCATTTGTATGTGTAAAATGCGGCGGCTCACATGATACCCGATCTTGTAAGAAGACAAGACTTACCCGCCAAATGTGCTCTCTGTGGCGGAGAGCACCCGGCTAATTATCGAGGCTGTACTGTACAAAGGAACTTCAAAATAAGTTAAGATCCAACACATCATTACAAACTCGATCTACAACATCAAACATGATCCAACAACGACTTCATTAAACTCACCCAATCTTCCCTAATCATCACAACCCACGAACATATAGTCAGGCCGTGCAAGGAAATACAAACACTACACAAGCACAACCCCAAGATGTAACCCTACAAAAATTTCTAGGAGAATTTAAAGCTATGTTTTCACAACTGATGCAACAAAACAACATGGTAATAAACATGTTGTCCACAGTCATAAGTAAACTTGTAAGACAATGGGCTAATTCACTCCGTATATCTTTATGGAACCTAATGGCATCCTGTCAAAAATCTATGAAATTTTTAAAGCTAAATAATATAGATATTCTACTTATATCTGAGACACACTTTACAGACAGGTCTTTTCTAAGAATACCACACTACATGCTATAACACAGAACATCCTGACGGTACAGCGCACGGAGGCACAGCTATATTAATACGAAGCTCAATAGCTCACAATGAACTGGAAAAGTACGAAGAACCGTTTCTCCAAGCAACTACTATTCAAATCTACAAATTATCACATCCACTAGTAGTCTCTGTTGCGTATTTCCCACCCAGGCATAGACTTTCCAAAGACGTCCTCAAGCCATTCTTTCAATCTCTTGGCAACAACTTTATATGTGGAGGTGACTATAACTACAAACATACCTACTGGGGCTCTCGTCTAATAACTACCAGAGGTAGAGCTTTATATGAACTCATCCGCGAAGAAAACTATGGCTACCTATCTACCGGAGAGCCCACGTACTGGCCCACGGATTTTGCAAGAAAATCTCCAAACCAACATCAGCCTGCGCACCCCTAATGATATAGAGGAAGCCACAGAACACTTCATCACTACTGTTCAATCTGCAGCTTGGAGGGCTATACCCAAACTTCTAAATACGGTACGACAGGATGGAAATATCCCCAATCAAATCCTTGAACTCATCAAGCAAAAGAGGAGGGCAAGATCTAAATGGCATAGGACTCGAAACGCAGCTGAAAAAATGATATTTAATAGACTAACCAATGCTCTCAAGAATAAACTCAAACTACACAAGCAAGAAACTTTTCAACACTATCTAACTTCCTTGTCCCGAGTCGACCACAGTATCTGGAAAGTTTCTAAAGCTAATAAAAGACAACAGGCTGTTAATCCACCTTTAAGAAAGGTGGTTCGCCCAGCACTTTGCCCAAGTTTTCACCCCCTACTCTACTGCACCCGATATTGAGATTCAAGACTTCCTTCAGACGCCACTTTACATGTCGCTGCCCATCAAAAGCTTCACCTATACTGAGGTGCTTGATGAAACTCGCCATCTAAACAATAACAAAGCCCCTGGGTATGACCTAATTACGGCTAAGGTGCTTACTGAACTGTCCAAAAACAGTATAACGTTTTTATGAAACCTGTTCAACTCCATACTGAGATGCCAATATTGGCCATCATCGTTAAAATTTACGCAAATTATTTTAATACCAAAACCTGTTAAACCTACTGAAGATGTTACCTCGTCTGCTGCCACTAATCTCTAAGCTGTTAAAAAACTTATAATCAAAAGACTGTATGATAGTGACATAGTGGAAAACTGCATATCAGACCATTAGTTTGGATTTAGGCGGTACCATTCCACGATTCAGCAATGCCATCGACTTGTAAATAACATCAATGCGGCCCTCGACGCCAAATTTTACTGCCCTTCAGTTTTTATAGACATTAAACAGGCATTTGACAAGGTGTGGCATGATGGCCTATTATATAAAATTAAAGAACTACTGCCAAACGAATACTACCTTTTGCTAAAATCGTACTTGAATGATAGCTACTTCCAAATCAAATATGGCCAACATTATTCTGACCTCCTACCAATTACCTCAGGTGTGCCTCAAGGCAGTGTCCTTGGGCCGCTGCTTTATTTACTATATACCTCAGATGTGTCCTCCTTTCCAGTCATACCAATCCTTATATAGCATCCTCTAACCTACAAACCCATCTAACTCATCTTCAGACCTGGCTTGCTAAATGGAGAATCAAGGTCAATGAAACGAAAAGCACTCCGACTGCACCCCAGTTTTTGTGAACAACGTACCCATTCCTCAAGCAACAGAAGCCCGCTACTTAGGTCTTCATTTAGACCGACGACTCACCTGGAAGTCTCATAATTTTGAAAAAGCGTAACGAGATTGATCTGCGAATCAAGAAAATGTACTGGTCGCTTGGTAAAGAGTCGTGTTTTTCCGTCGAAAACAAGATCCTACTCTACAAAACAGTAATCAGGCCCATATGGACTTACGGCATTGAGCTATGGGGCTGCTCTTGTAAGTCCAATGTTAACATTATTCAACGCCTACAATCCAAAACCATCAGACTGCTAGCAAATGCTCCGTGGTATGTCAACAACTTGACCCTGCATACGGACCTACAAGTTACAACGGTAGAAGAAGAATGTACCAAACGAAGTAACACCCACTTTGCGTGGTTGCACGCCCATCCCAACACCCTTGCATCCAACCTTCATCAGGATCCTCCACCGAGAAGATTAAAAATAAAGAAATGGCCCAGTGATTTTAAAGGAGTGCAACTCTAATGAAACGGGATAACAACGCTGGACGGACTCCCCCTCGCGTCAAATATCATCACATTAGCTCATAGAACATTGATTTATTGTATTACGTTCTGATTGTTAATTTGCTTATAACCAATATAGAAAAAAATAATAATTTTCATTACAGAAACCCGACAAACCAGCACACCTTTCAACTTAAACAAATAATATTAACAAGATTAACGACCATTATTGAAAAAAAAACACCGAATTCCTGAGCATCAGTTCGATTTCCGATAAAAATATTTAACAACCGAACAAATCAACATGGTAGTAGACCCATATAAAGAGATTTTAAAGAAAAGAGGATTTTTATAGCAGTATTTTAAGATATAAACCAGAAATTTGAGAGAGGTTTGTATCCTGGCCTATTATATAAAATGAAGAAGCAACTTTCTCGCCAATATTATTTACTGTTCAAATCATACTTAGAAAACAAATTCTTCCAAATCAAATCAAATAAAATGAAAGCTACTCTTCTATTCACCACGCTCTAACAGGTGTACCACAAGGCAGTGTATTGGGTCCCACACTTTACCAACTATTTACGGCTGACATGCCTTGTAACGAAAACGCAATAACTGTTCGCCGAAAAAGATCCAGCCGAATTCGTAGCTTACTTACAGAATAATCTGGAAGACTTATAGGAATGGACAGCAGCAGGGTTAATTAAAGTCATAAAAATAAATCAACATCAATTACTTTTACAACTCTTAACGGAGTTGTCATAACTCCTAAAGAGGACGCAAGGCAGCTAGGCAAAGAGAAATTTAAAAAAATACAATTTTAGCAACTTCTCTTATAAAGAATTCTTTTCTTATAAAAATAGTGTCGTTCCCTCAAAAAAAATTTTTGGTAACTTTTACGAAATCAATTGCAGGGACTCGAGCAAATTAAAATGCGGAGCAGAATCTAAAGATAACAATGAATGCTAGAAGATTTTTGATTTTAACTTCTTCAGTTTTAGCAACGTCGGTTGTAAGAGATGATCTGGTTTTGCCATAATGGAGATGGAACTTTTCCATTAGACGAAACCGGATATTTTCCGTAAATTCCTTTCTTGTACTACTTATTTACCGTGATTATTTTGCTAGGTGAAACAACCTCGAAAGAAACAATCTCATCAAACAGAGAGCAACACCTTCGTTGAATATAATCCAATTTTTGCCACGATTTATGCATTTTGGCCCTACTGTTTTTAATTATTTACTTTTTGTGCGATATTGTACGAGATTTACTATTTACACTACATGCTATAACACAGAACATCCTGACGGTACAGCGCACGGAGGCACAGCTATATTAATACGAAGCTCAATAGTTCACAATGAACTGGAAAAGTACGAAGAACAAATCTACAAATTATCACATCCACTAGTAGTCTCTGTTGCGTATTTCCCACCCAGGCATAGCCTTTCCAAAGACGTCCTCAAGCCAGTCTTTCAATCTCTTGGCAACAACTTTATATGTGGAGGTGACTGTAACTACAAACATACCTACTGGGGCTCTCGTCTAATAACTACCAGAGGTAGAGCTTTATATGAACTCATCCGCGAAGGAAACTATAGCTACCTATCTACCGGAGAGCCCACGTACTGGCCCATGGATTTTGCAAGAAAATCTCCAAACTAACATCAGCCTGCGCACCCCTAATGATATAGAGGAAGCCACAGAACACTTTATCACTACTGTTCAATCTGCAGCCTGGAGGGCTACACCCAAACTTCTAAAAACGGTACGACAGGATGGAAATATCCCCAATGAAATCCTTGAACTCATCAAGCAAAAGAGGAGGGCAAGATCTAAATGGCATAGGACTCGAAACGCAGCTGAAAAAACGATATTTAGTAGAGTAACCAATGCCCTCAAGAATAAACTCAAACTGCACAAGCAAGAAATTTTTCAACACTATCTAACTTCCTTGTCGCGAGCCGACCACAGTGTCTGGAAAGTTTCTAAAGCTAATAAAAGGCCACAGGCTGTTAATCCACCTTTAAGAAGACCAAATAATGACTGGGCTATGACAGATCAAGAAAAAGCAGATCTCTTCGCCCAGCACTTTGCCCAAGTTTTCACCCCCTACTCTACTGCACCCGATATTGAGATTCAAGACTTCCTTCAGACGCCACTTTAAATGTCGCTGCCCATCAAAAGCTTCACCTATACTGAGTTGCTTGATAAAACTCGCTATCTAAACAAGAACAAAGCCCCTGGGTATGACCTAATTAATATAATAATAAATAACGTTTTTACGAAACCTGTTCAACTCCATACTGAGATGCCAATATTGGCCATCATCGTTAAAATTTGCGCAAATTATTTTAATACCAAAACCTGGTAAACCTACTGAAGATGTTGCCTCTTACCGTCTGCTGCCACTAATCTCTAAACTGTTAGAAAAACTTAGAATCAAAAGACTGTATGATAGTGGCATACTGAAAAACTGCATACCAGACCATCAGTTTGGATTTAGGCGGTACCATTCCACGATTCAGCAATGCCATCGACTTGTAGATATCATCAATGCGGCCCTCGACGCCAAATCTTACTGCCCTGCAGTTTTTACAGACATTAAACAGGCATTTGGCATGATGGCCTATTATATAAAATTAAAGAACTACTGCCAAATGAATACTACCTTTTGCTAAAATCATACTTGAATGATCGTTACTTCTAAATATTTTGCAAATCTTGCATATGTTCGACTATTGTGATATTGCTACAAATGCTTTACTAAATAATAACTCAATTGTATATGGTAGACAAATTGCCATAATTTTATTTTTGTTTCCATATTTCTAATAATTTGGCTATAGTAATTTGAAGCGAGTGAATTGGTAATCTTGGATAACATCTATCAAGTACCAGTATTAAACTGAAACTTTAAAATCTGGTGACTACTCATCAACAAATAAAAATAATAAAAAAGAATCTCCACAAAACTGTTACCAACTGCACTACTTACCCAAAAATCTCTATGTAAATAATTTAGATTAAATTTCCGATCCCTTACATATTTTTTATTTACTCTTTTTGCTTTCTCTATTTTATTTTTAATGAGAACATTTATTTCATAACAAATCGCAAAGAGCATTGCAATAAGATTAAAATTGAAGAATGTATTTTAAGTTTAAACTAAAGGAAACTCTAAGTAAAATATATTTATACGTAAAGAAGGATGAGAGTCCTTGTATTTCAACAAGTGAAAACTATGATAATGATATATTGCATATTACCTATTTAACTTTAAATAAATATATTCTGCATACAAAATTTTATATTCACTAATACCCACACATCACTAAAAACAGTAATTTTATTGCACTATTTTTAGATCAAGTATTAAGCTTTGTAAAAAGCTCCTGTCACTCAGTGAGGGCAAAATAAAAATTACGCCAGTTGTATACCATCATATAGTCCTACCTAGTAATTAATCGCTCAGTTTTTATTTAATAGCAATCTGAAACAAATCAACTGCTTTTTAATAAGAACTGGCCAAATATACACTACAAAAGGGAATATCTAACTGATATTATATACTCGTAGAATAAAATACTTCTGCACAAGTGAAATACGTATAGATAAAGTATTAATTTTTAAGGACTGGTTCCTACAAAACTTTAAAAACGAAGAACACAAATAGAAAATTCTATTCTAGTTTTCAAAACATGAAAATACAGTAAAATTATTATTAAACATCGTTTCCGTTCCTACCACTTTCACAAAAAACTATGAGCTGCCGTCAGAAAAACCACTTGACTGCATGCGAAGATTTATTTTACGAAAACATTTCTCAAAAATTTCAAAAACTAACTTTAATATATTTTATTTTGACAAAAAAGTCTGACTTTTTTAGTCTTTATTTATTTCATGTAGTAACACAGATGTATCTGGCATAACTTTTTTACTGATTGTGACCTGTGAACTTAATTTGAGAAAGTTTACTATTTACCTAATAATTGGAGTAATTTCTCTCTTTACTCATTTATTCTACCTTTCGAATTCAATCATAGCTTAAAGTTTCTTACTAATCCTGACAGAAGTAATGTTGCAGAAATTTGATAGGGCAATGTGTGGAAAATGCGCCAAGTGTAATAAAGTTTTTCAATCCAAATCGGGAATGGTTTCTAAAACCGTCTGATGGTGAACGATGCCCTAAAAGCAAACAAAACGACTTCTTTCCTTGCCGGTATAATGCCTTTTTACGTTTAGTGGGGCACTAATACGCATCGATTGCTGATGGTAACGCGAAACGATGTACGACACCCTGTTGATCTCACCTACAGCATTATCTTTCTTTCGTGCACATTAAGTCATGAGGAACTGGTTGACAAGTTACCTATGTATACACACAACTTACCCTTATTTAAATTTTTATACAGTATCAATTTTTCATTGCGAGTTACAGTCTAGTGCAAGAAATATTTTTCTTGAATCTGGAGAACGACAGAGCAATGCTGCATCGTCTACTCTTGTTCTCAGCTGTGAGTAGGTAATAAACTCCTTTAATAATCCTCTCTAATTTATGTAAACTTAGAATAAGCTTGGCGTGTGATACTTCTTCCTTTATAAGTACACTGCGCTACATAAACCCCCTTTCAAAGTTTATTCCAGTTCCTTAACTTAACTTTATTTGGTTCTTCATATAATTTGTCATTTTTATTTTTAAATCACCAAAATGACTTCTTATGTAGAAAGTAGCCTTCTCCCTTAAAGCTGCATATATTATTTCCCAGGTTTTTTTTGATATGTTTTTTCTGTTTAACTGCCAAAATAAAGCAGTGTTCCAAATGGTAGTCGTTGCAAGATGTGGCTTTAAAACACTTTCCGATTATGTTGATAGAATGGGCACTTCTCAGTGTGTTATAAAGCTGAAAGAAGACGCTTTACTATGACTACATGACAGACACTGTACATGAATTTGAATAGGTATTACCACCATTTAAAATTAAGTGCCGAAAATTAAGTTGAGTACTTATCATTACCTTTTAATTTTAAAAATAAGTCTAACAATATTTTTAGTTTTGTTCATTTTTTATAATTGACATCAAAAAAATAAATTAATATTATTTATTTTATCTCCCAAAAAAATACTTGACATGTAAGAATTATCTTTCTTATAAGCAAATTCCTCAAAAACAATTTTTATAAATTTGTGATAGTACTTAGGAATACTCAATTTGTTTTCAAAATAGATGATATAAGCGATTTGGCATTTTGAGTTTGAATATCTTTTTTATTTATTTAAGTGTGAATTTACAAACTTTGTATCGTCAACTTGGATTTTTTCTTGTTACGTTTTTACATCGCATATTTTATATATGGTGTCCGCCAATTCAGGGTCAGGAAAATAAACGCTTATTGGAACTACAGTAATGATTGTATACTCAAGTAGGACATTTTATTTTAAACATTCATGTATGCCATTTATGAATGAAAAATGATATCACTCAAACGTTTATCACGGCTGGCTTTCGATGACATTTTCACATAGAGTTGCTTCAATGGAATTTATTTCAATGATTATGTTGTTCTCGAAGTCTTCGACAGTATCTAGTATATTGACGTAGACTTTACTTTTCAGATATTCCCACAAAAAAGTCGTCAAATCGCACGATCAAGCAGGCCAATTGGCATTTCCCTTTCTCCAAATTAAACGTTCACCGAACTTCGACTGCAATAACTCGATATTCGCAAGTGTTGTGTGGCATGTTGCGTCTTATTGTTGAAAATAAACATAATTTATGTCAGTTTGATTAAATTTCGGGAAGAAATAATTATTTAGAATGCACAGTAATCGCAGTTCCAGCCTCATTTTCGAAATTAATGGTCCAATGACACTTTTGGCCCACATAACACACCAAACGGTCACTTTTTGGGTAAGCATTGGTTGTTCTTGATATTCTCTTAAATTCTCGTTAGCTTAAATGCCACAGTTTTACTTGTTACCCGTCCCATTCAATGTGAAATGCTCCTCGTCACTAAAAATAATTTTCAATAAAAAATTTGGATCAGTTGCACGATGGGCTAATCAGAGAGTTTTTGAGTCAATTGGATCTTTTAAGCGTCGCAAATTCACATCTTTGCGCATAGTATGGCGTAAATCGGTTTCCAAAATGCCCAATTCTTGCGATAGACGAGTTATTGGGAGATTTGGGTTTTTTTCATAGTCTTCTTCGCTGCAGCGATATTTGCCTGTATGCGAACACTTTTGAGTCGTCCACTCTTTGGCACATCACCAACAGAAATAGTGGCCTTGCATTTTCTTATCAAACGACTAATGGTCGTCTCATTTTAATAGTGCTCTTTAATACGGTTTTCAGTTGAATTCATTTCAAGTAAAATGGCAAACATTAGACAGACAAAAATGAGGCTGGGTTGATAGAAAAAAACATGGCGTCTGTATCATATTTATTACTTTCCCAGATTGATATTCAAAAAAACAATATAATATTAAGCTCATGTAGTAATAATTATAATATATGGATATGTTAATTAAATAAATACTTAATTTTTGAAGGACTATTAAAACCACTTAAGTAGTTGGCTTTAAAGAAATATGTTTTTAACATATTGTTTAATAGTTATAATTTGAAATTCTAAAATTTGACAACAGTTTTCAAAATAGTTTCTTTTATTATTAAACATCTTAATAGAACGAGTATTTTGATTAATACATAATACAATTCTTTATATATTAAAGCTTATTAAATGTGAAAGCTAAAAAAGGAAGAAATTACGGACAACAAATTTTTTTTAAATAAAGCTATTAAGAATGTTAGGTTTAAGAAAATTAGACAGATGGTTTAAATTTCTCTATATAAAATATTCCCCTAAATATTCCAAAATGTAACTTGAAAAACAATTTATTGAGAGAAATTAAGAGGACAATTGTTAAACCTTCAAATTAATCTGATATTCCAATGGACGTACCATCTCTTAGACTTAATGGGAATAAGTACAAAAGGGGGCAAAATATTGATTCTAAAGTTTTATTTAAAATACTTTAGGAGTTTCATCAAAAATTTTAATCTAATTATCGATTTAAATGCATTTATAAATGCTTTCTAAACTTCTAGACGTGTATGTAAAGAAATATGTACGGAATTTCCTTCGTTAAAAACAGTGTTTTACTGAGTAATATATCTTTATCCAAATAAAACTGCAACTATGAAACTAATATGGAATTCTAAATGTACCTTAATTAAGCCCAATTAAACATTTTGGTATTTTACATACAAATATATGAAGGGTCCATATAAATTGGTAAATTTAGTAAAAAAATAAATTTACAACTTTATCGTTCAAAAAAACTAACTAAAAAGTAAATGTAATTAGATAACAATTCAATTTGTTTCTTAATTTATAACTTTTTTACATTAAAGTGAGTAGTTTTAAATTTTTCAGTCAGTAGATAAACAGTCTAAAAATATTCAAAGGTCTTCTGTAAACGAAATACGGTTTGTTGTTGTTTTTTACTTATTTTTAATATTTATTTTTAACTCATCTTATTTTAATAATTAATAAAATATTTATTAACTATTATGATATAGATTAATGATTAATATATATATTATTAACCATCGCCAACGTGGTGCTGTGGTTGAAGCATGGCCTATGGGGCGGCAAACCGAGATTCACTCCCGGAGCTCTTTGTGGCCTAGCAAATGGCAGTCGCTAAAAATAATTGAGTATTTGCGTTCACTTCAAATAAGGGGTAATAATAGAGATCGTCTAAGACGCGTTGCTTGCCGCATCGCCCCGTATCAGAGATAGTGCGCGACGACTGGGCACGTTGGCAAACATATGAGAGCCTTAACTTCTCAGTTCGCAGGTCGAGCTCCTACGTGTGGTGTTGAGCCACACCATTATTATTATTACTAGTTTTACAGTTTTGTATAGTTTTTTAGTTAACACATCCGTACTATGGACATTTTGTTCCAAGTAAATTGTAAATATGTTATAATACCGTATACCTATAATATACTTTTAGAAAACAAAATTAATGGTTTTTCCGCAATTATTCGTACTATGAAATAGTTTATTGTCAGCCCAAAATAGTTTTATAAATATTTTAAAAACATATATATGCAATAAAATTGTAATAGCTAAAACTCCCAAGTAATATTTCCAAAAGCCGCCACAAAATTTTATTAGGTATATAGCAGGAAGAATATAAACTAATAGGTGGCAAAACAAACAGTTTTTTTTTAAGGGGAGGTGGTATACCCTACCTCTGCAATGTTAAATTTGCTATCTTCATAGTGATTTTCCTATGAAACTATCAACTCTACGGTGTTGCAATTTGGTACACAAATAGATTGATAGTTTCTGTACAAACTGACATTTTTTTAATGTTTTAGGTAACAAAAACAAAAAATTTTTCTTAAATTGAATAAAAAACACTCATTTTGCACAAGAATATATTTAAATATTTTGGAAGTTTTTGAGTTAGAAACTTAAACAAATGTCAATATATTCTACAGTTACCACAGAAAAACTGGTAAAAATTTTTGAGAAAAACATGATCGAATGTTTAAAAAACGTACTTGGGGAAAAAGTGAGATAAAGATATGTACTATGTTATTGGTCCATATTCCGGGGCATCTGGGTCATTATCTTCATTCTCCTGTGCTTTCCTTTAGTTCTTGGTTAGTATCCTGGAATTTTTGTTGGTCACATCAGCTTGCAGATCTACTGCACCAGCTACCTCCATTCCACTGACCCCGGTGTAAGTACTTTTACACTCACCACTGTCTTTGTGTTGTTTCAACTTCAGTTCACAATTCTTTATATTCTCACACTTTTGACAGTATTTACTCAAAGGTTCAACATCTATGATCTTTCCTGTATCAATACTTGTTGCATAAACTATACCATTGGCACTTATATGTCCTCCCATAGCAATAATCAAATCAGTAGAACCTTTTTGCACTGTACAAAATTATTCAATACATTTGCCAGTATTTGAATATTAATTATATAGTTTACTTGGTTCAATTGTTCACTGTCACACTCATAATTTTCGTACAATGCATAGTACCGCGAAATTTAAATCTAATTTGTAATAAATTGCTATTAAAATGAAAACAAAAAAGGGGACGTTACCTCAACTGTCATAATCACATTTAAATTAAATTTAAAACCTCTAGAGATGATTTTTACAAAAATAAGTAAATGTATGTTATAAAATAGACTATGTAAAACTATAATACACAAAAACAAAAAAAACATTTTTTTACCACAAATGGTGTACCATATCCCCTTAATCGCAAGAGCAGGCAGTGGTAAAGTTTGGTTGAATTTTGCTCCGTAATAAACCTCAATTTTCTAGGGACTGTGAGCAAATAAAACAACAAAGTAAGTTCAGTGAGTGTGTGTGTGGCAAAAGATTCAGAAGATAATAAAAAGTAAGATTAGTTTTAAGTTCATAATTAAAGCTGATTCCAAAATAAACATATATAAAAGAAAGAAACAACGACGTATGTCAAGGTCAAGCGGGTTGACCGGCTTGTGGCACCTTGCGCGATATGATATTTAAATACAAATTCCATTTAATTGTCTGTGTAAAAGAATAGGGAAGGCTTTCGAAATCATTATTTGAAAAATTTTTATTTCAGTCATAAGAAATAAAATAATATTTAAAATTAGATCGAAGACAAGGGAAATAATAAGAGAAAAAGTAACAGAAAAGAAGATGAAGAGAAAGAGGAAGATGTTTTTACGAAAATCAGAAAAACAAGTACGATCCTAGTAAAGAACCAAAAAAATCTAGAAGTAAATATAGAAGTAATGATAAATATGATACGATTAGTGAATGGGTATCCCATCAACAATAAAGGGAAATTAAGTAAAATAATTAGTTACAACTTTAAAAAACTAATAATAAAAATACAGTTACTGATAGTTTTAATTCAGAGCAGGCAACAAATGAAAAATTAGTGACTGTATAATAATTATAGTGATAAAAAACATAATAAATAATACATTGGACGTGGTAGTAGTAGAAGAAAGAGTAAGAAATGCATTTGTAATGATAATAAAAATATTGAAGTAACAAAATAACATCATATTATTAAATTGAAAACATGGAATACGAAGAGTGTAAATGGCAAAAAGGATGACTAACAAATATAAACATGCACTACAAAGGAATTACATAAATTAAAAAAAATTAGAAGAATTAAGAAACTATCAAGCGAATATTAGAAATACTGATTAGGAACAGAAATAAAAGATATTATTAAAGCGGAGTAGCATTTGTACTAAAAGAGACAAGAAAATAAAGTTCGTAAAAATAAAACGTTTGTAAATAAAAAGCTGATGCTAACACACATAAGAAAGAAGAAGAAAACAATAAACTGACACTAGTGGGATACAGGCCGAACAAAGACACAAAGAATGAAGAAAAAGTTAAGTGTTTTAAAGAACTACAAGGCCAGATTAACAAAATAACAACAAAATAATAGTTTTAAGAGACCCCAGTAGAAGAGTTGGAAACATAAATCAGGGAATCGAGTGGTGTTTGGGGAAAAACGGAGAGTGAGAGAAATAATCGAAGAAAGAATTATTAAGCTAGAAATAGGAAAAAAACTTAAAATCGGAAATACACGCTTTGTAAAAAAATATATTCACAAAATAACAAGAAAAGTGATAAGTACAAATAAAAATAAATCAATGCTTATTTCCTAATAAATAGAATCACATGCAAAAAGTTAAAGATATGAGTAAGAAGGAACCCGACATAAGAAGCAGTCACTTTTGTTAAAAATTAAATAGAAAATGGACAAGAAACTATATGAATGAATATAGATAAAAGAAGATCACTAAAAGAAAATTAAATACTGGAAGCTAAAAAACAAAGAAATAAAAGGCAAATTTTAGGATAGATTAAGTAAGACAGCAAAACATTTTAGCAAAAGTAGAAGAGAGTAGTGGTACAACTAAAAAAGGACAGAAAGAATAAAGTTGGCAGTATCTAAAAAGAGCCAAAAAAGGAGAAGGTATTTGATAAGCCTAGAATGTAAAAACCAAAAAGATAGTAAAAATAGAAAAGGAAAAATTAGACAGAGTTTAAAAAGAAAACTTACTTAAAAAACTTACAACCAAGTTAAAAACTATTTTTTGGTATGTTTAGACAAATCAATTATAAAAAGACTCGACAATTAAAAACATAAAAGACAGATGGAAGCATCTATAAAATTATGGGAAAATCGAACCAGTACTTCATGGAGTTATTAAATAAAAGAGAAGTAAACGATGAAATACAACCAAATACATAAAATAAACTAGAAATGGAAATATTACATAAAGAAAAAATAAACATGGAAAAATTAAGAAACAATCAGAAAACTACATACGAAAAAACACCCAGATAAGACACGATCATGTTAAAAACACTACCAGAAACAAAACTAGAATAACTAAGACAAATAATGAGTGAAACACCGAAAGTAGAGTATTCTACGTACTGTAGCTAAAATATATGCTAAAATAACACCAAAACAAATTTAGACAAGTTATAGGAGACACGCTCGAAGAAACGAAATTTGGACTGAAGCCAAACAAATGGGTAAATGATGTAATATTAACAACGAGACAAATAGAAAAATGTACATATATGCTTCATTGATATGGAAACATCCGCTATTGTTTTAACTAGTCCTAGACGACGCACTGAAAGAAGCAAAGCAAGAAATGAAATCTTATGAAGTAGGTTATTGTAAAATGAAACAAATTAAAACAAGAAAACTGTACTATGCAGACGACATGGTTATTATACGGAAAGATGA
The DNA here is from genome assembly GCA_036346155.1 of Sinelater perroti. Lineage (NCBI taxonomy): Eukaryota > Metazoa > Arthropoda > Insecta > Coleoptera > Elateridae > Sinelater > Sinelater perroti. The sequence continues at coordinate 32,031,648 of JARFIY010000046.1, forward strand.
AACAACGCTGACTAAGAATTTAGAAGTATTCATATGAGTATTAAAAATATTCAATATGTACATAAACAAGAAAAATACAAGAACAACAATAGAACAAGAACTCTAAAAACGTGCGATATGCTTAGAATATCAAAATTAAACCAACAACAAAAATTGAACTATTTAGGATTAATAATTATAGAAGATAGACGAGGGAATAATAATAAAAATAAAGGAAAGAATCACAGTTGGGGGAAAACTTTTCAACATAATTAAAACGACTTTCTTCGAAACAAAAAAATATCGGAAGAAACAAGGGTGCAAATTATCAATACAATTATTACTTCGATATTTACATCTGGTGCAGCAACGTGGACATTCACTGAACGACAAAGAAAAAAAAATGACAGCTATATAAATGAGATAATTGAGAAAAATTGGAATAAAACTAAAATGAGTAAAATCAGTATTGTAAAGTACATAAAGAAATTAAAAGTAAAACCAATAGAAAGATGTCAATTAAGATGGTATGGGCATGTAAAAAGAATGAAGATAAACAAAAGAGAGTACAAATAAGTCTCCGCCGTTTGACAAAAGATGGTTGAAATTGTCAGATGTAAAACGTCATATCATAAGGTTGGACATCTGGCAACACCATAACCTTCAAATATTAGCGATTTTGTATCAGCATCACATGATTTTGAGCCGAATAAGCGTCATTTGCGGGAACTTTTAATTTACTTCTTTAATTTAAATAAATCTGCAGCTGAGGCTCATCGATTGCTTGTAGAAGCATATGGTAAGGCTGCTTTAAGTGAGAGAAGTTGTAGTTAGCGCTTTCATAAGTTTTAGAACGGTGAGTTTGACGTCGAAGACAAAGAGCGTAGCGGAGGACCGAAAGTGTACGAAAATGCAGAATTGGAAGCATTATTGGAGGAAGATTCCTGCCAAACGCAAGAACTTGCACTTACATTAGGAGTGACTCAACAAGCAACTTCACATCGTTTAAACTCGTTGGGAATAATTCAAAAGCAAGGAAATTGGTTCCATATGAACTGAAGCCGAGAAATGTTCAACGCCAATTTTGCACATGTGAAATTGCTTGACAAGCATAAATGAAAGGGTTTTTGCATCGTATAGTCACTGGTGATGAATAATGAATCTACTACGATAACCCAAAGAAGAGAAAATCATGGAGACCACGCAGCCAGGCTCAACATCGACAGCCAAGCCGAATACTCGTGGAAAAAACTCATGTTGCATTTAGTGGGATCAGCTTGGTTCGTGTATTATGAGTTGCTCAAATTAAACGAAACCATTACTGGGGCTCTCTACCGAACACAATTGATGAGATTGGGCCAAACACTTAAGAAAACGCGCCCACTACTACTCCAGACACGACACAATTATTCTCCTGATGATAATGCTAGTCCACATGTTCGGCGCCAGTTAAAATCTGCTTGGAAACACTCAATTGGGAAGTCCTACTCCACCCGCCGTATTCACCAGACATTGCCCCTTTCGGTTATCACTTGTTCTGATTGATGACACATGGCCTGTCTGAGCAGCACTTCACATCATATGAACGATACCAAAAATTGGCTTGTGGGTAGCCTCAAAAGATGAATCGTTCTCCCGACGCGGTATCCGTATGCTGCCAGAAAGATGGTAAAAAGTAGTGGCTAGCGATGGACAATATTTTGAATAAAACATAAGGTTCCGTTCTTTCACAATAAATGCTCGATTTTTGATAAAAAACGGCGGAGACTTATTTGTCTGGAAGACATAGAAAAACTTAGATCAAAGACTTTACTTATGCAACGGTGGAAAATAATTCAGTTTTTAGTTAAAATTGATGCATTAAATGCTCAAAGATTAAATTAAAATGTTTATTATTAAAATATACATTGAGAATAATATTTATTTGATGCCTACTACGAACATTTAATTACATAAAATATAATACTTTGATAAAAACTGTATTTCAAACCGGAGAGAACAATTGAAGTATAAAATATAAAAGTAATGGTTTTCCCTGACTACAAATACTTTATTTCGCAGTTAATTGTTTTGGATAAACTTATTGTATTCTAAAGGAGATAATTACAGCTGTAAAAATAAAACGGTCAATATAGATAACTGCTTTAACCTAGTTTAAAATTGCCCATATCGTTATAAAAGCTGTTCGAGGCTGCGTGTCGGGTGGTACCAACTAAATGCGGTATAATTAACTGTTTACTGCAGCTTTTAAACGGAATTTTATCACGTTATCAAATCGATGGCTATTATTTTTACATCAAAAGATTAAAGTAATACAAGTTCATTTAAAATTTATATTACTACCGCCCATAACATTTTTTTTTTATTTTCAGTAGTAATGCGCTATTTTATCATATTTTTAAAACTTTTTCCATGAGGTGACTTTACCGTCATCATCTCCTTTATATACTGTCTTTGATTTCTTTTAGGGTTTTTTGTATTTGTTTTTAAAGTCTATTATATAGGGTGATGTACAGTGAACTTTAGGATTTAAGTGCGCCCATTTAGCTTCTGTGAACGTTGAAAGTTTGCATTTGTACGATTGTTATCTAAACCCTTGGCAAAGCCGTTATGGTGCCGTATACTGTGTAGTAACGCTTCAAAACTATTCATATTTATTATAAAAACAGATGATCAGTAAAGATTATGAAAAGGAAAAATCTTGGACCATTTGCATGCAATAATGTGCCAAGTGAGCATGCAGTTCGAGATTTAGTGCAAAAGTTTGAAGCAAGTGGTATCCTTGGTGACAAAGCAAGGATTCGCTATCACCGCAATGATCGTTGATAACAATATTTTTCAAACAAGTGATTGTGTGCATGAAGAACTAAGCACGTCGATTCAACGCCGTTCACAGCAATTTATACAGTACTACGCAACGCATTTCGACAGAAACACTGCGTTTACAGACGTATAAAATTCAATTGACACAAGAACTTAAAAAAGTCGTACGTTCTTGAAGTGAATGAATCTCATTTTTCTCTAAACGGCTTGTAAATCGTCAAAATTGTTGCATCTAAGATAGTGAAAATCTAAATGTTATTCACAGAAAACTAATGCGTCCATAAAAATGCACTGTTTGTTGTGTATTATAGACTGTTATTGTTAATAGTGCACGTTATTGGGTGATGCAAAACCATTTTTTTTTTGAAACCAACGATTTGAGTTTTCATGAGATGTGGTTTTAACAAGATAGAGCTACATGCGAAGCAACAAGAGAAACACTCACTTCTAACCTTTTTTTGACAACCATCTTTATTTACAATCTATAAAAGTGCATTAAGCAAATGATATGTAGTAAGGACATGTAGAAGACTGTTCAGTGGGGTATGTCCTGTAATAATAGGTTTTTATCTTTTATGTGATATTGTATAAATAGGACAGATCATTGGGAAGGTATCATTGTAACCTTTTGTTTATCATTGACTGCTTTTGGAGATTCGTTGCCAAAGTATTAACAATAAGGTAGACACTAAATCTACCACTATAATGGAAGCTGAAGCGTTTAATTTCTACTTTGACAGTTGCGATTTGGAGGTCGTTGCTTATAATTGCGTTGGGCACGAACCAGTGTGCGTTCACTATCATTCGCTGCACTTTTGCTTAAAAGATTTCTATGTTGGATGTTGATACTGTTCCCCAGAGTTGGATGCTGTAAGATCAGGTTGCTTTAATTATCACTTTGTATATCAGGAGTTTATTTACAGTAGTGAGTTTGGAGTTGCGTCCTAGCAACCAACAGTTTTGGAAAAGATTAACTCTAACTATTTACCTTTAGTAAAAATGTGTTTTTCCAGGTTAATCTCTTGTCGAGATACACTCCTAGGTATTTAACTTTATCCTGTTGTGGTGGCGGATGATTATTTATGTGGGCCGGAGAACAGTTACCTCTTCTAGTAATAACAGTCACGTGGGTAGACTTGGTTTCGTTTATTTCCATTCTGTATTTTTGCCAGTTTTGGATCTCCCTTAGATTGGTTTGCACCAACTGTGTAGCTTTTTCTGGGTCACTATCAGAGGCTAGGATTGCGGTGTTATCTGCGAGGGTTGCTGTTACCACGTTTGGTGTAATAGGAAAAGAGAGAGCATTTATGGCGTAGTCTCGTATACTCAGATTCGAGCTTGACAAAGAATGTCGATTTTGGATGTAGGATTTGGGGATAATGAGGTAATTTAAAGGAAGGGGGTACGCAACTTATATAACATTACAACATTCCAAACTTTATCAAATGCCTGTGATATGTCCAAAAGCGGTGCAAAGCAGTATTGTTTGTTTTCGCATCTTTCATTAATCTTCCGAACGACACGATGCATTTGTACAGTTGTGGCATACATCTATTTGAGTCAAATTGGTGAACAAGAAGTGATTCGTTGGTCTCAATTATTTCCAGGAGGTTCTTTAGTGGCAACATTTCGAACACCTTGGATACTACAAGCAATAGACTAATTGGTCAATAGAAATATTATTTATATGTGTGGTTTACCCGGTTTCATAATTACAATATTTTGAACTACTTTTCACTGACATACCCACTGTGCATAATGAAGAGCAATTCTTTAAGTACCTTTCCAGTAAATTGGTCATATTCCGGTGCTTTCTTTATGTGCAAGGTGGTAATAATCTCCTCAATCTCAGTTGCTTTAAAGCGTTGTTCTGGTGGTTCTAGTTAGAAGAGGGTTTTTAGGAGTTACTTCATTTTTATCTTCAGTCCGGTTTTCAGAGGAAACACCTGTGCTAGATGTTCTGCAAATACGCAAGCTTTTCCTTGTTGCTTATTGTTTGCCCAGGTTTTATAGCTCGTTCTAATAGGTGGAAAGGCTTTTGTGGTATGGTTTGGTTTCTTAGTTGTTTGCCAGAGAGAATACTCAGTGGTGTCAGTGGGTGTAGGGACTTGTAGGAATGTTTGTATGCATTTATTTTTATTACTGTTTAATAGTTGTTTAAGTTCATGTGTAGCTGCATTGAATAAGCGTTTGCTTTAAGCCGTTCTTAACCTGTGCCACTGTCTACGAAAGTTTCGTTTTTCTAAAATTTTTGTTTAATTGACACAGGATAACCAAATAATTTGAAAGTTTGTGTTTGTTCTAGTATTGCATTCCAGCAATAATTGTATTGTGGCGTTGAAGTATTTAACTGCCGATTTAAGATCTTCTTTAGTTTTAAGGGTAACACTCAAAGTCAGCTTGCTGTTAACTAGTTGTCTAAATTCGTCCCAGTCTATATGTCCATTCCTAAGTTTTGGTTGTTCTTGAACACATCGCTGTTGTTGATAATTTGGCAAGAACTGAAAAATGACCTAAAGACAAATTAAAACATGAGGTGGCGACATCAAAATCTTGCGGAATACTTTTATGACGCAACAGTCCACCAAATCCGGCAGCTTGTGCCGGTCACTTGGAGTTATTTCCTTCAATTGTTTTAAATAGCTCACGTTCTTTAGGTGCTATAATTCTAATTCCCAGATAGTCTGCTTAGCAAAGTGATGTCCCTGGGTGCTCTAAAAATCTTGGTATTGTTCTTTTTTGACTCTATATTTGGGAGGAAAGTTGGGGGCTGAAATAATTAAGAGGCCAATGGAATTTTCTTTGGCCACATTGGTTGCTTCCAACTAATTTGTACAGTAGATGTTTATTTGATAATGTTTAATTGTGTTATTAATGATAATAGCTAATCTTCCTCTGGCAGTGCTGTCTGGGTGATCTGTAAAGTAAGTTGAATATTTAGGAATTATTAGATAGATTTTCGTTATAAAATGGGTTTCAGAAATTAGCATAACGTCGATATTATGATGTAAAATAAATGCTTTTAATTCGTCTATATGTTGTAATAACCCGTTGGAATTCCACAGAGCCATTTGCAGCAGATTATTCATTAATTAAGTTTAGTAACCACGGTTGTAAGAAGGTTTAACGTGGTACCTATTTGTTCGAATAGGCCCTTTATCATATGTTTTAGCTCTTGCATATCGCTGCATTGTTAGAGGGGTTGTGGGGTTTGCATTTGCAGCATATTATTGAGAGTGTAATTTTGTTGATTTGATTCTTGAGTTATCGCCGAGTAAGTTATTTCAGATTGGATTTGTTGGTAACTTTGTGATTTGTTGGGCTAGAGCGTATATTTTCAAGCGAAGAGATGTAAAGTGCTTTTTTTGCAATTTTTTATAGATAGTACAACCCTTATAATTCGCGGCATAATACATAGAGAACATCTCTAGATCTTGTTTTTCTGGAGCACTGGTCTGTAGTATGGTCACCGGCGCATTTAATGCATCTTGGTTTTCGGTAACAGAAATTTTTGGTGTGCCCTTTGGGACTTTGCACATTGTACAATTTCTCTTTTGTTCTTTGGGGGTTCAATTTTTTTTGTATATCATTGCACGTGTTCTATGTTATAGATGTCTTTATTGTTAAGTGCCGGCTTTAGTTCTACAAAGAACATGGGAACGACATTTTTGTTCCATATTACTTGATATTCTAAATGTTTGTGCCTGTGTAACCTAGTTTCTCTATTTCACTTTTAAGGTCGTTGGAATCGATGGAATAATGCATATTTGTAGAACAACTTTATGGCTTTTATTCTCTTTTAATTTTAATAAGTAAAATTCGGTTTGCTTTTTGTTCAGTGTTTTTATGATTATATTATAATTTTTAACTGTTTTGGCTTAATCTTTTATCTGATTATCCGTGAGATCTTTGATTTTGTATTACTGTTTGCCAATTTCTTTAAGTAAATGAACGATAAATGTTACTATTTTTAACCCCAGTTACAAATTTTGTAGGGGGTTTTGGAGTTTGCTTTTCTAGATTAGTATCTTGTTATTCATTAGTGGCTTTACTTTCTAGAACTGAAAAGCGGTTTGAAGAGCCAATATTTACTTGCTTTATTATGTTTAGTGAGCATTTCAACATCATTCTGAGAAGTTCTATCTATTTTATGTGAGACTGTAGTTCATTTATTAGTGTCTGTTTGAAGGGGAGACATTGTTGGTTGGGTAAAGTGCGTTAGTTGGCAGGGTTGGAACTATAGCAATAGTTGCGGTTATATAAGGGAATTACCTGATATTTGAAGATATTGGTTGTTCTACATTTGAGTTTGGTTTGGTGTCATCATTATCATTGGTAAAACCATTTGAGGCTGCTTCTGGTAGAAAGCCATAACGGTCCTCACGTCTAGGTTTTAATTGCAGTGTTTCACTTGATGTAGCAGTCGTGAAGGTTTCATCTTATAAGGTCAGCTAACGTACGAATGGTGCCTTAAATAACAGGTAGAGCGTTTCGGTCACTGATATATCGGAGCGTGGCGCACGTCTGCTTGCTTCGAAACGCAAGCGCGGAAAATACTTCTAACCTAATTTTATGGTCGTGTTGTCACGCAGAGGAGTAACATCGATTGACCACCACAGTCTAGCGATATAACCCATTAAACATTTTCCTCTAGAGATATTTGATGAAAATGGTTTATGCGAACAGAAATGATATTGTATTAGAGCTAAAAAGAGAACACCAAAGTGTAATTGCTGAAATAGTGTCGCAATTATAAAAAACTAGGAGTTGCCCGCCAAAAGATATTTTTGACGTCCTAGACTGACAATTTTTCACCCGCCTTCCCTCAAATTTTTGCAAGGTGCGAACGTATAAATTTTTAATTAGACCGGCTTTTTCTCTGGATCAGAAACATGGAACAATTTAACGCCCATTCATGGTCGACGTAAGCAAAACCGCCCATAGGAAATACTTAATACGTAAAGTTGAATTAATGCAAAGCTTATGCGCTCGTTCATGATGCACTCCCGTAATTTTTACGTTTTACGATCATTTGCAGTAATTTTTAATTTTTCTCTAGATTAATGTTGGGAACAGTAACAAAATGTTTATTTTTATTCTAAAATAGCTGTACCCGGCCACGCGTTGTTGTGGCTTTGCTTTTACGTCCAACAGATGGCGCTGTTTTTCAAAAAAAAATGTTTTTATCTGTCACAGGTGTGACATCTGTACAATACAATAATCAAAATATTTAAATAGTTCAAAAACGGTTAAAGTTAGAAGGCTGATTTTTTGCACGGAATTAGCAAATATAGTTGTGAATGTGGTGTGCAAGTTTCAAGGAAATCGGTTGAACTGTCTAGGAGGAGATAGAATTACAAGTTTAGAAAGAAAGAAAGAAAGAAAGTTAGGGAGATAAGATAATTATATTATAAGATCATTATAAAAAACTTCGCTAAAAGAATGGTGGCGCTCTAGCGAAATCGTAAAAGGCATTTGGCCTTCGTTATATACTTTAAACCTATAGTAATAAATTTCAAATTGTTCCAATTTTATTTTTATTTAGGAAAAACTTCCTAAAATCCAATCTGGATCACTCTATTATTTTTTAGGAGCATATATTTTCTACACTCTATTAACGTACCCAAACTATATTATCTTAAGTTTTTATAGTTTGTCATTATCCATTTGCATCATTCTTCAAATATTATTATTTTTAATTCTACACATTCTGGTCTTGCTCCAACTTCTACTAAGATTATCTGAAATTGTAAACTGTACTAATTTAGAGGGAAAAGTGTTTACGGAGCAAAAGGAAAACCGTGGAAAGATGTGACCGTTGATGAACTTCTTGCATTCTGTGGTTTACTTATTCATGCGGGAGTTGACAGGGTAAAATATGGACTTAAAATATTTTGGATGTCTGAATCTAAGTCTGGTTATGATCTGGATGGTTTAGTTTATTTATTATTATCTTTTGGTAGTCTAGCTTTACTCTTTTGATTTATATATTTTTTCATAAAGATTATTACATTTTGAATTATGCTTTTACATATTTTTTTCTTTAGTTTTATATTTGTGACTGTTTTCGTATTCCTCAATTATTTAAATATATATATATATATATATATATATATATATATATATATATATATATATGTATATATATATATATAATTATTTAGTTTCTATAACTATAGACTCTGATTTTTCGTTAATAATATTCAATCTGGCAAGTCTTCTAAAAGTTTTTTATTTTCAGAAATAATTCGGCGTCTGCAAAAAATAGAGAAATTATTTTACTCATAAACATATTTTCATTATTTATCCATGTGCACCACCCTATGTATATGTATATTTTCAACAAGGTAAGGGATCATTAAAAGAGATCTTTAATCGTTTTAATTTCCTCTGTTGTATAGTTGCAAATTTTTCTCTGCTGGTATTGTTTTGATATTTATCTTTAATTGCTTTTTGTAAAAAAGAATTGATTTAATGAATTGCAATATCGTATACTTTTACCGGATTAATCATTAAAATGTTCCTCGCTTCCTCTATTAATTATTTATGTGATAAATATATTATATATAGATTATCTCCCAATTCTAAATCCACTTTGTTGTTCCTGTTATTTATCTTCTCTCTTTATATAAAGTTTTCTCTAATATTTTTAAATATAGTCGTCCAATAATAAGTATTACTGCAGTTCCTCTCTAATATTTCTATGCATTTTTTCTAGAACCTTTTTATATATCTATATAGGAGTTGTATATAAGATTCACACATTCTGTTTGGACTTGATTTCTGTTTATATACCTTTCATGTAAATTAGATGTAAAATAGATACTAACTTTGTAGTTACATTTATATTCTTCTTATCTAACAATAAAATTTGTCTACTGTCAAGTTTTTTGTTATAAAACTTTTATATAAACTAGGACCTTCTTTTTAGTAAATTATTGAAATGTTTCACCCATTATTTTGTTACATTTATGGGATTAATTCTATTTGTTTATTAGATTTTAATGTTTTTATTGTTTGTTGTACATCTAAACTTTTACTATATCAATGTGTATGGATTTTCTTTCTCAGTCTTTATTTTCTGTGCATTTATTTTTATATAAATGTGCATAATTTTATTAAAATTGATTAAAACTTTTAATGAAGGCAATGGAAGTTATAAAGAAGAAATGTTTGTAACGTTTTGCTATTATCAGCATGACAATTTACGTCAATTTTTTTTAACTTAGGAAAGCAGAATTATAAATATATTAAGTTAATACAGGCATTTGATAAAAAAACCTGTAATATTAGGCATATCAAATACGAAAGATACCGACTGAAGATGACAAAGATTCTAAGTAAGTATTACTTTTATAAGGTTATTGAAAATTTAAATTATTTTAAAAGAATAACGCTAGCACCATTTCTATTACTCTCATAGTCATTGAAAAAATATTAATGCGGCAAGATAAACTTAAGTTATAAGAATTAGTTTTAAAACATTTTTAATAGTATTTTTGAGAAATTAAACTACCATTTCATTACATATAACGACTTTGAGGAACGTTACAGTATATTAACTTTTTATAAGTCTTAAAGAATAAGTTTTGAAAATATTCAAATGATACCTTGAATGTAAATATTAGGCAACGTTACACAAGATTTTTATATATAATACAAATAAGAGTTTGTAAAAAGAATACCTTAACAATTGCAAAAATTTTGATGATCTTTGTTGTTCTTTTTAACATTAAAAACGTATAAAAGTTTTCTATAAAACCTGGTATTAAATGAAAACCTTCAAACTGATTTTATTTATCCGAATTTAGTCATAGGAAAAACTTTCGACTTTACAATAATTTGTCTAAAAAATAATCATTAAATTAAACCACTTGAGGCACCTAAAGAACATGAAAATAATAGCTGTGGCCACTTCCTACCGTTGCACTGACCGCTAAAAACCCTGAAGTCTAAAAGTTTGACTTTCATTATTGGTCACAAAGTACGCTCGACCCACCCGTGACTTTTACCAATCCGTTTGTGTTGACAAGAGCTTTACGTTCAATACAATATCGGGTGAGTGATCGCCTCCTGTGGGGCATTTTTGTTGAAACCCAACACATAAATCGGCACATATCAGACCATTGGTTAGTCTATATGACCTAAGATATGTCACTAGATGAAACCTTCAAAATAGTTATGCATCAACAATGTCATTTTCTACAATTGATACACATTTTTGTGTTTAGTTTCTTATTACTTGTTACCAGAACTTTTTCACACCATTGTTCTGAAATTATTCTTCTACACTCTTTTATCATGTTTACCTTATCGCTTTCTGTTATTTTTCCTTTTCTTATTCTATTTATTACTAATTACATTTCTCGTAGGTCGACCCATTTACTACTCTCTAATCTTTTCCTGCTTTCTCTTTAATTTCTAATTCAAATTCAAATAGAACTTACTTGTACTAAATATAAATATAGGCGAAAAAATAAAACAAAAATTTTTTAAGAAAATATTCTTCTGAAGATGTTCACCGCAGTTGTGGATAAAACGTCAAGAGTTTCCGAACTCCTACTACGGCCTAATAACCCGAGAACCAACGATACGACGAAAATGATTATCAATAATGATTGGTATTGATAACCAGTTGAAGTTATTACCAAATTTTGATTGGAATTAGCATACATACTTCTTAAATATATATCTAAATACAGCTCCAAAACGGAGAAAATGTGAGATGTGAGATATGATTATAAGTATTTTTGGTTCCTAACACTTAAGATACTTTATATTTTGATTAGATTTACATCAAATCGTTACAATAACAAACATATCTCTCTGGAGATTTTGCCACGACTTTTTTTCTTAGTTTTGTTTGACTATTCTTTTCATTTTCTTTATTTTGGATTTTTATTAAAAAACCTTTCTTAGCGTTTATTAAAATAAAAATTTTCTTCTTTCCCCTCTATGGGGTATTCTTATAGAGTATTTTAGTCACTCCAAGAATAGCCGTTGTAATAACCTTTGTAGAACTATAAACTTTGTAAACCATGAAGTTGTAAGATACATAATTGACTAGTTTAAAGGCACTCAATATTAATACAAAGGGTGCGGAATCTATATAGTCTATGAACCAAGCTCCTAAAAAACATTTCGTGTAGTTTTCTTATTTTCCAGCAGATATCAGCTAGGAATGATTATATAGTATATTGTAGAAGTCACTTTTTTAATTTAAATGAAATAAATAATAAAATCATTATATTTATTTTTGCATACAGAAGAGCTTCGTGTTTGCTTTATTTACTTAAAATTTTTAAAGTACATTTTAAAATAATGATGCTATCCAATAAAAAATGTAATATTATATAATTTCAAATTTAAATTTAAAATTGAAAAATGAAAACATACTTTCTTTTCAAATCTGATCAGATTGGTGAAAATGGCACTAATGAATACAATCAACAGAGTAAAAGTGGAATAAGACCTACCAAAAAAGTTAAAAGTGGGCAAACATCGTAATGGAAGGTATCAATGGGGGACAGCAAAATATATAAAATTAAATTATTATATTGCGAAAGTCATCAGTGTGTAGCTTTCGCAAATGATGTTGCATTAATACTTCGAAACAAAGGATCTGCCAACATGCCTCTGCAGTACCTATCGTTATGCATACGCCTCTGTGACGGTGCCGGGCTTGTAAGTACCAAAAGGGATTTCACGGCGCCCCACTTCTTTTGAGGAAAGCCTAAAGATGACTACCGACATTTACGTCTAAGTGCTGTAGACACTTGTCAAGTCCTTAGATAGAGGAGGTGATCCAGCAAGGCTTTGCTCCATCCTAAAAAGCAAGGAAGACCCAGGCATCTCTATACAATAATTTGTATTGTCACTAGTCCCCCGCCTTATAGTCATTCTCCGATCCCGGCTCTATTCTCTTAACTACGTGTGTGACGTGGTCGAAAGGAAGGTCAATGAGAGACATCGTAATACCAAAAACATCATAAAGGTACTGACACACATTGACAAGGGGGAGTTGTATTCACCTGCAGGAGATTGAGGACACATTAAATAATATGATACTTAATACTATTAAATTGAATTTTTCTTATACTTCAGTAGGCTTTTTTTAATTTTTTAGTCATTTTCACAACGCCTGTAATAATTGCATTCTGCTTTTCTAGAATTTTTCAAAAAACATGCTATTATGAAATACTTAACGCGACGTCCAGTAAAATCTAGAAGTATCATAATGCAAACTAAAAATTGGAATCGAGTTTAATTAGGAAACTTAACTGATGTAGGAAAAAGCAAAATAACAAATAATTAATACACAAGCGCGTCACAAAGGGAAACAGGAGCAATTTACAATATTTTGTTTGGCAATATTGATACATATATTAGTTCTCAATTATTTTTTACAATATAAGCAATTAGAACTAAAATTGAAAGTATGTGGAAGGTTGTAAAAGAGTACAGTACCAGTTATATACTCAGACATTGTAGTTGAGTAACGAGCGTTTTTGAAATCGCGATAACTACAAAACGGTAGATTACATTTTGATGTATATCTGGCTTTAATATTTCACTTGCAATTAGATATACAAGAACCTAGACGTTTTTATTACACATTCATCAAATATTCAAATTGCAGCTACTTGAATTTCCCAAATTCCACTCTGCAATGAAACGCCGCCTTATTAAAGAACGCGGAATTTTAAACTCTGCCTCCCGCACGAATTTGCAACGCAGCAACCTGGAATTTAATATAACCGCCACAATTTTCAAATATTGCTTCCCGTGCAAAATTCTTTGACAGCAGCCGTGGTTTGATAAAGTGTAACGCGAGACGCGCACGCGTTTGATGAGAGAAACTTAAACCGGTGAAAATAATTACGTCCCGGGGAAATCGGCCGCGCCTACAGCTTTTTGCATTCGCGGGAGTTTTGGGCACCTAAAGCCGGCTTACTATTTTCCGCAATAAATCAAATTCTGTTAAATCGAGAGTGCAAAAATAGAAACGTCGATACGAAAGGCGCTTAGTAAATGTTGATAATTAATATCTGACCTGGTTTTTTTACAAGTTACCTGTTGTTCAATTAAATAGCTTTGTAGACATATCATCTTCGTACGTTATTTTGTTATCATCAGAGCCAGGCAAATTATATCGCTTATTATTCGAAAACATAACTTGAAAAATATATTTTTTTTATCTTAAAAGCTGTAATTTTTAAAGTATTTATTCGATGTAAGCTGCAAAGGAAAATATTCATCATTTAATACTATTTCTATTTCAAAAACTACACGACTAATTAAATTTTCTACTTTAAATAATAGTCGGCGGTTTCTTAACAAATATTTTAATCGTAAAAACGACCTGTCAACATCAGCTGATATAGCTGGAGCGTATTTCGGTGCTACCACATCGTGGGAGTCTCACAGGAAGTCCCTATCCCCTTTCTTCCCTACCAATGTATCAGTAATTTGCTTTAATGTCCCTAATTTTTGACCCCACCTCGCCTAGCCAGTTTTTCTACTTTTCCATTGCTTTCGTCATTTAATATAGAACTGGTAAGTGGTAGATTCTTTGTTTGCATCTTTTCTATACTTTCTGGGATGAACCCATAATTTGAAGCTATCGTAGTTAATTCACTTTTTAGAGTTTTTTTGATGACCTTTTTCGCCTTCCTCACACACTCAGCTTTGTTTTCCAGTTTTTCTATTACCTGAACAAATTCTTGAAAATATCGTTGGTAGTAGAGAGTCAAGTGCTCCATCTTGCTACGGAGGAAGAGGAGTGTTTGGTAAAATTCTTTTAAAAGTCGCAACTCGGCTGGGGGCTTTCAAAAAAAAATCTTCTTTGCCGAAGAAATGAGTTTGTTCATGTCCAAGTAAGCAGGTGGTGTGTAGTAGCTTTGGATAAAGTTGTAGAGGCTGTTCTGCCTTAAGCATATATGCCACACCCTTGTTTCACTTCATTTAACACTTCTTCGTGGATTGAGGCTATAACTTGTGGCAGTGTCCTTACACTGGGGACTTTTTGATTGCAGAATTTCTCTAAAAAGTCACTAAGCGGACCTTTCTCTAACTTATTTAGAGCAATTCCTTCCGCTAGGAAAGCTGCGACTAGTTTCCGGTCAAAATCATTGATTGCATCGTGTAGTTGGTTCTCGGATTATAAGGCTGTAGTCGGAGTTCAGAAACTCTTGACGTTACGTCCTCAACTGCGGCAGACATCTTCAGAAGAAAATCTTCTAAAAATTAAGTGACTGTCCCGTGCGTTTTCGCTTTTATACTCGTGCGAGTGTAGTAGGGTTGGTGTTGAGGGGGGGGGGTTGACGTCATCGGGATGGTAGATGACGTGATAGGGCTAGCTGCTGTCGTCAATCGGGATGTTGCAGGTAATATTTCTGACGTCACTCGCTCTTTCGCCGTATAGCGGTCTGTTTTTTTGCCCCTTGAGAGCGATAAACCAAGACCTAGGTAGATTAAATCCATCGTCCCTGATAAAATTATTTTATATCAATTAAAACGAAACGTCAAGAGTTTCTAAACTCCGACCACGGCCTTATAACCCGAGAACCAACCACACAATGCATCATAACACCGACCGTGAAAGCCTTCATATCTATTTGACACGCCTCTGCGAGGAGGAGGTTTACAAGTCTGAAAGACAACTCGAGAACTTACGCAAGAAGAAATTCCAGCTACTGTCCAGCCTTGCTTTCTTACTGCGTTGTCGAAATCAAAAGGTAGTGCCGAAGTATTTACAGGTCAAACACCACCTGCGCACTCCTCAAGCCCAACGAATTTATCGGAATACGGAAGCTACCTTAGTCAGAGAACAAGTGCACGCTACTAGAAAAACCCTCGCTCTGTGTTCACTAGAACTGATGCAAGTCCATGTCAGCTTAGCCAGCAGAATCCATAAAGATGACTGGGATACTGTAGACCGCATCACTTTCCATTCTGCGGAGAAGCACGGAGCGGCCGCCACAGTTAGACAATCGCTCACACACAACTGGATTATAAGCAAACTGTTATAAACCTTTCCAAACACGAGCTTAGCCAGGAAGCCATTAGTGCTCTTAGCAAAGGTGAAAAGTTTGCCGTAACACCTAAATCCATTCCGGTAGAGGACATTATAGCTAACGTAGAAGCAGCCGTACGGAACCTTCCAACAGACGAAGCAGAGGAAGTACGAGTCGAGACTTCACGCATCCTGCGCCATGTTAAGAAAAACTTGTCCAGGGCAAAATTAAAGGCTCTACGTGAACTCAAGAATGATGACACCATAATTGTCTTACCAGCAGATAAAGGTAACGCCACTGTTGTACTAGCACAGGAGGACTACACGAAGAAGATGACCGAACTGCTCGATGTAAACACTTACACCGTGCTTAAACGTGATCCTACATCGCGACATGAGCAAACTGATAAAGATTTCCTCACTGGATGACACCACCAAAAAGAAACTAATAACATCAGAGACGCTGCCCCCAAGAATATACAGGCTCCCCAAAGTACACAAAGACGATGTACCGCTGCGACCCATTGTCAGTGCCAGCGGGGGTCCTATCTACAAGTTGGCCAAATACATATCCAGTATGTTACAACCGTACATTGGACATACCAGCAGTTACATCAAGGACTCCACACATTTTGTCAACCAGCTTTAAAACATCCAGCTACAGGGAGGAGATCTAACGGTTAGTTTCGATGTAACTTCCCTATTTACCAAAGTACCGATTCAAGATGCCTTGAATCACCTGAAGAAAATTTTTCCCAACAATATCTTACAGCTATTTCAGTAGTGCCTTACGTCCAGTTACTTTGTTTGGCAGGGCGTATATTATAAACAAAGAGACGGGGTAGTACTTAGCCCTGTAATCGCCAATTACTACATGGAGAAATTCGAAGAGATCGCCATCAATACAGAACCTTTAAAACCCGCGATATGGCTAAGATACGTCGATGATATCTTTGTAATATGGAGACACGGAAAACAGACCCTACCACAATTTCTTATGCACCTGAATTCCATACAACCAAGCATACAGTTTACCGTGGAACTGGAATCGGAAGATAGGATTGCTTTCTTAGATGTACAGGTGTTGATATCGAGAAATGGACATTTACAACACACAGTGTACAGAAAACCCACGCTTATGGACAGATACCTTCATGAGCAGTCGAATCGCCACCCAAGTCAAAAAAGAACGGTTATGAAAACATTGTTAGATCGAGCACGACGTATATGCCAACCACAATTTTTGGATAAAGAACTCAAACATTTGGAACAAGCCTTACAAGCGAATAGCTACTGAGGACGGATATAAACAGAGCAATCAAACCTAACGAATGTGCAGGAAAAACACAACCAGAATCGGCCACGGTAGACAAAGCTTTTTTACCTTACATCAACAGGGTTACGAACCGGATAGGAAAAATTCTCAATAAATACAAGATGAAAACCATCTATACTACCACCACCAAGATAAGGGATTTGCTTAGACCAGCCAAAGATACAAGAAACCCACAGGATACACTAGGGGTATACTACATACCTTGCTTATGTAAGCAAGTTTACATTGGGGCTACGGGCCGAACGATTACTACCAGGATAAAGGAACACAAACGTCATCTACGTCTTAATCAACCCGATAAATCAGCAATTGCTGAACATGTTTTGGAAAATCCTAACCACGAGATAGAATTTGGGCGAGTGACGTCAGAAATATTACCTGAAACATCCCGATTGACGTCAGCAGCTAGCCCGATCACGTCATCTACCATCCCTGGTGACGTCAACCACGCCCCACAACACCATCCCTACCATACTCGCACGAGTATAAAAGCGAAACGCACGGGCAGTCACTTAATTTTTAGAAGATTTTCTTCTGAAGATGTCTGCCCCAGTTGTGGACGAAACGTCAAGAGTTTCTGAACTCCGACCATACGATGCACCATAATACCGGCGGTGAAAGTCTTCACATCTATTTACAGTCATCGATTGTTTCAAGAGCCTCTAAGTCGGTCAATAACTTCTGCTTCTTTGAATAACTTTGTGTAAAGGGTTGGTGCTTATGCTGGAGTAGTTTATATTTCCTTTTAAAGTCACACTAAATTAAAAAAAAACGAGTAAATTTATTTTTCGTTACAATGCAAAATTGAAAACTTTCTCTGTGCGTGACAGAGCGCCCTCAAGTTGTTGGGTTCAATTCCTTATTTTTGGCTATAGTCATTTTACAGTGCAGTAGGCCCATAAATACAACAAAGAATTACTTTGTTAAAGTTGATTAAATAACGAAAGGTCAAATTCAATAACAGTCCTTTTCTTTAATTTTCGAAAAAAAAATGGTTTTCTGAAGTTGCCGAAAGCAACCATGTACCAAATTTAATCGAAATCGGACCAACAAAAAACATTCCCGTGCAGGTTTTTCTCAATCTATCTAATACCGTAAATATTAAAGCATATAAGTAGATGACTTATACTTACAGACAGAAGACATACTCTGCAAATGATGATCTCAATTGTTGTACAGGTCTCTTTTATTAACTAGACCTTTGGTATTGTTAACACGTTCACATTCACCACTTAAATGACGGCTAGTCATGAGCAGTGTTTCTAGACATACGGAATTTTATGGCCCTGAACGTCCCTTGTCCGCATGTTTCCTCTTACACTCAAACTCTAACATCACTATTCTCGATTATTAAAAATTACAAAGTTATAATGCCAAAAATGTTTATTTCACATTTTTTTCTTTGAAATATAGCGTTTATTCTGAATTTAGGTAAAATATATTCAAACAAGGAGTTGCCCGCCAAAAGGCCTCCTAGGCTGACAATCTTTCCTCAAATGTTTGCAAGATGGGAACGTATACATTTTTAATCGGATCGGCTTTTTTGCTGGATCGGAAACGTGGAACAAAACCCCGTCGCACCAAATTTAATGTCAGACAACTTTTTTTACTTTTTGTTCAAATGTATAGATAGATAAAAAATGTCAAAATATCTTTTGCCTGTTTTATTCTACTCTTCTGTTAGTTTCCCCTTATTAATAGTTCTATATTGCAATGCCCAAAATAAATTTATATTTTGATTAATTCTAGATATAGGGGACGCAATGGCTCAGATGGTTCAACTAGTTGACTCTATCCTCTAGCCGCGCACGCGATTTCTAGTCTCGCTCAGCCCATGGGTGTGTGTGAATAGCCTAGAATAAGTGCATGTTAGTGGGCACAATAAGCCCTAAGGCTGCAGTACCTGTAAGTGCACAAAAAATTCTAAATACAATTCTTTTTCAAAAATTGGATTAAGAAGCTGTTTAAACCTTTTTTAATTTTGCTTCAAGGGAAACTACAGGATCTAGCAGAATGATCTTTTTAAAACAGCAATAAAAAGAACAACACATACTTTGTACAACGTTTTATTATACAATCACATAAAACAATGCAATTTAGTCATCAACCAGTTCTGAAGATGTTATCGTCCAAATATTTGCCCGCACGAGCGGGTACTCCTGCAGCCTCACTTCAAAGTTCCGAATTTTCACCGATACTGGTGCGATCGCGTTGCAAATACCATCCTTTAATTTCTCAATAGTTTGTGGCCTTTGTTGAAAGACGCGGGTCTGGTGACTTAATAAGATGAGGCAGCCTGAAAACATTTCGCCTTATGTGCGGTAGCGCCATCTTGATGTAACAGTAAAAGGTATGGCTCTATGATACCAAATTCCGCAACGGCATACCATACAAGTGTACGCTGACTGTGGAGAGGTCGCTCATAGAGTTGAGGATTTTGTGGATTTGAATATCGAAAACTCTGCTTATTGACGTAGCTCGATAAATAAAGATGAGCTTCATGAATATTAAACATAACAGCATCAGTCGGAACACTTGCCAACATGTCCTTGCAAGAAGCCTTCCGGGCGTACCAACCACATTTTTTAAGTTTCTGGATCACCATCAATTGATACGGATGGAATATGAAATCGCAATTTAGAATTCTAAGCAGATTTTGGTCAAGTATTTCCAAGTCGAGAGCACGCTTAGCGGTGGAACGTTATAACAATAACAATAGCCTTTGAGCTCTACCAGATCTAACGAGTGATTTCCGTTTTAATGCCGAATCATTAGTCTGTCAAAAATTATGTGCCCACAACATTATGATTTTTTTAGTCGAAACTCTTCCGTGATGATCTACTCCGAAATGCCTACGAAACATCCGCTGCATTACAATCACAAATCTTATCATTCTAAAAATAAGTCTCTAACATAAATTCACGATGTTCACCATTTCACGCCATGATGGGCACTAAAATGGCGTACCTTGTACTGCTCGAGGATGTACGACTCCAGCGCCGCCTACCATACATTGCGCGTGGCGGTCAATTCAAAAAGAGGAGACCATTCTGCTGGACATTAAATTATAAAATTGTAATCGAGGTATCTTTTCTTCTTTTTTCATAGTTACATCTGCAATTGCTACTTAGTTATTTAAAAAAAATATTTTTTTTCTTTTTTATAGATTACTACTAACGACCATTTCGTTCACAAAGTTATTGTTGCTTCTTTTATTATCTTGGTTCAGAAAACGGCTGAGTGAAATTATCCAATGAAAATACAAATATCTGATTACACCACAATAAATATAGAAAATAAAGTAAGTTCCTTTGTTAGCAATACAACCGTGTAAATTCCTTTTATTGTAGTTGCTTTCAATGCAATGGTGGAACACGTGACCCTTTGGCTTAGCTCGCATAAAGGGCTCCCGATCGCCGCATCGCGAACAGTTTTATCGCCAATTAATAATTAAGCCCGACACACGCTGCTAACGGACTAAAACGGATAATTAAATATACTCTCAACGTTTATGTACAGCACAGGTAACAGGATCCCATTACGTGAGCACACAATACGGGCTGCAGCCCCAGGCGGTCGGCTCCAGAGATACGGCAATTATAATTACAATCTGGGCACTGGAGCTAATTGCAGGCCCGGGATTACTCTGCAACCGGCCAATAAAATCGAACTGATAGCAAAACGAGGCTGCGGAGCGCAACTATTTCCTGTGAGTGACTCTTTTGGGCACAGACTCCCCTCTGCTTCCAAATTGCGCGGCTGGCGCGCATTTGGCCTTATCAATGTTATATATTACCAGTGCAGTTTGCAGCATAGCATATTTCGGTGCAACCAGCGAATGTAGATCAAAATTTTTATCTTCAAAATAAATTACCCTTATTGAACTATAATAAGCTACAAAAGATAATGTATGTATATACACATAACAACAAATATTCTATTTTGCTAGACACGACTCCATAAATGTTTTAGTTGACTTAAATATTTTTTGTATTGTTATACATTTTATGCACTACATTTACTTATACATATGTAGATATTTTCCAATTTGTTTTTAATCGATCATCATCATCATCATGGGCTGAACATAAGCTTCTGCTCTTCTCTATGAACTTCTGACCTGTGCCACTTGAAGCTATTGCTTTCATATCTCTTTCTTTACATCATCCAGCCATTGTAGTTGTGGCTTGTACTAATTTTAGTAGCGGATGTTGTTTGGCAAAATGTCCTACCTATTTCCACTTTAACTATACTACTTTCCTAATATCTGTTATCTTTAGTTCTTTTTCAAATATTTCTTATCTTCTCTCTTAGATCTATTTTTAATATTCTACGTTCTATATCTATAGTGTTATTCTTAGCTTCTCGACACTATTTTTCATTAAAGTGAACATGTCAGTTTTCAACGTATTCCCTCCGGAGTTATCACATATTTTTCAAGATTCTAGAAGCATATTGATACCTTTTTCAAAAATGGGTTTTGGTTGGCGGCATATCCACTTCCAACAGTCTGGATATCGGCGTCCTTATCCGCAAACCGCATGCCTTGCAAGTCTAATTTGAGCATTCCTAACAAATCGGGACTGCATGGTAGATATGGCAGAAGGTTCCATTTCAATTTTCAGAAGATTTTTATTGTTTTGAAGACTACCCACATTCCAACTGTCTTCTGCTTGGATCGGATCTTTTCCTTTTCCTCTATTTCCAGGAGGTCTGAGTAATAAATATTGATAGTTCTGGTATCTGCCAGAAAGTCTACATGAATAACTCTCTGCCAGTCCCAGAAGCTCGTTGCCGCCACTCGCGTGTTGACTGCTGAGACTCGAGAATGAAGTAGTGTATTAATGTTTTATTGGTGATCACTATAAACTTTAAAAATCCATCGCCTTCGTCTTCAAACTGTTGTAGGACACGAGTGACAGCTTGCATCAGCACCGTTATGTTGTCGTTCGTCAAAGTGTAGTACCCACTGTGCATTCGCTTTGCGATAGTATACGACCAACACCTAGGACAGCCTTACTCCAAGTTCCTTGATACTGCTACGCCTATTCTCATAAATAAGAGCACGATCAATGTTTGGCAGAGGTTCGCAGCTGACGATCGTGCGATTTATTCTCAACGCGCTCTTTGCCCTCTCTGAAACACTTACGCCACTCAAACACACGGATCTGTGCGGGATTCTTTTTCCCGTACTGTTGTAGGAGTTTGTAGTGAATTTTACCGGACGGAACGTTTTCTCCAACGAGAAATTTAATCACAATGCCTTGTTTCACGCTCCGCGGTATCTTCTGTTTGCTCATTATTCTAGCAACTCTTAAACAGAACTTAACAGGTTCTAACCCGAGCAGGAGGGAAGGTAGAGGTTGTGGCTCTACTCTCTCAAGGTCGCCCACTTGTGCGCAATGCGGCTTGTTAACACACAAATCAGTCGCGGTCGTATTTGAACATAGGGTCGTATCGAAATTGCTGAGGATATGACTTAATCTGGCAAAAGTGCCCCAAGTTAAGTCAATTTTTCTTATAATCTTTGTATTTTTTTTCCGAGTTTTAGGTCATGTTCATTATGGGTTACAGTTTCTATTTTTTTGTTATTTATTTCTAAGATACAGTTAATGACGTTCATAACTTTGATCTTATTAATGCTCATTTTTAGTTTATACATGTTTCTGTTCTGTGATCATTGATTTTAATTCTCCAGTGTTACTACTAAAGAGCACAATATCATCGGCGTAACGTATATAACTCAGGAAATAAATTTCGAATTAATAATTTTGATGATAAGGTACCTATCTTGTTGGAATCTTATTGGAATTTTATCAGTATTTAGGTGTTCGTTAATTTGAACTTGGATTGTTGCTTTTTTGTGGAATGTTTTTGATGAGGGCTGAACATTTCTAATGGATTCTATAATTATCTGACGCTTTGAGGAATGTTCATGTTTTCAATTAATTTAAAGTCTCTTGAAAATCAATAAAAGCCAGGTGAATGTCGCCTATATATACATTGTTTTTCTAGGAAGGGTTTTACAGTCTGAAGGTGATCTAAAGTTTTGTACCTTCTTCGGAAACTAGCCTCTTTCATTGACTGGCGGTTATTTAACTTAGATATTAATCTGATCCATGTTTACTTACTACTTTATAAGTAGTAATATTTTAATGCGTTTTACAAGTTGATTTTGGCTTCTGGATTTGATAATTCAAAGGCTTTAAGTCTATTTGCTAAATAATTCATTGCCACTACAATAAATTTATTTTTATTGTCACTTGCAGGGAACAAACCAGCTATGTCAATAGTAATTCTCTCAAAAGACTTCCGACGGTATACTACCTCATTGATGTCGTCGGTTTCTTTTGTGGGCTATTATTTGTTGCACGTCACGTGTTTTTAACAGCAATGTGTTTAGAGCTCTCTTCTTTGGAACCAGTAAAGGATATATCTTTACTCTCAAGGACATGCTGTAAAACATCGTCTTTTACTGCTATAAAACCTATCTTGCTACTTGGCCTTTCAGATTTTTTAACTTTAAAAATTACTTTGGTGCAGAGTGGTTGTTTTGTGTTTTTGACTTTTTTTGAATCAGCTGCTATACTTATAGTTCACTGTTTTCTTAAAAAGACAACACCTTTTCGGAATCAAAATAAAATTAGCGCTTTTCAGTTGTTCTTCAGATGCTCTTCGAATATTTTCTCGGTCACTAGTATATTATCTAATATGTTTTCCAGGATAGCCCATTAAACACTGTCTCCATTAATCTTTAGGGGCCAAAGGAGCATTGCAAAGTCCGAATTGCATAATTGTAAATAAATAAATACAAAATCCATTTTTTGGTCTTTACGATCCATTTTGATTTTCAATACCTACTCCTTAAGTCTAATGTCAAGAACAATTTTGACCCGGCCGGGGTATCCAACGTGTCATCAATGCGTGGTAGTGGGTAAGCTTTTTCACGACATCATTAACGATAGTCAATACAAAGTCTGGTAGACCCGTCCTTCTTCTTAACTAGCACAACTGACGAAGCCCATGAATTTGTTGAAGGTTCGATCACGTCATCCTTTTCCAAATTTGAAATTATCTTTTCAGCTTTTGCTCATTTGACGGTATTTATTTTGTAACGCGCAATATTTGTCTTGCCTTTTAAACCCTTGCCATATGGGAATACATCTTGATTTCGGCCAAGAGATCTTTAACTTTTGCTAGGTAACTCGAATACAAACCTCTGCATGACGCGTCCGTCATTGATTTCACTTTATTAGGTACTCTATTTAATCTTACATAGATAATGTTGACTTGATAAGGCACGGAAGAAACCGAAGTAAAATGGCTGAGTATTATGATTTATTTTAACTCAAGGATGAGCGTTAACATTCATCATGCGGATTGGTACCACGCTTCTAGTTTGGATCAGTGTTTTCTATCAAGTATCCCTTTTCCAGTGTTGTTTAATAATTACTTGTTTCTGTAAAAATGACTTTCTCTTGGAAGATCGCAATTCAAAGCTGCATTTACCATCATTTCATTACATAGGAAAAAACTTTTTCTCTATTTATTTTTAGTAATACATGCTCCAGGTCAACTTTGCATTTATAAATTTTTAAAATGTCATTTTAAAAGATGGCGTTTCTAATAGTTATATTAGCTTGTACCTTTCCATAGACCTTTGTTGAAGATCCAATATTTTTATTGTTCTTGTATACGATAGGAGAACAGCAATATAAACATTATTGGAATTATGTTGGAGAAGTGTAGTTTGTATTTCTGTGTCTGGGGTTTTACCGTCATGGATTGGCGGTCTCTTCTTCCCACCAACCCGTTTTATTTTTATCACCGGAAACCCCAGAAACCCTTTGTCTCTTGCACCGATATGAAACATAGCCCATATCATCGCGTAATTGTCTATCTGTTTTTAATATCTTTGTAACCTTTTCTCCTAAGTCTTTTATAGTTGCCTTATTCAGTTCAGCAGTGTTACCCGTTAATTATTCAGGGCAGTTGGGTATGAAATGCGCATAAGGCGGACTACGTTTCTTCAGATTTTTGTATTTTTTAAATTATGAGTGTCAAACTACCTCTAGATTAGTATAATTGCAACCAACACATCCCAAGGCGTTTGACAATATCTTGAGAGCAGCAATTAAAGCTTTTCAATTTCTAATCATATTTTTACTTTGGTGGCCGCCTCAAATTGCTTTTAATAATTTGTCTAAAAAGACTTACCATCAAATGTTAGAGGCTTTATTTAATCTCTATCATATTGGCGCTTAAAAATGGCTCCTGTACTTGCTTTATTGTCTGCCTTCGTCAAACTCGCCAGACACGCAACTAAAAGTGATCTTGATTTCTTTTGTTTTCTCTTTAAGGGCATTGTTTTCTCGTTCTGTATCTATCATTACCTTCACTTTATTAATTTTTACTTTAATTTCATCTCTGACTTTATTAATTATATCGTCCTAGATAATCCGCCCACAATTACAAAAAAAGATTTTTGGATCCTCACCAGCATCCAGTAAGGCTTGTTTAAGTGGAAGCTGTAATGTAACCTCACTTCTAGAAATTTCTTTCCTCCAACCTACGTTAGAGGTCGGCAACTTTAAGGTCGAAAAACGTCACTTTTTGCGACCACATTCCACGTTGTTATTTGCTATATATTTATTTATTTTAATTTAATTTTAAAATTTTATATATAGATATATATAGATTTAACATATTTACAGAAATTAAAATATTTTCTTTATTAACTAATATACCAATCATGTATTTGCTAATATGAAATAACTTTTATTTGTTTACAAAATAATTCATCTTGCTCTACATCTGTTTACTTTGGTTTCTGATACTTGACTGCCCATTACTGTTTTACTTCATACTATTTATACTTCTAAAATCTATTTTGAGGGTTTCTCGGTTGTTCTAGAATTTTCTTATTACAATATTTACAAAATATTATTTATTAACCACAACTATATCGTCAAACAGCCAAATAACTCTAAAAACTCTAGCATTCTCCAGAATTCGACTATAAGAGATATAAATTTACTTTGTCGAAATTATTAAAAAAATATTAAGATAATCGTTAAAATATTAGTTGTAGAACACCTACATAAGATATAACCTCAGACATGGTTAAAATAAAAAGAATTGACGATAACTCATTTCATCTCGACCAAAAAGATTACGTAAATACGATAAGACAACTAATTCAAGTGCCAAAGTTGCTATTCTAACACAGAACAAGAAGTTTTTTCAAAAATTAATTTCTATTGTTGTTCAACTCTTATTAAAAGACTTACACTTTTTTCAATAACATACCTTCAGAAAGTATTGAGTACTTAACTGCTATGTGTTTGTGCACAATTTTTTTAAGAAATTTGGAAGTTATGATCTTTTTTATTTATACGAGACAACCTAAAATTTTGTACCTTCTACAAATTACTTTATATTCGTTACGTCGCTTCTTCAACATTTACCAAAATTATATCACATATTAAGAAAAATTTGATTTTTGATTTTTTAAAAGACATGTTCTGGTTGCATGACTTGATCTTCTGCTTTTCCAAGGTACTCTAGTTAAATCGCTTGCTACAATTTTTTTCTCTTAAATTTTGGTTTATGGATTTATTATCGTATAAACGATATTACAGAAAGTGCTAAAATAAACGGGCTACCATTAAGTGATGTAAGGTAAGCCACAGATGCAGTTTTACATAAGAGCTAGAAGTCAGAAAAACCACTAAAATTTTAAATAAGAAAGCGAACATATAGGTTTAAAGATTAACGTAAATAAAACCAAAGCAATAACAATTAGCAGAGATGTCATTAATATAAACAGACATGCAATAACATAAACTAACACCAAGAATAAGAATGGTAAATGTTGGGACAATCAAAAAACTTTTAATCATATCTACGAGCTCGTGTTGTAGTTCCTTAGAAGAATAATGAGATTAAATAAAGTAATACTACTTATACTAAACATTGAAAATAACTGTAAAGCATTGTCGACAAACCTAAATTATAGCATTTTGGTCACCTAATGCATTATAACAAATATGTCTGTTATAATATATAATTGAAAAACAATGGAAAAACAAAGAGTTAGAGGTAGGAGAAGAACATACTGTATAAATAAAATAGCAGCTTTTTCATACATCAATAGTGATCATCAATATATAATAGGCATTAAGTTATTCCTTTTTTAACAATGATTATAAAATTATAAGACGTATTTCAACTACCCAAGATGTGTAGTTGATAGTATTCGCTGAACTCACCGAAATATTTTCATTTTATTACATAGGAAAAGCTATTTGTCTTCTTAATAATTTTATCACTATTTCTGCCTAACTCAAGCCAAGCTTTTTTTGATAAAATCTAGTAACGTTTTGTTTTTGTTTAATGTATTTTTTTAGCCGTGCATCCAAAACTCAAAAAGTTAGTGATTTCGGTTTGCACCTACAGCAGCAGATTTTTGAATTTATCATTTGTGTATTAATATACTGGCGCCAGATGCTTTGTTTTTAGAATCTTGTAATGTCCTCGTGTGCTTAGCTCAATTTCCAGTTTTAGTGTTATACTTCAATAGCATAAGTTACAATAAAAATTCATAGACTTTTTCCCTTTCTATCAATATGCCTACTGAAAATTCACTTCATGCAAAAATTAAAATGCAGTAACTATATAATTCTCCGTTACATATAAAATAAAAAATGAACAAATGTACAGGTATTATTGTAAATTTATACACAGATTAAGCAAATATAAGCCAAAATTTCTTTTTCACGCAATGCAAGGTGAATCGAGAGAGGCGTGTCTTCTGAACATTATAGGTAACAAACATAAGGAGATCCTACCCAAGGTGTGCCTTACACTACAGCTTCTTTAACCAGCATCATGATGTGAGAATTTATTGTGCAACTGATTAGTATCAATTTTCTCCAGTTAGAAAACATGAAACCGTCTGAATTTTTAAAAAGCTTAAGGCGTAGTTCGGGAACAATACCCAAGTGTACGAGTGTCATAATATTTTTTTGGGAAGAAGAGAAGCAATCAGTGACATCGTTAGAGGATTATCGTTATTGAGAAGAAAATTTGTATTGTTCGCCGCCTTCTCAAGAATAACCGCCGTTTAACAGTTGCTGAAGTTGCTTTTGAGCCGAAATAAGCTGCAGCGGTGCTCAGGCGTTATTTTTCTCCACCACAACGCCCGGGTGCATACAGCTTAACATCACAATTTGTTTTTTGTGTGTTTTGCTAAAGAAATTGAAAAGAACACATTCCAAACTGACTACAAATTTATTATTTCAAGAGTGTATTTTTTTATTGACGAATTTAATAATGGCATCGCTTTTGCCACACCGAGAGGTTCTGCGTTCTTTACAGTATATGAAATATGAGACTAAACATTTGCGAGAAGCTGTGAGCTGGAAAGCTAGAATGCAGGAATAAATTCTTTATTTTTCGATATCCGAATACAACAATAGTCGGACAGCGACTGAAAGGCGATGCGGCCAATTCAAAGCCTTCCCCTGCTTAAGAGTGCGTCCACATGAAGACGAAGCAAGATTCACTAAAGAAGAGGCAATCAGTTCTTCCTCCCCTTAGCTTTAGTATCAATAAGATTTCGTTTAATATAGTTGACGAGTCGCCAGCAAAGTCGCTATTCAAACCATTACTACTGACATCCAAACATGGAATTGGGTAACCTAATCTATAGTTTTACGAGTAGATGGACAAGTAATCGTAAAAGTCGTTTACGCGAGATCTTACTCTTTGTCATTTGAAGTTTTTGCGCGGATTTTCTTTTTACACACGCACAAATTGTAGGATAGGATAATGCCATGAACAGTTATAACGAAGGAATATTTTGGGATCTATCATCACCCACAAGTGAAAATTAACTGAATATTAAAGAAATGGCAAAAAATAAACAAAGCTAAGAAACATAATTACATTTAATAGTAGGAAACATACTAATTGTATCATAAACTGTCTTTGGAGGTTTTATAAAAATGAAAATTTTATGAATACAAAACTCTGTCAAAGTAAAAATACAATATTAACTTGCTTCAAATCAGCCACATTGAAGAACAGATTACAAAGTTAAGATTTAACTACTACACGATAAAAACAAAATTGAGTTTGTTCGTTAACATATTTAAATTAAGTCGCAGTTAAACTTTATAAATTGCTTCCAAATACTGCGAAGTATTGAGTCTTCTCACCCCAAATACCAAGATTTTCTGAATTAGTGGATACTTGGGTGAATTCTCATTTGTCCAAAAATGGAAATATTAAGAATTGGTGCGTTTTAATAATTTAAACCAAGAAAAACGTGTGGTTTAGAAGAATTTAATAAAGTGACGGTTACAGCCATCTCCACTGCATATTTTCAGTAGTACAGAGTGGCATCCCACGCTAGCGTAGCCAAGATTGAGTCATTTTTACTAGCAGCGTCATTTCGAAGAGAATCTGAAATAATCTAAAAAGTTTACTCTAACAAACCATGAATTGGGACGCTTTGAAAGCGAACATTACTGAGGAAATTCATATAGTGACAGCGGACGCACTGACAAAAACTTTTCAAAACACAGTGCACGAGCAGCCATCTCTAACACGGTGCATCTTATAATATTACATTTTTTTAGGAATTATTAAAATAGTATTTAATGCCCAGCTTTTTGTAATTTCAATAATAAGAAACATTCAAAATTTACTAAGAAATTTGATTATTCTATATTTAAAAAATATATATTTCGTTTACAAATAGCAATCAGTAGATTCGATAATTTTGGCAATAATGCAAAATAAATCTGTTGATTTTAATAAAGTGTAATTTCAAACTCAAACTGCTGTTTAAATTTATTTATTTTTTATTGTAGAAGTTAGACAACCAATTATACTACTTGTAGTAAAAGAAAATACTTAATATGACTGGAATGACAACCAAGATTTAAATATATATTTTTGTATTGATATTGGTAATATAAGACGGTGAGGAGGCGTAGTGATCTAGTGGATAGGTCGCTATACTACGAAACCAAGAGTTGCGGGTTCGAATCCCGCTCTCGCCAATTTGATCACTGGAATTTTCACGGCCCAGCTCGACTCGGACTGCAATAAATAAGTACCTGGAAGTCAAACTCTGGGATAATAATAGGCGGTCAGTACGTAACGCCTAGCCACGTTACTACCCTTGTGTACCGTAGACTCTAGATTGTAGCAGACCTATCCTGTTACGACCCCAAAGGGCCTTCGTGGCCTATTACGGGGAACTATTATTAGTAATATAAGACGGTAAACGCCGGGTGGTCCCATGCTTAAAGCGCGGGCTGCAATGCAGACGGACCCGGGTTCATTCCCGGAGCTCTCTGATACCTGGCGGTTGGCCTACCCAGTACCTGCGTTCAATTCGAACAAGGGGATTGCCCCATTGTGCCATTATTGTAATGGCGGTCGTTTAAGGCGCGGTGGTTGCCACATCGCCCCGACGACTGGGCACAGTGGCAAACATATGAGAGCCTTAACCTGTCAATTCTCAGGTCGTACTCCCAGAAAAGGCGTTATAAGTTTACTATTATATTATTATTGAGTTATAATCACCAAAGAGCAACATTCTGATTTTTTGTCACTCTCTCTCTTTGTATTTTTTCCATACATAAAACTACCCATAATTTACCTTGTGTAATTGAAGGTTCTTTCTTACTTTTATTACGTAACAATAACTTTTGTGTTGGTTTTCGCTATAGAAAGACTTACATGTTGGCGAGAGGATTTTAATTCTATGCCTAAAAAGATTCATAGTAATAACTACACACATCAGAAAATGAGAATATTAAAAAACTATAAAAATATCTATTTGTAGAATGAGATCAAAATTTTTATCGGTTTTTACCACTTAGCGGCAATGACAATCCAATAACGTTTTAAAAACTAATAGTTTACTGATTGTATTGACAACCGTATGAGCCAGGCAGATATAAATAGAATTTTTTAAATAATAAATAGGTATTTATCAATTAATACAGCTGCTTTATGGTTTTACTATCTTTTTCGAACCAAACTGAGGAGTATAAGGCAACATTCTGTAACTATGTGCAATTTTTATGTTTTCTGGGTACTAAATAAACTGCTGGTAGACTTATAGACTGCTTAGATTTTTACTCGGTTTAAGTTTTATAAATCACCATAGATGTCCATGTGGTTATAAGAAAGTAACAGTATTTTAATACTTAAAAACTTTTTATAGAGGTTTAGCTAAACAATATCTTAGTGTCGTTTTAGATTGTTATCGTTATTACGTTTGTTTTTGTTAAAAATGTATATCTTTATTATCATAAACTTTGAACAAGTACGGTTATTTTGATAAAATTTCTCTTGCTAGTAGAAAATTTATGTACACATTTTTGAAATTTTGTTTGGTTTGCCCTATTTTATTTATTTGAAATAAAATGTATAAATAAATTCAATTTTTATTTTAATAATTAAAACAAATGTTTATAATAAATCAAACAGCAGTTCCTAGAAAATTGTATCTTAAAAATAATGCGATCTAAGTACGAGCCATTACGTTCGGAGCATTCGCCTAACGAGCTCTGAAATTATTCATAACTGCACGGCACGTCCTTTCTGGGATTCTGCTTGTTGACTTGGAAATGTATTTCATTCGAGAATAAAATATTATCAAAACTTGCAAATGCTTTTGCAAATGCATTTCTTCGACAAAGCGAAGCTTAGACGGAATATCAGCAGCATTTAATTCATGCATTAAATATTTTTATAGGTGTTTTTGCGAACAATATGATATAAAGAATTTCTAAGTACAGATAGAATATTTGATTTTTTACGAATTGAAGAGTCGGCATTCTCACACTTAGAGAAAATGCTCCACGAAGTCTAAATTTATATCTCTACTAATGCTGTTTTTAGATTATAACATTTAATATGATGGTCAATACGCACAATATGTAAAGTGACACACAACGTTTAGTTTTAATGCAAAGTGTAGTCAGAATATTAATCTGTATGCTTTGAATGATGTACCAAATATATTGGCAAAGATCTAGGCGACTTTTTTCTTGGGCTGAGGCTTGTTCTTCTCTCTATGAACAAACAAAAGTTTCTCAACTGCGAACAGTACATCTCTCAACGCTTCTGCTTGACTCCTTCTTTAGAGCTGGTTGTAAAATAGACGTACCTCATTATTGCCTTTGCCGGCCCCCATGAATTGATTCTAGAATGGATATTTTCCGCTTCACTCATTTTGAGTCACGAGAGCTTGAGATTTAAGCTTAAGGTAATTTAGTTCTTTATCTAACAGCAACAATTCTTTAAAGTTTTTCCCTCCAAATATTGCAAGAGACTTTAATATAAGCTCCAAATATAAGAATCATTGTGAGAATGTACTCTAATTTCAAACTGGAATTTCGTCAAATTCGCCATAAAATATTTGCATTATCTTTTTCAAGACTTCAGAAACGATTTCTTGTGTAATAATAAACAGTCGAGGAAAAGTCTTTTCTTGTACATTTGTATGAACGCAGTATCTGTCGCAATCATATCTATCATTGGACCCAACCACTAGGTTGTAGTAAATATTTGCATAGAAGTCGCAAGTTGTATCGATGCTCATTTTGCACGAAGTGGTCGCATGCTGCGAATGAGAAAAACTTAAAGCCTTCAAAAGAAGCATCACATGCGTATGTTTATTCAAACCATTTAATGAATTCGTCCATTCTCAGGCCTATTTTACAATCTCTCTCATGTATATCCATCTTATCTGGTCGCGTTATCAGTGCATCTTTCCATTTGTACACGGAAACTTTCTTTGCCTTCCCCCATTTTATCTCACTCGAAAAAAGTTTGTCAAATAGGGCAGTTTCATTTGCTCATTACAACCGTTACGTTCAGATACAGGGTATTTCCATTGTTGCCATTGGTTTATGTGCTACTATCTGAGGACCGTTTAATCAATTCCGTTCAAAGTCACGTGGTTTGTGCATCAATTGTATACAGAAAAATATATAATTTGCATTTCTCAATAAAATGGAAATAATCAAATTTTGTACAAGATTGAAAAAGATCTCAATTACACCTTCTGATTGTGGAAGAAAGAGGTTGATTAGAAGTCTACACTTGATCGGAAGACAATAATAAGGTGAATAAAAAATAATGTACAAATTTATAAAAATCATCAAATTTAGCATTTTTGGATTTTCAATTAAATTAATTATTTTATTTTCAAATAATAGCAGGCTGACTAAAAATGGCAATGTAGATCTACAACAACTACTCATACAGTCACACAGAAGATGTAATCAGAAATGTTGACAAACGTTTCATCGAAAACCTAAGTTATTCGATTAGAAATGCATCAAAAGATCATCACTCCATGTAATATTTGGAGTTATTTCCCTACATAATCTAAGTCTATATGCCATTGTATGATAAGACCATTAAAGATCGATTCTAATTTGATGTCACTCTCAGTCAAATGATCAAATCGATCTAAATCGATCACCGAAAGATATGGTTTTTAGATGAGCATTACTTACAGATAAAATGTTTCGTCAACACTTACAACTGCCAGATATGGGGCAAACAAAAACTGAAAGTCATAAGCTAAAACAGAAAGTGCCATTGATTGGCTACCCTATTCTGCTGATCTAAACTCAACTGACTACACATTATGGGGTTTTACTAAGGAAATTACAATCATCCAAATATACAATCGAAGTACTCAAAGAAAGAATTTCAGACAGATCAATTCGATTTCAGAAGAAAAAACGCAAAACTTTAGACAATTTTCTAAAACTTTTTAGGAATGTTATAAAGAACTAAGGAAAACATTTTGAGAATACTATAACCTAATCCATATTTCAAATAAATAATTTTATTTTACTTTACATTAGTCGTTCTAATGATTTTTTTTTAATAAATATTTTTATGTTGGGAGCATCTTTTGGACACGGGGTAGCAAGACAAACCGAATGTTAAAAAATATTTTTTTTAATAAACAAGACATACATACTTGCCATTTCTACTTTTGTAGTCACGTCATTTTAATAATTTTGCAAAAAATGACTGTTAGGGTTGACACAAGAAGCAAATTAAGAAAACTGAGAAAAATAAACTATAAAAATCAAACTTTGATATTTTATAGTTTTAGTTTGTTCCATTTATATCTATAGTATAGCAAAATTTGCGAATTATATTAGTCTAATAAATTTCAGCATTTACTAATTAGTACTCATAGTTACAATTGTATAATTTTAATATTTTTTTTTATTTTGAAGTATTGATTTATTATTGTATGACAACTAGTTCTCAAGATGTATTATACAACTAATCAGATGCTTTAATGATGAAGTTACGATAGACTCTGCCCCAAACAAAAGAATTCGGATTTGAGTATTTTCATACCCAAGCGTTTTGTAATGGTTTAGGTACTTTGTCATCTCTAACTTTAAAACGCTATCTATGAGCTTCAGCGCTACTCGAACTAGCCCACAACGGGGCATCACAAAAAATCGTTCCTTCTTAAACACTCAGCCACATCGACGACTCGTTTTAGGTGTTAGTATAGCACTAAATTAGACGTATGTGTGTGGTACGAGAAAAATTAGTTACTCAAAATTTTAAATCGGTTTTGTGTGATTTACTAGTTTTGTTTTTCATCTTGTTAGAACTTATTACACAAGAGAGTGTAATTTTGCTTTTAACCAAATAATAGTCAGAACTAATATTTATGACCCCGAAAACCTGTTCAGATTCTGATTTACTACAATATAATTGATAATGCTCTTTCTTTCTCTGACTGTCCACATTAATTTATTAATATGTATTTAAAAAATGTATTTGTTATGTTCAAGTTATTAAAAGTTTATTATTTTATTTCTCGATGCATTTCCTATATACCAATTGCATCGCTTAGTCGGATTATAAAATCGCGAGTTTCTATTTGAATTTTGAAGTACATAGACATATTAACTTCAGGTGAATTGCACTGTTTATTTATTTAATGGCCTAATTGTATATTTTAAACTTTACAAGCTCCTTTAAGATCAATGGAATATTATGTGTCCTATCCAAATGGACAAACAAACTTGGTTTACAATCAGCCTCATATCCAGTATTAACAACAATTTGCAACATACGGTAATCAGCAATCCTTACTAAACATATTTAATCAAATTTATGTGTCTAGTGAATTGTCTACTACGCATATTATACCTTCCCATAACCCTTAGGGTAGCACATTTGCTCAGCACACTTATCGACAACTAATGATCACCTTTAAACCGATGAAGACATGTAAAGGAAAATTAAAGCTAGTAGCCAGTCATGAAGTCGTCAGCAACTGAAAACATACTTTGAAGCAACCAAATACCCTAGCCTAAAATAAATACGCACCCTTAATGAATATTGATACTTAAATCAAAATCGCTTTGAAGATAAAGAAAGTTCACTTAGACTTCTAAAACCTTCTCCGATGTACATCTATGTTGGCACTAATTATGACAGTATAGTCTAAAATACTGCTAATTTTACAGTAGATATTTCATTAAAACAGTAGGAATGCATACGATTAAAATCAAAACATACGCTTATCGAAGTGTTAGCAAACATTTAAGAGAGAAATCCTTTAGCACACCTACCAGCCCAAAGATAAGAAATCTCACAGCATTGTTATACGCCATCTTTACTTCACTGTCTTAAATTCAGCAATCAAAGACGAATTAGAGAAGTTGAAACATAAAATTTGCAATATAATAGAAATTAGACATAAAATTAGTTAAAATCCACTCCCACTCTCCTTTTTTGATTTGGAACCTAGCACAAATAATAAAAACCTCTACTAAATTGAATTTCTCTGAAATTGTAAAGTAAATGTCGAAGCTTTATATAAAAAATATATATATAATTCAATATATAAGGTGCCAAAACTATGGACACTAAAATCTACTGCACCAAACATTACATATGCGTAAAATGCGCATAATTAAAAAAAATAAAGAAGACGAAATATATCAGCTGATGCATATTCATGCAATGGTTTTCATTCTGCCAACTACAAAGGCTCTTTATTGATTTTCTCAACTTTGACAAAATGGTACTGTTGGAAACCCATTTTACAGATAGAACTATCTTTAAAATATCCAATTATAACTCCTATAACACAAATTATCTTGATAAAACAGTTTTTAAGGGAATTGAGGTTATCATAAAAAAATCCATCCAGAATCATGAAATGTAAAAATACCAAACTGAATATTTATAGACCACAAATGTTAAAATTTACGCCTTTTCCTGGTCTTCCGTTATTTTAGCTATCTATTGCCATTCAAAGCATATAATCACTACTGATCAATACACTACCTTCTTTTTGACATTTAGTCACAAGTTTATTACGGGCGGAATTTGGAATTCCAATTATACTTAATGGAGATCCAGAATTACGTTAATAAAATGACAAAATTTATTTAATTTGCTTATGCCCAGTAATTATAAATACCACTTTAGTGATAAGCCGAATAAATTGCTAGATTTTGTGAATTTCTTTGACTCTTATAAAATATCGAACGACTTGGTTACGGGGGAATAAAATTATGATTTATCTTCTGATCATGTACCGGTTGTACTTAATTTGAGTGATAGTATTCCTACTCAAATAAAACGAATTAGGGCAGATTTCCACAGTATCTTGATTTCTAGTTACGTATAAAAAATGCCTCTATATATAAAGGAATTTATCAATGAGAAACAAAGAGCCAGAAGTCAACGGTAAAGAATTCATAATGTTATCTATAAACTGTACTGTGAGAAAATTAAAATTTATTTACTACTTTACTAAATAACTTTAACTTAACAAACAACCTATTAGGAAAAGAAATGGTCGATGAGCAAGAAATAACAAAAGACAGAAACCTTTGCAGAACATTTAGCCATAGTTCTTACTCCATATGTAGCTAATCTAGCTGTTTTCGATGCTGAAATTAAAAAATTCCATAATGTGCCATAACATATGTCATTAATTTATTATCCATATTAATCCAATCTCACTAGCTGCTTTCATTTTGGAATTAGAAAAAACAATAAACGAGATGAACATAAACGTGAGGACACGATCTGGTAATGCAAAAAGTACTACAGATGCTGTTTAGAAAAGCCATAATTCTATTAACTAGTTATGATCGCATTCTTGGTCTCTCCTATTATCCAATTTTCTGGAAATATACACATATTTTGATGGTATCTAAACCTGAAAGAGACCCAGAAAATGTCACGTCCCATCGACCAATTAGTCTTCTGCCGACTATGAGTAAATTACTCGAGAAGCTTTTACTTAAAAGACTCCATGATGAAACAGATATTTTTATCTAACTGCCACTCATCAATTTGGATTTCGCCAAGGTCATTCCACTACACAGCAGATTCACAAGATTGTCAAGGAAATAGCAAAAAGTCTAAACACTAATAATTCCTGAACTACTATATTTCCAAAAGTTTCTCAGGCTCTTTTTAAAGTGTGGCATTCAGGTCTGCTTTATAAATTAAATCCTATCTAACAGATGGACATTTCTCTGTTAAACATGAGAATTAACTGCCTTCAGACTATTCTATTTATACCGATGTCCTCCAGGGTAACATATTGGGCACATTCCTTATATCATTTACTCAACTGATTTACCTGAAACCGATAACATACTATTGTGGCAACTTTTGCTGATATTGCGATTTTGTCTGCGCACAAAAATGTCGTTACTAATTTGCTACGTTATTTCTACTTTATTATTAATAATTGCTTTACTACACAGCGATCTAAAATTAACGAGTCTAAGTCAATACAATTTACATTCAACTTTAGAGCTGTCCACCGGTCAATATCGATTACGTCTGTACCCGTTAAAACAGAAGCAAAATACCTAGACATGCATCTCGATCAACGACTCACATGGAAAAATCACATTCAAACAAAACATAAATAGCTAAACTTGAAACATGGAGAAATGTACTGGCTTCTGGGCGGGATATCCAAATTGTCAATAAGCAATAAACTACTACTATATAAAAAACCATATAAAACCATTATGTATTCACGTCATCCAATTCTAGAGATGTGCCGAGCCAACAAGACTAAAAACACTTTAATAATTCCGTTCTAAGACACTCCACGAATTGGTGGACGCGCCTTAGTATGTTACCAACGGAACTGTACCCCTCGTCGCTAACAAAATGATCGGGTTTACCACACTATACTTCTTGGATATAGTAATGACCTAGTACAACGGCTAACGACCCACAGTCGATCAGACGACTAACTAAAACGTGGCTCGCGATTTGTTGTGACTACTCTCCTATTATAAGAAACCATTGGAAGTAACATCAGAGTATGATTTCTCCTAATAATGCATATCTGTTATAGCATATTTATTTAATACTTTGTAAAGTCTATTGTAAGTAAATGTCATAAAACAAATTTAAATCTTAGAAAAGAATGATTTCTGTATAACACGTCATATTTTGCACATACAGCAGGACAGACATTCAAAAATTCCCTGACCAATAAACACTAAACAACCATCAATTAAATGATATCTAACTTTTTTACTGAATTTAAAGGAATGTTCTCGCAGCTCATCAGCAAAAACAGCATGATACTAAACATGCTTTTAATGGTAATTAACAAAATGGCGACTTCCCTACGTATAACACTTTGGAACGCTAACGACATTTTATAATTATTATTATAATAAAAATAATTACATTTTGTTAACTTTGCTTAGTTTCTTTTCTGCTCGTTTTATTTTCTTCTTGTCTTTCTCTCTTTTAGTTACTTGTCCTTTTCTATTGCTTGTCGTCGTCATTGTTTCCGTCCCGCTTTCATTTCCTGCTAGTTTTTTGAACTGTGTTGTGGTAGTGTTGTCTTCGTAATGTTCCTTAGGGTTGCGTTTAAGTCCTCCTCGGGTTGTGGGTTTCCTTTTCCGTTCTCCATCCTTCCTTTCCTATGGGGTATTAGCATGGTCTGCACCCAGCTCTTTTTCTTTGAGACTGCTCTTTGAGAGATATATCGTCATATGTGGATTTTACTCTCTTCTTCTTTCCCTCCTGGTTCTCCTCTGTGATCTTTGTCACTTTTGTTTCTTTCTCTTACTCCCCTCAAATTCTTCCACGTTCCATTCTTTCCCATTTACTATCAAGTTTCATTGTTTTCTTTTTCCTGGTTTTCAGCAAGTAGGGTAACAGTTTTTTTTCTGTCTTTCCTAGTTCTTTTGTCTAGATTCTCGCTTACCCCAATTCTTGTTCCTTTTAATCCAGCTAGGTTTCTTAATATATCTACTTTTTTTAGTTTTGTTGTGAGGTCTGGTTTTATTAGCCTGCTTTTATTTTATTTTCGGGTTCCTAAACTGTGTATGCCGTCTATTTCATATTGTTTCACGGTTACACCTGTTTTTTCTACTACTTCTTTCAGAATTTTTTTTAGTATTTTCATGTCCTCTTCGTCTTCTTCTTGAATGCAAAAAAATTATTATATTCCTTTTCCTTGCTTTTCTCTAGTATTTTTATTTAAAGTACTGGTACAAAAATTAAAGCCTTACCCTTTCTACTAATAATAGCATTAGTCTACAGCCCGCCACGACACTCTATATCCACTAAAGAATATAAAGATTACGGATGATCCCTTGATACAAAATTTATTGTTGGAGAAGACTGAAAGGCAAAAAATAAAACTTGGGGGTCTAAGCTGGATAAATCTACTGCGAGCAATGAGAAACCTAAATTGTAGCTGGCTACTTACTGGCCTACTAACAGAAATAAACTATCAGACTTAATTGACTTTGCTGTTGTTCGCGGTATTGCGAACAACAGCAGAATCCAATCAAGATTTGTAGGGTCACCACTCCCCAGTAATGATTACTCTGAGCACAACGATTATTAGAAGAGAGCCCTTCTGAAGGCTTTGCACTAGATTCACCAACTGGGATTACTTTCGACTTCTATTGGATAGAGAAATCAATCTTGCCATTCGTATTAAATACAACTACAATTTAGCTGAAGCAACCCAATACCTCACTATAACAATTCAAAATGCTGCATGGCGAGCCACGCTCATTTCATAAACCAAACACCCAGAAGAAGTTAACATTTCTCATCATTTACAAGATCTAGTTGCTGAGAACCGTAGGACTAAAAGCTCGGAATGACATATTTAAACACTTTACTGCAAAATTTTCGCCTGATGACCACACAATATAGAAAGTAACAAGAAAATTTAAAAGACCGATCGCAATGACACCTACAATTAAAAGCCATGGGGTAACGGGACTAGAGCAGAAAAATAAAAAGCAGATACATTTGCTGAGTATT
Organism: Sinelater perroti; assembly: GCA_036346155.1. Lineage (NCBI taxonomy): Eukaryota > Metazoa > Arthropoda > Insecta > Coleoptera > Elateridae > Sinelater > Sinelater perroti. The sequence continues at coordinate 32,072,165 of JARFIY010000046.1, forward strand.
TGTCTAACGTATTCACCTCACCACAACCTCAAAACATACACACAGAAGACAAAATCGAATCACTTCATGATACCCAATGCTAATTGTCATTACCAGTTAAACCCTTTTTGCCCGCTGAAGTACGCAAACAAATCTAACTTACCTGTAAGACTCCGATTTACGATTTAATAGTAGGAGAGGTTCTACAAAATCTTCGTCAGAAAGCTCTAGTGCTCTTCTCTACCATTTATAATAATATCCTAAGACTTGGCTACTTTCCTGCCCAGATCATTATGATAGCTAAACTCGATAAATCACCTTCCTAAACTTTCTCCTACAGACACCAAACAGTACACCAAAGTCATCGAATTGTTAACGTATGGATTGCGGTATTCCTTAACATACAAGAAGCTTTTGACAAAAATTAGTGTATAAGTTTGTTATTCAAAATAAAGTTATACTCCTTAAGCCAATTGTACTTTGTGCTTAAATCTTATCTATTTGAAAGGTTCTTTCAAGTTAAGATTAACAACGCAGTGTCTGACTATTTTTACCTCCTGTGCGCTACAGAGTAGTGTATTGGAACCGTTGTTATACCTACTCTACACTTCTGACATGCCAACTTTAGATCATACCAGAATGGGCACATTCGCAGACGATACAGCTATTCTCTCGGCGAACGAAAATCCTGAAGTAGCAGCAAAACACATCTTAATGTCTTCCAAGATGCAAATAACGCATCACATTTAATCTTGTCAAATCAGTACAAGTCACATTTACTAACAGTCGAGTAATAAGTCTTTAGCTCAGAATCACTTATGCTCCAATACACCAAAAAACTGTAATAAAATATCTAGGCCTGCATCTAGATCAGAGGTTAAACTGAAATACACACATTAAGGCTAATTGAAAACAAGTTGCCATTAAAACTAAGCAAATAAACTGGCTAATTGGGAGACGATCCCAACTTTCTCTAACGAACAAAATACTTCTGTATAATACCACATTAAAACTATGGAAATGTGCAAAGACTTCCTAGGTATACCAAAATCTTGCAGATATATCAATCAAAGATCCTTATAACAATAACAAACATTCCGTGGTATACAGTAAATGAAACTCTCCATAAGAACCTAGAAATCCTATACGTAGCCAACGAGATTTAAAAGCTTGCAAGAACATACAACAACTTAACAGGACACGTCCATATAACCAAACGTCATCAGGAGATTGAAACGAAAATAGCCACACGACTTACTATAATTCAGTCAACATTAGAGTGACATGTAAAACCATATACAATTTACTAATTACTTCTTAAATAAGTAGATTGTAAATATGCGAATAAATAAAAAAAAAGAAAAGAATGATACAAATACATATACAGATATAAAGTTGAATAACGGTTTTTCATCAAAAACTGATACATTAAATATAAAAGTTGGCGCAACGATATTCATTATGAATCCGCGCGTGATCTCATCCAAAATTGCAGTTCCGATCGTTGGTGTTTTTGCTTATTTTGTCTCTCGGCCGCGCAGTCCGTTGCTTACAGTTCCAGCAGCTTTGCATTTACTGCCGGCTAGACCGCAAATGGATTCTAAAAATGGCGGTCAGGTCACGTCCAGAGGCCTACTATTTCCATTATTCAGCCCGTCCCCGCACAACGGACGTGCAGGTGTAGCGGCTTCGATTGAAGTGCTGTACATTGAAACCGATTACAGAAGGAGGGATAATTACGGCCGAAACCCTTTCGCTAATGGCACTTTTGTCTGCGAGCGGTCCAAGCGATCCGCTGCAATTTACCTTTGTGAGTTTGTCCTGTTACCTAGCGCTTACATCTGCGGCAGCGCGGAAAGCACGGGCCGATTCACCTGCTTTCAGCGGAACTTAAACGCCGGCAAGTGCGGACATTTAAAAGCACTCTAGTTAAGGGTATTCTTTAATTACATTAATAGTTTGCCCTGAACGCAATCGAGCGTTTTTAAATTAATTGAAAATGATTTGATCATTTTATTCAAATAATATGTTTTTAAATGCCACATTAAAAAAGAGAATGTGATTTTAACAACAAACTTAAATGAAAAGGAAGTCATTTATGAATAATAATCAATTTCAGCCCTTATTACAACAAATTTGAAAAATATTAACACCTCACTTCAAAGATTCTTTAATATTGGGGACACTTTGGTTCGGGCTCAACCTAACGTTGATGGATTCCTGTATAATAAAAATGTTCAGTGTATGATATATAGGCATTAAAATAATCTCTTACTAAAAATTTTTTTAGGCGAAGACCTGGTGCTAATATTTTTATTTCTTTTGTATCTCATAAAAAAATTAAGTGTAAGAATTGAGATGAGCAATATGATACATTTATAAAAAGGACACGATTTTTGTAAATCTACGATTCATCACAAAAGAATTATGCTACAATATCACTAAAATAAAATGAATTTAAAGTTATCTAAAAACCTCAACATATACTATACAAAAATATCCAACTTAGATTGCAGAAAAATTACTAAAAATTTGAAACGTTAAAAGTTTTGAAAATAGAAGATACATCTCTCTATCTATACATTTAAACACAAAGTAAACAAAGAAATGTGGCGTGATTTTCGAACCTTTTACACGAGGAGGTCCGTGCGTAGTAAACAACGACAGTATACATTTAAACGGAAAGTAAACAAAGACGGTTGATATAAAATTTGACGTGCCGCGCTCTGAGCGCTTAATTTACACGTGGAGGCTCCTACGTCGTGTCCCGCCCTCGCTCCTTGCCAAATGGCTGGCGGCCGCGGCTATCGGACGTCTGTCACGGTAATTTGGTTTGCTTTCGGCGAGCGAAGTTTCGATGTAAGCGCTTATTCATAATGAACGTAAGCATAAGCCGCCCATAAAAATACGTAATATGTACGTAAGACTTATGTAAACATTTGAAAATAGCGCATACTCAAACACAATAGGGGCAGCAATGTTCTTCCAGGAATTTTGCATAATTATGTTGCCTTTATATTTGTTATCCCTTTTATGGTGTAGGAACAGATGCATATTTACTAACTTAATTAAAAGTTCCCTATTCGTTGCAAAACGAAGCCAAAATGTCGACAATACTACAGTTAGGTTACGCAACTTCAGAATCAAAACAAACATTCTGTTACTGCTGCCAACATTAATCTAGGAAAAAATTAAAAACTACATCAAGTAGACGTAAGAAATACGTAAAGTTAAACCGATTTCAACGTTTCGTATTTCTTACGTTTGAATGTAAAACGTAAAATTTATGGGAGTGCATTATCAACGAGCGTATAACATTGATTCAACTTTTCGTATTACGTATTTCTTATGGGCGGCTTATGCTTACGTTCATTATAAATGGGCGCTAAGTTAAGTTTTTCCACGTTTCCGATCCAGAGAAAAAGCCGATCCAGTTAAAAATTTGAACATTTCCACCTCGCAAAAATTTGAGGTAACAAATTGTCAGCATAGACGCCAAAAATACCTTTTGGCGGGCAACCTCTTGTTTTGAAACAATTGTAAAGATCGTATGTTAATAATTTCTTAATTTTATTTAAACAAATAATTTTATCATCTTTAACAGATATTGAAAAAAAAACTTTTAATAACGTTCACGGAAAGTTACCTGATTTCACTGTGTAAAAAGGTTGTTAAATGTTGTTACCAAAATGGGTGTTCCATGTATTACGGAAAAATTACCATGTGGCTAATCATCCCATCAAGACAATACAAGGTTTAATTTTTTGTACATCAATTAACATCCTGATCGTTTCTTAGAGTGTATGCTAGAATACACACCGATCAATTCATCAACGAACATAAAAAATGAACTTTCTATCAACTACAACTTATGGATCTATACTTGAAACTTTACCCTTACGAAATTATTTTAACTCTAGGATGCACTGTATAATTGCTGAATAGGCTCTGGGGTAATTGGAATTTTTTTTATTGATATATGTCTGTAATGGCAATGCTCCCTTTTGTATTTTAATACATATTTTGATAATAGTGTATTATATTATCAAAAGTTTTGATTTGAACGGGATTATCTCCAATTCACACAAAATAAAGTCTTTGGATTTCAAATTCTGCTTATTGTTGTCTAGTAAATTTAATAGTAGATTGTTAGGATGCTTTCGTAATTTGTTAGATGTTTTTTAAATACACACACTATATTACTTTTTATTAAACATGGAGAGGCAGGCGTGTAAATAGCCGCTCTTGTGGTGCGGTGTGGGATACGTAGTACGGCCCGTTTTGGAACGTCAACCGATAAGGCCCAAATCGTCCCTTAAACGGCCGTCGCGAAAGCGGACGGGGGCGGCTACCGATATCCACCGAAAGTAAAGCCAAATCGCTCACCTGAATCGGCTTCGGCTTCGTCGGCGATGGTTCCACGGTGGCCACCTTGATGCGCTGTCTTCGTGCATATTGCGGGGTATTAAAAAAACACGACCTAACTGGCCGCACTGCGGTATGCGTATGTTTCTTGCGGGTGTTAAGACACGACCGAATTGGCCGCGCTGCGGATCGAGTATTTGCGGGTTGTTAAGACACGACCGAATTGGCCGCGCTGCGGTGTGCGTATATCTCCGGGCTTCGCGCCTGGATTGGCGGTAGGTCTTTGCGGGAAAATTTTCATTCGACAGCACCTTTCATATCAAAGGGTGCCGCCGACGGCGTATGCAGACTTGTCGGCTGAGCAAAAGCCCATATGCCGTTTTGTGTGCGACGGCAAAACGTAGCGGCAGATGTCAAAGCCGCCTAGCATCCCGCCGCGATATAAAAGCGGTTCAAGGGCGAAAAGGCCGCCACACCAAAACACATCTTATTTTAGTGTCGATGGCAAAGTGGTTTGTGTTGGTTTTACATACACGTATGAGCAGATTGTTATTTAAATTCGGTTTGGAGTTTATATTTGGTAGCCACTATAAGCTTCTAAATTTTATATTAAGTTCTAATTTTTTTCCATATATAGGCTCTCTGAATGAGACATTAGTACTTACATATGTGGAGCTGTAAAATGGTGGTATATTTACTTTATTTATAGTGATAAAAAGATACACGTGTTTTTGTCCCGTGTAATGGATTATATACATATGTGGAGCTGTAAAATGGTGGTATATTTACTTTATTTATAGTGATAAAAAGATACACGTGTTTTTGTCCCGTGTAATGGATTATAGATAGATTTGGTTTTAGGCAATTTGATGTGCTATTTTTAATCGTTTTCGTACACATTCTAGAGTATTTTGTAATTTTAACACTGCTTTTGTAGGATTTTCATCTATGATTAATGTTTTTTTTTATAGAATGTTTATTTTCCAGATCAACGCTATTGTATTATACATGGCATTGTTAGTATATGTTACAAGTGACTAATCTAACTAATGAGGTATCTTGATTCCTTGGACATCTCTTCGTCTGATAAGAATTGGTCTTGGGGGAGTCTTCGTTTTAGCCAGGATTGAATGTTCCGCTTGCCAAGGTTATAGTGAGCTGTTCCATAGCATGCCTTGATGTTGTTAAGAAATATTTTGGTGCTTGTTTTTATGCACTCTTCCATTGTTGGAATTCCTAGTTCGTAATGTAACTTAGTATTTCTGATGAACTACGGAGCGTCTACTGCAATTCTTAGAACTGTATTCTGTAGCCTTTGTAGTTTGATTATGTTTATTTTTGATGTGGTACTCCAGATTGGTACTGCATAAAGTGCTAATGGCCTGATGAAGAAAATGCATATCATGATTGCGCATTTGGCCTTTAGTTTTGATTTGCGATTTAATAATGGGTATAGCTATGCTAGTCTTGCATAACTCTGATTGGGTTTATGGTTGATATGCTGCTTCAAAGAGAGTTTTGTGTCTAAAAGTACTCCTAGATATTTCACTGTTTTACGAATTTTCCTGAGTGTAAATATTTTTGTGTGGCATTTTCTCGAGTTAATTTGTATATTCCAATCACTAAACCACTTGCATAATTTATTTATAGCGGCCTGTAGTAGTTGTGCTGCTTTTGTTAGATCGTGCTTAGTGTAATTATGGCTGTATCGTCAGCGAATGTTGCTAAGGTGACTTCTACATTTGGCATGTCTGACGTGTAGATGTTAAATAAAAGTGGTCCCAGTATACTGCTCTGAGGGACTCCAGCTTGTATACTTCTGGTATCTGAGACTTCGGCATTTATTTTCACTGCGAAGTTTCTGTTCTCAAGAAAAGAGAATAGTATTGCCTTTAGGTAGTTGGGTAATCTTAGTTTCAATAGTTTTCTTTTCAGCCTCTCTAGCCAGACCTTATCAAAAGCCTGTGCTACATCAAGGATTGAAAGTAACTGTATGACCAGCAAAAGCAGCGATTATACATGGTGGTTCAAATATGACGGTATCAATTTTTTACAAAAAAAACCGAACTGCCGAACCTTTGCACATGTCAGTCTTTAACGTACTTCCTTCGAAGTCAACACATTTTTTTCAACGTTGTGGAAGCATCCTGATGCCCCTTTCAAAAAGGCTTTTGATTGGCAGCATATCCACTCCCGAACAGTCTACATGATGGCGTCGTAAACCGCATACCTTCCAAGTCTGATTTAAGTCTTCCGAATACGTAGAAATCACTTGGGGCCAAAACGAGACTGTAGGGTGGATGTGGCAGAAGGTTTAGTTTCAATTTTCAGAAGGTTTCAATTGTTGTTTTGGCTATATGAGGGCAAGCATTGTCTTGAAGGAAGGCTACCCGCTTTTCACTTGTCCTCCGTTTGGATCGGATCTTTTTTCGCGTCTGTTGCCAGGAAGTCTGAGTAATAAGCTACTTTAACTGTTCTGGTATCCACCAAAAAGTTTACACGGATAACCCCTTACCAGACGCAAAGAAGAACGGTACCATCACTTTTCCTATTGAAGTTTCAGAAAATGCGTAATGACTACTAGAACTTGGAATAAAGTAGTGCACTCACGTTTCATCGGTGGTGACTATATACTATAAAAATGCACCATTTTCGCCTTCAAACTGTAGGAGACGACTGACAGTTTGCATGCGCACCATTCTGTTCACGTCCGCCAAAGTGCGTGGTATTCACCGCGCATTCACCTTGCGATAGTACAAGTGGTTTTCACCGTGTCTTATACACTATCAATACTGATGGACAGTATTGCTCTAAGTTTCTTGATAGTACTACGCCTATTCTCGGTGACGGAAATTCGCGGCCTGCGACCATCCGGTTCATTCTGTACGCGCTCTCTGCCGCCTCTGAAGTACTTGAACCACTCAAACACACGAGTCCGTAAAGACACCCTTCTCCATACTCTTGTTCAAGTCTGTGGCGTATTTTTAACGGACGGGACGTTTTTTACAACAAGGAATTTAATTACAATGCATATTTCACGATTCTCGGTACCTTTTGTTCGCTAATCACTTTAGCAACTCCCAAACAGGGACTGAATCCGTCCCGGTCATATTTGAACTACCTTATAGTATCTTTATGAGCTAGTAAGAGCTGTATAAATGAGATAAAATAGCGGTTTAATGACATTTTTCTAAAAAAACATCTGCTTTTGTTGCTTTTAATTTTGTCGTATCACTATAAAGTATCTTTCATGTAAATATGATTCTAATAGCAAATAAATAGTATAGGGTAAACATTGTGTTAGTTTAAATAAAAGTATTTTAATATAACTTTAGCCAACTCTTGGTTTATGTCCATAAATAGCAGGACAATATGGTTTTGCTTCTAATTCAGCGTTTATGGAGATGCGCGATTATCGAATGCTCTTTCCTAAAGTCGAATTGACGGTTCGATATTATTTTTTTCTTGCCAGAACACGTTTATAATTATATATGATATGCCATTGGATTAACTTCATGGTTTTAAGATTAGAATAATTTTAGCTACCTTCCACTTATGGGAAGCAAACTGTTCGTAGTATAATATTGAAGATATAAAGTATTAATGCGGTTCTTTTATTGGCAACTTATTTAGAACTCATGCTGTAATAAGGTGGTAGTCAGGAGATTTTCTATCTTTCAGACTGTAAATTACTTTCTTGACTTAATAATAGAGGAAAAAAGTTTAAAAGTTATTAGTTACTGGGTAGAGAGTCTAAACTATCTCTTACCCATAAGCTAGATGTTTACAGAGCAGTGTTTAAAGCCCATATTCAAATTGTGGGGTACAATAACCAATTCAATATCCTAACAATAGAGAGATTTTATTCTAAAGTTTTACATGCAATACGTATTCAGCCATGCTTCGCGAGGAATGTGAGCATGCGAAGCGATTTAAAAGTCAACTTAATTCAAATGTGATCCTTAAATACAGTGAAAAATGTCTGAGCAAACTAGAATTTTATTCTAATGCATTGGTTCTAAATACATTAGATAATAGTGTTCACATACAAAGATTAAAAAATATAAACATTTGGATTTACTATATAGACTTTAGTTTATCTCTTGCTTTATAAATAAAAATTGTATATAAAAAATATTATACAATTAACCAACTTAATGAAACATATTTAATATTTATAGAAATGTAGTAATTTGAATAAATAACATCGTGTACTTGCTCGTTACAAATCTTCGAAATCCTGTAATACACTGAAAAATTCAAAGTAAAAGAGATACGACTGCGGAGATAAGCAACATAAGTACTCTACAATAAACAGTGTTATTAATACATAAGTGAAATTGTAACCGAAAGTGCGGAAAATTTTAACGCATGTTAGTTTAGTGTACATTAAAAATCACTTTATTATTCGTACTAAGTGCTATTTTGAACTGAAATTAAGGTTTTCAGCGTTTTTCTTCTCATAAGCTTTCTTTTATTTAAATTTTTTTTAACTACTGTTTAAGATTTGAAAATTATTATAATAATAGCTTTCAAAGACAAAAGTACGCCTCTAGAAAGCAAAAGGGAATATGATATTTATACCAATAACACGTAAAAGTATCCATCATTACGAGGAGGAGAAATGTGTTTGATGCTCAATGATATATCGCTTTAGATTAAACGTGATGGAGAAAATTATATTAAACGACATATGAAGTCTGCTGTGCACGCCAACAATATTTCAGGCTTCTACTAAATTTTTCGCAACATTCCGTAAATCACTTCTACAGTTACATTTCCAGTGAATCTGTAGAACTATTTTCTTTATTGGTTTCTAGATTAAACAATATCAAAAGAATACGGTTGTAGTAAACCTAAATTATTGCAAACCTACTGGCATAAGAATCAATAAGAATTATTTAGAAACAACTGTAAAATAACTAAGTGCTTTCTGTGAACCCTAAAATTTGAAAAAAGGTAATAAAAACGTATTATTAATTATATTATATTTTAATAATAATAATTAAGAGCAGGACATTGAAATAATATATTAAACTTTTTTCACTCAAAAACAAGATAACAGTTAGTATATGTTTTAAAGTATAATAATTTAACCATTCAAATATAACAGCTTTCTTCGTAGATAATGATAAAAATCGTAAAAATCAAAAACGTCTTTACCGAATTAAAAAGTATCAGATATTACGATACACTGATAAAGAAAAAGCTGCTTAAACCTAATAATTAGATGTAAAATGACCTGAAATGTCTCGATAGTTGCAGTTAAATTATTGAGGTACATCTGAGAAATTCTTTATTTTTTTACAGTCAGCTCTGTATATATTCGAATGGTTGAAAGACATTCCCTAAGTGCTCCGCGAATATTTATGCGTTTTCTGATTTGATGGCTTTTCATAAGGTATAATCGGTAACATCGGTAATTTGATCTTCAAGGTAGCCAGTAAGCATTTTCTTTTTATATTTTCTGATTATTTGCTTCGACTCTAAGCAACGTTTGGCTTGCCATTCCTTGAATAATTTTTTTTAATAATTTTTTCTATAATGGCCTGTAAAGATTGCACTTTTTCGCCTAAGTTTTTCTTATAAATGTAGTATATCAAACTTTTATTATTATTTCAAACATTTATTGCAACAGAAGTCGACACTGTGTGAAATGTGCAGAAAAACATGTAACCATACAATGCCTACGTAACGCGAAAAGCGCTGATGTTAAATGTGTTCTTTGCAATGGCCGTCATCCAGCGAATTACAAAGGGTGCGCTATATACAAATAGTTGCAACAGAAAACCTTTCCCCCAATCAGACAAATAGAGGCCCATCGATGCTAATTCGTCCTGACATCACTCATGCACAAGTGGTTAGCGGTAGAGCCTACCAAGTACAAGAAACAAACAGTAGCACTCAACAACTATGATATGCATGAACTGAAACAGATGATAAAGAACCCCATGGGACAGATGTCAACAATATTAAATCTCCTAATAACTCTTGTCTTCAAACTTTCATAACAGCCAAAAATTCTAAAATTTGTGCCAACGGCTTACAACAATACGCCCTTGAAATCAAGACATTTATTCAACTACACGACATGGATGTTATGTTAATCTCCAAAGTCCGATTTACTGAAAGAAGTTACTTCAAGATACATTACTTCTCCACATATATAACCCTACACCCTGATGGAACTGGCCACGATGGTTATCAACTATTATCATAAAAAACACTATAAGCACTTTGAAATTGGATTGGATAGAGCCACTAACTCTCTTAGCAGTTTACTGTCCACCACAATATGTCAATGAAAAACAGCACTTTTGAACACTGCCTTAGTACACTTGCTAATCGTTTTATCGCTGGCGGTGACTATAATGCCAAAAATATACACTGGAGCTCCAGGATAACGACCGCCAAGGGCCGCAAACTGATGAAAGCTACAACGTCATATAAACTAAATTTTATCTCCATTGAAGAACCGACTTATTGGCCCTCCGATGTCGACAGGCTACCAGATCTTTTAAAATTCTTCATCATCAAAAATATAAGCCTGAATTTCCTTTAATTTAAATCTTGCATTGACCTTTTTTTCGACCATTCCCCAGTTCTAGTCGATCTCGAATCACAAACATTCCATATAGAAAACTAATTGGAACTGTTTTAAAGACAAGGTTGAAAAATCTTTACTTCCAGAAACCTAGCTGCAAACGGAAGAATCAATCAATTAAATCGTACAACAAGCTTGTTAATATGCGACACTAAAGGAGACTGAAGATACATGCACAGATAAATACCCAACTGCAGTCAAAAAACTAATAGCAAAAAAAAAAAGAAGATTGAGACAACGATGGCAAAATACCAAAGCACCAATCGACAGAACGAACCTCAACCGAGCAACAGCCAAACTTCGACAGCTCCTTAAACAACTAAAAAATAAGGCAATTTAACACTACCTAGAAACATTATCGCCTATTGCGGCTACTGACTACTCTTTATGGCGAGCCACAAGAAAAGTAAAACAACCAACCCAACACATTCCACCTCTCCGCAAGCATGATGGAACATGGGAAAGAAGTTTTGCTGAAAAAGCGACAGTATTTGCAAAACATCTGAAAAAAAGTATTCCAGCCACACCCTTCATAAGCTACTCCTGAAGAAAAAAGTGAAATTGAGCAATTTCTAACAACGCCATTTCAGATGAACTTTCCAAGCAAACTTTTCAGAACGAAAGAAACTACAGCTGTAATCAGAGGCCTTAAAAATAATAAGTCGTCAGGTTATGACCTAATTATCACCAGTAGAATACTTAAAAAATTATCTAAAAAAGTGGCTACTATAATACTAAGACCAGGGAAGCCACCTGAAGAGATCACCTCATATAGACCAATAAGTCTGCTCCTGCTCCTTTCAAAGGTGTTCGAAAAGCTTACGTTATTTAAATTAGGACCTATAATCTTGCAAAATAATTTACTACCACAACACCAATTTCGTTTCCGTGTGCAGCACTCCACGATTGAACAAGTGCATAGACTAATGCATAAAATAAATAATGCGCTGAAAACAGAAAAATACTGCTCTGCAGTGTTTCTTTACATTGGTCAGTTCTTTGATAAGTCTGGCATAAAGGTTTACTGTTAAAAATCAAAAATGTATTACCATCAGATCTCTATCAAATAGTGAAGACATATTTAACTAACAGACACATTCCAGTCAAAGTACAAGGCGAGTTCACCACCTAACTCCGAGTCAGTTTTGAAGTGCCCCAGGGGAGCGTTCTGGGATTGTTGTTATACTTGCTCTATACGGCAGACCTGCTTACAACCAAACTAACAACAATCGCTACTTATGCTGATAACACAGCCATCTTATCATCCCATTAAGATCCTATCGTAACATCCTACCAGTAGCAAACTCATCTCAACAAACTGCAAACTTGGTTAAGGAAATTGCGTGTTAAAGCCAATAAAACGAAATCTGCGCAAGTAATCTTCACGTTGAAGAGAGAAACTTGCCCTCCAGATCTTTGTTTATTTAAAGCATAAGGGTAAAAATCCAGCAAACTAGAAAACAGCTCAAGACAATCGAGAACAACAATTTTCCATTGATATTTTATCAATAAAATTGTTAAGTAATCAATAAACATTACACCTTTTATCGCATTAGTTGAACATTTGAGTTAATTGAAAGGAAATGGACAATCACCAAAGAGGGAGTAAAGGAAAACATTTTGCACAAAGAGTTGATCCACCATATAATTTTATCTCCTTTTATGAACTTTTGAGAGTAGAGTTCTTCAAGAATTTTTTGAAATATGTTTATTTAGTGCAATAAACTCTTTACCTAAGGATGCCAATATGCTACTTAGGTACGACCTAAAGTCCTAAATAAGTTTCTCAAATCTCCAATAATAACTCATATATTCAATGCCATACTAAAAACCGATTACTTTTCAGCTCAATGAAACGTTGCTAAGATTGTTTTCATCTAGAAAACAGTTAAACTACTCAATAACGTATCATTTTGTAGACATGTAAGCCACTTACCAACCTCGAGTAAAGTATTTGAGAATTTTATTGAAACGAATGACAGTGAATTATTTCAAATGAAAGTGAATAGCAGGAAACCGGCCACTTCCGGTCGAACCGGTCTGGAGATTTTCCGATCAGACTGATTTTTGCGTCTGGACTTGACTTATGGTCCTTAGTTGAATACCGAAAACGTTATTTCTCTATCTATCACAGATCAAAAGACATAACAAAAGCTGCCTTACAGGTAAGCTACCTAGCAAATTATCAATTCGATTTTAGAAACAAGCATTCGATAGTCCAAAACTTCATTGTTTAATGTTCTTGTGACAACTTCGGCAAGAAAAGCTTCTACTTAAACTAAAACAATATCTACACCGTACTTTTTATTTAATGTTAAGATCATGTTTTCATGAAAAGCGCGTCTTAAACAAAAATTTAAAAGAAGTGAAAATTAAAAGCAATAAATATAGAGGTGTTCTTTAGGAAAGTACCATGGGACCGCTATTATATCTTGTTTTTATAGGTATCTTACCAACTGATGGAGGTGCTATAATGGTTACGTCTGTTAACGATCATTTTAAGTATAACTGAAAATTGTGTAAGAGCAGTACTAAAATTGCAAAATACTCTATATGTACACGAATTGTTTAAATAATAGCAAATCAAATTAAATTAAATCATTTATGTCTATCTCATTTACAAAATGTATAGGCATTTCTCTTCCTACCATTCTGAATAAAATGAAAATGTTATTATTTAGCAGTACTAATTATATTTTTATTCAATCTGCTTATTTACAATCTACTCAATTACAAGTGATAAGTAAATGTTATGTAATCTACGTGAGATAAAGAGGTCCGGCCAATGCCAGATTTCCTATGATTTAATAGTATTCCTAGCCGGTTATAAGAACTTTTAAGTCTTCTGGTGACGGTCGGCTGGTTACTGAGCTAATCAATAAGATGATTTGCATGTTCTGGTAACTTTTTGATATATATTTTTTCGTAAGTCGCTGGATTTCGTTGGCTACATATGGTGTCGCCAGATCGTTGTGTAGAGTTTCATTTGTGACATACCATGAAACATTTGTTATTGATCTAAGAATCTTCGATTGACATCTTTGTGATGTTTTGGTATAGGAGGCTTTTGCGCAGTCCCATAGTTGGATTTCAAATGTCCAAATAGTTTGGTCATATACATTTCGAAAACGATCTCAAATGGTGTTTTTGATGCAGAGATTTTGGAGGAGTTCTTTGCTGACGACTGTTGTACATAGGGTAATGATAACCGGGGTATGATCAGTGGACAAATCATAGTTAGATTCAGTTTGGGTGTAAGTATTTGCTATTCCACGAGTTGCAGCAAAATCGATCAGATCTGGCAATTTATTTGCATTGGTGGGAAAATACAAAGGCTCTCCGGTGGAAAGATAACTGCAGTTGAGATTTTGCTTCGCACGCAGGAGGTTACGACTTTTTGGAGTGGTTGGTCGCGATCCCCAAGCCGTATTTTTGGAGTTCCAGTCTCTCCCTCTTAGAAAGTCTTTATATTTCTCAGTGGAAATAGCATGCCTGGGTGGGCTATAGACTGCTGCAATTGTTAATGTATAAGGAAGACCTTGAACATTTATACTAGCACTTTGTATTTTATTAGTCTAGTCAGATTCCCATTCATAATGAACAATAGTATTTTTAACAATTACAGCCGATCCACCGTGAGCCGTGTCGTCTGGATTGTTGCAAAGGAATCCAGTATAGCGTGGCATTTTAATTACTGTTCTAGGTAGTATCGTGGGTTTCGGATACAAGTAAGATATCAATATCTTGCATTTGTAAGAAAACCATTATTTCGGGAATTTACTTTGAAATGCCGTTGGCGCTTCCGAAGGGCAATGCGCAAAGAGGTCGCCATTTTAAGCTAGTTTGTTTATTACAATCGAGAGCATGTTTAGAATCATGTTATTTTGGCTGATAAGTTGGGCGAATATTGCTTTAAATTCCACCAGGAAGTTAGAAAGCATTTGGTTGATGTTTATCTGTTGTTATTATTTATATGGTTACTAGGTCTTTCCTTCAGTTGCTTGTGAATAAGTTGCTTGGTTTTGTGATATTTGTGACTGTGCGTCTGTGTTCCAATCGGTGGGTAACCTCTTATATTTAATGGGGTTTGTTCTGAAGGCGTTTTATTTGTAAATTTCCTAAATGGTGTGTTTCTATCTCTTTGAATGTTTTGGCATTCCGAGCAGCCTTTATAGTTTAGCCGGGTGGCTTCGACAACATAGAGCGCATTTGGCTGGAGTGTTCGAGAATTTCTTGCATGTAGAAGTTGCACGTCCTCCACCACATTTTACACAGGCAAACGGTTTGTTACAATATGTTTTTGTGTGGGCCTAGCCTTGGCATCCGAATGCACTGTGATGTAATATTTGTTTTCTTAGGTGGTTCTATCGAGACAATTATGTTGTTTATATGCTTACATCAAATATTGTTTTATTGTTTCCCTTAGGTTCTAAGTCAACCGTAAACGGCAGTAGTGGTTTCTTATTTACCCGACGATGACGTATATTAATAATGTTACGTACTGTGTGACCGAACTCGCCCAATTCTTTAATTATTTCTTTCGTTGGTATAGTGTGATGGAGATTTCGGATAGCCATCCATATGCTTCCTCTTGCTTTAGGCTGTTATGATATATTATGTGTTTACCTTTAAGATGTTTAATGAGATTTCTGTACGAATTTATCGTGAGCGTATTAATTTTAACTACATTATTCGCTAACGTGGCTGCATAATATTGTTTTTTTTTCTAGTATATTGTTTATGTTGCTAATCATCTCGTTGTAATTATTTGCTCTATAAATATAGATTAGCGGAGGTTTCGCGATTTGTAATTGATTATTAGGTGTTTGTTCAGTTTTTGTGTTATTACTTTGTGCTAAGGCCTTCGTACCTATTCGATACGCTCGTTTGGAAAGTTGTTGAGTCGGGTGCAATTTAGAGTGATTCTTTTTTCCTTTTTTTTGACTATTTGCCATTCATGTTTTGGTTTTCATGATTTTTCTTGTGTGCTTTTATTCTCCTAATTGATAGAATTTGTTTCGAATTCTTCGCTAGACTGGTCATTCTCTTGTATCCGTATTATCGTGCCGATAACAGCTTGTGGAATTCATTGCGTGGTGACATGTGTTGTTTTGCATAGCCTGGGGGAATGGGGCTGCATGAGGATTTATTACCTAGGAAGGTGGTGTTAATGTTTGATTTTGTGTTACATATGGAAGTTGTGGATTGGGTTGGACGCTGTGCTGACTTTGTTGTAATGGATATTGATATCCTTGAGTAATAGGTGTTAAAAGTAAACCCCTAGTTTTCTAGGGGAGTTTGGCCGGATGCGCAACGGGGACCCGGATCGCAGCCGTTTTTCGCTGTAAACCGGACTAAGCGATTGTCTCACTTATGTTCAGTATTATTAATATAGTTAACAAAAAATTAAAAACTAAATGTATATACAGGATAACAACCTTGCAGTAAATGTATGTTTTGTAGCTGAGACACTTATCAAACTGATAACGCAGCACTCGACACTTTCAAATATAAGAAAGCGTGCAGGCGATGTTTACTTTTCTAAAATTGAATAACCACTTGCTAAATATGTTTTTGTTTAATTTATTATTACACTACAATCTGTCTTTAGACATTCATTAGTTGATATGACATATATGGTTAAAGAACATAATAAACATGAAGGAAGTGCATCCACTGATGAGACTCCTCTATTACTCTTAAACTAGTTTATCCTATACACTGTTGAAACTGTTGATTAACCGACACATTACTGCACGAATCTGACAATTAGGTCTGCGGGTTTTGAATCTTTTTAAATGTGGTTGCACTTCGTCGTCATTGTCTAGTAAGCACTCCACTAAAATGTTTGGGTGACCACTGATACGATCGTAATAGCGCGCACTAAACTTTTGTATCTCTTGGTTAACCGTTGAAACTCCAAGATCGCGTCTTATGGTTTCGTTGGGAATGTACCACGGTGCATTAACTAATGATCTTAACACTTTGGATTGAAATCTTCCCAGTATTTCAATATTTGAAGTTTTAGCAGTGCCCCATAACTGAATTCCATAACACCATATGGGTTTAAGCATGGCTTTATAGAAGTATTTTGCTTTCCAGAGAAAGTTGCGATTTACGCCCGATTAGCAATACATTTTGTAGCTTAAGCCCTAGTTGTTTACGCTTTGCCCATATATGTGGTCTCCAGGTTAGTCTCCTGTCTAGGTGGATGCCCAGGTATTTAGCGCTATTTGCTTGAGGGATCAGGTGGTTGTTTAGCTACACCGGCGGACAGTTGCCTCTTCTGAGTGTGAAAGTTACCTGGACCGATTTGCTATCATCTATTTATGCGCCACTTATTACACCAATTTTGTATTTTATCTAGGTGAGCTTGAAGCTTTGGGGTTATGGATCTTTGCGATGGTCAACAAAACCATGTTAATTGTAAAAACAAATTTCCTTCGATGTTGGAGTCTGTTAAATTTTATAAAAATGGACCCAGAACACTGCCTTGGGGTACTCCTGATGTGATAGGATAGAGGTGTTATTTCGCTGCCATATTTATGGAAATGCCTATTAGTTAGGTATGATTGAATAATTGAGTTAATCCATGGGTAGGGTTTCTTAACTTTGTACAAGCTCTTGGTGCTACCTTGTTAAAGGCCTGCATAATGTTGAGAAACGCAGCAAGTATTTCGCTCTTCGGTCCATTTTATATTTGGCGCATACCTGCCCCATTGTAGCATGGTTTTTGCTAAGCCATTGGTTCGGTTGGAATCGGATATAGCTTTTCTAGGAGCATTTCTCAAACCTTGGTCAGCCGGTACATTTGGATCTGTAGGACGCAGGTTGGTCACTAGTTTACGACTTTGTATTAAATAACTGTAGCCTTCTTCCATTGTCAGAAAATGCCGTAGTCTTAAGACTGAGTTGAAAGATAAGTTATGAACTGAACCCTTATCTGGTAGTTCTTAGTATTTTCGTGATTAGATCTTGACCTAGCCTTTATTGGAGTTCCTTTTTAAGTAGTATCTCTAGTGAGGCGTTGAACTTTTAATTCAGGCTCATCGACCATTTTCTAAAGATCTGTTCTCCTTCTCGTTTACTATTGCGGAATGGCGTAGCTTTCTAGATATTTGAAGTTTCGCTTAAATTCAAATTTTTCAAAATTGTTTTGATGCGATTGTGATTGTTATTTTGGGATGTTTAGGTTTTGTAGTTCCCGATATATCCATTTATTTCTGTTGGAGATAAGTGTTTCAGGTAGATTGGTGTTGATTTAGTTTGCAGAAGGTCTTTCAGAGCCGGTTTGTAGAGTTTGCGCCATTCATCGTTTGGATCTTTGGTCGAGATTTTCTACCAACATTCATGCGACTTTCTTTTGATAGACAATTTTCCATTGGATTAACTAAGTTCTGGCTACTTGGTCCCTAAATGTGAATTTGAATCGACAAGTCAAAAAACTATAATTATCATTAAATTTACGTTAAATTGACACAATATAGACTCATTATGGTTGGACCATACATATCTCGTATATCATATAAAAAAATAATATACGTTGTACAGATAGGAGAATGCATATAAATTTAAAACAATTCTTGTTTAAGTGTAATAGTTTTACTTATTGTGAAGCACTACAAGGTGACATTACTGGAGGATCACTTTAGACGTCATCTTTTCACGTAAAGAATTTACTTAACGCTCTTTAAACAACAAAAAAATAATAAAAGAGCCTGAGCAGACACGGTTGCACCTTTTTAATCAAAAATAAAAAAAAAACTTCTTAAATATACTATTCAAAGGTGAATTTGGATTAGCATATTTTTGTAGTAAAATATGCAACCCAATATACAATATAAAAATATTCCTACAATACGCTAACGATGATGCAACGTAACCCGTTTCAAAAGTGATACACAGGAATTCCTTAATGCACAATACAAAATTTACTACTTAATTTCAGTTTAATAACATCTTGTCCAAACAACTAAACGTAAGACTATAATTTGCATCATTTGGACATCTCATAAAGGAGATTTTGAGCGATATCGATTTTGCACACAAAGAACCTTTATTTGTTAAACAAATTTATATAGAATATAAGTAAAACAAATGAGAAAAGTCAATACAAGAAAAGTAGATAAAACTTTTTGAAGATTATCCTGCTCATAATAATTTATATAAAATCATCTGCATGCACTCAATTCTACATTTCAATGCAGTTGCACAAAAAACTTTAAATGTTACAGTTTAAAGAAAACGGACAGACAAACTATTATTAAAAAATTTAAGAGCTAAAATAATAATTAAACAAACGATTTTATTAAGCAAATATTGCAAACATATTTTTAATTAAATTGTTATAATTAATTTTAAAGAAAAAATAACAATAAAAAAATAATTAACTAAAATAAAAGAAAAATTTATTTACAATAATTGAAGCTAGTTTTGCCATATACAGATTCACATACAAATAGTGAACATTGCGCTAAACCTTAAAAATAAATAAAACGAAAAAGTGAGCACACGAGCGCCATTTCAGGGAATTAATTTGGCTAAACCCAATTAAAACAAAAGCGATAATTAAAAATATACATTTAGTTGTCTTTAAATAGATTTTCCAATTTGATAGTATTTAATATAAAAGGTTTTAAAATTTTTATAATAAACGTATACATTCATCTATTGTTGATGTTTCCACTTATTGAATTTCTTTAACCACGTCGGTAGATGGGCCTAAACACTAATACTTTATATTGTAAATTTTGTTAATAAATGTTTTTCTCTAAATATTGACATCGTACGCATTATTAGTTTATTTTATTGCATTTTGTCCATAAGTAATTCTTACATTTTTGTTTTGAAAGCTCTATGAGTACTTTAACAGTCAGATTTGATAAATTCGACAATTTGGTTGCATTATACAAAAATGGTCTTTCAACTGGTAGTGTACTACGTGTTGGTCATCAGGTATTGTAAGTTGTAAATTGTGTACATTTGATAATTGAAATAAATTATACAGATATAGAATAAGTCCCGTAATTAAACGTAGCATATGCAATTTTTTACAATTGTCCATATGCAATAAGGTAGCTTTTTTTGCAACAAATATGTTGGTGTTTCCTAATGTAGCAGATTTACCTAAGATATTTATTTCAATTAAAAAGCTCTAAACAAACTGCCCTATGAGAAAAATTAAAATGTAAAAGTACAAAGCTATTACACGGTAGTTTTTATAGCTATCTAGATTTTCTAAAAAAAATACATTGATTTTAATTTAGTGTGCGAGATAATAAGGGACAATTTTTAAAAATTCGATTTTTGAGTTTTACGTTGTTATTGATAGGGGTTTGATACACTAATTCTTTCAAATAATTTTGAAAAAAATTACATAGGTTAAAATCGGGTGAATTATTCATCCAACCCGAGAATTCTGTCTTTAGATACATTAGAAATCAATTCGAAATCGTCCGCAGTGCGATGGAGTATAACTCCATCTTGCTGGAACCAATAATCCGCAACCATTATTTCACGAAAGAATTTATTTAAATTTCGTTTCAATAAACAGTTTTATCCACATGTTTTCAGAGAAAGAATGGCCCGATGATGCCTCTGTAGACGATTGAGCACTACATACTGACTTTTTTGGATGACGTCTTTTAACTTCAGTCATATGAGGATGTTATTTGCGTCCTCTCAGAATCCTTCCAACATCTCCTTAGCAAAAGTCAATCTTTGATCGAAATTAACATGTGCTGTTGCAATTGGATCTTATAGGAAAATATTTTCAAGTCCACTTTCAGGATCTTTCTGACCGACCATTCGCTCATATTGAGACGAGCTACTCCTCTTCTGGAGGAAGTAGTGGCTTCATTTTCATAGAACTCTTGCACTGCCGCAACGGCCTTGGGAGTGGTTACAGTGACCGATCGTCCTGTTATCAACTCATTATATCAATCGCTGTTCCAATACTTTTTAATTTTCTGATCGAAACAAAAGATTTTTTTTCAAAATTAAAAATTTTAATTTTTAAAAAATTATGTATTTTTACTGAAAAACTGTTGGCTAATTCAAAATGCTCTTTTTATAAAATTTGCTTTTGAATTTCCCCACTGTCGCAGCAAGAGATTTGCCATTTCTGATGGTAGACCTTCACGATAAACACACGTTCTTCGACACTGTAGGATATCTTAGAAGACACTATTATGGTTAATAAAAATAATAAATAACAAGATGCTTTCCACTTGTTAATAATAACATATAAACAAAACAAAATTTTATTATCAATCCTACAGATTGCGCGAAAATTATATTTTGTTGCTCTGTACAATTTGCGCTTTTTAACATTTCGTTAACATGCGTTTTAAATCTAAAATCATTATGGTGGTAAAAATATAGGTTTTTGCAGTGTGTATTTTATGTTAAATATTACTGTCTGATTGTATATTAAAATGTTCATATAAATGGGTGATTCCGAGTTGTGCCTTCAAACAGAGCGGACGTACATCCTGCGCTATCGCTGGAACCAAAAGGTTAGCGTTCTGTTTCATTTTATTTTGCATTTATTAGTTAAATACCTGAACATTAAATCAGCGTGCGTGCAACTGTTAATTGTGTGATAACTTGCGTTAGCATAATTTATTTATTTGTACATTTAAAATAATCATTGGACTGCTAACAGTGAACGCGAGGGAAAATATTGACCGCGAGTTATCATATCACGCGCTCTTGACCTTCCATGACATTTTAAAATTATGAATTTACATTTAAAAGTGAAATTGTACGGCTTTTTAAATAATATTAGTGTAAATTGATTAAGAAACCTTATGTATGACTTTATTCCCGTTACCAACCAAAATTAATTACACCAACATCAACCACAACTTATGCAATCCGGTAGCCAGCAAATACCCCAGTTTGTAACCCATAGCCATAATTTTCCACTTCTTCCTACAGCAAACCCTAACCTAAACAACACCAAACATCTAATTCTGAAAATTACTAAGATGACACAATTAAAATTAGAGACAACTGGGAAGTAATAAAAGCGAAAACTGTTAAGTAGGTCAGCAGAAATTACAACTATCTTGACACAACAAATAAATTTGCAAAACAGACATAATTTATAGCAGTTGAAGAAATAAATGACCTTACTCAAGAAAATAATAACACTAACGAATTTAAAATCACCTTTCATTTTTATATAAGGAGTGACAAATTATAACAGCATGGTAGAAAATCTTGCTAACATTATTGAATAAGAGCAATACTTTACCGAACAATACAGTTAAAATATATACTTTTATATATCCGATACATATAGAAAGTTAGCAAAGCATTTAAAAGGCGAAAATATCATGCACCATACATATCAAATAAAAGACGAGTAATTATAAGACACCTGTACCATACAGTACCGATCCAGGATATAAAAGAAGAGTTAAAATGTAAAGGCCATAAGGACTATTATAAACATCAGTCGTAGAATAACGAAAGACCTACTGCATTTGTTTTTTGTTGACCTAAAGCCTCGTCTCAACGATAAAGACATATTTAATCTAGTATTCTTAAATCATACAAAAATAAAAATTAAATCTCCCAACAGGACAAAATACATAATTCACTGTGTAAGGTGTCAATCTTATGGGCACTAAAAACTTGTTGCACAAAGCCAAACAACTCTATTAAATGTAGGGAACAACATGACTGTAAGACATGTAAAAAATTTAAAGACATTCCAGAAAATGTGTGTTGTAAGAGGGCTGTGACCCTTCTAATTACAAAGGTCACACAATCTATAAGGAACTTATAAATGTTAAAAGCAACATGACAAACATATATAGCAGTAAGATACCTTACAGTGACATATCCATAATCAGGAAACGTAATACCTGACTTCAGTGTTAATAACGAGCGTCATGAAAACTTGAATCAGCAATTAACACCAAATAACATGGAATAAATGCATCTAAATAAAAAATTCGGAAAAATGTATTGTGAAAGCGATACAAAACGAATGTTGAAAACACAGTGTTATTCTATAAAGCCGAGATAATATCTATTAGGACTTAAAAATTCGAATCATGCGGATGTACGGATTCATCAGACATAAGTATCATACAGAGCTTCCAGTCAAAATCACTCAGTAGTATTAGAGGTGCCTTGGTATGTTAAAAATCAGACTATTTTTGAAGACCTAAGCGTGCAATTCGTTCAAAAAGAAATACAAAGATTTGCTGAAAAATACTGTGCGAAACTTCCTGGACATTCCAATCATTTTGTCAATAGACCCACAGATGGCATAACACTAAGATTAAACAGAATATAGATTAACGATTTGTGAATTGTAACAAATAGTACAGTTGTGATATAATTTGAAAGTCCGCGCTTGGGTGCGCATTATGAAATGAAGCCGTGACAGCCATTTATCCAAAGTTCTTTTCCATATATAACGCACGAACCTCAAAATAAGGACAATTAATATTATACCATTTACACAACTTGTTCTTCTCAAATTCATAGATGTAACCTCTTCATCGAAAGCCCATTGTTTTACTGTTTGAATTTTATTTTGTGCGATTGTACAAATTATTAATGGTTTCTAAGAAATGTATTTCGAAAATAGGTAATTTTTGATGGTAAACTAGATCTTGAAGTCATAGTGCGGTCTTCTTAAAATGCCATCATTTAATGATGTTAGCGATCACTATTTGTGTCTCAGGGTATGTTAAATAATTTCTTTACCCCTAAGGCAGTTCAACTTCTCAAATTTTTTAAACCAAGACATGTTTGGTTGACCTATTCTTCGTTTTCCTTTTATTTTACACACCGTAATAAGTGGGAGCACACAGTATTTACAGTTGCGCATTATATGGCCAAAGTATTCGGCTTTACGACGTTTTATGGTTGCTAATAGCTGTCGTTCTCTTCCCACCCTTCTCAGCACTTCGTCGTTCGTAGCCCTAGCTGCCCATGAAATGCAAAGCATTTGGAGATACATCTACATTTTGAATAACTCCAGCCTGTTCATCATTCTCATTTTTACGATCCACGTTTCAGTGTCATAAAGTAGATCCGGCAATACATTACATTGGACTATTCTTCACCGAATATCTACGTCAAGTTGTCTGTTTTATAGTAACTGTTTTATTTTAGTGAAGACGTTTTGGATTATCTCTATTCTGATTTTAACTTCTTGTTTTGGATCCCAGGTTTCGTTTACTTGACATCCAAGGTAATTATACCTATTAACCTGTTCAATTTGTTTACCATATAAAAGGAGTAATTCGTTGTTTAAGAAAGTTTCATTAACAATTATCATTGTAGTTTTTTTCGTGTTAACTTTCAGGCCTATATTAGCGTATTCGTCATTAATAAGTGGTTTAGAACTTTAATGTTATCCGTGAAAACTGTTATGTCGTCAGCATATCGAATACAGTTGAAGTTTTCTTCGTTCATTTTTATCCTTTTTGGTTCATTGGTTAAGGCTTTTGTAACGGCAATCTGAATAAATATTAAAAAGTGTTGGTAAAAGTTTGCACCCCTGTCTAACTCCTTTATTAATGTTCAGTTTATTGGTCTCGATGTTATTTATTTTTATAGTTGCAGACTGATTCTAGTAAAGCTCCTTTATGATCTTTACATCCTATGTTTATAATTTCTAAAGTGTGCATGAGTACTGTTTGTTTAACAGTATCGAATGCCTTTTCGACATCGACAAAACAAATATATACTGGTTTTGATGATCTATGCATATTTTGTACTAACACTTGTATACTATAAAGAGGATCCCTAGTATTTAATGCTTTGCGAAAATCAAACTGTGATTTACGCATCCAATTTTCGTGTTTCTTATAGATTCTTTGATGAATTATTCTCAAAAACATTTTTAAGTACTTGACTAATAAGTCTATAATCTTTGCATGCTGTGGGATTGCTTTTCTTTCGAATAGGTAAAAAAATGGATTATAACTAGTTGATTTGTAATTCACCTGTGTCATATATTTTGTTGAAATGATTATTTGATATTTGCATTGCACTTTCTCCTATTAACTTAATTATTTCCTCTGGTATCTCATCTGGACCCACAGTCTTTCTTGTTTTAGCTGATTTTACTGTATACTCTACCTCTGATTTTAAGATATTTCGCGAACTATCTGTGCCACTGTAATCGACTTCAACCAATTTTTCCTTCATTTTCCTTATTTTTCTTCGTATTTGTCTGTGCACTTCATTGTATTTATTTTGATCTGTATTTTTATATTCTTATTTGATCCATTGGATCTAAAATATCGTTTGTTATCCAGCATTTTTTTTTCGTTTTCTATCGGGCTTGAGCAGATGTTTCTCTACTTTCAAGATACTGTTTTTTATATACTTCCAACTTTCATTAGCACTCAAGTCGTTTTTATATTCAAAAGTTCAGAATCGAGTTTTTTCTTTTAGTTTCAATTATATTTAAGTGGTCTTCTAATTTTTCTAGAGCTATTTTTCTTGGGGATTCTTTTTCGTACTTTTTAATCTCAATTATAATTGTATCATAAGTATGTTGTGGTCTGGAAAAAGCACAAGCTCCAGAATAGGTTTCGGAGCTTTTAATACTTTTGACTAAGAAGGATGAAGTCAATTTGGTTTCGTAACTAAGGAGACCTCCAGGTATATACTCTTCTTAATAGTAGTTTAAACCATGTATTTGTGATTGTAAATTCGTTCTCTTGGCAAAATGATACCAATCTGTCGCCCTCTAATATGGAAGCCCATAAGTTCCAAAAACATTGTTTACTGGAATGTTTCCAATTTTAGAATTGAAGTCTCCTATTATAATAGGTATATAAATAAGTTCTCAACTTTTTTCTGCAAAATTAAAGTTTTATTTAAAAACAAACAAAAAAAGCTTAAGTATCGAAGTATTCTCCGTTGGCATCGATGACGTTTTGCCATCTTTCGGGTAGCTTGCGAATTTCCTTCGAGACAATAAAGTTATCGATGTATTTTCGGACTTCTTCTTCTGTTTTGAAGTGCGTATCAGCCAAGTGATGCTGTAACGACCGGAATAAATGATAATCGGAAGGGGCCATGTCTGGGCTGTACGCCGCATGTGGGAGAAGTTCCCAGCCTAACGCGTCTGCAGCTCATCCGTGTCAAATGTTTGAGGGCGCCCAGCGGGTGGTTGATTTTCAAGACTAGACTCTCCTCTGCGAAATCTTTGCTACCACTTTTTGCACGTTGCATGACTTACAGCATTCTCACCATATGCAGCACAAATCATTTCGATAACTTCAGCAGCGTTTTTCTTAAGATCAAACGCGAAGTGGATAGAAAATCGAATATGCTCTTTTGTATTGCCATCGTGAACACAGCTGTTTATTGAAGTTATGTGCATCAAACACCAAATCGCATGATGTTTAGAAAAACCAAATGTCATTGCTTTAAAATGAATACGTTACATGTAAACGGTGATTTGCGTCCTGTGAAATCTAAAGCTGAGAACTTATTTATACACCTACTATTATTAAGATTTTCTTTCTTTTGTGAGTTTTTAGTATCTCATCAACGTCCTCGTAATATTTTTGGATTTTCTCTTCCCTTTTATCAGCGGATAATATTTAGGTCTATTGTCTTTCCTTTAAGTTTTAATAAAATAATTCTACCGGAGAAGGGTATGTAACTGATACCATTTTTCTCAAGTTCTTCGTTAATTATAATAGCTACTCCATTCCAGTGGTTTCGTCTCAGCGTAATACACTGTTTTGTCATCAGATTTAAATTTTTCCATTTCAAGGCCATCTAGTTTCTGATACGCTTAGTATACGTATGTTTAATCTATCTGTTTTTAATATTAGGTTACGTGCATTTCCAGCTTCATACAAACTTCGGGTGTTCCACGTTATATCATTATATCAACCCCGGAGATTCTTCGCACTGCTTTACCATCTAAGGGACGCCGATACTCGGGACCATTAATTTATTCGCTTGTCATGTTTCTAAATTGTTCGGTAAAGTGAGATAAAAGGCTACAAATATGCATATTAAAGAACGCCATATTTTTCACTGAGTTTTAAGCTGACAAAATCGTCGCTTTCTTGTGATTAGGTGGGCTTACGTTAATATTACTAATATATGTAGTTTTAAACGTTGCAGTAGACACAATCGCTTGTAACTGTTGCTGAAATAATCTTTCATATTACTTGGTAAGAACTGATAAAATTCTATTAAAAAACGCACATGTGTTTGGAGACTAACAGTGCTTTAAAGAATCTTGATTTTTCACTTTTAAAGTTTATTATTGTAGACGGTATGCAGGGTGTCCTAGAACTTTGTGTACATACTTGAAGGGGAGGTAGAGAACATCGTTAAGAACCATAATTAGGAGAGCAGGGGTGAAAACGTCACCCTCACGTGATAAAGAGACACAAAGACACAATAAGGCCACAACACAGAATGTAGTGTAAAACGCTTTATTACACAACCAAAGAGTAAAATGTATGACTTACAAGCAACACAGGAGGTGTTCGAAATTGCGCCAATTGGCATTAATGCACGCACGACATCTACGCGACATGGATTTTCGAAGATACCTGGCGTTTCGTTAATCGTAATAGCAGCGATGCAGATTCGTGCCACCAGGTCTATTTCAAAATTTACAGGCGTGTCGTATACAATGTTCTTTATGGCACTCCAGAAAAACTAATCAAGAGGGGATAAATCAGGTGAACTGGGAGGCCAAGCGACGGGACCCCAACGCCCAATCCAATTGTTTCCAAGTGGCCGGTCCAAATATTTACGTATATACGTTGCGTAATGACATGGCACCAAATCATGTTGAAACCACATTCTGCGCCGAGCATGTGCGGAGACATCGTTAAGCATTTTCGGAAGTACCTCTTGAAGAAAGATGAAATTATGACCGTTTAGTTGAGGTGGTAAGATGTATGGCCCGACTAAACTGTCCCCCACTAGCGTTCTTGTGCGGCTTGTGATCGGGTTCCGTGTGATTTGTCTAAGGCCCACATGTGCGCGTTGTGCGTATTGAACACCCCTTCACGCTTTGCTACTGGACGTAACAGAACTGGAAAACTGCGTGTCGGCCGCACTTTGCTGCCGAAACCACTGTACAAGCGCGACACATCGTGGATGATCATCCGGCTGCAATAACTAAACTGTTTGAAGATAAAAGGGATGTGAGGCTTTGCCCTGCAGTACGCAATAGACAGTTGATGAAGAAGTTTCGGTGGCAGTCCCAAGCTCCCGTACACTGGTACCGAGATTTCGGTCCACAGCATTCAACAGACCCTCTTCGAATATGGATGTTCGTGCTGTTCGCTGCCGCCCAGTATCCTGCATCGTTACTGTGAAAGATCCACGTTCCGCAAGGTTCTGATGTACTTGAGCGAACGTTTGATGATTTGGTTGGCACCTCGTTGGATATATTTCCCGATACAACAGCAGCGCGTCCATTTCCATCGGCTAAATCTTAGACGAAGTGCATGTCTGTCAACTCGGCGTTTGTAAAACGATTCATGTTGGTCGCATGCAGTCGGCGTGTACAATGAGAAATCCACACGTGCCGACCTTGAGAGCTCGCGTACTGAGCCACCTATCGATCTCCGCCCATGCTTTCCTATGTAAGTATGGTTCCCAATAATATTCTCTACTTCCCCCCTCCCCCACGTTTGTACACAAAGTTTCGGGACGCCTTGTATATAATTTTTATATTTCTTTTGAAAAACATGGCTTTACCTGTCACAGGTGTGAATACGCGCGTATTCAAATGCAACATTGTGTCAAAATTTCAAAACAATCGATGAAAAACTTTCGAAGATTTAAAATTTTTAACAAACAAGCATTTACATTTTTATTTATATAAAGAATAAAAAGTAATAAACGCCCTCTATAAATACGAAAAGTAAGAGTGTTTGCAATTTTACGTCATTTAGTTTAATGTCTGCTTCAACACAGTGTTTATATTTGTATACTTTTCAGAAAATATTCTGGACATTTATTTGCAAGAATATGTTATTATCTGTTTTAAATCTTTTCCTTGCACCATTTTTTTACATTTAATTATGAAGCAATCATTAAAGATCAGGTCTTAATTACGCCATTAACTTCTGCTTCAGTTCCAATAATCTTAGCAACTCCTAACATATATTAAAGAGCATTGTCCACACGTTTGAAAAAGTCAAATATCGATTTATTCTTGAAAATTGTCCTCAAGCGTATTACAGCCGTTGTCGGCTGCTAGGTTGCATCGCAACGCGCAAACTTTCTCATTATATTAATATTCGATCTACATTGTCGGAACAGAAAACGAAGAAAGTCAAACACTAAATGTCTAGTCAGGTGTAATTTTACTTTTATAAAATGCGGCTTTTAGTGTGCCTGTTTTTACTTCGTTAATTGAATACTTCATTCGGAGTAACAGATGTGGGAAATTTGATTTTCTTCGACGAGCTTGCCTCTTAAAAGTATTCTTTAAGATCATCTACGAAAGAATCAAAATATTTACATCTTTGCAGTATATTCCTCTTACGTTGAAATAGTTAATATCGTTATGATGTTATTTCCGTTTCTAGATCTGTAAATTGTTTTAAAATTACGCAAAATCAAGGCCACGTATTTTCAAAATTTGGTTCTTTTTGCTTTAGTTGTTCATGCTATCTAAAGCATTTTAAGTAATCACAACATATTCATTGAACAGGTGCTACATCAGTTTCATATTTATTAATAAAAACATCATCAAATACATAGCTTTTCGCTTAATTGCTCAATAAAAAGTGCTGAGTGATGAAAACATCAATTCTTGATTACAACAACTGATTTATTTGTTACCTTTCTGGCTTTTTTTTCAATCAATCTTCTCAAACAACTTGAAAGAAGTGAAGGACCCATACGAAACTGCCGGATAAATCTCTGCAAGTTGTAATTTGTTTTCTGAAATAAAAACACAACCTTCGTATAAATATATTATTTCACTTCGAAAGTGGACGGCATATTTTAGAACAGCCAAATTAGTGCTAATGTCTTGCACCCCAATTCCTCTGTCAGACTACTTGATTAACAGTGGCTGGAGTGAGACAGAAGGAGTAGAAGGGGCCATTAATGAGCAATAATAACCATTTGTGAGGATGCAGTCTATAACTAATAATTATAAAAACCCATCCACACTAACGGCAGAGTGCTCTAAATTACGAATTAAAAAAACTAATTTTACTACCATTAGATTTTCTTGTTCTCCAATAATTAAACTTTTTATTGGATGTTTGGGAAAATCTTTGTTTTTGAATCATTGACTGTTAAATCTAGAGACTTTTATGCAGCCTATGTCAATGTCATAAAAACGCTCGCACATAATTACTAAAGGACTTGCAGATGGAAATCTATAATTAGCATTTTAATAATAAAAAGCGACCCACTTTAAAAATTAATTACTTATAAACTAAAAGAATTGAAAATGAGCTTTAATTGTTTATATCTTATGGTTTATAATAAGACACAAAACTCCAATTAAGACCAAACTTTTCTGAAACTGGAAAGTAACAATAATAGTGCTTTTGGAATAGCGACTAATATTTAAATTAATCAAAATTAAATTGTTGGTACAATCTCAAAATTTAACAACGAGTATAGAGCATCATTATGCGGTGAAGTTTTTTGTCAAACAAAAAATCCGGCATCGAGACTTTGAACTTGATAAGAAAAGTCTAAGAGGAGAGAGTCACGTGAAAAACGAGGATTTTTAAATGGCACAAGATGTTTCATGAGGAAAGAGAAGCCGCAGAAGACGAAGAACGCGAAGGATGTCCGTCACCGAGCCGTAGTAATAAAAATTTGGTGAAGGCAAAAGAATTTTTAAACTCTGATCGACGTTTAAGTGTTAGATTGATAACACAAGAGTTGAATGTACCAAAAACCGTAACGCATAAAATTGTGTCTGAAGATTTGCAAATGAGAAACATTTGAGTAAAGGAGATTCTGAAGGTTTTGTTCCAAGAACAAAAAGATTTGCATGTCTTGATTTGCCGAAAACTGTTGAAACGTATTGCACATGACCCTGACTTTTTGATGATAACCGGTGATCAAACATGGGTGTTGAAGCACAATCCCGAGACTAAAATACGAAGTTCTGAGTAGCACACAACCGGAACTCCTCGCTGGAAAAAGACTTGCATGAGCAAGTTAAAGATGAAATCACTGCTTATTGTCTTCCTTGACACAAAAGGTGTGGTACGCAAAGAGTTTGTACCTACTGGACAAAGAGTAAACCCAGAATTTTACGTGGATGTGCTGGAACGCCTACGAAAAAGAGTCGTTCGCGTTCTAAAAGAGATCGCCAACACCTAGACACTCTCCACGACAGCGCGCCCAGCCACAAGTCGCTGTTCGTGAGGGAATTTTTGGCCAAGCACAACGTGGCAAAGTGTTCCTAACCGCCGTACAGCTTGGACTTGGCTCTACCCGACTTCTTTCCCAAAACTCAAATCCAGCTTGAAAGAAACCAGTTTCATGTCGGTGGTAAGGGTCAAAATCGTCGTGACCAAGGCTATAAACGGCATTTCAGTTTCCGCATTCCAGGAAGCCTTCAAAGCGTGACAGGCATGCTGGAAACTATGTAGATGCAAGAGGAATCTATTTTGAGGAATTTTAAAGAAATAAAAAATTACATCCAATACTGTTATTTGTCCGATACTTTCCGGACAAATCCTGTAAGCTGTATACTATTAGAATGGCAAAAAATCCAATTAATACCTGCCTTAACAGCGTTGCATCGCACTACATGTTTCGAATTTGCTCATTCAAAAATTGGGTTCAACAAGTGGATGGAAAAAGGTTACTTTTACTAACGAAAAAAGATCGAATTTAAATGGACTAGATAGGTTTTCTTATTTAAGGCCATAATCTGAGTAAAAATGAGTAATTTTGTTGCAATGGGAGCTGATCTTGATTCAGTCATGCTATGGAGAATCACATTTTAGATTGAATCCGTTGAATTTGGTAATATTGACACGCAAATAGAACTCGAAAAGTACATACAGCTTTTAGAATAGGTATAAATTTTCAAAGACTATGATAAGTCACTTATATTTATAATATTCGCAACGTTCGACGTAGATTTCAAGAACAGCACATAGACATTCTCGACTGGCCATTACTTTCACCCGACCATAACATTATGGAAGAAATCATTTAAATTCTAAACAATTCAGTGGTTCTCAATAACTACAGCAAGCACTTAAACAAAGTCGGCTTGAGTTTCCCATAGACTATTTAAGGACAGCTTATAACTCTATTTCATCTAGAATATGTGAGATTATAAGAAATAATGGTAAAAGTATACATTACTGAACAATAAAATGTATGATTGGGGTAGTCGCATCTAAAAAACGCACCGCTCAGTCTTATTGTGTCAGTATAAAACATTTAAAATAATTTGTTCCAGAAATATTTTTACTCCTTCTGCTACCTTTGTTGTGTTTGCTGCAATACACTATTATATTTTTTATAGTTACAAATTCAATTTATGTTACGCGAAGTATATAACGACTTGTTATGATATATGCTATTGCATATATCATACAGTATGTTATAACATAGGTGTTAAAGGCTGCTTTTTCTTGTATGTGGAAACCCCGATTTTTAATGTTTTTATTAATACATACAGTTTGAATGCATAAGATATGGAGCAGATTTTATTTAATTTTAATGTTAAATGCGTTACTATTTTCTGTTGGTTAAATATAACATATTTTAGAAATCTAAATTTGCTCCGCTTTAGTTAAAATATCCCTGCGCGTCTAAAAGCTGCACATGAATGGTGTGATCCATCAACATAACTCCTTATCTAGCCAAAGCACCTTCGTAACAATATGAAATAAAGCGTAATGCTTGCCGATTGAAGTATAATGATGAGAAATTTTTTGAAAATTTAACCTTTATAGAAAAGTCGGGAAAGTAATTTATCATACTGTTTTATAGCGCAAAATTGCGCGTTTGCATTTTGTTTAGCTAAACATCTACTTTAATGAAAAGTAACTAAACTGTGCTTTATGATAACATAATCATTTAGTTTTATATATAAATAAACTAATTCTTTGCAATTACAAGTAATCAGATAACAAGTTTGTATTAACATAAAAAATATTCTGTTAGGTGTAGTCGCATGTATTGTGGGTATAAAAAAATTTCTAAACTGAACTGACTAACGCAAAACAATATCCGCTAAAATATATTAAGCTAATTTTAATATGATGAATATTTTGTGGGGTCATGATGTAACGTGACAGTCAATGAGAGTAGACTATAATGTGCATGTGAGTGGAAACGATTTTACTGACTAACTGAATTTAAATTAAATGTTAGTTGGTGAACGTATGTAGTATATAACCGTCGTATTTGCAATTACTGGACGATTAGAGCAATAAATCTACATCAAATGTTTGTACAATGTTAAAACATTTGTTCGCAGAAATGATTTGGATAACTTCAAAGGGTTTTAGAAACAATGTGATGAGTGTATATGCTTAAAGGCACGGTATAAACGAATGAAAGATATCCAAAATTTGAAGATGATCTACGTTCTATAAGACAAGCAACGAGAAGAACATCGGCAAATATAAAATAAATACGACAAAGCACTTATTCACGAGTTCGTAATGCCGAATGTTTAAAACAGTGGAAATAACAATGAGTTGAGTTTGTGGAGCGAAAGCGGATAGACGCGAAATTAGCTGGTGGCAATAAAATACTCGAATACGGGCTTTGTCACACTGACTTTTTCGTGAAGTGTAGCTAACTGAATCTGGAAGTGAAAATTATTAGCAATTTGATAAGAGTGAGCAGTTAATTAGAAATAAGAAGCGATTATAGGGCAGTGTAAATAGGAACAATCAAGAATACAAACAAAGAGAGTTTTTAACCCGAAGGACAAAAGTTCCCTGCCTTGCACGGCCGGCAGACGGGAGATAACGCGACCCGAACGATACGGAAAGTTTATTTACCAAACGTACAAAAAAGAATCGAACAACTAGAAGATAAGTTTGAAAAAATAGAAAAAGAAAAACGAAAGTGTAGGTTGATAATCAAGGGTGTAAAATTAGTAGAAGATCGAAAAGAAGAAGAAACAAAACAATTAGAAGTAGAAGTAAAGAATGTAGTAACACTGCAAGGAAATAAAGGTACAATTACAAGTCTGGTTGAAATGAAAGACGGAAAATAAGCAGAAAGTCATGCAAAACAAATATAAACTGAGAGGATCCACCGTATACATAGACAATGATATGACGCCAAAAGAGAGAGGAATACAGGCCGAAATAAGAAAAATTGCAAAAGAAGAGAGAATTAAAGGTTGAAGAACGAAAATCGGTTATTAGAAAATCATCATAGAAGGAGTGGAATACGTCTGGGATGATGAGGAAAAAGGGGTTATAGAGAAATCAAAAAACTGATAACAAAAAAGAACCAGGCCGAACTTATAAAGAAATATGCGATGGACATGGACGATGATAAACAATATAAGATGAACAACAAAATGAAAAGCGTAGGAATAGACAAAAGTAAAGAGAAAGAAAAGGATAAGAGGAAAGTAAGCAAAATGCAACAGGAAAAGTTGAGAATAGGAACATGGAATGTGAGGAGCATTAAAGACAAAGAAGAAGATTTAGTAGAAGAAATGATAGAACATCAAGTGAAAATCCTAGGAGTAACAGAAACCAAGAAGAAAGGAAAAGGTATGAAACGAATCCATAAAGAGTACTGGCTATTTTGGTCAGGAGTGAAGGAAACGGAAGGAGCAAGATGTGGGGTAGGACCAATAATAAATCCAGACATGCTAAAAGACATTATAAAGTAATAATACATAAATGAACGGATTTTAAGATTAGAAATGAAGCTAATATGAGAAGAAATATGGAGTGTGATAATAGCATATGGAGAAAACGAAGATGCTAAAAAAGAAGATAAAAATAAGTTCTTTGACGAAGTACAAAGATAAATAGATAATGGAGGAGAAAATGTAATTGTTATGGAAAACTTAAATGGACTAGTAGGAAAACAGAATACAAGTACAGAAAAGTACTTAGGTAAAGAAGGAGAAACGACCAGAAATAATAACGGGGACAGAATCATAGAAATCAGCATAGGAAACAATTTAGTGATCGCAAACACAAAATTCAAACATAAGGATATATACAAATTCACAAGAGTAGTAGAAAGCAGGAACGAGAAGTCAATTATTGACTATTTCCTAATAAGTAAACCAAAATGGAAAAAGGTTCAAGACGTCAAAGTAACAAGACAAGCAGAGATAGGAACCGACCACTACTTGGTAACGATGGACCTAAAGAATAAAAAAGAAGAAAAAGAAGATAAGAGGAGAAAGAAATCAGTGGAAACTATAAAAACATATAAACTAAAAGAAACAGAGAACCAAAAAAGATATAGGGAAATTCTAACCAAAAAATGTAGAGCAAAAGATAATACTAAAGGGGTAGCAGAAAACTGGGAAAGATTTAAAGATACCATACAAAACGCTACGAGAGAGAGTTGCGGGACAAAGAAAATAGCCAATAAAAATATGAAGAAAACAGCATGGTGGAACGAAGATATAAAAGCAAAGATCAAAGAGAAAAAGCAAGCATGGAACAGATACTTAAGTACAAAAAAACAAACGAAAAATATAAAGAAACAAGAACAGAAACGAAAGCGGCGATGAGAAAAGCAAAAGAAGAATCATGGGTAAAATTTGAAGAAAAGATGACAGAAAACTTTCGGGAGAACCAAAAACTATTTTACGGAACTTTAAAACAACTTAGGAAGAAAAAGGAATATAATATGATGAACATAAAGGGAAAGGACGGAAAAATAATAACAGAAGAAGATCAAATAATGGAAAGATGGAAAGAACATTTCGAAGAACTAACAAAAGCAGAAAACAGTACAACAGATGAAAAGAAAGAACTAGACGAAAGAAAGGAAATCGAAGAAATACAAGAGAAAGAAGTTAGGGAGGCCATAAAGAAAATTAAGTTAGAAAAAGCAGCAGGAAGAGACAAAATAACACCGGAAATGATAAAGTTTATGGGAAATGAAGGAATAACTAAATTTACAGAATTGCTAAATTAAATAATGAAGACAATGATAATACCAAAGGATTGGAATATAGGACTCATACTCCCCATACATAAGAAAGGTGACAAAAGAGAATGTGGTAATTATCGAGGAATTACGTTAACAAGTGTCCCCGCGAAAATACTGGCCAGAATAATTGAGAAAAGAATAAGAGACAGAATAGAAAATACAATAGAAGAGACTCAACGTGGTTTTAGGAAGGGGAGAAGCACACAAGATTTAATGTTCATTATTAGACAAATCAGCGAAAAATTTATTTAAAAAGGAAGGGAAATACATATGTGCTTTATAGATTTAGAAAAAGCTTTTGACAGAATGCAAGGAGAACAAATATGGAAAGAAAGAGGAATAGAGGAAAGAACGATAAAAATAGTAAAAGCAATGTACAGAAGTAATAAAAACGTAGTAAGGACTAATAATGAAGAGTTACAAGAGTTCGTAACAGAAATAGGAGTAAAGCAAGGATGCGTACTGAGCCTCTTGCTGTTCTCAATAGTGCTAGACGAGGCGATTAAAAATGCAAAGAAAAAGATGAAGAAAATAAAATTGGGATACTGGCAAATGGAACAAACAGAAATAAACGAACTGATGTTCGCGGACAACATGACGATAATAGCCGACACAGAAGAGAATCTACAATACAACCTAGAGGTGTTAGAAACAGAACTACGGAAAATAAACATGAAAATAAACATAGCGAAAACTAAAAGTATGGTAGTGGCAAGATAGAATATAACACACAAAATAAAAATACAAGAAAAACAAATTGAACAGGTAGAAATTTTAGATATCTAGGATCAATAATCGAGAACAACGGCAAAATAGATAAAGAAATGAATGATAGAATGGAGAAAACAGGGAGAATCTACAATACTCCGAAAACGAACTTTTTAGGAAAGAAAGAAGTACCAAGAAAAATAAAAACAGAAGTAGTGAAAAAAGTGGTGAGACCGTCAATAATGTATAGTAGTGAATCGTGGTCTTTGACAGAAAAACATAAAATAAGACTAAATGCAATGGAGATGCGGTTCCTAAGAAGGATACAAAATAAAACGAAAAGAGATAAAATCCGAAATGAAACGTACAGACAAGACTTAAAGATAAAACCTATAATGGAAAAAATAGAAGAAGGACAGTTAAGGTGGTTTGGTCATGTGTGTCGTATGTCAAAAAACAAATTGGTGAAAAGAGTGTATGAATCGCGAGTGCCGGGTAAAAATCAAAGAGGAAGGCCAAGGAAAACCTGGGAAGAAGGAATAAGAGAGGCAGCAGCAAACAAGGGAATAAACTGGGAAGGTATAAAACAAGTAGCCCAGGACAGAAAACTATGGAAAGAAAAGTATACAGCAACATAACAAACTCTTCTCCCACCTGCCTTACACCTAACGGTAAAAAGGGCATAAGGATTAAGTAAAGTAAGTAAAGAAATAACAATGAGAAAAATGTATAGGATCCCAAGGAGCTTAGGCTGTGTGCCATGATTTTTGTATCGTGTACCAGTTTTACTAAATATATAGGGTGATTTAAATTGGACCTCAGGATGTTTTGTCTGAATAAAACGCAAAATATTGGAACAATCCAAATTTTATTGCTGCCATTCCAAAGTACGATATAAGCTGTTACGTATGAGATATGTCGGCCAAATACCATCCAGTACTCCAATGACATGTAACCATTGCTTTAGCAAAATACTTCCTAATGCTTTTCTATAAATATATCTGTATTTTAGCAATTAGACGTTTGATGTTCTGTTTTAACCATAGCAATCTTAGCAGGTTTGTTGACATAAACCCTGTACTTCAAATAGAAAAAGTCTAATGAAATTAGGTCGCAAAACCATAGCAGCTAATTTTCTCTACTCCAGATGAAACAATTTCAGAGCAATTTAAAAAATAACGAGGTTTATCAGTTTTGTGCATACATCGGCATCATTTTTTGTGTTCTGTAAAAATCTGTTTACAAATATACGGCGTTTCTGGCGGTTTTTGGTGAGCTTTGCCATGTGTTTAGATACCAAATGCAAACTTTCAACGTCTACAGAACGCAAATTAAATCCTAAAGTTTAATTTTGCCTACTATATTAATTTTTTGTTAATTTAATTGTAATTTCTTACATTAAATGACTCTTATAGTTCATTGCAAGTTTGAGAGCGCTTAATGTGATTGTGTTTGTGAGGTGCCTTGGGAAAATAAGTATACAAAATGTTATCAAATTTTGTGTGCGCTTGGAAAATTCTCTATTAGAAAAAGCTTATAGAAAACATAGGTGATATAAGGCCTTTTTATAGAGCCGAGACGTATTGAAACATTCTTGTGATGTGAAGCCATCAATTAACATTAAAAATAGCCAGTGGTGAGTTAATTTGAATTAAGAATTTAGTCACAAGAAAAGGGTACACCTACTAATTTTTGATAGAGTGAAATATTGATGTAGTTCCAGAGCCTTCCTATTCATGGAATCTCAATCCCTACAACTTCTTTTTATTCACTCAACCGAAAACGGTTTGAAAGGGCGCTGTTTTATTATTATTATTATTATAATCAAAACCTTATTTAGCTTTCGGTGTTAAGGTGTTACATTTAGCCGATTTTAATACATTTCACTTAAAATTATTACAGTATTCATACATTTTGTACTACAAATTAAAAATTAAAATACTTTTTGTAATGTTTTTTTTTACTTAACTATGTATTCTCTTGGCCCATTCCTTTTTATTCCTTGCCTCTCTTTTCCCTTCAATCCACGTCAGTCCTATTTGACTCAGGTTCTCTGGTACGTCTTTTTCCCAGGTTTTCCTTGGTCTATCTTTGCCTCTTTTCTGTTGTACTCTTGTCTCCCATATTCTTCGTGTTGTTATGTTCTCGTCCATCCTTACTATGTGTCCGAACCACTTTATTTCCTGTTTTTTAATACTTTTTGTCACTGGTTCTACTCCTAGTTCTTCCCTAACTACCTTACCTCTAATTCTATCTCGTCTTGTTATCCCTTTTACTCCTCGTAATTATTTCATCTCTACCGCCTGTATATTACTTTCCAGTTGTTTCGTTATGACCCAGTTCTCGCTCCTATATATCAACATAGGTTTAAAGATTGTTTTCTTTTATGCCTTTCCATGCTTTTTCAAGCCATAACGCTTCTATATTAATATTGAATTTACTCATCT
This sequence comes from Sinelater perroti, assembly GCA_036346155.1. Classification (NCBI taxonomy): domain Eukaryota; kingdom Metazoa; phylum Arthropoda; class Insecta; order Coleoptera; family Elateridae; genus Sinelater; species Sinelater perroti. Next base: position 32,111,387 of record JARFIY010000046.1, read on the forward strand.
CCTCTTTGACTCTTTCATTATAAATTCTTGCCGTCTCTTTTTCCCTCAATTTATATATTTTGATGTTTTCTCTAATTGTGTTTTTATTTTCTCCCCTGTTTTTTGTTATATTAAGGTTTTCCTGTCATATCTTTATTTTTTCTAGCACTAAATAATGGTCGTAGTAAATTTCTGGCCCTCTTTTTATTCTTTTATCCTGTATTTCCTTTCTGTAACTTCTACTTATAATTATGTAATCTATTATCGATTTCTCTCCTTTACTCACAACCTCTCTTGTATATTTATTTATATCTTTATACATGAAGAATGAGTTCGTTGTTATCAGATCATTTATTATACAGAAATCTATCAGTCTTTTACCGTTGTTGTTTCTGGTATCTTCGCCGTGTATTCCTATTATATCACCTAATTCTTCGTCCTTTCTACCTAACCCTCCATTCAGGTCACCTATTATTAATATCATTCCATTACTTTCTTCTATTGTCGTTGTCAATTTTTTCCCAGAATTCATCTTTACTTCTTGTCACCTCGTCCTCATCGGGTTCATATACCACTATTATATTTATTTTTATTTGTCCATTTATTTCCATTTCAATCTTTAGTATTCTCGCTGAGATCCCGGACCATTTGCTTATGTATTTGGCTTTTTTTTTAAATTATACAGCCTACTCCTTCTTTAGCTCGAAGTTGTTTATTTATCTCGCTGTATACTAAAATACTTCCTCCTTCCATTTCTACTTCTCCAATTCCTTTCTTTTTAGTTTCGGTTCTACCCAGTATATCTAGTCCTGTTTTCCTAAATTCATCTTCTATCACATTTTCTTTACTTGTCATGCTCCTAATGTTCCATGCAGCTATTTTCCATGTCTCTACTATTTTCTTTTCTTGTTTGTTGTTTTCCTCCTTTTTGCATTTCCTCCTTTTTGTAATTCTTTTTCATTTCCGTGTCATTTGCCTTTGTCGTTACCTTTTTTCCTGTCCGTTTCTTTCGTAATAAGTTTTTTGTTCTCGTTGTCCTTGTTATTTTTCTCAACTTTTTTTCTATCGTATCCCTTTCGGTGACCTTTCGCTAACTGTTCTTTTGTTGGGATGACTTGTCTCCTCCTTTTTCCTTTTCTGCCACTGTTGTTGTATTTCCGTGTCTCTTTCATTAGTGCCGTATACTATGTTGTTTATTATTAATTTGTTGTATTTTATTACCGCTTTCTGTCCTCTTTGTCTCGCCTCCTTCATAATCGGTATTAATTTTCTTCGTTCTTCTTGTATTTCTTTAGTGAAGTCTTCGTTTATTCATATATCTGTGCCCTTTAATTCCTTTGCCTTGTTTAATATTTCTATTTTCTTGCTAACTTTACTCAGTTTAATTAGTACTGGTCTCGTTCCCACTACCTTGTATTTCTCTAGCCTCGTATAATGTAACAATAAGTCCTTTTCTGCCAGTTCTACACCTATCTTGTTCGATATTATTTGTATTTTTTCCAGTGTTCCTCTCCCCTTCTCTCTCATCGTCTTTCACTCATATTACCACTAGATTCTTTTTTCTGACTTCTCTCTCTAAGTGTTCTATTCTTATTTCTTGCTTTTCGATTTTATTTTCTTATTTTAATGCGTTAGCATTCTTAGCTATTTGATCTAATTTCGTATCTATACCATCCACTCTACTACTTATTTGCTGTAATAGCTCCTCTATATTTGCCGTTTCTTGGGGATTTGACTGTTGCCTATTTTCTAAATTTTGGTGTGTTCCTGGTTAGTGTGTTGTTATTTTCTTATCCACTGATTGTTTCATGCTATTTTCCACCTTATTGCTTATCTTCTAACCTCCACCCGTTTTATTTATGTCTTATTACTCACTGATTCGGAACTTTCTATTTTATTTTTATTTTTCCAGGTTTTAATCTCCTTTCACTCTTCTTTTATTTTAGCGTATTTTAAGTTACTCAGTATAGTCTTATTTGGACTTTATTACTGGAGCTTTAAAGCACCTTTTTTACTCTTCACTCTTTTATTGATCAATTAATATTAGAAAAATTATTCTTACTATTTTTATTTCAAATTTTGTACATGCTCTCTCGTTTACTTTGTTAAAAAAATTAACTTGCCAAACTTTGAATTATGGAAAGCGTGCTATGAAAATGAGTTTTTAATGTGTTGCTAAGCATTAATTGAAAACCTTTAGCTAAAACAATTGATCTCTAAATTTTGATTGGCGTAGAAAGGACGGCTGTTTAACAAATTACTTTTTGTATATAATAAATAGTATTCAAAAATGTAGAAACTTGCACAAATATTTACAACGTCATTATTTAGATGGTATTACAAACTTTCTTGTTTGTTATAGTTGGCAATTACGTTGTCCAGTTATAGCCTTAATAGTGAAGTAAATTTATATTTTATCAATAATTTCAGTTACACTAATTGTAGATTTAAAATATGGTGATCCAAATTAGACGCTAAAAGTCCAAAACAGAAAAAAATCAATGCACTAAAGACGTGGTGTTGGAGGCGAATACTGTAAAGTACCTGAACCGACAGAAGAATCAATTTCAAGGGAAATTGCAGAACCTCAACAACTATTCCAAATAGCATGTATATAAATACATCCTCAAATATTTATATATATATAGTCAATCCATTTCTTAGGCGACCTTTCTCTTGCTTTGGTACCTTCTAGATTGTTTTGAGGAAATATTTGAATTATATAGAAAAAGATAAAGACAAACAGTAAGAAAATAACAAAGGCTTGCGATTAAAGCTAATTACGACACCCCTGTCAAGAGGATACGAAGGAGAAGGGTAAGATCCAAATTGAACTTTAAGATATTTTTCTTGAATAAAACAAAATTCAGAAACAAACGGAATTTTATTGCTTTTAATGTAAAGTACAGAATTAACGATTACATATAAAATATGGTGTCGGTCAAATGTTCCCCACGCTTCCTCTGACATGCGACCATCTTTTAAAAAAAATTCCATAATGGTTTCTCATTTTCTTCACATAAACCCTTTCGTTCAAATAGCCTCAAAGAAAACATTCAAATGGGAAAATTTAGTTTGATGTGAAGTGAGTGTTTTACGTGCTGATATATGGATCCATATTATTCAGTAATTCAAGTTCAAATCATTCGTTTCATTGAAAAGTTGTTTAGCATCTCCCGATAACATGCACCATTGTAATAGTACTGCCAGATTCGTATAAAAAAAGTACAGGCCACTGATATTTCCAACCCACAATGCACACCAAACAGTGCATTTTTGTGGCTGCATTGATTTTTCGTGAATAGTACGTGGATTTTTATTTGTATTTCTTTTATGCCTTTCCATGCTTTTTCAAGTTATAATGCTTCTATATTAATATTGAATTTACTCATCTCCTCTTTGACTCTTTCATTATAACTTCTTGCCTTCTCTTTTTCTCTCAATTTATATATTTTGAAGTTTTCTCTAATTTTGTTTTTATTTTCTCCCCTGTTTTTTGTTATATTGAGGTTTTCCTGTCATATCTTTATTTTTTCTAGCACTAAATAATGGTCGTAGTAAATTTCTGGCCCTCTTTTTATTCTTTTATCCTGTATTTCCTTTCTGTAACTTCTACTTATAATTATGTAATCTATTATCGATTTCTCTCCTTTACTCACAGCCTCTCTTGTATATTTATTTATATCTTTATACATGAAGAATGAGTTCGTTATTATCAGATCATTTATTATACAGAAATCTATCAGTCTTTTACCGTTGTTGTTTCTGGTATCTTCCCGGTATTCCTATTATATCACCTAATTCTTCGTCCTTTCTACCTAACCCTCCATTCAGGTCACCTATTATTAATATCATTCCATTACTTTCTTCTATTGTCGTTGTCAATTTTTTCCCAGAATTCTCCTTTACTTCTTGTCACCTCGTCCTCATCGGGTTCATATACCAATATTATATTTATTTTTATTTGTCCATCTATTTCCATTTCAATCTTTAGTATTCTCGCTGAGATGCCGGACCATTTGCTTATGTATTTGGCTTTTTTTTTAAATTATACAGCCTACTCCTTCTTTAGCTCGAAGTTGTTTATTTATCTCGCTGTATACTAATATACTTCCTCCTTCCATTTCTACTTCTCCCATTCCTTTCTTTTTAGTTTCGGTTATACCCAGTATATCTAGCTTTCCTAAATTCATCTTCTATCACATTTTCTTTACTTGTCATGCTCCTAATGTTCCATGCAGCTATTTTCCATGTCTCTACTATTTTCTTGTCTTGTTTGTTGTTTTCCTTCTTTTTTTTGCATTTTCTCCTTTTTATAATTCCTTTTCATTTCCGTGTCATTTGCCTTTGTCGTTACCTTTTTTCCTGTCCGTTTCTTTCGTAATTAGTTTTTTGTTCTCGTTGTCCTTGTTATTTTTCTCAACTTTTTTTCTATCATATCTCTTTCGCTAACTGTTCTTTTGTTGGGATAACTTGTCTCCTCCTTTTTCCTTTTCTGCCACTGTTGTTGTATTTTCGTGTCTCTTTCATTAGTGCCGTATACTATGTTGTGTATTATTAATTTATTGTATTTTATTGCCGCTTTTTATCTTCTTCGTCTCGCCTCCTTCATAATCGGTATTAATTTTCTTCGTTCTTCTTGTATTTCTTTAGTGAAGTCTTCGTTTATTCATATATCTATGCCCTTTAATTCCTTTGCCTTGTTTAATATTTCTATTTTCTTGCTAACTTTACTCAGTTTAATTAGTATTGGTCTTGTCCCCACTACCTTGTATTTCCCTAGCCTCGTATAATGTAACAATAAGTCCTTTTCTGCCACTTCTACGCCTATATTGTTCGATATTATTTGTATTTTTTCCAGTGTTTCTCTCTCCCCTTCTCTCTCATTGTCTTTCACTCATATTACCACCAGATTCTTTTTTCTGACTTCTCTCTCTAAGTATTCTATTCTTATTTCTTGCTTTTCGATTTTATTTTCTTGTTTTAATGCGTTAGCATCCTTAGCTATTTGATCTAATTTTGTATCTATACCATCCAGTCTACTGCTTATTTGCTCCTCTATATTTGCCGTTTCTTGGGGATTTGTCTGTTGCCTATTTTCTAAATTTTGGTGTATTCCTGGTTAGTATGTTGTTATTTTCTTATCCACTGATTCTTTCATGCTATTTTCCACCTTATTGCTTATCTTCTAATTTCCACCCGTTTTATTTATGTCTTGTTACTCACTGATTCGGAACTTTCTATTGAATTTTATTTTTTACAGGTTTTAATCTCCTTTTAATTTCACTCTTCTTTTATTTTAGCGTATTTTAAGTTACTCAGTATAGCCCTATTTGGACTTTATTACTGGAGCTTTAAAACACCCGTTTTCACTCTTCACACTTTTATTGATCAATTAATATTAGAATAAATTATTCTTACTATTTTTATTTCAAATTTTGTACATGCGCGCTTCTCGCTTATTTTGTTAAAAAAATTAACTTGCCAAACTTTGAATTATGGAAAGCGTGCTATGAAAATGAGTTTTTAATATGTTGCTAAGCATTAATTGAAATCTTTTAGCTAAAACAATTTATCTCTAAATTTTTATTTGCGTAGAAAGGTCGGCTGTTTAACAAATTACTTTTTGTATATAATAAATAGTATTCAAAAATGTAGAAACTTGCACAAATATTTAAAACGTCATTATTTAGATGGTGTTACAAACTTTCTTGTTTGTTATAGTTGACAATTACGTTGTCCAGATATAGCCTTAATAGTGAAGTAAACTTATATTTTATCAATAATTTCAGTTACACTAATTGTAGATTTAAAATATGGTTATCCAAATTAGACGCTAAAAGTCCAAAATAGAAAAAAATCAATGCAGTAAAGACGTGGTGTTGGAGGCGAAGTACCTGAACCGACAGAAGAACCAATGAATCAATTTCAAGGGAAATTGCAGAACCTCAACAACTATTCCAAATAGTATGTATGTAAAACATCCTCAAATATTTATATATATATATATATATATATATATATATATATATATATATATATATATATATTTTCTCCTGTTATAGGAGACGAGGATAATCAAGAGCTCACGTAGACAGGGTCGCCACCTGAAATAGGTCTGTCCTTTACCGGGATCGCAAAGAAGTACCTATTCGCTACCATTTAATATATAATAACAGGAGGAAATCAAGTCCCTACCCAAAGTCCTATCATACCTAACAAAATTTACCGTAATCCTAAACCAACTCACCAACCCGCATGGCAAGCGTGGTATTTTAATGCCAAAATACCTTTCATGATGATAAAACTCTAAGGAAAGGCCCCAGTCCCCGGCGGTCCGCTTATCCCCGACCATGGCGGCGATCGGATAATGAGGCAGACCAGGGTGCTAAGAATCCCTTAGTAGGCTGCCAAAAATAACTGAACTAATGATTGGAACCATAAATACCAGAACACTACTACACGATCAACACATATATGAACTGGAGCATGAACTAACTAAAATAAAGTGGGATATTATTGGATTATCCGAATAAGGCGCAGAGGAAAAAGTATAATACTGAATCAGGTAACTTATCGTATTATCGAGGATCAGAAAACGAAAGCCAACGTGGGGTAGGTTTATGATCAATAAAAACTAATACACAATATAACCAGGCTAGATAGCGAAACAGATAGAGTCGCATCAGTAACAATACAAATATCAAATAAACACAAATTAAAAATAATAGAATGTTATGCCCCAACAACTGCTCACGATGATGAAGAAATGGAAAGCTTACGAATGCATCAATGATAATCTATCCAAAGAAAATACTAATTATACCCTCATCATAGGCGATTTTAATTCAAAGCTAGGCAATAAACAAGAAGAAAACGAAGAATATATAGGACCACAGTTTTGATGAAAGAACGAGCGCGGAACAATGATGCTTGAATTTTTAACACGCCACAAGATCTATGCAATGAATTCATTTTCAAAAGAAAAACAACGTAAATGGACGTGGATATCTCCTGGACACCCGAACAAAGAACGAAATAGACTATATTCTCTCAAAGGATAAGCATATAGTAAAAGATGTAACAACGCTAAATTCTTTTAACATAGGCAGTGATCATAGAATGGTTAGAGCTAAAATAAATATTAATAGCAAAATAACAAAAAAAAGAAAAGAAAATATAATCTACCAGACGCTCAACGATTGTTGGAGAAAACGGACGAATATCAGCAAGATCTACAAAATGCACTGCAACAAATAGAAGAGACATGGAATAGTAAAAACTTAGATGATCAAAGTACCATACTGAACGAAATAATGAAAGATACCGCTGATAAAGTTGCACCAAGGAAAAACAAAAGTAGAGAAACTAAAGCAAACAACTAAGATTAAAATAGAACAAAGAGAAAGTTATTTAAGAAGGTAAATATGACGAATTTAGAGAAATGGCTAAAGAAACGAGAAGATTAGTAAGAAAGGATCTCGAAAACTACTATGAAATAGAAGTAGAAAAATAATAGAAAATAACAGGGGATTGAAAAGCTTAAAAGTAATAGAAAACAACAAATAGTGGTATTAAAAGATGAGAGAGGACAAGAGATACGACAACGAGAAACTATGCTAGAAATAACAGAAAAGTTTTTAAAACTTGTACAGTTCAAAGAAACAAGAAGAACAGGAGAGAATACAAAACAAAAATAACAACATAGGTCAGAGGAGATGCCCGAAATAACAATAGAAGAACCACTCACTCAGGCAGATGAAGAATAACAAGGCGCCAGGAGAAGATGGAATTTTGACAGAGATGATAAAAGCAGGAGGAAAACCCATAATATCAAAGCTATGTGATCTTTACAATAAATATCTCATGGAAGGACGAGTACCCGAAAGTTTCAACAATGCGGTAATTGTAATATTATATAAGAAGGAAACAAGGCGGATTTGGAGAATTATAGACCAATCAGTCTACTCTCACAGGTATATAAACTATTACAAAAATTATTACAAATAGACTTTAAAAAATAGAACAGTATTTGACAGTAGAGCAGGCTGGATTTATAATCACCGATGAATTAAACAAAAGTATAATTAAGGTCAAGACAATAAGTTCCCGAATAATAGCAATAACCATAAAACTAGATGAGACAGTAAATATTATCTAGATTTATACGCCGGTAGAAGGAACAACTGACGAGGAAATGGCAGACTTCTATGCGGACCTACAGCAACTGCTAGATGTAATGAATGAAGAGAATCAGAAAACAATCATAATGGGAGACTGGAATAGTAGGGTTGGAAAAGATCAAAACAAAGGAATGGGAAGTATGGGATGTTATGGAGAAATCATCCAAAATAGAAATAGATTAAAAATGATCAACTTTTGTATAAGAAATAAATTTCTAATAGGAAACACACCAACCTTTAGAAGACAAGTATACTTTTGTTGCAGAGGAATGCAATGTTAAAAGCACAATAGGCTATATAACGTATACACAAGATTTAGCAGAGAAGATACAAATAACTGAAACAAAGAAAGAATCCGAAATAGGTACGCAACGTAGATTAGTAACAACAAAGCATCGCGCCAGATTAACCAACAAACAAGAAGTAAGAAACTATAGTAAGCTGGTAATAAATAAACTCAAAAACGCAGAAAGTAGAGAAAAATAACAGAAGAATACAAACGAAGAATTACAAAGAAAGGAAAACCTACAAACAACATGCACACTACAGGAAAGATAGAGAACTTTCAAGGTTATTGGTCGTAAAGACTCTGATGTAAGGTAGGAATGCTTTTTGTTGGTCAGGAGGGTTTTGGGATTGACAGTTAGTGTTTTTATTTATATTTTTGATTATATTAGTTAAGGATTTGTTGGAATATCCATTTTGCAGTAGGGTGGTGGTAATGGATTTAACTTCTGTTTGGCGATTTTTCGTATCGGAAAGTCTGATGGATCTGGTGATGAGGGATTTTGCAAAGGAATGGATTTGGGCAGGGTGGTGATGGGATTTGGCATTTAGGTAGCGGTTATTGTGAGTGAATAACCAAATATCTGGGCTTATTCGTTCAGCAAAGGATCACTGCCCCAATGAATCCCAAGGAGTGTATGAAATACTTTGTGAAGACTGCCAAAGGACCTACATAGGTCAAACAAATCGGCAAATATCTAGCTGAATACACGAGCATTCTCTGGCCGTACGGAAAGGCGATAATGGTTCGGCACTTGCCAAACACAACAAAGAAACAGGCCACAAAATTAATTTCTCTGAGGATAAAACCATTGTCCAATCCTCATTTTACCAGCAGAATACTACGTGAGGCAATTGAAATAGAAAAACGCCCACAGTGCCTCAACACAAGAGATGACAGCCAGCGTTTACCTGTCATATGGAAATCCCTTATTACTCCGCACCGCCAATTACACAACACCCTTAATCATACAAACTTCGAGTGAAGAGCTAAACTTGAAAATGCATGATGAACGTCAAATTTGCCCAAAATAAATATTTTGGGCAAATTCTTGACGTTTCGACATCGGCCTTGATGCCATTTTATATATATATATATATATATATATATATATATATATATATATATATACAGGGTCCATCCCAAAAGAAATGAGCCTTTTTCAAAAAAAAATAGTTTTATTGAGCAGATCGCTACAACACCTCAAAATTCTTCAAAATAGGATCCTCCTGCATCAATGCACTTTTGGAGATGGGTCTTCCAAGTCCGGAAGGCTTCCTGGTAGGCCTCCTTAGGGATGTCCTTGAGGGCTGCTGTGACATTCTCTTGGATGTCCTCAACCGAGTCCCAGTGCTTGCCCTTTAGCACTCTTTTCAACCGCGGAAACAAAAGAAGTCCGGGGAGACAAGTCCGGGCTGTAGGGAGGCTGGGGAACCACGCCGAGTTGAATCCGGGCCAGGTACTTGGTCACGATGAACGCGGTGTGGCTCGGCGCGTTGTCGTGGTGCAAACTCCAGTCGTTTTTGATCGCGCTCCGCTTACTTGTGACCTTTCTTTTGAGTCTTTTGAGGACTTCCAGGTAGAAGGCGGCATTCACTGTGCGTCCGGGTTGTACGAACTCGTAGTGCACAATCTGGCGTCGAAGAAGGCGACGAGCATTGTCTTGGTCCTGGATTTGCTCATCCGAGCTTTCGGCCGGGGTGACGCGGTGGTGTGCCACTCAGCGCTCTGCCTTTTGTCTCCGGATCGTACTGGAAACACCATGTTTCGTCTCCTGTTACCACTTTGTTTAAAAACTCCGGGTCATCTTCGCACATTTGCAAGAGTTCTTCACACCGAACCACCCGGAGCTGTTTTTGTTCGTCAGTCAACACCCGCGGCACAAGTTTGGCGCACACCTTCCGCATCGATAAATCCTCGGAAATGACTCGATGTACTGACGATTTCGGAATGTTTAGGCATCTGCTACTTGATAAACACTGAACCGACGATCGGCGTTCAAAAATCGCTCACTCGCTGCACGTTCTCGTCGGTTCGGGAGGTTGACGGTCGTCCAGACCGAGGTTCGTCGGCCACCTCTTCCCGGCCCTCCTTAAATGCTTTGTGCCACTTTTTAACTTGCGAGTACGATAAACAATCATCCTTGAAGGCCTCCTGAAGCATTCCAAACGTTTCGGTAGCATTCTTGCCGAGTTTGAAGCAGAATTTAATTGCGTAGCGTTGATCGATTTTGAATCCATCGCGCCGTGTCGAAAATTGAAAATAGACATTCACGGAAACACCCGTCCTGCCGCTCCGAGAGCTCAGAGCCGACTTGCACCGACCGCGTATGGAAGCTAAGACCCCCCACCACCTGCCCCAAGCGTCAGAGCACGCCGGAATGTACACTCGCGTCCGAAAAAAAATAAGGCTCATTTCTTTTGGGATGGACCTTGTATATATATATATATTAAAAAATTAAAGGATAAGAATTGTATCTAACATTTGTGGATCTAAAAGCTGCTTTTGATACAGTAGATAGAAGGGAAATTTGGAGGACTTTGAATGAACTAAATGTGGATAAGAATCTGATAGGAGCAATAAGAAGTTCATATAGAACAGTCAAGGCAAAGGCACACTTGGAGGGGCAGAGATCGGAGGTGTTCGTAATGAATAAAGGCATCAAGAAAGGCGACAGCTTAAGCCCTTTATTATTCATAATTATTATGGACAGGATAACCAAAAGAATAAAAGAAAAATACAGCCAACTGGACACAGTGATTGGATATCATAATTTAAAATCAATAAAACTAAGTAGTCTACTTTACGCAGACGACGTGATACTAATCTCAAATACCAGTAGCAAAATGCAGAGGTTGGTGAATCCATGGACTGCTGAAATAGAAAATGAGTAAAAGTTTGTGAAGTCGGACACTAAAAATGGACCTGCCGAATTTCAATCGGTTCTCACAATTTTGTAGATATATACGCAAGAAATACTCAAAAAAATGTTTGTTAAAAATTCGAATTTTCGGCGATGTTACAAACAAATCAATGTTTACACCCCTTTTTCTTCAAACTGCAATTTCTCCGAAAATACGCTATGGAAGTTAACGAAACTTTCAAGGTAGATTTGTGAACAGTAATAGAAATAAATACAGAAATAAAATTTTCAACAAGTCGGTATTTGTTTATAAATAATTAATTTAATGTTTTTCTTTGAGCTCTATCTTCACGCGGAGAAACAAAAAAAGTCTCAAAGACTGAGACAAAAAAATCTAGATTATCTTCACTCAATTACAACAAGTCTTCACAGCGCAAAACTGAAACATTTTTCTGTTCGTCTGTTAACACTTTTGGCACAAGCTTCGCACAGACCTTCCGCATTTGCAAATCCTCGGTCACCATGTACCATCCCATGTACCGCAAATGTTGACATGTACAGCGATTTGTCGGATGCCTAATCGACGGCCTGATTTTAAAACATTGCGCACACGTTTCACGTTGTCGTCGATCTTAGCCGTTGATGGGCGCCCGGACAACCCCCCCCCCCTACTTTTCCCCCTAGCGGAGCGCGCTGCGATGTACGAAAATCATACGCATTACTTTCATAACGCACCTTGTAGGTTCCGGCTTCTGCGAGACTCTTCCACTAATACATCAATAACTTCTCTTCCCATGGAAAATCCAGTAATTTTCTTTTGCGTTGGTATAGCTTAGAGTATAAGGAACATTACAGTTCAAAGATTTTTTCCCAGCCCTACGAAAAGTTGGTTAATTTTTCAATTGTTTATTAAAAAATTAATTATTTATAAACAAATATCGGGTTTGTGAAAATTTGATTTCTGTATTTATTTCTATTACTGTTCACAAATCTACCTTAAAAGTTTCGTTAACTTTCATTGTGTACTTTCGCAGAAATTGCAGTTCGAAGAAAAAGGGGTGTAAACATTGATTTGTTTATAACATCGCCGACAATTCGAATTTTTAAGAAAAAATTTTTTTGAATATTTTCTGTGTATAGATCTACAAAATTGTGCATAGAACCGATTGAAATTCTGCATGTCCATTTTTAGTGTCCGATTTCACAAATTTTTACTCAATATGAGTATAGAAGTGAACATAAACAAAATCAAAACCATGATTGTGAATGAGAAACACAAAGATGATCAAAACAACAACGACATAAAATGTAAAGACAAAAAACTGGAGAGAGTATCGACGTTTGAATTCCTTGGAAGTATAATAACAGAGGATGGGAAAATAGATGCAGAATTAGCAAACAGAGCGAACAAATCGTCAATAATCTATTACATCATGAATAAAACAATACTAAGCCATAAAGACATAGATTTAGAGATGAAAAAGAAAATATATAATACGATAAGACTTCCAACAATAACTTATTCCAGCGAATCATGGACGAGGTTGAAATAAATGTCATGGAGATAAAACATCTCAGGAGAATGATAGGAAAGACTAAGTAAGACAGAATGTGGAACGAGGGCATAAGAGAAACCATTAAATAAGAACCGATACATGGAAAAATTAAAAAGAGGCATTTGTACTGGTTTGCGCACCTGACAAAAATGGAACCAAACAGAATCGCAAGAAGACTAATGAAAGCGGGAAAACCACCTAAAAACAAAGGGGCAGACAAGGAAAAAAATGGATGGACCAAATCAAAGAAATCGCAGCAGAAAAACGTGTGACACTGGAGTAAATTAAAACAATAGCGAGAGACAGGAAGAGGTGGAGAAAATGGATTCGGGATTAGAGACCATCATTCGACGCTCGAAAGAGCATAAAGGATTAGAGAAAAAGAAGAAGGTATTAAGGAGATTATTTCTTCTATAATTATTGTTTATGCTTTGGTTTACTTTTTTAAATACCATTGATAATATATCTATACAAATTTTTATTTCTAATATTTATTAATAACGTTTATTGTTTTATTAAGTAGACGCTGATTTTGTCTTATTATTACTTATTTGTTTTATATTACAATGTTTTTATATGTACTTTGTTATTTTATTGGAATTCTCATTGGCCATAACTGTAACACTACTGCAACGTTTTTTACTCTTAGTCATATATTTGTAGCTTTATATGCAAGAGGCTAATATACTACGTATTTCTAAATACATCATTTTATAAGAAAATACCGATCCATACAATACAAAAATTACAATACAACGACAATAAATTTATATATTTAGTAAAAATAGTACGAGATGCAAAGAAACATAATAGATAGCCTCAGTCCTCTTCAAAGCAAGCATCTTGGGCTTTCATACACTTTTTCTATTGCCGTTTCAAAATATTCTGAAAGTTCTTACGTTTAAGCCATATATAACTGCCTGGTCGTGTTGTGTTAAATCTTTTAGCTGGTCAAAGCAAATCGTTACCTATTGCTTTGGTAGAGAGAGAGAGAGAATTTTGTTTCGGGGCGTTTTTTGTCAAGATTTTCTATCGAAATTTTGTTTTTAGGATATCCGGCTTATCTTTTAGTTTTCCAAATGTCAATTACTCATGTTTGTAGACTGTAGCCATACTGTTCTACTCATTGCTTGTTTCCCAAAACATGTATCTCTTTCAACAGCTCGGAATCGTTTGTACCATAACTTTATTTATCCTGTGCTTATTGCATTGTTTCCAAAAGCCCACTTGAATATTCTTTGCCTATGTAAGTTTTAATTTCCCACAAAATTTGATACATTTGCACTGCTTTATTCGTTCAGTCACTGCAAATGCGACAATCATACAGTACATGTGCATCCATACAATAAAGACGCCCTAATTTGCGCATTCACATTATAATCTATTTTTTATCAGGTGCTAGATAACATCGCAGGACAAACTGTTTTCAATTATATCCAAAAAAGACAATTATTTTTACAGCGTCAGCATATAACAAAGTTTAACGTATCTTTTAAGATAATTTTATTTTAAATCTGCTTGACTTATTTAATATTCCTCTCTGGTATATTTAATAGCTAATAGCAGTTGTTTTTCTATGTAGGTTATCTGACAGATGTATAAATAGAACCTCACCTCTGAATATGCACACATTTATTAGACATCGATATAAACAAAAAAAAAATTATGTAAACTTTACTATACAGATATGGATCAAACCTAAAAATAGATCTGAATAAAAAAACCACTATATTTGAATAGAAAAAATATGAATTATAAGTAGATGTGTTAATTATTAGAAATAAAACACTAACACTAATATAATTCCTTGTTGTTAGCAAAAAGAACACAAAAAATTTATAAAGTGGAAAAATTATTTACGTTGTAAAAAATATGTATAAAATATTTATTCTACATCTGGTTAATTACTCTAAAATAGTAAATTCTAAAAAAATAGCAACTACAGAGTAAAACAATTTATATGATAAAGAGCTCTTAATATGTAAAACAGTTTTGTGGAATGAAAAGAGTAAAATATTTTCAAAATTTACCCACTTAAAAATATTTTCTTGCTAACTCGTTAACATAGTTATATTTGTTATATTTTTATAATTCACACGCAAACGAAGCATGTCCACCATTCATGCGCCATATCGCGCAAAATTATTTTTAATCCTCGCGTTTCCTCATTTAATTATTTTTTCATTATAACGGCAGTAAGTTTGTTGGTAATTTTTCTAGTATTTCTAATAAATTTTGTATTGCTTCTACGGAATTTTTATCTTTTTTTCTTTGTCTTTAGATGTTTTTTGTTAATTAGAACTATATGTTACAACTAAGTAATAAGTTTAGAATAATATTGCCAGAACAACAAAAATAATAAAACCAAAATGAAACTAGACTCCACCTCTACTTAAAATATATAACAATCCGTAATACTTAATTAAAAAAAATATGTAGAGATAAAAACCATACCAAAACTGAAAAACGAAACTAGAAAATAATATACTGAATCCTCCTTATCTAAAAATATATCATGATGTGATTAAATCTAAACATTTATTGTGTTATAAAAACAATTAAAATTCTCTTATGTGCTAAAAAAACAACTATAAAAATTACATAAAAATGAAAAAATTAACGCATTGGATAATTTGACTGGTTAAACTGATAAATTAATATTAAAATGGTGGGAAGGTCTCCTTACAGAAATATAGAATTAGATACCAATTTACATAGAAATGTGAATAGAATGAAAACATGTACTTTAGATCAAACACAGGCAACGGAACAGGACATAAATAAGGACACGAATAAAAATAGTACAAGGAATAACAAAGAAAAAAAAAACGAATGGATAGGAATAGGTATATGGGATATAGGAACTTTATCAGGGAAAGAAATAGAACTAATGAAGGAAATGGACATAAATAATATACAAATTCTAGAAATTAGCGAGACAAAAAGAAAGGTAAAGGAAGTACACAATTAACAAATAACTACATACTTCATTACTCAGGAGTGGCACCGGAACAAAGAGCGAGAGAAGGCGTAGGAATTATAACCACCGATGAATTAAACAAAAGTATAATTGAGGTCAAGACAATAAGTTCCCGAATAATATCAATAACCATAAAACTGGATGAAACAGTAAATATTATCTAGATCTATGCGCCGATACAAGGAACAACTGAGGAGGAAATGGCAGACTTCTATGCGGACCTACAACTAGCAATAGATGTAATGAAACAAGAGAATCAGTAAACGATCATAATGGGAGACTGGAATAGTAGGGTTGGAAAAGACCAAAATAAAGGAATGGGAAGTATGGGATGCTATGGAGAAAGCATTCAACCTAGAAATAGATTAAAAATGATCGACATTTGTGTAAGAAATGAATTTCTAATAGGAAACATACTGTAGAACCAACCTTTAGAACACAAGTATATTTTTGTTGCAGAGGAACGCAATGCCAAAAGCATAATAGACTATATAACGTAAACACAAGATTTAGCAGAGAAGATATAAATAAGTGAAACAATGGAAGAACCCAAAATAGGTACGCAACATATATTAGTAACAACAAGAAACTATAGTAAGCTGGTGATAAATAAACTCAAAAACGCAGAAAGTAGAGAAAAGTAACAGAAGAATACAGACGAAGAATTACAAATAAAGGAAAACCTACAAACAACATGGACACTAGAGGAAAGATAGAGAACTTTCAAGGAAACATTGAACAAGGTAGCGGAAAATGTATGTGGGATAAGAAACCGTAACAAACACACGAAAATGATAAGCTGGTGGACAGAAGATATAAGAAGAATGGTAAAGGAAAAGATACATCCAAACAAAAGAAATGGTGGATAAAGATAAATATAAAAGAAAGAGAAACATAGTGAAAGAGGCAATTAAGATAGAAAAAAGGAATTCTGCAAGAAGATGGGTGATGAGATAACAGAACTACACAAAATAAACGCCAGAGATTTCTGTACAAGAATAAAGAGATTAAGAGGATGTAATAAGAAGGACATAAAAGCAATTATAAATAACCAGGGACAAATGCAAACTGATACAAAGGATATTCTATAAACATGGAAAAATTATTATGAAAATATGTATAATACGACAGTAGAATTAGAAGATAATATAATACAACAAATAAATTTGGAACAAACAATCAAGAGGGAAGAAATAGAGGACGAAATCAAAAAACTAAAAATAGGTAAAGCCAATGGGAAGGGCATTTGTGGATCTGAAAGCTGCGTTCGATACAGTAGTTAGAAGAAAAATTTGGAGGATTTTGAATGAATTGAACGTGAATAGGAATCTGAGAGGAACAATAAGAAGTTCATATAGAACAGTCAAGGCGGAGATACACTTGGAGGGGCAGAGATTGGAGGTGTTCATAATGAATAAAGGCATCAAACAAGACGACAGCTTAAGCCCTTTATTATTCATAATTATTATGGACAGGATAACCAAAAGAATAAAAGAAAAATACAGCCAACTAGACACAGTGAATGGATATCAAAATTTAAAAGCAATAAAACTAAGTAGTCTACTTTACGCAGACGACGTGATACTAATCTCAAATACCACGAGCAAAATGCAGAGGTTGGTGAATGCATGGACGACTGAAATAGAAAATATGAGTATAGAAGTGAACATAAACAAAACCAAAACCATGATTGTGTATGAGAAACACAAAGATGATCAAAAGTTTGTTGGTAATTTTCCTAGTATTTATAATAAGTTTCGTATTGTTTCTACGGAATTTTTATCTTTTTTCCTTTATCTTTAGATGTTTTTTGTTAATTAGAACTATATGTTACAACTAAGTAATAAGTTTAGAAGAATATTGTCAGAACAACAAAACTAATAAAACCAAAATGAAACTAGACTCCACCTCTACTTAAAAAATGTAACAATCCGTAATACTTAAATAAAAAAAAATGTAGAGATAAAAACCATACCAAAACTGAAAAACGAAACTAGAAAATAATATACTGAATCCTCCTTATCTAAAAATATATCATGATGTGATTATATCTAAACATTTATTGTGTTATAAAAACAATTAAAATTCTCTTATGTGCTAAAAAACAACTATAAAAATTACATAAAAATGAGAGAATTAAAATGGGGGGGAAGGTCTTCTTACAGAAATATAGAATTAGACATCAATTTACATTGAAATGTGAATAAAATGAAAACATGTACTTTAGAACAAACACGTTTAGAACATCAGAAAGATATATTTAATAACTAATATTAGTTAAATAATAGGTGGCAGTTACTAATTTAATAATATTCTTGTTTTCTATATTATACTTTAAAAATACTCCGAGTGTCAATTAAAATATATTTTAATTTTAATTGTTTAATTATTGCCCCATTTATATCAGCTTCATAGAGCTTTTTGTTTCAGCTTCATTAAAAGAGATGAAGGAATCGTGGATCTCCTGGTTGATAGTGAGCCTACTACTGCCCTCATGCCTTCCAAGCCCCCATCGTGGTCGCCATCACCTCCCCGAGCCCCACGCAGAGCCTCTCCACATGGCACGTGATCCGTTCGACCCGCACCGGGACTCGGAGGAATTTCGAAGAGACGCGCCGGACGACCGCCGGGAGTTCACCAGGCGAGACTCGTCCGAAGACGACCCCCTGGTGGTTCAAACCAAGAAGGGCAAGGTGCGCGGGATCACCTTGACCGCGGCGACCGGCAAGCAGGTGGACGCGTGGCTTGGGATCCCCTACGCCCAGAAGCCCCTAGGCAACCTGCGATTCCGCCACCCGCGGCCTATAGAGAAATGGGATCACATCCTCAACACGACCTCGCAGCCCAACTCGTGCGTGCAGATCATAGACACTGTGTTCGGTGACTTTCCGGGGGCCACCATGTGGAACCCCAACACTCCCCTGAGCGAAGACTGCCTCTACATCAACGTGGTCGTGCCGAAACCGCGGCCCAAGGGCGCGGCCATTCTGCTGTGGATATTCGGTGGCGGTTTCTACTCAGGCACCAACACGTTGGACGTGTACGACCATAACATTATTGTTTCCGAGGAAAACGTCATTTTAGTTTCTATGCAGTATCGAGTAGCTTCCCTCGGCTTTTTGTATTTTGGAACGTCGGACGTCCCTGGGAATGCAGGACTGTTCGATCAGATGATGGCCATCCAATGGGTCCACGATAACATAGCTGCCTTCGGCGGCAACCCCAACAATATAACCCTCTTCGGCGAATCGGCTGGAGCCGTTTCGGTGGCACTGCATTTATTGAGCCCGCTATCGCGTAACCACTTTTCCCAAGCTATCATGGAATCCGGCAGTGCAACAGCACCGTGGGCGATTATTTCTAGGGAAGAGAGCATACTTCGCGGTATTAGACTAGCAGAGGCTGTAAACTGTCCCCACGACAGGGATGATTTACCAGCAGCAATTGATTGCTTAAGAAGAAAAGATCCCAAAGAACTGGTCAACAACGAGTGGGGTACTTTAGGGATATGTGAATTTCCTTTTGTTCCCGTAATAGATGGAGCTTTTCTCGATGAGCATCCTGTCCGGGCTCTTGCTAATAAGAATTTTAAAAAGACTAACATTCTTATGGGATCAAACACGGAAGAGGGTTATTACTTTATCATTTATTATCTTACAGAATTATTTAGAAAGGAGGAGAACGTATATGTTAATAGGCAAGAATTTCTCCAATCTGTAGCGGAATTGAACCCGTACATGAATGCAGTTGCAAGACAAGCGATTGTCTTTGAATATACCGACTGGTTGAACCCGGATGACCCTGTAAGCAACAGGGACGCGCTGGATAAGATGGTAGGAGACTACCATTTTACCTGTAATGTTAACGAATTTGCCCATAGATACGCAGAGACGGGTAACAACGTCTACATGTACTACTACAAGCACAGGACCGTAGCAAACCCGTGGCCGTCGTGGACTGGCGTCATGCACGCGGACGAAATCAACTATGTGTTCGGCGAACCGCTAAACCCCACGAAGAGCTACACACCCCAGGAAGTAGACCTAAGCAAGCGAATAATGAGGTACTGGGCCAACTTTGCGAAAACGGGAAACCCCAGCCTTTCGCCGAGCGGTGCTCGAACCCCCACCTATTGGCCCCTACACACCGCTTACGGTCGAGAGTACTTGACCTTAGATGTCAATTCAACAGCGACGGGCAGAGGACCGAGACTCAAGCAGTGTGCCTTCTGGAAGAAATATCTACCTCAGCTTACCCAGATGACAGGTACTTAGTTAGTTTAAATTATTTTATTAATCATCTATTATTGTACAAATCTAAGTAACCATCTTACTTTATTTTTAGGACAAACATATTATACCTTGTCAATAGGGAAAAAAATAATCAGAGAGATATTTTTATATTACTTTCACAATTATCTGCAGTTTCGAGTTACGTTAAAATAATAAATTGGTGATAAACTCTTAATATTTAAAAAAATCTACCAAAAAAAAAAATAAACTGTTGCTTCAAGATTGTTCTTTTCTTTTGTTTGTGTTTTCTTAATTACTGATTTAGTTTAACATAAATTTACTAGGTGTAATTAAAAATATCGTTAGTATTTATTTAATCAAATTTAGTCATAGTTTCTTTTTACAGTCATTTTAAAAAATGGTGTGCTGTTTGGTAACACTACTAAAAAGCAAAATGAAATAAAATATCATATTTACTTTAGACAATAAAATTTAGCTAAAAAAATGTTCTTCTTCTTTTAGAATAATTAGTTATTATGGAATGCTACGCGGAATGATATTGTTGATATTGTAAAAAAATTATATGGAGCAGTTCGCAATTTTGATGAAATTTTAGGTCTACGAAATGCATCAAATGAGTAAAATTATAAAATAAATCAAGTAATTTACAAATGCAGGTTCCATTATAAGCTGAAAGAAAAAGTATTGCTGGCAGAATATTTGTCGACTTTTTTGAAAAATCAGACTACCATAATTTTTTTATAATTACACAAAATAACCAAATTTAAAGAAAATTTTCGAGTGATTTATAAGTCACTACAAACACATGAGTCACCGTTTAGTTTGGTTTTTAGGCTGCCAGAGCAAATTGGAGCCTATTTTTCTAAAAAGATATTTGAAGTGCAGTTACGATAAATAGCATACCATTGCAAGGTGATAGCTATTTTTTATGATTCTAATTGAACAGTGGTTACACATGTCCATTGACATAACGTAACGTATTGCAATTCTCATGAAATAATTAAATTTCCGTCACCTTAAGAAACTAAGAAATTTCGTGCCGCGCAATTTCCTATAAACCACAAACACCTTTTGAGTTCAAGGCGGAGATTCGTAATGCTTTTGAAAAAAATATACTACTATTATATAGAAATAGACGATTTCATCCAAAATGTGAGAGGGCATTTATCGATCATTGTGTTTCATTTTTTTTTACAAAATTAAATTTGAGACATTTATTGGAACACGTTTTAGAAGATGCAGTAAATAAATAAGCCGGGGGACGATATATAGCAATAGTTTAGTGTCAATATTCGATAAAATTCAATATTTTGTCTATAAAGTACAAAAATAAAACAAAAGTATCTTGTATGTATATATCAGGAAGAAAATTATTAAGTTTGTAAACTATAAATACCCATATTTAGAATATTTAAATGTGGTTTTCTTAACAACATTATTGTCAGCTCAGCACGAAGTGGTTTACATAACAGAGGTAATTTTTATAGTTCTTAACGTTATGCACTGGGCATTAATTATGTTCGTGTACAGTTTAGTCAAACATGGAAAAGTATAGTTCATACTAGAAGTTACTCACTGTCGCTGGTGAGAAGGTCTATGGACAGTTTGCTTTTAAGTCTAGTACGAAGCTATTGTTTAGCAAGATAGTAATATATATATCAATGTTAGTGTAAAATGATTTTGACGCTGTTTTTAGGTACTGATCAATGGTTGGAAAGTTTAGTTCCCTATGTACATAGGAATTTCTTACATACGATTCGGCGTTGGTAATAATGTGCAGCACTTTATTTTGAAAAACTTGTAATTTGTTCCGGTTGGTAAAGATAGGTCGTATAATGGTCGTGTATATTGGGATTCAGCATTTAAGTTTTAGAGAAAATTTTCTATTGATAATAGGGTAAAGCATGCCTAAACCTGCGTATGATTCAGACAACTTTTTATTTATGTGCAACCGCCAGGTTAATCTTCTATCCAGGAAGAGTCCAAGATATCTTACAGCACTGTCTTTTGAGTTCCTTGGTATTATCCTATCACTTATAACTATATCAGGTGGATCCACTGGTCTACGGAGCGTAAATATTTTAGTTTCGCATTTATTAGCATTGAATTTTAGGCGCCATTTCGTAAACCACTGATTTAATTTGATTAACACTATTTTGCAGTTTTTTGACGGATGTATTAGTACTATGTGATTTGGTCAGGATTGTTGTATCATCAGCATATAATGAAAGGTCTGCTTAGCTGATGTAGGGATGTCGTGCATAAATATATTAAATAAAATCGGGCCTAATATGGAACCTTGAGGTACTCCTTGCTTATATTTGACGAGTAAAAATAAGTAAAGGAGTTTACTTGTACCCAAAAGGTCCTGCTTATGTAGAAAGGATGTAATTGTGTTCAGCGGGTATGGAGACATGTTTAGCTTTATCATTTTTGATCCATAGTGGTTGAATGCCTGGACGACGTCAAGAAATGCTGCAAGAGTGTGCTGTTTATTTTCGAATCCTTCTTGGACCGTAGTAGTTAATGTGTGGTTGAATATGAGGTTTTAAATTAAAAATGAAAGTGTGGAAGTATGTTGTTTTCTACTGAAAATATTAGTATTGCTAATTCAAGAAATTTGGATACGGAGGACAGTAGACTAATTATGCGGTAGTTGGTTGGATCATCACGTCGTTTGCTAGGTTTAGAAATCATCACTATTATGGCTTGTTCCTATGTGTCAGGAAAATATTCGATTCGTAGACAGACATTATACAATGCTATTAGAAAACAAATGGATTTTTTCGGTATGTTTTTAAGAAGCAGATTTGAGATCATGTCCAGTCCGAGAGCATTCTTAGATTTTAATTTTTTAATGTGATTTTTAATTTTGAGCGGAGAAACTAGATCTTGAAAGTATACTTCAGTGGTGTAGTAAGTTGGTAAACTGTTCTCACTAATTTGATTAATTTATTCAGATGGGCTTTATCTTTAGGATCTCAGGTGTTTTGCCAACGTCGGCGAATCTTGTACTTCTTGTATAAGTTGGAGTATATGTGCGGAAGTGTTTTGATTCGCAGAGTGGTGGTGGGGGCGGGTGGTTTTGAGACTTTTTGTTTGGCCTGGGTGGCCATAGTTGTAAACATCTCTACTACAATGTTGATTTCGTCTAAAGTTGTTAAGTTCAAGAACATATTAGTTCTTTGTCTATTATGGTTCAAAATTTATAACATGTAGTAGGTTTGAATGAAGTTCGGCAAGTACTGTTTTATAGATTGGGAAATGTATATTCAAAAATAGTCCTCACCTAAAAATATACGAGCGGTATGAAACCGCAAAGAACTATAGAAGCATAAAATATCCGCCGGAACGGTGGCGAAAAAGACCCTTTTCATCAAATAAGTCTTTATTGCAAAGTTTTCCAGTTCTTCAAATGGCAAAATTTATATTACAAATTTATAAGAAGCTACTGTGATAAATTTAACAATTCAAATAAAATTGCTTCGCTTGTACTTTGATAAGAGCTAAGGTATTATTGTACTTCCAGGATAAAGCATATATTAAAATACAACACTGAAATCAGTTGACAAAAATTTCAAAAATATTGTTTTTATAAATAGAACTGACACATTTAAGTAAATTTGATGCTAGCTTACAAATTTGCCACTATATGAGCAATTCTAATATTAGGCTTTAGCACATGCCTTTCTGAAAGGAAAAACGAAAAAATAAATTCTATAAATGAATGCCTATAGGCACTGAGAAACTACATAAGGCGAACAAAACATGACCATTCTGAATAGTTATTTTGTTTTTGTTTTTTGATGTTTCTAATATATACGTACAAAAAAATTTTTTTTGTTATAATAAGACTAGATAAAAAGTTCCGTGCTTTCTAATTTGCCCAGTCAAGCATAAAACACGATAACGTGCATTTGAGACATCCTTAGAATGACATACAAATATAACCATAATTATAAAATCTAAAAACTTAAATAATTACATAAACTTTAATTATACAATTTTATTACTGAATAAAAATTATAAATTGGACGTATGGTTGCTTACAAGCCCAAACCGAACATCATTATAACCGCACTATTGCTTTATTTTTATTTTCCGTACATCAAAATTTTATTATTTTTTAAGCTACTTATAAAACAATTAAGAAGAAAAATTCTTATATTTTGATTAAACAAATATGAACGAAAAATATTTACTATAAGCACCTAATGTTACACTCAAATATAATGAGTAACACCCCAGGTAGATTAAATTAACAAATACTAAATTAACTTCTCTACGCGTCTTCTTTATTGTCACGACATTTTCTCGACTGTGCCACTAATTGTTCTTGTAACTGCGTAATATGATGAATAGGAGTGGAGGAATTAAATTATCTAATGATGTAAATATGCATTTGACTCATTGCAATTAATTAACTGAGGTTTTGTCAACTTGAAAATATTTAATCGTAATAAAGACTTTTTATGAGCTAATTGTTACGTTAACACATCTTATCAAAAAGAAAACTTGAACTTCACATTATTCACTACAAACGAATATTTCATGTTCTGAAATTACAATGATAACATAAAAGAGTTTTTAACCAACTATAGTATTAAAATAAGAACATAAGATACAAAGAATTTGTGCAAAATATAAAATAAATTGACATTCAAAATTTAAGAATATTTACGAATTTCGTATATTATTAACTACAATTCCATAAAAAGTAAGTTGCAAAAAAATATTAAAAATCAGTACTTAATAATGTCAAGAAAAGAAAAGTGCTCGTTATGTTATTATATGGCAAAACTTTAAACAGAAAATCAGAAATTGAAAACCACCAATAATATAATGATGCATCTACCCTGTAAAGTGAATTTTAAAAAGAAATCTTACCAATTTTGATTACACCGCCTTCTAAATAGATTTAAAATAACTGATAAAATAATTCTATTGCATGCTTTTACTTAATGCTAATAAGAAAGCATACCTCTAGACTCCTTATTTTCCATATTTAAATAGCATTGGCAGTAATATAAAGATCTTCAAAAGAATGATCGTATAATTATAAACTGCATTGAAAATTATATTAAAGTATAGTTTGCGTAGTTTGGGGATTTATAATTCTTTCTGCAGGTTTTATATTATTATACATACAAAGCATTTTTACATTTTTTCATTTTCCAACAATCTTTAATATTAGCTAACATTTTGTTTATAGCTTAATTACCAGCAACCTGAGTTAATTTCTGACGAGTAGTTGTATTCTTCTGTGCTCTAACTATATAATCAGTGCTGATAACGGGTACGATTGGTTATGGAAAGGTCAGAGTTGTTGATATCAGTGGCCGCAATTGAGTAACTAAACATTAATATCAAATAACTTTAGGAATTTATATACCTGCCTATAAGCGCCCACTGAAGCGATATTAGTTTGACAAAGTAAAACATTATCATTAAAAATAAACAAGAAGTCTAAATGAACAAGCATGCTTGGTTGCTTAGAGAACAAGCCAGAAGAAAAACTGAATAATAGCTTTTACAATTACAAAACCACTTCAAGGCACTGCAAAACAAAGCACAGAAAAAAGGTAACAAAAAAATAGATAAGAAAAAGTCTAAGTCGAGTACCATATGGACGCAATGGAAAGCACAAAAATAAGAAAGGCAAGCATTTCTTCACAAAAGGTTGAATGGTCGAAAGGCTACTCAACCAACAAGTAAGCCAGCACGGTAACGTTTTATCTGAAACTTACAAAAAATAAAGTTGCAAGACAAACATGCTTTCAGGAGATAACTTAGAGGATCCCAATACTAGAAGTAAGGCGACTGCTTAAATGGAAATCTAAGATGCAATTACCCTCTACGCGAGATTTTTCTGTAAACGTAAACATATTAAAATAATCAATAATAGTATTAACAAAATATTGCATATAAAAGTGGAGATTAAAGCATTTAAACAGTTTAAACTATTAACCAGAATATAAAAAATGTCAATAATTCAGACACTCAAAATTATTGCAGTATAAAAGCAAGTTACATTAAATGTACAGAAAAACACCATGCAAATCCACCAGCAAGAACTAAAAATACGAAACCTAAGTATATCCATTTTAGAGAAACACACCTGGCACAGTGATAACTTTAAGAACCAAAAAAAAAATACTGAGTAATAAAATCTTAGAGGAACAACAAGTTAACGTAGAAGGTATCGAAACTAAGCGTACAGAACACAACTAGAGAATGAGCAGCTATTATAATTAAAAACAGATTAAATTATTACGAGAAAGAAAAATACGAATCAGGGGCAATACAAGCTGCCAGTATATGCATCCGTATTTGATTACCGCAGTATCAGCATGCTTTCTATCGCAACATACCTTGAAAAAGGATTATATAAATTTCTTTCAAACCTTTGCTGATTTATTATAAAACGAAACTTGAATGCAAAAAATCTCTTGTATCGAAACCCTAAATAGACAAGTGGATCTAATCAGAATTTAATGCAAATTGCGCGTAGGAGTAAAAAATATTTATAGTCATTTCTCCCCACTCCTAATGATTGATCATTCACTTATCTTGCTAACACTAAGAGAAAAAAGTTAATCTAACACTAATAAATATACAAATTGGGAAGACTTAAAACTAGAGCTCAGCGAAGAAACTATTAAAATAAACAAAAGAGCAATTATAATATGAAGAGAAGTTTATGTTGGAAATTTAGCGAACAGCGCGGAATAATACATCAAAAATAAAAATAAAGACGACTAGGAACAATTATTTTGAAAATTACAAATTGAATGAAGAGGATAAGCTAGAAAGACATGGCGGAGATCCAGAACAAAAAAAACAAAAATTAGGTTTAGTGCCTCTACTTTACAATTCGGAGGAAAAGTCAAGACATGGGGAATGAACTGATCAGTATATATTTTTAAAAAATAATGAAAGCACTAACTACTCACTATAGAAGATCACAAAAAGAATTAATAGACCAATAAAACAAGTGTCACCGATACAAAAAAAGTTGATTCTTAGGCAAGGGTAAAGAAACAAAAACCAAATAGAAATAGAAGTCCAAGCAGAAACAATAGCACAAATAGTAAGTAAATATGAAATAAAAATAAAAGTTTCCAGGATTAGATCTGATCGGTAAAAAGATATTAAGCAACTACCAAAAAAGGGCAATGGAAAACTTACATATTTGATAAATGCAGCATTCAGACCACAGCATGTTTCAGTCCTGTCGGAAATCACTGAAGTCATGATACCTAAACCGGAAAAACCTATAGACCAACATCATTCTTACTTATAATATTAAAGCCGTTTGAGAAGATACTTTTAAATAGAACGATAACAATAATCGAAGGGAGACAACTCATTCCTCCATATCAATTTAGGTTTTGAAATAAAATAATAAAATACATTGGTAAAACAGTAACAGATAAAAGCTAAAGACAAAAGCGTATTCATGTTAATTTCACAAAATGAAAAAATAACTGTAATAAGTCTTCCAGTGAATTTAAATATTAACACAATCCTATATCAAGAAACAGCTCAATACTTGGACTTAAATGTAGATGCCAAATTAAAATGGAAAAAGCAAAGTAAAAAGAAAGCATCTGAATTAAAATGTATTAATGTACAAGTTTCTAAGGTGTTTTTAGTACCAAACGAGAATTGGTTTACCAAAAAATAAATGAGCGTTTTGGAATTAATTACAAGCATCTATAATTTTATCGTTTATAACGAAAACCTAAATGCAAAGTAAATAATAGCATTGCTGGGGGTACAAAATGTTTGGAAAGATTTTAAATAAGGTAAGAGTTATAAATGTTTAATACAACTCTAATCTAACAGTTTTTACATGTGAGAAGCTTTATAAACATGAAAAATAAAAAATTACAATTAAATATATAGCGACCAAAATAATCTAACAGATAGAGGACGGCAGAGCGAACCTTACTGATTATGCTCAAACGTACCCCGCTATCAAATATTAACATAAGGCCGAAACGTATATCCACGCCAACTCCTAAATAACTGGCATTTGTAGCATTAAGTGCGACATTTCTTGGTGCCAGCGGCGCCGGAAGTCCGGGATATCCGAAAATTTATCACTATTACAGTGTGTTACTTTTCATTCGCCCCACACTCGTTAACCTGCACACTTCTGCGATATAATTTACAGCCCAACATTATAAAGCGCTAAATGCAGTAAAAATATGGCGGCTGTAAAAGACGAAGAGTTCCTGCGAAGTTCCAGAAAAGTGATATTAAGAATTTGAATGAGTAGAACTGGTGTATAGCTGCTGTCGTGATTTATAATGTGAAGAGAAACAAATAAAACAAGCCTATTTAAATAAAAGTAAAAGTTTATTTATATAAACTTTGGGTACACTTTAATTAATATAATAATCTCCAGCAAGAGCCAATCATTATATGATTAATGTGCAGGGCCGAGCATACCAGTGAATAATCAATCTCTGCGCACAACTTGTCGACTAGAAGGTTTTGTTAACATAATACAAAAAAGATTTAAAATATATGACTCGGAAAATAAAAAAGAGATTTGCAGAAGCAAACTTAACTATAAACTTACGTAAAGTGAAATATTTGTGTATGGGAGAGATATCAGACAGCCTCGAATAAGAAAGTGGTAAAAGAATAACAAGTGAGAGTTACAAATATTTAGGTGAAAGAGTAGAATAAGATATTAAAGACAGACTGGTAGAAGGAAAGAAAGCAATAAAAAAATGCTGACAGAATATAGTGACTTAAATATATAGGTTCAGGTAGATAATATAATAAAAGGCACAATATTACATGGCGCGGAAGTGTGGAAAAAACAACTAGTAGCGATGGAAATGGACGCACTACGACGATCTTGTAGAATATTAAGACTAAAACGAGTACGAAACAAAACAGTTCAATAATGTGATGTCTAAAACACATAATCCTAAAAGTAATAGCAAAACAGGAATTTATCTGGTACGGGGATCTTATGAGAATGAAGGAAGATAGGTTATCAAAAACAACAAATAAATGTAGGTCCTAGACAAACGAAATCAATACCTATATGCAGGTATGTATATGTAATCAAACAATGATCAAACGAAGAAAAAATCTTAGCAGAACACTACGTCCAACAGTATTAGTTCCACCCAATTAGCAATATATAATATACTAACATCTTTAAGGTCTCACCAAATCTAGAAAAAGCTTCTTATCATAAATATCAAGATTTATACTTGAAACTTATGGTTAATCAAGATTAACCCAAAATTCCCGTTTTTGGGATTGTTAGGTACACTAATTTCTTATCACTACTCCATATTTTATGCAAGATCCTTCCCCTTGAACCTGAACGACAAATATAAAACAATGTACATCACTTTGTGGTTCGACAGCGTCTCTTTGTTATCAAAGATTGGCATGTACTGAACCAAACAACTATCTTTTTAAATTTTATCGATTTTTATAATCGCAGCAGAGGTTTGTTAGGTAACTTTTAACGCTGCTTAAATTTGATGTGAATATCTTATTAACAACTTCTCCAAAAGAACATTATTTCTGGTCCATGGGATGTAGTATGTTCTTTCTGTTAAACAGTATGACCAGACAAGTGGTAATGTGACACAACTACTTTCTAGATTCCAAGTTTTAAACTCCTTTTTAAACAGATTGCTTGGGATCGAGTCTTATTAAATAAGGAGAGCATCCCTATTCTTTATTTTGACCCGAATACAATTTTTGTTTGTTGAGATAGGACATAAAAAATATTTTATTATTCTTCAAATTATTCTTCTTATTATTTATTGACTTGCCATTTATTCAGTAAAATACATTTTAACCTCATTAAACCGATCGCACACTGAAAGCAACAAAACAACTTGCAATAAATAATTACTATCGGAAACCGCCTCATATTTTATCTGTTTGGCTAGCAAAACTATGCTGTTTAACTGATTATAGTCGCGTCTGAAAAGTGATGAGACTAATTACAGAAAATTCTTTTAATTGAAAATGTCCTTAACTATTATTTCACTGCTGCCAACGGTTCTACCACGCGTCGTAGATCGTCTGGAAGTCCTATACTGGAGTCTCTTTCGCAGCACTCGTCACAACAACTTGCACATTTTGATAGTCCCAAATTGGTGTCCTTTCAAGTTGTATTTGAGCCGGAAAACAAAAAGGAATCAGGCATGGTCAGGTTCATGTTGTAGAAAGGTTTTCGTAGCGTTGCCGTTGGTTTTGCCAGAAACTCTATTTAGCAGCGACACATTATTCTGGTGAAGAACCCTTTTGATGAAGAACGCGTTGTTTTAGGTTTTTAAGCACTTCCACGTACAATGCAGCGTTGGTTACCTGTAAGCGGTACAAAACCCTTATAGACAAAACTAATAATCAAAAAAGACAACGAACATTCCTTTCATCTTTGATTTATTCATTCAAGCCTTCTTTGGTTGAGGTCAAAACCTTGAAAATCAATTTAGCACAAACTCTCCGTATCTGCAGATCTATCAAGATATTTGAATAAAAATGGATTTTGAAAAATATAACACTCAGTCGCTAAATTCCAAAACTGTTTTCATCTTGGCCACATTGCCCGAATGTGAGACGCCGATAGACACCCTGGAGATTACTCATCTTCGACGTGCTCTCTTACCTCTCTGAAAGCTTTGTGTCACCTAAACACTTTTTGAAAGAAAAACCTTTCTCCTAGATTTTCTCTAATCATAGCAAACGTCTTGGTTGCAGATTTTTCTAGTTTAACTACTACACTGCATTTTGACCACTTCGCAAGCGATTTGCACTCTGTAAAGACTCAAAGGCAAATGGCCTTGGTCGAGGCGTTTAACCTGACATTCGTTCCCCAGCAACCGCCAGGTTTGAAAACTCCGCCTCCAACATTTCTGCTTAGACCAAAAATCGGTTTTATTACTTTCCGGTCGTATCTTGTAGAATTATGACAATATCATAGCCTGAAAACAAAGCATATTTTAATATCAAATATTTATTAAATACATATTGTATCTAAACATACATCAGTGAATAGATGCCGAATGGCGTGATTTTACATTAAATAATACTTCAGCTTCGTTTGGCAACTAATATGCATCATCTGAAGACATAATCGATGTAGCATTTTAATTTTTTTTTTAATGGTAGCGACTACTTTTTCATATTAGCTGAATACTCGATAGAAGATTATAACAGAGAAAAGTCTGTTTGGCGTATTTAATCTATGTTATTCTCTAGAAAAGCAAACAATTTGAAGATGCTAGTGTAAATGTTTATTCTTGGCTTTAGTAACCTCTTTTGTAAATGACTGGTGGGCAGCAAAACATTTTTAATAAAACCGAAGGTTTTTAATATCATAACGTTCCAAAAATAATGATAAAATTTGCAGTTTCCGTGACATATTCAGAAACTTCCTGTGTCAACTACACGCCAAAAAAGTATTTTTTGTAGTACATGTAATACAAGATGTTTTTTTTAACATCCCACCTCATTTCGAATTTATCAAATTATATAACAAATTACAAAACCTGTCTAAGATTGCTCAATAGCTTTCTACATATAATACTGTTTAACAATAAAATTGTTACAGAGATGAAAATATCTGTGCTTTATAGGTTTTGGGTCACTGAATACGAATATTACACTTAACTGGCTCAAGTTTCTAAGTAATTTCACTATTTACATTTTACATATAAGGCTATGGGAATACAGTAGTATGAATTACAGTTAACAAACTTTCCTTTTTATACAAGCCGTCTTTTTGCTCGTTGCTTGTAGGGAACGTCCGAAGCGTCTGTCTGGATCATTTAACAGAAATCTGCTAACATTAGAACTAACCACTTTCCTTTGTAAAGCTGTTCACTGCATAAATGTCCTGATGGAATCGCTCTTCATTTTTGTCACTGAAAGCGCCACAATTCACTAGAAAGACATCAATATATAAATGCAGGAAGTACGTTGTTAGTGACATGTTGCATCCAATTTTCTCGCAGGCAGTTATAAGTTCTTCCACTAGGTCTTTGTAATTTTTAGCACTTGTATACTAGCATTCTGGAAACAA
This sequence comes from Sinelater perroti, assembly GCA_036346155.1. Taxonomy (NCBI): domain Eukaryota; kingdom Metazoa; phylum Arthropoda; class Insecta; order Coleoptera; family Elateridae; genus Sinelater; species Sinelater perroti. Next base: position 32,143,560 of record JARFIY010000046.1, read on the forward strand.
TGCTAGGCATGTAACTCATCAGGGTTGAAACTGGATTGTCTTGAAAAAGGTTGCGTATCTGGAGAACCCTGTTTTACCTTTTTCCTATTTAGACGTGGAAACTTTTGGCATAAGTATTCAAATGCACATTTATTTTTGCTAACGGCCTTCGCAAATGCTTTTATAAGTACCAGTTTTATATGCAACGGTGGTAGAACATTGCTGTTAAGGTTCATTAGAGGTTTTTATGAAACGTTTTTAGTGCCAAACAACAAAACAGTTCTTAGAGGCTATTTATTTTGTTGGGTATGCCTTGCGCGACTATCCCACTCACATATACAGCAACAGTACTTTACGTACCTATCGTGTAGACCCGTCTTGTAGACCGAGCACAATTGCTAACATTTTGAAAACGCCTAGCAACAGGGATTGATAATATTTCATTACTATTGTGCAATAGCACAGCCTCCAGGTTTGTTTTTGAGGCGTCTATAAACAGTCACCAATCGTCAATTTTGTACGGAATGATCAGTTTCAACATCAAACATTCAATATCATTGCAAAATATTAAGTCGTCGTTACCGCTAAAAAATCTTGACAATCGCAAAGAGTAGATACTCTAACTGTATCCGACAGGAAGTTTTACTATTGCAATCTGGGTATTCAGCTTTATTCTTTGGCAGTTGGAAATCAATAATCAGGTCATGGGGTTCACATTGTGCGATTTTGTGTACATCACGGGAGTACTTGTCGGTTAAAATGTTGAATCTGCATCGCTGGTGTTTGGAATACTTTCTAACACAGAAGTTCACTTCCATCATCCTCTATGTCACTCTGTCGGAATACCAGAGGGGACATCGGGGACTGGCAATTCTTTTTCATAGACTGCTGGGCAAATGACGGATGGTATTACAGGGTATTCAATCTTCCTCTTCTTCGTATTAATTCCATTCTTCAAGCACGGTGCCATGCAGGAATAGCCATCAGTGGTATGATTTGTTGGTTTCACGCCAGACGGCGGGTACACCAAAACGCATGAACGCTTTTGTCCCAATCATCCAAGCATTCAGGGTAGATGAACAAGTCTTATGCTATATGTAGAGAGGATTCCATAACAACACCCAAAGTACAGTACATACGCATATTTTCACTGCAGAAGTTAATGGCGCTTCCTGGAACCACAAACCACATCAGCGCATATCTAACAAAAGTTGTTTAGCGAATTTACAAAGGAGCGAGGCATTGTTACACATTCAGTGGACCACAAAATTCATGTACATTGTATTTACATAAAATGTACAAATTGCAAAATGCAATAAGTTGCCAATTAAACAAATCAGTAAATGAAATTTAGAATCATACGGCTCAATATGAACTTCAAGCACTGCCACGTACAAGATTGTGGCCATTGGAGGGAACCGGTTTTAACCACTCGATCACGTGATTTATGAGACGAAAGTCGGAAGCAATGGCGATGACGAGTCGATAACAGCTTTACCAAGAACGATAGTGCTTATTTTATTTTTTTCCTGGCTTAATCCCTGATTTAAGCTACAGATACACAAATTAGGACATCTTGAGGTCTCTAGAGACTGACAAACTACTCTTAAATATTCCACTGAAATGTCCAGAAAACATAGAAACTGTCGTCAAGTTATTCAATGATGTCATGTAAAAGGGAGCTGAAACGCTACGGCAAGTAAATCAGACACTGTCACACCTTCTGACTGCCCAACAATTATAAAACAAAAAATTCAAGAAAAAAAAAGATTCCCAATAATCTGCCAAAGACTACGTACACCAGAAAACAAAAGGCTACTTAACACGGCAACACGTGAGCTTGAAGAACTATTCAACAAAAATAGAAACAATTGCATCGAGACATTCTTAAAAGATCTAGCACCCACAGAAGTCACGGCTATTCTCTCTGGAAAACAACGAAAAAACTGAAATAAGTAAAAAACCCTCTCTCTCATCCGGAATCTTCACGGCAGTTGGGCAAGAAGTCATAAGGATAAGGCAAATGTTTTTGCTGAATATTTAGCAACAGTTTTCCAACCTTACCTTCCTGAAAACTATTCTCAAGAAGAATACAACTTTACCCAAGCACTATTCTTGCTGTATCAGCTAGAACGGCCTAAGAAAAAATTCAAAACCAATGAAGTTTGCAAAGTTCTTATTACCCTCAACACCAAAGGCTCCGGGCTACGACCTAATTATGTGTGTCAATTTTGTTTCGTTGAAATTTCGTCTTAATTTAACCAAGATTGTATTGATCTTAAGATTATTGTCAGTGGCTAAAACAATGGTATCATCAATGCACGTCTCTGTTAGAACTGGTATTGCTTGAACTTTTGGCAGTGTCTAATATGGTAACAATGGTACAAAAACATTTTCTTGAAACATTTCAGCATTTATTTGATAGGGTTCTTTGGCTCACAATCAGTGTCAACTTTAACTATTTGTTCTGCAAGTACGATTTTAGAAAAGAAAATAGTTTAAAGGGAGAGCAACTTTCAGCAATAGTTTTGTTTATATTAAGGTGATAAGGTGTTGCTTCCCGCAAATGACGTTTATTTAGCTGAAATTCTGACAGTGATGAGGTTGCACCCCTGTACTTCCTTGAACTATAGCGATTTTGATAAATGGTATTAATAACTCAAGTTGGTGGACGACCTTTAGTATGCCTATGAATTAGCTCTTCTCTTCCTTCTCAAATAATGTGGTTTAAAAACTACGAACTGGTACTCTGAAAATGCACACAATTTATATTTGTTGTTCCATATCCAAATTTGCTGTCGTCTTCTGATTGGTGGCAAAGCTTTTATGGCCAGTATTTGTTTCTGTTCATTTGCTAATATGTGAGTTTACCAGTAAATAGATCTTTTAGGTAATTTATCTCTAGAGTTTTCAGTAATTTACATCTAAGACCTAATAAGTCTCAAGTTAAATCAGTGTGCTTTGCTTTATAGTCTTCTTCTGCAATGAACCCGTCACACCAAAGTGCCAAAAAAGTTTTCATAGTACTGCTGTTTTTCTGTATGTTTGGAGAGGGGGAGAGGAATAGATAGTTGAGACGGTTAGGAAGTCTATGAAATTTTCTATTGCTACATTAGAGAAATGTAGAGAATTTTTGCTAAAGCTAGTTTGATCTAATTTTTAACTATTGCTGTTATTCCATCTCGTATAGTGCCATTTGTATGATTGGTAAAATAAAGTAGATAGCTGTAGATTATTTGCGTTGTAAAAGCAACATTATGGGAAGATTGAGTGTAATACATTTTTGTTTAAATTCGTGCAAGTCATTTTATGGTACTGGTAAGATTGATTTTGATTTGGTATTTGTGCGTTGTTGTTGGTAGTATGATATTGTCGAGGTTATCCCTTTTTATTGATGAGTATAATAGTCCTGACTGAGTTTATTCAAAAGTTTTGACTTGTCTAAGTGAAATGGAATTGTTTCTTCTAAAGTTTTTTATAGATTTTACATTCTTTGTAGTTAACCTAATGGTTTCCTTCCCACAAAACGCACTAGAGTCACGGAATTTATTTTTTATGAACCTTTGTCGGTATTGTTATCTCTTGTGCATTTAACGCATCGTAGTTATAAATGGAAATTATTTTTGCTGAGCCCGTATTTTTAGCACCTAGTACATTGTATGATTTCTCATTTGTACTTGGCTGGTTCAAATTTTATTTTGCATTGCTTCACCTTTATTTTATTTTTATTTTTTTTTAGTTTGGGATTCAGATTTCAGTTCAATGAAAAATATTGATAGACGAACTTTAGCTTATATTCCAAGTATTTCTAACTGCGCTGAATAAATATTCAATTTTATCTTTAATTTCATCGATTTTGACGGTTTAGTGCAAATTTTTTAACACTGCCTTGCAATTTTTTTTCTTTTAGCTTGTAGTTATAAAATATTGTTTCTTTTTAATTCAAAGATTTTATAATTTTTCTTTAGTACTCAGTTGATTTGGGCCACACTTTTGCCTGATCATTCAAAAGGTTTTAATTTGGCGTTGGTACTTAATTATAATCAGTAACTGCACCAAAGAAAGGTTTTGCATTGTACGTTTTGTTTTTTGTACTCTCTTCCGTTAAGACTGAATATGAATTAAAAGATCATTTAGAGTTTTATTCCATTTGAGCATTTTGATCTTATTATGACTATAGTCCAATTATTTGCATTTATATGAGTATCACAATGGGTGAAGTTTGTAGACAGGGTTGGAAGTAAAATAATTGCTTTAGCTGTGCCGGTAATTTGATAACACTAAGTGTGATTACGCCAATGAAGAGTCATTAAAGAGCTATTCATTGTAATCTTAAGCTGCTATTTGTTAAATTTACTGAAGCAAATAAAAAGTACAAGTCTGATCTTAAACAGCAAAAAATTCTGCCAGCTTTAATGTCTTTAAATATGGACGCGTATCCGCTGGCTTTGAAATACAAACAGATAATAAATCATTACCTGTTATGTCTGATGTAAGAAAAAGCACTTTGAATGGTATTTTATCTTTCGTGTTACCAAAATCTGGCTTTTGTATGTCAACTATGAGATTAAATTTCTTTCGAAATTTTTATTTGTAGTTTTTATCATTTCTTATTATTCTTAACAAATAGTTTAAAATATAGATAGAAATAACTATAAAATATACAAATTATTGTTGTTTTAATATTTTTTTTTAATTTTTGATGTTACACCGTCAATCATAGTACGCTTAATAGAACATTTTTTATTTTCTCTAACCTTTGCTTTTTCTAACAAGTCTGCTCTATTTTGTACACATATTTTTTTATTCGTAATGCCAATACCTTCTTTAACGAATTTAATTCTAATAAAAAGGCACCAACATGATTATGGGAAAGGCGGATTCTGATATATTCAATCAATACGTAAATTATATAACAACAATAAAAATGACTGACAATATGAGCTGTGCAAATAATGATAAACAAAAGGATTTAATTTTAATTTTCTTAAATGTTATTTACTTTATTTTCATTTTTATATAAAAACATATTCGTTGAAAGTATTATTTACATCTCGAATATAGAGGAAAAAATCTTTTTTTTAATTTTTTCAAATGCTTCTTGCCTAATACAAAAAATTAATTACAAGGCAAGAAAGGCTTTTTAAAGGGTATTGTCTGAGCTCGCCAAAAACATAGTAGATGAAGAAGGAAAATAAAACTTTAAAGTTCCTCATAGACCTCTGTTTATAAATAGCTCAAACGACAACAACCAGAGATCTGAATTTACAATTATAATAGCACTCTAATATTATAAACATTCTTTTACTTGGAGTCTTCATCCTAGCAATTAAGATCAATAAATGCATTGAAAAGATTATTAAATTAAATTAAAATACCTTTCGATTAGATTTTATATATCCAGTCCTATAATATCTGTGTTTCTCCTTAATCCTATTTGTGTAAAAATTGTACTGTGATATTTAAAGAGACAGATCGACCAAAAGAGAAAATGTATAAAAAAGTGGTATTGAAATTTGTTTTGTGAATTGGTAACTTTTTTCATTGAGTCACATTTTATTCAAAAAAATTATTCTGCCTTTTTCTATTAGTTGGGTAAATTTACAATTCCCAAATGTGCTTTTCCTATTCTAAACATACATAAATAGCACTATAAAATGATGGCATTTTACATTGCAATATTATTTAAAAAACACGTTAAATATATTTATTCAAGCTGTCGGGCTTTCACTTGTAGAATTAAATCGCTGGGGGCTCTGTTAATGGTCCTTTGTTGGTGTTTTAAAAAAGGTTATACAAGTCTTTTTTAATTGGTGTTCCGCATATTTTTTGTTGTTATTTATATATTTAAAGCAACTGGCTTATATCGTGTTTTGTTGTGTAAACTGCAGATTTTCCAGCCAAAGCTTCGCACACGTCACTGTCTTTCATCCACTTTCCAAATAATTCAATGTCATCAGGTTTTTTGCAATAAAACGCTTTGTTAATATTAATATTTTGAGTGATAATCTAAAAAGAAAATTAAATGGAACCATTTCTAGTCTCATAATCAGATAACAATTTAATAGTTTCAGTACTATTGAACAAAATTCTTAACATCGAGCGATTCTAAGAAAATGTGAATCTGTAGGCAAGCATACGACAGCTTGGTAGAGATTATAACCGTGTTCATTGTTCTTATGCAGAATTGTAGCATCCTCTATATTGACTGATATTTTTTCAGTTTTTATAATTAGTATAAAAACATTTAATATAATGTTAGGTATTCCGGTTAGTTCTGATTAACCTTTTTGCTCAAAGAGGCTTTTATTTAAGGAGATGAATTGATACATCAATCAAAATATCTTCCATGAGCTTTTCGGGTAGCATGCCGATGCTGTGCCGGAGAAACGAACGGTCTTTTGAGGCAATTCATTTGTCGAGCCATTTTTGCACTTTTTCGAAATTATTGAAGTGACTGTTTGCTAACATGTCGCATTGGTCTGAAATTGATCATTTGATGGGGCCAGGTCTGAAATTTATTTTTACTGCCAACGCAACATGAAGCTGAGCGTTATCGTGGAATATTTTATCCTCCATGACAATACAAAACAACTTTTTTTATTGGCAATCAGAACTACTACATTCTATGGGCTATATATCAGAACTTCAGCTTAAAATGACGTGATGAGAGAAGAAGGTCTGCTGCCCAAAGTCGTGGGTGTTCTCTTTCTAGTAATGGTTGAAGCAGGTTATTTGAGTGGGCTTCCAATCTATCGTGGTGGGTTCTACATCTTTGACATAAGGGACCCTCACGTCGTCATGTAGCGTCTGGTTCGAGACATACCACGGTGCTTAAGTTATCATTTGTAGTACTTTAGATTGGCTTCTTTGGAGCAATGTTATATTGCATTTGTTTGCGCAACCCTAGATTTCGATTCCATACCTCCAAATAGGGATGATGATTGTTTTATATAGCAGTATTTTGTTTTCTAGGGAAAGTTTTGAGTTCTTCCCTAACAGTCAATAGAGTTCTTTGATCTTCAAGTCAATCTGCTTCCGTGTTTTTGGTAATATGATCTTTCCATGTTAACCTAGTGTCCAGGTGGAATCCGAGATATTTGATAGATATCGCTCGAGAGAGTTCGACGTTATTGAGAGAAAGCAGAGGATAACGCTCGTGTCTTAAAGTGAAGTTTATGTGCTGTGATTTGTTTTCATTTATTTTAATTTTCCAGGGATGGAACCAAGCCTGTAGTACATTTAAGGGGGTTTGTACTAAGTTAGAGTATTTGAACCGGGTTTTTATTTAATAATGACTGCAACTAGGCGTCCTTAGTTTTTTTTAGCTAACCTGGGCGTTCCTTGTCACTCACATCAAAATCACCATTTTCAAATCGTTGGAACCAATATCTGTAGTTGGAATATAAAATAAGCTTCTACAAGCATTTACAAGTTTTAACGGTAAATCTCAAAACATGTAAAAATAATTAATAACTAAATAAAATAAAGAGAAAACTGTCATATACTATACAAAAATGTTAAAACTATCCACATGATTTCTAATGATATTAATATTAAAAATTAGTTTCTAATTATTTACAATAGATGTCACTATCGGAACTAATTGGAACATCTATTAAATAATATGAAGAATGTTCATTTAATTAGTAAAAAAAACTGTTAGTAACTAAAGTAAAAATTTAGAGCTAAATTTGATAATCATGCTCGACGAAGAAGTTTAGGAATAAACGCAGTCACCGAGAAGAAGTCCAAATCGGTGTGAAATATTCTGTCTGGTCGCATCGGCCGGAAGAAGCGCCACGAATTTAAGGAAAGCCCCGGCCACGATCTCGATCATCGTGTGCATGAACATTCTGGACACATCCCCTAAAAGCAGTGCTCTGTATTCTCCGGAGATCCGCGCCGGTCGTTCGCCAGTTCTCCGCAGTCATTGTGTTAGGGGCCACAAATGTGCCCACTTAAATATACATAAAGCCCACAAAACGCATTCCCGATTCCCATAAAATAATATACGGCTATATAAAGCAACAAAGCAACCCATTCTGGCGCCCCGATGTAACGGCCGATCTCGCTCCGGCGCTCTATTTCTCAGAGCCCGGGGATTTACCGTTTCTTCTGTGCAGCCGTTACCTAAACTGCAACAACTGATCACGTAAAATTGTATTTCTGTTGCTTTTTTAGCGTTAACATCAATTTTTTGGTATGAGCCCTTAACTATAAAAGCAATATATTTTTATGTGGGTAATAATTCAGCGACCTTCATTAATGTCCTCGACCGGAGCGATAAAGCTTATAAGGGGTTAGCTTAGAGCACTTAGAAAACAATTTAGTTCTGGTATTTATTAACCATTAACATTAGCATTGAATCTGCCTACATATGACATAGTACAACGCACATAACTGTCACAGACAATTACTAATTTATTTATAGTTTCGGCCTTGCAAAATAGAGCTATAAATATTTTATTGGCCCAATTTAGAATACAACTAAGCCAAATGCTTAAACATTGCAATCAAATAATCTACCTTAATAACATTCTAGAAGTGACACTTTAAAACGCAAACACTAAGTTTTTAATAATTAAAAAAAATAACGGGAAGCTGATCAATTGCTTTTTGCAATTAATACTATGGACGCAAGGGTTTTAAATTATAAAAAATATTTAAGTTTGTAGCATATATTGTATGAACACATTTCGATTCCTCACAATTATTTGCAATGAATTTGCAATATCATACTTTAAGAGATATTTCTTTCAAAATCGGTTCTGTTTTTAAAAATTGCAGAGAAAACAATGACCACCACAGTCTGATCTCTTGCTAATAATATCTGCTTTTCTATGTAAACCAATTAATTCAACAAGACGATTTGGTGTAGTATACGGACTTTCTTAAGCAAATATGTAAAAAATCTTAAAAGATAATCTTAAACTGCAAACAACCACATGAGAATCGTACTATTTCTTATTAAAAAATCTTTTATGTTAATATTTGGAAAGGAACTAGAACAGGATATTTACCAATAAGTGGTAAAGATTATGCATGATAAAGCACAAACAAAGAGAAAAAGAGCTTAATTGAAAATTAAATTTTAATATTTATTATTATACTCTTAAAACGTGACTACTAATTTTATAATTATATTAGTCATTATTATCAAAACGGACACGACTCATTAAATTTTCTATGATCCTATTGAGTAATTTAGTTTCTTGCTAAAACAGGTTCCTTTTTGTTAAAATCTCTAAAATCTTTTGATACCTGCTTAGTGCTTTTCAACTGACGTTCCTTTGTAATTATATTACAATAGATAACAGAAAGATTAGAGGAAAAAGGAGGAAAGACAAAAGATCTAACGCAAGTGAGTTACAAAATAAGGAAATATTACAAAAGAAACGCTCAATGAAGAGAAAATAACTCTAAACGGTATTTAACAGAAATGGAGAAGATTGGAATAACTATAAAATCTGCAATACAAAGAAATATCTCAAAACAAAAGTGAATAAACATTTAAATAAACTATTAAAACAAATAATGTTTCAAATAGCAACAGAAGAAAATTATCAAAAACAAATCAGGTAGAGAAAAAAGGTAAAAGGAATACTAAAGTAAAAGAAATGAAAATCAAAGAAATAATAGATACAATAAGTAAAATAAAAGTAATAAAACGCCAGGAGCAAATGAAATAACTTCCGAGAACTTGAGGTATGGTAAAGACAACAAATTTTAAAAGAACGCTAAAGTCTTAAAATAAGACAATTATATTACCAACATATAAAAAGGTGAAAAAATATATTGCAAAAATTATTGATGAATTTCTGGAACTTACATTACAGAAAAAAGTTCAATTTTTTTGCAAATAACTGAATTTTTTCTTATTTATTACTAAAAAATTGAATTTGTTACCCATTATTAGAAAAAGTTAAAAAGTGGGTAGCTAGGGGTGTTCGAAGAATCGCCAAAATAATTTTTAAACCGATCCTACTTGATTTTTGAGAATTGAGACATGTGCACGCACTTTTTCAGAAAAATTTTAAATCAAGTCGAATCGGTTTTAAATTTCTTTTGGTAAAATCAAACAACTTTTGTTCTTATCAATTTTTTTCTAAACCTCTTCTTTCGTCCGGAAAAAAGGCTCAAAGTTCAAAAAATTGAAAAAACTTGACCTTGAATTTTCAGCCAATCCAAAATAAAAGGGAAATATTTTGTATATTTTTTCACGTAGAAAACGATGCCGCAAAGTACAATTTAAAATAACGCTGTTTTCAATTTTTTTTTCATTTTGTCAAATTTTTATCCGACTTCCGGTCTTATTTCCAGTTTTTGACCATGTATATCGAGTTGAACTAAAAAGCGCCACACGGCATCATAAAGTTGAGGCTTCAAGCTTATTTTCACTAGGTATCGACCTATAAAACCGCTTTAAAAAATGGGTAGGTATAGGGTAGGTATATAATATATATATATATATATATATATATATATATATATATATAATATATATATATATATATATAATATATATATATATATATGGAGTTCGGTCCTGGTGAAAGGAAAAGTGACCGCTGTGATTTATGGTTAAATAGTTTGTTACGTTTTTTAATAGATTAAAGTGCCAAATAATTAGTGAAAGTGAGTAAATATAACAAATAAGCAAGCCCATCGACGCAAGTTGAAAGGAACGGAAATATGGATAAAGGAAGATATGGACAAAAAACAAGAGAAGCAAGGAGAATATTATTGCCTCACATGATAGACGCCAGAAAAAAAGGAATGAAAGCCATCATAATAAAAGACAAACTAATCATAAATGGAGAGGAATGGAAGCAGGAAGAGATAATGTATCTAAGCGAAACAGAAGAAAGTGAGATAGAACAAGAAGAAGGGAACACAGACAATAAAAGAATGAAAGACTCCAAGAAAAGACAGAGGTCAACAGACGAAGAGACAGATCAAACAACGAAAACAGTAGTTACCAAAGGAGCAGTGCCCAAGAAGAATAGACTCTGGACTAGCAGAACGGAATGAAGAAAAAATGAACAAAACAATCGGCAAACTCTCATATGTAGAGCACAACGCAAAAAACTTTAAAAACTAGCTATAAAAAAAATCGGACGGAAATAAAGGCAACGAAACGCAATGGAAATGGACATAGTAATTTACACATAAATACAAACCAAGCTAAAGTAACAAAAAAAAAAGAAAAAACAAATGCAAAAAAAGAAAAATATTATAAAAATAGGCACGTGGAACATAAAAACACTATTAATCCCGGGAAAAATAATACAAATAGCAAAAGAAATGGAAAAATACAAATTAGACATATTAGCATTACAGGAAATTCGGTGGAAAGGAAGGGGAGAAATTAGCAATGCAAATTTTACAATGGTATACTCAGGAGAAGAAACCCAAGAAAAGAGTGGAACAGGTTTTATAGTAGCAAAAAAGTCAACAAACAATAATAAAATTTACACCAGTGAATGGAAGAATATCAACACTAAGAATTAGAGGGAAACCAAAAAATATCACTATCATTCATGTATACGCACCAACGGAAGAAGCCGGGGAGGAGGAAAAACAAAAATTTTATAAAGAACTAGAAAAAATAACAGATGGAATAAAAAAACAAGACATCCTTATAGTACTGGAGGACTTTAATGCAATGGTGGGGAAAGAAGAATGGCTGAGAGGGGTTGCAGACAAACACACTATTCATGAGAAGACAAATGACAATTGACTAAAACTATGTAATTATGCGGCAGCAGCAGACCTAGTAGTAAGTAGCACCAAATTCCCACACAGAAGAGAACATAAGGAAACCTGGCTTATACCCGGAAGATACAAGGGCAACCAAATAGATCATATGTTAGTCTCAAAAAACATAGCAACAGCTGTACAAGATGTCAGAACCTTCAGAGGTGCCAACGCAGACACAGATCACTTGTTGGTAATAACAAAACTAAAGCAAAAAATAACAAAATATTGGGAGAAAATTAATCAAAGAAGAAAATGGGCAGTTGAAAAATGAAACAATATGGAAACCAGGAAAAAATATATAGAAGGAATTGAACAAAAAATAACCCAACCAAAAGAGAGAGCACCAGAAGAAATCGAAAATGAATGGAAAAACATTAAAGAATGCATAACGGATATAACGGCAAAAATCATAGGACACAGAAAAAATTAAAAAACAAAATATGGTTCGATGAAGAATGTGACAGAGAAATAAACAAAAAGAGAGAAGCTAGATTGAAATGGATAAACACAGGAAAGAACGAAGACCACGAAAAATATAAAGAGATAAAGAAAAAAGCAGACAAACGATTTAAAACGAAAAAAAGAGAAGGGATAGATCAAGAAATAGAGGAAATAGAAACCAATAGAAGACACAACTGTACTAGAGAGATGTACAAAAACATAAAAAAAGTCAAGAAGAAATTACCCAATCAAGAGAAGAGGAATGAAAGATAACCAAGGACAAACATACTATGAAGGAAAAAAGATTAAAGATATATGGAGAGAATATTATCAAAGCCTACTATTCAGGGAAGAAGATGAAGAGCAAAAGGAAATGGTAAATGAAAGAAATGAATACATAGACAAAGAACCAACCTATGAGGAAGTGGAAAAAACTATAAAAAGAATTAAAAATGGTAAAAGCCCTGGTGTAGATAAAATAAACGGAGAAATGATAAAATATGAAGGGAAAGAACTGCACAAAACAATACACAAACTAATAACAGCAATCTGGAATGAAGAGAAGATGCCAAAAAACTGGGAAAGGGAAGAATCATACCGATATATAAACAAGGCGAACCAGAAATATGCAGAAACTATAGGGGAATCACGCTCCTCAACACAACATACAAGATTTTCACATGTATATTACAACAGAGGTTAAGTATCCATACGGAAAATAAAATCGGGGACTATCAATGTGGATTCCGCCCAGGTAGATCAACAGTAGACGCCATACATATCATCAACCAAATAATAGAAAAAGCGTACGAATACAATATCGAATTACATCTCTTATTCATAGACTTTCAAAAAGCTTTTGACCAAATTAAAAGACCACAAATATTAGAGGATATGAGAGAAATCCAAATACCATCGAAACTAATACGACTAACTAAAATGACGATGGAGAATTCAGAAGCGACAGTACAATTACAAGAAGGGGACACAAAATATTTTGAAACCAACTTAGGGGTAAAACAAGCAGATGCACTATCACCCAACCTATTCAACATAACACTAGAGAACATCATACGAAAAACAGACCAAACAGGCACAATTGTGAACAAAGAGACGCAAATTTTGGCATATGAGGATGATTTAGTAATAGTCTCAAGAAGCAAAACTAAACTACAACAAACACTTAACACAATCGTAACAGAAGCAAAAGCAAGAGGTCTTACAATAAATGAAAAGAAAACAAAATACATGTGCTGCAAACGAGGAAAAGGAGATAACCAAAACCAATACAAAATCGGAAGTCACAAATTTGAGAGAATACAAACATGCACATACCTAGGAATGGAAATAAACAACAAAAATAACAGAGACCAGGATATAAAAGGAAGAATTCATCGAGGGTTTAAATTATTTAACATATATAAACCATTACTGAAATACCGGAAAATCACGAAAACAACAAAAATAAGAGTATACAAAACACTAATAAGACCCACAATAATATATGCAGCAGAGACAATAAAAATGACGAAAAAGGAGGAGAAACAACTGCGTATTCTCGAAAGAAAAATTATGAGGAAGATCCTAGGACCAGTGAAAATGGGAGACAACGAATATAGAATAAAAATGAATAAGGAAATAGAAGAAGAACTGAAAGGAGAAGACATTGTCAGGGAAATAAAAGCACAGCGAATAAGATGGCTAGAGCATATAGAAAGAACGGATAGAAATAGAATGATAAAAACAATAACCAAGTGGAAACCAGAACAGACAAGACCCAAAAATAGATGGAAGGATGAAGTATTGGGAGATTTAAGAAGAATGAACGTAGTAAACTAGAGACGGGCCGCGACCAATAGGAAAGAATAGAAAAAAATAGTAGTAAAAGCAAAATCAAGCAAGGACATATAAAACGGAAATCACAACTAAATGCACTAATCCAGCCAAAAAGGATTAAAAAGCCCATGAAAGGTCGCCTATGATACCTCCCAGGAGGAATTACGGCATACATACATGCATACATACATACATACATATATATATATATATATATATATATATATATATATATATATATATATATATATATATATAAAATCAGATTTGACGTACTTGATGTCATTCAGCAATGCTTGAGCCTTTAGTTTTCCGTTCCTAGTATTTTTCTCAGTCAACAGTTGGCAATTCTTCGGGACAAAAGACTTGTAAATTGTTTTAAATGCATATCAAACAATTTTGCTTCAAAACGACGACTTGACTATTATTTTGAAATATATTTACATATTTTTTTCTTCTATTTAATATCCATATTGTACTACCACTATAAGTTTTATTACAAATATTTGTTTTGTAGAAAACAATCTTCCAATGCTACTTAAATAGCATTTATGCACCTATATAGTATAACAGAAATGATTGTTTCTGAATATTTTTCCATCGGGAGTATTAGGACTTAATATATTTAAAACATTTATTTTACAGTATAATAACTAGTAACGATATTTATGATATTAACAAATGAGACCCCAATAGCGCGTTCCAAAAACAAAAAATAATGTTAACTTTTTTAATAAGGGCTTATTATAACACTTTGAAATAAATTCCGAGGTCGGCGTAACTTGACATTCAAAACTTTAGATATTTAAAGTGGACTACTTACAGTGTTTATACACTTCCCGAGTTCCAGCACCAGTCTAACAATAATAAATAATATTGTTATTATAATTTTTCATATTTTTGAAATTTGAATTTATTCGATTATAAGATTATCTAATTTGATTACATATTTGATATATCAGTCGGAAATCCATACTTATCTTGTAATTAAAGTAGAGGAAACAAAAGCAAATTTATGTACAAAGGAAATCAAAATTATCCCCTATTCAGCTTGCGCGTGTAAAATGAAAACAAAACATAAATGCTGCAGTACAATGTCTCAATAAAGAATACCGTGCGCTGTCATAGTTCAATTTGCATACTATCTACAAATATCTATTGATCCCAAAAATAATACTTTGATATTTACTTTAAGAGGGTAGTCCTACATCTTCGACTGTTTTTCAACAATTTTTTTTCTAATTAAATATATTTTAAAGTTTCAATCCTTTGATACAAAATAGTAGACATGTTGAAATACACAAAAAAAATTAATTTTAATGAACTCCGGCGGAGATGCAGCAGCCTGAAGAGAGCGCCCTTTTGATCTGGTGACCATGATTTTTGGAGTTTGAAACGTCTGAAAGCAAAAACCAAAATTTATTCTTAAAAAGTACATAACTGGCTATAGCCTGAACTACAATTGTTAGAAAAAATAAAAAATAAAAAAAGCGGAGTTTGTAATTTTTTGACCATTTTTTGCACATTCAATTATTTAAATATATTATTAGCTATTAATATAATAATGTAATTCTAGTTCGGGCGAGAACTATACATGTGAGAAGCATCCTGCTAAAATTTGTGCCCAACCGGGGCAGTGGATTTTTCAAAATCGTGGTGACCACGTGAAAAAACATTGTTTTCGGTCGTAAAAAACCCATAAAAATGTGTCTTACTTTCAATCGGTGATACCTGCTCCATGCATTATGCCTTCAACTTCTTCAAAAAACTTATTTTTACAAATTTTTTCTTTTCTGATCTGTATTTTTCGTTCTTTTGTTGAAATTTCCTTTTTTGCACTATTTGGTCTAGTAGCATGATTTTTATTACATGTTTTATCCATTTTTTACTCTAATTACCCCAAAAATTTACAATACACGTGTCGTAAAAATTAACCTTACTTTACTACAAAACACGAGCTACTACCCCCACAGAACGTGTAGAAACTTACGATGTACTAACGATATAGAGAGGCAACTACATTATAGCATTACATTGCACCCAGTAGGTGCATTGCGCGCTTCGGTGCTTTGTACTGTTTTGCGTTTTTCGGTCTTTTCTCGAACGGTTTGAGGGCAAAAAAGGTTTCTACCTTATTTTTAACAAAAAATCGATTTTTTTAAAATAAGATATAGGACTTCCCCCTTAACATTTTTAAAACAGAAAAGCAGTACAAATACTAATGAAATTTATATTATGTTGCTTATTTATGTTTTATAATTCCAGTTTTTCTAATTTTGCTATATACATTGTATGCCCATAAATACTGTAAGAAGAACTAAAACGGTACAAAATAAAAGAGTACAACTAAGTCTCCGCCGATTGACAAAATATGGCACCACCAGTAAGTTATGGGTAAAATTGTCAGATATAAAAGTTAGATCATAAGGTTGGACATTGACAACACCATAATCTTAAAATATTAACGATTTTTTATTAGCATCACATAATTTTTTTGTGGGAAATGTCGAGTTTTGAGCCCAATAAGCGTCATTTGCGGGAACGTTTGATTTACTTCTTTAATTTGAAGAAATCTGCAGCTGAGGCCCATCGATTGCTTGTAGAAGCATATAGTAAAGGTTTTATAAGTTTAAGAACGGTCGAAGACAAAGAACGTAGCAAAAAGCAAAAAGTGTACAAAAACGCAGAATTGGAGGAATATTCCTGCCAAACGCAAGAAGAACTGGCACTTACATTAGGAGTGACTCCAGAAGCAATTTCAGATCGTTTAAAATTGTTGGAAATGATTCAAAAGCAAGGAAATTGGGTTCTATATGAATTGAAGCCGTGAAACCTTGAACGCCGATTTTGCACATATGAAATGTTGCTTGCCAGGCATAAACGAAAGGTTTCTTTGCATCGTATAGTCACTAGTGATGAAAATGGATCTACTACAATAACCCAAAGAAGAAGAAGAAATCATGGGAACCACGTGGCTATGCTTTAACATCGGTAGCCAAATCGAATATTCATGGAAACAAACTCATGTTGTGTATTTGATAAGATAAGCTTGGTGTCGTGTATTATGAGTTGCTCAAACTAAACGAACCCATTACTGGGGCTTTCTACCGAACACAATTTTTGAGATAAGCCGAGCACTCAATGAAAAACGCGCCCACTATTACTCCAGACACTACAAAATTATTCTCTGCATGCTCATCCACGTGCTGCGGCGCCGGTCAAACCCTACTTGAGAAGTCTTATCCCACCCGCCTATTCACCAGACATTACCCTTTCTGATCATCACTTGTTCCGATCGATGGCACATGGTCATATGAAGTTACCAAAAATTGGATCGATTCGTGGATAGCCTCAAAAGATGAAGCGTTCTTTCGACGCGGCATCCGTATGCTACCAGAAGGATGGGAAAAAGTAGTGGCTAGCGATGGACAATACTTTGAATAAAACATAAGATTCCGTTCTTTGACAATAAATACCCAATTTTTAATCAAAAACCGCGGAGACTAATTTGTACTCCTTTTAAAACGATTAACTTTTTTGCATAATATTTTCAAGATTTATTAAATGGATATTGACAATATATATAGTATAACTACAACGGATTTGTTCAACATGGCTACCCTTAACCTTTTCAAAAGCTTTAATACGTCCGGGCCACTCGTCTCTGGCAACACGCATTACATCCATTGGAAAAGTATTGCTTGCAACCATCTGGGCTCGCTTTAAAGAAATGACACTAGAGTGTCCTTTTGAACATACTATGACCTGTAAAATCGTTTATAATTTGATAATTTTTAACCTAATGAATTGAGATCTGGGCTACCATTACTGTTTTTTATTATTACAATATCTTGCTGAAATATCCGAGGCTCGCCTTAAAAAAGCTTGTGATTTAGAGGTTTTAGTACAGCTTCCAAAATAATTTGTTAATACACAGCAGACGAAGTTTTGATTTCCTGATCACGAAAATGAATATCGGTCATTCCGTAATAACACACTGTCCACCAAACCAGTACGCTGGATGATGACTTCTCTAAACCCTTGGTACTAACTAAGATGTCTCTTTAGACAACATAGCGTATACCTTGTCATTTTCTTTGTTGAAAGATTATTTCGCTCTAAAAAAATCATCCGTAAACATAATTTTTCCGTAGCTATCAGGCGCGTACTCAGTCAACAACCTCTTTGTTTCGGAAATTTGCATCTTCTGAACAGTTCGAACTGAACGTGGTGTTTCAGGTTATGGGCGATCCTCGGCATCTCTAGACTCATAAAATAATTTTATAGCTCGATAAACACACGTAAAATTATACTTTTTCGGTTTCACACTTATGTAATACTTGTACAACAATCATTATCACGCTTCACTTGTGAATAACCAAACTTAACAAGAAACACAATTAACTTACAACTTTAAAACTTGACAATTGCAACCTTACCTCATTGCTGTGTAAATTAAGGGTACGTTTGATTTTATAACAGTATTTGTGAAAATACAAGTTATAATTACTTCTAAAAAATTAAGTAATGCATTTCGAAGTAATGAACAACCTTCGATTTATCGACATTCTAAAATTCGACAGCTCTATTACTTAATTAAATTATTGAAACAGTAGTACGGTAATTAGTTAATTGCTTTATTTTTGGCGATATTGATAAGTTGCTAATTTTAATTCTAAGTTGATTTGAAATGGGAACATCTGAGGTATGCCAAACCGGTTGATTAATGTTCTATTATTATACAGGATCTAATTATTAGAGTTTATTTTAACTAATAATATGTTTACAAATTCCTCTCAAATATATAATTTTTGGATAGTTAGCCAATTCAGACTGAGTGCCCTTGTCAGACGATTCTGTGCAAACCATGACCACAGTGATATAATGGGCTCGGGTGCATTATTAGCTAATAGTTGTTTCTCATTTGATTCTCATTCGATAAACCTGCATAGTGATGCACTGGCGAACAACAAGATAAAGTGTGACCATAAGCTCAAGAAACAATAGTTATGGAAGCATTTCTATTCAACTATGCTGTAAGGTTATTAAAATATGGCTTTTTATTATTTGCTTGCCATAAATAAAAACCGCAATTCCTAGTATAAATATATCAACACATACAACAGCCAGTAAACAAATCATACAAATGATATGTATCGCAAGTAAATTAAAATTTAGTACAGATATCAAAAATAAAAAAGGTAATTGGAATGAAATTGACAAAAAAAAAACACCCCAGTAGAACAAGCAAACCCATAAACCGTTTATAATTACTAAATGGTGATACTGAGGCGCCGCTTTGGCCGACTGGTCATGAGCAATGCTCCTCAGTTCCAGTCATTCAATTGTCAAATTAAACTTCCCTGCTCAAGACGTTATTCCCCATCCGTGGGTGCCGGCGATTTAGCCACACGGAAAATTTCTACAACAGAAATCCGAAATATATCACTTAACTTCTAAAAATGACGTAAAATGCCTTAATTGCAGTGAAAATCGCCCAGTCAGTTATCGAGGTTGTCGTGTTTATAAAATGTTATAAAAAAGAATATTTTTCCTACTCAGACCCAAGCAATCTGGAGTACCTACTCAGCGTATTCTGGAACATGTCTTACGAAATCTCCCTCTAAATAATAATAATTCCATACATTTCAGTACTGTAGTATAACTGCGACAGTAACAAGCATACAACTAGTCAAATGACATGAGTGAATTAAAAATGTTTAAAGGTTTAATGGAACAAATGGGAACAATGTTAAACCTATTAATAACCCTTGCGTCAAAATTTAGTAATGGATCACTACCGTAAAACAACCAACCGAAATGCCAATGGGCTCTCATAACACAAAGATAAATTATTATCCTTTGTCTCAAACCGATATAGAGATATCATGTTGGTGTGAGAAGCACATTTCAAAGACAGAAGTTTTATAGGAATTCCATATAATACGGTGTATGTAACATCACAGCCTGATGGCGGGGTCAATGCAGGTACAACAATCATTATTAAAAGTTCTATAAAGCAGTACGGACTAGAAAAATATAAGAAAGGCCATATACTAGCTATAAATGTAATGGTGGATGTCTGAATAGGACCAACTGCAATTTCAGCAGTATATTGTCCAATATTACACAATAACAAACAAGAGCAATGTGAAAACTACTTCCACACTTTGAACACTAGGTTTATATCGACAGGTAATTTGAATGCTAAACACGTAACGTGCAGATTAGGTTAACTATGATTAAAAACGAGAGTTGATGAAAGCCATAACTAATAACGGTATGCATTATCTATACAAATTGGCTAATCTGCTTAATTTTTGTGTGTTTAAAAAAATTAGTCTTAGTAACCTAAAGATGGAATTTTTCCAATGTAATTATAATGAGTCAGTGATCATCTAATAATTCACATGTGCCAATAAATAAAAAAGCTCTTTCTTTAAGCAATAAATCGCTGAAAAACCTAAACTTCGCAAACAAGACTTTCACATGATAAACGTACTTAAGTAAAGCTGCTGCTAACCTTAAAAAGCTACTTTCAGACATCAATAATCACTCTGTACAAAATTACTTGGAAAAATTGCATCATCGGAAATTCGTGAGTACTCTCTCTGAAAATCAACTAAAAAGCAGAGGCAATCGCGACAACATAAATCATTTCTCCAAACAGAGGAACATGGGCTCAAGTGACTCAAATAAGCCGCTAATTTTTCCGAATCCTTTGGCTCAAACATTTACATATTTTTCTTCCCAAATCTCGTACGAACAAGTGTCTAAAATACAACAATACCTCAAATTAATAAGGTTAAATTTGAAATTACCGCTAATTTAAACTCGCGTAAAGGACCTGACTACAATCTAATCACTGGTGAGCTTTTAATAAAACTATAGATAGCTAACGTATTTCCTTAATTCCATTCTACGTTTACGACTTCTTCCACCACAATGTAAAATTGCTTCCTCAACCAAGCAAATCCAGAGAAAACGTCTCATCTTACCGACCAGTTAGCTTACTACCAAAGTCTTTGAAAAACTACTGCAAGAAAGAATAGTGCCATTCAAATTGATGGCCAACATTTGTATTTCGATAAGAACCATCAAACAAAATTATAAAGTAGTTGAAATTTTCAAAGATTTTGTTAAATTTAATAAACCGAAATTGACCTACGTAATTATCGTCTTAATAGAGGGCACCTGTTCCCTTGTTTCGCTTAATAACCAACAAATTCCTGTGGCAAAAAGCGCCAAATATTTTTTTTTTATTATTTGTTGCTTATTTACGATCTACTCTCACACGAGTAATAAGTAAATTGTTTATAATTTTATAACATGTCATTGGGGGGATCCAGCCAGCGCCTTACTCCCCGTAGGCTAAACACTAAGTTATTGTGGGTAGTTACACTGGAAGGTCTTGTGGCCAATTTCGTTTTAATCGTCTGGTGATGGTTGGCTGGTTAGAGAGCTGTTCTATTAGCCGGTTTTTATGTCCTGCCAGGTGGTTCGTGTATGTTCGAGCAAGCTTCTGTATCTCTGCGGCTACGTGTGGAATTCCTAGGTCTGTGTGAAGGGTTTCGTTAGAGATGTACCATGGGGCGTTGGCTATTTTGCGAAGGATTTTTGATTTGCTTCGTTGCAGGATCTTTGTGTGAGAGGCTTTAGCGCATCCCCACAACTGTATACCATATGTCCAGATGGGTTTTATGATGCTTTTATATAATAGTAGTTTGTTTGACAGTGAGAGTTGGGAGCGCCTATCAAGCAGCCAGTGCATTTGTTTAATTTTAAGGTCTATTTGTTTTCGTTTGGCTTTGATGTGAGTGCTCCAGGTGAGCTTATGGTCTAGGTGTAGTCCAAGATATTTGATGTCCGTCTTATGAGGTATCGGAGTATTGTTGATGTTGTTTAGTGGGCTTGCAATACGTCTATTTGTGAAAGTGATTTGCGAGGATTTGTCGCTATTGACTGTAATTCTCCATTTGTTGAACCAGTTTTGCAAGATGTCTAAGTGTGTTTGTAGATGGGCTGCTGCAGTTATTGGGTCTTCGTCTATTGAGAGAATAGCTGTATCATCGGCGAACATTGCAAGTACAGTATCGTCAGTTGAAGGCGTGTCGGAAGTATATAGGAGATACAGCAGCGGTCCCAGAACGCTATCTTGCGGTACTCCAGATGTAATTTCGTGGTATTCGGAAGTTGCATTATTTACTTTAATTTGGAAAGTCCTCTGGGTTAGATATGACTTTAGTATGAGGTACCGCTAATTTGGAAAATAGAGTTTTATTTTGTATAATAGACCCGTGTGCCATACTTTGTCGAAAGCCTGTTTTATGTCTAGGCATACAGTTATGAAGACGCGCTTGGTTTCTAGGGTCTCCATAATGCTGTTAACTATTGGTGGATAGTAGAATGATGCTGCCGGAAGCCAAACTGGTAGTTTGGGAGAATTTCATGTAGGTCGACAGTTTCATGGATTCTCGTGAGGAGCAGTTTTTCGAATATTTTTGACATGAGTGGTAAAAGGCTGATGGATCTGTAGGAGGAGGGTTGCATAGGAGGTTTGCCAGGTTGAATAAGGGTAATGATTATAGCATGTTTCCACTAAGTGGGGAAGTGGCAGAGTCGTAGAATGCTGCTGTAGATGGTTGTAAGTAACACTAGGGCTTTTCTGGGGAGGTTTTCCAATACATCTCCTGCGATTAGGTCGTAACCAGGTGCTTTACGTGGGTTTGCTAATTTAATTTGCTGTCTTACTTCGGCTGGTGAGAATGGTCTCAGAGGTAAGGACATTTGGCAGGACGCGTCCAGGAATGCGGAAATGTCGGTGTCATCGTTGTTTCCTACCGGTTGTGGCGATGAGAATACAGTAGCAAGATGGTCTGCGAATGAATCAGCTTTTTCCTTGTCTGATCTGGCCCATGTATTATCGGACTTTTTGATTGGAGGTATCGGTGCTATTGGTCCTTTAAATTTTTTTGTTGCCTTCCATATCGTATGATCAATAGGTGAAAGATTCGTGATGTAATGCTGAAAGGTGTCATTCCGGACTTTTAGTAGTTCAGTGTGGAGTTGATGAGTAAGTCTATTATATATGGTCTTGTCTGGCTTGTTTAGTTCGTTGCCATTTTTTTCGTGCTTTGCGTTTTTTTGTGACGAGGTGCCTTATATGATGAGGAATATTAATATCTGCTGAGCAGGTGTCTGTTTCACTGGGTGTTGCTTGCCATGCCGAATTTTGTATCATTGTAGTTAAATATTGGGTTGCTTCGTCTAGGTCGTAGGCGTCCTTAATTCGGATAGTTAGATTAATCTCGTGATCCAGTGTGTTTTTGAAGAGGTCCCAATTGGTGTTCTTGTTGCAGAGTTTTGGGGATGGTTCTCTGGTAATAATAGATGTGCTTAAGGTAATTAGAATGGGAGTATGATCTGAGGACAGGTCATAGTTAGATTCCACTTTGGTGTATGTGTTTGCTATGCCGCGAGAAATAGCGAAGTCTAATAAGTCGGGGATTTTATTTGGATCTGTAGACCAATAGGTGGGTTCTCCGGTTGATATGTAGTTGCAGTTATGATTTTGTATTGCTCTGAGTAGGTTACGCCCTTTCGGATTGGTTAGTCTTGAGCCCCAGGCCACATTCTTGGCCTTCCAATCTCCTCCAATGAGGAATCTCGCGTCAAGGGATTTTAGCAGATCTGCGTATTCTTCAGTTGAGATAGCATGTCGTGGTGGACTGTATACTGCTGCTATGATCAATGGGTAGGGTAGGACTTGAATCTTTATACTAGAGCTTTGAATTTTGTTGGTTTGAAAGCTGTGCCATCAGGGTGGTAGGAAAGGTATACGGAATAGTGCGGTATTTTAATAACTCTTCTGGCTGTTGCGTGGGTTTCGGAGACAGTAACACATCTATATCCTGTAATTGCAGAAAACAGTTGATCGCAGGTATATGGTTTGATAAGCCATTGGCGTTCCAGAGAGCTATACGGAGGTGGTTGGCCATTTTTAAGCTAATTTGTTTATAACAGTGGAAAGCATGTTTAAAACCATGCTGTTTTGGCTGATAAGCTGCGAAAACATTGCTTTAAATTCCGTTAGGAAGCTAGAGAACAATTGGTTGATGTTATTCTGCTGTTCATTGAAGGTATGAATAGGGGGTCTTCTGTCGGGTGGTTGCAGGAAGAGAGGTCTGTGGTAAGGATGATGCATAGCTTCTGGATTTTGTTTGGTGTTTTGTTTAGGAAGTGGTGGGAATTCGGATATATTTGGTGGTAACTGGTACGTTCTGGATTTGTTTGTGATTCCTCTGAGTGTTGGGTTTTTGGCTCTTTTGATGTCTTGATATACTGAACATCCCTTGTAATTGGTTGGGTGTTGTCCATTACATAAGGCACAAGTGGCTGGAGTATTGGGTTTTTTTTGCAGGACTGGGTTTCGTGGTTACCGCTACATTTGACACAGACAAATGGTTTATTACAGTAAGTTTTCGTATGGCCATACTCTTGACAGCGGGTGCACTGAGGTATGGTTTGTGTCTTCCTGGGGGGTTCAACCGTGATATTCATATTACTTAGATGGTGAACGTTGAAGATGGACTTGTTATTTTCTTTAGGTTCTAGGTCTACTATGAACAGTAACAATGGTTGTTTGGTTACTCTGTGACGTATGTTAATAATATTGCGTACTGTATGACCAAGGTTCCCAAATTCTTTTGTTATTTCTGAAACTGGTATGGAGTGGTGAATATTTCGAATGGCTATCCTGTATGCGCGTTCTTCTTTTAATTGGTAGGTGTGATGAAATATATTTTCATCTTTAAGGTGTTTGGTGAGTTTTCTGTATGAGTCTATTGTGTTGGTGTTTATTTTAATTTTATCGTTTGGTAAAGTTGTTGTGTGGTATTGCTCTTTTTCCAGGATTTTAGTAATATTTTTAATCATTTCATTATAATTGTTTACTCCATGGATATAAATAGGCGGAGGCTTCGCCATTCTAGGATTTTCGTTATTATTAGGTGTTTGCTCCTGACAGGCGTTTTCGGGTTGAGTTTGTGAGAGGATCTCGTATCTGTTTGATGTGCTCGTAGGTATGGGTTGTTGACGATTAAAGATTGTATTAGAGTTGGTTATTTTCCGTTTTTTGATTTTTTGCCATTCATGTTTCGTATTTGTCGAGGTACCTTGCGTGTTGTTGGGACTGTTAGTATCTGAATCCGAGTCTTCGATTAAATCTTCATTTACACGTGAATCGCGGTCTTCGTGATTGAAATCATTGTTGGTGGCATTCATTATTTGTTGGTTTATTCCATTTTGTGCAGTTTGAGAAAAGGACAGTGGTTGCGAATTGAATGAAAAAGGAGATGACTGGTATGCATGATAATTGGTAGAATATCTGGGTTGTGGACCAGATTGGCTGTAGGTGTTTTGTTGTTGAGTAAATTGATATCCTTGTACATTAGGGATATTAAACGTGAAGCCGTAATTTTCAGGGGCCGCTGGGGCTCCTGGAAGCCCGGGGCCGTAATTGTTTCCCATTGGAAACATGAGTTAGTACATACTTCTGTTACAGTGATAGACTTCCGATATTAATTTTAAATTTAAATTATACGTACAGTTTTGAAATGGAGTGATGCGAGTTATCAGTAGATAATTCGACACTCGGCACTTTCAAAGATATCTGAGCGCTGCTGTCTTGCTTACATTTTGAAAGTCAAATGGGAACTCACTAACTTAATTAAACTTCTTTTTTACAAATAAAATTCTGAGAATCATAATTAATGCAATATGTGACAGTGACAGTTGGCAAACTTATATTTGGAGCTCCACTTGGATAAATAAATGCTAAACTCCAAGCAATTAGGTACACTGTTTAGAATAAATGTATTGGCTTGTAGAATGTGCCTCTTGATTATTTTTGCCAAATAAAGTTTTCTTGTACCTATAAAACTATAATTAAACCTGTGGAACCGGCTGTGGAAAACAGCAAGTAACTTCAGTGCTTACTGCACCATGGTATGTGCCAAATGAGGTTATAGGCCGTGATATTATTACACCACCGGCTTGTTACCTACCCCAATATGCTAGTAGAGGAAGCAAAGATGAGGAGTTTCGACAGAAGAGATTCAAGCTATCATAACTCCCAAATGCTAATTAATTCAGTTATCATTGAACCAATTGAATCCAATAAGTTGCAAGTACATTTTCAAAATATAACTATGTAAATTACATTATTTAAAACGTTGGCTACTGACAACTTGTAATATATTGTAATATAATACTACAATAAAAAAGTTAGTTAACCAAATCTTGTAACTCATCAGGGTTTGCAAATCTATACAGTATGAGCGGATAATTCACATAACATCTGTAAAAACTTCTTAACCTTTTCGCCTTTTTAATCCTTTTCGTACTCTTTGCAGTCTTCTAGTTATAACTTTGTTCAATTTACAACAAGTGCACTTTGCTATCTAAATATTAAATGTCATATACTGAATACCATATTAATATGTTCTTCTGTTGCAGCGGAGTTACAGAACTCGCCCCCGAACCAGCACTGTACCGACGGCTCGGCGAAGCCCAGCTCGACCACGGGACTGTTCGTCTTTCTGCTCCTCCTTGCGACACAACGGAAGCATCTTCCTTAGAAAACAATAGACCCAATTAGCTAATGTAGCGGCACTACCGGTGCTTTTCCGCGACGTAGCGCCTTATGATGTAAGTGCACGGGCGCCAGCATACCGACGTTGACAGATGTGGAACCAACATAGACTAGCTAGGATCCCGAATTGGTTTGTGGGAGTGGTCCGGTTTAGATTTTCGCTTTCTTTGCCATGTAGGATGTGCTTCAGGCTTACGTGCCATAGTTCTTGTTCACCCGGCCTAAGACAGGTGGCTGCAATGCGATCGGAATTGTATCGCTCCAAGCCCGCGCAGATCGAATAAGACGACTCGGCGTTTGATCACTTCGGGCAGGCAGATCGGAGGTGGCGAAGGAAGCTTCTTAGCAGCTCATTATTAGGGCCTACTTCTTGTTACTAGCACACTATCACTATTAGTCTTAGGGCTGTGCATTCGATGCCATATCGGATTTCGAACTACTGTAAAGGCGTCAACGTCTCCCTGTTCACCAGCAAAGATGCCCGTTACATCTGTTACAACTACTTGCATTACCGAGGTTTATCATACTCCATTACTTGTAACTAACTCGTATGTTGTACTTGAGATGAGACACGTTCTCTTACCTTCCACATTGGATAATGTAAACACGGACGAAGCAAATATAGGGATGAAATGCCGTTGTTGAAGAAGCAGATCAACATTCTTTTTTTTTGAAGTTCTATATTCAAAATTAATTTCTACTACTACAACAAGGCAAACTTATTTTAAAGTATTTATCTAAATCCTGATACATTACGAAAAGCTATTACCATGCATTATTGAAATTAAACATTCGAGTATGTTTAATGACTTCAAGAGCATCATTTATCCAGAAGAGAATTTGTTTTGAACTTAAGCGAGCGCATCACGACGTCTTCCACCAATCAAACGCGTTACTCAACACAAACATATCAGCAGCATCGTCGATAACTCGTGAATCCAGCCGATGTACCTGTTAATACGACACCTGAGTACAATTATACACTTTACCACTTAAAATACAACTCTACATATGTGCATATCAAACGTAGGGGTTGAGGGAGGACCAGAGCGATGTGTACGGTAAAAGAATGTGTGCCAACGTTTCTTCATCTTCTTTGAATCTCTAGTTGCTACTTATCTTTGCTGCCTTATAACTCATAATGATTAACAAATAGTCGACAAATAACTATTTCTCTATACTCTAATTAACCTAGTCTTGTAGGGTTAGTTTTCTAGTGCCTCCGCAAATGTAGTATTAGCGACCTGCAAGGCGCGCGCCCGCAGGACGCCGGTCCTGTGGCGCGCCCCCGAGGTCGCCGTCGTACTTAAGCTCGCCCTGCGTACTGTACTCAAACATATCCAGACGATGGTGCAAATACATGAAGTAAATCTACTCGCAATTGTACATAACTGTATTAAATTACTCTAGCAGGATTACGTAGTGTAGATATTCTACACCGACAAGTGACACTCGTGCAATACAAGTTTGATTTCCGCAGTCTTGCGCTTGACCCTTCGACAAACAATGCGCCTGTAATTATCTGTAGATACCAGTGAGTGTGTATTAAGTTAGCAGTACTAGGCAAGTGGCCACGCTTCTACCTACTTGATAATTAACTTAATAATCATTATCACTAGGCAGCAGGCGGCGGTGCGAGGGGGCGGCGCGAGGCGCAGCCCGCCCGGCACCCCCGGCTGCTCATCGACCAGTAAACTTGTAAATTTTGTAACGTTGTTGTAGTTTTCGAGATGGTGCACTCGATGTGACTAGCTAGTTGTTTTGCCATTTAAATCGCGTTTGATTTTAAGAGGACGATGCTGAACAGACGCCATCAACACCCTTTGCAAAATCTGTAGCTGTAATGATGGTTGCATAAATATTTCGTTAAAATTCTCTAGAATAGGCAACCAATAAGACCAAAGCTTTCAAAAATTGCAGAACTATATTAAAATAATAGCTTTAAAATAATAAATTATCTATTAATTTTTGTTTTAATTTTCAATTATATGCGACAATAATTGTTTAGAAATTTTTTTTATTAATTAATTTTTTGTTCTTTCGTTTGTCTTCATCATTATAGATATCTGAAGGTTTCATAATTTTAACTTTTTTCAGTCTTCCACTTTTACTTAATGTTTTACTTTTATTAATGTAAATTTCAGTTAATCGTACGATTGTTTTAGTAAATTTGCTTTGTAAATACCAACTTCAGCAGACTTTTCCATTAAAACATGATAATGTGAGTATAAAATTAGTTGTGTCTAGAATCAACATTAAAATGGCATTTCGGCAGGCATGAAATATTCATGAGGCCGCCGAGGTATAAACAAAGCTGGGAGCTTAACAGCTCGTGGCGATCCACGGCTGCATATTCCGGTGCGTTTGGAAAGAAATTTGCGAGATGTGTAGTTGCCGAAGCTCATGCGACGGCACAGCCCGCAGTTTGTTTCTCCGAATGAAACCCTCATTAAAATTCAAATGTGTGCCCCGAATCGCTGTCCGTTATGAATTTTATTAGGGGCGAGTTTTTCAGGCGAGCTTTGCGAGGCACATTGCTGTCTCGCGTGATAGAGCTGAAAAGGAGAGCCTCTTGCGGAGAGCAGGCTTCGGCCTGAAGGGCATGCGAAGGGCGGATTATTCCGTTCACATCCTTCTTAAAATCAGATGCGTTCGGTGTTCCAAAAGAACATATCAGTATAGGTTAGGCTATAGAATATTACATATCCTCGCTTTCTGAACACCCTGTTGCGAGACAAACGGCATATGTACCTTGTTGCTTAGAGGTAGTTATAGCTTGCTGTAGCCTGCACTTCCAGTGAAGCGCGCTGTTAAACTTTTTTCTGCGTTATCTCCCCAGTTCGTTATCCTTGCGCCAACGCCGACGAGTGTAAATATTTGTGTTTGCTTTTAATAACGAACCTCCGTTACCGCATCGATTATTCGTTTATGCTTTATTGCTTAGGGATGTGTACCGTTATATGTTAAAAATAGAGCCTGCATTAAGGGACGTGTAGTACTACACGTACAAGATCTGTTCGCCAGCGTCCGAATAGGAGCTTAACTAACTGCGTCTAAGCAACATTTCAGATATATGTATGTAACATGGCTTGCCTAATTCTTCCTGTCCTCTGTTGAAGGACTTCATTTTCAATAATAAATACTAATAATAATGTTAAGGTTACTAACTAAAATTAAAAGCCTAAATAAACAGCGAAATGTTCCGTTTCTGTTTGTTATTGATTGAATAGATTTTTTATGAGCGGCAGTCGATGTGACGATTCTGTGTAATGGGTATTAACTTAAGTTAGTTAATTACGTACGATTAGGTTCAGGTTTGTTTGGAGTAGAGCGGTAACGTAGCTAAACACAATCACCGTCTAGAACATTGCTTGAGTTGGATAAGTATAAATACTATTGCAAATAAACTTATTAATATACAATTGTTGTAAGCCACTGGGCTAATTATTATTATTATTATTACCATTATTATTACTATTATTATTACAGTGATTAATAATTGACTATAATTAAATAAATGAATGCTTGTACATAACTTATGCGTTTCTATGCAAACATCTAAAGATGATCGTACAATTAATACCCTAAGAAGATTTTTAATAAAATGATAAGTATAAGAGATATGTTAGGAACAACTTGTGCTTTACTTTTATGAATTTTAATTCCACTCTAAGTAGGGAACTTGACATAATTTGTAAGATTTTAATCCCATGTGATTTTGTATATATGCCCTATATTTACATTTTGTATATTTATATTTATTTGTCATCTCTGATTACGCAAACCCACAAAATTTGGGTTATCATGTTTTTTAACTTTTGATAATTCATTCCTATGCATTTTTTAACGCTGAATCCGGAAATGACCTTCATTTTCCCATCACGCCAGGATTTTTCGCAAATCGGAAATTTCAAAATTTAAAAAACTTCAAAATAGAGTTAAAACGTTTTTTGTTTTCTTATAATTTACTCCTTTTTTGCCTTACTGTGCATTCTTATAGCTAAATATTTGAGGGGTCTTAAAGAAGAGCGGTGGGAGGAGTCATTGGCCCCTTAATTTCTAATAGAAATTGTCTCAAAATTAACCTAAATTTCTATTTTAGTGCACTTTTAAATGAATTTATTTAATTAATTTTTATGGAGTACGTCACGCCTTTGAAAACCACTCCCCCTCTTCACCCATCTTTAATGGCGAAGTTAAAATACTTAGAATTGTATTCCATGTGTCGAAGATTCTTTGGACGACTCATGCTCTCCTTCGCGCCTTCCCTTTTATGTTCTCTATGGGGTTCATCTCGGTGCAACATCCAGCATTAGTCAGCCATCATTATAGTGGTCCATTTTCCTTGATACCTTCTTTCTATTTCTGCGATATTCTGTTAAAATCTCTCACCCATCTCTTTGCTAAAATTCAGGAAAATAGTCCAAATGTATATTTAGGAAGTGAACCTTTAAGCGTATGGAACAGCCTAAATTTTTGTATTTCTGCAGCATGTTCTCAACGATTGATTTGAAGTTCGGATTTTTTTATTGCCCAGAAACTTGTTTACTACGTCTTTAAAGGTTCTCTAAACTTTTTGGTTTACAAGTTCCATTAGTTTCGCAATATTTCCATTTTTGAGAAATTTTTTAATGACAGGACTAGCAAGCATAAGCTCTTTTAGTG
Source organism: Sinelater perroti (assembly GCA_036346155.1). Classification (NCBI taxonomy): domain Eukaryota; kingdom Metazoa; phylum Arthropoda; class Insecta; order Coleoptera; family Elateridae; genus Sinelater; species Sinelater perroti. Next base: position 32,174,896 of record JARFIY010000046.1, read on the forward strand.
AGACAGTTGGTAAGACTGGAAATTTGACGAAAATGTATTTAAAACATTTATCTTCCATGATAAGGCGTTGAAAAATTGCTTCATCAAGCCTAATTTGATATGCAGAGATGGAAGGACAACTTTGTTCGTATCTATGAGAGCTTTTCAGAGCAAATTTTAGTTTCAGGTTCTAATAAAGCTCTTTTTGTCCAATATTTCTTTATCCTTAGATTTCTTCTATCCCTGCTATCTTATTCACACAAAAACAAGGAAACCTCGTGTACCCTCCTTGCTGTTCTAGGAGCATCAAAATTATTTGGAGGTCGCTGCACGTAATCCACTTATAATTATCGTATTTAATTTTATCAGAAATGAATTCCACATTTTCGTAACACTCTTTTAAATGAACAGAATGTCCGACGGGTATTGATGCACACCCTCCCACTGTCTTGTCATCTTCAACCCAAACAATTTTGTAAATTTGCTAAAGGACATTTAGAGAGCAGGAGTGGGAGGAGCAGGGTTTTAAGAGTCCAATGTACCTCTTAAAAATCAAAAAATGATAAAACTAAATAAATGAAAAATGTAATAAAATAGAAAATTTATAACAATTTTTATTAAAAATTTAAGGGGTCGATAAACCTCTCCGCCACTCGTTCGACCCTTTGTTTTGCTATAATAATGCATAGTACAACTCCAAAAAGTGGATATGTTATATTTATTTATTATAAAAAAAACACGTCTTATGCCTATTTCATAGTGTCAAATTTTCGCGTTTTGCCATTTTTTAGCAATTTTGAAATTTACGATTTTCTAAAAATTCTAGCGTGATAGTAAAAAATGAAGATCATTTTCGGATTCAACGCTAAAAAATACTTAATAATCAATTATCAAAAACTAAAAAGCACAACCATCACAGGTTTGTGTTATCGATGTACGGATTTTTTGCATATACAAGCCAGCAGTGTTAAAAATGCTGAATACTAAATTATCTAAAATTCTTCAAGTTTGAAAACTGGAGAAAAAGAATTTTTTTAGAAGACCGATTTTTACCTTAAATGTGAACTTTAAACATCTTATTTTATTAATAACCTCTTATTCGTTTTTCTTTGCTATTATTGACCTTGATTATTGCCTAGCCAGCGTCAAAAATTGTAACTTTCAACGTTTACTTGTACAAAGTTAGATTTTCTGAATGTCCATTTAGTTAAACACAATAGATATAAATGGTAATCTATTACAAAAGCCTTCATACCACAACTTCCAAGAATGTTACTGTAGTTTTTCATTTGAGACCTCCAAGTCAGCCTTTCGTTCAAAAATTGGGGCGACTTTTTTTTGAGAGCTAAAGAGAGGACTAAGGACAGCGCAAACTAAGAGTTTCAAGGCGTCGTAGAGGTCTATCTCATCACACTGGTGGCAATCTTTTATGAAGAGGGTATTGAAGAATACATCCACCGGTATGACAAATGGTTCAGTGTCCATGTGAAAAAGTAACATTGAGTGTACTTGAGTCCTGGTAATAAAACCTTTCTGTTATTCACATTTGTTTTTATTTAATCAGAGGTTGAAAAAATATCCTTCGTATACGTGTATTGCAGTGAAAAAATAGTGCATAAAAAAATTTACAAGCAAACTTATCATGAATATTTGCAACAATCCCTTTTGGAACTTCCCCATCCACTAACCAGAGAAGTGTTCTCTAGAAGTGTAATTTTTCAAAACCTACAAGTGAAAGACAACTTCAGAGGAAGTTATTAATATGGATGGAAAAATTAGGAGAAAATAGTATAAAAATAAATATAGAAGAAAGTAAAAATATACAAACAAGAAGAAGAGCAAATATCAATGAAATACATAGAAAGCATACATTAAACTTTTAATAAATATAATATTTAGAAGTAATAATAAGTAAATATTGGAAAACACAAACAAATAAGAAATAGAATCTATTAACAAATAAATAACACATTCATGGAGACAAATAATTTGTATTTTTATAAAACTATATACATACCAACGATATTATAAGCGACAGAGATCAAAGATAACAGTATCTAAAATTAGATATCTTAGAAAGGTAGTTGGAAAGTCGAGAAGAGACAAAATGAAAAATAGCAGTATTCAGGAGGAACTAGATCTAGAATCACTAGTAAATTGAAATAAAACTTATCTGAATAGAATGACCCACACGCGATATCCCAAACAAATATATATTGTATGAGATGTGAAGCAAAACAACCCCGAGAAAGACTCAAAAGTAATTGGAAAGACAACATTAGAAACACAATCATGAAAAGAAGAAACACATTAGAACAAGTTACTTATAAGAGACAGAAAAACATATAAAATTGACTCAAAACCCTCAACACTATAAGTACACAGGAAAAGAATAAAGTAGTAAGCAAATACTTTTATTAACTAAGCATTTGAAAATCACTTTGACTCAAAATGTTGGAAAACAACCCACAAAACGCAAAATTATTAAAATGTCCGGATTATTGCTCTAATACAATTAGTACTGTCAATGTACTATAATTATTTAAAAATTTACTTCTAATGATAATTATCCCAATGTATATTATTTAAGAGTTGTTGACATCTAAGCAGCTTCATCTTCGAATAGTAGATAGAAAGTAAGTCATAAATTAGCTGAACTAAATTTTCTATCTGTGAAATACTTATTAGAAATGAAAGTCAACACTAGATGATCAGTTTCAGGTATCTTGCTCAAAACTCAACTAATTTATAATCACAAGAAAAGTTATAACTAGTTCAAGATTATAAAAGATATTCTAAATATGGTGATGTCGAATGAAAAACAAGAAAGCAAACCTTAAACAGCAGACATAATTTTCAAATTAAAATCTTCTTTGCGTACCTTGTCCGATTATTGGGCGTTGATTATCACTGTTGACAATAAGCACCAGATTGAGAGTATGGCACATTAAGTTTATTAATATAAATTAGCACATGTTCTTGCGTTGCTTTTATTTGGCAGTGGCGTAAATGTAGAGCGAAATTATTTTCATGGAATTTGTTCATTTGATAAATATTTTTCGTAAGTTTTGCTAAATTTCTTAAGTTTATGTTCTTAAAACATTTAACCATTGTATTGAAATCTAATCTGGATCTGATGTTTTATTAATTCTTGTTTGCTTTATATTTTTTTATATTCCTTCTTTCAGTAGACTTGGACCTGTTTCCGCTACTGTGTTTCTTGCTGTTTTATTCATCATCAAATATTTTTGTAATATAATTTTTCCATTCGGTATTTTTCCACTAATATCTTATATATATATAAGCTTTTCATCAAAATTTTTCAATATATAAACTAATTTTTTGCATCATTTGTATTATATATATATATATTCTTCTTCTTCTTTATGTTCCATCTCCGCTACGGAGTTTGGAAATCATCCTAGCAATTTGCACTTTTGAAACTGCTGCTCTACAGAGTTGATTGGAGTTACAATTATACCATTCTCTAAGATTGCGCAGCCACGACATCCTTCTTCTTCCCACACTACGTTTGCCGTTGATTTTTCCCTGCATGATAAGTTGCAACAGATAATAATGTTCCCCCCGCATCACGTGTCCCAAATATTGAAGTTTGCGCCGTTTAATTTCATCCAATATTTCCGTTTCCTTTTTATTCACTCTGTTTAAGACATCCGTATTCCTTATTTTTTCGACCCATGAGATTCTCAGAATTCTCCTATATGTCCACATCTCTAATGCTTCTAATTTTTTCATAAGATGTTTGTTCAATGTCCATGCTTCCATTCCATATAAAAGTGTGGAGTGAACATAACATTTCACTATTCGTAATTTAAGTGTTAGGGAGAGGTCTTTGCTGCATAGGACATTTCTCATATTTAAGAATACATTTCTTGCTTGTTCTATCCTAGAGTTTATTTCGCTGGTATTATCATTTTATCGTTGACTATAGTGCCTAAATATCTGTATTTCTTTACTCTTTCAATTTGCTCTCCTTGAATATTTAAGTTAACGTTATAATAGTTTCTTTTAGATATAATCATGAATTTTGTTTTCTTTGTGTTTAGGCTTAGTCCCATTTCGTCACTAACCACCGCGATTCTTCTCATTACTCTTTCCAGGTCTTCGAGGGATTCTGTGATTATGATGGTATCATCCGCATATCTGATGTTATTGATTGCAATTCCATTAACTCTCACGCCCGCCGTTTCATTTTCTAATACTTCGTTTATTACATGTTCTGAATAGAAGTTAAATAGAACTGGTGATAGGACGCACCCTTGTCTGACCCCTCGTTTGATCTCGATTTCTTCTGATGTTCGGTTTTCTATACGTACTGTCGCTTTTTGATTGTAGTAAAGATTGGCAATAATTCTGAGGTCTCTTGTATCTATATTCTTATTTTTCAGCAATTTCATTAGGATGTCATGTTTTACTTTGTCAAATGCTTTATTGTAATCTATAAAGCAGACAAAGACGTCTTGGTTCATGTCAAGACACCGCTGGATTAATATATTATATGCCTTGAGTGCTTCTCTCGTTCCCAGTCCCTTCCTAAACCCGAATTGTGTGTTCCTATGTGCTCCTCTAGTTTTCTATATAATCTGTGGTGGATAATTTTAAGAAATATTTTTAGTGTGTGACACATAAGGCTAATTGTCCTATACTCGTTGCAGTGTCGGGCGTTATTCTTTTTTGGAATGGCTACAAATGTGGAGATCAACCATTCTTCCGAAATAATGCCAGTTGTGTATATACTGTTGAATAATTCTTGTAGCGTATTAATATGTTCTTCTTCTAGCAGCTTAAGAATTTCACTTGGGAGATTGTCTGGTCCAGGTGCTTTTCCGGTTTTGGTATTTTTATGGCATATTTTATTTCTTCTACAGTTATATCAGGGCCACTTTCTTCTATCTTCCCCTCGTCTTTCACCCGATTGTCTTGAAATAGTTTTTCTATATACTCCTTCCACAATTTTATTTTTCTCTCAACATCTGCTATTATTTTCCCATTTTCGTCTAATAAATACATGGTTTCCTGTTTTCTTGTAAGTCTTGTTGCTTCCCTTATCTTTTTATGAAGATTATGTGCGTCGTGATCTTTTCTAGTTTTCGATCTCTTCGCATTTTTTGTAAACCAAGTTTCCTTGGCCTGTCGAATTTTATAGCGAATTTCTTTTGTGTGTTTTGTATTCGTTTTATTGTTTTTGTTATGTCTTCGTTTGTCCATAAGTGCCAAGATTTCTTCTGTCATCCATCCCTTATTTTTATTTCTTTTCTTTTTCTGTAAATGTTTTTCTGTTGGTGTTACTAAAGAAGATTTGAATGACAGCCAATTTAGGTTGATATCATCTGGAGAAGTTCTTCTGCTTTTCAAATTCCTATCGATATCCTTTTCACTTTTCCTTGTACGCCTCATTTTCTAGGCACTTATAGTCAATACGAGTATGAACTGATGTTGCTGGCAATTTTTTAAGCCGAACTTCCATTTTTGCAATTATAGGATTATGATTTGAGTTCTGCGCCTGGGTATGCCTTTATTGATTTTATACTATTTTTGTATCTGTTGTCAATTAGTAGATAATCTATCTGGTTACGGACAATTTTTTCCTTATTGTCTTGAGGTGATACCCAAGTATACAATCTTCTTGGCGGTAATTTGTATAAAGTATTGGTAATCACCATTTCATGCTCTTGACAGAACTGAATAAGTCGGTGGCCTCTTTCATTTCGTTCCCCTAAGGCATAATCTCCAACAACGTTTTGCACCCTGCCTGTCCCAACCTTGGCGTTAAAGTCGCCTAATAGAACTGTAATATCTCTACTTCTTGTCTGCTTAATGGCATCGTCGATTTCTTCATAGAATATTTCTATTTGTTCGTCCTCTTTGTCCGCCGTGGGTGCATAAACCTGTATTAAATTTAGTTTCCTGTGTTCTAATTTTATCTGTAATAGCATCACACGTTCAGAGAACGGAATAAAGTTTATGACTGAGTTGGACAAGTGTTTCCTTAGCATGATTGCCACTCCGTGTCTGTGCTGATTGTCCTTACTACCTGAGTAGTAAATTATATGTTGGCTACCAATTTGACATCTTCCTTCCTTTGTCCATCTTGTTTCACTGATGCCCAGAACATCTATATCCATTCTGTTCATCTCTTGCGCTACATTGCGGGCTTTACCTGGTTCGTACATACTGGTTACATTCCACGTTCCGATTTTAAGGATGTTCTTTTTTCTTCTCTTGTTTATGTTGTTTAACTTGTTAGCTTCATTCAAAACTGTCTCCCCCGGAGATCCGATTGGGAGACTATTAACTCCGGAAAATTTCGATTTGAACTTTGCCATGATGATTGTACTAGGGAAATCCTTGTGGATCTTTAATGCAGTGGTTTCCCCTTGCCTTCTGCATTCCCCTGCCATTGACCTATTTGGTTCTTCTGCCTTTAGGGGCGATTTCTCTCCCCTGGGGCAAGAGAGTGTCCTGACCTCAGTTACTCATCCGCTCTTGTCAGACCGTTGGCTGCTGAGGGAGACCGCTTATATATATATATAAACTTGCAATATGTTAATATAACAAGACTGTTGTATAGTTCAAGTATTAGAATTCGATCTTAAAGCGGTATCAAAGTTTTACAATAATTTACTAATTTTTCACTTCTATAATTAATACAATCCCATTTTGGGATACATCATCAGGCTATCCGGAGTGGTAGATAACGAAACCATTAGACTTCATCAGCCTTTAGTCATCTTGTTTCATTTACATTTCGTATTTGAATGTTTAGTCTGTTTATTTTCTGAAAACATTGTATGGTTTTTTAATTTCAAATGTAATCTATAGATTTCATATAACTATTCTATCCACTCGGAGATCCCTCGTTTCATTTAAGGGACACCAGAAACTCGGGGCCGTATCGTTTGGTTGTAAATTCATGGTGATTATTCTTGGGATAATAGTGTAGTGGTTTCCCATTTGGTTTCTGCACTGCAGTGTATAAACCTTTTTGACCGTTCTGATAGCGATTCTGAGTGTATCATATACTGCCGATTAGTACTTTCCTAGGTTTTCGTCAGTACCGCCTAATATAAAAAATGCTTTTTTCCGTTGTTTCCAATATCTGACTACTTTCACTTAAGTAACCTGTAAATCGGTTTTCTGGGGTGCGTCACTAGAAGCCTTACACGAGAGCTGGGCACCTTACGAGAACCAATAGTCTGGAGCCTTCTCCTTTCATAGGAATTAAATGTGTCTGTCTAAACTAAAATATTACCTCTGTAGCACCCCACACTTAAAATACAAACAATAAATTGCACTTCAACCAAAAACTTACTATTACAAATCAGAATAAAAATAAAACAATTATTTTAGATTACCCACGCATAAATTCAATTTAAAAAAATCACAAACTTTCATTACTAACTATAAAAATAATTTAAAAAATAAAAGTAGCAAACAGGGAATAGTTAAAAGTACAATTCTAGTTAATTACTGTATTGTTTAATTATACAACATACTTTTAGACAATAAAAAATAAATTTATAGTATACTTGTTTATCATAATCTATATATAGCTAATAAGGATGTTACAGTAATAGTCATCTTGTTTCATTTACGTTTTGTATTTGAATGCTTAGTCTATTTGTTTTCTAAAAACATTGTATGGTTTTTTACTTTCAAATGTAATCTATAGATTTCATATAACTATTCTATCCACTCGGAGATCCCTCGTTTCATTTAAGGGACACCAGAAACTCGGGGCCGTATCATTTGGTTGTAAATTCATGGTGATTATTCTTGGGGTAATAGTGTAGTGGTGCCCCATTTGGTTTCTGCACTGCAGTGTATAAACCGTTTTTACCGTTCTGATAGCGCTTCTGAGTGTGTCATATGCTGCCGATTAGTACTTTCCTAGGTTTTCGTCAGTACCGCCTAATATAAAAAATGCTTTTTTCCGTTGTTTCCAATATCTGATTACTTTCACTTAAATAACCTGTAAATCAGTTTTCTGGGGTGCGTCACTAGGAGCCTTACAGGAGAGCTGGGCACCTTACGAGAAGCAATAGTCTGGAGCCTTCTCCTTTCATAGGAATTAAATGTGACTCTCTAAACTAAAATATTACCTCTGTAGCACCCCGCACTTAAAATACAAACAATAAATTGCACTTCAACCAAAAACTTACTATTACAAATCACAATAAAAATAAAACAAGTATTTTAGCTTACCCCTGTACATAAATTCAATTAAAAAAGATCACAAACGTTCATTATTAACCATAAAAATAATTTAAAAAATAAAAGTCGCAAACAGGGAATAGTTAAAAGTACAATTCTAGTTAATTACGGTATTGTTGAATTATACAACATACTTTTAGACAATAAAAATAAATTTATATTATACTTGTTTATCATAATCTATATATAGCTGATAAGGATGTTACAGTAATAGCTTAGTAACACTTCCTGCTGACTCATTTCCAGTTACAAAACTACATTTATCAATTTTATAATCTTTATTTACATACTTTTTTAAACACATACTAATGTTAACAAAAGATGCTGTTAATTTACTCATTTCCTGTTATTGTTTTCTAGATTACGATTAATTTTTAGAAATTTCAAAATCTCAAGGAGAGGAAAGGATCTGAGAAGTACTACATATAATTTATCTAAATACATGGCCAAAATTCTTCAGTCCCTTAAAGACAAGCTTCATCGTACGTCAAAATCATTTCCCTTACATAAATATGACATGATAGTCAGTTTTGATGTTGAATCCCTGTTTACTAATATTCCCATCGCTGAGACTTTTCAGGGGCTAAAAACTAATCACAATCTCAAAGACGACACCCTCAAATCAATTAATTATTGCCTATCCAGTATCTTCCAGAGCAAATTTTATCGCCAAACCAATGGTGCTCCTATCTGTTTCCTACTTTCATCTGTCGCAGCAAACTTATTATGACTGATTTTGAAATAAAATCCCTCGCTTGAAACCTAACTGTTAGATAACGTGTGTTGACGATACTTTTGTTGTCTAGACTCACAGACAAGATGCGCTTTCTCAATTCCCTTCCAGACAAATATCAAGTTTACAATGGAAGTCGAGCAAAGCAATTACTTCCATGTTCTGGACACGTTCATAACAAAAAAATCTTTTCACCGACAGTTTCTAACATACTGTCAACAAAAACCTATAATAATTGTTAACTAAACGTCGCCACCTTGCTAAAATCCAGTTAGTTGCAAAACTTCTGCTTTCCAAATAACTAAAACTTTTTGAAATGAATTGAAAATTAATAAATTGAAATGAATACCACACGAAAACTCTAATATAAAACAAATTTTCCGAAAGACCTCCGCCCACACATTAAACATTTTAACTAAAACGCAAATTTGAAACTTCACCAACCAAGTAAAACGTTTACATTAGATATTACCTACAAAATAGGCCGCATACTGAACAAATAAAATATACAATCGGTTTTCACGATTCCTTCCTCCAAAGCGTCAGTCTAACGACTGGTTTGTCGCAACTTTCCATGATTGTCGTTCTAAAGCTTTGTTTTTCATTTCTACGTAACTGCCACTGCCCGAGTCTGTTATTAATTGCTTAATATATTATAAGCGTGGTTTTCCTCTTGGATTTTTTCCGGGTGTTTTTTTTTCTTTTTTATTTAGCAGTCCTCTTTTTATTATATAGTCTATCGTTTGCATTCGTCATTTCTTTATGTGACTCCAAATTTCATATTAAAGGATTTTAGTTTCTTTTGGTCTACTTTTTCTATAGTCCATGATTCGCAGCCATATAGTGCTAGGTTTTCACGATTAACAATAAAATAACTGACTTTATCCACTCAGCTAAATACTATTGCTTCCACAAATCCTAAGAAATTTACAAAATATTTTATATTAACTATGATAAAATCTACAGAGGCTAAATGAAGAGACAAATATCAAGCCCCATGGAAACATTCCTTGGCTGTACAAAAGGGCTATAATTCAACACTGGTCAAACATAATAAAGAAATCAAACAAATTTATCTTTTTTAACACTCACCTCCACCTCTCATTCTACCATCAAAATGAGTCACGAGGCTGTTGAAGTAGAAAAACATTCCCAACGGAACAATATTCACCACGGTGGTCAACGTCTATGGCAGTACGCACCACATCCATTGGAAAAGTATTGACTGCAGCCATCAGGGTTCGCTTCAAAGAATCAACATTAAGGAATCTTTTTGGATAATCTATGCCTTTAAAATTACCAATAATTAGTAATCTAATGACTTAAAGTCTGGGCTACCAGAAGGCCAATCCTCTACTATTAGAAAATGAAGCGCAATATTGGTCAGCCAAGTCGAGTTTACCGTACTTTGTGGGTGGGTGTGGAGACTTGCTGAAAGATTCAAGCCCCAACTCTAAAAAACGTTTCAAAGGTTTCACTACACCTTGCAAAACATTCCATTTATATAGAGCTGCCGAAGTTTTGACTCCCTTTCACAACATGAATATAATTACTCACTCTATCATAACACACTCCCCACCGAACCATTGCAGCTGCTGAATCATAACTTCTCTGAACTCTTGACACTAGCTTTTGGATAACGTTGCCCATATTATGTCATTTTGTTTGTTAAAAGATTACTCCACTAAAAAAATATATTTATCTATAAACAATATTTTGCTTTGGTCATCATGTACATATTTACAATTAGTCGTTACTCGTTACTTTGTCTCTCCTACCTTTCTTTAAAGCATCTGTCAGTAAATGTCCTGTATGTCTTTTGTAAGGAGATAGCCTTCGGATAGGTTTTCGCGGTTAACTATGATTAAACAACTTAATTCACGGGTTGAACTGCGTCTATGTTGAAATAATTCTCGACGATTCGGCATCGGCTTTGGTGCCATTTAAAAGAATTTAGCTCTTCACTTGAGGTCTCAATCTGCCTACTTCCCAAAGAGAGCTATGAGTTCTTGTGTAAGACTGACCTTTTGTGTGTCCTGTTTTGTCTTTTATAGGGCTAGAAGTGAAAGTTTGGCGGGAGTTGCGTTAGGTTGAGGAAAGTTTGTGGGATTAAGGGTATTGCGTATGACGGGTAAATGTTGAAATAGCAAACCGTTCACAGTGCCTCAACACAAGAGATGACAGCCAACGTTTATCCGTTTTTCTTTGTTCAAGTATTTTGCTCTACATATTCTGCGGATAGAATAATTAGAAAACAAACACTGCCTAAATTTTACGCAAGGCTACTGCTAGAAAATGATAATGGATTTATTTTCTTATTAACTATCTCTTAAAAAAATTAAATGTTAGCGGTTCATTTAACGTAGATGATTTCTCTTCCAAATCATTCTTCAGTAACACTCATGACATCATAACAAGTCATAACAAAAATTTTAAAAAATATTCAAGGAATTAATATACTATTTGAATTACGTTAGGAATTTGGTAATTAATATTACAAATAAGGTATTCAAATAGTGTCTAAACAATCAATGTCTAACAATTAACAAAATACGTATCAAAGCGTGTATTAATCATCCTAATGCTTAGTTATTAATAAAAAGATGTCTCCCACCTCCTGAATACTGAAAAAATAGTTGCGTAGCTGGTATCCTCTCAGAGTCTTCTGTCCCATTACAAAGAAAATGAAAACATGGTTTCACTTTGTACTGGGTGTCCCAAAAGAAAGTTTAGACTTAATTACCTCACTGCGTGAACGCAACGAACCAGAACAGTGCGGGGCGCATATCAATCGATAGTGCGGCTTTCGGAAATTTAGTCGCTATGGGGTGTTTCTAGGAGCAGACCATATGTAAAGAATTTTACAAAAACAATGATTCGGTAATTATTGCATTGAGAAATTTCGGTAAGGATCATGACTTGCATAAAAAATCAAGCACCAAATGTTTTTCTCGTCAGAAAATAAATAATTTTCAAGAAACTGGTTCAACTATGTGTAAACCTAAGTCGGAACGAGCAAATTCATCAAGAACTGACGAAAACGTAGAGAGCGTACGACAGTTCGCGAAACTCCTAACTTGTTTGTTTGTAAACGGGCAAGTGTTTTGAATGCGCCTAGATTATCATTACATCGCATTTTGCGTAAATATTTGTGTCTTCAGCCCTATAAGATTCAATTGATGCAAGAATTAAAACTCAACGATGCCAGTCAGAGGCTTCAATTCGTCAACTGTGTAACAGCATTTCAATTCATTCAACAACATTTTGTTTTCCGATGAGACACATTTTCACCTCAATGGCCACATTAACAAACAGAACTGCTGCTACTGGAGCGCTAAGGACCCACATTGCAAGCATGAGGAACCCCTTCATTCACAAAAAGTGACTGTGCCAGCTGCAATGTCAGCGCGAGGAATAATCGGCCTGTACTTCTTTAAAGATGAAAGGGGTTGCGCGTTAACAGTGACTTCAGAGCGTTACGTGGAGATACTGAGCAATTTCTTGGTAACTGAACTGCAAAATTTTGCTGCCTATAATTAAAGAATATGGTTCCAGTCACATCGCACAGTTCTAATGTCTCTGCCAGGAGATCGTAAAATTTTCCCCTAAAAATTGATTTCCAGAAGAAGTTATATTAAACTGGCCTCGACGTAGCCCTGCTTCAACTCTTATGCATTTTTTCTTGTGGTAACATCTTCAATTAAGAGTATACAGCACCAATCCAGGCACTTTGGTTCAATTGAAAGAAAATATACGTCAGGAAATGGCAGCTATTACGGAGACTGCATGCCCAGCAGTGCTTAGAAATTTTGCTTCTCCTTTAAAAGAGTGTTGCGAGTATGGAGGATCACATTTAAATGACATTATTTTAAAAAAATAATTTCCCGAAGTCTATATTTCAATAATAAATAAACGTTTTTTAATAGACATCGTTTTTTTTATATATATTTTTATATACTACCTTAAAAAGAAAATTTATTTTGGCATACCTTGCATATTAGCGCACGTAAAGACTTAGATCCATCATATACTCCTTAGTCCAAGCAAATATGAAGTGGTAAATGAATAACAAACGTCCTTGAAACGAAACAGTCAACGATCAATACTACTGCGATCTGATAATGAAAGTAAAAATTACACACAGTAAAACACTTGAAGTAGTCCTTTAGTAGGGCAGCTGTTTAAAAACAAAAATCATGTAGAAGAATTCATGCTCGAATAACTTTAAGATCGACCCAAGCCTCTTTAAGAATCATATATTAAATCAAGTGCATCAAAATTGAGAGGAGAGAATGTGCCACTTTGTCATCTCTCGCTTCACCAAAGTAATACAGGGTAAGCTATATAATTAATTGATTTTATTATTTAAATATTTTTTGTTTGACGTAAAATTAATTAATATGATATACGACATTTTGAATAGAATATCTCACGAATGTCTACTTCTAGAGTTTAACTAGACTTGGGCTCCTTAAATTACATTCTCTATCAGTTTTGTAGATATCAAGGGATATACTTTGAATAACTTCCCGTATATCTTCTTTAAGTTTCTCAATTGTATTTGGTTTAGCAGCGTAAACTTTTCATTAAGATAATCTTACAGAAAAAGTTAAGAGCAGTTAAGTCTGATAATCAGGAGAAACAAATCACATTATCAAAATGGGAAAATAAATATCTTAAATATTATCCTTAGTATACTAATTGTCTCTTTTGCTATATGCCATGTTGCATTATCTTGCTGAAACCACATGTTTTCTAACTTAAGTTCTTCATTTTGAAGGACCAAACAGTTCGTTGTCATTATATTAACGATCTCCCAGTAACGGTAAGATAATTTCTTGCTTCGTCCCCAAAAAATAAGCTCCAATTACACCTCCAAAGAAATTCTGTGCCAAATTGTGACCCTATGTGAATCTAACGCTTGCTGATGGATAATATGGGATTTTTATTCTTCCAGATATGGAATTTTTGCTTATTATCATACCTAAATAAATTAAAATGAGCCTTGTCGCCTGTTATAAGTTTAAAAAACAAGGCTCATCTTCGACAATAAGTTGCACTATTGTATTTCTGTGCTTACAATATTTTGATTGCTGAAGTCTTGGGTCAACTAGATTTTGTGCGGCTTTAGATGTAAATCGTTATTTGATATATTCCGCAAAGATGTTCGACAAATGCTCGTTACATGAGAGCAATGTCTTTCTCTAACACATTCAATATTCTCCACGAATGGTACGAGCATGACCAGATCTAGGAATATATTTATATATTTTTCAAACTAACGAACAAACCCAATCATTTTTACCATAATCGGATTTTAGCCCAGTTTGAAGAATGTCATCACTCAATTTGTTAATTTAAATCAGCTTCTCATATGTTTCATAAATATAACTTATTTCTGGATATCATATATAAATACCATTATGGTGCAGCTATTTACAATCATTCTAAGTAGCGGTATTTAAAGTTTATTAAAGTTTTTGGCATATTATCTAAAAGCAAAGGAAAACTATTATTAACTCAAAATACAAGGCAAATATACGAGTTGTTTCTTCATTTGTGTAGGTCAGCTGACGCGTTTTTTATCTTATCTATTTTATAAGCATACCGTTAACTCTTACTAATCATACAAAAAAATATAAACTAACAGTAATTTACATTTGTAAGTCATTTTTTGTAGCTTATCCTTTCCCTGATTCTGAATCTAAAAATGTTGTGTAATATTAATTTTTCTAATGATAACGAATATAAGATGCAATGCTAGTCGAATAGTATAATTGTGACTACATGAACCCTTCGTTATGATATATTTTAGTACTACCACAAACAAACCTGGATTTTAACAAACCTCCAAGTAATAAACTTAGCTTTAAATATTCATATTTAATTATTAAATAGTTGCTAAAAGGCGTCCTTTACAGTTAAGACTATTTAGTGGGGCCGGAATAATAGAAGCTTTAATTAAGATTATATTTTTTTAGTTAATCGCAAAGACTTAAAATGTTATAATCAACAAAGCAATACGGTTTCCAACGCAATTTTGAAAAAAAAATGGTTATTATTAAGATATTGTATAAAAATACAAAATAAATTAGCATGTACCACACTTGGGTTAATGAGATTTACATTTTACACAATTTAAAACCAAAAAGAACAAAATGCGTAGGCTTATGCAAAGACATAAATAACAACATCAGAAGATATATAAAGTCAATAAAAGAAAACTTAAATGAAAGATTTTTCCATTGAGGTTAAACATTGGTAAAAACTCCCTTTAAATGTGATTAAGCAGAATTATTTTCTGTACAGACTCCACTTTAAGGCTTAAATTCAAAAATGCGAATTAAATTGAAAGCAAATTATCAAAACCAAAGCATAATAATGCTAGTTTGCATTAATATGCTCCAAATTATCAACAAATTTTAGTCCACTAAATATTTTAAAAACCATAAATATATTTGCTTAAAAACACTTTACTATAACAACCTTCTGCTCCCAAAACAGCATTCAAAATTACATGTAAGGTTTTTTTAAGAATATGTTAAAACACTGAGCTTACTGAATGAAAATTTTTTGAGAAGACGGTTAACAACTGATTAAAGAAAACAACCTAAAGAGTAATACACATCCGAACCGCTTAAAATTAAAAAATTTATTCACAATAAAGCTCAACTAAAATACTTAGAAAAATTATTATATAATAAAAAATTATTGACTTCTATAATATAGTCTTATTCTACCCCATAAAATAATTTTTGCTTTTTTCAGAAATAATTTACCATATCTAACCCGTTATTATATATGTATTTTTTATACTGTGGTATTTTCGAATTGTATTTAAATGCATTTTTTAAAATAGTTATTTATACTTTTTTGAAAATTAAGCATAGGTGAGGTGCCATTTTATAAAGTTTCTCATATCCACTATTTTGTGTAAAATATGAATTAAGTGTCTATACGAAAGACCTATTTTCATTCAATAAGGTGTTAAAACCATAACACGACTTTTATCAATGTATGATGTAACCGCTGTTTTGAAATGTTTTGAATTGCGTTTGTGTGTAAAAGGGGTCAAACCGGATACCCTTCTATTCCCATAATTAGTTCTGCTAGAGCACAAATTTCCGCAGTCTGATCTGAGCTGTGTATACACACTACATGGCATTACAGAAATTTTTAAATTGTTTTCTCTTTAGACGACGCTTGGAAGCATGTAAGCGTTGAGTTAATAAAAAAATCTTTAAAAAAATTTAACACGTGAGGTTTATGAAGAACAGCTTGTCAACAGTGATGAAGAAGATGATATCCCAGTGACTAGGTTAGTCAGACAAATTTCTGAACCAAGAAGATCTGTTGAGATAGATAATGATCTAAAGGAAATTTGGGACTTGGGGAAAAAGCTTGATCAAAGCTTAATGAATGAAGAGATCGAAGATTGGGTGACACATGATAAAGCAATCAGCGATGAACTACAAACTGACGTTGATATCATTTAGGAAATTATCACTTACTGTGATTCAGAAAGTGATCCGGCTGATGATGTTCCTAGAATTCCCTGTGCAGTAAAGGATGATAATGCAGTATTACCCTTTAATTTAATACTTGTATCGAATGGGCAATCCAAAATAATGTTCCTAAACATAGAATTATATTTTTTCAAGAATTGCGAGCCCAAGCCCAAGAAACATCAAATTCAAAATAAAAAGCAAATGAAGTTTGAAATTTTTTCACCTCACAAGACAATAAATAACGCCCTTGTTACTTGCGCATTTTTCTTTATATATGTGCATACATACACATACATATGTTTTTGTAATGTGCATGTTAAAGAATGTTCTCTTCTCTGTAGTGTGATGTATATAACAATATATGGATAAACATTTACTTACATATTTACGTTGTTTTATTGTTTATGTTACACAGTTCGTTAATCCGAACGATTCACTAATCCGAATAAACCCTAGCAACGAGGTATTCAGATGAAAGAGGTAGCATTGTATGGGTAATTCTCCGGGAAATCGACCACCCCCACCTACCCATTTTTTAACGCACTTTTAGAGGTCTGTCCCTAGTGCAAATGAAAGCTTGAGGCCTCAACTTTATGATGCCGTGTGGCGCCTTTTAGTTCAACTCGATATACATGGTCAAAAACCGGAAATAAGACCGGAAGTCGGAAAAAATTTGACAAAATAAAGAAAAAAATTGAAAGCAGCGTTATTTTAAATTTTACTTTACAGCACCGTTTTCTACGTGGATTGGCTGAAAATTCAAGGTCAAGTTTTTACAATTTTTAAATTTGAGCCTTTTTCCCGTACGAATGAAGAGGTTTAGAAAAAAATTGATCAGAACAAAAGTTGTTTAATTTTACTCAAAGAATCACCAAAAGAAATTTAAAACCGACTCGACTTGATTTAAAATTGTTCCGAAAAATTGCGTGCATATACTATGCCTCAATTCTCAAAAATCAAGTCGGATCGGTTTAAAAATTATTTTGGGGATTTTGAACATTCCCAGCTATCCACTTTTTAAGATTTTCTAATAATGGGTAACAAATTCAATTTTTTAATAATAAATAACAAAAATCAGTTATTCGCAAAAAAAACTAAAAATATCATGTTTAAAAAGATTGAACTTTTAATTTTTTTACTGCAATGCAATATTAGTTCAACCACTAAAATTTTTGAAAGTGGCATTCACTGCTGTTCAATTATTTTCAGTATTCAATGTTCATTGGTGAAGACACTATTTTTCTTGACGTACCGTAATAATAATTAGCAAATGTTTTTGTTTATGTTCAAGTTCTGTTTAATATGTAAACTTTACCGTGTACATATTATGCGACTATATTATTATGTGTACAAATGCTGTGTGAAAAATGTTTGATCAATCTACTAAATAAAACAAAATGCCGAGCAAAAAGTGCAATCGTCTTCAATAAAAGTGTAAAAACTTGCAAAAAAGTTGAATAACATAAAAACAACAAACAGAACATACAGATGTGTTAATCCACACTAAATTCGAGGACATATTGGGAGAGATCTGAGAAATTTGAGCAAATCATTGATAGTTCAATTTCCAGAAGTATCAAAAGATAATAAAATTTGTGAGAAATGAAGACCTATGAGCGATTCTTCTCGTCACCTTGACGGTAAAAAAACAATTTTTCAAAATTCCAGCCTCTTGAAGCAAACGATCCCCTAATATTTATGATCTTAGCCTTTTTTCCAAACAATTGGAGTACTAGAAAATTTCAAGCGAATTTAAAACTTCTCATTATTTGGCGGTAAAGGTTAAGAATCACAAAGCAAACTTCAGAGTTTTGGAAAAGGTTTGCGAATCCGCCGGTACAAGATTAAGTGAAAAAGTTGAAATTTAAGTTCAAAATTTTTATAATGATGACATCAATAGCTGATTGATGCTTGGAAAAAAATTAGATTTCTATGAATATGGACGGAGAGCGTCGACATGTTCAAAAGCGTTTGTTGCTTCTTGACCTCAAAGATTTGTATGCGACGTTTAAATCTTCGCATCCTGAGCCTATGTACAAACTTAGTTTTTCTTCTTTCATCACATTACTACCGAAAAATTGTATTTTAATGAGTAAAAAAGGTACGCATTCCGTCTGCGTTTGCATAAAACATGAAAACGTTAAAATGATGATTGAGGCCACAAATTGGAAGAGCATAACGAACTATTCGAAATGCGCGCTAGACGATTATAAAGACTTTGTAAACCTGTTAATTTGTGAGAATGCCAGATCGATTTGTTATTTTGGAAAGTGTCAAAAATGCCCTGGAGCTTCAGAATTGCCCGAATATCTTTCAGATGTTTCGGATGAAGTAAATATAACGGAAATGAAGTACAGATTTTAGACCTCAACCGATCGTGCCACATTGAAGACGATCACAAGCATTGTTGAAGAATACTTAAGCGATCTCATGGACCAGTTAAATGTTTTGGAGGCCCATTCATTTATTGCAAAACAACAAGCTGCATTTATTAAAGAAAAATACAAAATCTAAAAAAAATGAGGTACTTGTCCTGTTTGATGTTGGTGAGAATTTTGCATACGTTGTTCAAAATGCCTCACAGGCATTCCACTTTAACAATAATCAGTCAACAATTTTTCATTATAAGGAAAATAAAGAACTAAAAAGTGTGAATTATACATTTATTTCCGATAGTTTGAAGCACAACACCTCGGCCCTATATACTATACAACTGATACCTTATATTAAAAAAAAACATTTTCTAAGGTTAAGAAAACAGTCTACGTGACCGACGGTGCAAAACAACTCTTCAAAAATAAATTTCAAGTGTCAAATTTAATGGATCACAAAAAAGACTTCAAATTGGAAGCTGAGTGCCACTTCACCGCCACAGCACACGGAAAATGTGCTTACGACGGTCTTGGTGCAACATTTAAGCGCAAAGCATACCGCGCTAGTCTTCTAGGAAAGGCGACTGCACCTATATTGAATCAAGATTCGCTTTTTGCATGGACAAAGGGATTGTTCGAAGGAATTGAAATTTTTCGCTTTACTTTAGTTGACCAAAATAATTTTTAAACCGATCCGACTTGAATTTGAGAATTGAGGCATATTATATGCACGCAATTTTTCTCTTATGAAAACTTCCTCATATACAACCTACAAGGCGTGAGTTAAAATAAAATGTTAATAATTACAAATTCCTTTCCCGGACAACATTCCACGAGATGATTTCTTCTTTCATTCTTTGCTCCAACTAAGTTTTTTACTTTTTTTACTTTACCGTTGAAGATATAGTTATATACATGAACTTTGTGTTTCTTTTGTAACTTACCTAGATCATCATAAAATGATCGTATTTCTTCTAGAACCTTATAAGGTTTAAGTGCATAGATTTAGATAACTACATTTTTGCTTTTAATTTAATTAAAAATATTCTATTTGAGAAAGGGACACAATTAATAACCAATTTGAAAATGATAATACTGACACCAATTCTGTAATGTGTGTAATTATTTCCAAAATAATGTATGGATTACAAGTCCAAGACTTTTCTGTCCAACAAAAAACCTCTCTTGCCTTATATCAAAAATATTACCGATAAAATAAACCGCATATGCAAAATGAGATAGCTGACATTATTTATTCCATTAAGTGTCAGTGCTTAACGAATCCCAAGTAGTGTAACACAGGCAAATATCTAGCTGAAAATATAAGTACTTTCTGTCCGTACGGAAAAGTGATAACTATTTCTCATCTTCCCCGCAGAATTATTCGTGACTAACGACCATATCCAACGTCAACCTGCTATATCAACATTATCCTACGCCATTACTTATGTAACACCAAAATATCAAACTTTTACAATCAACAAATAGTGAAATAGAGTACCCAAAAAACTAATGACTCATGGCTCTTGGAAACTAGGCAAATTAAGGCCCCGAGTAAAAAGCAAAATTATCTTGTAAATGGCATAAAACGGATCCCGCTACGTGGAAAATTATCTCAAAAACGATTAACACCTTGAGATTTTACATACTGTTCTAAGCGTCTATTCAAAATATTTTGCAAAAACCTACATTTAAATTGCAAATAACTGCTTAGTCATACTGGCCTGAATCTAAAATTTATTTCCTTTCAAAAGTGATTTCAGTCTTGGAACAATCAGAAATCGCGTGACCACTAATCTACAGCATAGGTTGATTAAGTTACCTACGCGAATTGGCAAAAAATAATAAACTTACTTAAAAAACAAACCCAAAACAGCTCTAAAATTGTTTACGTTGAAAATTTATAATCCTAACATAATAACGTTATATTTAGTTTTGTATATTTTTAGTGCAGTTAATCTGTTAGTGAACAATTGTTATACATCGTGTTATACAACGTTTACAACGCTCAAAAATGTTCGAAAGATTATATAATTTTAATTATAAAAGAAATCATAGAAGTAATATTTGATAAAATAGACGTTTGGAATGTATATCTACGGTAGAATATAATGAATTAAACAAAAGAGTCAAAAAAGAGATTAGAAAAGACATACTAAAATATAACACGGAGTTAATACAACAGACAATAGAAGACAATATGAACATGAAGGTGCTAAGATCTAAAGACAAGACCAAAATATACCAACTAAGAAACAAGAATGACGAACTAAAAGGGAAGACATTAAAAAAGCAAAGGAATTCTATAAAGCTCGGTACAAAACCGAAGATGACAAATTACTCGAAGATATACCTCAATTACAGAGGATAATTCAGATTGTTAACTCAAAAGACATCCCCCAAATAGAAACTGACGAAATAGAAATAGCACTGTCAAAAATAAAAAATAAACGAACTTCAGAAGAAGACAGTATAACTGTAGATCTGATCAAAAAAGGAGGAACTCAACTCTTAAAAAGTATAAAAGCGCTTCTAAACCGCTGCCTTAAGGAAGAGAAGATCTGAAATAACGCACAACGCACAAATTGTACTAAAACATAAAAAACGATAATACTAAACTTGAAAACTATCGCCCCATAAGCTGTATATGTTACTTACCAAAATAATAGCCAACCGCCTTACAAACAAGTTCGAACTGTACCAAATACTAGAATAAGCAGATTTCAAAAAAGGGTTTAGCACCACGGATTATATTCAAACTATACGTAACCTCATCGAAAAGTCAAGAATACAACGTCCTATTACACTTAACCTTCATTGACTACGAGAAGGCGTTTGATTCTACATGATTTCTACAGAAATAACAGCAATAAACGCAATAAACAACGCCAGAATAGATTCCGTTACACCAATTTAGTTAAAAATATTTACAACAACGCTAACTTGACATTCATAATAAGTGAAGATATCTTCACCGATAAAATTAAAATGACAAGAGGAGTAAGACAAGAAGATACGACCTCGCAACGGAAGATGTTTTTAAAAATCTACAATCGAGGAATTAATATAGACGGCAAAAGACTCACCCATCTAAGATACGTGGACGATGTAGTTCTCATTGTAAATAATATAGAAGAACTACAGTATATAATAGAAAAATTTGTGGTACAGTCGGGCTAAGAGTAAACGCATCGAAAACAGAGGTTATGAGCCCAGATCAAGAACCAATACTAATAAACGGAAAACAGATAGAAAAGGTTACAAAGTATACATACTTGACACACACAATTAAACTTGGAAAGGAAAATCAAGGTGAAGAAATAAACAAAAGAATAAAACTAGGATGGGCAGCTTTCAAACGATTTTCATATGTACTCAAGTCTGATATTCCAAATGGTCTAAAGTACATAACAAATGTATCACACCGGTATTAACTTATGGATTAGAAACCATGACATTGACAAAGAACTTGACGAATAAATTGAGGATAGAACAACGAGGCATGGAGGGTGCAATACTGGAGGTAAGTCTCAGAGATAAAATTAGGAATGAAGAAATAAGAAGGAGAACTAAGGTCGAAGATGTATTAAAAATAATTAGTCACAACAAATGGAATAGGGCGGGGCACGTTGCCAGACAATCACACGACCACTGGGCAGACATTATAATTAACTGGAAACCCAGGACTACAAAACGAAGTGTAGGAAGACCTTCAAAACGATGGGCAGACGATATAGTGGAAGTGGCTGGAAACAAATAGCAGAGATTACCAAAGCAAAAAGACAAATTGAAAATTAAAAGAGAGGTCTATATCCAGAGGTGGATTACATAAAAGGTTGAAGAAGAAGAAAAATATGTATATCTAATAAACTGAGATCGATCTCTTAAAAACTGTTTTACAAAATGAGAATTAGTTTTTAAAAAGCTTCTATATAAAATGTTTTTGCAAAACAATGTATACCAAACGATATTTACGATCAATGATGATAAAGTGTTGCTCTAAATTGTTTTATTTGGTGTGGGTAATTGGCCCAACGACAGAAACCTCATTACTTTATAACAACTAACCTTTGGTGCACGGCTACTTATTGTATTTATTCGTAACAATCTTGTTTCTATCCGCCACGCAGAAGACATATCCTCTAGGAGTGTGCTCATCCAAGAAAATCTTTTTCTTAAAAATCACCTTGTAAATCCAATATACACAAACGATTTAATATATGCAAATGACATTATATTAATATCAGAAAACAAAAAAAGACTACAAAGAAACATAAACATTTTGGTGGGAAATTGTGCGAAAAGTGGTGAAAGTAAATAAAAATAAAAGTAAAATCATGTATATTACATAGGATGACTAGAATAAAAGCATAGAAATAACGATAAATAACAAAATATTGAAGTTGTCGACAAGTATGACTAACAGAAAGATCAAAATTCATCCACACAAAACCATATACACACCAACAGCATCTTATGCAGCTCAATCGTGGACAATGTTGGACAAACACAGAGATATAATAACAATAACAAAAATAAAATACCTGAGAAGAACAGTGGATAAAACGAGAAGGGATAGGATCCAAAATAGAAGTACCCAAGAAGAGCTAAAAATAGACATCCTAGTGAGCGACATCGAAACAAAACAATTAAAATGGTATGTCCACGTAAAACACAAAAATCCCCAAAAATATGATGAATTTAAAAACGGGAGGAATGAGATCACGCGGAAATCTAAGAATGTTGTGGGAGGAACACGTAAAAGAATTGACTTGAAAAAAAAACAATTATAGAAGTACGGAGAATGACAAAATATAGAAATAACCATGGCTCCTTTAACAAAACCTAATTTGGATTTTGATTATAATACCTACTAATTTAAAAATCGTTTATGAATTTTATAATAATCAAAATCTTATTAAGAGAGTACCTATTTACTTATTATTATATGTTAATTAACGACTTCAAAAACTATCGGACACTAATTTTAAATTCTGTTAGTTGTTGTCTTCTTTAGATGATAGATTGCTATTTTATTTTTGACTTTAAATTCGTAATCAACGACATCAATAACACTCATACTTTGTTATTTTTCGGTATAAAATTCATTGGAGGTTTTGATCAGATTTATAATATTTAATTTCTCCACAAAACCTATTTAAGTAGAACATTCGAAAACGATTTTGTCTTTCCTTGATCTTCATAGAAAACTTAATTCCACTATCAACTAGCGAGCAATAGCAGATAACTCACCGAGTGCTACGTCTCCATATTTTGAATACAAAACACAGATGTCTTGGTTTACAGCATTGAACATTCCAGAAATTAAAAATATTTTAAAACCCTCAAAGTAATTATTTCAGGGATTAATTAAATTGCTTTATGTAAGGTAAAGAGCCGTGGTGGCTTAGTGGATAGATCGCTAGACTACGAAACCAAGAGTTGCGGGTTCGATTCCCGCTCTCGCCAATTTAGTCACTGGCATTTTACGGCCCAGCTCGACTCATGCTGCAATAAATGAGTACCTGGAGGTCAAAATCTGGGGTAATAATAGGCGGTCGGTACGTAGTGTTAGTCACGTTACTACCCTTGTGTACCGTAGGCTCTAGATTGTAGCAGATCTATCCTGTTACGACCCCCATAGGCATTCGGGCCTGCTACGGGGAATTATGTAAGGTAAACTTAAGTAATACCTATTTATATCTGTAATAAATAATTTTATAATAGTTAATGCTTTTACACGGAAAATAAGCTTAACACGATTATAAAATTTTATCGTTAAAAACATTTTATTTACATAAATTTATTGCTTTGTTGTTATGGAGTTAACGAAGA
Source organism: Sinelater perroti (assembly GCA_036346155.1). Classification (NCBI taxonomy): domain Eukaryota; kingdom Metazoa; phylum Arthropoda; class Insecta; order Coleoptera; family Elateridae; genus Sinelater; species Sinelater perroti. Next base: position 32,199,558 of record JARFIY010000046.1, read on the forward strand.
TAACTTTAAGCTTTCAAGGTATTTAAACAACTTTGACGCAACATTTATTATTTTTAAAAAATAAGTGAATAATAGGTACACATTTCGTTTGATCATAAGCAAGTAATTGCTGAAATATATTTAATAATAAAACATGGCGCCGGCGAAAGATTGCTCTGTAAGCAATCCCATAAGAACTTAAAAAGACCTTTCGATTTCGATTTCGAATTTCGGGAAAATTCGAAATCAAATATCTCGAAAATTATTCGACATAGAATTTTTCGACTTCATTTTCAATTCAGAAATTTATAGATCATTTAAAATCGTAATGTCGAAAATTTTCGAATTCAGTCGAATATCTCGAAAACTATTCGAGATAGAAATTTTCAATCATTCGAATTCAGCGTAAAATTTCCTAGAAGTATCCATTTTCAAATTTTAAAAAATCTCAAATTTTGTGACGGACCGAGAGACCGACAGACAGACATAGAACTTTTTAAGTTCGTTGATAATAGTAGACAACACCGGTTTCGTATATCGCTTTTTTTATTATTATAATTATTACTTTGTATTCTAAACACTTACAATAGAAAAGCCGCCAGATAATCGTAATGTTATGACCGAACTTTTTAAAAGTGAAAAATGTCAGTACTACACGTTGCATTTTAAATGTTCCTTGTCAAACATTTTTCAAGACAATTGAACAGTTTCGGGTACTCGGGCGTAATAGATATAATCCGAGGAAAGAGAAAAAAAATCGCCAGAACGCATATATTCCGCAACATTATTTTAAAGAGGGTTAGTGAAAACTAGGATTTCAATATAAAGAATTGTAAAAAAGTCATCAATCGAGATATCACTTACTTGTGATTAAAAAGAATTTCCATTGATCTCGTATAATTTGCGAAGAGGGTGATACTTTGCAGATGCGCGTACAGCTAGAGAAGAGTAATGCCATTGCTGCTGACTGGCAAATGCCACAACTACCAAAACGATAAGAAGTAGTCGTGTAAATATCCAAGACCATCTGATAGAGTTACTCATTGTCAGGATGTATTATCTATTGTGGTATCTTCTACTTTTATATAGACTATTGACCTGTTTCTAACTACACATTTCGTTTAGTACCATGAGCCATACTGGGCGTATTCCGGGCAGGTGGCTAGTCTGATCCGTTATAAGAAGGAGAATATACTTTACGACCGCCAAAGGTGTTTGTATGACGGCCGGAGAGCAATTGATATTTTGTCGTTGCTTTTGACCTGGAAGTCGAACCCAGGCTCTCCCCGCGCTAGTGTGGCAGGCCGAGGCCTTTACCGCGCGGGTGTCGTGCTCTCTGCGTCGTGGTATCAAATGGAATATGTTCCTCGGGTCAAACATCTCTTATTTTTATATCCGGTAATGATATTCTGGAATATGTTACGCTATCTTAGGTCCAAGGACATTTTAGCAAATTAATTTGTATATTGACGCAAGCATGGTGCAGAGAAAATTTTTCTGATTTTATTAATCTTAAAAAATGGCCACTGACTTCGCTTGTGGATTTTAACATTAATCGTTTTCTGATCATAGTATGATATTAAAAAAATAATTTTAGGACTAGGAAGTGAATGCTCATGGATTTCTCAACAAGCAAACACCGACAAAATTGTCTATCTATCATCACTCATCATAACCAAAGGACATTCTTCGAGAATTTTAAGAATTCTTCGAGCAAATGTTAGTCTTTGAGGACATTGAGCTACCATTAACTTATACGAGTGAAAAGAATGCACTGTGGTTATGATGAGTGATAAAACTCATTTTCACATAAACGACAAGACTTGCAGACAATTTTGTAGGTATTTGCTTGTTGAGAACATCTAACAAACTTAAATATGTATAATGGTCAAAACTCTCTAACACCGTGTGCACCTATGCCCTTCAATACACCAATGACACAACCATTTCCAGTCCAACAACATTGTCCACAATTTATTATGACATATTATTTCTAACCCTATGTCACCACACAAATAGCAAATCAAACCTACAACCAAGCACCACAATCTACAAGTTCTTTTGAAAACGAATGGCAAACGGTCACACAGTAAGAAACGAAATAGGGTTATAGAATCTCAAATTAAATCTGAGAACGAGAATTACTGGATAGGTGATCCTATACCAATTAGCAACCGATATGACAACCTAGAAGAGGAGAACATGGACCAGAGCACCCAAAAAAGCAAGAGAACAAAGAACCAAAGCCATCGCCTATATTTATAACAGGTGTAAAGAATATCAAGCCACTCACAGAGCTACTTGAAGAGATAGCAAAGGACAAGTACCAAATAAAATCAATATTTGGAGATCAAGTTAAAGTGCAGCCCTTAGAGAGTACAATCTATACGACTATTATTACGGCATTAATTACCAAGAAGACCGAGTTCCATACTTATAACTCCAAGCAGGAAAAATCTTTTCTGGTAATATTTTAAGAACATACACCCTCACTACTGACACGAATGATATCAAACTCAGCTTACAAGAAAAAGGACTGAGGCTATTAATATAGGGAACATAAAGCAGCATAAGACCAAAACAGAGCTCCCCCTATTTTTCATAGACCTCAAACCAAAACCAAACAACAAAGATATCTACAATATTAAGCTACTTTTAAATACGTGCGTAGAATTTGAGCCCCTACACGTCAGAAGGAAAATTCCACAGTGTATGCAGTGCCAGAGGTAGGGGCACACCAAAAACTATTGCAACAGTTCCCCACGCGGGCCAACCATGCAACCAAAGACTGCCCTAGGAAGATTAGAGACGAAAAAGTTATCTGTGCAAACTGCAATAACAATCACCCTGCAAACTACCGAGGCTGTATAATATACAAACAGCTGCAGCAAAAAATATTCCCAGTACTAAGAGAAAGACATGTACCTAAAATCCTCAGTAGACTGACTCAACCAAACCTAACCTATGCTCAAGCATCTCAACAAAAAAACACAAACAACACAACACGCCAACAACATACAATCTATTACTCCAATAACTCCAGCACAAAGCTCTAGTGACAAGAACGAATTAAAATCACTATGAATAAACTTATAGAACAGATGGAGGTCATTACTCAACCTAATAACAACGCTCATTACCAAATTAACATAATGAACCAAACACTAAAAATTTCCTATTTGGAACGGCAATGACTTATGCCAACACGCTCAAGAAATTAAATGGTTCCTAAATATTCATAGTATCGACGTAATGCTTATATCCGAAGCTCGATTTACAGATCGAAGTCATGTAAAAATACAAAATTACAATATTTATCACACCAAACATCCTGAAGGTGATGCTCATGCAGGCTCTGCAATACTTATCAAGCAAAATATAAAACATTACGAACGAGTCGAATAAAAAGACGAAAATATACAAGCAACTAGCATCACTTTCTATGGCAATCTAGGCTCACTTACAAATACAGCAGTTTATTACCCCCCAAAACATAACAACAAATTTGAACACTTTGATCATATATTCAAAACAGTTGGAATCAGGTTTCTAATTGGATGGGACTATAATGCTAAAAATACTATATGGGGTTCAAGAACAACCACAACGAAGGGAAGACAACTATTAGCCGCCATGAAAACTAACAATCTCAGCTACCTCTCCACGGGATAACCCATCTAGCGATCTAAACAAATTACCCGACCTATTGTATTTCTGTATCACTAAAGGTCTTAACACTAGAAAGTTCTTAGTAAAATTATGTTTCGAACTTAGCTCAGATCATACCCAGGCTCTAATAAACATGTACGCTCAAATCCTAGAAAAGCCAAAAGAACCCTTTCTCTATACAAAATAACCAACTGGGGCCTATTCCGTAATATACTAAACGAACACCTCAGCTTTCCACTTAAAAACGAAGCCGATATGAAATAGCAGTTGAAACATTAACCAAAACAATTCAAACAGCAGCATGGCAGTCAACACCCGACCAAACGGAAACGCATATTCAAGAAATAGTTCCAATCAACGTCAAACAACTAATATCCAGGAAAAGAGAAGCCCGAACTAAGATGGCATCTAACACACTCCCCCGACGATAAACGGAGACTAAATAAAATTACAAAAGAGTTGAAGCAAGTGCTAACAAAACTCAAAAATGAATCAATTCAAGACTACTTAAGCAAACTAGACCCGACACAATCCACGGATTATTCACTGTGGAAGGCGACAAAAATTCAAAAGACCGCAGACCACAATAATGCCTGTAAGAGCCGAAGATGGTAGCTAGTTAAGCCGAGTTTGCACCTCCAACAAGTATTTCAACCGCATTATATTGATACCTGTTTACAAGATGAAAACGATATCAAAAAAATACTTGATGCACCATATCAAATGAGTCTACCACTTAAGGCTGTCACAACTACAGAAGTAGAAACAATAATCCATAAAGAATTAAACCCAAAAAAGCCTCTAGGCTTTGATGTTATTACAGGGAAAGTCCTCAGAGAGGTCTCCGAAAAATGCATAAAAGCTATCACCTATATCTTTAATGCAGGTCTAAGATTGCAACATTTCCCAAATCAGTGGAAAGTAGCTCAGATAATAATGCTGCCTAAACCGGGGAAAAATCCAGTGCAATTGGAACCATATAAGCCGATAAGTCTGTAACCCTTTCTGTCTAAAGTTTCTTGAGAAACTGTTGATGAAACGACTGCACCCAATTATAGACGATAAAAACCTAATTCCTAACCATCAGTTCGGATTCCGTAAAATGCACAGAATACCCGAGCAAGTGCACCGATTCAATAAACAAATAATGCAAGGTTTGGAAACCAAACAATACTGCTCGGTAGTATTTCTCGACGTACAGAAAGCTTTCGACAAGGTATGGCCCAAAAGACTGTTATAAAATGAAATTACTACTACTATAGCAATACTGTATTATAAAATTCTTCTTAACTGATAGACAGTACTACATAAAATATCAGGATGCATTCTCAAACTTGTTCTCAATATCATCTCTGGTGTCCCACAAGGTATTGTGTTAGGACCAACACTCTATCAGATTTACATTGCATATCTACCATATACTGCCATATTTGCAGATAATATTGCTGTTTTGGCATCACATACAAATCCTATCTCTGATACACAAAATCTGCACATCTAAATGACATCGAAATTTGGTTAAAAATGGAAAATTAAAGTAAACACCGGAAAATCAGTTCATGTCACATTTACTTTGAAAAGAGGAAACTGCCCTCATGTGACGCTCAATGGCCAACAAATACCCAAAGCAGATGAGGCAAAATACCTTGGTCTTCACCTAGATAGGAGAATGACGTGGAAGAAAGACATATTTAGTAAACGCAAACAGCTAGGACTTAAATTTAAAACAATGTACTGGATGTTGGACAAGCAATTACGGACGTCACTAGAAAGTAAACTTCTGCTATACAAAGCCATGTTGAAACCGATCTGGACGTACGGGATAGAGTTATGGGGTACAGTTAGCAATTCCAACTTAGAAATCATCCAAAGATTCCAGAATAAGGTGCTTCGCATTATAGTTAATGCACCGTGGTATGTGCCAAATGTTCTAATTCATAGTGATCTAAAAGTGCCATCAATACGTGGCGAAATTAAAAAATTTATTGTAAATCACAGTGCCAAACTTCAGATGCATCCTAATAATCTGGCAGCCACACTGTTAGACGACGAAGCTGAAAAAGGTTCAAACCGTCGGACCTTCAAACTTGATTAAACTATATCAATGTAAAATAATTTAAATGTTATAGAATATCATTATTTAAGTTTACTTAATTAACCCTATAATGTATATAAGTTTAAGTTAGTGTATGGAGAATTATCAGTTATGATAGCAGGTCACCTCTAGCCAGAGTTAGAAGTAACAATTCCACTCAGAGCTACAACGAGATAACGCTTGACCGCATATGGCATGTAATCCATTAAACTTTCTTCAAGAAACAGAGTTTCTCTTGTAGCTGTTCTGCTCACCTGACCTTTCAGCGATCGAAAATGTGCGGAATATTATTGTACGAAGGGTACAGCAGTATCCACGGCATCCAAGAAATCTAACTGAATTATGGAAACGTGTAAGTAATAAACAGAATGAAAACATCAAGACACTATTCGTTCATCGTTTAATCGATGCCAATAAGACTACAAGAGTCCGCGGTGGAGGCATGCGTTATTGAATAAATGTAAATGTTTATGGACAAATATTTTGTAAATTTAATCATTTATTTGTCTTACACTTCTAAATAAATCTGCAGTTTCAGTTGGTAATTCACATTGTTCTGAGTGCTGCAATTTCAGTAACAGTAGCGTATTAATAAATATTTTCCTTAACATAAAAAATGCAGGTATTTCTTGGCCTTTCTTTTGCAAGTTCTTCATATTCCTTAAAATTATTAGAAACAAAACCTTCATAAAGTTCGATTCGAACCACTGCTAGGCAATGGTAACAGATCTATTTCTAGATTTGATTTTTAACATGTAAGAGCGTTAGCGATATCAAATGCGACAAAACAAATAAGTGAATGTCGTAAAGTCGATGCATGTGACTGAAGCGATAAGCAAGATTTTATTTTTGTTATATTATTTAGCAATAACGACATTAATGGAAAACGTTACGAGCATGCAATTGCCACATCCACAAATGCGAACTAATTATGACTAGAATTCCGGAATGTCAATAACTTACAACAAAAGTCGTGCACGCAGCCAATACAAGCAATAAGTCTGCAAAAAAATAACCAACATTGCCCAAATCAAAAACAGCATTTCCAACATCAGCAACACCAAATACAAGGTTAGCAAAAAAACACTACAAAAAAAGTATAAATAACAAACTTATAATAGTAATACATAACCCAGAAGTGGTTGGTGACGGTGAAAAAGTTATTGGCTGGGTGATATCATTTCACTACTAATAGATATAATAAATCAATAATAGGTGACGGCATAAAACAAAACAAAACAACAAATAACAATGACAATTTAAACAACCGACGATCTAAGTATGGCAAGTCAAAAGCATTAAATTGCTTAAGGCTGCAATGCAGCAACTTACTTAAAAGGCCAAAATTAAAAAAAAACAATAATCAGTGAATAATTGTCTCAAAAATTGACATCTTGCATTACACAAATTTAAACCTCCTTTAGGTATATAAACTTCTCCTTTTTTAATATTTTATGAAACATTGAACGTTGTAAATAAATAATAAATATATTAAAAAAGTTCCACCACAAACGCTGGTTTTTTAATTTTTAGAAAATATTCTTCGGTACTAAGTATGTTTGCAGCCTATCAGAAAATGCTGTTTCTACACGTATACAGACTTACTTTTAATACAGCTGTCTTTGTCATAACTTATTTTGCATAAAAAAATCATTTTTAGTGAAATTTTGAGCTTAATGAAACGCTTGAAACCTTAGAAAGAAATAGTAGTTTTTAAAATATTAGCAACGATGAAGCTAAAATTTAACCAAAAACTCGAAAAATTACATTAGAATCATTAAAAGACGCGTTTAAGCCTAACGCAGATAGAAATTTCGTATCATATTTAATACTCTACATCCAACCTCAGGCATCTTATAGCTAAAAAAAGAGTTATAAAAACTTGGTTATAAAAACTTGATTATAAAATAATTCGCACATGGAGAGGTATCACATTATTAAATATAATCAATAAAGTGATAGCACATATAATCAGCAACAGACTGGCTGAGAAGATAGAACCTAGACCCAGAGCAGAACAATGCGGATTTAGGCCAAATAAATCTTGCATAGACCATATCAACTAACTACGAATAATTATTGAACAATCCATTTAACGGAGATAACTCTATTTAACATTTATAGACTTTAAACGACCCTTTGAATTCATTGAATCACCCTGCATTATGGAAAATCTTGCATCTATCTGGTGTGCCTCCTAAGCTAATAAACATGATAAAACAACTGTACGATTCAGCAATTTACAAAATTTCCATAAATGTAGAATCAGTAATAATATATATATTTCTTCTGGGGTCAAACAAGGATGTCCTCTTTTTCCTCTTCTATTTAATATTTTCATTGTTTTGGTTATAACCAACATTGATTTTGAACAGTTTGGCATAACTTGGACACTTAATAGGCAGCTAAATCAACGTATCAATAAACCCAGAATCACATATGGCATTACAAAAATTCAGATAAAGAATTACAATGCCAAATTGATTTAAAACTGTCTAGCAAAAAACTATTGTAGGAAATCACGCAATAGAAGCCTATCCGAGATAAATCAAAAACACAGAGTTCAGTGCGTGAATTGTTATGAAAATCATTTTGTTAATTGCAGAAAATACCGGACTTATAAACACCGATAAAATTATTGATAAAAGCAGTTCATACTCTCAAGCAGCAAGTGATCGCCATGGTCCATAGAATGCTAACAATATCACACAAAGTGTTACAAAAAAGAACTAGCAGCTGCAATAAAAAACTAATTTTTGTATGACAAGAAAGTAACCGTTTTCAATTGGTCAAGAATCAGCACAGCACCATCTATGTACATTGGTTTAAAGCTTTCTTTAGTGTTCTTTTCTGCAGTGTATAGGCACATTGGGTTGGCAATGTCAGTGAATTCATTATCTTCGCAATGAGTGCAACATTCCTGAAACGATGCAAGGCAGCTTTTAGTTAATATGCGAAAGGATCTAAACTGACAAATAAAGCGGTTGCAAAATGTATGCGGAAGTCGGAGGCATTCGTTAGGGAATGGATAAAGTGATACTGGGAAGGGGGTATGAAACTCTGCAGAAAATAAATTCAGGTTTCTCCTGCGTGTGAAAAATGTTTTTTATTTTTTTTTCGTTCAAATTTGACAAGACCTTTATTATCAAAAAAAAAACGCGTAGAGAGGCGACTGACTCATAGAAAACGTAGTCACAGAAGAGCAATAGGATTCTTCAATGCATAGTAAAAAAAACTCTCTAAAAGTACATGTTTGGAGATGCTTCTGTACATGCGTTGTTTCTTTCTATTTACGGATAATTTAAACCCCGAGAAAATGTGCTAACTACAAGTTAGGTGTTGTAAGAAGACAATGAGCGTAAACATTTTATCAAATTGTGTGGTCACTACGATGAGTTGACCGGCAACGTCCCCAGATGTTAATACCATTGAAAATGTGTAGTGTACACATAAATGAAGCTCAAGGAACGTCAGTGTACACTGTGAAACAACTATCATAATAAATTAAGAAGATATAGTTATTTTTGCCAAAAGATTATTGCTTGATATTAAGCACAATTGGAATTGCAGTAAAATGCACACAAAACAAAAAAAGCTGTGTAAACTATATATTTAACCCAAATAAATACTAGTAACATAAAAAATTAATGAAAATCAACAATAAATTAATAAAAGACGATACAAAACGTGAATAAGCAAATTAAATTAGATTAAAATACGGTGGGCGGCAGGACAGCTGCGAAATCTCCGGACTACGGAAAAAAGTGCTGTTGTGATCAAAATTCACGACGGAACAACTAGAAGAGACTTACCACACGTGACGTTCTCTTGTAGCTTGGCGGCGGATGTCAGCGTACTTTGGCTTGCTTTGGTTCTTATTTGGCCATATGTATATTCATTGGAGCACCAGAACACACATTGCTGAACATAAAAAAAGGCAACCGACAACGTGCAATCAAAGGGCGCTATTGAGTTTGCACAAAAACCTGCTCAGCTTCGGCTGGCGGCCAGCTACGCTCTGCGTCTTAAAAAGGTTGTACTTGGAATGCTGGGCGGCGGTCATACGGTTTTTTTTTTGTAAAATCTTTTTTAGCTGTAATTAGGGATGCGCAAACGGACAAGTTAAGGTTGCGGGTAGAGATGGGATTAGGGCCAAAGGTGGGTTAGAGACGTAAACTGCCATGCGTACAATAAAAAATAGTTGACGCGCAGTGGGCTCTTTCGCCCTATCTCATCTGCGCAAGAGTTGTTTACGTTGGGTTTTAGTGTTTTAGAGATGTGCATTGACGGTATCTCAAACTTCCCGCGTAGTGCGACGTTGTCAAGTAGCGATCTTCCATTCACTAGGTTATGCGAGAAAAGTTGAAGATTATCAAAAGTAGCTTAATATGCAAAAGTTGCTCTCATGTTATAAAAATGCATATTGTGCGGAAAACGACAAAAAATACAAAAAAACGTACAACGCATTTTCTCCGTTCTTTGATTATTAATATTTTGTTATAAAAATGCAAACCACCAGTTGAAATTTACAGAAATCTGCTTTCCCCCAGATAATACATCAGTTAATAAGTACCGGGCCTGACCACTAAATGGAACCTGTAACAAAATATCAGTATAATATTTTAATAGTGTCAACCTTCAAAAGATTACACTCAAAATTTCATGGCATTTGGTCAATTTGTTACCGAGCTACAAACTTTAAGTGACGTTACTTTTGTTATTTTCAAAACAATAGATTGAAAGCAATTTCGTGTGTTGATTTATCATTGCTTTTTAATAAAAAAAAATACCGTTCAAGCAAATAAATGTCTTGACAAATGTTGCCCGGACTCTGCTCCATCCAAAACAACAGTTAAACGTTGATTTGCTAACTTCAAACGCGGTCGTACAGACACAAATAATGCTGAACGCCCTGGACGTCCAAATGAGGCAGTTATTCCAGAAAACAAAAAAAAATCCTAAAAATCATTATGGGCAACCGCCAGGTAAAGTTGAACGAGATAGCTGAATATCAGAAGGTAGTGCTTTCACTATTATACACGAACATTTGGGTATGAGAAAGCTTTTTCGAAATAAGTGCCACGTTTGCTCTCACCGGAACAAAAACATCAACAAATTGATGATTCAGAGAGCTGTTTCGGCATATTTATGCGCAATAAATTTTTGGGTCAATATGTGACAATAAATGAAACATAGATTCACCATTTCACTCCGGAATCAAAACGGCAATCTGCTGAGTGGAGAGCAGCCGGTGAAAGCCGTCCGAAGCGACCAAAGACGCAGCAATCAGCTGACAAGGTTATGGCTTTTGTATTTTGGGATGCACTCGGTGTAATATTCATCCACCATATGGAACATGGAGAAACAATTAACAGCGACTATTATATTGGGTTGTTGGAGCATTTGAAGGCCGAAATCTTAAAAAAGACTACATTTGGCTAAGAAAACAATTTTGTTTCATCAAGACAACGCACCGTGTCACAAATCGCTCAAAACAATGGCAAAAATATACGAATTGGGCTTCAAATTGCTTCTGCATCCACCGAATAGTCTAGCTCTGGCCCCCAGCGATTACCACCTTTTTGTCGAACTCAAAAAGATGCTCCGTGGCAAGAGATTTGGCTCGGATGAGGAAGTCCTCGCCGAAACTGAAGCCTATTTTGAACGCAGATAAATCGTTCTCCAAGAGCGGCATCGAAAAGTTAGAGAAACATTGGCATGATTGTAGCGCGGCCAAAGAAAACTATTTTGATGAATAAAAAAGAATTTTTGCAAAAAATTGTTGTTTTATTACTTAGACCTGGGACTTATTGAGTGTTGTGTTACATACAGGCCACGATAGATGGCTACTCTGCTCTAAATTGCAAAAATGCAAACTCCTATTATATTATAAGATCGACAATTCCGTTTATATTCGATTGTTAAGGATATTGTGCATTTTATGTAAAGAAGCAGGTATAAATATTTTTTTGCGAAATTGCTAAAATCTGTACATGCATTTATTAAGTTGTATATTTTTATGTATTGTGAAACAATTTGCTTGTATTCTTATTAGACTAGTAAATTGTTTTCAACTTTTATGTGCGTTTTTAAATTTTATTAACTTTCTACAGCGGAGATTATAGTAGAAAGTTAAAGAGATTATCATCGTGTCCGTCTGTCTGTGTGTCTGGAGACAAGATAACTTCCGTTCTATCCAACGGATTCACTTCAAACTGGGCATACACACATCTTAGGTCAGTACCTTTCATGGGATTGATTTTCAGCCAAATCGGTTAACGGTAACCGGAAGTGTTCGTTATGATTTCGCACCGCTATAGAAAATTTCCTTTACGGTATTACACCGTTCTTGTTACTTATAAAGATAAAGTCAAAAAAAATAAAAGATTTAAAGAAAGGAAAACATTCTATTTTTGTAATACTTTATTACTTACCAATACAAGCTATATCTACAAGGACACTGTCATGTTAGAGCTAAGAGTGCCTCCTTGTTAGGAACAGTGTTGTCTTGATAGCTCGGAATACTAACCGTTAAATACTATTTTTAAGCAATAAACTAACATCGAAGCCTTCTTACGCCTAGACTAGTTTTGTCGTATAGGTGACTTGCCTTATTGTCACTCATATGCTGCTAATTTTCGGCGGAACCGAAAATCCAATTTATCATTCCGTCTGGACGCCGGATTCTCGAATTATTTTTATTACTTATATGAGGAGTTCAAAACTGCAGCTATTCTGACGAAGATTACTAGTAGTTACAACTAATTAAAAAAGAAACTCCAAAATTAGGACATTTTACTGATCTCAAAAACCCTTGCCATTACACAATCTACTTGCCAATCATCGGGATGGCACAGCTCATGTCGTAATAGTTAAAACTTTAGTTGCCTACTATCAACTGGAACCCTATATAACAAAATTCAAAGTGCAAAAATTAAAATAGAAGTACTCCCGTACCCTCTGATAATTGCAGCCGTGTACAGCCCACCAAAGCACTCCATTTCCACTGAGAAATACAAAGGTTACTTTCAAACACAACAATATTCATTACCGGAGGAGATTGGAACTCGAGCCTGAGGCTAAAGAATCACCACCACGAAACGTCGTAACCTCCTAAAGGCAATTCAGAATCACAACTATGATTATCTTTCAACCAGCAACCCAACGTACTGGTACAGGCAAATACTGACTAGCAAGCAGAATCTAGCTATGACTTATCCTCTGACCACACTCCATCATAACAATCAGCTCAAGAATTATCAAAAAAATAACCTTTAAAGCTTTGTAGCAAACACACTAAACGGAACTACGTTTAAAGTCAATTAGAACAAAAGATCAATCTCAATATTAAAATATAAGTTGGACACGATTTTGATGAAGCTACTCAGTATTTGACCACGATGATACAGAATAATGGATGGAATGCCAGCCTGGTTACAACTAATACTACATCCACAGTAAATAATATTTCCAGATGTACCCGACATCTCATCACTAAGATGTAGAGTGAGAAGACAATGACAGAGAACTAGAGATAGGCTGGACAAACACTTCTATAACAGGCTTACCCACCAGCTGCATGAAACCTTAACAGAAGTCCGCAACGAAACTTTTAGATAACACCTCACAAACCTTTCACCAGATGACATTTTTATATAGAGGACAACAAAAAAATTCAAGCGGCCAACTATAATGATTCCTCCTATAAAACATCCAGATGGTACAGGGTCAAGTTCGGACTCAGAAAAAGCAACCAGGTTTGCCGAACAGCTTGCAAACATCGTTACGACACGGAAAACTCACAGTGATAGAGAAATTGAATCATTCTTTGATGTATCGTGTCAACTGTCACTATCTCTCAAGCGCTCCTTAATAGCAGAAGTCTCTCAGCAACTTCAAATAACGAACACAAGGAAAAGCCCCAGATACGACCTGATAGTAGGTGAAATAGTTAAAAACCTTCTTCGAAAAGCTTTGCTTCTACTTACTATCATCTATAACAGTATACTTCGATTCTGTTACTTTTTTGCTCAGTGGAAATACGCTTAGATTATTATGATTACTAAACCAAGAAGACCTCCCATTCAACCACAGTCCTATAGACCAATAAGTTATAATACTCTCCAAGGTTCTCGAACGACTTCTATTACAGCGAATTAAAGATACTGTAGACTTCGATTAGCCTATCCCATCACACCAATTCGGATTTCACGGGTACCACTCAACTATAATTTAAAGCTAACGAATTGTCACCCATATAATGGAAAGTCTTGAAAATAAGGAAATTTGTGCAGCAGTCTTCTTAGATATAAAACATGAATTCGACAAGGTATAGCATATTGGATTGCTATACAAACTCAAACTACACCTTCCCAGCTAGCTCTATCTCTTATTGAAATCGTATCTCACGGACCGATTAAATCAAGTTGAAGTAAACAACGCATTGTGTGATTAACATCTAATCACCGCCGTTGTTCCATAAGGCAGCATTCTGGGTGCACTGTTGTTCCTACTACACACCTCGGATTAACCAACTACGGGTACTACTGTACTTGGCACATTCGCTAATGACCCGACCATCTTGCCAGTCAACAAATTGTCAGAAGCAACAGCAAAACATCTTCAAAGACACCTCAACTCTCTACAAGACTAATTACTTATGTGGAAAATTATAGTTAACGCCGACAAATTTGCACAAGTAACCTTCACCACCAGACGATTTAAATATCCACAATCCCGAATCAACGACACCTTAATCCCGATAAAAACTAAGGTAAAATATCTCGGCCTCCACCTCACTTGGAGTGCACATATCAAAGCAAAACGGAATCAGTTATATCTAAAACTCAAGAAAATGACTTGGTTACTTGGAAGATGCCCTCAATAGGATTCAACTCTGGGGCTGCGCTAAACCATCATACACTAAAATACCAGTGGTTCCAATCCATGATCCTCCGAGCGATAACGAACGTCCCCTGGTATATTTCCCATGACACCCTTCACACGACCTGAGAATCCCCAATGTAGCTAACGAAATTTATACCAAATTTCATCAAAATCAAAGATGTCATGTCCAACGACCCGGAAATTTTGTATAGAATGACTTAAAAGTATATTTTTGCTCGTACGTTGAGACTGAGAGGTTGTACAAGCACTAGTTCAATTATAACATAGCAAACGAATAACAAACGTGTACTCATAAAAGCTAAAATAAATCTGTCTATAGGAATAATCCTTGATCAGATGTGTGCTTTTTCCTTTAATACAACGCGTGTCCCAATACCATCGTCCTAACTCGGCCAAAAACAAAGCAAACGCATTGAAAAGAAGTACACCCTCTTGCTATCTAAACTTGAGTCCTAATAACTACCATCTATTCGAATACTCGACAATGATTTAAAAGTGCCTCAGAGCCAGTCTACGTCTATTTAGAAAAGTAATATCAAAAAGCTGAAGGCTGAAATTTGGAAAGGAAGAGTCGTATGTAAAAATAGACTTGTGTGTCGCATTTTTATTTAACTTCAATCTAGTGTTGCAAAAACAGTTTATTTAAATTTGATTTATTTACGTACAAATGTCATTTTGATAATCAAATAATAAAAAGGACTTGGTGATGTTCACCATATAATATTTGCCCGGCTTATGTTACTTATATATTTTGGTTTATTTGAACACTATTTTCTCACTGTCTTACCAGTCATTACTTATTACGTTTTTTGAACTTTGTACTGATTTTTGCGATTTTTTGTTGTTACTAATAAACCGACTCAATCTTGAGTCTAGGTAGCTATTGAACACCTGCAGGTTTAGTTTTACTGTGATATATAATCAAAGTAACTTCACTTCTTCAATTCAAGTTAATTTTGACAATACAGGAAATCTCGCCTCCTTCGACTCTATTATTAGATGAGGTATGCAAATAACCAAATATTTTCTAGAACTTTGAAATAGTCTGTGTCAAAAAGTGTCATAAATATGTCATAAAATAAAAATATCTAGTGTGAATAGCAGCACACACGTTAACACTGAAAAAGTTTTTTATCCCGTTAGTAAGAAAACCAAGCATTTGATCGTTTAAAATATATCCGAATTATACTTTAGAGGATCATCACAAATCAGTTCATCAACATGCGCTTGGCAGTTTTTATTTGTAGCTATGGGGGGCCGACGAAATCAAACCTGATTATGCAGATTTATTAAAGTGTTGTCATAAAATAAACAGCACCAATTCGTCATTATTATTAATGAACGCGCAAATCTTTCAATTAGCCATTAGGAACTCAATAGCATTGCGTTACTTTAACCGAATGTACATGTAACATGTCATTTTGGTCAATACAGTAAATTTACCTGATATTGTAGGTAATCGCTACTGGATGTCTCGATAGTCTATGAATTAGAAAATATTATTTCATATGCCTCGAAACAATATTACTAAACGTACCTTCTAGGAGGCAAGAATTGTACTGTCTATATACACCTCGATACACAGGCAAAACACCCTCTCTAGTTTTGAAGGTGAATTAAAAAAAATATTTACACATCCAAAACTGACAACATGAGAAGTTTTATCTCGTGTAATTTTTAAAATAATATCGACCAAGTGGTGTCTCTCATTGTTTAAACATTATTACAAACAACTTATAAAGTTTTTCATAACTCTTTCCACCATTTTTTGGGGTATACGACAAATTTTTATATAGATTGTCTCCTTTAGGGTTTTAAAGTTCCTTGGACGGTAGTTATAAACCTCGGCTTTGACATAACCCCACAAAAAAGTTGCAAGGGTTCAAATCTGAGAAGCGCGCGGGCCACAGAATATGGCCTCTCAGAAAGATCAAATTTGCATTGGTGTGTGAGCCGTAGCCCCGTTCTGCCGAAACCAAATATTTCTAGACCAAGCTCTTCAAGAGCTGGGACAAAAAATTTTAAACATTGCTCAAATATTGCGCAAAACTGACGGCTGTCGCCCGATATTCCTCTTCAAAAAAGTAAGGTTTGATTATCCCCATCCGTGCCGCTGTGCATCAACCCACAATGTAATCGGTTTTCGATTCGGAACTTCTTGGCGATGGGAAGTTCAGAACCGAGTACGGAACGACAGCAACTACAGACCCGTTTTAGCGAATGTAAGCTTCCACGACAAAAGCGCGCATCTTGCTTGTCCACTTAACAATTACGGCTGAAATTTTTATCAGAGAAACTTTCTATCTACCTACCGTCACAAGCGCCATCCCCGCTCTTTACGACCTCCACTCCTTTCACAATGCGCTTTTAAAACTAGAGAGAAATTTTTTCCCACCCTGTATACCATGCACGGTATAGACATTTTTCTATATTTTTATATTGCATGATCTGTTGTTTAACATGTGCTTTTAGTTGAGTATGTTTTAAAAAATCCATTTATTCAAAGAGAAAATCGTTAGTCAATATAAAAATCATATAATAGTGTAAGATCATAGCAGAAAACTACTACCATTGGTATTAGTATAACCTACTAATGGATTTACATTTAAAACACTCTACAGTGTATTTCAAAATTAAGGTACACAGCAATTATATTACGAGTTTTCAGACTTCATTATTAACTTTCGCACATCTTACTTATACAGAATACTCTTAGTACACACAATTAATATTCAATCAATACACCGATGCTAGCGGTTCTACCACATATTACAGCCTATCTAAAAGTCTTGAACTGTAATTTAACTCAAACCACTTGTCACGGCATTCCTAAAATAGTACTCTTTTAACCTGATTTTGAGCTTATGAGAAATTGAGAAGCGGTTTTTGTTCTGATCGAGGGTCAAAGTCTTAGGAAAACTCTTTAGCATAAATTTTTCGCATCTAAAATTCCATCGTGACAATTTTATCCATAATGGATTTTAAAAGTATCACTTCATTTACTGTCAATTTAACATTCAGACGTCGGTCAGCGTCAAAATCGCTTTCAGCTAGGCCACAATGTAGTTTGAGATGGCGATGGGCGCCCTGCGCGTTGCTGATCATCGACGTCTTCTTTTCCTTCTCTGAAGGCTTTGTTCCATCTAAATACTTGTGCGTTCAATACAACACCAATAACGCAAGCTTTTTTCGAGTTTAACGCGAAATTTTATCTTGGATTACTAATCAGTGTAATGCATTTTGATCCTGAGACGCGATGTTTAATTCACTTTGCAAGCAAATGCTCAAAAGCAAATGAGTAGGATCGTTTCGTTTACCTGACACCTCCCGCCAACCGTAAGGCTCAAAAACTCTACCCTTCAATATTTGGACCAGAACTAAATTAATATGGTAAGCAGGAATTATATTTAAATTATAAAAAAATTTACATGACTATAATTGTAAGCTAATAAATCCATAAATAAAATAAAACAAATGTCTAATTTTACCACTAAATTTAGCTTTCATAACTCCCAAACTTATTTTTCAAATTAATTTCAAAGTGAGTGTTGTGCAGCAAAAATATATTTGACAAAGGCTTTTCGAATCTTGAGTTACTGTGGCCGCAGTACACGACTTCATGCTGCAGTCATAAAATTATTTACAACAAATTTAAATTTGAATCATTTCCCTTAAAAGTAATTTTCGTAAAGAGACATTTATTTAGTAGATAGCGAAAGAAACACAGACGCAGTATATACCAAGAAATATTTCGCAGACCGGTAAGCCAAAAGCGAATAACGTTTTCTATATCGGTCTTTATATTTTACAAATAATTATTTAAATTTAAAGTAGTACTAAACCAAAAATAAATAGTATTAATCTTTTTAAAAATTTATATTTAATCAAAAAATATTAGTATAAAGTTTGCTATAGGTTATTTTTAAAAAAATGTTGATAGTTGTATCAAAATGTTGTTTCATAATTGTATAATTTCGATATCATCCCCTTATATGCATTTTAAAGATCCGGTTTGCTTTGCATATTGCTTTAGTATAAAAATGAGTGCACAGTAACTTCTGAATAAGGTATACAATTTTTTAAAGAAGGCTAAATAGGTTCGCTTATGCGTAATATAGTGACATGAGCACTTCTTATTATCAAATTTCGGATTTAGAATTAGAGGTAGGTCAAATAAAAGTATTCTAACAAAGAGTCCAAAACGTCCGGCTAAAAATAGTCCCCTCGTTTTTTTTGGTCTGTCTATCTGTCTTGAACACTAATAGTTGCTCCTAAGCTTCTAAAGTGACGTCAGCAAGTTAATACCGTTTAATTTACATACAGTTATAACCATGTCAAAAGAGTAATTTTAACGTGATCTAATTACAATAAGTGAACGTGTGTTATCTCTGTGTAGACACGACCTTAGCAGCACCACGTTATCAAAAATTCGCATGCTACGGATGGACACACTTTCTCAATAGATTTCAATTCTAAAGCTCATGTTACTCGCTTCGCAGAGAGCTAACAATGACCAAAATGTCAAATGGACAGTCGTTAACAAATATTTTTTATAAATCTTAAGCATTTTCGAAGCATTTAGGTTATACGTAAACAAATGCAACGTTCCCAAACCCAATTATGAGAAGCAGATCCAAAGATGCACTTCTTCTGGGTGTTTAACAATCCGCTGTATTAACCTGTTAGTTGATGTTGGCCAAACATGTATAGCCAAACAGAAATTTCCTCCGTAAAAATTACATTGCTCCTATCTCGGTCGATATTGTCCTTCGCCGAAGCAACTCGCTTCGTCACATGATTTTAACCTAACAAAGGTTTTTTCGCTGAACTACGGCATTTGATATTATGAGCACAAAAATGGGATCGGATAGCTACGTACGACACATCTACACCTTTATGTTTCAATTGTGCTGCTCCTCGAATCAATATTAAGCCCGGGTTCCGCGAAAATAAGTTTACTATCTGTTTTTTGACTTTAGAGGACACATTGCCTATCGAGCTACGTTCCGGCAAGCCATCGACCGTTTTTGCCTCCTTACATCGCTGCATCCACTTAC
This sequence comes from Sinelater perroti, assembly GCA_036346155.1. NCBI lineage: Eukaryota > Metazoa > Arthropoda > Insecta > Coleoptera > Elateridae > Sinelater > Sinelater perroti. The sequence goes on from JARFIY010000046.1 coordinate 32,219,265, forward strand.
TGACAAATGTTTTCGAGTTATTCATGTACCTGGTAGCCGTTGCATCATCTCTTTTTGAATCTTTCGGGTGGATACAAAAAAACACCGCCTCGTAGCGTGACGCGTACGAGGCACTCTTGGTGCAAGAATTCAATGCCAACTAAATCTTTTGTGACAAAGCATCGAAGACAAAGATTTCCTCTATCGACTCACAAAATAATTAAAGCGATTGTTCTGAGCATACTCTTACTTAACTGATTGTACCTATTGTATTTTTACCAGACCAAATGATAGTTCGAATTTTATTTGACTTTAAACAACTTGCGAAGTATATGATTCTGATTTAAAGGATTTATTTTATTTTGTGAAAACAGTATCTGTTTAAAAATACCCAAACAGGCTACTACTGTTAAAAAAAAGTGAAGGCTACATCATGTTAAAAAAAATTAACGATGTATTAAACGGTGAGCAGAGGGATGATTTAGAATTAGATCCAATACAATATGTGCATTTAAGTACGCACCTGTTACTTCTTGTGAGTTTGAACGTACGTTTTCAAGCTACAAACATTTGTTAAGCGATCGAAGACAATGGCTAACTATTGACAATTTAGAAAAATATGTAGTAAGTTTAAGAGTAGAAACATATAATAAAAATGTTGATTAATCATGTTTTCATGTTTATAAAATGTTCTTATACTTGCTCTTTCCATTAAAAAAGCGTGTATAACCTTTCTGTATAAGTATACAAATAATATAAGTGTCGTTATTGTAAAATATAAGTTTATTATTTAAAACACTTATTTTTTTCTGCATATTTTAGTGCATATATATATATATATATATATATATATATATATATATATATATATATATATATATATATATACTGTTTTATAGTGCACATTTACGTGCATACCTTATATCTGTGCTGCGCATATATTCCAAGCTCTAGTTATCACTAATAAACAAATATTGTAGCAGTAGGTCTACTAGTAAATCAAATGAGATCTTAATGCACTGTAAAAATTGTTTGGCTAATTAGGTCATGTCACAATTATAGGGAGTGAGAGTAAGAGTAAAAAAACGTTCCTCGAAAATACGCGTTTCTTTCTCTCTCGTGATTTTCCATTTCCTCATACAAATACATTTAACATAAGCTACCTTTAAAAATTATCCATATTGCTTTCTTTGCCATGTAATTTCATATCTAGTTATCACAAATTTATAATTTTACATAAACTAAATTAGAACAAAGGCATTACTATAACCGATAACATTGTTATTAATTGTTTAAAAATAAATACGAAAACGATTATTAAAGAAATTAGACTCAAACATTCGTTAATAACATGGCTTTTAAAAACTGTAAACGTGGTACGCTATTTATTACACAAAATATTTCAGCTAAATGTATTAAATTTGTACCTATAAGCACATATGCGGTTAATCGCTCAATGTGACTAATATTGATTTCCACATTGCAACATACATATCTAGAAGTAAATATTAGTTTTAAAATAGTTTTATTTATTTACTTATTTGTTTTTGGTTTATTTGTAATAAAATATGTAAGTTAAGAGTGTGTTGCTTGTATCAAGTTTATTTAAAATATTTAAGAAATTTGAGTATACTAAAATTATTATCTTTTTATTTAACCAATTTTTTGTAATTCATATATTTAAATATTCCATGAAATGTAATCCGAGTATTAAAAATCGTGTAATAAAATTGATCACCAGGGATAAGTATACTACCATATAAAAATTATTTATTAAATTTTCACAAACTTTTTCATTTGGAATACTACAACGCATGTTGTGTATTTGGTGGAATCAGCTTGGTGTTGTGTATTATGAGTTACTCAAACTGAACTAAAGCATTACTGGCGATCTTTATCAAACACAATTGATGAGGTTGAGCCGAACACTGAAGGAAAAACGCGATCACTACTACTCCAGACCCGACAAAATTATTCTTCTGCATGATAATCCTCGTCCACATGTTGCAGCGCCGGTCAAAACCTACTTGGAAACACTCAGTTCGGAAATTCTACCCCACCCGCCGTATTCACATACATTGTCCCTTCCGATTATCACTTATTCCGATCAATGGCACATAGCCTGTCTGGGCTGCACTTCACATCATATGAAGATACCAAAAATTGGGTCAATTCGTACATGGCCTCAAAAGATGAAGCGTTCTTCCGACGCGGTATCCGTATGCTGCCAGAAAGATGGGAATAAGTAGGGGCTGGCGATGGACAATACTTTGAATAAAACATAAGGTTCCGTTCTTTCACAGTAAATGTCCAATTCTTGATAAAAAACGGCGGAGATTTATTTGTACTCCCTTTAATTATTCAAAATTCATAAAACACAGCCTAAAATGACTAGTCAAAGGATATATATACTTACTTACTTACTTAATCCTTATGCCCTTTTTACCGTTAGGTGTAAGGCAGGTGGGAGAAGAGTTTGTTATGTTGCTGTATACTTTTCTTTCCATAGTTTTCTGTCCTGGGCTACTTGTTTTATACATTCCCAGTTTATTCCCTTGTTTGCTGCTGCCTCTCTTATTCCTTCTTCCCAGGTTTTCCTTGGCCTTCCTCTTTGATTTTTACCCGCACTCGCGATTCATACACTCTTTTCACTAATCTGTTTTTTGGCATACGACACACATGACCAAACCACCTTAATTTGCCTTCTTCTATTTTTTCCATTATAGGTTTTATCTTTAAGTCTTGTCTGTACGTTTCATTTCGGATTTTATCTCTTTTCGTTTTATTTTGTATCCTTCTTAGGAACCTCATCTCCATTGCATTTAGTCTTATTTTATGTTTTTCTGTCAAAGGCCACGATTCACTACTATACATTATTGACGGTCTCACCACTTTTTTCACTACTTCTGTTTTTATTTTTCTTGGTACTTCTTTCTTTCCTAAAAAGTTCGTTTTCAGAGTATTGTAGATTCTCCCAGTTTTCTCCATTCTATCATTAATTTCGTTATCTATTTTGCCGTTGTTCTTGATTATTGATCCTAGATATCTAAAACTTTCTACCTGTTCAATTTGTTTTTTTTGTATTTTTATTTTGTGTGTTATATTCTCTCTGGCCACTACCATACTTTTAGTTTTCGCTATGTTTATTTTCATGTTTATTTTCCGCAGCTCTGTTTCTAACACCTCTAGGTTGTATTGTAGATTCTCTTCTGTGTCGGCTATTATCGTCATATCGTCAGCGAACATGAGTTCGTTTATTTCTGTTTGTTCCATTTGCCAGTATCCCAATTTTATCTTCTTCATCTTTTCTTTGCATTTTCATCGCCTCGTCTAGCACTATTGAGAACAGCAAGGGGCTTAGCACGCATCCCTGCTTTACTCCTATTTCTGTTACGAACTCTCGTGACTCTTCATTGTTAGTCCTTACTACGTTTTTATTACTTCTGTACATTGCTTTTACTATTTCTATCGTTCTTTCCTCTATTCCTCTTTTTCTAGTGCTTTCCATATTTGTTCTCTTTGTATTCTGTCAAAAGCTTTTCTAAATCTATAAAGCACATATGTATTTCCTTCCTTTTTAATAAATTTTTCGCTAATTTGTCTAATTATGAATATTAAATCTTGTGTGCTTCTCCTCTTCCCAAAAACCACATTAAGTCTCTTCTATTGTATTTTCTATTCTGTCTCTTATTCTTTTCTCAATTATTCTGGCAGTATTTTCGGGGACACTTATTAACGTAATTCCTCTATAATTACCACATTCTCTTTTGTCACCTTTCTTATGTATGGGGAGTATGATTCCTATATTCCAATCCTTTGGTATTATCACTGTCTTCCTTATTTCATTTAGCAATTCTGTAAATTTATTTGTTCCTTCACTTTCCATAAACTTTATCATTTCCGGTGTTGTTTTGTCTCTTCCTGCTGCTTTTCCTAACTTAATTTTCTTTATGGCCTCCCTAACTTCCTTGTCTTGTATTTCTTCGATTTCCTCTCTTTCGTCTAGTTCTTTCTTTTCATCTGTTGTACTGTTTTCTGCTTTTGTTAGTTCTTCGAAATGTTCTTTCCATCTTTCCATTATTTGATCTTCTTCTGTTATTATTTTTCCGTCCTTTCCCTTTATGTTCATCATATTATATTCCTTTTTCTTCCTAAGTTGTTTTAAGGTTCCGTAAAATAGTTTTTGGTTCTCCCGGAAGTTTTCTGTCATCTTTTCTCCAAATTTTATCCATGATTCTTCTTTTGCTTTTCTCACCGCCGCTTTCGTTTCTGTTCTTGTTTCTTTATATTTTTCGTAGTCATCTGTTTTTTTGTACTTAAGTATCTCTTCCATGCCTGCTTTTTCTCTTTGATCTTTGCTTTTATATCTTCGTTCCACCATGCTGTTTTCTTCATATTTTTATTAGCTATTTTCTTTGTCTTCTCTCTCGCAGCATTTAGTATGGTACCTTTAAATCTTTCCCACTTTTCTTCTACCCCTTTTGTATTATCTTTTGCTCTAAATTTTTGGTTAGAATTTCCTATATCTTTTTGGTTCTCTGTTTCTTTTAGTTTATATGTTTTATAGTTTCCACTGATTTCTTTCTCCTCTTATCTTCTTTTCTTCTTTTTATTCTTTAGGTCCATTTTACCAAGTAGTGGTCGCTTCCTATCTCTGCTTGTCTTGTTACTTTGACGTCTTGTGCCTTTTCCATTTTGGTTTACTTATTAAGAAATAGTCAATAATTGACTTCTCGTTCCTGCTTTCTACTACTCTTGTGAATTTGTGTATATCCTTGTTTGAATTTTGTGTTTGCGATCACTAAATTGTTTTCTGTGCTGATTTCTATGATTCTGTCCCCGTTATTATTTCTGGTCGTTTCTCCTTCTTTCCTAAGTATTTTCTATACCTGTATTCTGTTTTCCTACTCGTCTATTTAAGTCTCCCATAACAATTACATTTTCTCCTCCATTATCTATTTCTCTTTGTACTTCCTCAAAGAACTTATCTTTATCTTCTTTTCTAGCATCTTCGTTTTCTCCGTATGCTATTATCACACTCCATATTTTTTCTCCTATTAGCTTCATTTCTAATCTTAAAATCCGTTCATTTATATATTCTTCCTTTATAATGTCTTTTAGCATGTCTGGATTTATTATTAATCCTAACCCACATCTTGCGCCTTCCGTTTCCTTCACTCCTGACCAAAATAGCCAGTATCCTTTATGGATTTGTTTCATACCTTTTCCTTTCTTCTTGGTTTCTGTTACTCCTAGGATTTTCACTTGATGTTCTATCATTTCTTCTACTAAATCTTCTTCTTTGTCTTTAATTCCGCTCACATTCCATGTTCCTATTCTCAACTTTTCCTGTTGCATTTTGCTTATTTTCCTCTTATCCTTTTCTTTCTCTTTACATTTGTCTATTCCTACGCTCTTCATTTTGTTGTTCATCTTATATTGTTTATCGTCGTCCATCCCCATCGCATATTTCTTTATAAGTTCGGTCTGCTTCTTTTTTGTTATCAGTTTTTTGATTTCGCTATAACCCCTTTTTCCTCATCATCCCAGACGTATTCCACTCCTTCTATGATGATTTTCTTATAACCGATTTTCGTTGTTCTACCTTTAGTTCTCTCTTCTTTTGCAATTTTTCTTATTTCGGCCTGTATTCCTCTCTCTTTTGGCGTCATATCATTGTCTATGTATACGGTGGATCCTCTCAGTTTATATTTATTTTTCATGACCTTCTGTTTATTATCCCAGTCTTTCATTTCAACCAGACTTGTAGTTGTACCTTTATTTCCTTGCAGTGTTACTACATTCTTTACTTCTACTTCTACTCCCAATTTTTCTGCGAGGAATTGTTTTGTTTCTTCTTCTTTTCGATTTTCTACTAATTTTACACCCTTGATTATCAACCTACACTTTCGTTTTCTTTTCTATTTTTCAAACTTATCTTCCAGTTGTTCAATTCTTTTTGGAGTTGTTTTTCTCCGATTCCCATTTTATCTCCCGTTTTGCCATTTCCTCTCGTAGTTTCTGATTTTCTTCTGTACTTTTCTTAATTTCATTCTCATAATTTTAATCATGTCTTTAATTTCTTTTAGATCTCCATTTTTCTTTCACTTACTTTTATTTTTCTGTTTTTAATGTTGGTGATCTAATTACTATTTTACTTTTCTTAAAGATCTCTTCTTTTTCTTCGCTACTGTTTAGATCTCTATCTCTTTTATAATCCCCTTTTTGTCAATATTTTATCTGAATTTAGATTACGTTTGGTAAATAAACTTTCCGTATCGTCCGGGTCGCGTTATCTCCCGTCCGCCGGCCGCGCAAGGCAGGGAACGTTTGGCCTTCGGGTTAAAAACTCTCTTCGTTTGTATTCTTGATTGTTCCTATTTACACTGCCCTATAATCGCTCCTTATTTATAATTATCTGCTCACTCTTATTAAATTGCTAATAATGTTCACTTTCAGATTCAGTTAGCTACACTTCACGAAAAAGTCGGTGTTACAAAGCCCGTATTCGAGTATTTTATCGCCACCAGCCAATTTCGCGTCTATCCGCTTTCGCTCCACAAATTCAACCTGAAATTTATACTGTAGAGATGTAGCAGCAAACGTATGGTGGTTACTTAAGATCTTTAGCCATCATATACGAACAGCCAACAGTTTCTATTTCTCTGAAGATTCTTCTCGATTTGCTTGCAAATTTTCTAATGCGATTAGATTGACGTGACCAGTACGATTGCAATCCAGGTCCAAATAAGGAAATATTTGAAGCATCGCTGTTAGTATTGCCATGCTTCATTCTCTTCTTGATCTTTGCTGCCATAGAAATACCACATCCCGGAATATTTATATATTTGCCATCGATATTGCATAGTACATATTTTGTGTAATTATAACGCTTCTTAGACGAATTTGTAACAGCGTACGGTCCCTGCCTAATGCAGGAACCAAAAGAACGACCAGGATATATATAAAGATTGCAAAAGGCAAATAAAAACAATTAGCAATTTAAATAATAACAAATCCGACAAAAAAAAATTAGATCAAATGGACGTTCTATAATCTTAAAGGAACAAGAAAATTAAACTCGCTTGGACTTTTAAAATCAAACAACAGAAAAAATGTGTTGTGATGAAAATGACACCCAGACGACACGTATCGATTTTGATACTTAGCACACCATATTATTCATTTTCAATTTTCATTTTTATGATTTAGAATGCGCCGTCAAAATATCTGTACTGCATGGTATTTGCTTGCGTTTCCGTTGCTTTTGATTGCATCTAAAATTTCTATTTGCAATTGCTAATGGCGTTTTCAAACTATCTTTGTCACTTTTGCTTCATTCTTCGCCATTCATTGCCACAATGTCTGCAGGCTTCTGCATCTATATTTTCTGACATCATTGCTAGCTCACAACTGACACGCAATTGTTACCATTAATTTTAGGGGTGCAATTGTCTCTTTGCTTGTTTTGATAGCTTACATCAAGAAGCTATTATAAAAGTCCAGCTGCCTCTAGGAGGTAAATATTTTATCTTCATTGTTCTTATGGTATTAGTAGCTTTCATCTGTCGGTTTACTATAATACAACTAGCATAAACTAAATTTTAAATTAAGCATAAAATTCATTAACAACTTTATACCTCTACCTTTGCAAAAAAATTATGTAGAGCCACGTATCAAATAAACTAATAAAATAAAACAATTTAAGCAACAGAAAAGTAAATAAATGATTACATGGAGTAATAAAATTATTAGATTATTAAACTCAAACCCATAAAGAAAATAAGCTAAATAATTATAAATATTACCAAAGTAAACTCATCAAATGTATTACAGAATCAAACCCATCATTACAAATTGCAATAAAAAAGTAACTTTCATATAATAAAAGAAAAATAAAACTAAACAAAGAAAAATGGAAAACATCTGGGAAACAAAAGTTTCTCCATTATGCTGCCAGCTTTGAGATGACTGTTATGAACATATTTTTAAGATCATGCCGATTAATTGACGAAACGTGGGTTTAAATTCGCTTAAAGTATTATTATATCACTTTCCTATTTCCACTATGCTATGTTGTGTTGATATTTCTCTAAACTACCTGACTAGATAATAATCCTGAGTTCACAAATGAAGAACCAATAACACGGTTCTTTACGAAGTTTTTTATAACCCTGCCTGATGTTAATAAAGAACAACGGTAATGGTGTTTCAGTCTCTAATACGAGGTGCGTTTAAGTGCTAAGGTGTAAAAAAAAATTTTCAGCAGCTAGTAGACAGATTCGGTTAATTTTAAAAAACGCGGTAAATATTTCTGAATTTGTAATACAGATGGGCAGCACCATACAATGTACACAGCTCGAATTAGCACCATTGCAGTGAGTGTTGTTTTGTATACTTCAAATGGAGTTGTTTAGTGTAATCATCTGATTTCTCCTCTTCCGTAGTGAAACGCCCATGTAAATTCATCGACAATTGAGTGAGACATGCGGCGAAGAAGTTATGAATGTTAAAAATGTGCTTTCGTGAGTGCGAAAGTGTGACAATAAACTGAAGCAGCCTCAACCACAAACCAGCCGGACCGAAATCTTGATTGCGCGAGTGGAGCAAGTTGTTCCAAGGGCGTCTATTAAATATGCGTGATATCGTCTCTAAACTTGGTATTTATTGTAAGATCTGTGAAGTTTGTTTTGTATGATGACTTGAAAACGCGAAAAGTTTCTTCAAGGTGTGTTCTATGAATGCTGACCACCGAACACAAAAGTGCGCGAGTGGCATTGTGTCAGCACATGTTGACACGTGATGACCCCATAAATTTCCGTCCATGAAAGAGACTCTCCGCGGCCGCTCATTTTCCAATCGAGACGCTGTCGCATCAGCGATTTTCCAGTAGGCAAAGTACACTCCTACAGAAGTGTTCTCAACAGGCATGAAATCATGTCGACGACGTTGTGAAAAATGTGTACGTCTAGTCGGAGATTGCGTTGAGAAGTAACAAAAGTTTCAATTTTGTAGGGTAAGTACTTTTCTGTGGAAAAACATCCTCATCGCGCTCGAGGTTTGGGAGGGCTTGGCTGATATTCACACGCGATTGACGGTCTGCAGACACTTACTGATGGATTGTGTTTGGTGCTCATTTCTAAACCCCCCTTGTTCCTATTCCCATCTCTACCTGTAACCTTGATTGTACGCTAACCCATCCTAGTCACAACTAAATGAGATTTTTACCGCCGCCCGGTATTCCGATTCAAACCCTCGTGAGCGACGGAGTCGCCAGCCAGCTGACCAGGTGCTCTATTGCGCTGTGCTTGCACGCTGTCGCTGCCTTTTGTACGTTCCGCCCCGTCCGTGGTGCCCTAGTACAACTGGCCAAGGAAAACCCATCCCCGGGTTGAAGCTGCCAAGGAAGACCACGCCAACGTCCGCCGTCTAGGCTACCAGAGACCGTTACGTGTGGTAAGTCTCGTTTTAGTTGTTCCGTCGTGCATTTGTTCCCAACAGCACCCTTTTCCCGCAGTCTGGAGAGTGCACAACTGACCTGCCGCCCACCATATTTGAAGTTATTTAATCATAGTTGTTTTTTCTCAATTTCTTTGTTTTGTGTAATTTATTGTTACTTTGTGATTAATTTCGTTTTGCCCAATATACAGTTTACACAGCTCTGTTTTGTTTTATTTCCTGTTTTGTTTATCGAGTTACTTTAACTGTGCTTAATTATCAAACAGATTGTTTCCACTTTTATAGGAACATCTTCAAATCTGTCACCAAAATTTGCTGTAAAAACCGTCTATTGATGCCCAAATGCGTAGCCTGTCGTCTGGTTGAAGTTTGAGGGTTCTCTTGGACATCTGCAACCACAGCAGCGATATTGTCAGCCGAACAACTGCTCCGACACCGGCCACGTCTGCCACTGCCTCGTATTTATCCAGTTTCCTTGAGGTAACCGGCTAGACGCCGCAGCGTTTATTTAGTTGCTGCCACATAACCAGGGAATCGACGACGAAATTCACGTTGAGCCAAAACCACCAACCGATTATTTGTAAAGATTGACACAAATATTCTGCGTTCTTGAAGAGTATACTGATTTGTGATTTGTCTACGTGTATTCTGCTTCTGTATGCTTCACAAATGTTAAAGTGGCGATGGCACGAGAAGCCATTCGCAAAAATTAGAGCATCTTCTGCGCCACCTATTATTTATAACATTTCAGATTTTGCCTGTAACTGTTTAGTTCGCTTTTTATATTATTTACTGAGATGGTAAGATAAAATTGTTTTAACACTACTAGTTAAACTTGTTGAGTGTTTCTTTAACAGGTGTGATAGGTTATATTTTTCACATTTGTATTATTAATAAATTGTTTACTATATTGTTTGCATTACTTTTATTAGTGCATTGCTCATGATCCGCAACATTTTTGAAATTGTTTATCATTTGTAAATAGTCAATGGTTTTTTGTACAAAGACTGAGGGCGGTTTTTGTATCTTTTCTTATTTTTCCGTAGTGACGTCGTCTTGGTTATTATTATCAGACATGTATATTTCAATTTCAAATTGGTAAACTGCTTTTTTTCACATTCATGTAAAATTAAAGCAGGCGTCTTTTAGTTTCTGGTTTTTTTCTTTTATGTTCAGTTTAAGGAATTTCTTTACTTTGTGCTGCATAGATCGTTTTTAATACAATAAACGTAACTGTCGTCGCTATCAAAACTGTATTATTAGAAAATGTTGTTCTAAATTATACCCTATACATAATAAAAGACAATTTGAATAAAAATGTTTCTGTTCTTTCAGTTCAGTCTAATAATGAAACTGCATATTACGTCCATTATAATAAATAAGAAGATCGTATTAAAAGCGAGAGCGGTGCTTAAAAACCTCAAAGATAAGAAATAATTGAATTTTTATTTCAACATTAAATAACATTGTATTGCACTAAACAAAGGTGAAACAGTTTTACTACATGTAAAGTACCAAATTACATAAAACAAACTTCACAAAGATTAAAACCTAAGCTATAGGAAGGCACTGTTTAATAATGAAACTACCGGATTAAGTTTAAATTATATAAACATGACACTGTTAGATAAGTGGGAGTTACAGTACTTTAAACTGTAACTCCCTAGAATAGTTCATTTTTACAAACGTCGAGACTTCCACCTACCTGAAATAAAGACTCAAGATACCAAAAAAAAATCTTGTTTAAAAATTAAATAGAATAGTCTAGATTATACATATAACTTTTCAATCATCTTTTATAATTTCAAATTGTCCAGTAAAAATTTTTGTTTTACTAAATGTCTTTGGTTTATACTGATCTTCCTTTTAACTGTTTTTTTTTGTATTTTTTTCATGGTATCCCCAATCTTTTTTTCAACGAAAATCGTTAATTTTTATTCTATAAAAAATAGTTTCATTTTTACATTAAAAATTAGTACCTAACAGAGAAAATTTTAAGTCATAAATACGTATGGATATATTTGAACAATTAAAACGCCATAATCACAATACTTCCAAATATTTTTAAACAAACTTGAAAATACATTCGGAAAAAAAGTTTAGTTTAGAATTAAATCGTCGTTCAATTCACATTTCATTTATCATAGAAGCTGAACACTGAATGGCAAAATAGCGAAAATTGGTTTAAAAAACAAGTGTAGCAGAATTTAGAAAACGCCCCAAAGACCATTTTAAACAGCAGGATGCCGTAATCGAGAAAATACCAAAACTAAATACATTTTCTCACGTAGTGTGTTTCAATCACAATCGTCGTCATCCTTCGACTTTAATGACTTCAAGCCCAAAAATGTACAACTGTACGAGGCTGCGAGCTCACAGAGGTCTAAAAATACTCTCAAAAGGGTAGACCCGATTATATCACTCGATAACCCGGTATTGTGGTGCATAAAGTTAGTGGCTTACAATTACATTCAACAAAACGGTGACTCTGACTTTAAAAAATCTGAGACAGTATGCCACTCAAAAAATATTTTGTTTTATTATAAAAAGTTAATAAATGGGGAACGCTAAAAGCCAAATTGGTTGGTTCAGTTATAATCAGCTCGGCGAGTATTATGTACGCCGTGCAAGCTATGGAGAAACGACGTTCCTAGCACCTAAGGGATTTGGTGATTGAAAAAATAACCATATAATAAACAAAAATGACAACAACGTTAAACACAGCGAGCGCATTTCAAAATGTATTAGTAAAAGTTGAGTTTCACAAAGATGGGATTGCAAAATAGCAGAACAGAACACGGAAGAAGTTTCGTTTTGGCGAAATGTCCTCTTAAGAGTTGTTAAAATTGTGTTTAGTGTACTACAAATTCATGGCCATAATAAAATATTAGATTCTGTAAGAAACGGTTACTTTCTTGGCTGTACAGAAGTGATTTCAAAATTAGGCTAAATATGTAGCAAAATTTGGAAATAAAGGAAGAGGTGTTCCCTCATACTTATCAAGTATAACTGTCAACGAATTTATTATGTAGTTAGTGGACCAAGTTAAGACAGAGATTGTCCAAGAGATTATAAATGCCAAATATTATTCTACAATTGTGGCCTCCGAGTTAAACACCAGATGTGTTGCATACAAGCCAACTAGCGTTTGTGGTATAGCTATATGCAATTCTGTTAAACAATTTTTTGCGTTTATTCCTAACTGTAGACATAAAAGTAAAGAGATGACAATTACTGTAATGTCGACCATAGATTTTGTAGGTATTAATCTAAATAACTGTAGAAGATAAAGGTACGATAATGTGAGCAACAGTGTGGGTGCTACAAAGGTCCTCGTGCTAAAATAAAATAAGTAAATCCTCTGGCTAGTTGAACAGGGACACCCTTTACAACTAGTTCGTCTACAGCTGCAAAGAGGAACAACAACTTCGTTGAATTTTTTCTTTAAAATAACAAATCTATAAATTTTATAATTCTTTGGGCAAAACATCAAAGATCCTGCAATCTCATCTTAGAAAAGACTCCTTATCTTTAAAAACTTTATCGGCAACGCGATAGAGTGTCTGTGCTGATTATTCAAAAGGACACAAAGGCAAAACTTAAAAGTTTTTAAATAATATTATTGGTATATTTCTAAAATAATGTTCCTGTAAAGTCTCGAGAAATAAGTAAAAGGTTTCAAAGAGAAAATACAAGCACAACAAAGGTCATTGTTCTATCCAGTACTTCAGAAGCTTTTATCAACATTCTTTGAAACGACGGTGAGTTTTCAAGGCTAGGAAACAAAGAAAAATGTATGTGTGAAACTTACATATACAAAATTGATATTACAAGACAGAGAAAACCAGAAGTTCCTTTTAGTAAAAACAAAAATGAAAATTACGAGTTTTCTGGACGTCAAACTTTTACGATAAAAACATATGATACCGCAATTGATTCTCTAAATCAAAAAAAAAAACTCCCAAAAAAATAATTTATACATAAGAATTTTGGAGTTCTATGGAAAATTATTCAAATAAAAAATGATAAAATATGGCAGATGGCAAATCAGCTATTGGAAAAGTATGCTTCTGATTTAGATAAAAGATTGCCAATGGAATATGTGCATTTAGCAGCACCTTTAAAATAAATAAAAGTACTAACAAAGAAGATAAGAATACCAAATCAATTACACAATTAGAACCAAAAGATCCCTAGCATTATCATGGGACCTAGAGTCTACTTTTCCCAATACTGCCATCGTTCTAAAAAGATTTTTAATTATGGCAGTTACTAACTACATCGAACGATCCTTGTTAGCTCTTAAGACAATAAAAAAATTTTTGAGATCAAGGTTAAAACAAAAAAAATAACGGACATTGAAGTTTTATTTAATGGAAGTGAGTTTCTACCGAGACTTTCTTTTGGTAACATAGTCCAGAGGTTTACCAATTCTAGAACCATGAAAAGATTCAGTTCGGTCCGTGCATTGTAACATAGTGGACGTGTACGAGACAATTTTACCTGCGATATCGCCGTGCCCGAGCCGCAGCCTTAAGGTCAGGCGTATTTATTAATTTAATAATTTAATATTCAGTCACAATTACAACAGAAATTATAAATATAAATATAAAATTATAAAAAGCCTTTATGGCTTTTTCACTTTTACTAGAAGGAATGCAACCCCCATACATGGCACCCCAAATGGTTCAGCAATGGCCTGACCAAAACCAAATTTACGGCACTCAGTGTCAACAGATGTCAGGCTAACTACTTGTCACAACTACAACAATTAGTTCAGTCTCAAATCCACCAACAAACCCATTACACCCAACAACCTCCAGCAATTCCCCTATAATTAGACACAACTAACTGAAAAATAATCACATATAAACGAGGCAGAAATACTCAAAATGAAACAGAACATAAATCCAAACAATAAAAGAAAGATAATTACTGGCTAAGTTCATCAAACTAATATTCAACCCTATCAGAAGAAAACATAAAAGACCAACAAGAAGATAACAACCATGAAGTAACTCCAAAGCCTCAACCAATTTTTATAAGTGGAGTCAAGGTTATGGCACCTCTGGTGCAACTATTATAATTCGTAGCTAAACAACAATACGATGTTAAAGCCCTCGCAAATGACCAGATAAAAGTGCATCCCAAAACAGCCGATTATTATGGAAAAATTAGAAAAGCCTTGATTGAAAAAATAACTGAATTTCACACCTACAAGCTGAAAGAAGAAAGAAATTTTAAGGTGGTCTTAAAATACTTGCACTATTCTATCAATACCGACGAAATTAAAAGAGAGATTGAAAAATTAGGTCACATAGTTACAAATGTATGGAATATTAAACAATACAAAACCAAAACAGCACTGCCAATGTTCCTCGTTGAACTGAAACCCGCCTCTAATAATAAAGATATTTATAATGTGGAGTACCTTCAACAATGCAAAATTAAATTTGAACCACCAAAGTACAAACAAAAATCTTTCAATGTGCTTGATGCCAAAGATATGGGCATACCAAAAATTTTTGTATTCTAAAACTACGATGCGTCAAATGCGCAGGAAATCACACTACTAATGAATGTTCACGAAAAATAAAATCCCGCAAAGTCCTATGTGTTTTATGTGGAAGAAACCATCCTGCAAATTACAAAGGATGCATGATCTACAAGGAATTTCAGAAAAAGCAATTTCCATCACTTTGACCGAAATTGTACACCCCTCCTGCACAAATAAAAACTTATCAACAAACTCAATCAGAACTTTGGTATTTATTAATAACCAAAATACAAAACCAACAATCTCATGGTACTAACAACTCTATACAAATACCAAATCAAATTAAACTTTCCCAGCAACCCAATGATTTACTCAAACTAAAAAATATGATGAATGGCTTATTTGAGCAAATTGGCATCATGTTAAACCTTCTAACTACCGTGCTAACCAAACTCAACTAATGAACTATTTACAAGTCGCTTTATGGAATGCTAATGGGCCCTCACAACATGCAGAAGAACTAAAAGCATTAATTTACAACTTGAAATATCTGTCCACTGGAGAACCCACGTACTGGCCAACAGACAGAAACAAAATACCCGATTTGGTGGATTTATGTATTACAAAAGGCATCCCTCACGGTTTCGCTACAATAAAATCATGTTTTAATCTATCTTTTGACCACTCTCCATTTTTAATCACTTTATCCGCAAAGTACTAAGTTCAATTAAACAACCGAGGATAAGTAATAAACGAACAAACTGGGACGAATTTAGACAAATCATTGACGAAAACTTACCATTGAGTGTTTTTTTAAAAACAGAAAAAAATATTGAATCAGCTGTCAAACTTTTTGATGATTTAGTGCAACAAGCAGACTGGAACTCTACGCCTGAATTAGCTGAATCCAATCTAACCTGTAATTGCCCTCCATTAATTTAACAAAGAATTCTGGAAAAGGGAATGCTTAGAAAACAATGGCAAAGACTGCGAACTCCCGAAAGTAAAAGATTATTTAATGCATCAGCCCAGCAATTAAAAGACCTCCTCAACAACAACAAAAACAAATGCATTCAGACCTTTCTGAGTGAGCTTACACCTTCTGAAGATACTCACTATTTGCTGTGGAGAGGGACTAAAAAGTTCAAACATGTTATAAAACTTAACCACCAATTAGGACACGCCAAGGAACATGGGCTAGAAGCAATGAAGGAAAAACAAGAGTCTTTGCAGAGCATCATTCAGAAGTGTTTCAACTACATCCATCAGAAAACAAACCTGAAGAAGAAGAAGAACTCATACAGCTACTTCAGATACCCTATCAACTTGAGTCTCCAGTCCCACGCATCAAAAGTTCAAAATGTCATCAAAACTCTACACTCTAAGAAAGCACCTGGGTATGACCTGATTATTGGCCAAATCCTTAAACAATTGCCTCACAAGGGAATAAAATATCTCACGCAATTATTTAATGCATTCTTACGCATTGGGTACTTTCCCAACCAGTGAAAGGTAGTGCAGAATGTTTTAATTCCAAAATCAGGAAAACCTCCTAATGAATCTACATGAATCTACAATAAATCTTACAGTCCGATAAGCCTACTACCGATAACGGCTAAAGTTCTTGAAAAAATCTTATAAACAAGATTATCCACGATCCTCGAGCAAAATGAAACTATACCCAACCATCAGTTCGATTTTAGACCGATGCATTCCATAATAGAGTCCATCGATGGTTGGAAAAAATCAACGAAAACAAACAATACTGCTCTGCAGCGTTTATTGATGTCACACAAGCGTTTGGCAAGGAGTGGCACGTTGGACTGTTAATCAAGTTACGATCGATACTTTCCTTGAATTACTTCCTTGTACTTAAATCTTACCTGCAAAACCTAGTTAAAGTTGGCATTGAGCTCAGTGAACTGTATGAAATAAATGCCGGGGTACCCCAAGGTAGTGTACTTAGTCCCCTGCTGTACCTGTTATACACGGCCGACATTCAACCTGCACCAGAAGTCCTAAGAGCAACGTTTGCAGATGATACCACTGTCTAAGCTGCCGATAATAATCCTGATACCGCCACACAAACTCTGCAAACCACTCTAAAGTCAATATACTCGTGGTTAAAAAGATGGAGAATAAAAGTCAATAAGACCAAATCAGTACAAATAACGTTCACCACACGACAAGAAACTTCCCTTCCTGTTTACCTGAATCACACACAACTGCCACAGTATGAAGAAGTGAAAAGAACTACATCTATATAGGAGACTTACCTGGCGTAAACACCTATTCACAAAGAGGAAACAATTAGGTTTGACTTTCACCAAAATGTATTGGTTATTTGGGCGTAACTCAAAACTTTCCGTCAACAACAAACTTCTTGTCTATAAAGCTATAATTAAGCCGATTTGGTCTTATGGAATCTAACTCTGGGGCACCGCTTCCAATTCCAACGTAGAAATTCTCGAATGCTTTCAATCCAAGGTGCTTCGTATGATTGTGGATGCACCGTGGTACGCACCAAATGCTGTTATTCGAGGTGCTCTTCAAATACCAACGATCAAGGAAGAATAGGAAATTTCAGCAAAAAATATCGAACCAGACTTAGCGTCCACCCAAACTATTTGGCAACAAACCTCATGAACCAGCCAAGAAACAATAAGAAACTTTTACGATACCTGCCCAAGGAATTACCAAATAGATAATGATTTTAGATAAGTCATTTTAATTTTAGATTTAAGGTTTAGTTTTTAAATACGATATTCTAAGGTCCATACTAGCTCTAGAAAACCTACTCATTATAAGAATATGGCAACTGTGTACTTTTCGACATGTTGTACAGTTTGTCACATAATGTATATATTGTACAGATTGCAAATAAAATGGAATACTATATAAAAAAAATAAAAAGATTTTTTAAATAAAAGTTTTTTAGATAAAACGGACGTTTTTATTTTTCCTAGTTGAGATTGTGCCCAAAAGCGACAAAGAGAAAGCTGCCTTATTTGCGAAGCACTTATCAAAAGTATTTACTCCTCACAACAACGATCAAGTTCCAGAGGTAGAGCAAGAACTAGCCTTACCTATTCCTACACATGAACACCTAAAGCTCTTTACTCAAAAAGAAATTAAGAACGAAATTCTAAAACTAAACGAAAAAAAGGCACCAGGTATTGACTTAATCACAGCCAAGATGATTAAAGAACTTCCACGGAAAGGACTAGTTAAACTAATGTATATATTCAACTCTATATTAAGACTAGACTACTGGCCCAAATATTTGAAAACTGCCTAGATAATAATGATACCGAAACCCGGAAAAATCCGACGGACGTTACATCATACCGTCCTATTAGCCTATTGCCAATTCTATCAAAGCTCCTCGAAAAGCTTATACTTAAAAGAATCGAACAAGACTTAAATCCAGATGACTGAATTCCAGACCGTCAATTCGGGTTTAGACATGCCCACTCCACAGTACAAGAATGTCATAGGTTAGTGCACAAAATCAGTCAGGCTATGGAAAACAAACAATACTGCACAACCGCTTTCCTAGACGTAAGTCAAGCCTTCGATAAGGTTTGGCAGGTCTACTCTACAAAATCAAAAACACCCTTCCAATTCAGTGCTTTTCCATACTTAAATCGTATTTACAGCAACGAGAATTTGAAACTAAAATAAATGGGAAAACCTCCGACCGATATTATGTACAATCAGGAGTACCTCAAGGCAGTATCCTCGGCCCCCTTCTCTATGTGATTTATACAACTGACATACCGCTTTCTCGAAATACAATTATGGGCACTTTTGCAGACGATACTGCAATATTGGGAACTGAGAATGATCCAATAACTGCTGCATCAAAACTTTAGCAGCACTTGAACCTCATAGAGTATTGGCTGTTAAAATGGAAAATAAAAGTCAATGCTTCAAAATCGGCACACATAACCTTTACGCTCAGGAAAGCGAATTGTCCAAACGTGAACCTTAATCACGTCAACATACCACAACAGGAAGTAGTGAAATACTTGGGGCTCCATCTGGATTTGAAATTAAACTGGAAACAACACATAACAAAGAAAAGAAAACAAATTGAATTGAAAATAAAGGACCTTAATTAATAAAACCCATATGGACTTATGGAATCGAACTTTGGGGATGCGCGAGCAAGTCCAACACAGTTATAATCCAACTAATCCAGTCCAAAATCCTTCTTACCATAGTAGATGCACCCTGGTATGTCACCAACCACACATTACACACAGACCTCAATATTCCATACATAAACACAGTTATCCAAAAACGAGCCACCTCACACCACGGAAAGCTTGAATCTCATCCCAATGAACTACTACGACATCTTCTACAACCCATAGGAAACAGACGATTAGGAAGATTTTGGCCACAGGACCTTCTATGAATCCGAGGCGAAGTCGCTGGATGATGAACCTATTCATGCCATTCTCTTGTACAATATAAATAACATTGTACATAACATCAAATTATAGAATGTATTTCCTAATTGCTAATAAAGTTTAATAAAATAAAAAAAATAATTTTGATTGTATAGAACGCAAAATTAAAAAAGTCAAATAAATCTTTTGACTAAACAATTAACTTATTTCTAATTTTTTGATAACGTTTCAAACATACAAAAATTTGAGGGAAGTCGGGAGACAAATTGACAGCCAAAACGCCAAACACCTTAATCAGGCCCCGCTTGCAGCAACAATCACCCAGAAGAGATTGATTTTCCTGCCGCTTGCCTAAGCCGTTATATAAACGCGACCGGTTGTTCTGCGAATGCGCGGTGTAAACGCAGCTCGGCCAAATTGAGCAAGAAGTCCCGAGCCTTCCCGTCGGCGAAATAGTGCGCGAGTTGTCTTCGTAGAGATGAGTTTGTGACGGAAGCGGGCACGAGACGATGTGATAGTCGTCGTATAAGCTGCGCTACGGTAATCTCGCCGGAAGTTCCACCGCGCGATGCGTTAGAACATTTGCTGCCGAAGCATAAAGCACACAAAGGCCGAAGAGCTCTCTTAATGAGCGACGTCTCCTGCCTTCCCTTGTACTTAATACAGTACTTAACGTTAATCCCCATAGCGAAATAAATAATTACATGCTATCAACAAACGTGGGATTGTTTGACAGAATCATTTAGCGACACTGCAACTAAAGCGGCCACAGGGCGACCATG
Source organism: Sinelater perroti (assembly GCA_036346155.1). Lineage (NCBI taxonomy): Eukaryota > Metazoa > Arthropoda > Insecta > Coleoptera > Elateridae > Sinelater > Sinelater perroti. The sequence continues at coordinate 32,239,400 of JARFIY010000046.1, forward strand.
GATTTTAGCAGGAAGTACGAAAATCCCAGCCCGGAGACGAACGCGAATCCAATCTCGAGATTGCTGTACTGGTAAGTGTTGTTTGATTTTATTTTACCTCCATTGAATGGAGACTTGCGTTAGACTGACATCCAAGAGGTAGCTAGGAGCGTCGTAATATGGTCCAAATAACTACCATCTTCGTTTACACAACCTCCAACTGAGTTTTACAATGTATTTGCTGGGCAAAAAAGAGCAGACCATTATCTTAAATGCTGTGGTTAAGTTTAATTCGCAAATAATTGGCCCCTTTGTTTCCGGCAAGTGTTTTTGTATTTTTGATAAAATTTTATTTGTCATTGCGTTGTTGCTATATATAGACGGACGATTTTGCCAGTATTGTGGTGGAGAACTTGGCGTCTATCAATACGCTAGTTTCGTCAAGCTTAGGATCCTGAAATGATTTAAAAGATCGACGTACATTAAATACAAAGGGATCTTGCTTTCTTTATTTTAATTTTACCACTTGCGTCTTTTCTGTTTACGTCAAATTTATTTTCTGCTTTGAAATGCATCTTGAGTATGCTATTTTATCAAAAAATTTAAGTGACTTTTATTGTGTACATCATTGCACTGTTAAAGGTGCTTAATTAATTATTTTAGAGTTTGAAAATGATATCACAAAGATAAAATGTGATAGATCAACAGCAACAACTTAGTAAAGTCTAGTTGTTTAAAATTCTATATTAGCTCTCCATATTTTCTTAATAATTTGATTTGATTAAAACTACAAAGGTGCTTTAAGCCCACCCACTAAAGTTTGTAGTATACTATCACGCATAAACCTCACCCTATCATATTTTAAATAAATTTTTCAAAAATAAAATTGATTATGCCAACTCATACGTGGGACGAAAAAATTATTTAACCAACAATGTATGTAATATAAATTTTTTGCTTGTTTATATGAAAACAGCGCTGTTGAATAAATATTTTCTTATCGAGTACAAATAACATTTATTATTGCTTAATCCTATACCTTTTTACCTTTGGGTGCAATGCGGTTAAAAATATTATAGTAACAATAATTTGATCCCCAAAAGAGTAATGTTTTGGACCTGACATTGTCGCTTTTAAAAAATATCCTATGCAGTTTTTTGTGCAACTTTTCCGCAATTTTTCTATTCTTATAGTAGGTATATTGAGAGAAGTAATAGAATTGCTTCTATTGTCCCCGATTTTTTTGGGGTGCGGCAATATTTTTGATGCAATGCAAATACCTCAAGGTGAAATGTCATACGCGGTCCGTGACCTTTGCTTTCTACAGCTATGGTAAAATAATCCAATTCCATTGATATTTTCAATTAAATCGATTTTCAATTCCTATATGAATTTTGTTTTATTCCTCCATTATGTCATCTCTTTTAGGTTCTGGAGAAGAACAGAAAGTGCGATGTATATAATTTTGTTACTATATGATCATGTGACAAAACCTACGAGCGATATAAGTGTTTAAAAATGACTTTTTGAAAGCTGAGTGGATGGATAAATTTCAGTTTTAGAAAATCCCTTATTGCTTCTATGGGTATCCCAGTAATACGTTCTGGTGGAATCACTATAGGTTACATAATTTTATAAGAGTAGCAGTTCACTGCACCAATAACTCTGCTAGAATACATTTTTTTCATTTTTATTATGCACATTTCTAACATCATCATTTATTTGAAATTAGAAATATAAACAACCATTTATAGAAACTTTTTTAAGCTACTTATGAAATACTACCTATCGCAAATGACCTTCATTTTTCATGACTTCGGTTAGAACATCGAGAGTTAGCGCCTCACTTTTGCATGAATATTATCTTTTAACTCTTGCATGATTTTTGTCTTATTAACTAAAATCTTATCCTTTAAGTAGGTAGCCCTACAGAAAATAGTCTGCGACTGTTAAATTCGGCATTCAGATAGATCACTTGATTGCAGAATTTCCTAAAATCAACCTTTCGTCAAAAATCTCCTATAAAAAATCCATAGTAACTCAGATGCTGTGTGCAGTGGGCCCGTCTTGTTGAAACCACGTGATTTCATTGTTAAGAGTAAGTCGCAGAAAAGTTTGAATCGTATGTTGGTATTGCTCAGAAATTACATTTACAGAATTCCTCTCACGGTCTTCCAACAGCGACCAATAATCCGTTGAGATATCACACCGCACCTTACAGGGTGCGCTAAAAGTATTGAGATACGGAAAATTCTGAATATCTTTCTCAAAAAGAAACTGCACGAAATGTATAATTTTTCACAAACAATCAACAATCAATGCATGTGATCACTTTTCGATTCTGCCTCCTCGATTCTTGATGACATCACGGAGACAACGGGGTACGCGTCCACCACGGCACGGAGGTCTTTGACGTCGATCTTGTCCCACTCTTCGCGAAGAGATGTCTTAAAGGACTCCAGATTGGAAGGGGACGAGCGCAGGCCTTCCCCTCTAAATATCCCTGAACGGAGTAGTCTGGGGGTTGAAGTCGGGAGAGGAGGCCGGCCATTCTGCACCTGAGATAAATTCTGGGAGATTGGCCTGACACCACTCTTGGACGATCTTCGCTTTGTGAGCAGGGGCTCCGTCTTGTTGGAAGATCCAATGATCCGTGCCGAAGTGAGACTCACTCTAGGGTATCAGCTGCTTTTTCAAGACGGCATTTAGGTAGTATTTCTTGTTGACTTTGACTCCGGATTCGACGAAGAACAGAGGGGTCTTGTCGCTAGAGCACTCAGTGGCCCTAACCATCACTTGTTCGGGATGAGCTGCCTTGTGGACGATTCTCCCTTTCTGATCAGCCTCATCAGTGTCCTTGGCGAGCACACGATAATTTTGGAGGTTGAAAGCCTCCTCCGCAGTAAACAGCTTCTCGACGGATAAGACTGTGCGAAGGTGCTCTCCGGACCGCGTGCGGGCAAGGAGGGCACGGAATCACGATTCCGTTCCGATAGGATGGCTGATTTTCTGAAACGGTAGGGAAAGAGCCCCAGCTTCTCTTTGACGATCCTCTTGAGCGAATATGAAGAGATCTCCAGGTGCTGACTCATCTTCCGCATCGAGCGATGAGGATTTTGACGTATCTGCTTTCGGATGATCTTCACTTTTTGCGGAGTCGAAACAGTAACCGGTTTTCCACTTTTGTTACGGTCCTTGATGTCGCCAGTTTTTTTGTACAGTTGAATGGTCCGGTAGAGAGTTACCCGACCGACACGAAGCAGCTTCGCGATGTCCTTGTACGAGACTCCTTCAGGTCCAAAATTGCTCTACGATGCTTTATCGCTTCCGCCATTGTCTTCAAACAAAAAATCACATGAAACTGGAGAAACATAGGAAAACAATGAAATGATGAAAATAAAATAATTGAAGCACTTGAAACGCGCAAACACGCTAATGGCGTGGCGCGGAATGAGTGTCTCAATACTTTTGGCGCACCCTGCATTGCGCATTTGAGCGGATGCAATGCCCTCTCATGTGTAACTTGAGGATTTTCACTCCCCCGTATTCGACAGTTCTGCTTATTAACATAATCATTAAGATAAAAAATGAGCTTAATCACTCATTATCAAATAAAGGATAAAGTCTTTATTTTCCCGAGCCAATTCATAATGTAAGCTCTGCTCGATGTCTCTCAGCATCAATTCTTGAACGAGTTAAATTTTGTATGGAAGCAGTATCAAATCTTTTTATAATATCCTTTCCAATGATCTCCGAGTAATGTTTAACTGAAGAAATGTTCTTCGGTTTTCCTCGGCTCTTCCTTATGTTCGCCGAATTTTCGCTTTTTTCTGATTTTTCCAGATTTTGGTAAATGTTTTACTGAACGCTCTTGCCGAAAACGTCTCTCAAAGCGTTTAATGGTGGAAATAGAAGACGGATCTGGAATATCAAAATGGCGACGGTGACCTCGTTTAGTCGCTGTTATCGAACGTTGTTTTTCAAAATACAATTCTGATTTTCATTCGCTGAGCAACTGTATATCTTTTCGTAATTAATCTCTCAAATTTCCCCTAAAATGTCTGCAAAAAAGAAAGAAAAAAACGAAATTAAAGAAATTACAAATTTTTCAAATCGGTGTTCCTTTTGTTCCACTCTATATTTCTTAGCGCACACCATATCTAAAATATTCAGAGGTTTTATAATGGCTTTTTTAATGTAATTTTATCAGCAAAGCAAAGACCAATTTGGTACTCGGTTCATCTCTTCTTCATCATTTCTTTGTCTTCTTGTTTTGTGAGGTATAATTAATAAATGGCTTCATACATCTTTTATCGTTAGTGAGAAGATTTGCCAGTTCGATATTTCATTCATAACAATGAAAAATATTTTCGTAATATCAAACAACAATATATATAATAAACACGCAAATAGTGGACCATATTCATTGCTCTTGGGCATCTGCAGTGGCCAAACTTACTATTGGATCTACCTATCATTGGATTGTTAATTGTTAATTGTAATTTAAGTTTTTTTATACGATGAGTGAACTTTAATCAATGATATATTTTACATTTTGTTTTTCATAACGTTTTATCATAATTCTGGAAACTTAATGATTTCACGATTATAGAACTTCTAATCCTTATTACCAAAAAACTGAGCCAAGTTTTACCATTCAAGGAGTTTTGCAGAGATCGAAATAAATGGTAATCTGATGGTGCAAGATCTGGGCTGTACCTTTATAATTTTTGACGAGCCACAACCACTGTTGTCCAACGTTGTCATGGTGGGGCAAGATTCCTTTACAATTTGCCAATTCTGGACGTTTCTTTGATTACTTCATTCATTTTCGTTGATGGTTAACAGTAAATATCTGAACTAATCTTTTGGTTCCTTGGAAGCTTACCATACACAACGTCAATTGATACAATTTAATTTTTGGTATGGTTTGTGCTAGTCATAACCTTAGCTCTACAACTGTTTCGATTAATGTTATTGAAAACAATACCAGTTAACATTCGCCTCAAAAATGGATGGTTTCCATTGAGTTTCAGTTTCGATCTCAGATGTTGAGGCGTTGTATTAAGGGAATTTTTTAATACATATACTTCCGCAAATGCATGTTGATTATTGAGAAACAAACTTGGAGTCTCTTGCTAATCTCACAAGTTGAAATACTACTATCCGATTCGATTACGGCTTTGATTTGGTCATTATTATTTTCAGTTGGTCGACCGGAATGCTAGTAATCTTTGAGTAAAAAAAACAAAATTTGGTAAACCAAATCTGATAAGTGCGTTCTGTTAAAGCATCAATACCATAAACTTTACGTATGTCTTTGTGGACATGAGGTACTTTTTTGTCTTTATGGAAATAAAAGTGTCCATTTTTGCACTCCATGTTAAAACCAACAGCTGTAAATAAAAATTACTCCAGATTTAGTTCCAAAGCAAGATAAAAGGGGCAGCTAACAAATGCCAAAAGGAATAAATCAAATCATTGATACAAATAATTCAAAGGGTGGCACTAAAGCTATCTAAGCTTGAAATTTTAAATTGATTATGCTACTTTTCGACACAAAGAAGAAAAACCAAAGAAAAGGTGATATAACTAAAATAATCGTCGAAGAAGAAAACTGATAAGTATGGGTGTCAGTTTGCGCCCGTGAAATGATCGCTCTTGGGTTGGCTTGTAATTAGTTCAGGGTTTGGAAACATTACTGTGGATGGAACGTATCCAATTCTCATTTTATTATAACTGCGGGAACGTTGTGCTCGGTAACGAGAGTTTCAATCGTTCGACCAGTGACTAGCGTCACATAATTATTTACAATCATATATTTAATTGCGATTTTCGTCATCGCAATACAGCGCATTTACCCCGATCAACTGTAATTCACTTTATTAGTCCTAAGTGTTGATTTTAAGAGAACCAAAACATAAATTGAGTGAACTTAGACTTGCTTTTCTAAGCGATCCTGTAGGAGGACAAAAGGAGCAGAATAAAATATGTCGATAATGTCTTCATGTCGCCACTACTTTAGACGGAGTAAATGAATTATAGAAAATGTGCACATAAGCAAATAATAAGAATCTCGCTCATTACTATTTTCACAAATATATTTTGTTGCTAATATTATAATATAATAAAACTGCTAATGATCTTTTTCTATTTGATGATAGTATTCTCTGAAATTACAGGCGATTAATACTAAATAAATTATTATCTCCTTCATAATCATACAAGAACGCAAGAGGATTAGAAAGATAAAGGTTGTACTTATCATTTCTCGATTATTTTGTATACAAGAAAAATGCATTTTGTTCTCTACTGTAATACACTATAAAGGTTGTCTTTATGTGTTAGTATCCTTGATGGAATAACTTTCTTACCATTCATTGCATATTACCTAATTTTAATCTTTCGTTTACTTTTTGCGTAATTATTGCCTGTGTTGTGTTACTCAATCTACTATGCTAATTTTGCAATTAAAACAGTTAACTAAATGCTCAGTGATAAGCGGTCTGATGCAATTTAAACAATATTCAACAATAATACATAAATTTGGAATAAATTATCTTTATTGCAACTAGTTTTTTGTTTGGTTGTCTATAAGTGCTTATTAATGTGAGGTTTTGGTCATTTAATTTAATTCTAATTGCGACTGTTTCTAGGGTTAGGTTAGCGATGCCAGGGATCTTTCCTGTACACTAGGTAGCCTGGTATTTTGAATGTGTCTATTTCAGATAGGTGGGTTTCAGTGATACATGCTACATCTATATTGTGTCTGGCAGGAAAGGGTATAAGGAGTGACCGTTAGGTTAGGATACCGTTGGCATTCCAGTTAAGGATTGATAGTTTTTCTATGGGTTTCTGGAAGTTAGGGTCTATTGAAGAGTAAGGGCGGATTGTACTGGTGATAAAGTTTTTAATTCGGGGAAGGTAAGGGGTTAACAGGTCAATGAGGATTTTGACTATATTACTGGTGTCAGGTGGGGCCGTCTAATCGGCTGATTGGTTTGCGTTGTTTGGGTTGGAGTTGGTTGCTGGTAGATTTCGTGCTTGTTCTGCGTATGAGCGGTTAGGGTTGATAAGATAATTTCTATTGTTTTTGCTATTATTTTTCATTTGTTTTTGGAGAATCTTGATGTGATGGCTACATCCGCGATAGCTTGCAGGATGTTGGCCTCCGCAGTTGGCACACTTAGGTGCTTCTTCAGTTTTCCTCTGTAAATAAAATAATTCATCACTTATGTAATATGGTAACAATAAAGTATATAGGATTATTTCCTTTATCTAAAACGAGTGCTTTATTACCCCCTCTCAAACGAAAATTTTCCATCGCTTGCGGTTCCGGATATATATTACCTCGGTCGCGCCTGCCGCCGGGCCGAAATTTGTCCTTCGGAGGCGCTCGGGTCGGCACGGAAAGGCACGAACGATTTGACCTTTGACCTGTGTGACAGCAGCAGCAGCAGCAGCACTCATAATTTTTTTTATATATATAATTTAAAGCCTTAATATAAAAGAGCACAAAAAGTACAGTGCTTTTGGTTTTATTATTTTGTAGCCGCCCCCTTCTCCCTTACGCATATATACAGAAAAGAGTTTTTGTGACGTCGACCTTCTTTAGGATTTTGTAACACAACATCACTATGACAATCAGTGGTAATACGTTAATAGTTGGAATACGTAATCCATTTTCCCTCAGTGATCAAAATTTGGAGCAAAAGATTATCTGATTTCAATCGTAAAATAAGAGATGTAGAGATTGTAAGACACTGCAATTTGTTATTGGGAGTTAGATCGTGTGGTACCCATTTACTTAATTTTTTTTCTTATTTTGTGTAAATGCTTCGGTATTGTTTCGTCACTTACCTTGAAGAATTCTGCAAGTTAAAGTGAAATTTGTTGCAGTATTTGTCTCCAATTCGGTGATATTTAAATTTGATGGTCTGCCTGACTTCGTCTCGCCTCTAAGGATTCATCCCTAGTGGAAATTTTTTAAACCACTTCTAGCCCACATTTAATGTAACATTTCTCTAAACGCAGTACAAATTTTTTGCAGTTTCTGTAGCATTAGCCCCAAATTTAAATTCGTAAAGTAAACACGCACCTATTATACATCTTTCGCAGACATTTTTGAGGGTTGGAATTATATTTTAAAATAAAGCGAACAGCTCGAGCTTCAGTAAACGATTGAAGTAAAACACGTGCAAATGTAATGGATAAACATTTGTAATTGTGTTCGATAACATGCGTAAACAGTTCTTGGAATTACTGTACGCGCACAAACGACAGAACTTTCTGAGTTACCTGATTTTGATTTTGGTACAAAGGAATATAAATTCCTAAAATAACTGGCTTTCACTTGAGAACACCTCATATATGTAGACAAACACTCCTAAGAAAAATTGTTATGCAACGATATTGAGTTTTAATTTGTTAATTAAATTTGTCTTTCTGAACAAATTCCAGGAAAGAAATAACAATGCAACTTTTGTCATGAATATAGGAGTTTCTTTATATTAAAAGAAAAGCATAAGAATTTAACTTCATATTTTGACTCAATGTTCGAAATGCTGTCATAATAAATATCTAAATCGATCGTTGACTTCGTGGAACTGCAAGCACTAGTGTACACAAAGAATTTCCGCATTAATTAAGACTTATAGTCCACTAATTAAAACGGTTAAGCTGACATTGCAGGTGCTTGCCCTTTTTCTGCAATTATGTAAACGTAAATAGATTTAACATAAAATGTTGCCTAATGCATGAGACTGTTCATTTCTAAAACGAGTTGAATATTCGACAGGAAGCCGCCTTGCCCAGCTAAAGCTGGTATCGATAGTTTTATAACGACTCACGAAATGTCGAATCATCATTACAATCCGGAAACCACATGCGAGAGATAAGGAATTTGCACCGCCCAAGAGAAAACAACTACATGAAACGAATCAGTGACAACGTGACTTTTAACATGATACCAACAACAGAAAAATATAGGGTGATAGATTTTCGATACTTTTTTATAAGCTTTTAGTTAGGAGAGCAAACTAAAATAATCAGAAATAGAATCACAATTATTTCAAAAGTCTTGCTCAAAGATTCTGTTGACTAAAATTATAATAACGGTCTTCTAAAGCAGTGCTTTCAAAACTGCTTCGATTTAAGTTCCATTGTAGACAAAAAATAACCTTACTAGGATTTCTCAGAGTTTTGTTTGCGTTTTAACCATTGACGTATTGTTTAGAACTTCTTATAAGAACAATGCCTCGGAATTCCACAATTTAAGCAGATGGAAAAATTGTACTTTTTTAGAAGAAACCATCATAGGCTTCTTCTAACTTATTCCTAAATATAGTATTTGAAGTTGTTCAGAAACAAATTTTAACAAGTTGATAAATCATTTTTTATTCTGAAAATTAATAGCCTAAAACCCATAAGAACAGGCTGAAAATCAAGAAACTACAAGGTTGTTTGAAAGTCACTGTTAATGGTGTCGTATACATGATAACCCAGCAATGACGGATATTTTAGTGTGCATGCCCTTTAAAAGTCAAGATTATGGTATTCTAACGGCAAATTGCATGAAGACCTTTTGTAGGTACGTGCCATAAATATTACTTAGTAGTTCTTAGAAGAGAGTAAAGCAATTTTGAGCGGAAAAAGTTCTTACCTGTTGAGAAAATTTGTTGGCAGGTAACCAACATTCCAATTTCAAAGGAAGATATCGCCATTGTTTAAAATAATATCTACAGCTTCTTAATATTTACCTTTTCTACATCTAATTTGGTATTGTTCTCCATAATTTTGCTTTCATTTTGAAGTCGTCTATTACGTGAAAGAAATTCGGTGTCCTCATTCTTGTTTACAAAAAGCCTTTCATTGGAGTGGCTGCTTTTACGTCTTATTTAATACACAAATGTTAATTTATGCAGTCACGCTGATTAAAAATTATTCCATAATTAAGCACGAGGCGCTTAAAACGATGAGCCTCTATATCTCGCACATTTCCCGTCTGAACTTTGTTTCTACTGCAATAAACGACTATTTAGCATGGCCATCAACTTTTTGCGTTATTAAGAGCCGGCATCAATTTGTAACAATTCACGCTCGCACGATCCAAGCCGTTTGGCCTCGTACTGAGGTAATATTCCATTCCTTTGACTGCGCGCGTCTTAAATTATGTGAAGCACATCAAATGTCGCAATCTAGATTTATTTAAACTAATTTGCTCCGTGCGAAATAAGAACACTAATTAGCACTAATTTGCACAAGTGCACAGCCGTGGTTTTTGCACAAATTAGCTGAATGACTCGCCAGAAGGCGGTGCAAGGTTATCGGAAGATGCCGCGAGTTTTGTCCTTACTTGCAAACCGAAATTGACATCAAACTATTTACATTGACCTAGAATATATGGGCCACATTGATATAAGATTTCTGAATAATCATGTTTACTGGTAATGTTAAATTAATTCATGCAATTGTTTAATAGCACACGTTATTGAAAAACATTGATCGTCTCTAATAGTAAAATAGTAACAGATTACATAATTAGTCAAGGAGTTAGAAAATGTTTGATAGAGTAGGGTTCAAAATGCCTAATATAATTTTATAGGAACGTAATGGAAAGAAATTTAGACATCAACATAAAACAATTTAAAAATGAAAATTTACAAGATTACAAAGTACCTTTAAGAATGTTTCAAAAAAGCCAGTTAATAGGCTACTTATGTGGTAATTAAGAGAGATAAATATTAAAAATATATAAAACAAAAATATACTATAATCAGAAAATTTCTAAACCATAAAATGTTGTATAATGAAAGATATTGCTAAATTAACAGAATTCAATAGCAAATATCAAATAAGACAATATAAAAAATCACGAAACTAAAATTAAGACGATTGTTGTTGAATTATGAAAATTTGTGTAAAAATATGCGATTTCCAAGTAAGCTTAAAATTTAAAGGAAAAGATAATGTTTGCAATTAGAGTAAAACGAAATAGTTATTACAGTGCTGTGAAGCATGCCATACATTGACCTATTATTTCAAAAATACAGTAAGAAGTATAAAAAGAAGTATAAGTAGTATGAAAAGTCAATTAAAAATGTGGGAAGACAGATCTTAGTAAAAACAAAAGTAAAACAAAGGTCCAAGTAAAAACTGAGATAAAGGTCAATTACTGAACTTGACCGTAAGCTCATTAGCAAGTGATATGATGTTATGTATACAAGAAGGCAAATTAAAGCGGATAAATAGAAATACTGTATGAGAAAAATGACTAATACTTTTTTAAAAATTATAAACACCATGACAACTCCAATAGATGAGTAAATAATAAAATAGAGAAAGTCAAACGAAATGTATAAATAGAAGTTCTTCATAATATACGAAGTAAGTTGAGAAACTTAATATTCTAACGAGAACAGCGGTAGATACATATTTAATATCATCAAAATAAAATCAAATATAGCAAAATAAGTAAAAATTTAAAAACAACGGAAATGGAGAATAATATAGTGATTAAAGTAATATGTTTCATTACTTAAAAAAAATTTCTAAAGTAAAAATGCACTCCAAATAAAAATTTAAAGAAACGTGCTAGAAAGAATTATAATAGAAGTAAAAATGATGAAATAACTTTAAAAATTAAAAAACAAGCAAGAAGAATAAATAAAATGACTTCGTAAATTCACAAAAACCCAATAAGCGGACAAATTTTGTAATGCAGTAATTTGACATAAATTGTTACAGCCAAAAGTGGACTGTATCGTAATTTTAAATTTAAACAAAGGAACTTCAAACAAAAGCCAAAACTGAAACACTCACCTTTTTTGGAAGCGGCTCTGTCTTGCATAAATCGGTGCCCTGTGCTATAATCTTGGGGGATCCAGGAAGAGGAAATAAGGGTGTGAGTGAAAAGATAGGACAAGTTACCCCAATCTTCACAGCGGAGCCGATCGGAAGCGTCTTTTCTGGTGCAACAAGGTTCCTTCTTGATTCCTCGTCGGGTCAGATACCGACCGAGTTTTCTCGCCGGCAAAATTTCAACTCCCGAAATGCAATCGGGAAACAAAACGATCTCCGCGAAGAGGTTAATCGAATCAGCCTTAACAAAACGGCCACGCAGAAATGGAAACTTCTGCCGCCAATCAAACACGCCGGCGAACTCTCGGTCAAAAGGCTCTCGGCTACGGAAAATTGAAAGCCGGTCGCCCGCTTTCTAAACCATCACAACTCAAATTCAAAACGAAGCGAGCGAAAGAGAGAAAAGCAAGGCAGGGCCGCTGCTTTGTAAATCGGGCGCGCGGGCAAATTGGCCGCCGCTATCTCAAATCAAAACTAAAGCGCGTATACAGGAGGGAACCAAAAGACGGGCGACCATAATTTAAAATCCAAATAAAGTAATTGGAGATGGGCGTGAACATAAATATAATCATAATTTTAATATGAGTTAAGCGTTGTAATCAAAAATATTTATAGTCATACCTCCCAACCCACATATTTAATTTTTTTATTGTACTAAGTATATACCTAAGTAAAATGTAATCTAAATCTGCTAAGAATTTTGGAAATTAAAACTTCAATTCTAGAACACTTGATGGTCGCTTTCTCCAGCCATTTGACCAATTTTGCCCATTATAAAATTAAACTGATATCAGTAAATGTACGTGCAAAATAATATTGAAATCCAATAATAAATACGACAGTTATCATGTCCACGAGGTCCATTATATCTCATACTTTATTGGATATGGTAATTAGTGTAGATCGTACAAATAAAAAGCAAATAACAGATTTAAATATACCTTTTTTTATAATTCAGTGAATAAAAATGGTGCACACTATGTGATTTTCTTACATAGTCTGCATAGTGTTGATTAGTGGGGGCACTGCCCGTAACTGAGTATTGCAGAAAAAAAGTTATAGGTATGGTAAATATGCAGAAGGAAGGCCTTACGTATATCATGATAAAAAAAGTGCACTGAACTTTTGTATAATAAACATTTGTTTTAATTCATATATGCACATGCATTACAAAAACTAAAATATAAAAAATTAGAATAGGTGGTAAAAGAAGTAATGCAAAATAATTAAAATGGCAATATGAAAACAAATAAATCAAGTGCAGTAAAAAATTAATGAGTAAATATGGAAAGGTTGGCATAGAAAAACGTTAGTTAGCAAAACGTAAAAGAAAATATGTAAACAAATAATTACATAAATATGTAATAACATAAGCAAAAATTGCAAAGAAAAGGAAAACAAAAACCCAGTAGAACTCAGAAACTACAAATAAAACAAAATAATAAATATAAACATGAATGGAGAAGATTATCTTAAAGATGTTGAGCTTAAAAAGTGAGAAATGCTTAATAAAAAAAGCAAATTGTCGAAACAGTTCCCAATATGTTCGATGTTAAATAGTAACTTTAACTCAAATTTCAGGTTTATTTCCTTTGCTAAATACAAATGTAACTTTATTCAGCCGCACTCTCCACGACTGTATGCACTATTTCACCCTTATAGATAGGATTTCCCTCTAAATGGTGTATTTTAGATCCAGAAGCGATAGATGGGTCAGTGGGGGACTACGGAATTTTTGAGTCCCAAAATCTGGCATTCCGCCTATTCATAGTCATTTTATTATTAAAGAAATAAACATCTACTCTTGCAATATCTTAAATTCAGACAGGCGTCCTAGCGGCTGTAACTCTTCCACGAAATACAATTTAAAAAAAAACAGGTCTATTTTCTAGCCGGCCTAGTATTATGTAGTTTTGCCACTCACTTCCACCAATTTTAAGTTAACATTGATGTAGCTCTAGAGCGTGACGTTCGGAGGCGACCAATTTGTCCCCTCGGCGTCAGTGCTGACATTGCACTTTATGATTCTCCTTAGAAGATCACAAAGTTATCGTACACTACAAAAATTCTTGAACAGATTAAATAAGATGGAACTATCGTTCACTTATTCATTAATTACATTAATATACAAGGTTTTGTTGTTTTTAAATGAAGAGGTGTACTGGAATGAACTTTTTTCGCAGATTCCGAAAATGACATTCAAAATTCCATATTACGTTACGTTTTTCCACAATCACGAAAATGTGAAAAATTTTAATTACATTGATATGTAGTCTAGTGGATAGGTCGCTAGACTACGAAACCTAGAGAGATGCGGGTTCGAATCCCGCTTTTGCCAATTCGATCACTAACATTTTTACGACCCAGTTCGACTCAGGCTGCAATAAATGAGTACGTAGCGCTAGCCACGTTACTACTCTTGTGTACCGTAGGCTCTAGATTGTACCAGACCTGTTACGACCCCAAAGGACGTTCGTGGCCTATTATAAGGAATTATTATATATGATATATGGCAACGCTCATAACGAGTGAATATGTTCTCTGAGGGGACGGAATGCCTATGTAAGAAATAAACATAAATACATATTTAAAAGTAAACATACTTAACATTTACCACTGAGCTCGCCTTGAAACTCCCTCTTCTTGCATTGCCTTCTATATCTTTTCAATATCCAACAAAAATCGACCATCATATGTATAGTCCACTTTCCTTGATATTTCTTTTCTATTACTTTAATATCCTGATGGAAGCGCTTGTCAGGTTCTGCCGTAAAACCACCAAGATTATCAGGAAAGTCATTTAGATGAGCATGAAGAAAGTGAACTTTGACGTTCAGGTTGCAACAAGCGGTTTATAGGATTCCAATATCTCCTCGACTAAAATGGTCCCCAAAAAGTTTTGTACCAAATTTCTGACTGCTGAAAATTTGCATTCCCTCGTGGTTTTCTCTAATTTGTTGTCCGCCATTAATTTTCATATTTGCAGACCTATAAAAATGCCAGCTTTAATTTTTTCAGGTGTGGTTGATGGAAACTTAACACTAAGATACTTCTTCTTTTTCTTCATTCTTCTATCATAGGCTGTTCCTTCATCGATTGGGCCTTTCTGTTATTCTACGTTGAAGATGTCACACCATCTCTTCCCAAGTCTTCCTACCGACAACTTATCTCTGGCAACTTTAGCGATGCTGCTGTCACTCATTCGGTTAATATGGACATTCCATTCTTTCTTTTTTCCATGGATCCATTTGTTAACATTCTCTATGTTGCAGGCTCTTCTTATTATTTGCAGTTCTCTCTCTATCTATCAGGGTTTTACCGGTGATTTTTTCAGGGTTTTTATTTCTGCTATTTCCAATAACCGGCATGTGTTAACTGGGGTGAGTCGCGTTTCCGCCATCTAGGTCATAATCGGTCTCACTGTGGCTTTATATATCCTTACTTTCGTTTGTTGTTGTAGATGTTTGTTACCATAGAAATTTACTGTATAAGTAGCAGTCGTCGCTGATTTGTTGGCTTACGCCATACTATGGGTACACTGAACTGCATTAATTCCCTTTTTCCACTTTTCCAATTTCTCAACTCCCCGAAGTATTGAAAACAAGAATTTTTCACGAAAGGCGTAATATTTTGCCTCTGCTTTCCTATCTTATAACAGCCACATATGGACCAAAATATGTCTGGATGATTGACACAACCACGTGAATCCATTGATACGTTACAAACGTTGCCATATATCAATGTTATTAAAAAATTATGATTTTTTTTAATTTTCACATTTTTGTAAGTTGTGAAAAAACCTAGCGTGATACGGATTTGAGAAGGTCATTTGGGAATCTGTGGAAAAATCCATTCTGACACACCTCTTCTTTGAAAACAATAGAAAAAAGTTGTAACATTGCAGATTAATGTTATTGTCTCTAATCCGATATAAATACCCATCATGTACACTTATTCGCTTACTGCAGTTACGTTAATTGAATATATTTTAATTATTTACTGCTCAAAAAAATATTACTTTTCGCATTATTGTTTTAAAAGATCGTCTTCTAACTTATCGTGAAATTGAGGCATCTTTCGGCATTAGTATGCCTAGTATACAGGGTTTGTATTAAAAGTAATGAGACCAAATTCGGAAAAAAATATATTGAAGATATCGATACAAACAATTAAAATTTTTCAAAATAAAATCCTTAGGCATCGACACACTTTTGCCGAGTTTTCCACGCTTGGAAAACGCCCTCGAAGTCCTTTTCTGGAATACCCTTCAAACAGCGCATCGAAGCCGCTTGAACCTCTGCTACCATTAAGGGCTGTTTTCACTTGGGGGAACAAGAGAAAGTCAACCGAGGCCAGATCAGGACTGTAGGGGGGAGGCGAGGAAGCGTTGCGTCAAAACTTTCAAGGCAAGCTTGGCCCGGATTTTTCTCATCTACACATCTTCAATACTGATGATGTATACAGTCATTTTATCAATTCCTATGTGGTCTCCATAGCCGATTTTCCGAGTACCACACAGAATTCCATGGAGTAGTGATGTTCGATACATTTGTAAGCTTCGACCGACCCAAGGGTCCACTAAAACTACGATACGAACCGCATTGAAGCTCGTACGCAACTGGCGCTAGGTGCGCTTTGAAGCTAACTTTCCCCTCCATCGAGCCAGCATGCTGCGACGTATAGTCGCATTAGAAAAAATAGGGCCCATTACTTTTTATACAAACTCTATACATTTGATATTAAACCGCGAAAAAGCTTGTGTGCGAATTGGATCTCGCATAAGTTAACATTAGCTCAAAAACAGTCTTGTAGAGATTGGTTGAAATAAATGCTCAAAAAATACGATCGCAGTGCTTCAGTTACTGTTTACAATATCGTCACGGGTGTCGAATATTGAATTTATGCGTATGAGCCCGAAAGTAAACAGCAGTCAACTGTATGGGTCTTCCAAGTCAAACTGCTCAATTCTGAATGATACACAACCATTTGTTTGCCAGAAGTCTTCGGAGATATAACGCGCAACCCCGGATTATTTTCCATCATGACTATGGGCTAACACCCATAGAAGCAAACAGCTGGCTCTATGAGTAATTATATACTTTTTAAATTAAAAATGCGAATCTGACTTGCGGTTGATAGTTCTTTTGCTTTCACAATTTTTCTACCTGAGCTCTTATTATTCTACGACTAATATATTATAACGAATTTTCAAAAACTTCCCGTAGGATCACCGTTCTTCGCGGTTGCAGATTTCATTGAATCCAGCCGTCACGGTTGAGCGGCGGACATAATGCCTTCCGGTCGTGCTGCTTGTGTACGTGCGGGCTCAAAATAGGCATAAATATCACGCAGCGAGGCAGCTAAGAGAAAACGTTTTGAAGTATTACATGATAAATAGTGCTACAGATAAATACAACGTAATTTTACGTTGTCAATTCAATGTCTTGTGTACATAAATAGTCTAAAGTAATTTCGATTGCTTGTAAGTAAAATAAATAAGTAAATTAATTTGCACATGTCATTCATCACTGTGGGGAGCAGAAACGTTACGATATTGTGGAGTGTTTGTATTCGGTTCTAAAATGCTATCTAAATATAATACTTCGTTTGACTTACCTACCTTAATTACTTCAATTTCTATCTATTTGTCTATAAATTTTATCAGTATGATAATTGCTTGGTTAAAATAGATTCACTTCTATATTTGCTTACATTTGAGTCAGTTTTTTTTTTCTATTAAGACATTTTCTAAAGTTTAATTTTATTATTATTTTATTCTTGAAGATAATCTAATCAATGACTATTAAGAATAGGGGTGAAAGTATGTAGCCTCGCCTAACTCCACAGTCAATTTTAATTTTTTTAGTACCGGTACCATTGTTTCCTATGTACGCTTCATATTTATTATGTAGTAATTTAATTATTAGAATTATCTTGACTAGAATTTCATATTTTTTTATTTTCTATGAACTTTCACAATTTCAATATTTATAAACCCTGAATAGAACTTTTAAAACTTATCTATAATTATATGTAGTGTACAGATTTGATCTATATATCACTGTAGTGACCTAATTCCCGCTTGATTGTTTACCAAAAATATATTTACTGATTTTTTTGTTTATTATTGTGTAACAGATACAGTGTAACAGGACACCAAGTTTTGTAACGTGTGGTGTTACCTTGCTTTGAGATTTTTATGATTATCCTTTCTGTCCACTCTTAAGGAATTCGTTCTGCATTCCATGTCTTATTCAATAGACAGTTGATCATTTCGAGGGCTATTTTACTCCTGCTTTTATTAAATCTGCTGATATATTGCCTTTACCTGCTGTTTGATAATTTGTAATTTACGCGTAGCTCTTATTACTTCTTTTGTGATTTGTTCAATACTGATGTCTAGCTCTAGGTATACTTCGATTCTGGCTTTTGTATAGCATTTTCTTATCGTTTGCCTATACTGTTTATTCATCTTTCTCTATTCATTCTTTCTATTGAATTGTCTTATTTCTTCTAACACTTATTTTAATTTTTTTATCCGTTTCTAAGGTAATTTTGGATATATTTTATTACTATTTCTCTCACTACTGTTCTTTTTATTTTATTAGTCTTCAAGTTTTACTTGAAATCTATTATTTTATTTGAGCCTTTTTTATACCAATTGATTCTGTAAATGTTTCAGTGATAAAAGTTCCAGAATTTTTCTCTCCCATATTTTACTTGTAACTTGTGTTGAAACTTCCTGAATACTGCTTTATTTTTTACTTTCCTTATCCTATAATAAGGAAAGTAATGTAATAGGCGGAAATTTGACCTACCCAGTTTTTCACATTTCTGGACGAGTTATAGCCTCAGGCTGTGTGCGTGTGTGTGTGTGCGTGTGTGTGTGTGTGTGTGTGTGTGCGTGTGTGTGTGTGCGTGTGTGCGTGCGTGCGTGTGTGTGTGTGTGTGTGTGTGTGTGTGTGTGTGTGTGTGTGTGTGTGTGTGTGTGTGTGTGTGTGTGTGTGTGGGTGTGTGTGTGTGTGTGTGTGTGTGATTTGTTATCATGAGATAAACATGAATTTAAAATAAAAGTTGGTAAAATAGGAACTCGAAAAAAATTGAAGCTCAGGATTTTTAATATACCGGGTGTTCATAAAATGTTTCGGGAAATTATATATTGCCGGATATATCAGACCGAGACAAACAAAAAATTACCATGAAATTTTTTGATCTGAGGTCAAATAAATAAGTCAGAGCCAATTAAAAATTAATTAAACGGACCAATCACAGCGCGCTCGGAGAGCTTCCTGGCCGACTGCGGGAGGACGGGGGGAGCGCTTTGCCCCTAAGAGGGAGCACGCAGGCGATAATGGAAAAGGCTGTGCGGCCGAGCTCGCACGGTTACCTTCAGTGACGTAGCAAAATTTTAAGTACGAGTCAATTATTGTCTTGTACTGTTTATTTTAATCAGCTTTCGAGTGTTGGACCCGCGCCTCGTCCTTTTTTAAAATAACAAGTTCCGGGACGAGAGCAGCGCAGGGCCGAGACGATGGACCCGGTATAATATATAATAATAGGATAAGGAAAGTCGTGTGATGTTCACACCAGGTTTTTATTAGTCCATTGTATGTTATATGTTAGTCGATAGTTCCTATTCTATATTGTCTTCTTTGATGCTTTAAGTTTTAGTTTAAATTTACTTTTCAAAAGTCCATGGTCCGCTTTGACATCTAGAAGACTTAATTTTTTCTCAGTTGTTAAATAGTCTATTTGGGTTTTTAATGTCGTCTCCCGTTGGTTTCCCGGTAATCTTATATTTAACTTATGCTAGAAAATGCTATCTCCAATCATCAAATTGTGTAATGCACAAAAGTTTATAAAGAGGATTCAATTTTTATTTGTATCTCCAATACCTTTTTTCCATAATTTTTTGCTTCTATTTTCACTCCATATCTTAGCATTTAAGTTTCGTGGAATGATAAAGATCCTTTTAAAAATAGTACACGGCCGAATTTACAATAAATGTGAAGAAACATTACCAGATAGCCAATTTAGATTCAGAAATGGATTTGGGACGCGAGCTTTATTCGTGGTGAACGTACTGATATAACGATGTCTAGATGTAAATAAAAGGGTGTATATTGGATTTGTGGATTGCAAGAAAGCATTTGACCGAACTAGACAGGACAAGCTGATAAAATTTTGCAATAATTGGCTCCAGATAAGCAAGATATAACAATAATTGAAAATCTTTAATAGCATCAGAAGGCTAATGTGAGAGTGGGAAAAAAATTAACAGAGGAAGTGACAATACGCATCCTTGACTCACACCACGTGGTGGAATTTTAGTAAATAACATTAGATATGCTGACGACAGTTTATTGATAGCTGAGTCAGAAGAAGACTTACAAACTCGTTTTAACTCTGTGTAAGTGACTAGTAGCAGAGAGGGACTGGACATGAATTTAAAGAAAACGAAGTACATGATTATAGAAAAAACAATACGTAACAATAGAAATAAGATTGGGGGCAAAGAAAATAGAAAGAGTGACAAACTAAAAATACTTGGAGACGATTCTAAATTAGGAATGGAGACAAGATACAGAAATAAGGAGTAGAATAGAACAGGCCTGAATAATATTTATCAAAATGAAACTGCTCTGCAATAAGGGTTTAAAAAAAAAGAATTTTAAAATATTACGTCTTCCCAATCGTACTCTATGGCTTGAAATTTAACAAATAAACTTTGTAAAAGAATTAGCGCGTTCGAAATGTGGACATAACGACGTGTGTTACGTATATCTTGGGTAGACAGAGTTTAGAACGAAGAGATACTACATCGAATGAACACACAACAAGAATTACTATACACAATTAAAAATTAAAAAGCGCAAATTGGAATATCTGGGTCAGGCCATTTGAAACTCAAAATATGAACTGTCGCAATTGATAATGCAGGGTAAAGTTGATGGGAAAAGAGGTTCTGGAGATAAAAGAGAGTCTTGACTGAAAAACCTTAGTAAATGGTACAATCAATCAACTACAACTCTTTTTCGGGCTTCAGTATCTAAATTAGCCTTCTGATAACCAACCTCTGAAGATAGGAGAAGGTGCGAAGAAGAAGAAGAAATGCTTTTAGTAACCTTTCCAAATTTGTAGTGGATTTTACCATATAGTTTTTAATTTATGTTTTACTTATATTTATTGGAGTGTATACATTAAGAATGGATAGATTTTAAATGACTCTCTTTAAATCTGACTAAATATTTTTTCAGATTTTGGACCCTACCCTAATATTTTTTTTTTCTAAAAGTTTCAACATAAATACTTCTTTATGTTTAAAGTATATCATCATGTACTGGTTATTTAACATTATTTATTACCCACCTACTTTCACACAATCCTAAAATATTAATATCATATCTGTTTATTTTTTGTAATTTTTTATTTTGTTTCATTTAGTTACTTCATATATCGTAATTACAAATGTCAAATATTTTATTTTTGTATCACCGGCAATCAACCCTGACTCGCAGTAATCGTCGTCATTTAGTTCTTTTGTAATCGCAATATTAGCGAGTTTTTTGAAGATTGACCTGTAGTTATGATCTTCCTTACGTATCTTACGTTAAAATGTTGAAATGGATAGGGTGCTCTTATCGGCATTGGATGGTCAGCGTAAATTAATAAGTCTTCCCGTCTCCTATTTCTTGTCTCCTTCATTTTCTTTAAAATTTACACAAAATTTATTGTATTTAATTAACGTTGTATATTCTTTGTTTCGTGCCTTTTTCAGTTGGCTGACTAACTGTTTTTTTATTCCTGTATATTCTGCAAATTTTGTACGACTTCAGAATTTCAACTTTTTTTAAGCCATGCAACCTCTATTGGTATTGGTCTAATCTTATTTCTATGAATGTTGCCTAGTCTTTGTATACCCTCTCGGAACATAATGCGAAAATTTATTTTGTAGTTGTTACTTATGCTGTATTTGTTTCGTATTCGTTATCCATTAAACTTTGAATTAATAAATTTTTTTATTTTTTTCTCAAGTTACATTGTACGTTATAATTCGCATGTTTCAAAAGTCTTGTTTCGCGTATATTTATTTCAAAATCTTTCATTTTTTAATGCTTTTAATATCTCTTATTTCATCCATTTTTAATTACTTCAACTCGTATTTACAATATGAGTTTTCAATTTGTTTTGTATTTATTCCGTAATGTATGTGGTGATTTATATTTCATCTGTACGTCATCGACCTCAGCTTCTGTCGGTCTCCGATAACCCGTAGACGCACACTAAGCGCCGTGAACTTTGTGTACAATAACCACCAAAAGTCATGGAAAGTCGCCTTCCGAGCATAACTTGTTAAACCAAACGGTGCCATACACTTCAACTTGAATCATATATACTTTATACGTATATTTTGTAATTAGACTGATCAACAAAAAGGTGTTCCTAGATTCTATTACGAGTACGGATGCACATTATTATGCAAATTCTAAAAATATTTGCACTGTTAGAATTCCGTGAAATTTTCAAAAATTTTTGACTAAAATATGTAATTATTTTATTATATATGTACATATTTTTTATTTTATTACGTAAATGTTATATGGACAAAGAAATATGTTTCTAGTTGACCTGCTTGAACATGTCTGAACAAGTCTTGACATGTTCCTTACATCACAGCCTAAGCTACGCCTCTTTTTATTTTTAAACCAATCGCATGTTAGAAACATGTAAATATGCAATTATACGGATATAAAAGAGTGCAAAGAGGGATTATTTAAATTAAATTAGATCAGTTTGTTGTCGTATGTTACGTTTAATATTCATAATGTCTCGCAAGTGTTTAAATGATGCAAACAGTTTTTGTTATATTTGTGGGAAATTAAAAATTCAGTAGCATAACCGAAATATTACAATAAAAAACGCATACTATTATTACTTTGACATTAACATTAAAAATCAAGACAAGTCTTGTACTCGTACAAATTGCTATGGAGTTTATTGAATGGGAAGAACACTGCTATGCCGTTTGGAGTTCCTATGATACAGCGAGAACAAATCGACCATACCACGGATGGTAACACTTACTTGTTCTAAACAGGAAGCAAATTGTGTATCCCAGTTTACCGTCTGCTAGTCGGTCGGTACCTTTTCCCTTCCAAGATATTCAGCTGGTTTAACAGAACTACAAGATGATACAGAAATAGAAGAAACAATTGCAGTCTATCTAGAAAAGTAAACCTCACCTAATAACTCAACTATAATTAAATGATCTGGTAGGAGATCTACGTTTATCAAAAAATTGAGCAGATACTAGGATGAAGATTGCAAGGATGAAAATTGTTAGCTCCGGATACGCGTATTTCATTATATCACAATCGCCAAAGAGTTATTACAATAATTCTCAGCTGAAGAAGGTCTTTCTTTTTGAAATAATATTGACGACTTGATGATTGAATTAGGTTATACATACAATATACAATAATGGAGTATTTTTATCATCTCTTCGAAACTGGGATTAAAATCTGTTCTTTTACACATAAGAAATACAGGTATTGGAGAAAATAATGGGAATACTTGTGGAAGTCAGAACATCTTGTATTAATATGGTGTTTATTCACCTTTAGCACGCAATACAGCTTCAATTCTGGATAGAACAAACCGATACAAGTTTTGTATAGTGGTGAGTGAAATTTGGAGCCATTCTTCATGCAGCGCAGCCTCCAGCTCAGTTAGAGATGAATAAGATGGAAATCGACGCCAAACCCTGTTTTCGAAAACAGCCCACAAAAGCTCGATCATAGTCAGGCCTGGGGACTGGGCGGGCCAGGGAAGATGGTTGAACCTCATCAGCATGCTTTTGAAACTGGTTTTTAACAGGGTCTTTGGTGTGAATAGGGGCATTATCATTTTGGAATATAGCATTCCCGTCTGGAAATCAAGTTTGCCCCATTAGGTGGACCTGGTTATCCAAGAGTTCTCTATACATTGCTGCTGTGATCCGACCGTGTAATGTGCCAAGGAAGGGTGGCTACCGAAAACCGTGCTATAGCGCCCCAGACCATAATAGAGCCACCATAATGTTTGACAGTCGGGTGGAGATGGTCTATATCGTATGCTTCAGAGGGTATCCGCTAGACAAACACGTGTCCAGTGGTAGAGAAGAAGGTAAAGGATGGCTCATCCAACCAAACGACACGTTATCAGTCCTCCAACGTCCAGTTTTTGTAAGCATTGCACTATTCACGTCGCCTTTGAACATTCGTGCCTATTATTAAGGACTTGGCAATAACAATAGCAACACACCCATTTTATGCAGTACTTGCCTCACCGTTTTGGATAACATTAGGGTTTTTAGGTACTTATTAAGTTCTGTAACCACTTTCTCGGCCGTTGTTTTCTTCTGCGACGTTACAATACGTTTGAAAGCCCTGTGGTCCCTATCCTGCAGCTTCGTTTTTCGATCACCATTATACTTCGTTGACCCACTTTTACCGTACACAGTGTAGGCAGTCATGACTTTCGAGATTTTGCCTTGTATTACACCGCATAACATTGCTGTTTTGCTCGCAGATGCTCCAACTAGATGGGCACCAAGAAAGACCTCTTTGTCAGGTCAAACATACTGGTCACCCACCACACCTGCACAACGTCCACAACCACACTGCACTTTACTATTAGTGCACAGCCCATACTACCTGTAACAAACAAGCGACGTCTTGTTCAGTGTTACTAGACACAGCGAAAATATGTCCCACTTTTAACAAGTGTTTTCATTATTTTGTCCAATACCTGTATGCCCCATTGAATTTTGAAGAAAAATTTTTTACCGTCATTGTGCAGAATATTGGGCTTGATGAAAATTTCTCCAAGGACATGAATTTGAATATCTTAAAGAGAATTTTCCCGGCTTAAGCGATGCAAAACTCAAGGAGGGTATCTTTGAAGGGTCCCAAATTGATCTTATAATGTGATATGAAGAGGTTCTAAGCGTCTTAGAAAGCAGAAACAAAACTTTTTAGGTCTAAAAATCTGAAAATTATAAAAATATTGTTGGTGAACTTCTTGAGAGTTATAAAGCATTGGGTAGTAACATTGCCCCGAAGAAACATTTTTGAGATTCTCGCTTAGAACTGTTTCCTCCGAATCTTGATGATGAACATGAACGGCTTCACAAAGACATTGCTACTGTTAAGATACGTTACCAAGGGAAGTGCAATGGCACAACGCTTGTTGATTACTGCCGGACAGTGATATCAGCAAGTTCCTTAACTAAGTACAAAAGGAAAGTGTAGAGGAAAATATTTAAGTTGTAATAAATTAATTCTGCATAAAATTATTTATTTATTTTCAATTTGTTTTCAAAACGTGACGTCCTAGAAGTAAGTTTCTGTAGCGGAGCGGAAACTCAAAAATAAGATTTCCCATAATAATGGTCATATTTTTAATTGCTTTAAGGCCGGACAGCACTGACCGTAATTATCCTATGCCAAAATATTTGAGCATTTGGTTTCTTTCACCAGAATTGTGAGGGTCAATTTTTAACTTCGACCGATTTAAGAACAACAATGGTCAGATTGCAGTTAGCCGTAGTAACGTGCACTTCTGCCTACTCAAGTTGTCAATGTGTACCACTAGATGTATTTTGCTTCTCTGCCACAGATATAGCTTATACTATATTAATACTTATATTTTTTTAAATACAACAATTAGGATTAAAACTTGTATGCAGATAGTGAAGAAAAAAATTATTGAACACTTTTTGCCTGGAACGTAACTGTACTACTTGGATGAAATTTAAGAGTGGGTATTCAATACGCTTAAAAATATTAATAAAGTTGTTTTCAAAAATTTTAATCTCATCCAAGCAGTTACCTGAAAAAGAACGGGCGGCCATGAATTCGGGGCGTTGGTCAATTGGGCGCCGCGGTCAGTTTACCCTCTATTTACGGCCCCTCGACCCAAAATGGCAATAGGACGATTGCGCGCGGTGGTGGATTTAAGGTCTTAATAGGGTTACCCGGAACTTCCAAAATTTTTGCAGGTAGGTTCTTAATGGTGTGCAGTTAGGAATTTTCTGCTCCTTCGTAAATTACCATTTGAGGTTGCTGCACCCCATTTACGCATTAACCCCCACATTTCAAAGGTGTCGGCCTACTTGCGCCCGGTCCATTTGCGTCCACCGCCATTTTCGGCTCACTTGCGCCTCAGAAAAATGCCAACAAAAATAATTGTCTCATTTGCGCCCAACGTTGCAGCTCCTTAGTCATTACGACTAATTACACAAAATTTTATAATTTTCCGCTTGAGTTCCCCTAGCTTCAATGTGTTTTTATAAGTACGATAGGCAATACTTAAACTTGGAAGGCAAAATAAAAATAAAGAAGTACGTAAGATTGGATATATAATATTAGAAAATCTGTTTACATAGCAAGAAGAAGTGTATTACATCCTTTACCTCGTTCCAGAGAAGATACACATGACGCACTTGCGTCTATGGAATGCAAAACTAATAAGGGCAAAATTTTTGTTGATTAACAATAAATATAGCAAAAAAATAAAAATAGCGAATCGTCGTCTATGTACGTTTCAGTTAAGTAATCAGAAAATCTCACCAGTCTATTATCTTCTGGTCTTATGCTAATGAGATCAAATACAATGCAATCTGCAACTTTCATTTGGTCTAAAAATGGCAAGCCATACACATAATTTAACCATTTCCCTACTTCGTCGAATCCCTTTTTATATTCGTATACCAAACCCAATTGTTGCATTTTCCGAAACCAACTTTGCGCTAAATGGAAGCAACAACCAATCATTTCGGCATAAGGCCAAACACCAGAAATTGCATTATAGATGCCTTTTTCAAAGTAGACCACAAACACACACGATAGCACAATAATATTACTATCTTCTTAAAAGTTGTCAAAAGCCTAACAGTCTCTTCTGCACTTTTTGGAAGCTTGGATTGCAATTTTTTCCTTGCGGAATAAATGTTATTTCGTACATGATGAATATTCCGCATAGTTAAGGTGTTGATTTTTCCAACTTTTTTTTCAAAGTTGTATGGATAATTTTAGAAGGTTCTTCAGCTAGGTCTTCTGTAACCTTTCTTTTCGCACAAACGCCGACTACAAATACGAACACAATTTCAAAATAGATCAAAAAATTATAATGTAAAATATAATTGTAGCATTCAAAATTCTTACGTAATTGTCTATTTAAAGTTTTTACATCTTTGGAACGATTGTGTTCCAAAAAACTTCTGGATATAATTTTTTCCAGACTCACTGTCCACATTTTAGCCCGATACGTGTTTTTAACGCAACGCCAAAACAGTTCTCTACTTTTTAATATTTTTTTTGAAAAAGCAAACAGCCTCGTCTAAAATCAAAACCTCTCTTCCCTTTTCACTTATTTCAAAGTAGGATTTATTTTGATAATTGTCTCAACCAATTTTCAAACGGAGGAAAAGCCATAACTTTGGCAATTTGTAGGGGTTGAAGTAAAATCTACACTTTTGCTTTCTAAAATTTTCTGATAAGTGAATTTACGAAATTAGAATTG
The DNA here is from genome assembly GCA_036346155.1 of Sinelater perroti. Lineage (NCBI taxonomy): Eukaryota > Metazoa > Arthropoda > Insecta > Coleoptera > Elateridae > Sinelater > Sinelater perroti. The sequence continues at coordinate 32,266,802 of JARFIY010000046.1, forward strand.
GATGTTGTTGTAGATGTAGATTGTAGATTACTACCAAGAATACATTAAATAATTGAGAGGTCATCATCTACCTGCAAGAGTACAGTGCGAAATTCACGTATCCATCGCAGGTAAAATAAAGTTTCTGGATTAAGGGATTAAGAAAGTGTGGAATTCATGCACGTCCAAAGAACACCTCTTTGAAATGCTTTTTGAATAGAGTGCTAACAGGGCCACATAAATCAAAATCGTACGTGTGCATTCATTTAATACATTATGCAATGCTATGGATGTGGATATTCAAAAATAAACATGATCAAAAAATAGCTTTTAAAAGTACATAGGTAACTATGTAAATTAGCATAAATCAAATAGTAAAAGTTGAAATCTATTATAATTCAAATATTACTAGTGACGTAATAGGATAAGAGCGCGTATTACTTGTTACAGCTGTTTGCTTGTCTTTTTACAAATGTTGCTTTCCTTTTTCTACTCATGGGGCATATAGTTATTTATTCTATTACAACACTTTAGATGGGGAAACCGATTTTAATTTTTTTTTAAATGGCAGTTCCTTCAAAAAATGCAATAACTTTTATTTTAAAAAAAACGGAAATTACTTTTTGGGGTGGAATAATCCATAAAGGCAAACTAGGACATCCTCTTTGCTGAATCTTAATTTTTCATTTTTATAGTAAAAGACAGGTTTCACTATTTACAATAGCTTTCCATTTTATTCTTAAAAAGCTTCCAAGCTGGAGACCAGCTTCTATTTCTGTCATTTCTGACATCAGTCATGCCTTATAATTTTTGATCTGTGATAGAGACATAACGTTTTCAGTATTCAACTAAGGACCATAAGTCAAGTCCAGACGCCAAAAATCAGCCTGATCGGAAAATCTCGAGACCGGTTCCGGTCGCTAAATTTTTGCCGCTATTCACTTTCATTTGAATATAATTAACTATCGTTCGTTTCAACAAAATTTCGTTAAACCCGATAGTTCAGTTTCATGTATAGGGTCCGCTTTGCTTCACCTGTAAAACAAATTTTCGCTTATTTCTACATTGATTAGGTCACTTATCATCGATACTATTTAATTTTTATCTTTTTATGTTATTGCAATTGTCCATGAATCATGAAAATGAAAGCGATTATAACTCAGATTTATATGATAGAAGATTTTTTATGTCCTTGTGTATGGCTCGCAAAACCGACCATAAAGCTACTAATACTACATGCATCGTTCGTCGACTACCGTTATGTCACCATTTTACTGTTTGGACAAAACAAGTTTTATATACACCGCCATGTCAGCCTATGAAAATTTAATCTTTTAAGCCACGGCTGCTTTATCCGTATCGACTGCCCTAAAACTAGTGTGTGCGGGTAATTTAATTTAATGCGCCGACCTACTCTTCGGCAATTAGAAGCGAGCCTGTAATAGAATTCATAATTCCGAGAAACAGCTGCTTTATTGAATGTCGGCCGATGCGTTGACGTAGTCTACACATGTGCCATATTAATAAATTACTTTCGATGGCTAATGAAGTCTGTCAACATGATAGCTGGTGGTAGATTGGATACGAAATTCAGCTAACAATTGATTTGAACTATAAATAGGTCGGCCGTAAGCCATGGCAACCGTTAAATGAGGCTGTCTTAAAGCCGATAGCCATCTAAGAAACGCGAGCGCATCTGGCGCTGAGCATTCAAATTCACCAGTACGGTTAGGAATATTTGTGCCCACGCGCTATTTGCACGTCGAGTACAACCAGCAATGAACTTGAAAGTTGCAAGGCAATCAATATTTGCGGTATAAATAAGCCGCAACTGGCGTTAACAACAGCAATTCAGTCAAATGGAAACGTGCTGAGTTTTAAGGAATATTCGTGCGTGCTACTTTCTAGAAATCGAAGCCTAAGGGAGGTTTAAAACACCAAGTTAACAGTTGTAGATTCAAAAGTTTTTTTTTTATATTTAGTGTTTAACTATCTGGTTTTTGTTTAACTAACCAGTAGTGCTCTTTAATCTTAATCTTTTTTAGGCAATATTTTTCCTCTCTATTCTCTTTTTCTATTACATTGGCATTAGACCACCAGAAACGTGACATGAACATTTAATATTTGAAGTATAATATTGTATGCGTATAGAGTCATTCCTTTAAATAACCGCCAGCTTTCACTGTTGACAATAATCCAGTAAAGGCAAAGCAATGCTGGCTTGTGCTGGAATAACTAGGAGTGTTTGCATGTAAAGAGTATCCCATAAAAGGCGCCGAATCAGAATCGGGTGGCATTTTTTGTTTTGAAGTTGGCAAACCTGTTGTTATCTATTATCATTTTACCATTGGTTGTTTTTTCAGTACGTCAGTTTGTTTTGGTTCGTTTTCGTCGTGGAACGGGGGACTGCAGTCAACGTAAAACGATATCGTAACATGATGTCCAGCCAAGTGTAGCCTACCTTTGGAAATATGGAGATTGTCCATCTCTGGTTTCAGCAGGATGGAGCGACTTACCATACCTTGCGCAAGAGGGTTGCGTACTTCACGAAAAATTTCCGCAACGGGTGATTTCTTTGCATGGTGACCAGGAATGACCGGCAAGGTCTTGCGATCTCACATCTTGTGATTTCTTCTAATGGCAATTTGTGAATCACAGGTATACTCTAACAAACCACACACAATCCTGGAGCTGAAGGCGGAAATCATACGTGTGATGGTAGGCAGCGGGCCAGAGAGTTATCAGTAATTTTGAGGGGCGCATATTGCAGATTCACAATGATGCCTGGTATCATGATTCATACGTAAATCGGAGAGTTTACTGATTGCAACTATGTTAAATATAACCATTTCCATGAAAATTTGACTGACTTATTGCATTTTCAAATTCAGCGCCATTCACGGAACACCATTAACAACTGTTATCCTTTTTTTTCAAATTTGAATTTGCTTAAGTTTTTTCTGTGTTGGTCTTTCACACCCTGAATCACGATTGATCCATGACCTAAGGGACACTCCTTATTTGTTTACCCGCATTAACTGCTTTTGCTGATAGAAGCATCTTGTGAAAAATTGAGCTCATCGATAGGGCCTGATTAAGATTTTTAATGTTTACTTACACTCGCACGTAAATAGAAAAAAAATGTACATTTCATCTACAAACTTTTATTTAAAAATGTCTTTCTCTGGCTTTACAATTAGCAAATATGTGGACTGTGTCATCAAGAGGAAAATATAAAAATACACTCTCAATAAATGAAAATGCAAGACCTGTCATTTTTTCTTGTTTTAACGTTGATCTAAAAAACCATTTCGCTCTCTTAAGAGAATTGAAAAAGATCGTTCTCCATTGCAGTTAACAACCGTCATATTTAGAAGAATTCTTGAAAAGATGGCAGTATTGGAAATAGTAGACTTTACGTCCCATGACTAGTAATGTTTGTGGTTCTGATTGTGTTTTTGGTTTGATATTCTTATCTTTTTTGTCAATAGTTTAATAATTCTTAATAATTTCTGATAAATGCACTTTTCCAATTGTGATTTATCTTACTCTGAATGATTTTCCATAAAATTCGAAATCTTTAGCTATAGATTGTGTACCTTCGTGCTAAGTTGATCAGAGAGTCAATTGCAGCATAATATATTTTTATCACAAAATACTGTCACCCAGAAAACTTGCATTTTCCATCTTTGCCTTCACCAAAAGAAACTTTTGGTTTCATTTTTCTTGTAAGGTCTGTTTTGGAGATTCATGCATCATATATCAATTTTGTTTTATTTTTTAGCATTGATAACTTATTTTTATTTCGAAGAATGTTTATAAAGGCTCCCAAAGTAATGCATATAATAATTACCTCTGTTGTATCTTCCTCTTTGAAGGATTTCGCTTACTTTTACCGTACTAGAACATTATTCCAGGAACATCCTATTTCTAGACTCTTAAGTTTTTCCAATATTACATTTGCTTCATACTGTGCATCCTTAGTCTGACCATTGTTATGAGTAATGTGAATCAGAGCATCAAGAAGCTCTTTATACGATTTTTACTTCATTTATTCTAGCTTGCGGACCTTAGCACTTAGACATGCTGTTAGCATTGTCGTAACTCTACCCTCTATAGTTATTTAAATAAAGAGCTACATAGCCATACCATAAAAGCTAGTTAATTTGTGCGTTTAATCTACAATTATGGAATAATACTTGGCATTTAGAATCTCTTATCATATCTGTGCTTTAACTTGGTCCGCTAACTGTATAATTAATTCGTTGGTAGTTGTACTTGATAAGTATTAGGGGAACACTTCTTCTGTTATTTCCAAATTTTGCTACATATTCAACTATAAAATTTTGAAATCGGTTGTACACAGCCAAGAATGTTGCCATTTCTTACAGAGCCTAATATTTCATTATCGCCAGTCCACTAAAAGCTAAAAACTTCATAACTTCAGAAGCTCTTAAGAGAACAACTCTAATGCAAAATTTATTTCTTGTACTGTTCTGCTATTTTATAATTCATGCGAAATTTGACTACTGGTAATACAAAGTTGTTGTCACGATAGTTTATTATATGGTAATTTTTCCAATCACTGATCCCTTAGTTGCTAGGAACGTTATCCCTCCATAAAGTTTGCACGGCGCACAAAATACTCATCAGGTTGTTTTTGAAATAACCAACCAATTTCGCTTGATGTGTTCTCTGTTCATTAACTTTTTGTAAAACTGGTACAAAATGTTTTTTGGGTCCCACACTGCTTTTTAGATTTTTTAAAGTCAGAGTTATCGTTTTGCTGAATACCATAATAGGTCATAAAGTTATTAAGTTTACGTACTACAATACCGGATTATCAAGCGACATAATTGGATCTACCTTTTTGAGAATATTTTGAGAATTCTGGGAGCCTCTGTGTTCCTCTTGCAGTTGCATTACAATTTGGGCTGGAAGCAACTGATGGCGATGATTGTGGTTACTGCACACTACATGAGAAAAGGCGAATAGTTTTAATATTTTCTTAATTACAGCATCCTGCTATTTAAAACACTCAATGGAACGTTTTCTGAATTCTGTTCTACTTTGTTTTTTGAAAAAATCTTAACCATCCTTGCCACTTTATGATAAATGCCGTATGAGTTAATCGCAAACCTCATTTTCGGCTGCTACTTTATGTTCAAATGTGCAGTTTTAGAACGAATGAGAAGGTTCTGCAATTTGAATTCAGATCGCTAGAAATGGCCTAGACGGTAATCGATCTTTCCAGAGGGTTCCTGAACAATTTCTTTGTTCTATGTTATTTCTGTTACATTTATGTTTTTAAAAATATATTATACGTCGATGATAGATATCAGTTTACTGTTTAATAGTTATAATCTATTCAAAGTTTCTGTGAGTGAGTTCACTTTTTTGTTTACTCAACTCTAAATTTTGCGCCCCCAAAATCCACCTATAGACTAATCAGGTCCTGCTGATGAAAATTTTGCCGGAGGTGATTTCTCCGATGGTGTAACATTCCCACTTTTTAATTTTTCTACAAATACAAAAGTGACTTTATCTTTTGCTATCGCTCGAAATAAGAAAGATGCTCAACCGTTGCTGCTGGAACCACCGGCGTAAGGCCTGATCTATTTCGTTCAATATCAGCTTCCTGATTTTCTTTTCGTGCCTCTCTTTCTTCACCGTTAGCGAACTGAATGGTACTATTACGACAGCTTTCTCGGTGTACATGTTTGTCTCTTTTCAAATAATTCCAATTTTTCGCTCTAGCGTCATTCCAAACTCATATAGATAAAATTGTGTACCTACCAGTAAGATTACTGTAATACAAGGGGTGAGGAATGGCAATTGAGAATTGTGAAAATAAAAGTAATAAAAATGACCAAAGCTTTCAAAAGTGATGTCTGTTTCAGATTTATATTTCTATGATTTTGGGTGTGTTAATATTTACTTTAAATGTGTTTTTATGATAACACAATTAAAATGACTAAATTTTATTTAGAAAAGTGCTATTTGTAGTTTCTCTTTTGTTAGCACAGATATTTGCAAACATGGCACCTTTCAAAGTCATGATAATATATTTGGAAAAGTATACATCATTTATTTACCTATGAAATAACTTAGTTTAATATTAACACCTCTACAAAAAGCAGGCAGGCAGATACGATTGTGTGTACACTAACAAATCTATTAAAAGACGGGGGATGTTGCCAATCCTGTACCGGTATTTCTTCTTATTCATTTTTTGTGTCCATTTACTTTATTCTCCACATCAATATTGTGATTACTCAACTTTGTGCTGCGTGTATCCACTTATCTCAATTTATTAAAAAGTTTTTTTATATATACCATCCGCGTGTAAAATTTCATGTATGTCGTTTATACACGTTACTGCTACAAACTATTGCAGGCGCAGCATCATCGAGCATAACTTAAATTAATTTTAAACATGCAACAACGCTTATTGTGTGATTCTTCTGATGGGGATATCACATGCTTCTATATTTGCTCCATTTAGGCGCTGACTCAATAGTAGCCATGTGAAGGTCGCATGAAGGGAAAATTTTATTTTTGCGTGGCTTGGGGTGCAAAATTGTTACACAAAAGTATAAATCTTAACATTCGCCATATTTCTTTATCAATTTAATGCCTCTTCCATAAGTATTAACTCAACATTTTCTTATCCCGAATACAGATTGAAGTTCTTTGTCCCTACCCTTTTGTCTTGATTGTTGTGGTTTTGATTTCTTTTACATAAGTTCCACTGTCCTTGCACTATAGATTTTAAGATACTATTTTTTTGTTTTATTTTTTTTGGTTAGGTATTTAGTTTTAAATCGGATTTCCTATTACTCTCCCATGTAACATATATTTTAAATATTTTTTCCTCTTTTAACTAGCGTTTTCGTCAAGTAGTTAACAATTTTGTCTTAATTGTACGTATTAATTTCCACCTCCAACAATATAACTAACAACACAGTGGTTGCAAGTTCAGTTAAAGCAATTTCTTTGCCATTACAAAAAGGAACAATTGCGAAAGTAATTTACATATAACCGTAAATCCAAAATGTTCATTAAACTGTTTGGGGTACTTCTCAAAGAAGAGTAAATGAAAGGATACACTTTCAAGGCTCGTTTAGATTTCGATACACCCTAATAAATCTTCTTAGAAAGAAGATGGCAATCCTTTTATCGTTATCGATTAAACCATCTCTCATACACCGAATAAGATCTGACGGAGGTTTCAGAATTGCTCAATTATAATTTTGTTCAAAATTTTATATGACAACACGAGAGAAAAGAGTTGATGCAACTTTTATGTTTCCTAAAAATTTAGTGTTTGGTCGTTTGAGAGATCGTTAATTTCGATTTTCAGATCAAAAAAAGAGACAATACGAAAGAAATGTGTTACGCTTGAGATGCTAATCTCGTGTTTGGTTTTGGTGATTTTTAGGATGTTTGTATTAAAAATTATTAAAAACTTTTCAAGAACATTACATCTAAATGAATACAAAAGTGAAGTATTTGAAAACGAAAAAATTAAACACAGATAGGGTAAAAATATCTATTCTGGAAGTTTTTGAACTTATTACTGCAAGTAAACGATATTCCAAAAGCAAAACCGTGTACGCAAGGTGCATATGGAATTTTGGTACGAATATTTGGTTTGTTCCAGTTACTAAAGTAAAATGGAACTGCACACGAACAGAGTGAGGATGATACATTTTCAAGTTCACAGTTTTTCTTTTAAGATATTGGAAATTACTGGATATCATTTTGGGGTCAAAAAATATACGTTCTTTGCACATAATAGGTGTATAAATAAGTTCTCAGCTTTTTTCTGCAAAATTAAAGTTTTATTTAACAAAAACAAAAAAAGCTTAAGTATCAAAGTATTCTCCGTTGGCATCGATGACCTTTTGCCATCTTTCGGGTAGCTTGCGAATTTCCTGGTGATAGAAGCTCACCGGCTTCGAGACGATAAAGTTATAGGTGCACTTTCGGATTTATTCTTCTGCTTTGAAGTGAGTATCAGCCAAGTGATGCTGTAACGACCGGAATAAATGATAATCGGAAGGGGCCATGTCTGGGCTATACGCCGCACGTGGGAGAAGTTCCCAGCCTAACGCGTCTGCAGCTCATCCGTGTCAAATGTTTGAGGGCGTCCAGCGCGTGGTTGATCTTCAAGACTAAACTCTCCTCCACGAAATCTTTGGTACCACTTTTTGCACGTTGCATGACTTACAGCATTCTCACCATATGCAGCACAAATCATTTCGGTGGCTTCAGCAGCGTTTTTCTTAAGATGAAACGCGAAGTGGACAGAAAATCTAATATGCTCTTTTGTGATTGCCATCATGAGCACAGCTAATTATTAAGGTTAAGTGCATCAAACGCCAAATCGCATGATGTTTCTAAAGACCAAATGTCATTGCTTTAAAACCGCAAGAGGGCGGACTAATACGTTACATGTAAACGGTGATTTGCGTCCTGTGAAATCTAAAGCTGAGAACTTATTTATACACGTATATTTAAATTTTTGAAAAATTTATTTTAAACATTTTATTGGCCTTTAACAACCTAAAAATGCATAATAAAATTACTTATGTAGGATACATTATTTCCATTTTAATATACTTTATTTACTTTATAACTAACATATTAGCCTGCCTGACATTGTGAGATATAAAAATTCCCTTATTACAACAAATGTTTCTTATAACACCCACAAATACAGTTTAACCATTTATTATTATTATTAATGCAACAGTCCATTTATAAATATTGCGACACCGATACAGAATTATTTTAGTAGGCCTCCTGGTTGCTTTCATTTGGGAAGACAGTGATCAGAAATAGGAAGGGAAGCAAGTCACCCCATTAAGTTTAATCGAGTTGGTATACAAAATAAAAACGGATTACGATAAAAATTATGCAAACACTGCGCTGTGATATGAAAAAGATTTGAAGGATTTGTAGAAATTTCTGAATAAACGATCAATGGAAATAAATCTCAGTTCAAGAAAAAGTCCACACGAAACCATCATGAATAATAATCGATCATCTATTTTTACCAAGAATGCAAATTTTGATGTTGGATTCTTAGTTAACGATCAAGGTCACTCCTTTAGTCTGATGTGAAACGGTCGAAGAATGTAATTTCTTTATACTTAAAAATAACAACTTTATACGTAATTTAAGGAGTCTATAGTCGAAATATTCATTTCTCAATCTTTTTTAGTTAACGTTTAACGTTCGCATGCGAACAAATGCTTTTTCCACTTTTTATTATTATCTCTTATTATACATCTTTTTCCCTTCTTACGTCATCATACCATCTGATTAATGGGCGACTTAAACTTTGTTTTTCGCTACTCGATTTTCCCATTTTGTTGTTATTTGTGTCCACCTACTTGTTTCCCAGCGCTACGTCTTTCTAAGTACTGTTTATTTAATATTACATTTTGGTTTTTGTCTAATCCATTCTATAGATTTTTTGTTTTTTAGTTATATGTTTAATATTGCGCTTTCTATATTTCGTTGGGTAACCTATAGCTTACGTAAAGCTCTTTCTGTAGGTTCCCACGTGTTTGTGCCACATTCCAGCCAACGGTATCTTTTTTTTCTTTCAGGCACTTATTTAACAAGGTTTTAAACCTGTTTCAATGAAGTTCTGTCTGGGAATTTTTATTAGTTCTGGAATTATCATGTTCTCCTGGCGCACTGTTGTTTTTTAAATCTTTTTTCGCTTTTTCTATTTCTGCTATTTCTATCTCGGGCATTTCTTTTAATCCTACATTTGTTATTGCTTTGCTATTATTTCTGAGGGTTTCCCTTTTTTGACGTGTATAGATTTCTATAGTAATTGTCTACGTTACATCGTTACATATTTCCTGTATGTAGTTTGCTGTTATACTTGTTTTGTCGTCCAATTTCCCTTTTAAAACTTTTAAACTTTGATTTTCATCAATTATTTTCTTAGTGAAGACGTTATTAAATTTTCAATACATTACAAAACTTCATATCTTTAACAGCTTGATGTAACGATTGAATGTCTATAACATGCACAGTAAGTGATGATCAAGTGCTGATTACAGTAGGAATGTGGCGTCAGAAAACACTAAAACATTTTCATTGAAGCTGAAAGATTTTTACTATAGAGGAAGGTTTTTGAAATCTCAAAATAGCAGCATATGCATAGCACAGCTACCGATAAGATGCCAGATTTCTGTTTATGGTGCCATTACTGAGTTCATCAGCTTAAGCGTTTTAGGAAAAGATGGTCAAGGATCTTAACAACAACCGATTAAGAAAGGAACTTCTATAAGTACTAGGATTAAAAGTAACTAAATTCCAGCTCGTATGATGAACTTAAAGAAAGTACTCTAAAATAACCTGGGAAAGACCAAGGCCTACGTAATAATTTTCTAAATTAGGAAATATTGGGCCATAATAATTAATTACTACAGGGAAATAAAGTAAATTGCCGGTCAAAGGAAATCTAATCGTAGCAACAAACTCTACATTAATAAAAATGGCTGATAATGATGAAATGTGGAATGAGTAATAGCTTGCGATAACAACTTCAAACATTTTAAAATCGCGTAACAGTAATTTTTTACCGATGAGAAAATAAAGTCTTTCGTCTTTTCTAGTAGTGACAAATTTTAAAAATGTCGGTATTAATAATTAAAACAAATATGTTTTCTTTTATTTTAAAAACATATTTATTTACTCACAGTGCCTCATTTATAATATTTTTTTGTATTTATCTCTACTAATCTTAAAAATATTATGCAAAACATGAGAAGACCGTAAAAACCCCTTAAAATTTTTTTAGTACTAATATTTTCCCAAATTTCAATTAAAATGTTGTGAATATTACAAATCTTTAAGTAATATTTGTCTTCTCTCCCTAACTTTCTAAACTTATAATTCTATCTCCTCCTAGACACTTCAGCCGATTTCCTTGAAACTTACACACCACATTCACAACTATATTTGATAATTCGGCGCAAAAAATCAGCCTTCTAACTTTAACTGTTTTTGAGTTATTTAAATATTTTGATTATTGTCGCAGAAAACCAGATGATGGCTGTTGTTATGCTGTTTGGTTTGTATTGTGTTTACTCCTCTCTTTAATAAACACCGTGACATCAATGCTAAATTACATTGGTGGCATTTGTAATGCTCAAATATGAAAGTTTTCATGTCCTCCCAATGTACGCAAAACATGTGGAATGTTCTACACGACTGCCTGGCGTCTAGATCAGGCTTCGTCGACGAAGCCGGCGGGGTTCTCTTGTTAATTTATAAAAGCGTTAGTAAAATACATTAAGGTCGTTTTGGGATAACCTGTTTCAAGATTCTCAAAAAATACTAATTCTAATTTAGCCACGTATTTTTTAAAGCTCCGTTTATGCAACTGCTACTTATTAGCAAGAGCATCAGTGTTTTAGTAACAATTTAAATCACAAGGTTCACCTCGTTATCAAAAGAAAAGGTAAAAGGGATAACAATAAAACTACCATATATTATTTCTGGTACCAGGTCGGATTATATGCTCTCTTGGGTACATAATTACGCCAATATCACAATTTCAAACTGTTTGTCCCCAAACCATTCTTTTAAATTAAACATAAATAGCTAAGACGTCGTAAGTAAGAAATCTTTTGAAGGTTGAAATATTTGTGGGAATATTATTTTGGTTAACCTACGCATATTCACTTTTTTGAAAGTGACCGTGAATGCTAATTTTAATTTTTTGTTTAAGAAATATTTCTGTAATTTCAAATCGTTGCAGCATAATTTTGGCTCAAGGTCTAAAATGATTAAAATTCTGCAACTCCCTGGGATAATAAATATTTCATAATTTCTGTCGACAAGTTTTGTTTTTACCATAATTAGAGCTGTCAAAAATAGAACCAAATCGATAGAACGCATGGACTTGTCTAAACTTTTCTGTTGTAGCGCAGAATTTTTGGAATTTTTTTTTTAATTACGAGGTGCATTCAAGTTATAACACCTCCGATTTTTTTCATCGCCAACAAATCACACGAAAGCTGTGAAACTTGTGTCACTTCTCGACGCAATCTTCTTGCAGCCGTACACATTTTTCACAATGTTGTCGCCATGGTTCCATGGGCGCTGCAAACGCTTCTTTAGGAGTCTTGTTTGACGACCACGGACAGTTCCTTTCATCGTTGGAAACAACCAAAAGTTGCTAGGAGCCAGATCAAATGAGGAGGAAGCATGAGAAATCACTACAAAGTTGTCAGAATTCGTGGCACCCACCTGGAGGGCACTTTTTGCATTTTCAGGTCTTCATGCAGGATTGTGTGCACAGATCCCAACAAAATGACAACTTTGGAGGCGACGTCTTCCACACTGATTCGGTGGTCCTATAAACAAGTTTCTCCACTCGCTTCATCATGTCGTCACACCGTCTGGTGCGAGGCCGATATTGTCTTGGTTTGTTGTCACACGACCTTCTGCCTTCTTTGAACTGTCGCACCCGCAATCGCACATTAGATACATCCATAACACCATCACCACATGTCGCACTTAAATGGCGATAAATTTCAATCGGTCTCACACCACGCAAATGAAGAAAACGAATGATTACACGCTGTTCTTGTAATGAAAACGTCACCATTTTAAGTATCAAAAACAGTCCTCACTCACACTGCTGCCACTAGAGTCATGTGTTCCGTGCGGTGCATGCATCTCTGCCACGCATTCCCAAAGAGGGCGCGCATATTTTAAAATAAAGCGCATGTTTCTATCTGTTCCCAGTCCTGAGAAAAAAAATCGGAGATGTTATAACTTGAATGCACCTCGTAATATGGTTTTGAAATATTCTTGTCTGGAATTGTATCTGTGCGTTAACAGATTAATGTAACTTATTTGAATACTGACTCAAGAGTTGGTCTTCGGAATTTAAAAGAGATTGTTACAAACAAGTAGATAAGTTAATTTTCCTCAAAGTGGTTTTCTGCTGCGTTAATATAACAGAACTCCTTTTACTTTCGAAAACCGTTTCCTATCAATCTCTGGTACGCGTTGCGTTTTCATAAATTTATTTTTATCTTGAAGGCTACAAAAAAGTACTTGAAAAAGAGGCTTGAAATAACTTAAAATAAAGAAAATATCAGATTTTTCGTAGAAAGCAAAAATGTGATAAAAAATAATTGATTAGTGAACCAATTTCGAATTAAGTTGAAAGAATGAATAACGATACATCAATATGAATCAAACTATGCTAACACTCATATTGAAATGTACACAAGCAGAAAATTCTCAAAAAAAAAAATATTCGCCACAGAGCGTTAAAGTTGACAAAAAAGCCAAGGGATATGTAGATATAATATTCTTTTTTAACACTATTGATTTTTACAAATATAAACCTTTAAAATAAATGTGTAATTAAACTGCACAGCTTCCTAAAATAAACATCTAGAAACTACTATAAAACTAAATGAATAGGATAGAAAAATAATATCGTGGACATCAAATACTAAGTTGTTAGAATTTGACTTTAATTGTTGAGTCTCTGTACAACAAAATTTTTGCACGCGAAGATTGAAACACACATGCTTTTAGAAACGAGAAAGAGGATGGAAAGGGAGGGAAAGGGAGGTAGAGAGAGGGGTGTGGGAAGAGGGGAATAAAGAGAGAGGGGGAGAGAAAGAGAGAGAGAGAGTAGGTAACCGGCACTAAGTTTTCCAGAACGACCTGATAAACGACGGGTGTAGTCAGGTAATTTAAACGATAAAAAATCGATAAGATAAAATAAACTTTTACAGAACTATATAAGAAGAAATAAGTATGATGTTCTTTGTATTTTGCACTTAAGTTACATAATAATACTGATTTTAAAATGTTAACTGCCACGACTTTTGACCTTGGCTGTAAATTTAATGGTCAATATTAACGGCGTTATTGATAGGAAGCAGCAGCTGATTTATAGCTAGTTACTGTATACAAATAAAAGCTCGTGTAATTTTCATGTTGAAATATTGTATTTGGGAAATTTGTAACTATTATTGTTCTTCTTGTCTTTTTACAATATAAATCACTAGTGCATTTACTGTTATTATAAAAGCTAATTATTCTCTTTTCGCCTCCTCAGAATCGGTGTCTTCCGTTTCGTGCGTTTTGGGGTTTCTACCTGTTTTAGTGTCGTTTCGTGCGTCGAAATCTTGCACCCTGATTAAGTAAGTCGTGCGTTTTGAGATTTCTACCTGTTTCAGTGCCGTTTCGGGCACCGAAGTAGTTGTCTTTAAACTTGTGAATAGGTTTTCAGCGGTGTAACTGAATTGTGCCTGAGACCCAATGGACCTTTAATCCAAGATTCTAATTGGGCTTCGGCCATATTACCTCTGTAATTCTACCTTATTTTACACTCGAACACTTTATCGAACTAGCAATAAATGCTGAAATTACTCTTAATGAGGGCATTAACTGCGTTTTTGCCTCAGATCAAGCCAATTTTAGTAAATAAGCATCTGCAGTTTAAAAATTTGCAATGCCTATAGTAAGACAACTCGGAACTAAACAATCTAATTGCTGGTGAGTGTGTAGGACCGAATTAAAGGTCTCCCGCAGATCAGCACACGAAACGGCACTCGAACCAGGTAGAGGTTTTGGACGACGCACGAAACGGGAATATTTTAATCGACGCACGAAATGGGAACGCACAAAACGACACTAAACCTCGGAATCAGCATCGATTATTGAAGTATGATGCATACATAGACGGCAGACATATTTTTGTTCTTTTTGTGAACATACGACACCACCGTCATATCTTTCTGAAAGTTTTCGAAAGACTTATTCTTGCCAAAATTGCAGTCATAACAAATATCGATGACTTAATTCCAGGCCAGTTTTGCTTCAGACACAACCACTCCACTATTCATCAGTGTCATTAGATTGTTAATAAAATTAAAGAAAGTCTGTAATGTGTACACTAGCATTTCTGTATGTAAAGCAGTCCTTTGAAAATGTATGGCATGCGGGTCTACTTTTCAAACCTAGCTAACTATTCCTTATCGTAAAATCGTGCTTGTCCAACCATTACTCCCTGTCCGAGTACCAATACCTTAAGTCTGGCGTACCCCAAATAAGCGTACTGGAACCCTTTCTGTATTTGATATTGTCGCAGATCTACCAGCTAGTCAAGATACGCTAATAGCAACGTTCGCAGATGATACAGCCATCTTTGGCACAGATCTTGATCCGATAAAGGCTTCTAAAAAATTACAAAACTATCATGACCAACTCCAAAATTGGCTAAACATTGATAATAAGTGTAAATACTGACAAGTCAGTGTCTTCAATTTACTTTAAATAACATTCCTGTTCCAATTAAATAAGAATGATGAGAAATTAATCTAAAATCGCATATTAAAACCAAAAGACAAAAATTAGACTTAAAAGTGAGAAACACGTCTTGGCTAATAAACCGAAGATCCCATCTCACACTGAAAACAAAACTCGTCACATACGAGACAATACTGAAACCCATCTGGACATATGGTGTCGAACTTTGGGCTGTAGTAAACCATCAAATACGAAAATCCTTCAAACTATTCAATCAAAAACTCTCGGAATATTAACAAATGCAGGTGTGTTTCCAACAACACCATACACGAAGATCTCAAAATACCATTTATAAAAGACGTCATCAGTGCTTACTCTAATAAGCATGAAAACCGCAGCATGAATAAAAAATTAACTAACCAATGAAGTGTTCAGCCGATCACTCGAAAATACAAGACTTAAAAGAATGTAGCCAGCTGATCTAGCTAGGTGAATTCAAAGAACCGTCAGTGGGTGGTTTCTGACTCAAGCTAATTAATGTGAGCACATTTACTTGTTAATTCATTAAATGATTCTAAATGTAGCATTAAATAAAAAACATATATTCTTCTGAAATCCGAATAAAACTGAAAAAACTTGTTTTTATGGGCTGCATTTCGTTTGGCAAATATTGCACAATTTGTTCAAGGTGAACCAGTTGGTTCCTGTTATATTCTGTTTACTACATCTAATTGGAGTGTACATTCTTTTTGCTTTACTGATTGCAGTCAATTTGGCTGCTTTTCTGCATGTATTTCTAAATTGACTGTATAAAAACATTTTTGCTGATTTAGTAGATATATATTGCGTAAAACCACATCTCCCCTCTACATCTTGTCAATCATAACATTTACTTCAGTAAAATAATGTCGTTGAACATAACTCATAAATTTTTTAAAGACTTTTCTAACTGGAGCTAATTTGTCTATAGCACATCCATTGCTTCCATTTTTGTTGCATTATTCTCGTATTTATCTTTTGCGGATTCAACTTCTTTGTTAGGATATGTTGATACAATTTCTAATAAGTTTGAAACACAAAGGGACCTAAAGCAGAAAAACACAGAATTAGCTGCTTTTGGCAAAACCTCCAACTCTCTGCAAATGTGTTATAATATTTAGCCGAGGCATTGTTCCATTTCCATCAAGAACAAAATTTGATTGCCTTTTCATTTTCTTCATCTGGTTCATCCTATTTATTTTCTATTTACTTTGCAGTTACCGAACATTTTGTCACCTGAAAAGTCAACAGCATTCGACGTTGGATCATACAAGCGCTTTAGATACATGTTTGTATCTAATATACTATTCTATTCAAAATATAAAGTGACTAATTTGAAACTCGCGCAGAAGCAGTAGTTCAAATACTTTCTTCTTATGTTGGCACATCCTTCAGTGACATCTTAGTTTGATATATAAGTTACAGCAGTTTATTTACTCCCCGTTTTACCTTATTTCGATTTTTAAAATGTCTAATATTGTAGAACAAAGAAGTTTCATTAAATTTTGTGTTAAAAATGAAATTAATGCGACTAAACCATTTAAAATAGCACAGAAAATATTTGGTGATCAATCTTTCTACAAAAAAAACTATATTTTAGAGGTATAAACTGTTTAGAGATCGTAAATCCGTAGAAAAACCTCGTTATGATCGTCCATCGACATCTAAAACCGAAGAAAACATCGAAAAATAAGAAACAGAGTAATGGGAAATCGTCATTTGACTGTAAGAGAGCTTTATGAAGATGTTGGCATATCAATAGATTCGGTAGACAAAATTTGAAGTGCTGTTTTGGGCTAGAAATGTTTGTCAGCAAAACACAGCAGTCATTTTCATAAGTTTGCGCCAAAAATTTAACAAGCATTGCTTCATATATGTTACCATGTGATAGAATCAAAATCGAAGGAGGTGCTGATGAATATGAAAAGTATATCCGAAATTGGATTAAACGTCGGTGTATGTGTATCGCGACAAGAAGGGATTACTTTGAAGGAGACAACATAATTTTGGATGTATAAATAAATAGTATGTTTTATTCATATAGTTCACTTTTTAAACAAAATAGTACAAAAAATTATAAAAGCAAAATATTTTACGAATAAAATCATAGTAACATATACGATTTTTATACTAACAACATAATGGTCAGCTTATGTGTGTGCGGAGGCCTTTATGAGACGCCATGTGGTACACCGATGGTCAAGATAGATTTGCTTATCACTATCTAGTAGCTTAATAAAAATAGAACTGTAACCGGCTCCTTCAGGCAACAACATTTACAACTATTGTCATCTCTGAATGCCGCGATGATTTGTATACATAAAACATTTTGCACTGGACGGGCCCAACAGAATCACAAATTTGCTAATCCCTCTTAATGATAGTCCAGTAGGGTCCTAGAGATGATCACGTACAGTCGCAACATAAACTGAGACTGCTGAATTAGTGGCAATTAAATTCGTGTTTGATTATAAAACTAGCAGCAGCACATTGCTTGTACTTTAATTTTGAGCTTTAAGACAATAGATAAGTCAAATTGGTATTACTAAGTAACTGTTCTGTAGTTTTACTCACAACTTTCTTAAATAAACTACCAAATTACAATGGCGCGGTCTGAATATTTCAGTGAAAATTAAATACAGAAATATGTATGATTGTTAACGTATCGAAACGTCTAATCAACCAGATATATCAAATATTTTGTACATTAAAATATGACATGGGACTGAAAATCTGCAACGGCGTTAAAATAATCTTGTTCTCTGGCGGAAATATTTTTAAATTATGTTGACTTTAAAAACAACAACCTGCATATCGTAAATAAAAATGTTGAGAACGAATTGAGAGAACAAGAGAACCGCCATTTTGCTTGAGTCTTGCTTTTCACGTCTCATTTCTGCGAGAAAAAATAAAAGCATCATCCAGAATGTATCAGGAGATGATACTTAAGGATTCTAACAATCGACCAACCCAACTTGAGTTCGACTCTTCAAATGAGCGACCTTATAGTCTTGATGTCCATCTTTTATCTACGCATTATCTAAACAAATGTTCGTATAGATATCGCATTCGTATCTTTATTTACTACTTTTCTCCAACAATCTTCAATGATATGTACCTTGGAATCTTATTATTAAATTGGCTTATTTCACCAGGTCATAGCAGCAGTTTCTTTTGTTTTGGATTAAGATCAATGGTGTTTTTCAAGTTAGCTTAGAATTATTTGGTTTTGTACCCGGCACAGGTTTGGTGCTGAAATGTAGCTTCAACTTCAAAATAACTTTTAAAACGCCATTTTGTCACAGAGAATTGATATGGGTACGATTTACGCGTTCTTCTCTTTGCTGTATTTTTACTTTAGAAATAGAAGTAGGATTTTTGTATCTTTTAATTCAAGCTTTACGCACACCTATTCTAAATAAAATAATAAAAATAACTCTAAAAGGTAAGGTAGAGCCAGAAAACAGGCCTAGGCATCTAATTTTATATATATATATATATATATATATATATATATATATTCAAATTCTGCATATATTGGCTCAAGAGCTTGAAGAATTTAATACATTAGAATTTTGTGATGAAAGGTACACTCAAAGACAATTTCAAATTGTTAAGCCGTTTTTAAGATAATCAGGAAACATAAATGTATTTCAGACCATTTTGTCAGAAAAACTCTAATACCATACTTACTAAAAATTACTGGAAAAGGATGCTAACAATAAAGCTGGCAGATAAAATAAATAACGATAAAGTACTGGCTCGATTAAAATAGAAAAGTGTACGTACGGAAGTATTTGAGAAAAAAGAGAATATAAAAGATACTGTAAAAATATGCAAAATCTTGGACTCAACCTTTAAATCGGAAACTAAAAAATATCCGAAGAGTTATGAATTGAATTCAAGAAGAGAAACTGTCATTCTTTTAATAACACTCGACAGCTTTCATCGTCGACAATAGTCCAGTGAAACTAAAGTAATGCTAAGAATTTTTATTCCTTTTTTTTTAATTTTAACAGGCTCCATTTTTTGTGGTAGCTTTTAAAACTTCTGATCACTATTGATCTATGTTCTCATGAACAGTTCTTGGTTTGTCTTTTTTATGAGTATTATTGTTGAACTTGCGTTTGACTCGCAATTTTTTCATTTTTTTGTTCAGCGTGGACCACAAAACTGCTGTTACAGTAATATTTTGTTTTCGATCAAAGAATTTTTCTTTCCCAAAACTATTCTTGTCCTCTTATTCGGTATCATCTTGCGGAAAATTGAAGACGATTTTTTTTAACTTTGATACACATCTATGTTTAAATTCACTCAATCACTTTTTCCCTGCTTAAAATTTTCTGGAAAAACAAAAATTGCTTTAGGTTTTGTGACCGCCCTAAACACCAACTTTCTGATTTTCATTAATCCTCTCTTTCTTCACCGTCAATTTTGCACATTCCACATCATTATAGAACGGAGCTTCTGCTTTCTCGCGTTGCATTTTTGCTTCTTTTCACTTTACTTAAATTTTTCGGTGTAACGTAATTTCATACTCAGAATAAGATAAAAATATATATGCCCAATACTTTATGAGTTACACGAAGATTTTCCGATCCCTAAATGCGACAATTTTCTTTGTTGGTGAACCCGTATAATGCGCCTCATTGTTAAATATGACTTCTCGATTAAACTGGGAATCCACTTCATGATGATTTAAAAGGCAATTGTCGCAGTTAGAACAGTCAGTAAATTTAAACTTTTACATCAGGTTGAACTTTCTGCGCATGAAGATGCAGGTTTTTAGTGAGTATTCGCTTAAGGGAGGTTCTTGAAATGTCTGATTGTTGCATCCATGGCAACAATCTCACGAAACCTTACCTGACGCTGATACTCACAGTCTTACATCCATTATCTGTCCAGTTATAACAATTTTTTTATCAATCTTCGGCAAAATTCAATAGACCAAAATTTTCACCGAACTTGTAATGCGTTTTAATGATAAGTTCTTTCGAATAGCATTCCAAGGTTAATAATTTGAAGAACCATAGATAACATCCATCATTGTATCAGAGTTTCTGACCGCAAAATAAAAAGCCAACGCTTTATAAATGAAATCAATCTATCTTCATCACCTGAAACCCATTTTCCCTACCTCGTAAAACACTACACTCGTTTGCATTAATAATACACTTTATTGATCAGTAATGAGTACCTTTCCGTTGTTTTTTATCATCTCAAATATTCGGAACGGAATAGAATTCTACAAGTCCTCAAATAGTCGATGGGCAGCTCATTCCACTTAAGCGCCTGCTGTAGTCCCTGAGGGCGACTGAATTATTTAGTAATAAAGTTTCCACAATAACCACCCCCAAATATTTTCCACGATATTAAGGTCAGGTAAGAGCAATGGCCAGTCGATGACATTCATGTGTTGTTCTTGGAATCAGCCTTGAATGTTGCGTGCGGTGAAAGATAAATACTTGTGCTTTCACCTGTTACAGCAATTGTATGTACTTTTCGGAATTCTGCCTGTAGGTCAGTATCACAAATGAGCCATTTTGTACGTCCTTCAAAACGTTTTTGGGATTTTTGATGAAGCTGCTCACAACCTGGTGCGAGTCATCTATTTTTCTTGGAACAGTTCTCGAAAAATATTCTTAATAGGGTGCCTCAATTTCTTCGGCCATTATAAGACTTTTTACGTCCCTTTTTATCACGCAACACGCAATTCGCGATGTTTTAAATTTGTTTTTTTTTGTATGCATCTTATTGCTGTTACGCGTTTGTTGCATTAAAATGTACTTGTCGTATCTAAGCGGCGCGATATTTTTACACGTGCCAGTACTTAGATCAGGTGCTACATAATGTAAGCTACTATTGCGCATTATTATTTGATAAACAATGTCATTGAAAATCTAAAGTACATTTTTCTAAATTAATTGTATTTAAAAATCCACTGTTCATATTTACAGTCTATATGATAAGAAAGTGGCCGTCGTCATTTGGTAAGGAGGCTCCGCAGAACCATTTATGTATAAAGCGGCGATAAAATGTATACGGAAGTCGAGGGCATTCGTTACGAAATAAAGCGATACTTGAATATTGGGCGTATAGACAATTTGTTGGAGAGAAAAATAACCCACGTCACAACAACGAAAAAAGATAAAGCAATCTTGAGGCCCTTTGAAGACAATCCAGGTCTTTCGCTGCGCTGTGTCCAAATGAAACTCTATAAGAAAGGAATTCACTTCCGTTTAAATATGATTAGAAGTCGCCTGCGTAAAAAAAAGCGGTTTTGTTCGATCAACTTTGAAAAAATCTTTATTGTCAGAAGAGCAAGTGGAAAACGACTGGTGTGGGCAAAGCCAAATTTGGAACGAGATTGGGACAATGTTATTTTTACGGGCGAATCTTCTTTCTGGGCAGTAAGAAGTGTAATAGAATTCTTAGCGCACAGTAAAACGCTCTGTAAAAGTGCATAATTGGAGTTGCTTCTGTAACGCGGTTTTGGTTGCGTTTTTGCAGGAGTGAGCGACTGCTCTTGTACACTGGGTGAATGCGACAATCTCCGTCAGTCTGTTGCATCTGCAGCTCTTTTACTACGAAATCGATCACTATGAAATTTTCCACAATGATAGAACTCGAAGCGAGTGAGGTAACCTGATAAATTGTTTCGAAATCGGACAACTGGATTTAGAGCAATTAGCAAATCCAGTTCCCATAGACTTAACATGGAAAAGGTTTGGCGACTGTTTTGACAGTTTATGCAATAATACGTTCGCAATTTTAACAGCTCGCTCCTGCGACTTCTCAAACAGCGTGCGAGAACATTACTAGTTCTATTTACGCTTAGAAAGTGTATATCATCTAACAGAAATGTTTGCTTAAGTCTGCAGAAAAGTTATTTGGTTCTGATAGAAAAAATTGAACGCTGCAAGAAGACAATGGCCCTAAACACTGCGTGGAAACATCAAGTTAACTCCACTACGATAGAATGGCTCACAATGTCCCCAAATCGTAATCTCATTGAAAATGTATGGTTGTACATAAAAATGAAGCTCAAAGAAAGCCAGCGTACACAGTGAAGTAACTGTCAAATTAAGATCTTTGTCGAATTATTATGCAGAAAACCTCAATGAAAGCATGGAAAAAAGTGCAAAGCTATAATCAGTAAAGGAGATGAGCGGACCACATATTGGTAATTGCCTAATAGCTCATAGTGTATACTTCAATAAAAGAAAAAAATTACCTACATTTATTTTTTGAAGATTACAGAGCTCATTTTAGTATTGTATAAATTTGTGCATAACAAGGTTTCATAAATGGGAATTAGGGCATTTCTTAAAAAATTTACGTGTAAACACGTTAAGGTAGTTGAAAGAAATCTTTTTTTACGCTTCACTAACTGTCTAATTGTTGAAAAATTTCACTTTAATAGCAAAATGTACAATCAATGTTTTTATTTGAAGGGCAGATATTTGACAACACAATAAGGTATCGTCCGATTTTCTTTACATTACCCAGAAATAATTATTTTCCGGCAATAGATAGGGCGTACCAGTCAGTAAGACCTGCTTTACTTGCCTTTCATGATCCTTTGGCCACACACCCTGCGATTCTTCTTATAGGGGTACATAAGCGATCGCGTATGTTTGCTGATAACTAGCAGTCGGTTTTGAACTGAGATATGGGTTAACGGTACTTATTATAGTTCTCATTATCAAGTATTAGAGTACCCTTGTACTTGGATTTTCAACTACTAAACCGATTCACTGCAAAAAAATTTCAACATAAATCACTAAACCTGATGAGAATTAGGAATATTTCAGCTTCAAAGGGAAACTCAAAATTCATCGACTTCAACTGACTTTTTATTTCATGAATACTCAAATTGAAACCAAGTGCTTGTAAACATAGCAATGCGCCAGTGTTTATCATTCGAATGCAGACCCCAACCGGAAAGCTAAAAATAGCAGGCATTGTATTCCAACTTACCGTCAGGAGATACCATTTGCTGTAATTAGATGAATGGCTGTATAATGTTACAGCTTCGTTTTCCATTTTAAGCAAAACAAATTGCCCATTATTTTCCTGTTACCCGAAACAATAGCGCGCAGGAAATATTTAGCGGTTGTAGTTTCCTCGAGCACTTAGATAAAATAATTACATGTTGACACGTTATGAGAGAGGATTACATGGTGCCGCATAAATTACCGTAAACGTAATTGTTCCAAATCCTTTGATGTTTTGCGCAATTTATTCACTGGGAAATTAAAAATGTAAAAAGAGCTGTGAAAAGGAAGTTAAATTGGACAAATAGAAAACATTTGGATGTGCAAATTGTGGCCATGTAATTAAACTGGACAAACAGAGGAAAATTTTAAAGATGACTGCAAAGTTGTTGAGATGCTTATGATAATGTATGTTAACTAAGATAATTATTAATTTACATACTATTAAGTTTTAATTAAAATCTGCAACAAAAACAACAAACTAAGAAGCAAAAATTGTGTGAGAAGAAAACATGGCTGGGCGAAACGAGAAATTAGCATAGTGAAACAACTATATCACTATCAAAGATAAATAAATGAGTCTGATTCTAGATAAAAACTTAGTGATATGCAACTTAGTGCAATATTGTTGATAAAAAAATAAAACTAATAAAAATATATTTTATAACAAATAGGTGGTAAATCAAAATTAATGTGTATTGAGCAAACTTTTTCTTTGATCGTACGCATCAGATCATCATTGATCATTCAATTCGTTATAGCATGTAACCGTTTTAAAGTGTTTTAGGCTTCTAAATGAAACATGATCTTTAAGTATCATGATAATTTTCCTAATTTTATTCTGACACAGTAGACAATATCATTGAGAATTACGGATCAAAGGTTGTAAGTAATACATCATTTTCACTATCGCTTATAAGACTGTAAACATAGACTTCGCTATAACATAAGCAACAAAGAATAGTAAGAAACCGAATCAGTTTTTTTTTTATACACCAAAAACATCTTAATAAGTGCAGAAAATATCCCGGCACGAATATTAAATCGAATCATAACATAAATTAAGATTAAAACTTACAAAAACACAAAACCAAATAAATCAAATATTGACTTAAGAGAACTAAAAATGTCAACAGAGCTTACGAACTACAACAAAAACTTAGAGAAACTATTCAATATAAGTGAGATTGAAGTGTAGAAAACGTGGAAACATGTAAAAGACAATTTCATACTCAGTCGAAGAAACAACAAAAAAATATATAAGCAAAAGAAATATAAATTAAAAACTAAATAAAAGAAGCCAAAGAAAATTGGATAAAAGAAGAATGCCAGGAGAACGAAGGAATTCAAAAAACCACTCAATTGTGTTAAAGAGTTGAGTAATAATCAAGCCTGCTAACAATTGAAGAAGAGGCATGGAAAAACCTATGTAGTTGAATTATTCTCTGACAACAATAAGTGGAGAGAAGAAAAGATAATAAAAACGATGAAAATGATTCATACGAAAATCGGGAAATTTTAATTTCGAAAGTAAATCAGCAAGGGTGCGGGATTACAAATTCCTTGCTAAGCTTCTGAACATGATTTATACACAAAGTAAACTCCCTCATGAATGGTTACAATCGGCATTTGTAACAATATCTAATAAAACAAATGCAAGAAAATCTAACAATTATAGAATCATCAGCTTGATGAGTCACGTACTCAAAGTATTTCTCCGGATAATTTATGAATGAATAAAAAATAAATGTGAGATTAAGGGCAGGTATGGATAGTAGACAAGCGCTTCTCTGCTGAACAGTTCTAGCATAAACAAGAGACAAGATCTGTATATACAAGGTAATTCAAATCTGACCGAGACTGACTTTTTACAAAAAACACAAATAGCCAAACAATTACTTGCACATGTCAGTCTGCAACGTACTCCCCTTCGGAGTCTACATATTTTTGCCAGTCCTCAGGAAGCATCCTGATGCCTTTTTCAGAAAAGGCTTTTGGTTGACGGCGTATCCACTCCCGAACAGTCTGGATAACGGTGTCGTTATCCGCAAACCGCATGCCTTGCAAGTTTGATTTGAGCCTTTTGGACAGGTAGAAATCACTTGGGACCAAACCGGGACTATACCGCAGATGTGACAGAAGATTCTATTTCAAGTTCCGGAGAGTTTCCATTGTCGTTTTGCCCGTATGGGGGCGTGCATTGTCTTAAAGTAGGGCTATCCGCTTTCCATCTGTTCCGCTTGGATCAGATCTTTCATGTCTGTTGCCAGGAGGTCTGAGAAATTATCTGTATTGACTGTCGGGCATCCGTCAAAAAGTCTACCTGGTAACCTCCTACCAGTCTTAGAGAAACATTGTCACTACTTTTCCTGCCGAATGGCTCCTTCGGGCTCCCTTGGGTTTTTGGAGAACTGGTATGCCGCTACTTGTATAATGACTACTAGGACTCGGGAATTAAGTGGTGCACCCCTGTTAGTTTCATCGGTGGCACTATAAACTTCAGAAATGCATCACCTTCGTCTTCAAACTGCTGTAGAAGACAACTGGTAGCTTTCATGCACTATATTGTTTCTCGACCGTCAAAATGCGGGGTACCCACTATACATTCATCTTGCGATAGTGCAGGCGGTTTTTCACGATGTCTTCTACACTACCAACACTAATGGATAGCTTTACTCCAAGTTTCGTGATGTGCCTATTCTTACGAATAAGCACGTCTGCATAATCAATGTTTGGCTTGGTGACGGATATTTGCGGCCGACGATCATGCGGTTCATTTTCCATGCGCTCTCTGTCTTCTTTAAAACACTTACACCACTTAAACATACGGGTCCGTGAGATACACTCTTCCCCATACTGTTGGAGTCTGTGGTGAATTTCAGCGGACGAGACGTTTTCTTCTACGAAGAATTTGATCACAATGCATTGTTCTATGCTCCGCGGTGTCTTCTGTTCGCTCATCATTCTAACAACTCACAAACAGGACTGAACAGGTTCTAACTCGAGCAAGAGGAAGTGTACAGGTTGTGACTCCACTCTCTCAAGTGAAAATAAGTGTTAGAAATGAGTTAACAAACGAAATAGAAATTTGAAGAATTGTGCACAAGGGGTGTTTTCTGTCGCCCATATTGTTTAATATATAATCAGAGAAGATAATAGAAAATGTCCGTGCTGATAGATCCGAAAAGAATAAAGGTAAACGAAATTTTACTGAATAATATAAGATATGCTAAAGATGCTAAACAGGATCGAGTTATAGAAGAAATGGGGATGAAACATGGACACTCAGAAAAGGCCCAACATATTGGATAACATCCTTCGAATGTGGACATTTAGAAGAATAATAAAAATCCCTTGAACACAAAGAGTGAGTAATGGCAAAAATTTTAGACGAATTGGAACGGATAGAGAACTAATAGACGATATAAAAAAGGGAGTTTTCTTACTTTGAATACGTAATACGATACGAAAAATACATAACATTAAAATATATAATAGAAGGGAAGGTTGAAGAAAAGAGGGAGCGAAGAAGAAGAAAAACTCAAGAAAGTTCCTAAATAAACATTTCCATATACATCACGATAAAGAACGATGCTAAGCATTCAACAATGTTGCAGATCTTTCATTCTCATAATTAAATTTCTTTATTACTACCTTTAAGCATAAATGAAACTAACCTAAACTCTTATTTTCTTTAAAGGAAGACTAAGATTTCAACAATATTTTTGATAATCGTCTTGCAGCTTCAGGTATTCAATGGTGTTTTTATTATTTAAATACAGAAACCAGACTATATAAAATACGTGTTTACATCTGATTCGAATGTAAGCAGTAAAGCGGTGCGGATGCTACGCGTGTGCTCCGTTACTACGGTGCAAACATTTAATCTCTAGTCTTTATAATCTGTGAGTACATATTTCTATTTTTAATACACTAATTTGTACGCAAGAACACCACTGAATTTCAAGAAACCCGTAACAATGAAACCAACTTGCAATATCAAGCAGTTAAATGCAAAATAGGTGAATAAACACCACCCATAAATGATGGTTTACCGAAAATTTACTCCAACAAAACAAATGCCATAGCTTATCCCAAAATACCGAAGACGAAGCCAACAAACAGCAAACCAAAAAAGAACCACCACAGCAATAAAAATTTACCTACAAAGTAGATTAAATCACACATCGTTAGTGGCATATATCAAATCTTTGATAAAAGGCAATTTCACAACAATTTGCAACTCGAGTACAACACGCGTGAACCTCACTCAAGAAGATTATTGCTGAACTCTCACCGAATTCTACTTTATAAATAAAATCCCTTATCACACATTTCAAAATTGGAACAGTAAGCCCCCCTTAGTGGTAATTAAAAACGTACCACGATCTGTAATTAAAGAGGAAATAAAGGAAGATTTGGAAACCTTGTCAGTTATCAACATAGCAAGACTGCTAATTGAAGATAAAAAGCCACTGCTAGCATGCGCAGTCGAGTTAACCGACAACGACGAAGCTAAACGAATATTCCAACTGAAACAGTTATATCACTCCATCGTAACAATAGACGTTAGAAAAAAGATAGATGCCAGCAGTACAGGCATACAAATAACTACTGTACCCTCGCTTACAGATGCGTCAAGTGCGCAGGAAGCTATAATCATACTGAGTGCTATAAAAAGACGAATGAAAAACCTAAATGTGCAAACTGCAGAGAGGAACATGGAGCAAGTTATCGAGGTTGCAGCTACCATAAGCAACTTCAACAAAAACGCTTGAGTAATAACAAAAATACTAACAAAACAATGTCATACAATGCATATGTTAATGAAGGTTAAACTTTTGCCAAAGGAGTTAAAAATCTCTTCAACACCTCCCCTACTACCTCAGCAAATACGTCAAACCAAACAACAGAACCCTCCATACCAAATAACATCATTGCAATCCTCTTAGATTTATTAATGCCCTACTTACCTCAAATCAAAACGTTCCTAGTAAACACCATCATACTCTCCTTCTTTAACGGATCATAACCAACACGGAACAATTGCAAATACAATAATCCTTAACTGGAATACAAATGGCATAGCTAAACAACGATCAATGTTTATAACCTTCTTGGCTAGACATAGCTTGCATCTGAAAGACCCACCTAAGCAAAGGAGAAACTTTTAGAATTCCAGAATATCGCATTTACCAGAAAGACAGAAATGCCCAGATAGCCTCAGGAGGAGGTCATCATCAAGCAAAAGTTAGATTACAATCCAATTCCCGGCTTTAACCTAGAAACTACAGGAGTGAAACTAAAACTAAATAATGCTAGCTACGTTACAATAGTAAGCGCATATAAGCAGCCGAACAAAAAGTTAAATGAAAATGAATTCAAAACAATTTTCAACGCATCCGAACCAATATTGCAGATTTAAACAGCAAGTTCTCAACATAGGGTTGTCGAGCGGCAAACCCTGAAGGGGTCAAACTCAATAATTTGTGAATTTCAAATCATAACTCCTGACAAATACACATATTACCCCTACAGAACCGATCATCAACCCGACGTATTGGACATTATTCTTCAGAAAAATTTCTCCAAACTTATTAACCAAAGTGTGATCACCGATTTAAACTCTGACCATTTATCTGTGCTAATATCCTTTCTTAGTTCCCCCAAACCAAAAATTTCCTCAGTCGGGCTAACAAACGGACCACAATCTTTTAAAATTAACAGCACTCAAAAGGATGGAAGATATCCACATGGCTATCTCCATTATAACTAATAGTTAATGCTGCCAAAACAGCAATCTTCCTCCCAACTACATAATTTACCTATTTAAAAAGCGGGGCCAAACCAGAAGACAGTGGCAAAGAACAAGAAGTCCAGAAACGAGGAGGTTATTAAACTTCTTCACGCACTATTTAAAGAAAGAATTGGATGTCTTTCGAATTTAATCGTACCAAAGATACATAGAAAACATCAGTCCTGGAGACCCGGGGTGTTGAAAACCACCAGAAGGATTCTAAGCACTCACCAAGAGCTACCGACACTCAAATCTGGTACTGACACCTTTTACACAGACTGTGAGAAATCCATTTTGAACGGGTTTTTACACAGGCAATCACATGCTCCCCAGGTCATACATTACAACTAATAAACCGTATTGAGAGACATCAACTAGTAATTACTGAGGACATCAAACCCAAAACGCCAAAAGAACTAAGAAAACTCATAACAGCGTTACCAAAAGTAAAATCACCTGGATGTGATCTAATATCAAATTCGATCCACCAGCACCTCACCATCAAAGGCCTAGCATATTTAGCCTCCCTGTTTAATGCATGCTTACGCATAGGTTACTTCCCTCAGGAATAAAAACATGCGCACGTTCTTATGTTTGCAAAGCCTGGCAAAAATAAAAAAAAACAATAAACTACCGTCCAATAAACCTATTAACAATCATCTCAAAACTTCTAGAGGTTATCCATATCCGTCCTGTAAAGATTGTAGAAGCACTCCATCCTGTCATCTTTTCAGTTTGGCTTCAAAAAAAGCCATTCAACTTGCCATCAATTTCAGCGAATTAGTGAAATAGTTAAAACAAATGTTACACCACAGCAGCCTTTTTAGACATCGCTCAGGCTTTTGACACCTAGAAAGAAACATACCTAGCTACCTACAAGACATAATCTTTTCGTTCCTTGAAAAAAGGACATTCGCTATTAAGGTTAACTCGGCCATCTCTGAAACAAAAGATGCAAAAGCGGGAGTCCCACAAGGGATCATATTAGGACCTCTACCCTTCAGCATATATACATCCGATATCACCGAACCACCAGTGTCGCTAGCAATGTTTGCTGACGATACAGCTATTCTTATTCAGAGCAAGGACTTAGAAGAAGCCATTCAAAAACTGAAAAATGCAACAGACAAGATCAACAAATGGTGCAAACAATGCAGCATTCAAATCAACACCATAAAATGGCAATGCAAAATATTCACACTCAGAAAAATAATCAATCTACCCAACATCTAAAACCCCCAAGATTTTGCCATTAAATACCTTGGAGTACATCTAGACACGAGTTTAAGTTGGAGTTTCTATATAAATCACAAACTAAAGCAATGCTATCACTGACTGAAACAACTAATAAATCGAAAATCTTCGCTCAGACCAGAGTGTGCAATGCTTATATAGATAAGCCTACCTCGATCTTTGGCATTATACGCCTCTTCAGTTTGGTGTAACAGTACTAAAACCAGCATCACCAAGTTGCAGAGATTCCAAAACAAGGTCCTCCGAATAGCAGTCAACGCTCCGCGGTACATTAGGAACACACAACTACATCATGAACTAAGAATATCATTAATACAAGATTATAGCCAAAACCTTCATAGATAATATTAACTGTTGTGTGAGCCTAATATTCAAGTACGACTCAAGAGAAAGTTACCCCAAGATGTAATACCAGATGGAACTAATAATTAAAATGAACTCAATACTATTATGTAATTCTAAATATTCTGTACATCCCCATAAGTAATTGATATTGTTAAATTGTATTTTATTTTTACATTATTTTTTATTCAAAACATACAGAATACGAAATCGGTTATATGATAGGAAGAAGATAAGTAAGGAAAGAAAGGGAAAAGAGAAACAAACTCACCATAATATCAAGTACACGTGTATGTGAGTTATTATAATATCAAAAAACAAAAGAATTAGAGTAACTTTCTTGCAATTCTTATCCAGTAATTTCATTTTGGTTGCATCAAGTCTACCAATCAGGCAAGAGGGGTGGAGCTTACGTGGTATAGGGCGTTTTGCCAGCTATCACCGACATTAAACAGGATTGTTTGATTCTTATTTTGTGTTTCACATTTTTAGATGAGTATTATAGTATGCTTAATCATCCTTTACTTTCATTGGACCACTTTTCTGGTATTTCAAATTACTTCAACAATCGATCACATTAGTAATGCAGAGTACTTTTGTCTTGAAGTTTATCTTGTAAGCTTTGTTTTGCTTTCATTTTTCCTTAGCCTTTAGTATTTTTATTTTAAAACCCTTTTAGTTATTTTTATTGTCTTTCAAAAACAGAATTTTGGTTGTCTAAATGCGTATGGTCTCCATAAGTGTAGCTTAGAGCAAATCTTCCTTCCTAATTTTAAAAGGTTAGGGAGAAGAGGTTGGTCTGAAAATGAGGATAGTGATTTCATTAGACGCAGGTAGAGTTAGGGAGGCTAAAGAGGCTTTTAATAGTCAACATGTCGTGGACGAGCGAACAGAGAGCTTTTGCTGTCAAAACATTTGTTATTGGAGTTATAACAACCCACAAGACATCCATGAAAGGTCTCTCCACAGCGAACGTGTAACTGTTTGGTGTGCGACGAGTAAAATTCGGGTCATTAACCCCTACATTTTTAAGGAGAGGACTAATGCGTTACTGTTACTTTCAGTCGATATGTGGAATTGATTTGACAATTTTTCGCACCGAATCTCAATGCACTCCTTCTGGAAACCGTTTGATTTTAACAGGATGGAGCCACAGCCTACATGGTAAGAACTTCGTTTCAAATATTGGGTTTGGTCCCGTGTGACTTTTTCCTTTGGGGATACCAGACGTATCTCTTAACACACGTTAGAAAGAGTAACGAAGAATTTCAACGGTGCATGGAAACTGGAGGACAACATTGAGCCGATATTCTCTTTAAAACACATCAAAATTTACTCTGTAAAAGTTAATTTGGTATATCTTCTATTGTTTTTTCTTTATTCGGCAAATTTATAAAGAATTTTATTTTTTTATATTTACTACCTATAAAGCCAGCGTGGTCCCGTGGTTAAGAGGCGGGCTGCGATGCTGACGGACCTGGGTTCAATTCCCGGTGCTCTCTGATGCCTGGCGGGTGGCCTACTCAGTCACTAAAAATAATTGAGTACCTGCGTTCACCCGAACAAGGGGTAATAATAGCGGTCGTCTTAGGCGCGGTGCTTGCCACACCGCCCCGCACCAGAGATGGTGCGCAACGACCGGGCAGAGAGAGCGAACGTATGAGAGCCTTAACCTCTCAGTTCGCAGGCCGTGCTTCCACGCGGCGCGTAGAGCCTTACCATTATTATTATTACTACCTATAACAATCAACAAAAACGGCAAATCATTGAAAACCGCTTTAAAAGTAAAGAGTTCTGTTAAAACTTATTATTTTTATCCCACTAGAAGTTTGGAAATGAGTCCTTTATACCGATGTAATTCAATGTGTCAATAATCGTTTAGACAATTTGGCCTTTTTAACGGCTATTAGTGACAACATTATTTGCTTCCATATTTGTTAATAAAACTTGAACCTAAAGTGCTGGACAAATATCAGTCAGTTTTCGCTAAGTTTTCTGCATTTATAACTTTCCAAAATAAAAGTACTAATAGCAAGACATGCTGAAAAACAAGGCTCATTTTAAGTCATATTTTTAATAGTTTATCAAATAAGCTTATTTTTATATCTTTCAGCATCTAACTAGATTGTTCTTTTGTTCTTTATGGTGCACCCGATCTAATTTTAAAGTACCTAAATATATTATTAGATTAGATCTCGACAAAAAAATTGTTAATAATTTCAAACTCAAGAAATGTTATTAGATGTGTGCTAATCTATTCTACTCGTTGTAGGAAGATTAAGCGGATCAAATACTTAAACGGGAATGACTTGACATTTTTGGATAAGATTAATTTAAATATGCGCAGTTTTTATAATGTGAGCTCAAAAGATTATTAAACATTTGGTGGTTTTCAAAATAAGTTCGGTTTGCCTCTTTCACAAAAAATGCGGACGGAGCTAGTTTTTGGTAGTTAAATATTCATTAATTTCCACCTAGATGTTCAATGCTTCCGATCAACGTAATATTTACGTATTTTCATAAAACCTAAGATAACCTTTAGATTAAAAACATTGAAGGTATGAAAATATTGCTTTTTACAATTCACAGTAGTATCAAGAAATATCTTCTATATTAAATTGAACACTAATAAGCTGGATATTGTTTTTATAAGATAAACGCGAATTGACAATTACAAGCACTTAACACGCCAAATTCCAAGGTCGCATTGAAGGCCTCGCCAAAACCGCCATATGATCAATAGCGCTCTTTCTAAGTTGTGCACAATGATTTCTTCGCGTGGAAATACAGGGCTACGAACAAGCAGTTAAAGTACTGATCATGTTTTCGCTAGACGACTAAAATAGATAACTGTGGCGTCGCCCGGCAGCTTCATTTCCTTACACGAGTTTCGTTTTAAGAGGAGACAAAGTCCAGCGTTCGTATGTAATTATACGTTAAGATGCTTTCTGCTCGTGAGCAAACTTCTATTCGATCAAGGATTTTGCGACCATCCATTTATTAGCCTGATGGTCGTTTCTTTTAAATAACAACTTTATTAATTTAGGCCCGCGTTGGCCCACTCGCGCGCTGCGTGATCCAGCGGCGTTAAATTAGCAGTAATTATGATGATTCAAACACTCTGGGGCGTTTGAAACGGTTTATTGGTACGAATATAGCCACATTTATCGTTTGCGTTAAAACGCTGAAAAATCTATGACACTATTAACACAGTTTTGAAGGAAACATTTACACAAATTTAGTCGCAAATCGTCATCCTAGCTGCAGCATGATACTAGCATTTTATAAGATATGTTCAAGTTAAAGTTCAGTTTCGTTTTAAACTGCGCATGACGTCATGACGTGACAAAAATTCATGCTGATATTTTGGTGGTACGAGATATTTGATTTAAATGCTTCTTGGTGAACCGGCATCTTAAATTATTATCAACATTAAAAAGTGCTATAACAACCATTGCATAAATTGAAATATATAAAATATAGAATACACAAATATACGCGCAGAAAGAGAAGCGGCAGGAAGTTGATGCTTACAATTTAGCATTCGCAATGGAGATAACATTTTTTAAAGCAGACCTATTATAAAGCTACCAAAACACTGATAATATTATTGTATCACTATATAATAATTTTGTTTCCATACGCTTGATAAAATTTAATTTTTAAACTTGAAACACGAACAAAAATATTGCCCAACCCGTGAGCGACGTATATAAATAATGTAATAAAAATTTAAAAAAAATTTTAATCAGTTAAATGTGCAATATTCATCTAAACAAAAACAAATTAAACACAGACTTTTCTAGTAAAAAATAAGCATTGCTTAAGTAGCTCACTGTCCCGCTGAAACCATATGCATATTAGTAGACATAATAGATTACTAGTGCATAAAATTAAAAAAAAACTTGGCTTGCGTGGTTAATGTCTTTTTTTTTCATTTTTAATACATGATTTAAAAATCTAGTACCGATGCACCATCACCATTCTGTGCATATTGTATTCTCTTGACACTTATAATCTAAAATTAACTTGTTATTCCAACAATCTTGTCTTCATAAAATTCCAAATGCTTTATGACTTATGTATGATATTGCAACAATGATCATTTATTTTTTACTTGTTTGTGGGCATATAATTATCAGAATTATGTCAAGCCAAATCCAGATCTTAATGAATGCTTTTTAGTTGTTTATCTGTAGATTTAGTGTATGTATATTTAACCTTGAAAATGCATATACAGTTTCTTCAACAGTTCGGTAGCTGATTTCTTTTTGTTTACTAAAATAATAATGTATATGATGGATATTCAGAAACCATTAAAATATTCACAATCAATTAGAGTTTTCTTATATTCTATCCCTTCATCATTACAATTCAAACTGTTCAAGGTTCTTGGGTTGCTTTTCTCCATCTTTCTAATATAATTTTGTGATTTTCTGTGATTTATTAGATCTTACTTCATCGGTTCCCTCTTTTACCCGGTGGATGTCGAGGGTTGGGTGGGTCTTATTTGCAAAACGTCTTCCAACTCTTCCTATCCTGTGCTGTTACCAGAGCGTCTCTCCAGTCACTTCCTTTTTTCTGCGCTATTTTTGCTATCACTCCGTTCCATGCTTTCTTTGGTCTCCCTCTTGTTCGCTTTTTATCCAATCCCATTTCCCAGAGTTCCTTTACTTTCCTATCTGTTGCCATTCTTACAAGGTGTCCGAACCATCTGAGTTGCTGTTTTTCGATTTTTGATTGTATCTGTTCTACCTCTAAGCTGTTTCTTATCTCATAGTCTCGTATTTTGTCTAATCTCTTGACTCTAGCCTCTTTCCTTAGAAATTGCATTTTGCAGGCTTTCACAGCCATGAATTAGTGTAGATACGAACAGTGTATTAAACACTTTAATTTTAGTTTTCTTGGATACTTCCTTCTTTATTATTAACGGACGGTTTAGAGCCCCAATAAGTCTAATTGTCGCGCTTATTCTATTATTCACTTCACTTTCCAAATTTCCTTGTTCTTCTATTATTACTCTCAATTATTTTTTTGTTTGTTTTAGTCTTTTATTTTATTTTCTGTACCGCTATTTCCTCTGATTTTCTCGCTACCACCATTACTTCCGTTTTGCTGGTGTTTATTGCCATTTTTAATTTTTCAACGGCGTCCTTCCAAGCTTTGATGCTTTCCTGAAGATCTATTTTATTATTTGCGAACAATATTAAGTCGTCTGCGTACATTAATTCCTTGACTTTCACTGCTTTGAGGTTTCGCACTCCCACTGTCGCTCCTTTTACCTTATCATCCACTTGTTTGAAAATTTCGTCAATTATAGTAAAACAGCAGTGGGCTGATTGTGAGTATACCTCCCTGTCTAACTCCTCTGTCGGTTATGCATTCGTCTGTATGTATTCCACTTACTCGCACTAGATTCCTTGTGTCATCGCAAATGCTTTTTATCGTCTCTAAAAGGTTGGGGTCAATTCCGTGTTTTCTGAGCGTTTTTCATATTTCCTCTCTCTCTACGCTATCAAACGCCTTTGCCAAGTCTATTGCGCAAACGTATACTTTTCCATTGTGTTGCAATATTTTTTTCTGGATCTGTCTCAGGCTGAAGGTCCAATCTTGCGTACCTCGCCCGGGTCTAAGTCCTGCCTAGTTGTCACCTATTGTGTTTTCTATGTTTGTTCTGAGTCGCTCCTCGAGTATCCGTTCATATATTTTTCCGACTACACTCATTGTCAGTAGGGGTATTTCCCGGTAGTTATCGCAATTGTAACAGTTACCTTTTTTATATATTGGGACAATGACGGCCAGTTTCTAGTCTTTGGGTACTGTCTTTGTTTTTCATGTTGCGTTTATTACTTTATGTAGCAGCGTAAAGCCTATTTCCCCATGCATTTTATCATTTCCGGCTTTATCCCGTCTTTGCCTGCTGCTTTTCCGATCTTAAGTTTTTGTATTGCCTCTTCTACTTATGTGGTCTGTATCTTTTCTATTCCCTGGTGCTCTGATTCCTCATTTTCTTGTTGACCTCAACCTTCTTTGTGTGGCCTCGCGACTTGGGAAGCTTGTGCTTCCAGAAGCTCGGTGAAATATTCTTGCCATCTTTCCTTTGTCTCTTGTTCTGCTATTAACAATTTTCTGTTCTTGTTTTTTATCCCTCTAATTGAGTTTTTCTTTGTTTTCCGTAACTCTGAGGACTCGGTAGAGCATTTTGGCATTTTCTGCGCTATTTTCTTCCATTTTATTACCGAAGACCTCCCACGCTTTGGCTTTTGTTTGCCTAACCATCGTTTTAACCTTGTCTCGTTGGTCTTTGTAGAGTCGATAACTTTCGGGACGTTTTGAGCTCAGATAGCCCCGCCAAAGTTGTTTCTTCATCTTGACTTTTCTCTTGGTATCGTCGTTCCACCAGGCTCTTGCTTTTCTTTTATTAGTGAATTTGAACACCCCGCAGCTCTGTCTCGCTGCATTAATTATTATTCCTTTGAAGGGGGTCCATAATTCTTCCACATTTTCTGAGATCAGTGAACCTTTTTTATCGCTGTTGTGTATTTTCTCCTAGTTTCTTCTAGCTGCAGTTTGTAGCTCCGAATAGTTTCATATTTTACTTCCTTGCTTGGTTTTGTTGTCCTAGTTTCACTTTGGTTTCTACCAGAAAATGATCGGAACCAATTTCTGCGCCTCTTTTAACTCTTACGTCAGTTGTTCTCTTTTTCCACCATCACTAGATCGATAATTGATTTTTCACCTCTACTCTTAACTTCTCGTGTGAGCTTGTGTATGTCTTTGTGCTCAAACCATGTGTTCGCTACTATTAGTTCATTAAGGATACAGAAATCTATGATTCTTTGTCCATTTGGGTTCAGTTGATGTTCCCCAAATTTATCTACTACGTTTACTGATTCCTCAATGTTGTTACGGACTCGTCCGTTTAAATCTCCCACCACTTTTACTTTGCCTATTTTATTATTTATTCCTACTTGTACCGTATCCCAGAAGTGTTCCTTAATTTGTTTGGGGTCGTTTTAGTTTGGGCCATACGTTATTATAACTGTATACACCGATTTTTCCTCGATATTTATTTCTAGTCGTAGCAATCTTTCTGAAATATGTTTGCAGTCTGTGATGTTACCTATTCATTCCTTCAGCTTTGGTCCTTACTATTTTCTTGAACCCCGAACTTCTTTCTTTATCAGGCTTGCTCCTTTGTTTCGGTTTTAATTTCTATTTTCCTGTACCCCACTTTAGTCTTTTTTCCTTTGTCCTTCTCGTCTCTGGGAACCATTGTTATAGCTGCCTGGATCTTCTGTTCTTCTTGGGTTAGGTCACAATCTATGTAAATTTCTTGTTGTCCGAGCCTTCTTTTTTGTTTAAATACCTTAATTATTTGTTCGAAATTCTCCAGTTTTACTACCGTCACTTCTTTTCTCGGATTCCTACCGGATATGCTTCCACTCTTGTTTCTTTCCTTATAGATTCCTTTACTTCTTGTTTGGTGTTTACTTTGCTAAACTCTGCACCTCTGATCATGATATTATTCCTCCTTTCGCTGCTTTCTTGGGTTTCTATCTTCTTCAATTTTCCAATTTCGCTTTTGAGTTATGATTTTCCTTTTCCCTTTCGACTTCCTTCTTCTGGGCCTCTTCTTTTAGGCTCTTAACTCTTCTGCGTATTTTTCCAGCTCGTCATTGATGCTTTTTATGGCCTTATTTATGCTACTGGTGTCTGTCTTTATTTCCTGGATTTGGAAGATAGCCCAATTATTAGTTTTTCCAGCTTTTCCATGATTTAGTGTGATGAAACGCGTAAAAACGAGTAATTTAACGCCACTGCACGCTTTCACGTCTCACACGATCACGTGCCCACACAAGCAATGATTAATAGTTTTATTATAGTTATTACATAGGTAAACGAATCGGACCTACGTCTATATTAAGTCTCTAATCTTAATTTGCTTTCTGAAATTAGCTAGGCTCGGTGTATTGTAGTATTTATCTAAAAACATTTGACAAGACTACAGTATAGTCGAGTACTTCTTACTGATGACATGTCCTACTTAGCCCATACTTCAAGATTATAAATATTTATTTTTTGCGATATCTGAAGGAATGTAAAATCATTCTGAATTTCAAGATTTCCTTACTTGTCTTCAAAGCCATACAGTTTCAAGTATTTATTTGAGCTATAATCTATGAAAGCAGTGTTCGAACACAATAAAAATATGAAAACTTCATTTTCGCCTTGAATCTTCAAATTGTCGACTTTCAATCGAGACGATTTTTACTGCAAAAAACAATTTATGTTAATCTTCCTCTTGAATGCCTCTATAACGTCTCTTAACTATTATGTTTTATGTGGAGGTCCCTGACGCCTGGCGGGTGTTCTACTCAGTCACTAATAATAATTGAGTTTCTGCATTCACTTCGGACAAGCGGTCGTCTAAGACGCGGTGCTTGCCACATCGCCCCGTATCGGAGATGGTGTGCGACGACCAGGCAGAGGGCGAACATGTGAGAGCCTCAACCTCTCAGTTCGTAGACCGAGCTCCCACGCGGGGTATTAAGCCACACCATTATCTTCTGAAAGATCTGTAATATTTCCGGCACTTTTCTAGTGCTCTAGAGTCTAATTTTTTTATCAGCTTTTTACATTGTGTTACAAAGAGGTCCTGACTCATTTCTAAATAGATATCTCATCTACAG
The DNA here is from genome assembly GCA_036346155.1 of Sinelater perroti. NCBI lineage: Eukaryota > Metazoa > Arthropoda > Insecta > Coleoptera > Elateridae > Sinelater > Sinelater perroti. The sequence continues at coordinate 32,306,215 of JARFIY010000046.1, forward strand.
TTTTAAAATTGATTTTTTTCTGTTTATATACGACAGGCCTTGTCCCCGCTTGATGGTTTCCGTTAATTTGTGCTTTTCAGTGTTTATTCTATGTTATAAAAATTGTCGTATTCAGTTTATATCTTATTTTTTGTCTTATTTCAATCAGCATTAAAACGTCGATATCGAATTAGAAGACACTAAGTATCCATTATCAATCTCTTCGATAAGTCTGTGCTTTACGATGATAATATTTGATAATATTGTACTCCATTTCTACGATGTGGCATTTTGTAATACTGTTATATATACTTACTTTTTCATGAAATTTTGTCTAATTTTAATTTGTCAGGCACATTCATTTGTGTGTTAAATAAAAACATTCACTATAAATTGTTCGGTACTCTTAATTGTATTAGTTTTCCATGAACGTTATGTTAATGTCTCTAATATTTGTGAATTAGTGATTAAATTTATAATTTTAATTTCAGTTGGCTATTTCCATTATTTAAATATGGATACAAGAACGACTTGGAGGTCAAAGACCTTTACAACACGGTGCGGCGGGACCTCTCTGAACACTTGGGAAACGCGCTCGAGAGGTATACCCTCGAGGCAACTTAGCAGCAAATAAACATACCCTTGTTACAGAAACTGGGACTACGAGCTGCTGAGGGCGAAAGAGAAAAAGCAAAAGCCGCAACTTCAGCGGGCAATCGTGAAGACCTTCATTAAGCCCTACTCACTGTTCGGCGTGGAACTGTTTTTCCAAAGCGTGATTTTGAGGTAAGTCGCTCGCCGTGCAGCCTTTGAAGATAAAGCCAGGGGTTCTTTCCAGATTGACACAACCGTTAGTTTTAGCCGCTCTGATAAAGTACTTCGACCACTCGGAGGAGACGCCCGTCTATGAGGGGTGGTTGTTAGCGGGAGGGGTGATCCTTATGGCTTTCCTGAACGTTCTCATCATGCACCACGCGTCGCTAGGGCAACAACGGATAGGAATGCAATGCAGAGTGGCTGCTTGCTCTCTAATTTATCGGAAGGTATGCGTGTGTAGATATGGAGAATTTTATTACGTTGTTCTTATTTAGCTGCTTCGGTTGAATAAGGCGGCGGTTAATCAAACGGCAGCCGGGCTGGTAGTCAATTTGCTGTCCAATGACGTGGCCAGGTTCGACTTGGTGCCTGCCTTTTTGCATTATATTTGGATAATGCCGATACAAACTGTGGTTGCAGGCTGCGTAATGTATAACAGCATAGGTTACGCTGCATTCGCAGGATTGATTGCTATAATTATACAAGCTGTACCTTTACAAGGTAATTTCCCTTATACTCAACACAACCTAAATACATTCTACGTATTACAGGTTATCTTTCTCATTTGTTGGGTAATTGAGCTCAAGATAGCCAACAGGACAGATCGAAGGGTGCAACTTATGAGCGAAATCACTTCAAGCATACAAGTTATTAAAATGTATGCCTGGGAAAAACCGTTTGAAGCATTGGTTCGGACCGCAAGAAAGTATGCTATGACATTTTTTCTCCCAAGAAGGCAATCCTTGCTTATCGCATCTGTTGTAGATTAGAAATTGATGTTATAACTTTAACGTCCTACATCCGTGGATTTTTAGTAGCATTAATGGTATTTACGGAAAGGTTTACCCTCTTCCTAACGGTGATAACATATGTACTTCTTGGGAACAGATTGACGGGTGATAAAGTATTTTCTATGGCCCAGTTTTTTAATACAATACAACTTTACATGGCCATTTTCTATCCTTTAGCTGTTTCGTTCTACGCGGAAGCAAAAATTTCTATAAAGAGAATTGAGGTAATGTAAGCTTTTATAAGTGGGCTTCTAATTAAAAAAAAAATTTAATAATTAGGAGTTCCTGTTGCAAGAAGAAAAAACAACTGTGATAACTCACTACAATAGTGAGGCAGATACAGAGAAGTTTGGAACTATAAAAATAACAAATGGCAAAGCGAGCTGGATACCAAACCCCATCATTGATACTTTGAGCAATTTGAATTTGGATATCAAGCCGGGAACCTTATGTGCTGTAGTAGGCCAAGTAGGAGCTGGTAAAAGCTCGCTACTGCAGTTGCTACTAAAAGAACTGCCTCTTAATTCAGGAAAATTGGAGATGGTCGGTGAGGTTTCATATGCTTCACAAGATCCGTGGTTGTTTGTATCAACGGTTCGGAACAACATTTTATTCGGACTGCCTTACACGAAGAGCAAATATAAAAAAGTCGTGAAGGTATGTGCTTTGGAACGAGACTTTGAGTTGTTCCCGAACGGAGACCGCACGCTGGTAGGAGAACGCGGCGTGTCGTTGAGTGGAGGTCAGAGAGCTAGAATTAACTTGGCACGAGCCGTGTACAGACAGGCCGATATCTACTTGTTTGATGATCCCTTATCAGCTGTTGACACTCATGTGGGGAAACATTTGTTTGAAGAGTGCATTTTAAAGTACTTGGGAGATAAGACCAGAATTTTGGTGACGCATCAGTTGCAGTTCCTGAAACATGTCGATCAAATTATAATTATAAACAATGTTAGTATCTGTTCAAGTTCTATTATTAAATGTGATCATGGCGTTTTGTTTTCAGGGTCAAATCGAGAAAATAGGTACTTACAGCGAACTTGTAGATAAGGAACTGGTGCTGCTGCATCACGAGGCTTCTCCAGAAGACCCAGCGGAGAAACCAGCAGAAAACAATACGCGGAAACGACTAATGTCTCTTACATCCCATACGGTAAGTATTGAAGTGAAGTGATGTATACACACTTACTTAAAATATGTTGTTTAATCTTTAAATAAAGATAAATACTTTTATATTTAATTTTTAGTCTTACAAATAATCGTATTTATCATTTATAGTTAATATTTGCTGAATATTTCCCAATACACTGCTCTCCATTGAAATTGGCCGACCTAGAAAGTATAAGTATACGTACACAAAACTTTGCAGTATTGTAAATAATAACAAGCTAATATAATGATCGGAGTTTGAACCTTAACAAATCTATATTGAGAAAAAAATTAATACTCACTACTAGCTACAATGCATGCAGCAACACGTCAATATAAGGAATCGCATAAGAAAGAAAGATCAAGGGGAACATGCAAGCCAAATGAGTACCGTGACAACTTGAAGACATTCTAAAGACAAACGTGCTTTGTGAGGCTAAGCATTATCAAAGATATGGTATGATTTTGCACATAACGTCCATTTATCGTACTACCTTTAAGAATTATTAATCGTTCAATTAACATATCACTATACCATAATAACAGGCATTTATGGCGTTCTTAAATGCAGGATAGTTTAACCCTAGCACTTTTCTCTCCCCAAACAAATATAAGGGCAAAATGGTACCTTAGGTACAAAGCGCAACTCATTCTTTCTTTGAGCTATGCACTATTAACGATTATCACGAGAACCAACTTCATGTAAATGTCTTCAAATTATTATGTTGGCTTTGAAACATCAGGTGTAATAAATCAATTTGTTAAAACTATTCAACATATTTGGCGATCAATGTGTTCCGATGTAATTTTGACATCACTAGAACCACATGGTCTGGTTGAAGTTCTTTCGTCTAACCATTATCACCAACAAAGACTAACATGTAAGCTGTGCGTTTTATAGCACATCTAACTTCAAATAGGCCTATTATCTAGTATCTATTAAACGCTGTTACTGCCTATATTGTTGTCTTCAGCGTCTTAAAGGCATGTGGTATAACAATCACGTAAAATAATTACAAAATAATGGAACGTTCAATGCATTTAATGTTCAACAAACTTAAAACCTAGAACAAGCAAACATTAGTTATAATTGGAAGGGTGAACTCCATAAGCTAATCGCAAATACATATATAAAAGCCTTGAGATCATTTATTACATTACATTGAAATATTTATCTTAGGGGGGATATTTCAATGGAGAGCAATGTATTAGGCAGCATTGTATATATGCATCAGTTGAGATGAACATGTGAGTTTGCAACTAATATTCTCTAATAAACACTCGCAAAATTTGTAATATAACGATTTCTAGTATATTATTCTGAAAGTTTGTCTTATTTTTGGACATAAAGACATATAATGTAGGTATTTGCGGTTTTAATTTATATTTTGTTTATATTTATATTTTACCCACTCACTAATAGTACTAATAGTAAATGCAACCAATATTAGGATATTCATTTAAAAGCTTCATGAGGAGACATAGACAAATCTCATAAAAGACCTTCAATATCAAACGCAAAATTACACTTAGAAATAATGGCCTAATTTATATAAATAACACTGTAAATCTGAAGAAAAGATATAGGAGACATTAAGTGAAGATTATGTCTTATGAAATCAGTGTAAATACTTCCATTGTATGCTGTCACCTTCTGTGTAGACGTAATCCTAATTTGAAGAAAATAACTGTTTTGACAAGAAGAAAAAGAGAGGTTGGGAATGATGGAGTGTAGAAGTCAATAACATGAAGTGATAGTTTCTAATAAATGTCATTTCAATAGGTCAAATTTTGCGAACCTCTTGAAGTTTCAAAACACTCACTCTAGATGATATTTTCACCACTCTTTAAAATTTCTGGGTCTGAGATTTCCCATTCCACTAAAAAAATGTACAATAAAAAATAAATAAGGATTAGATGAAACTGATTCAAATACTACAGTTAAGCTATGATGTATACTAATAGAACTGCCTGGCTTTCTGTTAAATTGCTAAGAATTTTTACCCAACGAAAATTAAGATATTGGAATGACAAAGAAATTAACGAAATTTAAACTCAATATGAGGTTGCTCTTTCTAAACTTGATACTACAATAAAAACTGAAATGATATAAAGCATCATACAAATGTACTCTATGAAACACTTTACTGTTTGGTATTATCAGATAATTATATAATAACGCTTAATCCACGATCTAATATTGTTTAATTATGATGTTAAGGTTTCAGGGTTAAATTCTTTTGGATGTACGCGCAAAAAGTTTATAATACAATTCGTTGATAAAGGTAACTTCTACAACAGTCTATTATTCCGATACTGGCATTTAGCATTTTCATTAATCATTGATCACCACATAGTCTTTACCTTCACATTGAGAACATCGCTTTAAACAATGGGTGATTCATTTTGTTTGTTTGTTTTTCAAATTAGATTTCACTTCAGTCTAATTAATATTTTGGCCAATGTATCTCTTTATAGACATTTTAGAATTACATGCAACAACTAATAAGTTGACTACTTTTATTTTATCATAGTTTTGTACTCGGCTAATGTAATTTTCTAAAGACCTATCATAGTCAGTCTACTCTAGATCAAGTTTTGAGGCTATACCTTAGCATTATCAATATACCCAATAGTATTTTGACCTTCATCTTCAACGCATACACCAGATAACCTACGATTAATACCAAATAAAAGCACTGCCATTGTTACATATTATATAATTTTTTTTTTAATTTTCGGATGCCCGCTTCATATAAAACATTCAAAATATTTATAGAAGTATTTGTTAATTTAAATCGCCCACCATTTTCACCTTCTTGCCCTTGACACTTTATATAATACTGCGCCATTTTGTTGGTTTATATTCTTATATTGGACTGTGTCTATGTTTGTTTGTTACACCATACTGCGTTAGATTGGATTTAATATACTTTTCCAAAAATTGCTACTTAACGACTCATTAATTAATATTTTTCTAATCGCATAATTAATATACAGATTGTATTCACCTAGAATCACACAGAATTAAGAAATCCATTCCTCGCTTAAAGAATCAGATAAAACATCATGCATCAGAGTTACTTATGGTTTACAATATATATGATATTATCTAACTATAGTCATTCTATAAATGATAAGCTCTAACTAATACACTGATAAAACTTTGTACAGTATTTTGTATATTGCTACAATAATCGAAGTAATTTTGAATTGCTATTAATATATCCAAGGAATAATTTCACTAAGTGCGCGATAAATTCACGTCACTATGAGAAAACTGTTCATGAAATACACCAACGGAATAATAGTCTTTTTGGTACTAATCAATATTTTTGTATGTCTGCTGATGGTTTGCACACCATTAGTTGCTGCTGACACATAGCTAGTGTAAGCAATACTTACTTACACTTATTTAAATTACATGTTTTACACTCATAACGCAGTTATAAATAAATTTATAATTATGCATAATGAGCAATTAATTATTATGCTCATAGGTCAAGATTTATTTGTAAGCTAATTTCAAAATCACCTGTTGCATGTGCATAAACCACCTTAGTTTTATATTCAGCGTTACTAAATTAATTTTTTCGGCTTAAAAAGTGTTTATATATTTATTTTACGGCATTTTTTTATTATGATGAAAAGAAGAAAGACTTCTGAATACAATATGTAAGATGCAACAGTAGGAAAGTATATGACACTAATCATAGGTTGTCCGTTAACACAATATAGATCGTATTGATAGTACTAAAGTACAAGCGTTTGTTGCCGCAGCCCTTTCTATAATTTAATAGTAATTTTTAGTAGGATTATAACCATTTTATTCATTACAGAGAAATCTCTTTTTAATTCCTTGAATATCAAAAGGAAATTAACTGAACACCTAAAAATATTTTACTGAAAAATTATTCCAAACAAGTAGATCTGAAACCTGTAAAAGATAGCTATCACATTACAGAATTAGTTAGGTACACCAAAGATTGCCTTTTTGTTCAACTTTTACAACTATTGTAGCCATCTTGAACATGACACTTTGAAAAAGTATCCGTTTATTAACAAAATACTATTAGCTTTTTATGTCAATTTTTTCTTTATTTTTTGAGGCAGTCTAGTTTTTTATTTTCATTAATACTTTAAGTTATTAATTCTTCTATCACGCATTTTTCTTAAGCTACATTTTTCTCATTTTTACTTTCTGTTTTAATTTCTGCATTATCGTAATGTTCCAAGAAAGCTGAACAGTTTAACAAAGATGACCCTGACAGTCACGCTGAAATAGCAGCGGAAGGAAGAAAATCAATTGGAGTCAGACAGGGGTCAATTATCCACGGTATTATTTAATTTAATTCTAGAAGCAGTTTTTAAAGATAGCGAAATACAAACGCAAGGAATAATGTACCAGCGAAAATAGCAAGTAATTGCTTATGCAGATAACGTAGCATTAGTAACCAGACCGAAGAAGGAACTAGAAAATGCCTTTAGCAAAATGGGCTACAAGAATTTATGAATTGAGAATAAATAAAGGTAAAACAAAGTACCTAATAATGAAACAAGGAAAAACAAGCAAAAGATTATACATCATATTTAAGATTGACTTTGAGTACCTGGGAGAAATAGTTACTAGCAATAATATTCTTCTTCTACTCTTATATATAGGTTATTAGCCTGTTTCTAACCACACATTTCGTGTAGTACTATGAGCCATGTTGGACGTACTCCGGGCTGGTGTACTTTACGATCACCAAAGATATTTTTGTGACGGCCTGAGCTCAGACTAGACGCGCGCTAGTGTGACAGGACGAAGCCTTAACCTCGCGACTGGCATGCTCTCTAGCAATAATAAAGAGAATAAAGAATCGGAAAAAAGAATGAATAAGGAAAGTGAAGCAATTGGTTCATCAAACAGAATGCTAAGGTCGAAAGAAGTCTCTAGAGCAGCGAAAATGAGATTATACAGGACAGTAATAAGACCAGCGGTAGTATACGGATGCGAGACATGGGTTTTAATAAAGAAGAATAAAATGAAATTAGAAATATGGGAGAGAAAGATGCTAAGAAGAAGATTAGGAGGAATAATGGTATATGGAGACGAAAAATAAATCAAGAGATAAAAAAATAATCGGACACAGTAGCATAGTTCAACACATTAAAGCGCAAAAGTTAAGATGGTTGGGGTATATTACCAGAATGCCGGAACACAGACATAGCAAGGAATATTAGAGGGAAGAAAAGAGGAGAAAATGAACAGAGGAGAACTAAGAAAAAAATGGTTAGCTGCGGTGACGTCAGACATGAGAAGTATTGATGCAACAGAGTGGAAAACAGCGACGCAGAATAGAGTCCAATGGAGAATTATTGTTAAAAATGTTGAAGAACAATGGCCATTAGAATCTATAAGTCGTGGGCCTTAAAAGCCTGTAGTACTGATATATGTATGTATTATCATAACGTTTTGCATTTTCAACGAACTTGAAAAGTTCTTTACTGAATTCTATATGTCTGTCTGTCGGTCCATCACAAAATTTGAGATTTTTTAAAATTTGAAAATGGATTCTTAAATATAGTCTTGCGTTTGTCTTCCTGGTCTGAACGCCGTTTGTGCTTCTTCTAATTTGTTTTTTGTTTCATTTCTTAATCTTTTTTTCAACTATTTTTGTGTATATTTTTAGCACCATTGATGATAAGCATATAGCCTTATAGTTGTCTCTGTTTGTGGTGTTTTTCTTTTTATGCATAGGTATTATAATGTCCTTTTCCCAGTCTTTCGGTATCTGTTCTGTATTTCATACTTCTTATTCTATCTTTTTTCAACACTTCCGGTGCTATATTGTCTTATCCTGCTGCCTTACCATTTTTTGTTTTCTTCAGGACTTATTTTATCTCTTCTTCTCTTATTTCTTCCTCGTTGTCTTGATTATCTTTTTTTCCTGAGGCTGTTGTTCTTCTCCTCTCCGTATTTATGTTTCTTTGTCTTTAAATTTGGTTGTGTGGTAATTTTTCCATATTTTCAATAATTTTCCGTTCTTGTTTGTAATATTCCCGTCTTATCTCTAATATTTCGCACTTTTGGTACTCTATTTCCCTTTAGGCACTTAACGATATTCCAAAACTGTTTTTGGTTGTCTATATAATTGTCTTCTATCTTTCTACCAAATTCGTCCTATGTCTTTCTTTGCTTGTTTTACCGCTTCCTATGCTTCGTTTCGTTTTACTAGGTATTCTCTTTTATTTTGTTCAGTGTTAGTTATTATATATTTCTTCCAGGCTTCTTTTTTAATTTTAATTGTATTCTTCACTTCTTCATTCCACCATATTGCTCGCTTATGTGTTGGGTCTTGTTTTATTTCTTTTCCTCCACAGACATTCTTTGCTGTTTTTATTAGAATTTCTTTGAAGGTCTTCCATTTTTATTTAGAGTCCATTGATTTTCTTATTGGGCTTCTTGTTCTTCCAATTTGTTTCAGGTTTTCAGTGAATTTGTTTTATATTCTTATCTTTTCTCTAGATTTTCTAAAGTTTTCAGTTTGATCTTTTTATAGCTCTTTGCTCGTTTTCCAAGAAGTTTCCTAATCTTCATGTCAGCTATCACCAGTCTGTGTTTCGTATTTAACTCCGCCCATCTTATTACCTTTACATCGTTCTCGTGTACATAATGGAATCATACTTTTGCGTCCTACTCGTATGTTATTTTGTGTATTGTTTTGTGTTTAAACCATGTATTTCCCATCAACAGTTGATTCGTTATGCAGCAATCTAGCATTCTCGCGCCATCGTTTACACCCCCTTCTAGGCCTTAACCTCCCATTGTTCCGTGTCCTTGTTCTGTTATTTCCTATATGGGCGTTCCAATCCCCCATAATAACTACGTGTCTATTGTCGTTTTGCATTTTCTCTATGGATCTTGATAAGTCTACATAGAAAGTTTTTTTTTTATCTTATACTGCGGCATTTTCAATGATGATATATTTAGATTATTCCAGTCTTCTCTTGAAGTTGTAGGTCTATTGTTATATTTTTAGAGTTTACAGCATCCCATTTGGTTACTTCTGCATCTATCTCTGTGCTGAGGAGTATTCCTACATCTTCTTTGTTCTATTTCCGACTGGTATGCCCGCATATCTAAGAGTGTAACTCTTGGGCCATTTTTTTAAAGGTATTTTATTTTTTTAATTTCTGAGATTTCTAGTATTTGAATTTTATATTTCTCCATTTCATCTATAACCTCGCATTCTTTCCCTGTAAAAGATGTGATGTTCTACGTTCCATTTCTCGTCCTATTTCTCTCCTGTCGTGACAGTTCGGGTTCGAGGCTCATAGTGTTCCTCTGAATCTTTTACAATATGTGGTAATTAGCTCAGCCGCATCGGCCTCGTTAACTCGTGATAACTGGTATCAGGTTATACCCTCTGATGTTGGATTGTCAAAGCCCCGTTTGTTATCTGGCAGGGTGTACCGAGCAGATTAATTGCTACTCGTGCAGGTAGGGTTGGCATTTGATCCTAGTTGTTGGTGTACTCCTTACACCCCGCGAATAAAATATGTCAAAATTTCTCTTTTATGTGCTGTGAGGTAAACAGAGGAGCACGAATTCTAAGCGTTATAGATAGGGGTGCCTAAAAAGGATTCTCCACGCACTACCACCCCCTTAGTTAGTGTCAGAACATAAAACCGTCCGAAAGTATGAAAAAATTCAAGACACGAGAATATTTACATAATTCACTGACTTTTTGCAGAAATTATCTTTTAAATCAAAATAAGCTCAGGCAACCCGAGATGTTAGCTTGCTTCAAGATGTCTAGCTCCCATATAGCTGTTCAAACTCGAAAAAAAATTGATATTTACTCTAAACTATACTGAAACGCCCTCCCTGCAGTCCAGACTTATCACCCGGCGACTATAGTTTGTTGGAACTGCTAAAAAAGTAGAGCACAGAGGTTGGACGATAATGTTGTCGAAGCGTTCATCCGCGATTCAAAAAAACTACCTATTATTAGGGAAAAATTTACGTCTAAATCAGAAAATTATATAGAAAAATAACGTTGTATCTTTGTTTTTTATGAGGCTTCAATATATTCCAAAAAATAACTCCGGTTTATATTTTCTTCACTCATGTATTTGTCGACTCATCATTCCTTTTATATAATTCTGATTTTCACTATTCTGTTGAGTTTATTACATTTTAACTGCTGATCTATTTGATTTCTTATTATATTAAAAAAATTAAAATTTTTTTTTAATATGTACATCCCTTTACTTCTCTTAAGATACCACATACGTTTCCTTTCTTTTTGCTGCATTATACTTAAATTGTCACTATTATTCTTAAAATTCCAATTTTTTCTTTTTATCATTTTAAACTAATGCTCCTTTTTATCCATCTACATAAAGCTGCTATTACTCATCTTGGTACGTACTTTGGGAAGATGATTGATTTCCTTGTTAATAAAGCTCACAATCATAAAAGTATTTATATGTTTGCTGATAGCAGCTGAGCGTCTTTTTCATTCGACTAATCAGTTTCATTTGCAAATTTAATTTTTCTGTCACTATTATTGCTACCCCTTCCGAGACTGTATTTTATTCCTGAATAGTAATTGTAATCATTATACAAATTTAAATCGTGAATACTACAGCTAGCCGCTGATGGCTCCAAGTCCTCCTAGCTTTTACTACTTACCTTAATCTACGCCGCGCTTAGTGTCTGTTATTCATCGTCCTAGAGTTCGCATCTCAGTCTCATGTACTGCATTTTGATTCTATCTAAGACTTCTACAATGCCTCAGATGACGTGAAGGCAGTTGCATCATCTTGTAATTTATAGTTTTCTCTGGCATTAATTTTCCCAAATACCCAAAAGAGTGTTATTCCAAGACAGATGATTTCTATTATTTTATCCACCTTCTAATCTAAAGCCTGATTAGTTTCAACCAATATGAATTGGAAAAGATAAGTTTTTAAAATTTTTTTAAAATAATTTTTCACTTCTTGGAGTTAAATTTTTCGCGATTTAATGTCAACTTGATTAATAGAAAACAAATGTTCAGTTTGTAAATCAAACATAACTGCAGTATAACAAAATTAAAATAATTGTATGTGAAACTTTTGCATAGACATGTAGAAATGATCATTATGGTAAAAATGTAATCACTTAAGCGCAGTACTTTAAAATCCAATGATTATAGATATTATAGTAAAATATGAGCTGTCCTCGTTAGAGTACCATGGAAGATGATGAGGAGAACGAGCCGCAAGAGACGCAAGAACTGATGGAAAAGGGGGCAATCTCAACTTCACTCTATTTGGCATACATCCGGGAAGGCGGCAGTGTGATCTTCCTATTGTTTTTCTTCGTCCTCCTAATTTTAGCCCAGATTGCCTGCAACGCATCTGATATTTGGGTAACTCATTGGTAAGTTGGTTTTATTCGCTAACCTAGCAATACATAAATATATGCAGTTTATTGCACTGTTGATAAAAAAAAGTAACACGTATTGGTGGTGTAGTTGAATGAGAGTAGTCATTGGTAGCTGACGTCCATAAGATATAATTAAAATACCCACACGAAACTGTTACTGTGAGCTTATATCATTTGTATTCTGCAAACTGATCATCCATTCTCTGTCATAGTTTGGTTGGGAATATTTTATTTGGGTTCTAGCTATTAAAACTGAAACAAAAATACGTCAAAAAGACTGTTGAAGATTGTAGTTCATTTAGAATTAATGTACCGTCTTAAAGACTAAATACCTCAAAATTATTTAACACCAAAATGCTCATTTTATGATGCACGAAATTTTCCTCCCTCCAGCTAGGATCAAATCCTTTAAACTATCTATTATCGGCACAACTATAAAAGTCTGAAGAGTTCACATCTACTTAAATCATCACTAGTCCAAACAATGACGTATATTTTGTAATAAACGACACGTTTTGACCTTTATTGTGCTAAGTCCGGACCAGTGTAATCTTTAATTTTTAACATAATTTGTTCCTTTTTCTTACGTTTGCTGTTTTATTTGACTTAAAGTTGCAACACGTTTCATTGCATTTCATCCATTATTTAATCACAAACTGATCTAATTATTGTAGTTTTTCTCATGATCTTAACTATCAAAAGACATATTTCAATGAATTTTTTTTTAAATATTCAGAATCAAACAAAATTACAGCACAAATAATTTGCTGCTGAAATGGGTGTCAACTATTTTTAACGCAAGCTAGAAAGTTATAATTTTATAATTTATGTAAACCGTAAATCATTAGCTTTGCAAAGACTCAGAAAAGATGTTCCTTTGTTAACTTTAATACCTATAATTAACCGTTATCTTAATCAAATACATTACTATGTACTCTTAAAATATTGAAATATGGAGAGCTTGTCAAGCCACAGCTATAAGACATAATTTCAATTATTATGCTCTCTTTCAATCCATGCGTTTCTAATTCAATATGATGTTTCCCTTCACCTAAAGAATGTTTGATTCTTGCTGGTACTTACAGGCATACAATTGAGAAACTTGGACACAATTAAGTAAAAAAACAAGTCACATTAGCAGATAAGTAACTTGATCTTCAAGGGCAAAAAATGAGTCAATGCATAAGTCATTTTTTTGCAAGTAGATCATTTATAAGCTACATGATAGACTTGTTTTGCTCCTTTAGCAGTCTTTTCAATATTCAGAATAGTAGCTAACATTTCTGATCACACATTTGATTGAGAATATCAACATGTTCTTATCCACCTCCTTTAGATACCTGCTAATCATCACTGATGTAAAAGGAAAAATTACCACTTTAATAACATATAATGCTTAATTTTTTTTGTAACTCGAAAAACAAATGGCGCTTAGTTTTTTCTAAACCAATTAGGTTTGAGTTTACTCTATTTTCACTACACTTATTTATTATGTGGTATTTTCTACTGTTTAAGTGTTTTATTCTTTCATTCTCTCAATCAATGTATGGTTGATTCCAGGAAATGCTAACCAACAAGACAATTTAAAGATATCCCAAGGACCATTGCCTAAAAATAAATGTTAAAAAGCGCAAATTGCATTTCCGTAGAGTTGACAGACTTTACTATATCACTTCTGACGAATTTCATCTAAAATTCAAGTTTTCTACCCAATTTATTGGATATCTTAGCTATACAGATTATATTAAAGAATTTCTTGGCAATTCCCAAACTGATTATTTAATATACACCACTTTCTAATGGACAATTCAAAATATTTTGGAAAGTTGGATACGATATTAAAACCTATTTTAGAAAAGTTTCTTAATGTCAACTGAAGTGGGTTAAAATAAACTGATTATTATTTCTTAATTGGTGTGACTATTAGATAAGCATTGGTGCTTTTCTGAACTTCTTCAGTATTTTGCTTACTATAATGATAAGGTTATACATTCCCTGGGGAGTAATAACCACTTTATCTTTTTTTTTCCTATAGCTTGTGTTATTGTTTCGCTCTATGTACAACTTCCCTCCATTTTTCCTGTTCGTTATTATGAAACTCCAGCCTTTCCTGAAAGTTTTTAAAGTGCTTTCCAATTTATTCTTTCCAATATTTATTAGTCTTTTTTATTTCCAAATTTGTTTTCTTATGAACTTAAAATAATTTTCTGTTGTTTTTACTATAATCTACTTCTTTCACTTATCCATTCCTCTTTACTTCTTTCTAAATAATTTTATAGTCTTTTCTTTCTTCCTTAAATCTGTTCTGACCTATTTCGTCGCCAGTTTGCAAACATTTTGCTCTTGCTTCTTCTCTTTTTGTAAATCCTACTTCATATTCCTGACCACCATCACTTTTATTTATTTTCTCCCTATTACTTCACTTGCTGCGTCCACTATAACGTTTTTTTTTTAATTGCTTGCATTTTAATTTTGAATCTATAGTGTTTATATATTGTTCTCTTCTTACTTCTATTTTTAGTTCTTCTGTATTTCATTTACTTCTAATTTGTGCTGTCTTGTTTTATTTCGTTATCTTCATATTAATTATTACTAAAATATTGCCTGTATCAGTGTTTGCACCTCGAAATGTACTATCTTTCTCTCTTTTGTAGCTCTGATTTCTAGTAGTACTACATGGTAATAATGAGATTATTTTATGTTCTGATTTATGCTCAAATTTGTTATATACATAATCATTAACTTAGCTGTATTACATAATTTCACGCTATTATCATTTGGTGTATAAGGTATGTTTTCTAACTAGTTTTTTTAACACTGTGCTCTTTTACAACTTTCGCGTAAAAATTTCAAGTATTGTGAATATATCATGTTTCAGATCTTCTTGTATATTTCTTCTAATTTGTCATAAATTCATGTTTCTCTTCATTGTTGCTTTCATTTGTTGGTTTGTATACATTTATGATGGTCCAGTTGTCTTGATTCTTCAATTTGTCGCTTTATAGTCTATTGCTGTAATTCATAACTTTTTTATTGCCCATCAATTCTGTCCAATCGTTCCCTGATTTTCTGAGCCTGTGTACTACACAGTATATTTCTCTTTATTGATTTTCCCTTCTCCTTTAATTCTTATTTATTTTAATGTTAGTATTTTCATTCATTGTTACACTTCTCTCGCTGTCTTCTTTAACTCGCTTATATTTAATAATGGTTTTTGTATCCCAGGTTCTGATTCTCATTATATATATATTATTCAAATGCATTGGTCGTTTTTTGCTTTCGCCATTGTACCAGCCTGTCTATTATCATTTATTTTTCGCGTTTAACTGCAGTATTTCCTCTTGCTTTCTATTTTACCGCTATTCTTATTCCATTCGTATGCTCTGTAGTTTATTGTTACCTTTTCAGACCTATTGTAACTCTACTTTCTTTCTTGAATTCTTCCTTGGCCAACTCCTTGATTTTGTCCTGAATTCCATTTCTTCAATTGTGAGATCATTGTCAATGACAATATTTTCAGCTTCTTTTTAGCTTCCATTATTTCTATTTTTTGTTTGTTAGTTTAGCTTTTTGCGATTACTGCATTATTTCTTTCATTCTTTCCAATTTTGTAAGCTTGAGCCACTTTAATTTTGACCTTCTCCATTTGTCTCTTCCTTTTTCCGTCTTTTGTTAAAGTTCCTTCGCTATCCTAATTGTAGCGTAGCATTTTTTATTTTTATTCTCCGTGGTTGTTTTGGTACATCACTTCGTCAGTGTGCAAATTTAAATTTCGCGCTGTTTATGTGTACATAGTTGACTAGCTACACTTTGCGCTTTACGTTTTCGGCATTTTAATGTTATACCATTGACGCATATTCTAAAATCGCCTTTATATCTTATATCTGTTTTGTATCCTCTAACTTTTAAAATGATGTTCTATAATGAAGAACATTTATTCCGGTAAACGTTGTTTTTCTGTTTCTTCTTTAGTTTTAATTATTTATCACCTGATTTAAGTTAAGTTTCTTAACTGACACTCTCGCCGCTTGCACTATTCATATATCCATGCAACCTACTATATTGTACAGAACAGGTTGGGTAGTACGACTTTAATGTTTTAGAAAAAAGGATAGCATCTATATATATCAAGTTATTGATGACGTTGAATACAAGGATTATATTGAGTTGAACAATCAAAACAGTGCATCTAGTCTTCCAAAGCAATTTTCATGGGTAAATATCTCAGTCAGTGATCAAGTGAACACTCAAACTTTTACCGAGCCCACCAAAACCCCAAATATTCCTCCTCCCCTCATTAATTTGGCCAGTTGTAGGAATTGGTATAAACAGCAACTGGATTATTAAACAAAGTTCTAGCTATTTTGTCTTCATAAACATCTTTCGTTTTCTGATTTTTAAAACTCCCTTTGTTAGTCTTTTCTGCTCATTTTG
Organism: Sinelater perroti; assembly: GCA_036346155.1. Lineage (NCBI taxonomy): Eukaryota > Metazoa > Arthropoda > Insecta > Coleoptera > Elateridae > Sinelater > Sinelater perroti. The sequence goes on from JARFIY010000046.1 coordinate 32,322,808, forward strand.
TTGACTTATGCCAATTTTTAAGTTTACACTTAATAACTCGTGTAATTATTTATCTCTTTATTTACAGGACAAATAGCGAAGAAGCATTACATGCCAAACTGCATCCCAGCACATTGAACAACTCACTGAACAACAACAGCAGTTTTGTGCCTATCACTAATCCTTTCACAATCAACACAACTGATCCCACTGAAATTTTAACTACTGTTTCACCGGAACTTCTAGATAATATCACATTCACTGAAACCCAGTACGATACAACTACGTTAAAACCAGACAGTTTAATACTAGAAGCTTTAAATCAAGTCATTGAAGATAATATTAACATGACATTAATGGAAAATGTTACAAACGTTCCTTTAAATAAAACTGAAGAATCATCCGACATTATTGATCAAACAAAATATATATACATCTACACCATTTTAATAGTGTTAGCAATCATTTTGACTACGTTCCGGTCATTTGTATTCTTTAAAATCTGCATGAACGCTTCTAGAGGACTGCACAATACCATGTTCAATAATGTTTTGAAGGCTACTATGAGATTTTTCGATACAAACCCTTCAGGTACTGTAATAAGTTGTAAAGAATATGTAAATATGATTTAAATTTTCTTTTAGGCAGGATTCTAAACAGATTCTCAAAGGACATGGGTGCTGTAGACGAGCTGCTCCCCAGAGCTCTAATAGACGCCCTGCAAATTTTTATGGTAATGATCGGGATACTGGTGATGGTTTTTATTGTGACTCCATGGATGATTATACCGACCATCATTCTCGCCTTGCTATTTTATATTGTTAGAAAAATTTATTTAGCCTCTGCCCAAGATATAAAGCGGCTTGAAGGAATAAGTAAGACTGATTTGGTTATGACTGAATTGTCCATAATAACGTTAAACAATTTAGCACGCGCTCCGGCCTATTCTCATGTATCTGCATCACTATCAGGGCTGACAACGATAAGAGCATGCAATGCACAACCAATGATAACGAGGGAGTTTGACACCTTACAGGATCAACACACTGCAGCATGGTTCCTTTTCTTGGCCACCAGTGAAGCATTCGGTTTTTATCTAGACGTTATTAGCGTCGTCTTTCTGACAATTTTAACGTTCCAATTTCTAATTTTTGATGATGGCAAGTATTGTTTAAATGAATAGAATTTTGGGAGTTATAATAGATTTTCAGGAGAAACATTAAGTGGGAATGTTGGATTGGTGATATCACAGTCCTTAATTCTGACAGGAATGCTGCAGTTTGGGATAAGGCAAACAGCTGAAGTGGCCAGTCAGATGACAAGTGTAGAGCGCATCATGCAGTACACCCACTTGGAGAAAGAGGGACCTTTTGAATCGACGCCTGCAAAGAAACCACACAGAGATTGGCCACCGCATGGCAACGTTGTATTTAAAAACCTCTCTTTGTCTTATGTTGCTGAAGAATTACCAGTATTGAACAACCTGAACGTACACATTAAAGCTGGAGAAAAGGTACTTTGAGTTTAATTGTCATTTATATATAAAATTTTAATTTGTAACACTTTTATATACTTATCCTCCATCGTTACATGCATTGAAAATAATTATTACCTCAACATATGCTGATATTTTTGTAATTTGACTAATGCAGCATATTTGTTGTATTTATACACTAATGAATGCGCAAATAATGTTGTTTTAAAATAGACGCCGTTTTATTGAAGCACATGTTGAACACGTAGACAAATATTTGAAATTATTGAAAGTTTCTTGAAGGAGTTTACAATCTTTGGCCAGTTGTTGAACAAGTGGTACACACACAGAATCAATCCAGTGATGTCTTCAAGTGGGATGAAAGTAGCCTGGTAGTATCTATTATGGCCTCATTTTGTTGGAAGTTATCAATATTATTTTTAATAGCATATGTTCTACTTAACATATGTGCTGACATCACTATGAGCTTCGCTACTAAATAAGATATTCGCAAATGTGGTATATGTTAAAACACATCATTTTGGCATATCTTTATTCTCATTGCTTACATAATTTAGATGTAGACACAATTTTGTTTTTAAACAGGAACCCTTTAGGCTGTTAAAAGGCTAAAATTTCCATAATGATCACATCACCATTTTTAGATATCAAAGGACCTTGGCAAGTCTCTTATAAATCGTTTTCCTAAATTTTTGTATCCACATTCAAATAAGATTTGTGCTTAAGTCAACATGGACTCATAGTAAAAACAGGAAGTGGGTTAAACGTAAAAGGGAAATTAAAGTAGATTTGACAACATGGGCATGTTACGCACCTAAACACTCATTCGTGACTATTGACCAATCTACAATACCTACATATCAAATATAAAGAATGCCAGCTCATATTGCCAAATATTTTTCCTAAAATTAGATATAAAATGTCAATTTTCTGATGAATACCTTGTATATGTGCAATACATTGTGAAATGAAAAGTACAGCAAAATTTTTCCTTGTGTGAAATAACACTGAAAAGTTCTTAAGACTTAATTTAATATTTCAGTTTTGGTACTACCAGTTTCAAATCGTAATATATATGATTAAAAGTATATGGATACTTTCACACTTTGCTTCTCCTTAAGATTTGTACAAGATGTGCTGCATGGAAAGGCATACATTGAATAAAGACAAAAATGCCTTTGCAATGTGAGCATATCAAATTGTCTAAACTATTGAGTTAAGTTTCTGTGCTCAAAAATTTCTTTTATAGGAACCAGAAGACCAAATTCCATATTATGACAAACTACTTTAAATAATTAGCTGTAAGATTATCTACCATTTTCCATACAATTAATTCATTACCATATCACCATTTTAGCTTTGAAATAAAGTCCGGAGACTCGCAATTTGTTCATGGTGATGTCGGTACATGCATGATTATAGAATGCATGGTTATGGTTAAAAGCATAAAAATAATCTCAAAGGTCTTCTAGCAACACCCACAATTTTATAGTGTTAAAGCTTCACTTTCACTTTAGGAAACAAAACACAACCACAGGAATTAGGTCAGGAAGATGTGAAACACCCATTATGTTATTTTTAGCTTTAAAAAAGCTATGTCAAGTATTAATTGACAAATATAAGATTGTCCTTGCATTATCCTAGCATTACAGCTCACGAATTTTGTCAATACTTTGCAAATGGAAAATCGCTCTGAACAAGCTGTTGGTCACTTTTAAATTGTGTATACCATACAAAAACTATGTTCAATTGAATGAATTCTCATCAAAATTTATTGAGACATTTCTAATATCGTATCTTTTTCTATGTGATATTCGATTAAACTTTAATGAAATCCAATTATAATTGGTGCAAATATATTAAAACGACATTTTAAATTTTGAATCACGGCTAAGTCATAAATTTCTAATGGAACATAATGTCATAGACACAACATTGATAACTGGTTTTAGTGCCATTCTTATGGTTTATTCATTTCACATTGAATAATAAAAGAGATTGTATTAAAGTAAGGGTGATGACATAAAAAGCGAATTAAGTACAAAATGTAATTTAAATGTAGATCAAACTGTGCAAGGAAATATGTCAACTTTTGTAAATGTTATTGGAATTTGGGGAAAATAAAAAGGAGACGGATTTTAAATCATCACATGACTGCACCATAAAATATACATTTTACAAGAAATAGCAACTCCCTATTAGTTTATAGAATGGTACTACTCATTGATTCATTTTAGGTAGGAATTGTGGGCCGCACGGGGGCTGGAAAGTCATCTCTCATCGCAGCGCTATTCAGGCTTGCTCCCACTGAGGGTGCGGTGATAATCGACAACATTAACACAAAAGACATAGGACTCCATGACTTAAGAAACAAGATCTCTATCATTCCGCAAGAACCAGTATTATTTTCAGCTTCTATTAGGCATAACCTGGACCCCCTCAACAAAAGCAAAGACGAAGCTTTGTGGAAAGCGATTGAGGATGTAAGTTTATTTTCTGTAATTTTGATGGGTGCTAACATCTCTTGCTGTAGGTTGAGCTAAAAGACGCCATTGAGCACCTCAACCAGGAAGTGAGTGAGGGAGGTTCCAACTTCAGTGTGGGACAGAGGCAGCTGGTCTGCCTTGCTAGGGCGATTGTTAGAAACAACAAAATATTGGTTATGGATGAGGCTACTGCTAATGTTGATCTTCAGTATGTTTCTAACATAGTAATTAGTCTATAGGACTAAAAGTTTTGTTTTAGAACGGATGCATTAATTCAGGGTACTATCCGTCGCAACTTCAAAGACTGCACTGTTCTGACAATTGCACATAGATTGAATACTGTAATCGATTCAGATAAGGTTTTGGTGATGGATTCAGGGCAAGCTGTGGAATTCGATCACCCTCATGAGTTGCTACAAAAGGCCGAAGGGTACTTTACAGGCATGGTCAAGCAAATAGGGAAGCATATGGAGATTAAGTTGAGAAAAATTGCTGAAGAGCACTACAACACAGTTGCATCTGCTGCTAAAGCTGAGTTGCCAGAGAACAATGTAAAAGAGAGTAGAAAAGACTTATGAGCAAACTTAAATTATTAATTAAATTGCCTTAACTTAGTTAAAGACTTAGTTACAAAGACTTCCAGTATTTTCATAAAGATTTTACTAGCAGCATTGCTAGGTTCTCAAAGATCAAATACTTAATTTAGCATTACCTACTTAATTTTTATTGCATCATTCTTGTTGTATTTTAACAATAAAACTAGTTACTTTCTAATGACATTGTTTATTAAATAATATATTTTCAAATAAAAAAATATACACACTATTTACCTATCTTAGTATTCATGATCATATTAAACAAACTTCATCTTTTTTAACTAGTGTGGCTATGCTGTTGTATGAAATGATCATTTGTGACCCTACCTGCAGGTCCACAAGAGCTTCCTCGTCTTCATTGTTGACTTCCTCCAGCATTACCCCCTCAACTACTGCTTTTGCTTTTGCAAATACAAAACTATGGACGTTTGGTATAACTGAATCCTTTTTCCATTCATCCGGAATCAAACCTGGCCAAAATTGCAAGATATCCTCGAAATGTTGATCCAAAGCTGAAAATCATGACGAGTGATATCAGCAATTAATTTTGAAACACTTTAAAAATATTTCATTTATTTTAATCCTTTAAAGTGGCTTAACAAATCATAACTGTACATAACAATATATTTAAATCAATATATCTTGAAGACCATTTCTATAATTGAAAACACGTTTGAGCTACTGAATATTAAATACATTTTTTACTAAAATCTATTAACACATAAGGTAGGTGTTTTATTGAATTACCAGAGAGCAGTCTGATAAGAATATTGTATTTTCAATATTAATCAACTGGTTCTTTACTAACATATAATATATTATATAAATGGTTATAATGTGACTTTGTGAATAAAAGATAAATTCAGGAACACTATATTAAAATCAATTTACGGAAAGTAAAACAATTCTTGAAATTAAATGTTTCCAGAAGTCAGACACTCCATGATTCAGCTTTTCAAAGTGATACAAGCAATTTTTCATATTCATTCTTTGCAACAACCTTTTTGTAAAATATATTAAGCTGGAAAATGTCCATCACTAAACCATTTGTAGTGGATGCAATACCAAAAACGTTTACAACCTAGCCCCCCTTATTCTAACTTGCAAATAATTCTTGTAGTGTTAGCTCAATAATAAACATTTTACATATAACTTCTAGCAGAAAGAACTGACCACCAAATTGCTTCACATATTTTTACTACATAGTAATAAATTAAATGAAATGGCATTATGTCCTGCAACGTTTGATAGAGCTAGCCACAGCCCTTAATTGGACATACAATGGTAATGCTTTGTTGAAAATTTCATGAATCATTCCACTAATTTGCTTGCATAAACTAAGTTTAGAATATAATGTAGTCCATTAATTGAGATGCCATTAATATAGTAATTTGCTGGATATTGACTCAACAATGGCGTTATATAGCTTAGTACAAAGTTCATTGTTCTGTGGATAACAACAAATAGAACATATATTTAAAGATGGCAAAGTACTTGCGTTCAAATTTTCTCAGACACTTTCAAACAATGCTAATTCAGAGTTAGTGTAGTCAGTTTCAATACATTATACCAACAATTACTAACTGTGCTGTTCTTAATGCTAATAAGTCAGTCAAATTTTCAGTGTTAGTATGTAGGCAAATAGAATTCTATGAAACTGTTAGTGCGATCCTGAACTAGCGGTCTCTCTGAATAGCCAATATCTTGTGTCATTGCACAAGTTTGGTAATAAAACTTTTAGGATAGAAAAATATTAAAGCAATCAATATTCTGTCTAGTCTACATTGACAGTTTGATAGAGGTGGGTATTCAAGTCACTTAAGAAGTTCGTTACAAGGCAAAGCAGTCGCAAATCTTATTCACATGTCCTGTTCACATCAAAAACACCAAGGCGAACTATGTTCGAATCTGTGAGCTATTGCGCAAAAACGGGTATTCCCCATGGTATTGGTCACTCGATAATCTAAAAAATTGAAATTCAGAAAGTGTCTGCAAGATGAATGCTGAAGAGAAAGACACTTGTCATGAGATTTCTGAAAGACTCCTTGCTACTTACAGTGGAGGGAGACAGATTTTTGTTACAAATTCAAAAGTGCCCTTATCCTTCAAAACAACGCCTGCCTTTGCTTTGCCAAATAGAGGAAATGCAATGGGCAAAAGTAGACTATCAGCCTTGCAACCCTGGAATTAATCCCTAAAGTTCGGACGCTTGAAGGTTGCCTTAAAAAAGCAGTTATTTGAAAGCAACAATTAACTAGGCAAATGGCTTCAAGACCAACTCACATTTTTTTGACAGCAGCATCAAAAATTGTTCATTCACTGCAATAAATACATCAAAAAGTATGTGGAAAAGTAACCTTGTGTATTGTATTATCATATTTTACTTTAACAAGAAGGGTGTAAACCCAAATTTGCAACTACCGAAAACTTTAACTAACACAATAAAAAAAAAATTGTCCGATTTGGCTGGAAATCGAACTCATGCTTTGTTTTAGTCTGAAGTACTTGTGTACCAAATTTGGTGTCAATCAGAACTTTAGTTTTTGAGTTATCCTGATGACAGACACACATACAGACTACCTTTTAAGCGTTAGCACGTTTTTGGTAGTTAATAAATTATTATAAACAAAATTCTGGTTTAAATTTGAGTTATCCACATTTATTTCTTTTAAGTATTTCATGCATCAAATCAAGTAATGTTTTTGACAGATTTGACTTCTTTTTTTTATGTGGAAATATTCCAGATCTTTTTCTGGTAAATAAGACAGATGCTAGAAATATTAATATTCCTCGTAGCTCCTCTGGTATCAACTGTACAGCTTGTCATTAATTATAAAGCTAGTCCAAATGAAACAGTTTGATTGAAGACTTCTGACAAGCATCACAACCCACATTCACTGCTACTATTCAATAATGGATGAAACTTTAGCTCATTGTCAGACCACATTTACATCTATATCATTATAGCACTTGTGTAAAATTGGAGAAGTTTTTTGAACTTTAAGTAATTTTTAACAGCTTTACTAATTTGGATGATTTTTTAAGGTATAATCATTTTGGCGCCTATTATGCTCATAGAATTTAATTACTACAACATATTCAATTGAAATGCAGGTTACCTATCTCAAAAATTATTTATCTTAATTCTATAACCTCTGTGTTAATTCAAAGACGTACCTTAATAGATTGAAGAGTGTTTTAATAAAAATCAATATCTATACAAAAGTTTTATACACTGGTTTAAGTGCAGTTTCGCTCCCACATCCAATGCACCTCAAAGCAATTCTGCATGATTATAATGCAGATGTCATTTTTATATCCTTTATATCCTTTATACCCATAATGAAACATATCACTAGGTGTTGGATCATTATATTGATAAAAATGAAATCATTACGTCTAACATCTGGTAATGATGGCATAATGTTTCTGAAAAATTTTTAGATCTCATTTGTCCATTTTAATATCACTACAGAACCTTCGTCATGTTTCATTGTTGACTTCATGATGAAAATGGTGTAAGAAACACTACAATATATCGCTAAAAATTGTTAAAAAGAATCCACAATTTTATGCTGCATGGTGCAACTAAAATAAATGATTACAAATGCATAGTAAAAGAGTACTTTCAACTTGACATAACAATGTAACCTTGATATATTTATAAGTAATAAAATTAATTAATTTTTATGTTATTTTATCTATTCTGTTAAATCCTTCAGGGATACCTGAATAATGCTTTCTATCATATTCTTAGAAATGGGTATTTAAATAACGCCTCGCAAGATTTTAGGTTTAGATTTAATTAATAGCTTGAAAGCTAGGGGGTGTTTGGAACTTACTGAAATGATCAGTTCTTCTAGAAAGCAATGATTAAAATTTATTTTGCATCTATGTTTTTAAAGTAAGATTTGTCAGAAAATATCATTTTATTCCACTCATCTATAATTTTAATATTTCTTTGTATAGAATAGCAGTTTCGCTCTCTAGTAGGTGTCAAAAGTTACTTGGACAAAGCACTGTACCTTAAAAAATAATTTGTGATCGTAACATATACAAAGTGGACCACATATCGTCAGTAATTGTAGACTCTAGAATCCTTCTCCTTCTGAGGCAACGTGTTTAAACTGTGCATAAATTTAAAAAAAAAACAACTTAAAGTGGAATAGTAAGTTCAATCTATAACCAATCCGTATGGCAATAAGCTTCGGGCATATTTTTTTTTTTATAAAATCAGTAAAAATTATAATGCCAACCTGTTACAAGAAGTGCAAATCTACCACTTATATTTACAAAACTAATAGCTTTTATAAATTACTAAGCCAAGGTATATATGAAGTTTTGTCATCAGTCCAATGTCAAAAAATGATTTCACTAAGTTTAACAGTGTTACATATCACTAACACTTTTTTGCTGCCTCCCGATCTATATGTGAATCTTCTTCTGTAAGGGAGGTTTTCGCTTGGTCTTCTATCTTGACATAAGGTTATCCAGGCATTTATTTTCTTGTCGTGTAAATTCTTGATCACTTGATCTTTCCATCCTTTTATAGATTTTTCCCCTATTTCTCTCTTTTCGTGGGCACCACTCTGTTATTTCGTGTATAGCTAGTCTGTTACATAGTCGTTGTATGTGACCAAAGCATCTAATCCTTTGTGATTTTATCATTTTTTAGTATTTCATCAATTTCCATGTTCATTCTTCTTTCTGTTACTCCTCCATATATATATGTCTAATTATTTTTCTCTTAATTCCTAGTAACATATTTTTATTATCGTCCTGGTCTCTATTCCATATGTGATTATGAATTTAATGATAGTTCTATAGAGTTGCATTTTAGAATTTTTGTTTCGAATTGCAAAAGTTAGTAGTTTTCTATTTTTATAGTATATTTTAGTTCCCAACTGCACTGGCCTAATAATTTCAAGTTTACAACTGTTAGGATATTAATTTCTGATTGTAAATATGTGAATTTTTATACAATTTCAAATTTATGTTATTCTATTTGTATTGCATCTTCTTTTCTATCTGTTGTCTTGTAAAAGGCATGTATTTTGTTTTTTCTTGTTTCTGGTCGTTTTTACCAATCATTTTTATTTGTATTTTTGTACTTAATAAATTGAATTTCATTGGTGATGTGAGATTCTTTTAGTTCTAATTTCTTTATTACTGAGTCTATCATGTACAAATGAGAGCCTCTCTGTCTAACTCCATTAAATAAGACATTTTCTATTTTAATCTTTGCCATAATTTTTTAGATTGTGAAATATATCGTATTTATTATTTTTGTAGTATTTGAAATTCTTTTCTCTTATTAGTTCTTGTTACATTAAACCGTTAAAGGCTTGTTAAAAGTCCACAAACACACAATGAATATTGAGATTGTGTTTTATTTTGTATTGTATTATGCATTAATTCATCTAATTTTATGTATATAGTTTTTAACTTATTACTTAAGATTGATGACAGTATTTTTTGTTATGTTTAAGAGAGTCATTAAATTAGCCTGTAATTTTTACGTTCTTGTTTATTTCCTTTTTTGAAGACTGGTGTTATTATTCCAAGTTTGACTTTTCTGGGAGCTTTTTCTTCTGCCAGATTAGTTGAATTAAGCGTTGTACCCGTTTTATTAATTTAGTTCCACCAATCTTAAGTATATTGATAATTGTAGTATCTAGATCTGGTGTTTATGTTTCAGTTTTGTTATCGCCATTTGTATTTCTTCCATAGTTTCATAGTAATATTCTTTCCTTCTTCCAAGTATTTCATTTTTATCCTTCAAAACATCTTCATGTTTATTTTTGTATTGTTTTGCAATGGCATTATATTCACTTTATCATTTTTTTCTTCTCAATGTCCTACTTGTCTTAATTTTTTTTACAATTATATTTTTGTTCATTATCCTCAGAAGGGATATATAAATAATCATTTTATAATTTGTTTTGTTCTTCAATTATGCTTTTGCAATTTTTGTTATACCTTTTTTCTTTCGCCCTTTCCCACATTACTTTCTATGCTACTAATTATTACTTTATACTTGTTCATTCATGTTGTATATATATATCATTTGTGGTAGAGTTTTGTTGTAAGTGCAAGTTCAGTTAAGTAATTTGAAGATCTCTTAAGGTAAGCTCTCATGTACATAAGTTCCCCAAAGTCTTACCAGGATAGTTCTTTGTTAATCTAAGACAATCTGAGGATTGCCTTCTTACGGAGACTAATTTAACAGGATGCCTTGCAATGCCACCACTTTCCCACTAAGGTGGGGTCTTACAATATTGTTCTTACAATAATGGCTGTCAATAATACATATGCCAATTTTAAAATAAAACTATTTGCATATATTAATAACGTAACAACGCTTTCAAAAGAAATCTAGTCAAAACATGACTATTACATCACTGACTATCTTAAATATTTTTTAGTAGCATTTCATTTACTACGACAATTGTTAATCAATTGTTTGTGAGTCTTAATTTAAAACAAATTGGCTGAATGAAATTCATCAACATCAAGAAGTGTGATGAATAAACAGTTATAATTATTACTAAATGGATGAAGCATATTTTGGATGCTCATCTATCATTAGCAAAAAGTTGAAAATCGCTCTTATATACAGTTAGCATTCACAATGATTGTGTCTATTAAACTACTAGTAAGTGAATCAAAGAACGAGGGGATTGTCAGGCTTGTCCGTGAATCTTAAAATACTTTCATTGTAAAAAAACTTGTAAAACTGACCCTCAACCATATTTCTACTCCTACAAAATCATTGTAAAGAATTAAATAGCATATAAGATCATTACACTAGAATAAATTATACCATTATAGTTACTAATTTTTACCTTCTTTGTAGGCTTTAGCAAACTGTAGCTCATTGGCGGTTAAGTATGGCTCCTGATTTTGCTGCGCACGGTTATTTTCGCTCTCCAAAATAGAATACACGTACGACTCTATCTTCTCCAACCGCGTTCTCAAGTAACCGGTGACTATAAAGCGCAGCCTGTCGACTTCCATCTGGTGCAGCGTCTTTTGGAAATCAGTGCTGGACAGACTCTGCAAGTTTTGTTCCATGTACGAGATTTGGCCCAGTAGGCACTCCACGACCTCCAACTTGTGAGGGAGGATCTCCGGAGCAAATTTCTCGTTCAACCAGGCTTCCTTCATGATCTCGATGACTTGGGCTGCAGTGAGCGGTATATCTTCCGAGTCGCTCTCGTCAGTTGCTGCATCTATCTCGATCGTATCGTTGTCGTCAGCAATTTGCTCTTCCATGTTGCTATGCTGCAAGTTTACATATCAATAGTGTGCAGGGATATAAATGTACATACCGCCAAAACAGATTTTAAAAATATTAGGTTAGATATTGAAATTAAACCCAGTGCTTACCAAAATGTTGCAGTACCCAAACGACATACACGGTACATAACTGTTCATTTCTACTTTCCACTAAAGAAATTTACTTTCACTGAAGTTTGTAATCCAAGTAGATTAATTATACAGAACACAAAATTAAAATGTCTAATTTATATTCCTTATTATTAACTATTATTTGTGTATCTCTCTGGATAACAATTTATTGTCTTTGTAACTTAAAAAATGGTTTTTAAATTCTTATAAGTAGAATCATAGAATTTTAATCTTTTAGGTGGTACTTTTGATGTATTCGAAAATTTAAAAATGAACATGCAAAAATGATTATATAGCACCTTGTCTTGCAGAACTTGCAGTTTATTTATAGTGATTTTAGAGATGGCACTCCAAACATTGCACCCATAAGTGATGATAGGTTGTATTACTGATTTGTAAATTAAGGTGCCACGCTCTATTTTAAGGGTAAATTTTTTATTCATAATTAGGCCTTTAAAGCCTAACATGCTTCAGTTAACTTTTTATTTATATGGAGGTTCTATATTAACCTTCTAGCCAAGTGAATTCTTAGATATTTTATAGTTCTATCTTTTACGTTTTACTTTATCCGGATGCTGTTTATTGCTCTATTAGGCTGATGTGGTGGTAAATATTTCCTTTTTACATTTAGCTGCATTTATTTTGATGCACCATGCGTTGAATCACTGTTGGACTTGGTCGGTACTTTTCTGGGGGTTATTTGCAGATTTATAAATGTCTTGGTCCTAAGTAATTATTGCTATGTCGTCTGCACGCATGGCTAAATCCGCTTCTGTGTATTTGGGTATGTAATTCATGAATATATTAAACAAGAAGGGACTTAATATCGAGTCTTGAGGGACACCCGCTTGTATACAACGAGTTGTAGAAGTTAACTCTTACCGGAAAGTTTTCTATTAAACAAGAGGCAATTTATTTGCAGTGGATAAAAAGGGATCTCTATTATCATCATTTTGTGCATAAGTCATTTGATCCAGACTGTATCAAAGGCTTGTACCGCGTCAATGAAAGCAGTGAGTGTGTGCTTCCGGTTTTCAAAACCTTCTTCGATTCTTTCTGTGAGTTTCAGCAGTTGATGTGAAATAGAGTGAGAGTTTTTGAATCCAAATTGGTGTTGTGGATGTGTATTGTTGTCGTCTAGGATTTTTAAACGTGAGTGTATAGCTCGTTTAAACAGGCTAATGGGTCGATAGTATGTCGGATTGTCATGTTGTTTTGCCTAAGCAATCATAATTATGATACCTAAACCAACCAAACAACATGACAATCCGACATACTATCGACCCATTAGCCTTCTGTCCACCTTCTGTCCTTCTATCCAACTGTTTAAACGAGCTATACACTTACGTTTAAAAAAATCTTGGTCGACAAACGGCAGAGAAGTATCCAATACTTACACTAGTGTTGGCGGTTGCTGTTAAATAGCACATTGCTTTATTTGGTAAATTTTTGAGGAGCGGGTTTGGGATAATATCTATGTCGGAAGTTTTTCTTTTGTTCCAATTTCCTAATATATTGCTTCAATTCAATCGGTGAGATAGGTTTTGTAAGTGTAATATTGGCAAAGTCTGCATTTTCCAGGTCCCTTTCTATTTGTTAGGTATTGTTTTGGTCAACTGAGATGGTGAATGTGTTCTCTAGTTGTTCGGCAAAAATCTCATTTTTTTTATTTGACCATTTATTCAAAAATATCGATTGCCTGAGTATTTTTCTGCTGGCTAACCACATATTGGGGTCTTCTGGATTAATAAGTGTATGTAATTATTGTACATAGTAATTATATGTTGACATAGTTCTTACTAGACTAAAAGTCTCTAACATTTTTTGTATGACATAAACCATACTTACAGCATTATTATGGTGCAGAAGGGCCTTACTTCTAAGGCTATTATTTTTTTCTTGGCACTTTAAGATGTAATTATATTAGAATCTTTTGGAAACAATCGTTGTACCCATTTGTCGTTTCCATTAAGGTTAAAACACTTATATTTAACTTTTATCAGCAGTAATGATATAAACTAATTTGGACCTACCGTCAGTATATTACTTAAAAGTTTTCTTACAACATTCCACGCTATTATTTATGGGGCTTTATTTGCAAAGTGTTATACCTAAAAATGTTTTCACTAATTTTTTCATACCAATATAATATATATTTAATTATCTTGAAATTTTTAATCAAATTTGTGCCTGTAATTTTTTAATGTCATTCTTTTATCACAATTCTGTGGTTTCTAATTCATCGCACTTTTAGTCCATTTTGCTTCTTCCATTTTAGGCCCCCATCCAGTCCATTTACACTTTTTGTCCACTAGAACTGTTGCAATGTATGGAATTTCTGTTTTCCCTCTTATCTATTAATTAGTCTCTCTGTTTGTTAACGTAATTTTTTAAATATTTTTTTATTGATTGAATACTTTTATTTTTTGGTATGTTCATATTTTTTTATTCCTGAATAATCAAGTTAATCTTTTTTTTCGCCTCTGAAGTCTAATTTTCTTTGTCATTTTTAATGATCTGTGCGAAACATATACATTTTTCTACATGTTTGGTATTTATCTTTACTTGTAATGGTTTATGCTAAGTTTGAAATGGCATTTTGTTTTATACATGTTTTAATTTGATTTTTGTGCCAGTTTCTTTAATGCTTCTAACATAGGTTCTAGGCCCTCGAGACCTAGATCCATCTGCATCACGCAGATTATTAATAGTTTGCATTTAAGTTTAGATATTTAGTTGCTAAGCTTCTTTTTTTAAATAACTTCCAGTGCGCTAGTGAATAATTTAAGAAATATTTCACTTCCTTAGTATCTACTGAAAGCGTGCTAACGCTTAAGAGGTAGTTAATGACATTACAATCCCGTAGTGTGTGTGTGTGTTATCACGATAACTTAAAAACTAAAGCTCTGGTTGACACCAAATTTGGCACACAAGTATTTTAGACCAAAACGCAGCATGAATTCGATTTTCAACCAAATCGGACAACGAACGATTTTTGTTATTCAATCAAACTTTTTTGATTCATTCGTAAAGCACAGCGCAATCCTCAGTCACCCATGCATAGCTAAGCTATGAAATTATTTCGGTAGTTGCAAATTTGGGTTTATACCCTTCTCATTTATTTTTGTCCAATTAGTTGTTTAAAATTATTTTTATCGTTATTACAGCTTCCTTATAGATATTTTTTTTTAAATTTGGCATACCTAGAGTTTACTTGTTAATTATTTAATGCTTCAATTATTGCTCCTATTTCTAACGAATCAAAGGTTTTTCATATATGTGAATGAAATTAATCTCTTCTTCTTCTTTTCCTTCTCCCTTATGCCCTAAAGCGTCGGGTCCTCTAACCACTTCCGGAAGCTGTCCCGGTTGGCTGCCATTCTTTTTACTTCTTTTAGGTGTTTTCCTCTCTGTTCTATCCTCTTTTCTAAGCTCTGTTCCCATGTTTCTCGTGGCCTTCCTCTGCTTCTTGTTCCCTCTGGCTTTGCTTCTAGAATTCTTCTGGGGTTCTTTATTTCTTGACATCCTCACTATGTGCCCATACCACTGTAATTGTCTCTTCTCTACCTCTTGTATTAGCGGTTGCTGACCTACTTCTTCTCTGGTTATTGTATTTCGTATGCAATCTCTTTTTGTTCTACCTACTAGTCTTCTTAGATATTTCATTTCACTCGCCGTAATTTTGCTTCTGGTTTTATCTTGTATTGTCCAGCTCTCCGCCCCATACGTTAATACTGGTGTGTATATGCTTTTTATACCCTAAGCTTTGTTTGCATGCTTACTTTTTTTCGCTATTATTGATTTGTTAATCGCATAATATACTTTGCTTGCTTTATCTCTTCTATTCAGAATCTCCTG
Source organism: Sinelater perroti (assembly GCA_036346155.1). Classification (NCBI taxonomy): domain Eukaryota; kingdom Metazoa; phylum Arthropoda; class Insecta; order Coleoptera; family Elateridae; genus Sinelater; species Sinelater perroti. The sequence goes on from JARFIY010000046.1 coordinate 32,338,632, forward strand.
TTCTATCGTGCCAGTTTTATTTATTATCGTTCCTAAATATTCATAGTTATTGACCCATTCTAGTTCTTCCCATTGCATATTATTCTTGTGTTTTCGTTTGTATCATTTTTCTCGATTTTCATAATTTTAGGCTTGTTTGTGTTTATTTTCATACCTCTTCTTTCTATCGCTCTATTCCATTTGTTTATTGCTAGTTGTAGTTTTCTAGTTGATTCTGCTAGAAGCACGATGTCGTCAGCATATATGAGGCATTGTATATATATGGGCTCTAAATTCCAATTTCCTACCTTCACATTGAATCTTAGTTCTTTTGCTTCCTGAATAATCTGATTCATTACTATTAGGAACAGTAGGGGGCTCAGTGAGTCTCCTTGTTTGATCCCCTTTTCCATTTCAAAGCTTTGAGATTCTTTCCCTTTAATTCGCACTCTTCGTTTTGCATTAACGTATACTCTTTTTATGGACTGTTGTAGTGGATATGATACATTTAGTTCTGCTAGCGCATTCCATATTGTTTGTTTGGGTACTGTGTCAAATGCTGATTTTATATCTATGAATGCTAGATACAAAGGGTTTCCTTTCTAATCTCTTTTCTGTAACTGTTCTTAGTACAAAGATATGATCTTGTGTTTGCCTCTGTGGCCTGTAACCGGCTTGTTCTTCACATAGTTTTTCTTCAACTTCTTCTCGTAATCTTCTTTCTAGTATTCTTGAATATATCTTCTGTACTATTGAAGAAAGGCATATTGCCCTGTAGTTGCCGCAATCGTTTGTATCTCCTTCTTGTGTATAGGTACCACTATGTTTTCTTCCCAGTCATCTGGTATTTTTCCCTTTCCAGGCTAGTTGACATATCTCTTTTATCCACTTTAATATTCTATCTCCCCATTCTTTATCATTTCTGGAGTTATGCCATCTCTACCTCCTGCTTTTCCTTGTTTAATATGTTTTACGGCTTCTATCACCTCTTCTATTTCTATGTCTATTTCTTCTTCTTCTTCCTGAACTGTTCCTCTTCTCTCTCTGCCCCGGATACTATCATCTTTTTTAAATATGTTGTTGTAATACTCTCTCCATGCCTCCAAGATTCTTCCTTCTTCTGTTTCTACTATGCCTTTGTTGTTCCTTATACTCCATACTTGCTTTTCATATTTCCCTCTTAGTCCTCTGATTACTTTCCAAAACTGTCTTCCGTTATCTTCGTTGAATTTCGCCTCTAGTTCTTTTCCTAATTCCTCCCAAGTTTCTTGTTTTGCTCTATGTACCGCTTCTTTGGCTTCATTTCTTTTATTTATATAGTGTTGTTTATCGCAATCTTTCTTACTTTGTATATACCTTTTCCAAGCTTTCTTTTTGATCTTTACTTTATCTTTTACTTCTTCGTTCCACCACCGGGTTCTTTTTTGATCTCCCTTTACTGTTACCTTTCCGCAGGTCTTTACTGCCTGTTCCACTATTTCTGTTTTTAGTATTGTCCACTTCTTTTCCATGGGCCATTGGTTTCCTTCTTCTGCTTCTTTCGCTTCCCATCCTTCTAAGGTGTCTTCTAATCTGTTTTTGAATTCTTTTGCTTTTTCTGGTTTTCTTAATACTGATATTTTTATTTTCTGATATTCTCTTTGTTTCCTGGGTTCCCTGCTATAAAATCTGGTGTCTGTTATTAGCAGTCTGTGGTCTGTATTCGGCCCCCCTTATTACTTTTACATCTGTTATGGCATATTTCGCTTCTCTGTTGTATGTTATATAGTCGTTAATGCTTTTCGCTTCTCTTCCTGCTGACTCAAAAGTAATTTTGTGTATTATCTTATGGTTAAAGTGGCTGTTTCCGATTAACATTTGATTGGTAACACAAAAGTCTATCATTCTTCTTCCGTTATTCTTCCATTATTTATGGTAGATTCTCCTCCATATTTACTTATCGTGCCATATCCTATATGTTGTCTATTTCCTATTCTGGCATTCCAGTCTCCATTTATTAATATGTGTCTGGTTCTTTCTCTCCCTTTATCTATTTGTACTTGGAGTTCTTCGTAGAATATCTCTTTCTCTTCTTCTGTGGAGTTTTCTGTGGGGCGTAGATCTGTATTATGTTATTTCTTCTTGCAGTTTTAGGTCTACATATAATATCCTTGCATTTACCGCTTCCCATTGTTTTACTTGTTGGGCCATCTGTGTAGTTAGGATTATTCCTACGCCCTCTTTAGCTCGTCCTGCTGATCCTGAGTATATAAGCTGGTAACCTTGATCTAATAGTTGTCTTCCGTTTCCTTTCTTCTTTAGTTCACTTATACCTAGCATCTCCATATTATATTTGGCCATTTCTTCTATTATTTCTACTTCCTTTCCGTTTATACCGTTTACATTCCACGTTCCAATTCTTATCCGTGATTCGCGCCGAGTCCGTTTCCCAGTTTTCCGTCCATTTCCGAAGCGATTGTTTGTTCTCTGAATCTGTTTACCTTGTGCGGGTGATTATTCCAGCCACAAGGGCCCCGTTACCTCGAGACAACTGGTATCAGGTTATACCCCCCGATGCTGGGTCGCCAGAGCCTCGTCTGTTATCTAACAGGGGGTACCACGTGTAGGTGAGGTTGGCATTTGGGTGTCTAGATGTTGGTGCCACCCCTTACCCCCCAATGAAATTAATATAAGTATATATTACTCTTGATAATCTTTCTGATTACTATGCGAATTATCCGGAGCTAATCTGCTGTATCGAATTCTGGCTGGTACTGATTATTTATTATATTTATTATTTAATACTTTAGTTATATTTTATATAGGTGTCTTTAGATCGATTTTATTGCCTTTTTTTATAAATTAGTACTATTAACGTATTATTCTGTCGTTGAGCATTCTGTTTTCAATAAATTGTGTTCATCAGCAGGTGTGTGTGTTCAATTAATTAGGCATTCTTAACTTAATTAATTCTGGAAGGGTGCTATCATCACTGAATGTTTTTTAGTAGGTAGATTACGTAGAAATATTATTTATTACAGACGCTCTCGTGCCTCGATTTTTAAAAAGGTTGCTGTAGTTTTTTATTTTATGCCTCTAGGACCCCAAAACTACCCCTATTAATAAATCTCTCTCTCTCTCTTTTCCTTCTCTTTCTCTCCCCCGCTTTCTCCTCTCTATTTCTATCTTAGGCTTGAATTTTTATTGTGTAATTTTGTGAAGTGTAAACCATATGATTTTTTTGAACTTTGAATATGTCGAGTTTCATACCAACAAAACGCAATTTGCGAAAAGCATTATTTTTTGTTTACTTTTGAAGAAATCGGTTACCGAAAGTCTTCGTTGGTTGTTTGAAGATTATGGTGAACATACTCTATCGATTTCAACTTGTAATTATTGGTTTCGACAATTTAAAAGATTTTGACACGGAAGCAAGGAGTGCCCGAGTCAGCTAAAAAAGTTTAAAACTGCAAAACTGTAGGCATCACTTGATGAAGATCCGTGTTAACCGCTTGAAGAATTGATAGATTCCTTGAATGTTAATTTATCGATGGTCGGCAAACGTTCGGAGGCAATTGAAATGATTCAAAAGCAAGCAAATTGGGTGCCACATTAATTGAAGCCGAGAGACGTCGAAAGACGTTTTTACATCTGCGAACAGCAAAAGGAAATGGTTTTTGTATTGTGTCGTCACTGGTGATGGAAAATGGATGCATTACGAAAACGTTAGGTGCAGAAGAGTCAAATATATACCTGGTCAAGCAATACCATCGACGTCAAAACAAAACATCCATAATTCTACGGTTATGCTTTGAATTTAGTGAGATGAGGAGGGCGTAGTGTTTTATGAGCTGCTAAAATAAGGTAAAACTATCACTGGAGGTCGCTATAGACAACCGATCGAATTGAATCAAGTGTTGAAAGAAAAACGACCGGAATACGCCGAAAGACATAATAAAGTGATTTTCCAGCACAACAACGCTCGGGCATATGTTGGAAAACACGCCAAAAACTATTTGCAAACATTTGTTGCCCCACCCACCGTTGAGGGTAATAGTAAGAAAATCAGTAATAAAGAAACACTTAATGTACATAACTATATAGAAAGTTTATGAAATAGTAACATAAATAAAAAAAAAGTTGTGCAGTTGGATATGATCAAATAAGGAAAAAAATTAATAATATAGTCAAAGTATTAGCAAATACCTTTAATGACACTAAAAGAATGACACGTTTTCCGTTGAACACCAATTAGCAAAAATTACCTCAAAAAATAAAAATACCTGACTAATTACGGAGCAGTTTCATTAATAAAATATTTTAAAAGATTTTTAAAAAGTTATTAACAACAAATTAGTAAATTTCATACATAATATGATAAAGTTTTAGTGTTTAATATGGATTTGAGGAAAACAGTAACACCCAAAAAGCTGTTATTAATCTTATAGAACATAACACCAAAATTTGAAAATGTAATAGTAATATTTATCCATATGTATAATGCGTTTGACGCAGTATATATATTTATATTAGTAAATATTATAGTAATAAGAAACAATGAATTACAACTTATAATAAAAAAAATCTGGTGTGAACATCACACGACTTTCCTTATCCTATTATTATATATTATACCGTGTCCATCGTCTCGGCCCTGCGCTGCTCTCGTCCCGGAACTTGTTATTTTAAAAAAGGACGAGGCGCGAGTCCATCGTCTCGGCCCTGCACTGTTCTCGTCTAAAAATTTGTTAATTTAAAAAAGGACGAGGCGCGAGTCCAACACTCGAAAGCTGATTAAAATAAACAGTACAAGACAATAATTGACTCGTACTTAAAATTTTGCACGTCACGGAAGGTAACCGTGCGAGCTCGGCCGCACGGCCTTCGCCATTATCGCCTGCGTGCTCCCTCCTAGCAGCCAAGCGCTCCACCCAAATTTTCTTTCTGTGAAATTCGTTTCAGCAATAAGTAAGACGTCCATGTGTTGGTTTGCAAGAAAGGGTATTATTTACTCTTTATGTTGTATCAGCCTATTAGCGTTTTATTTGGCAAATTTCATATAATACGCCATTGTTAATTTTTATAATGAGAATTATTAGTAGATTTAATACAGTTTCTATTTGTTCATTTATTATTTTCAGCTCATTTATGTGCTCTAATAGGGATTTTATGGAGTTTTTTTTATAGCAGTTAGAATATATAACTGGAAATTACGGGTGGGTTATCTGTCACGATCTAAACATGTATGAGATTCGGTTGGATTTGTTGTGCTAGATTATGGGTAATAACTAAGTCGCCTCGTATATAGTGTCTTTGTCAAAGCTACTTATATATAGCACAACCGCTATAATTTGCTGGAAGATTTCCATTGCAGTTGACTCATCTTAAGTCGCTATTTCGATCCTTATGTTGGCACAAGATGTCGTATGATTTTTAGTAAATTTAGGACATCTTGGATGTTTCTTGTATAACTAAACGCGAACACTCACCACATTGGAGCATTTGGAGTTTATGTGAGGTCGTGTTATTTTGAGTCACTATATCTAGTATTGTCATAAATATTGTTAAAAATCGAGCCTACCCTTGCTTTATACAGCACAGAGATGTTTATGGCATTCGTATATAGTCTTAAAGTTGCAAGTTACATTGTGTTTCTTTTCAAGTTTGGTTATTTACCAATAGAGTAGGGTGACAAAAAAATCCGTGTTGCTGTAATAGCATCACATAAATGTGGAACTGAAAAAGTGTAATCTTTAAGACCCTGAATCCTCTATGAATTAGCTGTACGTTTTTGTATCGGGCTATAAAATTGTTTAATGAGACTGGAGGTGTCGAGGATCGTCCAGGATCTGCCCGATTTAAACGAAATCCTGTTCGCAGGTATACGATTATTTCTCGGGAGATACGAATTTTGAAAATTTTTATTATTAAGCACATAACATTTGCTGGCAAATAATTTAGAGAAAGGTATGAGAGAAAAAGTAAAAAGGTTGTTGATTGGATACGTTCATCATAGTTACCAAAAAATTGTTTATAGATAAAAAAATCTTTACAGTTTCTTTTTCAACAAACAAAATGATAGAGTATACGTTCGAAGAGGCATTTCAGCTAGTGTCGAGGGTTCTGAGAGCCATCATCCAGGACCTGTAATGATTTGGTGTATATTATAATGGAGTACCCGATATTCATTTTTATGAAAAGGAGTCGAAAGTTTGGCCACTGTATATAAACAGAATGTTTTGGAAGGTGTAGTGAAATCTCTAAATCACACGTTTTTTCGAAGTGAGCCTTGGATCTTTTGGCTGAGCAACAGTGCGCCTCGTTTTCTAACATTAAAGGATTGACCTTCTGGTAGCCCAGAACTCAATCCAATAGATTAGAAATTACTGACAGTTTTAAAAGGCATAATTTGGTCAAAAAAATACCCTAATATTGATTCTTTGAAGCGAACTCTGACGGTTGCGTTAATACTTTTCCAATGGATTTAATGCGTGCTATCATTAGACCTTGTGTGGAGACTAAGGGTGGTCATTTTGAATAAATCTGTTGCAATTATGCTTTGCCAATAACCATTTAACAAATCCTGAAAATATGTAAAAACAATTAATCGTTATATTTTTCGTTCTTATGAGTGTGTAACAGTATCTACGGGCATAGTATGTATATGTCTTTGCTATTATTAGCAAGTTTTAATTTAAAAACTAATGGTAGCTTTTTTTATCTCTTTTTAACATTTAGACATTAGTAGCTTGATATTCTTGTATTTCAAATTCTTTCTTATTAGTGGTCGAGTGTAAATTTCTAATTTATCCTGAAAGTGCGCTTTTGTTTTCTTTGTACGTGTGAAACACTGTTTTTATTTTCTAATGCTCTAATTATAGTTGTATATTTTTTTGATGTTTTTATAGAAATTTAACTTAGTCATTGTATAAATTAATTTCATATAATAATAGAATTAAGGTCTCGATTATTTTGACGTCTGCTATGAGAATTGGTGGGAGTTTGCAGTTGGTCTTCTGTGAGTTTGTATTTTAGGGTTCGGCTTCATTTGTTTCAGTAGTATCTAATGGACTATAACGATTGGTGGGATTTAACTATTAAATTGTCGTTTTTGTTTCCTTAGTTTGTTGAAATATCTTATCAAGGGTTTCTTTGTAGGTACGTTTTCTCTTCTTTTTTTGCGCTTAGAATATGTCTTCCTTAATGAATCCATGTTCACTACAGCCTATGGCTTATTACGAATACCCTAATAAAGTGAATTCACAACTAATCTGTAATTGATGTCCCCTGAATCAACAGATACAGTCTGGAAGCCTTCCAGTTCCAGGACTGGTTTCCCGAATGTATGTTGCCTTTTCCTGCACAGCGCATCGCACTTGCATAGAATGTGTAAGGCTGTTTCTGGTTCCTTGCTACAAAGTCTGCATGCAAGCTCAACATTGAATTTACCAATTTTTCAGAGGTGTTCTTTTACAGTCGCATGTCCTGTAAGGGACCTTATGGTTATCTTTAGCTGTAGCCTACTTAGGTTAAGGAGTTCTGCAGCTCTCTTTTGGCAAAGTCCCTTATTGAAGGTTTTGCTGAAATAATGTCCTGGACGGTTCTTCCAGATGATGAGTGCATGTCCTCTTCTTAATGAAGCTTAGGCAGCATTTCGTAAAATTCCTAAAGCAGGTTCTGGGCCTAATATAAGCCTCACTAGATCTTTACCTAGCCAATTCGTCGGCTTTCTCATTGCCGTAGATACCGTTTCACCGCGTTGTGTTCTGCCAGTGCATTGAGTTTGTTGATGCATTACCATACCAGTCTAGATGATGCTTTAGTGCTTGATAAAGCCTTTAAAGCTGCCTGGCTGTCTGGTAAGCCCTCTTACCGTTTTCGCGCACATATTGTAATATGGCGTTTATTTCTGTCTGAAAAACAGAAGTGTACTGATTGAGAGCCTCGGCATATATTCCAGCTCCGGTACCCACCTCGGTTTTAGAACCATCTGTGTACCAGATTAGACTACCAGTCTTGCTCCTACTTCGATCCTGCATGATCACTTCGAATAGAGAATCGTCACATATTTTTGAGGTCATGTGGTCTATCCTCATTTCAAGGAGAGCCCCCAGACTATCAATTATTCTAGTATGACCTGTACCCGTATGTGTCTTGTACAGTGAATGATGCAGCCTGTAGTAACTCAATCTTGCCTCCCCCTGAATCACAATGTGCAGAGGTGGGAGGTCTAGAAAAGTCTCCATTGCTGCAACGGGAGTGGTTCTCACCGCCCCTATAATGCCCAAACAGACAAGTCTTTGTACCTTGCCTAGTTTTAGTTTGGTGGTTTCTTGTGTAACTTTCGGCCATCAGACGAAAGCTAAGTATGTAAGAGAGGGTCTAACCACTCTGGTGTACAACCAGTGCACCATTCCTGGTTTTAGCTCCCACGACTTGTCGTACATCCGTCTGAAAACTGCTAGAGTTGTCCGCCTCTTAGTAATTGCCATTTGGTATCAGGAATTGGAGTAACTGGTGATTACCGTTGTTCATATGTGTCACTGTTTTGACAAGATAAGTTTATAATTTTTTGAGTTAAAAAAATGTTTATACCAAATTAAAAAAAATCCTTGATAGTTGTGCAAATTAATGCTCAAATCAACATTCTTCCAAATACAGCCCACACTTGTATGTTGTCGAATCTGTCCACGATACCAATCTGCCGATTTCAAAACAAAGATTTTTTGACATGTTTCAACTTGATCAAATGACATTCAAGTGTTTCACGGTTCATTGTTCTTCAGTATCGCAAATCTCACACTTATGTGGATATGTTCACAGTTCCCGCTTCCAGCTATAGTGGATAAAAACTGAAAGTTCAGTTTTATCAATTGCCCTCTAAAATCTAAAATAAAGACTTACACACAATAAATAGGAAAAACAACAAAAACTGCATAAAATAATATTCTTTTGCAAGAGTTAAATTTCTGTTACAGCCTAGCAAATAAATGTACTCATTTTGTAAAACAAGTTGCATATCTTCAGATTAGATGGGCCAAATTTCAATAAGATATACATACATATTTTAATTTCGCCAAAAAGCAAGAAAAATATTAATTTTCAGTAATTTATTTCTGAAAATAAAATATAATTTATATAATTTCAAAATACTGTTCCCGCTATTGTCATAATGGAATTATAATTTTTTAATAAGATCAAAAAACGTTTAATTATAAAAAAATTAAATACACTAATTTTTTTCTAAAAAAAGACAGATCACTTTTCTGTATAATTGTCACCGTAATTAATTTTGTTATACTCCTTTGTCACCAATCCATTTAATTACAGTGCGACAGCATTTTTATTTCTCTGGTTATAACTGGTTTCTTTAAGTTGTTGCCGATAATTGAAATTCGCTTTGAACATGTTTTACTAGCATGTTTGTTCTGCCAATTCGAAACATTTCGTTCTATTTTCGAAAGCTTTTTATTTGTTACGCCATTATATACAAGTTACTACAGAGGTTCATGGGTGAGGTGAACAACCTGTTTTCGGTAAAAATTTATCTCTGCTTGTAGAAATTATACTCAGTCTTGGAATAGGACCGACCGATTAATGGCGATGGATACACGTACAAGGGCGCGAATAATAGACGTAATCTAAATAGGAACATAGATTATTACATCGCTAAGAAGCAGAAATCTAGAAATAATAAACTTGAGAAGGGATTGTACAAAAATATTTTAAAAAACTTACAAAAGAAGGGACTAACAAAAATAATCATACGATTACAAATGGACATCATAAAGCTATAACTACATAATCCAATAAAGAGATTGAAAAATCGTAGATCTTCAGAAGAAAATGTGATCTGCACCAAACTTTTAAAATACAAAGGGAATCTTCACAGACAAAAAGTAAGTTAATTTTCTTATAATTTTTTATAATTATACCACAGCAAACGAAAGAAAGACCATCATCTTTATTATAATATTTAAGAAAGGTAATACAAAATTCTAGATAAATAGGAAGCCGGAGTGGTCCCGTGGTTGAGGGGCGGGCTGCGATGCTGACGGACCCGGGTTCAATTCCCGGTGCTCTCTGATGCCTGGCGGGTGTCCTACTCAGTCACTAAAAATAATTGAGTACCTGCGTTCACTCGAACAAGGGGTAATAATGGCGGTCGTCTTAGGCGCGGTGCTTGCCACACCGCCCCGCACCAGAGATGGTGCGCAACGACCGGGCAGAGAGAGCGAACGTATGAGAGCCTTAACCTCTCAGTTCGCAGGCCGTGCTCCCATGCGGGGCGTAGAGCCTTACCATTATTATTATTATAGATAAATAGGGGGTTAATGGTGTTTCAAAAGAAATGTAGGATTTAATTAAAAAAACATTTTCTTTATCTATTAATTAGCAAAGTTGTGATATTTTAAAGGGTAAACGTTGCCATTGAATGTATATAAAATATTCGATAAATATCCTCCGAGGCTTATTTGACACTCTCATATTCTTCTAACAACATTTTTGATCACTTTTTTTGTATAATTGTGGTTCAATTTTCTCGATAACTCTTCAAATATGTGCGTTTAATTTAGAGATCGTTCTTATTTTTTATAGCATAAATCTTGGTCTTCACGTATCTCCAGAGGAAACTTCTCTGTTTTATGAGATAAGTCGTCCATTAAATTTTTGCTCCAATAATTGGAATTTTTCACGCGTTATATGATAGGTGGCACTATCCTGCTAAAACCTAAAGTCATCCATATCTATAGTGTCCCAAGGGTCACAAAAAATCACTATCATCTTATGATAACATTCACAATTGATAGTCACTGCGTTTTCGGCCTCATTTTCAAAATGAGGTACGTATGCATAAGCCGTTATATGATGCAAGGATTTTCTATGTCCCAAATGCAACAACTTTACTTATTGACACACATTAAGGTGGAAATACGCCTCGTTGCTAAAGATGATTTTCTTAGCAAAATTGTCGTCAACGTATTGATTCTCGAGTATCCAATCGGCAAATACCCGGCGTTTCAAATGATCGTCTGGCTTTTGTTCCTGGGTTAGCTAAATTTTAATGGGCGCAGATAAATGTTTTTTTTTTTGAAGTTATAACGTTTCAGCTCTTCACAGTGATGAATAAAAAGTGAAAATTTCCTAAAGCTACCTATTTATTCTACTTACAGGTTTTACAGATTATCAACGTTATTTATAAACACAAAACATACAACTATTGGCGTAAACAGTACACTAAAAGTACACGAAAAGTCGCAAACTATCGAGAGGCGCCGCACTAAACCTTCTGGAAAATCTCGATGAACACGTATGAGCCAGCTGGATTCCTAAAAAAATTATAGAAGGCATAGCGTTAGCCACCGAGCGTGATAAAATGCGGATATCTATCAGCCGAGTTACGGGGGATGTTCGGAAATTCGTTACAATATGTTCATTTGTAACAATCGATGCACTAAAGTTTCTGGACGCTCCTTCATACTATCTTGTTATAACCCAACCTGTTTATTAATTTTTGACGTGAAAATGTCTAAGTTCGGTACGAATACTGACGATGCGATATATTCAGTTGTTCTGTTTGTATTTCAAATATTAGTTATAAAAATTAATTATTATGGTAAAATATAAAATATAAAATAATAAATTTACTAAAATAGTATTAAAATATAAAAATAAAAATAAATACTGCAAGCAGTATCGAACTCACCACTACTATGTTATGAGTCCTACGCTCTTACCACTGAGCCACTGACCACTTGACCAAAGTCGTCTTTTAAATGTAACACCGATTACTAAGCTTCAATATTTGACCCCAATTTTAACCCTCTTAGCCCCCGCGTTGTCAAAAATTCCTTTCACAGATGGTTTATTTTAGCATGATAATTAATTTTTAAAGCTAACATTTCAAATACAAGGAGAACAACTGAATATATCGCATCGTGAGTGTCATTCCAAAATTACAAGCGACACCAAAACGCTGGAGTTTGAAACGATTAATACTCGACGACTACTGGACGGGGGACAACGGGGAGGACAGCCTTCGACAGAGAAAGGTTTAAAGCGATAAGCAAATTAGACGAAATTTTCTTCGACTATCCGTACGACGCAAGGGTGGGGGGGAGGAGGGAGGATAGTTAGTCGGGTAACAAAACGACGTTTTCACGGAAACCTGACGCTAGTAGCCCCGACTAGTACTCGCCCATGTTTTAAATTAGTTTTGTGCAGCAGTTTTCTTTGGTGCATTTTTCTTCCCAAAAATTCCACGTAATTTGCGCACAGTCTGGGCAAAACATTTTCCGTGCTTATAATAAATTTTAACAAGCATCATTCTGTCTGTCTCCATATTAACTAACCGCGATGGGTTTACTACAAGAATGTCACCAAGCAAAAAAAGTAGTGTACAATTTAAATCCTGAGTTTTTCTTAAGACACCCTTTACAAACTTAATTCCTACGATCTAAAGTTTCCTAGAAGACGAACAAGAATTCAACAATTGACGATTGTGTAACGATCTATAACGAAACAATTAGCCGAGAAAGCTGCAGAGTTTAATAGCAGTCAGAATCTATGCTTTATCGATGCAGAAAAGATTATCCATAGAATCTAGTTAAAAGACTTATTAAAAATGTATGTAAAAGATAGTTCTCACGCAGTCAGAGAAATAATTAAACGCCTATGCACGGCGACAAATTGCAAGTGAAACGTTAAGAGGGAATTTTGAACCCAATAACTGTTGAAAACGGCACTAAACAAGACGATGCTAGAAATAAGTAAAATTAATACGTTATACTGCACAGAAGACATTGTTCCAGCAAAAAATAAAGATTAATTATAAAAAGAGATTTGAAGGAAACTGGTAGAAGTAATTGATGATAAAAAATTGAATAACTTGTGAAGATGATCTGAACTACTTAAACCAAATAATATGATGTACCTAAATAAAGAAACAATAGTAGGTACGTATATATAAAACATACTGTTCTCCATCTTATCTATGTCTACCTTATTTTGTTTGTGTGTTGTTCTTCTAAATCTCCAAGAATTCTAATGTCCAATAATTTCCCCATGTCCTCTTGTTTCAATTTATCTACTTGCAATTTTTCCTTCTCCTTCTTTTTAGGTCTTAAATTGCATGTCATCATTGTTAGGTTATGACCACTATCCACGTTGGTGCCTTGAATATGCTCTGCTACTTTTTACTTGATTTTTAATTCCTTGTTTCACAAATATAAAATTAGTTTAGTATATTCTGGTATCATCAGTGTATTTTCTACGAAACCCACTTCACTGATAGATCATACTTTAGGATACCAAATTACAAATTTTACCACGCCAATCATCCTGACAACACAGGGCATGCTGGCAGTGCAATATTAATAAAGCAATCAATTGAACATCATGAACTGCTGGGCTACGCAAAGGACTATCTTCAATCTACATTAATCAAGGTCACAGCACTACCATACAACATAACAATCTCGGCAGTTTACTACCCACCTCGGCATAACCTAAAAAAAGAAAACTTTACAGACTAATTCACAACCCTTAGTCCCAAATTTATATCCGGAGGTGATTATAACTCCAAGAACACTCTATGGGGTTCACGCCTAACCACTACTAAAGGCAGAGAAATGGTCAAAACCATACAAGAGAATAAGTATACATTCCTATCCACGGGTACCCCAACCTATTGGCCGACTGATTTAAACAAAACACCAGATTGGCTGGATTTCTTTGTAACAAATGGAACTGCTCGCTCCTATATGGATATAGAACCGAACTATGACCTGTCTTCGGATCACACGCCTGTAATTGCAACAATTGCCATATCAGTAATAAATGTTAAAAATATAACCAGATTACACAACTCAAGGACTGACTAGGAAGTCTATAAAGCCATACTTAATGAAATTGTAGATCTAAAAGTATCCCTTAAGAATACTTTTGAATTAGAGGAAGGTATAAATATACTAATTTTACTCCCACAACAAGCAGCAAACCGTGCAACACCGAAATTGAAAGCTGAAGGAAGATTTTTCAACAACTCTCTTGAAATTAAAAAACTGATCAAGGAAAAAAAAGCCAGAGCAAAATGGCATCGATCTCACTCACCTGGTAACAAAGCTATTTACAATCAACTAAGCAACAAACTCAAAACTAAGATTAAAGAAACGCAAGACAACTCATTTCAAGATTACGTTACTAATCTCAATCGTTATGACAATTCTATTTGGAAACCAATAAAGGCTTCTGCAAAACTAACGCAAGCTAATCCCCCAATTCGCATTGATATTTCAACACCTGGGAATTGTGCTAGAAGCAACAAAGAAAAGGCCGACGTGTTTGCTGTACACCTAGCTGGAGTATTTAGCCTTCAAAATGCAGTACCTTCACAAGAGATGTTAGCAAATTTGCAAAATCTTGTAGAAAGTACTGGGAATTTAAAACTAATTACCCCCAAAGACTCTCCTGGACCTGATCAAGTAACTCCAAAAATCCTAAAAGAACTCCCTAGAAAAGCTATTGTACTCCTTACTTACATATTTAATAGAATACTTTGTCTACACTACTGGCCTACTCAGCTAACCGTGGCCTAAGTAATATTAATATCCAAACCTGGTAAAAATCCACACAATGTTTCTTCTACAAGTCTCCTATCTACTATTTCCAAACTTCTAGAAAAACTTCTACTCCCCAAAATCAGGACCCCTCCTGGATGTTATTCCAAACCACCAGTTTGGGTTTCGTCATTCCCATTTCACAATCCAGCAGTGCCATCGGGTTGTACAAACAATAAACAAATCCATGGAAGACAAACAAAATTGCACATCCGAACTTCTTGATATAAGCATGGCTTTTGATAAGGTGTGGCATGGTGGTCTACTTTACAAAATTAAACAAGCCCTTCCATCTTATTATGAATTCTTTAAATCCTACTTAACTGATCGTCAATTTCGAACTAAAGTAAATGAAGAATTCTCAAACAATTTTCCAATCAAGGCTGGAGTTCCACGGGGAAGTGTGTTGGGTCCCGTGCTTTACCTTCTGTACACATCAGATATACCTACTACGCCTAATACTACAATCACAACCTTCGTGGACGATACAATCATCCTTGTAAGCCATAAATATCCAATAACTGCATCCTCATATGCACAATCACACCTAAATCTTGTACAAGATTGGATAAACAGATAGCACATAAAAATCAATGAGAGTAAATCAACTCAAGTAACATTTACGCTAAAAAAGGGCCATTGCCCACCAGTTAGCATCAATAACATACCTATACGTGCATCGCCTTCAGTACGTTATTTAGCAATACATCTCGATCAAAAAGTTATCTGGAAGAGCACATCCTAAAGAATAAAAAATAAATTGACTTACGATTTAAGGACCTAAATTGGCTGATTGGAAGGAAATTCCGTTTGTCATTAGAAAATAAAATCTTGGTTTATAAGGTAATAATCAGACCTATCTGGACTTACGGCATTCAGTTATAGGGATGCACCAGTAAGTCAAACACAGATATTATCCAACGCTCACAATCCAAGATCCTTAGGGCGATAACTGCTGCACCATGGGACGTAACCAACAAAACGTTACACGATGACCTCAATATTCCGTTCGTCCAAACTGTTATACAAAAGCGTAGCGCAAATCATCATATTCGACTAGGATCTCACGTGAATCCACTCATACAACCACTCCTACTACAACACGATGCCAGAAGATTAAAAAAATGGCCTATTGATCTCAAATGAGAAGTAGATGAACTCCTCGCTGGAAGAGTTCCCATCCCGCCATGGACTGTTTAATTTTAAGGTCCTATGTTATCACATTAGCCCATAGAATGTTAATTTCTGATTGCTAATAAATAAAATATAAAAAAAAAAATTTCTACGTGGCTGATGATCAAACAGTGTGTTTGTTATTACTAAATTGTGACGGTTATCTTTTTATTTCTTCTCTTTAATCCGTATCGCTCCACAATTCCACCTTTCACTCCTTCGCCAGTAATAGATTCCACTGTATTAGATTCTCCTGTCTTTAGACGTATTTGATTACTTCCTTTATTTTTTCATATACTTTCTCTACTTCATCGTCATCATAGTCTGTAATTGGTATGTAGACTTGTATTAGAGTTGCGTCTTTTGATTTGCCAGCTATTTTTACCAGTATCACTCTTCACTCTTGAGGATGTAACCTGTCACTTTTTGTTTTAATTCTTTTATATATTTTCTTATCCATTTACAACACCAGAGTTCATTACTTCACATATTACTTTTTTGTGCCCATCTTACTTCACTTATTCCAAGCAGATCTGTTGTAGTGTTTCATTTCTTGTTTGATATTTTCTAGTTTTCTGTTTCTTCGGTTTTCTAACATTTCACGTTACAAATCTTTCCAATTTGAACATATATCTCTCTCCGTTTGTCATCTTCACCCGAAAATTCGATTTAGATGTAGTTTTACCCTCGAAATCATTAACTACTGAAGATATCATGCTGTTAGTGCTGGTAATCTTGGAAGAGCCAGCTATATCGCGATAATTTCTCGTTACTTCCCGCGAAATGGTCAGCTTAAATCTTTGGCTCATATGCGTCTGAACACATTTTGTTCTTCAATGTTTCTTGTGTAGTGTCCGACCTTCAAAGTCTCGTTAGTAAAAAAAAATGTACAGCCGAAAGGTAAGGTTGGTATTTGGATGCCAGAAACTACATATTATGTTTATTCACCCATTTACAACTCCGAAAAAAATCCCATAAAGCAGAATTCGTACTGGAAATATACCCAAAGGATGTCACGTCACTGATAAATGATGTGTCTAAAAAGTTCGAGAATGGCATCAAAAAATAAACAATAAAAAGAATGCAAACAAATTACCTTTATTTGCCTTTAAAAAAATTGCTATCCTTTTCAATTTATTTTTAGAAACGTTCGTAGAATTTTTAAATATGTCAGCAAATGTCTCTTTAGGAATCGATCAGAACTAATGATATATCTTCTTAAATTGCATAAAGATGGATCAGATCTTTCACCTACTTAAATCTTTGCAGACGATGATGCACACTGTGTCGTTGCTAATGCTCTTTTTTATCATCGATGGCAAAGTTAGAACGCGTTGTTTAGCTGTTAACTGCTTTTTCTATTAACGGTTTTGACTCTTAACACTTGCATCAACATTTCATCATATCCGTCGCTGTTTTTCCCAATTTCTAATAGAGCTTAATGTTCAATTGTTTCTCCATTTAACAGTGACTGTACCTCCCATATTGGTTACATTCGACCTCCCGCAGTGAGTTTACCTTGATGGTCACGCGTATTTTACGCTAGGTGACGCTTCTCGAAGTATCTCTGGATAGCCACGTGCATGCGCGTACACTCGGTCCATGTTATTGTTGAGCTATCGGACTAAATATGACAAAAATAAAACTGTTACATAAATAGAATAGCAGATAAAAGAGGACGCCCACACAAAATGGAAGGACAGCCTATAAGGTATTAAAAAAATAAGCAGAAATATTTAAAGAAAAAGAAAAAGAACTTTTCTTTAAAATCTACCTACTTGTGTATTTAAAAGTTCCAAATTGAGTACAATTTCTTGTAGTAATTTAATATCTCTTAATGCATTTCACATATAAGTACTATTTTTTTAAATTAATAAAAATATTAAAAATTTGCTTTATTTTTTATTTGTTTAGTAAGAACCTTTACTGAGGTCTTGTTAGATCAGTTGCTTTAAAATTAAAAGCAATTTCACTCTCTACTTAAAAATTCAGCGTGCCAGGCATCAGTAAGAGCTTCGCGTTCACGGTTTATTCACAAAAGTGCGATCTATATGCATATTTGCGAGACTTCCAGTCCAACTGTCTGTGTACCAAGACAATGCGAAATAAGCGTAATGAAGCTAATAATCTGCGGCATGAGAAAACTGGAGATACCAATTAATCCCCATGTAGACCAAAGTAAAAGTGTTCCTGGTCTTATGAAGACAGAATAAATTTTACATTTGTGCCTTCATTTGAATAATGGCCCTAACTTCTCAGATATGATGGTTCAGTCTTGGTATTGCCGAAGTTTAATTATTTAAGAGTAACATTTGAAGCGGATCTATGAAATGTAAAGTATTTTTGCAATCTAATACAACAAATGGCAATATTGCCGGGACAATAATGAGAAACTGCCAACTGAGGGAGCGTTTCCGCTTTAATTTGCAATTAATGGCCGAATCAACTTTAACACTTAAGTAGCTGTAACACTTAAGAAAGGAAAGCACGAAAGCAATTTCGAAGATTACACGTTTGTTGAAATACTTTTTAGCTAGAAAACCGAGAACGCCGGTAAAAGTTTAACATATATTTCGTTTTTAAGTTATGTAAATCGCAATTCCAATTAGGCGCGTTACAAGAGCTTGCGTGAACATGTTAAGCGCTGACGCTGCTTTATTATAAACTTTCCAATTGGCCGCCGATGTTTGCTAATTAAACAATAGATGGTATCAATGAAAATGGGGACACTACGATGCTAGTACTCGCTTATTATTTTTTTATTTAGCGGGTTCGTTATTAAAGCAAAGTAGGACGCACAAAACGTGATTTTCCGTTAACCAAAGGAAAGTGAAGTTTATGGCAGAAAGCCATTTTGTTTTCACCTATGTGTTAATAGTATGCGGAATTTTAATTTTGATGTCTACTTATTCATATTTATACTTGAAATGAAGAGCTAACTAAAACTATTCTCATTTTTTCATGTATCTTCCAAAAGGCGTTTTAAATTTATTTTTAAATTTATATTTAAAGTAGCTTTATGGGTTTATAAAGTAGTGTACAAATGTCTAGTGCTCTTTAGTTAAAATTTTTTAGTGTTATCCGACAGCTAAAATAATTCTTTCTCCTTAAAATTATTCAGACCGGATAGGTATTTGACCTATTTCAGTGAGAAGTAAATAAGTTGTGTACGGGTAAAAAGATAAACAAGCCGAAAGGAAACATTTTTTTGTAAAAATGTGAAAAATTATCGCTTTGTTGTCAAAATATTGAACTCCCCCTTAACTTAAAAAATAAAATGAAAGTGCTCAATGCCAATCGCTGTTTTCTCCACACAAAGGGAAAGTTTATGTGCTTTTTATAAAAAGTGTTTGCCCAGTAGCTTTGTCTCTTTAGAAGATACAATTTTATATTTGTTTACGTTGTCAGTAGGTTTAAAAGTTATAGAATTATATTGTGATATTATGTTACGCAGTAATTAGTGTGAAAACTTTTCAGGTGGTTTTTGACTCTACGTGAAGTTGATGTTTGTGTACCACAGGTATGATATATTTGAATAATTTTTAGACCTATACTTGTATTTTACTGAGGTTTTGTATTGTCATTTAAACATCATTATTTTGCACTCTTTCAATGACATTTTATGCTGTATTTGCATGTTTATTTTGTTGATAAACTTTACTTTTAGGATAATATTATTGAAATTAATTAACATTACCAACATTGTGATATTTTTTTAAATTATTCTAACTATAAAACACGTAGAGTTGGATAAGGTGCACACTTTACCAGATTTGTTATAATTCTGAAATAAAACATTCAATAGGATTTCGTATAGCCTAAATTAAAATTACGTTTCGCGTGTTTCTTACTGTGCAGTTGTATACAACGAATAAACAGTGATGGCTAATCTCCATTTGGAAAAAAATTAGAAAAGATCTCAAACCGACTTTTCATCCCTTTTAAGAAAGGGCGGTTCTTATGCCAGACAAAGAAATTAATCTACTTAAACTGTTCTTCGAAAGCACGACAACCGCGAGGTAAAGGCCTCGGTCTACCACACGAACGTGTAGTTCGACTCCCAGGTTAAAAACAACGGAAACGTCAAACGCTCTCCGGCCTTCATACAAATATCTTTGGCGGTCGTAAAAGTACATTCTCCTTCTTCTAACGGGTTAGACTAGCCACCTGTTCGAGGTACATCCAATATGATTCATAGTACTACACAAAGTGTGTGATTAAGAAACAGGCTAATAGCCTATATATAAGAGTAGAAAAGAAGAAGAAACTGTTCTTCACATTTTTCCAAAAATATGACAAGATATGTTTAAGTTTTGCATTTTCTGGCATGGTAACCATTTTAAAATGATGTTCTTTCAGAGTTTATGTCGGCAATAGTAGAAATTAAAAATCTGGTGTGAACATCACACGAATTTCCTTATCCTATTATTATATATATTATACCGTGTCCATCGTCTCGGCCCTGCGCTGCTTTCGTCCTGGAACTTGTTACTTTAAAAGGACGATGAGCGAGTCCATCGTCTCGGCTCTGCGCTGCTCTGTCTAAAAATTTGTTAATTTAAAAGGACGAGGGCAGTCCAACACTAAGCTGATTAAAATAAACAGTACAAGCAATAATTGACTGTACTTAAAATTTTGCTACGTCACCGAAGGTAACGTGCGAGCTCGGCCGCACGGCCTTGCTATTATCGCTTGCGTGCTCCTCTAGCGGCCAAGCGCTCCCGTCCGTCCGCAGTCGGCACCGTAGCTTCCGACGCGCTGTGATTGGTCCGTTTAATTAATTTTTAATCGGATAACTTATTTATTTGACCTCGGATCAAAAATTTCATTGTAATTTTTTGTTCGTCTCGGTCTGGTCTATCCGGGAATATAAATTTCCCGAAACATTTTATGAACACCCGGTATATTAAAAATCCTGAGCTTCAATTTTTGCTTCGAGTTCCTATTTTACCAACTTTTATTTTAAATTCATGTTTACCTTATGATAACAAGTCATTTTTATTCTCATAAATTTTTTGTATCTTCAACCGTTTAGATTCGCGACCGCTTTGCGACCGATTTTGCGACCTTGCGACCAAACGACTCGGCCGATTTTTACCAAAAGCTTCGCACTGCGTCCACTACCTACAAGTAACTTGCATACCAAATTTCAAGTCTCTAGCTCTTACGGTTCTCGAGATCCTGTTTACTGACAGACCGACAGACACACACACGGACCAATGGCTAAAACCAACTTTTTTGGTGTCCTGAGGCTATATTTCGTCCAGAAATGTGAAAAACTGGGTAGGTCAAATTTCCGCCGATTACATTACTTTCCTTATTATAGGATAAGGAAAGTAAAAATTTTCTATTTTGGATTTAAGCGTATAATTACAAATATATTAAATTTAGAAGCACATTATCTGATAGAAGTAAGTTTTTATGTAATTTAATTAACTAAATTAGTAAAAAGTAAGTATTTGAAGGACCATTTTTGTGTTATTTTTATTGTCTCCTTAAAATGCTCCAACCAATTGCAAAATAGCAGGCCACATCACTGTAACCATTTTCTGAAAATAGGATAACTGAGTCTGGAAGTATACCATTTAGCTATTATACTTTAGCTTGCTTGCTCTTAAATATGAAATCAGATCCAGCAAGTATCCAGAACCATTCGTTCTGCTGCTCGTTGAGCAATTGTTCTTTTTCCACGTTCACAACTTTTAGGATTATTTCAGATAGTTAAAATTTTAAATTCGCCATATTACAAATGTTAGCAAAGCATGGTTGGAAACATTTTTAAACATTTAGCTCGGTAAAACCCGTAATTCGAAAAAATCTTTGCTGCCGGTTTCACGAGAACATGTATTTCCAAATGAAATGCATTAACTTGCAAGCAAATATGTTTGATAAATGTATATATTTTGTTCTTGCTCTCCTCTAAATATTGAATCAAAGCGACCTAGGCTATGAGTAGCTAATAAGCTTTTTTTCAGTGTTTTCTTCAATGCGACTTTACTAATATAATTTTTAACATGACACATTTTGTCTTTTAGAGAAGAGTTGCTTTCTATTTATTGTTATTAATAACAGTAATGGTAAGGCTCTACGCCCCGTGGGAGCACAGCCTGCGAACTGAGAGGTTAAGGCTCTCATACGTTCGCTCTCTCTGCCCGGTCGTTGCGCACCATCTCTGGTGCGGGGCGGTGTGGCAAGTACCGCGCCTAAGACGACCGCCATTATTACCCCTTGTTCGAGTGAACGCAGGTACTCAATTATTTTTAGAGACTGAGTAGGCCACCCGCCAGGCATCAGATAGCACCGGGAATTGAACCCGGGTCCGTTAGCATCGCAGCCCGCCCCTCAACCACGGGACCACGCTGGCTTAATAACAGTAATAATAATATAATAATATTAAAATAGCTGGATAATTAAATTGTTGTGTTGTGGGTAATAGTAAAATGTGACTACTGGCAAAATAAATTAAAAACTAACGGTTAAAAGTTTATTGAGATTTAAAAGCAACACGGCAGATCACAACTTGAAGCGACTAATAAAATAAATTGAAATGCTTGGCTAGTACATGGAGACGTTTTTACCAGTCTCGTCAATAAAAATAGTGCAATAACTGCAAGGCTTATTCACTGGTCGTCAATGTCACCTTGTGCGCACTGTGTGACACTGTCGCCAAGTTAGCCTTGTATGATATGATACATGAGGTTGGTGACCGATTTTTCGGACGTCGCGTTGTCCAACTCCGGACATCAGACCAAGCATTTAGATGATTTCCTTAGTGGCTATATACGCGGTCGCGTATTTCGTACTATACGACAAGTTGGCCGCAATTGTGTACTTACAATCGGTTAAGCAAGAGGGCATTCAGGTACGTTACTCCATCAGAACAAAAATGCTATTGTACCAATAATTTGTCTAGTCACCACCGGCGTCGATAATTGCCTGGCATCTTCGAGGCAAGCTTTCGACCAAATTGATGACGTATTCATCCGGCAGGGCCCCCAAATGCGACGAAGTTCTTTGTTAAAGTGAATACTTTTCTTCCGCGAAGCTCGTGCTTGATGTATGCTTACATATTCTCAATCGGATTTGCATCGGGCGACTGCTACGGCCAATCAAATGCAACAATGCAGACTGTTCTTTGCACTCGATGCAAAGTTTTTTGCGGTGTTTGGGGTCGTTGTCCCCCTGTAAGATTTAGTCCTCGTTTTCCATTATGAACCAATGTTCGGCAGTCGGTAACAAATATTTCTTATAAACCTTGAGCATTTTTTGAGCATTTGGGTTGTACGTAAATAGATGCAACGTTCCGAAACCCAGTTTTGGGAAGCAACTTCAAAGATGCATTTTTACTGAGTATTTAACGGTTTGCTCTACCAGCCTGTTAGTTGACCAGGCTCGTGGGACAATAATATATGCCTAAACAGAAGCTTCGTCCGTAAAAATTACATTGCTCCAATCTTGACTCGCTTCGGCACATGATTTTTAAAGGTTTCTTTACTGAACTACGGCATTTAATATCATACGCACGGAAATGGACTCTAATAGCTACCTACAATATATCTATACCTTTCTGTTTCAATTTTGTTGCTCCTTAACGCAATGTTAAGCTCAGGTTCTGCAAAAACAATTTCACGATCTATTTTTCGACTTTAGAAGACACTTTGCCCATCAACCACGTTTCAAGAAGCCATCGAGCGTTTTTATATCTTTATATCGCTGCATGTACTTATTGACAAGTGTTTATGATTTACACTTAACAGCCGTTGCATTAGACATTTTCGGACTTCTTAGGTGGGTATAGAGAAACACAGCCCGAACCGCGACGCGTGCGTGGCGCTCATAGTGCTTTACGCGTTTCTCTAGGAAGAATTCAATGCCAACTGAATTTTTGTGACAAAGCATCGAGAGCAAATGTGTTCTCTTTATCGACTCACGAAAAAATTAGGGCAATACTTTTTACTAACTGCTAATTATGCCGAACACGCTCTTACTTAACCGACTGTGGAATTGCTCTACTGTTAATCCCTCGTTGACTATTAAAATCACTCTGCTTATCGAGCACCAGTCTTTTCTATTCGAACAAGTGGCTTATTAATTGATTAGCTAGCCATATCCACTGTAGGTGATATTGATATTCAAACTTTCTTTTAAATATTGGAAGATCAGCTTGGTCGTTTTAAAAACTATGACAATTGGGTAACCCAATAAGCCAATTCAGGTGATGATAAGGTATGTTGACCACTTGTCTGGGCTGGTCGTTCTTTTCAAAATTGGGTCGGCCGGTACCGCGATTTTGTGACAATCGCTTATACAAACGATATTTACGTGTAGACAATCTGGTAAATTCGTAACTTGCGTTGGTCACAATCGTAATCAATTTCCAGACACCAAGCTTTTGATGGCGTTGAATTTACTTTTTAATAGTTCAATTAATTTTAATACGCGCACTGTATCAAGGCCAAGTGCAAGGCTATTATCCACATTCACATCTGTATACAGTTATTTACCTTCACTGACGTACAGGTGTGGATCCATCTTCTTGTGGAACCTAGGCCGTGGTTGCTTAACACTGTACAAATTTTTCTAAAGTTTGCAAATGACCAACTGCCATGGTTGAATCGCTTTGGTTATCCCATGTAGATTTATTTTTTACTGTAGAGAAACGCTGTTTTTATGCCCAGCTGATATATTGTCTAGTTGTTAGCCGCAACCAATTGCCAACAATATACACGTAGAATCAAAACACGCAACTGGCGAAAAAGTTTTTTGTAGTTTATGCCTAATTTTTGTGAGTAGACTTTGACCACAAGACGTGCTTTAGTGCAGGGTCCGGTGGAATAGAATATAGATTCTGTTATGCTTTACAAGAAAATTGCTTGTCATCAATGAGTTATAAATTTGATATTGTCCAAATATTTGCCCGCACAAATGATACACACCTTCACCACCACCTTAGAGATTTTTATTGCTTTCCGAATCATTTCCACTGATACTGCGATCGCGCTGTAAATAACATCCTTTAATTCTTCAATCGTCCGCGGTCTGCTTTGAAATCCTTTAACTTTTAATTAGCCCACAGAAAAAAATTGCAAGGGGACAAATCTGATGAACCTAGCCGGTCATGGGATGTCACTATGTAATGAAATGAGGCTTAGAAGCATTTGTATCAGAAATTCTCGGAATTTCCTTGAGTGATAGCGCCATCTCGTTAGAACTACAATGGTGCATTTCCAAGTCCGTTGAGTCTCGGCTTCAAGAAATTGCATAGTATCGGAACACTGCGGATAGATGTGACAGTCATTGCGAGACCCAATTCCTCAAAAAAAATGCAGCCCTATGACGACAAATTCCGCAAAAGTACACCAATAAGTTACATGCGGATTGTGAAGAGGTCACTCATAAAGTTGTCGAAGGTTTTTTGGAGCCCAATACCGAAATTCTGCTTATTGACGCAGCTCAATAAACGAAAATAAACTTTGTGATTACTGAGTACAACAGCATGAGTTAGAACATTTGTATTACCAAGATATCCTCGTAAGCAGCCTACCGAAAATACCAGTCACATTTTTTTAAGTTTTTGGACCACCATCAGTTTGTATGGATGGCATGAGATTACAGTGAAGAATTCTCCGCATGCTTAGGTCAGATGTTTTAAAGGAGCATGCATGTACAGAGGCGGAACGTGGTGGGATTGTAACAGCAACCTGCTTTGCTGCTGCGATATTCTCGGATGTCCGAACGCTACAAGGTTTATCGTATGATTTCCGTTTTAATTCAAAATTAGTAGTCTGTCGAAAATTGCGTACCACATTAGGGTTTTCTTCGTCGGAACTCGTTTGTGACGACGTACTCTGAAATTCTTACAAAATAGCCACTATGCCAGAATCACAATTTTTAAAATAATTCTCCAACATAAGGGCTAGGTATTTACCACTTCACGCCATGATGTCCACTAAAATGGCATGCCTTGTGCTACTCAAGTATGTACGACTCGTGCGTTGTCTACCAATACAATTGATGTATGGGTCAATTAAAAAAAAGGAAATTATTTTGCAGGATTCTGTATCTAGCCACGATGTCATCAGGATTGGTTTTAACGACAAAGTTCCACATGTTTTTCATTGACTTTCAGCCAACTGGTAGGTGACACAAAATGCAGGATTTTAACTCAACTAGCGCCTTAATTTCTTCTATCATAACCTTTCCCACTCTTTCCAAGTCGGGAGTGATTTAGCATCTGCTATTATCGTAAGCGCAATTTTGGTTACAAATGCTATTAACGTGCATACTTTCCAATGCTTTTTTATTTTTGCACGCGTATTTTACGCTGGCCCGTCTCACACAATATTTAGATAATTTTTTTTGATCTTATGATCACTCATGGCTTTTTCATCGGCTTTGTCGTTTATGGCTTCCTCAGTGATGGCTCCATGATTGGTAACTCAGACAATTGACCGCTCGACGATCTTGACTTACTTTCTTGGTGTCAAATTGCCACAGCTGGTAGACCTTTGATTGATGTTTGTAATCCACTAATACCATTTTGTGCTCTTTGAGATACATACGCGTGGCTGCCAATTTTGAATAGAACGGAAATTTGACTATTGGAGTCTTCGCATAGTGTACAACCACTAAGTCACAACGTATGGTTTCTAATATGTGCGATCGTTTGAATAACTCTGGTCCAAATGTTGTGTGGTAATTTGGCCATTGCCATTATCAAACAAATTATTTTATTTATTATGCGATTTCACCGGTTGGCTCTATTGTTTTGCGGTACATACGGCTCTGTTATCTCCTAGTACGTTTTTGTACTTTGGCCACGGTCGAAGCATCTTCCATTATGACCAACTTTTTATTTTGTTAGCATATTTTCTTTTGGAAATATTGGTAGCAGCACGTTTATCGTCTCTTTAAGTCGCCCATGCCTTCGAAAGTTATTCTAACGTTTTCTTAGATGACCGACGGTCAACGTAGAACATCTTGTAGATCACCTTATGACAGTTGAGCAAGATCGACTAATATTCTCTATGATGGTTGTGCCTGGTCAATATCAATAGCTGGTCAATTTCTCGTGAAGGAGAAAAATTGATACCTTATTCTTCTATTCGTAAATAGTGAACAGCCGTTCCTATATCTCGCGCGTTGTCTTCATATTCATCATTTTTTGCACTGTTTCGAACGTATACCCGATCATAAAATGCATACTGTTGTCCGTCTTGTTTCAGGTCTGTTGCTTGGTCGGGATAGCATTGTCATTCGCGTTATCATTTGACTGTTTAAAAATCGAAATCTTATCTATTTGTGTTGTGTTTAGACTTCTGGCCGCGAAACACAATGCTGTTCACTAGCAACACAAAATCACAAACAAATAGGAGCCACACACACCCTTCGAGAACAATTAAAATTAGGCTAAATTTTTAAACAAATAACACTGGAATAACTGAATTAAACTGCACTAGGCCCATAATATGCAATAATAATGAAACGTAGCCACTAAATAGGAAACTAAAAACAAACCGTTAAAATGTTATTGAGATCTGAAAGTAACTTGACTCGACGGACGATAAACTTGAAGTAATGAATAAAAAGAAATAGATGCGTTACCAATGTGAAATAATGGTAAGGCTCTCATATGTTCGCCCACTGTGCACGGTCGTCGCGCACCATGTGGTAAGCACCGCACCGTGGACTACGTATGTATAGATAAGTTTTTAATGACCCTAAAAATAAATAGAGTAATTACTGGTCGTTAGCGTCACTCCTACAGGATACTGTTGTAAAGTTTCTGTACCTTCATTATTATTTTTTGTAAAAACAGAATAATATACAAAAATAGTTTATTAACTCTTCAATCTACTTAAAATAGTTTTGATGCACTTTTAAACAAAAGTTTCAAATAGATCGACAAAATACAATTCATCATTACGAAAAATATAAACAAATCTTTTTTAACACCAGGATAATTGATATGAAAATTTGCACTTAAGATAGATTCACTAGTTTTTGAGAGCAAAAAATTTCTTTGATCACTTATTCTACTTTGTTCTAACCTCATCGTAGTAAAATCTCTAAAGATTTTATTAATAATTGAATATATATGCAAACAAATTGAAAATGATGCCTTATTATTGATGTCATTGATATATATCACTAATATTTTCCCTCCTCTCGGAACAAGGAAAAATTTTTAGAAAATAATTTTAATAGTTTGGTCTTCCTACTTAGTTGTTGTTTGTGTTTGTTGCTGCGAGGTTCTCAGTGTAATTCGTTTATTTTTGCAAGCAAAAATTGTATTAAGTACATATATAGTGGTAACGTTATAAAGCACATACGTGTAAATGTGACAACAAAGATCTATCCTCAGCCGTATTATTTTTCATTGTGCTCAACAGGACAATGAAGAATAATTTACTAATGAGAATTAAGTAAAAGGTTGAAATATCTGCATTTATTATATTACCATTTGCAAGCTTGCGTAGAAACCTTGAGACATACGAGGTAAGCGTCAAACGTTTTCGTCCCGACTATATTCCAGGGGTTATTTTTAAAATTGGTCTCTATGCATTTTAACACAATTATTAAATCTTTGACAATAACATTTCAATGCCCTTGGAAAAATATTTAGAAAAGTTCTAAAGCAGTCTCCTGTAACTCTTTATCGTCGTTAATTTTTTTTACCTCAAAGGTCTTTCTTTAGTTTTAAAAATAGATAGTAGTTCCTAATGGCTAGGTCTGCGCTGTAGGATGAGCAGTAAAACTCCTCAATGCCAATTTTTTGCACTAACCTTATGGATAGGGGCATTATCGTGCAGAAGGCGAATAGTTCGACTCACCATGACGCTCCCCATTTTCTTAATCACATTAAGCAATGTATGCGATAAGCTGCCGTAGTAACCTTCTGTGGAAAGTGAAATGAGGAATTTCTTTTTTTTTTTGTTTTCACAACAGGTCATACGTTGTTATTTTTTAACGGCTTACACAATTTTGAGATAAATATTAACTCTGTCTAGCAAACAACAACAAGCAAATGGAAGCATTACATACAGGTGGTACAAAGCAAAATATTAGAATAAAAATCCAAAAGTCGGGTAACGCCTTCGTTCAAGTACACATCGATACACTAGCTACGTGGCATTTTTGTCTTCTGCTTCAATCTAAAGAAAATGAAAATTAAAACATTAACATGCAAGGAGTATCGTTATTATTGAGCTTTAAAAAACTGTTATTATTGCATTAATCGGATAACGCATTCAAAAAATATGCATACGAACGGAGTTTTACAAATCTTGTTAATTGAAATGCACGTGCGCTACGACTGTGATTGACCTATAATACGCTTGCAATCCGGTAATTTATTTTAGTCACTTATCCAAAGTTGACGTAAGTGCTTGAGTGATTCACAAGAAAATGAATACCACAGCAGCCGAAGTAACCAGGCAGTTGCATTGTTGAGGCAGGGCCTTAGTTAGAGGACCGTAGCAAATTGAATAAATCTGAGTGAATTAACTGTGTCGAGAGTGTGGGGTCGGTACCGGAAAACCGGTGGCTACGTCCGCCGGAAAGAAGGAGCCCTAGGCATGTGACAACGAACAGAGACGATCGATTTCTCGTTTCAATATCCATCAGAAATCGACATATGACCGGCGTTAACCTCAAGCAAGAGCTAAGTGCGGTCAGAGGTGTGGTTGTCAGCGTTTGGATATTGAGAAGAAGACTGCAGGCAGCCAACTGACCCCAAAAAAGGCAGGTACAGGTACCGAGCTGACTGCAGTCTGAAAGCAAAAGCGTCTGGAATTTACTCGCGAACATCTTGATTGGAACCTTGGCCATTGGAGTCAGATATTATTCACCGACGAGTCTAGGAACTGTCGCATATGGAAGTAGCTCTTGCATATTCTAGGCGAACATTTCCATGCGTAGAAAAACTGAGTTGGTTTTCGTGCTTATTGGAAGACGTGGAAGAGGTTTAACAGCGGGCCGCTACATCAGAGACATTTTGGAGAAACCTATTATTTTATTTACGGGATTTGTTGGTGAATATTTCATGCTAATCCCCGACAATGCGCGGCGCTCCACAACGTGAGTGACAACTACCTACTTGGCCTCTGTGTAGCTCAGAACTGAATCCAATTGAGCATGTTTGGGAAGAGCTTAAGCTAAGAGTCCGGGCCAGAAATCTTGCACCAGAGAGCGCGATAGAACAAAGAGCGGCATTGATTGAAGAGTAGAAAGGAATCTCTTAAGACAGCATAGGAAAAGTCATCTGATCTATGCGTAATCGCTTGGAAAGTGCAATTAGGAGTAAGAGTGGCAACATATATTGAAAAAAATCATTAAATTAATTTCAACTGGAGATATAATTTTTTTCTTTCATAATCACCTCTTCCTTTTCAACTCTTTTGTATTACACATAATCTTAGGCCCATAACATTGTTAGAACAGGTCCGATTTTAATCAAAGTGGTATCATTTGAACCACAGTTTTAGGCTTCTATACCTGAAAGGGAAGCCTAATGAAATCGAAGCGGACGTCTGTCTGTCCGTCTGTCCGTTACGACTTTCAACTCGAGAACTACTGAACCTAAAGACATAAGGGTATCATTCGAAGCCTATGGCCTACCTGGTTCACATCCGCGACCTGGCATAGATGGGATGTCCTAAAATAATGAAATAAGGGTTTTTACCAGACCCAGATTCCAATATGTCATTCCTTATAACTTTTGATCAAGGCAGCTTCCAAGCTGGAGACCAGCTTCTATATTTGTCATTTCTGACATCTATCAAGCCTTATAATTTTTGATCTGTGATAGATAGAGACATAACCTTTTTAGTACTCAACTAAGAGCCATATGTCAAGTCCAGACGCCAAAAATCAGTCTGATCGGAAAATCTCGAGACCGGTTTGACCGGAAGTAGCCGCAAATTTTTGTTTATGTATAGAAGCCCCGGATATTGGTGGAAAAGGAGTTCCACGTCCGTACTTGTTTAAACTTTCGAACAGTACACTGAACTTTACTTGGAATGCTATCGGAGTGGATACACATTCTCTCAAAACTCGAGTTTTGCTCTCAAGTATATATCAATAACACAATAAACAATTAAGTATTTTTAACATAATATTCAACATATTCGTTTTTCTCTATAAATGCAAAATATGCTAATCAATTTCAAAAGCGAAGCCAAACCTTGGTAAATAATCAAAAGGGTTTTTAATCGTTATCACTACGACGTGGTACCTGGGCATCACTTTTATATACAATTTTCTGTTAATGAAAAATAGTTTAGTGATATCTAAGATAGGCTGAAGAGCACACTAAGTGCAACAATAATTAAGTTTTTAAAATAAAACCTAAATTACTAAAAATAATAGCAAGAAAATTAATTAATTATTAGTTTTTGGAAAATATAGCATATAAATATAACGAAACTATAGAAAATTATTCAAGAGAATTACCAATTTATAAACTGCTACAAGCAATAAATTTTTCATTTTTTTGTTTATTCTCTATAGATCGGTTTATTACACTTATAACAATCTTTTTTATTTGTCTTTGTTCCTTCTTTCAGTGACAAATGTAACATCTCTTTTCACATGAAGACGACTGGACGAGTCTCCAGGCTGAATATTTCACAAGATTTTATCTAAACAACGAATTCTCTTAATTCCTGATCTGGTGCAAAATTATTAACACGAATGTGAATGTTAGCTGTTTTACAAAATTTTATAAACCATTGCGTCAATAATGCTTGATAACTTTCTTTGGGTTATTTTTCTTATACAGGACCCGGCAGAATAATCTTCTCTTTTGAATTGTCCGCCTCGCACAATGTGTCGATAGATGATTCTCAAGTCGTATACCTTTGAGCAGCACAACGCATGCCATTTTAGTGCCTATCATGTAGTAGAGTGGTGAACACCGTGCGTTTGTGTTGGAGACTTTTTGTTTAAATGATGATTCTATTATTGTAAAGCAACGGCTATTTCGGGCTGCGCCAGTAAGTAAAATTTTTTGTATTGGACTTTACAAAATCCTCGACCGCTCCACAATCAGCGTGTAAATGTTTGGTATGGTGTTACGAAATTTGTCTCATAAGACTGTATTTTTTGAATAAGCAGGACGTACAGTGACGGTCACATTTACCTACTATGTTACGCAATTTTCTGGAGCTCAGACTATGGACTATATGGACATGCACCACTGTGGTTCTAAAAACATGGCGCTGCCACACGAGATCGCAGCAGTACAATTAAAATGACTCAGCACGCAATGCGGAACTTTAAGGTGCGGCTATAGAAGTGCAGTACTCGTGCCGGCAACATTCGGACCATATCATCTCTAAAATTGGATGACTAAATGGCAAGCATTGTTCTGTGTGATGGCACAAAGAAACATGGAACAGAATATATGATGTAGTTTTATTGCTGTTTCGAAAAGGGAAGATCATTCTGACGGATCCTAAATAAAAGATGCCAAGGCTACATGAATGATAATATATTAGCAACAGGCCGCCATTTTGTACATGTTTTCGACACTTCCTTTTCCTATATTATGATTTTGTGTTATTTCAGGCTTGTTTTTGAGGCTGATCACTGCAGTGTCATAGTGTAATGGAGATGATAAAATAACAGCTTTGTTTTTCTTTGCTATGTCTGATTCTATGGTAACTTTATCTTTACTAAACTCAAAATTTAAAGATTCCTTTTCTCTCGTCTTATTTTGCTAACATTTAGGAAGATATGCGAGAGTAGCTTAGCTAACAGAAGTGGTAAAATTGTCCGTGTATGTAAATCGATAGCAAAAATCTTTTATTACTCTCGCATTTTGGTTTTGGTCTCAATTTTTGCAGATCTGTCTATATATCATTGTTTACTTAATGGATAACCATCAGCAACGTCGCACATTTACCAAATTTTTATTCCATATTTGCCGTTTTTGCATATATTGGAAAAATCTATTCTCACAT
The DNA here is from genome assembly GCA_036346155.1 of Sinelater perroti. Lineage (NCBI taxonomy): Eukaryota > Metazoa > Arthropoda > Insecta > Coleoptera > Elateridae > Sinelater > Sinelater perroti. The sequence continues at coordinate 32,371,345 of JARFIY010000046.1, forward strand.
AAATGCAAAGAGTTGTTCATCTATGGTCGGACTCTTCGAATCTATATAATGTGCACTGAGATTTTTATTCAGCAATAATTATAATTTTAAAATTAGCGCAGGTTTATCTTTTTTTAGATTGCTTACTTTTGTGTTGACGTTAATAAATCTTAAAAATTCTTGAATTGTCAAAAATCAACTGACTAACATTGTAATCCGATATAATAGATGCCCTCTAATTTTTCAAATTTCTTTTATCTCTTCTTTATTATAATGATACATTTGGATTCCAAAATACTCATCAAATTTCACAGCAATTAAATATTTTTAAGCTTTTTTTGATATATGAGTATTTTCTGTATTCAACTTTTGGTGTACAGACTAGCTTTTCGATTGGTCTTCTACTATAATATTGCACATCACTGGGGTTATTATTCGTCTGAATGTAAACTTCTATATTGTTCTACCTTTACCACAAAAATCCGATTGATTAAATACATCGTCTCTGGATTTCCTTTGGCACTGTATTTCTCTCTATTTTTATTTTATTTCGTTCATTCCTCTCTTATGTGAGTGTCTAGTAAAATCTTTTAAATTGCACCACAACCTTTATGAACTTTTAGTTTATCAGTATTCTTGTAGAATTTAAAGTTGGTGGTTTACTTGAGTTAAAAAAGTATAAGACCATTTTTTATCATTAAAAACTTTGCATATCATTTTGATGCTTGATGGTTTTGTTTTTGAGTAATTTTTAGTGATGTTATGTTTTACGTTTAATGGTTAAATGATTTAGAGAATTGTTACTATCAGCCTAGTGTTAATTTAACAATTTTTTAAATAATTGAATTCAGTGATTTTTGATGCATAAAGTACTAGAGGTACTCAGAGGTGGCTCAGCTCTTACATCACTGCGACTGCTATAGAAATGCACTCAAATTCCCTAAACATTTAAGATGTGTCTAAATGCGGTTTATTGCATTATAAAAGTAAAAGTACAAACATAGAAAGTATAAACTATTTTTGTCTAACAAATAGTAGTTTTTGAACCTGACATCTTAAAATAAAGATTCTTGTGAAACTAGCCAATCAAACCTACAAACCTTTCAACAGCAACATCGTCGTCAAATCTATATTCATTAAGTACTCTTTTTAGTGGCTCTAACAGATGTTAATCTTTGGGGGGATAACTCTGGACATTAGGAAGGGTGTTTTAGTGTAGTCTAAATAAATCCTCTATTTATGGGTCCCTGTACTAGACCAGATATGAAGTAGAATAATGTTTTGAATTATTTAAGCACTGTTGTAGATTATTTAGATCTTAGAAATAATTTCAGGAACCATTGACCGTTGGTCATTCTCAAAAAGATGACAAACAATGAAAATATTCTTTTCGATCACATTGGTCCCGACATCGGTGACTTCACGCCTTTAGCCGTGAGAAACTTGATAATAATTCGTTGCATAGCGAAAGACGGCATCTATTACTTTGGTATCCTAATCCTGACTAAAGGATCAATAATGCGAAATACTTTATGCGAAGAAATATCCTTCAGGTATCTCTATCTCTATCTATAACGCTCAGAAGCCTTGTCCCTCTCCGTTAAGGCACGTATTAAAGAGAATCTGTTTTATATTTAATACACCCTCGTACATTTAAACAAATAGGATGCAAGCAGCATGACACATGGTAACTACATAAGATATAATTCTGTGAAAGCTATTTAAAATGTTTACATCAATCAATAAACTACATTTATTTCAATAATAATGTACGAGGGCTATTTTTTCAAGGTCCAATTGGTCGCCAAAGGAAAGCTTCGGGGAAAATCCGGTAGGTCTGTGCGCAGACGTCTTGCGCTGTGTCTATAGTTGGCCCGGGGAACGTGTCGATTCGCGGTTGTCATTTCTGAGTATATAGGGAGCACATAAACATGCTTCGAAAAATAGAGTCTCCTGCCAAATGTGAATTGCGTTCAGTCATTCGATTTCTGCATGCTAAAGGAAGCAATGCAGCTGAAATTCATAGACGAATGAGTAAAGTGTACGGAGAAACGTTCATGAGTGACAGCAAAGTGCGGAAATGGTGCTGGAACTTTGATGCTGGACGCATAGATGTTCATGATGCAGGCGGCCAGGGAAGGAAGCTAGTGTCACCGATGATCTTGTTCATCGCGTGGATCAGGCAATTTGCGGAAATCGTCGGTTTACAATTTCTGGGTTGAGTAATTTGTTTCCGGAAATTTCACGGTCAGCTCTCTACACCATTGTATCGCGCAAACTCTACGCTAGATGGGTTCCCAAGATGCTGTCTGACCATCACAAAACTCAGCGAATGGGCGTCGCATTATTATATTATATATATATATATAAATTGTCACAGGAGATGAGACATGGGTCCATTACGAAACTGAAGAAACAAAAGAGCAATCCAAACAGTGGATGCATTCACACTCCCCGAGTCGTAAACCAGTGAAGTTCAAGCGCACGTTCTCCACCAAAAAGTGTATGGCTACAGTGTTTTGGGACCGTAAAGGTGTTCTCTTGAAGGAACTCATGCCACGTGGCAGTTTCGTACAACAAGACTCTTCAACGTCTTCGAAGGGCAATTCAGAACAAGAGAAGAGGAATGTTGTCTTCAGACATTGTTCTTCTTCATGACAATGCGAGACCGCACATTGCAGTTGCAACAACGATCCTCCTGCAGCGTTTTGGATGGAAAGTTTTGGTCACCCACCATACAGTCCTGACTTGGCTTCCTCAGATTTTCATTTCTTTGCACACATGAAACGCTGGCTAGGAGGACAAACTTTCACCACAGACAACGAGCTGCAGACCAGCGTACAGAATTGGCTGAAAACACAGGCGGCTGCTTTCTATGATGAAGGTATTGGAAAATTGGTACCACGCTACGACACATATATGAATCGGAACGGCGATTACGTCGAAAAGTAGCTTAATGTTGTATTACATTGTTCCATATAAAATTTTCTTGGTTCTGACTGTCATTTTCATTTAGCGACCAATCAGACCTTGAAAAAAAATAACCCTTGTATATGAGCCTTGCTTTATCTGTTGAATAGACTATGTTTTTTGGAAATGCTGCATCAAACAGTTTTTGGGTTTACTGATAGTAGAATAAGCTGAAAATGATTAATTGGTTCCTAGCAATTTTTCAAAAAGACTCATGAGTGATGATTGGAAAATAGGAAAGCGATGACATACAATAAGGTAGTTTCGGCTGTCGAATCCTTTCAACGTTATAAATATCCTAGATCCGATAAAATATGTTCAGCACTTTTACAGAGCATATATTTTTCGATGGAAACCAGCGGGAAACTATTTGCCACTTAAAACTTACTAAGTAGTCTTCATTCCCACATCACAGCGGCAATTGAATGTATTAGCGTATTCTTTCTGTTTATAGATAGCAAAACCGATAGACATGTATAAAAGTGATGGGGTTCTAAAATACATCTGCATCGCAACCAGTATGCCTAGCAACCAGGTAAATCATGTGAAATCGCACTACACAACCTTATCAGCAATGTAGAAGTGACGTTGAAAAGCAAAGCTCTGGCATCATTCATTGATATAGAAGGAGCTTTTGACCATACTTTCTTTGAATCAATAACTGATGCAACCCTAAGGTATAGTGTTGATGATAATTTAAATAGTTGGGTAATATCAGTTAAAGGGTCGTAAAATATAAGCCGATTTGGTAATAGAATCTCTCAAAGTATGTACAACCAGAAGGTGTTTACAAGGAGGTGTTCTCTTGCCCTTTATGTGAGGCGTGGCAGTAAATAATCTCTTAGTAAGACTCGATGGTGAGGGGGTACTATAACCAAAGTTATATAGATGACTTAATTATCCTAATCAAGAGTAGAAACATAAAGATCATTGTGGAATTAATACAAATAATATTAAATACCACTGAAAGTTGGTGTGAAAGGGAAAATCTTTAGATAAACCCTAATTTAACATCACGATTACCCTTACCCAAATAAAGAATTAAGGAAATTAATTAATTTTATAACCTTAAAATATCAGATAAAACTATTCAGGTGGTTTAGAAAATTAAGTATCTAGGGATGACCCTAGATGCAAAACTAAACTGAAACACGCATATTTACAGCATTATAAATAAAGTAATAATGGTCCTTGTTGCGGGTAGGCGTGGTTTGAGAAAACATGGGGATTACAACCAAAAATGATTCTGTTCCTTATTATTGTGGCCAAAATTAGAAAGCTGTCATAAAGCTAATTAAAATACAAAGGCTAGCATGCTTGTGTATCTATAATATTATGAGAAGGACTCCCACAACATCTGTGGAAGCTTTTCCAAGTCTAATTGTCACCTTGGATATATATAAAGGGGTAAGCCTAGATTAGTGCATATAGAATAAAATCTATCGAAAACTGGCATATACACAACGTTAGTTGTGATCACAAACGAATACAGAAGGTAGAGTAATTGCGTACTAAGCATGGGTACACTCTCTAAATATTCTTTTGAGAAACCGTTTACTGTGACGTATGATTGCAGCGATTGGGCTCAAGGAACGGGTTAATCTAGTATACATCCACGATTCCAGCATTGATCACGATGTAGAGGCCAGTATAAACAGTGTAAGATCAGAAATAACATAAGTTTATCATTGAGTACTAACGCCTTAGTCTTTCAAGCTGAAATCTTTGCGAGAATGCAATGGATCAAGAAAATATGGGACGCGGTTATACTCAACAACGAATCAGTATTCTCACAGCTAGCCAAACAACTTTATAAGTGCTGAAATCACCTCATGTAAGCACCAAACTGACGAAGGACGTCTATCCCATCTAGTGATCTTAGCTAAGAAAAACAAGTTCACAGTGGTGTGGATGGATAATGAAAAAACAGATGCTTTTGCTAAAACTGGAGCACTACTTCATTTGCACGATCAGAATCTGTATTTGGTATACCCAAAAGCGGCATTCACACAGCAATAGCTTCATGGACAAAAAACAATATGCTTCTCGCTGGGCTGCGACTCAAGGGCAGAGACTGAAGAAGGATTTAATTAGGAAACCTTCTGCGGGCTAACCTCGGACATCGTTCACTCAAGACGTGTAAAGATAATAGGACTACCATCAGAGAAAACGTTTATACATAATAGGATATATACAGAAGTAATATACTCTAGAAGTTATGTAATGAAGAATAGGAAACAACCTCACACATAATCATTAACTGTCAAGCATTACATCGCAGGAGGCAGAAACTCTTTGGGACAATTCTCCATGTATTAACACATACATATGGAAAATTCGTAAAAACTGTACTGCGATTCTTAGGAAAACGTAACTTCTAGGGGTTTCGGGAGAGCACAAAAACCACAGTCAAAGTGCTGAGTTGGGCTTGCAACCTCTTACCAAACCCTTTAAAAAAATGTTGATTAGTAAGTTTGTTTTTTTTTCGCACGGTTAGTCACAGAAATCTAAAGTCCCACTGTGCTTACCAAAATTGTAAACTCTAATTAGGGTGCCTGTACTTTGATACGATTCTTTTACAGCATACTCGATTAAGTCACAAATTCCCACCTTTAATATCTTCAACATCACATATGTTTCACAGTAATAAAATTATTCATATTAAGCCAATTGTAAAATAAATATAACTTTTTAAATTTGTTTATACCCCTCAATAAAAATAAAGTTTCAATTTTATGTAGAATTAAAGATATTTAAAAGAATTGCTAATTAAGGGGATATTTGATTTAATTTCATTTCAAAAACTTTTGGTTGACACACAAGGCTTTTTGCTTAAATAATTTATTTTTTACAACAAAAATCTATAATTTCGATTTTCTAAATACAGATATTTATTCTTAATTTTATACAGCTATCTCTTGTTAATTAATATACGTCGCCTTGTAACATATGTCTACTTTCCATTTTTGTTTGCCTAGATATAAAACCGTTGTTCTAGTAAACAGAGACCATTCACTTTTATTTCTATTTTAAAATTTAAAAACAAAATTTCAAAATAAGTTTCTATTATTAATATTTTACAACTGTTAAGTAAAATTATCATAATTATTTTTATTGTATTTGTTTTAACAGTGATGCTAATTTCATTAACACTAAGTTGAATTATTATGCACCTTCACCATTGTTAAAAAAGTGTATTTTTTAATTACATTTATTGTTATTTTCGTTTCAAGGGTATGAGATAAAAATAATATATTTTAAATAAAATAGTAACAAATTTCCGTTTTGTAAAATTTTAGAAACATAATAAAATTCAATATAGAATTTAAGCTTTATTATAAAAATTGAAAACTGACAATATTCTCTTATCAGCAACAAGAGTATCTAAATAAATTTCTTGTCACTTATTATTAATTAAATTACAAATATATTTTGCTTAAGTCGACGCAATAGTTCTGTTCTCTTTCAATCTATAATCTAAAAGAAGCTCCTGGAAGAAAGTAAATGTTTTATAATAAAAAGAAAATATTGCATTACATTACGACAGATTTGAGATATGTTAGCCAAAGTAAAAGAAGAATTATCACCAACATTTGTTGTAGAGAAGCAGTAATAGCAGATGGGGTTGTTTTTGCTCTAATTATTAAATGATAAGCTTTTTCTAACATTTCGGGAATATTGAGAATATGTTGGAGTTGTTATGCAACTAAGTAGACACCAACATTTTTTTTTGACATTTATTTGAATTTACAATCTACTTCACACAAAGTATTAAGTAAATGTGATGAAAGTTTATAGCTTGAAAAAGACAATGTCCACTGACATTTCTCCTTATAAGCCACTCTCTTGCGGCTTAGTGTTGTTGAGGTAGGTCTGCAGACCAGGTTTTGTGTAATCTTCTGTTGCGCGGTCTATCTCCGTATAAGTTGTCTATGAAAGTGTTCGCATTTCCTGCCAGTCTGTTTGGATAATTGGTGGCAACAGTATCAATTACTTCTGTGATGTATGGGATATGCAGATCTTGGTGCAGCATTAGATTGCTGATGTACCATGGCGCGTTAACAATCGCACGAAATGCTTTGTTCTGGAAGGTGTGAATTGTTTTTAACCGAGTGCGCTTGGCACATCCCCATAGCTGTACGCCATATGACCAAACAGGTTTTAGCATCATCTTGCACAGAGTAATTTTGTTCTCAGTTTAAAGTTTTGATTTACGGCCCATGAGCCAATACATCTGTCTGAATTTGCGGTGAGTGTGGTAATGTTACTTGGACAGATTTAGGTTGGTTTATCGTGATTCTCCACTTATTGTACCATTCACTTAGTTGATTTACGTGGGTTTACATGTTTTGGGAAGAAGTTACAGGATCGTTATCTGAGGATAGGATAGCAACATCATCTGCAAATGTAGTAATAATATTGTTTTCCGGTTTAGGTAAGTCAGCAGTATATATAAGATAAAGGCGGGCCAATTACACTTCCCTACGGTATACCCGATGGTATGGGGCAGTGAGGAGAGACAGCATCATTATGCTTTACGGAAAATTTCTCTCGGTGAGGTAAGATTTCAGGAGGATATAGTAATTGTTGTTAAGCATATTTTTGAGTTTGTACAACAGGCTCTTATGCCACACTTTGTCAAACGCTTGGGATACATCCATGAATACCCCGTTGCAATATTACATTTTCTCAATGCTCTTAGATATTTGGTTGATTATCCTGTGGGCTTGATGTAATGTTGACATGTTTTCGAGAAAGCCAAACTGGTAGCAAATATGTTAGTTCGTTGTCTTTCTGGATCCGTTTAAGTAGCAGTCTCTCAAATATTTTAGAAATAATAGGCAGTAAGCTGATAGGCCTATATGAAGAGGTTTCTTGGGGGGGGGGGGGGTTGCTACTTTTATGTATCATTATTATTTCTGCGTATTTCCATATGACAGAACAATAGCAGAGGCTTAGGATGAAAGGTTGAAAATTGTTGTGGCGAGAATCAGAGCTATCCGGGGCAGCATTTTTAGTATTTTTCCGGTTATTAGATCATACCACGGAGCTTTGTTGGTTTAGCTTGGCTATTTCTTTTTTAACTTCGATAGGCTAACAGCTCTTGCTGGTGGCAACATTTGGCAGGGAATGTTAAAGAAGTTTTCAATTGGTTCTACCGGTTGGAAAACGTGGGATAAGCGAGTTGTAAAGGTGTCGGCTTTTTCTTGGTCGGAACGGGCCCACTTATTGTTGTTTCCTTATTGGTGATTTTGGTGGTGTGGGTTTTTTAAATTTTTTAGTAGCTTTCCATAGGCTGTAGTCGTCAGAGTATAGATTCTGGATGTATGCTTCAAAGGTTGAGTTACAATCTTTATTGAGTGTTGTGGTAAGTTATCTGGATAGTCTTTTGTCGGATGTGTAACGGGATGGTAATAGGACTTATTGTTTGCTGGTCAGTTCTAAGTGTCAAATCACCACACAGCTTCTTGAATAAGGTTAGTGAAATATTGAGCGGCGGTATCAAGTTCCGCTGTATTTTTAATGCATATATTGAGATTTTTGTTTGCATTTATGTAATCTGCAAATTTTTCCAAATCAGTTTGTTTCGTGGCTAGCCTTGAGTGTGAAAGTTTATTTATGGCTGTGATGCACATACTTAAAATAACAGGTGTGTGATCTGAAGACAGGTGGTGATTTGATTTTACAAAGCAATTTTGCATTGGTATTCCCCTAGTTATAAAGAAATCTAGGAGGTCCAGTAGCTTTCTCGTGTCTGTCGGCCAGTAAGTGGTTTTATATATATATATATATATAAAATGTCTGTTATAGCCCATAGGAGGTTGCGTCCCTTGGTTGTGATGAGTCTGGAGCCCCAATGATTGTGTTTGGCATTCCAATCCCCCCTGCAATAAAACGATTACCAAGGGTTTGAAACAAAATTTTATATTCTTTAAGAAAAATGGTGTAGCGTGGCGGACAATAAACAGCTGTTATAGTCACGTTCCACTTTTCGCTGCTTACTTGGTGTTGGTAGCTTGGATCTAATTAGTTTGGTATTTGACCAATTCGTGATGTGAGATTAGATTGATTATTATATTTTTATTATATTAATGATTAGAATTGCTGATCCGCCATGTGCTGTGCCATCAGGATGGACGCAGCTGTAGGTTGAATAGTGTGGTATAAGAAAAACTTTTCGATCGGTGAAGTGGGTTTCAGATACTAGAAGAATGTCAATTTTGTTTAGATAGAGGAATGTTATTACTTCTTGCTTATGATTGAGAAGCCCATTGGTACTCCACATTGCGATTCTGAGTATTTTAGCCATTATGGATTTGGTTTACTGATGACAGTAGTAAGCAGATTTAAAATCATGCTGTTTTGATTAAGTAACTGCGCGAACATGTTTTTGAATTCGTTTAGGAATGAAGCTAGTTGATTCTCAATGCTGGTTGTAGGTTTGGCAGGTATCATATTGTTATTTTGTACAGCTTGGGCGTAAGTTAAGTTTGAACTTTGTGGCGTGCGTGTATTGGCCGGGGTGTAGCTAGCTGGCTGTGTCTGCAGCAGGCGGTTATTAATTAATGTAGAGTTAGCGAGGGAGCTTCTGGCGCCATGTCTTTTGGTAATTAAATTTTTGTAGAATCTACAGTCCTTGTAGTTTGCGGGGTGCTAACCTGCGCATAGAGCACATTTTGCGGGGGTGTCTGGCTTTTTGACATGTTTTTGAGTCATGTTGGTTACCACATTTTACACAGTTGTATAGTCTATTACAGTATACTTTAGGAGTTCTCGCTTTACTTTCGAACAGCTAAAACGTGTACGCTCCCATCGCGGCTCGGAAGTGCGAGTGTGCTTATCAACGCTCGGTCTCAGTGATAACCGCAAACAAACAACATTCTTTTATATTTTATATTCTGATAACAAATTTTATTTTATTTATTAAGTTTTAATAACCTCAAGCGTATCCCGTACCCCCTCTTTAGGGGGTGACCGCTTCAATCTCCATGTCCAAAAGAAATAGGTGATCTGAACCTATCTCCACCGATCACCGATGTATAAAAAAAATATCAAAGGCAACCCACTTCTCTGATTGAAAAAAATAGATATTACTTACCCAGCCATCTGAAACCCTCCGCTGAAGACAAGGATAACTCAACCAAAGAACCACCCAAAATTAAAATTCCACCTATCTTTCTGCATGTTCCAATTAATCACAAAGCAGTAATCAGCGACATAGAAACCCTCGCCAAAGCTGAATTCACAACATCTCTAAGTTCCACTAAATTAAAAATTACCCTAACAGCTCAGGAAGATTATAGAGCCTTAGCTAAACATAACATAGAAAACAAAATAGAACACCATACATTTCAAGATCCCAATAGCAGACCCCTTTCAGTAATAATTAACGTTCCACCCTCATTAACTGAATCAGACATTCTTGAAGAACTGACATCTTATAAACTACCAATTATACAGATCACCACATTACTCAATAAAGATAAAGCACCGATGCCAGTCTGTGCAGTCCTTCTCACAGCAGATGAAAATGCAAATGAAATATTTAACATCACCAAAATATTTCACTCAATAGTTACCGTAGAACCTCGCAGGCACAGTAATAAAACTCTCAATGCCATAGATGTCAGCGCATTGGGCACACTAAAAATTACTGTCGTCTTGAACCACGATGTGTCAAATGCAAAGGCAATCACTTATATATAAATTGCGATAAACCACCCCAAGAGCCTCCCTTATGTACCAACTGCAGGGAAAATCACCCAGCTAACTTCAGAGGCTACAAATATTTCACTGAGTCAGTGAACTATCAAGACAAACGTCGTCGAAACGAACCTCGCAAAACAACAGGAACTCAGAACCACCATACACCCGTAAACAACATGGAAAATTTTCCCAATCTTCCTCGTAATATACCACAAACTAACTCATCACCATGGCAATCTAGAACAAGCACCTTAATACCTGAAACGTCATCCTTACTTAATACTTTATTATCATCTCTCTTAAATCTAATCCAACCCTATATCGAACAAATTCATTTTATCTAATCTTTTACCCTCTCTGTTTAATGGACCCTAAAATCAACACAATTTCTCAAATAAAAATCCTAAATTGGAACGCAAACGTCATTAAAATTCAACTAAATTTATTTAAGTCCTTTTTGTCAAGGCATTCCATTGATATAGCATGCGTCTCAGAAACGCACCTAAGTAGTGCAGAAAAACACAACATAGCTGAATACCAAATCTACCGCACAGACAGAAATGTCAACATTGCATCAGGAGGGGTGGCCATCATTATTAAACGTAAAATTATACATCACGAATGTCATCTAATGAACACTGTAAATCTCGAAACAGTAGCAAGACGGCACAATAGCAAACATCACATGTGTCTATAAGCAACCCAACAAAAGACTGTTAGAACAAGACATTTCAGCAATCTTCACTACAAATGAACCTACCCTGCTCATTGGTGACCTAAACTCCAAGAATACCATCCGGGGATGTAGAACAACAAACCCCGCTGGTATCAAACTTTTCAATCTGTCATCAACCTATGCTTTCCAAATAGAAGCCCCTGACGAACCCACTTACCACCCCTACAGAAATGATCACCTGCCCGACATCTTAGACATTCTTGCTCGCAAAAACTTTAAGAAACAAGACTCTGACCACCTGCCATTTATCATTTCATTTTTAATAACACCAGCAAAATTCACCCCAGAGCCTAGACTAATTAATGGGATAGTCAACTGGGGATCCTTCGGCGAGTATCTTGACAAACAACTCAAGTACCCTAACAATCTCCAATCAACAACCCATATAGATGAAACAATTATACATATAACACAAAGCAGAGAAAATAGAAAACGCACAACCGTTAACTTACCACCTAAACACCTAACTGACTTAATCAAGCGAAAGAATTCACTGAGAAGAGAATGGCAGAAAACCCGAAGTCCCACAACAAAAAACATCGTAAATAATTTATATCACCAAAAACCAACTTGAAGAGTACCGAATTTATTCTTACCAAAAACACATCAGCAATCTTGAATCACAAAATCCAGGACTATGGAGAACAACCAAACGGATACTACGCCAACCTCACGAAATAGCTCCAATCACCATGGACACTCAAATACTCAGTTCTGATGCAGAAAAAAGCGAAGCCTTTGCGGATCAACTCGAGAAAACATTCACTACTCACACCTATATGGACCCGGTTTTCAATAACATAGTGACCAATTTTATTGAAACACACCAACCTATCCCGGAACTAATCTTCAAACCAACCTCACCCAAGGAACTTGTTTTAATTACCAAAACCCTGCTAATCAAGAAATCGCCGGGCAATGACAAAATACCCAATATCGTATTGAAAAAACTCACCAAGAAAGCATTAGCGTATTTTACAACATTCAACGCTTGTCTACGGATAGGTTACTTCCTAAACATATGGAAACATGCAATCATTCTTATGTTCCCAAAACCGGGGAAGGATAAGAAAGATATCAGAAGTTATAGACCCATTAGTTTATTATCAACTATTTTGAAACTGCTAGAAAAAGTCATCCATTCTCGACTAAGTGACGAAGTTCTGAGACTGAACATTCTACCAGCTTATCAATTTGGCTTTAGAGAAGGTTATTCCACCTGCCATCAATTACAGCCCGTTACGGAAACAATTGAAAGAGGTTACGAATCCAAACAATACACAGTAACTTTGTTTATCGACGTAGCTCAAGCTTTTGACCGCGTATGGATCAACGGCCTAAAATATAAAATCTTACAACTTCAACTACCCAATTACATCAAATCCGTACTTTTCTCCTTTCTTGATAATCGCACGTACGCAGTCAAAATTCGCACATCCTTATCTGCCATCAAAAACACACAAGCGGGGGTCCCTCAGGACAGTATCTTAGGCCCAATCTTTTCAACATCTACATGCGGGACCTCCCTACCATCAACGCTGACCTTGCATTATATGCAGATGACACAGTCATAATAATCAAAGACGAAAGCCTAGAAGTGGCTATCTCAGAACTGCAAAAATCCAGCACTATCCTCAGTAGGTGGTTTAAGAAATGGAACCTATCCATCAATTATGACAAATGCGCCACAAAGATCTTCACATTAAAACGATTTAATAACCTATCAGAAATCACAATTAACGGACACTCCATTCAGTGGAACGCCACCGACAAACCCGTTAAATACTTAGGTATATATCTTGACACCAAGCCCAACTGGAAATACCATGTCCCCAAAAAATTAAACGTAGGGCACACGAGACTAATCCAACTCTACCTACTGCTAAACCGCAAGTCCACCTTGCTTACTCAATGTACCACTATCCTGTACAAATCACTGTTACGATCATTAATCCTCTATGGGGCAACACATCCAAAACGAATCCAAGTATTCCAAAACAAAATCCTAAGAATCGTTGTCATTGCTCCCTGGTTCATCACAAACCAACAGCTACACTACAAACTGGGTATTCCCACAATTGAGCAGCATATAGCAAAACTTACTAAAAAATTTTATACCAACTGCAGTGGTCCAGCTTACTACAAAATGGGGCAACTCGGCATCCACGCAAGGCTAAAACGAAAACTACCCCAAGATATAATTCTCAGTGACTATAGTGATGATAATTAACACAAGTTGTCGATTCTAAACATAGTGCTCTCATAGTGCAAAGTAAACAATAATAAAACTTTCTTGCGGTCATACTCACCGCTTATGCTATTCAATATATATTATGTATTACATACTTTGTTATCAATTTCTTGTATAACAGTGTAAATTGTTGAGCAGGCAAATTCCTAATAAAAAAAAGTATGCTTTAGAGTGTCCATACTCCTGGCATCGCATACATTGGATTATGTCGCGTGTTTTTCTTGGTGCTTCTACGGTTATTTTGATGTTATAGATGTATTTTAAGTCAAATATTGCTTTGTTATTTGCTTTAGGTTCAAGGTTGATAAAGAATAAGGAAAGTGGTTCTTTAGTTGTTCTTTGTTTAATGTTCATTATGTTTCCCACTGTATGTCCTGTTTCTGCAAGATCTTCTGTAATTTCTTTTGTTGGTACAGAGTGATGTAAGTTTCTAATCACAATTCTGTAGGCATGGTCTTCTTTCGCTTGGTACATATGACGAATAATTTTTTCTTCTATAGGTATCGATTCTGTGAGCATTGATTTTCACTGTGTCATTAGCTAAAGCTTTTGTGTGGTATGTTTCGTCTTCTTTAATTTTCGCTAAATTATTAATTTTTGACTCCGTATATGAATATCGGTGGTGGTTTAGATATTGCTGGTTCTGTAATGGTATTTTGACTAGTTGCAGCATTTTTAGCGTTTGTTTCGAGCGGTTTAAATAGATTGTGGAAACTTGTTTAAGTCGAAGAATGGTGATTTGTTAGTTTATGGCTAATTTTGCGTTTTTTACCGATTGCCAGTCATGTGTGATTGTTTTCGCAGAGCTTCATTTCATCGTCTCTCTCTCTCTCTCTCTCTCTCTCTCTCTCTCTCTCTGCGTTAGGAATTTCATTAGGTTTTTGGGAAGTGCGTTTGAGATACTGACTTTATTAGTGAATTGGTTTTGAATGGCCGCATTTTCTGGCTGATGTTGCGAGTAACCTTATGATACACCCGTATGTTGAAATAATACTGGATTTTGAAAGTTAAGTATGTTAGGCGTGAATCCAGGTATTTGATTTGGCTGAAATTGAGATGGATACTCATTAACGTAGATTGTACTTGAATTATACACTTATTTTAATAAATGTCCTTTTATAATAGATACGAAGCCTCGCATTTATCGTGCCCGATAAGCGACCACACTTTTACACTTTTTGCGCCGAACAAACCGAGTACGACTTTACGTTTCGAAAGTAAAATGGGGACTACAACACCAACATGGAAATATAAAACCTTCTACACTGAACAGTCACAAAGTGTGTCGATTTTCAGCGAGGACGCAAAGCAACTAGCGATCCCCAACGGACAGGACAACCTGTGAGTGTGTGGATTACGTAATGGTGCCTTTACTTTTCGTATCAGGTCGAAA
This sequence comes from Sinelater perroti, assembly GCA_036346155.1. Lineage (NCBI taxonomy): Eukaryota > Metazoa > Arthropoda > Insecta > Coleoptera > Elateridae > Sinelater > Sinelater perroti. The sequence goes on from JARFIY010000046.1 coordinate 32,386,381, forward strand.
TCACATGCACTACTCCCAACAGCTTCTACCCAACCCTCTGTGTCATTTTCCAAGATTTCTGCTACGGAGAAAGGCTACTTTGATACACAAACGTTGTTCTACATCCATCTTACACGGCGTTAACTAATAACTGATTTGACATTGCTTTTGTGCAATTACAGAAAATAGCAGAGTCATCTTGTGTTGTGGATAAACGCTATGAATACACGGCTTCCTTGAGTCGTACAATATTTTGTGACATTATCTCTTATATTTTCCCTAACGCACCAGGGAGTAGGGGAATCTCTCTCGAAAGGCGGGGACCTGCTTAAGACAGTAAGACAAGAGAATTTTAAATCAACCGATGAACGATGTGTCTTATAAATTATTAATTGTACCCTATTCTTAAGTTTTAAATTGTTGGGCCAAATTATCTTTGGCAGTTCCATATCTTTCACAACATTCCCATTTTTCTATAATAATAAATCTAAAGTATTTTTTTTAATATCAAATTTAGTCAAAATATCATCGATTAAATATGACGACTTGCTGCTGCTTGCATAGTTAATGATGTTTTTATGCTTGAAGTGTCGCAGATGCTACGGCTCGTGACATTTTGCTACCCATTATTTTTTTTTAACATCTTATACAATAATATAGCATGCAAATTATATTTTTCAATTGAAGAAGTTTTATTTTTAAAGCGCTAGTTATATTTACGACGTTATGAGGCAGTTATATAGTTTGAAAACCACGTGTTCAAAGCGCCAATCGTGTCCTTGTAATTACACCTTCTAAATGAGTAGGTATTTTGAACCTTGATTGTTATTATTACTTATTGAATGACTAATTTTTAATTATTTTTTACGTTAATACACATTAGCAAAATGCTTTTATTCAACTAACCATTGCTTTTATATAAATATACATTTGATATTGTCGCTAATTACGCACATATGTGTTGATTTATTATTACAAATTACATTTATTTATCATTGCTTGCTAGCAGCTCTACAGTACACTTACTTTGTGTACGGTGACCTTTTACTTTTGTTGTGATCACAGTCCTGATCTAGACTTTTAATTGAAATAAGGTGACTTCTTTTACTTGAATGTGGGTTTAGATTAATAGCAGCTAGTGACCACAGCGACTGTAGTAACGACGACGGCGAAAAATAGCTGCGTTTATAACATACCTTTCTTTAGGAAGAATTTTTGGTTTTATTAGCCGGTATTTTGATGTTGCTCGAAGAAGCTTCTGTAATTTGTTATCCTGTTGACTGCGCCAGTTATATGTATTTTTAAAACTCAAAAGATCTCTTAAAAAGACAGTCCTTTAAGTTATGGATTAATTCCTTTTATAATTATTTATTATCTTCGTTCAACAACCTTTAACCTATTACACTGCTACGTATAACTTGTAGAGTGTTAGTGCGCGCTTACTTTGAGCTAAGGACTAGGCATGAACCGAACAGGCAAATAACAACTTTAAAGACCAACTAACTAAAACCAACCGGTTGGTTAACTAAACTAATTTTTTATTCGGGTAACCAGCGCACAACACTTAACAAATGTTATACATGGTTTTGAGAGTATATTTTGAAAGGTAATTAGAATGTCATGTGAGGCTATGAATTCTTCAAATTAATCACTGTTCACTCACTGTAAGTACCGCCGTCGCCTTCGGAGCTTGGTATATATTGGGGTAATCTCCGATTGAGACGTGTGTGGATATTCTTCTTACCTAGTTGTTTCACTATACTATTATTACTCGTGTGAACTTTAGTTACGTGTTTTTGTTGTTGTTTTACAGATAAATTCTTTTATTGTGCCAATTCCCAATTTGTAATAGATTTTTTGGGTACGTACGTATCATTGAGCATTTGTTGAGGTACGTAGCATCTTGTTTTGAAATATCTGCAGCTTTTTGTAGTTAGTTTTGGATGATTTTTGACTCGCAGAACTGCGAATTAAAAAAGTTACTTATTTAGCAAGCAATGTGTAGTTGTGGTTCTAAAATTAGAGCATTTGTTACCACTAAAAGAGTCAACGACGTGGGGTCGTGGTCACGAGCCTTGCTCTTCTATAAGTCTCGATGCAAACTCATGGGTGTAGGTGACGTTCTAGTTTGTAAGCAATAAATATATAAGGCCCTCAAAGTTTCAGTGCCAGTGAGTGTACTCGAATGAAAAAAAAAACATGAAAACCGTAAACCGACATACCTATTGAACTATCTTCAAAAATAAAGTTTGTTTTCCAAAGCAACACTAAACTCAATCTTTATTTTAGATGAGCTTAGTTACAGTACATTATTTTGAAATTATAGTATAAAAGAATGGTAAATAATCTTAACGTGGTTGCAAATTTCCATAATTATTGTTAATTAAAGTAGTACTAGTTAGTGATAAAGAATTATTAAAAAATGTGATAAAATATCTATACTTAAATATTTTTACTATAAATTAAAAAATATTAACTCTTGGATAAAAGTTAATAAATCACGAAAAGTATGTAATGTAGCATATACACTCACTGAAAAAATACTGGTAGTTTTTGTTGTTGCACAGGGTCCGGCGGTATAATCCTGCTTCTCAAAGCAGCAATAAAAAGAGAACATATATTCTGTTCAATGTTTTAATGTACCTTCATATGATTGCTATTTAGTCGTCAGAGAGTTTTTAAAATAATGTCCTAATGTTTGCATCGCACGAGCGATGGAATCCTACAGCCTCACCTTAAACTTCCTCAATCAAATGCTTTCCGAGTCACTTCCACTGGTACTGCTACGATCGCGTTGCCAACAGTATCTCTCAATTTCTCAATAGCCCGTATTGAAGGACTTCAATCAAAAAGTTACAATGCAATGAGATAAGACGGCATGGATACATTTGTCTCAAAACTACTAAAGAAATTTTCGCTTGCGTAATATCGCAAAATATCCAATAGATGTGATAGCCACCTAGCGTCCTACTTTCTCAAAAAAATACCGCCCTATGATGCCAAATTTTTAACAGCACACTAAAGAGTTACACGTTGGTGTGGAGAGGTGGCTTGTAGAGCTGTCAAAGATTTTGCGGATCTCAGTACCAAAAATTCTGTTTACTAATACAGCCCGAAAAATAAACATGAGCTTCGTCACTATTGAACACAATAGCATCAGATGAAACACTTGCTAAAATGTCTTCGCATTTTGCCAATGTGCTAACAGCTTACCTCCCTGCCATATTGTCGGGTGTCCGAACGCTACGAGGTCTACCGGGTGATTTCTGTTTAAATGCTAAACCAGTCTGTCGGAAATTAAGTAGCCACAATATTATGGTTTTCTTAATTGGAACTCTTCAGTGACGATCTACTCCGAAATGCCTACAAAATAACTGCTGCGTTACAATCACAGAATCACCATTTTTTAAAAGAAGTCCCAACACAAACCCTCTACACTATGACGGGTACGAAAATGGCTGTGCTGCTCGAGCGGCGTTTATCATTGCACTGCGCGCATACAAAAAAGGAAAATATTCTGCTGGTTAAAAATCAATACACACAATTAATTTGCACATCTTACATATGCATAGTTAATTCTTTTGATGCTCATCAACTCAAAATATGATAAGCGGTCAATCGTATATATAATCTATAACGTAATACTAAAGTGGTCTTGATGAGAAGGAGAAAGAAATGTTTTAGATGTTGCTCTAATTATTAGCTGCTTACTTACGCTGAGTTAATAAAATGTTGCACGCTATATACGAGCAACTCATGATTTTCTGCTGTAATTCTAATTTAGCGACCTACTTAATTTTATAACATTTAAGTGGTCTGATGTAAATGCACAATTTTGCAAAGCAATTGCATCAGTGGTGTAATTAAACTGTAACAGCTCTTTCGTTCAATTAAACCTAATATTCTGACCTTAAACTCGTTTTGAAAAATGAAATGAAAATTAATAGCCGATATTTATTTCGTTGCTGCATTTAGCTTGCACTTTAATTCAAGGATTCTGTTTACCCACACAACAATGACTCTCATTTCCGGGTATGATTTAATACTGTCAACGCGCCTTGATGATGAGTACATTTTCTGCATTTATGCATACTTAATGTTAAAAATAAGGGAATGATTTATCTGGCCTTGCGCCACAGGCGTGAAATACGTCCAATGTAACGGAAAGAAACTCTTTTATATACGTTTTATGTTAATAAATAATGGATAAATAAGAAAAACATGTAACTTTTATTTTAGTCATTTTATTATAGATTTTTTTAATTTATTTTTATTATATGGGGTATTCTTAGAAATTCAGTTTTGTTTGCAGAGTTACAAGCACCATTTTGCGAGTGCCTGCCTTATTTGCCTGTAAATCACAGTTCAAATAAAATATGTTGACACATTATTTCAAATTCAAACGGTTTAATTTATTTGGAAAATATTTATTATGAGTATGATTAGAAACAAAAAATTACAAAAATGTGCCTAACTATCATCTGCAGTTAGTAAAGAATTGATGAGTATGATCAAAGGTGAAATTTTATAGGACAAAGATTTTATTTTTTTTGTCTGAAACAACTATAACAAATTTCAGAATTCTTCTAAAGGTGTGTTTACGTATGTGCCAAACAAAGAAACAAGTCGTCACTGCGTTGATATTTTCGACATTACAAAATTAACAATATTAAATCATAACTATACAAAATTACTACAAAGGAATCATCGAGTTTTAGAAAGACATAATTCTCAAACATTACAGAGGTAATATTAAATGATACGTGAAAAGAAATGTTTAAAATTTGGTCTTACAAATGACAGTGCAATAGAAAACGGTTTGTTCAATCGATTATATGAGTAGTTTATCGATTATTACAGTCCAACGTGCATTTAAAAGGCAGTGCGAAGTAAAACCCCAGGTCTCAGAACATTTTGCGATATCATGGATAATTCGAGGGTACTGGTTCTGTAAATAAGCACCTGATCATCAGACGTTTTTGACAATACAGAGGAGACAGTTTGGGAAATTTTCGTGCATAGCCCAACAGCAGAGAAGGTTGTGTAGTTAGTATTGCGCAACAAACTGCATGGAAGATTTTACGACAGCGATTGCGATTTAAACCGTACCGTTTACGAATGCTGTTTACAGCCGAGGACCATGTAAAATAAACATGACAAGGAGGGCGATGAATGATTTTTAACAATCTGGTGTTTACGACGAGACAGTACTTTATGTAACTGGAAAGGTAAACCGTCGGATATGAGGCATGTAAAATCATCATCCCGTAGTCCAAAGTAAAAGAAATTTACGGAAACCTAATATCTTTTATGCAGTCTCAAATATAAAAGTGTATGGACCTCTTTTCTTCGTTGAAAAGACTGTGATGGTTACAGCATACCTAGATACGGTGCAGTTATGATTGTTTCCACAACTGACAAAGAATTCCATTAACTTTGTATTCCATCAAGATGGGGTTCCACCTTATTGGTATAAATATGGAGCACTGCGATAATTAGGGTCTATTGTGCACCCCTTTAATATGTTAGAGCGCTTGGGCTTTTGACTAGCCCCGAAAGTTTAAAAAGAGATTATTTTATATAGTTTTCTGGCTTTGGCTGTTCTTCGCTTAGTTGTAGGACAAAATGTGTTTGCAGTCTTCTCCTTTTCCTGACAAAATCTGCACAGGCTGCTATCTGCTAATCTTATGAGATTTAAATGCCTCCTAAGCAACTATGACCCTAAGTTTAGTTCTGATTAGTCGTAGGAGGCCTGATGTAAATTTTTGTAGCGGTCCCTGTATGAAGTCTTTCGATTGTCTCAAGTCGTTGGTATTATTCCATTTTTCTTGAGTTTTATTGCGTATCTGTTCATCTATGGCTGCTCTTTTGAGGCTATTTAAAACACAATGGGATTTGGGTTCAATAGGATCTTGTTTCTGATCCTTTTTTGGCTACTAAGTCTTCTTCTATTTCTGCAAGAGCACAATGCAGTCCCAAGCAACCTTTGATTTTACCACAAATGTGGCTAGATCCTTAAATGCTACTTGGCTGTCTAAAAAGATAGTTATCCTTTTACCCCTAATGTTAAGCCTTTTGATCTCCTTCGCGCAGTGTTCTATAGGTATAATTTCCACATAAAAGAATGTAGTAAATTTCTCAAGCATTACTGCAATCTTAAAGTCTTGGAGCCAGCAGCATACTGAATAAAATCTGTAGAGGCTGGAAGTTCTTCGTCCCAGTCTTCTCTAGCTGATATTATAATATTGGAGTTTCTTTTTTCAAATTTATATTAACTGAAAACTTCATTAGCATGATAAAATAGCTGTTTATGTAAATAGGGAAATACTTTACTACTGATTGAGCGATGTGCTAGAGAAGATTTGGTATTGTCTGGTTGACTCTCCAGATCTTTTATTATCTTTACGAGTACATTAAAGATACGAATAACATTGGATAAACTTCGAGACTTCATTATTGCTGTTGATACTCCTAGTATCAATTGGAACACACTGTGTGCGTGGACCAAACCGGACTATTATTTAGACATGTGATGGGAGGAGCTCATATCGAACATTTGTGATGTTATAAATAAAAATTAGGCCGTTTCTTCTTTCTTTTTATGTACCATTAAATATTATATCTGTAATGCTTCGTAAAATATATCTTTTGAAATCTCGATAGTAATTCTGTAGCAACCTTCCATAATATGTGTCAGAAGTATTTTAAAATGGGGGATAAAAAATTTAGTTTTTACAGACAACTAGTTTAACAACGGTAAAAATTGTACAAGTTATGTAACCTACGTGTTAAATATCATGAAACTAAAATGTTTTTAAAGTAAATTGACAGTTTTTTCAAGTTCCGATTAATACATATATTTCATTCTTCATTGTTAACTAAAAGATAATCCAAGTTGAACACCGGTGCTTTTTTGATTTGCCGTCGACAACTCTGATACATTGATAGAAGTCATTTAGAATACTTCCAATTAATAAAAATGAAACACCATTCAATAGATTTTTTCTTCGAAATTGTGCACCAAATCAATCAGCTGTCCGAAGATTTATTAAAAAATTTGATAAAACTTAATCAGTAATGAATACAAGCCTTCGTGAGTATCAGCATGGAGTAAAATCCTGTGAGAATATTGCCATGCATATGTAGTTAAATCCAAAAACATCGTCTTGGCATGGTACACAACTGGATATTTTAAAAAGCTCCCTTACTAAGGAGCACTTTCACTAGCACAACATTTAACTAATGCAAGACAATTTATTAATTGGTCTTAGAGTATTATAAAGCGGATTCTTGTTTTGGTCAAAAAGTCATCTTTAACAATGAAGTGCATTTTCGGTCCGACGAGTTTGTACGCAAACAAAATTGTCGCATTTGGAGTTCGAAAAATCTTCGCACTCCCAACAAGCTTGCTGGAAATGATGCAACTGTTTATCGTTACATAATAAATTAATTTTTGTAGCATTATCTAGGCAATATGAATTTGGAACACTTTGCTCGAGATATAATCGATTTACTGCACCAATCCGACTTTTTTTTGTATAGTTGCCTGAAATCTAAGGTCGAGGCCAACAACCCACAAACATTAGATGATCTCAAGAAAAAAAAATGTGACACATTATCGATGAAACTGATCAGAAAATGTACGAAACTGTAGTCGAAAAGTTTATGGAAAGAATCGAAAGTTGCTAAAAAAATTCCAATTATAAAAGCAATTTATAAGTTTTGTTACTCCGACAATTTTGCTTTAATATTTACCTTTATCATGTTTATTTTATTTTGTAGCACTTTTTAATTATTTTTTAGTAACAATTAATACTCTGTAATTCTTTCAGATTATTTATTTTTTATTATTTTTAAATTATTCTATTCTTTAGACTTTTATAATTCTTACTATGTATACTATTTACTTATTTATTTTTGTATAATTGGTAAGTTTCGTTCAATTTACTTATTTTAAGGTATGTTCTTTCTTCATACATATGAAGTACTATATCGTTACAAATTTTTCACTTTTTCTTCTTGTATATAATGCTTAACATAATCAGATTTGTATTGATTTTGATATTTTTGTATAAAACCTGTGTTATTTAAAGAAGTCTAGTTTTCTTATAATATGTTTATAACAAAAACTGTTTAATTGATTGCGTCATTAAAAGATTGTAATTGTTATTTATTTATTCCTACTTATTTTTACTACCTATTGCGAAAGTCTTTTGAAATTAAGCTTCTATCAATATTAGAAGTCTTGAAATGGTTTTTAAAAATTGGTTTTCTTGCTCTTCTTCTTCATCACTAGTTGGTACACAAATACAGTCTTTAAACTCCTTTTCCGTCAGTTCATTAAACTAAGATTAAATTAGCTTCTCATAGTTAAATACTTTACTTTCTAAACATAACCTAAGCTAAACGATTTATAACATCTTAAAGCATCATAAAGCAACAATCTGAAGATGGGTACTTAAAAATTTTCATATTTTGTTACACTTTGTCTTCATGGCACGCAATTTGTGTATCAGTAGCTTTTACTCGTTACATTCGTTTCTTGCAAGACATATGTCTTATTTAAAAAAAAAACAATATAAAAATAAGCAAACTGCAGTTTTTACGATGCCCAGGAGCAATGTCCATACTATGGATTTTTAACAAAACAGAGAAACTACTCCTATTAACTTTAGTATTAAACCGTTATCAGGTCAATTTATGAATAAAATTGCGATGACTATTAATAACCTCAAAAAAAAACGATAGGTGATATTTTGTTCGTCCTTTTTGTTACCAGTAAGTTAGAATACTATAGCTTATATAGAATAAGGTAGTGTTAGATATCCGGCAACTTATTGAAATTCTTCATAATATTTTTAGGGAAAAGGGGTATTAATCTAAGGTTTACAGGAAAATAATTGAACAATAGCACTTTGGCCACTTGATATAAAATTTTTCAACTATTAATAGACCAACGATAATGATTAAGAAAACTCTTAGGCCCGAAGACTAAGTTTTCAGTTTTTTTAATCCATTTTCTTAATAATTTTTGCTTTTCAAACGTAATTAAGAGGAAGTACGCTTCAGTAACAACAAAATCAACAAATGTCAAGAAAATTATCATATTATTATCACAATTTTGATATAGTTTAATTACGATCGTTTGTGCCAGTAAGGGCAATCCAATTATTATAATGTGAAAGTAAATAAAATTATAAAAGAAAGAAGCAAGTCAGTTGTGGTAATTTTCTAATACAAAGTTATTAAACGTTTACCTCTTAGTATGTGCTTGATATAGAACCAGATATTTTCAAATAAATTAGCGTCGGAAGACTGTGTCGACCAATTCAATCTCCTAATTTAATTTGCATGAAAAATCACGTGCTTAACAGTTGGTGCTGATCAATAAACCTGATATATTGTTAATAACTACCGAAAGCCTGCTAGCGCTTAAGAAGTAGTTAATGAGATTACATTAGATAGGAAGACTCCTTGAGCCCTCTGCTGTTCAATCTGGTAGAGGACGAGATTATCAAAAAAGTCAAAACAAAAAGAGAACACCAAATAATGACAGAAAACAAGGATGGGTTTCAAAGGCTACTGTAACATGATAATATATAGTGGAAACATGAAAACAGTAATTATAAATAAAAAGTAAAGATATAAGACGTGTATGTAAGACAGACAGTGTTAATATTTGGATAAAAGAAAGAAAAACAGAATGGAACGAACATATAGCAGGAATGGCAGTTGACAGATTAGTGAGAGTCGTAAGAGACAAGTCGCCTTTCGCTAGAAGAGCGATATAGGACGTCCCATAAAACGATGACGTGATTATCTAAATTAGAGAATGACCGAAGTAGAAACGGGCAGTTGTCTCTCTATTTATATATATGTATTATGTATTTTTTTCGAATTGAGATACGCATACCCTATATTTTTTTCCATTTGACCCTAATAAATGAAATAAAAAATATTATTGCGATCGGATAACGATAACCCGTGCCGACTTGATGTCAAACTTTGAACATAAAGTTAGTATGGAAGCCGTAGAAGGATTTTAGAACTTAATGTTTATTTAGTAAATAAAACACTGCTTTGCCTGAATCTTATAGATATTAAGCATTTGTCATTAAAGGACATTATTTATTAATTTTTTTTCAAAGTTTGCTTTTTATAGTCAGTATATATCTGTCTGTGTTCTTGTACGCAACGTAATAAAAATTGCCATGAAAGTCTTTCATTAACTCAACCGCTCTTTCAGCCATATCATTAACTGCTCTCAGTATCTGCATCTTCTTTTTAGCGTGTTGAAACGAAGCATTATTTAACTACGAAGTAGGACACTAGTTGAGAAAACTGCCATCAATTTTGAGTCAATTGAACAAGGACTTGCTTTTGATTAAAACAAAGTCGTCCATGTTTTTCTCTGAAATTAAAAAGAGAGAACAGTTATCATATATCAAAGTATAAAAGAAAACAAAGGAAAACCAATATTTTCACTTGTCAGACTAACCGTAAAGTGGGCCATTTCGATGGGATGTAGCGTTTACCGTGGGTTGATGGATTTTCTTTAGCTTAGCAACCATTTTTACTTTAGCTTCTTAATCTACATCATCTGTCAAATATAGACAAGAGAGACACTTCATCTGTCAAATATTATAAATATTGGCAGAACTTCTGTAAAGCTGCTTTTGTCGATTGTTTCGAACCCTTCATGACCTTCAAAAAGCACAAATTTTGGTAAGGTGATTTTACCGCTAAAGTACATTGCCCTAATTCGTAAACGTGATGCGCGCAAGCAAAAATAAGCAATTCTCTATTCATTTTCTGTTCGAGAAGCACACATGCACCATTAATACGACCTGTATTTAAAGCAATAGTATCACAACAAATAATCTGCGCTTTATCTCAAGATTCCAGTCAATAATAGCGTTCCAAACTGCCTGTGTCTGTTCGTTTCCTGAAGAATTGTTCTTTATTATCATAACTATCAGTAGACGTTCTTCTTTAGATTTGCGTGCATCTAAAGCCAGCGACAGTTTGCCATCCCAGTGGACAGTTACAGTATCCGGTACCTAGTTTTAAAAATTAACTTTTATAGCTTCTGCGTGTTCTTTTCGCTTTTCCGTACGAATTATTTGAATGGAGGACTTGCTTATAGAAAATTCGTCTGTATTATGTCCAAGTGTCTCAACAGTTGCTTCGATAACAAACACAGAACTTTTTATACTTAACTGACACCTATTTAATGCTGCCACTAATTTTGGAGTGATGAAATTTTTTCTCATAGAAGTTTTATTAGTATCGGGCTATGTGCTCTCAGTTGGGGTGGGAAAATTTTCTTGTAAATCCATTATTTTAGAATCAGAAGACGAATTTTCCTTTAGTGATTTATAAGATGATGTCGAAGGAGTTAAGGATAAAAAATATTTATCACGCCGCTTTTGCTCCTCAACGTTTCTAAGGCGCGCCTTTTCCTCTTTTTTCCCTCAATTTTTTGTCATTCGAGTTTTGTAGCTCAATCAGTGCAGACGTGCGAATTTCAGAGTGTTCCCTGCGATTTTCTCGCACGGTATCGGTGACCGCGCCGTGCCATCTGCACCGCGCCATCCGCGCCGTGCCATCCGCGCCGCGCCATGGGCCCAGCCACATACCTGTGATTAAACAGCGCTAGCAAACAACAAAAATGGAAATGGACCAACAAACAAGCATCGCCTATGGACAACCTAATAATGCGAACATCAACTACGCACAGGGTGCTCCAATGCTTCCACTTCCCACCAACCTTCAATTCGTAAGCCAACCGCTATCAACAGGTAACAATTTTAACTTACCTCAAAATCAGTATCCTCCCACCAATCTCAACAACAATTTGATGGCAACTACCTCAAAATGTTTAACCAACAACGACAGAATTCTCTATCGAATGACGTCTACTAGTGACGAAGAAATTCAAGAAATCGTAAACGATAATTCCATCAACACTAACAGATGGCAACCGTTAAACGTCTTAAACGTAGAAAACTATCCCAACCTATCAAAGAAACTACTCAAATACCTTTAACAAACAGATATAACCAGCTAAATGAAGAAGAAGAGGGAAGCACCCTTACCAGACAAGTAAACAATAGAACCATAAAACCTCCTCCGATATTTGTGTACGGAGTTACACACTACAGTGACATGATGAAAGTTTAAATACAGTTGCGAAAACTGAACAATTTAACACAAAAACTTTAACAGATAATACCATAAAAATAAACTATATATTCCGGAAACCTACAGGAAACTAATTCACCACATGAAAGATGCTAACATTGTTCACCATACGTACCAGCCAAAAGAGGACCGTGCCTTCAGAGTGGTTATCAAAAACCTACATTTTACAACAGACATAAATGAAATTAAGCAAGAGCTAGCCAATCAGGGACACCAAGTCAGGAATATTTTAAATGGAAGAACCATTAAACCTATTCTTTGTAGACCTCGAACCAGAGGATAACAATAAAGAAATATATAATTTACGAAGTATTCAGAACAGAATAGTACAAGTCGAGCCACCCAGAAAAACCAAGGGCTTTACTCAGTGTACACGTTGTCAGCAATATGGTTACACTAAAATATATTGTAATAGTCCTTACTACTGTGTGAAATGTGGAGCAGCCCATAATTCCATAAGCTGTACAAAACCAAACAACACCCCTACCACATGTGCACTATGCGGTGGTCCCCTACCTGCCAACTATAGAGGATGCGAATTCTACCATACTATCCTCAAACAACCCAATAATGCCAACAACAGACTTAATATTTAACAATTACCAGCACCGATACACCCTATCCCGCGACACAGAATACAACCAATAATTCAGGCACAACAGGCCAATACGTATTAGAATATATTAAGAAATCAAAACCACCAAAAACCACCAGAGGAAAACTCAATTACTCTCAGTATTTTTCTAAATGAGTTCAAAAATATGTTCCAACAGTTAATGCAACAAAATTTCTAAATTCATGCCCAATGGAATGCCAACGGCATCATTCAACACAAAAACCAAGTAGAGACTTTTCTACATCACAATTCAATCGACATACTACTTGTTAGCGAAACGGACTTTACCAACAGATCCTTCTTTCGTATTCTATCCTATTTAACCTATAATACAAACCACCGGACAACACTGCACATGCAGGTACTGCAATTTAATAAAAATACTATAAGTCACACATATTACCAAAGTATGAAACAAATCACTTGCAAGCCACTTCACTCAAAGTCAAAACGCCCTCCTACGAGATAACAGTTTCTGCAGTATGTTGCCCTCCTAGGCACTACTTGAAACTCAACCACTTCAGGGACTTCTTCAACACACTTGGCTCAAAATTTATTGCTGGAAGTGATTTCAACAGTAAACATACTTTCTGGGACTCTCGGCTAATAACTATCAAAGGTCGTGAGCTAGCTAATCTAATCCAGGAAAAAAACTACTTATTTCTGTCCACCGGTAAACCAACATACTGGCCCAGTGATCCAAATAAAACTCCTGATCTGTTGGACTTCTTCATCACCAACGGAATCTCCTCACCATACATGGAAGTATTTCCTAGTTATGATTTGTCATTTGACCATTCCCCGATAATTGCAACTATTAGTACTTTCGTAATTATTAAGAATTTTACACCTAAACAAATCACAGCACATAGACTTCACTCTAAGACACGAACGTTGTCCTCCGCTTTTTCTCAATAACGTCGAACTCCCTCGAGCTATATCTATCAAATATCTCGGATTCCGCCTGGAGACTAGATTAACATGGAAAGATCACATTACCAAAAAACGGAAGCAGATTGACTTGAAGATCAAAGGACTCTATTGGCTGTTAGGGAAAAACTCAAAACTTTCCCTAGAAAACAAAATACTGCTATATAAAACAATCATCATCCCTATTTGGACGTATGGAATAGAAATCTGGGGTTGCGCAAGCAAATCCAATACAGCTTTGCTCCAAAGAAGCCAATCTAAAGTGCTACGTACGATATCTCCAGCACCGTGGTATGTCTTAAACCAAACGCTACACAACGACCTGAGGATTCCCTATAACAAAGATGTCATCAAGCTACGAAGTAGAATCCACCACGATAGATTGGCAGCCCACTCAAATAACCTGCTTCAACCGTTACTGGAAAGAGAACACCCACGACGACTACATAGACTTTGGCCAGCAGACCTTCTTGTGGATTAAGAGAGTCCTTCACTGGAAGAGCTCTCGTCACGTCAAGCTGAAATTCTGACATACAATTAGCCCATAGAATGTAGTAGTTATGATTGTTAATAAATATACATCTATAAAAAATAAATAAATAAAATTTTTGTCCACTCCAGCTAAGTGACTAAGTCGACCTGGCTCTTTCTGCCGCTGCAAGAAGATTCTATCTCCATTTATCTTTATTAATTGAAGCGCATCGGCATGTGCAATGTCAAACAAATTGTCTAAGTTTGTAACAAACCTTTGTCGACGCTGCTCAAACACGTCTTGTGTTTTATTTGCATTTTTTTTGCAAATCTCTCCAAACTTGGTATAAGGTAACTAGTTTCTTAACACAGTTAGTAAAGATTTAGTCGGTATACGTGCCTTTTCCCAATAAATAATGCACTCACGAATAGTAAGATTTGGGCTTTCATTGACTCTTAAATTCACTTCACAAATATTATGGAACAGATCTGCCAGTACTTGTCCATTAGAGGGATGTTTTGAACCGGTAATTTGATGTTTTACGTCCCTTATTAAAAATATTACCTTTTTAGAACTGCGTTACTTTACTGACTGAACGAAATGAATGCGTTTAGTAATAAAACAAACAAACAATAATAAGCACATCGATACGTAAGCTCCCGCGAATCTTGGTATGTAAATACTGACATGTTTCGATGCAAGTCAAATTATATTTTAAGAACTTGTCTTTTAAACACAATTTTTTTCTGTATAATAGAATGAAAAGTATATCAATTGATAGATCTTCTTTTAAAATACCATAAAATTGAGATCGTAAACTTTGTGCTGTCGAAACTATTTCACTCTAGTTCAAATCGTTAGTTTCACTAAAGAAAGTATTTTAGAATCTCTCATTAACGTATACTATTAACAATAACAGCGTTGTCAGCTTCGTCTTCAAAAAAGCACGGGCTAATGATTTTATCAGCACACAAAACAGTATATTTTAGCCTTTAATATATATAAAAAAAGCCTATTGCGTCCGTCTGCCTGTCTGTCGCTTTTTCAGTTTTTTAATAACACGCGCCTATATTGTTGTTTAATTGGTAGCAATCGATATGAGTAGATTTACAATTCTTTAATAATGATTTACATTGTTCCACGTTTTCGATCCATGGAAAAAAGCCGATGCAGTTATAAATTTATGTACACGTATAAAAGCCCGGGATACCTGTGGAAAATTGTTCCATATTTCTCACATGCGAAAATCTTGACGATTCACTAAGTCATATAAAGAAAAATGAGGTTTATCTCTATGATTTTTCTTACAAAAATGAGTTCGTTTAAAAGAGCGTTTCAAGTACAATAAAAATGTGTTCTGACTTAGACGGAATCTGTTGCACACGATGCATTTTTTTGCAAAAACCATTTGGCATGTGGTTGTTACACATGTGCAAAGTTTTTGCAAAAAATGCATTTTTTGCAACGGACTCCCGTCTGGGCCGAAACGATATTATATTGTACTTAAAATTCTCTTTCAAATGGGCTAGCAATTGTAACCATTGCATGCTTGGTTGCCAAATTACAGCGGCCCAGCCCCTCAAAGTTTAAATATGGCATGCAACTAAATCTGTGTGGTCAAAAAGTTTATTACATAAAAATACGTCTATAATAA
The DNA here is from genome assembly GCA_036346155.1 of Sinelater perroti. NCBI lineage: Eukaryota > Metazoa > Arthropoda > Insecta > Coleoptera > Elateridae > Sinelater > Sinelater perroti. Next base: position 32,402,236 of record JARFIY010000046.1, read on the forward strand.
TGTAGTGACTTTTTTTCGAAAAATTGAAATTAACATAATCAGTGTCCTTTACAATTTGCAACTACAAATGTTCAATGTGTAAAATTCGGAAAAAACGTTCTAATTATGCTATTCTTAAAATAGTTAAAGTAAGGTATTGAATTGGTGCAACCTATGCATTGAATGCTAAATAAAATGCAAGTTTTAAAGAAAATCAAGGTATAATATGCGGCGTTGTTGGCTATTCTATATTAATAAATACCAACACGCAAACATTACTCAATTCTGATGAAAATCAGAACTAAACATTTTTTAACAAGATAGGACGCTGCCTCACATTGGCGTGAAATTGCGTTGTTGCTTAGATCTAACTTACGGGTCGGATTAATAGTTTAAATTATTAAATTTTATTCCTAGGAGTTTTACTTGCTAAGTCGGCTAAAACTCCCGGTAAATCATTTGAAGGAAGGTATCACTTGCAACCCGATATGAGGAAATGTACATTCAGATGTTTGTATGAATAGCAGGACGGCAGGTCAATTTGCTGTAACTTGCAAAGAGAACATATTGGACATGCTTTATAATGCATCTGTTGCAGAGTGTATCACCGATGAAAATACTTAACTTATTTTCTGTCTGATGCTAAATGTTCCTTTTGTCAAGATCTGATAAAATTAAACTTTGTTACTTGAGAGTATTGTAAAATTCGTTAGAATACTAAATAGAATTATCTACTGTTTTCTTTAAACCAGGTTTATAAATGTACTGCGATTTTGATTATTTTTGTACTTTTTCATATTTTTAGACGCCAACTGTACAAATGCAAAATTTCAACATTTAAATAATGTAAACGGAGCACAATTCAAATCATAAAATTCGATTTGAATTACTGTATATATTTAGAACTATAAATGAAACATGTTTTTCAAAAGGCATTTGCTAAAAATATGTTTTAAAAATATAATCTACAATGAGCTATTATGTCCTAGTGTTTAATTTAATGTCGGGTTTTCCTTGTGCCCATCTGTAGTCTCAAAAACGCTTGTGCCGGTATCAACAAATTCGGTAGAACCATAAGAGTTACGTCTATCAAGTTTTATGTGATTTGGTTTTCTATAACAAAAATTATAGGGATACTTGCTACACGATCATGTTACGTTTTTTTAGTAAAGTTTTTGGTTTTATGGTACGAAAATGAGAAATATAAACTTTCTTGTTCTTCCTCAGTTTTTTACTTCATAGAGTTTGCCGTTTTCTATTTCCATGTCTATCTGCCCCCAGTCTCCTTTATGCAAACCTTTTTCTCATAGCTATTTTTATACGAGTTTTCTAAGAAAGACTCGATCTGTGTTATTTTTCTCCCCTTTGGAGACCACTGTCAATTTATTTGGTCATCCGCCGTCTGATACATATGTTCACACTATTTTAAGCACTATTTTCCAATGTTTTTATCTCCAAGCTTCCTCGATTTTAAATCTATAACTTTTTGTTAGGGCACCTTCTCATAAAATCTATTTCTACTATTTCTTTTGTTTTCAGTAGTCACATTTTGCCCCCACACAGTATTATATTTTACACTACATTATGGAGTATTTTCTTTTTGGTGATTTGGCTGATATTCCATATCACTATATGCAATGCTTTTGTTTCTTTTTTTTCCATAATAATTCTTTCGTTGGTGTTTCTTTTGAATATATCCGGTAAACTTAGAAGTGAATAAAATATTTGAATGTTATACAGGTTTTGATCTTGTGTTGATTGGGTTTTTGTAGCAATAAAATTTCGAACTCTACGTCTTAAATTTTGCATTCAATTTTTAGCAAATATTCCATATCTTCCTCATTTTAAGTGAACATGGGCTAATTATCCGTAAATAGAACAAGGTTGAGTTATCTATTTGAATTAACAGTCTTGACCATTTCCTGTATCACATACCCCTTGCTTACTCAACAAATATATTAAACAGTAATGGTGATAGACCACATCTCTGTTTAAAATCGTTTATTATTTTTGTAATTAGTTATTTTATTGCTTATTTTTATACGTGTTTTTGTCTTGTAAAACATATTTTGAATTATTTCTGTCTACTTTTCGCGTATATTCACTCTCCTCATAACCTTCAATAATTCACATCTGAGCACGCTATCATATGCATTTTCAAGTTTTATAAAAGTTATGTAGGGGTCTATTTGTTTGTTCCTAGTTTTTATATTAGCTACCTAACACAATAAATGATCTTACTTTTCTGAAACCAATTTGTTCTTTACTTAAATTTACGTATTTTTTTCTATTTTACTCTTTATAACATTGGAAAATAGTATCGCCATAAACGAAATAACGCTTATTGCCTTATAGTTAGAGCAAGATTTCTTATCTCTATTTTTATACATTGAGCGTATATAAGTTTTATTCCACTTTTTATTAAATATTTTTATATATATTTTGTTACCTTATCGCCAACGTATTTGAGTAACTTTCTGGTATTGGTGCCCTGCTGTTCTTTTTAAGTTGTTTTTAAATATCTTTTTTTTGTTTTTTTTTGCAATTGGTACTTACATTTTCTATTAGTTCTTCTTCACTGCAAGGATGTTAGCGTAATGATCCATCCATTTTATTATACTTCGTCTAGTGACTCTTTTTTTCATCTATATCTAATTCTACTATATTGTTTCAACTAATTTTAAAGTTTTTTTACGGCTTTCAATTCTCTGTGTTCTTTTTTTGATCTTATAATATTATTCTTTGCATAAATATGACATCCTACTGCCACATGATGAATGCTTGAACATTTTTGTTGTCCGATGGACCCTTACATTCTGTATTTGTCTTTTTGGTAATTTTTTTTATTATTATCATGTTTATGATGAATTTTAGATTTTTAGTGGGACTATCCATGTATCCCAGGTAGTGGTTATGTTAAAACAATGTGTTTGTCACAATATATGCGTGTTCAATGCAAGAATCAATAATGTGATTTCCATTACTGCCGATTGTCTAAAAATTTCACCGCTTCAGTATTCTTTCAGTACTCTGCTCTGCTGTTTAGGCCACCTATTATGAATACTTTTTTATGGTGTGGTATGCCATATACAATATCGTCAAAGAAAACATCATTCTTCTCGTTTACAGCATTATCATTCATTGCATATATTCCTATAATAGTCGCTGATTTTCCGTAAATCTCACGTTAACTCTAATATTTTGCTCGAATGTAGTAATATACTTCTTCTATGTTTTTTTTTTTTATTAATTTGAATACTCTACTTTTAGCATTTTAATGCTTAGGTACTCTATTCCAAATATGGTAGCAATTCTCGGTTATTTCTGCGTCTTCAGTCTCGCTGAGAATTACTAAGTCTAACTTTAATTTTTCGATCTCTGCGATAAATTTCTTCTGTTTAGTGCTTATACCTTATTTGTTGCAAGTTTCTGTAGTTATGATTTTCTTCCGTCGCTATATGCTCTATTGATTTTAGGTTGTCGTGTATTATATTAGTTCTTCATATGTGAATCGTTGCCTTTTCCTCAGAATTCTTGGAGCTAATTGCCTTGGCAGTGTGAAATTCTGTGCCGTCTTCTTTTCTCGCCGGAGATATTATAGTTTTACAATTCACGGACCTACCGAAAGCACTTAAATAGTTTTGTTCGTGCGTTGGCTAGTTAGCCCAACTCCACGACTTTGGGGCTGGTGAGGTGACCTAACAAATTAGATTCCTTAGGAGAAATTATATAAACTTTTAAAAATACATATTAAGAAAAGAAGAAAAACGAAAAACTTCTTGGGCTAAAAATACTGGACAATGAATGTCAACCACATATTTAGAACTACAGTATATTCAAATAGATTTCCTATATAGAGAAGACATAAAAAAATAAAAAAACACAAACAATTTATTAGACTTCTACTAATTTGTTGTATGTTTACTTAGAATTTCAAACAACTACTCTAAATAAACTTGCTTTATGCAACTAATTATCCAGATGACTGGCGTTCGTATCATTGACGTTTCATTATATACTGTTGAGTAAATTATGAACATACAGCTATATAAATAGCAATACAAAATTATACTGCAATTGAAGCCGCTCGAAAATTTTACGATGGAATATTTCACTTCTTTCCAAATTAGATCCTCTTTTTGAGGTAGATTAGTCCCTTGGTTTCAAAACTTTCTTTTCCTAGAATTTTTAAGGTATTTGTTTTTGTTACTATTTCTTAGATCTTCTATTAACCTTTGAAAGTTTTTTTTTAATTTATTCAACGTTAGCATAAGCTATGATTTATGTTTCTTTATTTCTTAGCTTTCTTGTACTCTTTTTGCTTTTATTGACTCTTTTAATGCCAAATTAACGAGTATCGTTGATAATGCATTTTCCTGGAGTACCTCTATATTGATTTTAAATATTTTGTTTTATTTTCTGTTTTACTGCTGCCTTTGAATTCCTCATTGTCATTTGAATACATCGTCTAAGTTTCTTGGTATCCCCACTCTTTTCAATGTTTGTAACAGCTTTCTGTGCTTAATTATTATTTATGTTGTATTATAATACTAAGTGTAGTTTAATGCTATACTAATAACACTTTTCCAATATTTGAAACATAACATGCATGCAACGCATCTATTGCTGACTGTTCTGTCTAAAATTTAATTTGATAATCATCAATTGGTTTTTTGTGTATTTTTTAAATTTTTTTTGGGGGGGGGCATTGTCGTGAATATTTTACGTGTCATATTTAGTAGTGTTATTCCTCTGTAGTTCTTGCATTGTTATTTATCGCTCTTCTTTTGGTATCGTTATAATTATTTTTATTTTCCATTTTGTCAGCATCCTTTATCAGTTTATATTTCTTTGATGTAGTTCCCTCCCTACATATTTTAGCATTTATTTAGTCATTTAGTCCCAGCGCTTTCTTATTTTTTTATAATATCCTTCGTTTACTCGTACGTTTATTTTATTATATTTACATGTTCATCTAATTCTTCCTTAATTTCTTGTTACTCTTGCTTTCTGTTTTGTTTATTAAGTTACAGAAAGATATCTGTCTTTTTATTTTCATTGTCGTGTTTGTCTTTTAGGCTTCTTGTTTTTATTGGATTCTTTCTTTTTTGTGTTTTGATGTCTTGATAAATCTTTTTTATATTGTTATTTTTACTGTTATATTCTAGCTGACTCTACATTTTCTTCGCCTACCTTTTCTTTTTGTTTACATATATTCTGTGCATCTGTTTTTATTTTACTATAATTCTATAAGTTTTCTTTTTCCGTTTTTAACCATTGGTTTCTCGTTCTGATCTTTATGTTAATTATTTCTTTGCACTTGTTATCATACCATGGTGTCTCAGTTTTACTCTCTTTGTAAACAATTGCTTTTTTGGTATTTATTAGTTATTTGATTAATATTATTTCATTCTTTCTCTGTGTGTCCATTTTAATCCTTTTTTTATCTTATTATTAATTTCTTTTATGTACCATGTCCTTTTTTCTGTACAGATTTCCCATATTCTACTTCTTATACAATTGTCTTTCTTTTTTACTTCTGTATTCTTGCCTGATTTTTGCAACTATCATGTAGTTGTCTGTGTATGCAGTTGCACCCCTGTATGGTTTGACGTCTGTAATTATACTATTTTGATTTTTATTTATTAATATATAGCTTGCTTAGTTTTCTTTTGTTGTTCCTGGTATTACCCATAGTTTATTTGTACTTCTGTGTTTATTTTTTATATGGTTGTTTGTCATATTTGTTGCCATCGTATAGTTGCGTATCCTATTGTCGTTTGCCTTTTCATGTGCTGTATGTTCTCTTGATACTTTCCTTACAATGTTCTCCTTTCCATTTCTGCATTCAAACCTTCCAGTATAACCAATACGTCCTATTTTATTACTTTTTTATAGGTTGTTTGTTCTCCCCTTCTTGTCGATCAGCATTTGCAGATGCGTACGTCCAAATGGAAAATATATTTAAGAGTTTGGCTTTTATTCTTAAAAAGGATTATGTGCCGTTAATAGGTCTAAAGTTCTTAATCTTTAGTTTATTGTTTAGTAAAAATCCATTGCCGTTGTTACCTTGTCTGGATTCTCCTGGGTATAGCATAATAAAGCCCCTTTTATTAATCTCTCCTTATTCTTTCCACCTTATCTCTAGTACAACTGCTACATCCCACTTATATATTTTTAGTTTTTTAAGTCTATCAAGATAATGTATGCATAAGCAATGTTAATTTAAAGGGCCATGTTCAAACTTTGAGGGGCCTGGGCCCCCTCTGTAACTTGGCAACCAAACATCCTATAGTTACAATTAATAGCTCATTCGAAAAAGTATTTTAAGTACAATAAAACATTGTTCTGACCCAGACGGGCATCCTTTGGACACAATGCAATTTTTGCAAAAACCATTTGGTATGCGGTTGTTACATATATGCTAGGCTAAAACCTTGTAACTTGGTAACCACGCATCCAATGGTTACAATTGATAACTCATTTAAAAGACCATTTTAAGTACAACAAAACTTTGTTCTAGCTCAGACAGTAAGTCATTGCACACATTACATTTTTTGCATTGTAGAATGGTTGTAGCCTAGTACATATGTAAAGACCACATGCCAAATGGTTTTTGCAAAAAAATTCATTATGTGCAACGGATTTCCGCCTGAGCCTCAACCTATTTTTGTTGTACTTGAAATTTTCTTTGGAATGAGCTATTAATTGTAACCATTATATTTGTGGTTGCCAACTTATAAGGTTTTAACCTTGCACATACAACAATTATAACAATTACATGCCAAATGGTTCTTGCAAAAAAATTCATTATGCGGAACAGATTTTTATCTGGGCCAAAACACATTTTTGTTTTACTTGAAACGCTCTTTTAAACAAGCTATCAATTGTAACTATTGGATGCGCGATTGCCAAATTACAGCGGACACCCAAGCCCCTCAAAGTTTTAATAAGTTCCTTTCGCCACTATATTATAAATCTGGTTAACAACAATTTGGAGTAGTTGATGGACTATCAAAACCTCGATTCAGAATAGAATTATATCTGCTTACGAAGTTTCTGCTAGGAAACTGAATAGTGATTATGATGGTTTGTAGAGTTTATTAGTGAATATGAAAGATTGTCCGAGAAGCAAGGAACGTTAGAGTTCTGTAAATTATTAAGCAGCAGTCAGAAAAGTTATCTTTATACCATTTGGTCTTTATAGAGACAATATAATAGATATGTGATAATATGAAAAAATTGGGTAATAAAAGTGGTTTATAAGATTTTTTATCAAAAATTATCTTTTTTTATCTTACCTCTCGCGTAGTCTTAAAACATTTTAGTTCCAAACTTCGAAAACCTTAACTTTAAAAAACTTTAACTAAGTGCAGACATTTTATTATTATTCTATTTAGAAACTCATCCTAAAAATTGATTGATAAAGTTAAAAAACCTCATTAGCGGCTGTAATTAAACCATAAAAAGAGTAATTCGTTCTAGCATGTGTTATTTCACCCAAATTCGCCAGATTTTGCAGTTTAACATTAGTCAGATTTTTAATTTCTCTAAATCTCAAGCACTTTAGCTCTCAGCATAAAAATTTTGGCAGGAAATTCAAAAGTTTGCGGAAATGCGGGCTTTTTAAATTATTCGAAGATTGGTGAAAGGTGTTTACATAATACAATCGAAGTCTATCGAACTATTGTATTTATATTTTCTAATAAAATCAGGATAGCAAATTTTTCACGCCACATTACTGGAGTTTTCTAAACAAATTATCGGAATTGCAAACGTAAATGTGGGTTATGACATAAACATTAAAGCAATAATGACGGAACGGTGCAAAAATTGTTGAACATAGCTGGCCGGCCACATATCCACTCTAAGAATCTAGCACGCCCGCCAAGTGTAATCCCCACGAGAGTTCCTTGGCAGGCGATCCTTGTTAGCGCCCGGCTCCCCTCGTAATCAAAAAGAAAAGCGTCTATCTGCAGATTAAGTGAAATTAATGCGTTTTTATAGTAGGGAGAAGCCGGCTCCACAAGAGGGAGAGTGGTAAAAGAAGCGCGCTCTCCGGAGAAGATTAGTTTGAACTCGCGCTCTCCACTTCTTCGGATGGCGCCAACGCTGGCGAAGGTCGGTGTTAAGATGAAGAACTCTTTCGCAAGTTATGTTCTCCTGGTGCTATGTGTGGATGCTGCGGTTGCGCAGTTTGGAGGGCCATCGCAAGCGGTAAGTGCTGCCTGCTCCTTGCTGGGTGTTCATTGGTGGAAAATCGCCTTAAACTAACTCACTGAACGATTTTGCTTTATTTAAAAGTAAAATGCAAATATTCAGTAATTATGCGCTTGATCCATTGAATAAACGTATGTTTGTTGATTATAAATAATGCGTAAGAACCCTTGACTACAACTGCAAGCATGCACTTTAATGCATTTTTACATTATTTTATCAATTCGCCAATTTGCACCATACTAAGGATAAAAAATTAATTTGTGGGAAATTTTACTTTTGTTCCAATAACTATTATATAAAATATTATTTTATTTAAAGCACCGCAACCGCATTGGAGACTTTAACAGTAGAATAGCCAACAAACCCTTTAATGTGTGTGGATTACTTTTATTGCTTTCTTTTCTGTATAAATTTTTTTTAAAGTTTAAATATAAATTAGTGTTTCTCCGGTATTTTTATATACAATTCACATAGAGTTCAGATAACGTAAAAACCATATGCACGTTTATAACATTTTTTTATATAAAGCCATTTTGTTCCTACCTAGAAACAAGTTTTAACAAAGTGCTTACACGCAAAGCTTGGATACAGAAATATAAATATTTAAGGACGACCGAGCGCACGCAACGTTTCCGATCCCTTCTCGAACGTCCTAGTTCAATGTTAAGTGAAACTGGCCGCAGCAGGAGCTTCCCACACAACAATGCGCCTAAAATTCCCTCAATACACAAAACTGATGCCAAAATTAACTTAACGTAAAAGCAAAATTTTTCCTGTAAGAATTTAGTTATTTATCTAACTCGTGCTCACGCAACACCTCAATTGTGCATTGTCAAAAAAGCGGTTGTGCAATGGAGAAGATAACTAGCTGCAGGCACGGCATATGGCCGTTCGTGTCAAAACTAAATAATTAAGGGGGAATGGAGGATAATCGTATGCTTGTTTAGTAATTGCTCATTTGCGTTTAGATGAGGGTGTTGGCATTGTTCCGTTTTAGCATGCATGCAGCTTTAGAGGGGTACGATAAGAAGGCATCTGTGGTTTTGCAACAAAAGCTATTCTCTAACGTAATTTTCTGTGACGATAAGCTTAGGTTATTTTTTATACGGTTTGAAGCTTTAGAAATTTTATAGATTTAACTTATTATTTATTAATTTGTCCATTTCAAAAATAAATGTTCTAATAAGTGATGCTCCTGCTTTTTTTAATAAATAAAATATAATTATTTTAGATCATCGCTTGTGTCATTCTTTAATATGAATTTAACAGTTCAATTTAAGTTATAATTTTGTGAAACATTGTTTGTCATCTGCTTTTGCTCTATAAATAATATAGGTTATAATAAATACGAATTTTCCAAAGCGGTATAGCCGCACATGCAGATGTATTCAAATATCAAACGCTTGAATATGGATGGCCGGTTTTTCATTAAGATCCTGTTGTGGCTCGAATGAATGGGCCATAAATCCAGCGATGACATTCTCCGTTGGACAGCCATTTCTCCTATTCACTCGAAAGAAAAAGAAGACATAAACAACGAATTTCACTTTCTTCATCACCTGCGCTGGTCCGTGCCATGGCAGAAACAATGCGCCCAGCCCGCATCTCACCATCAAATGGCGTTCGGCCGTCTCAAAGACTCGTCAGGCGTCCACACAGCGGATAGAATCGCATTCTGCTCGCCGTTACGTAAATCGGAATTGAATCTGAACCTGGAAGAAACTGCATCCATTCATTTGCGGCACTTTCGACAAGGCGACTCCATCCGGCATCGTGGTCGCATTTTGCGGCCGAACAATAAGTTCAAGCCGGCGTACTTTCATTTGCCATGCAAAGTGGATCTGGTAGACACGAGAAGGCATTTGCATACTTCCAACAGCCTTCCGGTTCATGATTATCCCACATCAACTTGAGCTACTACAAAATCTGTATCAAATTAAAAAATCTAGATATTTTTTGTGCCTCATACCAAACCAAAATAACTCAATTAATTTTAAATTTTATTCAACAAATAAAGTATTTTTTCTAAATTATTTTTTAAGAATATAATTAACATTTATAACCTTACTCTATAATAAATTATTTAGAAATACAATACAGTGGGTTTCTAATTGATCGTCGACTTGTCATAGATTTTTATAAAAATTTGTTTAATTTTGAAATCCAAACAATTAATAAGAAATCATATAATTTCTTATTATATTTATTTATATGTAATAACAATAATACATCCATACACAGTTTTGCGTTTTTAACAGTCTTGTTTTTTTGCGTTTATGAAACATTAAAAAATCTCGCCAATGTCGATTTTCTCTTTACTTCAGAATTTTTGGAGGTAGCAATTGTAGAAATCCTCAAGTCTAAGGCCTTTGTTCTGACATCCTCTCACTTTTTCAAAAGATCTTTAATAGTAGATGTCGGCATTGGTCTTCTTTCGTCTTCTTTTTCAGAAAACACATTCCTCTGAGTTTTCAAGAATTCTTGGAGTTTTTTTGACGTTTGATCATTTTCATATTTTATTATAAGCTTTTCAACGTCATCTTCATTTACCTTTAACTCCAGATCTCTAACGTTATCACAATTTCATCTATAATTTCAGCGACATCATCTCAGTATCCCAGCATTCACCAAGCCCGATAGCTTCAAACGTTTGTAATATCATCGTTCAGTAGAATTGACATGCTTCAAAATACCGACAAAACAGTGCGCGTGTGTATAATTTCTTGTAACCCGCGATAACCCTTTGATCAATGGATCTAGCCGATGGGCTGAATCAAGTTTTCCAGCAAATTACCATCAAGATATTTTGAGTGTTCTCCTGCATTGTTCAATAGCATCAATACTTGCAATGGCAGATTATTAGTCTGAAAGTAACCTTTGATGCTTGGGACACAAACGTTAAACAGCTAGTTTTTAAAAGAACCTGCGTGACTTAAACCCCTTTATTTGTTCTTCATATATCTATTAACCTTTCTTTAATTATATTATAATTTGGGGTTTTCAGAATGATAGACAAGAAACGGATTAAACTTCATATCACCACTAGCTTTAGCTTTCAGAAGTAACGTCAATCGATCTTGCATGGGTTTATGACAAGGAATATTTCTCTCATCTTTTGTGACGTAAGTAGGTTTTAGCATGCGCTTCCAAAATAAACCAGTTTTATCACAACTGAATATTTGTTGCAAACAATATCCTCTTTTTTAATAAATTATTAAAATATGAGACATAGCTTTTCAGCTTCATTATCTGCATTGGCAGACTCATAGTGCATTAGCACATGTTTAATGTCAGATCACCTTTTAAATTTTACTAATCATCCACTGGTAGCCCTGAATTCTATTTTCTCATATGACGAATATGGAGTCTGTATTTCATTCTTCAAAAATTTCTCTGACTTTCTTTTGAATAATAGTCATACTAATTATATCTCTTTTCATTTTCCTTTCTTTTATACAAACTTAAAGCAATGTCTCCATTTTGTTCACAGATGGCACATTTTTGTTTCTCAGATGTGATTTTTATCTTTTAGCTGTTTGAAGTTTCTTGATTACATCTTTCTTAGCTGAGATTGTGTAGACCTGTTCAAGTCATACTGCCTAACAACAACAGATATCTTCTGCCCAGTTGGGCCTACCTTGGCTAGTATTTCTTACTTGGTTTCTGTGGTGAGCACAGTTTTTAACACTCCACTCTTTTTAGACCCTATAATATTTTATATTTCTAATTTTTTATATGAAAAGTTTAGAAAATCACTTACCTAAATTCAGAGAACGAAAATCAACTAGCACACAAAAACATTATCTATACAACTATCAAAGTCTTGTTCTAGAAACCGTTTATAAATGACAGTAAAGTTTAATTCTACAAATGTACTTAAGACGTTTGTTGTCCGTCCATAAAAATCTGTTCATTATTCCATTTGTTCACAGTCCGAACTGTTCGTTAACTGATTACCCAATGTATACGCAATTTTTTAAATACTTGATTGGGTCACTAATTTAATATTGTTTTTAGATTGTTCAAATTAAATTCTTACGACAAGCATAGGAACATTATAAAAATTGGCCCAATTAATTCAATTTTTATTTTGTAAAGCCTTCATGCAAATTTTATTCTCTCCTACTAACACCGGCCGCTTAATAGACTTAATCATCCTTGAAATTCTTAAACCAAAATAGAGCAGTGAAAGTTACAAAACAGCTTTAATGGCACCGTTGACAGACGCCTGCCTTATTAACGACAAAAGGCTTCCTGGTGTTCAGAAGGAAGCAGCCAAACCGTTCGCGTGCAGCACCTGAATCTGATAAGTCCCGATCAGAGCGGAGATATCCGCGACAAGTTCCGCGACCTCTGGTGAAAGCAGCCGAAGAAACCACGATTCCAGAAGGTTCCTCGTGTGGGTCAAGAGCAGCAGCCACACGAAATCCTTGCCGGCGCGTCCGCGATCTTGACCTTCACGTGGTGTGCAAGTAGAAATCGGATTATTAATCGCCCAATAACAAAATACCCAAATAAATCTCCTGGCTTTCAAAGCAAACATTTGAGCTCTCACTGGCTGCCCAGATGCCACCTGTGGGCGGGCTCCTTTCTCTTTCAATATTATTTCAATAAATTTAGGAAGAACGGCCTGGTATTTGCATAACGCTCGGACTATTTCAATAATTTGCATTAATATCATTATAATAAAAAAGACATTTGTTGAGGAAACAAAAAATATCCTACAAAAAGTTTCTGAATAGTAGAATAATAGTTTTTTGGGGAAAACCATAAACAAATAAATTTTTCCTTTTCATTCTTATAAGTTACTTTATTACTCGTTGGCGTTTCCCAGCTTCAGTTTTTTATAATTTTATATAAGTAATGTAACATAAAAACACTATCTCAACGCTTTTTATTTCTAAATTTTTAGTATAGACATAAATGTAATAATAGTTCCCCGTAACAGGCCTTGAAGGCCCTTTGGGGTCATAACAGGACTGGTCTGATACACTAGAGCCTACGGTAGACAAGGGTAATAACGTGGTTGGCGCTACGTGCATGGACATAAATACAAAAATAAGTTTAAGAAACTTGCAAAGGTATAAAGCTGGTGAGCGCATCTAGAAAATTACAAAAAATAAAATATATATAACAAACAGTTAGAGAAAACAAACAAATAGAAGGAATAATAAAAAAAGAAGGAAACTGGTAATTAATAACAGAGAATCAATTATACAACAATTTTAGTTGTGACGGAATAAAAATTCAAGCAAATTATATTTATCTATAGGCTTTTCAACACGTTAATCCATATATATAGTAATTAAAAAAGAACAGGTAAGCATAGTAATCGCAAAAGCAATAGGATTGACAAAAATTGTGATTATTACAAATAGTTTTATAGTATTCAATAAACACGACAAACAATAAAAGCAGATACATTAGTTAAGAACAATAAAATAAAAAAATGATGAATAAATAAAGGATGAATAAGAACAGTTAATAAAATACATATAAAATTAATTTAAAAAATGGAGCAACGATATAAAGAAACTGTAAACAGTTTTAAAAATACCCACAAACAGCTTTATGATATATAAGATAACCAAAAAAAAAAACAACATAAAAAATAAAGACAGCATTAAGCAAAACATTTTGAAAAAATGACAGACGCAGATGTAAGAAAGGTGAAGCAAAGTGCAAAAAGAGTCGATAGAAGTTAGTATACTTTCTAACAAATTACTCAAGTAGACACAATGGAAAACTACAAACTAGACAAAATAATAGAGAAATGATAATACCAAAAGCGACAAAATAGGCATAAATACAAAAGTAAGTTTAAGAGTCTGCAAATACATAAAGTGGTAAGGGTATCAAAAAAAATATTAAAAATAGTATTAAGAAAAATGTCACAATAGATGAGAAAATGTAAAACTGGCAAACAGTTCTAATAAAAAACAAGAATTATTGGAAAATAATAATTAAAAAAATGTAATTAAATATACAAACTTTTTGAGAAAACTGTAACCATAAATAACATCGTTTCATATTTGATTGTATGAATTATTAGTATAAGGTTGTATTTCACGATATTCAATTTAACTTTTTCTCTTTCTCGTAATTTATTTCTCTTCTCACAACTTTTACTATAAAAATATAATACTAGTCTTCATATATTTTATTTACATTTTTCTATTTATTGTATATTTCATCATATTTTTGTTTCTATTGTTTTTATTTGATATAATAACTTAGATAAAGCTTTCAAAGTCAATAACATAGAAACGCTAAATATTAATTCATATTAAAAGTGTGTGTATTGGATTCACGGGTTGAACCAGGTAGATATTTGGAAAATTCTTGATATTTTAGGATCCAGTATAAAGATCCATTATGAAGAGAAGTTGGAGTCTACTAAAGGTCTCGATCTGCCTATTTTCCAAGTAGAACTATGACTCATAAGAAAACTGATCTCTTGCCTGATATACTCTTCTATGAAATCAGAAGTGAAAGCTTAGTCGGAACATTTTTTGGTTGAAAAGTTTGTTTAAATGAGTTATGTAACTGATGACGTAGAATAACAGTTACCAATTAATGAGTAAAAGTTGGCCATCGTCTACAGTATTAAGTATTTTTCTATTTCAATTGTATCACGAATGATTCTGATAGTGAAACGGCCGGTTTCTTTATTATATTTGGCAATTTTGAAGAATTAGCCGTATTACTAAAGAATGTTTGTGTATGCGGCTTAATATTTGCCTGTTCGTTTCATTGATATAAACTTGCAATCACAACAAGGTACTTTGTAACTGCTAGACTGTCGTAAGAGTAATGATCATCAATTAAGCAAATATGAGAAAATTATTTTATTTCACTTGTAAAGTTGATATTACTGTAAAGGTTGTTTAAGTGGGAAAGGAATTAGAAAAGAGTATACTGTCCATGAAAACAGAAGTATTGTCAACGCATCCTATGTAATAGTTTGGTATTAAGGAGTTAGTGTTTGGAGCTAAATTTTGTTTTATAAGGTAAAATAGGTATTAGATAGACAATAGTTAATTAATTTAAAGGTATCGTTTTGTAGATTGTGAATAGTTTTTAGGAGATGCAAAGTCTCAGAAATGAGAATATTGGTAGACAGAGATAACATAAAAAATGATCATTGTCATTTTTGCGTATGAAAAAGAATTTCTAAGAAGTGGCAAGGATTTCGGATGTATTTTGGAGATTGTCTATCAGAAGCCGAAGAATTTTTGCCACGTATTTAGCTAAGTTATGTGTAGGGAAACTAAACACACTGGCAATAGGTCGTAAAAAAGTATTTTTTTGAGTTTTTGAACAACCATATAATTCAGAGTTATCAAAGATTTCTCTCGTGATAGTAAAATTTTTTTGGTATCAGAGGATAGGTTTAAGTTGGTAAAGAGAGTTTTGGTTTTCTTTTTACAATACGTTGTTGGGTTCTCTGCCTGTAAGATTCTACCATCTGTCTTAAAATTTTGAATTTGTAATTCAGAAAATGTATTATTAAGTTTAGGTAACATACTGTGCATAACATTTAAACTACATCTTGCCTGGTTTTATTGGCTTTAATTTGTTTTCGGGAAGAGTGCTAACGGATGATTCCATCTGGGATATGATATGTTCGGTGAGGGCATAATATGGAGTGACATCAAAGTTAAAACTATTTTCAAAATCTTGGATAGCCGGTTGACTTAAAAGACAGTCGAAGAGGTTATGCACAAAATATGAGATAGTGACGGATGGCTATTAGTTAAATGGTCTGGTATAGTTTGGATAACTTTTCTTTTAGATTTTGGTGTTCTTCTTTGGTATATCTCTTAAATGGTTCACTATTATAGTACATACTGATAAAAAAGCATATAATTTAATATAATTTAATTATTATTTTTTTAACAAAAATATACTACATCAAACACTAGATTGTTACCTTATAACGAATACTGTGATTCACTACAACTGGTGTTGCGTGATGTATAAAAAAGCAAAAAATATATTAACAAGTAATACTAAGTTTCTTGCTGAATTATTGGTAAACCAATAATATATTTTTCATATTAACCTTTTTCGTAACTCTTGGCATTTGTTCTTGCTATATTAATCTGTGGAGTTAAGACAATTGATAATAATTTGCTATTGCCTTCTTATCTTATAATTTAACTAAACATTTAATTAAAACACTGCTTTTGAAAGGATAAGATTGAGAATGTACATCATGGTTGTTGTTAATAATTCAGTACTTGAAGTTCTTTGCAATTTAATTTTTCTATAAGGTCTAAAACAATGTGGTTTAACAACATTTATATAGTTTTTATAAATATCATAACTATTAAAATAATTATACTGGCATTCTTAAAAGATTCTTTTAGTCAGCTAGAAGAACAACAATAGTTCTTATTGCGATTTAAGAATTAAAAATGAATGATGTGTACCTCTAAAATAACCAACGAAAATTTTTGAAAATAACATTTATATAAATCCAAGCTTTTAACTAATTATTATAACTTACTTTATTAATTAATATATACGTGGCCTTATTATTGTAATTTGCATGTTACACGTATTATTTTTTGTTATTAGTAATTTCTTTGTATTTTTTAAAAACATTTTTATTAAATTTTTTCTCTTTTTTTTGATGAATATTTGTCATGCATGTGTTTCATGCAAGCTTCTAAGTTTTTGTTTTGAAACCATGACTCTGTAAATTATCTCTTCGTTAACGTCATTATTTGCCGTATCTATCTGTTCTCTACTATACCAAAATATTTATATTTTCTTATCTTTTCTTTATATTTATTTCAAGTTTAAAAGCTAGTTACTTTAAATGCATCAATAATGGATAGGTAAATGCATGAGTTTTGCTTATGGCAACTTCAATATGAAGATTAAAGGCAGTGGTAACGTTTAACAAAAAATAAAGTAGTAATAAATAATAAATAAAAGAAAAACAGGCAAGTTTAAAAAATCAAAAAACTGGCAGAACGCCTATGTTTTTTAATCACGGTTTAAAAACGAAAAAAATGTAAAAATAGAAGATGGTGCATTTTCCTGTAAGGAACAGTAGATTTCAGTGCAATAAAATATAAACACAATATCAAAGGTGCTGCAACGATATAAAGAAAAAAGAAATAAGACATTGAATAATAGATAAGCATCACAAATTGATGATATGCTACAAGAGAAGAAAGAATAATCCCCCAAATGCACTATTTGATGCTACGTGTAAATTACACACTGACACTTATTATTAGTATCATTATAATTTAAAACTATTAAAATCTATTCATGAAATAGTTTCACATGAAGATGATAATTTATCAACTATCTCTAACAATCCTTTTACCATATAGTAGGGTATTAATCCATATAACGTCCAAATATATTTTTTTTATAATTTTTTTTATTTACACTAAACATTCAGTCTAGTCATCGGTAAAACATTTCCAAATTATAACTATAGGTGTATAAATAAGTTCTCAGCTTTAAATTTCACAGGACGCAAATCACCGTTTACATGTAACATATTAGTCCGCCCTCTTGCGATTTTAAAGCAATGACATTTGGTCTTTCGAAACATCATGCGATTTGGCGTTTGATGCACATAACCTCAATAATCAGCTGTGTTCACGATGGCAATCACAAAAGAGCATATTCGATTTTCTATCCATTTCGCGTTTCATCTTAAAAAAAACGCTGCTGAATCCACCGAAATGATTTGTGCTGCATATGGTGAGAATGCTGTAAGTCATGCAACGTGCAAAAAGTGGTACCAAAGATTTCGCGGAGGAGAGTTTAGTCTTGAAGATCAACCACGCGCTGGACGCCCTTAAACATTTGACACGGATGAGCTGCAGACATTGCTGGATCAAAACAATGCGCAAATTGAAAAAAATCTTGCAGAACAGCTTGGCGTCACTTAGCTAGCGATTTCCATGCGTTTGCATGCAATGGGGAAGATGCAAAAGGAAGGCAGATGAGTTCCGCATAAACTGTCCGAAGACAACAAAAATGGACGGCGTGACACCGCACTCCATTTGCTTTCAAGGAACCGAAAAAAGAATTTTCTGCATAAAATTATTACGGGCGATGAAAAATGGATCTTGTACGACAATCCCAAGGCAAAAAATCATGGGTAGACCCTGGAAAACCTTCGACATCGACTCCAAAGCCCAATATCAACGCCAAAAAGAATTTGCTCTGTATCTGGTGGGATTGGAAAGGTGTGCTGTACTATGAACTCTTGAAACCGGGTGAAACAGTTACGGCGGATCGCCGATCGAGAAGAAGTCCGAAAATGCATCGATAACTTTATCGTCTCGAAGCCGGTGAGCTTCTATCACCAGGGAATTCGCAAACTACCTGAAAGATGGCAAAAGGTCATCGATGCCAACGGAGAATACTTTGATACTTAAGCTTTTTTTGTTTATTTTCAAATAAAACTTTAATTTTGCAGAAAAAAGCTGAGAACTTATTTATACACATAAATGTTTTATGGTAAAACAAAGCATTGTTCTAATATATGTTCTTTCACTTGTCAACTAATTGATGTAACATATTAGTTTTCTTCCTATGTTGTTATTTTACGCTTTCTGCCACCTCGCTTCTTATTGGCAGCATATTGTATTTCTTATCGTTTCTTAATAATGTTTCATATTGCTAATAGAGAAATTTCGAATTTTCTCTCAATGTGAGTTGTGCGGTATTTCTCTTGATAGTGAGTTTAAAATACTTAGCCCTTATTTTCTCACTTAATTTGTGTTTTCTGGTTATAGCAACTTTTCAAGAAACTAAATTATGCTTTATAAGAGACCGAAACTCGTAGTTCAAATTTAACTAACAATATTTCTAAATTTAAGTTTATCATATTCACATAAAAAATTTTTGTTAAATCCTAGAATGACTCTTTGTCACTGTAACCAAATATCAACTAGCACATTGCTATCCCCATTTCAAATAACCGCAACAAAATTTAGAATTTCTGGTCCTTGCGAGATAGCTGTAAATAACTTAAGATTTGTTTTCAGACAGTTAAATCCTGTATTATTAGATTTTGCCAAAATTGCGTTTTTGTAAATGTAATGATCAATATAACCACAGTTCAAATGTTGTGAGTGGTAGTATAGGATTCTATAAATTTACTATTAAGCTTCATAAATTAAATAGATCAAAGTAGAATAATAAAGATATTTTGACAAATTAAAGACTTTAAAATACACGGGGAAAAGTTTGTAGACGTTGAAACATTGAGAAGAAGAGAAAACTAGAGCTTCATATTTATTAATTCGAATTATATAACTTAAGAATTAGGAGGCAATTCCACACTTCCCTGTATTTTGAACTAGTATTACATAGATTGAAATGTTTTTACATTAAACAACATTAAATTAAAAAAGTTACTGCTGCTGCAATCAAAATACTAATGACTAAAAAATTGACGTACAGATAAGTAAAGGGTGGCCCAAATTAAAGGCTAGATTTAAATTTTAAATTAAATAAAAAGATTTTTAAATTAATTACGCAATTGGGTTTTTATTGAGTGTTACTAAATATGCAAACCTTATTTCTTTTACAAAATTATCGACTACAGTTTTGTACATGTTCTGATCAACTTCGCTGAACTTCGTTTTTGAGGTCGTTAGATTTTAGCGGATTGCTTGCATAAAACTTGGTAATCCCACAAAAAGAAGTCGCACGTTGTTACATCATAAGTTTTTGCTAACTAATTGAAGTCAACATTTCATAAAATTACGCAACCAGGAAATTGTTGGTGCGATAAATTGACTGTTGCTCGAGCTTTATGGCAGGTGGCGCCGTCCTGCTAGAATCACATTTGCCCCAGATTTGTTTCTTAGTTGGTATTAAAAAAACTAGGTTATCATATATCGGTAACGATCCCCATTCGCAGTTACAGCATGTCGAACATTATCTTCGAAGGAATATGGGCCTATCAGGTCACCTGTTCAAAATCTATACTAAACACTAATTTGTTTGTGATGTATTTGTTTTTCATGATTTATGCAGGGATTTTTGAAACCAAAATGCCAAATTTTGTTGGTTTATAAACACGTCGGGTAAAGATGATTTTTCAAATAAACTAAGAATCCATCTCATAATTTTCTAAAAACCAAATGACGAATTGTCTACGATGAGAATGGCCAAAAAACGTCAGTTGAAATTTTTACGCATAAAGGTGCAGGTCTTAAGCCTTTGTGTAATATCCAATTGTTGTGCATGATACTGAGTTGAAGTTTTCAGACTTACAGCGACCCTTTGACTAATTACGGCAATATTCTCAAAAGGTTTTACCCCTTGTTTACTCCATAAAGTTTTGCATCCATTACCGATTCAGTTGCATTAAATTTATACTACGGATTTTTGTAATGCCGCCGCAAAATGTTCACAAAATTGATAATGCGTTTTAATTACCATAACTGGTTGCTGTTTCGGATAGTGATCTATATTTAGAATTTAGAAGAATTATAAGTGATATCTACCGAAGTGTCAGAGTTACGGGGCGCAAAACAAAAATGAAGTTTAATTTACAAGTATAGTAGAAGTAAAATTTTTAAGGATAATCTAGATAGACTAAATAAAGAAAATTATGAGTGGAACATATCTATAAGCTACACTTTTTTTCTTTATTAAATTATTCATTTTCAAACGTTGTTGGATTACTAAATAAATATAGAAAGCAAATCCTCGGTGGTTGTTGGTGTGAAATTTTATTTTTAGCAGAAAATGCCATTTGCTGTGGCATTTTCCTCAGAACCATTACGGAAATTGTTATTAATAAGACAAAGGTTGGTAAAAGAAATCTGGAAATAGAATTCACTTACAATGTCAGTTTATCGGTGACCAAAAAACATCAATTTTGCTGATGTATACGAGGTAATTGTAATTCCTACATAATGTTAAAAATATTTTTTAATTTTTATTACCATTAATTCCTTTGCAGTATGTTTTAATATTTAGTTACGTTTTTTAATTTCTTTTTTACTACTTTTCTATATAGACTAGTGAATTTATTGTTTTCTACATGACTTCCCCAGTATTTCATACTTATTAACTTTATTTAATTTATGTATCATATCTTTTTGAATAACTTGTGAATCTCTGTTTATTTTTTAATGTTTCTATTTTAAGAAATTGCTAGAATCATTAGATTTCAAATTGTTTACGAAAAATTTGACCAAATACGCTCTTAAGTAAATTACAACTAAAGAAATTAGAAGAGTTAAATAATAAAAATACTTACCATTAAATTTTGTTAGCGGCATTTGTTTAATTGTCTAACTTTGTGCCTGATACTGTTCGCACAATAAGTTAGGAACATGTTTTTAAAACGAAACATACGACAGTATGTATTACATGGTAATTGCTATTAACAGACAACATGCAACAGACAATTAGGTCCTGATTAACCCTGAGCAAACAACAACCTAAGGCTTTAAGATTTATACTCATTGTTCATCCTTATAAATAAAGTTTAGTTTTAAATTAAATCCTCCATCAACTCACATTTCATTTATTATAAAGGCTGAACAATGAGTGAGAAAAATGGTCAATTTTTTTTAAAAAACCAAGTGGAACGTGATTCAGGAAATGTTCCAAATAGAATTTTGAAAGGCAAGATGGTGATGTGATCAAGAAAATACCAAAACTGGACACTTTTAGACTTCTATACATTAAAATGAGAAGCCTTATATAGAGAGTAATCTCGTCTGTCTGTCTGTTTGACTGAAAGTGGCCGCAAATTTTTGTTTATGTATAGAAGCCCCGGACATCTGTGGAACCGGAGTTCCACGTCCGAACCTATTTTCTTTCGTAGTGTGCAATAATTAACTTTCACAACATCATTCAACAAAATGACATGCTAATGCCACTCTTAAAAGATTTTGTACCAATCATTTGTTTTTAAAAAAGTTAATGAATGAAAACCCAGCAAGTGAAATTTGTTGGTCTATTCGAAATCAACTGGACGATAGTATTTTGTACGCCGTGCAACCTCTGTGGAGCAATAACTATATAATAAACGATTATGACAACAACCCTTTGTGAATTTCAAAATTTATTAGTAGAAGTCTAGTTTTGCAAAGAGTGGACTATAAAATAGCAAAAAAGTAGAAGAAAGAAGCTTTGTATTGGCGAAATGTTTTTTCAGAATTTTTAAAGTTGTGAGGTTTTCAGCTTCCGTGGATTGTCAATTTATGAATGGTAACTTTCTTGGATGTGTAGAAGTGATTTCAAAATTCGATCTCTTTACTGATTACAAGGGAACACGTCCTGGATTTTGACAAAAAGTTTTTTTTGTGCTTGGGATAGGGATTTTGTGTGTGTGCAGCTCCTTTTCCACGATAATTCAAGTTAAGGCCACTTTCTGGCCAGTCGGTTTTTGCCCACACTTCCAAAATAAGACTGGGTCAAGATTGTCGCACCACAAGCGAGGTTCGAACCTCGATATGTCACTTTTGCTTTTACCGGGTTTATGGAATGTGTTTGCCCAGTTTATCATGTTCCCTTATTAGCCGAACATGTACATACTTATCAAGTACAACTGTCAATAAAATCACTATACAGTTAGTGGACCAAGATTGTAAATACCAAGTATTATTTCATAATTGTGGACGCAACCAAAAATGTGTTACACACAGACGACCTTACTTTTGTGTATACTATGTGCTACCTACTGGAACCCCTGTTGAACAATTTTAGGCGTTTATTTCTAACTGTAGCTACAAAGATCAAAAGAAGGCAAATGCTGTAATGTTGACTGTATATTTTATAGACCTTAATCTAAATAACTGTAAAGGACAGGCAACGCCAGCAATATGTCTGGGTACTACAAAGATCTTCAAGCTAGAATAAAAGAAGTAAATCCTCTGGCCACATATATCCCTTGCGCGGGCCGCTCATTGCAACTAATTGGCTCTGCAACTGGGGAAAACGACAAATATTCCATTGAATGAATTTTTCTTTAAAACAACAAATTTATATATTTTTTTAATTCTGCATGTAAAAGATGGGATATCTCACCTCAAAAAACTCTATCTTTAAAAATTTTTTCAACAATCCAATGGAATCCCGCTCATTCACTCTTCCGTAAAAAATGTGTTTTTAAGACTAGAAGACAAAACAAAATTGTCAAAAGATCGTCTTTGATAAAAACAAAGATAGAAGTTACGAGTTTTCTGAACAGTCTTTCGTGATAGAAACGTATTATGGTATTATGCTGAAATTGATTCGCTGAAGCTCAATTTGTATGAAAAAGAACAATCGATACATAAATACATATGGATTTCGGATTGGCATAGAAATTGACTAAATACGGCAGAGGGCAAACCAGGTATTGAAAAGTATGCTTCTGAATAAAACTTTCCATGAGGAATGTGTGCATTTGGGAACATTTTTAAGAATTAGTAAAAGTATTGACAAAGAAGATAAAAATAGCAAAAATAAAACACAAAGACTATTCCAAATACTGTCATTTTTCTAAGTATAGCAGTTACTAACTGCACCGCAGAATGATTCTTTTCTGTTCTTAATACGGCGAAAAACTTTTTGAGATCAAAATTAAAACAAAAAAATGGCGGACCTTGCACTTATATTTATTGAGAGTGACTTTCTACAAGCTCTGCCTTTTGATGACATAGTCCAGAGCTTTGCTAATTCTAAAGCTAGGAAAAAAAGTTTTTAAATAAAAGTTTTAAGATAAAATGGACATTTACTTTTATTTTTCTTCATTTTATTTTCATCATGCATGTAAACATTGTAGTGAAATGTATGTAAGGAAAATTTTAAAAAATAAAATATTTGTCAAAACAATCAACTTCTTCGTAATTTTTGATATCGTCCCAAACATAGAAATATTTGAGGAAAGCGGGTAAAAAATTGTCAGTGTAGGGTGCCGAAAACCTTAATCAGACCTTGCAAGCAGTTGTATCAAAGTTGATTTTTGCTAGCGATGTTTAAAAGGATTCTCTACAATTAATACTAAATATTATCTAAAAGATATATAATTACAGAGAAAACGATATGGAGACGTATATTGTATGTAATAAATGAATATATTATCAACAGGTGTTACGTAAATGTACGTGTGGAAAAACTTTAGTACCAACTAAAAATCTAGATAAAATCAATATAAATTTAGCACTACTAATTCTCGTTAAATATTTGGTTTGAAACTCTTGGTAACAAATTTAAAAAATACATTTATTTGTTTAATGGAGACTGTTCCTCTTTAAACAAAGTTTAAATGTGGATTCAGCAGGACGGTGCACCCCTTTTATCGTTAAATTGAAGAAGGTCTTCTCTCTCCTTGGTCTCCAAAATTACCTATCCTAACATTGTACAGATACATGATTTAGGATCACGTAACCCCTATGAGTTAAAGTAAAAACGTTTTGCCAGAGAAATAAACTTGTGGACCAAATTGAGAAAGCTAAGAACAAATAAATGATATATTCTCTTGGCACTGCTTAGTAATCTATTACATCAGTTATGCATAAAGCCAGGGGAGATAATTATAAATTAAATTTAAAAATATTATTAAACATATTATATATTTCAACAATTTGTTCCAATGCCTGATTTATATAAACTATAGGCCCCGAGTTTTGAGACACTCTAAATCATGACCTATTAAAAGGAAAACTATTACAATCAAAATTTAATTTAGTCTGCCAGAAAAAAGAGGCAGCCAATGAAGCTCCACTTTACAAATCAATCAGCTGCAGCCGAACCGTCTACGTAAATTGCGACGAATGTTACAGGCATGTCCGATGTTGCCATGTAATTGCTTTCTCCGGCTCACTACTTTCTGCAGCTGTCCCGAGCAGATTATCGCTGCTTTTTTATTTGCGCCGACAGCTGCACGCCAGCTTACAGCTCCACTACAACTATTTTGCGGTTTTATGGCACATTACCGCAGAATTCAATTGATTGTTTGCTAGCCATGCATTACCCCGCTTTCAGTTCCTGCTGTTTTATAACTCTTGTGTTTTCTGTTGCATTCGGGCGGCGCTGTTTTGCGCCATCGGCCTCTGTCATTTGCGGGTTTTTGTTAATTTGGCGGTTAAAGCGTTTACCTCCTACAAAATAGTGACTTTTTGGTGCCGATGGTTTTAAAAGAATGCCTTGTGCGGTGGCAAGTAAGGAATGATAAATAAATTTGAATATTTATGTACATAACATGTCACTAATTGCATATCAAATGTAGCTTATTTTTATACGACACGCCGTTTCTGAAAGCCAGCAACAGACCTCTGTGCAAGCGATTTCTCTATGTTCATCAAGCAGTTTATCTGCTAAGGCACGTTTTCCTCTTTCTAAACCTTTGCACATACTTCTTCTTTTATTGGATACACTTAGAAGCATTTGCTGAATTATCAGCTTTTTTCAGGTAGAATTAACATTTGTTACATTTATATGTAGATAATAGGTAGTTTGAATTTGTGTGATCTGGCTAGGATGAAAGACTTGCCCTCTTGACACCACTAGGATTTAGATAACACTTTCTTTGGGAACTCTCCATTTTTACAAATTTAGGGCTAACAAGAGTATAGGAGACGTTTTCGTAAATGATCAGTTGCATAAGATCAAAATATAGGTAGTTTTCTTAGATAAACGTCTTCTTCCCCCAACTTCCTGTACCTTTCAGCCAGATTTGAAATAGATTTTTCTTTTGAATATATTTGATAATTATGTTCTTACATTGAATCATGTCCTTCCCGATATATATTTTACTTTTATTTTGTGTCCAATTAGTGAAGCTATCGCAATTGAATCTTCCAAAGACATTAGAATATTATAAAGTATTTTCTTTAAAAATTTCTCCTTACAATGTACCGTGATGTATTGCATTCTACGGTAGACTCTATTAGACTAAAAGCTTTACAATTTCAAATAATTTTTTTCAGCAATTCTTATTTCAACTACTTCTTCTTCTTCTTTATCCTCTCAGGTGTCGGAGTCGGGTTTTTTCTTTAGTTTTTTTCATCCATTTTTCCATTTCTTCCTGGATTGTGCTAATTGCTTTATTTCCTCCATATTTTCCCCTTTCTTATCCAAGCCTTGCTAGGTCTTCCTCTTCTTTTCTTCTTGTGATTTCTTGTTTCCATATCTTCTTCACTAGTTTGTACCCATCCTAACCATGTGGCCGCACTGTTTTAATTGTCTTTTCTTTATTTTATTCATTATCAGTTCTTGTTTAATCTTATTTCTTTGTTTTCAACTCTATTCTATTTCGTCTTCTTTGCTATTTTTCTTAACTGTTTCATCTCCATTGCATTTAATTTTCCGATGTGTTTTTTCTGTATTACCCAATTTTCACTTGCGTATATTAATGTCGGTAATATAATGGTGCTGTATATTTCTAATTTTGTTTTCTTATTTATTTCTATATTCTATAGTATTGATTTTAGAGCATAATATAGTTTATTTGATCTACTCATCCTACTTGCTAGTTCTATGTCTATGTTTCCATCATTTGTTATGATGCCAGATAATTAAATGTTGTTACTTTTTCTATGTTTATGTTATTGCATTTTATTTGTATGTTGTCCGGTTCCTTCTCATTTGTGATCATTATTTTGGTCTTTTCTATGTTTATTTCCATTTTTAAGTTCTCTATCTCTTCCGTCCATATGTCTATTAAACTTTGCACCTTCTTGTAGTCTGCTATCAATACTAGGTCATCTGCATACATTAAAGTGTCGATTTAAAATGGTTTCAGTTTTTGATATCCGATTATTGTTTTTTATTCGTTTCGTTCTTTCTCTAGTATTTATAAGCAGCCTGTTCATGACTAGTATAAACAGCAGAGGGCTAAAGCTATCCCCCTGTTTTATTACTTTCTTCCATTTAAAAACCTCTGATCTTCTCACCGCTAGCTGTACTTTTCCTTTTACCCTTTTGTATGTACTGCGTATAATTTGGATGAGGTGTTTCAAAATGTTCATGTCTTCTAAACTTTTAATATTACTTTTCTCTCTATTGAGTCGAAAGCTGCTCTGAGGTCAATGAATGCCAGTGTAAATTCCTCTCCGGTCTTAAAGCTTCGGTCTATTAGGTCCCTTATTAGTTTGTTTTCCTGGTATAAATGCAGCTTGCTCTTCTTCGATCTCATTTTCTATTGCTTGTCTTACACTTTTTTCTATTATTTTTGTATACATTTTGAAGCTGATGGGTGCTAGCATATAGTTCTGTAGTTGTCGCACTTCTCCTTTTTTATGTGTTGGTGCCACCAATTTTTTTCACAATCCGATGGAATTTTCTTTGTTTCCCATTACATATTTTCCAAACCCAGTTTTCACCTTCTTTCCCTAAGTATTTTATCATTTTAGGGTCTCTTTCATCTTTTACTTCTCCCCTTCTTATGTTTTCTATCTTCAATGATCTTTTCCTTGTTCTTCTTATTGATCTTTGTTTTATTCTTCTCTATCTGTTGTAAAGTTAAATTTGTCCTTATAATATTCTTTCCATACCCTTAGACTGTTGTTTATATTTGTCTGTAGCTTATTTTATTTGTCTTTAATTTCTCTAATTTCTTTTCTTTTCTCTCTTTTCATCCCTCTTATTTTGGCCCAGAATTCTCTGTATTGTTGTATAGCTTTCTTGTAGTTCATTTCCGAATTTTTCCCAGCTTTTGCTCTTTAAGTTTTTGACCGTTTTCTTGACTTCTTTACTCAATCTGATGTAATCTTCTTTTTTCCTTTTTAATCTCTGTTTTTACATCCTCGTTTCACCACTTTGTTCTTTTTTGTGTTGGATTGATACATTTTATTCCGCAAACTATTTCTGCTACCTCTTTTATTGTGATTTTGAATGTGGTCCACCTTTTTTCTAGGGGCCATTTTTCTTTTAGGGTCCTCAAACTTGTCAATTTCTGATCAGTTTTTCTTCTGTACTTCTCTTGGATGTTTTTCTCTTTTAAAGTTTTTATATTTATTTTGTAGTATTTCTGTTTTTCCTCCGTCCTTACTATACTTTCTTTTATTGTTGCTGTGACCATCCTATGATTTGTCGATAGTTCTGGTTCTATTTATGTCTTTATGATTTTTATTTCTTGTTCTAGGTTTTTGGTGTGTACTATATAGTCAATCAGGCTTTTTGAATTCCTCTCTTCTGCCACGAAAGTGTATTTTTCTTCATTTTTCTGTTCCCAAAACGTAGTTCCAATTAACAGGTCGTTTGATTGGCAGAATCTAGCATCTTCTTGCCATTTCTATTTAATTTCTCCTTTCCACATCTTCCTAAGCATCCTTCCCCTCTATTTACCTCTCTTCCCACTCTTGCATTCCAGTCTCCAATTATTATAATTTTTTTTCAACTACAAAAATTTAAATGTTCTAAATAGGCATTAACAAAATGTGAAAAAAAAGATCAAAACAACACAGTTTCCATACAAAAGTACAGCCACTTTAATTTAAATTTGATTTTTTTACATATTATGAGTTAGACCAGAGGAATATACAAAGGCTAGAAAACAAAAAAGTGTATAATGCCGTTCAATGATCAAACCCCTACATCAAATAGAAACAAAAATGAAGAAAAACATATGTGGTTGAGATACTTCGATTTTCGCAAAAAAAGAAAATAAATTCTAAGATATTTCAAAAATTAGTGACGGAAAACAATAAAAAGGGAAAACAAACAATAATACAAAAGTATTCATAAAACAAAAAAATCAAAGCAACAAAATGGCATCGCTTTAAGAAAGTCCACTCTGTGAGCGTGGTTTTTCAAATCCCACTTTGACAAGTCACTTTTAATTTACATAGCTGAAAAAAGCGACGGACGGACAGACCATATGCAATAGGCTTTTATATTTGTATGTATAAAAGCTTAAAACCTGGGACATTAGTGAAATTCATCTATGAAAAAGTAATTCATTCATAATCTACCTCTAAAGTATCCAGTCATATAATAAAAATACTTGCTTTAGATATTTCATATCTCGTTTACAACGTCTTAGTACACTATACACACAAAAATAAGAAGAAAAGCATAAAAATAAAATTTTCGCAATTATTAAGGAACTTATTTTACAATCTAAGATTTAGTAAAGTACGAAATACAGGAAACATTGTATGTTGCTCTAGTTTTTTCTAAAGTGGACATCTTGTAATCTCACACACTTTCTCCAGTATCGTTTCCACTGTTCAAAGCATTCTGCAAAGTCTTACGTTGGAATCTTCTTTCCATGCGGTTATGTTCCATTTCTTTTGGGGTCGGCCCTTCTGGTCCTTTTTCGGCATTCTGGACGTATTTGAGTTATCTCAGGTTTTAAACCTTTTATTTTCATATCTTTTTTAATGGTCCCAATTTGGTTTTCTTTTTGGTTGTTGTATCTCTATGGCTGTTTTAGTCATATAGTCAAGATCTCTATGCATAACATGTACGTACCAACCCAGGCTATTTTCTGATATTTTATCTACTACATTCGCAACTTTAAATGTCCCTCGGATATATTCGTTTCGAACCCTGTCTTTACGAGTTACTCCCCCCGACCATCGCAGTATCTTCATTTTCGTCACGTGGAACTTCTGTTTATATGTTTTGCGCATTGCCCAGCATTCTAATCCGTGTAGTAAAGCTGGTCTAATTGCTGTTTTATATACATTTGCTTAGACCTGTATGGGTATCTTTTTATTGCACATAATTTCAGGTAGAGATCTCCATTTAAGCCACCCTGTTATTATACGGTCCTTTATGTCTTCACACGTTGTAGCTGTTGATGTTACTACTAATCGAAGGTATTTGAAGTGATCTACTGTGACGAGGGATATGTCTCCGAGATACAGCAAGCACATTCCGTTACTCTGACCAGAAAAGTTGCAGTACATATACTCTGCTTTGGTTTTGCTTACTCTCAGTTCTCTTCGTTCTAGCGCAATGCATCATGCATTTAGGTCAGCTTGTATTTTCTTCTGTGACTCAGTTACAAGTACTAAATCGTCGGCGTATATCAGAGTCCAAGGTGTTGGCTTCTAGAGTTTAGCCGTGACGTAGTTTATAACAAGATTAAACAGCAAAGGGCTCAAAGTAGACCCTTGGTGCACCCCAACTTTACCTCAAAATTTTTACCTTCCAGGCTTACAACTCTGGTTTTCATATTGTTGTATATATCTTGAAGAATGTGGATGTAACATTCTGGTACTAGCTGTGGGGAAAGAGCTTGCCATATAAGTTGTCTTGGTACTCGGTCAAAAGCTTTTTCGAGGTTTATGAAAACGAAATGCAGGTCTTTTCTGAGAGCTTTATACTTTTTCATTAAAATTTTGATTGTATGAATGGCATCTATTGTTTCAACCCCATTGGTAAATCCGTATTGGTTAGTTGCAGTATTAGTCAATTTATTGATTCTTTTAGCTAGCGTAAATAACAACCTCGTTGTATTTATCTAAATCTTATCGACAGTTTGGATTCTTTTCCTTTTCAAAATTGATTAAAGTTTTTGAGACAACCAGAAGTCATAGGATGGCAAATTTGAACTTTAAAGTCGTTCCTAGTCTACTTCTCGGACTATCAATTGCCTATTCTTGATAACTGTGATTTTTTCGGTGTTATGCTTGTTACTAGTCTTCCAAACATGGATCACTTTCAACAGATTTGCTATCTTCTCTAGATTATTAGAATTGCTTCTGCGTAGAAACGTTCTAGCTTCGCACAAAAGTTTGTGCACTCCCAGCGTATAACTCCCAACTGACCGGCCCAGTAAAGTCGTTCTCATTTACGTATGCACATCACAGTCCATTTTCATCATCTGGCAGATTAAATCGCGGCTAAGCGAACTATTTTGATTATATTAAGATTGTTTCGATATTTTCGGGACAGGCCACTTACTAATTTGCACCATGGTTATATCGCATCGATAATATTTGTTTAATTTTGTTTTAATTTTAAAGAAAACTATTTGAAGAAAGTATTCTAATTATACACTCACTATCTTTATGGACGTTACTTTAAAGAATTTTAAAATTAATCTATAACAGAATTTTTAAATAACTTCTTCTTCTTCTTCTTTCTCTTTTCCCATTTATGCCTTACAGCGTTGGGACCTCTATCCATTTCTTGTAGTTGGTTCTTTGCATCGCTAACGTCCTAGCTTCCTGAATGGTCTTCCCTCTTTTCCTTGCCAACTCTTTGATATTATCCTCCCATTTGATTCGGGGCCTGCCTCTCTTCCTCTGTCCTTCTGGTCTGGTTTCAAAAATTTTCCTCGGGTATGAGTCAGCTCTCATCCGCATAAGGTGTCCGTACCATTTTAATTGTTTGTTCTCTATTTCTTCTATTATTGGCTGCTGTTCTAATTCGTCCCTTACGCTTTTGTTCCTAACTCTATCTCTCCTGGTCTTGTCCACTACTTTCCGTAGATATTTCATCTCAGAAGCTGTTATTTTTGATCTGAGTTTATCCACTAATGTCCAAGATTCCGCTCCGTATATTAGTGCAGGTGTATAGATGGTTTTATATAAATGCATTTTTGTTCTAACTTTAAGCTCTTTCTTGCCTATTAAAGTGTTATTTATTTGGTAGTATATTTTGTTTGCTTTACTTATTCTGTGTTTAATTTCCTCTTCTATTTTTCCATCTTTACTGATGATTGTTCCAAGGTATTCCATTTTATCCGCATACTCCAGTTGTTTATCTTCTATCAGAATGAGAGTTTGTTCTATATTATCTTCTCTTGTAATGTGCATAACTTTACTCTTATTAGTGTTTATCTCCATTCCTTTTTCCTCCAGGTTTCTTTTCCAAATGTTTATGTTATTTTGTAGTGTTTGTGCATTTCCGGCTATTAGGAGTATGTCATCTGCATAAATTAAATCTTGGGCCATTACTGGTGTTAGATTATGATATCCTAGTCTTGTTCTTCTGGTTTCATTTTTGCATTTTGTTATTATATTGTTCATGTATATGATGAATAGCAGTGGACTGAGACTGTCTCCCTGCTTTACCCCTCTATTCATGTAGAATTCCTCAGACTTGTGTCCATTTAGTCTTACTTTGCCTACTACTTTTTTGTTGATGCTTTTTATTATTCGTATTAACTTTTGGCTTGTCTCTAATTCTTCCAGTGCATTCCATATGTGCCTTCTTGGTACCAGGTCAAAAGGAGCCCTAAGGTCTATAAAGGCCAAGAAAGTGTCTCTGTTTTTGTCTATTGTTTTTTCTATTATGTTTCGTATTGTGAATATATGGTCCTGGGTTTGTCTGCCGGGCCTGAACGCTGCTTGTTCCTGCTCCATTTTGTCCTCAATCTCATTTCTTAATCGTTTTTCTATGACTTTCGAGTACACTTTACCGGACACTGATGATAAACATATTGCTCTATAGTTGTTGCAATTAACTGTTTCTCCTTTCTTATATATGGGCACTATGATATTTTTCTCCCAGTCCTCCGGTATCTTTTCTGTTCTTCACGCTTGTTGAAATATTATCTGGAGCCATTTTATGATTGTTTCTCCCCCTATCTTGAGCATTTCTGATGTAATCTCGTCTTCCCCGGGTGCTTTTCCATTTCGTGTTGTTTTTAGTGCTTGTTTTATTTCTTCTTCTGTAATATCATCGTTTTCGTTCTCCTGATCTACTCTTTCCATTTCTGGTTCTTCTTGAATATCTTCTTGGTTCTTAAATTTATTGTGGTAGTGGTCCCTCGATGCTCTTAAAACTCCTTCGGTCGTTGTTTCTAGTTTTCCTTCTTTCTACTTTATATTTCTTATCTGTTTTGCTTGATTGCCTTTTAGTCTTTCGATTATGTTCCAGAACTGTTTTTAGTTTTCTACATAGTTCTGTTCTATCTTTGTACCGAACTGTTCCCAGGGGGCCTGCTTTGCTTGTTTTACCGCCTCTTTTGCTTGATTTCTTTTTAGTATATAAAGGTTTCTGTCTTCTTCTGTATTTGTTATTTTATATCTGCACCATGCTTCTTTCTTCAACTTAATCTTCGCTTTTATTTCTTCGGTCCACCATCTTGTTCTTTTCTTTAGACTGCTTTGATTTACCATTTTTGTTCCACATATTTATCTGGCTGTTTTAAGTGTGGTTTCTTTGAATTTCTGCCATTTCTCTTCTAGCTTCCAGGGGGTCTCTAGCTGCCCTTCTTGTGTTTCGAGGTTATTTAATCCATCTGTAATTATTCTTTTATATTGTTCTCTTGTTAGTGGGTTTTCTAGATTTTCTAATTTGATTTTTTCGTACTTCTTCGGTACTTCTATTTTTGGTTTTCTAAATATTGTATCTGCTATCACTAGTCTATGGTTTGTGCTTAACTCTTATCACCTTGACATCATGTAATGCATATCTCATGCTTTTGGTTATGGTTATATAGTCCACTACGGTTTTGTGTCCAAGTGGTTCGGCTTCGTAGGTTTTTTGTGTATCGTTTTATGTTTAAACAGAATGTTTCCAATGAGCAGTTCATTAGTGATGCAGAAATCGATCATACGCTCTCCATTGTTGTTTATTTCTCCCTCTACTCCGTGTTCCCCATTGTTCCGTGCCCCATCTCTTTGTTGTTTCCGATGTGGGCATTCCAGTCTCCTATTATTATTAGATGGCGGTTCTTGTTTTGCATTTTTTCTACTGTTCTTTGTAGGTCTTCATAGAACTGTTCTTTTTCATTCAAGTTAGAATTTTCAGTAGGTGCATATATTTGTACTATCCCCACTTTCTCTTGCAATGCTAAGTCTACTGTTATTATTCTGGGGCTTATGGCCTCCCAGTTGATCACTTTTGATTCTACGTCGTTGCTTAAAATGATTCCCACTCCTTCTGTTATTCTATTTCCTACCGGGGTTCCTGCATACCGAAGTGTGTACCCTTTATCTAGTATCCTTATACCATTTCCTCTCTTTTATTTCTCTACTCCCAATATTTGTGTTTTGTATTTTATCATCTCCTCTACTATTTCTTCCTCTTTTCCATTAAGTGTGGTAATATTCCATATTCCTATTGGTAACCTATTTCTCGCCTGTTGTTGCCTTTTATTCCGTCCTAGTCCGAGGCTTCCTATTTTTCTCTGAATCATCGTACCTCAAGTGGGTGATTAGCCCAACGTCAAGGGCCCCGTTACCTCGGGACAACTGGTGCCGGGTTATACCCCCCGGTACTGGGTCGCCAGAGCCTCGTCAGTTTTCCAGCAGGGTGTACCGGGTGGTGTAGACTACCACCTCTCGTGCAGGTGAGGTTGACATTTGGGGCCTTTAGGATGTTGTTGGCCCCCTTACACCCCTTTTAAATAACTTAAATGTGTAATAGTCAAATTGGATTTAGTAAAAAAAAAATAAGCATGACAATTTATTTTAGATTATTTCGCAATATTTAAATAATCTTTTTAATTTGCATCTTAAACAAATGACATTATTTTAATAAAAACTCAATTTTGCTTACTCTCTGTTTTTAGTACAAACGAATTTGCTAAATCTATGTTTGATAACATTAATGGACTGTAATTGTAACCATAAATAAAAAGTTAATTTAAATAGTTACTCCTGAAAATACGCTATTATGGCATAAAAAATGTATAGTAAGTAAAAACAAGGATACAAAATGTTTAAATAAAATATCTTTGAGATTGTGGGAAGCAAGACCAAGAAGAAAGAAATTATAAAACAAAATAAAATAGAAAAATATCATTTAAAAGTTCTTTCAGAAATCATAGTCATCCATGGCGTGCATCTCATTAGTCGGATAGAAAAATTTTGGTTACTTCTTGAAACGACCCTTAACTCCATTCTATACACTTTCGTCGGAGTTCTTTGTTCGAGTGTTCACTGGTTTGCATTTCTAAACATATTATTATTATTTTAAGCATGCTACAAGCCAACAGGCTGGTTGGAAACACAACCACATATTCGTGCGGTATTGTGCGCCACGTTGAGAGTACCCCGAGTAGGTGGCTAGCCTAACTCGTTAATTTAGAAAGAGAACGTACTACACGACCGCCTTTGGCGGTCGTATGACGGCTAGGGAGCATTTGATGTTTGCCATTGTTATTGACCCGAGAGGCAAATCCAGGACTGCCGCGCGCCAGCGTAGCAGGTCGAGGCCTTTACCCCGCGGCTATCGTGCTCCATTTCTAAACATGAAATATTAAGTTAATACTCACTGTTTCATACTTGAACTGGTTTTAAACCACATCCACCATTTTAAACGGCTTTGAAAGTGCAGCTCGCAGAAAATTTCAAAAAAATTCCGTATGCGTCACACGCCTTAATGTTTTACTTTCATTGACAATAGAAAAAATTTCTTATAAATTTTAATTGGATTTTTTGAACAAGAATACAAAAAAATTATATGCGCAACATCAATAAGGAGAAATATTTTTAAGATCTTCATATAAGAACTTTTTAAATCCACGAATTTTAATTAACTTTATTATAAAAATTATAGAAAATAAACAAAATAAGAAAAGAAGTATACAGGATGAAGAAGAAAGTCTTGGAAAGTAAAGTTTTGGGTAAGAGGAGAATTTCTTAATTTAGCTAGTTGCAAACTCTTGGCTAATCTCACTGAAAAAAAACAATGCACTCATCCAATTTTTCTCTTTTTATTGAGACCTCTGCTTCTTTACTTCACCAGATTTTGTCACGGAATACTCACAGATGACCATAAAGTATTCGAATTTAAATTTTATGTTCAAACCCTACTACAAATCAATGAATAGTTAACCAGTAACTTTTTTAATCTTCTTTCTAATCAAATATGTTTAGTATCTGTATACTTTTTTATACTTAGCGATTAAAGTTTTGTTTATGTTGCGTTTAGCCGCAATTTTTTTATAAAAGAGTTTTTGTGTTTATTTTAAAGCGTGTTCCACCACCTGTCTGCCAAATGCACTTTTTTGGTTGTATTGCTTTTCAGCTCGTGCAAAAGATTTTCTTTGCTTAAAATAAAAATATAATCTATACTAGAAGAGATGTTGTGCTTATTCTTCTCCTAATATTTTATAATTGACTAAATATTTTATTACCTACTTTTATTTTTCTGGAATTTTTATTAAAACAAATAAATTATCATATTTTGTACGTACTCGCTTCGGCGGTACATCTATCTATATATTTAAACAGAAAGTAAACAAAGAAATGTGGCGTGGTCTTAGATCTCGATTTACACGAGGAGATGCGTGCGTAGGAAACAAAGACATTTGAACGGAATGTAAACAAAGACAGCTGATATGAATGGTTGGATGGCCAACTCTAAACTCTTGATTTACACAAGGAAGTCCGTGCGTTTGCGTACGCACGTCGGAGCCGCTCTCGCTCCTTGCCAAGTGGACCGCTGGAGTCGGGTGGTCGATTCAGTTTAAAATTTATACGTTCCCACCTTGCAAAAATTTGAGGGAAGACGGATGAAAAATTGTCAGCCTAGGACTCAAAAAAACACCTTTTCGCAGGCGACCCTAGTATACTAAAATTGGAGCGATATAAAATCGTGAAGCGTTCCACATTTCTCTTATCCAACCGACATTTTCTTGTCAGATACGGCAGTTCCATAACAGCAACCTATCTCATCAACCCCGGTGTTCCACAAGGAAACGTACTAGAACCAATTCTATACCTCCTATTTACGGCAGAGCTTCAAACTATACCTGGAACATGGTTGTTACGTTTACGGACGACACGGAAATGCTCTCATCGCACGCCGACTCTAACATAACTTCTCGCCATTTACAGATGCTAAAAATGGAGAATCAAAATAAATGAAAGCAAATCCGTTCAAGTTACATTCATACTTAAGAGAGGCAACTTCCCACCGCTAATACTTAAAAATCAACAGATCTCTCAAGCCGACAGTGCCAAGTATCTTGGTGTACATCTAAACAGAAAATTGACCTGGAGGACGCATATCTGAGAAAAAGGCAAACAAATGGGCATCAAACTATAAAAAATGTATTAGCTGATAGGGTGTCGTTCACAACTATCTCAGGAGAACAAGTTACTCCTTTACAAGACAATAGTCAGATCTATATGGTCATATGGCATTCAACTTTGGAGCACCGCCGAAACATCCAACATAGAAATATTAAGAAGTTGCAGTCAAAAGTCTCCTCAAAATTTAACGCCTTGTTCCAACTTTTCTCCGGGTTTACTACTGCAAAAGTGGGTCTTTTGCGGCTTTTAAAATACTCCTTTATACTCTGTATCACCTCAAAGTTTTGTCCAGGCCGGGAAATTTTAAGTTTTTGGTGCAAACGGTAATTTGAGAGAGCTCTATTGGGCGAAGAGGATAGATATGGATGAATATGGCCGTGCGGTTGCAATAGATATCTTTGTACCAGAAATGGGTTTCCCCTTCTCAAGGCAGTCGAAAAATTGACGTCATCACTTTCACAGCAGACTATATGCTTCTTGCCGGTTTATCTCATGCAGCCGTTTTCAGTATGTAATAGTGAATTAATTATTTATTTATAGCCGCAACAATCCGTTAGATTTTTTTAAAACTATCGGTTAATGTTCGCTTACAAATTCGTTTTTACTTTGAAGTGAGCAAGCAAAGCAAACAACCTGTAGCTTCTATTAACTCAATTATTTTCATTCACTGGTCAATCAAAACTATATTATGGTTTCTGTTGATAATTTTCGGTACAAGATCTGTATTTAGTCTTTAAGATACGACTTTATTTGTTTGTCCAGATTGGAGTTTTACAGGAAGGTTATGAATTGACCTAAAATGATTTGTGAATATTAAACATTCATTTATGAAGAGTAAACTTTATGACCATATGTACAGTGGCTGTTATTTCTCTATGACTATGCAAATTAAATTACTTAAGAAGCCACTTTGGTATTTCTTTCGCTGACTTTTATTTTTATTCTTTTTAATGTTGACTTCTAAATCATAACATATTTTTCCCCATTTCCTGCCAATCTAATGGTACCAATATATGTTGAGTATGATGAACATTATTACTAGAATTTAAATATTTTTCGATTTTTAAAAATTAATTAATTAATTTAAAATTTAAACAGGAGTAAAAGAACATACAAGTCAGTACATTTTCCGAATGCTTGAAAACGCCAATAAAATTTTTTATTTCATTATATGTATATGCACTTTTTATTCAAAAAAAAAATTACGTCAATTAAAGCAGTTACGATTGTGTCTTTTTTTTTGAGAATGCCTGTACAAATAATTTTACATAGTCTAGTTTTTGTTTCTACGCATTCTAGTAAAATACAGTTTTAAATACAATGCAATACAATAATGGTATAAAGGTATATATAATAACACTGCACAACAGCATTTCTGATGATTGGGTTATGTTACATATTAGTCCAATTTTTGATGACGATTTCAATTCCGTGATTGAAATTTCTGTATCAGCTCTAGTTAAAAAAATATGACACAGGTTTTTTTATAATAAAACACTATAAATTTAGAGATAATTCTGATTTATTTAATTCTTAAGATGAAAAAAACTTTCTTTTATATGATTTTCTTGCTGAAGCCGAAGGCAGAGAGCTATTCTAAAAGCTCCAACAATAGTCAGCCATCATGTGTATGTTCCAGTAGCCCTGATAGCGTTCCTCCATGGTACGGAGGTCCTGGTGGAATCGCTCGCCCTGTTCTTCACTTAGGTCCCCAAGATTGGCGGGAAAATAGTCCAGGTGGTTGTAAAGAAAGTGTAACTTGATGCTCATGTTACATTCAAGCCTTTGAAAGTGATTCATCAGTTGTTCGACGTGTTGAGAAAATTCAGGACTTTTCTTATTTCCCACAAAATTTTGAACAACAAAACAAACACATTCCATGCCGTTTTCTCAATCTCTGTCATAGTGTCCGTAAAATTTGAGTCTTTTATTAATGATCTTATTTGTGGCCCGTCAAAAATTCCCGCTTTTATCTTTTCTGCACTCAGTTTTGGAAACTTTTTTGATAGGAAAAGGAAACAATTTCCATTTTTGTCAAGACCTTTTACAAATTGTTTTATAAGTCCTAGTTTTATATGTAACGGAGGTAAAATTATACGATCCCTTGATACTAAAGGTGGGTTTATCACGTTCTGTTGTCCTGGAACTAGCGCTTCCCGAGGAGGACAATATTTTTTAATCCAATGTTGATTTTTAGCTCTACTGTCCCACAAGCAAAGAAAACAGGGATACTTTGTATAACCACCTTGTTGGCCTAAAAGAAAGTTGATCATTTTTAAATCAACACATATGAGCCAATTGTGTTCCACATATTTAATTTTGTCTAAAACCAGAACAATAGTTGTATATTCTTCTTTTACTTTTGTGGAATGTACAATAGGCAACGACCCTAATTTATTCCCATTGTGTATGAGAACACATTTTAGACTACGTTTTGATGAGTCTATGAATAAACCCCACTCACTAGAAACATTATTTTGAAGTCCCATTTCAGCCATTAAACCAGGTACATCGTTACAAAATACGAAATCATTTTCTTCAGCAAAATATTTGAGGAGGTTTTGTTCTCTTGTGCAGTAATAAGAAATTTTCGTTTCTTTTGTTACTAAGTTTCTTTCTTTTAGCCTAGAAGCCAAAATTTCTGAAGCAGCCTTTGACAGTCCTAGATCTCTGACAAGGTCGTTTAAATCATCGTGGTTGAATAGTTTTGGCGCTTTCAGGTCACATTCAAAGTCACTATCACTACTGTTAGTTTTCGCCTCAAAATGCATAGGATCCTCCTGTGAAGCACCAGCTTGAGGTTCAAGTGATATTTTAGGACTCAAAACAGGTCTATGTGCCGACTATATGGAAGGATATTCCCATTTGGATCGATTTTTTCGGTTAATGCCAGTTATGTTCACCAAACAAAAATAACAGTCGTCGTGGTAGTTCAAGGGTTCAATCCAGGTCATAGCGGTTTCGTACCTAAAGCTATTTCTTTTCTTATTTCTCCACAAACGTAGAAACTCAACGCACGTTTTGCATACCTTTTGTGGAATCCAAGGCTTGTCTTTCATTTCCAGTGTGTGACCAAAGTAATTTTTGTAAGCCTCAGTCACATTCAAACGGTATTCTTTAAACATATACTCTCCGCAAATGAAACAAAAATGATTCGGATCATTGACACAAACTTTTTCTTGACGATGCCATATCAAATTATATTAAAAAAACTTAATATTTTCTTAATTACAAGCAAATTAACACACTAACGCAGTGATTTTTTCGTGAAAGCTATATCTCGTAAACAAGAGCTGTTACAAAAGAACTGAGGTTATATTTGAAATTAGCGACGTCAAATTAGTAAACATCATGTGATAAAAGTCAATCATCAGACAAAAGTTGCAATTTTGTTGTGCAGCGTAATAATAAGTTTCTTAGACTTGACAGTAAAATATAATTACGATGTTGTTTTTTGCCGTAATCATCATAAACATGCGTTTATCTATCAGATTTAAGTTTCAATTAAGTATGATCATAAACCTTAAACTTGGTTGTAAGGCTTCGTTTAATGCTAGTTAGTTGAGGTTGAGTATTTATTGATAATCAATTTTCCTAGCTGACAATAGTCAATTTTTACTAGTATTGTTATTCGCCTGTTCATTCTTAGTTCCTAGCTTAAAGTAGCGCGTACTATCAGCTCTTGTACGTGGCAGTCTAATAAGCTATAGAATCATAAAAAATGAATAAACACAAAAGGGAGCTAGCTTGTAACTTGGGCGTTTCAAAAATATATAATTTGGTAAAGTTATAAAATTTATTTGACTCTAAACATTTTTAAAAACACATTACTATTAGGGTTGCCTTCTAATAAAATTTTTATGAAACTATAAAAATCGTTAAGTTCAATAGATCTTGAAACGATTATATGTTTTGCCAACTAGGTTTTTTATTATTCCAAATTGATAAATATCGTATATGTGTAAGATAAAAAATCACAAAACTTCAGCTTTTTTATACACAACTAGAGTTGTAACGTATAGCTCGGTAGGCTTCGATTCTTCTTATATACTTTTTTAAAAAGGTAACATTTTAATTCCTTTTATCTTGTAGCTTTAATATTTTTACAGCTACTAATTAAAAATATGTTTTTCTTATTTTCTTGCTGAAAAAATTCTAGCATTTTCTGATATTAATATTTTAAGATACTCTTACTAATTTAAAAATTTTACATATAATACAGAAAAAATACAGTTATGTATTCTTTGTCAACCAGTTGCATCTCACCAAAATAGAATACAAACGTAGAGGCCCAGTCCTCTA
The DNA here is from genome assembly GCA_036346155.1 of Sinelater perroti. Taxonomy (NCBI): domain Eukaryota; kingdom Metazoa; phylum Arthropoda; class Insecta; order Coleoptera; family Elateridae; genus Sinelater; species Sinelater perroti. Next base: position 32,443,617 of record JARFIY010000046.1, read on the forward strand.
AAGTTACCATTCTGCTTCAACTAAAGCAAATGGATAATGATAAGTGGCAGGAGTAAGAAATAGTAGTCTCGACAAAGGTATTTCTAATTTAGTTTCTTTTTTATATGTGGTTTGATTCTTCATAAGCAGCTGTAATTAAAATTTCAATAATAAATTTATTAAGATGTATAGGAAGAATGCCCCACCAGTATTTCTTATTTGCCGAATGGGTTTAAACAAAGACAAAACATTAAAGAAACGTAACGACCCAAAAACAAACAACAGAGTTTAAAATAACCATTTTAATTCTATTCGCAAAATCTGACCACAAAAGTTTTTGTTAAATGAAAATTAAATAGATTTATGGAGGAAGAGCAATAATATTAAAATGTCAACATATAGGTGACACTCAAATTCTTTATAAATACTTTTTAATGTGATATAATAGAGGTGGACTTCGACGAAATACCATTTGAAAAAACGGCGATGGTGTAAAATTCTTAGACCAGATGACTCCACGCCGACCCGTTGCAATTACACTGCAACAGACACCTACGGCTAATCGCAAAAAATCGGCAATCTTACGCAAATTGTCTGGGAAAGGCGAAGAGCGCAGTAATCGCATAAAGATAGTGTTCCAGAGTATGTTCATGTGCAAAGTGTGCCAGAGCGTCAATGGACCTTCCACGTTGCATAACCGCCGATTTAACGCTTATGGGCATTCTACTCTTGCAGTTACCCAACTCATCGGCGTTCTGGCCTATTGGCGGTCAGCCTATTGTGACCGCTTCCAGCCGCACAATCCGATATACCTGCGATCTCAATTTGTCGGCAGGTATGATCGCGCCGCGCTTCGGACGCGCGCTTGCGAAACCGCTACCGTTCCCATTCCTCCGACGCCGCCGCCTCGCTCCTCGCAAATGTGAAAAAACGTGGAATGAAATCCATCCTTAATGACCTCTGATCCAGTTGAAATGTGAATGTTCTCGCAGGAAAATGTTGCGCAAGCGTTGCGCAACACCTGCAGGCTGCGTCGTGCGCCTGTCAAAATTGACTGAAGATTACCCTACCGGGGGCGCCCTTTGAGCAACGAAAGCTCGGGAGTTACCTAACACCTTTCTATTTGATTTGTAAGCAAACTTGGCAAGTTATACACAATCTACTCATGTAGTAGTTTACTTTGAATCTGCAAAGCTACTTATAGAATATTATTATCATTTGTCCAATTCTTGACCTTAATCGACAAACTCGCTTGAGTTACAATGCAACCAAACCTTTTTTCTCGTATGTGAATTTTAAATTTTATAAACTTTTACTGGAGGTTGAAAACAGTAGCACAACAAACTACCTTAAATTCCGACAGCAGACAAAAAGAATGTTTAAAAACATCTTTTGTTGTTGAACTGAATGTTCAAATTTTATACCACAAAAATCTGACCTTAAAAAAGTTTTTGGGTTTATTTTTCAAAACGACGAAAGCATATATTAATATAGAAGAAGAAGCAACTGAAACTATTTTGCAGAAAAATTGGATGAACGGATAACTCTAGAAGTATCATTAAAAATCAAAACCAACATAGAATGAGACGTGATAGGTATAACAAAAGCGATACAAAACGCGGCTTGGCAAGCCACCCCAAATGGAAACGAAAGAAAAACTTAAGAAGTGTTTCCTACAATAATAAAGCAAAACATATCAAGAAAAACCAACGGCTGCACTAGAAGATGAGATAAATAGTCATGTTTGGACCCCGGGCCAGATTTTCTTGCCGATAAAGAAGTTTTCCGAAAGTGAAATATAAACAATAACACAGCATAAAATCAATGCAAAAAAGCCTCCGGGCTATTACCTCATCGCTGATAAAATATTTCAATAAATACCCTAAATATAAATTAAAGCATTTTATGCTAGCGAAAAATAGGACAGGTAATAATGATAGCTAAATCAGGAATCCAACTGGGGTGACATCGAATTGTCCATTGAACCTGCTTTCAGCGCTACGAGAGGTTCTGAAAACGATTATATTTAAAAGACCAATTGAAATCATAGCGAAATTGGATCGATACCTACTCATCAATTTGGATTTAGGAACACGAAAATACATTTATTGAATCATCAAAAAATCAGCAACGACATGGAAAAAAAACGATGTTACTCAGATGCCTTTATTGATATAAATCAAGGATTTGATAAAATATGGTATCTCTGACAAGTAAAATACCAGGAAGCTTACACTGAAGTCTACCCTGTCCAGAATAACATAAGAAAGTATCCTAGGGTCGACACTGTACTCAATCTACACAACTGATCTACCCCCAAACTCACTTACGATGCCTGCAACATATGCTGACGGTACAATAATTCTAGTCTCATTTCACGTTCCCAGGATTTTACAACTCAACTGAATCAGATTAAAACAATGGTTAAAAGAACGAAGAATGCAAACAAATCGACATATGTTATCTTTGCCCTTAGAAAACCAGTCCTGCTGTTACACTAAACGAAAATTATATACCTCAAGCAGATATAGTGAAACATCTAAATCTTTACATGGACAAACGATTGACCTAGCGTACTCACATCTTTATGAAGAGACAACAGCTAGGAGTAAAATTCAAACAAATGCAATGAACGCTTAAAAAAATTGGAGTTATCAATGAAAATTAAGCTAATTTACGAAGCCATTCTAAAGGCCATCTGAATCTAGGATATGTAACCTGTACCTCATACACAGATACACCGCAGCGTTTTCAGATTAAGATTTTTCCGATAGTAAATGCTCTACGGTACATTACAAATGCAATACTACACGCCGATCTAAATATGCCGAGTATTTGTAAGGAAATTTAAAAAATTAGCTCCAAGTACAGAGATAAATTAACAGTACATCCAAACAAAGTGCCAACCATTACTACAGGAAGAGAAAAAACCAAGAATTCTAAAATCCTGCCGGCCCTTTGATCTGACAATGTAATTTAAACAAATAAAATTAATTAATTAAATATAATAAAAAAACAGACTATACACTAAATCATTACGTGTTATGTTATTATTAATTTAGTTTTTTAAATTAAGTGCACATAAGTTGTACTTACAGACTGTTAAAAGACCGGTTGTACAAATAAAAAAATATTTTTACTTACACTTTGGTGTAACGGACAACAAAAATGTTATATTGATTACAAAGACTACAAGAAATATACAAGTATCAATTACTAAGCCGCAAAAAGACATAGACATGAATAGTAGTAAAATAGGCTTGTCTGTTTTATTAAGAGTTTTTTGCTTTCGAACATTATTTACCATAAAATATACATCTTATATTACTATATATATTTATTATATCTTTTGTTTTAAAAAGTTATAAAAAGATAAACAGAGAAACTAGGAAGAGAAACAACTGATAATTAAATTCGTACAATAAAGCTACCACCACTTAAGCTAGAAATGTTCCGTCTTCATATGCATATACGAACAAATTAAAATTTTTTTACCGCACAGAAAGATGTTTAAAAAAGCAGTTATTGTTCCTACACTTCCTTTTGTGTAGAGCAGAAAGAAAAAGTATAAATAAAATTACATCATTAGTATCAGTAGGCCCCCTTCAAACATTCAATCCAAATTTCTTTCAATTTTGGCATCTTTTATTTAAGATATTCTTCTAGTAATTCTAGCAAATCTGAAGTATATATGGAGTGAAATAATTATTGAAAGTGATTTGTGAGCTATTTTATTGGATAACAAATGCTTAACATACTAAATGAATCTAAATTAATAAATATGTTACGATATTTCTTTTTATCTAATTCTTTTTATTGATGTTTCTGATGTTTAGATTTAAAAAGAAAACAATTTATCCAAGTCGTTATTAATTTTAATTATCTCTTTAAATATGTTTTTGGTGACTTCTTTAGAGGCAATAACATCAGTGTCGGAAAATAAAGCTTGGTAAAAAAATATTTGTTAAACATCCATTTGAAAATCACTATTTTGAAATATCATGTGTGTCCATACCACCTTTTACCACATATTTTGCTACTTTGTATTAGCACTTATTTAAAGGAGCTATAAAAATACGGCCTGGTGGCCAGAGAAGAGCAACGTGAGTTGCCTTAGTAAACAGATTCAGGTTTCTGTTAAAGGTTTTACTTGTTGGATGAAATGATCGCTCCATTCGATAAGTAGATGACATTTTATTATTATAAAAGAAAACATTCTTCTAATGTTTTCAGTAGTACACCTTTTATTGGTTATAAGTTAAAACTCGTCCAAATACTAGTGGTGTTGACCCTTCCCGTGTCAGTAGTAAAGGAACATATTTGCTATTATAAATTTTTAGTTCAAGTAGCTGAATCTGTTTTGACTGCTCAACGATGACACTTTTCATCGATATTCAGTACGCCATTTACACAGTATGCATTTTTGAATACTTTTGTTCTTAGTATCAAAAAATATTATAGCGTTTTTCTTTATTAAATGCAATTTCTTCTAACTTTTCCTTGTCTGAATTTTTTACTTCCAGTTGAGACCTAAATAATACACAATTGCTTTACGATAAACAAACAATAGAATTCTGAAAGAATATGGCCATTTAAACAAATTTTGATTTGCTAAAGTATAGATTTAATCCGACTTGAATTTTATTTTGCATAAGTAATTAAACTATTTTTTCTTAGAACGTACTATTTTGTGTTAATCTAGTAAAGATTAATATAACTGTTTGCTATTCAATGATTTGTCTTTTTTCTTTATATTTACATTAATCTTCAAAATCTCTTGCGATATATTATTTGTGCTTCTTTATTTTTTACACATATACATATTGCGTATTAAAGTTCTGGTACTGACAGAGAGTAAAAAGTGTTGAGTGATTCATGTTCGTTAATAAATCACAAATTTCTGTAAAATTACATACAATTAAAACTAGGACGGAAGTCTAGTGAAATAAAAGTGCCTAGAATGTGTCAAAGACTTTCGAAAGGAAAAATTAAAAATAGGATTAGTTAAAACTATAATTAAAAGAGATATAAATATCCATATACTTTAAAATCGCCCATAAAGGCCAAGGTCCGACGGGTTGATTGGCCTATGGCCTTTTGTGTGGTGAGAGTAAATATAAATAAACTGGAAGTAAAAGTTACTTCTTTTATTCGTATTTTTAAAAAACAAAGCAGGATTTAAATTTTAATTTATTGAAATTATTTATAAATTAGGTTATAAATTTAACTTACTCGTAAACATATATATATATATATATATATATATATATATATATATATATATATATATATATGGATCTTCACAGCTGACGCTGTCTTCCTTCACTCAACCATTTCTTCCACTCCTTCTTGTCTTCCCAATCTCCGTCTGCTAGCCCTCTTCTTTCCATGGCTTCGTCCACCTCATCTCTGAAAGTTCTTCGGGGTCTTCCTCTCTTTCGTTTTCCTGGAGGACTCCACTCTGTTATTTTCTTTATCCATCGATTATTGTCCGTCCTTCTAACATGGCCGTACCATATTAATTTCTTTTCCTCGATGTAAGTCAGTGTGTCTTTTTCTACATTCATTCTCCTCTCTATTTCTGTATTTCTAATTCTGTCTAGTCGTGTCACCTGGCATCACCATCTCCAAAATTCCATTTCTGTGGCTTTTATTTTTCCTCTATTTTTCTTATTAATTATCCAGTTTTCTGCCCCATATGTCATAATACTTCTGATAATTGTGTTATATATTCTGTGTTTTGTATTTTTTGTAATGTGTGTGTTCCATAGAATGGGATGTTGTTGTCTGATACTTATTCTAGTTTGTCCTAACCTGTTCTTTATTTCTTCTTCTGTAGATGTATTTTTTGATATAGTAAAGCCTAGGTATTTGAACTTATTTTTCCCTCTTATTTCTACATTGTCGTCTATTTCTAAGTTTTTACCTCTTCTTCTGTAATCGCTAAATATTCTGTCTTGTCGAAGTTTATTTCCATACCGGCCTTAGTGTACTCGTCTTTTAGTTTTCGTAGCATATAACTCAGATCCTCTTCATCTTGGGCTATTATCACTTGATCATCTGCGTAGCTTAGTGTATAAAGATGTTCATTGCGCACTGGTATCCCCATTCCCTCACATTTCCTTTTCCAATTCTTTAAGGTATCTTCTAAGAATATCTTGAATAGGGTTGGAGATGTGCAGCATCCTTGTAGGAGCCCTTTTGTTGTCTTAAAGTAATTACTGATCGTCTGCCCCACTTTCACTGCCACCTGGTTGTTTCCATACAGTTGCTGTATTGCCCTGATTAGACTTTTGTTGATCCCTATATTACTCATCGCTTCCCACAGTTTTTTCTGGGAACCGAGTCGTACGCTTTTCTGAGGTCTATGAAGGCCAAGTGAATGTCCCTGTTTTTCGCTCTTTTCTTCGCTATAAGTTGTTGGATAGTATATATGTTGTCTATACAGGATTTTCCGGCTGTGAATCCTGTTTGGTCTTCTCCTATTTTTCCATGAATATTGTCTTCTATTTTGTTTTTTACTATTTTTGCATAAATTCTTCCCATTAGAGAGATCACACTAATGCCTCTATAGTTGTCACATATTCTGCGATTACCTTTTTAAATATCGACGTTATATACGCTTTTGTCCATTCATTCGGTAGTACATCCCCATTTAGTGCTTTACGAAACATAGGTTGCATCATGCGTAGTAATTTCGGGGTTCCATACTTTACCATTTCGGGTACTATTCCTCCCGGTCCTCCTGATTTTCTATTTTTAATGATTGTGTGGCCTTTTGACTTCTCCAATTGTTATTTCTACTTCTTCGTGTTCTATTTGGTCATTTTGTTTATTTTCTATCGTTTGTCTTTAAACTCTTCTCTATTTTCTGTTAGCAGATCCTGGTAGTATTGCTCCCATTTTTTGTTGTATGAACGGTATGTATGCCTTTTCTTTTGAATTTGTTCTTAACGTTTTAGTATTCGCCATGCTTCTGAACTCTTTGTTCCCCCTATGTATTGGTCAATGTTTGTGCACATGGTTTTCCACTGATCATTCTTTTCTCTTGTTACTAATCGTTTTACCTCTTTGTTCTTCTCTTTGTACTTTTGTTGATCTTCTTGCGTTTTGGTGCTTAGCCACCTATTATATTGTTCTTTCTTTTCCTGGATACTTTTTAGCGTATTTTCACCAAGGATTATCTTGTGATTATTGTTCTTTTTTATTCTGACTCCCAGTACCTCCCGAGCTGTTTCTTTTATACTAGTTTTTATATGTTCGTACATGTCTGTTATATTATCAAATGTGAATTCATTTAGTTTCTGATCCAATTTTCTTTGGTAGAGTTCTCTTATTTTTCGTCTTGTAGCTGGTCGACTTGGTAGTGCTGATCCTCTATTTTTTCCTGTGTTTGTTTGTAGGTTATTGTTGTTTTCCTATACCAAGGGAATTCCATCTTTGCGATTAATAATTTGTGGTCTGTGCCACATTCCGCCCCTCTTTTAACTCGTACATCTTTTATTTTTATTTTGGTGTTGATTCTTATTATGATGTAATCGATAATTGATTTCAGATTTCTTGTCATCCGCTCCCAAGTATATTTGTGGATCATTTTATGCCGTTGAAACCCATTCGTTATTCGGAGGTTATTTATTTCACATAATTCTATAATTCTCTCTCCATTATCATTTGTAACTTCCTCTCCGAATGGTCCTATTGTCTTGTTGTTAGCTTCCTTGCCTGTTCTACCATTAAGGTCACCTGCTACTATAATTTCTTGGGAGTCTCTTATTTTCTGGATTTCCTCCCCTAGCGTTTCCATAAAGTCCTTTTTTCATTTTGAGTGCTATCGTCAGTTGGTCCATATACGCCGAGAATTGCTATCTCTTTTCCATATATTTCTATTTGTACTTTGATGATTCTCTCGCTTATTGGTTCCCAGGATTTGATTCTCTCTGCCAGTTTCTTTCTTATTATCATTCCTACTCCAGCTTGAGCTCGTTTTTCTTTGTTGACTCCACTCCAGCAATGAAAACGTCTTGGATAATTTCCGTTCCGTTTCCTTCTTCTTTGTTTCGCTGGTAATTAGTATATCTATTTTCATTTTCTTAAATTCTTCTATGACTTCCAGATCTTTATTGTTCCATCCCTGTACGTTCCATGTTCCTACTGTGATCTCTCGTTTCTTCTTCTTTCCGCTTCGGTTGAGGTTAAGATTTGGGTTCAATAACGTTGACGCAGAACTGCCCCCGTAACCGATGGGGCTCCCTCCACTGGAGGTGTGGATTGCCACCCGGGGAAATTTTACTTTAAGTTTCCTTTTCATTGTGCTTTCGTCTGAGCCCTTTTTTTGTTTTACGTGTGTTAGGCTGCTTACACCTAGCGCCACAACTTCTAAAGTTGAAGTTACTGAGGATATCATTTCCTATATCGTCGATTTAGGGTTATTCCGCCCATGTTCGGTCGTCAGAGCCTCGTTTGTTTTGAACAGACTTCACCGACTCGAAGGTGAGGTTGACATTTGAGTAGGCTAGGCTATGTATTGCGCTTCACTACCCCATTAGAAGTCCTCGTAAACATTATCTATAAATTATCTTTTCATTCAATCAAAAAATAGCAGTCAATAATACGAGATAAGAAAAGGCAAAAGAACCGTTTGATGACGCATGCAGCACAATCGTACAAGAAAATTATACAATTCGATTTGTATAAGGATAGTGAGGAAAACGAAAAGAAATGTGATAAAGAATAAATAAACGCTGATAGAAGGTTACCAAAGATCTAAAGATAATAAGGAGTCTGACAGAGAAATTCGCAAAGAGAATGTTTTTGCCAGGTAATAAAATTATTTTTTAATATAATTTATTTGATTATATTTGGGCAATCAAAAAAATGTTACTTTGAAAAATAATTAAAGTCACATATAAAAGATGATGCACATTATAACCAAACATTAAGATTTTTACCTACTTCTAAAGATACAGGAAGAGTGTGGATCAATTTTATCTCCAGATTATAGTTTTTATAGAGATCTATGAGATGTAGAGTGAGAAAGCCATGTAGTGTTGATAAAGCAACAAAATTTAACATTTAGTTAAATTCTATTATCATCCAACTTTATTCAAGAGAAATTATTTTAAATAAAAAAAATAATTTTTTAAATTACATCGTTTATGTAAATCTACATACTACGAAAGGTCTTCTTTTTGTTTTTAATCTAGGAATTTATTTTCTTGACAAAGGTTTCTCTTTCCAATAATTGCTAATGTAAATTATTAATTATACCGTTAGTGTCAATTAAAAAATACAAACATTTTTCCGCATAGCATTGTCTAAATGAAGTGTTCCATTGTTCTAGCATTTTTAAAATGTAACATTATCATAATTTATAATTTTACTATTATTTTCGGTGCATTGCTTCGCATGTGTTCTTTTCTTATACCCTTCTAATAAATATGCGTTTATCATTACTATTAGTTTGGGCTGCAATCCAACTGAATTAAGACAGTAGTACTAAAGCATGTAGAAGGGCGGTGTTCCAGAGTGCAAAGGTTGCACGTGGAACGATTTTCTCGTCGACCCGTTTCCACGCCTTTATACAAATGAATAGGTTGGAAAGAGTTGGTGTTATAATTCTTTTATTCTCTGGTTGTTAAATACTACCGCAATCCTTCAAGGCGTACCACGCTGCTGTGTGTGAGCCTGTATATACAATGAGAGTCAGGAGTTCAAACAGTTTTTGTCACAACATCGCTTAGATGTGTGGTAAGTCCGCCCTAGAAGCCGCGTTGGCTCGGTGGTCAAGATCATCGTACTACTGTCCTCGAACCACCGCGGGTGAGTTCGAGTCTCGCTCAATCCATGAGTGTGTGTGTTGTCCTAGAATTAAGTGCATGTTAGTAGGCACAATACACCCTTAAGGCTGCAGTGCCTGTAAGTGCGCAAGAAAAAGTCCGCTCTAACAAAGAAAGAGTAAGCCTTGTGTTACTGTGCTTTTATGTTCCGACAGAGGTCTTTTGTACGTACCTAGTTTTCATTTAGTTACCACCCTAAAAATTTCCATTAGCTATTAAATAATTTCTAGGGGTTTAATAAAGATATAATTTTTTTTAATTTCTATTAGCTTTTCCTTATTTATTAATGCCGTCTCTACTTTGGGTTTTCAGTGATTGTCCAAAAAGTTATTTGGCATTTAGTCCAATCCATATTCGTGTATTTTGAAGTTACGAAACTTCTTCTTATCAGTTTATCTTCTTTCCTCAAGTTTGCCGTTTATTATTAATTGCGGTATCTTGTACTTGTTATTTTCTAATATCTATCCAAAAATAAGTTTTTCTTCTTTTGACAATATTCAACAGTTCTCTCTCTTTGCCCATTGTTTGGAATACTTTAACATTATCCAGTTTTTCAGTCCATGCTACCTTTACCGCCCACATTTTCTTCAATATGTTTTTTTCATAGTTCATGTTTCTACTCTATATAACAAAATCGACCATATGTAACATTTGAAAAACTTTATTCGAATTGATAAATGCAGGTTTCCGTCAGACAACATGATATGGAATTTGATGGAAGCATTTCAAACTGCTTCGACTTTTTTTCTATTTCCTCATCTGATTCTAACCGGTCGTTAATTTAGTATCCTACATACTTATATTTATTCACTCTTTCAGTTGGTTTATTTGTCAACTGATTTAATCATATTATCATATTTTGTAGATTTTCAATATTTTTAGCTACTATTTTTATTTATAATTTAGTTATAAATCACTTGTTTATTACACAAAACCAAAATATACGCAACATATCGGTACAAAAAGTAGAATTTATTAAAATTTGTCCCATTTTGAGACCGGCGAAACTGAATATATAAACTCAAGCTTACCTCAAAGAAGAAAAGAAGGAATATCCGGAATCTAGTTTTCAAGTAATTAAAATAAAACTAGAATTTATTAGTTAGCTCTGTACATTTTTCTAACTAGAAGGAGAAATGTTCAAAAGAGTGGGCTATTGTAGTTATCCGGTGATGGTTCAGCTAAAAATAAAGAATTTTTTAGATTTGAACCAAACGGCCTTCAAATAGAAGGCATATGTGATTTCGATTAAATTTGGTAGAAAATGGTTCCAAATCCCGACTATGCAAATAGGAGTCAAAGTTCATGGTAGATAAAAAAAATACCACTGCTTTATCAACTGAGCATTTAGTAACTACGTTAATGTTCTTTAACTTTTATTGTTAGTTATAATCTTTATATAGGTAAATTACTGCAAATCATTCCAGTTGTTCATTATCGATTATCTAGATATTTTTTATCTGTGCTCATCCAGCATTTTTCTTTCGATTGTATAAAACCACTTTACCTTTCTGACACGATTTATTATTTACTTTTACAATTATTTATTTAAGGTATTCGCATGCCATTTTATTTCTTCATTTATTGTAATTTTAAATTGTAGTTAGTGAAATTATTCCTAATATTTGATCTTTTTATCAGTGTTAAAATTTGCTTCAGTTATTTAGAACTACATAATTTATATTTATTTATTATTTAGTTCAACAAGAAATTAATGATAAGTTTTGTAATAGTAGGAAAACAAAATAAAAGTATCATGCAGGATGCAAATATTAAAAGAGCGGCAGAAATAGGTAGCGACGATTTTTTGATAGTCGCTAAACTTAGAGGAAAGGGAAACTAAAGCAGTAAAAGAAAGATACTAAACACCACAGTATAAAAAGCCATAAATTACAAAAAACAAATACAAGTGCAGTATAAGAAAAAAATAAGTAAAGCCTAGCACTTCTTAGAAACGGCACAAGTAGAAGATAAGATTTAAAAAAAATAACACAAGATGCCACAGAAGTGTATGGAAATCGAAATGCAAAATATAATCAGATAAGCAAACCAGTGCTATCAAAACGTTAACAGAGAAGTAAAAAAAAAAGTATTATGGAGAAAATATCTTATTAATAAAAATGGCAACATTTATGCTGGATATAAAAGCAAAAGCAAAAAGTAAAGGAGTTAATTGTAGTTGCTAAAAGAGCAGCATGGGAACAATTTAGAGAAAAAATGGAGAATAATGGAAAAGGAAACGTAAAAATGTTATATAAAGTAGTAAAGGTAATACGCAAACAAAAAAGGAAACCAAAACTTAAATATATGGTGAAAATATTTTGTAGATCTGCTAAAAGCAACATCAGAAAAAAGAAATGTTAAATCACTAATAGAAACAAATAATACAGAAAAAAATGAGCAAACTAGAAGAATCAAAAGATTGGGAAATCAGCGAAGAAAGATGGTATAAAGGTATGAATGCTAAAGAGGATATAAAATTATATATCAATTATAAAGAAAAATATGGAAATCACAGATGATACTCCAAGACAGGAGCACAGCAAGAGAGTAATCATATAAAGCAAGTAGAAAACTAAAAATATTTAGATCTATAACAAATAGCAAAAGTAATACAGAAGCAGAAATAACAAACAAATAAAATAATTAGAAGTGTAGCCGCATTATATAATGCTATGAAGAGTGCCTTTCTAAATAAGAGAGGAGTGTCAAAATAAACAAAGATTGAAATATTTAAATAAGTGTTCATACCAATTTTAATACATAGATGTTACGCAAAATAGTAGAGTTACAAGAAAATACCAAATTAGAGATTAAAAAAAAATAGGAAATGCAACCGCTAGTTACCTATATAGAGAAAGCTAAAATGGTCTGATCTCGACATTTGGTGAGAATGAAGAGAGACAGAATCGCAAAGAAAGTAAGGGGATGGATACAGATATTAAAAGAAGTGGGGAAAGAGCAATAAGTGCGCGAAATAAGAAAATGGAGAAGATTTAAGAAAGAAGAAGAATAAACTGGTCAAGAATAAAAGCAATAGAAACAATTTTGTGAAGAACAACCTTAAACAACTCGATTGTGTATGTACGAATGAATTATTTAGTTTCTATGGCATATTAATTTTTAACTGCTGTCGAAAATAGTCTTGCTGTTTATTATGCTCTTTCCAAAAAATGGTTAATGTTAAATTATTAAAAAGATTAACTTAAATATTGATGAGGTAGTACGAATAACACTGTAGAATGTGAAACACTAAAGCGCCAGATGGGTAAAAGGATTATCCTCTACATCGATACTTTAATTGCGGCCTCCGGCAGCTTACCGCTTCATGCAGCTGCGTGTTCACACACTCCGAACCTCTTAACGATGGTAAACCAATAAAAAGTAGCACCTTTCTGCTCTGATTCATCTTAAAAGGTCGCACTTACTACACATAATCGCGAACTATAATTATCCTTTCGTTCTCTAAATAGAGACCAATCGCGGTTTCTTCACCCAGTAGCGAAGGACGTTACGCAAAAATGCATCCTCTGCCCTACCCGAAGCGGCGAACTGAGCTTCACCATGCACCCGAGCGCATTTTGCAACGGCCTGACCGGGGCGTCCCACATAGAGGTTGCGCTGAATATTATGTGAATGCGGCGTAAGGCTGCAATAGAATTTTTAAAAATCCGCTTTCCACTGCTGCGAGGGTAATTTTTATCCGCCCATTGGGCAATACGGCGATTATCTCGAAACCCCGATAATTTGTATGAGCGAACCGGGGGCCAGCCGCGGTTTCACTCGCTGCATTACAATCCCCAGAGGCTGGAGAAAGTCGAGTGGCCGATGAGTTTCTCGTTGTAGGTTAGAGGATGAGGTGAGCGTCGTCGGCGGCCCATGCGAAGCGTTTGAAGCAGCACCGTTGACGAGCGGCCGCTTGCTTTAATTGCTCTTTGCCCGCGAATGGAGGTAAAAGCGCGCCTAGATGCAAATTTAATCGCTTTTCAGCAACAATGTTCCTTGGCGCGGTGGGAAAATGTCGCAATACGCTTTGCGATTCATAATTCAATTTAGCCACAATAAGCTTCCGGCTTAACCAGGAAGAGCGTGTTATTGCATTGGGAAGCTTCCCTATTGAGGTCTTTGTGTCATGCCTTACGACTGTTTAATTTTTTAGCTTAATTGATTAATTCTTCAACGACTGCCTAAATCGGTAGGATATAAAGTGAACAGGTAAAATTTACAGCAAGGCAGGGCTTAATTATTTTTTATGGTTTGCTGCAGTTGCTTTATGTGGAGACTTAAAAAGTTTCGATCTTTTATATACAAACAGGTAGCGGTAAAAAAACCAATGGGCAACCTTAATTGAGGAGCTAATAAAAAAAAAAAAACATTTAGTTCTCATCAAGGCAAAAGTTGTTAGGTTTTATGTTTTTATTGCGTTTTTAACAACTGTATTGCATTTTGAAGGCGAATGAACCGTTATGTTAGTTTCAACAAGTGACGCAATTACCCATTTCTGTTTGGTAATTATGAAAACTAATATTAAAAAAACATTATAAAAGATGCAAATGAAAACATAACTAAATAAAGATTAGGAAACCAAGTTGCAAATGGCAAAAAGCGGATACAAATCTGCATCCAGACTGCAGGATGTAATTGCAACATTTGTTGAAAAGGTTAATATATGTAAGCCTTTAAATTATATATTTTTTGTCAAATTTGTCAAGATACGTCTTTTTTAAACTTCCTCTACAACTTTTTTTTCAAAATAATTATTAAAGCTACTTTAATATCTATCTAGATAATATTCAGGAGAATGTTTAATTTTATAAAGAAAAATATTACAAGGAAAAGTACTCGTAGGGAAAAAATATTATTAAGAAAGTACAAATATTATATCTAAATTTTTAAAATTCAAAATTTATAAGTCATCATCATCTACCTATAACTATTCGTTGTCGAATGTAGGCCTCTCCAAGTATTCACCGTTGCTGTCTGTTTCGAGTTTTCTGCAAGCAATTATAGTCAACTGTTCTTTTTATGTCGTTTGTCCACCTAAGTCGGGGTCTTCCTATGTTTCTTTTTCCCATGTTAGGTCTTCAGTGCAATATTTTCTTCTGTTCTTGTAAAGTGTCCAGCCCATATTAGTTTGAGCGCTTCTTTAAATTTTGCCTTTTGTCTTATCCGTGTAGTTATTTTGTCCTTGAGGGTTATTGCCAGAATTTTACGCTCCATTGATCTTTATGCTATTCTCCATTATTGTGTGTCATTTGCCCTTAGTGTCCCAGGTTTCTGCTGTATAGGTTAGTACCAGTGAATATAACTATTTTTAGTTTCTACTCAATTTTGTTTTGTAGAATGTCTCTTTATCTTTCAAATATGGCCTGGCTCAGTTTTATTCTCTCATCTATTTTACGTGTTTGACTGTCTAACTCAAGTGTAATAAGTGCTTTAAAATAAATATAATTTTTATAGTTACGTTCTTCAGCTATATATCAATTCCCTGTTTTAGCCAGTCATTTATCTTGGTCTTCTCTTGGTTTATGCTTAAACTATTTTTTTTGCTTTTTTATTTATCTGTTAATACTTCTTGTATATTCTATAGGTGTTTGATACTAGTAGGAGGATATCTGCAAGTCGTAAATGGTTGAATTACTATTAATATTAATTAACAGTTTCTAAACACGTTTTGTATAAATAGTGTAAATAATTGAAAACAAATTGTCTTGCCTTGTCTTACGCCACGTTCCATTTTTACCACTTTTACAATGTTTTGTGAAATTAGATAGAATGGAAGAAAGAGATCAGCGCATATAAAATAAAATGGATACATTCCAGAAGGAACTAAACTTAGTTGAAAAAGAAAGTGAACAATTCAGAAATGAAAACCAACTTTTGAAATTGAAAAAAACGAAATATAATTATACATGGTATCGACGATCAAAAGGAGGTGAGCAACTTATAATTAAAAGGGAAAAAAAGAATGGTCTGAAGAGATATGAATCTAGCAATACTAATAGCGGAAGAGGTATTAGAAACCAGAATAGTGGGTAAATATTAAAACGGAAAACTAGACTAATACTAGTGAAACTCGGTAAATGGTGAAGGAAAATAAAAATTCTGAAAGGATCTAAAAATCTAAAAGGAAGACAAATATACATAGAGGAAGAGTACCCAAAGGAGACGCGAGAAAAAATTGATAAAACACAGAAATAAAAATAACACGGGAATCCACCCAATCCTAAGATACAACAAACTAATAATAAACGGAATACTATCTGGAACAATTAAACGTAATAGGAAAAGAACAGGAATTAAAAAACATCAAAAGCAAAAGCGAGAGGAAGAAAAATAAGCGAGAAGTTCCTTCTTGATAAAATGCAGTACCAGTTATATAAAATAACTAGAACAAACTGAGATAACGGCGCAAATCCGAAAAAACTCCAACAGAAATTAACCTATACACAAGCAAATATAAAGGCACAAGTACCGAAACAAGACATGAATATAAAAAGTAGAAAGGGAAAAGAAATTAAAAACGAAACTATAGGTATAGTAATCTGAACTATAGGTACATTAATAGGGAAAGAGATAACTAACAGAGTAAACAGACAGAAATAACATACAAATCTTAGGAATAAGCAAAATTGAGAAAGGGACAAAGGAAGTACGTATTTAACAAATAAGCATATATTACTCATTGTCAAGAGTGGACCAAAAACGAAAAGCGAAGGAGGAAATAGGAATAATAGCCACAGAGGAAATAAACAAATTTAAACTTGAGGATAATAGCAATTACTATAAAACTAGAAGAAACAATTAATATTATCCAAATCTACGCTCCAATAGAAGAAACAGCAGAGGAAGAAATGACAAATTTTTATGCTTGCCTACAACAAATATAAGACGAAATGAAAAAAGAAAACCAGAATACAATAATAATAGAATAGTGGAATAGTAAAGTTAAAAAAGATCAAAATAAAAGAATGAAATATATGGAAACCTATAGAGAAAGAACCCAAAATAGAAATGGAATAAAAATGATAAACTTCTGTATAAGGAACAACCTATTAATAGGAAATATTCTGTGGAATCAATCTTTAGAGGATAAATATACATTTATTGCAGAGGAACGTGAGGTCAAAAGCATATATTACATAACATACACATAAGATTTAACAGAGAAAATATAAATAATCTAAACAAAGAAAGAAGCTAAAATTCCAACACAACACAGACTAGTAACAACAAAATACCAAGCCAGATTAAACAATAACCAAAAAACTAGAAAATATGGCAGTTTGGCAATACATAAGCTCAAAAATATAGAAAATAAAGAAAAATACCAGAAATATACAGACAAAAAATTCCAAAGAATGATAAATCTATAAACAATATGAACTCTAGAAAAAGAAAGTTTTTAAGAAACAGTACTGAAGACAACAGAAAACATGTGAGATAATTAAATGAAAATTTGGTGGAACATAGATATACAAAGGCTGGTAAAAAAATAGCATAGAAACAATATATTCAAACACAAAAATAAGGAACAAAGAGAAATATAGTGAAAAAAGCCATTAAGAAAGCAAAAAAAGAATACTAGAAAAAGTTTGGAGGAGAGATAACAGAGATACAGAAAGTAGACACCAGAAAGTTCTAGCTGAGAATAAAAAGATTAAGAGGTGGTAAAAAAAGGATGAAAGCAATAAAAAATAATCAAGGACAAATACAAATATATACAAATAAAATACTAGAGACACGTAAAGAATTCTACACGAATACTTATCACACGACAGCAGCATTGAAGAGAGCAAATAGATTACGAATAAACAATTAACAGGGAAGAAGTTAAGGGTGTAATTCTAAAAATAAAAATCGGTAAAGCTTGTGGAGAAAGCGGCAAATCTGCAGAGATGATTAAATCGATGGGCCAAAAAGGAATATCCTGGTTATGGAATATTTGTAGACAAGCATGGAAAGAACAAAAAATCCCGAAAGACTGAGAAAATAACTTATTAATACCAATTTACAAGAAATAAATCCAGACACGTTGTAAAAACTACAGCTCAATATATCTAGCCCAAACCAGCTACAAAATGAACACAAAAGACCTAGAAGAAAAAAACTAAGGGGCCAGATCGAAGTAAAATTAGGAGAACAGGCAGCTTTCAGGCCAACACACAAACAAATGATAACATATACATTATTAAAAAGCTAATAGAAAGAAAAATTGAAGAAGGAGAAGAACTGTACTTAACATTTATAAATTTGAAAGCTGCCTTTGGTATAGTATTTAGACGGGAAATATGGAAGACCTTGAAAGAATTGGAAGTAAATAACAACCTAATAAACGCAGTAAGAACAACATATAAAACAGTAATAGCAAAAGTACAAAGATCGGACAAGTTTGAAATGAATAAAGGAATTAAGCTAGGTGACAGCCTAAGCCTCCTACTATTTATTATTATAATGGATAAGATAACTAAATAAATTAAATAAAAATAGAAACAATTAGATACAGTAATTGGTTACAATAATTTAGAAGAAATTAAGAACAAAATGCAAAAGTTAATAAACGCGTAGACTCAAGAAATAGAAAATATGAAAATGGAAGTGAATAATAATAAAACAAAAAATATGACTATAAATAAAAAACAAAAATAAGATCAATACAACAAGGAAATAAAATGTAAAAAGAAGACATTGGAAAGAATATCGACATAATTTTTAAAAAACGGAAGACGGAAAATGGATACAGAAACAGCAAATAGGATGAAAAAAATTAACAAGAATCTATTATACCATAAACAAAACAACATTAGGATGTAAGGACATCGACATAGAGGTAAAAAAATACATAATATGACAACAATACCTGTCATGACATACGCTTGCGAAAACTAGACAAATTGAAAATTAATGCAATAGAAATGAAACACATCAGGAAAATAGCAAGGAAAACTAAGTGAGACATGAAGGCATCAGAGAAATAATCAAACAAGAACCAATAATGAAAAAATAAGAAAAGAAGCAACTAAACTGAAAGAAGAATACCTCAATTCTACTTTCTTCCAAACATTGATTGAACAACATTTTTAGTTATTGTAATAGTTGCTGTCTTCCTTCATCATTTCTGTTTGTACTTAATCTTCTCCTGGTGCTTTGTTTTAGTGCTTTCTCTATTTCTTATATTAAAATTTTAGGAATATCTTTTGAATTTACAGTTGTCACTTTCCATTCCACATTTTAAAGTTTTCATGCGTTATTGCCCTTTATTCTTTGTAGGATCCTATTTTACTTTGTAGTCCGATTTTGAATTGTATCTCCTAGTATTCTTGACACTGTTTTGTTTTTTTTTTTCAATTCTTCTTCGATTTTTATCTTATGCCACTTTTTTCATTTCTCTGTTTATTGTTTTATTAAGTTTTTAAAAGCTTTTAGATTTTCTTCTTTGTTTTTAGTAAGTTTTCCTCTTTCTTCTATTAATCCCTTTGTATTATTGCAAATTTTAATATTTCTGTTTGCCCTGCTTCTGTTGCCTTAGACGTCTTTTATTGCTATTATTATTTTCTTGTTTCGTTCTTCTGTATTATTATTGTTTTTCATTATTACATCTATCGTTTTTCACTTAATTCTACTCTATTATTTTTTTGTTTGCTGCTATATGGTTTTCTTAATTCTTAGTTAATTTTTGTATATTTTTATGGTTTCAGTTTTGATATTGATAAGTATTTTACTTCTCACTAACCTGTGGTCGGTTCTTGTGTTTATTTGATTTAGTATTAACACATATTTAACTATATGTTTGTGTGGTTTTAAAATAATGTGGTACTGGCTCTTTGTTCTTCCATCGTCTACTTGTTTTATGTTTCTTTTCAAAAAAACATTTCATTGTTATGGAAAATTTATCACTATATCATTTGCTTTCCTATGTTCGCCAATACCTTCTTTTTCTTGTTTTTGGTCTACCCTCGCATTGAAACCTTCTATAAATAGTAGATAGTTATTCGTACAATTGCTTAGGTTCTTTATCGTCATATTTTTTGGTAGGTGGTGTTTTAAGTGTACATTTTGTTAATATCTATATTATTATATATATTATGCGGTGTGTGACAGTTATAAAGTGAGTTATATTTACGCTTATTCCCTTATTTATTAAGAAATCTACTCCTGTTTGGATTTTATCTTCTTATCTTTTATAAAACAGTTTTGAGTACTGAATTAAATCTTAAACATTGTTCGTCCCTTTCTCCACTTATTCCAATAATGTGCCATTTAATATCGTCCAACCCTTCCTTTAATTATGTTAACCTGTCACATCTTATCAGTGTTGATATTTATGTGGCTATAAATAGCTTTTTCTTCTTACTTCGACAGCCTGATCGAATCCAGGATTCTCAGCCCTCTATCTTATTATTTCGCCTGCTGCTTGGGTGGAAGCTGGAAGATTACTGGAGACCGCGTATCGTTTTGTTAACCTTACTGGTATTTGGTCAAGTACACCGCATTGTCTAGAGATCTTTATATATATATATATTTCATACCCTCCGTCAGGATTAAATTCAGCTACTCCATCGCAATACCGCCGTTGTTGTGTAGTCGCTCACTGCGAATCAGACAATATAGGTTTGCTAATTTCAGTCCGCCTCGGGTATTTTATTTCCCCGGTACCCAGCATATCTGGTGGGCATTCCTCTATCCGCCACCTGGGGAGGCGCCCGATGGAGGACTGACAACCCCATATGGGATAAATGAGAATAGATACATAAAAATAAAAAGAGAAAGCATAAATTTCGTGCTACTAGTAAATAGTTATTTGTCAACAAAAATGATTTGTTTTACAAGAATCTTAACTACATCATAAGAGGTTACAAACACAGATTTTAATCAAAAAATAATTTGTTTCCTATACAAAATCACAAAACTTAAGTTGGTTGGAACACACTTATCTACACATTTTATTAGTTTATTACATTTATTGTTAAGTATTTTTCGTATAGTTTGAATTTTCTAATATTACAAGCATTTTCTGGGTGTTAAGAAACTTTTTTACGAGCTAGTAAATCAGTGTTTGTTCTTGTTGCATATTACAATTGCGTGATACATAATGGCACTAGAAATACTTAAAATGCTTTTCAAACACAGGGTTTCACAGTTGTATAACTAAGGTAGTTGCAAAATGCAACAAATTTCTTTATCAAAACGTTTTAAAATACCTTTGTGTTTTAATTAAAATATGTTACGTATTTGGAAATAAAAGATTCAAATAATAGACAATAGAAAGTGAAGCTGTTTCAAATATAACTAAAGTAGGCATTAAAAAACACAATTTTTTGTAAAATATGAGGAAAACATTTAAAATCATTATATTATTTATTTTTATCATTGTTACTACATTTCACCACAATGATCAAATGCTATTAACTAATTTTACAAGTGTAAGTCTTGTGATAAGTTCTATGACACGATTTATCTTTCTATGTACTTTGAGTATTTTTTGCCTCCTGTTTGCAAAAGTTACAACTTGGTAATGTTAGTATATTGATTTATAATATTCTATTAACAGTTTTGTTTTTATAACATCAGATCTATTGATCATAATTTGTAGTAGAGCTCTGGCGTCGTTTGTTATTTTTCTTTATAGAGTTATTTTTTAGTCTGCTAAATTCGACATTAATAAAAAATTATAGAACCTCACAGAATAATTTAGTAGGAGATTTATGCCCGAACAAACCATACTCCTATTTGACTAAATTTGTCGGATTTTCGATGTAAATGAACCACTGTATAACATAATAATAAAAGTTTTAAGCTTTTAGGGAATTTTGAAAATCGCATTTGACAATTATATACCTTAAAAGTACAGTATAGCATTTAATGAACAAAACTTACATATTCTTTCTTTCAAAATAAACTGCTGTTCTTAATCCCGCGTACTTTACAGTTACCGTTGTGAAATTATTTAGAGCAGTTTATAGATTTATTATTAACCAAGATGTACTAACTTATTAAAAAACGTTTTAGTGTAAAGTACAAGTATGTGATCAGTTTTTAATCCTTAAAGTAAGTTAAATGCCTAATTAACTTGTTATCTAGTACTAAGAATATTCTAGTGTTGTATACAGTATCTGAAATTTGGTTATAGTCGATATATCGACTTACATCTGATAGAAATTATTCTATAATATGGTCAGCACCAAATAACCCTGACTAATAAAGAATAATTTTGTTTCTCGAGAAAATGTTACTAGAATCTTCAGTTTGCATAGAAGAGCTCATTTTTAAGTTAATTAGTTATTAAATACAAACCAGACTCTCGGATAGGGTACAAGAAAGAAGAAGAAGAAGTTAAAAATTCAAAAAGGCAGATTGGTTAAGTAAAGCAGTTTACAAAAGTTTGCTGTGTTGTTGAATAATATACATTTATAGAATTAAAATACGTCAATGCTAACAATAACAGGCTTGTGTTTAACAAGTTACCAATTCAAATCGCTAAAAATGATACACTTCGTGTATTTACGGTATTGAACAGGTTTATAAAATAACATACAAAAATTTAAAAAACATAACAGTTTATGACTAAGCAAATGAGTAAATAAAAGAATGCAGACTTATAGCAATAGCAAGATGGGAAGATTTACTCATGCCGTTCTTAAAATACTGGGAGTAACTATATGTACTGATAATGATTTATATATTTGCTAAATTAGTATTTTCTGTTACTAGAAGCAATACTTCTGTATGTGTATACAGTATATAGATATTGTTAGCTTTATCTAACATACGTTTTTTATTTAATTTCTTTGTTATTTCTATAAAATATATTTTTAATCTCCAGCAAAGATTCACTTTTCATAATCACCAATATTTGTTGTCTTTGCATGCTTAGAATCTTGTTCAAAGATACAGATTTGAAAATAATTTTCAGATATGTTCATTTGAAGATTATTCTATATTTTACCGATCTGAACTGAAACCAATTTTGTATTACTTTGTTTTCGATTAAAAAATTGTCCCCAATTAGCAGGCTACTAGTTTATACTGCAACAATATGAACGCAAAAATATTTACGTTGCTGCAAAAGAATAATAGAAAACTTTGAACGTAACTACTCTTTTAAGGGATAATTTAGTAGACATTAATAGTTACAATATTGTCAAATCAGTCTTATAAAACATTACAAAGTGTGAATATGGCTTAACTTATATAAAAAGGAAACTGATATAATAACATACATATACTCATAATATGCTCTAAGTTACCACGAATATTTAAAAACAGTTGTTGAGAGTTATGAAGATAAGATACATAGATAAATGGAATGATAGAAATGGACGTAAGGAATAAACAAAGACTACGAATACAAATAATATCAATAACAATGTTACACTAACGTTATTTGCTAAAAAATTAAAGATCTTACATCCAGATGACATATTGAACTTCTATTGTATACTAATTTATATATCTTGCAAATATAATAAAAATAAAAATTAAGAAAAAGCTTTTTTGACGTAAACGTTCAAAAGCTTTATTACTGAGAAAATTGAAAACAATTGTAAATTCTGCAGCAGCAACATCATATCTGTGACTTTTCATATCAACCAACACTTGCCGAAAAATCCAAAATTTTATATATATTTTAACTCTGTACAAAAATTTTATATACATTTTTTTAATAATGTTTTCCGTTTGCTTCTTAGTTTAAAATTTCGTTATCATCTCATTCTTAATTTATAAATTATCAACGTTTATTACATAACGGAGCTTTATTTTTTGCCTTAAAAATGATCATTGTAGATATAACCGCAATTGTCCGCAACTGCCTTCAACATCTCTTAGCCGTTCCTTGTGCACACTTAAATACGTACACACTTAATTCTAGAATTCTCGCTGCTCCACGTTAGCGCGCCGAGCAAATTACTGGAACTTTCTTTTGCTCCCCAAATCTTCTAGCTATCCTTTTGCTACACTTTTCTCCAGCTGTCTCATCAGAACTCAGTTATCTGGGATCAATCGTTGTACTGCTATCTCCTTAAAGCCGTTTTGTCCTAGAAGTACAATAACCTCTACCACTTGTGGGATGAACTCGAAAGAAATCGCCGTTCTACCCGGGAATTATATATGTTCTGCAACGAGGGTATCTTTGTCACTGTTGTCGGTCTCTGTGGATTGGCCAAAAATAACAACAGTTCTGATTTTCCTTAGGCTTTCTGCATTAGTTTGCCACATAGGTGAAGTTCTTTTTATTTCCTAGCCCACACCGCTCTCAAGATTTTGCAACATTTTCTTTATTCAAGTTTTCTTTTTATGTAGTCATAAAAAACTGATATCATTTGAAAATATCCCATACACCGCAGGGAAATGATACATTGTGGAAATGTTGCACTGTTTCTGCCTTTTCTGAATGTAAAATGTTCCCAGTACGATTTTATAAAGACGTACATTAACGTACATTAATAATAAGATAAGCAGTTGTTTATTATTTTTGTTCTAAGTTACATAGATTTCGTCGAAGCTACTACATAACTTTAATATTTAATTATTTTTAATTATAAGTTGAATTAAAAATCAAGGTAGATTTCTATTAAGGCAACAACCGTAGAACCCCGGATATAAACTCGTATTGAAAACCTTTTATAAATGTTACCCAGACTACATAAAAAACAAAACTGTTATTATATCTATACAAAATAGTATGATAGATTATAATAATAAAGATCTGATGCTGGAATAATCATATCTGGCAGAAAATTAAAATAAAGAGCATTATATTCAATCCTGGAAAAGTAGATATCATGTATCATGTTAATTAGATGCAAAATATAACGCAAATAAGTTTCTAATATGCGTTATAATAAAAAATTAATATTTTAAGAACAGCAAGAACAAAATCTCAGCTAATTTCGTGAACTAGAAAAGCGACGTACAATAACAAAATTTGTACTTGTAGGTTATTCAGTGCAGTGATAATCCTTATCCAGACAAAAACTGAATTTATCACTAAGGACAATGCAATGCTATTCTTTAGACATTCATGCCACTTTCTGACGACAAAACTACAAACAAAGTTGTCCATCTTAAAATATTAATTGAAGGTGACCTAAATAACATCAGTAATTTGGTAACATATATCAACAGTACGGATAAAAATAGGAGTTACTAATAATGCTGCTGAATAGTAGAAAGGTAGAATTGGTTGAGTTTGCGTCTGTTGGATGATGACGTGATCCTCTCTTTTGGTGGTCATTCTAGGTTTTCCTCTTCTCCAAATACCGTCGTACAGTTCAAATACACCGACCAAGACAGCAGTCAACTTAACCAAACGTTCACCTTATCTCTCGTGGTTCAATAATTCACCCTCTCTCAAACTTAAGTTGTTCATACCTATGTCAAATGCGTCTCCATAACATACGACAAAGCTTATTAGCATTCATCCCACATAATATATCCTCTATAACTGTGTACTATATCAAAGTTGTTCTATTAGTGCTACATGGTGAATTGCAACAAAATTAATATCAATTTCAATATTATCCTAATAGTGCTGTGTACTAACTTTCGTTTCTATGGGACAATTTGTTCTAGGTACAACGATTGTTATGATATTGAGTTGATAGAAAGAGTAATACAAACTAATAGTAACAAAAATTTAAAAATACCTTCCTTATAAATTAAAATAACTGTAATATTTAAACAAGGTGTTATCCATTGTTAATTTCTATTAATTTTTTTCATTTATCTAGCAATTTACAAATTTTGTTTCGAAAAACAAATTGTTTTTTAAAGCGACCCACTAAGAGATTGAATTTTAAACATCAGCGTTTTTCCCAGCCATTGAAGCCCACTGCAGGACGTAGACCTTTCCTTAAATTTTGCAGTTTTTGCAATTTAATTGGGATTTGGCTATTAAACGCCAAGCTTGCTGGAAGGGTTGGCAGGTCAAGTCCTTTACCTCGCGGCTGTCGTGCTCTCTTAACATCAGCATATGAGTTAAAATACTGCTCTGCAAACGTGTATTCCATCGATCTAAGTAAGTGGTAGTCAAAAAAGTTAATCTCTAGTAACGACGACGGGTGGGATAAGACATCCTACCTAATAGCTTTCAATGTATTTTTGACCTATTTTCCAACATTCGCCCAAACATCATCCTGTTGTGCCTTTTGGCGCATTTTGAACGTTTAGCCTACAATACGTAATTTTAATGCTCAAATTGATTAAATGTTGTTGGTAATTATCGTTAACGATTTTTAATTCGGTTGTAACAGCTCAAAGTACAGAAAAAAATTCTGGTCTCACCAAATACAGAACATTCCCTTCTTTCCATAAATATTTTTTTTTCGTCGGTGTTTCTGATAGGTAGGTTTGAGACTTTTTAGCCCCAATATTATACAATGCAAAAACCCCTTTTCTCTTTGTCTAAGATTTTTCTCATGTTTTTTACTTTTCGTTGTTTTTCTTCTTAAATTTGTACGACACTCATTTTTTTTTCATCGTGATTTCAAACCTTTGATAATCTCAGAGTGAGTAACATTTAATACTTCTGCAAGTTGTTTTTACGTCTGACATACATTTTCATCCAATGAATCCACCAAATTTTCGTCTTCAAATTTTCTTAAGAACTGTCCACGTCAAAATCGCTACAATTAAAAGGTTGCAATCACTTTTTTCTTGTTGTTCCTGACCGACTACATTTACTGTAAGCGTTGATAAGCATTTAATGATATTAAGCAGCAGTTTTCTTTATATTGAAGTGATAATAAACGAATCCTTTCTGTAAATGATGTTTATTTAGCTAAAATTCCGATATTTTTTAATTATGTTATTGTTATAAACATACTGTATGTACTAAACATTAATACGAGATGTCAAAATTAATAAATAATGGCGAGCACACCGATTACAATTTACGTCTTTTCAAGCTACAACTATTTGTCAAGAGAGGGTGGAAACTTTTAACCACTAGTAGAAGCTTACTCATAAATTTTACCACAGAGACAAATATTCACGTTTCAGTTCTATTTTACATGCTAACAATAAGATTAGCAATGCCATAAAATTCTAAAGTAAATATCAGCGATAGCTTCCATGACTTTTTAAAGTTGTTTATATATATATATATATATATATATATATATATATATATATATATATATAAGACTCCTATGTATAAACTCCATGAAAATGTCATAGGAGGTTTAATTACATGATTTTAGGGTCCAAAAGCGATTGATTGGTGCTTGTAGCTAGAATACAAATATTTGGAATGATAGAGCCTTTCAATTAAACGTTAATTAATATTAATCTTAGCTATGTATGTCTACTGTGACAACAATACTAAGCAACTATAAAATTTACAAAAAAAAAAGTTGTGCTTCTTTCTAATGTTCGTTTAACTTGATATTTACTGGAAGAATTTTGTGCTTTTATGGGCATATAAAAGGTGTCCAAAATTCACGCAAGAAATAATTTTGATCGAAATTAAAAATTATAACTTTTTATTGATTCATAAAGTATACTGTATAGGGTTACGTATGGAATAGAATACCGTAAGCGGCCTCCACGGCTTTGCTGGCACATGCGCACTCTTTTGTTAAAATTTTCCATAACCGTTTTGCATAAATGCGGCTGAATATCGTTGATACAGCGCTTAATTTCCTACTTCAAGGCGTGGGTGGTCGTGGACTTGTTGACATAAACCTTAGACTTCAAAAAACCCAAATAAAGAAGTCCAACGGCGTTAAATTTCATAATCTGGGCGGCCAACTCTGATCATCAACATGGGAAATTACACGACCAAGAAATGACTGATGCAGTAATTGAATTGTTTCGTGGGCTATATGGCATGTGGCACCGTCTTGTTGAAACCACATGTCGTCTATATTCATATCCTGCAATTTAGGCACAAAAACTGGATTAACATGTCGTGATAGCAAGCACCATTAACTGTTATTACCTAATCAGCCGCATTTTCGAAGAATGTTCCGATGATGCCTCCAGTTTAAAATCCACACCAAACAGTGACATGTTGTCGATGCATTTGTTGCTCAACAATCACTCGTGGATTTTCTGAACCCAAATGCGACAATTTTGACGATTAACGAAGCCTTCTAGAAGAAAATGAGCCTCATCGCTGAAAATGATTTTGTCCAAAAAACCAGCGTCCACTTGTTGTTGTTTCATAATTCATTCAACAAAGTCTCTTCTCTGCGTGGTCAGTAGGCTTCAATTATTGAGTCAATTGAACATTGTAAGCATGAAGATGCAAATCTTTCGTGAGAATACGCTGTAGAGAGCTTCTCAAAATGTCCAATTCTTGACCACGACGCCGAATTGATGTTCCTGGACTCTCAGCAACACTCTCACAAACTGCTCTGATGTTTTTGTTGAGCGACTTCTTGAAGGGCGCCCAGAGTGTCTATTGTCAATTATTGGTCCAGTCTCCCTGAATTTTTTAATTAAACTTTGTACAGTTGATGAATTTAAATATCATTCCGGCCATATTTTGTACGAAAATTGCGAACTGTGGCTGCCAAACTTTCATTATTTTTAAAATATTGGTCAACAATAAAAACACGTCGTTTTTTCGTGTAGCGCCCCATTTTTAATAATCTTCAACTATCAGCTGTAACGCTGTTTTTTTTTTTTCGTTGGCAACACTATACCGCACCAATGGCGCGAAATTCAAATCCTGCGTGAATTTTGGGACACCAAATATAAATAAATAAATAAACACAACGAATAAGATAATTCAAATTAAGCGTTAGGACGTTTTTTCCGAATAAAACACAAAATATTGGAACAATCCAAATTTTATTGCTATCAGTGTAAACTTATCAGTCACGTAAAAAATACGATGTCAACCAAATTTTTTTAGCAAAGTTTTCCATAATGCTTTTCCATAAATTTGACTATTCCAGCAATTACACGTCTCATGTCTTCTTTCAGCCCTAGAATAGTAGCAAGTTTGTTGACATAAACCCCTTCGTTCAAATATCCCCAGGTGCAAAACACTAATGGCGTTCGATCGCAAAAGCGCCATAACCAATCGATGTCTACGAGATAACACGATCAGCAAATTTGTTTAAAGTAAAGTGAGTGTTTCACGTGCTGTGTGATATGCGACTCTATCTTGTTGAAACCATATATCATTAAAATTAAAATTGTTGTTTTTATTGAAAAAAAGTGTAACATCCACTGAAAATGTATACTAAAGGGAGTACGAATAAGTCTCCGCCGCTTGACAAAAGATTACTCCACTAGTAAGTTATGGTTGAAATTGTCAGATGTAAAACGTCATATCGCAAGGTTGGACGTTAAACAACACCACAACCTTAAAATATTAGCGATTTTGTATCAGCATCACATAATTTTTTTTGTGCAAAAATGTCGAGTTTTGAGCCGAATAAGCGTCATTTGCGGGAAATTTTGATTTACTTCTTTAATTTGAACAAATGTGTAGCTGAGTCGCATCAATTGCTTGTAGAAGCATATGGTGAGGCTGCTTTAAGTGAGAGAAGTTGTCCTGAGTGGTTTTGTAAGTTTAAGAACGGTGAGTTTGACGTCGAAGACAAAGAACGTAGCGGAAGGCCGAAAGTGTACGAAGACGCGGAATTGGAAGCATTATTAGAGGAAGATTTCTGCCAAATGCAAGAAGAACTTGCACTTACATTAGAAGTGATTCAACAAACAATTTCACATCGTTTAAAATCGTTAGGAATGATTCAAAACAAGGAAATTGGGTTCCATATGAAATGAAGTTGAGAAACGTTGAACGCCGATTTTGCATATGTGAAATGCTGCTTGCCAAGCATAAACAATAAGGTTTTGTGCATCACTGGTGATGAAAAATGGATCCACTACGATAACCCAAAGAGAGAAATCATGGAGACCACATGGCTATGCTTCAACATCGACAGATAAGCCGAATATTCATGGGTCTAAGCTCCTGCTCTGTATTTGGTGGGGTCAGCTTGGTGTCGTGTATTGAGTTTCTCAAACCTAACGAAACCATTACTGGGGCTCTCTACCGATCACAACTGATAAAACTGAGCTGAGCACTCAAGGAAAAGCGCGCCCAATATTACTCTAGCATGATAATGCTCATCCATATGTTGCGGAACCGGTCAAAACCTATTTGGAAACACTCAATTGGGGAGTCCTACGCCACCCACCGTATTCACCAGACATTTTCCCTTCCGATTATCACTTGTTCCCATCGATGGCACATGACCTGTCTGAGCAGTACTTCACATCATATGAAGACACCAAAAATTGGGCCCATTCGTGGATAGACTCAAAAGATAAAGCGTTCTTCCGACGCGATATCCGTATTCTGACAGAAAGATGGGAAAAAGTAGTGGCTATCGATGGACAATGTTGCCAATTTTGACTCAAAAAGTATGGGACAATAATTACTCCAGTCCATGATGTACACGAACGAGAGCATTTTTTAGATTCCATTGGTTTTTTCCGCATGTGGATTTTCACTACCCAGAAGCGATAATTTTGACATTTCATAAAGAATTTAAAGAAAAATGAGCGTAATCGTTCAATAGGCCGTTTTCATAATAAACTTGAATGGTACTAATGGGTTGCTGAACAGTATACGGTGCTGTACCGAATTTACCAAATGTAAACTTTCAACGTTCACATAATTCAAACGGTGCTGAATTTTAAATACTTAGTTTGATTTGCATCACTATAAAAATAAGATAAGAAAAATTTCCCAAAAGAACCATTCAAATGCTTAGTTCAGATAAATCAAAAATTAAAGTCTAATTGTAATAATACAGAAAAGAACTATAATATAGGGACTCAGATTTGAATTATTTAGTTTTAATGGCTATATTTAACATTTCTTCGTATTTATTTAGATTAGTTATATTACTAGTGTATTATAAATATCAATTACACATTTTAATACTTTTACATAATTTTTACAGCAATAAATAAAGCTCTAATAAGTTTGTACATTTTATTTCTACCCATATTAATTGTACGCAAGTATATCAAAAGGATACTTACATAATATAATACGATTTTCACCTATAAGACAGGAAAACCACAAGATAAGTCAAAACTGTTGTTCTAATCGGGTCAAGGACTAGAAGACAACGATCACAAAACGATAAACGACCAAAAAATAATCGTGCTAAGTATTGCACCAAGGATATTACATATAAGAGCAAAAGTGATAAATTTTAAGTAGTGTGAAATGTTATGGAACGGAAGGAAGCGGTCCGGAAAAAGGAAGTTCCGGTTAATTACAACTGCAACGAGATCTGGGCCCATCAATAACGACAACTAGATGAAAGTAGCTGACATAACCTCAGCTGCGGACACTTTGCGCAAGGTTCTGGGAGAAAATTAATATCATTTTCTACGTTTAACAATTAAATTATTTTATGGTACACTTTTGGGTCTCCACATCTTTCTGAAGAAAGACCGCGTTGCGTCACAATGAGATTGTAAGCCTGCAGAAGCTTCCCATAACCGTGGGAATTGCTCCCACGGCGTTTCAGGCGGTGGAAAGAGTGCAGGATGATATCCTGTTATTTAGAGCAAAGTACCTCCACGGCCACCTAGAGAGTTAATTTCTAGAACCGACGGCTGCAATTACGCGGCGTACTAATTAAATGTATTCTGCCAGTGAAGCGGTGTATAGGAAAATGCGTGCATAGCAAAAAAGCGACCCTGCCAGGATTCGAACCTGGAATCTTCTGATCCGTAGTCAGACGCGTTATCCGTTGCGCCACAGGGCCTTGTGAGATGTATCCTTATACAATAGTATAAAAGCAATATACATTTATATTAATAAAAGTTTAATATTACTAATGATACAATAAAGTGAATTAATAATTAAATTAAATCATTTGAAAATAGCCATACAAAATATCTTTTAATTTACTTTAAACAACGTACTTTAATAATATTACGATTTTTCTAGTGTTATACCATAGGTTGTATAAAATTAATTAAACATTTTAATTTCAATGTTCAATTTATTAATTTTCAGAAATATTAGTTGCTATATTTTTAAAACAAAATTGAGCCTATTAGAGTTATAATGAATTCAAATCTCCTATCCATTTAGTAGAAAGAAATACATATCTCTCTTTCTTATTCTTTTAATTGTCTGCATTTTGTATTGCACCCCACAAATCTATAACAAATCAAATCCAGGCATGTAGTTACATATTTAAATAAATTATGAAAATTAAATACATAACTGAAATAAAAAATCTCCTGTGACAAAGTACCTAAGAGATAGGTATGTATCCTAACAGCTGATAAGAGTGAACTAATGCGCATGCGTAAATCAGGACATTCTGAATCATCGTACAAACGCTTCAGAAACAGGCGAGAATCTGGTAAATGTGATCTACGTTTTGAAAGATAAATTATCAGTGAATAACAATCGAGCTAAAGATTCTTAAAAATAAAATGTATGAATTTTTAACATTTGAATGAAATGTATTATA
This sequence comes from Sinelater perroti, assembly GCA_036346155.1. Lineage (NCBI taxonomy): Eukaryota > Metazoa > Arthropoda > Insecta > Coleoptera > Elateridae > Sinelater > Sinelater perroti. The sequence continues at coordinate 32,475,901 of JARFIY010000046.1, forward strand.
ATAAAATTTGTTCCGCAACTAGTATTATTAAAACAGCAAAAACATCATGTTAATAAATTGTTTCAGATTGTTATTAATAAACCGCACTTCCTCAAAAAGATCATTACGGGAAGAAAATAAAAATCTTATTTTAAAAGGGATTGAAGTTACGTACAAGTTTTACTAAACATATTTTTGTTTTATATTATATTTTTGTATTATATGGCTTTATGCTTTTGAGATGGACCACATATTTTGCCCCATTTAAAATGGGTTTTTTGCACTAACGCAAAGAAATATGATGAAATTATGTTTGAATATTAACCACCTTTTTGAGTTGCACAGGACATTTAAAAAAATGTTAATAAAGAACATACAGACCTGATAGAAACTAAATTATGCTTTCATTGACACTACAAAACAAATAGTATTCAAGTTGCTCAGTGACAGTACAGTCTCAGACGTTATATAAAATGTGCGAGAGATTTTAAATTTTATGAACAAGTGAATTGGAGAGCCATAGGCGTCCTGAATTTACCCTTTTGTATTAAAATATTTTTTGAAATGTCATTTTCGGAAATAGTCACTGGCCACATGAAGAATCCACTTCTTTACCAAGCTAAGTTCGTATACAAAAAAAATATATAGAATTTTTGCTGTGTAACCTGAAGAACAATTTCGGATTACAAAACCAAAACTGACAATGGCCATATACTACATAAAGGGTCCAGTTTGCACTCCAGACCAGTTTGAGTCTATTACCGGCTTGCAGATCGGTTTTGGATAATACAAGGTATCTCAAAAAGGTATTAACGTTTAAAATAACAATAAATACAGTGTTTATTAACTTAAAGGCAACTTTATGAATGGTACCCGGACAAATGAGTGCAAGATGCAGAATTTTCATCCAAAATTATCTGGAGCGATGAAACCAACTTTATGTTAAATGGAAATAGATACAATTGGCTCTTCAAAAAAAGCTCATAAAACATTGTTTGCACCTATTATGAATTAGTATAGTGTGAGACCACAGAATCGTTTTTTGACTAAAGTATCATTGATGGTGTTTACCTAAGCACAGTGTGCCGATACGATGCAGGGTACTGACGCATGCGCAGTGGCGGGGGACGGCGTCTTATCGCTCATTGGCGCAGCAATGTGCACGCCGTTCAAACGCCCTAAACCCAAAAACAGTAAACCCTACACCACAAATACTCCAATAGCCTCAATAACCTAAACGCTTAAACCCATACATCCTTGCAGGCCTACTTTTCTATTTAAGGGGACATTCTAATGTGACGGGTTAAAAAATTTGAATTTTTTATTGACATTTTTCGATAGTTTTTACCTATAGAATTGATATCCTACAGTCGGTTTAGGTAATTCCTGCCTTGTTGACCAGTTATAACGCCTCAAAAGAGAGGCTCAAACTGCGCGCACTCGAGTTTTGGGAACGGGGATACGGATGAAACATTCAAGCAACTATTCCGTGTTTATACCTGCGTCTATTCTTACACGTATACAGCAGAGACGTCCTTTTTCATGATTTTAAGTAAAGGTTTCGTGAAACGACCAGTATTATTTGAGATTTCGTCCTGGAAAGAGCGTTATTTTTCAGAACTTGGATGAGTAAAAAGATCATCTTCAAGACGTCCTAGTTATCCTGCTAAAAAGAGAAAAGTCCATGGAAATCAACATTCAGATGATACTAGAACTGATTTTGCTAGTACATCAGCAAATAAATTGAGAGGGATTCAAGATGACAGTTTCGCTGTGAGTGAAAGCGACCCTGCCACTTACTGTTTTCTCCAGTTCGCTTTTGTTTTCATCACTCCAAGCTATCGTGAAATGTCGAGAATGTGATTCAAACATTACTTTTTGGAAATATGGTCAACAATGACTTGGTTTTAAAATCAAATTAGTTTGCCAGTGCGCAGATAGATACGTACACTCGTGCCATATGATTTTTCACCTTGAAAAACTTTAAACGCGTTTTTCTTAAAACGACATTTTTGTACCTGGTGCAGGTGATTTCTCAAAAACCACCGACTTCAAATTTTAACACGATATTCAGTACTATCATGGCTATGCCCCGAATCTGCAACTTGTTGATATTTTGATTTTACTTAATTTCACCTGATTTATGATGCAAGAATGCGTGTTTTTGTTTACACTTTTGCAAGAAACGCCGCCATTTTGTTAATTTTCCATTCCTTTTATCTTCCCTCATTCATTGCAAGCTTGATTCCTTATTTTTTTGTATTTAATTTACCCCGTGAAAACTGTTGCATTTTTTACATTATTATAATTAATTTTTTAACCTATTTGCTGTGGAACGCTGTTCTATTTATGTTTTGATTTTCTGATTGTTAAAAAACAGAGTGCCTTTTCTAGAACAAGTAAGTAGTCATTGGAGGTAGGCGAGTTAGGCGGCTTTCTCTCTCCATTAAAAGACCAATTCAGTCACAATGGAGGAGTGAACGTTATAACATCGTTTATATGCTTACGATAACTTTTTCACCTATTTCTTCGAGAACTGAATATTGGTCGACACGTGGCCGTTCCCAATCGCAATAAGATTGAAAGTGCGCAGGAAAACGTACAAGGGGGGGGGGGGTAGTTAGCAGCCCAGGATGCTCTACTCGAAGACATGCAAACGAGTTATGGTTGAGTCGTGGATCACCAAAAGCCATTTTACAAAAATATTTAATACATCTGTAATAAATGCAGGTTGTTCAACAGCTCAATGAGACTTAATAAAATAAAGATGCAATAATCATTAAGAGCGACAAAGCTCATTTGAATTGAACAGTAGATAAGCAGATTTTTCGTTACGAGGTTGTCTCTTTTAGCACTATTAGCCCGTATTTTTTCGAGAAAAATGGCGTATTGGTGGCTTGGAATATTATATTCCCAAGCGGAACCACTTATTATAAGCAGGACTATAAGAACGACGAATAAACATAAAAAATGTTTATTTTCAGCAAGATGGTGCCACAATGCATACTATCTCAATACACCAACGCACCATTTCACGTTTCGGCGATGTGTCATAGATCTCAAGATCTCCTAACGTAATTACGTCATTTATTCTTATATACCACAATTGATCAACATTTGTTAGGCTTAGTAATGAACAATTTCAAACAAAGGTTTGAAAGCTGCATTCAAAAGGATAGTCGTCATCTAAATGATATTACTTTTATAACTGAAATAAGTAACTCAAATTTTAAAATGTCTGGTCAATTTACTTGGAAAAATAAATTAATTTTGAATTGAAAATCTAAAAAACTATTTTTCTTTCAAACTCCTGTCAGTCACCTTATGTAACCAAACGTTAATTAGCATATTCGTCCGAAAAATAACATTCCCTTGTCTGTGCATTTATGAAAATTGTTAAAAAAATTTAAGTAGATGTATGTATACATAATTTATCTAGAGGTTGAGAGAATATAGGTAGAATATAGTAAATTTATTTTTTAAATTTACTAAAAAGTCAATTTTTGGTAAATTTAAAATATTTTTTTATTTTTATGGTAGTTATTATTTTGTTTAATCCAAATTTTTATCTAATTTAAAGAGAAAAATATATACAGAATACTCTGTAAGATTTCTGTTAGTCTTTGAACTAATGTAATACAATATATACTTGGGAATTTTTACATTAACTTATATTGTTCTTGCAATTTGTTTGCCTACTCGCTATTTATTTGAAGCATCATTCATATATAAGTTTTATCAAGCCGTTCACACTTATACTATAGCTGTATTTTTAAGCAACTTAAATTACGCACAAGTTTTACCAAGAGATGTAAGGGATTGAAGTTATAAATGCTACTTAGAGATCGGCATTTTAATCCACTACATTACCCTTCCACCTTCTATCCCCCTTAACAGCAAGTTTTAAAGTTTCTTCTGACCTACAAATTGAAGACCTGTTCTTCAGTGATTGACTCCTACTAAAAACACTTAATTAGCATTTTTTAAATCTTCTTTTTTAATTATCTGTTGGTATCCACCCTTTTAATACATACACCACAAGTAGCTAACGAAATAGACATATTTGTGAAATAAACATCGTTGGAAACATGTTCTACTCATTTTTAAATATTTGATATACAATTGCATATTCAGTATTATAATTTGCAAGACTTTGTTTGTGTTTTATACTCTTTACCGCATTTTCCTAAAATCCTTATTCTATTTTTAGCATTATTTTTACCAAAGCGGCCATTTTTTGCCTTTCTAGATGCCCTTGGTGATGTGCATATGAACTTCTTTGAGAAGGTGATTTTCAACTATTCTGTAACACGCTTAGAACAAACGAAATTTGTTTTACTTTTTCTATTTCTCTATTATTACTATTTATTATTCTTTTGCATGTAAGGGTAATTTACGTTTTCCTATAGCTATTGGAATAGTTGTTACACTTTTTTCACAAAGTGTTTTTATTATGTTCCTTGAGTACAGGCGTATTTTTATTGAGTTTGTTTGTAAACATTGGGCTTTATGTTTTTCTAAAACACTATTTGCTGTAGTAGATTCTTAACTAATACTTTTCGAGTTTCTCTTTACCACAGTTAAAAAGTTTGCTCTTTCAAGAAAGATGCTTAGTAATTAGTTCATCGAATTTGTTATGTCCAAATGGATTCTTGTTTAATGTATTTTAATAAATTACCAATATTTTGCCCTGAACTTCTACTTTTACAAGTTTTTGTGAATAATCTCTTTTCTGAGTTTTAGTCAGCTAGCATTTTTAAATTTAAATGTATTATTTTAAAATACACTGGCGAGCAAAACATTAAAGTCACATTGAAATTGTTATATATTTTTGAATTTCCAATTAAACGCTTATATTTGTAAATTGTAAATTATTGCACCGTATTTCATAGGCTAAATTTAATATTTAATACCGAGTTAGAAGCATATTTTTTGGTTTTTACGATTTATTCTAAAAAAGCAACAAATTTATATTTTAAACAAAGCTCAACTTTTTATTGTTAAGACCAATATGAAAGACAAACAATGAAAAAACTTATCACCAATAATGTGTATTCCCGCCTCTTGCGTTAGTGACTGCTTGAAGTCGACGAGGCATACTTTCAAATAAGTTGAGTACTGCACTCTGGTCGTATTATTCCACTCCTGCAATAGCAACTCTTTCAGCACCTGGGCAGTTCTTGGAAATGGCATATGCCTTCGGACACGTCGTCCCAGCTCATCCCAGACATGTTCAATGGGATTTATGTCTGGACTGAAGGCTGACCACTCAAACCGCTTAATTCCCATGTCATCAAGACACTATCTGACAACTCAGGCTACGTGAGGTCTAGTATTATTTTAAATGAAAATGGCATGCTTGCCCATAATGATCATGAAAAACATAACATGATCTTGTAGAACCTCCGTAATTTACCTGCAAGCTGTCAAAGAGCTATTTTGTATGAAAATCAACTTTCTGCGTGCTTGCAAATCATAACCAACCCACCACCAAATGGAAGTCGCTCATCAATACAAACTGTATCACATCTTTCTCTATACTCGTTGACCCCGTCTGACCCAGTGAGAAAAAAACACAACTCATCTGAAAATAGTACTCTGCTCCGGTCCTCATTATTCCATGCCATACGATTTCAGGCAAAAACCAATCTTGCAATTCGATGCCGGCGTTGCAATGGTGGATCCGTAGCCATCCTTCTAGAAAACAATCCCGCAGCACAAAGTCTTTTTTGAAAGGTTCATTTACTAACATTTACATATTTAATTTCTTAGGGTTGATTTAGCAGCCAAACCACATAAGTTGTTTTATTCTCCAAACTTGCGGACTTAAAGAAACTGCCATCTCTTTGCATGGTGAGTCTTTCCTAGTCTTCTCGTTATCAGGTTTGTCTCCTTAAAGCTCTGGTGCACCTTTTGTACAGCACAAAGGCATTTACCAATAATACTTGCAGTTTTATGTTGCCCTCCACCCGCTTGTAACAACGCTATAATTCTTCACACAACAACAAGATCTAAAGGTATTATGATCTGTTAAATAAACCCTACAATACTTCACCGTGCGATTAAAAGGTTTTACACAAAGAAATGAACGTTAATGACCGACACATAGACACTATGGGAATTGTCAAATAGAACGAATGCACACTATTTAATAAAACTCGGAAATAAACATTACTGAAAATAAAAGTGTTTAACTGAAAATTCTAAAAATATATTACAAGTTCAATATGATCTCAATTTTTTTGCTCACTAGTAGCCAGTATTAGCAGCAGTAACAAATTTACTAGAGAAAATTAACTTCAAACAGAACTTGGGCTTAGTTACGAAAATGTACCTATACATGTTTACTTATTATTTGGAAAAGAAAGAATTGTTATATGTATGTTAAATTAAAAAATATAAAAATTCATTTGTTAAAATTAAGTTCATAAGAATAATTGCTGTAGAATGCTCTTGAATTGAATAAGTTATTGAAGCATTTTCGTACATGAATATGCATTTAAAAAATCTTCTTTGCAAAAAATTTCTCGATCCTTTGCTGGTTGCTACTTGTGCTTTTATCAATAACTTTTTCCCTATGTGGAGATCAACATTTCTTAAGATTTTTGTAATTTTAAAGATTCTGGTCGTTTGCGACATTTTATATAAATATATAAGAAATTAAGTGAATTTTTGCACGTGTTTTGATTACATTGTGCTTTTAATAAAATTTATTTATTCTTTATAATGTATATCATTTATTATGTTAAAAATGCAGAAATTGAAGAATACATAAAAGAGGAGGTATTCAGGTTTAGCATTAAAAATGATAAATTAAAATTCACTAACATCACACAATATTTTACCAGTATTTTTACCTTTATTTATTTGTAAAATAAAAATTTTAATTTCAGACTTTTACTGGAGATTTGGCCAGAGGAAGACTGTCTCCTCAGCAGCAAGGCCACATTTTGAGCGACATCCAGCAACATCAACACCGATTCAACTTACATCAAAGCTTAATAAACAGTGGCACTTCCCGAGACAACAGCCTCTGGTGGCTCCGCCGAATAGCTCTCCAAGTCAACAGCCCCTTCTGTCAAGCCAGTTCGTCAGTCACAGCACAAACCGACACCAGCACCTACTGCAGAACCCTCCAGTCCTGGCCAGCCAGCAGCCTCAGGTAGTTAATCCGCTGCTACCGACCAGCCAGGTACCTTTGATCGGCTCGGCTCAAATCCAGCAACCTCTTCTCTCGGCACCAGTACTTAGTCAGCACGCGTCCCATTTGCCAACAAACCAACCGGTACAGACACAGCTCAACCCTCAGCCTTTGCTATCGCCTACACAAGCTTCTAGCTCTTTTCCTGCTTCTGTCTTGGCCACTAGTCACCAACAGTCAAACTTAAACCCAAAGCAGAAAATCGTACAACACCACACTCAAACTAGCTTCACCCCAAATTTCTCCCTGCAGCGGCAAAACAATCAGCTGAACGCAGCCAGCTCCGCTAACATACAAGCACTACTTAATCAAAAATTTCAGATCGCTTCATCCGCTGACCCCCCATTTGTAGTAGATCAGTCATCGCTTCAAGGTCAGTTTGATCCAGAGAAACAGAAGCAGCGACTTAAGGAACTTCAAGAAAACAATCCATTATAGAGAAGCACAACCAATTTGTGGAAAAGCAATACGAAAAGGCTTTGAAAAAGTCTCAAAGCGATCACATCGAGTTTGTAGAGCAACAGCAAGAACAAAAGAAAAAGTTATACGCTCGTTTATACAAACCACCCGGTTCTCCTCTAGTGAGTTACTCACTGAATAATCCTAGATATTTGTATCCTGAAGAAATACCCCTATTCGAACAAGCGGTAAAGAAGTATTATGAGGAACATCCAACTACAACCACTACCACTACCACAACCACAACACCACCTCCAACAACAAAAGCTTCAGAAAGCCAAAAAATTCGTTTACCGTTAGGCGATGACGAAGATGCTGAGCAACTACTCGAAGCAAGTCCTCAAAATTTCTACAGCCAAATTAAAGTAGCAACTTCGCAAGTAAAAGAAGACTCTTCAAAAAGGAAAGCACCAAATCAAATTCCATTTCTACCAACTGCCCTGCCAACTCAAGCGAAAATTAAAACAATACAGTCGTTAGAAGATCTAAGTCAGTTACAAGCTCAATATAAAAACCACGAAATAGGAAAAGACGATCTGTTGGAACAATTGAGGCTAGCGATTGGAGAAAACCCAGACGACGAATTGGGAGAAAAAAATATATCTTCAAGAGAAATTTCGCTTGCTAACGGACAGAAAATTCAAATAATTAGAACTACTGATCCTAAGTTGATTGAAGGAGCAACACCATTAGAGAGCAGCAGCTCCTTACAGCAGTTTGTTGTATCCACCACTACTACAACTACTACTTCTAAGCCACCGCAGGAATTCATTCAAGAGTTAACAAAAGGCGTTTTGCCACCAGGAGTAAACTTTGAGTTACTAAAACATGGAGCAAATGGCGGATTAGAACAAGTCAGCGGCTTTCCCAGTAATCTGCCGAATCAGAAAAAAGTTACATTTGTTCTTTTAGAAGAACAAACTGATGGTAGCTATAAAGTACAAGGCGTGAAAGGAACTAGTGAAAAAGATAAAAGCGAAACTGACTTGGAGTCTATACTACAGAGGATTAAAGAAGGGGAAATAAAATTACCTCCGCCGTCAAACAAGCCTGCAGTCACTATAGCAACAACTTCAAAACCAACAATTGCAACTACTACCAAAGTGGTTAGAACTACTACACCACCTCCTACAACTACCACTACTATCACTACTACTACTACTCCGATTACTACTACCAAACAGCAATACACAGAAATTTCTCCAGCTGTAACTGTTGTTCCAAATTCATTTCCAAACTCTGATAGAGTAACAAAAACGTTTAAGTTGTCCACAAATCTTGGAGTTGCGCCATCATCTCATTCAACACCACCTCCATCAACATTAAATACTACCATTCGCCCAACAATCAGCACGTATATTGCAAATGTGCACGAAACTTTATCATCGGTAAAGGCCACACCTAGAATTTCACATAATCAAAGCACTGGAACATCCAACGATCTAGTTCGCCAAGCTTCGACGGCTTCATCGCTTAGCCACAACTCCCTCTACAGCACCCACTTTGGTATCTCATCCACATTCAAGCCGAATCCTACCATCCCAACTTTTTCACAATCCTATGATACCACCGTCCAAAATATAACACCCGTAACCGCTATCCCGATATACCAGGGCACAATTAACCTCGAACAAACGGCGCTACAAGAGAACATCGTCGAATTACCGAATGTTCTAAAGAACAACGGCCTCTATGCTATGGCTAAATTCTTGAGGCAATCCGGCTTGGATACAATCCTCAACGAAACTGGACCATACACCATCTTTGCTCCCACAGACAAGGCTTTCAGGACTCTTTTGGTGCAGCTTGGCGGACCCGAAAAGGCTGAAGAGAAGTTTAAAGAGAACCCGCGCCTGCTGAGCGGGGTAAGTTTATCAGAGCCGGCTTTCGGCATTTCCATTAACTCGCTCTTTTTCAGCTGCTGCTGCATCACGTAATTCCTGGCGCTTTCTCGCTTAATTCTTTGCAAGACGAAATGACTGGCGTTTCTTTAGCGGGCACTCAACTGAGAGTCAACCAATACAAAATGCATGACATCGAGTGGAATGACGTCAAGGTAACGTTTTCGTTTATTTACTATGGCGCCAAAGAACTTACATCAAATTGCATTTAGGCTGCAATTAGAAACCGAAAGTGAAAAATCATCTAAGCTAACACACTCGGCTCACGTTTTATTTGCTCTGATAAACAAGCAGAAACAACTGTTGCGATTAATCACTTAAACGTTGCTAGAGCAATACTCAGGTTCGTTTACCTTTTTATTGTCGGATGCAAATCTCTCTCGTTCAGAAAGTTTTTCTACGTTTGCTTAGCCTCGCTTGAGCAACCAAAGGCGTCGTTGCTTCGCGTTTAATAGCAAAAATGCGAATCCGCGGAGCTGAAAATTGGAAGGGAAATTGCGTGAAACACTCGACTTCCATTAAATGAACACAAGTCGTGCTAATTAGTTGCGAAACTGGGCGTAATTTTAATGTTTATGCAGATAACGACAATAAATGGTGCCAAGGTGTTGGAGGACAAGAAAGACATCGAGATTCCGCAGGGGCTCGCGCATGCCATCGACAGGGTCATGTTCCCGCTTCCCGTCGGCGACATTGTTCAGACCTTGCAGTCGGACAGGGAGAGCGCTTCACCAATTTCTTGAGGGCGCTTTTCAGCTCCGGGCTGTCTGAGAGCTTACAAGGTTAGTGTCTGTCTTTTTAAATCGAATCAAAAGAATAATGCACAAATTACACAAATATTGTATCAAAGTTTTTAAATTTTATTTTCACGTGCACACTCAAAATATGAGAGTCGGGGCAATTTTTTTAAAGGTAAGGGATAGTATCACAAAATATCGTATGTCTCAAGAAAGGTGTCCACAACACAAGATGGCTATGAGATAGTCTTTAATTACACATAGAGAAAATTTAAATCAGTTGTCAGTCAACCGCCGTACAGAATGGATGTGACCTGAGTAGAACAACATTCGTATGTCAAAATAGCCGTTCTCCGTGGCAGAAATGTCAAATAATACCACAGAGGGTTGGTAGAAGCTGCCTGGAATAATACTCTTCCATAACAAAGTTTCAGCAAGGATGCGAAGCAACTAGCGATTGGCAACGATCAGGACGACATGTGAGCGTGCAGACCAATATATCATGTGCATTAATCGATCACCTGATGAAGACCAACAGACAATGGATGCTGCTTGAGTTAAAGAGAGATAGTTGCGTCGACAAACGCACCATCCATAGAATTTTTCAAAACAATCTTCACCTGCATTCACGTAAGTTTAAAAATGTGATATGTACATGCTCCCACCACTTAGCACGCTGGCGTCAGGAAGAACGCCACTATCGATGAGTTTTGGACCATATGAAGCAAAACTCAAACGTCAGTCCGCACGGCGGTTGACTGACAACTGATTTAATGTTATACATGGCTTTCTTGAGACATACAACATTTGTGATACCATCTCTTACCTTAAAAAAATAATAATTGTTATGATTTATGTCCCACCCTCGTATACAGGCATATTGGGTAAAAGAAATAAATTCATCTAATTTAACATTTATGATTGAAACATAATCAAATGTTTCTAAAGATAATCAATATATAAAATATAGATTTATAGTACACAATTTTCTCATAAGAGTTTTTTTTTTATCTTGTGTACTAATTTCCATTTGCAGTATTCTTAAGTATGTATCAAGTTATTTAAAAAATACCAATATTTTTGGAGCCAATATGTTAGTTACTCATTAAGACACCTTGAAGTAAAGCAGCAGTTAAGCACGCACTTTCTAGGGTTTGAAAGCCAAAGACACAAACCATATTATATCTTGACAAAGACATTCTCTAACGTATTTTTTAACTGAGTCCTTATTCGCTTGTCTATCACGGTCTGTATTGGCCAAATGATTGAACCGATTTACAAGCTGAAAACTCGATTTTGGTCCTCTACTCGTGGATATCTCAAAAAACTTTCCCATTTCGGCTGCTATTTTGAAACCAAATCAGTTACTGCACAAATTTCAAAATAAAGGTTTTTTTTCAGAAATCGAAGAGAAAGGAAGCGCTATATTAAACCTTGGCCTTTTTAAATGATTTCCCAAACTTATCAGCTTTTGAAAAACAATATAACCCTTGCATCAACCAAATGATACTACTAATTTAAAACAAAAAACTCCATTATATTTTGTTGCTCTTAGAGACCTTGGGAAAAGTATTTTTGGCTTCAGCCGCCGTCTTAAAGTAAGATGGTGTAATCTGGGAATTATTTTCGTCTAGGGTTTGTTTCGTTTATCATAGTTAATTAGTACACTTTTCTGACTGACTAGTTAAGTAGCTCTTTCCAAAAATTTATTTTTGGCACCGCTATGTTGCATTAGTTGCCCTTCTTCTATAAAACACACCTAACAAGTCTAGATTAAATGGGGTGGTCGCAAATTCTATTGAAAAAATTAGTAGTATCAACAAACTAAATGTAGAAAGTAAGGACATAAGGTATCTTATTTTATTTACCAAGTCAATGTTGGCCTTTTTATTACAAATCTACCATTTTTACAAATTTTTACACCTTATAGATTATTCCTTTCATAGAACTAAATTGGCACTTGAATAATTGGCAAATGTATCTTTATCATTCATCATTTTATGCCTTAAGTGTCCTACCCTTTTACATGTGCATCACATAAAAATTGTAATGGTATCTATGGATTTTTTAATCAGAAAGTTTCCAGTCTATAAAATGGACAAAATTTCAAAAATGTTTAGTTAAACGAAAGTTTGTAACAGTACGTAATTGAACAAAATACAAACCCAAGATTCTTATTACGTACCGTGAGTTAAACGTGGAGGACCGCGGCTTCCGACCGTTGTAAGTAGGAAATTCTTCCTGTAGGGTATATCTTGCACTACTACTTCTTTAATCAGTATTGCGATGTTAGAGCAAGAGTTACCTTCATCCGTTGCGTAACAGATTATTATCAAGTTTCTCATGAGAGAAAGTAAAATCATCCAAAACTTTAAGAATACTTAAGGCACAATTTAAAGACAGAACCTTTAAAAAAAACTCAAATGTATGTATGTCATGCGACTTCTGAGAGAAAATGATCAGCGTGACAGTAGAATATTCGCAGTGTTCGCCAGCTTCTTGAAGATGACCGCTAATTAACGATTGCTAAAATTAATTCTGAGATTGGATTAAGTTACGACAGTGCTCAAGTAATCTAAGACGTTATCCTGCTTCACGACACCACCTGGCTCCATATAGCAAACCAAACTTGACAAAAATTAGGGATTTGTTCTAGATTACGCTAGAACACTTTCACAACAGTGTGCACTTATTTATCTGCACGTCTCCTTTGTTTGTATCACTAAAAGGAGTACTCGGGTAGGAGGGAGGTGGGCAGAGATTTGACGAAGGCGATGCTGTCGAAACATTTGTGTACGATTGGCTAGTATTATAGCCATCTTCATGTTACGATAGCGGTATCAAGGAACTACCCATCCTTGAAAAAATGTTTCTGTAAGTCAGAAGATTTATAGAAAAATAACTTTGTATTTTTATCATATAATAAAATAGAAGCATAATCCTGGTTTATATTTGATTTACCCACATAATGTCTTATCATTTCTTTAAATTTTAAATTAAGATTTAAAATTTTCTAGTTAATAGGTATACAACTTTGCTTCCGCCGTTTTCCAATAGATAAATTTAGGCGGTAAGTGGTGGTGGAAATAAACAGATGTAGACATCATACAATAAGCTTGGGCATTTTTCAACATAGCCCCATCGAAACATTAGTCGATTTGTGTCCGTATCGTAAAGTTATTCTTGATTGAAAATGTCAGTTTACGAGCCAAATTCTCGTCATTTGCGGGAGTTTTTAATTTTCTGCTTCAATATGAAGAAATTTACGACTGAGGCTTATCGAATGCACTCAAATACTTATGGCAAGACCGCTATTAGTGAAATGAACGTGTCGTGGGTTGTTTCAACACTTTCAGATCGATAATTTTGACATCAAAGGCCGGCATGGAGCTGGAAGAGAGAAGGTTTTCAGAAGATGCAGAAGTGGAGGCATTACTTCAAGAAGACAAAAAACAATTGGCAAAATCATTAGGAGTGACTCAACAAGCCATTTCAAAACGTCTCAAAGTCATGGAAATGATTCAGAAACAAGGAAATTGGATGCCACATAAATTAAAGCCGAGAGATATTGAGCGGCGTTTGTTTGCTTCTGAACAGCTGCTTGAAAAGCAAAGACGAAAGGGAGTTCTGCATCGCATTGTGATTTGGGACGAAAAGTGGGTTCATTACGACAACCCCAAGCGCAGAAAAACATGGGTCTTTCCGGCCATGCTTCCACGTCGACGCCCAAATCGAATATTCACAACTCCAATGTCATGTTCTGTATTTGGCGTAGTGTATTATTAGCTGCTACAACCTGCTCAAGCCCAACATTGAAAGACAAACGACCGAAATACAACGAAAGACACGACAAAGTGATTTTGCAGTATGACAATGCTCGACCCCATGTCGCAAAGTCGGTCAAAACATACTTGCAAACGTTGAAATGGAAGTTCTACCTCACCCGCTGTATTATCCAGACATTGCTCCCTCTGATTATCACTTTTTCGATAACCGTTTCGATCAATGGCACACGACCTTGCTGACCAGCACTTATGTTCTTATGAAGAAGTCAAAAATTGGGTCGATACTTGGCTAGTTTCAAAAGATGAAGCGTTCTTCCGACGCAGTATCCGTGTGCTGCCAGAAAGATGGAAAAAAGTAGTGACTAGCAATGGGAAATATTTTGAATCGTAAATGTATAACCAGTTTTTTACAATAAAGCCTCGAATGTCGAAAAAACGGCAAAAGCAAAGTTGTACACCTATATTGATTAACCTAAATTTATCTTTTAATTTATGTAATTGGTCATTACAAATGTTGTTTTAAAATAAACTCTACAAAATATAACAATTAAAATGAAAGAAAAAGCTTCAAAACTATTATACTAACCTACTAGTTAATAATAAGATTTACTTAGAAATAAGTAGTAAATTCGTTTAATATAATAATAATAATGTAATACACTTAACATGTTAAAATTTTAAATTTCTCTAAAGAATGCAAATTAGAAAGTGACACAGTTAGCTTTTTCACCAGATTTTATTTGTTGCAAATTGTATTAACCAATAATCTTTAAATTACCAGAAATTTTGCCGTGTAATTTAATAACAAATTAGGAAAAACAGTTTAAGCAGTTTTTGTTGGATCTGTTCAGTTATAAAATCCAAACTACGAAAAGCGTTAGGACAGGTTCAAAGAATAGCGGTTTGCTCTATAAAATAATATTAAAAGACTTTATTTAATAGGTTAGAGGCATTAAAATGATGATTTTTAGAAATTCTTATTTTTGGGACACAAATTCGGTGAGCATACCTAATAGATAGATATTTCAAATTTTGTGATTATTAAAAAATAGTGTAGTGTTTAGTCGACTCAAACTTTGTTTGGATCCATCACTTATTTTTATATATTTTTCCCTGTGAGCATTTTTGGCAAAATTAAACATGCATTGTCTCAATCTCAAAATCCTTTATTCTACGATCCATTCTGAACATAGCTTCTCTCATATCCCTCCATTTCTCTCTATTCTGCGTTTGTTTTGTCTAGTTAAGTCCCACTGTTAGTTTTAGGTCAGCGCATTGGTGGTCGTCCTCTCATTCCTAGGTAAGGTCTCCAATAAAGTAAATTATTGGTCCATATTTCGTCTTCGTATCTGATTATATGATCTGCATAGTTCTATATCCAGTGTGATGATTGTTTCGATCACATTTTTCACTTTTATAAAAAATATTTAGAATCTAATTTTTTTCTGGTTTTTCTGTCTTTAAGAGATATACCCAGCATCTGCCTTTCGATAGATCTCCGCGTTATTGCTATTTTCTTTATTGACAATTTTTTTATCGTCCATGTTTGGCATCTGTATATCAGTATTGGGATGATACATTCATCAAATAGCCATGTTCTGGGATTCAGAGGAATATTTTTGTTTTTAAGGATATGCCCTAGTTTCCCGAATGCTGCTCATGCTAGTCTTCTTCTACCATATATTTCAGCTGTCTGGTTTTCTTTTCCTGGCTTTATTTATTGTCCTAAATATATGTAGCTGTTTTTAATAGTTATTAGAGGATCTGTTCTGCAAATCGTTTTTGTTTAGCTTAGGTTTATTTGTAGTCCTATTTTATTTACTTTTTCGTCTAGTTCTTCTAGCATTTGTCGCTTCTGTTTTCTATGATGATGACTGTATCATTGGCAAATCGTAGGTGATTTAAATCTTTTTCCGTTTATTAATACACCTTCATTTTGTCATTGTACATATTTAAAAGCTTCTTAAAGAATTAAGTTAAATAGGTTGGGCAATATTGTGTCGCCTTGTTTGATGCCTCTTCTAATGATAAATTTATTCGTGTTTTGGGGCAGCTTGACTATCCATGTTGTTTTGTCATATGTATGTTTTATTAGCTCTGTGTATCTATGGTCTATACATACATTTTTTAGACTATTTATTATTATTTAATTATCTATACAGTTAAATGCTTTGTAGAAGTATACGAACGCAAAGCAGATATTAAAGTTAAATTCTGTTGCTTTCTTAGTAAGTAGTCTTATTATAAGGAAGTAATGGCATGTACTGTAATCTTTTCTGAATGTAGCTTGTTCTACAGATTGGTATTCGTCTAATTTACTTTTATTTTTTGTAAGAAGTTTATAGATTTGAGTTAGCAGACTGATGGGCCTGTAATTCTCTATATTTGTTTTATCTCCTTTTTTTATATATCAGAACTACAATTTCATGGATCCATGACTTTTTCTATTTTTTCTGCTTCGAACATTCGTTGAATAGTTCACATAGTTTTTAGATAATTTCTTCTCCACCCTCTTTTACCATTTCTGTTGTTATATCGTCATCTCCCAGTGCTTTGTTATTCTTCATAGCTTTCAGTGCTAGCTTGAGCTCTTCTTCATTAATATAGGGTAGGTCCTCTGATACTATATTTAGTACTTTCTTTACTGGTGTTTCGTATTCTGGGTTTTCGTTGAGTTGCGAGGTATACATATTTTTATAAAAGCTTTCTGTAATTTCTATTAATTTTCTTGTCTCTTTCCTATCTTTATCCCTCAAGTTGATGATGATTTTTTTACCTTTTTTACCCCTAGATTTCTGGAATTTATTTTATTTTTGTTCTCTTTTAAATTTTGTTGTATTTCTTCTCCATATCTGTCCGAGTTATTTTTTAATTTTCCTAAGTCGATAGATGTGTGTTTCTTCTTTTGAGTTTGTGGGCCATAAGCCTTATTTCTAGTCTTGTTCTTAATGATCCATGGGCACTAGATATTTTAAATTAATTTAAGACACTATCATCCTTTATTTCCATTGTTTGTTCGACATGATGTGGTCTATTTCGTTTTTTTTTGTTTAACTGTTAATGCTGATCCATGTCCAGCGTTGTTGGGATAGGAATTTGAGAATTTGATTTCTTTGGTCAAAGCTGAATTTGCCTATATTTTCTTCTATTTCATCTAGTCGTTTTCTCAGTTTAGCATTTAAGTCGCATAATTAGTACACATGTACTTTGTTTTTCTTTATAATTTTTGCTATATCTTCAAAGAATATTCGAGTTCTTCCTCAGGGTGTAATGATGTTGGCGCGTAACACTGGATGCATTTTACTGTACATTTGTACTATCTATCTGAAATTTTGTCAAATGCTACAATATGTGCTTTTTTTATAGATAAATTCTGCACCTCTGTAATATAGGGTATGACCTGATTTCAATGTGACGCAATTTTCTCCTCTTCCTCTGATCTTACATAATCCCAATATGTCACGTTATCTTTTCAAGTCGTTTTTCCAATTCATTCCACACCGTAATGAAAACGTCACCAATTTAAGTATCAAAAACAGTCCTCACTCTCGCCGCTGTCGCTAGAGTCCTGTGTGCCGTGCAGTGCTGCCATCTCTGTCACGCATTTACAAAGAGCGCGCGCGTATTTTGAAACAAACCGTATGTTTCTATCTGTTTCCACTAGTGTGTATATTATTATTATGTCTACATTTATGGGAAACTTAGTATTATTTAAACCCTGTCACGTATGTATCATAGGCCAAGGTAATCGTAGTGCATCACAACAAAAAGTAGATGCGTGTTTAAATACCTGTCAACCTGTTATAAGTTACAATTTAATTTAAAAGAAAATGCAAATGATCAGCACTGGCAATACCTGGCTTTCTAGGTCTCAGAACGAATGAGTAGTAGTAAGAGAAGCCGTTAAAGACGCCCAAAACAGCTAAACTGGCGTTGATATAAAAAAGGTAGCATTATTTATATAGTGTCGAGTTGCACGAACGCGTCACTAAGAAGAAACCCTTAATGGCATGTATCTACAAAGAGCGTCGATAGAACTGAATAACGGGAATGCGTTTTTAACTGGATGACTTTTGGTAAATTGTCATTTTTTTGGCTAAAGTCAATAGAAAAAATTCGATAGAAAACTCGTGACACATTATCCAACAACACATTGTCAAAAAAAAACATAAAAGCCTAACAACAAACCTGACAGCAACCGTAACAAGAGATCGCTAAAAAATATCCCGAACAATTTAATCGACATCCTCTTTCAGTGGTTTCAAGCATTATTTGATAGTAGGAAGGTTCAGCCAAGTATTCAATTATAAAGAAAATTGATTATTTTAGTGAGTTTTATGTTTTATTTATTTGCCAGCTCTCCATTACATTTTACAAAGAAATGAATATCCCGACTAATAACATAGCCTGAAGAATATATGTCTGCAAAATTTCATCTAAACTTGACCCATAAATTGCATTAAAAAGTATATTTTAAGCTGTTAAACCTTTGAGGCCTTATTTTAGCATATTTACATTCTTTAAATATGCCTTAAAATCTTCTTTTGCTAATTATGTATTTTATTTGTTTTAGAAATATTGTTCTTTGGTTGCTTACGAGATTTTCCTTTTACCTCAAAAATACGCTTTACAACCACATTTAGTAATGTATTAGATCGAGTAATATGCATTCTTATAGTACAAATACATCAACATTCCTTGAAGTTGTAGAATAGACTCTTAACCGCATAACTTTCCAAAATCGACTTTTACTGCAATTGTTTGGTTAACGTTGAGTAATCTATATCATTAACACACATTGGGACACGTTTTAATAATCAACAATGAAATTTGTTATTATTTTTAAATGTTTGGGTTTTTGTATTTTGTATTTTTATCATTTTTGTTTTCCTCCATTATACAAACTGATGCAGCTGATTCCATTTAAAATTTCTATTTTCCCAATTATTCTCTGCTCAAATGAGGCTTTATTACTTTTCCCCTCTAAATCTGACAATAACATTCCTGTAAAATGTAAAATTTAATTTAACAGTTCCAAAACATTTTCATCTTTGGAATAAAAAATGTACTACTAGAGAATTGATAGTAAAGTATTTCGCTTTTTCCTTCCCTCTCTTTATCTCTCTTACTTTTTCTACAAATACATTGTTCTGTAAACCTAGCAATAACAAATTATCAATTAATAATGGGACATTATCTAACCTATAAATAAAATCGTGTGCTCGGAGTTCAGAAACTCTTGACGTTTCGTCCACAACTGCGTGGACATCTTCAGAAGAAAATCTTCTAAAAATTAAGTGAATATTCCGTGCGTTTTCGCTGTTATACTCATGAGAGTATGGTAGGGATGGTGTTGGGGGACAGTTGTTGACGTCACCGGGATGGTAGATAACGTGATCGGGCTTGCTGCAGACGTCAGTCGGGTCGTTGCAGGTAATATTTCGGCATTTTCTGATGTCACTCGCTCTTTCAGCGTATTGCGGTCTGTTTTTTGTCCATTAAGAACAATAAACGAAGACCTACGTAGATTGAAGCCGTCGACCCGATTCAAATTATTTTTATATTTATAAATCTCCACCGGCTCTCTGTATAATCTCGGGTAGTAATTCCTACAGTTGGATAAGACTTGTGTTTGTCCGAATTCGATCCCGTGGTTGGATTTTCCACAGCATGTTCAGCAACTGCTGATTTATCGGGTTGATTAAGGCGTAGATGACGTTTGTGTTCCTTTATCCTGGTGGTAATCGTTCGGCCCGTAGTCCCAATGTAGGTGTAGGTGGTGGTAGTATAAATGGTTTCCACATTATTTGAATAAATATTATTTGAATAAAGTAAATAATTGAACAATACTTGATATCTTGATGTATTAGATTTTATTAGCCTCAGACTAAATTACACGTTTGTGGTAGATAAGGTTTTGATTAAATTATTGTTTTTAATCCTGAACTTCAGAATAGTTGCAGTTCTAATATATATTATTCGCCTAATTCTTGTAAATATGTTGTTACTGGTAATGCTTTCACTCGAAGTAAAACACAAAAATCTAACCAAAGCGTTACTATGCTATAATTCAAGATAAAACATTGCACCCTATGAAAACTGCATAGCAATCAAAATAAAATTATTGAATAGTAGTAAACCAATTCAGGATTTCCTGCTTTAAATTTCTTTAAGCACTTAACTTGCTGGTAACCCAATTCATGACTAACCATCTTTTAATAAAAGATAACCTAGGACCTAAATTTTTGAAAGAAAAAGACAAAACACAAAATGATATTAATGACACTTAAAAGTACTCCCCAGTTACAAAAATGCTTAATTTTTAAAGCCTATGTAGTTATTTGTGTGCCAGCGTGGTCCCGTGGTTGAGGGACGGGCTGCGATGCTGACGGACCCGGGTTTAATTCCCGGTGCTCTCTGATGCCTGGCGGGTGGCCTACTCAGTCACTAAAAATAATTGAATACCTGCATTCATTCGAACAAGGGGTAATAATGGCAGTCGTCTTAGACGCGGTGCTTGCCACATCGCCCCACATCAGAGATGGTGCGCGACGACCGGGCAGAGAGAGCCTTAACCTTTCAGTTCGCAATGTTTAACATAAATGTGGAATCAATTCGGACGCTTTTGGTAATTCAACAGCAATTATTCATTGGGTTTTTACCTTCTTTTGTCAATGTGTAAAGAACCTTTTTTCATTAAGTTTTTTGTTCCTAAATCGCTGTTTAAAAGTTGATTACATGTCCCGATTTAATTTCAGCTTTTCTGATATCGCGCGCACAATAACACGACGGTCTTTTTGCAGTAAGTGCCCCGCACGTTTTAGATATGCAGCCGTATATGATGATGATGACGGGAGGGTGACTTTGACATTGTCTTGCACCGAAACTCTGCTCCCTTGAAACCGTTTGTGGCATTCAAAGACGGCTTTTCGATTGTGCTTTGTCACCATATGTGCCTTCTGCATAATGTTTTTTTTCCATGTTTTATTTACTAGGAGTTTTTCCTAGTTTAATGCAGAACTTAATATTAACTCTACTCGAAATAAACATCCATCACGCCATTTGTGTAACTTCCAACTAAATGTTTGCTAAGCACAGCTTTACCAGCTAGTGAATTTACATAGAAACACTTTAAAGCCTGTATATTCAGAACATATGTCAGCTGATCGAATGCCATCCATTTTTTATTGTTTAAATATCCAGTAAATGATTGAAAAATCAGTCATGGAATTTTTCATTGCTTAACAGAAGCTAAAATTAATCTTCTAATTATGTAGGTGTTAAATGAAAATCATTTCTGAAACGATAGTCCTTGAGACTATATTTTAAATATTTTTAATATTATTTTAACTTTACGTTTCAAACGCGTCGACTATGTTTATAATAACAATAAAAATAATTCACTTTACAGATACTACGCTCGTAAATCTCTGGTATAAGTACGAAAGTCACAAACTAACAAGTGAAAATTCAAAACTAGAGTTTAATTAAAAGTTTCGTATAAAACAATGCATATTGAAGGAGATCCCCTTGCTTTGGTCAAGTTCGTTTTTAGAATACATGTAATTTACTAGATGCCAAAAGGCCATATAGAAAAATATAATTCTTTTGTACAAAATACCATTTGATGAGAATTTGTAGAGTGCAAATTCACACAATATAGGCGATGCAAAAGCTGTAACTGAGGTTTTAGTAATTCATATTTTATCTTTGTGAGAGTACATTTTTACTGTATAGATCTTAGGAATTACTAGAATCTAAAAAATTTGGCTTAATAGATCTGATAAACTTTCTAATCCCGATTGCGCTCTTGTAGTCGTCCAAAGTACTCATATTTTACAATTTCCCAGATAACTTAAAAATAATAATTGCACTTTTCTTGAGTGTCAAAATTGTTAGAAATATACAAAAATACCACTGAACTCCAATCATCAAAAATAAAAAAACTCGATTCACTCGAACTAAAATTCTTCCAATTAAAAAAATTGACAAACAAGCTAATCTGCAGTGTAACTAAATTTAACTATATATATATATATATATATATATATATATATATATATATATATATATATATATTTGGAAAAACAAGCATACAAATTTATAATAGGAATCTAAGATATTAGATTAAATTAAATATAGGAAGTTACACAAAGTCGTACTTGAAACAAAGAACAACAATAACAATTCCAAGATTGCGTCTCACAAATAGGGTAAATACAAATAAAAACCAATTGCTTAAACAAATTTAGTTTAACCGTGTGGCTACCATAAATGCAGTAATTTCCACTTAAAGAGTTTCTCGCTTAGATATTGATCGCGCATCAATTCCTTTTTATTCTTTCCAATTTCAACGCAAGTGAGCTGTAATGTTGTTGGAACATCAGTCTCTATATACTTATTAGGAAAAAAATCGTTTTTGCTAGATAATCATCAAGCGCACTGTGTCACTGTTTACTTTTAAATTATAATTTCAATTTAAAGTGAATTATATGTACGTAGATCAGCATTAGAACACAAGAAAATGTCCAATACAGGTTGCGACAATAAAAGTTTCTGAAGTGACAAAAAACAGTATCTGGAGACGTGTATTTCTAACTACAGAAAGGATTTTTGTTTTATTTCAATTTACAAAAATTAAATTGGATTTTTTAAAACGTTATCGAACTCTTCCCAATTTTTTGCAAACGCGCGAACCATAACTATACCAGAGATTATTAAATAAGAAAACAGAGTCAAGCAACTGCATCATAATCAGCTACAGAAATTATTATTATGTCTATAGAACAGATTTACGGAAAACAGAAAATGAAATGGAAGCAGGAGAGTGAAATAATCAAAAAGACAAAGAACAATACAGAATATTTCTTTTTATAAAGTGAATACTTTTAAGAATTAAAAAGCAAATTAGCGACTTCTTAACTCCCCCCTCTCTCTCGCTCGTTCCTTCTGTAAAGCTGTTACACTCAGCATCATTTGCCGTTGTTACTCCTTCTAATATAACAGGCTGTAGTGTCATAATGTACGTCCTATTAAGCCACATATTTTATTCATATACGTAGCTAGCCAATAGTATTCTTCTCTTTTTTCGTTTGTGACTCAGTAAACCTATTTTACTTTAATTACTCTTCGAGAACACCACATTTTCAGGGCTTATAATCTTCGTTTATCGTTCTAATTGTACAATTCTTGCAACCATACAGAACTGTGCTTTATACGTACGTTTTTAATAACAGCCTTCTTAATTTTAGTGAGATGTTATTTAATACAAGTTTTCTATTTTTATCAGTTGAGTTCCGTTACTTATTTCTGTCTAAAAAAATAACGTAATCCTTTAATTTTCTTTATTCTTTTATTTTTGTTTATTTAATTTCACGTTTTGTGCCCACGATTATTTTTGTGTTGCTTTATTTATCTTTATAGTGTCTTTATTTTAATATACGGTGCATCTCGTTTCGTCTAGTTCCTCTTTGCTTTCTGCTAGAAATGCATATCATCTGCATAGTGCAGCGTCTCGGCTTTTTCGCCTTGTATTATCTCTCACTTCGTTAAGAGCATTTTCGATGTACATATTAAATAAGAATGGTGATAGTACATATCTCTGCCTCACTCTTCTGATATTAACTTCTGATTGACTTTTACACATCTAATTATTGCTAGATTTTTGTGCAGCTTCTGAATTATTCTTCTATCATTGTATTTACTGCAATCGATTTAAGAGCCTTAAACAACTTATACTAGTCTACATGATAAAAATCCTTTATTATTCTGAAATGCAATATAATTTGTTTATCTTTTCGAACCCCTTTCTCTATGATTACTCTCAAGACTAAGATAGCTTCTCTAAAATATTTTCTAAAACCGAACTGATTGTCTTCAGGTTCTTTTCCATTTTATTTTCTAATCGACTGTATGCATGTAATGTTAGGCCTACAATTTGGAATTGCACATTTAATTTGTAACACTTTTTTTGTGAAATCTGACGGGATTTTCCCTATTTCGCAAAAGTTAATAATTAGTTGGAAGAGAAGTTTTTAATAATTTCTTCTAGTAAGTGATCTATTTCCTAAAGTTTTCTATTTTTAAATCTTTCGCTGCTTTATTAAACTCATTTTACAATTAGTATTGAATATCCTTTTTTATTTTCCTATGCGCCTCGTTTATTACTTGTTTTTGATGTAGTTTCTTCACATATATCTTTTCTATCTAGCACTACTTATTTTTCATTTTAATAAAGGATCCCAGAAAGGTATAAAAAATACAAAGAAACAAGAAACAAAGTGAACAATATCATAAAACAGCCCAAGAAAACTCTTAGTCGATATTGAACATGAACACAGGAATAGAAACTTGAGTGGTATATTTTCGAAAACTTCTACAAAAATGTTGAAATAAACAAAAAAGAAGAACGGAAACTAAACGACGAGGAAAATACTGATCATGAAAACAACACATTAAAGGACGTACAGAAACCCATACCCAAACTGAAAATCACCAAGTATTGACAGCATCTCTCACTAGCATAACTCGCTTCGCTTGCAGTACTTAATTTCCCTATCTTAGACTGTTTCGTGCTATTTATACAATCAACACCTGTTTTAGAAGCTACAGAAATTATGTGATAGAAATCTGGAAGTCCTCGAACGTGCGCGAGCAACCCGATTGCCGCATGGAAGGCATGTTCGCTGCTCGAGCGTGACGGCTCGGCAGCGATTTCAGTATTTGCTGCGAATGTCTAACGCGATCTAACTGAATTATGTTTTACGCAAAATTATATTAGCTTTGTTTTCATTCGTTCCTTTGCTTAGTCTATGTTTGCCTATATTTTTTCTTCGGCAATATTGCTTACTACTGGATTTCATTCTCCTAAAAGGATCATATTCCATCTTCTTTAGTATGTTTTAATATTACACCTATAACTTCTTACACCTTTTTAATTTCGTCATCTATGTGGTTAGACACTGGCGTATATAAAAACACTAAAAGACAATTTTAACCAAATTATAAACACAATTGGAATCCAAAAGATATTCTGAGACACATTCGAACAAAATATATCGAACAATAATATACTTAACAAACTAAGTTTCAAATTGGTAGAATAAATAAGAAAAAAATAAAAAGGTATAGTACAGGGCCTTTATTATGTGACGAAAACGACAAAAATTCACTGTAACAAAGCTGCGCAAGTCAAAATTCCAATTTGCTTTTTATTATGATGAATATATGAAGTTTGGTAGATTATGTTTTCAAAAATGACTGCCTTCACTAAAGATGGTTATTTTAACCCTGTTTTCGAAACTCAATTGCGGCTTTTCTGATGTCTGCAAAAATTGCCGGAACTTCTTCTGTAATGCGACTAGGGTTTGTTCTGATAAACCATATCTTTAAGATAATCCCATAAGAAGAAATCTCATGGATTTAAATCTGGAGAATTTAAAGGCTACTTGATGCCACCACGGGAGACGTCCAGACTTATGATCCTTTTTTTCTGTGAGTATGTCAAAGATGCCTTAAGTCCAATGGGCGGCAGCTCAATTTTGCTGAAACCAATATTTGTTGACTTGTCTTTTGTCTCTCTCAAGTAGAATGAATTTCTCGAAAACTTCTGTGCGATAAACTTCTTCTTTAACATATTTTGTGTGAAACAGTGAGCCGACAATTCCATAGTGGTAATTTACACACCATACACAAACTTTTTCCGGGTGCAATCGACGAACTTGGTCAAATGTGGTTTTTCGGTGCCCCAATGTGGTAATTTTGCTTGTTGACATCCGTGAAATCGACGTGCTTTATGTCCAACTTTTTGGTCCTGACCATCTCAATAATCACTTTTACAAAAGTTAATCTTTTGCCAATATTGACCTTGGTCAGAGGCGTTTGCAATTGAATCTTAAACAAAAATTGATTCAATTTTTTGGTGAGGATAGTGTGCACAGTCCACACTCAGACCGAAGTTGTGGTTCATAAAGCTCCCAAGCTTGTTCTACGATCTCAAGAGTGGTCACAGTGACTGAACTATCCGTTCTTGACAAATTGTCATCCAGTACACTTCCTGTTTTCTTAAACTTACCAATCAGCATATTATAATAGGTTAAAATAAACAATTTAATTGTAGAGCAAATTTTATTATGGTATTTTTTACCTTACTATTGTAAAGATTAGACAAGATAGTGTGCTTGTTAAACTTGGTTGAATAACTGTTCTTAGCTAACGCCATATTCAGTGTTGATCTAGAGTGTAAACAAAACTCCAAACTTACGTCAAACAAAATTGACTGAAAAGTTTGTCCGTGGTAATAATCTTTTTGTATCTAGTTTCATCGTAATAATTCTTTCATTTTATAAAATGTAGTCTTTAACTCTGTTATCAATATAATTTATTAAAAATATTACAACCTATGCGTATTTTCTTTTTGTGGTTGTATGTATTATTCTATGTTTATCACTCTAAAAATCATCCTGCTGTGGCTAGCTGTCTTTACTAACGCCTAAGATCTCTATTTCCAATCTCTTCGTATCTAATTTTAAATTTTTAGTTTCCAGTTTTGTGCCATGGTTATTTCTTGTTTTGACTCGTGGATCTTCTACAGTTATTATAACCCGAAGATCCGAAAGGAGACTATTTCACTCCGAATTTTTCAACTTGAGAAGATTTCATCAAATTTGCTGCATTTACTTGAAAAATTCTGTTTTAGTCTTTATGCGGTAGGTTCCCATTACCTTCTGCATGGTGTCTATTTGTATTTCTTGTGAACTAACATCTATTAGCCCCTAAAAGCGTTTTCTCTACTCTAGCACAATTTAAAAATAAAATTGCACGTGATTACGGATTAAAGTAATTGTTCACTAATATAATTATTAAATATGATTAAAAAGTACTTAATGAAAATCCAAATCATTACATTGAAATCTATAAAAACATTTAACACTAGAGTTATTTTTAAATAACTTACCCTCATATATAAAGCATATTTTAGCTATGAAGTAATATATATTAAGTAACAGATTTAAAGAGAACTTAATTAATGATTTAACAATCAAACCTTTATTATTAATGTTATTATTAAGTTAAACCATTTCAGTATCAATATATATGTCAATTGCACAACCCTCAACATTTTCTCTGCCTCCTTAATTGATCATTTATTGTCGGTCTATAATTTGCGCGAGTTACAAGACTGAAAAACCGTTCCTCGAATCTGTTAACAATTTTTGGACTTAACGAGGCGCTGTTATGCAGCGTCATGCTGAGAGAACGCCGGCCATAATTGTGAGAAGCGAAAGTCTCCCCAATTTACCGCCCAATTTATTGCAGGAACGAAGACCTTCACTCTATTCGCGCCCACGGACAAGGCCTTCCTGGTGCTGTCGGCGGAGGAGCTGACCAGGACAATATCTGACCGCGCGCTGGCCCGCGCCCTCATCATGCGGCACGTGATCCCCGGCACCCTCTACACGACGGGGATGAGGTATTACCAGCTGCGTGACACCCAAGATCCGGATCAGCAGATCACGCTCAGCAAGACCTCAGGTAGGACATTGCGATTGTTTTGGCCAGAGAAGTCGTGCTCGGGAAATGGAGCCTTTCGGGTTTGCCAACAGATTTTGGCATTGCATAGGCTCTTTGAGTAGTGGACTCGTCACGACATGGATGAGGCCTGTCACGAATCGGCTTTTAAGGATGAGAGCCTGGAGCAATAATCGTTCACATTCTGATTCGATTGCGTGATGAAGTGTGATACTTCATTTTTTTTATAAATGATTATGATGCAATAACAGATATAAAAATAAGATTTAAAGTACAGCAATTTTTTCAGTAGTTTTTTGGGTAATATTCTTCATCTAATTTATAATTTTTACGTCGTTACCTTTATATTCATTTTGATTCTCAAAATTTTATTTATTAATACATCCTATTAAAAATGAATGTTGCTCTTCAAAAATAGACCTTATATGCTAAAAAGCCATATTTATCTTGTTTTTAAAACGGTGATTATAATAAAAATTGATTATGTGGAGAGCAGTATGAGAGTAATCCTTGTAAAAGTTGTTTTGAGAAATCGGAACATCCCCTTGTCATGAAGTGGCGTAACAAAGCCTCACAGAATTACGTAATAAAACAATTTCAATATTAACTTCTATAGTTTTCTAAAACAGATCTCTTCATTTCTTCTTTTTTCTGAATCTGTAAGTTTACGTTAACAACACTTACTAGTTAACTTGTTCTAAAACCGTAATTTAAAGATAATTTCTATTAATTTTAGCTAACCTCTCCTTAGTTTGCTTTGGATTTTTAAAGGTAATAATGTAATTTGAAACTATAAAAACTCATAATACTTAATACATAATATTTAATTAAAAATTTAAATTAATTTCAGTGTTGTCCCTATCGTTGATCTATATCGTCATCTATAGTTAAAAATGGTTTAAGACAGGTTGCGTAACCAAGAGACAAGAAGATAATAAAAAAAAGAATTTAATGAGACTACTATTACTCTGAATAAAAAAAATTGTATATTTTTAAAATTTTACCTTTGGTTTATTATGAATAGTATCGATAGAAAATCAATCATCTTACACTCCAATTATTATAAAATTTTATTGATGCAATTTATTTAAATTTTTTTAGTTTAAGATAGAAAAATTGGATAACTCAAAAGTTGCAGGCAATACTTGACCGATTTCAAAAATGCTTTCGTTTTTTAAGGGAAATTATAGAACAGTTATAATAAAAAAATAAATAATTTTAAAATCTATCAATTATATTTGTTTGTTTACGTTAAATTCTATATACATATATTTAATGGCTAAGTATCTTCAAGATTTACATAAAATCACTGTTATACTAATTAGCAGGTTAGAAAATTAACAAAAAAATATTCAAATCAAATTCAAGTAACTTTCCACGAATATATCAGTAATTGTTTTAAAAACAGATTTTACCAGATAAGTTTTATAATTTACTTATATTGTTTGGTACTAGGTTATGGTGCCCAAAGTTATCAATATGTTCAAGTGTAAACTAACAAGAAAAGAAATAAAAACTAGTTCTTTATATTGTACAAGTAGTTAATTACAATAAATTAGATCACGACGGAAATATTGATTCCAAACCTTTTAATTAGAAGGCATTTACAAGATTATAAGTTAGATAGTATAAATAAAAAAAAGTAACACAATTGCATAACGTGCTTCTCAAATCTGAACTAACATAAATATTTGGCTGGATAGCCTTTGTTTTTGATAACCAATTTCCATTTTGGACTTGAAATTCACCTTATTCAAAATGTAATGATATCAAATTTGAACTAGACACTTGATTAATTTCGTTTTTATTGCATATTTCTTTCTGAACATAATGTTTGTTATACTTTGACATAAGTTTTCTATGATATTGAGACCCGAAATTTGCGCTGACAAATTCACTCCGTCAATTTTATAGATAGTCATCAGGAATTGGTTAATGTACACAATGTAGCTTTATTATCCCAGGTATAGTCAACCAATTTCTTGTCTAGACTTTGCATATCCCCATACCATGACAGCAGATTAATCTTCAATATAGCAAATACACATTTTGATAAACATTCTTCTTCAGGAGTGCCAGTATACAAAGATGTTGAGGCGCTTGGCTACGATGGGGACAGGCCGGGGTTTAAGCGCAGATGCCTGGCGATTAGCCTCAGATGCCTACTCTATCACTAAAAATAGTTGAATACCTGCGTTCACCTCAAATAAGGTGTAATAAATAATGTGCAGGCTTTACTCCCACAGAGGGTGTTAAAACCTCGCTATTGTTATTCTCCAGGAGACCTTCTAAAGTACTACTCAACACTAAATAGCACCATCTGCAACTGCTTTGTGGTCTAGTTTCTATATTCTGTAGCTCACTTCAAATGAAAATTTTTTTGCTGTTCAGCAAACTTCCCAAGCAAGCAATATTTGCCTTACAATAGGTGTACCCACTAACATTAGTGATTTTACACCATAATTTAATAAATTCAGTGGAATCAAAAATTATTCTTTTTAGGACGGCATCATTTCGAATAAAAAATATCATTGATTTCCTTTATTACAAGATTTATCAGAAATTTAAAAAATAATTAACAAAAACATTGCTGGTGTAATGATAAGAGCCAAATAACTAAAGATAATTAAGAAAATAGGCTACAAATGTGTAATATAATTAAAAACATTATTGGGCAAGGCTGGCACTAAACGTTTTTATCCACTGCAACAGCAAATAAATTTTTAGTAGAAAGGCGAAGAAAAGAATAATAAGTATTAGATGAGGTTGTGCGTCTCTACAAGCGAAACTATATAGTCACTAGTAATGTTCTCGCACGCTGTTTGGGAAGTTGCAGGAGCGAGTTTTTAAAATTGCGAACGTATTATTGTTGTCCGATCTCGAAACAATTTATCAGGTTACCTCACTCGCTTCAAGTTCTATCATTGTGGAAAATTTCATAGTGATCGATTTCGTAGTAAAAGCGCTACAGATGCAACAGACTGGCGGAGATTGTCGCATTCACCCAATGTACCGATGTATAACACAAATTTATTTCATCAAATTTATGAGCATACTCTACACAAGAGGGAGAGAAAACTATTATAAAGTGGATTTGCCTCCAAGAAAGATTGCTTTATATCAGAAGAAGTTGTAATTTTTAATTTCATACTTGGGCTGATGTTAGCCTAGAATATTGCGATTTTTTCTATTTTTTTTGTTACTTCTGACCTATCTTTTAAATATACCGCGTACTTTAAATACTCGAAACCAAAAACTAGCAGTGAAAAATATACTGATAGTATTTGTATTAAAATAAAAAGCCAATATTAATAAAAGAAGAAGTTACGTGTACTTTAAAGACATTTGTCGTTGTTGTGCATTCAAACTTGAAAATCTACTTCAGCAAGTCAGTATACCTCGTCAAATGTGATACAATGTTGTCTATTTAATAACTAAAACATTTAAAATACACGTATGCATAAGCGCCAAGGAAGAGTTGCATTTCTGCTCTTTTCTATTTTCCCAAACGATCCTTATTCTCAAGCTTAGTAGTTACGTTTTGATTCTTTTTAAAAACTATCGTAATTTTGGTAAAAGTAAAAATTGAAACAAAAATTGTCTGCGCATTGATCTCTTACATTTTAGTTAACTAAGTATCACATACATCCAAAAAGCCTAAGTGTATTGTTTTTTACCTTCACTCTCCCTTTCAATGTATTTTTACACAGAGGCATAAATCAGCTAATAATTATAAATACGACAATTTCTATTTAATACATTCGTCTGTGATGGATACAAACCTAAAATTTGATACATAATTATCGGACGTTTTTTAAAAATAAACCCCGGGAAAGAATCATTAAAAGGCAGTTCATCACTAACAGCGATACTTATCTGGCCCAGTTTCACCGCTTCTATACTGCCATGTAAGCCAAAAGACAAAAGCACATTGCCTTCCACTATGACGACGCTTGCTCTCATACCGAACGCCTTGTGATCCAATCCATCGACAAGAAATGGGATCTACTTTCTATTCCACTCTGCTTTCATATCAAGGCACTCGCGAACTACCACGTCAACCACTCATTGAAATATTGGAGAGTGAGCAAAATCTATGACAATTTTGTTCAAAAAATATTTATTTTAAAGAATGCTAAATAGTTGCATCACCCTAATAAAATATAAACAGATCTATTAAAATGCAGCATTTCTTTTCCAAATAGCATCCCATGCATTCTTGTTCTTATGATCTGCTTTATTTTTCACAGACTTTACGTCGTTCAAAAGAATCCATAACCAAAAGGTTATTAAGGAGTAAAATGTTCTCTGAATTTATAATTAGCAAAATATTAGAACTATGCTACGGTATCAGAGTAAAATGTAAACTAAGTAAAATCTAGAATTTAAAGTAATGAAGTAAATTCTGCGAAAAGGTACAAATTACCTACAGCTAAATGATATTTTTAAATATCTGCAGACAGTTCAGTGTTGTATGCATCTTGCCTGAATGTAAAGATCCAGATAATTTTGGCCGCGGGCATATATTGGGCTAGACCGATTTGGATGCTTAGCATTGAGAAATAAATTTGTGTTTAAAAACCTCCCTTGTCAATAAAGTAGCGGTTTTTCACTTAACTCAATCATCATTCATCATTAGCCATCTTCGGTCCATTTCTGAACATAGGCCTCTTTCATGTTTCTCCAGTGTTCACGATTTTGAGCCTCTCTGATCCATGCTAACCCGGCCGTTTTCTTAAGGTCGTCGGTCCAGCGCATTGGGGGTCGTCCTCTGTTTCTTCTTCCTAGGTATGGTCTCCATTTTAATAAAGTGTTAGACCATATTCCATCTTGGTATCTAACAACATGTCCTGCGTAACCCCACTTCAGTTCTGTCACTGCCTCTACAACATCTTTAACTTTCGTGATGCTTCGAATCCATGTATTCCTTCTACGATCTTTTAGGGATATTCCGAACATCTGACGCTCCATTGCTCTTTGCGTCACTTTCAATTGGCTCATTGACTGTTTGGTGAGGGTCCATGTTTGTGCTCCGTAGATCAACACCGGTAATATGCACTGATCAAATAGTCTGCTACGTAAACGCATAGGTATATTTTTAATTTTTAGTGTTTTACTTAGTTTTCCGAAAGCGCTCCATGCTAGTCTTTTTCTGCAGTTTATTTCTATTTTTTGATTAGGCCTTCCTAATGTTATCATATTTCCAAGATATATATAGCTTTCTACATTTTCGATTTCTATGTTTCTTACATTTATTCTTGGATTTTCTGGGCACATTACTTTTGTTTTTTGTAAATTCATATTTAAACCAACTTTAGATGCTTGCTGTTCTAAATCAGTTAACATATTCTGTAGCTCCTCAAAGTTTTCTGTGATAAGTACTACGTCGTCTGCATATATGAGATGGTTTAGACGTTTTCCATTTATTAGTATGCCTCTGTTGTCCCACTTAAGTTGTCTGAATATATCTTCGATAACTAACGTAAATAATTTGGGAGATAACGTATCTCCTTGTCTTATGCCGCATTTAATTCGGATAGGTTTAGTATGTTAATGAAGTTGTATTGTCGACGTTGCATGTTCATATATATATGATAAAAGTATTGAGTACCGATGATCTACCCTTGCATTATTTAGCGACCTTTTGATTGCCCAGTGCTCTACGCTGTCAAAGGCCTTCTTAAAATCAACAAAGGCCATATGTACATTCAGATTATATTCTACTAATTTTTCTAGGAGAATTCGCATATTTAATAGATGTTCATGTGTACTATAGTTTGTTCTAAATCCAGCCTGCTCTACTGTCAAATACTGTTCTATTTTGTTATTAAGTCTATTTGTAATAATTTTTGTCAATAGTTTATATACCTGTGAGAGTAGACTGATTGGTCTATAATTCTCCAAATCCGCCTTGTTTCCCTTCTTATATAATATTACAATTACCGCATTGTTGAAACTTTCGGGTACTCGTCCTTCCATGAGACATTTATTGTAAAGATCACATAGTTTTGATATTATGGGTTTTCCTCCTGCTTTTATCATCTCTGTCAAAATTCCATCTTCTCCTGGCGCCTTGTTATTCTTCATCTGCCTGAGTGAGTGGTATACTTCTTCTATTGTTATTTCGGGCATCTCCTCTGATCCTATGTTGGTTATTTTTTTTTGTATTCTCTCCCTGTTCTTCTTGTTTCTTTGAACTGTACAAGTTTTATAAAACTTTTCTGTTATTTCTAGCATAGTTTCTCGTTGTCGTATCTCTTGTCCTCTCATCTTTTAATACCACTATTTGTTGTTTTCTATTACTTCTAAGCTTTTCAATCCCCTGTTATTTTCTATTATTTTTCTACTTCTATTTCATAGTAGTTTTCGAGATCCTTTCTTACTAATCTTCTCGTTTCTTTAGACATTTCTCTAAATTCGTCATATTTACCTTCTCTAAATAACTTTCTTTTGTTCTATTTTAATCTTAGTTGTTTGCTTTAGTTTCTCTACTTTTGTTTTTCCTTGGTGCAACTTTATCAGCGGTATCTTTCATTATTTCGTTCAGTATGGTACTTTGATCATCTAAGTTTTTACTATTCCATGTCTCTTCTATTTGTTGCAGTGCATTTTGTAGATCTTGCTGATATTCGTCCGTTTTCTCCAATAATCGTTGAGTGTCTGGTAGATTATATTTTTCTTTTCTTTTCTTTTTTGTTATTTTGCTATTAATATTTATTTTAGCTCTAACCATTCTATGATCACTGCCTATATTAAAAGAATTTAGCGTTGTTACATCTTTTACTATATGCGAGAGAATATAGTCTATTTCGTTCTTTGTTCGGGTGTCCGGAGATATCCACGTCCATTTACGTAGTTTTTTCTTTTTGAAAAATGAATTCATTGCATAGATCTTGTGGCGTGTTAAAAATTCAAGCATCATGGTTCCGCGCTCGTTCCTTTCATCAAAACTGTAGGGTCCTATATATTCTTCGTTTTCTTCTTTTTTATTGCCTAGCTTTGAATTAAAATCGCCTATGATGAGGGAATAATTAGTATTTTCTTTGGATAGATTATCATTGATACATTTGTAGAAGCTTTCCATTTCTTCATCATCGTGGGCAATTGTTGGGGCATAACATATTATTTTTAATTTGTGTTTATTTGATATTTGTATTGTTACTGATGCGACTCTATCTGTTTCGCTATCTAGCCTGGTTATATTGTGTATTAGTTTTTTATTGATCATAAAACCTACCCCACGTTGGCTTTCGTTTTCTGATCCTCGATAATACGATAAGTTACCTGATTCGAGTATTATACTTTCTTCTCCTCTGCGCCTTATTTCGGATAATCCAATAATATCCCACTTTATTTTAGTTAGTTCATGCTCCAGTTCATATATGTGTTGATCGTGTAGTAGTGTTCTGGTATTTATAGTTCCAATCATTAGTTCAGTTATCTTTTGGCAGCCTGTCCTAACCCGGGGATTCTTAGCACCCTTGGTCTGCCTCATTATCCGACCGCCGCCATGGTCGGGGATAAGCGGACCGCCGGGGACTCGGGGCCTTTCCTTAGGGTTTAATATCATCATGAAAGGTATTTTGGCATTAAAACACCACGCTTGCCATGCGGGTTGGTGAGTTGGTTTAGGATAAGGTACGGTAAATTTTGTTAGGTATGATAGGACTTTGGGTAGAGACTTGATTTCCTCCTGTTATAGGAGGCGGAGGATAATCAAGAGCTCACGTAGGCAGGGTCGCCACCCCCTGAAATAGGTCTGTCCTTTACCGGGATCGCAAAGAAGTACCTATTCGCTACCTTAACTTAATAAAAGTGATAAACAATCAACACTACCAAGACTTTTGAAGTGAGCAAAACAAACATTGGTAAAAAAAAGTTGCTAAGTACTCCTAAAATTAGTGGCTTAACTGATGCAATTTCCAAAAATAAAAACAGAAACACCATGCAACACTATTTATTATATTCCTTGCTAACAACCTTCCAGAAAAAGCGCCCATAGAATTAAGCAACAAAGATGCGTTCTCCAACTGTAGACATTTAACGGCCTGCTCTTTTTTTTGTTGATACCGATAATAATAATCAATCAAATAGATAATAAATTCTTTCACCAGACTGTAAAATATGGCGGAGTTTGTAGAATGCTGTGATGTGCTATTTGTCACATTTAATTTTATGTGAGTACAATTTTAAATGGCAGATTTCTACCTGTCTATAATAACAACATTATCGCCAAGAAAAACGTTTGCAGAAAGATAAAGAACAAATTTGGCTTTTGCTATGGATGCAGCAGTCTTCAAACATGAACCTGATTGGAAATCTTTGGTACATTATTCAACAAAAATATGTAAAAGAAGGCCTTGGAACAAAGCCGAGTTAATGGTAGTAATGGTAAAATTAAAGAAAATACCCACGAAAATAATAATCGATTTAATGGATACCATTATCAGTATTTAAGTAAGGGAGGGTCAACCAAGTATTAATTGTAGGGTGAAAAATAATCTTTTGTTAAATTTGTCTATTTCATTCTGACACCATAGCAGTGTGCTGATATAATCTGTAAGGAATTTGCAAAAAACTCGATTTAACATAGCAGCAGTATTGACAACGCAATGCTGTGTTATCAAATAATAGCTTAAAGTTGCTAGACTGGCAAAATAGAACCAAGAATGATCTTCTGTAGATACTTTTTCTTGCTATTAAGCCGTATTTGTCCAAAAGTCGTCCATTTTTCATCTCTTTCTAAACTTAACTATCTTAATTAAACGTTAAGTTCCAATTTTAAGACTTAGAATTATGTGTCCAAATAATAAAAAGTTGAGCACTAAAACAGTTACATTTTCCCCTTTCTTCTCTAAATTAAATTTCCCAATAAATTTATTTTTCCCTCTTGGATTAGTTATCTACTTTTTAAAAAATATCGTCCTAATAAATTCACAAAAATAAAACGAAGGTAATAAAGCAGTTTTTTTAATAAATAATTTGGGAGTGCTTGAGAAAGAAATTATTACAACACCTTAAAGGAAAATGGTATGGGATTGATACCCGTGACCCCAAAAGCGAGGAAAGTGCGATTTTGGATTTCTGGCCCCACAATACGTATATTTTCTGAAAGGTCTCGACAAATGGAACAAAAGTGTCACAGATCGTAACCCTGTAAAAAATCGTTTTAACCCCGAAAACGACCAAAAACGGTCAAAAAATGGTCAAAAATCAAAATTAACATAGAGACACACATGAGGTATCGTTTGAAAGCTTGTTGCATGCCCTTTCAAACTATGCTATACACATCTCAAAATCATATACGACGGTCAAGAAATAAGTGAAAAACCTATGGTCCGATTAAGTTTTTTGATTTTTTACCATTGCATGTAGGTTACGGACACATGTAATACATCATTTGAAAGCTCTTATCAAGTGCTTTAATATCTGCCTAGTCCCAGCCTCCTCAATATTAACGTCATGTGACTAGATGGAAGAGATATGTCTCTCCCATAGGCGCCCATTATAAAGTATGGCCATTTTTTGACTCCTGGCAGGCAAGCTAGGGTTTCCATATTTGGCAATTATATTAACCCCTACCCTAAGTTTTTATTCCGCTAGGTGGCGCCCTTCTCTCTGTTGCGGTCATAGGTGTCAACCCCATACCATCCTCCTTATCCATATACAGACAAAATTTAACTCAAATTTTATTTATCCTAGTAATATGTATGCATCCGGACGCTTTAAAGGTGGAATATACCTAATATAAACAAGACGAAGAGTTTCTAAAGGTCGGTCCTAACTTGGTCTTAGCATTTAAACTTAAATCCTTGTAATCCTTTAAAAATTTTAATTGCTTGATGAATTTGATGGTCTAGAAAATAAAACAACAGAGTTTACTGTGAGTTTATCACTTATCGAATGAATGATCCTGGGGAGCCAGCACCATATAATTCAAAAAGCTTTAGTTTATATTATGAATAAAACAAAAAAAATAAAAAATTTGTATCGCCACTTTTTTTCTTAAAGGCGCGCCAAATAACGTAATTTTTATAATTTACGAACTTTTCCTTTTAATATCGAATTAATAAGTTTGATCAAAAGCAAAATCAATGATAAGTTAAAAAATTAATGTTTTGGTCAATTTTTAATAAAATGGCTTTAGAAACTAGAAGTATATGAGGAGTTGTGTGCATAACACTGTTCCAATAACACTTTTTTAGTGAGCGGTGTCAGTTGCTGTTAG
The DNA here is from genome assembly GCA_036346155.1 of Sinelater perroti. Lineage (NCBI taxonomy): Eukaryota > Metazoa > Arthropoda > Insecta > Coleoptera > Elateridae > Sinelater > Sinelater perroti. The sequence continues at coordinate 32,513,721 of JARFIY010000046.1, forward strand.
TATAATACAAGTATAGTTTGTAGACTTTTCTCTTAAACTATTTTTCTAAAGAGAGATCAAGGATCTTTAGATAAATTTTTGGTTAATCTTAGAATTTCAGAACTCAAGATGACATTTTGGTTGTGGATATAACTATAAATTTGTTATTTCCTTTAACTACATACAACTAGCCAAACTAAATTCTTATATTTTTTTATATGAACGTTTTGAACTCCTTAAATGTATTCTTAAAAACAAAAGTGTTATAAGTTGCTTTAGAGTTGAAATCAAAATAAGGTTAGTAGGTTTTTACCAGGAGAGATTAATGCATGTTCTATGAAAGCGACCATATATCACGGTAAATCTAATAAGAATGACGCCATGCTTTACTGGGTACTTTGTTATTACAACAAAAAACTTAAGAAACATTTGACTGGCTATTTTCTAATTATAGCTTCTGCGCCTTATAATTAAACCAATACTCATAAACTCAAGTATATTCATTAAATCACAACTTTAAGTAAATTCATTATAATACGTAGATCTTGAAACTGAAACGCAATTTTCTAGAAAGTGAAAAAGTAAAAGTTTTACGAGTTTTATATTCCAATTTGTTTGTTTTCGCGACGCTACTGTATAAATTAAACATTGTATCACGTAAAGTAGCTAAAAACCGTTAAAGCTATTAAACTCTTGCCCATTCTGGAGAAAAAAACAATGGGCAATGCCACTCACAGCCCGTGACACTGTTTGTTTACCTTTTTAAGGCAAATACGTGCTTTAGAATGGTTTGTTAGCCTTTGCTATTTATCTGCCCATTAGGCAGATTTTCTTATTGCGCGCTTACAAAGAATCCCATTCTGGTTCCTTAGATATTGACTAAAGTGGTTTTATTTGAAGAAAATTGGGAATAAAATATAATTATAAGAAAAATAATGTTAATTAAAAATAATTAACAATTTAAAATTTTCGGGCTTTCATTTTACATTATCTTTTCAATAAAAAAGTTAATCTGAATTTAATTTTGGTAATATTTTTCACCTTTCATTCCTATAGACAAATAAAACTGAAATTTTTTAAATTTCAATTTTAAATACACTTTCTCTGTGTGTTTGAAACAAAACGGTTTATGAAAACAACAATTTTAATACAATATATCTAAAGTAGGTCAAACGCAGTTTTGAATTCTCTAAAAGAAGCCAATAATTGATATGCTGCACTTCAACCTGCCCACAACATACATCGATTGCTATTTTCTCTTGACACTTGTGTCAAACACATGTCTACACGAAATTGCCATTTTTCAGGCAATGCTCCGTTTTCCTTTGCACAAGTGTTAAAAGTGTTGCAATTAGGAATGAATGCGTGAGCGGTTGTTAATGTTTACGCATGATTTAAGTCGCAATAAATTTACATGCTGAACTAAGCTCAGTCATGCTAGAAATATTTTAGAATTTCAATCATGCCTCCTTACGTTTGCATATGTAGTACAAACCCCGCGCTGGCCACAATTTATTCAAGGTTGTTGTAATTAGTTCACTAACAACGACTGACTTTTCGATAATCTATCAAGGATCAGAAGGTACTCTGTTCTACGTTTTTTCTATACTTAAGTCAAAATTTTAAAATTAGAATAGAACAAGTAGATCAATAGACCGAAAAACATATAGATTCTAGTAAATCACAAACTTAAATTTTTTTTATATTATGTTTATTGCCAGATCAACAATTACATTGTTATACATAGCATGGATGTTACATATGACATACTTGATGCGGACTAAGTAAGGAGACCAATTCGCTGTCTCGATGGACACTTCACAATAGCAGCGTCAGTGATTTTCGATGTAGGCTGTGGTAGGCGCCGTTCGAGTCTTGTGTGGATCTGTGTTTGAAATAGTTAGTTATAATTTTTTTTGCGCTCATTTTAATGTAGTGATCAATAGTCATAAGTCCAAGCTCGTGTTGCAGTTGAGTATTTTGGAGGTATCATGGTGCATTTACTGCAATCCGCAGCACTTTGTTCTGGAATCTCCGTAGTTTGTTTATGTTGGTTGCAGCTGTATTACACCATATCGGTAATCCATACAGGAGTAACAGACGTAGGAGGCTTTTGTAGAGGAGGACTGCACATTAAATTTTTAAGGAGGACTTGCGGTTAAGTAGAGGATATATGGGTTGGCGAATAAGTTCGTTCGGTCTTATTTAACAGTTTTATTTAAACAAAAAAACAATAATTTTAACAATAGATTAATCAAAATATATTCTCCGTTACTGTTTACGACCTGTTCCCACTTCCCGGCCAATTTGTTGATACCGTTCCGCCAAAAATCGCCCGGTCTGGTGTCGAAGAAGTTGTTGAGCCAGTTTTTGAGGTCCTCTTCGTTGTTGAACTTAACATCCCTCATATGGTTCGACAGGGAGCGGAAAAGATGGTAATCTGTTGGCGCAAGGTCCGGAGAGTACGGTGGATGCTGAAGAACCTCCCATTCGAGCTCTTGAAGGGCGTGGCCTGGCGTTGTCGTGCAGCAGGATGACTTGGCCTTGTCTATCGGGCCCTTTCAGTAGAATAGCTTCATTCACGCGGTGTAGCTGGGCAATGTAGAGCTCCTTGTTGACCGTGGCGTTCTTTTCGAGCATTTCCCAGTGCACCATGCCCTCCCAGTCCCACCATACGCAGATCATAGTCTTCTTTGGGTGGAGATCCTGCTTTACTCCCGTCACGATTCCATACAAGAAACGTTGTTTGTGCCCACATGTTGCTCGGTGGCGAGCCAGATGTTGTGAAGCAATTTGAAGGCGATTTTCTTTGTTGTTTTCTGTAAGGTCGTGAGGCACCCAAGCTCCCAATTTTTCGGCAAATCCCATTGACTGAAGTTGTTTGAGTATGGTCTGATGATCGCAGTTTATTTTTTCCTCCAATTCGCGACTTGCTTGGCGACCGTCCTCTTTCAAAAGTGCCTTGACACGCTCTTAATCGAATTCCGAAGGCCTTACACTACGGGGCGTAAAAAACAAATAACACAGTTTTGTAGAGCAAAAAAAGATCTTTCTAATAAATACTAACACTTTGCCAAATAGCAAACAAATCGTTATAAAACAAAAGAATAAATAAAACCGAACGAACTTATTCGCCAACCTACTAGTTGCTTGAATCTGGTATAACCTTGAAGTAGTTTCTGGTTAATACGAAAGCTCCAGTTGAGCCGTGTGTCCAGATGGTTGCCCAAGCATTTGACTAGAAAATCGTGTGGTTTCTAGAGTATCAGAATATTATTAATGTATAGGCTGGCGGGATTTGTAACTCTTCTAAGCGTGAAGACTTTGACCTGACACTTTTCGGGGTTTACTTGGGTGTGTCGCTGTTGAAACCATCCGTAAATTTGGTTTTTAGCTTGTTGCAGTGCTAGTGTGGCTTCATCCAGAGAGGTTGCTTGGGTAAGAATTGTTGTATCTTCAGCGAAGGTGGCTAGAGTTGCTGTGGAATTGGGCAGGTCAGATGTGTAGATGCAGAATAGGGTTGGACCGAACACGCTGCCATGCGGGACACCAGCGTGGATGGTCCTGGTTTCCGAAAGTGCTGAGTTCACTCGAACGGCGAAGGTTCGGTCTTTCACAAACGAGAATAATATGGATTTGAGATAGAATGGTAGATTGATATTCAGTATTTTCTTTTTCAGGCCTTTAAGCCAGGCTCTGTCAAAGACCTGTGTTACGTAGAGAAATAAAGCCGTGATGTATTGCTTGTTTTCAAAGCCGTGCTCAATAAGTTTGCTGATTCTCTGCAGTTGATGGCATCTAGAATAAATTTTTTTGATTCCAAACTGGTGGAATGGGATTGTGTTGAGCTTGTCGAATACAGTAGTTAATCAATTAAGTATTACTTTTTTATCAATTTAGAGAGCGTGGTTAACAAACTTATATGTCTATAGCTGTTGGCTTTGGTTTTGTTTTTACCTGGTTTGGCAAACATTAGTATTTGGGCGTGTTTTCAGGCCAGAGGAAATAATCTAATCTTAGGCAGACATTGAAAATTGGGCTCAGGCGAGCTAGAGCTTTCTTAGTGAATTGCTGAAAGATGGAGTTAAGAATAAGGTTGTAACCGGAGACTTTTTAGGTGAGAGTCAATATAGTGTTTGAATTCCTTCGGATATTTTGGCTGAATCCTGTCTGGATTTAGGATATTTGTTTCGATTTACGTTATCACATGGTTGAGGTGTGTGGGGAAACAGGTGATGGTGGATGTAAAGGTTGCTGCTAAATGTGAAGCGAAAGGAGAGGCTTTTTCTTCATCGGAAGTGTAGTGAGCATTACTTGTTTCATTAGTGGGTGTGGGTAGTTCATCTCTTTGATTTAGAATCTTTTTTGTGGTTTTTCATAGTCCCCTATCCTCTGGACTGTGTTAATTCGGAATAGGTCTAGTTCTCTTTTGATCCTATGGAAAAGGTTGTTTAATCGGTTTTTGATTAGAGCATTTTGTGTTCGTTGTCATTTGCGCCTGAGTTTGCTTTTCTCATTGATTAAATTGATTATGTATCTCGGTGGGTTGTTGTAGTCGGGGGAGCTGTTGTACGTGTTGGTATATAAGATTGTCGTGCGCTGTCACCGATCATTGTTGTAAGGTTGTCAATGGCAGAGTCAATATCTTGGTTGGTTTGTATGTATGAGGAATTGGTTATTTTACTATCCAAGAGTTTTTCAAATCGTTCCCAATTCATTTTGCCATTTATGATTTTGGGTTTTGGTTGTTTGAATGCTAAGTTGTTTGTGAAGGACATTAGGACGGAGAGGTGATCTGAATTGAGTTCAGTTATAACTTTTTGATAAAGTATTTTGCTCAAGTTCTTTTATAGGACGATATCAAGTATATCGGGTTCATGATCGATGCGGTAAGGGTAATACGTATACTTGTCTGGTGCGAGGATTTGGGAAGGAATTGCCTGTTGCAAGATTTTCAAGTTTATTCCCAGTTGTATTGGATGCTGTACATCCTCATAGGGTATGTTTAATGTCAATGTCGCCAATGAGCAGAAGAGGTTGGGTTGTATTAAATATAGTTTTAATGTCATCATCTATTAATCTTTTATTTGGTTGTCTGTATGCGCTAGATATAGTCATAGTACTGTTGTCAGTGTAACCTGAATTTACGTAATTTTAATATTTAGATTGGGGATGTCAGGAAGTCTCGTATGTTTAAACTTATTTTTAATTAGGATCACCACTCCTCCAGCTGCGGTTGGAGAGATTAGATCTTTACGATAGACGTGGTAGCCGGAGATTTTGATATTGGTTGTGTCATCCAGGTGCATCTCAGTAATACAAGCAATATCAAGTTTGTAATGTCCCATGAAAGTGATAAACAGTGAGCGTTGATTTAGGTCCGTTGGCATTCCAGTTAAGAATTGTTAAGCACTGGATTGTGCGGGTATAGAGGTTATTTGTGATGAATGTTTTAATTTGATCGAGATAGGTGTGAGTAGGATGAGGAGGAGTTGGATGAGGTTATTGGGTGATGAAGTGCCATTGAGTGAGGTTGACAAGTTAGCGTTGAGGTTTTCACTACCTTTAGCTTTGTCTGAAAAAGTCTGGTCGCTGTTGGTGGCTTTTGGGGCTGTAGCCTAAGCTTTGGTGCGTTGTTATAGAGTTTGAGATAATGTGAACAGCCGCGATAGTTCGCACTGGGGTCATCACCGCAGTTTGCGGATTTTGGGGGTCGTTAGTCTGCTTTTTGCATTCGGTGTAGATGGTCGCCTGCAAATTTGATGCATATAGTATTTTATTTACAATAATTCTTGGCATGCCCATACTGTTGGCATCTGTGCATTGGGATATAACTTTAGATTTTTTTCTAAGTTCGACGGTTACAATGGAGTGAAATATCGCTTTTAATGAGAATATGTGTTTAGGTTCTTCGTTGTTGGTTAATTCATCTGCGCAGACTGCCAGACGATTCCTTTCTTTAGTATATAATCTTGTTCAGAACTGGAATCTGGGTTTCTAGTCAGTTTTTAATTTCCTGGTCGGTTAGGGATAGTGGGGCATTTTTAATAACCACTGATAAGGGTTTATCTTTAGAATTTTGGTATGTGTGTATTGGATTTGATTTTCCGTGTAGAATCTAGTTAAGATCCGAAAGTCTTTGTCTTTAGTTAAATTTATCCGTAGCGTGGATATATTGTAGGTCGTTGTGAATGTACCTGTTGCATATTTTTGAATGTGTTCTTTAAGAGCTTCATGATTTACTGCACTGTGCAGATAGATGGGTGGTATTTTAATCGCATCCAGATGCTTCGATTGTGGCTCTGTGCTAGTAGATTGTTGCTCCGTTATCGAAGCCTCGAGCCGTGGCGGCAGGTAATATGTTTCCTTCGACAAGGCTTTGAGTGGTCCATGCGTACTGTTTTTGAACATCGCTTATCGGTGGTGACAAACTATCTAATTTGCGCTTACTAGGCGCTTGTCGATTAATTTTATTTACATGGGATGTTATTGGTAGTTGTACAATGTTGAAAATAATTTAGCCTTACTGCGTTTAAAGCAGAGAAATATTCTAAAGTGAATGTCTCGCATTGGACGGAGCGTAAAACATCCGCTCCGTTTCACTGCTCGCATTCTACTCCCAAACTTAAATTTGTTGAAAAGGTATTAACCTCTTCTTCTTAAAGGCATCATATCATATTTAAATCTTTTGCACAGCATAATACAAAAGTCATTCCTTTGAAAGCCTTAATTAACGAGAAACAGTGAAAAGTTATTAGAAACAAGAACATCATTACTGAAGTCCGTCTCATTTGCTGCAACATCGTCAGTTATAAATTGCTGCCTTTTATTTTTATTAGGTAACAAGAACCACACGTTTTATTTCTTTAATTTCACTTTTTTACAATGTTTATATATTTTTTCTTTATCTCTTTCTTACTTTGTTAACCTTGCTAAAGATCAAATTCTTTGGCTTTAATTTTCATTTTGCTCAATATTCGGATCATTGCATTCTTCGTTGAAAACAGATTGTTGTTAACAACTGACATAAAATATTCATCGTTTGTGATTATTAAGAAATCTCAGGCAAAACTGAAAAAAGGATTAACTAAATGTCATTTACGTAAACATAAATTTTCAAATGAATAATTAAAGACGATGAAACACATTTTTTATATACATATATACTACAACAATATTTGTTGCATGCCTCTAGCGGTGTCAAAGTTTGGGCCGTTTTTAATAATTTTTTTCTCAAGAAATCCATCTGCCTGGATTAATTTCATGTTTTCTAGATCTACAAATCAAGAGATTTCCCATCTGTCCAAATAATTTTTTCTAAGTTTATAAAGCAAATGTAGCAAAATCAATAGTTACACATTTCATGCCCCGGCGACCTTGACTCATATTTTTATCAGTTTTTTAACCACCAAGTCAAAGGTATGTAAATAATATACCCGTTAACTATCTCTATTCTACAGCTGTCGCCGGTTTCGTTCCTTTAATCAGGTTCTCCGCGCTTCTCATTCTTGCCAGTCATTCTCCTCTAAACCTCTCCTTTCCATCGCTTCAGCCACTTCATCCCTCCACGATCTCCTCGGTCTTCCTCTCTTTCTCCTTCTGCGGGACTCCAATCTGTTACTCGTTTGATCCATCTGTTGTCATCCGATCTTCTTACATGTCCGTACCATGCGAGTCTCTTGTTTTCGATACTATGAATTATGTCTGTCTCTACTCCCATTCTTCTTCTTATTTCTTCATTCCTGGTTCTTTCCATCTTGGTTACCCCACAGCACCTCCTCCAATATTCCATTTCTGTCGCTCTTATTTTTCTTTCATTTCCCTTGTTTATTACCCAGACATAATAAATATTATCATTAATTAATAAAATATAAAGAATTTTAATTTTACAAATAAAGATCGGCTTTTCAATTTGATTAGTTTGATGAGAAAAAGGAAAGTAAACATCATTTATATTTATTACCTTAAAGAATTTCTTGTTCATGACTTGGAGCTTGTCAACTATCACATTACATAACGAAACCTTCGCTATTAAGACGGCGATTAAAATTGCCTTCCACGACTCGTTAAAATATATTCTCCTCAGATACCTGTAGATAGATCCGAATCTTGCATAACAAAGCATGAAACGCAATTAGCCTAATAACAAGGAAGCCTTCTGTAGCCGCTCGAGAGCCGCAATTAAGCTTTTAAGCCGCGGCATTTCATCTAGAAATGTCATCCAGCGATCGCCCAGATTATGCACTTTTCTATCAAGTCCTCCTGCGAGTCCGCGCTCACGGGGTCAAAAAGGAAAGGCGCGGGGATCTGGGCACAATCGGTGAAAGGGCCCGCGCGCTCATAACAAACACTTTCTTTGCGCATCTTTCTCGCCGCATCTCTTATCTAATTAACCCACTTGCCGAACAATAGCGTATCGGATTTTTGCGGCGAGCAACGGGAGTATTTAGTGATGGCCTGTGAATAGGAAAGGCGCTCTTTAATAACTGCCAATTAGCCGCCGAGGCAGTAAGCTGAAGGTGGCTGGCTGAAGAATTCTTTGCAGTGTTGGTTTTATTGTTGTCCAAACGGTGCATTAAACTTAAAAACATAGAAACAATGAGCTTCAATTAGAGCCCTTGCCTTTTATTGCTTTTATCATTTTTATGTTCTGTGTGACACCACTTCATAACATAAAAACAAAATTTAAAAAAATTAATTTTTTGTGCTAATAGCATAGTCAAAAAAAAAAATAATAACACCTATCTTGCACAAGTTTTATTTATGTGCAGATAATAACAAAAAGGTGGAATGAATTTCTATTACCTTTAATCTGATGCTACCCAAAACTTCCTCTTCTGCAAAGCAATGCTTTTTGCACACACCACGTTACCTTCAATCATTTGTTGTCTAAGAGGGAATGCTTAAATAACAAGAAAAACCTTACAGTAAATAGCGTGCAGGCCTCATATAATTGGCCTTGCAGTATTAAATGCTTTTATAAGAAATTTAATAAATTAATTAAGGTTTCCAAACCTTAAATTAAATTGTAAATTAACTGCAAATATGTTGTTCAACAGCTACTAATTTGATAAAACTGATGCAATAAAATAATAATAAAAAGGAAAGCATACAGACCTGAACATTTGGACTAACTAGGATCTTATTAAAAAAACATCCTTAGAGCTGTTTAAATTAAGAAATAACAGACGAAGAAATAATAACTACTAATAAAATTGGAAAAATTTATTAACAAAAAGTAAGTAGTGACCCACTTTGATCTCTATATTTTTGTACATTTCCTACTTTTTGCCTTTGACGTTCCTATCTTTCTATGCCTATTTATCTATCCTCTATGTGAGCTTAATTATTTAATTATTACTTAAAAAATATTTATAATATGCACGCACTATTTACTTCTATTAGCAGCTATCAAATTATTTCCACTGGCTGATCTGTTCTCTGGCCCACTTAAATCTTCGTGTGAGCCGTACTTAACCGTAACTGCCTTCTTAACCAATCCTTTGTGACACGCCTAGAATTTTCTGGATGTTTGTTGCTCTGAGATCATACCTTGATTTTACGGGGTCGGTTGCTATACTTCACTCTCCTTCTTCTGCTCCAGAGCCGTAATTGTTTTCAACGCCTGTAGATGGAATCGTGAAGACATCGGCACGTTTCCGCAATGTTGAATGTATCTTTGCAATAGAAACGGTGATTTGAAGTTGAGGTTGCATAAAGGTGATCTGCATCTTCGTTGGTTGGAAGAGTACTTCTAGCAGCGTATACCGTTCTAATCACCATTTTAACTACTCCAAACCACATACAATTTTTCACATTGCCAACCTATTGGTATCTTATTGTATCATATCATGTTTTAAATAAAACATATTTATATAGAACGTATCTTGCTGATAATCATGGAATCTAGTGTAGAATTGTGCCGCCGTAACTCGTTTACGTAAACAAATTTCATCCAAAAACACCTCCCTTATCTGTGCAAAAATTCTGCACTAAACAGTAATGGACTATGACATCAAACATGTTTTGCAATACTTGGGTAATTATCCAAAATTAGACTTTCCTGTCATTAACATATTTGTTTATAAAGTTTTTCGATTTTTCCAACCTTCAGAAGATTAATCTCACACTTCTTTTATTTGGAGACTCATTGTTGGTCTTTGCGTATGGCAGAAAAACAATTTCATATAAAACTCCCAACTCCCAATTTCCTCTCAAGTTTTGGCAAAAGGTCACGGCACCTCAGCTAATTTCTTAGCTCCGCTAAAGGAATCGTTTTTATCTTATTATTTCCTAATAATCGATATACCTTTGGAAGGAAGGCTAACTCAAAATTGGTCTTTGATCTAAATGAATCATCAAAGTATCCCAAAAGTGATTGAAAACTCGTTAATTAATGTTTTAGCGACTGTAAATTCTCTTTGATTGATAAAGCAACCCATAGTAACAAGGATGTATCTGTTGTCGTTACCACTCTCCGCAAATAGACTAACAATGTCATTTGCTACCTATCCCATTGAGCTGTTTATATTATATTGTCTTATAGGTGTTCTTATCATTCAAATGAGAGCATTTCCTCTAACTTCCTGTAAATTCTTCTTAATTTTGAGTTATTCTCTTCGCGATTGGCCTTTTGGTATTAATAACTGCGACCTGCATTCAGTTCCATCAACATTCTTCAAGATTCTTACCATAGACCACACTCTAACTTAAAAAATCGTAGTGTGCCCAATAAGGTACTGGGTTTAGCGCGCTTATTTCTTACCATAGTAACCTCGCTTCTTTTTAATTCTGACTCAAGCTCCTGCTCTCGCTGTTGCTCACGTAGCAACCACCAATTGTTAATCACTTTATTTCTCTTTTCCTCTTATTGCAAATTGCTTTTGCACAACTTTTTAATAATAAAACATCCACAACCATCTTTAATTATTCTATTTTCCCAAACTTCCTGATAACCTTTACGTGTTCTTCTTTAACTCCTAAACCCTCAAAGTATTCTGAATTTATTTTTATTTCTTTTCTGGGGCTTCTAAAATGTTTTCATTTAGCTTTTCTACAAGACTTTCGAAAAGTTGTTTTGGACTTCTTTTTGCTTTTTCTTTTAAAAATCAAAAGTATTCTTTTGCATTTATTTCTATTTTTTCCAACTCCCTTGAGATATTCTGTTTAAACTTTTATATTGTTATTCTGTGCTTATCTTTACTAGTAATTGTCCTTGTACTTCCCCGATCAAACTTATGATACATTCTTTTGTTTGTCCGAATTTTTCTCAAGCTTTCAGAATTTTTTTGCCACTGCTATTGTTTCTTGTAATTTTCTTTTCGGTTCTCATATCAAATTTCTAGGGATTTCTTCAACACTTATTTGCAATTTCATAATATTATTTTTAATTGTTTCTCAAAGGAATGTTTTTCTAATTCTATACTCATATTTTGTGCTAATTTTAGTGTTTTTGTTAATTCTCCCAAAGTTCCAGAATTTTATTTTAATTTTTTTTTAAATTGTAAAATGACGCATCTATATTAGTAGTTATTAATAGATAGGTGTCTGGGTTTTCATTTTCCCATAACACGGTTTTCTTCCCCGTAGTCTATATTTTTCTTTTAAATCATTTTTAGCTCCTTCACTTATAGTTTGCCCAACTAGACCGATATAATTTATTTAAACTGCTTTTTGATTTGTAATGAACCCCATATCTAACACCAGTTTTGACAAATTCGGTTTATGATTGCGATTGTTTATTTATCACCTAACAATTATTTGTAATATGCAAATATTACTTATCCCTAAGTTTAGTAATCAGCTAGTTAATTAATACACTAATACCAATTATGTATTTCGACTGGCGGATCTGTTCTCTCTTTGCATTAACAAGCAAAGTTGTCCTTTTGAACTGTTCTCGTATAAGCTCAAATATTCACGCACAGTTTCGGGATACTTAAAACTTAGCCAGGGAGATTACTGGAATCTTTCTTCGCGACACGCCTAGAATTCTGAATGTCTAAGCGTTGTTCTGTGACTGAGATTAGATTTACTGGAACCACCTAAGTTGGTACCATAAAAAGCACATATAAACAACACTTGATGTATAAATAATTAGTACAGCAATTAATGTTATATATTTATAATTTTTTTTAAAACATAGATATGTTAAAGATCTTTAAGAATTTAAGTTATTGGCTAGAAACAATCTTTTGAATAACCCTAGAACGAAAAAATAGGATTTGTCAAATTAAGCAATCGCGTGGACTATTCAAAATCGCTATTGAGTAAAATTTTTCTTTCGATAAAAATGTCTTTTAAAATCTGCATGCGCTCTCTTGCTGTATGAACAGATTTTCCATCTTGCTGCCACTATAAGTTAGGTGAGTTCTCAATAACTGGACGAATAAAAGTTTTTAACATTTCCTAATGCTGAGCTCCGGTAACTGTCTCCGTATTCTCATAATTGTCCTCGAAAAAATATGGTCCGATTACCTTTTCTGATACCATCCCGTACCAGAAAGTGACTTTGAAAGAATTCAGCTCACGCTGGAGTATGATTCTTGTGTTTGCGGCACCCCAAAATCGAGTATTTTATTTATTCACAAATCCATTAAGATGATAACGAGCTTGATTGCTCATCAGCATTTTTTGAACAAAACTGTTGTCATATATTAGCTTTATCTGTTAGACGAATTGAACCTTATAAGATACATATATAAATTCTTTTGTTATTGTCGTGGTGATGTTCTTAACATTCCAAGTCTTTGAATCTAAATTTCTGCATCTTTTTGAATGCTCTGTACCCGTCCTTATTTTTTAACGTGTACACAATAAGTAAACTGCCGCTTCGTGGCAGGTCATTCACAGATCCTGCTACCGAAAGCAACTAATTTAGTCTCAGTGTAGCACATTTTAAAAGAGAATTGCTAACTTGAAAATGACTCATATAAACACACTGTTTGAAAACGATTAACCTGCTTTTCAAAATAGAATTAACAATTTTGATGCTTTCATTTGAAGTGAATTTTTCCATAACTAATCACCAAAGTATAAATTTTTAGTATTCAAAAAAAAATTACAAAAATTTAATTATAAGTTCAATAGTATTTGTTGTTCACCCAGTACATCGTCATTAATTCTTCGATAACACTTCACCAGCCTAAAATCCACACCAAACTGTTGCCCTTTGAGTATGACCCGAGGATATTCTGCGTCTCAAATGCGACAATTTTGGTCATTGATATGCCCACTATGGTAGAATTGGGCCTCGTCATTATCATTTTACGTATTGTATGATAAATTAACTTTTAAAAGGAAACACGGTTTAGAACCCTTAATATTCTATATTTTAAGAATAGCAACCCTCCTCAACGATTTAGTCTAAATTTGTGTCTATAATAAGTTTTCTGCTAGAACCAAATGCATTAATACTATTTTAAATTTGTTTAAATATTTTTCTAATTTTTATTAATATTTTGGTAAAAATTACGGAAAACAATATGATTCAATAACATTTCTTTTAGTTATAAAAATTGTGCTTTTTACGCATCTAGAAAACATATTTTATTGTACAACTATAAGTATTATAAAATTAAAATCAGTGAAGTAAAACATTTAACAGAAAATTTCTTTACTGATCTTTATGTTGTTATAGAGTAAATTTTTTTTTTGAACTAATCTTTATTAACAATCAGAATGTTTATAATATTCTATGAGCTAATTTTATGTACAAACGATAAGAAAGGTCGTGAGAAGAAGGCATCCAGTGAGGTTCCCCTACTTTAATCTCTTAAGTCTATTGGCCACTTCCTTTTCAATCTTCTGTATTGAGGTGCTTCAGCTGGCGAAGGCATTGCTACGTTTGGATGATTTGCTAGGGTGTCGTGATGCTTCATTGCTCTTACTTTTATTATATCCTGTACGTATGGCACCTTGAGGTCAGTGTGAAGAGTTACGTTTGACACATACCACGGAGCATTAGCCAGCATTCTAAGTGTTTTAGACTGGAATCGTTGTATTATGTTTAAGGTTGAGTTACTAGCACCTCCCCAAAGTTCGCAGCCATATAACCAGATGGGGCGAATGATACTCTTGTAGATTAGTAGTTTATTATCTAATGTAAGGGATGAATTTTTGCCAACGAGCCAATACAATTTTTTACAACGTAGGTCCATTTCTTTACGTTTCTTACTGACATGTATTTTCCATGTCAAACGTCGATCGAGATGTAAACCTAAGTATTTCACTACATCTGTCTGCGGAATAGGTATGTTGTTTAATAGGATCGGTGGACACGTTGAACGTTTGGTGGTGAATGTAACATGAGCAGATTTGGATTCATTTACTTTCACTTTCCACTTTTCCATCCATGTTTCTAATAAGTTAAGATGTTCTTGTAATAGTTGTGACGCGACAGCTGGATTCTCGTGGCATGAGAGCATTGCAGTATCGTCGGCGAAGGTTCCAAGTTGAGTTTGCGTTGTGGTCGGTAAATCGTAGGTGTATAGGAGATATAGTATCGGCCCGAGAACGCTGCCTTGGGGGACACCTACTTTTATTTCTTTAATCTGAGATGTTTCACTACCTACTTTAGTTTGAAAGTAGCGATGTGTTAGATACGATTGTAGAAGTAAGTAATAGCTGTGTGGTAGTAATTTCTTAATTTTATAAAGGAGACCTCTGTGCCACACTTTATCGAATGCACAACTTACGTCCAGAAATACTCCACTACAAAATTTCTTGTCGTCAAATGCCGAGCATATTGTACTGATCAATCGGTGGCATTGTTGTGGTGTGGAATAACGGATGCGAAAGCCTAACTGATAAGTTGGTAGCCATTCTTACTGAAGTTTTAGTATTAACCTTTCCAGCAGCTTAGAAATTATCGGGAGCAGGCTGATGGTACGGTAGGATTTAATTTAGTCAGCAGGTTTGCCTGGTTTTGGAATTAGTATAATGTGTGCAAACTTTAGCTCTAATGGCCAGTACACGAGTCGTAGGATTCCGTTGAACAGGATTTGTATAAATCGATGACCTTTCTTTGGTAGATGTTTTAGAACAATTCCCGTTACAAGGTCATAGCCTGGTGACTTGTTGTTTAATAGTCTGATCTGGGTTTCAATTTCCTGTAGTGTGAAACTACGTATGGGAAGCGACATTTGTAAGGGTGTTGCTAGGTAGGTTTATATTTCTTCATCAGGCTCATGAGAGTTAGGTTGAAAAGTGGTTTGTAAGTGTTCCGCAAATGATTCAGCTTTTTCTTTGTCGAACCTGTTCCAGGGTCCCACTTCATCTCGTAGGGGCGGTACGTGTCCCTTGGGTCGTTTAATTCCCTTGGTTGTTCTCCAAATTGTGAGGTCATGTACAGATAGTGAGTTAGTATAGTATTTAAAGGTTTCATTGCGGATTTCTTGCAGTTTACGTCTTAATTTATTCTTTAGTTGATTGAATCTAGTTTTATCAGCAACATTACGACTAGGCTGCCATGTTGCTCTTGCGCTTCTTTTTCTCTAACTAATTCCCTTATTTCAGTTGGAATATTTGGTGTATTGGATTTTAGATTATTAATTTGTGGTGTTTCATTCCATCCTGCTTCCTGTATACTTGTGATTAAATGATTGATTGCATATTCGAGCTCATCGTTTGTTGTTAAGCGTAGGTTTGTATCGAGAAATTCGTTAACATGAGCTTGGAATGCTTCCCAGTTGGTTCTTGCATTACTGAGGGTAGGTCTGGGTTCTACATATAGTATTGTTGAGCTCACAGTTGCTATTATTGGCGTATGATCAGAGGAGATATCATAGTTGGAGACAATGTCCATGTAATTTGGGGACATACCGTGGGCAATAAAGAGGCCTAACAAATCTGGAATTTTAGTGGAATCTATTGGCCAGTATGTTGGGCTATCCGTTGACAGAAAGCCATAGTTTTTATCTTCTAGAAGTTTGTACAGTTCTCGTCCTTTAGTCGTTGTCAGACGTGAGCCCCAGTGTATATGTTTGCCGTTAAAATCTCCGCCGGTGAGAAACCTTGGCCCTAATAATTCGAAGAAGGGCTGTATCATTTTTTTGGTAATGTTATGACGAGGTGGACAATAAACACTTGCTATAACTAGAGGTGCTGGGAGTCTCTCGACTTCTATCATGGTACCTTGAAGGTAGTCTGTGGAATAAGAAGGTAATTGATAATGTTTTATGGAACTACGAATTATTATGGCTGAACCACCGTGAGCAGTGCCGTCTGGATTTTCTGTATGATATACTGAGTATTGAGGTATTGTAAAATAAGTTCTTGATGTGAAGTGTGTTTCTGAGATTAATAAGACATCAATATTATTGAGACGTGTAAAGGTGTCTACTTCCAACTTTCGTTGTTGTAACCCGTTGGCATTCCACTGTGCAATCTTTAAGTATTTAGCCATTAGTGGAGTAATTTGTTAATTACTCTAGTTAACATATTTAGTATCATGCTGTTCTGCTGGAGCAGTTGATTAAACATAGTTTTGAACTCTTCAAGGAATTGTTTCAGACTAACATCTTCACTAGAAGAGGGTTGATTTCGTACTGCTTGCGCGTAGTTTGGATATATATTTGTTGGTTGGTTGGTGATCGACTGACTGTTTTGGTGTGGTAATGGAGGAAAATTATGTTTTGTTAAATTTGGAGGTCGGAGAGTTGGCTGTTGCTTGTGGGACTGGTACTTTCGTTGGAGCTCTTGATATATGAAACATCCCTTGTAATTAGCTGGATGTGACTCTTCACATAGGATGCATGTAGCTGGAGTTGCACGGGTTTTTTGACAGCTTTTTGTATCGTGCGGACCTGCACACTTCACACAAGCAAAAGGTCTATTGCAGTAGCTTTTAGCATGTTATAGAGTAAATGACTACCGAAAAACACGTTTTGAATTGTTTCTTTTTGTTTCACTTTTTTTAAATTCTAAAAGTGTGTTTCGACATAATCCCGAACCACTTAAGAATTTCATAATACCTCAAATCCCAGCGTTACAATGAAGTTAATTTTGTATGTTATGTTTTGTTTACTACTATAATTAAGCTCGAATGGGCACTTGCACTATTCAATTCAGCTCATCAAATTCCTTTGATCTGTGTACTGTAAATTTTAAACTCATTTATTATATGTAAACTTTATATTATATTTAAACAAATAATTAAACCTTGCGTGTCTGATATATACACAGTTTCAAGTTAAGGACAAATTTTTGTTACTTCAACAGTTTATCTGAAGAACATTTTTGGGCATGTAAATAAAGTCAGCTGTATTAAATCAAATAGGACGTATGCAAATTATTATTATTATTTTTACTTTCAACGCGTTATTTGTATTTACCTGTTAGTAGCAATTTTCTGTCTCATCTAATTTTTTGTCTGAATCTACTCAAGTCGAAAAGATCCACTTTTCTTCGATTGCGGTAATTTGTCGCAAAAATGATTATCAAATTACTGTAAATGTTGCTCAGAACCAGTCAAATATCCATACACAGAATTAATTTGTACACTTTATACACAGGGTGTCTCACGAAGATGTTCCGAGTCTTCGCGTACAGGTACTTTGAAACGTTGTAATAAAAAAGTTCCGATAAACATGGGTCGAATTCTCAACCGTTTTTGAGATATCTGAAACAACTTGGGAGTCTTTGAAGGTGCACTTCCTTCTTCCTTGCGACCGGTCATTATTTTATCTGATACTATGGTTACCAAGGATATTTATTTTGATTTTTATTGTCAAAACATTAATTGTCGCCAATGAAAATAACAAATCTAATAGGAAGGGGCAATTTAATTTTAGTTTTTTCGAATTAATTTGATTTGAATTTTTTAATTAAATTTATAAAAATGCCGCATTAGTTTTCGAATACCGACATGGTTTTCTTGTACCACTATTGCAACGGTAATTCATTTGCAGCAGCACAAGACTACAAGATTAAATACCCGAATCGTCGCTCGCCGTGTTAGGAAACGCCAGTTCTTTTTTCTTTCTCTCTAGGAAAATGGAACGTTTTTGAACAGAAATATTCGTAGAGGAGAACTGGCAGGAGTACTGTGGTAAATTGGGGAAAATTTTCGAACCAATGTAAAACGAATTTCACCAGCTATAGGCCAATTTTAAGGACCTACAAGACGATGGACTTTACCCTATCATACCAAACCGGTTCAGAATTTACTTCCATCGGCCTTGCTCCACAATGGTTTGATGAATGTAATTTTATTCTGTGATGAGACGACTTTTTCTATGGAGGAAATAAACAACTTTCACATATATGGGCACTTCAAAATTTACATGAAACTACGAAAGTGCTTTAATTGGACCACGCATTTTTGAAAAAACAAAATAGTCAAATCTATCGCAGGTTTATTAGAAGAAAACTTGTCAAATTTATTGGGCGAAGTTTCTGTAGGAATTAGAGTAGGATGTGGTGCTGCCAAAACGGAGCCTCTACATATTACAGCCGAATTGTTACTGATCGTTTAAACAATAAGTATTCTCGGCAATAGATTGGAAGGAATAGCCCCGTAAAATGGCTCTCAAGGTTCTCTGGTCTTAATCCTTCGGGTTTCTTATTTCAAATCACTTGTGTATGGTACAAGCAAGTCTGATTTAAGGGAAATAATTATTGTAATAATTCGGGATACGATTCTTGAATCGATGGAAAACATTAAATGGAAGGGAATCTACGACGTTGCTTTATCTTTGGAAATTGGAGGTCATTTTAAACAGCCATAGTTTATTCTAATTTTAATTTATTCTCATTAATAATTTTTAAGTTGTTTTAAATAATTTAATCGTTTGTTCAATGACTGCAAATTTATTTTATCAAAAATTTATTATGTTAAACTAAGAACTAATCTTTTAAGTACATATTATCCTTGTCTACATCTGTTTTCATTGGAAACAAAAATTACTATGATAATACTTGGAGGAAGAATAAAATGTTAGAACAACCAAGCACCCCAAAAGCCCCTAACTTACTTCATCGATATCTCAAAAACGGTTCAGAATTCGGTCCATCATTATTAGAACTCTTTTGCTTAAGATGTTTAAAGAATCCTCGCCGGAAGTCTTGGAACATCCTCTTGGGACACCCTGTATAATGCGAAACAATTCCTTTTTTAATTAACCTACATAGCAGGTACAAGTTCCCAGATCTTATTTTATTTCATGTGCCGGTTGTATGCTAGAACTTTTATTTATTGTTATTAGCAATATTCGGGCTTTTGATCAAGCTCTTAAAAAACAATCGAAGCTTTATTAATTAAAAATTAAAATTGCACAATCGCCTCACATTCTGCTTCAGCAATATTCATTTAGAACTTACGCAAGCCAATGTTTTTATACACACAAATTTATGTGAGAAGTTCGAATGCAGGACAGCGTCTCGGATTCTGGCGTTTTTCGGAGTGAGAACTGATTGTAGTCTGGCGTTGCCCCCGATTGCTACAGCGAACGTTGCGATAACTCATCTTCGAGACGTGGCCTCATTTAGAGATCATTAATTAGCGGCCGGCTGAATGACGCTCAAAAAGTTGTGAAAACGATAACAGCGATTCGGATCGGAATGGTTGTCCTTTCTCTTGCACAACGCGATCGCTTTGGTCAACGCTTGCAGTGACGAAACCGAGCGTGCGAGAATAATGGTGTTACTAGAAGATTAGCTGCGGGCCGTAATCTCTTTGTTGCGCTCTTATTGTAGGTAAATTCCAATTTTATACTTTCTACGGTAAAAGTGATTCCGGTTAAGTATTACGCCCTCACTTGCGCTTTCTGTAATAAATAATTGATTTATGAAAGGCTTTGTCCGTGCTTCCTTTCCGATTTTGTTTGATATATTTTAGCAGTTCCGACTAGCTGGATACAATTACTTGGCAGATCTTAAACCGACATTAGAGACGTTGAAAATTGTCCTAGTTGCGAGATAAATCTTCAGTCTCTCAATTAAAAATAAGTGTAACCACTTCAAGTCGGTTTAATAGCGTCTTCATTTAGCTTTATGCGTTTAGCGACCTCCACGAAGAATGCCTAGATTTCACCTGAGCGTCTGTGTCCTTAAGAATAAGTCACAAGAACGCAGCCTCATCTCGCGCCGCAGAAGCTCCGACTTTCTCGCGCCATTTCCGGCCGCCGAGGTTTTACTTTCGTTGATGACACCTGTGGAAAGCGAAAACAGGACAAAAAAGGCGCCGCGTTTTTAACCGACCCGTCAGTGGTGGTCGGCAGGGGATCCTAAGCCGGCTAATTACACGGTGGATTTATGCCGGCTCTCCCCACAACAAATAACGCAGTTTGAATGATCTTTTTTATGGATAACCAATTATTGACGAATAAAAATGCAAATGCTTCGTTTCCAGCTTTTCGTTTTCCTGCAGAAAAACTGGTTTGTGCTTAATTACTTCCTAGCTAGAAAGGCAAAGGTCGCTTGTATGTATTTTGCTACATAGCCTACATCGTCCAGCTTTCAGTACCCTATCACGATTTAAGTAGGTAAAGTCGTTAAGTTTTGCCGTTTCGTTTTACATAACATGTAACTCGAAATATAATTTGTTTAGTTTCAGACAGTTTCAGTAGTTTTCTTATAGCAGATGATTTGATGCTTTCATATTTGTCCCTCTTACATATATCGAAAGAAAAATGAAAATTAACAGAGACATTATTTAGAATTCAAGTTCCTATTCAGCTATTAATTATTTTAATATTTTGTAATTTAATTTTACAACTAATTTATTAAGTAGCTTTGTTAAACCAGACTAACTTAATTTTTTTTGTAAAAGTTTGAGTAATGAATAACATAAAGTTTTTAACTGAATGTCGAGGAATATATTAATTATAGTACATTTGTTTACACAAGTTAAGAAACTCCAGAAAACTAAATTTAGAATTTATTTGGAATGCCTTTTAAATTTCAATTCAATTTATTTTTAGTACATTTTTCCATTTACGTTTCAAATCTTAAAGCATTTGGGTGTTAAAAAATTACATCCCAATATTTTAATTAAATGATATAAAATTAGGTAATGTAAGACAAACATCAACCAAGCAAAACTTCCATAAATTTTTATACTGCTTTTAAAAATATCATATTAATTAACATCAGATACAATAAGGTGCCACAGTCAAACAGTCCCTAAGTAAAAGTGGGTGATTTAAAGGGCAAAGTAAATTTTGTTTAAAAAACTACCTACAACTAAACATCTACGGATAGTTTAGTGTTGCTTGAGCCATGCTACGCATATATGGATGCAAAAATCTATATTATTTCAGCCGCAGACATATCGCAGATTAGATTAAGTGTGGTTCCATATAACAAAAAATAAATACGTGTTTAAGAACACCCTTGTGACATACCACAGTGAATGAGATTATTACTAAATTTAAGAGAAGAGATAAACGATTAGTACTGTCGAAACCTAGCCTTCCAGAATACATAGAACCAACAATACTAGCGGTGGTAAAAGAACAGTGACCAAATTAGAGTAGATGCCAAAAATTGAGCAACAGGAATGCGTTCTTGCCTGGATAACTTCTAGTGCTCCAATACTCCGAATTAAGTGACAGTAGCTGAACCTGGATATGAAAGCATTTATCAATTGAATGATAAATTTTTCAACGAGACTGTAGAATGAGGTAGCATTTTATATGGTGGAGAATTTCGTCTACTTTGTGCAATCACAAATGCATTAAATTTCGGGCTGTTTAATAACATTTCCGTTAAGAAAATATTATTTTCATAGAGAATGATGTTCCTTGTTATCAAACACATATAGCTACCGCGCAGAAACAGAAACAAAAATTTGATTTTTACATTGACCCGAATTTATTAACTGTAAGATTTAGTTGAATGTTAGTAAATGTTGAATTAATAAAATTTATTGTTAATTTTTTTACCTGTCTATTTTATTCTGATACCTTAATACAGATTAAAATTCAGTCAAAATATCAAACAAACTATATAATTCTTAGCGAAATCAAAACATATAAATCCTAAAGAATTAAAATTTTCCCATTATGATAACAAGTGAGCAAGTCTAAATTAAATTTCCTGTACAATCTTCAGATTTGCCCAATAGCAGATTCTATACTGTGTTGAAACAATCTAAGGACTCCTCACTAGTGACAAGACAACACCAGGACTGAAAATGTATTGATATTTTTTACATCTGATATCAAAGAAATAGTTTGTCGCGGATTTGTTAAGAATAATTAGAAAATTGAAAAGTTCGTAAAGCATACATTTATTATTACTTCAAATTATTTAAATTTTTGGCACAAAAAGTGAGCACTGATTAAATAACAAACAGACAATTGTCTATTAATCAATCGATCAGGGCGTTGGACATCAACGGACGCACCGCCAGAAATGCAGCATCAGCTGTAGCTAAGTTAACAAAAGCGCATATAACATCTCTCAATTACCTATTAAAAATATTTGTCGTTCTGTAATTTGTTACTACTAAGCTTAGGATAATTATGCATTGGCGTATTTGTATATTTTATACATTTTGGTTAATAAATGCATATTTTGACTGTTTTCAGCATTAAATGTATTGAACAAAGGGTTGAGAATACCAACAATTACAGAATTTACAGAAACGTGTTAATACAGGGTTTCCATGTATAATAAAAGAATTCCTGGAATATTTCACTTCAACAAGGGCCCACTGTAAATTTTACTGTAGGGTTTGCCTAACAATAGACAATTAGGATAATAATTCTTGGAATATTTTACTTGAACAAGGGCCCACTATGTAAATTTCACTTACTGAAATTTATTTAGCGGAATACTTAAAAATGCTAAGGTTTGCCTCATTAAGAAGACCTGAAGAACGCTAAAATTCATTGATTTTATTCAATTGTCTTCTAGTACTAACAGTGTTAACATCGTCAAGATGTCGAAAGAAAAAACATATTCAAGTGTCATTTTAAACAACTTTGTAAAGTACTATGATAATTTCACAACAGATTGTTATTTTGTAAATACTGCGAAGTTCCTGTTGCGGCAACCAAAAAGAAGTTACGCAGCATCTCCAAACTGAAAAACGTGCAATTGATAGAAAAAGAAAAGTGGAGAACGAGCATCGGCAAATGTTAATATCTAATTTGGACTTGGACCTAAAACTTCGGAATTTAATGAAGAACTCTGTAAGGCTTTTATTCGCGCTGACATTCCGTTGGCTAAATTAAAGAATGAAGTTTTATGCAATTTTTGAAAAAGTATACGAAACAGAATATTCAAGAGGAGTCGACATTAAGAAAAAAATATGCTTTTGAGTTATGTACAGCAACATTAAATAAATTAAAAGAAAAAGTAAAAGGTCACAGTATTTGGGTGTCGTTGAATGAAACAACCGATGTAGATCAAAGATGTATTTCAAATTTTGTGTTTGGTATACTATGGCTAAAGAAACCAAAAGAAATCATATCTTAATCACTTTAAAAGTGTTGTACAAAATAAACCATTCTACAATTGCTGTTTTTTTCAACAAGTCTCTAAGCTTAATGTGGCCGCCTGCGATTTTATACGAAAAAAGTGTTAGTGGTTTGTAGTGATGCTGCACCATATATGTACAAAGCAGTGCGGGTACTGCAAGTTTTGTACCCAAAAATGACACATGTGACTTGTTTAGCATATGGCTTCCACCCTGTAGCTGACCTAGTTCGCAATCTTTACTCAGATGTTAACGTTTTCATATCATCTGTGACAAAGATTTTCCTCAAAGCACCGAATTGTGTGCAAAACTTTCAGGAAGTTGCAAGGAATTTTCCACTTCAGTCAGTGCCAATATACAAGATGGGGACACTGCTGTGTATTATGCTAAAAATTTTGTAATTGTGAATAAATTCGACTTTGAAACAGCACAGAGTATTACAGAAGCACATGATATTCTGAGAAAAAACGGCATTCGAGAAGATCGGATTTTTGTTCGAGCTGTTTAAGCTTGCAATATTTAAACTAGAAAGGAAAGGATTATCTTTACAAGACAGCAGTGAAATAGTAGAAGATATGACTGACGATCTATCAAAACTCAAGAAAAAAAGTTTATCAATAAATTAAACGAAGTACTGTCAAAAAATATAGGCTATCAACAACTAAATAATATGCGCAAAATAAAACAGCTCTAAATGCAAAAAATAAACATTTAAGTGCCTTGAATATTGTAAACTTGGAATTTCCACCAATAGTGTCGTATTATGTAGAAAGAACCTTTTCACACTACGCAAATATTCTATCTGACAATAGCTGGAATTTTAGTTTCAAAAATTTATTGCGCCATATTGTGGTTAAGTGCAATTATGATTTGTTTTTATAATTTTTGATACTGGATTCATGTTTTTTTTGGTAAGAATGTCAATAGAAAATAAACATATATTGACATAATCGGCTGATAATTTTTGCCAGTTAACTGACTTTTTATTGCACATTTAAATGCATATTTTTGGATTTTTTAGTGCATATATATTTTGAAAATTTTTAATGCATAGTTATCATAATCCTCGTTATTACAAATTTTAGCATAACATTGGATTATATTTTAGTTTTTATAGCATATTTTGTCGTATGTTGGTAATTTTTATTCAATATAAACGCGCAATATTGCGCCATTAATAAAAAGTTAAACTTTTACCTATTTCACAATATACCATGTGAATACAAACTCAACAAAAGCGTTTGCTTCCAAACGTCAGAGAAAATATCAAACAGAAGGAAACAGTGGAGGGTGTAAGAAATATAAACTGCTGTGCGAGGACGCTAAGTTAACAAACATTACAACAATTACGTCCAGAACTACAAAACAATTTAATAAATCTACCAGCAATATTTCATGAGACATATTTTAAATGACCAAATAATAATTGCACTAATATATAATAAACTAAATAAATATATAATAAACTAAAATAAATCAGTTGGAGGATGTGTAAAGTATTAATGAAGTAAATGATGTGTTAAGCTAAATAACCATCACACTTATTCATTTATACAAATAACCCAAATATTTAAAGCAAGCATCTGGAATGCCAATCGGTTGTCTCAGTACTTAGAAGAAATCATACTTTTGCAAAACAAATTGAAACTAATGTAACGTTAATCCTGAGAGCACATCTCACAAATAAAAGTCATATTGAAATAAATCACCTCATGCATTACACCATATGTTATATAAAAAAAAAATAAACATTAAACCCCAAAGACACTAAATGATTACAAAATCAGAAATCCACAATAAAAAAATTCAACTAGGGAGCCCAAGATATTAAGAAACTTCATTCTCTAAATATGTAACATAGAATAACCAAATATTTGTTATTATTCTATGTACCACACTTGTACCACCAACAGTGCTATCAATAAAAAATAACAAGTAAAAAAAAGCAAACTCTAAATAGACGTTATAATAATAATGAACCTAAGCACCTGCGAACCACTACAAGAAATGGCGAACAATCAATAAATAGTAACTCAGAAAATTACAATTTTAAAGCCTAAAAAATTAAATATTTTATTATATAGACCCACACCAAAATATCTGTATGAATATAGAGAATATTATACTAGAGTATAACAAATAAATAACTATATTTAATACAAAAAATTCTGCTCGACGGTATATTTAGATGTCTAGTATGTAACTGATAAAATGTTACGTATAAATCTATATTATAAAATAAAAAATAAAAGAACAGAAATTGAGAAAACTAAATACCTTAAGAATCTATTTGGAAGCAATACATTATCTCTTATATGTTGTGTCTAAAAAGTTCAATACAAGCAAAAGCTCTGTTACTCTTTGTTGGTTTCAGAAAAACTGTCATCGACATTTCATTGATTACCATTTGGACTCTGTATTGAACTGTTAATACCAGATCCTATCCCCTATGACGATAATTCGGAGAAAGGATCGATCCTGGTCGCACATGACCACAAAATCTTCAAAGACTTCCATCCATTTATGTTCCACTGTTGACTATTACGGCACAAACCAGAAACATATCTTCCACCTTTCAAAATCGCGGATCGATCCAAACGTGGCCCGCTCGTAGTCGTTTCTTTCCCGTTGCGAAAGCATTTGAATTAGTCGACTTGCATCAACCTTTCATGCGTTCTCATCGCTGTTTTCCTCCATTTTTAGCAGAATTTTATGTTTACTCGTTGCTGTGACCCTACCTACATTCGACTTTCCATGGCAGATTTACCGGATAGGTCCACGCCAGGTGGTGCTTCTAGAACTGCCTTTGCTTAATTATGTGTATGCGCTCGCACCTAGCCCATGTTACTGTTCAGATATCCGACCATTCACTAAACTTTTTAGCCACACCAGTATGCAGCACATAAACCTACAACAAATCTAACTGTACTTGCTGTTGGTGCGGCTCTACTGGTATCGACTCTACTGCCTCGTCTACAAATTTAGAAAACAATTTAAACATTAGTTAAAGATATATTCCAGCTCGGCTAGCCAAAAGATTTACTTTTCATTTTTATAAATAGAAGAAAACATACCGCATAGTCCAAACAAATAAATCAAAAAAACTTAAAATTTAGTCGACAAAAAATTACAATTATTAATATAAAGTAATGATCCAACCAATTCTAGTTCGTGCAATTACAAATTTTTTCAAACATTGCAAAATAAAATACTTATATATATTTGTAACATCACATGAGCCAAACTGCGGAACATGGAATAACCTAAACTGACTAAAACTGGTTAATAGTCATCTCTAGAAAATATCCACTTATTATAGGGTTCATTATGAGGCTGTGCATGTTAAGGATGTTTGTTTGCTGTCGCCATTTTGTATGGATCGTCTAGCAGAAATTCCCTCGAGGATTAAAAAACACAGTGAAGACAAATCTATCGAAAACATATTATTTTAAATAGTCTCTGTTATAGTTTAAGTAGCTTTAACTGTGTATTTTCAATATGTTTGAAGATTATTTTTTTATTTTTCTGTTAATTTTGAAAATTAGCTACCTTATTATTTATACATAACAATTAGCAAATTTTTTTGCAATTATATAATTGCAATATATCTGTTTTCGGTTCTTTGAAAATTTGAGATAACAGATGGTTCAGTTTTGATTTTCCCAACCTTTATAATCGTACAAGATTTTACTCTATTCTGTTAATAGATCATTATTAAATAATCACTAAGAAAATGCCTTGTTTTGCATTAATATTACTGTCTACCGCGTCTCAAAACGTTCAGATAGATTATGAAACTCTAGGTCTGTGCTTTCAAAATGTTGGCTAATATTAAATATTATTCTTCGAAGAAGCTTAACAACAATAAAGTACTACGTTTTAAAGCATCTTATCGCAATGTTGGCAGGAACAAAATATTATTGTAGTCTAGAATATAAAGAAAATAACTTTTTTTCTCAACCATTTTGTCACTATCTTTCAAAAATCTATATAGCAGTTCAAAAATTGTTTGATCATATACTTGGCAGGGGGTTTAGTGGCATTTTTGAAACATCTAACCGTTTCGATTTTCCTACCACTAGAAAATTGCATTTTGTGGGTACGCACAGGATACTTAATCTTTGTTTTGATAATTTTTCTCCCGCTTTCCTTGTACTCCATTCTAATCTTTCTTTTTTTATTTTAACAACTAGATCAAGGGTTTAGCCTCTTTCCTTGCTTCTTAATAACTGGATCACTGTTTGTTTAAAAAATAGGTTTGTCTTCCAATGTTGTAGAATTACAGGTTCTCATTTATTAGCTTGACATCCAGGTTTATGAGGGATACACAATCATTCACTTGCTGTAGAAGTCCTCAAAACATTTTACCAGTGCTAATAATATCAGCTGGCTGCTAAGCACTGCTGGTATTGTTTATTCTTCGTTATTGGTACTAATAGGATTGCTGTTTTCAGCATTGACTCCTGAGTGTCGATTTAGAAACAGTTAAACATACATAAGGGCGAAACATTTACGCAAACTTCCAGTTTGAACTTTCAATCACCAAGGGATTACCTTTGGTGAAACCTTTATCAGCAGTGACAAATCTCCATTTGTCTTTAAAATTTGGTTGCTCGTCTCTTATAATTATAAATCAAAAATAACACAATCTCATTTTTTATAATTTTTCTGTAGTTAGTTTTCACCCAAAAACGCTTATTTTATAAACAACCTAACCAATCTGTTAAACTTTGAGTGTTTTCTGTATTTAATTTTCTGTTCCGTAGTTTGTAGATTGCTCTACTAATTAAATAGTTCAAACGTCTTTGCCGTTTACACTGTGGCAACGAAGCATATCTTATACTATACTGTATTACATTCTCATTTCCATTCTAAAGAAGCCTTGCGAATACGACTAGCTCAATCTGTTCCCATATTTTACTTTATTTAATAATTTTCATTTTAAAATAATTAATACTAACTTAAGTATTTAGAAAAATATTTTTTCCTTGAACTACAAAAAACTCAAATCAGAAGAGACAGAACTGAAGTAATTTAAGAAGCTTAAAGATTATTAAAAGTTTAAAAAACAGAAAAATGTCTTTAATAATTTTAGCTATTGTGTTGATGTCAACAATGTATTTGTAGTAACAAGGTCTTTAATACGATTTAACTAATTTCAAAACATATTCAACAAGAACAATTTAAAAATTACAACAGAAAATAGTTAATAACATAATACCTGGAAGTTTAATGAAACTTTAATGTCAAATCAACTCTAGGATTTCACAGTACTTACTCCAATTCTAATCCCAAACTACGTTCTTCAGTTCTGACTAATTGCTACTCAATTCTTTTTGTAATACAGTTTCCGTAATTACCAATTCTTCCACCTTGAACTCTTCCACCTACTTTTTAATTTCGATTTGATCCTTAATACCAAGAATTTTGAGACTCCTTAAACCTTTAATTTACTTCTGCTCAACACACGGTAAAGTTAAATTCTTTGCTTTCTTCATATTATTATTCAATTATAGTTTATTTATAACTGATTTTCTTTCAACTGCTAGTAATCTGTTTTGCAGTTTATAGGAATTGTCTACGCTAATTTCTGGAAAATAATTAATTCCATCTTTGAACAACTTGGTCCAATATCTGGTTTCAGTTGATTAATCCCTATCGTCCATTAGTAATTTTTTGCATTCCAATTCTATTAAAAATTGTTCTCTGCAATTTGAACTTGTTCTAGATCTTGTGCTTCTAGGTAACGTTGAAATCTACAAAAAGTTTGTGAGCCTATTCTTCTTTATTACATGACTTGCATCAAATTCGTAAGATTACTTCCTTGGTATAATTAAGACCTTTCGAGTGAACCCGAGAAAGGACTTTAGTATTTGAAATTAATAGTTTCATCTTTTAACATAAGATTGCATAATGTCTAGTAGTGCATGTTAAATATTTAATTTATTGTTACAAGCAGTGTAATCATTCTTTTTAACTAAATGTTCAGTAATTTTCTTCCTGTAACCAGCTCCACTAATTCTCTTTCTAACAAATTCTAGGCGCTCAAGCCCTTCATCTTCTTTTCCTAAGAAGTTTATCAATTTATTCAGACGGATTTTTAACAATTACTCATCATCAAAGTCATTAGAAAATGCAAACTTCAATAATATCCTTACTCGGAGATGACCAGAGATTATCGCCAGATCGGAAGAAACGGTTATTGCTACGTTAAAGACGGGATTTTTTCATGTATATTCATCAAAGAATTAGCTGCCGAGCTACGACTCCGGCCATCTTGACAGCTTCTCTGGAGGGAGCATCGGTCGATGGAGGACCGAGTTGTTGGATAACCAGATGTAAAACAACGCCGGGATCAGAGGACATGACTGGCAGGAAAAATGGGAACGGGGACTTTTATATCCCGTGCAAGTGAAATCAATCTTACAGGTCAGAACATGTAAAAAAAATGAAAAACTACACTTGGCCAAGCAAGAAAAAAAGCAAAATAAAATTGCACTAGACGGGAATCGAACCCTCGACCACCGGATTACAATCACGATGCCCAACCGGCTGCGTCATTCGCTGACTTGTGCCAACGTCAGTGGAGCATGTATAGAACATTTGCCATGAGGAGAAATCAAGAATAGAATACGGGTCGACTTTCCTGTGCATTCCTTACACTTATTTTAAGCTACTGTAGCTCCGAGGGGTTCGGAGCTCGTCAGCTAATCCTTTGAGGGATATACATGAAAAAATCCCCTCTTTAACGTGGTAATAACTGTTTCTTCCGATCCGGAAATAATCTCTGGTCATCTCCGCGTTAGAAAGACTGGATTCAACTAATGTGAATAAGAAACCAACGCTATTTTCGGATTTAATTTCCAGAGTCCTTAATGTAAAAAGATGTTATTCTAATTGATCATATAATTGATTTGAATTTCTCTTATTCTTTGCTTGTACTGACTTTACAACAAAAAACCATCATTTTTTCACATAAATATCGTTACAAAATATTTTCTGTGAGTCTTTAACTACTTCACAGTAATTAGCATTTATTATTAGATAGGTCCAAGTCCAAGTTTTTATTTTTATGTTCCGGCCACCATGATAATTACATCGTGTATTCCTTTGAACTTTGCTACACTGATTTTCGGAAGTTTAGATTTCTTACTTGTTCATACCAATGAGTCGTTATTACGGATACTTGTTTGCAAATCTGCTTTTCTATCTAATAACTTCTTTGGGCAAACACATCTAAAGTGAATCTGTTGAATTCTTGGGCTTTTGCATGTTCTTCAATTAATGTTTAATCGTTATTTATGTTGTGCAAGCAGTAATTTGTAATCTTTTTGCCTAATTCATGTTACATTAGTTGTTCTGAAACTATTTACAACTTCTGCTCAGATGGACTATCTTTTTCTGTTTTGCTTGGATCTCCCGAAACAGATTTTTCGCTGCAACTCTCTTGGTTTGGTGGTTACATGCTAAACATTCGATTTCTACTTATCTTGAACTTAAAAATATTTAATACTTATAAAAACTATGCAAGTTGAAATTCCAATTCTATTTATCATGATAGTGAATAAATTATGTTTTCAAAAAGATTACCTTCTTTAGAGATAGTCATTTCAACCCTTTCCCGAAACTCTCAATTGCGGCTTTTTTGATATCCGCATAAATGGTCAGAACGTCTTCTGTAACGCGATTCTTGAGCTCTTCGATGGACTGGAGTTTGTTCCGATAAACCATATCTTTAAGATAACCCCATAAGAAGAAAACTTATGGGTTTAAATCGGAGAAATTTGAGGGTCATTCGACATCACCTTTTATCTTATGGGGTGGGGGGGGTCCAGACTTATTTTTCCAAAGACTTCTGTAAGGATGTTAAAGATACCCCGAGTCCGTTGGGTAGTGGCTCCATCTCGCTAAAACCAGTATTGGTTGACTTGCCTTTTGTCTTTCACAATTGGAATAAACTTTTCGAGAACTCCTGTGTTATAAACTTCTTCATTTGCATATTTATGAGAAACAGTGAGCCGACAATTTCATAGTGAGAAATTGCACACCATACACTAACTTTTTCTGGGTGCAATCTACGAACTTCGGTCAAATGTTGGTTTTCAGTACCCCAATGTTGGTAATTTTGTTTGTTAACATAGCCATCTAGTTGAAGATAGGTCTCATCCTTAAAATGGATGCTTTATGCCCAAACCATCTCCCCTATCACTTCTGTAAAAGTGAAACTTTTGCTAATATTGACCTCGGTAAGAGACGTTTGCAATTGAATGTTACACAGAAATAGATTCAATTTCTTAATGAGGATGGTGTGCATAGAGTCTATACTCACACCGAGTTGAGCTGCCCCTTTGAAAACCGAAGTTGTAGGCTCTTGTTCATAAAGCTCCCGAGCTTGTTCTACGGTCTCGAGTGTGGTCACAGTGACTGGTTTGCCAGTTCTTGACAAATTGCCATCCAGTACTTCTTCCTGTCTTCGCAAACTTTCCAATCAGTCTAATCTAACATTGTAAAATAGACAATTTAATTATAGGGCACACTTTACCGTGGTATTTTTTATTTTGCTATTGTAGAAACAGACAAGGTAGTGTGCCTCTCAAACTTGGCCTTGGAGGCAGTTAGGGCTCTACTAGAATTTCAGTCCCTCTCGTAAACGGCAGCTAAAATAAAGACACGTTTCTGGTTGAATAGCTTGTCTTAGCTGACGCCGTATTCAGTGTTGACCTAGAGTGTAAACAAAACTCCAAACGTTGACTTAGCTATAACTAACATCAAATATAAAATTGGCTGAAAGTTAGACCGTGGTATAAAAAACTCTTTTACGTGAAATAATGGAGACCCTGTACTAGAAAAGAAGCACAGAAAGAAAAGAATAATTATCACCTTAAAGAATTACCAAGTTTATATTACGATAATATCGGCAACTTCTAACAAATATATAAAATTGTCAATAGCAATGTATGTTTTTATTTTATTTATTGATTTTGCAGAATAACTGAATAAATAACTTCTTCTCCAAGGGAAAATTAAAAATGCAAACATTTCATTACTTCCCGTATACTTAACACACTTATTTTATTATTCAGTCTAATTAACTAAAAACAATTAGATCTGGCTGTATTGCAAGGAAAAGGGAAAAGTTGCCTATAAAATCGGTTCCAGTTACTTAGAAAAGTTGGTAAAAACTCACTTTCTTATAATAAACTTGAAGTTTTACAATTTAAAAGTACCGCATTTTAAGTGTTTTTATGTACTCAAGGCGGAGATTTTGTAGGTTGAAGAAATAGTCGATTCTAGTTACAAGCAACTAACATTGTAAAATAACACTCAACAAAAACTAATTTTTAATAAATGCTTCTGTTTTCGTGATACGCTAGGATCTAGTCATTAATATTGTGCACAGAAAAAAGCGCTACCTACTGAAAATGAGGTTTGAACTTATAACTTCATCATAATTGCGAGAGGTTTCGCTATCTTACTTTAAATTATAAACAGTGATATGTCACTTAAAACAAAATATAATAATAACTTAAATAATTAATCCAGAACATTCACAATACTTTCGTCCATTCTATTTGAAAGTAAAAACTAACAGTAAGCATTTGAATTCTCCTTTAAAAAGATTATTTGTTTAACAAATTGCGCTAATTATATTTACAGAAACTTCACTAATTTCTACAATTTACAAGTCTATAATTATATTCATGTTAACAGTTTCTTTCAACAGCAATTAAAACATAATTCTATTATTAGCTGCGTTATAATATGAATTAAAGAAATGACTTGCTTTAAAATACTTAAAACTGCATACATTGCTTTAGATTATTTTATAAGAACATTTTTGTACGCAATACCTATATCACATTAAGACTAAAATTAAAACAAAGACAAAGAATTAACCTATTCTTCTAGATGGCATTAAACTAAGTTATGAAACCGATCTTTATTTTATTGCTAGTAATGATTCCTTTGCATTTTTGTTAATTTTAAGGATCCAAATATAAAAGTTCGTATTCATCTTTATATTTTTTTTATAAAGACAGTCTTCTTACTTTTGATCGGATTCTATAAAGAGAATACACAAAAACTTCTAATATGCTTTTCTAGAGGTGGTTTCAAATCTCTTTCGTAGTTTTCCTGATTCGTAAGGTTAGTTATAGGTACCTAAACTCATTTTTGATATTTTCCGTAAACATCATCATTTTTGTCATAAGTGGACATAGATCCTTTAGTAGTTTATATGGAAAAATCACATTAAAAATGTTGAGTTTATTTTCTATGATTTTGTAATATTCTACGACATACAGTGACTTCCTGGTATTTCTGTTGAATTTTAAAATCTGTTCCTGGTCATCCAAACTTAACTTGTCGATGAAAGTGGTGACAAGGTTATAAATTTTCAGGTGTTTGATCAGTTTTGTAGACAAGCCGAGTCAAAAATTTCCATTTTGATTTTCCATGAAATGTTCAGCGACAACGGTCTTTATTATCTTATTCCTTCTAATGTTCAGGGATAATGTTTAGTTTGTATATACCGCTTGCTTAAATAGTAGTCTCCATAAAAACTTCTCTTTGCTCCTTCTTACTTCAGTAGCGATTTTTTTGTTACTCTAGTTTCTCATAAACAAATAAATATTGAGCCAATTTCTATATTAGGTTTTAATCATCCTTCACAAAGAAGATACGTTAAAAAACATCTGTTTTTCCAACCTTTGAAGATTCTTTTATTTCAGTGGCATTTTTTTACTTCTACTGATTCTTAGGATTTTGAACGCAGTTTTATTATTGTTAGTAGTGTAAAATTCGCTATTTTCTTGTATATAAATAAACTTAAAATAGTGCTACTGTTTATATCTTTGTCCAGTGTCTATAGAACAGCTTAACTGAAGACAAGTAGCTTACTGTTTAAAGCTAATGGTTCCATTCTGTTATTACTTCCCTTTTTAAGACCCAAGAAAATCTGAGTTTAACATTATTAATGTAAATAACGCCATTCTCATCTTAAACAGGCAAACTCAAGTCTTTGACTAGTATACACAAAGAGACGCGTCGAAGACTTTTTGATTTATTTCCGAAACTCTAAATAGCAGTCTTAAACACGTTATCAGTGCTTTTGTATTTTTGATGATTTTTAGTGTGTATGGGTAGCAACTCCATTGGTAGTAGTATAAAAAACGTCGACTAGCAAATAAATAAATTCATATAAATAAACTGCTCTTAAAATTCTCATTTTGATTTTTTAAAAACGTTTGAAATGCTCTGACACAGTGATTTGCATGTGAGTAATGTTTTGATATTGGGTTTGAGGAGAGCTGCATTATTATGTTTTAACCAACCCCCTTAAAGGAACGTTTAGAATCTTCGTATGCTTTTTTTGGTTTTCTAATAGCATTTTTCTGTGTTCTTAATAATTTTCCATATCCAAAAATAAGAATCTAAGCTCAGCTGGTAGTCTTCAGGTGATTTTGTCACGTAACTTTGCCTTCGTCTTCTATTCTCCGTTAGTATCGTATTAAAATTGGTTCTACTCCAAACAATTAGACAGGCACTGGCAGACACACTGCTTCCAACCCCATCAATTCTAATTACATTTTATTAAATTTTATCAAATTCATCAGACTCAAAAACAAGAATAAAAATGGCATGCTAATAAAGTGACTTTTTCGAAATACTTTATAGCTGAATCTGAAATATATCAAAAAAGGATCCAAACTTAAACTTTAACGTCAGGTAAGATAACGGCACTTATAGTAGACTTTAAGGATTTTTTTTGCTTTTTCTACTCATACATCTAAGTTTTTAAACAAACAACAAAGATAGATATTTATTTACGATCTTTGTGTCTTCCGCTAACAGATTAAGATGCACGTTTATCCTTAACTTAAGCGTAGGACTTGTTTTTTAATTTTATATCGGATATGGTTTTGGCACCTGAAGTGGACAGTGAAAACTATGATGGTACCTAAAGATGACATTTTTGGAGCCTAAGATGACAGCCCACTTTTTGAGCTTTTTCTAATTGTTATAGCGCTAGAAATCCCTGAATTCCATCCTCAGCTACTCCCTGACACTTATTTGGGTACAAACATGTTATCTACAGGTACTTAGTTAACTGAACTGCATTGAAAATTGAACAAAAAAAAGTACAATTCGAAATTACTTCAAATCAAACTTGTACCTTGTACTTACTTAATCGGAAAAATTCAGTACATAAATGTCATTTACTTAGTCTAATTAAGTTCTTCTAGCTCCGGCACTGAAAAATTTCCCTTCGGCTACTAAATTTGGAAGGCGACGAAATGTGGCCTAAAATATCGTCCGCCCAGCTATAAAATAAAATGTCGTGCCTCTCTGACCATTTCCACAGCCGCCCATTTTTCTTCATTGCCTTCACCTTAGCGTCATTTTGGAGAACTTCTATCACTACTCCAGAGAAGCCGTTCTCGTCGTAGCGCATCGCTACAAATTCACCTTTCTCTTTTTTAGCAGGAAGCAGCGACAGTCCAGTGTTTTCAGCGCCTGAAATATCGTCACCCGCGTCACTACCGCCTGAAGATGAATTTAGGCTTATCAGAAATTCATGCTCTGTATCTGTGTCGAGGGAGTCAAGCGATTTTCTTGCACGCTTTTTTGGAGGGAAAAATTTCCTATTGTCATTTTTTAATTGTGCAGCTTTAGCTTTGTCTTGTCTCTTTTGTAGGCGAGCTACCAAACGTGCTTTCTTTTCTTCCTTCTTCTTTTCCTTCTCAGTAGACTTTTTTAGTGTTTACAACGTCCATTCTGCTGTCGTGATTACACTAGGCATTTTTTTCTCTTGGCTAGCTTATTACCGTGTTGGTTTTCTTTAGCTTTAGGATAGAAAAGACTCCTTTCGAAAGGTGATGGCACAAGGATGTTTGAGCTTGTGCTTGGTGGTATCACAGCCGGGTTTTCTGGTGATGGCACGAAGGTGTTTGGACTTGTAAACCACCAAGGTTCCTCAGCTAGATTTTCAATTCCCACATGTTGATGTAGAGGATAGAAGTCTACTTGCAGTGTGCCGGATTTTTCGGTCTCAGGTCTTTGTGTGCAGGCGATCTTCCACACTGCGAATAGCCCTCTATCCTCTACATCAACAATCCTTTGGTGAAATAACTTTACTTTTTCGGAACCCACGACTGATTCCAGTCAGTCCAGACGATCATTTTTCTGTACTCGCAAGCTATCACAGGAGCACTCGGGTTTCGATCGATTTGTACTGCGTTGGACACCATGGAACAAGTCCACACTTTCTAAATCTATTCTACAGAATTGAAGGCTGTTTTATTAACTTTTCTTCAATTAACTCTTTTAATAAGGGCGCAAACGTAGTTTTCGTGACGTTTTCGTCGTTGTACATACGATAATTTCGAACTTTCTTTTGCCAATTCATTTTCAAAGTTCGAAACGCCGCCACGTCCATGGGCTGTAGTAAATGTGTGGCATTTGACAGAAGAACACAAGCACAATGCTCTTCTCTTTGCAAAATTGACTCAATTCCATTGATAAATGAGAGACGTGCCCATCAAGAAAAAACACTAGTGGCCTCTCAATTTCATTTTTTAGCAACCATGAGAAAAATATGTTGGCAGGTCATCCACCCTTTTTCTGACTTTCCTATACCCCAATCTTTTGAGGCAGTGTCGTATATCAATGAGGGCACCCTCGTGTAACGATACACAATCATGGGAGGTGCAAGTTCACCAGCGGCATTGCCTGTTATCAGGACGGTTAAATTTTCTTTTTCGTCGTTCCCAGCACATGGAAATATTGCTTTATCACCTTTAACGGCCAAAACTTTCCCACCCTTCGAATTCAAGAAAAAAACAGTCTCATCGGCGTTAAAAACACGCCGGGTTCCACACTCAAGGATGTGGACCACCCCATCTCTCTCCAAAATTGAAAAAACTTCTTCTTGCCATGCGCGAATTTTTTCTTGCGTCATAGCAGTCCGACTCGTAGTGAAATTCTGAGAATTTTTTTCTGCAACAACAGGGTGCCTGGCCATAAAACAATGATACAATAATTACCACGTCATACTGTAACATTTTAACTGGAGGCATCTGAAATTAAAATAGTCCCTTAAGATGACACATTGGAACCTAAAGATAACACTGGCTGTCAACTTAAGGTTCCCGTCATAATTACACATTTGTTTTCAAATATATTTCAGAAGAATCTACAGCACTGATGTTTAAGCATTCAATTTCAATCCGAGTAAAATAACCTATAGTGGACACATCTGTCAACTTTAGGGGACTTGAGGTTTATGTGACCTGAAGATGACAGTGTTCTGAAAGAGTACACCGAATTACGACATTGAGTCAAATGTTCCATAAACCTATTCTTCAATATCTGTTTTTGTCGGATATGCTACCAAAACAAGAAAAAAAAATCATGTATACATTAAACCTTAATTACCGGAAGCACTTACCTTAATTGATCCGCAAGGATTATTCAGAATTCAAGCTATTTTGCAAGTTGTCTTAAAAAAAAATTTTTACACACAAAGCAATATGGTTGGCTTTGTTTACGCTGCTCATTTGCTATCGTCAATAACAAGATGCCATCCTAGGAAATAAAAAAGCGCTAAATTTAAAATATATTTTAACACGAAATGTCATCTATTGGTGCCGTGTTCGCTACAGGTGCGTTACCTTACTGTACTTTAAAATCATTCAATATTTTACAAACGGAAAGTTAAAATATCTCAAGCAGTATACGAACTAGTATTGCTAAGAAGCAAAAATGTTATCAAATTAGAACATCATATTAACAGAAACAAATACAAATAATAAAAAAATTAGTAAGTCATCTGAAGCAGATATATAAGAAAATACTCTAAGTGTACTTATACCTAGTATCATCATGTGAACATTATTATTTTAATCTCTTGAGATTACAATTCATATATAGGAATATAATAGAAGTTTCAACTGCAAAATATTTACAAACCAAGTTTTCCTCATTATTTATTGTTAGACAACACAAACAGTCAGAAAGTCAGCCAAACAGGCAGACAAACCGGTAACACCACATGATGTAAAACGGAATTCAGTTTTAAGTTTTAAATAATTGTACCAGCGCTTATATAATAAATAAGGCCAACATCAAAAACTAGTACAAGATATTTTTTATCTTAATATTATCTAAGCAAACTGAAAGCATGAATTACTAAAAGAAAATTATAAACAAAAAATGTAATACAAGGTCAAAAAATCAATACAAGGTGAATAAATAAAAGAAGAAAATGAAACCTTTGTTTTCTGTTGGGAACAACCACAAAATACAACTTAATTAAAAAACTACAGATAAATAGTTTAGGAAAATACAATATTTAAAGAATATAAAAGTAATATAAGCAACATATACAACAAGAAATAATATTCAAACCAGTTCTGACAAGAAAAATAAATAATATTTCAAGGAACACACCACGCCGATATTGAAAGACCAAATAAAACTAAGTAGAAATATTCTAACAAAGATAACAAAAAAAATATTTCATATCTAACAAAGTGGCGTATTTTTGCCATTATAAAATTGACTCAGTACATTAACATAGTCAACCAATTATATATTTCTTTTCGTTATTATTTATCGGTCAAGAGTTTTTAGCGTAGTTTAATACAACGCTATAAAGAGCATTTAGAAATAATCGGAGTAAAATTAAGTATTGCTATTTCATATCGGCGGTGTTTTTACTGAGGGCTGTACTTATCCTCAATAGAGGTCAACTGTGGGTGTCCGATTCTTACCAATCAACCCCAATCGTTTGTTCCCTTCATTCTCCGCCATACACAAAGCTTTTCTTGTGAAAATGTAAATTTTGCTTAATGAGCTGATATTTATCTGCCTATCCTTTTCGTCGTTCACATTTACATAATCATAATTTTCATCGTTTAAACAATCAAATAAATAAATAATTAAAAGCGCTCACTACGAGCCGCTAATGAAGCAGTATACTTTTGGGATAAGTATTTAAGTTGTAATAATCGCAGTTACTATACTAAAAACAAAATTAAATTGCCTCGCAGACCTGCAAAGAATTTCTTGAGTTTCTGGAGATTCGAACCCAAAGTATAATTATTTGTAATATATTTTCATGCCTTGTTTGCCGCTTAAAAAACAAAACATAAAATAAAAAGAAAAAGTGCATGTGGAATAAAAAAGAAAAATTTATTAAAATTTTAAAAAGTTAAACAATGGGAAACAGAATAGGTAGCTTGAAAAAGTCATAACAAAAATGTTGACAACGCTATTACCAGTCGAATTGTGTCACTCTGAAGATATAGGATTTCTATATTCTCAAATAAAGATCTTTATAGACCAAAAAGTCGAGGTAGAAACTAATGAATAGTGTGACTGAAAAAAGTTTGTTAAGATCCTCATATCATCATACTTTACCACCAGTACTATCATCTTTCCTGTCTCCATCGAAACTAGCTTTTTAGGACTAGAAATATTCTAACAGCTTCTCCTTAATAAGTAGCAATCTGATCGTTCTAAAAGCATTCTGTTATTATGAGAAATTATAAATTGTTGGCTCATAAAGTGGTATAATAACACTTAACGATTACGATTTTTATAATCACCCCATTATATCATAGGTCAAATATAAAAATTTCACTTTTACTGCCCAATTAATAATAACTCAACTGTTTCTTCCATTAGGGGAAATTGGTGACATAAACAACCGAAATTGGCGACAGTATTTGTACTAAAACAGCAAAGTCGTTTATTAAAAAAATAGCAAGAAAAATAAAAGGAAAGGAACTACGCTAAAATAACTTGTGGCTGAAAAGACAAAATAATAATAAATGGGATCGCTGCTTTCCAGCGTAAAGAAAATCATAATTGAGTACATAAATGTCGGAAAGCAAATTAATTACCAAGAATCATTTTGTTTAATTAATTAGACCCATTACTTTTTAGTGCTCGTAATATATTGCTTCAATTAAATTTTATGACAACTCTCACCGCTTTTTAGAATACTAGCAACTTCAAGGTTTCCACTTATATTTAAATTGTAAACAATAAATTACGTTAAATTAAACCGTAGAGAACGAAATCATTTAAATCACTAATTGTTTCGAGGGCATTAAAATGTCTTCCAAGTATAACTTTAGTGAGATATCTTTGTAAAACTACGGGAAGCAGAAAAAATTATTATGTGGTAATGTCAAAGGTTTAGCAGTTGTCACTTGTAATTAATTACAACTAGAAAGCTGCTTAAATATTTATGATGCGGTCCTCAATATTATTTATATTAGCTAACTGCAACATCTTTTGATTGCATAATGCCAGGTATTTTAGTTCCGGATTTAATTTTTATATAAAAAAATCAAGAATTTCTATTAAAATATTAAAGTGCTGGAAGAAAGCGCAAAAACCTAATATACAAAAATAAACAAACAATTTGACTTGTTTTATTTTACTATATGTCTGTGCCATTTATTCCATTTGCTTCTTATTATTGGTTTGCAAAAATATATTTTGAATTCAATTACTAGTTGTTTTCTTTATCTAATTCACATCCTTAACAAAAACCCAAATAATTATATATTCTCGCATTAACGTCGCCCATTCATTTATGTACACTTAAACAAACAAAATTGAAAAAAACGTCTTTCTGTTATATTTTTGTATTTATTTTGATTAATTTGTTCCTGCGCATGCACATAATAACATTAAAGAATTTTTTATATATATAAAAATAAAAATGAAACCAATAAACTAATTAAAACAATATTGCCCTTAACAGAAGAAAATCAAAAAGAGGTATACAAACTAGAATCTAAAACAAATAAAAAATAATGTGAGAAATAAATATAATTAAAATGAGACAAGTACTATCACGCATAAACAAACGTGAAATTTTTAATATCATCAAAAGAAGAAAACTTACATATCTGGGCCATGTTATAAGGAATGATAAATATTTCATATCATTATTCAAGGAAAAATTGAAGGCAAACGCGGCCCAGGAAGACACAAACACTATTTCGAACAGCAGTTGATAAAATAAAAACCATGTTACCAATCGCCAATGTTCTCGGAGACCAAGGCTTAAAGAAGAAGAAGATAAATCAAAATTTAAAGCTTTAGAAAGAGGAGAAAAAAATAAGAATTGTATTAGACGTATTAATAGAAAAAAATGATAAAACCAAAAACGACTAAAATAAGTCAAAATCAACTATGGTACTCCGAAACAAAAGTAGTTGCGCTACTTTGGAACAAAATCAAGTAAGGCCTTCTGAAAAGGAGGGTCCGCGATGACGTGGCCATATTCTGGCTTCTTAACCAGATCATTAGAAAGAAGGTCAAAAATGATGATTTTAGACGTTTGTATATTTGCAGAACCCAAGAAAGAGCCAAGTTATTGAAGCTCAAAGTTATCACTGGCCTCAGGTGCTATTATACAACACCATGGAGAAAAAGTTTTTTTATTAGAGGAAATACAGAAGAATGATACTATATCATTAAATATCTAATTCTGATTGATGGAAGTGGTGCTCGGTCAAGAAATCTCACGATTTTGAAACTATTGCAGACACCACATTCCAGGTCACAGACATCGAAACAGAAGAAGGTCGGTCAATGAAATTAGGGGGCCGCTCGATGATGAAGCTTGCTTTGAACCATGAGTAGCGACGGTAATACAGGAATCGTGGAGCACTGAAATTTAAAAACACGCAATAATTGATCTATAGTAGGAAGCCATTTAATTTGGCGAAAATTTGATAAAATTTTACCTAAACTGATTATGAATCAGAGATTGCAGCTTGATGGTATTATTTCTCGATGATAGGTTGAGGTCACAATCATCAAGAATCACCCGATCAGAGAACTTTCTCTCAAAGTTCTTCCACTGCCTAAAGAAAAATACATCCAGAGGTTGAATGTCTTTGTTGCATTTAGGGGGTGATGTGGATTGAGATATCTTTTCCAGGAGCTTCTACCGCATTCAGATTTTTAGTGCTCCAAAACTGTCCAATATAAGAACAGCTTTTTCTGAAAGATAATCATATGAGTCTGCTGTTAGAATAGACTTAAACAAAGGACAATACCAATTACGATGTTCCAAATGCATTATAACTTATAACCCGGAAATTTTAACTAGAAGAGCCCGAAGAATGTAAGAAGTGGAGAAACTAACCTTTAAGAAAATTACAAAATTAAGTAGAAACCCACAAAAACAACAAAAAAGACAACGAAAGATCAAAGGAGAGGAGAAGAAATAGAAGAAATATTGGCAATTACGCATAGAAAAATTCTATGAAATAAGCGCTTGAATATGAAAACGGAATTTACTAAGGTGCAGGAATAACTACAAAGTGTTAGAAAAGAATGGTAGGAAAAGCAAAATAATGGCAAAAAGAAAAAGGAGATCTAGAGAGGGAGAGAGGTTCATCAATCTAGAAAATAAGCTAGAGAAGCAAGCGGGAGAAATAATATAATAATAAAAAGGAGAGACTTAAAGGAAGATCAGATTAGAGACGAATAATAATAAAGATATTCTTAACAAAAATAAAAAATGGATATAAACAAAATCAGATGGAAATAAAAAGTACGTTGAACGGAACGACAATTTATATGGACAACGACCAGATATTTGAAGAGAGAAAAGTGCAGCTCCAATTGCCTCATGTTCTTAATTAGAAAAGATATAACGAAAAGGCAGACAAAGCTCGGATAGCAAAATAAAGATGATTTAGATGGAAACCTATTAAACAGACTATTACAAAAGAATTAGCAAGAAAAATAGAGGCATTGCAAGAAATAACGTAGAAAGAATAGACAAAAAAAAATAGAAAGAGAGGGGGGGAGAGGTAAGGGTGGAGAGAGAGGAGAAATAAGGCGACAATAGTAAAGCATTCGTGGGCAATAATAAAATTAAGAAAAAAATCATAGAACTCGAAAAGATAAACAATAAAATAAAATAATTAAGGATAAAAAACAGTGTAGCAAATATTAAAATTATAAATACATATGCTTCAACAGACGTAGTCACAGATAAAAAAAGTTTTATGATGAAAAGAAAAAGTACCACGACATGGTACAATAATCTTGGCTGGAGACCTTAATATAATAGTAAAAGAAAACGGTTACTGAACAACACTACAGTACTTTTGAACAAACTAAACTCTTTGCAATGGTCCAAAATTGAAGTTCTAAATTATTCCACCTTTATCTTATTCGGCTGCTCTAGCTTTCGAGTTTCGGTTTCAGTCAAATGAAGAAGTGATTTAAGCTGTAAATAGTTATTTTGACATAAACATAATATAATAATAAAACACAATTTTAGTAGCCTTTATTTCGCTTTATTGTTAATCTAGAAACCTTTTCATTTATCCTTGTTGATAAAAAAATGTCATGGAAGAGGTAGAAAAATATAAACATCAAAGAGTTTGAATTATAAATGATAAAATGAAATATAGCATTTATATAAGAATTTTTTAGTTATAAATAAGATAATAAGAGATATGTAAGTCACCTAGTAAAGATTTTGTTAATCAAAAAAAAATCCCAAAAGCATGTTAAAATGCAATTTTATACTAAGGGCTGATGTTACTTCAAAATAACTCAAAAACTGAACAAAGGTTTCAAATTTGCTGTTTTCTTTGTCGATAAGTCGAGTTAGAGAGAAACTACTTGTTAAGACCTCTACTGGATATGATTTAAACTTTGTTGACTGGTAATTTCTCCTACTCACTGTTTTTCTAGAATATTTCCAATGCAGATAGAGTTGGCAGCTCTGCCAGATCTTCACCAAAACAGATGATAAAAATAAATCACATAACATTTCTCAAGTAAAACCCAAATAGTAACTATCCACACACTAACATGATGAGGGATAACTATGGAAATGAGCTTATCCGAAGCTCTCACAGCAATGGTACCATCCATCCGTCTTCGTAAGATTATTACACAGTGGTAAAGTGAAGCAGATTAAATACTTTTTCGGTGTAAATCACCCCCCAAAACATTAACTTTTGAGCAAAAAAGTACTGATATTCCTAGAGTAGCCTCAAACAAATTATTATCGAAAGCCACTAGTAATTCTCATGTCACTATATGCAGGAGCTTTTTTGAGGGTAATAAATAAATGCATATCTCGTCCTCAACTTTATTAGAGGTTTTAGCTAATAGCCCTTGTTCTAGAATATGGTGAAAGGGCAAGAAGAAAAACTCTTATAGAGGTTTCTGGCTAGTACTCTCTCCATATTTTGAATACTGAAGGGAATTAAGCGTCATTTAAATATCATTGTATT
Source organism: Sinelater perroti (assembly GCA_036346155.1). Lineage (NCBI taxonomy): Eukaryota > Metazoa > Arthropoda > Insecta > Coleoptera > Elateridae > Sinelater > Sinelater perroti. The sequence goes on from JARFIY010000046.1 coordinate 32,558,415, forward strand.
ATAACATTGCAATTTGTGGATATGGTTATTAATCTACGCAATAAACAATATTACTTCTTTAATCATACATAACATATTTAACTTGCTTAGTTGCGTTTGTGCAACATCTTCGTACTATCGAAATTTGTTCAACCGAAATTTTCCTCGTAGAATCCTACCAATCTTTTGATTATAATGGAAAATATCATTATGGATAATGCGCTTGAGAATATTTAAAAACCATTTGTTTGTTATCAATAGTGGAAACCATTACTAAGATCTTCAACAAAAGAAATTTCTTTTATACTAACATAGTTAATCACATTCTATCTTAAAAGAAAAAAAAATGTTTACATTAAGTTAAGAATAACCTGCCAATAGGTAGAATCCCTTACCTTTTTTCAATGTCTTCATAACTAACTTGCCCAGATAACGATTATTGATATCAATATGGCGTCAGACCTTGGAAACCTCGTTAATCATAAATCTGTTGTGAGTCAAAGAATTAACTTCAGGATTTATTTATTTGAATATTTGAAGACCCAACTAAACCATGTTTACAAACATCGTTGTCGGCTAGGCAAACATTTTGAATTAAATTAATGCTGCTTCAAAGCGATACAACCATTTGCAAAAATATCATCGTCCACCTAAAAGCACCTAAAAGCTACCTGCTTATGGGTAAATCGTGTTGGACAGCCGACCACTTAATGTGGAAGAGATCTGTAAGGACTTCACCGCCCGTGCACGGCTTCAATTTCCATTCATTTAACATTCTTAAATAGAATGGCGATTTTGTATTGACTTATTTATAAAAGTAGAGAATTAATCTACAAGACTTTTTAAAAATTTTAGTTCGCAACTTAAAAACGTATATCCAGTTTTCTAGTTGCACATAATGTATATATAACTAAACTTACTAGCCGAAATTTGCTGCCTTAGAATATTTTTTTCTTTTTATTTCTGCTTATTTACAATCTACTCTAGTATATGCATAAGAGTATTAAGTGACTGTAGTAATATGAAGGAGTCCTCATCCAGCGATGATGTCCTAGATTTTACTGGAATTGTAGGAATGGTATAACACATCCACCTCAAACTAAATGTTAGATCATTACGTAAGGTTCAGTTGCTGATAAACTGCGTTCTTCTCAGTTTGAGATGAGAATACCAGGTTAGCTGTTTGTCTAAATGAAGCCCAAAGTCTTTAGTTTGCGTTTTAATCAGCAGTGGAGCACTCTTAAAACTTTTTGGGGGCATGTAGTTTTTCTTGTTGTAAATATCCGCCTATTTACTTAACTGTTTAAGCGTACTTGCGGACACTGTAAAGCTTCTGTTCCCATATTGTATATTATGGGTTGCCTACCAGAAGGTATTTTTGGCGTCCTAGGCTGACAATTTTTCACCCGCCTTCCCTCAAATTTTTGCAAGGTAGGAACGTATAAAATGTTAACTGGATCTGCTTTCTCCCTGGATAGGGACGTGGAACAATATAACTTACAATCGAAGTTCTGCTCGACGGAAACAAACCAAATGGCCATGGCAGATGCGCTTTTTGCGATCGGTAATGCGGCTGCCATTCGGCAAGAAGCGAGCGAGGCCCCGACGTGCGTACACGAACGCACTGACCTTCTCATGTAAATTAAACGCTCAAAGCGCGACTACGCTAAATTCATATCAGCCGTCTTCGTTTATTTTCCGTTCAAATGTATAGGCTCTCTTTGTTTACTACCTAAAATCCTAAAATTACGCCACATTTCTTTATTTACTTTCTGTTCAAATGTATAGACAGATGGAAAGTATTGTGCTATCGTTTTCGGTTTTAGGGATGTCAAAGGTATATAGAAGTTACAGAAAAGGACCCAGGACGTTACTCTGTTGGACACCTACTTTTATTAGATTAGATAAAAAAAATAATTATATTTTATTGCAAAGTAACGGTCGTCAACATATGATTTTATCAATAAATTATAAGAGCTCAGTGGAAGTTTTATTAATTTATATGATAAACATACGTGTCACACCTTATCAAAAGCCTGTTTAACATCCAGAAAAACTAAAATACAAAACTTTTTCTTCTAAACCATTGGTTATCTATTTACTTTTCAATAGGCTTGTACGGTGGAATGGTGCTCCCTAAATTCGAATTGATGGTTTGGTATTAGGGTAGAAATATTCAGATCTTAAAGTTTTCGTAAAAAAGCTTCTCAAGCAATTTCTTAATAGAGGCAACAGTCTAACTGATAAAAGTTAAGCAATGGCTTGCTCTGATTGAGTATCATGACCAGGGCGCGTTTTCGTTGTAGAAACTTTTCTCGAGAGATGCTTCAACACTTGTACTGCGATTAATCGTATCTCGGCGCTTTATGATTTTTTAAACTGACCATACTTACTTCAGTGAGAATAATATATCCAATGGGGGGATAATGGACAAGGAATATCCAAGAAATTAATTATTTTCTCAATAATTCAATCTAAAGCTGTTTGAAATGAAAAAGACATCTAACAGATATTGAGAACATTCATCAACTTCTTCTTTATCCGATGGTGCACAAATGCCATCTGCTTTTTGTATTGGTGGTATGTCAATTTTCTGGCATTTGATTTTTTGTGGGTCTCTAGAAAGAGTGATTTTCTCTATTTAGTTTCGTAAATTTTGTTGCTTTACTAAATATTTCGGTCAGTCTGTTATACATGCATTTATCTTTATAATTGCATGATCGATTCCATATTTCTCTAGTCCACCTTTTCTTGGAAATTAATTCTGGTATTTACAGTGGAACGTTATTAATTTTGTTGTGGATTGCGTGGGATGTGTAGAGAACTACTCAGCTTTCGTATCATCTCTGTAAGGTACTGAGTTACATTGTTGAAATCTTGGAATTCTTTAATGCGGTGTCTTAAGATAAAGGGGGTACAAATAAGTCTCCGCCGTTTTTTATCAAAAATTAAGCATTTAGTGTGACTTAAAAGTAATTAATGGAATGTTTGCAACCATGAAAAAGGCAAATAGATTAGGGATCTTATGAAGATCGGTGGGCCAGTAGGCGAATTTACCAGATAAAAAACGTATATAATAGGTGACAAAATAAGTCTTACCAATGAGTCAAAAACCAACAAGTTTATTTACCAGAATTAATTATAATCATTCAACAACATTATTTGAAGTATGCGCTCTCACTCCAGATCGTTCAACTTTTCCTTAGTCAGACGTGCAGTGTAAGACTTGGCATTATCTTAAAGCAGAATAACATTACAGCAAAATCAACATGGCAAGCTTTTGAGCGATGTCCTTGCGTTTTCGTATCTGGGCTTGAGTGAGCTCATGCGAAATAATAGTGTAGTTAAGAGTACAAAATTTTTGTTCTCTCGTTAATAGGTGCTTCTGAAATAAGCATAATATTAATTTTTGTAGCTGAAAGAAAACTCTTAATTTAAGTTTACAGTTAACAAGACAAATTTCGGCTTAGGTTGCCAGTCTTGTGTAATTAGTCATTGTTAATGTTAATTAACAAATTTAGTAACATAATTTGGTAAACATAATCTTATATTACGATAAGGAGGTGATTAACTGTTAAGTATAAAGAATGACTCATTTCAGTATTATTTTTTATTTCTCCAGCACCTGTCACATTTTAGTTGTTTATAGATTTGCTCCTCATTGTCTCAGCAGTGTTAATATGGGAAGTAACAAGGGTTTCATAAGGAGGGTTGAGTGCGGTTGTGAATTATTAGCATTACGTTGAGGTGTGTTGCTTGGTTTACTTATTAAGTCTTAATAAACCTTCTCTACAATTAGCTGGATGTTCATATTAACAAAGAAGACATTTTATTGATGTTTGTCTTGACTTAGTACATGTTGATGTATGCAACCGATTGACCTAGTACAATATATCTTACAGTGTCCATAGTATTCGATTCTTTTTTCTATAGGATTCAACAATTATTTTTTCCTACACAAAACTTTCACGAGGTTCTAAGTCTACATAGAACATTGGTAGGGGTTTCTTTCTTTTTCTATGTCGTATATTTAGTATGTTGTGAACTTAATAATCAGTCTCCTTTAATTCTCCTTGTATCGTCAATCGGAATCAAGTGATACTTTAGTTGGTGTGGTAGATCAGCTTTTCATTCCTTAAGTGAGTAATTGGTTTTCTGCCTGCGTCTACAATGACGGCATTAATTTTTATCGTATTATTTGCTACAACCCTTCTGTAATGCGTTCCTTCATCAGTAACCTTTGTAATATTGTCAACCACACATTTAAAGATACACCGTAAATGAATATCGTCGGTGGTTTTGACTTCCTTTTTTTCTCATTAGTTATTGATACGGATAAGGAGATTGATTGGTAATGTGTCCATACATAGGATAATATAATGTAAAATAACTGATTATATATTCAAAAACTGTATCAGAAAATGCTTAGAAGTAGAAGGTGTCCCGAAATAAATTCAGGGTTTAACTAATATTTTCTTCGCTTGCACTTGCTTCAGTATTTTGGTATTCTTCAAAACCTCAACGTTCAAAGCATATTCTGTTCCAGGTCGGGTTGCATCATCAACAGTTCTTTAAATTTCTGAAACCAACTACAAGCAGTTAATTCCTTTAACACGTTTTCTCCGAGTATCATATAATTTTTTTCTATCAACCATTTTAAGAGCGTAAACAAAAAAATAGATTAACGTTTACAATTCCAAATATATAAATTCGTTCTTACATACATCCTATCTAAAAATTATCAAAAACATGAATAAACAAATACGTTCCTAGTAGGAGTAGAATGCATGTTTCTTGAGCAAAAACCAGATTATTCTAATAACCAAATTTAGTACATAGAACATTTTTAAACAACAAATACGTTACTATCAATTTTCTTTTCAGGAAAAGTAAAGGTCAACAACGCCCCGATTGTCACGCAAAACATTCCCACAACGAACGGAGTGATCCACGCTATAGATGTGTTGTTGTAGAAGTTGCTCGGCAACCGTTTTGCAACCGCCATTACCAAACGCAGGTACCAGCTTCACTACTCTTATTGCTTCACCCAAGCTCTTTTATTTATTGTACCGCTTCCCAGCTAGCACGAGAACGAATTTAAAAAAATATAAAAATTTAAACAAATCTATTTTGAGCGTCCTAATTGGCCAGTATAATAGCCGTTTTACTTTGAAAAAGTTCCAAAGTGTGCTCGTGTTAGCTCGCATTAAGATATTTTAACAACAGAATGTGTTTTTAGAGAGGGCTGCCGCTACGCAAATTCAAAATTATGTAATGCTGTATAAAGTTCTCGCTTGGCGTTTTAATCGTACTGATACTAAAGCTGCAAAATTATTGCAACTGCACCACTTACGAATAGGGTTAGCGATAAGTACCTTAAGTTGTAATATATTCCTGTAACATTGTGCAGTATTAGTTGTAATTATGCAAATAAATTTATTTTTATTATAAACAATACTGGCTATCCTTATTTATGTTCAAACCTTCCTTACACAACAGGTCACAGAACTATCGCGCCATTCATCTGGGCTTCTTTAATTATCAAAAAAATAATACATAGAAGTTCAATCAGATGATCTTTGCCTTTTTTTAATGGCATAACAGTGCAGTATAGCACCACATCAAGTAAGTTACATACAGTAAAGATAAAAATAAGTAAAACTTGTCACTATATTATATCTGCATTGATTATTCTATAAGTGCTCAACTAATTTATTAAAAGATAATTATGTTTCCTTAAAAAATAATTCGCATCCAGTAAAAACTGATTACCAAAATTGGTACACAGATCAGACTTTGTGCATTAGGAACGTCTTATAGTTCCGCATGCTCTTTTATCCTACATAACAATTTGAAGCAATATGCATGAGTACTCTGTAAATTCAAAGGAGAGTCATCGACATAAATATCACTTTTTCCACCACGATAAAAACGACCAAAGGAAAAGTATTCTACAATATTCAAAAATGAATACATGTCGAACTCATTTTTAAGGGTCACGCAAGAAGCCTTTATTTGTATTCTGCATCATATTCATAATGCAGTACGATGACAATTACCTTATTTGTAGCAAAAAAATTGTATTCATCACAACAGCCAAACATACCAATCACTCGAAATAAACAAATATTTTACAAAACATTATTTTTCAGATTTTGCTACAGCTGAGATGGCTAGTTCTCAGCTGTAGATCGACGATAATTTAAGAGGCACAATTTTATTCCGTCCAAAGGAAATGACTTGCAAAAATTATAAAAATGCCAATAAAAAGGATTCACTAATTGTCCGTGCCACCTTTCGCATGCTGATCCAAAGAGCAGCTAGCAATGAATTAAAATATGACAAAATTTTAAGCAAAACTACTGGGACTCATATATAAAAGACATGAAATACAACTTTTACGGGTTACAAAAAAAATATGACAACTGTTAAGCATCAAAAACAGAATACCAAAGTGTATAACAAGGTAGGCAAAAAATCATTCTTAAGAATTTTAGACCAAGTAACACCGACAAAACAAGAGACAAGCATAAAACAATGGCACAAGCAAACTGAGAAGACATTTTAGAAACCATTAGATATCTTAAGGATCAAATGTCAAATTGTCTTGTTATTGACCACCCAAACCGAATACTTTTTGAATAACATTCGGACTTAACGTTGCTTGTGAAGTGAAGAGGAATCCCACAACAATTGGTGACCCCAATGTAATTTATGTCTCGATCATGACTAAAGGAGGACAACAAAATCTTGCGGCGCCGGAGCGCCAAATCGATCTACCCCTGGCACCTCTTGATTGAACTGAAGCGAGTCGAGTTTCAATCAAAATTCATCCTTTTTGGGATGTCAAACCAGAGATCTGATTTTTCTAGGCCGGGGCTCAGTTTGTGATTAATATCACCCGGGAAGGCACGAAACTTAATCAAGTATGTTGACAACATAACAGCATAACAGAAGTTCAAATAGGGAAGACAATAAGCAGACCAACTCCAGTGTGGTATACAAATTTAAAGAAATAGCTAAAAATAATATGGAAACAAGATTAAAATGGATTAGATCAAACAGAGAAGAAGACAAAGCTGAGTATAAAAGGTTAAGAAAGGAATTTAAAAAAAATCAATTGCAAAACAAAAAGAGATTGGATGGAAAACAGAATAAAACAAATTGAAGATAAAAACAAATGTAAAGATACAAAAAAATATTCTAAGAAGATTAAAGAACAAAACAGGGTATATAAAGCTAAGACCACGGGAATCAAAGATGAAAATAGAAAATTGTCTGAAAATGACCGCCAATACATAAAAACGTAGAAAAAATACTTTAAAGTACTACTGACAGATACAGATATGTTTGTGACAGAAAAAGACGAGAGCGTAGCACCAGAACAAGACATGATAAAGGAAGTACCAACAAAAGAAGAAATAAAAAAAAACTATTATCAAAAACCATAATAGTAAAAGACAGAGAAATGGTACAAATACAGAACTCATGAAGTATAGTGGAGAGAAATGGCATAAAAAATGTACGCAATAATAAAAATAATATGAGAAGAAAAAAGAATAACTGTGGAATGGGAATCCGGATTGCATATTTAATGGAAGCGGGAATAAATGCCCAAATAATATTATGCTTTCACCAAAATTCTCTAGAAATCCATCCTAGTCGTTAGCACTGGAGCTAATGAAAACCCACTTGGTCACTCAAACTTTGCTGACAAATGTGCCTTTGGGAGTACAACAAATAGAAGCAAAAATGTACGGCGCTGAGGCAGCTCTTGTATTTGCACCTGATAAGTCGGGAATATGCCAAATATGCCCCTGGCACAAGAATCATTGCAGAAAGAAGAGGTGCAGTATTTGCACAAAACTTGTATGTACAGAGTACACAAATTATTTGTCTGTTGTACTCCCACTTACAACTACTATGAGCATTTTGTATAACTATCTCTTAAAGTTTTTCACTTTTCTTTCTAAATTACTATCTATGTAGTTTTACTAAAGCGTGAAAACCAATTTAAAGTAGAAAAATGCAACTTGAATAAAATGCTTCCTGTGTGACCAACCGCATCATAAAAGAAAGAACGCCTGATAATAGGTTAAAAAGCAGCTGCCCCATTGAAAAAAGCAGAACCTGCTTTTGGTGTACTCAAATGTAGCATCTGAGCAACAATTCAAGCAATATTCCACTTGTTACAATCTAACAAAAATAAAATAGAGAAGCCTTCCAACAAATATACTACTAACTTATTCCATTTAGAACAAATTTAATTACATTGACAGGTAAGCCACACAATAGAAAATTGCCATCTGCAAAAGATAATTTCAAAGAATGCATATATACTGAAGATTATATAAAACAGAAGATAAAACGGCATTATACAGTTTTTAATTATCTGTTGCTCACCACAAACGGCAGCAGCTCTTCAAAAAGATAATCTAATACAAAGAATATTACAACTTGCTGAAGGTACAGGACTCCCCCTTCCTAATTTTAAAGCTATACAAAAGATCAATGAATCAAAATGTTAAAACACGATCACAATATAAACAAACCATACTTATAATCAATCGATCAATCGTTTATGACAAAATGTTCAAAATGAGCTGACTGAAGGCATGTTACCAACAGTGCAACTATTTTAACCTTAATGACAATGCAGTTGAAATTCAACTAAATGGTCCATGGCTTAGCATCTTTAAGTCATAAATATCAATATCAATTCTAAATGTACTACACTCTTGTGATTGGATGAGAAAAACTTATATTATTGCAAAAAGTTTTTTAAGAATTCTCAAATTCTTAACATTGGTTACATATAAATCCAGTCTGTGTAGCCAGTGCCATCTAACCAAAATGTATTTTCTGTACTCATCTGTTAACCAAGTAATATACCTCTCTAAAGTCATGGAGAAGTCTATTTTTACATTTAACATTAGAATCAGAGCAAATCACCTACCAATGTGGGCTTTTTATTACTTAATATAAAAAAAAACAATATAAACAAAAACTTGAAACATTAGTTATATTCTGCACCTCATACATTCAGGATAATCTCAAAAATTCCATAATACTCAGTACCCTTAATCTTTACACCACAGCACATCAGACATGTTCACATTAGTAAACAGTTTTATACTTCTTCATTTCGACCATTATATGATGAATATTCGTCAGCTGTGTCCGCACATTCGGAGTTAACAACTTATGAAACCTATGATAATACTGAACTAGCTGGGTCAAGGCCAGCTGCAGCAGGCTGGATCCTGTTACAAGATTTGGAAATGACAACAGAACCTCACGGTTCAACTCCTCAAGCGACTTCTTCCAAGTGACTGAAAAATTCTGCACCAGCACCAATGACTTGGCCTCATACTTTTTGAGCTCTTCCTGCTGGCCTTTCTCAAGCAGATGCTCACACTCCTTCACAAACTGCATCATCTCCCCAAAGTGGGGACTCAGAATTTCCTCAACATATTCTGTGCTTTTTGCAGACAGCCTGGCTCGGAAGCTCTCAGCCTCCTTCGAGTTGTCACGTGTTCGCTCCATTATTATGTTCAATACCATATCATAATTGTTGATCAAATAAATCAGCTGTTCCTTACGTTGCGGGAAAATACCAGCCATGCGCAATATGAACAGCTCCACCTCTTCTTGCAATTCTGCCAGCAGCTTGTTTACTAGTTCGTTTGGGAAGTTCTCGCTGATTCCCACTAGAGCGGCACTAAACTCAGCATACCGACGCGTTATCTAAAATGTCTAAATGCAATAAACTTAAAGTAGATTGGAGAGAAACTCACATAATGTGGCCCCATTTCTTTATTAAACTTTGTTGGGTCGCAATCTCTAATGCTGTTAATGTTCAATTTGAATACATATTCGAACCGAGGAAGAATGATTCCTTGTAGATTTTCCCAATACTTATCCAGCGCTGGAACACATCTCTTGTGACACATGAGCTGATATCGTAATATTAAATGGAAACATAAGAACAGCGCAATCATGTCGTAACATTCCGATACAAAACTCTCCAGATTTTTCTGTTTACAACATATCAATTATAAGGTCACAATTAAAACTGCAACGTAATTTACAAACCGTAAGCAATGCTAAGGTTTTTCCCATAATGCAGTTGAATAAATCCAACGCAGGTTGTCCTCTTACCATAAAGAATTCGCTGACAAATAAATACTCTCTGCAAGCATTATCAACCACCGCATATTGTTCACTTCTAAATAATGCTTCAAATGGATACTATAAAAAGATAATCATATATATGACATTACATAAAAATACTAATTCTTTACCCTATTCTTCATCTGTGCATGCGGAACAATAATAGGAGCTTCTAATTGCTGAGCAAGAACATTACCACGATTTCCAATAGAAAATACAGTTGCCTTGTGTTTTAATGATGATTTATGGAATAAACCTCTTGATGCTGTATCTTCAATACCCATAAGATCATCTTTGGTTGCACACTCTTCATATTGCAGTTTCATAATTCTCCCTGAATATGACTTAAAATACGAAAAGTATATCTTGCTCATAGTATCTATATATTCATTGCATATCTCCTGTGCAACATTACGCTCATTGGATAGTACAAATTCATAAAAGAATTTATTCCTCAACAACACGTTCTGTGGAACCTGATAGTTGGCCATGGGCTTGCGAAACTTAAAAACTTGCTCTAACAAGTAAGTACGTATCTTTGACATGGCCTTAATTTTAAGTTTATCCAAAATATCCTTCACATCCAAGCATGACTTCGATTCCTTAAAGCTCTGCTCCTTCACAAAGCTTAATTTGTGGTTTAGAACTTGTAAATGTGTTAAGAACTCTTTATCGGTTACGTTAACATCCAAAATCCCAGTAATCAAGCTTTCTGGCACAACCATGTCGTCTATGAACTGGCTTAACTGCCCCCTTATCGCTTGCCGATTGGCCAGCTCCTGGCTCATTGATATAGACTTGCGCTGGAGCGACAGTATTTCCGTGCTAATACTGCCCAAGTCGCTCTGAAAGCCCAGCAGCATCGTTTCCATGCGTGCTAAGATCTGATCACAAGCCGAAATCTGATTGTGCAGGCTCGCTATGTTCTGGCTTTCCTTAATGTAGTCCTGTATCGATTTGTTCTCCACCTCCTTCAGCTCCTTCTCGATCTGCTTAGAGTAGTGCCTCAAATCTGTGCCAGTTTTTAGAATCTCCTGGACCACTTCGTCTTCCAGATTTTGCTGAATCTGAGACTTGGAATCCTCCAAGGATCCGGAACGAGATAATTTGCTCATGTTTCCGAGTAATGCCTTCTAACTATTTAATACAAAGAATCACTCATAATAAATTGTATTGCAATTTTTCAGGAATTCATATACAGAATTAAAGAGGTTAGAAAGGTTTTGATATGTTTTATGTTATTTTATTGGTAGCACTTATAAAAATTTCTTATTTAAATCTAATTTAAATTATTTAATATTCTTAATATTAAGTAAATAATTTTATAATTATTTTTCTAGATGTTTTTAAAAAACATAGTTTTTAGTGCTACAGATAAATTTTAATTTACCCTGAACATAGATGAAAATTTTCCTACCCACAATCCATTGCGTCAGTGTCATCCGGTTGACCAACGTTGCTGTTTGCTTTCTTTTCGTCATTGATAGTTCAAAACAATGGTTAGTAATTGTGTTTCTTGTAATATTGTTGGATTTTTAAATCATCCACATTTAATTTATACATAAAGATTATCTGTGTTACTGAGCGTTAACTTTGCACAAAGGATTTTTCTGGAATTTAAAGAATATTACCAATTTTATTTAACATAACCTCACTTTTTATCTTGCAATAGCGATGTAAGTACAATAATTTGTTTAATTGCTGTACTTTGCAGGCGCTCGTAATACCGGAGAAGTTCCAACACATCCTTCGTATCATGGGTACGAACATTGATGGTAAGCGGAAGGTGATGTTCGCCCTGACTGCCATCAAAGGTGTCGGCCGAAGGTACGCGAATATTGTCTTGAAGAAGGCGGACGTTGATTTGGACAAGAGGGCGGGCGAGTGCTCCGAAGAGGAAGTTGAAAAGATCATCACGATCATGTCCAATCCTCGCCAGTATAAAATTCCCGACTGGTTCTTGAATAGGCAGAAGGACATTGTTGATGGAAAATACAGCCAGGTTTGTGTTTTGGAAGTGCGGCTTTGGCACACTAAACGGCAGATTACAAACTTGATTGTAGTTTTGCTGGTAGCGTGTGCAATATAATATGCATGTTCATTATAGATTATACTTATGGCATGCTTGTACATGCAGAGCGGTCACTAATGTAGTGGTACCTGTGAAGCATTACGAGTGGTGAAAGTACAATTTTAATGCAATATGCGACATTGTCTTATAAATGTGGTTTGTTTGGGAAGCTGAGCAAAAAGAATTAACCTTTGCGTTGCAGTTGACCTCGTCCTACTTGGACTCGAAGCTTCGTGAAGATTTAGAGCGTATGAAGAAGATCCGTGCCCACAGAGGTATGCGTCACTACTGGGGCTTACGTGTGCGTGGCCAGCACACGAAGACCACCGGACGTCGCGGTCGCACTGTCGGTGTGTCCAAGAAGAAGTAAATTTTTGACTTCTCTATTTTTATGTTAACTTAATTAATAAAAAAATTGAATCATCATTTTTTTTTATTTCAAAATTCGTATGGTGCTTTATTTTTAATATTGATGATAGATATACTTGCTAACAGGACTGATGTACTGCAAGTTTATTATAGTACTATTTTTTTATTTGAAGCGCCTCTAAGAGAAATTCTCAGTTTATACTATTTGAAAAATTAAAATATGAAAGTAAAAGGGATAATTGTGTTTACTCTAGTTACGATTCAACATATTTGGGTTTGAAAAATATTTTTGTATAAAGAACTAGTCGTGGTTGTACATAAACAATAAAAAATTGAATGTAAAGAACTATAGTTAAATACCTGAAAATTCCATCATACAAATGATTACTTTTATAGTTTTTTATAGCTCAAAAGTGTAACTTGTTTCCTCTTCTGGTCGCCTTTTTTTCCAGTATGTTATTCCTAAAGTTCTTGGATTTTTAACATACTGCAGCAAAGATTTTCTTGGTCTATCTTTTTGTTCTGTGTCTTTTTGGAAGTCTTTCATCACATGTCCTAGTTGCTTTATTCTGTTTTGCTTCACTACACTTATTTCCAGTTCACTACGTGTCAGTTAGCTCTTCATTTGTTTTTGGTACCTTTCTCACCCACCTTTATAATTTTAAAATTTCTCTTCAAAGAATGCATATATGACTAAATCTGGTTATTGTCTTATAGTCTTAGTTTCGCTTTCCCGAATTTGTTTTTTGCTCTTGTATTGTTTGCAGCACCTAGACTTTTTGCTCCTTGTGTTATTCTTCCTATCTAACCATTCCAGATCTTTGGATTATTTCTGTTCCTAAATATATTATTTCTTCTACTCTTTCAATGCTATATTTCTTGTCATCTGTTGTTATTTTCAGTTATGTATTTAGTTTTGGCCTCATTTGTAGTTTTTCTTTTTTTACTTTACCTGGTACTCTCATTTTATCCTCGAGTCCTTTTGTTCTGGTTATTACTACTAGCACATCTGCATGTGCTAGACCCTAGATATTTCCTTCTCTGAGATTACTTTTGCATATTGCTGATTCTAGCAAAATATAAAATAATGTAGTTGACATTAGATCCTCTTGTTTTAATTCGAGGTCTGTCGCAAATCTATAGTTTTGTTAATTTTAATGCACATAAATGTCTTGCAGTGACATTTGTAATAACCACTAGTTTCATTGGGCATCCTATACTTAGGTGTAGCATTCAGGAGGTGTGGTCCATAGAATTGCATCAATTTTTTATATTTATTAGCTAATAGCATGATTAATAGATTGTGAAAATTTTACGTGCCATTGAATTTTTAATTTTTACCTTCAATTCATCAAGTTCGTTTATAGCAGAGGTGGCAAATATAAATGATTTTATATTAAAGTCTTATCTTACATAAAATATAACGCTAATCACGAGCTATTCGAATAAAAAGGAGAGTTTTAAGGTTTTTTCTGTTTCATTTGTTCATAAATAAAAAGTAAATAGTTTCTGAGAAAATTGAATTTTAGATTTTTAACAGTAAGTTTTACTGTGGGAATTTTTCTAAAAAATGAACCAGATGGAGAGGCAAAGTAACATCTTGCGTATCTCGCTCTTATTGGTTTGCAAAAAGCTTTTTATTTATAGACACTTATAATCGTAAATAATTTAATTAATAATTGTTTGGTCAAAAACGGCTTGTAGATGGCACGTCAAATTTTCACTATTCATGCTATTAGCTAATAAATATAAAAAACTGATGCGATTCTATGGACCACACCTTAATGCTGCACGTTAGTAGCAATTTTTTAATTTTTTTCTTTTAACTCGTATACTTGTTCAAAATTTATGCTAGACATTTGATGTTCTTTTTTAACGGTTTTCTTGAATTATTCTTATTGTGAATATTTTGTCGACTGTTGATTGTCCTCAGAGCTCCGTTTCGACAAATTGTATAGCGTCTTCTATTATTTTCACTAGTATTTTATATATGGTACTTAAAAGAGCTATAGGTCTATAATTCTCACATTTCTGACTATTATCTTTCTTATGTACGTGTACTATCAACCCCTCTGTCCATTCCTTTGGCATTTGATGTGTTCTCCACACTTCCTCTATCAATTTAAATGTCTCTTGCAGTTTATTTTCTCCATATTTTAGTAGTTCTGCACCTTTTTTCATTTTTGCCGGGAGATTTTCTATTTTTCATCCTTTCAATAGTTTCTTTTATTTCTTCCATTGTTGGTACGTTTTTTTTTCTTATTGGTGTTCTATTTTTTTAACTAATTCTTGGTCCTGCTCTGTCTTTCTTTGTAGTATTCTACGCATCTCCTTCCTTGTTCTATCTGTCCTTTTATTATTTGGTCTTGATTATCTTGTATGAAGGAGATTTTTAGCTTATGTTCTCTGCTTATCTCGTTTATTTTTGTATAAAACTTTTTTTTCTTATATTTATTAAAAGACTCTTCTGTGACTTGTATTTGTCTTTCTAATTGCTCTCTTTTCTTCTTTCTGCATATCTTCACTGCTCTTCTTGCTTCCTAATATCTTCTTTTGTTTTCTTCTATGTTTCTTATTAGTAGTTTTATTTTGTTCTCCTACTTTTGTTTACCACTTCCTTGCACTCTGCATCATACCAATCTTTCTTTTTTATTTTCTTCTTTGTACTTCATACATTTTTATTTGCCTTGTTTGTTACTTTTTGATTTTATTCCAATCTTCTATTTCTGCGTCCTTGTTTATCCTTTCTAACTGCTTTTCTACATTTTGTACAAACTGTTCTTTCGTTTCTGCTTCTTTTAATTTTTTGACTTCCCATTTCTTATTTTCTCTCCTTGCTTTTTTCTTGTGTTGTTGCTATCTTCTGTTAATCTTGGCTCGCACTAAGATATGATTGCTTTTCATATAGGCTTCTCTGAATGAACATACATCTGTTATTATCTTTGTGTGCATCTTCTTTATTAATATGTGGTTTACTGGTTTCAGCCTAAGTTTCAGTACTGGACTTTGTTATAATGATAGCAAATTACCTGATGACGCGCCATTAGTGCACTACTCGATTCTTCTCTTCTATTTGAAGTACTCTGTTCAGAAGATTGGTAAAATTAGCAGTTTTAAAGAAGAAAAACAAATTAAAACTATTTCTGAACAAAATGCTTTTGTCCATTTGTAGTATAAACTTTTAGACCTTGGCGTTATGATGCTGGTTAACGATAATGGTTTCCGTTTAAAATTAATCTGGTAACCCCCTGTTCTTGTTTCTCCTTTCATCCCTAGGGACAACCATTATTACTTACATATTCCAATATTGTTCCTTTTTTAGTAAGGTAAAATTTAATAAATCAGGAAAATCTAAGCTTAAATATTCTATTATAACAACCAGACGATATTGATAGTACAATACACTAGCCAAATACAGTACACACCCAAACTAAACAGACAGGAACAACCCGAGCTCAATATTCCCGTACATATAAAACATCTGGTTGTTCAAAAAAGAAGAGTATGACGTACATGGCAAAGAAGTGGTAATCGCATAGACAAAAATGAATATAATAGATTAACCAGACAATTAAAAACAGTTCTGCGGGATACCCAAAATGCCAAATTTGAATCATATATCAGCAGTCGGTCTAAAGAAGATAATACCATCTGAAAGTGGCTACCAGCGACTGATACTGCAAATACTACCTCTAAAGAAAGAAAACGGAAGTTAGGCAAAACTGAACAGAAAAAGCAACAATCTTTGCCACACACCTATCATAAGTGTTTAGTCCACCTAAACCTAATAATGACAATGACAAAGATCTTAATAAAAACTTTTTGGACATCTCCTGCTCGATAATGCTACTGATTAAACCTTTCTCTCCAAATGAAATAAAATAAGAGATCAAGATGTAATAATCATAGTGCTCCCGGTTTTGATTTGATCACCAGTCAAATATTAAAGCAGCTACCCAGAAAATCATTAGCTTTGCATACTTTATAACAGCGTGTTAAAATTACCATACTATATACACAAACAATAATTATTAATCAACCAAATAAACCTCCGAATACAGTTTTATCGTGCCGGACAATAAGCTTGCTACTGATCTTGTTTAAAACTTTAGAAAGGCTTCTGCTTAAAAGAACCTTTGAAAACACCGAAATAAACATAGTAATTACAACCACCAATTTGACTTTAGGGAAAATCACTTAACTGTACAACAATCCCGCAGGATTGTTAAAAACATACTCACAAGTCTGGAAGAGAAAAAAATCTGTACAGCTTCTTTCTTGGACGTTCAGCAAGCTTTCGACCGAGTGTGGCACGAAGGTCTTCTGTATAAACTCAAATCATCCTTTTTTACACCCCATTATCTAATCCTAAAATCACATGGATAGATACTTTCAAGTAATATTCATTTAAGTAACCTCCAACTAGTATACTATAAAATTTGGTGTTTTACAAGGAAGTATCCTAGGTCCTTTTCTCTATTTAATTTTTGCGATTGACATCCCAACTACAAATTTTACCATAGTTGCCACATTCGCCGACGACACCGCCATATTATTTATAAGTGAAAACCTTAAAATAGCATATAAGAATCTGCAAACACATCTCAATAAAATACAAGTTTGGTTGGATACATGGAGAGTCACAGTTAACAACACACAAGTCCATACAAATTACATTCACCAACACACAATTACCAGTGAACAGCCAAGTGAAATACCTGGAACAAACTCAATATTAAATAATAAAATAAAACTCAAAGGAAAATAAATGGGTTGGCTAATTGGACATAAATCAAAACTCTCTACAGAAAATAAAATACCGATATATAAGTGTATAATAAAGCCTAGCTGGACTTACAGGCTACAATTCTAGAGTTGTGATAAATTGTCAAACACAAATTAATACTGACAATAAGTCGAAGACACTTATTTTTAATTGACCATGGTACGTTAGTAATAAGACCCTGCATGATGATTCTGATATACCGCTTGTTGAAGAGGAAATCAGCAGACTAACAAAGAATTACCTCGAGCAGCTCACTGCACATCCATCCCATTGAGAAAGCAAGACAACTCTACATTCAGCCTGAAATCAGAAGAAAGTTAAAAAATAGTGACCTACGGATATTTTAAATCAGTGAACAGTTATTTTATTCACTAGGAAAATTATCACTGGATAACCTCTCCTCTCATATGTAATACATTAATTACAGTTACTAATATCTTTCAATAGCAGGTTGTAAAATTCCAATAAACATTTAAAAAAATGTACATTATACAAAGAATTAATAAAATCTGACTATTGTTTCTATTTTCGTTTGTATAAAAAATCAAAATAAACGAGGAAGTTTCCATAAACATGTCATACTAATTTATTTCCACTATATATTGCTACATTAAATCTTCTTCTTCTTCTTTGTCCATCCCTTATACCCTAAGGTGTCGGGTCCTCTATTCATTTTAGAAATCTCTTCCTGTCCCTAGCGATTTGTTTAGCTTCTGCCATGCTTTTCCCCCTCCTTTCCACTTCCTTCCTGATAGTTTCCATCCATGTTTGCCTTGGCCTTCCTCTTCCTCTTTTTCCTTCTCTTCTTGCCTCTAATACCCTTCTTGGCAGTCTTTCTTCACCCATTCGTGTCACGTGCCCAAACCACATTAGTTATCTTTTCTGTAGTGTTTCCACTAGCGGTTCTAGGTCTAACTACTCTCTTGTTGTGATGTTCCTCTGTCCCTCTTTGTTCTTCCGACTATACGTCGCAGGTACTTCATTTCCGCAGCCGTTAATTTACTTTTGCTCTTGTCTTGTAGCGGTATGCTTTCTATTCCGTATGTTAATGTAGGTAAGTATATTGTTTTATACAGGTGGAGCTTAGTCTTTTTGCTCAGCTCTTTCTTGTTGATTAATGTTGAGTCTATCTGATAGTATACTCTAGTCGCCTTGGAGATCCGGTTCCTTAATTCATCTGTTACTGTTCCGTCTTGGCTTATTATTACTCATAGCTCTCCACTTGTTCCAATTGCTCTCCTTCACATCTTACGTTCAGGTTTCTTTGTTCTTCATCTGTGTTCTTACTTATTCCCATTATTTTGCTTTTCTTCGCATTTATTGTCATTCCTTTTATTTTAATTTCGTTGTTCCAATTATTTATTGCTTGTTGTAGTTTCCTTTGGCTATCGGCTATGATAGTATATCATCTGCGAAGACGAGGCTTTGTATATTGATTGCCCCCATGTTCCAGTGTCCTAGTTTAGTGTTCAGATTTGGGTTTCTGCTGTTCTTAACTATTCCATTCATCATGATAATGAATAGTAGTGGACTGAGGGAGTCTCTCTGTTTTATCCCCCTCTCCATCAAGAATTTCCCCGATTCTTATCCTTGTATTCTTACTATTCCTTTCGTTCTTCCGTATAGTCGTTTTGTGGCTTCTACAAGTTTTCTCGGGACGTCAATTCTTTCCATTGAATTCCACAGGGTTGCTCTTAGTACCGTGTCGAAGGCTGCTAGGAGGTCTATGAATGCCAGGTGTAGCTCTTTGTTTCCTTCAAGTGTCTTTTCTATTACTGTGCGAAGCGTAAATATGTGGTCTTGAGTCTGTCTGCCTTTTCTGTATGCAGCTTGTTCCTCTAATAGCTCGTCTTCTATGTGATGCCTTATTTTTTTTTCTAGTATCCTGGTGTAAACCTTTTGTACGCAGGATGCCAGGCATATTGCTCTGTAGTTTCCACAGTCGTTTGTGTTACCTTTTTTGTGGATTGGTACTAATATGTTTTCTTCCCAATCCCTCGGTATTCCTTCTCCTTCGTATACTTGCTGGCATATCTTGTGTGTCCATTTCTTTATACACTCCCCTCCGTATTTGATTAGTTCAGGGCTTATTCCGTCTTTTCCTGCAGATTTTCCTACTTTCATGTGTGCTATTGCTTCTTCTGTTTCTTCCAAAGTTATTGTTTCGTTTTCTGTCTCTTCTTGTTCTACTCTGATGGGGTTGTATTGTTCTTGTATGTTTGGTGCTTTGAATTTTGTGCTGTAATGTCTCTTCCATGTTTCTAATATTTGTGGTAGTTCTGTAACGACTTCTCCTTCTTCGTTCCTAATGCTCCACACCTTTTGTTTGTGCATTCCCCTTAGGCCTTTAACTGTTTTCCAGAAGTCCTTTTTGTTGTTTTTGTTGTGTTTGAATTTCTGCTCCATCTCTCTACCAAACTCTTCCCAGGCTTCCTCTTTGGCCCTCTTCACTACCTCTTTTGCCTCATTTCTCCTTGTTATATAATGTTGCCTGTCTTCTTCTCTCTTGGTCTGTAGGTATCTCTTCCAAGCTGTTTTCTTTTCCATTACTATCCTTTTTACTTCCTCATTCCACCATTTCGTGCGTTGGTATTGAGGTGATATTTTGCTTTTCCCACAGATTGTTGTTGCTGTCTCAAGTATTACTTCCTTAAGTCTTGTCCATCTCTCTTCCACGTTTCATTCTACCTCCTGATGGTGCTCTTGTTGTTCGTGTTCTAGAAATCTGCGCTCTACTTCTTGTGCGTATTCTGTTTTTTTCTCTGGCTTTCCTAGTTCAGTTATTTTTATTTTCTCGTAGCCTTTCTTCGCTACTTCCTTTCTTACATAGAATCTCGTGTCCGCTATTACTAGTTTGTGATTTGAGTGGATTTCTGCCCCTCAGGTGACCTTCACGTCTAATACTGCGTACTTTGCTCCCTTTATGTAAGGGAAGTAGTCTATTTCACTTTTGGCCTCTCTGTTTTCTGCAATGAAAGTTATTTTATGTATTAGTTTGTGATTGAAGAAACTATTTCCTATTAGCATTTCATTACTTATACAGAAGTCAATCATCCTATTGCCATTGTCGTTTAACACTCTGTCTGTACAGTATCTTCCTAGAACTCCATGTCCTTTGTCTGGGTTCTTTCCCACTCGGGCGTTCCAGTCTCCAAGTATAAATGTGTGTCTGCTTCTGTCTCTAGCTTTGTCGAGCACTTGTTGTAGGCTTGTGTAGAACTCTTCTTTTCCCAGTATGTTGTCATTTTCTGTTGGTGCATAAATCTGTATGAATGTAGTTCTCTCTTTTAGCTTGACATCTATTGTCATTATTCTTGAACTGATACCTTCCCATCCTATCACCTTTCCGATTAGGTCTTCGCTAATTATCACTCCTACTCCCTCCTTTGCTCTTGTTCCTAACTGAACTCCAGAGTAGAACAATTTGTATCCTTTTTCGAGTGTTTGTTCTTTGATTCCTTTCTTTTTGATTTCTGAAAGTCCTAGGATTTTAACTTTATATCTCTCCATTTCTTCAACTAACTCTATCTCTTTCCCATTTAATCCTGTCACGTTCCATATTCCAATTCTTCTCCTTTGTACACGCTTAGGTCGTTTTCCATCTTTCCGTCCATGTCCGAGGCTTTCTGTGTTTCTCTGAATCTGTATACCTCGTATGGGTGATTAGCCCGACGACGAGGACCCCGTTACCTCGGGACAACTGGTATCAGGTTATACCCCCCGATGCTGGGTCGTCAGAGCCCCGTTCGTTTTCTAGCAGAGGGTACCACGTGCAGGTGGGGTTGACATTTGGGTGACTGGATGTTGGCGCCACCCCTTACCCTCCTGCTACATTAAATATAGAGAAAAAAATATATTTCTCCAAAACGCAAGCTAAAATCTCGTAGAAATGCTACGAAAAACAACGAAACCCAACAAATGTTGACTAAAAGAACGAGTTGATGACAAATATGACTCTTAATAAGAACTATGATTAAAAAAATTAATTGTCACTAATCTCATATTGCCAGTAATACAGTAAGAAATAAATGCAACATTATATACAACAAGAAGATTGTAGTACCAGAGAAAAGCCTAAAGTATTCTTAAGATGCCGACAGCTACTGGAAAATTGTTTTGGGTTAGGTCAGAGAAAGTTCTTTCACGTTTAAAAACTTGATAGGAGTTCAAATGTAGAGTTTTCTATAAATAACATTAAGACTGTTCTTGTTAAAGCAAAAACCAAGAAGGAATTTGATTAGGAACTGACGGAAGTTTCTTAGTTCAGAAAATGTACTTTTTTACCAAAGAATATGGTCCATCCTGTATACCCAAATTGACAATTCTTGACATATTTCAAAGGGATGGTTTGCACAAAATGTTGGGAAGTAAAAATGAGACCTAAAATAAAATTTCAAAACTTACTGTATAATTATTTGACTGTAGTGTGACCAGGTCGGGCCCCGGCGGTGGTAATTCGGGCGTCGGGACGCTACGACCGGCAACGCGTGGGGCATGGAAGGCTAAAAAACGAAACGTCGGCTTCAGCTTCTTCTTCTTCTTCTTCTTTTTCATCATCCCTTGTACCATTAAGGTGTCGGGTAGTGTTCTAGGACCCACTTTTTCCATTGAGTTCGATTTCTTGCAATTTTTTGTAGTTCCTCAAGTGTAGTGTCATGTTTTTTTGCTATATCTTGGCTTCAACTTACAATTAGAATTATATTTACAATCTTACAGAACTTAATCTACCTTACGCTAACCTGTCAACTCTAGCTAACTTAACATACTTAGCTAATGTACAAGAACTTAAGCTACGACTTAATGTACACGCTGAAACGGGCAGCGAGTTGACGCAGCGAAGCGGGGCCGCGAGCTAGGTGCAGCAGCGCAAGCAGTGGGGCCGGTGGCGGAACCAGGCAGCAGGTTCGGGCAGCAGGTCCGGACAGCGAGCAGCAAAAGAAACCAAAAGAGACTCACCTGATGACGCTTGATGATTTCTTCTTAGGGGGCTGACGACTGAGAGCGAATTTTTTGGTAGCTCAGGTTTTAAGGGCTCAGCTCGTGCCCCACTCTGCTGGTGGGGTGCAGAGCACAGGGTGGAAGCACGCTGAGCCCGCTGGGGGATGTGAAGCTTGTCCAAGATTGGTGGACGCCGGGGGCGCCTTTGCGCTTATTGGAAAATGCGCCGGCGCCTTTGCCCTGGTTGGTAAATGCCGTGGCGGTTATGGTCGGTGGCGTTCGGGTCGACTCGGAACCGCTTGGCACGGCGCGGCGCGGTAGGTCAACTAGTTCGGTGTTGCACACGGCGCCACAAAGTCGACCTCAGGTAACATTCCTTTGCGATTATAAATTCTTAAGAAGGGGTCGTTGTGTTGCACACGGCTCCACAAAATTCCGGGCTAGGTAACATCAGCCCCGGCGAAATCGGGGCCAGGTAACAATAGGAAAAACTGGAATTATCTATTAATTATGTTTATTTATTTAATTTGGTACAACTAATATTTTAAAAATTTAAATAAAGTGAATGCCAGCGTGGTTCAGTGGTTGAGGCGCATGTTGCGGTGTGGACGGACTCAGGTTCAATTCCCAAAGCTCTCTAATGCCTATTGGGTGGCCTACTCACTCACTAAAAATAATTGGGCATCTGCGTTCACTCGAACAAGAGGTAATAATGGCAGTCGTCTAATGCCACATTGCTCCGTATGAGAGATGGTGCGCGACGACCGGACAGAAAGAGCGAACATTTGAGAGCCTTAACCTCTTAGTTTGCAGGCCATGCTCTCACGCGCGGCGTTAGAGCCTTACCATTATTGTGAAATAAAATGAAATGCATTTAAACGTGTTTGATTTTTATAAATATTTATCAGCCTTTATCATAATCTTTGTATTCAAATTATAGATAATTCTTTTATGTCAAAATACAGTTAATTGAACACAGAAACTGCTACGGACTGCTTATCAAAAAGATATTGCTAGTTTTTTTTTTTAAATAGAGAATTGAATTTTAGCTTACGCTATACTTATTTAACTTATTAAATCATTCTTCTACAGATTTTGATATTTACAAATTTGCATGGGAAATTATAATTATACAAATACGATTTCTGTTTTCTTCAAGATCCCTGTTTTTTTACTTTAAAATCAATAATTCTGAATTTCCTAGCTTTGCTGCACCGATACTTACGACATCTACCTAGCGACAAAGGAGGATTTCGCCGCAATCAATATTGGACGTTAATTGCCAGGTTTTGTATATATTGATTATCTTGTAGAAATACCCATTTTAGTTAATATATAAAAATTTCAGTAATGCTTCTATAGACATATAGCACTTTATATATTCAATGCGGACAAATATTACCTAATTTGTAAATTATGTACGGTATAAGAAATAATTCTGTATCTCATTATATGTCACAAACTAAGCTTTTTGCGCTGTAGCTTATAAGCAAATTGACTTGAACGACCGTCGGGTAGTCCGATGTTTCCCGGGAGAAGGTATGGGTAGAACCTTGACTCGCCCGCCATATATATGTCGGCCCTCAAGCCGATTCCTCAATTGAAGTGCTACTAGGTCTTTGCAAGTAAAACATGCCAAGTAATACTGAGAGGGAATTCTAAACGAGGTCTTCTCCTCAAAGTTACCGTGGAAGCGACTATGGCTACCCTTTTTTAAACTGCAGTTTTGTATTTTAAATTATCCTTCCTAATTTTAATAAATGTTTGCTTTTTTAGTTTAATAAATACTTTTTATATATGTATTGCTAATTGAAATAAACAAATTTAAAAAAATACCTTCAAATGAATAGCATATTATGAATTGTTCATAAAAGTATATTACACAGGGTATGACAAACCTACCTTATTTTTTTAGATTGAATGAGGTAAAAACCGATAGAAAGTATACAAATTTATTATTTATTACAGGGTAAAACTATAGAACTAAAAAATCGGCTAAGTTGTATCGAGAAATGCGTGTAATTTCTTGGGCGTAGTACATTTCATAGAGCTTTTAAAGTCCTAGGCTGATGTTGGCAAACCCCATTCTTGAGATATCTAGTTAGGAAGAAGTCACACTAAGCGAGGGCCAGTGAGCGAGTTGTCGAAGCAACATTATCACTTCTCACAGTACTTGGAGAGAAACTCTTACTACGACGTGCGTTCAAGTTCTAAGGTCTCCACATTTATTCTGAAGAAGGACTTACACAACTAAGTTGAAACTTCTGTTACTTCCCAACGTAATCTCTGTCTAGAGGTGCACATTTTTCACAACATCGTCGCAATGATTTCATGGCTGCTTCTTTAGGTGTGTGTTTTGCCCACTGGAGCGACCATGGAGAGTGTCCTCAGACATTGCTACCCGCGCAATCTTGTGTTCTTCGGTCAGCATTCGTGGGCCCCGCCTTGAAAAAACCTTCCGCATTTTCAGGTCATCATAAAAAATGGACTCCACAGATCCTAGGAAAATGCCAAGTTTAGAGGAGATATCACGCACACCTCGACGGACTTCCATAATAACGTGTTCCATTCCCGCAAGCAGTCCCGCTGGTTTATGGTCGACTCTGCTTCGGTTCATAGTTACATAACGACCTTCTTTAAACTTTTGCATCCACGAACGCACATTTTTAACATCCATAACCATTTTACCGCATTCTCACTCAATTGGCGATAAATTCCGATGGGCGTTTCACCGCGCGAGAGGAGAAAACGGATGACTACACGTTGTTCTTGAACACTTCGCCATTTTAAGTATACAAAACAACACTCACTGTACATTGTATGGTTCTGCTACCTATATTATAAATTCAGAAATATTTTCTGCTACTTTTAAAATTAACCGCATCTTTCTACTTACTCTTACTGCTGAGAAAAAAAATTGGAAACCTTAAAACTTAAACGTACCTTGTATGTGGGCTGTGTCTTCATCGTGTTGAAACCAAACGTTTTCCAGTTGCAATGTATGGAGATTCGACTCGAAAAATTTACCAATTATTTCCACATATAGATTGGAATTGACAGTCACACATTGGACCCTTTTCTCAAAAAAGTAATTTTGGCCCCAACTTTACTCAACGTTCACAGTGACACGTTAGCTGTAGAGAAGCCTTTTATGAATAACTCGCGGGTTTTATCACTCCAATAGTAAAATTTGACTTGATGCAAAGTTTGCCATGTAGTATAGATTAGTGAAGAGTAACGGAGACTGCATGGATGTTTTCCGGTGTTCAAGTACTTCAAGGTCTTCTTCCTCTATTTTTGCTATAGAAAAAAGAATTCTGAAATTCCCTACTCACAACAAAATCGATTTTAAATTGGAAACAGAGGGCTGAGACACAAGATTAAAGCACGTTATGCGGCCACAAAAAGTCATTGTTTGTTATATTATTCTGTTATATTAAACTTCATTACTTAAAATTTTAAATTAAAGTAGGCAACATACCCGATCCAAATTTACTAATTTGGCCGTTCTTGGGCACCCCTGTTGATCCGGCTTAAATAATCTGTGAGAAGGAAATTCAAGATGTTATGTTAAATTTTCCCAAAACTAGATAAGAAAATTCATGAGCGGCAGCATTAATCTTCAGATGGGGCTTAGACCTGGACAGTCTTCTGTACTAAATAGAAGAGCTCTACTTTAAGCTGTTTAAAAATCCTCAGCTATCAAAATCCGACAATTATCACATGGTTAGATAAAGTCCACAAACGGTACAAAGAAGCGTCTGGCATTTAGCGCAAGAGCAAACTGAACGCTGGGCTAATGCATGCAGACTATTGTTTGTTAATCCTAAAGATTTTCAATTATTTCGCCAAATTGTTGTCAGTGACTAAGAAAAACGATCTTTCTTCATAATCAACGCAATGGTTAAATAGGGGCCAATCTGCAAAACTTGCATAAAGCGTAAGATCTTGAAAGAATGTATGCTAGCTTGGAACAACGATATTCTGGTGGGATCAATCAAAAACGGGTGTTATTGCAGATGGATAACGCTAGATAACATATACCCCAAAGAAACTGTTACTGAATTGGCACCATCGGATTACCATCCGCATTCATCGGTGGCTCGCTTATTGATCGACTGCTACTTTGCCAAAATTCAGGAAGTAGAAGAAAGATTTCGTTAGTTATTTGATTCTAAACCTCACGAGTGGTACTAACAGCGCATAGAAAGCTTGGCTCGTAGATGGATAGATACAAGGTACATTGGGAAAGTAATGAGCCAAGAAGAATGTTTAAGGAGAGGAGTCTTCGGGCCTGATGGTTGATGGGGGATGTCAGATAAATAATCCGACTCAGCTCGTTTGCCTTTGAGCCTTTACAGGGTGCGGATCATTACGAGAGACAATTGTTTGAGCATTGCGTTATGGGTTAAAATGACAAGCTTACTACAGGAAGGATACTTTATCGAGAGCACAAGTGTTTAGGCAGCACACAGCATTTAGAAGGTCGAGGAAACGTCAGGGATAAACAACGCGCCCATCAACGTTTCATAGACACATCGGACAATGTGACTAAATTTAAAGATTTGGACTCTGACCCTAAGCCTTACAATTAACGTTAGATCGATATAAAATAAAAGCAAATTTCCAAAATCCATTGTACACAAAATCGTAATGACAACATTGCAGATGCTAAGAGTTTTTGACAAAATCAACCGTGATAACGTTGCTCCAACCTCCCTACCGCCGAACTCTGGCTCCACCCGACTTTATTTTGTTTTCCCGGTTCAAATACACATTTATCAAACAACATTTACCCTTTATTTTTGCCTACTCTTTTCTCCCTTTATTTCTTTGTTTTAAACTGTGTTAATTCTGCCTATTAATCTCGTCACCAACGCATTTGATATTTGTGTTGCATTGAAAATTCAATACACATTTCTATTGTACAGCTTTTAATTTTTTTTATGTTTTGTTAATAAATTTTCTTGTTCGTATGCTGCATTACTAACATCGGATTTTTCCTATTATATCTATACATAATAAACTTTTCATACAGAACTAAAAAGTCTAGTCTTACGCCTTCGACTTAATGTATCATTATTAATACGAACGGGCATACAATGTTAAAATATTCTGAAAAAGTCATCAAAAATTTAATATACTTCCGTAGTTCTTTAAATTGTCCCAAAAAATATTATCTCTATCGCCAGTAGCGTCCAAAGTTCTAAGTCAGAACATAATCTGCACCCCATTTTTCCTTAGTTGTATTGTTATCATTATTTGACTTAGCTATGATGACTTAGAATCTTTCCTAATTGGATAAAACACAAATTAATAAACCATAGAAATGTAATAATGATGAGTAGAAGACTACTTACTTACTCCACGGTGCAACAAGCCGCGGGACACCTCCTCTTTTAGATTGTTTTGACTTTCTATTTCGCGATAATCGTCCCAACCCTTCAAGGACCTATGCTGCCCGGGGCTCGTTTTCTTTCTATCTTTATGATTAGTACTGACCAATTACACTCGTACCTTTACTGTTCGCTTCTTATTCTTATTTTAGGGACTTGGCTTTTCTTATATATTTTTTACATTTCCTAAGGTTTCTTGCCTTTTTCCTCCATCTTGTGACTCCCAGTGTTTTCAAATTGTGCTACACTTTCTTCATCAATCTAAGTCTTAACCGTTCTCTGCTTCTTTTATCTTCTGGGTTTCGATTTGGGGTTTTTTAACTCTTTTTGGGGGCTCCGTTCGTTCGACATATCTAAGGCAGCTTATTTTTATTTGCTTTTATTTTTAGCGAAGACGCTTGCTTCTCCACATCTTGTCTGCAGGTTTCGGTTTGTTAATATACGCCAGGCTCCTGCGTAAATAAATCGTGAACTTTCCTATATCTATGATACCGCTATTATTTAGTCCGATTTCTAAACTGCTAGTATTCCAATCTCATATTTCCTAATTTCTCTTATTACATTTTGCAGTTTTCCTGTTACTTCTAAACTGCGGACGTTCGAAGTTCCTAATCTCATATCCCTTTTCTTGTCTTTATCCTTTTTATTATTTTTCTGTTGCCGTTATCGCCCTTTATTATTGTGTCTTTTGTGATTCTAGCTATTTTGTTTGTCTGTTCTTATTATGTTCCGAAGTTGCTATGTAGAGCTCTTTCCGGAATATGCTTACTAACTGTTCTTTTTTTTGTTATCACAGCTGCCTAGCTGATCTATATCTTCCATTCCGTAGCTTACACCATTAATAATCAGTTTATTATATTCAGACTTAAGATATAATCGTTTAAATCAACTGCTATTTTATTTGGTTCTATATCTAGACTTTTACATAGGATCTGTAATGTCTTCTATACCCAGCCTACAAATTGGATCATTAACAAAAAGGCTCATGTTAAGATGCTTTATAAGGGTCTAGTGTCCTGTTAATAATCTTGTAATACTCAATTATTTCTTGCTTAGCTTTAGTATTTTCTTTATTCTCTTACTAGCAGGGATATCATTAACGCTTTAGAGTACCTGTATCCTGTAGGTTTTATGTTTTTCTTTCAGTAGGTTTCCGATAATTTCTTTTGCGGTTAGATAAGAAACCCCGCATTTAGGTTCAGGATCCATTAGCTCCTGCTTAAAAGTTGAACTTGAAAGTTGGTCGCCTCTTTTATCACCTTTATAACCTTGGTGTTCTGGAACCCACTTTGAGTAAACTGTGATACGATCCTCTAATATCACCAGTCTTTCTGTAAAATTAAGCACGACTTTGAACTGTATTTGAATACTTTATAAGATCTTTAACGCCTCTTCGCCGTTTATTAATATAGGTATTTGCCTGTTTTTAAAAATCCTGTTCCCATACATTAATTAATGCATTAATTTTGTTCCCTGTTCTTACCACAAAACATTTCTGATTCAAAGCTGTCTTCTGTTTTTGATGCGTCAGTATACCATGCAAATCCTTGTCTTTGAATTAGGCTCCCATTCTATACTGCACTTTTCAGTGATATTTTATTTTCAGTTTGTAAACTGCTACCAATGCTTAGGATTTTACCATTAAGTGAAGTAGAGGGTGATTCAACATTGTTTCCTTTGAGTCTGTAGGCAGTCGCATGGTGCGCACTGGCATTACATCCCGGTAGTAGCTGGATTTTGCTATCACAAATTCTAAAAGAGCCTTTTTGTCCTTAGTTGAGGGGTGGTTTTGATTAACTATAAGGAAAGGCATTCTAAAGCCACAACTAAATCTCTTGCACATTCCTCCGTAATTATGTCAGTCTATGCTACAAACTTTTTAGTCATTAGACCCTAAGTGTTATTAGATATTTCCTCTTTGCAATGATGCAAGTTATAGAATACCTTCCACCGGACACAAAAGTTCCCCAATCGGCTGGCAGTCTTAGCCCTCGTATCAAATCCATATAAAATCAAAGTTTTTGCATTAATGTAAGGTCAGCATTATATTATCTAAAAAACTCTAGTAACTTCTTTTTTAAATTGCACCTTACAGCATCAGAAAAAAATATTTTTTTGCTTTAGTCGAGGTGGCTTTCCTGCTCCCGAAGGTCCCTCCCTCTTGTTAGCAGGTGAATTCTGCTGTGTCTCCACCTTTACTTGTTGCAGGTTGGATTGATGTGCTATTCAAAAAATTCCACGAATAAAGCAAAATGAAATATAATGATACCTTCCCCATCGTTATAACTCAGTGTAAGCGTTTAGCTAGGACATGACCTCCGGGGCAAGGATGCCACTGTTTAATGACGTCATTATTATTAAATAGGCTTCGCGATTTCTCTTAGTGTAACAGTAAATTGTTGGTTATTTCCTGGTACTAACAAACTTTACAGACGCGAACAAAAAGTATAAGATTAATTATTATATTATTATAGCAATTATTACTTTAATTGTGGAGCCGTTGTGGTTTAGTGGATAGATCGCTAGACTACGAAACCAAGACTTGCGGGTTCGAATCCCGCTCTCGCCAATTCAATCGCTGGCATGTTTACGGCTGCAATAAATGAGTACCTGGAGGTCAAACTCTGTGGTAATAAACCTGTAAACCTTGCAACGCATAGCGAAGTGGCGAAGCAGTCTCCCAAATTTGAGAACCCTCTAGTCTAGCTGACCTTTGACCAATCAGTTTCAAAATCACTAGCGAACAAGCCTTTTTGGTCACCTGTCGATTGGTGAAAACAGAATTTTGAAATTCCCAGCCGTTCTCGAGTTATTGCTCGGACGGACAGACGGACGGACGGAAGGACAGACAGACAACATGAAGTTAGTAATTGACTCCGCTTCGCTTCGCCACTTAATAATAGGCGGTCGCTACGTAGCGCTAGCCATGTTACTACCCTTGTGTACCGTAGTCTCCAGATTGTAGCAGATCTATCCTGTTACGACCCCAAAGGGCCTCAAGGCCTGTTATGGGGAACTATTATTATTATTTTATTACTTTAATTGTAACAATAGATTGTAATATTTGTGCTTTTAAAAATATTATAGTATATACATTTTCCTTCAGCCACTGGATACGCTGCATTTTGTATATCTATGTTAGAACGACATGTTTCTATTTAAGTAGTAAATCGACGTATCGACTATATAACACGACAAGTATCATTTATTATTAACAACTAAAAAATATTTTAATTAGTGAACATTAAATAGTAAAGTTTTGAAAACTCTAAAAATTATTTTTCATATGCATTTGACAAACGTAATTTTTACAAAAATTAGCTAATATTTTCATACATAATTACTATAATGCAAACATAACCATAAGACTTTTTATAAAAGCACAGACTATTTTATGCAAATAATATGGCACATACACATATAAACCAGAATTAACTATTAAATTCCTAAATATAAAATTAATTTGAACCATCACTTAAAAATATAATTACTGGAAATAACAAACCAAAGCAAATGTTTTTTGCAGTTCTCAGAAAAAATTATCAAAATATTGTAACCGATGACTTCGCCATCTATAAATTAAAGCACAAGCTAGTACTGCGTGTACTACTAAACCAGCTATTTATATTAGGGCTCGATCGGAATTTAACAGTTGATGCAAAATAATTCACAATTAAAACTTCAGTTACATAAAAATGCTTCTACTGTCAGGTTTTACTTTTAGTAATTGTAATAAATTGAATGCATTACTATTTTTTTACTGTCAATAATTCGGAAATAATTTGTAATTGAGTTACTTGTCACGTATTATAAAATTCAAGAGTGAGCTATATAAGCAGTAAAACGACATCGTTCATTGGATGGTCCGAGGTTTCCCGGGAGAAGGTATGGGTAGAACCTTAACTCGCCCCCCGTTGCGATGTCGGTTTTCAAAAACCGAATCTCCTTCCACGAAAAGAGTGAGTCCGTGCTCTTTACGAGCCAGTCAGGCATCCCTAAAGGGAATGAATACACTCCGAGAATTGTCAAATCTCTCATAAAGTTACCGTGGAAACGACTATGGCCGTCCTTTTTGTTAAAAAAAGTGATTATTTTTTGCTTTTTTTTATTAACGCACAGAGCAGAGGAATCTAAGTTTCGTTTATTAATTCAAGTAAACTTTCAAATTATTAAATTTAAAGTGACTCGTTATTTTTATGGCGGAAATCTGCAAAATCATGTTTATGTGTATTTTTTGTCTTCACTTATATTGTACGTAAGGGTAAATATCTAGTGCTTGCAGTTAGTTCGTTTTCGATTGCGTTTTTTTTCTGTTTAGAAATTCTTCGAACTAGATGGGATTGAGAAAATAATGTTTTGAATATAAATCCAAGATTTAAAGCCACTGTTTCCGTGTTACAAGCATGACCAATATAAATTAAGTATTTAAAATCCACACTTCTGCTGATACTAAGGAACGATTACATATGTGAATCAACTTATATAAGAAATTCAACAAACACCAATTTTTCTGAGCGGACGTACCACAACTTGATTTGCGGATATAATGTTTGCAACAAAGTTGGTGATCACCTTATCAAGTCGCTGTTGTAGTGAACCAGTATATAATGCAATAAACAACCGGAATGGCTAAACGAAAAAATTCTATCTGTACAGAATAAACAAAAACACAATATAATCGTTCTTCGATCAACTAAAGCGCGAGATTAACCTAATATCCAGCAATGTTCTTCCGTATTTCGTCCCACTTTTAACCAACTTTCTTTTACCATTAAATAAGAAAAAAGGTGTCTATTGTAAAGCACACTGAATTGTAAATTTAAAACTTGTCTTAAATTTTAGAAATAAATTTATGTAATTCAAATATCAATTAGATATTCAACTAAATCACCTGCAATTGAATGAAGATACATGAACTTTTAATAGTTTTTATTCGAATAAATGCATTTTCCTCATACGTTTCCAGTATATAGCATTAAGAGGCGTATTGCAGTGGACTTATTCCCGACTGAAAAGGAAACGGTTTAAAATTAGTGTTATTTACAGCCATTTATTTCTCACCGTGATCATTGTTGTATTACATTTCATATATATACATTACATTTCCTCCTCTTTCCGAAAAGGGGAATATTTTAAATCATTTTCTTGCAAGCGAGGGTGTCCAGACGTTGTGTCACTTCTTATAGAGACTTGATTCTATCAGAGTACGTTGGGTGGCTTTATTCGGTCACAATTTGTCTAGCACCGCTTCGTTAGATTCCCCGTTGGATGTTGTGTCTAGCAACGTAATTCTATAGGGCGAATATTTGCAAGGAGCAAGAGACTTTTGTTCCCTTTCCAGCAGCACATTTGCAGCATTACTCGACGGAGACACTGCTTCTTTAGCAGTTGAATTTTTAATTTTAATTTACAAGTATTTCAATCTCATAACATTGATTGCTCCTAATTACATATTATTATCCATAATGTGAAGTCTACAAAGAGTTTCATTGCCAAATGTAAATGTAATTTCTTGTTAATTATAATTTGACTAATGAAAAAATATTTTAAAGATGGTACTAATAGTTTTATGCGCGTAGGGGAAAGTAAAACATTTTTATATTGCCAAATGCAAATTTTTTTATTATTAACCATATGGTTGAACTTTTAGACGCCAACTACTATAGCGTAGAAAATATGTGATTAATATACCATTATATTGCAGAAAATAGTTAAAATAAAGTGTTACATTCTTACAAACTGAACTAACAGGAGATCGGTATCTCAAAAACAAATCTCATGGTAGAAAAAAAAATTCTTATTCTTACATGGATATACTTCCAAGCAAAAAAAAAGGATGTACACCGAATTTACTTTTGACGTGAAAACGTTTTGAAGTTCGGTGCGAATGCTGAGTGTCGTTCCACAATTATGAGCGACATTAAAACGACCGAGTTTGAAACGAGCCTAAATTTTCGCCGTCCTCGTACGACGCAAAGAAGGGGGGCTTATTCGTGTGACAAAATGACGAGTCAGTGCACACCGAGTGGTCTTGGAGAGCACGTATTATTGTTTGTTGCGTGGTTAAAAAAAATAAATGACTTTTGGCTATTTTGGCTATTTCAGGCTATTCAGAGCTATGCTCTATTAAATTTCAGAACACTGGGACGCATTGAAGTTGAAAATGTCGCAGTACATAAAAACAAAGTGGAAACCGAATCAGCGTAACACAAGTCGAATTAAAACGGACCCGATTAGAAATGCAGAGGAATTATCGGCACTACCGATTGAAGAAGAAAACCGAGCGAGAAAAAATCATGCGGGGGAATGTAGTTGGTACATACGTCGAAGAACGGCATCAAAATTGTGGCGCGTCAACTTTGGCGGGAGCCACTGGTGTGGGTGTGGATTTACAGCAATGGAACAACCTCTAATGGACTATTCAGGCAGACTATTCAGAAGAATGCGAGAGTACCATAGATAGTCAATCTAGAGGTCATCACAGACACCTCAGGGACAGACAAAATTTAGCGAATGTACGCTTTCATGCTATGTCGTCCTATTGAAAAGCGGCTGTATACTTTTTTTAATCCATCCTTCTTCTACTTTTAAGTGTAGAGGGCGTAATCCTTTTAAAATAGTATATTGATGTACTTATCTTCTTAATTACAATTATCCTAGAAATTTGATTTCACCGACCATTCCCTAGCTGCAACTATCAATTTCTCTAAACATTACTACCCTTCTTGTCACCTTTCGATTCACATATCACTCACGATTGCACTCACTCACTTATTCATTTATTTGCACTCACTATGCAGTTCCTTCTTTCCTTCTCTATTTCACCACTGCTCTCCAAATGGTTCTGTCCCTTGCCATGACCTCAGCCTGGTTCGAATTTAGACCTCTCCTATTCATTATTTCATTCATTTCTTTATCCCACGTCCTGCTTGGCCTCCCTTTCTTTCTTCTGCCCGTAGTCCTTGCTTCCCATACTTGTTTTACTTGCGTTTCTTCCGGTAGTCTTTTCATGTGTCCCCACAACCTTAATTGTGCTTTCTCTTTATACTCTTTAACGTCTTCTATTTTGAGTCTTTCTCTTATATCTTCGTTCTTTATTTTGCCCATTATTGTGACTAGCTATTTTTCTTAGGCACTTTATTTCTAGTGCCTGTATGTAGCTTCTCCGTTAATACCCCTGTTTCGCTTCCGTATAGTAAAGTCGGAAGATATACAGTTTTGTATATGGTAAATTTTGTTTTGTTGCTAATTTCTTTTTTGTTAATAATTCCTCTGTTGATACCGTTAAACAGCTTTGCCGTTGTCGCAATTCCGTTGTTAATTTCTTCTTCCATTTTGCCAGTTTTGTCTATAGTTATTTCCCGATACTTTATGTTGTCTACTTGCTCCACCGTCTGGTTATTAATTGTGATGCTTATTCTTCGTTTATTGTTATTTGTAATCACCATTACTTTTGTCTTCTTAATGTTAACTTTCATTTCTTTATTTTCCAACTCTTCCATCCATAAGTTAACATTGCATTATAAGCTTCTTTTTGTGTTGGCCATTATTGCCACATCATTTGCGAATACGCAGTCACCTACTTCTACTAGTTTTAATTTGCGGTATCCCACCACCATCTTCTTACTTTTGCTGCTTATATTTTTTTATAATTTCGTCTATGAAAATTACGCCGAATTCATGCGACCTCTTTGCACAACACACAACAATCGATGAGAGTAGAAGATTCTGCCATTTTATTGAGATTACCTTTAGCTGAAACAGAAGTGGTTACATACTTTAGAAGACATTCGTGTGATATCTCTTACCGTTTACCCTACAAACTGGCTTCAAAGAATAAAGCCTATTGTGGATTGCAAATTGCAATACTAGGATTTACTTCATACTTTTCCGCCATCCTACTTCCATATCCATAGGAATTTTTGTACTACATATTACTATATGGATTGTAAATCGGCAGATAACGATTAGAAACTCTTCTTCTTCCCTCTTGCATATGACACGGCTAATAAATGAAGAAATTTTAGTTTGCTAGTTGACCACCGTAAACAACAGTATAACAAACACTCTTTTTCTAAAGAAAATGAATGGTATGAGTAGTTCGGTAACAGAATAACAACGCTTGATAAAAATTCTTTTCCTATATATTGCTTCAAGAGCAACACCATTTTATACGGATGTGATCCATAAATTTACATTTACAATCTTCCTATATTTACAATGAAGTAAAAAACTCGTAGAGCCAGATTAACCTTTTTTTAGGTTTAGTGATGGGTAAGGTAACCATACCAATTCAAATTTTATAATTACTTTCTTCCCTTACTTGCTTAGTTAGTAATTTTTAAGAAATTAAGAAACATATTTTTTTATTCTCAAGAATACAAATTAACAAAATAGTCTAAAAATTGCGATTTCTCTACGTATAGTTCTCTGGAACGCTAACGGCACTTCAAACCATATTCCGGAAATAATATCAAGAACAATAAAAATTTCACAACATAGTATACTTCACCAACCACCCAGACGGAACTACCCACGGAGGATCGGCTGTAATCGTCAACAACAAAATTGCTCATTTTGAATGGGAATCCTATCAAACCGCCAAAATTCAAAGTGCGAACATAAAAATTTAAGCTTTACCTTACCCTTCCCTTTCCTACCAATAATAGTTGTCCCGACACTCTTTCTCCACTAAAGAATATGAAGATTGCACACTATCCCTTGATACAAAATTCATTATTGGAGGAGAGTGGAACCTACTACGAGCAGGGAGAAATCTAAACTGTAGCTACCTTTCAACGGGCGAACCTACTCATTGACCTACTGATACAAATAAAACTACAAGACTTGATGGACTTCGCTGTTGTTCGCGGTAGTGCGAACACGTACACCCATGCATAATCTAATCAAGGTTTGTCAGGTGATCCCAGTAATTATTACTCTATGCAAAACAAGACTACTTCCTATATTGCATAGATAAGTCAATCTTGCCATTCATATTAAAGGCACCCAAGATTTAGATGAAGCAACCTAATACCTCACTACACTAAACAAAAATGCTGCATGGCAAGCCACACCCAGTCCATTAACCCACTACCTGGAAGAAGTTAAATTCCTCGTCACATACGAGATTTAGTTATTGAGAAACATAGAACGCGGAAGAAGTGGTAAAAAAACCAAAAACAGGCAAGACAAAACCCCATTAAACAGACTAGCTCATCAATTGCATAACGCACTACTAGAAGCTCGGAATGACACATTTAAAACTCATTCTAAAACTGTTGCTTGATTGCAGAATATGGAAAGTAACAAAAAAATGCAAAAGACTTCCAATTAAAAAACATGATGGTAACTTGGCTAGAGCAGAAAAGGAAAAAGCGGATACATTCGCTGAATATCTTTCTTAAGCATTCACCTCACTACAACCTCAAAACATACACACAGAAGACGAAATTGAATCATTTCTTGATACCCCACGTCAATTGCCATTACCAATCAAACCCTTTTCGACGGCGAAGTACGCAAACAAATCCAACTTATCAATATTTATAAAGCCCCGATTACGATTTAATAGTAGGAGAAATATTCGTCAAAAAGTTTGAGTGCTCCTTACTGTCATTTATAATAATACCCTAAGACTTGGCTACTTTCCTGCTCAATGGAAGTTTGCAAGATCATTATGATAACTAAACCCAGTAAACCACTCTTCCAACCATTTTCCTACATACCAATTATCCCCCTGCCCTTAATATCCAAAATTTTTGAATGGTTGTTGCTCAAAAGAATTCACGAATGTGTAGATCTGAATAGCATAATTCCATCCTATCAGGTTGGTTTTGACAACACCACTCAATAATATACCAAAGTCATCAAATTTCCAACCATATTATGGAGAGCTTAGAGTCAAAGCGCGTATGCACTGCGGTGTTCCTTGACATACGACAAGCTTTTGACAAAGTGTATCATAACGGCCTATTATTTAAAATCAAGTTATACGTCTCAAGCCAATTGTACTTTGTGCTTAAATCTTATTTATCTGAAAGGTTCCTTTAAGTTAATATCAACAACACAGTGTTTGATACTACCAAAATTACTTTCGGTATTCCACAAGGTAATATGCTGGGACTGTTGTTATACCTACTCTACAACTCTGACATGCCAACTTCAGATCATAGCAGAATCGCCACATTCACAAAAAATACGGTGATTCTCTTGAACGAAAGATCTGAAGTAGCAGTAGAACACCTACAAACTCATTTCGATATCGTTTAAGAATGGTTGAACAAAAAGCGCATTAAACTAACAACTAACAAATCAACACAAGTCACATTTACTAACAGACGAGTAATAAGTCCTTAGCTCAGAGTAAATGATGCTCCAATACACCAGAAAACTGAATTAAAATATCTAGACATGCATCTAGATCAGAAGTTAAACTGGAATACACCCAATAAGGCTAAGCAAAAACAGATTGACATTAAAACTAAAACAAATAAACTAGCTAATTGGGAAACGATCCCAACTTTCTCTAACGAACAAAATTCTTCTATATAATTATATATTAGAATCAATATGGTCGTATGGAATTCAAGTATGGGGATGCGCAAAAACTTCCCATGCCAAAATCCTTCAGATATATCAAGTGAAAATACTTAGAACAATAACAGATGCTCAGTGGTATATAACAAATAAAACTCTCTATAATGACCTAGAAATTTCATACGTAGCCAACGAGATTCAAAGGCAAGAACATACAACAACAACTTAATACAGAAAAGAAGTAATAGAGCAGCTGTCCAACCAACCAAACATCAGTAAATTGAAACCCCAATGGCCACACGACTTGCTGTGATAATTCAACCAACATTAGAGTGACATTATTGAGGAAAATCGCAATGGTCATGACATCCTAAATTACATGTACAAGCACTGGCTTAAATAAGTATAGTGCAATATGCAAATATATATTTAAAAAACACAAATATCAAATTTCAAACTCATAATCTTAGATATCCCCAAAATAATGCATTTTTAAGTCTTCCACTTACTACTAGGTTGCACTCCCTTGAGTGTGAACTGCAAAAGCGCATTTCTTAATTATGTCCTACATGTGCAAGGGCAACTCTATGAGAAAATTGATGTTTTTACTTTTATGTACAAATTTTTCTAACAAGGTACCCAAAACAATTAAAACAAATGATCGTTTTATTAAACAACAATTATATAAAAGCTGCAAAGGTACTTTAGGCAGATTTAATAAAAGGTGATAAAAACAAATTAAAAGCTAACTTTTTGCTAAAGCTAAATAGGTTGTTCAGCTACGTTATGCTTTTGGAAGTTTTGGACAAGAAATCTTCATCTGAAACTTACTAAATAGTCAAATGCTGTATCTTTATTAACCCAATAGGAATGTGGCACGACTAAAAAATGGATGCAGTACATAATTCCGTTTTATCAATTTTGGCAATAGTTCTTTATACAGCTAGGACCTCGGCAAGCTAAAGCTAAAAGTTTTTCAACACCTCCGCCTTAAAGCAATAGAAATCTGATAACAATATTGCATTGAGATCTAATTGACCTAGTGGAGATAAATGTTTTGCTTAAGATGCTACCGATACTTCCAACATAACAACCACTGCAGATACTCTTAATAAATAGAGACTCTGGGTTAAGTATTGTGGAAGAAATGTATATTAACCAAGTATGGTTAGATTTTACCTTAAAATGCATTGGTTTACAATAAATAGTAATAATGTTAGGTGAGGCTCAAATTTCTCGCGTGGGAGCACGGCCTACGAGCTGAAACGTTAAGGCTCTCATATCTTCGCCCCAGTGCTTCTAGGCATACGGACTTTATAACTTTGAACGTTCCTTGTGCTATGCCGTTTCTCGCATTCCAAACGCCAATAGTCTTTGTCATTCCATGATCCTTCTTTAAGGTTCCTTTCTTTCATGTCCTCTTGTACCTGTTTTATCCACGTATCAGAAGATCTGTTTCGTCTTTGTCGTCCTTTAGTATTCGATTTGGCATCTGTTTGCGTTTATTCTTTGTATGTGTCCATACTACAAGAGTCTTTTTTCTATTTCATCTATGGATGTTGAGTTCTTCTGCATTATGTTTCTTATTTCTGCATTCGTTACGGGTTCTAGTCTTGAAACTCTACATCCTCTTCGAAGAAAATTCATTT
Organism: Sinelater perroti; assembly: GCA_036346155.1. NCBI lineage: Eukaryota > Metazoa > Arthropoda > Insecta > Coleoptera > Elateridae > Sinelater > Sinelater perroti. The sequence continues at coordinate 32,598,315 of JARFIY010000046.1, forward strand.
CGATTGCATTTATTTGTTGTTTATGTCTTTTGGACAATTCCCAAGTCTGCGATGCGTATATTAGTATACTTTGCACTATACTATTATAAATTCTAACTTTCGTGTTATGCATGCTTTTTGACTACAGGAACGAATTTAGTCTTTGTATAGCTTGTCTAGCCTGTCCCATCCCACTCGTGCAATTGTTGTAATGTAGTTTGATTAAAAAAATAGAACATAACAATAAATAACTGAAAAAAGGGAAACAAAAGAAGGATAGCAATAAGCTTTAACTGGTATGTCACTAGCAATTAATTCAACTAATTCACCAAATAAAATTCTTACAGCTTACAATTAGTTCTGCAAATTTGTCTATGTAAAATACAAGTAAAACTATTAGTCTAGAAAAAGGAGTGAAACTTGAAAATATAAAACAGCACAAGATATTACTTTGTTATCTAATAAAGCAAACGAATTTACATTTCTGTGATTCAAATAATCTTACAATTTAAGTTATAAAGCTAGCCTATTTGTAAACAATTTTGTTGTAACAGAAGCTCATCAAGCAACTTTTCTCTTACCATATTTTTCCTGTACCTTATTTTTGCGTTACTTTCGTTAACAAAGATTTTCTTAATGCACGTAACTAGTGTTGTAATTTTCTTTGGGTCAATTAAGTGAAACGGAAACTCGTTTTTGGTCATCTACATAGATAGCACTAATGATGACACCCAGAGTTACAAACATGTGCCTTATTTGAACCATATAGATTTTTAGCATTCAAATGAAAATCTTACTTTCAATTTTTTCTTGGCTATCCTAATAATTACTTTTGATTATGTTGAGTACAACGTAACTGTATATAATGCAAAGGTAGAGAACAGGAACATGAATATCAACCCACGAAAAACAAAAACCATGTTAATAAGCAGTTAACCAAAAACACATGGTATTATAGCAGGACAGAAATTAGGGAACTCAGTTTTTATGAATATTGGGGAGTATACATAAAGAGCAATGATAAATTAGATCTGGACATAAAAAGAGTGTAGGCTACACTTTTTTACCAAAAGAAGCAAAGACAAATATGTTAAAGAAAGTCGTGGTGCTGATTTTAATATATGATAGTGAATCGTGGAAAATAACAAAAGAACATAACCGTAAAATCAGAAGTAGGTACAGAGGTAAGATTCCTAAGATAGAAAATAAAACGCAGAAAGATAAAATACAAAACAAAGTATTTAGAAGATTTTAAGAATTAAATCAGTGAAAGCGATAGTGGAGGAGAAACAGTTGAGCTGGCTGGGACATATATACATATTGGATAATGGAAGAATGACAAAGGTGTACAAAGCAAAGAATTCCAGGGAAAAGCAAGAAAGGCAGACCAAGAAGAAGCTGGAAGGACGACGTGAAAGAGGCAGTAGAAGACGGGGGAGAAAAATTAAACGAAGTAAAGAATTGGAAGAAAATATGTAGGAAACCACCGTCCAAAAATAACAACTAAAGTTATAGAGAATTATTTTCTGATTATTGAAATCCGTTTCAATTCCCGTAACGAACAGTAAAATTGGCTAAAATACAGCTAGAAATTAAACTGTAACAACTTTGATTATTTCCAAATAAGATTTAAAATAGCCAAGTATTCTAAAACTCTAGGAAGTCTGATTTTCTTGTTAAACAAAATTAAGGAAACCAAGATTTCTTAAAATGAGTTACACGCAATAATTTTTGTCCAGAACGACCTGCCGGTATTTTTTTTTCAGCAAATTTTTCAAGTTTTGAAAGGCCAAACTACAAATAACTGGGCGAACTGTTGGACCTATGATTAAATTTTTTTAAATAAATGGCTCTGTGTTTGCTTGTAGAAAAATTGAAACTCTTAGTGTTGAAACAAAAATGGGAATGAAACTTTCCAAAGAATGAACCAACAATGAGAAAAGTTATTCTGGCAAACATAGAAAGCAACAGTTGAGCTCATTTCGGAAAAAAACGTCACATAAAATAGTAAAGGAAAATCAACCATCCATCATTTTGAAACTGAAATCGATCTGCAAGAATTGAAAATGGAACGTATTCTTCATTGTACAAGGCGTGTATTAACACACAAATAAAGAAATAAAGAAAACTATGGTTAAAGAAATTGTTGAAGCCAATAATAACATTCCATTGATAATTGATGAATCAATCCAATTTATTACCAAATTTCCGTCAAAAAAGTAAATTCGGTGTACATTCCGTTCTGTGCTTAAATGTGGTGTTGGAATAAAAAAAAATATATAGATCTGAAAATTTAAAATTTACTTTGGTTGTGCATCAGATTATCAGTACAGAAGGAGGTCAAAGTAAAGCAAACACGTACACATTTGTGCAAGGTAATTTGCTTAAAAGGCTAAGAGTATGTATTCCTAAGAATTTAAGACAAGGAATTACGTATAGCATACCAAAAAATCATGTAAACAGAAGATCTAGCCAGAAGTAATCTGTGGGCCTAAAGTAAGTGGTTGGAAATATATCCATGTAAAAATATGCAAGTTCTTCCACTATGCGATTTGTTTTGAGATTCCGTTCTGATGCAAGTTCAGTTTGTGATAATGTAACGTAGTTTATCAGTAACAAATTTAATTATTTTCTGCAATCTAATGATATTAAGGTCATATTTTCTAAGCCATATTATCTCGCATCTAAAGGTTCAGCCAGATAGTTAATAACTCAATTAAATCTTTAATGGAAGATAGTTAAAGCATTAAAAAAACTTATTTACTTTTTGTGAGTATAGAAATATTTCACTTTCTACCATTTAAATTCGACCCTAAAAATATTAAAACACGCCTAGAAGTTTTAGTACACCCTGTTCAGAAAGTTTATGCAGATGGTCCAGGTGTCGCCATCTGTTAACGACTTATCCGATTAGGGTTGGTGTCGCGTGGTATCAAGAGCTATCGAATGTCAACAAAACACACGTTTTAGTTTACTGAAAATGTCTTCTCCGAACGAGATCACTCAAAGAGTGCAATTCATTGAATTCTGGTACAAGAGTGGGAATAATGCAAATGAAATAGTGCGGATATAATAGAAGGAGGTGCACAGCGATTCGGCATTGGATTCAAGAACAGTCATTCAGTGAATAACTATTCTTAATTTTTTTTATTGAAATTCTTTGAATTTTGAAAAACCATAAAATTTTCTAATGAAATGACATTATTTGTATAGTTTGGTTAAGAAATGGCAGAATACAGGGAGTGTTTATGATGATAGTAAAGGTCAAACCGAAAGACCACGATCGATAAGGACAGAAGAGAACATTGACAAAGAAACTCCAACTTCTTCAACAAGAAATGTTTCAAAAGAGTTGGCTATCAAGAGATCATCTCTTCATTCTGAGAGGAGAGTTAGAGCTTTTTGTCTATAATTCAAATCCACTAGCTTTTGAGTGAAAAGGCAATCAAGGACAGATTTGAATTCGCCACTATTCTCACACAAATGATCGCATCAAAACAACTTGATTATCGAAAGTTTTGGTTCTCTATAAATTGGAAGAGTTCGTAAATAGCCAAAACTACTGCATATAGGGGTCCCAAAGCCACAAATTCCCACAGTGCGCCTTCTGCATTCGATGAGGATACCTATTTAGTGTGTCATCAGTTATTATGACATAATGGGCCCTTACTTTTTAACCGAAAACATCACTGGTCAAATATATAAGATGCAAATTTTGCACAATTTATTTGATCACATAAGGCGTAAAAAACGTGGATTCTGGTTTATGCAAGATGATGTCAGAGTCTATCGCAAAAAATATGGACGCCATCTCAAGTGTCTTCAGTTCAAATATCATCGTTTTAGACTCAAAGACAAAGACATGAGAAGGTATCGATTGGCTCCCATACTCTCCTGATTTAACCCCCTGCGATTACTCCTTATGGGGTTTTACTAAAGACATTGTTTATCATCCGAGTAAGGGTTCGGTTGAGAACCTCGAAGTCTTGAAAGAAAGGATTTCAGAGACCATTGAATCGATTTCCGACGAAACTCGACAGAAAATTATTGATCACTTTTGAAACGTCTGGCTGCGGTTTCCAAGAGGAAAGGAAAACACTTTGAAAGCATTATTATCTAGTTTAATATCTTTTAAATAAAATACAATTTACCCGGTTTGAATATCTTTTGTAGTTTTTCTTTGTCCTGATTTTTCCCGCGATCCATAGACATTTTGGACATTTTGTACCATCCATAAAATCTAAAGGTAATCTTTCTTCATTAGTCAAATTATAAGAAACATGGAATTTACATTTGTTAATAAGACCCTTTTCAGACTTTACAACATAGATAAATAGACAGATGAAATTGAAATGCATGTAGACAGAAATGAGAACTTAAACTGTTAAAAAATGATGTCTCGATCAACTATTACAGAAAAAGTGTTTGCTACTTGGAAAGAAACAAAAATTCTTTGTTCCTTGCAAATATTCGTCGTACAGAATTCCTTTGGTAGACACAACATCCAACGAAATCTAACGAACTAATGCTGGACAAACCGTGTTCGAATAAATCAACCCAATTTACTCTACTAGACTCCAGACTTCAGAAGAAATGATACAATGTCTGAACAAAATAATCATTTCAACCACGAGAAGGAGGACCCTTATCAGTTACAAGAAAACTGTTTATAAGATCATTCTTTTTGGAAAGAACGGAGAGTTTAATGTATATACGTGAATTATAATATAGCAATGATCGTAGTCTGCAATAAATGACTGTGTATAACAGCAACTTAAAACTGTTTTATTTTTCGCTAGGAACGAGCCCACTGCAATACGTTCTTTAGTGCTGCATACTAGATATGAAGAGATGTATTAATTCGTATAAACCCCATTAAAAGTTCATGTATCTTAATTCAACTGCAGGTTCTTTTGTTGAATTTCTAATTGATATTTGAATTACCTAACTTTATTCTAAAATACAAGACAGTTCCTATAAGTCTACAATTCAGTTCACTTAACAAACCGCTACATTTTCCCTTCTGGTACTAAAATAAAGTTGGTTATAAGCGGGACGGAGGACGGAAAAACATTACTGGATATTAGGTTAAACCTCCCCTTTAGCTGATCGAAGAACAATACTAACGTAATTCCACTTCAAACCAAATTGTATTTCTGTTTATTTATATAGAAAGGATTTTTTCTTATGGCCATTCAGACTGTTTATTCCATTATACATTTCACTATATACTATACAGTTCACTACAACAGCGACTCGATGTAGTGTCCACCAAATTCGTTACAAACATTATGCATACAAATCATGTTTTAGAGCATTCGCTCACAAACATCTAATGTCTGTTGAATGTCTTATGCAACTTGATACACATGTAATCGTTCCTTAACCCAGCAGAAGCTGAAATTTAAACATTTGATTTGAATTGGTTCTGCTTGCAGCATGGAAAACGGTACCTTTAAATCTTGGATTCTATTCAAAACGTTATTTTCTCAATCCTATCTACAAGTTCGAAGAATTTCTAAAAAAAAACACACAATCGGCAAACTAAATGCAAGCACTAAATATTTACCCTTGCGTAAATATAAATAAGGATAAAAAATACACATAAACATGATTTTCCAAAGATTTACGCTATAAAAATAACGAGTCACTTTAAATTTAATAATTTGAAAGTTTACTTGAATTAATAAACGAAACTCATATTCTCCTGCACTGTGCGTTAATAAAAAAAAGGTAAAAAAGAACCACTTTTTTCTAACAAAAAGGACGGCCATAGTCGTTTCCACGGTAACTTTATGAGAGATTTGACATTCTCGAAGTGTATTCCCTTTACGGGATGCCTGGCTGGCTCGTAAAGAGCACGGATTCACACTTTTCGTGGAAGGAGATTCGGTTTTTGAAAACCGACGTCGCATCGGGGGGCGAGTTAAGGTTCTGCCCATACCTTCTCCCGGGAAACCTCGGACCATCCGATGGACGATGTCGTTTTACTCCTTATATAGCTAACTCTTGGATTTTATAATACGTGACAAGTAACTCAATCATAAATTATTCCTAAATTGTTGAGCAGTAAAAAAATAATAATGCATTCAATTTATTACAATTACTAAAAGTAAAACCTGACAGTAGAAGGATTTTTATGTAATTCTAGTTTTAATTGTGAATTATTTTGCATCAATTGTTAAATTCGGATCGAGCCCTAATATAAATAGCTGGTTTAGTAGTACACGCAGTACTAGCTTGTGCTTTAATTTATAGATGGCGCAGTCATCGGTTATGATAATTTTTGTTAATTTGTACTATGAATACTCGTCGATAGAATCGCAAAAAACATTTCCTTTATTTGTAATTTTTTAATAATTATATTTTTAAATAATAGTTCAAATTAATTTTATGTTTGAGAATTTAAATTCTTAATTCATAATTATGTATGTTTGTGCCATATAATTTGCATGTAACAGTCTGTAGTTATATAAAAATCCCTAGATTATTATTGTATGATAACAATTATTTATCAAAATCTCACGTTTCACCGTATGACAATTTTTTATTTGTAAAATGCATTTGAAGAATAATCTAGTTTTATTTTTAGATTTACCATTTCCAATTATTTCTCATTTATTAATAATTAATTGCCTTATTTGATACCTTTAATGTCATATAATCAATATGATAGTTTACTCTAAATAACATGTCCGAAATCACTGTAATAAAATATTTGTTTGTACAAGGTACCTTAAACAAAAACTTGTCATGCTAACATACACAAAACGCAGCGTGCGTTTCCAGTGGCTGAAGGGAAACTCGTTGTGCATACATACTAAAATATTTTCAAAGTACAAATATTTTAATACTTTGTGGGATTTTTACGGACACCACAACAGCAGTCCAATCTGCAACAAGTAAAGGGCAGAAACACTTCAGAATCCACCTGCCACCTAGCAGGGAGAAACCTTTGGAAGCAGAGAAGCCACCTCGATTCAAATGACCAAAAAGTTGGCAAAGTTTGACAATTTATGTGGAGACATACGAAGGATCTGTTTGGAGATTATGGTTGATGGTATATTTAACTTTTTTTCAATTACTGGGTTTGAAAAGAGAGGAGAAAGTAAGCCCGCTTGAGGACGCCCCTTGGAATTGTCTTTAAGGATTATAATTATTTCCCTATTTTGTTTTTGGCCCATAAGGTCATAAACAGTATAATAAATTCTGTAAATATTTCTTACGGGTAAGATATAGATATTTAAGAACATAATGGTTAATCGAAACATTGTCGAATTAAATTAACACGATTTAATTTGTTCAAAACGTTATTTTAGTATATTATATTATTTTGTTCTCTTCTAAACACAAGAGTTTAGTAAATTTTTATTTAGATGTGCTTTTTTACTCATACAACTTTTCTGCACCAATATCTAATACAAAATTAGCAATCATATGTACGCCCTTTATTCCTGTTGATGGAGGCAGCTGCGGATCAGTGACAGGTAGGGTAATCATTTTTACTGGAGAATTTATTTCAGTCTCAAAAGACTTCTCTTTACTAGTACGATCCTTAAAATGCCAACTATGCAAAATTTCCGGAATCTGGTTCTACACCACGCCTAAAAACTCTAATAGTAAATACAAATTAATAGTTACATATTTATCTAATCACCTTTTTCCATCTGCGTCTTTCTTTTTGTTCCAATGAAAACTTAAAAGAACTTGCAAGTTTCAGTTGATTCTATTTGCAATCAGTAACATATCACTATTTTTTTCTAATAATAGATTTCCTTTACCTAAAACCAAGATAGTTAATGTGCAATGTACAGCTTAGTTTAGTTTTATTTGACTATTAACTTATAAAAATTACTTACGCTGAGTCTTATTAGTAAACACGCCAACTAAATAAAAATGAGAACTTCATTTAATAATTTAAATTATGATAGAAAATGCCCTATGTTAAATTGGAGCTGCATTTGTTTTGTTTAGATAATGCCCACTGACCTTCGCAATGAAAATAATATCTGTAACGCCATCACTAATATAGCGTATTGAGTCAAATGAGGTTTTGTCAACAGTACCTTCTAAATCTAAAAATGCTCTCAGGCAATTTTTCGATTGTTGATGTGTTCTTGTACTTTTGTAGTTAGTTTATGTAAGGCGAGTTTACAAGATTTGCCCGCTTAATATACAAATTGATGTTGATATTAAAATATCTTTACTGATGTGCCTATCAATTTCATTTTCCAAGGTTTTAAAAAGAAATGAAAGTCATATTCTGGGCATCGGAATTACGCTCTGGTTTTAGTATGATACAGCCTCTAACTTGATTTTAAACATTTGCCGTGTACTCAAGTACAAGACGCCCTAAAATAATACAGACTAATGAAGCAAGTGCTTCAAAACTGTATTGTAGTGTAGGGAAAATGCCGTCCGCTCGTGATCTTTACAAAATTGAACTAAGATTTTATATATTATAAATATATCATATATAAGATTATATTTTAATTTTGCTTACGCGATCTCATCTCATTCCACTATTTTATTCTTGTAAGCTTTAAGTTTATAAAAAACTAATTTCAAACATGGCTGACCAATGCTACAAAATGTATGTGGGTTGCACAGTTATTCACAAATTCAAATCATTAAGTATTTGTCATAGTTGGATATTTTGCTTTAGCAATTTCTCAGTTGAGGATGGTCCTACTAGATCATATGGAAGTTGAGCTAAACCCACAACTAAGCCTCTTGCACTTCAATTCTTACCACAAATATGTCTTTAGTGGTCAGATCCCACCAGAGCATTATTATTCTGCTTTGCAATGATGCAAGTTCTAGGATGCCCGCCATCGGGACACAAAAGTTACGAATCAGTTAGCATTCCAATTCCTCATATTTAGTCCCTATAAAACCAAAGCTTCCGAATGATTATCGTAAGATCAAGATTATGATAAATTATGTGGTTTTGTGCAACAAAAAAATTACCTTGTATGTTAACCTAAAGAACTCTCATACCTCCTCCCTTTATACTATACTTTCAGCACGTAAGACCAGCGGTCTTTGCACTTTTTCTAGTTTGCACCTTGCAGCGTCAGAAAAAATTTTTTTTACTTAATCAAGGAGACTTCCCTGCTCCCAAAGATTTCTCCCTGGTGAGTAGCAGATGAATTCTGCAGTGTTTCCACCTTTACTCTTTGCAGGTTGAACTGATGTCGTGCTGTCCATAAAAATCCCACAAAGTATTAAAATATTTGTACTTTGAAAATATTTTAGTATGTATGCACAATTAGTTTTCCTTCAGCCACTGAAACGCACGCTGCTTTTGGGTATGTTACTATGACGTGTTGTTGTTTAAGGTACCTTGTGTAAACAGACATTTTATTACAGTGATTTCGAACAAGTGATTTACAGTAAATTGTCATATTAATTATATAAAATAAAAAGTATCAGATAAGGCAATCAATTATTAACAAACGAAAAATAATTGGAATTGGTAAATCTTTAAACAGTAAACTTTTGGAAACTAAAAGATTATTTTTCTAATGCATTGTACAAATAAAAAATTGCTATAAGATACAACGTGATTTTTTCAAAAATTAATTAAATTTTTGATAGATAATTGTTATAATACAATAATAAACTAAGACTGTTTATACAAGCACAGACTGTTATACGCAAATTATATGGCACAAACACATATAAATATAAATTAAGTATTTAAATTTTTAAACATAAGATTAATTTAAACTATTATTTAAAAATATAAATACAGAAAAATTACAAATAAATACAAATGATTTTTGCAGTTCCCAGAAAAAATTATCAAAATATATTACAAATGACTGCGCCATCTATAAGTTCAAGCACAAGCTAGTACTGCGTGTACTACTAAACCAGCTATTTGCATTTGGACTCTATGGGAATTTAACATTTGATGCAAAATAATTCACAATTAAAACCAAAGTTACATAAAAATGCTTCTACTGCCAGGTTTTACTTTTAGTAATTGCAATAAATTGAATGCATTATTATTTTTTAACTGCTCAACAATTCGGAAACAATTTATGATTGAGTTGCTTGTCACGTATTATAAAATTCAAGAGTTAGCTATATAAGGAGTAAAACGGCGTCGTTCATCGGATGGTCCGAGGTTTCCCGGGAGAAGGTATGGGCAGAACCTTAACTCGCCCCCCGATGCGACGTCGGTTTTCAAAAACCGAATCTCCTTCCACGAAAAGTGTGAATCCGTGCTCTTTACGAGCCAGCCAGGCATCCCGCAAGGGAATACAACTCCGAGAATGTCAAATGTCTCATAAAGTTACCGTGGAAACGACTATGGCCGTCCTTTTTGTTAGAAAAAAACTGGTTCTTTTTTGTTTTTTATTAACGCACAGCGAAGACAAATCTCTGATATTCGTTTATTAATTCAAGTAAAGTTGCGGATTATGAAATTTAAGGTGACGCATTATTTTTATGGCAGAAATCCGCAAAATCATATTTAATCTTATATTTTGTCTTTATTTATATTGTAAGGATAAATATCTAGTGTTTCTATTTATTTCGTGTCCATTGCAGAGTTTTTTTTAGAAATACCTCGAATTTGTAGATGAGAAAATAACTTTTTAAATAGAAATGATTTAGAAGTACCGTTTCTTTAATACAAACGACTAATAAGAAGAAAATGTAGCGATTTGTTAAGTGAATTGAATTGGAGACTAAAAACTTTTAGAAACTGTCTTGTGTTTTAAAAATAAAGTTAGGTAATTCAAATATCAATCGAAATTCGACAAAAGAACCCGCAGTTGAATTAGAATACATGAACTTTTAATGGTGTTTATACGAATGAATTCATTTGTTTATATCTAGTACGCAGCACTAAAGAACGTGTAGCAGTGGGCCCAGTTTCCAACAGTTAAGTTAGTGTCATATACAGTTATTTATTGGTAACCACGATCACTGCTATATTACAATTATATTACACTACTCGCTCTTCCAAAAAGAAGATTTTCTTAGACCGTTTTGGTGATGTAATTATTTTGTCCAGACCTTGTGTCACTTCTTCTGAAGGCTAGAGTCTAGCAGAGTAAATTGGGTTGCTTTATTCGTGCACGGTTTATCCAGCATCGATTCGTTAGATTTCGTTGGATGTTGTGTCTCGCAAAGTAATCCTATACGTCGAATATTTACAAAGAGCAAAACATACTTCTTTTCTTCCAAACAACACTTTTTCTGTAATAGTCAACGGAGACATCATTTTTTAACAGTTGAAATTATATTTTTAGTTTACATGCATTTCAATCTCATGACATTGACTAGTTCTGATTTTGTAGATAGCTGCCGATTTATCTAATGAAAAAAGAGCAACTTCTGATTTTATGGATGCTACTAAAAATTCTGTCAAATTTTGGAAAATAAAAATCCTTGTAAAATGCATCAGCTAAGAACGACTGTGTGCTGCATTTTTTGAGTAGGTGAAGTGATAGAGACATTTTTTTCTGAGGATCATGAGAGGGCTGCAGTTACGATAAATGGAAGGAGCTATCGTAACATGATATCCAGTCGGTTGTGGCCTACCTTTGAAGACATGGAGATGGATGACCTCTGGTTTCAGCAGGATGGAGCGATCTACCACACTTTGCGCGAGACTGTTGACTTACTCCAGGATAAATTTCTTTGCACAGTGACGAAGACTGGCCGGCAACATTTGAGATCTTACACCCTGTTATTTCTTCTTATGGGGGGGGAGGGGGGGCTGTAAAATCAGAGATGAACGCTAACAAACCACGAATAATTCTGCAACTAAAAGCGGAAATCATACGCGTGATAGGAAGTACATCCCTTCCCTATAAACTATAAGGATATAATAATAATGATAAGGCTCTACGCCCCGCGTGGGAGCACGGCCTGCGAACTGAGAGGTTAAGGCTCTCATACGTTCGCTCTCTCTGCCCGGTCGTCGCGCACCATCTTAGATGCGGGGCGATGTGGCAAGCACCGCACCTTAGACGACCGCCATTATTACCCCTTGTTCGAATGAACGCAGGTACTCAATTATTTTTAGTGACTGAGTAGGTCACCCGCCAGGCATCAGAGAGCACCGGGAATTGAACCCGGGTCCGTCAGCATCGCAGCCCGTCCCTCAACCACGGGACCACGCTGGCACACTATAAACTATAAGGATATTACATAAAATACCCTGGCCGCCGGTTTCCTCTGAAAAAAAACAAAAGGAAAAGCCAAATTTGACGTAGAATCCGAATTCGCGATCAGAAACTCAAGAAAACCAGTGTAAGTGACCTAAAAAATAGTTCCTTTTATTTTAAAAATTTATACGCAGTGGAGAAAAACCTTCAAAAATCCCTTATAACACATAACCACAGATCCCCTAGCGGCCGGTTTCCTCTGAAAAAAAAATAAAACAAATCCGCGATCAAAAATTCAAGAAAACCAGTGCAAGTAGCCTAAAAATAGCCCTTCTACATTTATATGCCAGTGGCTACATTTAAGTGGGGGAGAAGGTAGGCTTGTACTTCTTACAAGGCGCGAAGCACCTCAACGCACACCGCTCGAAAGCTGTACCATCTTACGCATAGAATTATATTTTAACAAGGCCGCAAAGCGGCCTTTACATTATAATTTTTTATTAAACTAATTAAAAAAAAGTAGAAAACCCACATTCACAAATTTCTTGATATCCCATTTCAGGTAAAGCTACTTATTAAGTTGTAACGGAGCGAATACTCAAAAATATTTCCTATAACGACCATATTTTTAATGGTTTTAGGGTCGGTCGGTGCACACCGCAATTAGCCAGTGCCAAATTAATTGGGCCTTTAATTTTTTATCTGCCAAAATTATAGGAACTGTTTTCCTTCATTGTCCCCAAGATGGACAAGTTTCAACCCTCACCTGCGACCAGTTTACGAACGACAAAAGCAGGGAGTTAGCATTCAGCTGTTGCAAGAGGTACATTGGCTTGCACCGGGTGGAAGGCGGCGAACCGTCACCATGTGTACGTCTGCCTACGGAAATTTTGTCGCTAGCTATTTTTGGCTTGTCTGCCACGGTAACGCGTACATTAAAATATACGTTTCACACATCGATTGTGTTTATATTTATATTTTACCACTCTAAAACATATAATATTAATTAATAATATAAGTAATAATTAATTAATAATATAAAGACCACTGTGGTTTTCTCAACTTTAACTCAACTTCTAATGCAATCTTCTACAACTCTTGTTACCGATTACACCACATTCCATGTGCTTCCATTTCAGATGACAAAGTTATCCTTCTAGGAAAAGGCTTTTTGTCTTAAATTTGCAAACCTTGTCATTTTTTTCCTTGCCTCAACCAGTGCCTGCATCAGACTCAACTCAGTTTAATGCTTCTTGTGTCTGTAATAAATGTTTTGAAAGTCATGGATCAAGATTCACTCCAAAAAGATTAATAAAAACATCAAATACTATCCTGAATCTTTATCCAGTTTTCCTATTTGAAACACTCCCTTCAGTCCTTGCCAACCTTAAAAAGAGTTTCAAGATTTTTAGGAAACTTTGTGAGGGTGCACGAATTATTACTGCATATACCTTAGCGGATTTAATTAACCAATATGTAAATTCAAATGCACGTCATTTTGAGAAAACCTTCTTACCATACCATACTTCGCCTTTCGAGTGTCAGCTAAAAACAACACATCACTAGCTTATAACATCAAGAAGAATATTAAGTCCAATTATAGTACGAACTTTTCTAGACGAGTTGTAACCAAAATATCAGATGGTGATATATTTGGTGCAATACAACTTCTTACTTCATCAGATGAATTAGCTGTTAAAACTCGTCCACTTTCTAGAAGGTAATAGTTAAATACCCCTCTGGCAATAAAAGTACTAGTGATTGCCCAGATGTTAAACTATTAACTGTTTTATTAGAGATAAGATTCTTTAAGAAAAGCTATGTCAAAGGTCCGGATGGAATCAGACCCCAATATGTAAATGGTTTATGCTTCCGCTGTGATGATCACAGAAATAAGTTAATAGTTACCTTAACAAGATTATGTAATTTTTTACTTGGAGGGAAGTTTATCAAGAAATTATAGCTATTTTATATGGAGCTTCGCTTGGTACTCTTTCTGAGAACGATGAAAGAATCATACCTATTGCTGTTGGAAGTTTCTTTAGAAGACTTGTAAATGAGCCTGTAAGTTTATTCATTCCAATATAGGAGGAATACTTACCCCCCTCACATTCCAGCTTTGCCACTCGTGGCGGATGTGAAACAACAATTCACACTGGAAAGCTTTGTGGATCATTATGGAAATTTAGAAAAAATTCTTCTCAAAGTGAATTTTAAGAACACGTTTAACTCTCTCGAAAGAAAAAACATGCTATTAACTGTCAATGAGAGAATACCACACATTTACCCCTTTGTCTACCAAGTCTATTGTCAAGATTCTATTCTCGCACATTGATTACAATTTCTTAATCCTTTAGATCCATCTCATCATTCAATCATTGTTATCTGAACTAAGCGTGTGATATCTTGATGATGCGTCATTTGCTAGGGATCATTTGATAGTTTTTCAAGTTTTCAGATCTTTATTTGAAAAATCTGAATCTTTTGACCTCTCAATCAACTCTTCTAAGTGTGAACTATCTTTTGAGGTCCATTCAATCAATTTGTTATTGATCTGTTTGCAAAGTTCTTCCCTGTAATTTATCCCTCCCAGGAGTATTTATCATCGAGAGCGCCATACACCCTATTTTCGAGATAAACTAGAGGAAATTAACACTTTTGTTTCTCTTCTATAATCAATTTACTCAACATTTTTGTATCAAAATTAACGTAGTTCTTTTGGCTACCTATTTCTAAATTACCTAACATTTTGAAAATGTTTGATTCGAGTATTAAAGTCTGTTTAGAAGAAATTCGAAAGATCTTTAATGAAGTCAAGCTTTATTTCTTGATAAATTTAGTAATGTGTGTATAAGGGAAACATCAGATATTGCTGTCTCCGGTTTTTTATCCAGTAAACATTCCACGGATGCTCGAGTCAATTCGATTCTCCCTCGACTTGGAAAACGTTGCAATTTATAAAGAGGCTTTAAATTTGTGGGAAACAACGAATGGAGCGAATGTTCCTGCAACTAAAATAATCAAGCACGTTTGGAGTTACATTATTCATTTAACAATAATAGACTCTTTCCATTTTAATTCAGAACTAAACCATGTTAGATTTCAATCGTGTAAAAAGTATAAATCTTCTGCATGATTATCTGTGTTGTCCTCCTTAGCTTTGGACACTTTTTGGTCAATAACTCCATCTGTATTGCCATTGGTGTTCGCTTAAGCCTGTACATCTCTAAACCTCACTTGTGGCTTTTATTATCTCTTAAATTTAAAGAGATAATAAAATTACAGACTAACTTTTACTTTATCAAATCTCTTATTAGTCACTGATTTTTTACAATGTTTTTTAAGTTGTGGCTCCTCCAATTACACAATTTTCTCTTGAGGAGTTTAAACCATTAATTATTTTTTGCGCAATGTTTTACCAGCTTCTGATTCTCGAGTCAGAGTCTTATTGTGCTGAGAAAACATTTTACACTGGCAAAACTAGCAGAGGTACAAATAAGGACATCAAATAGCACCTACTACAATTATAAAAAAAATTATAAAGAAATATTTAACGGTATATTGGACTACAATATATTTAACATAAGTCATTCATTTTAAGAGTTTCTGGGGATGCGGGCCCTATTGTGGGAGGGGATATGGAATACATAATATAACATATTATAATTTTAAGTAAATATGTTAGGCAAATGCATTAAGTGTAGGTTCAACAATAAATTTAAGAAAGAATTGAATGAAATATCTTAGTGGCTAATTGTTTCGCGCCTACACTTAATAATAATGAAGCTACTTCTAGTATCTACATAATTTATTTATCTTAAAACATCACTTTCATTACTGAGTAAAGCCAAAACATTGAGCCTGCTCCTAAAATTGAGGTTCGGAGCCTATTTTTAATCAACTTTAACCTTTCTCTATTGATGTTGGTGTCTATAAGTAACAGGTACATTTTTAGAGCGGCCTCGATGTTAGAAAAACAATTTTTGACATTTTTTCTATGAAGAGTTTATACATCCATCTCTTCTGACTGATGGTTTTTTCGCTTTCGTCATCATTTTTTGAAACTCGCAATAAAAAGCCTTGAACTGAATTAATTAATTTCACAATTGATGGTTATTATATAATTCTATTAAATTTTGAGGTGCTACAATTATCTCTTTATTAGTGAGTGTATCCAACTTGTTGAAGAACCCAAAATGGGTATCTACTATTTTGTATGCCTCGTGCCTCGAGCCTCTGCCGCAATGAAGATTCAAATTGACCTATGACAGGAAGAAAACTGTTTTTGAAATTTTTGTGATGGGATCAGCTCAATTTCCGGTACTTGGACGCAATCAAGAGGTGCCAAACGCATGTTGATTTTGCGCTTGCGCTGTGATTCACTCTCATACTCAGTGCAATCAGCTAGCTCAGCAACTTTCACCTCATATTCTTCAAAGCTATCCCGTTCCGTTCCTATGAAGCTCGTTAGCGAAGTCAGTGATGAGCGGGATGTGTTCACATCCAATCTGGGGTTCTACAGAGTTTTACTGGTTTTGCTTACTTGACCCAAGATACCTATCAACCCAAACACTGTAAAGAGCCTTGTTTTCATCTTTGACATTTTGTTATGCAAACTTTAAGCAGTAACACGTGCTTTTTTTGAATCTTCTTTGTCCTCACAAATTTCTTTCTTATTTCTTTATAGCCTTAAAAAATGGCTTTGTAGCATCTGCTCGATATGGCCAACAGGTTGTTGTTGTCCTCCACAAGAATGGATTTGTAGGTTTCGGATTTTTTCAAGCAATCTGTTAGAACTTTATATCTGTTATTTGACGCTATAAAATATACATACATTTCTTCCAAAAAGTCAAAAAAGCTTATAGCACTCAGTCTGCACTCGACAGCAGCCTACACTACAAGATTGAGTGAGTGCCCAGAGCAAGGTACCCGCACTGCTAAATTATTTTTTGCCAGTACCAACACCCGAAGGCCATTGTACTTTCCGCTCATTGAAGAAGCGTTATCATAAGCTAGAAGTCTAGAAACACATCTTTGGCTGTAATGTTACAAATCTTTCAACAGGAATGTGTTCCTCTAAATGCCTGAAAATTAATGTGAGCTGGTCGACATGATTTTTGTCTGGAGTTGAATCTAATGATATGGAATAGTACTTTGATTGCCTGATCCGAGAGATAACTTCAGTGAAAACTCGTTTGCTGATTAATTGCACAAATTCATCGAAAATCGTCGATGATAGGTGCTTTGTGTAACCACTTCTTCGGTTTCCATGTTTTTTGTGTGCTTACTTAAAAAGTCGTCATACTCTGCTATAAGCTCCAGTAGTCCACGTAGTTACTGTTTCTCGGTGACCCAAGTCTTTTATTTTCACCTCTAAGTGCTATATAAAAACTACCACACTTATCTATCTCCTGAGAACTTCTCGCCAATATTTTGCTATATCTTCTGCCTGTCATGTCAGTTCTTGATTAATACGTCCCACTTCTTTAGAGCGTGTTGTAAAATTTATTACAACATTCAGGTGGTTTTTAGAAGTTTCCTGTTCAACTAGACTACAAAAACCACCATAAGTAAACTGTAAGCGTGTTCGGGAAAAAGTTTGCATACTTAGCAGTAGACATGTTTATTGCTAGGAGAATATACAAACTTGTGAACAAAATTCATACATACCTTTTAATTCATTTGATAACACTTAAAAACACTTTTGCACTTGACTCCGACAAGAATAAGAATGAGATGTTAGGGCTCAGATATACAAGAATCACCACCCTCTTCATGATTCGGAGGAAGAGGAATAATAGAAATGAATGAACACAATTTTAAGAAAACCTATCTGTCCTTAAATTCCGAGAAAGGAGTATCTGAACTATCTACAGATAGATTTATTATTATTATTAACAATTGTAAATTTATAATCTACTCTACATGGAGTATTAACTAATGCGATGACAATAAATAAGCAGTGTTAAGAGCTTTAGGGGGGTTCTCAGGTCGCAAGGCCAGGTTCTGTTTAGTCGTCTCATTGGGAGGTCGTTGGTAGACAGTTGGTGGTTTTTTCTTGATAATTCTGAGTAAATCGGTGAATTTCTTCAGTAATAAAAGAAATGCTGAGATCTTCATGCAGTATCTGATTTGTTACATACCATGGTGCATTCACTATAGCACGAAAGGTTTTTGATTAAAATTTGGTTTGGCACATCCCCATAGCTGAATCCCGTACATCCAAACGGGCTTCAGGATAGTTTTATAAAGCAGCAGCTTATTTGATATTGATAATTTTGACTTTCTTTCTAATAACCAGTACATCTGGCGGAACTTCAGGTTTAATTGCTGGCGTTTGGTTTGTAGATGTTTTTTCCAAGTAAGACACTTATCAAGGTGTAATCCTAGGTACTTAGTTTCTGTTTTTGTGGGAATTTCTACTGGTGGACATACGTTGATTCGAGTGGTAAATGTTATTTGCACTGATTTAGTCGGGTTGATTTTAATACGCCATTTAGTAAGCCATTCGTTTATGGTGTTCAGATGTTGTTGGATATTTGCGGCTGCTAGCTAGGGATCTTCGTGCGTCGATAGGATGGCGGTATAATCGGAAACAGTGGCGATAACTATGTTTGTATCTTCGGGTAGGTCAGCTGTGTACAGTAGGTATAGGAGGGGTCCGAGGATGCTACCTTGTAGAACGTCAATTTGACAGGGAAATAGTTGGACAATTCATTATTGTATTTAACTGTGAAATATCTGTCAGTAAGATAGAACTTAAGGAGAAGATAAAAATACCTAGGGATAAGCCTTTGCAGTTTATGAAGTAATCCGGTATGCCAAACTTTGTCGAACGCCTGTTCAACATCTAAAAATACAACAACACAGTACTCTTTTTCTTCGAGGTTCAGTGAAATTTGATTTATTATTCTGTGCACTTGATGGATTGGAGAATGCCCTTCGCGGAACCTGAATTGATGGAGCGGTATATGTGACATGATATCTGTATCGTTCAGCAGGCGTTTAAGGAATAGTTTCTCAAACATTTTTCCTAATATTGGCAAAGGCTAATTGGCCTAAATGAAGTAACATCTTTGAGTCGTTTACCAGGTTTAGGGACCATTATTATTTGCGCGTGTTTCCATAATAGGGGGTAGTCAGATAGGCTTAGCATTCGATTATAAATAGTTGTCAATAATACTATCGCTTTTTTTTGGGAACATCTTTAGAAGTTGGCCGGTAATAAGGTCGTAACCTGGTGCTTTAAGTTGTTTGTTTTATTTATCTCGAATTGAATCTCTGCAGGTGAAAGAGGTCTGATAGGTAGCGTCATCTGACATGGATTCTTTCATATCCTCATCGTCGATGTTGGAGTGATGTGGTTGAAATACAGTAGATATAAGTGTTCAGCAAAGATATCAGATTTTTCTTTGTGGGATCTAGCCCAACTACCATCAGGTTATCTTATCGGCGGTATATTGGCTCTTTTACATTTTTTTGTTGCTCTCCAAATGCTGTGATCTTCGGGATTAACATGCATAAGAGAGCGAGTAAAAGAGTTATTTTGGGTATCCAGAAGGACTGCCCGAAGGCGTCGAGATAATCTGTTGTAGTTTAGCTTGGCGGCGTTACGAGTTCTTTGCCATTTAAATCGAGCGCGTCTTTTTTCGGCAATTAGTTCTTTTATATAGAGTAGTATGTTATTTGTATGATGTACTTGCTCGTATTCAATAGGCGTAGCTCCACAGGCAGCTTCTTGAATGTGAGTAATAAAGTTCTGTACTACTTGATCTATGTCTTCAGGTTGTTTTATACGCACTTTAAGATCAATTTTGTTTTGAAGAGATTGTTGGAACATAAGCCAATCAGTTTGTGTTGATATTAATCTGGGATTTCGTTTAATATTAATAGGCTTGGTACTTATGTTTAAAATTACTGGCACGTGTTTTCCAGAAAGATCGTTACTTGGTTCAGTCAACATAGAGTTTGTAGATATACCATGTGAAATGTAAAAATCTAACACATCGGGGAGTTTGTTTAAGTCTGCAGGCCAATGTGTCGGTTCCCCAGTGCTATGACAGTTATAGTTGTCTGCCATGATTGACCTGAAGAGGTTACGACCTGTTGTTGTTATCAGTGTTTGGAGTTCCAGTCGCCTCCAGAAATAAATCTGTTTCCCAGAGTATGAAAAAATTGAGTGTACTCCTCTGTAGAAAGAGTATGTCTGGGAGGGGAATAAATTGCAGATACAGTAAATGACCACTGGTATGCACTGATTCTGACACTAGCGGCTTGGAGTTTTGCGGTTTGAAAAGAGTCGATGATGTGATATAGAGTTTTTAACTATTACTGCATATTTAAATGCTTTCTCCTCCTTAATAAGTACGCCGTTCAGTTTGATGTTAATTTCTTCAGGTTCTTTGGAGCACATTAGTATTTCAGTTTTCTTTTTGTTAATATTCATTTTATATTTTTCCATATATTGTAAAGATCTATTTAAGTTAGCTTCATCAGGGGCGATGATTGCGATTTCGTCCGCGAACCTCAGCATTCGTATTCTTTGTCCATTTACCTTAATACCTGTACAAAACTCTTTGCATTCCTCCATAGATTTTTCTATATATACATTAAATAGATATGGTGACAAATTACACCCCTGTTTTATACCTTCTTGGATTTTAGCTGTTTTAACTTCACTGTTGTTGACTTTTATTTCTGCTTCTTGTTCTTTGTATAGATTGTATATTATACGCTTATCTCTATAATCTATTTGTGCTTCTTTTAGTATCTGCATCAATAATTCCCAGTTTACATTATCAAATGCTTTTTGTAGGTCTACGAAAGCAACATATAATTGTCTATTACATCTTATAGTTTCTTCTATTATAATTCTGAGGCATAAAATGGTCTCCCTAGTTCCTCGATTGTTTCTGAAACTAAACTGGTCGTCTGAAAGGTTTGAGTTAATTTTAGATGCTATCCGTTTTTGAATAATGTTGGTAAGTATTTTGGAGGAATGTGATAAAATGCTTAGAGTTCTGTAGTCTTCACATTTTTTTGATTTCGCCTTTTTTGGTAACATTACCATTCTACTCTTTTGGAAACCAACGGGTATTTTTCCCGTCTCGTAAATCTCTTTAATTAACAGGTACAAAATGTCCTTGGTTCTGTTATATAATGCTTGGAATAATTCTGTAGGAATATTATCCGTGCCATACGCTTTTTTTGTTTTAAGGTCTTTCAATGCTTTTTCAAATTCTTCTCTCATTATATTTGGGCCTAAATTACCTTCTTCTACTTGATCGTTTTCTATTTCTCCTGTGTCTTCCTTCTCTTCTCTATATAGTTTTTCAATATATTCTTTCCATCGTTCAGCTATCTAATTTCCCTCTATTAAAATTTCTCCGTCTTCTGACTGTATTGCATTTACTTTCATCTTGGAGTCGCCAAAATATCTGCTAATTAAGCTGTATGTTTTTTCTAGATTTCCTTTATTCGGGTTTTCATCTATCTCGTTACATATATTATTTAACCATTCTTTTTTGCATCTTTGGCTGCTTATTAACGGCATTTTTAAACGGTTATATTTTGTTAATTTCCTCGTTTTGGGCATTTTTGTACTGCCTCCTCTCTTCTATTAATTTGATAACATTATCGTTTATCCATGGTTTTCGAGGTGCATTCTTTGGTAACCCTAAAGTATCGGTTGCCGCTGTGGTAATCGCATGTTTTAATTGTTCCCATCTATCGTTAATTGTAATAGCAGATATTTTGTCATTATTTAGGCTTTGTTTGATAGCCGTCTGGTACAATCCTATATTTTCTTGTGTTTTTAGTTTTATTGTGTCTCTTTTTTGCATTGGATTTGTCGGGTCCTCGTTTGAGGATTGCGCAATAGGTTCGTATCTGTTATTGGTACTGGGATAGAATTGGTCTAGCACGATACTTTCAGTAGATTTGTTGACTCTTTGCCTTTTTTGACCACCTGCCATGGGTGACTACTATCTGCTATTCCCTGGGTTGCATTCTCATCAGTAGAGGCTGGGTTATTTGTTTCCGTAGATGAATGTTGACTTGCTACTTTTTGGTCATAATCGGTATAAGGAGTGTTCATGGCTAGATTAGGTGAGGTTTGGTATGTAAAGTTAGGTGGAAAGGATTGCTGACTACCTTGAGGTAACTGATAAATTTGATATTGATTTGGTGGCTGATTTGTAGGTGTGTTAGTGACATATCCATAATTGGTATTCAAATTACTCGTTGGGAAAGGAAACATAATGTTCCATTTGTTGATTTAGTTTTAAAAAATTTAAAATTTAAATATTTAAATAAACTAACACTTTTTAGTAAAGCTTAAATTGGCGCGTTTATCACTAACGTATGAATAAAATTATTAAATAAATAAATGCCTGACCTTAAGCAAGACTGCGGCTCCACTGCTGCGATAACACAGGTATAGCTCGGCACGCACGTCTGCTCTGCTTAAAGGCACTGGATCAAGTCCTACAGATAGATAAGCTACTTATTTGTTAAGAATCAAGTCAAGTTACATATTTTGGCTAACCATCAAAGTCTAAGCAGATATTTCTTTGCCTCCGTTAAAAGCCATCAATGTATTATCATCTCTTATTAACGTGTTAAGGATTTTACCTCAAACTGTCATTTTTTTCAGTTTATTCAAAATAAAATTTGTCTCTTTTGTGACGCGGGCCCCTAAGTTGCAGTCTAGGTAACCTGCGCGTAAATTTGATCCTGGCAGGTCCCACATTTAAATCTAAAAATGAATAGTTAATCTAAGGATTAATACAAACCTGAAAGAGGTCCGCTCGAAAAACATGTTGTTCCATCTACGGGTAAGATAAATATTGTAACTGCAGGATATTTCAATAAATTGTCATATGTCATATAAATTATTTTTTACAAATTAAAAATCACCTCTGGATACCGAAATTTTTTTATTGCAATACTAGAAAACAGTTATAATTTTCCTTTAAGCCCCCAAGCGAATGTTTAATTTATTATTTTTTTTATTTTCTAGCATTTATCTCACCTGCTCGAATTCGATCTATCAACAATTTTATGTTAACATAAATGTTAGTAGCTCCTTGTGCCCTTTGTGTGGCTTCGTCTATATTTGCTTCTTTTGCTAAAAGAGCAATACCATGAGCGAATGTAATGGTTTTGATATTAATCATTTCTGGTACATCTGATAAACAACTGATACAAGACAGGCTCGAGGACGATTTCTTGGGGCACTCCTGCTTTAGTTTGTTAATTCAAAGTATTGCTCTTCTTGTTTCACTCTGTAAAATATGTCTGTTGTGTATGATTCTAAGAGTTGTACATACTGCTTTGGGGGCATTAATCCAAATTTTATTACGAGTCTACACCAGACTTTATCAAACGCCTGCGCGATGTCCAAGAACAACGCAGAGCAGACTTTTCCTCTTCAGAAACTTTCTCTATTAGATTTAATTTATAGTAAATTTGCTTTTAATAATACTTTCAGAAAAGCTTTTATGTTGTTATTTAAACCTTCAGGTTGTTTCTTCGGCTTATAGTATTTTTGAGGTGGTATTATGCCACAAAGAAAAGTATAAGCTGTCACATTTTATATATCTCGCTTGCTAGCCTTCTTACACAATTACAATTGTTCTATGTTTTATGTTCCAGTTGTAAAACTACGACATGAAATCCACGTCGCCATTCTTACGGTTCGAGCTGGCTACTAAGTAACAAAAGCCTAAAAGTATTACATTCAACGCTTGTAATTAATGGCTACCTAATAAGACAGTAACCGAAGAATATTATTTTGTGTACAATCATCTCTAATTTTCTACTCAAATGCCGTTTATGTTTGGAACTATTTGCACAGGAAAATAACTGAAAAGCAACTAAAATATGTAACAGTCATGAGAACTTGGAAAACAAAGCCGAATGCGCTAAATATATTACAAGAGTTCATCATTTTATTCGTTTAAATGAAAATGGCAATTAGTTTTATTGTTTTAGTAGCTCAGTTACATTTAACATTTATGATACCGTAAAAACAAAAAGATGGCCATAGTCGTTTCCACGGTAACTTTGAGGGTTCTTATGACCTCTTAGAACCGTACTCCTCTGACGGGATGCCTGGCTTGCTCGTGGAGAGCATGAATTGTTTGCACAGGAATCCGACTTTAGAAAGCCGCCATCGCATTGGGGGGCGAGTTAAGGTTCTACCCATACCTTCTCCCGGGAAACATCGGACCACCCGCTTAACCTTATGAGCTCTTTTCTTATAAAGCACACATGCGAAGTAGATAATAAACGACAAGTAACTCAAGTATGAATTATTTCTATATTATTGAGCGACTAAGAAGATGAAATATAATCAATTTATTATAGCGATAAAAAATGTAATCTGATGGCAGAAGTATTTTTAAACACGTCTAGTGTTAATTCTTAATTATATTATATTAACAATTACATCAAGATAGGATCCTACACTACAACAATCAAGTCTTACCACCCTTGACATTCATTTGTCTTCAGATTTAGAGATGTTGCATGCATCGCTTCTAACAGTTTTCTGTAATTGATTATACTATAAAATAATTTGTACATTGATTTTCAAATATTTCATGTACAATTTATAAATCATATTTTTAATTTTATAAATAAAAAAGATATAATAATTTTATAGTACGCCACGACAAATAAATTATGTGTATTTCTATTAATAAATACGGGCTGATCCCCCGCAAATGATCTCGAAAGCTTCCTTAGAAGCGGCGAAACCCCTCCAAGGGGTGTTAAGCCCTTCATTCATTCATTCTATTAATAAATAATGGATTTCTAATGAAATCAATGCTAATAGTATTTTAAATATTATTGTGTGTATCAAATGATCTATAAAATAACAGAAATGCTTATTATTATGACACAATCACAAACTTACTTTTCCACTCTGAATTTCTTAATAGACATATTTTTTACTACATACATTTATGATAAATCTTCAATTACCAAACGTTAGTAAAACTCATCTGGGTTAATGTGTAACAGTTTTAATTCAGCTTGATAGACTTGGTATTTATTATCCTTTTAATATAACTTTCCTCAACTGTTTCTTGATAAAACATGTACCCACCCTAATCTTTTATGAGTCTCATTTGGAATGTCTAATGTTTAATCTACATTTATTAATCAAATGAGTTAAAATTGGCGTAGATTGTTTTGCTGTTACTTTCTAAGATTCTAAAATATCTGCGACATTATGTAAACGATTTATTAGAAAATAGCGATTTTCTGGCATTTTGCAGGAATACTAATAAAACCAGAAATTGCCCAAGAATTCAGAGCTTAACGTAATAAAGGCAAAAAAGCTTTGTCTTTGGTCAACATTACTTGATCGTTTATAGTTACTCTTTCACTTATAAAGAACTGTGTCAATTACTTTTAGCCATCTGGTTTAGGCAAATTTTGAAAAATTATGAAGTTAAAGCACTTCTTATGTTTTATGACAAGATTTGAAAATTCATATCAAAGAATATTCTAGAAAAATCTGAATTTTTCAAAAATGTGTTGGTTTGGATCCTACAACTCATTGTCAAAATATAAAGAAAAACGAAATAATATCTCTAATATCAAAATTATTCTATTAAGGCTTGAAGGCTCATCCAGTATCACAATTTATTTGTATTTTTGTGTTTCTATAGTTGATCCAAGCAGTCCGAATTAAAAAGAAAAATATTACTCACCTGGGTTCTAACGGGTTATAAAAAAATTCCAACTTTAAAGTTCTGTGCGGGTTAAGAAATGCCGTTCGGTCCTAACCTTGATGAAATAAAAAACCCAATCTACACCTTCTAGCGGTAGAAGGGGATGTCTGTAAGAATTCATGTGGTTAACGTAGGTGGGGACCGCGCATTTCTGGGATACGCATAATTCATCGACAATAATTAATAACACGATACTCTCCTGTTCTGGGGATAACAAACGGTCCTCGAAGATGGAAGAATTGATGCGTGATTTGAATGTGGAGAACTTTAATGCAAAAATGCAAAATTGTAACAAGGTGGAGTTAAAGACACGATAAAAGACTTAGGTTTGTGCGTAAAAAAATAAAAGCGGACTTTAGCAGGGGAGACTGGGGCCTATAGAAAACTACAAGAAAAATAATGAATCAAAAAGTAGAACTCCCCCCATTATCTTCCGAAAATAATAATATAACCTACACCACAGATCTTGAAAAAGCAGCCCCTTTTGCCAATAATCTTGAAAGTAATTTTACTCCTGTAATCACCTGCACGCCCACCCACAAACTGTAAGTCATTAATGATATCGAAAGTAGAGTACCTATACCCGACTGTATCCAACCAACTTCACCCGATGAACTGTTTAGCATCATACAGAACCTCCCAGATAAAAAATCTCCAGGACATGATTTAATCACCAACAATATCCTTAAACACTTCACTAATAAGACATTAGCCTATCTAAGTTCAACACTCAACGCCTGTATGGGCTACTTTCCACAAACCCGGAAGCATGCACATATCATAATGATTTCAAAACCTGGTAAAAACAAAAAGAAATTAAACAGCTACAGGCCCACTAGTCTACTGACATCACTTTCTAAGGTCTTCGAAAAAGTAATCCACAGTCGACTACTTAAGCATATTGAAAATCACAATACAATACCTAAAAATCAATTTGGCTTCAGGAAAGGCCATTCTGCGAGTTACCAGCTTCAAGGAATAAGCGAGCTCATCGAACGAGGCTTCAACAGTAAACAATACACGGTAGCAATCTTTCTCGATGTCGCGCAGGCTTTCGACAAGGTATGGATAGAAGGCCTCAAAAAGAAAATCCTTCATATTACAATACCTGCTTATCTCAAGGCAATCATATTCTCCTTTCTAAACAGAACATTTACTGTCAAAATCAACACAACCCTGTCCGAAATCACCAAAATCCGAGCTGGAGTTCCCCAGGGCAGCATCCTGGGGCCAGTTCTCTTCAATATATATACGTCTGACTTACCAGAGCCTGGTGCTACAATAGCTACCTTCGCAGACGACACTTCTATTTTCACGCAAGCCGATAACCTCAATGAAGCAATCTCCAAATTGCAGACCACAACTGATAAACTTTTAACTTGGTTCAAAACCTGGAACATCAGAATAAATCCTGACAAATGCTAAACCAAAATTTTTACAACAATCCTCCTTGCATACAAATTAAAGACAATGAAATAACTTGGAACCCCAATAACAGTGCTGTCAAATACTTGGGATTATATTTTAAAACTCGATTAAGCTGGGGGTACCACATAAACCAGAAGCTTACCCAAAGCTATACTAGACTACAACAATTATATCCACTTATATATTTATATCGCTAAAAATTTAATGCACAATGCTACTCTACAAAGCCCTAATTCGACCTCTCGTCCTATATGGATTACCGGTCTGGTGCAACACCTCAAATACCAACATACAGAAAATTCAACGCCTCCAAAACAAAGTCCTAAGAATCATAGTTAACGCACCGTACTACGTTAGAAATACCCAACTACACGAAGAACTCGGCATCTTACCCATCGATCAATACATCAAGAACTGTGCGGAAAAATTCATCTCAAACGCGAGTGCATGTAGTGGTGCGGAATTCTGTCAACTCTTTAAAACTAATATTCACACCAGGCTTAAACGCAACTTACCACAGGACCTAGTTGTAGCAAACCATAGGCAAAATTAACCAAATGTGAATTCACCGCGCTTTTATTTTGTCGCGCTATGTCACAATATATTTATATTATTATATTATGTTATATTATAATATGTCAAAAATCTGTTACCTATGCTATGTATAACAAATAATTGTTGATCTAGCAATAAATGTATATTAAAAAAATAAATAAATAAAAGAGGGATGCGCCTGGTTCAGTTTTTTTGAAGAAACATATCTGATTATAGTAAATACGCAGCTTCAAAAGTCAAAACGGAGATTATATACATGGACAACACTGCAACGTGATGAAGAAGATCACATAATCAGATGGATTATGTACATCCGGATAAACAATAAGTTTTAAAACAACCCATTAAGCAACAAAAACATATCCAGCAACGGATATAGCACCCGACCACAATTCAGTAATAGTTACAATAAGACTAAAACCAAAAGAGATAACTGTACAAAAATAACATCCAAAAGTGGCTGGAGAAATTGCAATGAAGTTAGCATTAAAGAATATCAACAGCACATTATACATAAATAATCGTAGTTTAGAAAAAAATTAACATATTAACAATGACAACAACAATAATCAACATCAAAGCGAATATAATACAGTACTGAAATAACATGAAAAATGAAATCACATAAACAGAAGAACTCAAAAAGCTCAAATAAAAGCCATCGGGCGTGTCCCCTGGTTGTCGGATAGAGGAACGCCCTTCAAATATGAAGGATAGGAGGAAAATAAAATACCTCCTGTGGACCAACAGGGAAAGTAGCGTCTGATACAAAATGGACAGCTACAAACATCGTATGGTCCAGAGTAGGCGGAAGAATATAGATAGCAACTCATTATACAATTTAAAAAATAACAGAATGAAAAATCCTCAAAAGAAAAGCGGTCCCCGGATAAAAATCCACCACTTGTTTAGTGGAAAGTTTTAAGGATACGGAGGGGGCACATCTGTTGTTGATCAAGATTCTAGACACCACAAACATACAAAAACCAAAAGGTAGAAAGTCGATAAAATTACACTTTATTCCCTGGCTGACTAACTTGTTTATCATTTTGGACTGATCCATCTCCTTTAGTGCCTTTTCCAACTCATTATAAGCTCCACGGAAATTTGTCCCGTGGTCACTCTATAGTGCCTTTGGTTCTCCTCAGCAACAGACAAAACGGTTGATGGCCATTATTGAGTCATCTGTAGATAGAGATGTACACAGCTCGAGTGCTTAGGTAGATAAATAACGCTCCGTACCGTTTCTCCGTCTTCCTTCATTGTTTTACTTCCAAAGGTCGAAAATAATCTAATTCCACGAATGTGAATTGCTTCTCCCGTACCGTAACCCGTACTTCTAGAAGAGCTGCCATCTCCGGTGGAACTATTATGGCTCTCCCCATGCAGCATTCCAAACACTTGCTTGCAACCTTTTTCACCGCACTTCTTAGTCCAAGTATTCAGTAACGCTGCCCTAGCTCGTTACATATCTTGTCAATACCATGATGTCGTCCATGTATCTTATGATATCACCTGATGAGGAATTGAGTGAAGTGATGCGCCGGATATAGATCATATGATACTTAGATGCAATTAGCACATTAGGAGACTTCCTGGTGCGGCTATCGACGTAAATAACATCATCGTTCAGACAAGGGAAAAATCTCATTAGGTATGAAAAGTGATTTATCTTTCTTCCAGCTCTCAAATCTTGTAACTCGTCACTGAAACATTCTTCCTGGGCCCAAAGAATCCACAACTGAAATACTTTCTTTATTTCTGGTACAGTAAGGTAATCTAAAATCGTGCCACCTTCTATTGCAAATCTTCTGACCCATGCAGTGACTCGAACAAGTTTCACGAACCAGTTGAATCTGTTGACATCGGGTAACCAATTCTTCTCTCAACTAGACAACACCTTGCAAACTTCAAGATCGTCTTTTTCTTCATCCAGGACAGACTATTTTCCTTAGGCCACTCTTCTTCGTGCAGCAACAAGAATGATGGTCCTTTAAACTACCTACACACTGGAGTAATGTCTGCAAGAATCGCATCCTTAGTTTTATCTGCAATATTTTTCTTGCTTAGAACTTATCTCTACCAATATACGTCTGTCAGCTCTAGTATTTCGCCAATCCAGTATGCTACTTATTGCTTAAATCGACAGCCAACAAAAAACGTTTCGGAAATCCGTGCACATTAGCATTGTACTAATCTTCAGATCTAAGTTCTTAATGTGGTCTGCTTTTACTAAGCCAGCTTGCAGCTCTAACCTCGGAATGGACACTAGCTTAATTGGTGAGACACAAAACTTGGCTGCCACAATGTTGACAAAGATTCCGCTCAACAATCTCGCTCTTAGCTAGGACACTGTTCTTAGTTTGTTGACTGGCATTACAAAAAACATGCAGCT
Organism: Sinelater perroti; assembly: GCA_036346155.1. Taxonomy (NCBI): domain Eukaryota; kingdom Metazoa; phylum Arthropoda; class Insecta; order Coleoptera; family Elateridae; genus Sinelater; species Sinelater perroti. The sequence continues at coordinate 32,628,545 of JARFIY010000046.1, forward strand.
CCAGGTTATCGCATTTGGATATTTGAGGAGCATAGCATCGTATTATCCTTGCATCTGACAGTCAAAAACAAGTGGTTCTTCAGGGGCACTGGAGCGAGATCTTCCATCTGAACCTTGTCAACAACTCCGGAACCTCGAGCAGCAACAGCAGCAGCACTGACAGACATGCTTCTTATAAATACTGGCATTAAATCTTCACGAACCTAAACTGATATCACAAAACTAATCCTTTTTTACTTCGAAGGACCACTTGTTTTCGACTGTCAGTACTTGAAGAAGAGGGATGGACAAGAAGTAGAACTCCGAGCGTCACAATTTAATAAACTAAATTAAACCGACCGAACTTTACATCGGACTAAATTACAACTTATAAAATTTGTCGTCTGTCAAATGCGTTTTTTTTTACATAACAACCACAGTCCAGTTAACGATGCTGAAAAATTAAACAATAAGTCTCTCTAACTACATAACAATGACAACCCAACATTGTTCACTGCTTCACACGTATTTAACGATGATGACTTCTATTTATTCACCCCCCGAACAATAATGATAAAACTAAAAATAGAAACATATACGATAAACTTAGTATCAGTATATGCGCAATCAGAAAATACTATAATACTATTAAAGAGGAAGAAAAATCTGAGGAAGATTTGACAAAATTCCTTAGCAACACGAGAAATAGAAAAGAATTAATAATAACAGACGTTTACTCTTAGAATAATTAACGGGCACTTCAAACATAAAAACATACAGAAATTTATTTGACATCAATAAGGCACCTCCAGTCCATTATAGATTGCGTGATCCAAAGACAAAACTCCCAGATAAAAACAGCAGACGTAAGAATTTCTAGGGGTGCAGAATGTGGTGTAGATCATTTTCTATTAAAAACGACTATGTACTGTCCGCATAAATACAAGAAGAAGTATTAAAGAGGATGAAGAAGTAGGAAATAATAAATGTACCCTAAAATTAGTAAATGACAAATACATAGACTTCTTGAACAAACTAAAAATAGCCGCAAAATTACAAGAAAAACAAAAAATACAGCTCAAAAAATGTGATAAAATAAAAAAAGTTTTACACGAAGCAGCTTATGAAGCTCTGGACACCATAGAACCTAAAAGAAAACTGGTGGAGAGAAGGAGTAGGAGAAATAATAGAAGAAGAAAATGTGCATAATTTCTGGCTGATAAAACGAAATCTAAAAGTAAAAGCAAGATATATAGGAATAAACAGTTATACAGGCAAAGAACGAAGCTTGGGAAAAAAGATGCTCTAGAGTAGAACAATAGGATGGGCAAGAACAAAAGAAACATGGGAGATGATAAAAAGTTTAATGAAAGGAGATAAATTTGAAAATCTCAGTATGATGCCAATAGCGGGATGGCAACAATATTACTCAGACATGCTACGAGAGGTCAGAGTGCAATACAAAGAAACTTAGAAAGCAAATATACCAACACACGTATAAATAGTAAAAGAAACAAAAATCGGTAAAGCGTGGATCCAGGAGACATACCAATTAAACTATTAAAACATGTACCACATGTCATATACAAAAAAGTGATATTTATCTTTAATAAATGTCTAATTGATATAAACGACCTTCAAAATGGCTGAAAGTTAGGATTTTTAACCCCAATCCACAAAAAAAGATCGAATAAAAGTTGCGAAAACTATGGAAAAATAAGTGTACTGGCGTCAACTGGTAGACTGTACGGATGTGTAATTAGAAAGAGAAATAAACATCGAAGAGGACCAAAGTGGGTTTAGGATAGGAAGATCATATATAGATAATGTATTTACAATAAGACAATTAATAAAAAAGAGAAAAGCAAATAATTTAAAATCTTATTTAATATTCATAGATTTCGAAAAAGCATACGGTACTGCCCCCCCTGCAACGATTGTTCGAAATATTAGAAAGATCTGGTATCAATAAAAACTGTATAAATACAATATAGGTAATATACAGAGACCAACAACTAAAACTCGAAAAAACTTCTAAAACTAATAAAAGATTGTAACAAGGATGTAGGTTATTCCTAACTCTGTTTAAAATATTTTTAGAATATTTTCTAAACGGATCTAAAAGAACATGCCAACAAATGGTCATAAGAGTAGACCAAGAATGCATCCACACACATCATTTGCAGATGATCAGTCCTGATAGCTGGAGACGAGTATGCTATCGATTACATGGTGAGAAAACTACGAAAGTATACAAACAAAATGACCTAAAGGCAAATTATGGAAAAAAATATCTAGTGACAGGAGGATAAGGAAAAAACATTAATAAAGAAGTAATAAAAACATGTGAAGAATGTGAATTATTTGGGAACCATAATATCTCAAGAGGAAAACCTAAAGAAAGGATACTAGATACGGTGGCATTGAGTATACTCTTATATGGAGCAGAAACGTGAATCCATCAGAAATTGAGTTAAGAAAAAATTGGAGGTGGTAGAAATGGACTTTTTGAGGCCAGAATGCAGAGTGTTAAAATCAAAGCATGTATACAACACTGAAATCCGCAGAAAAATGGATATGTTTATCGATGCATCGGGGAAGACGAAAACTAGGAGATTAATTTGACATGGACACGTTTGTAAGATGAACAACCAACGATGGTCTTTGCGGCTATTAAAATGAAAAGCGAAAGGAAGAAAAAGAAGCGACAAACCGAAAAACCATAGTTCAAACAGGTGCAAGAAGATATGAACAGAAGGGTCCTCACAGAAAAAGTGGTGTCTAGGATGCGAGATACGGCCAAGATAACGGTTATATAAAGTTAGTGAAGGTTATTATAAATTAATGGTTGCAAGAAAAATGTATACAGATGGAGGATATGAAAGTTTTACACAAATACAGGGTTGTATCCAGAAGTAGTAGGACTGTTTTTTTTCGCGGAGCGATGGAGGGGGGTCTGCAAAGCCGGATGTTATGGAGGGGAGCCTTGGGAACAGGTTTAGACCTGCGGAAGTCGCCTGCGTGCGTTAGTTGAGTGTGGACCACTGTTTTAGTGACCTCCTGTTGTGACGCCTCGTCGTCAGTTGCCATGGAGCGAAATTTGGAGCAGCGGTACGCCATCAAGTTTTGCTACAAACTTGGAAAATCGGCGGCCAAAGCCAAGGATATGCTTACGCAGGCCTACAAGAAGGATACCATGAGCCGGTCCTCGATATTTGAGTGGCACAAGTTGTTTCGGGAGGGGAGGGAGCTCGTCGAGGACGACAACCGCGCCGGGCGTCCGTCAACCTCGCGAACGGACGACAATGTGCTGAAAGTTAAGCAACTTTTGAACTCTGACCGACGGTTGGGCATTAAATTAATTAGTGATGAGCTGAATCTTTCGTACCGGACAGTCCAACGCATCATCACAGAGGATTTGTCGATGAGAAAAGTACCACGGCGCGTGGATTGTGAGGGTTCTCCTGGCCAAATTCGACGTTTCCACGTTGCCTCACCCCCCCCCCCCCTACAGCCCTTATGTGGCACCGCCGAACTTCTTCCTGTTCCCCCGGATCAAGAGGCAGCTCAAGGAGTATCGTTTCGACTCGGTGGAAGTAGTCCAAGCGGCATCGACGAGGGCGCTGAACAGCATCCCGGAGGACGACTTCCAGAAGGCCTTCGCGACCTGGAAGGCTCGCTACCAGAAGTGTGTGGATGCCCAAGGGGCCTATTTTGAAGAGTATTAAGTCGATGGACCAAAAAGTTCAATACATTTTTTTAAAAAAAATCAGTCATACCACTTTTAGATACCACCCTGTACAGAGAAGTGCATCAAAAAATTAAAAATCTGCAGTTTTATTTAAAAAGCAACCTTAAATAAGACATAGAAAATAATATATATATATATATATATATATATATGAAAAGAATATAATGAGAAACTGTTTAACGATGAAGCTAAAAGTGATGAATATTCAGTTATAGAATCAATTGAAGTAGCGGAAATAGAAACAACTGTTAAGGCGGTTGAAGAAAATAAACTGTTGAAAAAAATATTTAAATCTATTAAATGTGAAGATCATCGTACTATAAGCATAATGAGTTACACTTATATTTGTGACAACTATATAAGAACAGATGCAAAGAGTTAGCAATATTCAGTATAGTTTTGTACGAAATCAGGCACACGAGAAGCAATATTTTATCTAGTAACAAAAAAAAAGTACGGTATGATTTTTGTGTATGTTATGTACATTAACTACGAGAAAACACTTGATGGAATAAGGCATAATAAAGTATTTGACATATTATGAGATATAAGTCTGAATGGAAAAAACAGAATAATTTAAAATCTATTCTGGAATCAGAGCATTTGTATTCCAGTTGACAAGGAAAGAACAAAATATAAAGACATCAGAAGTCTAAGACAAAGATGTGTGCTGTCACCAGTTTTATTTAATGTCTACGCTGAATTCATAATAAACAAATCAACAAGAGTAAACAACATTTGCTATGCGAATGGTACAGTAGTTATGACGGTAACTAGAGAACAGCTACAAACCTTAATAAAAACATTAAACACCAAGGCCATGAAAATGAAACTTACAATTAAGAAACGAAAAATAAAAACAATGGTGTTTAGCAGATAATTAAACCCATACATATACATGCATAATCCTGAGCCTTTCTACCGTAAGGTGTAAGGCTTCGTGTAAGTTAGAATTATCACTCTTCATTGGTTGGAGTTTTTGTCACCACTTTTTTCTGTCTTGGCTTTTTGTTTGTTGTGCCCATTTTAACCCGCCCCCTCTGTTGCGCTGTCTTTCTCACTACTTCTGTCCACGTCCTTCTCGATATTACCACTATTATTTTCTCCTAGTCTTGCTTCGAATGTCTGTTTTACCAGTCAATTTTCACCCATTCTATACACATGTCCTAGACACCCTAATTGCCTTTCTTGCATGATTTCCTTCACAGCCCGTACACCTAACTGCTCTCTGTACGTTATGTTCCTAATCCTGTTTTTTTTTTGTTTTCGTTCTATTTTCTCCAGAACCTGATCGTCCACGATTCATTTCCATAAACTAGAGGCGGGCACGCGACTTTTTTTACTACTTCCATTTTAGTTTCTTCAAAGATTTCCGCTTTTCCAGAAAAGTTCTTTCTACGACAGCTGCACGTTCTTTTATTTCATCAGCTATATTCCCTTTGTTACTAATATATGTACCTAGATATTTGAATTTGTTCACTTCCTCTATTTATTTATTTTATCGTAATGTTGTGTCTTCTTTATTCTGTTGCTATAACCATCGTCTTTGTTTTTTCTGTATTAATTTTCATGTTTGCTTTTTACATTTTCCTATTGTATATATTCAGGTTATCCTATAGTTTTTCTCTGTTCCTGTTAAAATCACCATGTAATTTGGACATTTCCACCCTTTTCCATTCTCCACCTTCCTATGGGATATTTTGTTGTTTCCTTCTTACACTCTTTAGCTACTACGTTGTTTCAAACTCTGATTTCTCGTTTCTGGTTCTCACTACATTTGTATTATAGTGTTTTGACCATCTGCATCACAGTTGCGTTTACACCTCTATTTTCTAGTGTCTTCTACATATGCTTTCTTCTAACTTGCTCGAAGGCCTTACTAAGATCCTTAAAGTATAGATAAACTTCTTGTCCCTTTCTTATTGCCTTTTCGCTAACTTGTCGCAGTATAAACATGTTATCTCAAGCTTCTATTCTTTTTCTAAAGCCGCGTGGACTGTCTTCTAATGGATTTTTCAGTTTTCTCTTAATCTTGTTTCCCATATTCTTCCCAATATCTTGCCCACTATGCTTAGTAAAGTGATTTATTTGTAATTGTCACATTCTCCTATATCACCTTTTTTATACAGTGGCTCTATTACACTCGCCTATCAATCTTTTGGGGCTCTCGTTGCTTTTACCATGTTGTTCATCAGGCTTAACATCTTTTCCATTTCTGTCTCCCCTATGCATTTTACCATTTCCGGTGATATCCCGTCTATTCGTGCTGTCTTTCCTAGTTTTATCTTTTGTATTGCTTTCTCTAATTCCATTTCAGATATAACTATACTCGATGGCTACATCTTCGATCGTTGTTGTGGTGCTTTGTTCATGTTCACTGTTGTCTTCCGTTTCTTCTTCTTCACCATTATCTTATAACACTTCCTTGAAATATTACATCTAGCTTTTATTATGTCTTCTTTTTTTGTAAGTAATTCTCCTTGTTTATCTCTAATGTTTTTTAATGTGTTGGCCCGTTTTTTCCTTAGTTGTTTTAGTGTAGTAAAATAACATTTAATTTTCATTAAAGTTGTCTGTCATTCTGTTCCCAAATTTCACCCATTCTTCTTGTTTTGCCCTTTTACCTCATATTTTTGTACTTTTTGTAGTCTATCCTGTAGATATATCTTCAAACTATTTTTCTTTTGTCTTTCTTTTTCTTTTACTTTCCCTGTCTACCAAGCTGTTTTCTTTTTTATCTCTATTAACTGATTTTATTACTCCGCTTTTATTTAGTACAGCTTCTAGTATACTTCGCTTTACTCCGTTCTTCGTCTACTTCTCTTTCTCTTGGTTCTGTATTTGACTTCATTCGTATTACTTTCTAATACTCTATTGTCGTGTCATCTTCTTTCAGTCTATAATTTCTGATGCTTTTTTTTATAATTTTTCTTTTTTTTATGCATCTCTTTCTATTTTCATCTTCTACATTCATCCTTACTAGATAATGGTCGCTACCAATTTCCTGTCCTCTTTTTATTACATTTTTGATTCGGTTCATATCTTCTCTTCTTAATAGAAAGTAATCTATGATTGACTTCTCTTGTCTTGAACGAACTTCTCGTGTGTATTTGTGTATCTCTATTTGTTGAAATTTCGAATTCGTTATTATTAAAATGTTTTTTATACATAAATAAATTATTCTGGTTCTGTTGTTTCTTGTTCCTTCGTGTATCACTAGGTGTCTTTCTTTGACTCTGTTATCTTTTCCTATCCTTCCGTTTAGATCTCCCATTATGATAATATTTGATCCTCTTACGTCTATTTTTTTTGTATACATAATTTTCTTCCTTGGCCGCGTTCTTATTTGATCCGTATATCACTATTATTGTCCATGTTGTTGCCTCTATTTTTATGCATACTGTTAACAACCTCGCGTTTACGAATTTTTCATTCACTATATTTTCTCTTTTTGAGTGTTCGATTCTCGACCAGAAAAACCAATATTTTTTTGCTATTCTTATTAAACCTGGTCCTTCTTTTTTATTTCAGTTATACATAAATATTCTAATTGTTGCTTTTCAATCTTTTCTGCTAACTCTATTTCTTTTCTTGTTATACTTTTCACGTTTTGTGTGTCTATTTTTAATACGCTTTTCTCACTTTTCTTTTGCTTGCTTGTGTATTTGCCTTTTTTGCCTTTTTCTTTCCTGTACTCGTCTCTTTGTATCTTACCTGATTTTATTTCGTTTTTCCAATATCATAGTCCATGTCCTCTGCTATTTTCGTCTTCTTGATAGTTTGATCTTTTGTCGTGTTAGTTTTTTGCTGTTTCACTACTCCTTCTTCCTCTTCGTGCCCAATGTATTCCTTTACGAATATCTTTTAGTACCCCCTTTCATTCTATTTTCCTTGTCCCTTTTTTCTTTCGCGGTTCTTACTTGTTTTTGCAACTCATTATCTGTTGTTTCCTGAACCAGTTTTTATTTTCAATACGTTTAGTAATATTCCGGATTTATTTCCAAGTGATTTTTTCCGCCTCTACTTCCAGCTTATCACTTAGAAATTGCTTTGCCGCTTGTTCTTTATTTTGTCCGTCGAATTTTATTCCCATCACTATGTTGCACCTCTTTTTGTCTTTCTCCGTCATTTTTAACTTGTTTTCCAGTTTTTCTACTCCACATATTAGCTGCTTTTTTACTGCTCCACTCTTTTTGCCTCCTTCTCATTTCCTCCCTCATCTCTCTATTTTCTTAGTATTTTTTCTTATTTCTTCTCATTTTTTCCATCATGTCCTATATTTCTTTAAGTTTCCCATTTCTTTATTTTTAGATTCCTTCAGTTTTGCTTCTTTACCGGCGTTCTAATTATTTTCCTACTTTTCTTAAAGCTTTCTCTTCACTACTATTTAATCCTCCATCTCTTTTGTTACCTTGTTGTATTTTGTTTTTGTTTATTCGATATCTCATTCGCTGGTCTTGCTTCGTTTACAGCTAACCCGCACTTCTATTTCGCTCACTTAATAATTCACTATATTCGCTGTAATTCATAAATTTCTCTTTGCTTCTGACCACTTGCTGTTTCTGCTAGTTCACTTTATTTAAAAACTTCTTTTTTATGATGTAGTAACAATTTTTATCTTTAGATTCCAGATGACAATTGGCAAATTTAAACATAGACCTTGCGATGTCTAAAGTCAGGTAAGTGTGAACCATGTGAGCCATGTTCGATAAGTTAAAGAAGCATGTCAAGAATTCTTTGCTTAGAAATCGGCAAATTGGAACCGTGAATAGATTCGACAACTTGCAAAGTCTGATAAAAAATTATTGATAACTATGGGCTCATTTTAAAGAATATTTGTTGTTTCTAATATTAATTCGTGCATATAAATCACAAGTGTTAAAGAACCGTTTTTAGAACTCGGTATTCACGGCTCGGCTGCTTTTGATTATATAACATAAATTTCTTATAAAATAGTCTTTTTGCAACCAATAAAACCACACTCAATACAATTTCAGTTAATAGCAACACTTTTTTATTGCCAGACTATAATTATTTACAATCTACTCATAGAAAAAAGTAAATTACTTAAGCTAATTTATGTGCGAATTTTGAAAAGTTTTGAACCTCGATATGAAGATGACCCTACTCGTCAAAACCATTCTGCTACTACAATCGTACATGCTTTCAAAGATACGTTTCAAAATTTCAATCATTTTAATTGCTTAGTTGTTATTTGATAGTAATTTGTATCAGTTGATGTCAGTGCTTTCGTGAAAATGGAAAAAATCGAATACCGTGCCCTAATTAAGTACTTGCAATTGAAAGCAGCTGAATTTAAACTTAGTTGTGCCAGCTTGAACTGATGATGAGCGTTCAGAACGGCCAATACCTGCGACTTTCACCGATAACATCGAAAAAGTTCACCAAATGGTACTGGACAACCGTCGAATTAAAGGTAGAGAGATAGCAGAAGCTGTGGGAATATCGAAAAAATATGTTTGTCATTTATTGACTGAAGAATTAGGCATGAGAAAGTTGTATGTGCGTTGGATCCCGCGCTTGCTTACTTTGAACCAAAAATTCATTCAAATAACCATTTCCAAAGCCTCGCTTAAGAAGTTTCAACGAAACGAGTCGGACTTGTCACTGTCGATGAAACTTGAGTCCACCATTATACTTCTGAGACGAAGGAACAGTCAAACGGTAGACTACGAAGGGTGAACCTGCCCCAAAAAAGGCAAAGGCTGTTTCATCGGCCGGGTGACTGTTTTACGATAGTCAGGGAATTCTGTTCATCGAATATTTAGAAAATGAGTAAACAATAATCAGATCGTACTACGCATCGTTATTGGAACAGTTGAAGACAGAAATTGCTGGAAACGGCCCCATTTCGAACGGAAGAAAGTGCTTATCCATCAAGACAACACCGGCTCACAGTTCGGTGGTCACCGTGGCCAAAATTTAATTTATTTAATTAATTAATCACCCAGCATATTTACTAGATTTCACTCCCGGGTACTATTTCCTGCTTCTTAAGCTCAATATTTGGCTCGGAGGACAGAGATTCTCATCAAACCAGAAAGTCGTCCGCAAACACCTATTTTGCAGAGCAAGACACCAACTACTATTTGGACAGGTTGGAGCATCGCTGGAGGAACTTTATCGAGCTAAAAGAAGACTATGTTGAAAAATAAAATTGAATTTGATGGAAAAAATACTTGTTTCTATCTTAGGCTCAAAACTTTTCAGACTGTCTGCATATGTATATGTAACTATGGAAGCAGGCATTCATCAATGTCGCTTCAATTTCAGGCAACATATAACAACGCCATACAATAAGGAACTTATCATCTAATCTAAAAAGTCTGAATTCAAAATCTAAATGCACATCAAGAATATACTTTCTTTTAAAGTCTATGGAATAATAACGTGTCACAAGTATAACAAGTGCACATATTAGCCTTTAAAGAAATGATAATGAATATTATAATACCTTTTACACAAAAAAGCTTAGCACATCGCTAACCTCGATTTTTGAGAAAATCTTTCACCTGGAAGAAAGAAAATTTTAAAATTTAGCTATGCTAATGCGAACCACAGAATTGTTGACAGTCCAATCGGAAACATACGGTTGATAAAATAAAAGTTTTAAATAAATTATAGCAAAGTCACTTCGTTTAAGAATAGAGAACCATAGATAGGACATTCGACTTGAATGAAAAACCTCCGGAGGGCTCTATACCTTCTGGTATAAAAATCTATATGCAAGAAATATATGTGCCCTTCATTAATATGTTAAGCACAATAAGCTTTTATCTTAGAGTGCTTTAAGCACGTTATAGGACTAAAAAGGCGCTTAAGTAGATTACTAATTAAAAATATCCTGTTTTAAAAACAATTCAAATCAACAAGAATGGCTAATTTGAATTAAAAGAATGTTGACGGCATTTATAACAATTTACCAAAGCATTGCTTAAGCATGAATATAACATTAAGTACTAATACTTCCTTTTTCTATATTTGAGATAACGTAATATAAATAGGGTAATAAAACAATTATATAAACAATATAAAAAGTCCAAAAGGGTAGCCATAGTCGCTTCCACGGTAACTTTGAGGAGAAACCTCGTTTTGCAATTGTTTTTCGGGTTTATTTACTTAACTTTGTTTGTCTCTCTTATACAGAGGAAGGGTCCTCGGATGAGGAAACGGCTAATAAGCCGTTAGTGAACAGGCGAGTTAAGGTTCTACCCATACCTTCTCCCGGGAAACATCGGACTACCCAAGTGGTCGTTGGTGTCTACTTGCTTATATAGTGAAAACTTGAAAAGTACAATCTGTGACAAGGAGTTCGTCGACAAATTATTTCTTAATAATTGCATTATTAAAAAAGTGTATATAACTAAATTTTCATAACTAAAAAATGTTGAATATGTTTGTAGAATGATTTTCACTAATTTTAGGTTTTAATTAATAACGCATATTTTCGCAGTCGATTGTTTCTGTAAATTACTTCAGAGGGTAGAAATCTATATATTTGATGGTAAGCGTCAACAGTATAATACAAGTCTCGATAGATGGCAGTTATTACGCCATTAACATTTAATCAATTAAACACAAAAAATAGTTATTCATACACGTTTTATATCTAAAGTTAAAACTACTTTACCATATCCAACTAGGAATTGAATAGCTAAATGCATTTGAGATTTGTTTTTTAATCATTCTTGTATTAAGTCTGCCTAGTTGATAACTGCTTTCCGTAATTTGTGAGAAGTATTTAAAAGTCATAATACAAATCGCACAGCTTAAATTGCAAATAAACCATTCATATTTCTTATAACCAGAAAATGTTTATTAGCTTCGTTACTTAGATAATGGTGAGTCAACAAATTAGTCTCGTCTTCTCAAAGTACCTGACCTATCATTAGGAAAAAGGAAGTCACTAGAAAGACCAAGCTAACAGTATATAACTCAGTCAGTAACTCGTCAGCTGGACGTCACCAAGCAAGAATAACAATAAGTGATGCTGAAGCAGAAATATTTGGAAAATCTGTTTGTCTAACGATTTTAATAGAATAGGTTCAAGATATGAAAACAAATAGTCTAGATAGACACAATCAAGAACACCGATAGAACGAATACAACTACGATAGTGATCGAAGATCACCTGAAGAGCAATCGGAAGAACAACAGTGATTTTCAGACCTCAAACTATAGATCCTTTAGCTTAGAACAATCGTAGAATAAGAAGACCAAGGATAATGGGATGAGGTAATAGCTGAACATTCTTTCTATATGATTTGACAAACAGAAGCTGGCTTAAGAAAGCATTACGCAATCTCATTTTTCATAAAAAGTGGAACTAATTTGTGACAGTGAGACATATAGACATATATAGTGAGGTGTGGAATAATTAGTTAATAGGAATTTACTACTAAGCTAGGCTTAAGATAGCTATTGTTTGAAATTATTTACTAGAACTTAAATTAGTTTAAGTAGATAAAATTAACACTATGGTAAGACAATAATAGCTTTAGTAGATAGGTTAATCACTACGATATATATATATATATATATATATATATATATATATATATATATATATATATATATATATATATATATATATATATATTTTTTTTCTATTTTTACTAAGAACTTAATAATTATGTGTGATTAAAGAGAACACTATGGTAAGAGCGTCTACCCAAACTGAGGACAAGCTTTTGGTAAGGAAAAAATCGGTCGAGAAATTGCAGGGTGTCTGCCTACATAGGAAAGAATGACTTTATTTTTTTACAGGTGTCACGTGTGTACAATTAGAAACTAGGAAGCAGACGCTATGCTGACTATACTGCTGAAAATTTGTATAATCTAGCTGCAATCCGAAGTGAATAAATGTCGTATCGAAAAGCTACACAACATTGCAATATTCCTATAAGAACATTGGTGAACAAAATGAAGGGGCTCCACCAAAAGACACCTGGTAAACCTGCAATTTTCAGCCAAGAAAAGGAGTTTACATTTATGAAATGTATTATGAATATGTCAGGCTTTGACTTCTCTGTTGATGTGTTTGAATTGGGATGCATAATTGGCTCTTGTTTATAGAACACGGGACGCACAGTTAAACAGTTTGCTGACAATTTTCCTGACAAGGAATGGACCAAGAATTTTTTAAAACGAAAATCCGAGTTGTACGCTTTGCGTAGGGATGTATCGGAGAGGTAGTACCTTTTATTTCAAACGGTCACTCCAAACGTTATAGTCGGGCGGAGGTTCGGATAACTGGTCCTCACGAGACACCCAACTCTCACTTGATGGCTCCAAGCGCCATACCCTGGTACACTGTGTTGACCAACAGGCTAAACCAAGTGAGGATAACCAGATATGGTAAACTAGCAGCGTCTGACCCAGAGTGGGCAGCTGCAAACAGCGTCTGTATCCAGAGTGGACGGCTGTCACTAATACTTACCAACCCGTCTGACCAGCGTGGTAAGTTATGGCCAAAACCCCCCCGAGGGGAGGCTTATGTCCAGGAGTTGACCGAGAAAAGCTGATGAAGAAGAAGAAGAAGACGCTTTGCAGCAAATATCAATAAACATGTTGCCCATTGCATCGTCAATAATTCCTCTTCATCTACCTAATTCAGAAGCTGAATCAGAAAGGATTGATTCGCGCGATGCAAAGGCTGAATCAGATGACTTGCTTGAAATATATGAAATAATGCTTCAAAAAATATACATACAACTAACGCTGCCTTCTTTCTCTGAATCGTACTCTCTACCCTTCTCTATCTTCCCACTTTCTTTCCTCTAGGTTTTTCTTCTCCATCGCTTCATACACTTCGTTTCGCCACGATCGTCAAGGCCTTTCCTTTTGCTTCTCCCTATGGGCCCCAGTCAGTAACTCCCTTTATCCATTTATCACCTGGTGTTATTCGTTATTCTCTCTGGTCTTGTCACTCCACAACACTTCCGCCGGTACTCCATCTGTACTGCTGTTATTTTCCCCTTGTTCTTTTTATTTCTGGTCCAGTTTTCGGCGCCATACGTCAAAATACTTCAATCCATTGTGTTTTAAATTATTGTTTTGGTCTTCTTGGTAATGTGCGTATTCCAGATAATTGGGTTCAATTGTTTTATTCACGTTCGTGTTTGTGCTAGCCTACTTTTTATATCGTCCTCTGTGTTTGCGTTTTTCGTGATGAATGACCAAAGATACTTGAATTTGCTGGCTCCAGCTATCTCTAACTTATCTTCTACTTTCAAATTATTCAGTTGGTCTTCCCACCTTCATATATTTTTCTCTTAGCTTTCGGACCATATAGCTTAAGCCTTCTTTGTCCTATGCTAATATCACCTAGTCATCAGTAAAATTTAGTAAACAAAGAAGTTCGTTTCTAATCTGGATCCCCATTCCTTTGCATTTTTTCTTCCAGTTCGTTAGTACGTACTCTAGATAGAGAATAATAATCAGTTAATTTCTTTTCCGGTCTGTTTTGCTATAGCTGCCTTATAGATTCATCTTGAAAAAGGTTTATTTTAAACTTTATTTACTAGTTTTTGTTTCTTCTGAATTTGTTTTGTTTTTATTTTTAACTGTCTTTGTCCTTTGTCTGTCTCATTCACATCTCATTTTACTGTGGTCAGTGCCACATTCTGTCCTTCTCTTAATTCGGTCGTCAAAGTGGTACTTCTTCTAAAAATTGTGTAATCAATAATAGAGCGAATATTTCTCTTTGTTTATACCCAGGTGTATTTATGGATATCTTTGTTTTGGTAAAACCCATTCATTATCTTTAGGCCCATTGTTTCACATATCCCTGTTAGTCTGTCTCCCTTATCATTGAGAACTTCTTCGAAATTACCTACTATCGCATCGTTCTTGCTCTTTTTCGTTTTACCGAAGATTCCAGAAATTATAATTTCTTGAGTTGTTTTAATCTTCTCTAACTCCTTCCTTTAAAGTATCCATAAACTTCTGTTTTCCTAACTTCGGGCTTTCGTTATTTGGTCCACATACCCCCAGAATAACTATGTCTCTGCCATAGATCTTGATGTTTAGTTTGCATTTTCTTTCATTTATTGGCTCCCAGTTTTTAATCATCCTACCGTATGATTTCTTCAGTAATGTATCCATTTCTGTTTGGGCTTTTTGTTCCTTCTTCACCCCGCTCCAGCAATGATTATCTCCTCTATACTTTCTGTGCTATTTTCTTTTTTTTTCAGTACTTACTACTATATCTAGCTTCTATCGTTTAAATTCTGCCATCACTTTTCTATTCTTGGTCTTCCATCCTTAAACATTCCGTTTCTCTTCTTCTGCTTTTCTACTTTTTTCGGTTGAGATTTAAACTTGGTTTATGAGAATTGCTTACAGAACTGACTCCCCTCTGTTGTATCCGTTGGAATTCTCTTGATTTGAGGTATGGGTTATCATCCGGGAAAATGTATTCTTATTTTTTTTCTGCTATCCTTCCTCTTCTTCCATTAGGTTTTCCATGTACTAGGTTGTTTAGGCCTAACGTCATAACCCCCTCCTTGAAGGACCTATTACTTCAACCGCCTATTCTCAGTCCCACGCTGTTTGTGGCCGCCCATTATGGGACAAACGCCACTTACCTCTATCAGCCGTTAGCATGCGCCATATTGGAGTTGAGGCCCTCCTCCCAGTGTGTTCCCACCAGAGTTAAGCTAACCCCTACATAATTCAGACCCAATTCCCCAACGGGACTACACTGGTCAACAGGTAAAAAACAAACAAAAATCATCATAAACACTGAAAAAAATTAACTTAAATATTAATCATTTGTTTCATCAAGAAAACCGTCGTTTATATTTAATACTGCTTTCCTTCGATTAATTTTTTTAATTTCTCAGTGGTTTTATTTTAAATAAAACTTTATAAATTAGTTTATATATATATATATATATATATATATATATATATATATATATATATATATATAAAATAATAGAAGTAATAATATTTACCTTCCCTTTCAAATATTAAAAGAATTAAAATTTCAAATAATACAATTTATAAATGAAACAAATAACATTAATCATATGAAGATACCCACATACAGTGCAACTCATTATAAATCCAGCCGCTGTGGTGGTCTCAGTTCCTGACCATATTTTATTGTGGGGTCAAATTCCGTTCCTCCATTTTTCTTTCCAATTTATACTTTTATATCAACTTCTTCGGTTACTTGAAGATCTGTTCTACCTAACTAGCAAGCACGCTTTATTTTTATCATTATTATTAATAGATTAGTTTATGTTTCGACCGTCATGGCGATATTATATAAACATTTCATAATTCTCTTGCAAGAAGAAAATACCTTAAATAATAATCCTTTCTGCTATCCCGTCTTTATTTACATAAATGGTTTTAAAATAGTCCTAAATTTTAAATCAGTTGCCATGTAAGATAGTAAACCAGTGATGGCTATATATTATTTCTACTACCCATCCCCAAAGCTGGAGGTTAAAGTCTAAAAATCAATAAGCTTCTTTCCTCTCTCTGTCTTTTAATCATGTAACACCAAACATCAAAATATCAACTGATATAATTAAACAAGACAGTAGAGAACAAACATATCTCATAGAATTTGTCTTAACCCAACTGATTACAAAATCCCCAGTTTTCTTTTTCTCTTAAATGTAGTGTTAGAATAAAAGTGTGCTTTTTCTCAGAGATATAAAGAATCGTTAGTTCTTCCCAAACATTCACCATATATAAACATTTTACCAGACATCCAACAAAATCTACTAAACGAAGCAACCCGGACCTACTCTATTAGACGTCCAGCCTGCATAAGAAGTGATACAATGTCTGGAGGAAATAGCTACATCACTGGCGGCAACCAAGACCTCCTTACACAAAAAACATTACCGGAAGGAGCCCAAATTTCCTGCAATGCTCACCTTGTCGCTAAAGAGCTACTTAAAAAATGTTAATTAGTTCATAGAATTTCTTCACACTCCTCTATTATTCTCTAGAATAATCTTTTGTTCATTTTATATCAGGATGATTGAATTTATTTTTACTTAAATGCATTTATACAATATATTTGGAAGATCGTACATGTGTTACTTTCGTCTTGGTCTTCTAGTTATTTAGTGCATTGCATCCTGGTTCAGTTTTTTTTTGTTTGATTTTATATTTTTTTATATTTACATTGACAATACGACATTCATTAATAAAATTAATGCGCAAATCTCCTCTAATTAAAAAAAAAGTCTGATGCAAGAACCTTTCCAACTAAGATCCGAGTTTTGGCTTTGGCGGGTGCAGATTTCCCCGTCTATCGCCACTTCATGCTGGCTTGTTTGTATTCTGGGGTATAACCAAGTATCATCGCAGTGCATCGGATGCAAAAGTCTCCCCTTCAGCCCGATAGCGTCAAAGGTCTTTGCACATCTCAGAATGCTGCTACTTTTGATATTCAGCAAGAAAACGAGGGATTCAACTTGCAGACACTTTTCAAAACTCAAGCTCGTCGATGATAATTGCCTGGGCACTGCCGCAGCTCATTCAAACCTCTGAAGCAATTTCAGCAACCGTTCGTCGTTCCAACAGTTGTTTGTGCTACTCGTACACTAGAGTTTTCTTAAAAGTGCTATCCACAAACTATATCTTAAATATCTTAACACTTGGAAAGGTTTAAGCTTTTTATCGTAAAAACTTGATAATTATCGGTTGCACAATGGACAGTGGTGACTTACGGGAAAAATTCCTTTCAGGCACCTCTATCTACAAACAAAAATAAATTCTAGCTTATATTTCGTTCACTCTTATACCTACAAACATGTTCTGGTACACTTACTCAGAAATACTTAGTAGCTATTTCGATCATGAATTTATTTCTCTTCAAAATGTCATGTGTCATCAAACACCAAGATACTATAATCGTTCCAATCGAAGGCATTGCGTATCCTTCATGATCTCAACATTCCGTTCATTACAGAAGCAAAAATCGCACACTAAACCACTCAAATGAACTCATTGTCGACCTCTACTCCCACCAGTCTCCAGTTAGAAGACTGAATAGAGTATGGCGGGAAGACCTCACTGAATAAATCCTGGAGATCCGTCAATGGACGGTTGCGCTACTCGTGTCACCCAGCAACCCTATCATAACATTTACTTATTACTTTGTAAAACGAAGAGTAGATTGTAAATTAGCAATTAAACCAATAAAAAGAATATCATGTTTTCAACCTCATCTACAAGATACAAGTTTTTAAAAACAGGATTAACATAACGATGCAATCGACAGAAACCAAATATGAGCACTAAGTCTTCAGCCCTACGTGTTGTTATATAAGAGCATTCTAAACAAAGACCATAAAAATAATTTATTGCCTTAATTTATTCTGCAAAGTTACCTGAAGTAATAAAAAACTCGATTTTTCTGCGTTACGTTAACAGTATAAATTTAAAAAAGAAACTAAAAACAAAAAGGATGGCCATAGTCGTTTCCACGGTAAGTTCATGAGGGAATTCTGGCATCCTCGGAGGTGATCTCCCTTACGATAACGTAACGTCTGCTTGCTCGTGAACGAGCATGAATTCTCGCTTCTGGAAAGGAGATTCGGTTTTTAGAAACCGACGTCGCATCGGGGGGCGAATTGGTTCTCCCATACCTTCACCCGAGAAACATCGGACCATCCGCCAAATTATGTCGCTGCGCTCCTTATAAAGTACACTCATGAATTTGTTAGCAAGCGACGAATAACTCACTTATGAGTTATTTCTACAACGTTAAGCAATAAAAAAAATATATAATATTACATATTTATTGCAACTATAAAAAATTTTAAAAATATCTAGTCCTAATTGTTTACATTAACTGCTAGATGCAGATAAAATTCTAATGCAAACAGCTGGTTGTAACCCTCATGACACTAGTACATACTTGGATTTAGAGATGGCGCAATCATGACATAATGTCATTTCCTATAATTTCTCCTATTATGTCTGCATTAGAAATTTTTCATAGGAAAACACTATTTTTTCAAATATATATACATATATGCTTTGTAATTTATCATACAAGAATAAACTTTTTAAACTTGTCAATACCATACTGAAAAGGCTCCGGGTTGTTATACATATCTGTGTCTCTTCGTAAATATCAAAAATAAAGTATTTTAATTTTTTATGTTTTAAAGTTAATGCATACCTATTTTTTGTTTGACATTCTTAAGTGAAATTTTTAAAAAACATAATTTTAAATTTTTGACTTCTATAAATGAAACAGTATAAATTATGCTTTCTGAATTTGTTGCATGAGTGTAGGAGTTATTTATATAAAACACTTGTATATCGCATCTTCCTAACAAAATACACTCTAATTAAATTAAAAAGATTTCCATGTTATTCTAGCTTCAAATCTAATATTAATGACAAAAAACAAGCAATGTTTTATATACTAAAAGAGTGAGATCTAATTGTAAGTAACCTAATGTAAACTTCTCTGAGTGCAGAAATTCTAAGATTAAAAAATCATCTGAAACTGGTAAACAATATTTGCATTACTCTCTGTAAGGTTTCTCTAATTCGTACTATACCTTCACCAAAGAATAATATTTTATAAATGGTTTACATCTAGACACATCAGTCGCCAATTGAAATTCAATGGTATTAACAACAATAGCAAAGAGTAACAGAATAAACAAACCTTGAGGGTAGAGATAGTAGTACCATTTGACCTTGTAAAAAATAAGTTAATTTGTTTTGAACTATCACTAGAAAGTTTTCTTAGCAAACCGTAGCACCATGTGACCGTACAGCCTTCTCTCTATGGAATTATAGGACCATGTCCTCATGATGGACTAATCAAGCAGCTTGAAAGAAAAATAAGCCTACGACTTTCAATTTCGTTCAGATCTTTACCCTCTTTCAGGAGTGGAATAATAATTACATCTCGTTCAAACACTATTCCATATCTAAAGAAGTTTTAATTAACCATGTAATGAAAAATAAACCAACCCACCGAAAGTAACCCCTTTAGTGTTTGATACCAAGCTCAGTTCTATTCTATTCAGTAAGAAGAATAATTTCATCTAACAGAAACATTTAAAAAAATGTAACTCTTCCCGTTTTTATGGCGTTTAAATGATTGTAATGTTGTATTTGTACTGGTTACTGAGTGATAGTGACCTATCAGCTTCTGAAGGATTATCTATTATGTCATTATTAAGATCTCAAAGTAGAGAAATTTATAGATAAGGAAATTTGCATGAAATTCTTTGAATTTGACTCCAAACTTTTTTGGGCATATTTTTAATTTTAAGGAAAAACTAATCTTTATTTTTGTAGCTCTTTGAATAGTACGAAAGTTAACTTTCTATCTGAGGAGTATAGTTCAACAAACTGTTCTCTTCTTGTGTTTATTAGTCTGTGATCATCAGACCATCAGGAAACACCCACTTCTAGTGAGGACCTATGTTTTACAAGATAGAAGAGGCTGTAGCAGCATTAGTTAATATTGTTTGCAAGAGTTTGTAGGATAAAAAAATTTGATATCTATCCCAGTCTGCTTTTTGCTTTAATAAAGGCACTAACGTATGAGATAATCATAATGAAAAAATAATTGATATTGTACAGGTTTAAAAGAATTGGTCAATTAAGTTGAATAGATAAACTATCTCAAATTGTGTCATGACAATTATTGTGGATATTCAAGTTGTTCTGATCAATACATTCTGTAGCATTGCGTTCTTAACAAAGTGTAAGTATATAGTAAACTCCACAGCATTATACGGCAATTAAAGTTTACTAGAAGCAGACGTATGTTAGCTGATGGTAGTTAATTCAAATGTAAATCTAGTTCATGTGGTATATAAATTGAACACATGCTATCAATCAAAGGAGTTCGAAAACACACTACTACTTTTGACAAGGTTGCTTGCAGAGTGAGAGATCTTTTTGTACTATAAGTCTACAGTAGCAGGACAAGAATACCTACCATGAGAGTCATACAAATGAAATTTTTTACTTAGCGAGTGGATTTGTTTCTCAAAGTTCACTTATAAGAGTATCATGCAGTTTGAGTTATAATATTTCCATGTTCTATAGAATTAGCAGTGTTATTATTACTTTTTATGTTTCTAGGGCTTTCCCTTTAGTGTGCCTCTATTTTTTTTACCATCTTCCAAATTTTCACTTAGTTATAATAAGCCATTTCTAGTGTAGACTTTTTTAATGCAGAAATCCAAGAAGTTGAGATTATTTGTATCTTCCTTACATTATTCACTTTAGTAATAACATTCATATGCTCTGAAGTTTATTTTAAGAAAAGACATAGCAGGGAGAAGATTTCTGAAGCTTAGAGCAAGGGTGTTAGTTAGATCTATGGTAAGTGATTACCTTAAAATTTGGTGCCAAGGAAGGTATATCGTTTGAAAGTTTAACAGCCTGCATAAAATTTCTCTTCAATCCTAATCTAGCTTACGTTCGGCGTTGAAGTAGACAGCCATTCTGAAGTCTGCTATTCTTACTTTTTTTTCAAAATTAACAAGCAGTCATGGTATGTAGTAATCTGAGATTTCCCAGAATTTGTTAATTTGAAGAGTACCTCACAAGGTGTTCTCATGTAAGATGTCTTACTACAAATAGCACTGACAGTCTAACTTATACCTTAATATACTTACAATTGGATGGTCTTAAAGATTATCTAAATTTTCTTCTTTATAGTCAGTATATAACTGCTTTAAAGATGTTTAGAATGCTATGTGGTTGAACAGTCACCTAACATTTGTCTATTTATTTAAGAACAAAACTGCACTCTGGATATTACAAACTTATCAAGTACGCTGGCACAGACTTTCCCATCAGGCGCAGTACAAACAGTATCTGATAAAATTGTGTGTATCAGAAACGGGTTAACTTTATCAAAATTATTTAGTAAGGAGATGTCTGGGCGAAGTTTGTGTCTTGTTGGGTGGAGGGAGAAGAGGTTATTGTAAATGCAGAAAGGGAGGCGGAGATGAGAAAAGAGAGTCACATTGTGCAAGAAACTTGTATTGTTGCCAATAATAAGACATGTAGCTAAAGAAAAATGATCCACTATTAAAAGTCTCACATGCTACATTAAGCATTAGGGCTACATTGAAACTGGAAGTATTTAAATTTCACCCACCCACAACTAAGATTTTCCTTACCCATGCATCTCTCAGCATAGTATATTTAATCTTGGATTGTGGTGGATTGATAAATACATATTTAGAGTATACTGAACTATACAAATAAACTCACCTGATGCTTATTCTTTGATTCTGGAGACTCTAAAGAATATTATTATTAAACAAATCAAATGCAGCACCTTCTTTTACATACTGTTTTTATTCTCTTTTTAACCTTCATTTCTGTGAGCACATTTCTTTACACTAGAACTTCATTTTGACATTCAGAAAACACCTAAACTTCTAATCATACTTGAGGAAATTACTTTGTTGTAAATAATTTGGCTGGACTAGCAACTCGTTCATATGAACCGACTGTTGCTATAAGTTTTTTTTTTGCTATTAAGCATTTATATTATATTTAAATCAAATAACTCTGCGTTTTCAGTGATGGGCAAAAACATTTCAACATTTTTTTTCGTTGAGATGGAGCAACCGCAACGAAAATTAAATCCAGGTTGGATGCTGCATATATTAACTTCATTTTTCACAGTAATTTTCGGGGATAGAAATTTAAACGTGGCAGCATCGATACAAATAATAAACAATGTTCAGGACAACCACAAGTGACAGATATGCTGGAGCTAGTTTAGCATAAATAAAAATTTATGACACTGAAGATTACTTAGAAGTGTTTAAGAGAAATGTAACAAATTGCAATTTGTGGCCATGGTAAAGAACTGAATACGCCATTACAAATTAGAAACTAAAATCCAATCAAAGTAGTAGATTGGAAAAGCATTAGCATCAGCCGTTTAGAGTGCCAAAGGAATTTTTCTTATTTAAGAGTCACCATTTTCAAACTAAATATATTCCTACATAAAAAAGATTTTGGTCAAATCAAAAGACAATCTATAATCTGTCGTTTGAAGAAAGTGATTTTTTGGGAAGAAATCAAAAATTTGAAGTACGTTTCAGGATTACAAGAAAAAATAAAATGTAACTTGAAATATATTTATTCTATTTTAATTTTATCCTTGTACACCCCACATCCCGTAATACCTGGACAAAAAAAAATAAGGCACAGAATAAAATAAATAAAATTATAAAATAAAACTATAAAACCAAATTAAATGCAAAGGCATTCTCAAATCTAGTAAATTGCTAATCGAATAGAGCAGCGTCTGGACTGTGACCTGGGCGTGGTAGGATTTCGACGTCCAACTTTTCAAATTTTTCCTCGGTCTTCTTGGCAATATACGGCCTGACATTGTCCTGTTGGAAGAAAGCACACTTTCGTCGAACCATTGTCGGTTACTTTTCCTTCAACTTGTCGGAGACATGGTCCAGGCTGCTGACAGTATAGTTCGTCATTCAAACTAAAGCAGGCCTTCAAAATTCCACTAAATGCAGAACATAACCTTCTTGCCGAAACAGTTATAGTGGGAGGATCTTTGCCCACCTAAAATCAAAGAAAAAGCCAACTGAATTATTATAAACACAAAATAACAAAAATAAATAAACAAGATGCAACGAAAACAAAGAATATTAAAATTAAGTATGTAAGAGTTAAAAATAAGAAGGATGCGTAAAATACAGAAAACTAATTGACATAGAAAAAAAGAAATATTAGTCATATATGGTGGATTAAGGAAAACAAGAGCAGCATAATGCAGTCTGATCAAAAGTATCCATCCATGTAATATGACAAATAAAAACATTTATAAAAGAAAATACAAGATACAAAAGTAGCGCTTCAACCAACTTCTAAATAGGTGTCTGGGAGTTGACGCAATTTTTCCTAGGTATTTTTCACTATTCTACAAAATCCAAGATCCTTGACCATCTCTGAAACCTTATGCCATATCTTATTTGAATAGCACATACAGAATTTGATGAAAATTCGTTAGTCTACTTGCTCAGTTATTTTATATATTCAATCAACGCATCATATATATTCAATCTAGCGCACCTACTGACTAGCATGCTAAAGTCACAATACATGTATACCTATATCTTGAGTGAAGTCGTCATTGTTTACGCATGTGCATTCCGATCCACTCTCCTTGGATGTCAGGTTACATTAACGTCACAGACCGTTCTGATTATACTAATGGCTCGGTACTTTC
Organism: Sinelater perroti; assembly: GCA_036346155.1. NCBI lineage: Eukaryota > Metazoa > Arthropoda > Insecta > Coleoptera > Elateridae > Sinelater > Sinelater perroti. The sequence goes on from JARFIY010000046.1 coordinate 32,652,529, forward strand.
AAGATGATCCTCTTTGTAAATAGACTTGAAGAAACTTTTTAATATATTCTAGAAATAAAAAGGAAAATTTAAATAACAGTTCCAAATAACAACTTTATAACAGAAATATTTAAATATAGAACAAAAGGACAAAATAAAAATTATAATAGACATTCCAAAATCGATCACAAAACAATAGAAGTGCACACAAACATTTGTTTTGTTAAAGGAAACCACAATATCATTTATCATATAGTAAAAGTATGTTCCCAAAAATTTAAACATGGAAACTACAATCTTCAAGAAAAATTTATTACAACCTACCATTCGCCCACAAATGATTTAAATTATCAACTGAAGTTCAAACTTCAAAATAATCTGTGCTTCGTTTCCCAAGCGTAGGTATTTGAGAAAGTTAAGAACGACTATAGACTCGCACTTCTTAATTTGACTTAACACATAACCAGAGAAGAGAAAGAAAAAACTCCGACTTTCTACAAATTTTTATGATGATCGTTTCATTAAATGTAGTTACATATGATGAAAAACGAATTAGTTTTAGTAATTGAGATACGCGTAACCAATCGTAAAATCCAGGCCAAATTAATTCCCAAACACAACAAATTCATGTTTAAAGTCTACTGCACTTTCAATTTGTTTGGTAGCAGAACGGAAACGTACGTACCTACGTCACTTTGACCCTTCTTTTGGCTCTCCTACACTTATAAACAGAAAGCGTGTATCGCTATAATAGCATACGCTCCTCATCATGTACACTATACAGCAAAGAGCAAGTATAAAGATCTAGAAATTTGACCTAATCAAATTTTTACCTCGCTAAGCTTACAGTCTTAATATTTCATAATAAAATTATTACTTATTCTAGTCAATTGCTTTGTTCAGGATAAGTAATTTTATATTAAGAAAGTAGAAATTGGAGTATAAAAATTATTTGCTTTTAAAGATGAAGTATGATGCAAGGCCTGGATACAAGAATTGTATTGGTTGATTTCTTTGGCGACCTTGAGGGTCCCTGAGTCCAACCCCTAACCCCCTTTTTCTTCGGCGACCTAGCGTAGATGTTGGTGGATCTGCATTAGGCCGACCTCCATATTGCCTTACGGAGAGATTAAAATTTTCGGGCGCTTGTGGCAGGCGTCCTTGTTCAGCTCGTACTTTTGGAGGCTACGAATGATGGGGTTGTCGTAACCTTCCAGGCTGTAGAACACGTTCTAATTGCACTAGGGGATAAATTCTTGGATGGTTGTGTTCAGTGCCGAAAAACCAAATCTTAAAAATCATAAATAACTTAATATATAAACGTTTTACATAAATATTACTTGTTTACTTTTTACGCAGTTAAAAAGTAGAATTGACAGAAGATAAAAAAGCAGAAAATAATTGAATTGAGAAGTGGTAAATTTGCTGTAAACAATATAGTGTCCCAATAAGAACGACAAATTTGAACTGCGTTCCATTGTCTTATTTTTGGTTAGACGACACAGTTCTTATAAGTTTTAATATCTGTTTTTGTTGTGGTTATATGGAGTGCCATATAATGAAACAATGAATGTTACAAACAATAAAACACCTTAGTGCTCTTATTCTAGCAGATCTTTTCAGAACACTGCCACTGTGCGTGACAGTGTTATTGTATATCCAACAAAATCCATTCGTCGTCATTTGCAACAGTTGGGTATTATGAGAAAGTATTTGCAAAGAATTCTCAAAAAAAGGTCTCCACACACACATGCCTACAACATTCAATTAACCCAACAAATGAAACCAACAACAATCATTTCCGCAACATGCACCCTTTGTAACGAACATAGCAGCAAAATAAAATTTCTTGTTGAAAAAATAGCCAGAAAACGACCAAAGAAAGATAGAGAATCTCATATCACTTAATATAGCTTTGAAAAAGACATGCAATAATATATCTGTTGAAAACGTTACAGAAGAAATATAAGTCTTTCAAATATATTTTATACACAACTAAATTAAAAATTGGCAACTATATAACAGAAGTACAAAAATGACTAAAGATTCTCATTAAGGTTGTGATTTATGTTTTACTTTTTTATTCTACAAGAATTGCAGAAAATTATGTAAAAATTATAAATAAAAAATTTATCCTACATTTTTTGTAAATGCTCAAATATATAAAAATATAGATGATCTAAATTACATGATTCAAAATCTAGAAAAGTTTTAAAAACTATACATTGGAAATTGGCAAAGAAATGCTGTTAAATTTTTTTTGCAAGAAATAAAAAGATACACGATTTGCTGTTACAAAATGTGTATATTAAAGATGCAAAAAATGTGTATATTTAAAAACTGGATTGAATAATAAGAAAGTAATAAGAAAAAGATAAAAATTAAAGGGAGTATAAATAAATCTCCGCCGTTTTTTATTAAATATTGGACATTTAAGTATTGTGAAAGAACGGAACCTTATGTTTTACTCAAAGTATTGTTCATCGCTAACTACTACTTTTTCTACCTTTCTGGCTGCATACGGTTACCGTGGCGGAAGAACGCTTCATCTTTTGAGACTGTCCACGAATCGACCCAATTTTGGTATCTTCATATGATGTGAAGTGCTACTCAGACAGGCCATGTGCCATCGATCAGAACAAGTGATAATCGGAAGGGGAAATGTCTTCTGAATACGGCGGGGAATACATGTGGACGAGCATTATCATGCAGGAGAATAATTTTGTCGTGTCTGAAGTAGTAGTGGACGGGTTTTTCTTGAGTGCTCGGCTCAGTCTCATCAATTGTGTTCGGTAGAGAGGCCCAGTAATGGTTTAGTTCGGTTTGAGCAACTCATAATACACGACACTAAGCTAATCCCACCAAATACACAACATGAGCTTTTTCCATGAATATTCGGCTTAGCTGTCGATGTTGAAGCATGGCCACGTAATCCCCATAATTTTCCTCTTCTTTGGATTATCGTAGTGGATCAATTTTTCATCATCAGTGACTATACGATGCAAAAAAAACCCTTTTGTTTATGCTTGGCAAGCAGCATTTCACATATGCAAAATCGGCGTTTAACGTTTCTCGGCTTCAGTTCATATGGAACTCAATTTCCTTGTTTTGAATCATTCCCAACTATTTTAAACGATGTGAAATGGCTTGGTGAGTTACTGCTAATGTAAGTGCAAATTCTTCTTGCGTTTGGCAAGAATCTTCCTCCATCTTCCGCGTCTTTGTACAATTTCGACCTTCCGCTACGTTCTTTGTCTTCCACATCAAACTCATCCTTCTTAAACTTATGAAACCACTCACGACAACTTCTCTCACTTAAAGCAGACTCACTATATGGCAGACTCACCATATGGCAGACTCACCATATGGCAATCGATGCGCTTCAGCTGCAGATTTCTCAAATTAAAAAAGTAAATCAAAAGTTCCCGCAAATTACGCTGACTCGGCTCAAAACTCGACATTTTCGCACGAAAAAAATATGTGATGCTAATACAAAATCGCCAATATTTTAAGGTTATGGTATTCCCAGATGTCTAGTCTTACGATATGATGTTTTACATCCGATAATTTCAACCGTAACTTACTGGTGTGGCCATCTTTTGTCAAACGGCGGAGACTTATTTGCACCCCCTTAGAATAACTAAACAAAGGAAAATTAGAAAAACCCCAAACCTAATACTATAAAACAAGACTTGATTGGTAGAGTCAGTTGGGAATCAAAGCCAGTGAGTGAGACCATATCCGCAACTACTAAGGTGTTACAAAAATCTTTCGGAAACGATGCAATGAGTGCAATGCAAAAAAGGGTAGGGTAAAAACGATTCAGAAGTGACCAAAAATCTGTTGCAAGTGATCCACGTTCCGGAAGTCTAGCAATAAGTAGAGCACCGAAACACGTTGAATGTACTACGACTGACAGTCCACGAACTAGATGAGATAGATATTTCAAAAACTAAAGCATGTGAAATTTTGATCTTAGCATGAAATGTGTCACCGTAATATTCTTTTTGTGACTACTGTTGCCAAAGTAGCATAAGCCAAGTTTTTATAAAAAGGAGATAAAACGTAACAGCTCAATTGAAATGTGCGAGATCTCAAGTTGCTTACTTTGAAGGGAACTAGAGCTATGTACAATGTCTTACCTTCTTCTGCCTCCATGATAACTCAGGCACTAAATACATACAATTGGTAATGTGTGTTTTGAAAATATCTTGTTTACAAGTGGCAAAGCTGATTTTTACTTGATTAGTTATGTTAAAGAACAGAATTTTCGTTATTAGAAGAAAAACAGTCTTAAAAAAATCATAAACAACTTTATATAGTCAATATGTTACTATGTGCAAATTTAAATGTACAATTTCAAAAAAACAGGGCTACCGTGAATAATGTAATAACTATGGAAGTTCTGAAAGTAATGTAATACTTGATCTCATTAAAAATCTCGTTAATCTTTCCTCTGAGATTATCTGAAAACTGAAATCTAAAAATATCAACTATTAATAATTTGAAAACCAAGAAATAATCCGGAAGATTTTTCTACCATGCTTTGTACTTTCCAATATAATCTGTTATTGTTCATCCATCAGCACTTTCTCTCTAAATCGATAAATTTTATTTATAGGTTTACTTATACACAGTTTGCGGAGACCAACATCTACAAAGAAGAAATCATAAATCAGTAATATTCTACTTTCATCAGAACATTGTTAATTCAATACTTAGCCCAACGGGAGTAACGTTGACCGAGATTCTTGTTTTTATCAACTCATTCAGCAAATATAACTCTGTAGCGCGCCTCTACTTACGATCATCTTGAATCTGAAGGAGCGGGTCTAGGCCGTCATTGTAAATATCGCCCTCAATGTGCTGGAGCTTGGCAATATCTGTAAAGTAACAACTGAAGTACAAGATTTTTTCGAATAAACCTACATTTAAAAAATACAAAATTTATACTCATTATTCTCCCTCTCATGCTGTTCTAGCTAAACAACACTAAAAATCAGAAAGATGCAGAATGAGTATCAATTTTTCCTAAGTGCGACTAAAGCATTTACCACCACTTCTGTGCATCAAAAATTTCATTTCAAGATATTAATAAAAAATGAAAATCATTTATAGACAAAATAAAAATAAATAGACGGAATAACGCAATATATTACTCCAACATAATTTTAATGCTATTAATCTTAGTTTCCTTATAAAATGACTTAGAACCGATCTCTTTTCATAAAGAAATTAACGGAAGTAATGTACGTTTGCAAATTTCTCACTCAACACGAGAAATATAATACATGTGTAGAATGTTGTTGAATTTGAACTTTGGTAAAATATGAAGAAAGTGCAATACCACAAAAACTACACATGAAAGATATTTTGTCTATCAAAGTATCAACAAAGCAAGGATTCGGTCTATCACACAATAGAAGTAAAATAGATGTATTCTACTTCTTAGAAAGTATCAAAGTGACGTCCGGCCAAGTAATAAGCTACTGATCGGAACAGATGGTAATTCGATGGTGCCAAATCAGGATTATCGGTAGGGTATGGTAAAAATTTGATTTTATTGAGTTCCTCTAAATTTACCAAGTTTTTGTGGCCGTACGTGGACCGATTCAAGATAGTATATATATTCTCTTAAGACGTTAATAGACAACTAAGCTTGGGGGCGATGGCATCATCTTCATGAATCAGCTCAAAGTAAATCATTCCACTAAACACAACCACAACTTTGCCCTCAAAACTTTTACATTGAGCAACAGGTTCTATAACTTGGCCTCGAATATTCAGTTACTTGTAGTCGAATTTTTAATCGTCAAGTATTTAAATATTCGAATTATTCCAATTATGTGTTATTAAAAGTTTAGTGTTGGTTGTCTCTTTCCCATTATCACAAGTAAGGCAGACGTATTACTGGTTTTTCTACTTTAAATTTGTATAAATCCAGCTTTTTGCAAAGTAATCTTCCTAATCCTTTCTATAATCTTTCCTCGCATAAAAGTTATACTCAAACAACTCGAAGCTCAGATATCTAAAAAGAGAGAAAGGTAATATATCTATTGTTCCAAAAATAATTGAATTTTATTTCTTAGTTACAAATAAAAGCATCTTTAAAAACATTTTGTAAAGGAAGCTGAACAAATGCCTTTGACAATAAAATATTTTGAACTGAATTTTCCATAAAAACTATACCCAAGACAAAATTGTGGCTTCCAAGAATAAAATTAAACTTCACACTTAACAAATAAAACTTAAAATTATTTAATATAACTCCTTAAATTACTTACATATACATTTCACTAACAATTAAAATCGAATTAATTTTAGCATTACTGTAAAACATTGTGTGAGCAACAGAAAAAATACAAAAGGATAGCCATAGTCATTCCCACGGTAACTGAGAAGACCTCATTCAAAATTCCCTTTCGAGTGAATTTACTTCGCTTTGCCTTCTAATAGGCCGTGTCTCTGAAATTCGCAATCGTGGGCGAGTTAAGGTTCTACCCATACCTTCTCCCGGGAAACATCGGACTACCCGCCAAACACAAGCCCCAGATTACTTATAAACTGTACTTACGAAAAATGCTATCTGTTATAAGCAACTCCTTAATTAATTATTTCTCGGCCAGGATATGATTGGAAAAAAAAAGGTAATACGCTATCACAAACGTCACAAAAATTACTGCATAGCTGAAGTAGGGTTGCGCTATATTGCGTATTTGTCCTAAATTTTTTATAAATCACTTCCATTAAGTAGAAATCTGAACTCAATTGGTTACCCGGTTCTAACTTTGCGTCTTCGAGTAATTGCACTTTAAAAGGATAGATGACGCGACCAACTAACTGATACGAACAATAGAACACCGAGATTTAATTGAAGCCAATTATTACTTTCAACTTAACATCAATAACACTTCAGTTACTTTAATTTAAAATAAAATAGTAATTTGGTTTGCCTAACATTCATTTTAATTTATTATATACATGGCGCTTCAAAGATTTAAACACATTTACGTAATTCAACTAACCAAGCTTTTTATCTTAAGTGTAACAAATTATAAATTATATCTGGAACAACACTTGAAAATAGAGCAGTTTAAAAAAACTTTAACCTTTTTTTAACATTAATCTGCGAAATATAAAGTTCCCAAGTCTAATAAAAACCTAAACAAAGAGTTAAATTTTGTCATAGGGGGGGGGGGGGGGTCTAGCTAAAACGTGCTTAGTTTTTAAACAAGTTTTTAGTAACTCTCAATTTTAGTGGTTCACTACAGGTAATAAAAACGAATGATCCATATAGATATATAAAAACGTGCTATGTAAATTTACTAGGAATTATAATACGTGTATTGATTATCCAGGTTCAACCTTTTAGATTATTCACTTTTTAACAATACCATACCTTAAGGCAAATGAAATTGAGTGTAGTCGAAAAATAGAAGACATATGGAAATATTGCAAATGTGCTTTTATTAATATGTCAAGAAGTTTAAAGCATAAACCTTAAGAAGAAATGGATGAGTGAAATTAATGGAAGGAAAGCAAGAGGCTAAGAAAAACAGATTAGTTGCTCGAAATGAACAACAGGGAAAACGTTCGCACAGTATTAAAATGTCATCAAATCTTGTAGGAAAAAAGCAGAACTATGTGGAGGTAATTTGAAAAAGTTGTATATAAATATAAGAAATATAACTGGTAAAAAAGACAAATATGATAGTAAAAGATAAGGATGACAAATATTATGGCTATTAAGACAACAGTTAGCAAGATGGCTAAGGTATTTTAAAGAAATAATGAGTATAGACGATTTAAAAAAGGAGAATAGAAATGATATAAATGGCGGAAAAAATAATACAAGCCATCAAGCAAACAAAAAAAAAGGAAAAAGCATCCGGGGTTAATCAAAATACAGCAGACATGTTAGAGATAGATATGGAAACTTTGACAGAAATCTTCAAGTCACTTATGAATAAAATATGGAGTAAAAAAGAATTCCGCAGAATTGGAAGGAATGGTTAGTTTTAAAATTGCCGAAGAAAACTGACTTAAAAAAATCAAGAACGGTTACCACGATTATTCTTAATAAGGGCACAGTTTCAGATGGTTACGGCAGAACTGTGTATTATCGCCTATACTAGGTCCAATTATAGTAGATAATGTTTTACGCAATGGACTGATAAACCATAATAGAAAAATTTAATAGAACCTTCAAGACATCTTGAAGGATTTAGCCTTTGGGGTCACTATTGTCACATAATGCAAAATAGGTACAGGAGAAAATCAATGCAGGAAAGAAGAAAACAAATAAAGTGGATCCTAGAATAAACACTGTTGAGAACAAAGCGATCGTAACGTAGCTGCAATAGACATTTCCTCTTGGATTAGTCAAAAGAGTTGTTATAGAACAATTGCATATTATTGCGGAAGACAAAGGGATACAAGCATGCAAGGTCTGGAAACTAAATCCAATTAATAAAAACTAAATTTTAAAGACAGAGATCCGTGAGGGGTAACTAGTCCCCCATCGGGCGCCTCCCCAGGTGGCGGATAGGGGAATGCTCACCAGATATGGCGGGTACCGGGGAAATAAAATACCCGGGGCGGACCAAAACTAGTAGGTACTGGGAAGCAGCAAGTACCACAAATGGACTAAGGCGGAGGAGATAGACTCTGGAACGGCTTACCCCCAGATAGTCATAGGCGACGGCCACATAATGGCCCTACCGGTTATGATACTGCGATGAAGAAGGCAACGGAAAGCCACCTCATTACTTATTTCCTAGTACAATCATCATGGCTGAGAACACACAAACCACGGCCCTCAGTCCCCGGCAGACCTTCAATGGTCAAAGGGTGCGAAGAATCCCCGGGTCAGCTATGAAAATTGCAACATGGAATGTGCGAAGTATATTTGGAGCAGGAAGACTGCAAAATGTAACCAAAGAGATGAATCGACTACAGCTGGACATTCTCGGAATTAGTGAAGTACGATGGCCAGGATCTGGTAAAATAAAAACAGATAATGGAGTAATGTACTACTCAGGCAGTAATGAAGCAAAACACCAACATGGAGTCGGAATAATAGTCACCAAAGAAACTAACAAAAGCGTCACTAGTTTCACACCACTAACTGAAAGAGCAATGTTAATACAACTATGTGCCACAGTAGGTAAAATAAATATAATCCAAGTCTATGCACCTACCAATGAGAAAACGCGGATGAAGTAGAAGAATTCTATGAACAAATAGACACCATTCTATCCCTAACCAAAAAGAGCGATGTGACATTAATAATAGGAGAGTTTAATGCCAAAGTTGGAAAAGGAAGAAGTGGAGAACATGTAGGAGAGTTCGGTCTTGGAATGCGAAATGAAAGGGGTAATAGACTGATCCAATTTTGCCAAGAAAGAGAATTTATAGTAGCCAACACATTCTTTAAACTGCCATATAGAAGATTATGGACTTGGAAATCACCACAAGACACACCACAGAATATTTGCCGAAATCAAATTGACTATGTTTTAATTAGAAAACAGAAATAGGATAAAGTCGGCAAAAACATATCCAGGGACAGATATAGCGTCTGATCACAATCCTGTTGTCATAAAAATGCATATAAAACTTAAGAAGATACAAATAACAAAGAAGACAAGTAGAATAGAAGTGCAACACCTGAAGGAAGAAAACATAAGAACACAAGTTAAAAATGAAATAAATAACAATTTAAGCAACATGGGAAGACACTCCTTGGATAACAACGACAACATAGACTCAAGATGGCATACCATAAAAGATGCGATAATGAAACCAGCGAAAGAAATACTCACCGAAAGAAAACCAACAAAGAAAAAAAGGTGGATGACAGACGAAATCTTAGAGCTGATGGAAGAGAGAAGAAAAAGTAAGATAAAAGAGGACGACAAATACAGTGAAATCCACAAATTGATAAGAAAAAAAATTAAAACGGAAAAAGAAAATTGGATGAAACAAGAATGTGAAGAAATAGAAAAGGCACAACAGAAACACGATATGTTTAACGTACACAGAAAGATCAAAGATGTCACAGGTACATACAAGGAATAATTATACTAGATGTAAAACAAAAAATTGAAAGATGGAAAGAATATATTGAAGAACTATTCGCCGATAACAGAAAGGAAGACTATAAAACTATTGAAGGAGAACATGGCCCCAAAATAGCAAAAGAAGAAGTCATTAAAGCATTTGAAACATCGAAATGCGGTAAAGCAACTGGACCAGACGAAGTTCCAATTGAACTAATTAAACTAATAGACGACGACCAAGTAAATATTCTTGTAGATTTATACAACACCATATATTCAACTGGTATAATACCGAAAGAATGGCTGAATTCAACGTTTATTACAATACCAAAGAAAAACAACGCAAAGGAATGTTGTGAACATAGAGCGATAAGCTTAATGATTCATACGCTTAAAGCCTTTCTAAAGATCATACACGCAAGAATATATAAAAAACTAGAAGTAGATATTAGTGAGACACAGTTTGGCTTTAGAAATGGTTTTGGAAGAAGAGAAGCATTGTTCACACTAAACATACTAATACAGAGATGCAGAGATATTAATAAAGAAGTATACGCATGCTTCATAGACTACGAAAAAGCGTTCGATAAAGTTAGACACGATAAACTAATGAAACTCCTAAAACAAAAGAACATAGACGTAGAAGACATGCGGATAATTGCAAACTTATATTGGCAACAAAAAACAACAGTAAAAGTAGACAATCAGCTGACAGAAGAAATAAAAATATAGAGAGGAGTTCGGCAAGGTTGTATTCTTTCGCCCATGCTGTTCAACCTATATTCGAAAGCAATATTTCAAGAAGCACCAATGGAAGAAAACGGTGGTATAGTAGTAAACGGAAAGATAATTAACAACATACGTTATGCTGATGATACTGTACTTTTAGCAGATAATATTCCAGATTTACAGAGACTTATTGAACGGACAAATGACATCAGCAGAAAATATGGTCTCCGAATGAATTTAAATAAAACTAAATACATGGCAATCACAAAAACACCAGTGAACATTCCTGACATTAGAATAGATAATGTGAGTATAGAGAGAGTAAACAAATATAAATACCTGGGAACATGGGTGAATAATAATTGGGAATACACAAATGAAATAAGGACACGTATTGATTTGTAAAAATGAAACAAATTCTAACTAACAGGGATTTAAGCTTGGAAATACGGATGAGGACAGCCAGATGCTATGTTTTCAGTGTTCTCTTATATGGAATGGAGGCATGGATAATAGAATAAAGAAATTAGCAGAAAAATAGAAGCATTCGAACTCTGGATATACCGGCGAATATTGAAAATATCATGGATGGATAGAGTGACAAACGAGGAGGTGCTACGACGAATGAACAAGAACAAAGAACTCCTGTATACAATAAAGAAAAGAAAGCTGGAATATTTAGGCCACGTAATGAGAGGGAACAAATACCAAATTCTACAACTGGTAATACAAGGAAAGATACATGGAAAACGAGACGTGGGAAGAAGAAGAATATCCTGGCTTAAAAACCTACGCCAGTGGTACGACTGCACGTCAAGAGAATTGTTTAGAGCAGCAATGTCCAAAGTTAGAATAGCAATGATGATTGCCAACATCCGATAGGATACGGCACCTAAAGAAGAAAAGAAGAAAAAGAGAGAATGTAATTAAATAAATGAGAAAAATTATTTGTTTCAGATTTTAAAAAATTTTGTGAATTAAATAGAATTTAATTGCTAATTAACTAAATTAAATTCAGAACTCTTTAACTATTCGATAGGTTTTCTAAAAGTATTAAAATTAAAACCAAACGATTTTACCCAAATAAAATAATTGCCTTACTCAACAAACACCAAGAAAACTAAGACAACGTGTCTAAATATAAAAGCGCTAAGACAATTATCTATAAATTGTGAAATAATAAAAATTGTTAAAGAGTTTACGGGTTTGGGAACGCGGTATTTATACAACTGTCCAGTGTTACGAATTTCAACTGAAACTAAAGTAAATGTGTTTAACACTTAGGTAAAAGCAGTGCTATTGTACGGCTTTAAAACGTGTAATACAACGTAAGTTTCAAATATGGATGGTCATGTCATAACCTAAGAAAAGAAAGTATACAGAAAAGCTCTAAAATTGAATCCGGAAGGGAGAATAAGTTATTCTAAAAAACGTGGATAAGAACTACGAAACGTGAAAAAACAAAACCACGATGCAGTTTACACCACTGGTGGCAGACAAGAATAAATTGTGGAAATGTCTAATTTTCACTATTACTATTGATTGTAAGTCTCTAATACCTCTCTTAAGAGGACAGCTTACGAACTGAGAAGGTCGAGGCTCTCATATGTCTCTGTCCACTGTAACCGCGGCTTACACGACCAATATTACGAGGTGCGTCAAGTTATAACACCTTTGATTTTTTTTCTCACAAACTAATCACACGAAAACTGTGAAACTTGTGTCACTTCTCGACGTAATCTCCCTGCAGCCGTACACATTTTTCACAATCTCGACGCCATGATTCCATGGCGGCCTCAAACGCTTCATTAGAAGTGTGTTTTACCTACTGGAAAATCGCTGATGCAACAGCAGCACGACTAGTGAATTTGCGATTCAAACAGTGTCTTTCCTAGTTGGAAACCGCCAAAAATCGCTTGGAGCCAGGCCACGTGAGCAGGGAGCATGAGAAATCAGTTCAAACTGGAGAACATTTTTCGCATTTTCAAGCCTTCATGCAGGATTGTGTGCACAGATCTCACGAAAATGCCAACTTTGGCGGCGATGTGTTCCACACTCATTCGGCGAACAACTTTCTTCACTCGCTTGATCATGTCGTCAGACCGGCTGGTACAAAGACGAGATTGTTTTGGTTTGTTATCACACGACGATCTGCCTTCTTTGAACTGTCGCATCCACAAACGCACATTAGACACACCCATAACACCATCACCACATGTCTCACTCAACTGGCGATGAATTTCATTCGGTGTCACACCACGAAAATGGAGAAAACGAATGATTACACGCTGTTCTTGTACTAAACGTCGTCATTATAATTATCAAAAACAGTTCTCACTCTCGCCGCTGCCGCTATAGTCCTATGTGCCTTGCAGTGTTGCCATCTCTGTCACGCATTCACAAACCGCGTGTTTCTATCTGTTCGCATCCTGAGAAAAAAATTTGGAGATGTTATAACTTGAATGCACCTCGTATTATCCCTTGCTCGAAGTGAACACAGGTACTCAATTATTTTCAGTGACTGAGTAGGCCACCCACCAAACATCAGAAAGCTCCAGGAATGAACCCGGGACCACGCAGGCGATATTACTTATACTATGACTATACTTTAATTGATACAATATAAAAACCGTTCTATTATTTATCACCGTCATGAAAATTATATTAATATCCCTAGTCAAACTTTTTATTACAAAGATTCTGGAAAACGTTAATCACACAGCCGCCAATAATTTAAAAAATAAAAGTAGTCATATATGTAACGAAAAATTACTCAAATTCCAAATGAGGATCCATAAAATACCATTATTTTTATTAAAATAAATATTTGTGCTAATAAATATATCAACAAGAAACACTTCATTTCAAAGCAATACATGGTTGCAAGATGATACTTCATCAACCTAATAATAACGATTTCTGAACAAAAAATACTAGCAGAGGGAGATTGTTAAGATCTGAAGAGTTGTAGAACACAAGAGCTTGATGTATGAGAAAATAAATAAATTTTAATTTCGAAACGATCTTTAAATCTATATATATATATATATATATATATATATATATATATATCGTTTGAGAAATTTAAATTTCTTTTAACTCACGATGAGCAATAAAAAAGCTTAGAAATTTAGAAAATGCTAACTGGATGCAAAACTCAAAACATATTTTATATGTTATTTGATATAAAAAATCGCTATTATCACGCTATTAACAAAGATAAGGTTGACTAATAAATGTAATTGTATTCAAAAACAATAATAATAGACTTCAAAATAAAGGCCATCTTCCTACACAATCTACTACCATTCCGCAAGTTATCGTTCAAAGCGCCATTATGGCTCTTTCCAATCAAAGAATTCTTGACAGGCTTCTTCAACTTCATCAGAAGACTTAAATCGGAGACGACGCAAAAAGTGCTCCATTAATCGGAAAAGACGTCTGGACTGTAGGCTAGATGTGACACTCAGACATCTGCTTCCTGAATATGCAGAAATATTCTTCTTTGTAACTGTTATTCATTTTGGGCTTCCTACCCATTAGCGATATTCGCTTAAAATTCTTCAGTAGGCAGCATCTGAGGAAGAATTTTCTTCTACAGTTGCAATATTAATGTAATTTTCCCTCAAAAGTCTTTAATTATTCTGGCATAACGACATGAAACAAAGAGGATCAAAATATTATTTGATTATTCTTCATGATGAATATTAATATGTTTATATCTACAACTCACTTCTAACTCTTCAAACTTTTGATTAAAAAATAACCAGCAAATTTTGCTTTTGGCTTATATTTCAATTCATCAGAACAATTTTCGATGTTCGAAGTGTAAAAACTATCATTGTCTTTCATTTCTGAGTTAGACAACATAACTACTTTTCCTCGTCCATAAAATGAACCCGTTGGCGAGAAAGTATTGGCGTTTTAATGGTCTGCAACACTTGTAAATTCTCTCAAGCCTCTCATGTTCAGTTTTTAACATTTTAAATAAGTTATGGTCAAAGTTCAAGTGCAAAATTCCAAATCGGTGACCTAATTTGCGTGAAGGCGTTGTATATATAGAGTAAGTCTCTTTGATTCTGTTTGGGGCCAAAAATTTGAGTTTGGTAATCTCTCGTATTCCAAATTCTTTCCACATTCCTTTATTGTTTGATAAAAAATCGATAGTGCAACATTTTGATGTCTAATAATCTAATTTCTCGTTTATTATGGATAACTTGCGTATTTCAGTTTGTAAAATATCTTGCAAATCTTTTTCTAACTTTAATTCATCATATTAATAAATGACTACTACGCGTACCAGTGGCAATGGGATCTGACTTTCTACCTAAAACTATTTCCAAAACTTACGTTGCATACGTTATTTTATTTAAAAAACATTCAGCGATGATTTTTCGCTCATGAGAATAATACTCAGATTTATAAAAAACACTTTTTTTGATAGCAGTTTCTAATTTTTGAAGGCTGGCCACTTCTTCTTCTATTATCAGTTTAGAGGCAAGATACCTATTCTAACAACGCAGCTAAGACATTTCTCTTCTTCACTAAAAGATAATAGTTTTTTTCATTCTTATCTTTTGTTCTTTATGAATAATAATGGTATGACTCTAACGCCCCGCGTGGGAACATGACCTGGAAACTGATAGGTTAAGGTCATATGTTCGCTTTCTCTGACCGGTTGTCGCGCACCATCTCTAGTGCGGGGTGATGTGGCAAAAACCGCGCCTTAGACGACCTCCATTCGAGTGAACGCAAGTACTCAATTATTTTTAAAGACTGAGGAAGCCAGGCATTGGGAGCACCGGCGAAAGAACCCGGGTCCGTCAGCATCGCAGCCCCTCAACTACGGGACCATGCTGTCTCACTTTTATAAATAATAAGTTAGTTCTATATAAATGTTATAAGTCCAACATGTACCACAACCTACAGCATTTGTGTTTTACATTTTTAAATTATCTTTATAACGTTCGTTCTCTGGTTTCTGACGTATTCTCTATTCAAAAAATTGCAAAATAAGTAGCAACAAAAAAAGCAAGTCGAGCAAAACAGCACACCGACTTAAAAAATAAGTCGCGGGTAAAATTCTGAGGACATAAACTCCCTAGATCATGTTTAATTCTAATTGACCCTGCAAATCAACGCGAATATGTGAAATACCTTCCATCATTTTATGAAAATTAGTTAACACATAATATGCATGATTATTAATTCCCCTTTCCTCTCATAATTCCGGTGCCCGTTATATTATGAATTTTGCATCCCAGATTAATAAAATTTTATCAACGGTTATAAACAGCTAAGGAAAATACAGAGGGCGGCGGAAAATAATCAAAAACCATGATATTCCGAAAAATAGCGATCAATGGAATAAAGTAAACATATTAGCAACACAAAAATGGTTTAAGATATGCGGAAAGAATAATTTGGCAATAGATTAAAAAGAAGGCCAATGAGGAAAACAAAATTAGAAAAGTTACGCATTTGCTAATAAAACTGGAAAATTCAATAAGAAATAACCACTATAATAAAGAATTCAACAGACAGTTTATAAAATAGTGTCAGATTTTACATTCATGTCATCTCCTGGCGCTCTATTTTCTTCATTTTCTTCAATCAAAATACGAAATCCTTTTAAAAACTCTTGTCTTCTAGCCGATAGGTTTAGTAATAGTACTTCAAGATCATCAAATATATATCATAATATTCTCTAACTCATCAAGATATCCAGTAAAGGAAAATATTTTCAAAAAACTAATAGAACCAAAATTAAAAATCACATTAGAATAGACAATAAAGAAAAAGATTAATCATACCCAATTAAAACTTTCTGGAAATATTAACCAAACACTCAAAATCGGACAAAATTTCTATGAATACATAAGAAAAATCTGAAAGGGAGGTCTTTAAAAGATGCTTGTGACTAGATATAAGAGAATCAAGAGATAAATAATCTAAATAAAAATGTAAAGACATGACGAAAAAAGATATAAAAAAGTGGTGTTACTCAAGTCAAAGAAATAAAGAAAAAACAAAACAGAAAATATTGCAGCATAAGAATAAACAAATAAAATAAAAATAAATTAAAAAATAATACCATAAATCCATAAATCTGTAGATAAAATAGAGCTGTAGAACAATAATAAAAAACAAATTGATAATAAAGAAAATATAAGTAGGAAAAAGTAATGAATCATAAATTCAAGGAAAGGAAGCACATTGTCAATGAACTAAAACAAATTAATGCACAATAAAAATTATTAAAAATTTGACAAAAAAATGGTAAAACAGAAATGAAACAATCACATACAAATCACATCAAATAACAACAGTCAGTTTTAGAACCCCCTTCCTATTTCACCTATACCCAATTAGTAAAAAAATATACTTCACGATCTAAAACTGGTGATTAAAAGTTATTAGATACGCCTGTGACTCTATATACGCCATTAGCATTTGCGTTTATCACTAATGAAATACAATACATACATTATTTGCATTAAATGTAAATAACCATTGTTAGGAATAGTTTAGTTTCTAAATTTGAAATCGTTACAATTTAATTTGTTTTATCTAAGTTTCCTAATGAACCAACAAAACAAAATCAACTCGCTAAAGCCGACAAATACACTTCATCGTTTTTTCACGTGAAGAGAGCTAGTACCTCAAGAACGTACAGCACTGCAGAACTACAAGAAAATGGATTACATAAAAAATGGATTAAATAAGTAACACGCTGTTGTGGTTTTTTAAATTATGTTTCATTGGATTATTTAATTAGATTTTAATGTAGTCATTTTTTTCAATGAAACGTGTAAGTGCAACAATTTTAAAGTCTAAATTATCTATAACTAAAAGTTGATAAAGCTAATAATCATTTTAAAAACATGGGGCCGGCGAAGAGATTGCTCTGTAAGCAATCCCAGAACGAACTTAAAAAAACCTTTCGATTTCATCATCCATATTTGGAAAGAAGCTCTTCTAGTATATTAGAAACATAGGCCTCAAGCAATCACTAAATTTTTATTGATCCATCAAAAGCATATTTCCTTTAGATTGTAAACATATATAAGAAACCATGATGATGTTTCCGAAATATTTGACTTCTAATAATTCTTATATTTAAAAGAGTGTATTAGGTACCCTTATATCTGGAAAATTATTCGACATAGAATTTTTTCGACTTCATTTTCGAATTCAACGTAAAATTTCCTATAAGAATCACATTTAAAATCGTAATTTCGAAAATTTTCCCGAAATTCTAAGTCGAATATCTCGAAAACTATTCGAGATAGAAACTTTTAGATTTCGATTTTGAAATCAGCGTAAAATTTCCTATAAGAATCCATTTTAAAATTTTAAAAAATCCATAATTTTGTGACAGCGACAGACAGACAGACAGACAGACAGACAGACAGACAGACAGACCGACAGACCGACAGACCGACAGACCGACAGACCGACAGACCGACAGAGCGACAGAGCGACAGACATATAGAATTCAGTAACGAACTTTTTAAGTTCGTTGAATATATATACAGTATTATTTACTAGCCCAAACAAACGTAAACGTTCACCATTTGAAAAATACCAAATAATGAAGGCTTCTCCAACATTTAAGCTTTGAAAAATTTAATCATCCATATTTGCAAAGAAGCTCTTCTAGTATATTAGAAACATAGGCCTCAAGCAATCACTAAATTTTTATTGATCCATCAAAAGCATATTTCCTTTAGATTGTAAACATATATAAGAAACCATGATGATGTTTCCGAAATATTTGACTTCTAATAATTCTTATATTTAAAAGAGTGTATTAGATACCCTTATGACTTATACTGTACTCGACTAGCCCTAAAATATTAATTATCTAACGTTAATTGGCTACAAAAAATAAATATAAACAAAATTACAAACCATAAATATTCGAAAACAAAATTCTACTTAACTAGTCTTCACCTTTTATACCCTAACCGTGTGTCGCAGTATGAGAAGTTTCATCTTCTCAACTCGTTCCTGTTTTTCATTTTTTTTGTTATCCTATTAGATCTATCTCTGCTTCTTTCCCTTGGAGATCCATTTTCTACACTTTTTTAAACCTCTCAGTAAAGAACCACGATTTGTTCTCTATGAGTAATACACTATTATACTCTTAAAAAATCGCCTTCATCTCCCTAAAAATATATTTTTTACTAAAGCCTTTGCCGCACAGCTTATTCTGCTGTCTATTTCACACTCTAGAGAACATAATTCACAAATATATAAATAGAATTATCAAGACTTGTACAGCATAAAATCTAAATGTGTGAACTAGTCCTAAAAATAGAAAGACGTCTTTTCTCCTACCATACACAAGCATTGTGTATTTTGCTAAGCTTTACCATTTTCTTTCTCTTTACAACCTTCAAAAGATTTAATAAGTTTTAGCTTTGCAAAGCATTGCATTTTCAAGTATACTTCCTCTCGCGATCTTAACATACAGAGATTTCTACTTTTGAAAATCGGTTTCAAGCATATTCGTGTAACTCTCTCTTGACCTCTAGTTCTGAGTACTCGTATTCCACGAACGTCAAGAGATTCCACGGTGAAGGAGGCTAACGAGACTGCAAAGAAGCTGTACGATTGAGAACCTGTGGTCATTCAGAAGAACAGTTTTCGGATCAAAAACCAAGACCAAAACTGGTTCAGATGAGCCATCGTAACAACAAATGCTATTAAAAAATATAGAATCTTAAATGGTGCTATTAATAGTCATCTGATTTAACAATAAGTTATAGTTCTTAAAATCGTCTGCTGTATAATTAACCCATACAAGCGTGATTCTACTCAGATAAAAACAACAGTACTATCGGTAAAGACATAAGAACCTGCCGAATTATACACATCAATTAGTGGAACAGAAGAAGCCGGTCATAAAATCTCCTAATTTCAAAAAACTAATAAAGCTATTTCCGAAGTTAAAGAAGGTCCCGAAGTAACTTCAACAAATTTACTTGAAAGAAAGATATAGATATTAAATTTGGGATCACAAAGAAACAGAATGTTATCATTAGAACTTCTTATAAAATCTCTCCTCATTAAAACAAAAATCATGTGGGAATTCCTATTCACAAAGAATCCTTAACCTCAGTGCCCTATAGTGTAAGATCCAATAAAAATTCGGAGCATTCCTAAAAAAACTTTCAAGGGCTGTAATAGATACAAATTAATACATCTACTACGAAGATTTTATCACTATAGACTGAAATGACACTTTTTAAACATAAAACGAGGGTTGGGGCATAAGCTATGGCAACTATTTTTTTTCAAGGGTAAGAGGTGGTATCACAAAATGTCGCATGTCTCAAGAAAGCCGTGCATTCGTAGTGTGTACACAATACACGACGGCTTTATGTTCTGTAATTGCACAGAGAGCAATGTTAAATTAGTTGTCAGTCAACTGTCGAGCGAGAATACGAGTGTAGGTGGAAAATTTGAAATATACAAGTGAAAAGACAAGGAATGAACGAAATGTACGGGGAATTAAACAATGTGCCTACCTTGCGATCCTCATGTTTATTAAGGTAGTTGACGTAATATTACAGAATCATGCGGCCCGTTGTCGGTCGCTAGTTCGTGTATTCGTTACTCCGTGCATATACAGGATGTCCCACGAGTTGATGAAGAAACTTCATATAGAGGTTCTATGAGCAATTCTAAGCAAAAAATATTTATTAATTTTTTTTTTGAATTCTCAACTGTTTAGGTATATACGCCTTACATGCATACATATAATCGAAGAACTCTAATGCACCTGAAAGGGATTTTACAGATGTAGAACAAAAGGTAACAATAAATATGAGCAATTTCAACAAAGTATCATACATTAATATCAATGCTAAGCAAAAATTCCTTTTTTTCTCTTATACCGTTTACTTTCGTAAAATGTTGTTTGTTACTCCCATATATGTTCTTTTTGTTAAATTGTTTTGAATTATGTTTACATTTTTTTATTTGTTCTTAATCGTCGTAGTGTATATAATTTTATCTATCATAATATTTATCTTTCCTAACCCATTTTTAAGACATACGCCTGTTATTTTAACTTAGTTTTTGTCTATTTTATCTATAATAGATTATTATTTTAGCCTTACCCAATGCATTCACTTGATCTCAGTCCTTTTTAATTTGTTTCTTATTACATTTCGATTTAAAGCATCTTTTACCAATCTTGACATGCTTATTGCATTTATTTACATACAATAAACTTTCTATGTTCATCCGCTTTGTATTCTTTTCGTTGCGTTTAAAATTATACTGTTTATTAACGCTAAATAAAAAGAAGCACAAACGTTTTCTTATTTTTTACTTCTTACCGCTTTAGTTTTTCGATTGACGCATTCAGTTTGTAGTCGGTAAAATTTTTGAAACATTAAAACAATTCGTATTGATAATAAGTTACTAAACTCGCCCGGAAAGATTTGTAAAATGGATAAGAAATGTTTCAAATTGCAGCTGTGTCAAAATCCAAAGTAGATCCAAGCTTGCTCATATTACCGCAAATATAGAAAAGCAATCGCTAAAGAAGTTATAGGATTAGTTATTCCAACGCGAGGAAAATTTGTCAACTAGTTCAGGAATACAAACGTTTTATTATATTATTGCTATAGAGAACTTAGATTACTTGAGGGGTTGCTGAGGAGAATGTTATTCATCTTATATTATTTACTGTAAAACACTAAACATTAGCTGCAGTCATTAGATAAACGTAACGAAGTGTAAAATTCCTTAAGATCTTAGAATATATTCCTTCAATTATCTTACTAAAACGCTTTTCTCACGTCGCATATGCTAACAAACCATAAACGTCACATGAACATTCTAATAGAACTTATCAATCATTAATGTTTAGATTTCAAAGTAATATGTGTCCTATAATGATCAAAAAGACCGCATAAGTATATCTCCCCTACTTATATTTATAAATTTAGACGGCTCTAATGATTTACAAAAGAAATTTTGCACACACCAAAAAAGATAAGAAAGGCCACCTGAGTTACGCAGCCGGCTGTTAATAATCACCATGTGACAATACAAAAAAATGCTAAATGATACCACAGAGTTTAACACTAAGAAATGAGTTACATAAATAATGAAATATTAAATCACACCTACAGAAAAATATTTCCAACAAAAAAAAAACCGAAAAATCTTATACTGTGTTTTGTAGTAAAGATGAACAAGAAATACCAAAACGTGAAGAAAAGATGCGTTACGTAATATTTATTAAGAAAACCGTTGTAAGTTTTATATTTATTTATTCATTATGTAGGGCACTTCAAAATTATTTCAGTTTGCTATATTTTATTCATACATTGTCATGTGAAGTTGTAATTTCGCACATATATGATGTAGCTGTCCAAGTTCAATTCTCAATGGTTATCAAAAAGTCATCTCACAAATGTTCATGGTGAGCACTTTGTGAAACTTTACAAATATCAATGTGGTAGTCTAACTCTTGTCAGACGCATTGTCATATGCTTTCATCAATGGTTTTCACTGCCGCAGCAACGAGATCTTGCAGTTCACTTGGGGGAGTGGTGGTCTACAGTGTCTTTTACATATCTCTACAAAAAGAAGTCACACAGAGTGATGTCTGGTGACTTTGAAGGCCAGCGTAGATGTTGATTATTATTGTTCCCCCGTCCATCGATGTGACAGTTTTTTCAAAATAATGGCAGTGGCTATCATATTCTAATTGTGGCTAACACGTAGTTATTATGTTTAAAAACCATTTGTGGTTCTATCAGGAAAGAAATACGGACTGTGCACTCTTAATGTGGATATAGCACAAAATACATTTGTCTTCAGCAACTAACCCAAAAGTTATGATCCTCTTGGAGCAAGTCTCGAATGACACACAAAAATTAGTGTTAGGTGCTGAAGCAAGTGCAGTCGATAAGATCATCTTAAAAACAGTGTGCACTACACAGTTGTTTTGAAAATTGCAAGCTTTCTACTTGATCTCGCTAGAGACTTCTGGGGAGTACGTTGAAAAAATTCCCTAATTCTCTTCACATCGCCCTTTGAAGTTGAAGGCTTCCCAGACAAATAATTCTCGCAAGTCTGTTCGCTAGAATTTATCATACCAATTTCAAATATAATTCTTTGCTGGTGGTTCTTTAAGAAATCGTGCACGACACTGATGCTGCACAGTTAACATTGACCACTTACATGAAATTGTGAAACGCAAAATGTCTGTTCCTCGCCACTTATAACCATTTTACAACTTCTCGTGTGCCTACCACCTGGCGGTAGTATTATGAACCATGGACATGCTTCACGTAAACTTCAGAATGTACTCAAATATATGTTACGTAAAATTCTATGGTAGGTAACCTTGTGAACAAGGTCTACCGAATACATAGGCTGAGTAAGCTGCAGTCTAGGGTGCCAGGATTTGAAGGGCTCAAAATTTTAAATTTAGTAAACGGAAAAGTGAGCTCAATCAAAGAAACTTTGAACAGATTATAACTATTAAGCTTTGAAATCGTACATTCATCGTTCATTACGTATGGTACCAGAAGTAACATGTCACAAAGAAATTATTGAGAAACTTTCCAGAATGCTCGATCACTCTTCAGTTCAAATTCCACAACCTTCTGATTCGTTCTAGAACCGCGTGTTTGAATGTATGGCGGAACATATAGAAATTGGCAGCAGTCAAATAGAAGGAGTCATACAGCGAACAACAGTGGTGCAAATAAATTAATGTTATTATAGTAATCGTTGACCGTTGCGTCAATAGTATTGTAATTTATAATTATTGTGCAGCTGGGCAGCCCTTGCGATTAAAGGTTAGTTCATATTTAAATCATTGTTCAATTCATATTATATTTATCATAAAATCTGAACAATAAGTGGTAAAGATGATCAAGATTTGTTAAAAAAACAAGTGAAGCATAACTTTAAAAACGTTTCAAAGAGGGCCTATAACGGGAGGCTACAAAAGTACAATCATCGCCATCAACTTCAGCGACAAGTTGTATAGTTGCAATAATCTTCGAGCTCACAAAACTCTGAAAATACTCTCAAATGAGTACATCCAGTTGCACCCGGAATGATGGCGCGTAAGTAATTAACTTTGTGGGTTAGTGCCCCACAATGGCATTCAATAAAACGATAATTTTAATTTAAAAAAAAATGAAAAATAGTACGTCAATGCCACTCAATAAAGGTATTGTACCAATATTTTTATAAAAAAAAATTAATGAGTGAAAAATGCATCAAGCGAATTTAGTTGGCTTATTCGAAATCAATCAACCAGGCGACTATTTTGTACGCCGTGCAAACTCTATGAAGAAACGATGTTCCTGGCAACTAAGGGGTTTGATAATTGGGAGAATAATCATATAATAAACGATCATGACAGCAACTCTGAACACAGAGAGTGCATTTCAAAATTTATTAATAGAAATCGAGTTTCACAAAGGTTGGATTGTAAAGTAGCAGAACAGCATACGGAAGAAACTTTATATTAGCGAAATTTGTCTTGTTGAGGTTGTGAAGTTTCTAACTACTCGGGGACTGCCAATTCATGACGGTAATGAAATATTAGGTTCTGAAAGAAATGGCAACGTTTTTGGCTGTGTAGAAATGATATGAAAATTTTATCCTTTTAGGGCTTGATTGAACATGTAGCAAAACATGAAAATAAAAAAAGCACTGTTCTCTCGCACTTATTAAGTGCAACTGTATATTTAATATACAATTAGCAACAGATTGTAAATTCCAAGTTTTATAACGTAATTGTTGACTCAACGCGAGATTTTGTAGTACACTACAAGCTACCTACGAAAACTCCTGTTGGTCAATTTTTGACGTTTATTCCCAACCTTAGGTAAAGGTGAAGAGATGGCGAATGCTGCAATGTCGACCATAGATTTTGTAGATTGTGATTTAAATAACTGTAGAGAACAGATCTACGACAATACCAGCAATATGTCTGGGTACTACAAAGGTCTTCAAGTTGGAATGCGCGGGCTACCCTTTACAATTAGTTGGTTCTGCAGCTGTGGAGAGCAGTAGTAAGTAATCTTGAATTTTTCCCTTTAGAACAACAAACCTGCAACGTTTTTAATTTTTCAGCCAAAAGATGAGATATCTTGCAGTCTCACTTTAAATACTTTGTTTACAACCCTATGTAATGACCTTGCTGACACCAGTCAGCTTTATATAAATCACACCAGGAGGTTCTTGATACTCTGACACACAGTGCCCATGATAATGATCAGACTAAAAACGCACAGTATTAAGTAAATGTGATATTGAAAAAACTTAAAAGTTTTGAAATGGCATTCATTATATATTTTTGGAACAATGTTCTTGTAAAGTCTCGAAAAGTAAGTGAAAGGTTTCAAGGACAGCCATAACCAACAAAAGCCATTACTCTATACTACAATTTTTATAAATGCTCTTCAAAAGTTTTTAAGACAACAAAGCAAAGCTGATGTGTGAAAATAACGTCTACAAAACAGGCATTATAATAAAGAGGAAGCCAAAAGTTCCTTTTTATGAAAACAAAAATTGGAATTACAAGTTTTTTGGACGACAGTCATTCGTGATAAAAATATATCATACTGCAATTGATCCTCTAAAACTCAAAAAAAATCTATACAAAAATACTTAAGGTTTTCGCATTTCCATGGGAAGTCACTCGAATGGAAAATGACAGCATACGACAGAAGTCAAATCAGCTATTGGAAAAGTACGCTTCTGATTTAGATAAAACATTTCTTGGGGAATGTATGCATTTGGCAGCATTTTAAGAATTGTTGACAAATAAGATGAAAATACCAAAACCACAATTAGAACAAGGACTCCTAACTATCGGTCTAATAATTTTTCCAAATATGGCAAATAATTATTTTGTCTAAACATTCAACTTCTTTGTAATTTTTTCGTAACACCCTAAATATATAAAAATTGAGAAAAGGCGCCTGAAAAATTGTCAGCTTAATCAAACCCTGCTCATAGAATGTTATTTTTCAAACCATTTTAAAATGCAATATTTTGTATACTTTTTAATTGTCGGAAACCCCCAATTCTGATGAATTCCTATGCAAAATACATTCTTATTTTTAAGAATTCTAAATATAGTTAAGAACCATGTTGCAGATTAAAATAAATTTCTTTAGTTCGATTTTTAATATATTTAATAATAGCACTAATATACAGAAGAAATTTGAATTGAAAAATGAGATTTAATAGAAACATAAATAGGAATTCTATCACAAACTAACAACAAAAAATAACACTTCTTGCAAAAAGTATTCTCCATGAAGTAAGAACAGAAGAAAAATGTAGTTTTAAAGTTCGCAGAGAAAATAAAATATGCATCAAAGACTACTAAACGCGGAAAATTTTTCAAATCCACTAAAATCGAAATTTGGTTATCGGACAATATAGATGAAGTACTATTTGTGGAATATTATACGTGAGAGGCAACCACAGAAGTTTTTAGATGTCATTACATACATTAATAATTTATTTGGTTTACTTTATGAAAACAGGTAGCAACATTACTTTGAATTTTAAATTAAAAATATCGCTAACTGGAAAATAGTCTACATTTTTTAAAATATTTTAGTATATCATAAAAATTTTAAGAAATCCATGTTAAATTTTCAATGCCAACCCTGGCGCCAACACAACAAAGGCACCAGTACTTTAGGATGGAGGGCCGAAGTCGGACAAAGGCTATAATTTACTCCCTCAATGTCAAAGAGCAACTTAGGTGTTGGGGCTCTTCGGCTAATATATTAGAAATGTACAGTGAGCCAAACTAAGGATATTATATTTAGATCAAAACAATTCTTATAATTCTAGATAAATAACAGTAAAGAAGAAGTCAATCACGCAAAACATACACAAATGACAAGACTAGATCTAGAAACAGCAAAAATTGAAATATTCAAAGCAGAAATCAGACCAATAATCCATAGTGATAAATAACCTGCTTCGCAGACAAAAAATTAAAGATATTTGTAATTTTAAAAGAAGAATTACAAAATAAATGGCGGATTAAAAAATATATTAGATTCGTAAAAAATAAAAAAGCAAGGATGCATAAAAAGAAGACAATCGAAAGCAACAATAAAAAATAATGTAAACCAACAGAAGGCAGTTCAAAGGAAAATATAAAAAGAATAGACATCGGAGGCAAACAATAAAATTGAAGACGGCAAAGAATAAAAAAGTAAATGTGTTCTTAAAGCACCCTGTTTGCTCCTTCCCTTCTTACATTTTTTATTCCTGATCTTTGCCTGTATAAATATTTGGTAATTTTCCCATTTTTTAATAATAGGTTACTAGATAATAGAAATAAAAGAAATTATAGATGCACATAAACGCAACCGAGGGTTGGAGCCCCAAGGATGGCCCACGGATCCAATTTTCGCCACATCCTTGCTGACTGACCCACATATGATGCAAATAAGGGTGGCTGGCTGGGCCCAACTTATTTCGCGGCCACTATGTTCAAGAGGCTGAACAGCTCGGCTCCATTCGAGACGCTGGAGTTGTCCCACCACATTCTTCAGTGACCGTTGCTGCCACAGTTCTCGGATCACCGACGTTGAAACTGTAGAGCTTCGGCGCACTAGCAGCTAAAAATAGATTTCGAAATTCTGATTTAAGTTTACATCAAATTTATTCTTTTAATGTTTCCTGGTCAGTTTTTAATTTCGATTTTTATTAATGCGATTAAACGCATACTTTAACTGATTTTACCCAGTAGAAGCAAAAGTATCAACAGACTCTCTGTAACATTGGTAAATTGTATCCTACTGGCAAACATTACGTTCCAAGCTTTTATTTAAATCAAATACACCAATTAAAAGCAACAAAACATTGATGGTTATATTAAAACCGAGAGAGACAAATCAAATGGGTATTTCTTTTTTATGTGTGAATGTTGATGAGCCATAACATTCATATTTTTTCTTTTTTTACAATTGTTTAATTTGGTCCATGATAATTCTAACAATGGAGCGATACAGGCCAGAGGAACGTTCATCGATTGCTAAAATTTATCCGCCACAGAAACGTGATCATTTTGGTATTCATAATCGTCCTAAAGAAAGCGCAATTTGTCATGTTATAGTTGATTTCAAGATAAATGACCTTTAACCGAACATCTACATATTCTTACCGTGCATACCGGTCCCACAATTGCAACTGTTCGAGAAAATATTTAGCAAAATCCAACCTCATCGACTCGTTGGGCTCGACAATTGAATCTGTCTCACAGCACTATTTACAACATTCTAACGAAAGATTTCATTTACACCTACAAGGTTTTGTTAACGTATCTAAAGCCAACTGATCATGCTTCTCGCCGTCAATTCATTTCTTGGATGCTTGAACGATTGAATAAAAGTGCTGACTTTTCCACGCAAATTATCTTCAGTGTTGAAGCACTTTTTCAACTCGATGGTCACGCAAACAAGCAAAATTGGATTTCCGAAAAACATTAATCAAGCAGAAAAGTGAATGTTTAGTGTGGATTTTAGTCGAGCAGTATAATTGGGTCGCATTTTTTGAAAATTCTCTAACAACCATAATTCATGATCGCTTAATGATTGAAAACTTTTTGTGGGCCGTATTGCTTGGTTTCAGCCTGAATAACTTTTGGTTTCAACAAGACGGTGCCACGTCACACACGGCCTTGGAAAAAATTATTTATTAAAATCAATATTTAAATTTGCTATGATATCGGGCAATGGGTTGGTTAGTTGCGATTTGAAACCGTTGGACTATTTTTGCCGATCTACTTGAAAGACAGCGTCTATAGCAACAGCCCACAAACAACTGAAGCATTGAAAGAAAACATTCGAGCCGAAATTGAACCGATTACACCAGAAATGCGTCAAAACGTGGTACAAAATTTCAATAAAAAAATTGATTGTGATGCCGTTCGTCAAGTCTAGTACTTTAGTCACTTTAGGCGGGAAACCGCTTTTTATTTTTTCTTGAGAAAAAGCAAACTACTCTTATTTTTTAAAACTTATCTTTGTCAAAAACTTTGTTTGGATGGAATAGTCCGGTGTTTTTTCGAATTATTTTTATGAAAGTTTGAAATTCATGTGAAATACAAAGCTGATACAATATTCACATTTTTTGAGCTAAAAATATGAATAAGCGATTCGTATTTAGAAAATTCTTGCCAATGAAATCGTAAAGATGGACATTGCCCGGCGTGATCCCATGCAGCCTTTTGACCATACAAAAAAGAAATAGCCAAAGAAAATCTGTCGTTCTCTCTCCCGTTTCTAACGTCAATGGTTGTTGTTCCCTAACCACGATCTCTTATTTGGGAGCACGTTGTTAAAAGCATCGAGCGTGACCAGCGCAAGGATCGAAATCGGTCTCTGCAGAACCGACCTTTTTCTGCTTATACCTGCTCGCTTCGAATTTTTACTGGTCTGTAGCATTTAACGGATCCGTGAAGAGCTGTTCTGCCGTTCTCGGGTTTTTAAGTAGCGATAGGAGCGTTGCGTTTTACAAGTTTTCTTTTGCAAACCGTAGATTCTAAAATAAAACAATAAAACAGAAAACGAAGCAGATAAGTTGAAAATAATGTTACGTGACAGAGAAGTATACATACCATTCCTAAAATAAATAATGATACGAATCCAATATTCTACGTTTACAATTTACTAACTGTTGTAATACCTGAAAATACTCCAATAGTTTCGTTTGATAACTTTTTTTATGAGAAATTTATTATTCTATACACTAGCATTCCAGGAATTTTTCTAATTAAGTTAGTTTCCATAGATTTAAATTTTGAAATCAACAAATTCGGATAGAAATAACAGCGTACCAATATATTGTTAATCACATTTCACAAATGTAGAGCCTAATTAAGGTTTTTAGCACCATAGGCCGATAATTTTCACCCGCCTTTCGTTAAATTTTACGTATTACAGTATTTAGACAAAACATTTGTTTGATTTTCAATTTTCGTTACATACCCTACAATGCAATGTTTGCTATCAGTGAGGAAAAATAAAAACTAATGTAACATTCATTTTTTTATTGACAATAACATTATTTATAATCTACTTAACAAAAGTATTCAGTAAATGTGATGATAGCGGAGGTAATGATAGGAGAAATCATCCGTTGATGATACTCCCAATGAAATCCATTTACGGCAGGTTGATGAGGTCTTTAGGCCATGTTTTCTTCAGTCGTTGTACTGATGGATGATATGTAGAAATCTGGTGAATTAATGAATTGCTGTGTCCATCTAATTTCTGGTGGTAATTCATCGCAAATCTTTTAATTTCATCGGCAACGAATGGAACATCTAGGTCTTCGTGAATTATTTGATTGGTTACAAACCAGGGCGCGTAAACAATTGCGTGGAGTGTTTTTGATTGAAACTGTTGCAGTGTTTTTATTCTGGTCGGTTTGACGCACTCCCAAAGCTGTATACCAAATGTCCAAATTGGTTTTAGCATCATTTTGTAGAATAACAGTTTGTTTCAGATCGATAGCTTGACTTTCTACCGAGGAGCCAGTATATTTCACGGTATTTCAGGTTTAACTGTTTGCGCTTCAATTTCATTTAAAAACTTTTATCTAAAAAACATTTCTTTTCTTGGCTTCAGAATTAGCAAACATCTGGACTAGTCATCAAAAGGAAGACTATGTAGAAGCTCATTCTCAATAAATAAAAGTGAAAAGCCCGTCGTTTTTTCTTGCTTTAACGTGGATCTCAAAAAGGTTTTCCTTTAAGAGTTGAAAAAGGTCGTTCTCCAATAATATTAGAAGTCTTTGTGGTTCGAATTGTACTTTTGGTTTGGTATTCTCATGTTATTTCTCAATAATTTTATTAATTCTTAAAAGTACTGCTAAATGCACACATTCATCAAGAAATGTTTTACCTGAATCAGAAGCATACCTTTTCCAATGACTGATTTGCCCTCTGTCGTATTTTGTCAGTTTTCGTTTGGTGGTTTCCCATAGGAATTCGAAATACTCAGATATTTCTGTACATATTGTTTTTTTCCGTGCCAGGTTGTGCTTCAAAGAATCAATTGCTTACAGCATAATATATTTCTTTCACGAATGACTGTCGTCAAGAAAACTAGTAGTTTCCAATTTTATTTTCACTAAAAGGAACTTCGTGCTTTCTTTTTTTTTGTAATGTCTGTTTTGTGGACGTCAATTTCATCTTCCGTTCAAAGAGTGTCTAAAGAAACTTCTGAAAACCTATACAAAACATTGTTTCAGAAACATACCATTAATATCAATACGAGTCTCTTAAGTTTCTCCAATATCAGATTAATTTTATACTGCGTGTCCTTATTTTGAACACAATCATGGATAATGTGGGTCAGAGCATCAAAAACCTACTGATGCGATTTGTATAATGCCAAATTAGCATCAATACGGGCACTCCATTGGGTTGTCGATAAGGTTTTTAAAATAAGGAGTCCTTTTTAAGGTAAGACTGCAAAATGTCCCATCCTTCGGTTGAAGAACTAAAAAAGTTATAGATTTATTGGTCTTCGCAGATGCAGAGCTAATTAGTTGTAAAGAGTGCTTTGCGCAGGGGTTGTATGCTCATCACATGTCAGAGGATTTACTTCATTTATTTTAGCCTGAAGACCTTTATAGCACCCAGACATGTTCTTGATATTGTGGTAGCTCTATCCTTCACAGTTATTTAAACCAAGACCTAGAAAATCATATTACAGCAGTTGTGTAAGTAGCACATTGCGCATCACAAAAGAAAGTTGGCGCCTGTATGGCACACATCTGATGTTGAACCCATAATTATGGAATAATACTTAGCATATAAATCTCTTGGGTGATTTCTGCTTTAACTTAGTCCGCTAATTGTATAATGAATTCATTGACAGTTATACTAGATAAGTATGAAGGATCACTTACGCCGCTTCTTTTATTTTAAAATTTTGCTACATGTTCGGCTATAAAAGGATCAAATTTTGAAATCAGTTCTATAAAGCCAATAATTTACTATTTCTTAAAGAGCCTCAAATTTTATTACTGGCATGCTATTTCCTTGTACTGTTCTACTATTTTACAATCTACTCTTTGTAAAACCGTACTAATAAATTTTGAAATACACTCTCTACACTCTGTGTGTACAGTTGTTGCGATGATTATTTATGATATGGTTGTTTTCCTAATTATTAAATCACTTAATTCCTATGAACGTCGTTCCTCCATAGAGTTTACATGGTGCACAAAATTCTTGTCTGGCTGATTTTGAATAAACCGACCAATTAGGTTTTATGACTGTCTTTCAGATTTTTTAGTAAGAGCCATAGTTTTATTGAATGCCATTGTAGATCACGAAGTTCCTCATTTACGCATCACAATGCCAGGTCATCGAGTCATATAAATGAGTCTACTTCTTTGAGAGTTTTTCAGAGCTCCGTGAGCTCGAAAACTTTTGGAGCTGTACATTTGATGCACTACAATTTGGGCTTCAAGTCACTGAAGTCGATGGCCACAGTTATGATTGCTACACACGACATGAGAAAAAATATCTCCTTTGGTATTTTCTTGGTCACATCATCCTGCCGTTCTAGACGCTCTTTGGAACGTCTTCTGAATTACGTTCGGGTTATTTTTTTTAACAAATTTCCACCATTTTTGTTACTGATTATTACACAGCCTGAAGACCTTTGTAGCACCCAGACGTATTGCTGGAATTGTCGTAGATTTGTCCTCTACAGTTATTTAGATCAAGATCTACAAAATCTATAGTCGACATTACAGCATTCGTCATTTCTTCACCTTTATGGTCACAGTTAGGAATAAACGCCAAAAAATAGCCAACAGAACTTCTCGTAGGTAGCACGTAGTGTACTACAAAGCAAGTTGGCCTGTGTGTGACACACCTCGCGTTGAATCCACAGTTCTGTGAACTCGAAGCCTATTGCAGCTGTACAATTGATTCACTACAATTTGAACTTTGAAGTCGATGGCGAAGATTGCTATTGCTACACACTACGTGAGAAAAAGTGTCTACTTTGGTATTTTCTTGATCGCAGCATCCTGCCGTTCTAGACGCTTTTTAAAACGTGGTCTGAATTACGCTCCACTAGTTTTTTCTTTAACAAATCTTGATCATCTTTACCACTCACTGTTTAACTTTTATGATAGGTGTAATATAAAATCAACGGCGATTTAATTCAAAACTAACTTTATTCACAATGGCTGCACTGCTGCAAATAGTTATAAATTATAGTACAATCAACGGTCAACGGTTACTATACAGCACTAATTTATTTGGACCGGTGTTCGCCGTATGACTTCCCTTATTCAATTGCTGCAAATGCCAGTTTACCCCTCCTTATATTTAAACACGCCGTTCTTAAACAAATCAGAAGCTTATAGAGGTTAACTCAAGGGCGCCGCTAGAAATGGCAGTGATTGGTCATTCTCGAAATTTCCCGAATAATTTCTTTGCAATATATTATTTCTATAATATTTATTATACTTCGATGAATGATGAATGTACGATTTCAAAGTTTAATAACTTATTCAAAGTTTTTCTAATTGAGCTCACTCAATTCAAAATGTTGCGTCCCTAAATCCTGGAACCCTAAGCTGCAGTTTACTTAGTTTACGGATTAATGAGACCTTGTATAAATATAAGAATATAGTGAGTTCTACCTAAAACTACAAATATCCGAAAAAATTGATAAATAGAGAAGTATATGCTAAATAGTGGATCTTAATAAATAGTAAGAGTAACAATTATAGAACTGTGTATAATTTTCTGAACGTACTGTATAATACTAGAAAATTGTCAGTTAAATTTAAAAACGACAACGATTATAAGTGCTTCTTAAGAAAAAAAGGTTTAATAATTTTTAGCGCGATAAAATTAAAGGGGATATTTTAATTTGAAGAAATCTGCAGCTCGGACCCATTGATTGCTTGCTTGCAGAAACATATGGTGAAGCTGCTTTAAGTGAGAAAAGTTGTATTGAGTAGTTTCATAAGTTTAAGAACGGTGAGTTTGACGTCGAAAACAAAGAATGTAACGGAAGGCCAAAAGGGTACGAAGACGCGGAATTAAAAGCATTATTTGAGGAAGATTCCTGCCAAACGCAAGAACTTGCACTTACATTAGAAGTAATTCAACAAGCAATTTCACATCGTTTAAAATCGTTGGGAATGATTCAAAAGCAAGGAAATTGGGTTCCATATGAACTGCAGTAGAGAAACGTTAAACGCCGATTTTGCATATGTGAAATGCTGCTTGCCAAGCACAAATGAAAGGGTTTTTTGCATCGTATGCCACTGGCGATGAAAAATAGATTCCACTACGATAACCCAAAAAAGGGGAAATAATGGAGACCACGTGGCGATGCTTCAACATTCATGGAAAAAACTCATGTTAGGTATTTGGTGGGATCAGCTTGGTGTCGTGTATTATGAGTTGCTCAAACCGAACGAAACCATCATTGGGGTTCTCTACCGAACACCATTGATGAGATTGAGTGGATCACTCAAGGAAAAACGTCCCCACTACTACTCCAGACACGACAAAATTGTTCTCCATGATAATGCTCATCCACATGTTGCGGTGCTAGCCAAAATTTACTTGGAAACACTCAATTGGGAAATCCTACCCCACCCGCCGTATTCACCAGACATTGCCCCTTCCGATTCTCACTTGTTCCGATCGATGGCACATGGCCTGTCTGAGCAGTACTTCACATCATATGAAGATACCAAAAATTGGGTCAATTCGTGGATAACCTCAAAAGATGAAGTGTTATTCCGACGCGGTATCCGTATGCTGCCAGAAAGATGGGAAATGTATTGGCTAGCGATGGACAATACTTTGAATAAAACAAAAGGTGCCGTTCTTTCACAATAAATGCCAAATTTTTGGTAATAGACGGCGGGAACTTATTTGTACTCCCTTTACATATTAATATATCACTAGATATTCACTTAAAAAAGCTAAAACGTGGTTTGAGTTGAGGAAACATAAAAAATATGAGGCCGAATTAAAGAATGAAGCGAAATATCATAGAATTAAAAAATAAATGTAAAACTAAAATAAAACCGTTGAGAAATGTTTCACATTTCCCGTTTTGAGAGAGGAAATCATAGTTCAAGAATGCTAATTAACGTAAAAAGTATAAAAAATAATGTAAATGATCAAAATATAACATATACAAAAAAGTCGTACAAAACCAACACTATCTATGTATAATTCAATATCCTGACGGGATCGGACCTGCTGGCAGAGCTATTATTATTAGAAACACAATAAGACATCGTGAAATAAACAAATACTGCGAAGAATATTTACAAGCGATGGCAGTTGTACTTGAAGACTCGCCAGATCCACTAACCCTGTCAGTGTTTTACTGTCCACCACAGCATGCTAACAAACCATAACACTTTGTGCACTACTTTAGTACACTTGCAAAACGGTTTAACGTTGATGTTGACTATAACGCCAAGCATATATATATTGGGGTTCTAGGATAACCACAATAAAGGACCATGAATTGATTAAAGCTGTAACCTCCCATAACTCAAATTTCATTTCTATTGGGAAACCGACTTATTAGCTTTCTGATCTTAACAAGATGATCTCTTAGACTTCTAACTTATTAAAAACATAAACCTAAATTTCCTTTACTTTAAAACCTGACTTGACCTTTTCTCTGATCGTTTTATTTTAGTTAAAACCGCCAATATTTTCCACTAGAAGAACTAACTGAGACTATTTTAAGGCTAAAGTAGAAAAATACATACTTCTAGAATTTACAAACACCAGTTGAACATTTTAATTAAGTCGTCCAAGAAACCGCTTAAGATGTGACTTCAAGGGGACTGAAGAATCACACATATATGACTGCTCAATATTAAATAAAGAAAAATTATAAAAAAGAAGATTGGGGCGACGGTGGTAAACTACCAGAGCTTCAGTCGACAAAACAAAGTTTATTCAAGCAACAGTCAAACTTAGACAACTTCTTAAACGCCTAGAAAATCAATCGATTTAACATTATCTGGAAACGTTATCTGAATCAACTGATTGCTTTGCAAAAAGGAACAACAGCTAAAACAACCAATCCAACACAATCCACTTCTCTGCAAAAAATGGGAAATGGAAGACTGGGATGCTTCCCTAACCAGTGGAAGATTGCTACTGTAATACTCATTCTGAAGCCTGACAAACCGCCTCAACGGGTAACCTCTTATAAACCAATAAATTTAATTCCTCTGCTTTCAAAGTATTTGAAAAACTATTATTATATGTCACATCAATAATTTTGTACAACAAATTAGTTCACACCATTAGTGTGGTTTTTGTCTGCACCACTTTATTATCGAAAAAAAGAAATTACAATGCTTGGACTTGCAAAATAGATTCGTTTAAACTACCTATAATTAATATTTAAAATAAATAAAGTTGTAATTTAGACTACAGCCTAAAAAAACTATTTATTTTAAGGCAATTTAAAGAGAAATTACTAATGAAGCAATAGCCTAAATAGTAGTATATCCATAAAATTTACTGAATGCTTATATGACATACATTGTATGGCATTTTGTAAATCAGCTAGTGCACAAAAAGTCCTTTTTCATTGTTTTTATTATTTTAATTTTAAACATGTCACCTCTACTACAAACCACTAAAAGGCTTTCAGAAAATATATAGAGTAATGAACCTCAAAAATTCCCGATCGTTTTAAATAACTGTCTGTTATTGCCCGGTTTGAAAAAGTGCGGGTATTTCAGTAGTCATGTACACACTAACTCATTTTTGGGCACTCGTGTGTTAGCGCTGCGGCTTACTTGTTGTGGTTAGAAGTAGCGATTTCATTTGCATTCTCTATTTAAATATATAATTAAAAATATATCATTTGTATGTATTTGTAGAGTAAAAATTAAAATTCAGTTCTAACAAACAAAATGCTTCATTGTAAACCTGGCTTTGGCGCACATCTTTCTGCATTTCAGGGGCGTGTCATGATGATTTATTACTATATGTATTCACTGAACGTATAATAGTAACTTATATAATTTCAGTTACCATGCAATGTTCTACTTCAACTAAATCAAGATTTCCATTTTAATATAGTGCATAGAGTAATAGGAAATTTTTGCAGCAAGCCCCAAGCAATGGTAGCAGGTTGTCGTAGATTCAAGCGTTTTGAAACAGATTCAAACCTACGCTGAAGTAAGCAAAACAATTTCCGGGTTTTAAAAGACGAACACAGCAAAATTGGAGCACCGTGTTGAGACTGTTTACGTAAAATATTTAGAAATATATTTATTAGACATTTACAGTCAGTCACATTACTTTAAAACACATTACTAGACCTTAAATCACAAAAGAGTTCTTCATGCAAAAACATTGCGAAATTTGAATTTTGAATTATCCGTGATGCAAAAAGACATTTGGATCAGAACTCTTAGGTGGTTTGGGCTGTTGCACTTAAATTCTGGACTGTTTAGTGGATTCACGCGTTTTAGTACATAATCCACACCATTAGCAGCATGCTACTCTCTCGTTGACTTAGAATAGTGGCACATTGTGAGATTTGGCAAAAAAGTGGTTTAACATCGTGCTGCTACAGGAACAACGTGTAATCATACGTTTTCTCTTTTTGTTTGGTGAAACGCCCATTCAGTGAGAAATGCGGCAAAGGCGTTATAGGTGTTGAAAAATGCGTTCGTAGGTGCGAAAATTTAAAGAAGCTTAAAAGTTGCGTGACAATAAACCGGAGCAACTTCGAGCACGAACCAGCCGGATCGAAATCATGATTGCGCGAGCGGAGCAAGTTGTTATGGAAGTCCGTCGGTTAGGTATGCGTGGTATCGCCTCTAAACTTGTCATTTCCACAGATCTGTAGAGTCCATTTTCCATGATGACCTAAAAATGTGGGAGGTTTCTTAAAGGTGAGTCTTACGAATGTTGACCGACCAACACAAGGCAATGTCTCAGGGCATGTTGACATGTGATGCCGCCATGAATTTCCGACCATGAAGGACACTCTCCGTGGCCGCTCATATTCCAATCGAGCGGCTGTTT
Source organism: Sinelater perroti (assembly GCA_036346155.1). NCBI lineage: Eukaryota > Metazoa > Arthropoda > Insecta > Coleoptera > Elateridae > Sinelater > Sinelater perroti. The sequence continues at coordinate 32,690,392 of JARFIY010000046.1, forward strand.
AATCAACGATTTTCCAATGGGCAAAACACACCCCTAAAGAAGTGTTTTCAGCAGCCACGGAATCATGGCTGCCGACGACGTGGTGAAAAATATTTGTTTAGACGGAGATTACGTCCAGAAGTAACAGAAGTTTCAACTTTCTTGGACATATAGTATCAGAAAGAGTTATATCCCTAACAACGAGTTTTTTCTAATATTATATACCTAACTTTCCTTTTAGGCTTCTATATATTAAAATGAGAAGCCTTATGTAGAGACTAATGTCGCCTGTCTGTCCGTCCTTTTATTTTTCAACTTTTGATCAAGGCAGCTTCCAAGCTGGAGTCAAGTTTCATGTGTCAAGCCTTATAATTTTTGATCTGTGACAGATAGAGGCATAATGTTTTCAGTATTCGATTAAGGACTATAAGTCAAGTCCAGACGCTAAAAATCAGCCTGATCGAAAAATCTCGAGACCGGTTTGACCTGAACTGACCGCAAATTTTTGTTTATGTATAGAAGCCCCGGACATCTGTGGAACTGGAATTCCACGTCCGTACTTGTTTTTAACGTGTACCTTCTTGTGCTTTTAAAAAGTACGAGTGCTTTATTACCCGCTCTCAAACGAAAATTTTCTATCGCTTGCGGTTCCGGAAATATAATACCTCGGTCGCGCCTGCCGCCGGGCCGAAATTTGTCCTTCGGAGGCGCTCGGGTCGGCACGGAAAGGCACGAATGACCTGTGTGACAGCAGCAGCACTCATAATTTTCAACAAACTTAAAAAGATTTTTAAAATTTTAAAATGGATTCTTATAGGAAATTTTACGCTGATTTCAAAATCGAAATCAAAAAGCTTCTATCTCGAATAGTTTTCGAGATATTCGACTTCGAATTTCGGGAACATTTCGACATTGCGATTTTATGAGTAATTCTTAAAGAAAATTTAACGCTGATTTCAATAATGAAATCGAAAAAATTCTATGTCGAATAGTTTTCGAGATATTCGACTTCGAATTTCGAGAAAATTATCGACATTACGATTTTAAATGTGATTCTTATAGGAAATTTTACGCTGAATTCGAAAATGAAGAAAAAATTCTATGTCGAATATATTTCCAGATATTCGAAATCGAAAGGTTTTTTTAAGTTCGTTCTGGGATTGCTTACAGAGCAATCTCTTCGTCGGCCCCATGTTTTTTATATAAATAATTAATAAACAAGGGAGTTATGACGTTTTATAGAAATCGACCATACATGACTTTTGGCTTGTATTTTCAAAACGGTGAGAGATATTTGGATTGGTTTACATCAATCGATTTCTTTGTAAAAACGGTCCCACAAATGCTCAACACATTTTTCTCTCGTGCGGGTTTGATAAGTTCCAAGTATTGGCATGCGATGAGAGGTTCTTACACCAAAAGGAATGGTTTTTCTGGAGGCAATTTGAAGTGTTCAAATAATTTCTCGAACAAAAATAGAAATGAGTTTGAATTATTGAAGAGTCTAGAGAACCAAATAATGCAGTGAGGGGTTATTCGGTTTTCTTAGAAAAATAAACATTAATGGTATAAAATCTTACTTTTTCTCCGTGTTGAAATCTTAGTGCTTAAAGTTACACCATATAACCTGTCTTCCTAACATAACTCCTTAAGGATTTGTGAAAACTTGTTTCGTAGCGATTGATACCGCCATGATAAGCTTTTTCTCATTTTGCTTTCCAATGTTGATTGAGGACGATTAGAAGCTTGAGAAACCCTCTTATATTCCATTTTTCCTTAAAAGATCGCCGCAACAAGATCTGCTATACTCTTTCGCGACTAACTCTGTTCAACAATTTTCCGTTGACAACTTTGGATTACATCAGAAAAGAAAAGAAAAAATTACAGCCATAAGCAAGAAAAGAAGACAAAAATTTTAATAGAAATCGTAAAAACGTATGTGATACGTAGTGGAGCTACTTTCTGACTATATAATTTCATCGCTTTTTTTATTTACTTGAATCTCATTCTTCAATTTTTACAAATTGTATATCAGCACAAACACATACATTACATCAACTTAGATAATGAATTTTTAAGCTTTAGCTTTATAAGCGATACATGAATACCATACATGGGTTTTCCTGGCATTGTGTTGCATCTTGACTATAACCGGTCGAGTACCGCCGTAAAATTTATGTAACGGTTCGGTTTGGCGAATTATAAAGTACCAATGCCACCTGGTCAGTTAGTGCCGGCACTAGCGTATAGATGACAAAACGATTACCTCAGGCGCCTTTCGATTTACTATAAACACTCGTACAAGACCACTGAACTGAACTTGAAGTTATAACACAATTTAGATGACATTGAAGCAGTTATCAACAAAGTAACAGCAATAAACTCCCTCTTCTGTTCAAGTTACGTGGTTCCTATCTGAGATTAGAATACAAAAGCATGTAAAAATAAAATTAGATTATTTAAAAACAGGTCTCAGGTTTACCTTGGTTTGTGAAAAACTATACATACTATCACTATGACGTCAGCACCTAAAGGGTGAACATAGTAAAATTGAAGCAACGAAAATTAAATGTAACATTGTAAGTAGAGCAGTTTATGAGCTGCCTATCTAAACAGTCTGACCAGTCAGTATAAAATATCACTGATGAACGCAAACTTGTCTATTCGGGTCGGTTGTGACGATGTCGTTGAATAAACGCCGCAAATTAATTTTGCACGAACACTTCCACAATCCCAACCTGAGTACTCGTCGGCTTGCTCGAAAAGCAAATGTTCCTAATTCTACTGTCGCTCGTGTGCTAAAACAGTTTAGGAAACAACTTACGGCGCAAAGAAAACCAGGAAGTGGAGATGAACATGGAATGATAGATCAGAAGAAGAAACAAAGAGTGTTGCAACTTTTAAAGACAGTCCAAAGAATTCTTCGCAAGAGGTGGCTGAGAAAGTCGCAGACTTTGTGCAAAAAGTAAAAGTTAAAACGTGTCCGAAAAGTTTTAAGGCTCGAACAGTCCCTGATCGGGATGCGAAATAGTCCCGTTCCCGTAAGTTGTAAAAAAATCTATTGACACGATATAAGTGCGTGATAATTAATGATGATGTATATTGCTTCGCCAACTAATTACATTGCTGGGCAATATTACTATACTACTCGCAGCCGACAAGATACTTTAGAAGACTACAAAAGAAAGCGGAAAGAAATTCCTTGTTTGGCAAGCCATATGCAGTTGTGGTTTGAAGAGCAAAGCTTTTATCACCTCACCGCTGGGATTATCAACTAGGCCATGTATCGAAAAGAGTGTTTACAAAAATGGCTTTTGCCATTCCTCTATCAGCATTATGTTAAACCGCTTTTTTCCAGCTCTGCGATGTGAATTTTAAGGCTACGAATGTATGATACGCTGCTAATGGTGTGGATTATGCACCAAAACAAATGAATCCACCAAACAGTCCAGAACTCAGGGGCATTGAGCAATATTAGTATATCGTGAAGGGACTGTTAAAGAAAACAGGTACAACATCCCAAACCATCGAAGAGTTCTGATCCAAATGGTTCTGGACATCACGGAAAATTTAAACAATGTTCGTGCAAGAATTGATGGTACTAATACGGCGTAAAATTTGCGCAGCGGGATACCGCAATGTTCTATTTTGTAGCCTAACGCATAGTAGTACATTTAAAGTTTATATAGGTTTAATAAGTGCATTTCCAAATATATTTTGTGTAAATTGTCTCAACTTAAGTGATTGCTTTTAGGCGTAAAAATTACGGGAGTGCATTATGAACAAGGGCATAAGTTTTGCATTGGTTCAACTTTGCGTATTACATAATTCTTATGGGCGGCTTATGCTTACGTTGATTATGAATGGGCGCTAAGTTAAATTTGTTTCATGTTTCCGATCCAGAGAGAAAGGCAATCCAACTAAAATTTATACATTCGCACCTTGCAAAAATTTGAGGAAAGACGGGTAAAAAATTGTCAGCCTAGGACGCCAAAAATACCTTTTGGCCAGCAACCCTTTGTAATAATACAAAATTTATTGAAAGTGGTAAGTAGATGTGGAACTGATTATCAAAATTGGTGTTTGCCTAACTAAAAACTTTTCAAGTGCCAATTCTAGTTACACCATTTAATTTTAAATATGTTGTAATTGGTTTCTTCTCGTCCTATTTTAATTATTAAACTTCAAAAAGTGCAACTGCTTATCTTATATTTTATTGTTGTTAACCTAGAAATGTCCACAAGTCATTGTAAATTAAGAGTTCTTTTTCTGTGTAAATTTAGCTTATCTATCGATGAAGGATAGAAAAACAAGTCAACTATCCAAACATATTAATGGCTGCTTTGAACAAATATTTAGCAAATTAAAAACAAAAAATTGATGATCAATAATCTTAGACTATTAATATAACAACCGCCAGAGTGGTCCAGTGGTTGAGGCGCGAGCTGCGATGCGGACAGACCAAGGTTCAATTCCTGGTGCTGTCTGATGCCTGGCGGGTGGCTTACTCAGTCACTAAAAATAATTGAGTACCTGCGTTCACTCGAACAAGAGGTAATAATGACGGTTGTCTAAGGCGCGGTGCTTGCCACATCACCCCGTACCAGAGATGGTGCGCGACGGCTGGGCACAGTGAGTGAACATATGAGAGCCTTAACCTTTCAGTGTGCAGGCCGTGCCCCTACGCAGGGCGTTAAAGCCGTACCATTATTATAATTATTAATATAACAACAATGGTTTAATGTTATAATAACAACAATGCGATCTAAGACAGTGCTATCCACATTACCCCGTATCAAAAATGGTGCGCAACAATTGGTCCATGTAGAATACATTTTATTAAATTCCAATAAAAATTCAAAATGCTATTTTCTTCAGTTTGGTCTTAATATATTCACAAACTCTGCAAATTTTATTTTTTATTTCTACTCTTAACTTATATTACATTGCTACTTTAATAGCTCCCTTTTGAAGACTTTTTCTAAAAGATTTTTTTATTCTGCTAATCAGTTACTTAGCATTTTTTACTTGCTAAATATACTTATATCATGCACCAAGGTCACAAAAAAATTCTCTATAGGACGATACTGGGAAAATTGGTTAGGATTTATGTATACGAGGGGTTGCCTGCAAAACATTTTCTGGCGTCCTTTGCAAATTGGAAACCTGTAACAATTTGTTTATAAATGATAACAGTGGGGTAAGTCGATTTGGTGACCTTGCGAAAGCAAGATATGCAAAACGATCTTGACGATAGGCAACCAAACGTCAGAACTCAGCCACGCCACATTCATATCAGCGGTCTTTGTTTACTTTCTGTTCAAATGTATAGTAGATAGCGCATAAATATTCATATGTACAACTAACTGCGATACGAAATAGATGTTAAAACTGTAATATATCAATAAAAAACTTAACCGATTGACTTTAATTATTAACTTAATTAAGAGGTACCAATAATTACACCAGATCTAAAACATGTTGCGATTTAAGTATAAATAGATAAGATAGCATATATTCTTTATTTAGTCACTCTCTCGATAATTTGATACATCTAAGTTCTCCCTTGAATTCAGAAATTGTCGAAGAAAAAGTCGCATAGTGTTGGGTCACAAGACTTCTTTGACTAGTTATGGCTGCCACTGTGCGGGAGATTTTTCGTATAGCAAGACAATTGCCTCGTTGGAAACCATGCTGAAACCACAAATGTTAAAAGAGTACGTATTATATGGCGTTAAAATTCTCTGTTCAATGTCGTAGCATTCCATTCTCTTGAAAAAAGTAAGGAACTGGTTGCCAATGCATTGGCTTTTCATTTGTTCTTGAAAGGTCGCCAAATGCGGCAGTTTTGTTTGTTAACGAATCCACATGTTGTCTCTCCAAGATCCATTCAACCAACTGTCTCGATCACAAATGGATTTTGTTAGACTCACAATAATGCTGTCATGCACAAAGGCGATAAGAACAAACTGACTAGAACGCAGCACTAGTGTGTTTTAATGTTTGCAGTCGAACCTATTGTGTCGAATTTTTTGACCAACTTACGTGCAATCTTCCATCTCTGCGCAGCATTCACCATTCTCGTACAAAGTTCCGTTGCACAGCACTCTTATAACAACTAATCACAACAAAAATAAGTTAGAACTTATAAGAACAATGGCGCCAACTCAACAAGTAATAGTGGATATTACAATTATAGCGTTATTATTAAAACACCCTTCATATTTATATTTTCCAGTTATCTCATACATAGCATAAAATAAATGTAAATACAATTACAGGGAATAAGTATTTTTAAATTAGCTCATCTTCATTAGAATGACCTTTCAAATTATAACATACAGTTATGTATAACTAGAAGCTAGCGTGGTCCCGTGGTTGAAAGGCGGGTTGTGATGCTGACGGACCCGGGTTCATTCTCGAAACTCTCTGATGCCTGGCGGGTGGCCTACTCAGTCACTAAAAATAATCGAGTACCTGTGTTCACTCGGACAAGGGATAATTATGGCGATCGTCTAAGGCGCGGTGCTTGCTACAATGCCCCGCATCAGAGATTGTGCACGACGACCAGGCAAAGAGAACGAACATGTGAGAGCCTTAATTTTTCAGTTCGCAGGCCGTTCTCACACGCGGGGCGTTAGAGTCTTACCGTTATTTTGTATATATAACTAAAAACAATCCAATTATCCCTTCTACAGTTTAGGCTTAACACTGTGATTTTCATTTGTTAGTATATATAAAAGAATTCCTTAATTGCCAACGATTCATTAAAAAATGTGACGTCAAAAAGTGACATATCATAGGTAGCAACAATTTACTTAATTTGCTATCATGTTCTTAATAGTAGTGCAAACTTCGGAAAATAACTACAAAATAAAACGTTCAAACTCATAACACTAATGAGTTGTTAGTATCGCATTTCATTTCATAATTTACGAAGTTGCAGTGGTAGAATAGCTATAGCAGCATTATAGACTTTCGTGATAGAGATTTCTAAGCGAGTGGCGACGCACGGAGTGCTCAAACAAGTGGCCTTATAAATACAAAGCAGCCTCACAACCTTTGAATACAGAAACATTATTCGTTGTAATCTCAATATATGGAATAACATTTACATGTCTTTAACATGGTCAGGGTAGCTTTAGGGATTGTTAATGCAGATACAGCAGCAAAAGCAAGAAATGTTTTTTTTTGCAACACAACAATATATTCGTGTAGACTTTGAAAAAAGTAACTGTTAAGTACTATAGCCTTACATTAAAAAATAATATTTTAAATAAATTATAAATATTTTTAGAGAAAAATATTTAAAGATACTCGTATATATGTAGGCAGTCTGAAAAGTTTTGAGCCTGACAGAAATAAATGTTTTTTTTCTGTCAAATTCAATTTTATTTTCAACGCGGTCTCCTTTTAAGTCAATACACTTTTTCCAGCGATGCTCCAACCTCTTCAACCCGTCCAAATAGTAGCTTCTTGGTCTGCAAAATAGGTGTCTACGATTGCGATGACCGCTTCGTTTGACGAAAATCTCTGTCTTCCGAGCCAAACTTTGAGCTGGGTGGTCAATTAATTCGAACTACAATTCGTGAATTTTGGCCATGGCGACTACCGAAGTGTGAACCGGTGTGTTGTCTTGATGGAAGAGCACTTTCTTCCGTTCCAACGGGGCCGTATTTTCAGTAATTGCTGCCTTCAATAACGACGCGTAGTACGACTCCGTTATTTTTTCCCTTTTTCTAAGTAGTCGATAAACAGAATTCCCCGACTACCCCCCCCCCCCAAAAAAAAACCAGTCACCATTACCTCCCCGGCCGAGAAACCAACTTTGCCTTTTTTGGAGCAAGTTCACACTCTGCAGTCCACTGTTTTGACTGTTCCTTCGTCTCATGAGTGTAATAGCGGACTTAAGTTTCATGGACAGTGATAACTCTGACTCGTTTCGCTGGAACTGCTTAAGCAGAGCCTTGGAAATATTCATTCAAATGAATTTTTGGTTCAAAGTGAACAAGCGCGGATCCAATGTGCGGACAGCTTTCTCATGCCCAATTCTTTCGTCCATATCTGATAAACGCGTTTTTTAAATATGCCCACAGCCTCTGCTATCTCTCTAACCTCGATTCAATGATCGTCCAGTATCATTTGGTAAACTTTTTCAATATTATAGGTAGAGGTCTCAGTTGTTGGCCGTCCCGAACGCTCATCACCAGCCAAACTGGCACCACCACGTTTAAATTCAGCTACCCATCCATTCACGGTGTCTAACTCGGCAAGTACTTAATTTCGGCATGGTATTTGATTTTCTCAATTTTTACAAAAAGCACTGACATCGGCTGACATAAAGGACTGCCAAACAACTAAGCGTACAAAATAGCTGTAATTTTTAAAGGTATCTTTTAAAGCATGTGCGATTACAATAGCTGAATGGTTTTGACGAGTAGAACTAACTACACGTTGAAGCTCAAAATTTTTCACGTAGTTGTGTTTTAGTGTTTTTATATTATTTAAATATTTTCGTAACTTAACAATCAAAGATAATTCGCATGTTAAAAATTAAACTGAAACTTCAATTGCGCTGCTGAATAGCTTCTTCATATTAATCTAAGTTCGTTTTTGATGTCAAAATCAAAAAAGAGCTTTACTCAGCTGAATTATCTACAATATGATCAATTAGTAGCTTTCAAATATCAAAGCATACAAAATTCTTTATTACTATTTTTCACCATTTTAAATCAAGGCCGATGCCGCCGAAAACATTACCGCCTGAGGCTTAACAAACATTGGCCAATGACTACCCGGCTGCTATTTGTTGTAGCATATATCACAGACAGGACAAAATAATAGTCCATTTTCCTTACATGCATGAAAAACCTGTCCTGTGTTAGTAAGATGCAACGACCGTGCACTTCTTGTTGGTACAATGTTAAGTATAAGGAAGGCCTTAATAAAAAGTTTAAAAGCGTCTAGTAGTTTTAAATAACCATTCAATGATTTGTTTTAATTAAAACGCCAGTATATATTGCAACACCTTCGACAACAACCATATTCGCGCTCAGGGATATCGAGAGCTAGCACTTGTTTCAGGAAAAAGGTTTTTACGAAGCCCCCAAAATATTTCTTATAAATCTTTACGTGTTACTAATATTAAAACAATTATTATATAATATTACACTACAAATAGATTACTTATTTTTTTCATAGCCAATTTAAATTGTTACTGCCTTAAGCTATGATACATGCAAATGTACAAATGATGAACTTGCGAGGTCTACTTCGAATATAACCAGCCAATTTTAATATAACGAAAACAATTTGTACAACCACAATATAAACCGGCGGTTAATGAGACTAAATTGTAATGCGCATGTAAATGAGGACAACTCTGATCAACTAATCCGCAACATTTGTTACAAAACGATGTAATACGGGCAACACGGTTAAAAACAGTGCAAACAATTTAGACGGAAACCTATTAATAGTTATCCACGTTTCAAAAAACCAGCAACGAGGAGAACATCATTGAATGCTGAACTTGTACGAGCTACAATCAGTAAGAATTAGAGAGTTGGGAATTTTAAAAATCAAAGTGTGTGAAATTTTGACGGTAGAAATGATGAAACACTGTTAATAGGAATATTGTGCTAATGGCATGCTGCAGACTGCTACCAACGAACGAAATTTCTTCAAAAAAGTCATAACTGGAAATGAGATGCAGTTACATGGCTATAATCTAAAAACAAAAGCTCAATCGCCCAATGCAAGTCTTCTGGTTTGTCACATATGAAAAAATGTACGAAATCGCAAGGTCCTTACTTTGAGGATAAATTATTTTTACTAAACATGTAGATTGTGGTTATTGTAATTTTAATTTTTTTGTATTATACGGTTCGATATTATATTTCAGATTTATTTCCTTGTAAATGTAAGAAAAATGCATCCTACAATGTACCATTATCAACTACCTCTTTAAATTTGCACAGAATTGAATTGGAGACTCCTGGAACATTTTTTTTAAATTTTACCCTACTATATTATGTCCCAAGGGGTTTAAGAAAATTCTGGCATACGGTGCGGTGTATCACGCATTTTTGTAAGCTGACAGAAAAGGCCGAAGCAGTCTCCCAAGGCCGAGACGGCGTGTCTGGTCGTTGTTGTGGCACGACGATTTGCGTACATAAAACGACTACTTCCTCTCCTAGGCGCCAGCACTAATAATGAGTGTCAATGATTTCACCACACCCGTAGCCGATCTCATAATTATATAAAGTTTTTACAATTTTTTGAGACTCGCTTAACATAATAGGGGTATTTTAAATACTATTAAACAATAGTAAAAAAAACTGAACGATAAGCAAATATAATGTAATATAGTCTATCCAAATTACTCAAACATCAGATTGGTCTTGCATTACTCAAGATATCTAATACAGGGTCCATCCCAAAAGAAATGAGCCTTTTTCAAAAAAAAATAGTTTTATTGAGCAGATCGCTACAACACCTCAAAATTCTTCAAAATAGGATCCTCCTGCATCAATGCACTTTTGGAGACGGGTCTTCCAAGTCCGGAAGGCTTCCTGGTAGGCCTCCTTAGGGATGTCTTGGTCCTGGATTTGCTCATCCGAGCTTTCTTCGGCCGGGGTGACGCGGTGGTGTGCCACTCAGCGCTCTGCCTTTTTGTCTCCGGATCGTACTGGAAACACCATGTTTCGTCTCCTGTTACCACTTTGTTTAAAAACTCCGGCTCATCTTCGCACATTTGCAAGAGTTCTTCACACCGAACCACCCGGAGCTGTTTTGTTCGTCAGTCAACACCCGCGGCACAAGTTTGGCGCACACCTTCCGCATCGATAAATCCTCGGAAATGACTCGATGTACTGTCGATTTCGGAATGTTTAGGCATCTGCTACTTGATAAACACTGAACCGACGATCGGCGTTCAAAAATCGCGCACTCGCTGCACGTTCTCGTCGGTTCGGGAGGTTGACGGTCGTCCAGACCGAGGTTCGTCGGCCACCTCTTCCCGGCCCTCCTTAAATGCTTTGTGCCACTTTTAACTTGCGAGTACGATAAACAATCATCCTTGAAGGCCTCCTGAAGCATTCCAAACGTTTCGGTAGCATTCTTGCCGAGTTTGAAGCAGAATTTAATTGCGTAGCGTTGATCGATTTTTGAATCCATCGCGCCGTGTCGAAAATTGAAAATAGACATTCACGGAAACACCCGTCCTGCCGCTCCGAGAGCTCAGAGCCGACTTGCACCGACCGCGTATGGAAGCTAAGACCCCCCACCACCTGCCCCAAGCGTCAGAGCACGCCGGAATGTACACTCGCGTCCGAAAAAAAATAAGGCTCATTTCTTTTGGGATGGACCTTGTATGCTGTAGCTCATAGATCAAGGAATAATTTCTAAACTTGAGTGTTATTGTAGGTAGCACCTTATATTTCATATAACTTATTTTAGAAGCAATTTTTCCCATACATATATATGAAGATTCTCGTTTTCATTTGAATAGAAGAATTATGAACAATACGTAATACATCATTGAACGGTTAATACAACAATTTCAACGAAGATAACCCTCCATTTAATAAGTGACTCAAGTAGAACCGCTTCCAAAACAAAACTCTGTTTGCGTGTATTATAATATATACAGTTACAAATAAATAGAAAGAAATTTGTGGTTATAGACAAAGAAGATTTCAACATCTTGAACAATGAGATGTTTCAATATGATGTAGATATTTCAAATTGTGCGCTACGTAGTGTTCTGCGTGATCACAATATGTTCATAAAAGTGGATTTATTCTAGACGTTTCACTATCTTAATATTCATTGTATAAAAAATTACATGGTCTTTTAATATTGACGAAAAAGTAGTTATGATAGTACGTAGATCTAACACCATTCTATCCCTCTCTAAGAAACAAAAAAACCTGCAAGTAGTAACCAATGAGGAAACGTTTTGAATGTTACTTCTAAATAAACTGGAAAACAACTTCCTCGAGACATTTGTTCAATGTATTATGGAACAACTCTTTAAAAGAGGTATTAAATTATTTCAGAAAACTCATAATACGAGGTGTGGCAGAAAAGTAATGAGACTGATTTTTTATTTGCCAAAGTTTTTATTTTTTTCAAACATCAATGTCATTCCCGTCAAAGTAGTTCCCTTGGGCAGCTACACAGCGATCGAGACGTTGTTTCCACTGTTGGTAGCAGCGCTGGAAGTCTTCAACCGGTATGGTCTTCAGCATGTCCGTTACACTCTTTTGGATGTTTTTTAAAGTCCCAAAATGACGTCCTTTGAGGACATTTTTCAGTTCAGGAAAAAGGAAAAAGTCACAGGGACTGAGCTCAGGTGAATAGGGTGGCTGGGGAACCACAGGAATACCTTTTGAGGTCCCTTTCGCATGTGCAAATGTTCAGTCAAAATTTGATGAACGGTAAATCTGTTCAAATTTAATTGTTCACTCAACATTCTTAATGTTAAACGACGGTCTGATCTCACAAGAGTGTTCACACATTTGATGTTTTCGTCGGTTTTCGAAGTTGAAGGCCTCCCTGAAATTCCGCTGTTCCATTTTGCGTGACGCACAACCAAAATATAACCTCACTAATAGCAGTCACAAAAATCACAAACTTAACGGAACGAGTTGAAACTCGCACCGAGCTATGGGAGGGTATTTATACACGTGCTCTATCAAGGACAACAGCGTAGCGTTGCCAGATCGCTTGCTGTTGCCAGTCTCATTACTTTTCTGTACATGAGTTCTCACTAAACAATAATTTTCTCCCTCATCAATACAATATGAGTCCAAATGGTGTTGTGAATGAATAATAAAGGTAGAAAAACTTGAACAAAGCAGATTTTCAGATTATCTTTAATAGCATTGAACGAATAAAATGTATTTTCGTTTTTTACCTATTCGCAATGTTTTTGAGTGAGATGTTTTGTCTAGAGTTGTAGTATGACAGTGAGACTTTTATATCGTGGCAACCTTTAACATTACCTACAGTAACTGGCAGTTAAAGAAAAAAATATAAGCAAGGAAAAATTTTAGGCGGCTCCTGATTCGTATATAATAAACGTATTAATTTCTAAAAAAAGGTAACTCCATTGAGTTTGAAACTTTCAATAAAGATAAAAATCTGATTAACAAAATTCTGATATTTCTAATCGTTTTTAAATTAAACATAGAAAGGACCAAACATAGCAGCTTATCAGAGCATTCTCATAGATGTAAAATCTTTCTATAATCTAATACAAAACACATACAAAAAATTATTTTTACAAGAGGTTCATGATTCGTCAATTCTCGTAAGTTACATATGCGACAGAAAATTTCAAACCAAATTTAGTACCAAAGTCTCATTTTCTAATGAAAGCTACGAAAATTTTCGTCAATAATTTTGTCTTTTGATTTAGGGAAAGATTTTTTAACAAACCACACTCACCGATGAAAGTGTAACGAAAGAGTTTCTTAAGATTAGCTATCACGAATATATTTTTAAGACAGCAGTTTTTGTTGATCTAACTGCCCAATCTATTTATATATCATTGTAAGGAACTTAATAGGGCCGGTGTTACGCGCAGGTTGTCTAGGCTGCAGTCTAAGGACTCGCACCATAAATTGACACAAATTTTATTTTGAATAGACGACTTGTTTGGTACATTCCTTTTTTCATCCTGCATTAGCCTAACATATTTACTTAAAATTGCAATATGTTATGTTATGTATTCCATAACCCCTAACCCCCCCCCCCCCCCAACAGCCCGCATCATCGGTTCACTCTAGTATTCTTAATTTTTTATTCTTCCAAACGTTAGGAAACTATTTTATAACTGGAGGTGATTTCAAAGATAAACATACCTTTTGAGGATCGAGATGCGTATGTTATTTTACTGGCAAGTCAACGTACTGGTCGTCAGATAGCAATAAAATATTAATTTAATCAAGTTCTTTGTACTGAAAGGAATGTCTTCCAACTACAGGTATTGGATAAAATAATGGAAACGCTTGTGACAGTCGAAAACTTTTGTATTAATACTGTTTTGGTCCATCTTTAGCACAAAATGCAGTTTGAAGCCTAGACAGAATAGACAAATATAAGTCCTAAATAGTGGTAAGTGAAATTTGAAGTCATTCTTTATTCAGCACAGCCTCTAGCTTAGGCAGAGACAAAGGAATTGGAAATCTACCCTGTTATACGAAACAGCCCACAGAAGCTCGATGATATTCAGGTTTGGGGACTGGACGGGCCAGGAAAGACGTTGGACCTCATCAGCATGTTCCTGAAACCACTCTTCAACATGGCCAGCGATGTAAATGGGAACATTATCATCCTGGAATATGGCATTTCCATCTGAAAAAAAAGTTTGCCGAATACCATGATATGGCGCCCCAGACCATGAGAGAGCCGCCACCATGTTTAACAGCCGGGCATAGACAGTCCGTATCGTATGCTTCAGAGAGTATTAACCAGACAAACACCCGTCCAGTAGTGGGGAAGAGGGTAAAGAGTGACCAAACGACACCAAACCTTGCCAGTCCTCCAGCGTCCAGTTGTTGTGGCCTTGAATGGCACCTTTGATCATTAGAAACTTGGTAATAGCATGAATATCCATTTTATGCAGTTCCCACCTTACTGCTTTGGATGACATTGGGCTATTTATGTGCTGATTAAGTTATATAGTCACTTTCTCGGCCTTTGTTTTCTTCTGCAATGTCACAATACACTTCAATGCCTGGCGATCCCTATCCTGCTTTAATTGACCTTGTTTCACCGTGTACTGTGTATGCAGTCAACTTTCGAGACCGTGCCTTTTGTTACACCACATGTCTTTGTTTTGTTCGCAGATGCTACAGCTACACGGGCACTAACAATTACTCCTATTTGAAACTCGCTCAAGTCGGACATACTAGTCACTGTCTCACTCTACTGTTACTGCACGATCCACACTATCTGCAACAAACGAGAGACGGTTAATTTACGCAGTGCCCAGGATTATCAGACACAATAAAAATATGTCCCATTTCTGACAAATGTTTCCATTATTTTGTCCAACACCTGTACATCAGTATTAAACACAATTACGACGATCATTGGACCACTCTCCAATTATCTTGCTGATAGAGATAAAACCATCAATACATCACATCCATCGTTACTAACAAATAACCAAGGCACCGATAGACAAAACACTGGCAAATCTATTAAAACAACAACTCAAATATGAGATATAGGCTATTAAAAATAAAATTGTTTGGAACTGTTACTGGTCCTGCATAGGGATTTAATTTTGAGTGGATTTAAGAAATGGTGGAAACTTAATCCTAAGCCAGAAGAACATGTTGGGTATTTCACGCAATGGAAAAGCTTGAAGATTAGGATTCTACGTAGAGCAACCATTGATAAGAAAGTACAAGAAGCCATCCAAAGTGAGGAGCAGAAGTGGAGAGATCTGCTGTAACAAATTTTGGATATCATTAAGTTCTTAGCGAAGCAGAACTTGGCCTTAAGGGAATATCGACAATACGGCGATGTCAGCGGTGGTAACAAAGGAAATTTCCTGGAACTGGATCATTTGTTAGCAAAATATGATCCAGTGCTACGAAAATATTATACGAAAGTCAAGCTTGGAAAGAAGAATGCGATCTCTTATATGTCGCCGCTGCTTCAGAACGAATTCATCAACCTTCTTGCCGATCAGGTTCGGAAAAAAATTGCCCAGCAGGTAAAGGAAGACAAATACTTTTGTGTAATTTTTGACAGTACGCCGGACGTATCCCACAATGATCAAACCAGTCAGGTGTTACGTTACGTGAAGATTGATGGGCCAAAAGTTAGTGTAGTCGACTCGTTCGTTGATTTCACCGAAACCAAGAGGAAGACTGCTGAAGAACTGACGCAGTTGATAGTAGAAAAAATCGGACAAATGGACTTGACATCCAAAACTGTAAAATCAAGCTTATGACATTGCAGTTGTAATGGCCAGCCCACACACTAGAGTCCAAGCACGTATTAAGGCAATTAATACGAAGGCCCAATTCATCACCTGCACCAACCATTGTTTAAACCTAGTTGGAATTCATGCTGCTTCTGTTATTGTGGATTCTGTTACGTTTTTTGGAACTGTTGAGCAAGTCTTTGTATCTTTTTCATCTTCAACCCATCCATGGGACGTACTGCTGAGTATAACTACGCGGTCGGATGCGGGCCTGCTGCTGAAAGCGATGCAGTCGTTCCCGTTTTGTGTTACCTAATTTTTTGGGTCAAGTTCTCCGCGAAATCAATGATGTTCAAAGTTACTTATAGACCAAATGGCTTGATCTTCACCAATGTGCAATTAAAATTCGTGCTTGAGAAACGTTCTTGAAGGACAACCGAGATAACATCATTTCAAACAGATTTAGTTTTGCAAAAATCTGTGTGAACAATTAGAAAACGAAACAGAGCTTCCTCGAAGGAGAAGGCGTAAGCAGAATTTTGGTGGCGGATCGAAAGATGCCAATTTGACGTACGAGCAGGATTTGAGAAGAAAAATGTTTGCGTCTTTTGATAAGATATTGAAGGAAATCACTTCCAGATTTCAGCAGTTCCAAGGCCTATATCACAAATTCTGCTTTTTGAAACATTCGATGGCGATGACATCGACAAGGGCGAGTTCCATGCAGAACGAAGGTAGTTTCGAGAATTTGTCAATGCATTGCAGGAGCAGATCAAAGTTATTGAATGGAGACCGCTTAAGCTTCTGCAGTTTATTCAACAGTTCAACCTTGATGTTTGTGTTCCAAATATTGTTACAACGTTGCAATTGTTCTTGACCGTCGGAATAAATGCCAGTTGAGTGAGAGAAGCTTCTCCAAGTAGAAAGTAATCAAAAACTATCTCAGATCAACTACGAGTCAGCTCAGATTATCAAACCTCGCAATACTGTCAATAGAGCAGGAAATTACTATTCAGTTGGACATTGATGTTGTTATTAGTCAATTCGCTTCTCACAAAACTCGAAGATTTCCATTGTAAATATGCTGTTATTTTGTTTTAGCTTTATGAAATAAAATAAACAATTCAGATGTAAGACTTAAATGTGCGTTTAATTTTTACCACTTTAGTACTTTTTAGCACAGGAATGGGGCCACACTTTCAGAGTCCGCCCTAGGCGCCAGTAACGCTAGTTACGCCACTGAAACGATGTTAACATACATTCATTGATATTATTAGGTTTTTATGATATTTATCATTTTCCTGTAGAGACTTTTTGAACACCCCATATAAAGTCTACCAACACATCTATTTAGTTTTTATTAGCAGTAGCTGAGGATAAGGGTACACGTGTTAAAAAAACCATCAGTATCAAACTCCTAGAGAAGATGAACTAAAGAAACCACTAAAATGGTAAATATTGCAATTACAATTATTGCTATGGTAAAAAGGGCGTAAAAACATCATATGCATATGCATGAATTATCCTACGCTAACATTGATGTAATTTAATTGGCAATGGCGTTTAATCAACTGCCGGACCCGCCGTACAATTTTCCACGCTGGCGTGCTCCACAGCGTTATGCTGCGCCAAGCAGCAGGGCACAAGGAAGAACGGAGCGCGTGAGAATATTCCGGCGACACAGCAAGAAGGGACGCCGTCCAAGCGCAAAGTTGAACGCTCCTGGTCGCTCTCGTCCCGCGTAATATTCACTCGAATTAATGCCCTTATTAGCGGTGCTGCATTGAAAGCTCGTCGAGCCGCTGGCGGCATGCGGGTCCATTCTGGAGGCCCAGTTTTTGAGGCCGATACTAATTGATACAATTGGCGGCGTCACGAGCGGCCCGCGCCCGGCGCCGACCGACGCGTGTCCCCCATGCCGTTTATTTGCCATGTGCGCCAGATTAGCAGCCGGACGGCTGTCGTTTCGCGTTAATTTGCTCTGAATCACTTCCGGATCAGGGTTCAAATGCTGAACAATCGCGGAACCGGCGGGATGAATAATGCCGCCGGTTGCGCAACGCCGACACAGTATCTGGCTGGCTGTGATCGCACGAGTTTCGTTCGGGAAGAGAACAGAGCGCGCAGATAACAGCACAGACTGGTTAATTGCGGAATTTGAGTTTTCGGAATTTTGAGATTGAAATCACTTCTAACATCTTTTAATTATAATAAATTACCGTTGTCAATGTGTAGATAACTAAAAGAATATGGGAAGATTGTATATATTCAAAGCAAATGTAAGAACTCTTTTGGAACAGATAATGTGGTGCAGAAGTTGAAAAAATCAAAACAAATGAATCTTGCAGGATTTATTCAATGCGGATTTTTTTATGTAGTTTTTGCCGCACTACTACGACAACACACTCATCTTTGCGAGACTTTGTAGAAGAAATTTGAGCTTTGATATAAATAACTGAACTTACGTTCAGAACCTGATTAAACCATAGGCCATAAATCCAAATGGGCTTGATGATCGCCTTGCAAATGAGCAAGTTTTCAAGAGTTCGTTTCAGTTTTCGTCCTATTAGCCAGCAGTTAAGCTGTCGTACTTTTATATCAGTTTGTTTGCGTTCTTTTTGCGATGTGCCTCTTCCAAGTTAGTTGACCATCAAGAGTTAATCCAAGCATTTGACTTCTTCAACTTGCGACATTCTCCTTTTCAGATGGTAAATGTTGTGTGCTGGGATTTTTGACCATTAACCTTTAGACGCAATTTTAGAAGCCATCTTTGAAGAGAATGAAGCTGGTTTTGAATATAACTAGCAGTTTCCACTGAGTTTTTATGTTTGGCAAGTATGTATAACCGTATCGTCTGCGAACGTACCTATGTGTGTGATTCTATCTGTTGCTAAATCTGCCGTATAAAGGGTGTATAATAGAGAGCCCAAAACACTGCCCCGTGAAACTTCTCCAGTTATTGGATATTGAACTATTATATTTAGTTTGGATTAGATGGATAACATTTCATCAAGTTGAAGTATTTTTGTGATAGGCTTTTCTTTAACTTTGGTTAACAGGCCTCGGTGCCAAACCTTATCAAAGGCCTGGTTTACATTTAGCAAAGAAGCTACGCAATATTGTTTTTCTTCTAGCGCCTCATTTATGATCCGCACCATGCGATGGCATTCTTAGATTGTCGAGTGAGTCTCACGAAATCCAAATTGGTAATCAGAAATCCAGTTATTAGTAAATGAATCGTGCATGATTCTTCGGAAGCCCATTTTCTCCAGGATCTTAGAGACCACAGAAAGCAGGCTTGTCAGTCTGTATGAGGTGACAATCCTTGGATCCTTACCAGACTTAAGCTCGTAATAGTTTTTGCTATTTTCAAGGGTTTAGGCTAATAACTAAGCTTGAGGATGGCGTTAAATAAATACGTCAGAAGTACTACCCCTTTCCTTAATAATTGTTTCAACATTTTTATGAGGCCAATTCCCGGTAATTTTCTGGTGTTCAGCAGTTTAATTTTCTTCAACTTTTGAATGTTACTGGTGTGATATTGCGTGTATTATCAACTGGTTGCTTTACTAATTCTTCCATTTCTACATCTGGTTCAGTACTGTGTAGAGGAAATACCTTAATAAGATGATTTGCAGACAAGTCTCCTTATCCCTTTTTGCTCAAGTGATAGTTACTTAAATTGGAGGAATTGTTGTTATGGGCTTATTTATATTTTTTAGGGGGTTCCAAATGACGTGGTTGTACCTGTTTAGGTTAGTAATGACTACATATTAAATTATTTATTTCTCAATTCCTTTAGTTTTGCGTTCAGTCTGTTGCTCAACCGATTGAAGAAACGAAAAAGTGAGTTCAGTCAGAGAAACGTCAATTAGGTTACAACTATTAAATTTTAAAATAGTACATTAATCGTTAATCAACGTTTGTTCACAGACATAATAAATTTTTTAAAATATTTATATTGTAACAGAAATAACATACCGTAAAAAAATATTTAAGCCCTTTCCAAAATAATCAATCACCGTATGCATCATTTTCTAGTGGGTTCAACATCAGTGGTTCAAGCCCAAATTTTAGTGCGTCAAATGTACAGTTGAAAGAGGCTGCGAGTTTACAGAGCTCTGAAAAAACTTTTAAATAGTTAGACTTAATTATATCATTAAATGGCCCGACTTAGTGATGAGTAAATGATGAACTTCGTGAGTTGGTGGTCTACAATGTCATTCAACAAAACAATGATCAAGACTAAAAATCTGAAAGATTAGTCAAAAAATATTCTGCAGCAAACAGTTGTTTTATAAAAAGTATAAATCGAGAACGCATCAAGAAAAGTTGGTTGGCTTATTCAAAATCAACTAAACGAGTATTTTGTACGCTCTACGGCGCTACGCCAAACTCTACGGATGACTGTCCTTCCTCACAACTAAAGGGTTTGATGATTGAAAAAATAGCTTTATAATAAACGATTATTACAACAATCCTGAACACAAACAATGTATTTCAAAATGAATCAGTAGAAGTCAAGGTTAATAAAGAGTGGATGGTAAAATAGCTGAACAGTACAAAGAAGAAGCTTTATTTTAGCGAAATCTTTGTTCTCTTAAGAGATGAAATTGTGAAGTTTTTAACTTATCGTCAAAACCTGGTGATAATAAAATATTTTACCTTGTAAACAATAGCAATTTTCTTAAATGTGTAGAACCGATGTCAAAATTCGATGTCCAAACTTGTAGCAAAATTTGTGTGTCGCACACTGGACTAACTAGCTTTTCTATGTGCTACCTAGAGAAACTCTTGAATAATTTTTGACTTTGATTCCTAACTGTAGCCATAAAAGTGAAGTGATGGCGAATGCTATAATGTCGAACGTACATTTTATATGTTTTAATCTGAATAACTGTAGAGGACAGCAACATGTCTGAATGCTACAAAGATCTTCGGGCTAAAATAAAAGAAGTAAATTCTCTAGTCAGATACATACCTTGCACAAACCACTTTTCACAACTAATTCACTCTGCAGCTGCGCAGAGCAGCAAGTAATCTGTTGAATTTTTTTCTTTAGAACTACAAATTTATAGCTTTTTTAGTTTTACAACCAACAGATGAAATACCTTGCAGTCTCACTAAAAAATGTTTCCATATCTGAAAAACTTTGTTGACAACCCGATGGAGTGCCCGTACTGACGCCAGTAAAGCATTACATAAATCGTACCGGGAGGTTCTTAATGCTCTGAGACGCATTACCTATGATGGTGATCATATTAAGAACGCATAGTATGAAGTAAATGTGATGTTGGAAAAATTTTCTTAAAACGGAATTAATAGTATGTTTTCGGAACAGTATTCTTGTAAAATCTCGAAAAGTAAGTGAAATGAGATAGTACAAACAGAACAAACAAAAGTCACTTCTCTATACACTTTTTAAAATGAAGATGACCTTTCCAAGTTAGTAAACAAAGCAAAATTGATGTGGTGTAAAACCTACGTCAACATAACAGACATTACAAGAAAGAGGAAGCCAAAAGTTTCTTTTAGTGAAAATAATATGGAAATTCTCTAAAACATAATTTAATACGAAAAAAAAAGATCTATATAGAATTACATAAGGATTTTGAATTTCTGTAAGAAATCACTCAAACAGAAAATGACAAAATACGGCAGAGGACAAACAACGATTGGAAAAGTATGTTTCTGATGTAAATAAAACATTCCCCGAGCAATATGTGCATTTAGCATCATATTTAAGAATTAATAAAAGTTTTTGACAAAGAAGGTAAGAATACAAAACCACAAACATAATTAGAACCTCAAACACTTTTGTTAGCTTTATTGAAGTCATAGGTCGTAGAGTCTACTTTTCCCAATACTACCGTTGGATAACGATCATTTTCATCTCTTAGGAGAGCGAAAAGTTTTTTTAGATCAACATTAAAACAAGAAAAAGTAAGAGGCCTTGCACTTTTCTTTGTTGAGAGTGAGTTTTTATATTCTTTCCTTTGATGACGTAGTCCAAAGGTTTGCTAAGTCTAAAGCCAGAAAAGCAATTTTTTAATAAAAAGTTTTAGATGAAATGGGCATTGTTTTTATTTCCCTCATTGATGTGTGAATATATGTAAAAGTTGTGTTGAAGTAGAACTATGTAACGAAAAATTAAAAAATAAAATAAATGTTTAGTAATTTTTTGATAACGTCCGAAACATGCAAAAATGTGTGAAAAATCGGGTGAACAATTGTCAACATAGGGTGCCAAAAACCTCAATTAAGCCCTACTTGCGTTAAAAAGTGCAAAGCCCATAGACAATTAATTAATTAACAAAACCATTAAAAGCATGGTCAATATGTCTACAACTCTTTTAAATAAAAAAAATATATAATATAAGCATTGTTATACAATATTGGAAAAAAGTTCAAATCTAGACCTCGGAGTAATCGAAAATAAAGAAGTCACAACTATAGTGTTTGTAAAAAAAAACTGATCAGCAGATCTAGAGTGCCATTAGAACTATATTCAAATCAATTTCAATCGATGGTATTCACGAAAGTTTGCGAAATGCTGGGCATTAGGAAAACGACAACAACTCTGTTATCTCCACAGTCAGATGGGATGGTTGAGTGCATGAATAAGACAATTGGAAAGTATCTGTCAAAAGTCGTCTCTGAGCATCAACGAAACTGGGACCAATCTCGTCATTTGTTAGCGTACCATGAGTCTATTGGTCAAACACCAGCTAATTTTCTCTTCGATCGTAAACTAAAGCTGACACTCCTCGGAAATGCCCCTAAAGAAAACATAATTGGAGAAAACTACGTCAACAACCTGAGGAAAAGAATGATGGACACGACAACGTACGATACAACATCAACATCAACTGCGCCGCCTAGCTGCGCGCCACTTTCTTTTTTCCAGTATGGCCGCTCGATGAGAAGATTTTTATTTCTCCACTTTTTACTTCAACAAAGTTCTTTTTCTGACTGGTTTTGACTCGGCAAGTGAGTAGATCCTAAAAGTAGACAAAAAATCTTACTTTCGGCCCCGCTCTCACAAGTTAGTACCATTGGATTATTTGTTGTTTAATCTACAAGTCCCAAAACTTTCATGCGGTTCGGTTATACACATGAAAATTTGCAGTCGGCTCTTAGCCTAATATAATGCCTTAAAGTCGCGTCGCTTGTACATATAACATGCGAGAACCCTTCTAGACATTTCTCGTAGGCTCGAAATAGGCTTAAATATCACGTAGCGAGGCAGCCGGGAGTATCGATCTGTGTGGGTACAACATAAACAGTGTTACAAATAAGAACAGTGTAATTTTACGTTATTAATCCTTAAAATGTTCTAGAGAGCGCCAAACGAATATTGAACGAAAAATTGTCTCGTGCGTGTTAATCCCCAGATGTGTGTAAAGTTTTTATGATTTTTTTTAGATAATTCTAAAAGCCAATCCTTATAATTATATCCGAATTTGGCACATATTCCTTTCTTGGGAGTGGTCCCAGAGGGGCGGGATTAGTGTCATTCGACGTATTTCATCGAGCTGAGTCGATTGGCACTGGTTTCAGAGTTACCCTTGCAATAGAGCTGTTTGGATAGACTGTTGCAGCTGCTCCAACATTGTATTCAAAGTCGTTTTCAGGGCTTGTCCCTAACGAAGGTTTACTGAAGGGACAGAGAAGTGCAAGGCATAAAATTTTTGCTTAGGACGGCTAGATAGGTTTAACATCAAAAACAATGAAGCACGGGTAACTCTTTCCCTGTACGTTTCCGAACGCTGAAAGTGGTTTCGATGGACTGAACTCGTCGAGTAGTGTCAGCAACATTATATCCAAACAGCTCTTATTTTAAGCAACATTGTATCCAAACAGCTCTTATTGCAAGCAACATTGTATCCAAACGCTGTAAGCGGCTACACGGTCAGCAGTCATGTTATGTTAGGTTGGGTTGGGTTGAGCTGGGTTAGGTTAAATGCGTTTCAACGAAAAAAAATTTCCTGCATGACGTCCCACAGACTCGTGGCGACTAAAATTGTTGCTTAGGACGGCTAGATAGATTTAACATAAAAAAACTCTCTCCCTGTACGTTTCCGGACGCTGAACGTGGTGTCCAATTTTTACCCCGAAATTTATATTAAGGCTTGGACCGCCCTAAAACCTTAATTGTTGAGGTATTCTCCTCATCACCTAGGCAAAAGCTTGAAGTATCATCATCAATCTGTGTAAAGCACCTATTGTACAGAAGAAATTACTATGAATGTGTTCGAGCAATTACACTACATTATCTTTAAAAAGTTTTGGAAAATCGTTTAATACATTGTGCACCTACTGTCAGCAGCAATACAAGGTGCAACTCAGCTGATCTACCAGTCACACTGAAATTGGAACATTCGCCGATGATGCAGCAATTTTAGCTATAAATGAAAATCTGGTTGCTATTACCCAACATTTCCAAAACCACATTAATCTAGTGTAACAATGATTTACTAAGTGGATAATTAAGGTGAACGCACATGTCATTCGCTCTTAGAAGACAATGATGCCCATCTGTCCAGCTCAACAACGTTGACATACCACATGCTCCAGAAGTCAGATACCTTGGACTACACCTAGATAACAAATTGAGGTGGAAGTTACATAAAAATGAAAAAATTGACCTTAATTTGGAAGAAAATCCCTCATCTCCTTAGAAAATAAGGTTCTCCTGCATAAAATTATAATCAAACAAATTTGGACGTATGGACTGGACCTGTGGGGCTGTTCTAGTATGTCCAATTTAAAAATTATTCAAACGTAACGTTTCAGTTCAAAGTTTTTAGGCACCTTGGTACGCAAATAACCAAACGCTTCATTCATTCGTATAGACCTACAAATCCCTTTCGTAAAGAAGGTGGTTTACCAACGCCCAATAGTACATCACAATTGTCTAGAAGCCCATCCCAATCCATCTGTAGAAACCGTAGTCGAAGTGTTTGGGTTCAGAAGACTTACTTCAGGGACTTATTATCACATTAAAGTTTTCTGGGTAATGTCATTGGATTGATATATCTTGTATATTATACATTGTTCTGATTGTTGATCCAGTTTCCCAATAAAAAAAGTTGCAATTCACGTTTGAAAGCGACCGTACAGTCCTAACGCAGTTAGGAAATGGTTGTTTGCAGTGTTGAAGATGGGGCCAGATGACGTCCACAGCTATTTTACGAATGTTTAATTTGGAATATATCCGATAGTTATGCTGATCAGGAAATTTGACAATATCCTGGAAAGCTTGTTGGTATTACCCTGTTCAAATAGCAAGTTGTTGTATTAATAAAAGCAAAGCGGGTAAGATACCGTTCTAGAAGCACCGTAGAGCTCTTAGTGTTTCTTATTCATACATAACATGAACAGACATTATAGTCTACGGCTTTTTACACTAATGATTCCAAATACTGTTGCTGCTGTATGTACTGCAAAAATCGAATAGTAGTTTTATATTTTTTGATATGAATCAAAAATAGTCTACCAATCCATAGAAAGTCAACAAAAAAATAAACAAAGTGTTTATGATACTGATGATGAAAGTGATTCCGATGACGATGAAATAAAAGAAATAATTTCCAAAGCATGATGATAAACGCCACTTTTCAGAGACTTGGAAAGTGACAGAAGCGATTAATGGCCTATAACATGCGATTATGAATGTCGCCTGGGCAGCTTAGTTGCTCGTAACTATTGGATAATTTTTTGTATAGTGAGAGTTTTGGGTATTCGTAGGACTTCCGTTACTGGATAATTTCTCCGAAACAATCGACGTTGTTCAAATGGTCAAATAACCTTTGTCTTTTTTATTGGGGTCTCACTGACATTCCAGGATTCAGCAAAAGAATTAAGCTCTATTCTCAGAGGTGTGGACACCACCCTTTTCTCCGTGATATGGTAGAATCAGCGTCAGCTTTTATATAAAAGTGATGTAAGATGGCAAAGAGACGTAGAGATGGGCAACAAAACCAGTATTTGCCTAACTAAAATTTTTCCTAGCATTGACAACGAACGGAACGGTAAACTTAGAAGTTTAATAGAAAAAAGGTATTATTTAAAAAAAACTTTTCTATTAATAAAAAGAAACAATATTTAATAGAATTATTACGTCTTGTACTCCTTGGATTGAAAATTAAATTTAACAATATGTACGATGTTTATATTTTATATGTTTCTATTTATGTTATAATGTAGCTGAAATTTAAATAAATGTATGCTTTGTATGTTAATACTTTGATATTAATATTAGTCAATCCATTTTTACTCCGCAGGAAGTCTCTATTAAAAGAAGACAAATATAATTGCCATTCAATTATTACTTATTTGTAAAAAAATACATACGTATGTACACTCTCTATTGTTTGTAAATTATGCCAGTTTCATTCCACAAAAAAACCAATTCCTTGCATTTTAAAAACTTAGACAAGGAGCACAGAATTTGTTAGTAAGTGCTGCGCACAATTTCTTTTTCTTTGTTCCCGCTTAGTTTGCGAACATATTCCGTTCGTTGTTTGTAGTTTGTCGTCTAGCTCATAAATGAATATAAATTTTCCAAATCTCCCTGTGATAATGAAACAAAAAAACTGACAAAGTTCAAAATTATTTTTTGCAATTTCTAACAAATCAAGTATTTATCAATCATGTTCCAACTTCTGTTGCAGAAAAATTTACATCTGATGGCAAAATATTCTAAGAAATAAAGTATAGATTTTACTGAAACACGAACTACGGTGATTACGCTGAACAGACAATAAATTGCACCATAACTATCAAATGAAAAGAAATAGAAACGCATTATACTCATTCCATACACATCTGTTACAAACTAATTAGCAATTAATTGTGATATATCTACTAATCTTTTCGCTCCCTTTTTCAAAATGGCCGCAACAGCAATTAAATTTCTTAAATAAAATAACAACAAACCGATAGACCAACCACTAAAATATTTTAATATTACGATACTGCAGATAAAAAAGAATTTTCACGATCTTTGTTTTTAAAAAATTACAAATTTTAATCATCAAAATAATTTTAATTTATCACAATAAAGCATTTTGCTTTAAAGTTTGTCTTGAAGAACCAAAAAAAAATTATTATTACTGCTAAATTATTGTTTTAATATAGTGGCACCTTTTGAAGCTTATCTCATAGACTATCTATTTATTTTATACGGACCGGGTAAACCTATCTCATCTCAAAATATAGGAGAACTATATAATTTTTGCAGTGTGTGCGGCAGCAACGTATAAAATAACGTTTGGAATAGTAGGGTAAAAAGCTGCAGACTATAATGTTTGTTCCACTGTGTGTGTGTGTGTGTGCGTGTGTGTGTGTGTGTGTGTGTGTGTGTGTGTGTGTGTGTGTGTGTGTGTGTGTGTGTGTGTGGTGCGCGCGTGTGCGTCGTGGTGCGGTGCGTGTGCGGTGCGTGGTGCGGTGCGGGTGCAGGGTGCAGGTGCGGTGCGTGGGTGGGTGGTGTGGTGTGGGTGTGGGTGTGGGTGTGGTGTGGGTGGTGCGTGCGTGCGTGCGTGCGTGCGTGCGTGCGTGCGTGCGTGCGTGCGTGCGTGCGTGCGTGCGTGCGTGGGTGCGTGTGTGTGTGTGTGCGCGTGTGCGCGTGTGTGCGTGTGCGTGTGTGTGTGTGTGTGCGTGTGTGTGTGTGTGTGATCGGTTTAAAAATTATTTTGGCAATTCTTCGAACACATTCAGCTACCCACTTTTTGACTTTTTTTAAATAATGGGTAACATTTTTTTTACACTTAATGTCACGCTACAGACGAAATTCAGAATAGTCACGACGAAACATTCGAAAATTCCGTGGACGGAATTTCTGCAGCCGTAAATATCCTCACTCAGGAAGGTAACAACATGGATATTGAAGATTTTAATAATAACATTTCGGTCCCCGTTGAAGATCTGCAAGAAATTTTTGAAAATTTAAAATCAAAATTCCAATCTCTTGAAGCAAACGATCCTCTAAGATTTATGATCTTAACCCTTCTTCCAAACAATTGGAGTACTAGAAAAATTTCAAGCGAATTTAAAACTTCTCATTATTTGGCGGTAAAGGTTAAGAATCACAAAGCAGACATCAGAGTTTTGGAAAAGTTAAAATTGAAGTTCACAATTTTTATAATGATGAAATCAATAGCCGATTGATGCTTGGAAAAAAATTACATTTCTATGAATATAGACGGACAGCGTCTACATGTTCAAAAGCGTTTATTGCTTCTTGACCTCAAAGTTTTGTGCGCGGCGTTTAAATCTTTGCATCCTGAGCCCATGTAAAACTTTTTCTTCTTCGCCAAATTACGCTCGGAAAATTGTATTTTAATGGTAAAAAAGGTACGTATTCCGTCTGCGTCTGCACAAAACATGAAAACGTTAAAATGATGATTGAGGCCACAAATTGGAAGAGCATAATGAAACTATACGCAATACATG
Organism: Sinelater perroti; assembly: GCA_036346155.1. NCBI lineage: Eukaryota > Metazoa > Arthropoda > Insecta > Coleoptera > Elateridae > Sinelater > Sinelater perroti. The sequence goes on from JARFIY010000046.1 coordinate 32,718,776, forward strand.
CTAAACGATTATATAGACTTTGTAAATCTGTTAATTTGTGAGAATGCTAGATCGATTTGTTATTTTGGAAAGTGTCAAAAATGCCCTGGAGCTTCAGAATGGTCCGAATATCATTCATATGTTTTGTATAAAGCAAATATAACGGAAATCAACTACAGATTTTGGATCTCGACCGATCGTGCCACATTGAAGACGATCACAAGCACTGTTGAAGAATACGTAAGCAATCTCATGGACCAGTTAAATGTTTTGAAGGCCCATTCATTTATTGCAAAACAACAAGCTGCGTTTATTAAAGAAAAAATACATAATCTAAAAAAATGAGGTACTTGTCCAGTTTGATTTTGGTGACAATTTTGCATACATTGTTCACTTTAACAACAATCAGTTAACAATTTTTACGACCATTTTTCATTATAAGGAAAATAATGAACTTAAAAGTGTGAATTGTATATTTATTTCCGATAGTTTGAAGTACAACACATCGACCGTATATATTATACAACAACAACTGATACCTTATATTATAAAACAGTTCCTAAGGTTACAAAAATAGTCAGCGTGACCGACGGTGCAAAACAGCACTTCAAAAATAAATTTCAAATGTTTAATTTAATGTATCACAAAAAAGACTTCAAATTGGAAGCTGAGTGGCACTTCACCGCCACAGCACACGGAAAATGTGCTTGCGACGGTCTTGGTGCAACATTCAAGCGCGAAGCATACTGTGCTAGTCTTCTAGCAAAGCCGGCTGCACCTATATTGAATCAAGATTCGCTTTTTGCATGGGCAAAAGCATTCTTCAAAAGAATTGAAATTTTTCGCTTCACTTTAGTTGACCATAATCGAATGGATAGAAGACTAAACGCAAGATTCAAGATTGTCAAACCTGTTTCCGGAATTTTGACACATCATTCGTTTACAGTGAAGGGCTCAAAATTTTCCATGAGAAAATTTTCAAGATGTAGCAGAAATATATTTTGAGATGAAAAGATCTTTACTTTAAACTCCAATATTTTGTATGATCTATAGATAAATTTTTGTTTTTTTGAATGAATGAAATATATACGAACGTAATTCTAGTAAATTCGGAACAATAAACGTATTTAATTTAATTTAAACATGAAATTTTTAGAATTTTTTTTGCGAACAACTGAATTTTTTTCTAATTTATTATTAAAAAATTGAATTTCTTAACCATTATTAAAAAAAAGTCAAAAAGTGGGTAACTGAAGGTGTTTGAAGAATCGCCAAAATAATTTTTAAACCGATCCGACTTGATTTTTGAGAATTAAGGCATATAATGCACGCAAATTTTCCGAAAAATTTTAAATCAAGTCGAATCGGTTTTAAATTTCTTTCGGTGATTCTTTGAGTAAAATCAAACAACTTTTGTTCTTATCAATTTTTTTCTAAACCTCTTCTTTCATCCGGAAAAAAGGCTCAAAGTTCAAAAAATTTGAAAAACTTGACCTTGAATTTTCAGCCTCCCTACGAAAAAAATACAAGGGAAATTTTTTGTGTATTTTTTCACGTAGAAAACGATGCCGTAAAGTAAAATTTAAAATAACGCTGTTTTCGATCATTTTTCTATTTTGTCAATTTTTTCCGACTTTCGGTTTTATTTGCGGTTTTTGACCATGTATATCGAGTTGAACTAAAAAGCGCCACACGGCATCATAATGTTGAGGCTTCAAGCTTTCATTTTCACTAGGGATCGACCTATAAAAGTGCGTTAAAAATGAGTGGGTGGGGGTGTTCGATTTCCCGGAGAATGTATGTATCTGCATATATATATATATATATATATATATATATATATATATATATACACATATATACACGCACGCACACATAGGTATATTATGGATACTCGACATTCGCAGTTGCACTAGCCTCTGGAGGTATGTCAACAGTTGTTGCAGCTATGCATCTTAGATCCAGAGATGTTCTTTGAAAGTAGGAGATAAATCATGAATCTGACGCAAACCATCGGAAAAGCAACATCAGTCTATAGAATAACAGCACATTGGAATATTTCTGACCAAGAAGCCACGGTAGTGACTATTTATTTCAACACAAACGCCGATTGTATTTTGGACCAAGAAGGAATTTCTGCTGATGAATTGATTGATTCCCTTAAGAACGTCACCGAGTGGTACTGTAGGTTACAGAAACAACTTCGCTGACGTATTCAATAACACCGCCACGGTAAATGAAGATGCATCATTTTGTTTCAACGTGACAACACGTGCTACATATTAGTTGCTACACTAGTGCCACAATATAGGCTATAGAATACACCGTGTTGCTTCACATAGCATATTCCTCGAATCTTGCACTGAGCGTCTACGCTTTGTTTGATGCAATGAACGAGGCAGCACGCGGTAAGGAATCCTCCTCCAATGATGAGCTTCAGTCGGCTGTCTACAAATGGTGCCGTACTACATCCAGAGAGTGGTTTGAAAAAAGCTGGAGCAATGTTAAAAGTATATAGACATTAAATGGGAATACCTTTAAACCTACAGCACCAAAAAATGATTAAAAACCCACAAAATCAACAGATTGCATGAAAAGGACCTTAAAATAATCATATACTTATTTTGGAACCAATGAGAATTTGTAAGACTGGATGGAGGAAGCTCAGATGATACCGAGCTTCTGCGAGGGGTAAAACAGGGTTATGTTCTGTCACCACTGATTTTTAACATGTATTCAGAGTGCATCTTTAGAAAGCACTCTACGAAATTGATGAGGAAATTTTTATGAATGGTAAAAGGGTAAACAATATTAGATATGCGGACGATACAGTCATTTTCGCAGACAGCATAGAACGACTACAATATTTCATAGACACATTGAGTTTTGTAGAAAATAATATACTCTCTGTCCTAAATTATGGCATTCAAAATTTTCAAATTAAATTTATTTTTATTTTACTGAAAATTAATATAATTATGTTACAAAAACAGAGATCGCGGCGTGCTAATTTGAAGTGTTGTTGGGCGGGTGGAATCGACTTTGAAAGTGTGGAAGTGAATGTAAAAGAAAGTGGGAGAGTTGATGACTGTGGATGAATAAAAGCATTAGAGACCTAAGCGTGTAACTGTACAAAATTAATGAAATTAAACAAAACATCAGCGAAATAAGCATATGGAACAACAACAATAAATAAAAATAAGAAGAAAACTAAATGGTGGAATCAAGAAATAAAAGAGGAAGTAAAAAGCAAAAAAGAAAAATGGAAATTTTACCTAAATTATAAGACAGAGGATAGCTACACAACATATAAACAACAACGAACTAAAGTAAAAGAAATGATAATACAGGCTAAACAGCAAACATGGGAAGAATTTGGAAGGAAATTAGAAGCAGACAGCCTAGTAAACCAAAAGCTATTTTGCAAAGTATTGAAAAATTTAAGAAAAAATAAACACTGCACACTAAGGCAAGTAAGATCAAAAGATGACAGTATAATAACTGACGAAAATGAAATTATAGAGATGGAAATTATACAGATGAACATGGTAATAAAGCAGACGATGAAGAAATAAAATGTACACATGAAGAAGAAGGAAACAATATACAAATTGAAAAAATGATAACAGCTGTAAAATACTTGAAAAGGGCAAAGCGATAGGATATGACAAAATAAATGCAGAGATGCTGAAAAACTTAGGATGGCGAGGAATAGAATTGTTGACAAAAATCTTCAACAAAGCATGGGACACCGCGAAAGTTCCTGAAGACTGGAAAGTAGAAATAATACTACCGATATTCAAGAAGGTAGATAGTAGGAAGTGTTCAAACTATAAAGGCATCACAATATTAAGCGTGGTATCGAAGGTGTACGAACATATATTGGAAAAAAACTAAGAAGAGCAATTAGAAGAAACGCGGAGAGATTTTAGGAAAGGGAGAAGTGTACAAGACCATATCTTTAGTACAAAACAAATGATAGAGAAAAACGGAATAAAAAACTCAGAAATATATATGGCTTTCCTGCACTTAGAAAAAGCTTTGGATAGAGTACTGCAGAAAGAAATATAGAAAAGTCTAGCACAAAGAAATGTGAGTCCGAAGTTAATAGAAGGAATACAGAGTCTGTGCAATAACAACAAAAGCTACATAAGAAAAGACAATTTACAGTCGACAACATTCAGAATAACTGAGGGACTAAGGCAAGGGGGTATAATGAGTCCCATGTTGTTTATATTAATAATCTTCTTGTCGTGCCTTCTCTTAATAGAGGTTGGCGATTACATTGGCAAATGTTTCTCTTTCTGCAGCTGCTCTAAATATTTGTTGAACATTCATGCCTGTCCACTGCCTTATATTCTTGAGCCAACAAGTTTTCCTTCTACCCTTCCGTTTTCCTTCAACCTTACCCTGTATGATAAGTTGGGGTAGGTTATATTTTTTATTTCTTAGTAGGTGTCCCAAGTAGGCGGTTTTTCTTCTTTTTATGGTAGTTATAATTTCTCTATTACAGTTCATTCTTTGTAATACCTCTTGGTTTGTAATCCTGGCTGTCCATGGGATTTTAAGTATTTGTCTCATCAACCACATTTCAAAGGCTTGCAGTTTGTCTATCTTGTGTTTATTTAGTGTCCAGACTTCCGTTCCATATAACAATATTGACCATATATAACTCTTTACCATTCTCCATCTGATTTGTAAATTTAGATTTTTATTTGTCAGGAGTGTTTTCATTTTTATAAATCCTTGCCTAGCTATTTCTATTCTACTCCTTATTTCTATATTTGAGTTTAGATCTGAGTTTAACCAGCAACCTAAATATTTGAATTTTCCAACTTCTTCTAAAGCGTTGCCATCAATTGTAAAATTTATACCCTAGGATTTTTACTCACTTGCATGATTTTTGTTTTCTTAGTATTGATTTTTAGGCCCATTTGTAAACTTGCTTCGTATACTTTGTTAATTAGCTGTTGTAATGCTCTAGGGTTGTCTGCAATTAGTACGCTGTCATCCGCGTATCTTATGTTATTTATCGTTTCCCCGTTTATTTTTATTCCTAAATTGCAGTTGTGTAAGGCGTTCTGAAAACTACTTCCGAATAGAGATTAAATAACATTGGGGACAGTATGCAGCCTTGACGTACCCGCGTTTAATTTCTACGTTGTTTGTTTCAGTGTCTTCTACCATTACTTTAGCACGTTGGTTCCAATAAAGATTTTGATTAGTTTTATGTCTCTTTCGTCTAAGCCAATGTTTTCCAAACATTCTATGAGTTTGATGTGTCTTACTTTATCAAATGCTTTCTCATAATCGAGAAAGCACAGATACACATCTTTTTTCTGATCTCTACATTTCTGCATCATTACTTGTATGCAGAAGAGAGCTTCACGCGTTCCCTTCCCATTTCTGAAGCCGAATTGGTTGTCACTCACTACTTCTTCACATTTTCTATATATTCGATTTTGCATTATCTTCAAGAATATTTTAAGGGCATGGCTCATGAGACTTATTAATCTGTACTCATTGCAAGATTTCGCATTTGCATTCTTAGGCAAAGTAATAAATGTTGATTCCAACCAGTCATTTGGAATGTTACCCGTTTCATATATTTTATTATACAAATCAACTAGTATCTTTAGGTTGTCTTCGTTTATTAGTTTAATTAGTTCCATATATATGTTATCCGGTCCTGGGGTTTTTCCTATTTTTATTTGGTGTATTGCATTCTCTATTTCTCGCTTTAGAATTGTGGGTCCTTTTTGTTCTTCTCCTCTGTTTTGTATAATTGTTTCTGGTCTCTCGTCGTCAAACAATTTTTCTATATATCGTTCCCAGATTCTTATTTTGTCAGTTTCGTCCATTATTATTTGGTTGCTGTCATCTCTTATCATCATTTGTGTTTTCTTTCTGTTGGTGCCAACAACTTCTTTTATTTTCTTATATAGACCAAACATGTTGTGTTGTTCGTTCAAGCTTTCTATTTCTGTACATCTGTCGCACATCCATTTTTCTTTTGCTTCTTTAATTTTAATTTGTATAATTCTATTTATTTGTTTGTATTCTGTTTCATTGCTATTTTTGACAGTTCTCCGTCTATCCATTAGGTCTAATATTTCTTTCGTCATCCACTTCTGTTTAAAGTTCTCTTCTCCTTTGAATTTCAGACTTTCATTTCCAACTGTGTGTATCGTTGTTTTCAATTTTGCCATAAATCTTCAATATCTTCTTGTGTGCTCCCTGTTATTTGTGAGCCATCACTTATCAAACTTGCTATTTCTTTATTTATATTATTTCTTACTTGTATTTTTGTTTCTGCATTTCGGAGTTTATCCACGTTTAGTTTTTGTTTGTTTTCTTCTTCTTGATAATTATTTTCAGTCTAACTCGCATTTTGATGATTATGGGGTTGTGATCTGATCCAATGTCTGTGCCCGGGTATGTCTTAGCACTTAGTATATTGCTTCGATATCTTTTATTTATAAGCACATAGTCGATTTGATTTCTAACTATGTTGTCCTTCCTGTTTTGAGGAGAAGTCCAAGTATATAGTCTGCGAATTGGCATTTTGAACCATGAGTTGCTTATTACGTGATTTTCCTCTTGGCAGAATTGGATTAGCCGATCTCCTCGTTCGTTTCTTTCTCCTATGCTGTATTTACCTACAATGTCATTGACTTCCCCACTTCCAATTTTTGCGTTCAGATCACCCATTATGATGTTTATATCTTGTTTTTTTGTCAAACGTGTCATGTCTCTAATTTGCGAGTAAAATTTTATATATTAATAATGGATGACGTAATTAAGGTAACAGAAAATAAGGCCAAAAAGATACATGTAGGTTTCAATAAACTATCACCTATGAATGTATCGATATGTGCCTTTGCAGACGACCTTATGACCTGTGCAGCAAAAGAGAAAGATCTACAAGACAATCTATAGATTTGGAAAAAGAACTGTCAAAGAGAAATTTAAAAATAAATATAAATAAAACAAAAGAACACTAACATAAAAATAAACCAAAGTAAGATAGAACAAGTGGATGTATTCAAATATCTAGGAGTACAGATAGACAGAGGGAAACATGGAAAGTGAAGTCAATGAAAGAATTGATAATGCTGCAAGGCTATATCACAGTTTGAGCAAGCCGTTCATAGTTGAAAAATAAAAAAACGAAAACGGTAGTCTATAAAACAATTTTTAGACCAATTTCAATGTATGAAAGCGAGAGCTGGGTCCTGACAAACTCAATGAAAAGTAAAATACAAACTATTGACATGAAATACTTAAAAAGAGTCAAAGGAATCACCAAGAAAGAGAATAAGAAATTATTTGGTGAGAGAAGAACTTGAAATAGAACCGATAAATAATATAATAGATAAGCAAAAATTGAAATGGTTTGGACACGTATGTAGATTGAGCGACCACCGACAAATGAAACGTATATGGAAAGTAGGTATACATAGACATAAATCTAGAGGAAGACCCAAAAAGACGTGGAACGACAAAGTAGCAGCAATATTGAAGAAAAAAGGCAGGACATGGATATAAGCTATATATACAAAAACAGCTAATATTTTTTGTTGCTACAGAATCGTGCCTTTTCCATTTTAATTTAAATTGGGGCTTTACTCGCTCTCTGGTTGAAAATACATACATTATCAGATAATATAAGTTTTAAATTCAACCTTAAAATGTTTGACCTGCGGCCAGCTCGCATCTGCGTTATCATACGGAAAACCGCTTTCAAGTGTTATCATTCCGCATCACTTTGTTCACCAGCTCTATACTGGAACTAACACCGCGCTATAAAACAGGATTTTCGTTCAATCAGCTTACATCCTAGATGTGCCTTTGACAAAGCCGTCCTTTTGTCTGCTGTCTCCGAGCCTAAAATCAACGCCGTGACCAAGAAAGAACGCTTTCCACGAGTCTCTTCCAAGTCTTTCCAACGCAAGCAACAAATGTATATCCTAACTTTTCTCTATCAGTGGATTCGTTTGTGGGGAATTGGGGGGTACCATTAAGAAAAATATGTGTCCGGAGGCGAGTAAGACTTCCCTGCCCCGCCGCTTGCTTCGTCGTCTGGCCGTCTATGCTGCCGGACCACCAGCATTGTCGCCCGGCATCCCCGCCAGCCCTACTCGCCTGTCCAACTAGGCTGTCCGCTCCACCAACGTTAGACTAAATCTTAGCGTTAAATTAGAATAGGTTACATTAAGTTAGGAATAGCCAGCTCTTGTTTTGATAAATAAAAGTGGTCAGTGTGAGTTCGTTTGCATTTTCTCGACTTTTTTCCTAGCGCATTATCTTTTTGCTACCAGAGTCTACTGCGCGTTCCTTACGATGGCGTATTCATTTTTGTTTTTATTATGTTTAATCATTATATTAAATGTATCTTCATTGGACACAAAAAGCCTGATTAAGGCTTTGGCGCCCAACGCTGGCAATTTTTCATCCATCTTTTCTCAAATTTTTGCTTGTTTGGAACGTTATCAGAAAATTGCATAGCAGCTGTTTAGGCAAAGTATTTGATTTTTTCGATTTCCGTTACATACATGCACTTCAATACAATGTTTAAATACATTTATACATGAATCAGGAAAAATAAAATACAATGTGTCCATTTTACCTAAAAGCTTTTATTTAAAAAACATTTCTTTGTCTAGCTTTAGAATTAGAAAATTTCTGGACTATGCCATCTAGAGGAAGACCCTGCAGAAAGACACTCTCAATAAGTAAAAGTGCAGGACCTGTCATTTCTTTTTGTTTTCACGTTGATCTCAAAAGCTAAAAAGGGTCATTCTCCAGTGCAGTCAATAATTGGCACACTTGGAAAAATACTTAGAACGGCAGTATTGAGTAGGGTAGACTCTATATCACGTAACTTCAATAATTGTAGGACTCTTCCTGATTCTAATTGTGATTTTAGTTTGGTATTCTTATCATATTTGTCAATACCTATATTAATTCTTAAAAATGCTGATAAATACACATTCCCCACGAAATATTCTATTTAAATCAGAAGCATCCTTTTCCAATAGCCGATTTGCAATTTTAGTAATTCTCCACAGAAATCAGAAATCCTTATGTATTTCAGTAGACTATTCTTTTTTGAATTACTATAAATTGAGCACAATAGAATCAATTTCAGCTTAATGTTTTTATCACGAAGAATTGTGGTTTAGAAAATTCGTAATATCCGTCTTTGTTTTCACCAAAAGAAACTTGTAATATCTGTTTTGTTAGTTTCACACATCAATTTTGCTTTCTTCGTTAGCCTTGAAAACTTATCTTCGTTTCGAAGAGTATTTATAAAAGCTTCCAAAGAACTGTATAGAGTAATGACCTTTGTTGTGTCTGTGCTTTCTCCTTGAAGGTTTTCACTTATTTCTTGAGACTTTACAAGAACATTATTTCAGAAGTATACCATTATATTATATATTAACGCCGTTTTTAGTTCTGATGACTATCATAGGTAATGTGTGTCAGGGCATCAAGAACATCCTTAAAATCACTGAAGGCGATAGCGACGATTACGATTGCTGCACACTACGTGAAAAAAGTGTTTAGTTTTGGCATTTTCTTAAGGACAACATCCTGCCGGTCAAGACGCTCTTTGGAACGTTTTCTGAATCCTGGTCTACTTGTTTTATATATATATATATATATATATATATATATAATGCTCTACCATCTTTGCCACTCATTGTTTGGCCGTTGTGATAAATGAAAAGTAAATTAAATAACGATTTAATTCAAAAATAAATTTTATTCGCAAGGGCTGTACAATAATTATAAATATAATACTATTAACGCAACGGTTAACGGTTACTATAACACGAATGTGCTTGCATCACTGTTGTTCGTAGTATGATTTTTCTTATTCGACTGCCGCGAATGCCTATCTGCTTCACCTTATGTTCAAACGCGTGGTTCTAGAACAAATCACAGGGTTCTGCAATTTGAACTCAATGGTGCTGCTGATAATTCTGGAAGGTTCTATAAATTTGTTTGAGGTATGTTATTTCTGTTTAATAATTATAATCTATTGAAAGCTTCTCTGGGGCTGTGGTTGCAGGCTACCAGTGGGGTCACAGGTGGCGGATAGTGAACGGCCTCAAGATATTGAGGTTAGCTGCGAAATAAGCAGACTTGTCTGACGAATAAGCAGCCCCCGACCAAGCAACAACAATCAACGACCGAATGACCACCGGTATAAGTGGTCCCCTCTTGCTAATCAACAGCTTCGGGTGGAGGAATTAGCAAGGGTTAGGGCACCCTCTTGCCCTGCGGGCGAGAAATCGTCCCTAAAGGCGGAAGAACTAACATTGACGAATATATTAGTGAACGGCATGAAGATACGGAAGGCAACGGGAAACCACCGTATTAAAGATCATAAGATATCCCTAGTACAGATAAAATCATGGCTGATTTCAAGACGAAATGTTCCGAGTTTATAGTCCCCAATCGGATCTCCGGGGACAGTTTTGAATAATGCTGAGAGAAAAGTAGTGAAAGGAAAAGAAGAACAAAAATAGCGACGTGGAATGTGAAAAGCTTGTTTACAGCGGGCAAAATAGACAACACTGTCCTTGAAATGAGACGTTTAAAAATAAATATATTAGGTATTAGTGATGTACAATGGCCGGGGACGGAAAGTACCAAACTACAAACGGCATGATGTATTACTCTAATAATGACGACCCATCACATCGATACGGAGTGGGAATCATTGTGGATAAGGCAACCAATAAAACAGTGACGAATTTTACGCCTATCTCTGAAAGAGTTATGCTAATAAAACTAGAAGCACAACCAACTAAAATAAACATAATTCAGGTCTACGCTCCAACAGCTGAAAAAATCGAAAACGAAATCGAGACATTCTATGAACAGTTAAATTCTGCACTAAAGTTAACAAAACAACATGAAGTTACAATAATCCAAGGTGATTTCAATGCAAAAGTCGGCCGAGGAAGCATCGATACCTGTGTAGGAGAATATGGACTAGGTACACAAAATGAAAGAGGGGAAAGACTAATCGAGTTCTGTCAAACCAACAACTTTGCAATAATGAACACGTTTTTCAAACTTCCAAACAGGAGACTATACACTTGGAAGGCTCCTGCAGATGGGATAAGGGGTATTATAAGGAACCAAATAGATTACATACTCATAAACCAAAGATATAAAAACTCTATAAGATCAACAAAAACATATCCAGGGGCAGACGTCTCCTCGGATCACAACCCAGTAGTAGCAACATGTGAAGTAAAATTTAAAAAGTAAAAAGACAAAGTTAAGCAATAGAATTGACACCGCAAAACTAAAAATATGGAGATACGTAAAAAGTAGAAGAACAAGTCAACAGCAATCTAACTAATGCAAAACCAAATATTAAGCAAACAAAAATGTCAACGAGAAATGGAAATACATACAAACAGCAATTATGGATGCCGGTAAAAACATCATGATGACAACAAAGAAAGCTAAAAGAGATGGATGAATGAGGAGATACTTAAACTAATGGAAGAAAGGCAAAAACACAAGACCACAGATCCCACACGATATCAGAATATCAATAAGAATATAAAAAGAAAAATAAAAGAGAAATGGTTGTCCGATAGATGTGAAGAAATAGAAGATTGCGAAAGAAAACACGACAACTTCAATTTACATAAGAAAGTAAAAGATATGGCGGGAATAAGAAAAATAAACCAATCATATATTCTGAAAGACGAAAATGGGAATATCGTAACGAGTGTAGAACAGAAACTTAAGACATGGATAAAATACATAAAAGACACGTTTAACGATGAAAGAACTAATACACCGCAGTGGGATACTAATAATAAAATAGGCCCCGAAATACTTAAAAGCGAGGTACTACATGCGACCAAACAAGTAAAGAGTGGTAAGGCGGTCGGGCCTGATGAAACACCAATTGAACTAATAAAACTGATAGAAGAAGAGACAATAGATGTGCTACTTGAGCTATTTAACTGAATCTACCAAACTGGCATGATACCAAAAGACTGGCTAACCTCAACTTTTGTAGTACTCCCCAAGAAGAAGAACGCAAACAAGTGCTCAGAATACAGGACTATAGCATTAATGAGCCACACCTTAAAAATATTTCTGAGAGGAATACACAACAGAATATCCAGAAAACTTGATTATGATATCAGTAACACACAGTTTGGCTTCAGAAACGCTATGGGAACTAGAGAGGCGCTGTTCGGTATAAATATGTTGATGCAGCGATGCTTGGACATGAACTATGAGATCTATGCCTGTTTCGTGGACTTCGAAAAGGCATTTGACAAAGTCCAACATGAAAAACTAATAGAGATTTTAAAATCAAAAGATGTGGATGAAAATGACATCAAGATCATATGTAATCTATACTGGGGCCAAACAGCAAGGATTAGAATTGACAGTGAAACATCAGAGGAGATTGAAATTCTCCGGGGAGTAAGACAAGGCTGTGTGATGTCGCCTTTATTATTTAACGTATATAGTGAGGCCATCTTTCAGGAAACCCTAGAAGAACGCAAGGAAGGGGTAATAATCAATGGCGAAATCGTCAATAATATAAGATTCGCAGACGATACCGTTATAATAACAAACAACATAGATGATTTACAAGATCTAATACAAAATTGAACAACACATGCAAGGAGTACGGGTTAAATATGAATCTGAGCAAGACTAAATTTATGGTAGTAACTAGAACAGCAAATGCTAATGCAAATATTACCATAAATAACACAATAATAGAAAAGGTAGACACATATAAATACTTAGGAACATGGGTAACTAACGATGCAAATCACTCAAAAGAAATAAAGACAAGGATAGAAATAGCCAGAAATACTTTTGTAAAGCTCAAAGGTTTCCTTTGTAATAGAGACCTCAACTTAAATCTTAGAACAAGAATATTACGCTGCTACGTCTTCTCAACCCTATTATATGGAGCCGAGGCTTGGACCGTAAGACAGAACGAAGTCAAGAAAATAGAAGCCTTCGAGAGATGGTGTTATAGAAGAATGCTTCGCATTTCATGGGTGGATCATATCACAAATGCCATAGTCCTACAAAGAATGGGCAAAGAAGAAGAAGTAATAAAAACAATAAAACGGAGGAAACTAGAATACTTGGGACACATAATGAGGGGCGAGAGGTACGAGGTGCTAAGACTGATAATGGAGGGCAAAATACAAGGGAAGAGACATAGGGAGACGGAAAATGTCCTGGCTTCGAAATCTTAGAGAATGGTTCGGGATAACATCGGCAAAACTTTTCAGAATTGCTGTAAACAAAGTGAAGATAGCCATGATGATTTCCAACCTCCGTTAGGAGACGGAACATCAAGAAGAAGAAGAAAGTTTCTCTGATCCAACTCACTTTTTCGTTTAATAAAATCATTATTTTGCACCTCCCCAATCCTGGCACACTAGACTAAAGCTTACTCAACCTATGTGTTAATTAGACCCTGCACATAAAATATATCGGCACTTCCCTCTTTTGATAAAGTTGTTGCTTATTAAGTGGCGAAGCGAAGCGGAGTCACTTACTAACTTCATGTTGTCTGTCCGTCCGTCCGTCCGAGCAAGAACTCGAGAACGGCTGGGAACTTCCAAATTCTGTTTTCACCGATCGACACGTGACCAAAAAGGCTTGATTTGCTAGTGATTTTGAAACTGATTGGTCAAAGGTCAGCGTTAGTGACCTTTACGATTTCAAATTTTCAAAATAGCAACAAAGGACATGCAGCATATCATTCAACTCTTCTTTGAACACTGATTAATTTAAACATAAAACTTTGAAATACTACGTGACCATTAACCCGGAAACGCGATTTCAAAAATTTGGGAGACTGCTTTGCCACTTCGCTATGCGTTGCAAGCTCTGCAGGTTTATTCGTATGTGAAATCGCGTCATTATTTCCACCTTTTGCGATCGTGATTAATCAACATTGTAATGTTAAAAATACAATGTCCAATTTCCTATATCTAAATTATTGAATGGCGTTTATATACATTCAATTAATTCACCAATTATTTCTGGAGAAGTCTCGTATTGTAAGAATTAGACTGAGCTCAAGAAATCAAAATCTAAAACGTTTCGGTCTGGACTATTTGGTGGCTGGGATTTACCTTGAATACGCCAACCATGTTTTGATCCTTCGGCCAACAAATCTGCATCACAACTATCCATACTCAACAAGTCATTATAGAAATAATAATGATACGATTCTAAGTCCCTGCGTGGGAGCACGGCCTGCAAACTGAGAGGTTAAGGCTTTCATATGTTTACTTTATCTGTCCGGTCGTCGCGCACCATCTCTGGTGAGGGGTGAAGTGGCAAGCATCGCGCCTTAGCCGACCGCCATTATTACCCCTTGTTCGAGTGAAAGCAGGTACTCAATTATTTTTAGTAAGCCACCCGCCAGGCATCAGAAAGCACCGAGGAATGAACCCAAGACCGTCAACATTGCAGCTCGCCCCTCAACCACAGAAACATGCGGTCTTCCATTATAGAAATGTGTACTGTAATTTGAGTCAAGAATAAATATTTGACATTTAACACGATATAAACTATATACACATTTCTAAATTTTGATAAATCATTATCTCAGATGAGATAACCTCGAAAAATTATTCTAAAATACTCTTTATTTTTCTTATACTCATTATAGAAAAAATGTGTTTATTTAGGGTCAATTTATTGTTTTTTTTATTTAAAATATTTCTTTCGTTTTTAAAAATATATAATAAAATTGCTATCACAGAGTGTAGTAGATAGTAGAGGCTGCACTAGATGCGTTCAAATTCTAAGGTTTCTATATTTTTTCTCAGCAGTGAGAGTACGTAGAAAGAAGCGGTTAATTTTAAAAGACGCGGGAAATATTTCTGAATTTGTAATGTAGACGGTAGCACCATATATGTTTTATATACTGCAAATGGCGACGTTTGGTATTCAAGAACAACGGGTAATCCGTTTTCTATCTTGCGTAGTGAAATGCCCATCAAAAATAATCGTCAATTGCGTGAGACATGCGGTGAAGGCGTTATAGATGTTAAAGATGTGCGTTCCTGTACGTCAAAGTTTAAAGAAGATCGAAAGTTGTGGGACAATCAACCCAAGTAGCCTCAGTCACAATCTAGCTGGACTGAAACTATGATTGGGCGAGTGGAGCAAGTTGTTATGGGAGACCGTCGATGATATCTCCTTTAAAATTTGCATTTCTATAAGATCTAGAGCGTTCTGGAAGTTTCTTCAAGGTGAGTCCCATAAATGCTGATTGATGAACACACAGCTGGGCGAATGGCAGTGTCTCATGGCATGTTGACACGTGATATCGCTATAAATTTCCGACCATGAAAGCACTCTCCGTGGCCGTTCATTTTCCAATCGAACCGCCGTTGCATCAGCGATTTTCCAGTGGACAAAACACCCCCATAAAGAGGTATAAATGAAGGACAAAATGAATTAAAAACTAGAATTAAAACAAAATCAGTAAAATGTATTATTAAAACTACATTTATACACATATACTACCCATTAAGGTGCCTATAGTTATTTAAAAGATTCTCTTATAAAATATCGAAGTTTCAAATTTAATACTTTCCTTAATCTTTAATGATTCTAATTGGAAGTTAACATAGTAGGTCATGGCATTTTCTTCGAACTGCAGACTGCAGAGATGCATTTCAGCGGAAAATGCATCTCAATCCGCACTTTTCTGCCGCCTGCCGTGCAGATAAAGCAAGTAGCGCACCCGAGCCCGGTCTGTGGGAGCCCACCTCCAACGCTTTCTCTTCGACCGCCCTCGCAGCGCTGCGAGCACGGTCAGATAACGCTGCAGCTGATAAACTTCTGAGTAAGCCCAGTCTGCTCGGCGCAAGGAATCCGCAGATGCCTACGACCGATACGCAGATAAGGCTGCGATTAAGATATCGCGCTTCCTGCGCGGCTGCAGCGCAATTGCACATATCATGCCGCCGTAATTAGCAATTGTTACGAATTGCAGGCCGCAGCCGAGATGGACGTTCGTCGGTGGAAATCTTGTTACGCAACTTTTGTTTCGAGGCTTGGACATCAGCTTGCCAAGACACTTAGCAGTAATTAATCACGTCTATGGAAGATAAATGGAGAACTTAAAAACAGATTTTTTAAAATTATAATGCGTAGTATCATTGGCATCGTATGTTTTTATTTTTTAATTGGCGTTTGTGCTATAATGATTTATGTTTGTAAAAAATAGTTCCGATAACTTCAACAATAGGTCTCACTTGATTAGAGGATAGTAATCAGATGAACTATGCAATAATTCATAAGGAATAAAAAAATGTTCCGTAAATCTGAATGATCGACACCTTCTTTGGGTATTAGCATATTAACAATTAGAACTAATTATGATAATCTATGTTCTACGAGTTAATTGTATGATGATAATACCATGAAGAAAAACTATCTAGTGATGTTATCCTTTTTTTGGATCTAATCAAATTTTAGATCAAACATTTCTTTTTTCTAATTTTCTGGTCGGAGGATCGTGCTGTAAGTTAGACGCAAGGATATTTGGACGAGGTTGCAAACGGTAGGAAATCGATACTCTGTTGCTACATTGTTGTTGAAGTGTTGGTATTTCGATATCCATATGTAGTTTCAGATTACTAACACGTCATAGGGCATTTGTGAGCATTCTTAGTATTTTAGACCATAGACTTTGTATGATGTTGACATTGTATTAGCAGGAACAGCCCCAGGGTTCAATGCCATACGACCATATTGCTTACCACCTTGTAGAGAAGGATCTTATTTTTCAGAAGTACGAGTTTTTACCGAGCACCCAGTATGTTTTTTAATTTGTAAGTTAGTATCATTCCTTTTTTGTAACATATGATGCTTCTACAGGGTGATCAATAATACGTGTCGGAAACTTCCCACATAGTTGACCGATTTAAAAATTCAAAAACATGTTTTGTTCAATATAATTTGAAGTTTAGTTTAACAAGTTTTCAAAATGTGAGCTTTACTAGCAACAAGATGGCGTAGCCTACTTTCAAAACTCTCATTTACTTCTTGATGGCCGAAACTTCATTTTTATGACTATTTTGAGATCTTCGAGTGTTGGATCGAGAGAGAGAGAGTTGTAGATCTTTTGTAGACCCCGAATTTTCAGGTATCCCCCAGAAAAAAGTCACATGGATTCATGTCAGGGGAATATTGAGATCAATTAATTCTATCACCAGGAAAATTTTGTTTCTCCTCGTTCCCCATATAAACTCCTCTTCGAGCACCTGGGATTAATTTTGAGAGTTCACATTGAAATATGGCCCAAGAAATTTTTTTCCCTAAGATTGCGCACCAAACGGTCACTTTTGCTGAATGGAAAGGCTTTACAATTGCAAAGTGGGAATTTTCAGCGCCACAATGGCGCATGTTTTGCTTGTTAACAAAACTTTGCAAATAAAAATGAGCCATATCAGTCAACAAAATTTTCGAAATATCAATCGACATCAGTCTTCCAGTTTTGCAATCATCAGTTGGACAAATTGGACTGTTCTCTCACTACCGTGAGGCTTCAGCGGCTGATAGACTAGAATCTTGTACGGAAATATTTTCAAATGCTGTATCAGAATAATTTGAACGCTCCCATAGCAGATCCCTGTTTATTGAGGTGCTCGCAGAATCAACAAACCTGACTGATCTTCGAAAAGATCTCCAAGCTTATTGATATTTTGTTACGTCACAACGGCCCGAGTTTGCGAGTCGGGCGTCCCAGATACTGCCATTTGTCTCAAATCTCCGAATCAGCCCAAAAATAGCAAGAAAAATCTTTACAGACTGGTAGGTTTTTACTCCGTAATTTCATTTACTCTTTCGCGCCTGCTCATCATCCTTTCAAAATTTTTGTCTTTGACTAAGGACCCGTCGGACCTTTACCCAACTTCTTCCAAATTCGTAAAATTTCTGTGCAAAGCAGCCTTTCTTCTAAGGTTAAAGATTCCATGTTTACACTTAATCAATGGTTTTCTACAAAACTGATCTACATTCTCTTATTATTTTTTAAAGCAAATACTTTCCAACCAATTATTGATCCCCGTATATAAGTGTTTTGTCCAAATGAAAATCTAGATAGCGTGCTTCATTTGCTTGAGGCATTGCTTGTTTACAGCATTTCCGGGAATACAGTGCGATTTAAAATGAAGTTTACCAAAGAACTTTTAGCTTCATTAACTTTAATACGCCTCTTAGTAGGCCATGTTTCTAGGAGAAATAAGTAGCTTTGAAGCTTTGTTGAGGATCTGTATAATTTAAGAGAACCAAAATGTCATCAGAAAAAGTACCTATATAATTATGTGTCAGCTGTTGTAGGTATCTACGTCATATAATATGACCAACAGGCGTACTATATATACTACATAAACTTATTGGGCGGTAAGAAGTAATGTCTTCATCAGGTTTTCCTGGGATTAATATTATCATTATCTGTAAAAATTTTAATGAGTTTTTAAAATATAGAGTTGAATAGATTTCTTAACAGTAATATATCATTTCTAGGTAATTCTGAGATCAACTTCCCCATTATTAAGTCGTAATCAGTAGCCCTGTTGTTGTTGAGATGTTAAATTTCCGTATAAACTTCTGTTAAGGGAAAGTTTTTATTAGCCAATGATAATTGTAGAGCTGTCTCTGGAAAACTTTAAATTAGCAGGTAATAAAAATAATGGAAAAGCTTTTGGAAGCCCTGTGTTCCAAATAAATAAAATAAGCATAAATGGACAAGTATATACATGAGTATATGTGTGTAGGTAATTGTAAATAATGATTCCGTTACTGTTAAACGCATTTTCCGTTGACAGTTTAGTATTGTGCCTGAAAGTATTTTATGCAAAGCAAACTGTTTTATAAAAAATTATAAGAAATTGCTACTTCTGATGATGTAATTGTGGTGATGAATAAGGAGGTACATTTCCATTTGGATGTTATGTCAATAAGCAAAACTGTCGATTTTGGGCAACATAGAACCCAGGAGAATTATACCAATACCTCTTCTATACTAATAAGATTACAATTTGGTGCGGCATTTTGAAAGTAGGGATTGTTGAATTTTCGATATTTGAAGAAGAAGGGACTGCAGTAATAGTGACTTTAGAACACTATGTCCACATGGCACGCAATTCTTGCGTCCACAACTTTACAAGTCAACATGGAGAAAATATGGTTCGAACAAGATGGAATCACAGTTTACGATGCAAGTTATTCCATAAATGTTTCCTCAACACGTAATCTTACGTTTTAGCGATGCTTTTTTGGCCCCCAAGCTCACAAGATTTGTCTGTCTGTAATTTTTTCCTTTGGAATTACATCAACTCAATAGTTCAAAAGCATCGTACTGTAGAGGAGTTCAAAGTTGCCATTTGCAAATAAATTGCAACTATGTCAGAAGAAATATTGATAGGTGAGATGCAGAATTTTAAAGAGAGGCTCTACATACAGTGTATATAGCGAGAAAGACGTCACATTTCCAATATAATCTTCCGTAATTAAACAACACAAACCTGCGATGGTTGTGTTTTTTAGTTTTGAATAATTGATTCTCATGCAGTTTTTAGCGCTGAATCCGAAAATGATCTTCATTTTTTACCATCATGTCAGAATTTTTGGAAAATCGCAAATTTCAAATTTGTAAAATTTTATGGTCAGATTTTTGCAATTTTTCGATTTTTTACAATTTTAGAAAAGACGAGATGGAAAAAATGGGCTAAAAATATGTAGGAATCAGTTATCAAAAGTTAAAAAACGTGACACAAACAAAATTTTGCAGGCCTGTGTAATTAACGTGTACCTATCAAAAGTTTGTTGATCGCAGATTGTTTTGGTGTTAATAAATTTTTTACTTTGAAAATCAACAAAGTTGCACTTATTTGAAAACAAGCGTTCTCTTTGCGCCACCCTATACAATATTCAACATCGACGATTGTCTTTATATTGCCATTCAAGCCAAAATACAACGTAAAAAAGCCACATTGTCTTCTACTGCAACACCTGCCTTCAATATCGAACAGTCTATGGTCAAATTTATCGCCAACAAGAGATGAGATCTGCTCTCTTGCCCACTTTATTTCCCACCAAAGAACTGGCAACTGGATAAAATCTATGAATTATACACCTATGGATTATCTCGTGAAGCAAGCAGCAGTAATTGAAGTTGATAGTGATTATGCTCCAGAATGATTATAATTACGTATTTTGTTTATCAATAAAAAATAGTTTTTAAAAAAAAACGGATAATTATGCATCAATAATGTTTAAGATGGTTAAAAACAAAGTGTTTTACTTTTTGTATTATTTACCGATCATAAAAATACAATTAAATAGATGTCCATACAATCAATTACGAAACCGAACTGTTAGAGAGAAAGTACGTGTTCCATTTTGCCGTTCCTGGTCCTACAGCCAAGTGACCTATAGCTCTATTAATGTCAGTCAAAGGACAACTTTCGTTTCGCCCCAAATTAAACCGAAAATCGCGTGTTTAACGGATTAGAGCAAATTAATGGCTTGAAACACAGTGACCCGCCTCTAAAAGGTCGATGTTGGCATTTAACTCCGTTTGTAGAAACAAATGTCCCATAGAGCACTGGCCTGTTCACGAAATAATGCTAATTTGAGGGAACACAAAAACAATTGCTAATTGACGATATTTCAATTTCAATGCCATGATGCTGGCGACATCCGTGGAAAAATATTTTGAATGCAAAACTACTAAGTCACCTGTAACCATTGTTTACTACATATTACTCTACAATTTTTAATTATGGGAAATTAATTGTATCAAGAAACGACAAATAAAAATCGCGCAATTGCAAAGAATAATAACATTTACTAACAAATATTCTAATATAATTTCAATGTAATAATAAAATGATGACGTAGATTTTTGTTAAATAAATGCGAAGGCTTTCACAGTCGTTGTCATGGTGCATCATGTCTTTGGTTTTCAGGTTGCTAGGCCGTGGTTGAAGTTTGGAAACTTCTAACTTTCGTCCACAACTGCGGCGGACATGAGAAGAAAATTTTCTAAAAATGACTGCCCTGTGCGTTATCGCCTTTGACAGGGTTTGTACAAAAAGTATCGGAAATAGTTTCAGAAAAATAGATTTATTTGAGATATTGCTACAATACCTTAAAAGTCTTCAAAGTACATCCCTTGAGCGTCGCACATTTAGGGTCCCATGTGTGGTCTTGATAAGGATCCCAGAACGTCCTTTGTGCAAATGACATAGGGTCCCATGGTGGTGTCCTTTGAGGAAGGATTTCACTTTATATAAGGGGTTGGGAAATCGTCCAAAAAGCGGGGTCTTCTTCGATGCTTTGCAAAAGCTCTTCGCAAGCAGATACACGCCTCTGATTTTGGTCGTCCGTCAAGACCTTTGAGACGAGTTTAGCACAGATTTTTTGCATCGCCAAATTTTCACTGATAATGATGTGCATTGTCATCTTATCAATGCCAATTTCATCTGCAACCATGCACACACTTAACCGACGGTCTGAATTAGCACTTCACGCACACGTTGCACGTTGTCACATCAGAAAAAAATGGTTCCCAATATTTTTTATACAAACCTTGTATACTTGTGCAAGTGTGATAAGGATGGTGTTGAGGGGCCGTTGTTTATCGATTCCTTGCAGGTAACATTTAGGCATTTCTGATGCCACTCACTCTTTCATCATGCTTCAGATTGCTGCCAATGAACCAGATTTCCTCGAAAAAGTCATGTGGAGATAAAACGTTGGTTGGCGGTTACGATTCGGAAACAAAGCTCAGTTGTTCTAATGGAAATTTTCTCCACCGTTTTCATTTTTCTAAATCTATTTTCTAATTTTGTCTATCCATTCTTGATCTCCCTCTTTTTTGGATTTCTTATTTCCATTATTTTTCTTGTAAGTTTGTGTGGTTCCATTCTCTCCATATTCCCATGTCAATTTATTTGCTTCTTTTTTATTTTTTCTGTTATTTATTATATCTCTAATTTAGTCGTTTTTAATTCTGTCTCACTTAGTTATATAGGTTTTCTTAGAATGTTTTATTTTGATGGTATTTAGTTTAATTTCGCCTTTTTTCCGCAATGTCCAATTATGCGTAAATTATTGTTGGTATTGTAATTATTATATTATAGATTTTTATTTTCACCTCTATATCTGTATCTTTATGTACTAGTGTTGTATTTACGAAGTATTTAATAATTCGACATATATTTTTTCATCCTCTATTATTATACATCTCAGATCTTCATATGTTATTACTCTTTCTAGTGTAGTATTGCGTTTAATATATTTATAGTTTTGGCTGTTTTTCTATTCATCTTAACTTTTCTTATTCATTTTTATTTCCATTTTCATAATCTCAGTGTTCCATGCATTCATTAGCTTTTGTATTATGTTTTTAGTATTTGCTATTAGTACAACGTCGTCCGCATATAACAGACTACTTAGTTTAATTGGTTCTAGTTTCCTGTGTCTTATTATGGTGTTTAACTGTTGATGTTTTTCTTTAATAGTTTGATGATCCTATACATGGTAATGATAAATAGTAGAAGGCTTGAACTATCCCCTAGTTCCATTCCTTTATATACTCTCATTGTATTTATTAATGTATTGGGTACTTTTATCTCCCTAAATGTTTTCCATGTTTCTCTTTTGTCTACCGTACGGTTATATATATATATATATATATATATATATATATATATATATATATATATATATATATATAGTAATTTCTTCTCCTTCTATTTTTTCTATTGTGTTCCTTATAATATATATGTTATCATTTGTCTATCTTTTTAGTCTAAAAGTTGTCCGTCCTTCTTCTAATTTTGTTCCTACTTATATTTTTTTGAAATTTTTTTGTTTATAGCTTTTAACATGTTTGGGCTAAACAAATTGGTCTGTAGTTTTCACATTTAATATGTTCTCCTTTCTTATATATTGATATTCATAAATTGTTTTCCCATGTCCATAGGTATTTTTTATTTTTCTCATGCTTCTTTGCATATACTCCATATCCATTCTGTTTCTTTTTCCTCAACCATTTGATCACCTAGAAATTCTCTCCTCTCTTCCCTTATACAATTATGAACCGATGTCGATCTCAAAACTCTAAAAATTAAATTGAAGGTCAACCTCCTAACAGGAAAAAAGGGGCCACGCCACAAATGCAATTGTTATTCAAACAACATAAATTTTTTGGGACAGTACCTGAGGGGGGAAAATGTAACTTAAAATACAAAAAATTGGCGTCAATATTGACACGTTTCGAGAAATAAAACGCAAAGTTCGGACTGTCGCCGTTTATTGATGGTAATTTCTAGAACTGCGGAACGCAACGTATTGAGCAATAAATCCTGACACAGCTAGAACAGAAAATTCATACATACATACATACATAATTAGTAGCTTTATTTACGCTAGTTGTAAGGCGGTTAATTTTAATCATGTCCATGATTAAACATATATTTAATTTCCTATAAATGAAAGTTTTAAACTCCTGACACTTGACCAATCGTGAATCTTCTGTCTTCTCCTTATTCTCTATATTTTGATTTTACGTCGTCTTCAGCCTTACCTGATCTTTTTGTTTTAACTTTTAGCTTCCTAGACTCTCAACTCGCCTGGTGCGATTCATTCGCTTAAGATATGTACAATCTCTCAGTTGGCAGTTCTTAATACGTTTTATTACTGATTGCACCTGTACCGTTTCTCTGATAGTGTCATTTCTTATATGATCTCTTTCTCTGACTCCTAACATTCGTATTAAAAATATATTAAAGTCATACTTTGGACCTTGCTCTTTAGTCTGTTCGTTACCTGGTGCTAAATGTTAGTGTAAGTACAAGTACGGTTCTGTATATATTCATTTTTTGCTTTTGCCCGGAAAACTTATGGGGGCTGCGATACACCTTCAATGTACTCTCTATTTAGTCATGCTTCCCCTTAGTTTCGAATCGCACTCCAAAGTATTTGAAGGCGTTAACTTGTTCTGGGAGGGGAAGTCCCACCAACACCTAGCCACTCCAAACACCAATCTAAATCTGCTAGACAACTAACGAACCTATGGCGACCCAGCATTGAGGGATACAGTTCGGTACCAGTTGTCCCGACGTAATTGGGCTACTCACCCATAAGACGGTAAAAAAAGGTTCAGAGTGAAAATACTAGCTTTGGACCAGGATAGAGCTTTCGAAGACGACAAACCCAACGAAAAAAATTCAATGTAGAATATTAAAAATCATCACAATTAGGGTCGAAAAGTAAAAGAAATGGCCAATGTAGAGTAAAGTTACTGGAAATAACAAATAAAAAAAATACCAAAAACAATGTTAGAAGCAAGACCACAAGGTAAAAGAAAACAAGGAAGATTAAAAATGCAATAGAAAGAGGGCATAGGAAAAACAACAAAAAATAGAGGAAAGAACACTCGAAAGCTAAGAATGCCTTCTAACAGAGAGAATTACCGAAAACAAAAAAGATGAACTTGTCAACATTACCTTTCTGTTTAACTCGATGTTACACCTTATTTCTGATTTCCTACTAACAATAATTTTTTCGCGACATTTATTTTTCATTTCTTCTGTTTTAATTTTTCTTTCCATTAATCAATAGCCATCAACAGATATTTACTTATTTGAACTAGTTCTAAGTTTTAATACTCACATAAAATGTATAAAACTTTCTCACTTTTCATATGACATTGTCTATTATCAGGTTAAATAAAGTTAGGTTCAAGACATCTTGCCTTACTCCTTCATTTACCTAGAACTCACATGACTGCATTTTGTTTGTTATTACCGTACACCTTCTGTTTTTGTACATACTCGTCACTGATCTTATTAGTTTCATGTTAATTTTCCTATTAATCGTAGTTTCTTCTATACTTGCTTTTGATATTATTTTAAATGGCCTTTCCATATAAAAAAATTCTAGGTATATTTCATCATTTTTGTTTCTTTTGTTTAATCGTAAATACATCGTCTTATATGCTTTTACTTTCTTAAAGCCACTTTGGTACTGTTCGAGCTGGGTTCTTAGGTTCCTGGTTTAATTTTATCTCCAAGATTATTTCGTATACGTTTGATGCTATATTCAGCCAGTTAATTCCTCGATAGTTATTGCAGTCTCTTTCTTGTATATTGGTATAATAACACCCTCTTCCTTCAGTCCCATGCTGCATATTTTTGTTAACATCTGTTCTGTGTTTGGGCTCATATTTTAAATAATTTATTCTGCAACACTATCATATCTAGCTTTGTTGTTGGATTTCTCCTATATTGTAAATTGTTTTCAAAATACTTTCTCCGTCTTTTATTATATCTTCTTCCATAGTTACTACTGCTACATACTTGTCCTTAATAAGCTTAATTATTTTATTTTCGTTCCCATATCTATGTTTCAATGTTTTAAATAACAAATTTTTATTTGTATGGAAATCGTTTACCTTTTTCTTCCTAATTCTTTCTAGAATTCCCTTTTTGTTTCCAATGTTGTGTTTTTGACTCATTACCTCCGTCTTTTGTATTCTTGGTATGCTTAATTATTGCTTTTGCGTGGATACATTTTCGGTTTTTCTTTTTTCATATTTCTTGACATTCTCGTTTCGCCACACCGTTTGGCTTCTGTTATTATTTATTATTTTTGTATCATGTATTTATTTTGCTCCACTGATTGAGATATTTATGAAGGTTTGCCATGCTTCTTATACATTGGAATATGTTATTTTTTGTTTAGTTATTCATTCGACTTTCTCGTTATATCTGCTTGCTACTTCTCTTGTCATTACTCTGTAAGACTTTATTATTTCCTTGTTAATGTTTTTTCGTAATTTTGCTTTATTTCTACTAGAATCCCATCGTCAAATGTTTATAATACTACGTTATAAAACTAAAAAGCGCTAGTTGAAATATATAGAAATCTGCGTACCCCCAGGTATATATATACAAACCACAATAGACGGTGTGCTTTGCTCTGCATTTACTTACGAAAATACAAACTCCTATTATTATAATGGAAGATGATTATTGTCAGTTTCCCGGCAACGTATTGTCGTTTTTATTTTCAAGAGATGATGGTCGCTATTTATCTCCAACCCTCTTATGATCTGATATCTCTTATTTCGCGGCTCTGGCTTCTGTCTATTAGTATATGAGTTATTATAGATATTTTAATCTATACTTAGAACTTTTCTGGTGTATTTATGTATGTCTTTGTGTTGAAAGAATAAGTTCATTACTCTTAGATCATTTTATACATATAAATCAATTTTATGTTCATTGTTATTTTTTATTATCTCTCCGTGCCGTCCTGTTATGCTATTTCAATCTCCCATCACCACAGTTCTTTTTTTATAGCTTTCCATTATTTATGATACTTCTTTCAAAACGTGTCCTTAGTTTCTCTATCATTGTCATTTGAACTTTACAAAATGATTAGATAGAATCTACTATTTTCTCTCATTTATATTTCAATTTTCATTATTCTTTCGATTATAATTTTCCATTTTCCTCGGTACTTTCATCATATTTTTGTCTATTATACTCAAGTGCACTTTTTGCTGTCTCCTCATTGGAGAATCCACTTAATATCATCATGTAGCCTTCCTTTAGTTCTGTGACCCTATTTCCTTCATTTTTAGTTTGTGTAATTGCTAGGATATTTATAACGCTTTCTTCAAATTCCTGAAATGCTTCTTTTTCTTTTCCATTTAGTCATCTAATATTCTACATTGCCAAATGTAATCCTCGTAAATCCATTTCATAAGTAAGAGACGTACGCATAGAGGAGCATGTACTGACTCGGATCACCATATGGTATGTAAGATGTATGGAAGTTGAAAAATTAACTTATGAAAGCATAAAAAAGAAATGCACTAAAAAATGAAAAAACAACTAAAAAATATAATATAAACAAAAATAAAATAGAAATGTAATGGATAGGAATACAATAATCTAAAAATAACAGCGGAAACCCAAAATGGAGAGCAGTAAGTAGAGATGATCTAGGATGCGATAAATGTAAAGAAATAGTCAAAAGAAAAATAAAAGCAAGATCAAGATGGATTAGAAGAAATAAAGAAGAAGATAAAACTGAGTATAAAAAGTCAACAAAGGAATCCAAAAAAACAATTGCAAAACAAAAAGAATGGATGAGAAATAAAATAAAACCAATTGAACAGAATAACAAAATATAAAAATATAAATAATTATTATAAAAGCATCAATGAACAAAACAAAAGTATACAAACAAAAGACCAATGGAATCAGGGATAAAGGTGGAAAACTGGCTGAAAGTGACAATCCATACATGAGATATGGACGAAGTACTTTAAGGGACTATTAATAGAGATGTTTGAGTCAGAAGATGATGAGACCGAACACCAAAACAAAAAGATAGCTAAAGCACCATAAAAAGAAAAAATAAAAGAAATCATTACAAAAATCTCCGGGGAAAGGTAGCATAAATGCAGAACTTATAAACTATAGTAAAAAATTGCATGAAAAACTGTACATACTGATAAAAATCGAAAGAAGAAAGAGTTCCTGTAGAATGGGAAGCTGTATAAACGATTATAACATACAAGAAAGGAGACCAACAAGTATGTAAGAACTACAGAGGACTGGCGCTATTGAATACTACATACAAAAACACGACGTCACCGATACAAAAAAATAATAGACACTACAAAGAATGTAATAGGTCAATACCAATATTGATATACTAAAGTAAGCAGATAATAGAAAAAGCATACGAGTATCGAATGGAAATGGAAATGGAACTTCGACTTCATCCACAAAAGGAAGTTGACGAGTGCATTAAAAGAAAAAGGAGCAAGTACTAAACTGAGAGGACTAATAAAGACGAAATAGAGAAAAACAACGATAAACCCAAAAAGAAAGAATTCGAAATAAATAAAGGGGTAAAACAGAAAAACTCCCTATACGCGACGTTAGCACTGAAGTACGTATTAAGAAGAATTCACAAGGAAAATAGAGACAGGTGGTGCCTATACGAATTACATAATATTAGTGGCGAAAAATCGTTCAATGATGAAAGAGATGATAACAAGTAGTACAAAAACCTGAAAAAATAAGACTACAAATCAATAAAACAAAATAAAAAATCTGATATATATATATATATATATATATATATTTATATATATATATTTATATTATATATATATGTATTTTAATTTTACTACGTCACTGAAGGTAACCGTGCGATCTCGGCCGCACAGCCTTCGCCATTATCGCCTGCGTGCTTCCTCCTAGCGGCCAAGCGCTCCTTCCCGTCCTCCCGCAGTCGGCCACGTAGCTCTCCGAGCGCGCTGTGATTGGTCCGTTTAATTAACTTTTAATCGGCTATAACTTATTTATTTGACCTCGGATCAAAAAATTTCATTGTAATTTTTTGTTCGTCTCGGTTTGATCTATCCGGTAATATAAATTACCTGAAACATTTTATGAACACCCGGTATATTAAAAATCCTGAGTTTCAATTTTTTTTCGAGTTCCTATTTTACCAACTTTTATTTTAAATTCATGTTTATCTCATGATAATAAATCATTTTTATTCTCATAAATTTTTTGTATCTTCAACCGTTTAGATTCGCGACCGCTTTGCGACCGATTTTGCGGCCTTGTGACCAAACGGCTAGGCCGATTTTTACCAAAAGCTTCGCACTGCGTCCCCTACCTAGAAGTAACTTGCACACCAAATTTCAAGTCTCTAGCTCTTACGGTTCTCAAGATATCTTGTTTACTGACAGACCGACAGACACACACACACACACACGAACCAATGGCTAAAACCAACTTTTTTGGTGTCCTGGGGCTATAGTTCGTCCAGAAATGTGAAAAATGATAAGACCGCTGCAACTGTTACTTCATTTGGCGTCAATTTTATTTTTATTGGTGTTGCTTGAAAGTGATCTAAAACATATTTAGATAGTTCCACGTAACTGATTGTATTTTTTATTGGGATTTCAGTTCCAGCGTGTGCCGTATTGTCCGGATGATTAGTGTAGTAAGTGATGTAATGTGGAATTTTGAAATATGACCTCTCTGTGAAATGCGATTCACTGATTAGTAAGGTGCCTATTGAGTTGTGATGTAAGATGCTGCACAAGCTCATTAGCATTCCATTCAGTAATTTTAATAAGATTATTGAATTTTGTTTATAAGCATGGTTAGCATGTTTAATACCAAGGTTAGTTGTTGGAACATGGCTTTAAATTCATCTAGAAATTTATATAGGATATATATATATATATATATATATATATATATATATATCTCTGCTTATTCTCGAAAGAAAAATTACGAGGAAGATCCTAGGACCAGTGAAAATGGGAGACAACGAATATAGAATAAAAATGAATAAGAAAATAGAAGAAGAACTGAAAGGAGAAGACATTGTCAGGGAAATAAAAGCACAGAATAAGATGGCTAGGGCATATAGAAAGAACGGATAGAAATAGAATGATAAAGACAATAACCGAGTGGAAACCAGAACAGACAAGACCACGAGGAAAACCCAAAAAGAGATGGAAGGATGAAGTATTGGGAGATTTAAGAAGAATGAACGTAGTAAACTGGAGACGGGCCGCGACCAACAGGAAAGAATGGAAGAAAATAGTAGTAAAAGCAAAAGCAAGCAAGGACATATGAAACGGAAATCACAACTAAAGGCACTAATCCGGCCAAAAAGGATTAAAAAGCCCATGAAAGGGCGCCAATGATACCTCCCAGGAGGAATTACGGCGTACATACATATATCTGCTTGTTCAGCATTAGATTTTGTTACATTTGCATAGCTTCTAGGTTGTTGTTACATGTGGAATTCTGATGAAGTTGTGAGTTTCATGTGATTATTGTTAATGTCGCTGGAATTGTGTCACGCTTCCAGAGGTTGTGGTAGAATTCCCATCCTTTGTAATTTGTCGGATGAGCGCTTCCACATAAGGCACATTTGATAGAGGTATCTTTGTTCTTTTTTCAGGTCTCAGTACATTTTACACATACGTAAGGTCTGTTGTTGTATAATTTCGAGTGCCCGTATTGTTGTGTAATTCCTTTGACCTTTCTTGGTGGTTCTATAAAATGACCCTGTTTTGAAGATATTGCAGTCTGCAAATGTCTTAATTGTCATTGGCTAGTTCTAGGTCTACAAAAAAGAGATTTATTGGCTTTCTTGGTCAGTCTATGACTTCCATTTATTATGTTTCGGACGGCGTAGCCATTGGTTCCTAGCTCTTGTTTGATTACCTTAGTGTCAGTTTTGTGTTAGGTGTACCATTTGTTTTCTTTGCACCTGTACTAGTTTTCCTTCGTTTTAGCCTTTTGTTTTGCACTAACTGCCACTGCTTTTCTCTTTTCTTGTTTTCATTATTGAAACCCAAAAAATATTCGTCACTTGTTGGGAATATTCTATATAATTGCTGGTTTTGGTTTAAGGGAAGTTGGACATTATTGCTAGTACCATAATAATTTAATTATAAACTTAAATTAAATAAATAATACTGACTTTTTCTGTTTAATTTATGCTAATTTACTTAATTAGCTGTTATTTCCAGAAACTTTTTTATCGAATTTTCCATAGCAATTTTCTTCGCTGATCTCCACGTTCCTCGAATCTGATATTCCGCAATAGCTTTCTCTTGGCGGTTCGTTCAATATGAAATCCTATCAACCATCGTTCAGACTTAATCCGGAATTCGTCGTACTACAATGGTGTACCTTTCAAAAGTTTGACTGCAGGGTAGATCAAACGTAATTTATATCGCCTCAAGCTTATTTTCGAAATAGTAATAAAGTATTTTAATACAACATATCCTTATTAAAATAGATCAGAAATTTATAATCCAAGATCCAGCTGTAAAATAGTTGCCTTAATCCTCCCAAACTTTTTATTGAGATAGTTATCTCTAAGTCTGTAAGTTTGTTTTAAAAACTCTTAATGCCAAAAATAATTTTCCTGGTAATTTATAATTAATTATTTATATGCTCAGTAAGGTTAAATATTTGTTTAACTAATCTTTTTACGTAATAATTAAATAAAATCAAATTTTGTTATTTCCCTAGTAAATTTTTCTGTTTTTAAACTCCAAATCCCTGTCCTACGACGTGTACAAACTAAATGAATTGACTGAATACACAAGAGAAAATCATTTTAATCCAGCTCGATCTGCTTTTTTAAATCAAAGGAAAATTAGTCTTTGTGTCACATGACGTGCCAAACTCGTTTAGACGCAACGTAATGGAGAAGTTCGCGCCGTAGCGTTTCAAAGGCGCGGGCAATGGGCCGATCACCGTTTCCAAAAACCCGCGGAATTCTTTTTCGCTGATTCATCTCAGCCTAGGAAATTATCGCCGTACGGCGGGGCGCGGCACAAAAAGAGAGGTAATGATGTTTCAAGCAATCAGCGATTCTTGAACGCGCTGTACGATAATGGACGAAAAGGCAGGTGGTAGAGCGTCTACCTGGGCGAAAGAGCAGCTCTTTGTGTTCTCGACCCCTCTTCTAACTGTAACAGCCAGGTACACGACGTGGAGAGCGACGCTGCCGCGAGATGAGCGCGCGAGCGGCTCGGGGACTGCCTTGGAGCCTCCGCAGCGGCCGATGACGCATTGGAAGTTTCTTATGGTGCTAGACAGGAAGCGGAGCTGCGAAATGTTACTCTCCCAGGGCTATCAAACTCGGATAAAAGTCGCAATTACAGAGGAACGATAATTTTCCTCAGAATTCAGGCGGTTTCCTGTACTAAAATTGGAAAAAAGGAAATACTGATTTAAAATTATCTTTCGATGTTAAGTCCATCATAATAATCAATAAAAAAGTAAAAAGCACTAACGCGGATTTTGGTAATTAATTATTTTAAATAACGATTATATTTGGTGAAGAAACCGGGGAGACTTCGATGCTCGTATACGAAACTAACCGATTCAAATGCAGTGGGTGATCGGGTAACGAATATAATCCGTTCAAAGATAGTGTCCGCTCCGCTGCCGGTCATTGATTTACCATAAATTTTATGAGAATTTGATTAATTCCTTCTGCAAATCCAAAAAATAAATAAGAAATTACACAATTTCTCATTACGTTTATTTATATACATGTAATAACAATAATATATACATACACATTTTTGCAATTTCATCTGTCTCGTCTTTTTTCCGGTTGTGGGGCGTTAAAGAATCTGTCCAATGTCAATTATTTTTCTCGTTTTAAAATATTTCAGAAGCAATTAATAGCACAGTTGTTGCAGATCCCCAAGCCTACTGACCTCAACCTGGTCTGAGTTCCATCCTAAGATCGTTGTTTTGACATCCTCCCACTTCTTCAAAATATCTGTAATAGCAGCATATATAATAATCGAAGCTTTTTTGCTTTCTTTTTTAGAAAATACATCCCGCTGAGTTTTTTTTTGGTATTCTTCATTCAAGAATTCTTAGAGTTTTGCCGCAGATCATTTTTATTTTGCTTTATGAGCTCTTCAACACCATTTTTTTCTCTCTCCGTTAGACACTTCGTATCCGAAGATCGTGAATTGTATGTTTAAGTCTTCGTATGGCTCCTGATTACATCTTTCCAGTTCTCTCTATCTTGTGCGTTCATAGTATTTTCTTCTAACTTTGTTTTAGTTAATTCTTTTATTTCATCTATCCATTTTCTTGGCACTCTACCTCTAGGTTGTTTTTCTTCAATTTTGCCTTGTGCTATTAATATTTCCAAATTATTATCCGTTCTTCTAGAGACATGACCAAAATAATTAAAAATTCTTTTCTGTATCACATTTATTAATCTGTGTGGGGTTCCTATATCACATATTATGGATTCGTTTGTACGATATTCAGTATATTTTACCCTCAGTAATCACATTTCAAATGAGTTAATCTTCTGTTTGTCTAACTTTTTCATCGCCCAAGATTCTGATGCATACAATGCAATAGGGAAAACTAGTGCATCCATTATGTTAATTTTGGTATGTTTGGCGATACTCCTATCTTTCCAAATTTTTGTTAGTTTAGTAACTGCAGTTTTTCTTAGTGTTATCTTTCTTTTTATTTCGTTGGAACAATTACCGTTATTTTCTATGTACGACCCCATGTGTACATATTGATTTACTATTTCTATTCAGTTACATTCATGTCTGTCAGTGATATTATTATTACTTTTGTTTTATTTTTGTTTAAAGCTAGTCCTAAACTTTCTCACTCCTCTTCGACAATGTTTAATAACCCTTTAATTTCTTCTAGCGACTTAGTAATTAGAGCGATGTCGTCAGCATATCTTAAATTATTCATTTTGACACTACCAATTTTTATTCCGCCATTCCATTTAGCGAAGACTTTTCTCATTAATAACTCAATATAAATGTTAAAAAAAGAGGAGATAATATATAATAATAATCTTTATTCACCTCTAATTCCAGATCTCTAGCAGTTGTCACAATTTCATTTATAATTTCAGGACATCATCTGCACAAGATAGACATAGCGTTCGCCAAGCAGAATTCAACTGTCGTTGAGTGACTTCTGACCACAACTTTTTTAATGAGACGAACAGCTTCAGAACTATCAAAATCTTCTTTTCAATGCCATCCTCGAGGAAAACTCGTACGCTGTAAAACACCGACGAAACAGCGCGCGAATTTATAGTTTCTTGAAACCCACAATAATCTCTTGATCCATTGACTAAATCATATTTGGAGGCACAAACTGAACTGTCAGCCAGGAAAAACCTTCTGGAAAATTATTTTCAAGATCATCTGGGTGTTGTGGTGCACTGTCCAATAGCAACGGTGTTTTCAATAGTAATTCATAGGTCTGAAGGTAATTCTTAATGTTTCAGGTTAAACAGCCATTCTCTGAAAAGAACGTGCATGACCCATGCCCAATCATTCAATCTCCACATCACAGGCAGTCTTGTCTTAATTATGGAACTTTTTTGAATCCTCTAGGTATGAGAGACAGGAAGCGGCTTAAGCTTCATATCACCACTATCGTTAGTTCCCAAAAGTAATGTCAATCGGGCTTTCATGAGTTTATGCCTAGGAATATTTTTGTCAGCTTTCGTGATGTAGGTTCAGCCTGGTCTTTCAAAATAAACCAGTTTCACCTCAATTAAAAAAGAACATGTTCAGTCCTGTTTGGAAGTTGTTAGAGTGATGAATTAGAGTGAATACCGTGGAGCGTAGAACGACATTGTAATCAAATTCCTCGACGGAAAAAACGTCCTATCCCCTAAAATTTACGAGATTCCAATAACAGCATGGGAAAGAGGGTTTCTCGCGGATTCGTGTGTTTGAGCGGTGTAAGTGCTTCAAAGAGGGCAGAGAGCGCGTGGAGAAAGAACCGCGTGATTATTGGCCGCAAATATTCGTCACCAAGCTAAACATTGATTGTATAGACGCGCTTCATCGTGAGAATAGGCATAGCACTATCAAGGAACTTGGAGCAATACTATCCATCAGTATTGATAGTGTAGAAGACAT
Source organism: Sinelater perroti (assembly GCA_036346155.1). Classification (NCBI taxonomy): domain Eukaryota; kingdom Metazoa; phylum Arthropoda; class Insecta; order Coleoptera; family Elateridae; genus Sinelater; species Sinelater perroti. The sequence continues at coordinate 32,753,322 of JARFIY010000046.1, forward strand.
AGTAAAAAACCACCTGCACTCTCGCAAGGTGAATGCACGGTGGGTACCACGTACTTGGCGGACGTGAACAGAATAGTGTGCATGCAAGCTACCAGTCGTCTTCTTCAGCAGTTTGTAGACAAAGGTGATGTATTTTTGAAGTCTATAGTGATAACCGATGAAACCTGGGTGGACTACTTGTTTCCCGAATCCCAGCATTCAACACGCGAGTGGCAGCATACCAGTTCTCCCAAACCCAAGAGAGCGCAAAGGTGTCGTTCGACAGGAAAAGTGATGGTAACGTTCTTCTAGGACTGGCAGGAGATTATCCTTGTAGATTTTCTGTCAGATGCTAGAATAGTCGTGGCAACAGACGTGAAGAAAAAGATCCGATCCAAGCTGAAGACAGGTGGAAAGCAGGTAGCCTTTCTTCAAAACAATGCACGCCTCAATACTGCCAAAACAACAATGGAAACCCTCCGAAAATTAAAATAAAATCTTCTGCCACTTCCACCATATAGTCCCGGTTTGGCCCCGACTGATTTCTATCTGTTCGGAAGGTTCAAATCAGACTTACAAGGCTTGCGGTTTACCGACAAAGACGCCATCATTCAGAATATTCGGAAGTGGATACGCCAGCAATCAAAAACCCTTTTTTGAAAAGAGCATTAAGATGCTTCCAGAACGTTGGAAAAAATGTATTAACTCCGGAGGGGAGGAAGTTGAAACCTGACATGTGCGAATAAGTGTTTACCAATTTTTTTTTTTTTTGTAAAAATCAGTCCCGGTCATATTTGAAACACCTTGTAATACTGATGATTTTTAAGCATTGTAAGAGCCTTTATCTACAAGTCAGTGTTAGCCGTCGTGAGAAGTCGTGGAGCAAAATACATTTATAAGTAGATAAACAATTTGGATGAAAAGAAGATTTAATCAACCACATTTATTAAAACAATAAAAATAGTTTTCGCTAAAAAATGTTAATAAGGAGTTTATCAGCCTTTGCTGTGGGATTAGTGGACAAACTCCTTGTTGAACTAAATAGGCAAGACCATTGCACTCAAAGCTGTACCGAAGACTTGGTAACACTCGTTACAGCAAAACTTTCTAATAAAATCTCAGAGCTCTGGGAATTTTAGAAAGAAACCATGACGAGAAAAACTTCAAATTCTTAAAATAAGGTAGTGATACCATCCATGAGAAGTTGAACATTGGGCAAGTTAAAAATATCATACCTCTTCAATGGATAAATACTAATGTTATAGTGATCTAAAATAAAATAGAAGCAAGCCAAATTAGAGTTGACTCAACTTCAGAGACTTGGTTGTCTATACATCTCAGGTGCAACGAGAGATACTACAACTGCAGTCATAGAAGGCCTATAAAATTTATTCTCCTATATACTTTAGTTAAAGTGGAAGTAAAGATAGTGATCTTTAGTTTAATATAATATAAATTAGTCAACTAGTCTGGTTCGTGGTTAAACCAGGATAACGTAAATTTGTCCCAAATTATTACCGGAAATGAGCAGTGACAGTACGGCAGCTAAGCAAAACGTTTTGTTTTATTTTATTTTTAAAAATCTGTTTGACTACTGATAGTAAATGGAAAACTTAGACACAAGCACACAGAAAATCTGGTTTGGTATACAGATGAATCTAAATCAAATAAAAATACTGGAACTAAAATTCTACAGTTTAATGTATACGCATCTCTGGGAAATATACTCAAATGTTCCAAGCAAAAATTCATATATAGACGTGCAAGACACCTCTAAGAGAATTTAGATAGTAATAATAGTTCCCCGTAACAGGCCTTGAAGGCCCTTTGGGGTCGTACAGGATAGATCTACTACAATCTAGAGCCTACGGTACACAAGGGTAGTAACGATGCTAACGCTACGTACTGATCGCCTATTATTACCACAGAGTTTGACCTCCAGGTACTCATTTATTGCAGCCTGAGTCAAGCTGGACCGTAAAAATGCCAGTGATTGAATTGGCGAGAGCGGGATTCGAACTCGCAACTCTTGGTTTCGTAGTCTAGCAACCTATCCACTAAACCACCATGGCTCTCAAACTTTTATATATGGTGTTTCGATATAAATGTTGATAGCATTCATAATATGAGTAAGAAAATAGAAGAAGAGGATAAATGACAAAATTTAACTTCTATTTTAGATAAAGTTATTTGTTACTTTATTAACTTAAAAATTATCAACGTCAATTTATAATCGATTTGAGACCATAAAATTAAGTGGAACTTGACTAATTTTTCCTCCAATTTAGGCTTTTCTTGTATTACGTTAAGGTGAAACGATAATGTTTTTTATAAAATTAATAAATAACTATTACCTTCAATTTCCTTCTTTATCACATTTTTAGCAGCAAAAAACTGCATCTCCCAAAGATTCCTCAAGTTCAGGTATGAGGATATTTTTATCTCTCAGATTATTTACAATATGTCCTTTGTGGACAATAAGTAAATTTTCCAGTAGCCTCATGCTTTTTTATACTATTGTGCTGATTTAAACTTGTTTTAGCAATTCTAACTTAAATCTACATCACAGATATCAACGAAACAGCCTTCCAGATCCTAGCACCGGATGAGTATACTTATTACACTTACCGAAAAGACCATGAGCTCGACATACTTGACACTGTTGTGCAGAAAATTTCAACAAGCCATTATACCAACAAGTCGTAACCGAACTTAACTCAGATCACATCCCTGTTCTAGTGCCCTTTATAAATAACACCTAAACAACCAATACCCAAGCTTACAAATGGTAAAATAAACTGGAAACTATTTGAAAAAATACTAGATAATGAAATATCTTGTCACACAAATATCCAAAGCAAGCAGGATATTGACACTTCGATTGCTAACCTCACTACATTGATCGGTGACAGTGCACGACAAGCGAGTACACCAGCACGCGTAACCGCTTTATCAGATTACAACTATCCATCGAAGCATATGATCAACCTAATCAACGAGAAAAGCCAGCGAATGGCAAAGAACTAGAAATCCATTAATCAAGAACCGACTAAACAACCTTGCCCATTGAATCAAAAAAGAACTCGATCTTTCAGAGTCAACACCTATAAACAGCACATAGCCAGCTTTAGCCCAGGAGACGGGGGCTTATGGAAAACCACTAAAAAGATCCTAAACCAAAGAGAAGAACTGCCTTCACTCACAACAGGTACAGGTAAAGACAGCTACATTTCAAACAAAGAAAAAGCTTCCGCTTTCGCTTCACACCCTGAAATGACCTTTACTCCCGTCATCACCTGTACTCCCACACACTTTAACCACGTGATAACTTGTATCGAAACAAATGTATCTCCTCCAAAAACTTAAAACCTATGTAGATACACTTTCAACAAAAAAGTCTCCCGGTCATGATCTTATCACAAACTCCATCCTCCAGCATTTTACCAAGAAAGCCCTAGCCTGTGTAAGTACAATCTTTAATGCCTGCTTAAGGCTAGGTTACTTTCCTCAGAAATGAAAACACGCCCAAATTCTAATATTCTCAAAACCAGGCAAAAACAAAACTAAAATTAGCAGCTATAGACCAGTAATCTGCTAACCACTCTATCCAAACTGCTAAAAAAAATAATTCATGTTAGATTAAATGGTGCAATTGAAAGTCTCAACACAATCCCACCTTCTAGTTTGGATTCGGAAAAGGGCCCTACATGTCACCAATTACAACGAATAAGTGAATATATTGAGCGCGTCTTCGAAAATAAACTATATACCACGACCTTATTTCTTGATATCTCAAAGACCTTCAACAGAGTTTGGCTTAAAGGTTTGAAAAAGAAAATCCTGACTAAAAGCCTGAATAATCCTAGCTAAAAGCCATATTTTTTTATTTGTTGAAGATAAAACCTTTACTGGCCAAGTGAACTCAACGCTATCAGAAACCAAGAATATCCACGCTGACGTCCTGCAAGGTAGCATTTTGGGTCTAACCCTATTCTCTATTTACACATTTGACCTGCTCGAAACCAAGGCAACTCTTGCTACCTTTGCGGGTGACACAGCCATATTCGCCCAGGCAACGTTATTGGATGAAGCAGTGCTAGCACCCCAACAAGCTACAAACCAACTTTCTCGACTATTCCAACAGTAAAATACTCAAATAAACCCAAAAAAATGCTAAGTCAAAATCTTCACGCTCAAAAGATTCACGAATCCTAACTCCGTAATTAATAATAAACCAATACCATGGAAACCAAATGACTCAGCAGTCAAACACCTTGGCATCTACTTCGACATATGGCTGAGTTGGGGCTTTCATAGTAATCAAAAATTAATCCAAGATTATACCAGACTCAAACATTTGCATCCACTAATTAACCGCAAATGTTCCTTAAAAATTGAATGCACAGTCTTTTTATATAAAAGCCTGCTACGACCTTTAATTCTGTACGGATCACCGATATAGTGTAATACATCTCAAACCAACATACAAAAGCTACAGAGGTTCAAAAACAAAGTGTTGCGGATCGCAGTCAACGCGCTCTGGTATTTTCGAAATTCGCAATTGCATCATGAACTAGGAATTCCATTAAAGACCACATTAAAAAAGTGCAAAAAGTCTATAACCAACTCAAGTGTGTGTAGTGGTGCGGTTCATTATAATCTTTTCCGAACAAAGCATCCCCACAAGACTCAAACGTCAACTACCTCACGACATTATAATAGCTGTTTACGAGAATCATTGAAACTGTTATTGAAAAGTTCACCGAGACAGCTAAAAGTCTCCTTATATTATTTAGTCCCAGTTAAACACATTATGCAACATCAATGCTATGTATAACAAAATTATTTGTTGGTCTATCAATAAATGCAATCTTAAAATAAAGATATCTACGAGAATGCGCTCCGACCCAGGTAGATAATCTTAGTAGGATCTACTATCATTTTTTGGACGACATTGGGATTTCAAAAACCAACTTTTTTGTTTTTGCTTATTCCGTTTTTTCTCTTCTTTCCTAAAAATGTTATTATGAGCACAAATTAAGTTTGTGTTCTTTTCTTGACTTTAATAAGTGGTTTTTAACACGGTAGAGAAAATGATGGTGGAAAGGCTTTTTTTAAAAACTAAAAATTATCAACAATATAGCTCCTTCCATTTCCTCGACAACAGCCTTACTGGGGATGAAGTTAGAAGTTTCCACTATAGCAAGAGGAAGTTGTTTAAAAGTTTCATTTCGTAAAATTGGAATTTTCTTGCCATAGTATCCACAATAGCAGCATGGACATATACTGCAATAAGAAGAGTGTCTATTTTTGTTACTTTGTTATCTTATTCTTGGTTATTAAGTATAAAATTTAAGGAGAGATCAAAACTTACATCCAATGTTTGGAGGATGTACATAAGTAACTTGTGTAAAGCTAAAACTCTAGAAAAAGTTATCTGATGACTTCTATGTCCTCCGAAGGATCTGTGTAATCTACAGAGCGATTTAAATATTGCAAAGACAACTCTTTTTTTGTAAGTTTCTACCGCAGTTCTATTTGGGGTAAGATTGAAGAAACTGAGAGCTTTCTTGAAAAAATGAAGAACAGCATACACACTAAATTCGCTGTCTTAAAGAACAAACTCTGCATAACCCTGTTGGGAGAATTATTCGTGAATATGTCGGAATTGTTGGAAATTCCGTTTTGTCAGACTTGTAGATATTCTCCAAACGTGAATTTTTAAGTAAATTTAACTTTTTCTGTTTCAAAGAATCTGCCAATTTAGACTTTGTCGACACATTTGTCTTTCAATTAAAATAGGCATCGACCCCTTTAAACTCTTACAGCCAATCTTTATCTTTAATACAAATTTTATAAACTTTATATGAAGTTAGATCCGTTGTTCTGAACGTAAGGCGCACGCTTAATAAAGGGACAACTTCATTTTTAAGGAAAGCAGTTCAAAAACGAATTATTAACAGGTAATAGCCTTTTAGATCTCCTCTGCGTAAACAGAGGTTCACTTTATTAATAAATAAGGATTATATGTCAAGTGGAATCAAGATTTTTGAGATAAGCATGAACAAAAAATAATTGGAAACTACTGAGCTAGATGCATATTGGTCTAAACATACGAGCATCAATATCAGTGTTTGGGCATAAGTTAAAATGGAAAAATAGAAAAGTTTTTTACGCCAAACAAACTTTTTTCTTCTTTACTTATTTGTGAATCAGAATTAATAAACACGCTATTTGAGTTAGCCAAGAAGTTATTTACTATAGTGACCAAAAACCATAATTTATATATGTTTCGGCCAAAAGTGGATTGTATCGTAATTTTAAATTAAAAAAAAAGGAATTTCAATCAAAGATAAAAAGCTGCAAGACTCACCTGGGGAGAGGACTCCATGCTGTAGAAATCAAGGAAGAAGAAAAAGGGATGTGGGTGAAAAAAGGACAAGTTACACCAATCTTCGCTGCGGGGCCGATCGGAAGCGCCTTTCCTGGTGTGGGTCCTCCAGTGTCCGAAGTTTATAAGTAGGTTTTATTGGTTCCTCGCCGGGTCAGATATAAGGAAACCTAACCGAGTCTTTCCGCCGGTAAAATTTCAACTCCCGAAATACAATCGGCCAACAAAACGGGAAGAGGAAAATCTGGTCGGCAAAATATCGAATTTCGGGATAAAATCGCCCTTGAACAAACGGTCATGGAGATGTGGAAACTCTTGCCGCCAAACTCTCGGTCAAAACGGCTTCGGACACGAAAAATTTAAAGCCGGTGGCCCGCTTTCTAAGCCATCACAACTAAAATTCAAAAACAAAGCGAGCGAAAGAGAGCAGAGCCGCGGCCGAAGCTGCATATATATCAAGGCACCGCGCAAGCGGGTAAATTGGCCGTCGCTATCTCAAATCAAAACTAAAGCGCGTATACAGGGGGAGCCAAAAGATGGCCGGTCGTAATTTAAAATCCAAACACAAGTAATTGGAGATTGGCGCGAACAATATATAACGGTATAGTATTATTACTGGCCCCCTTAAAATAAACTGTAAACCATGATCGTTCATCCATTAAAAATTTTGTGACATGGGGGAGTGTGCAATAGGTAGTATTTCTATGAAATATACCTAATAATAAACGAATACTAAAATATAGAAAATATGATGTTTTGAAATTTAATTTTGCAAATATTGTCATTAATTATTATTGTACCTTTGTATTTTGTTGTTATTCTTTAAAAAAATTTAATCTTTATTTGGCGATTTATCATTACAGTTATTGTCTTGTAAGATAATAGTAAAAAAATGGTGAAACCTCTACACTCCGTGTCAGACAAAGCCTGCGAACTGAGACGTCGTGGCTCTTATATGTTTACCCTCACTGCCCGATTTCCACGTACCATCTCTGATACGGGGCGATGTGACAAGCACTGCGCCTTATACGACCGCATTATTCACCCCTTATTCGAAGTGAACGCAGATACTCAATTATTTTTAACGTCGGGCATCAGAGAGCTACAGGAATGGAACCCGGGTACGTCCGCACTGCAGCCAAGCGTTTCACACGCGTGGTCACACTCGCGCCCGATTTATTTTTTCCTATTCCTATATAGTGATGTAAACTAGTAATTCTGCTCATCAACCAAAAAAATTTCTTGATACACAAAAAAACAAATGACGTATTCAGACTCGCATAATTATAGGTGACATTTAAATAGTGATTGCATGCTGCAGTACTAAATAAAGGTTACGATTGTGTAGATTAAATATAAATAATACACCCTAAAGTATTAGAGTGAAATAGACCTTAAGTGACAGTTGGTAATTCAAAGCGGTAAAGTATATTCTGCGTAAAAGGACAAACTACTTGCAACTAAATATCATTTTTAAAGTTCTATAGACAGTTTAACGATGTTTGAATTAACAATGAGCCACGCTTACCCGGGTGCAAAAATAGAGGTTAATTGTGGTGCCTTGCAACGAGAAACAAGTGCGTGATCAATCCCTTTTTAAAAGTCAAGCGTTTTATTACTCAATTTCAAAGATCAGCATTGCTAAAACTCGGCTTCCTAGAACTCTCGAACGAATAAACGATTAGAAGCAGAAGCTATTTGTATAGTGTGGGGTTGTACTCTCGGTGATAAAAAATTTCTGAAAAAATGTCGATAGAATTGAGAACAGACATGACTTTTGGTAGTTTCTCATTTGTTTTATTTTTTTGAAGAAAGCCTCTACTGTTAAGGGGAGGTGGTACACTCCATCTCCGCAATGTTAAATTTGCTATTTTTATAATGATTTTTCTATGAAACTATCAATTCTATCGTGTTGAAATTTGGTACACAAATAGATTGATAGTTTCTGTAGAAATTGACATTTTTTTAAATGTTTTAGGCCACAAACACATTTTTTTCTTGAAGTGAATATAAAAAACGCTCATTTTACACAAGAATATATTTAAATATTTTGGAAGTTAGAAACTTAAAAAAATGTCAATATATTTACAGTTATCACAGAACAACTGGTAAAAATTTCATGCTAGTAGCTTACATAGTTCTTGAGAAAAACATGATTGAATCTTTAAAAAACTTACTTGCGGAAAAAGTAAGATAAAGTTATGTGCTATGTTAGTGCATCCCTAGTCCATATGCCGGGTCATCTAAATCGTTATCTTCATTCTCCTGTGCTTTCCTTTTGTTCAATGGTTATTACTCTGCATTTTTTGTTGGTCACATCAGCTTGCAGATCTACTGCACCAGCTGCCTCCATTCCACCATTGACACCAGTGTAATTACTTTTGCACTCACCACAGTCTTTATGTTGCTTCAAGTTCTGTTCACAATTCTTTGTATTCTCACACTTTCGACAATATGTACTCAAGGGTTCAACATCTATGACCTTTCCTGTATCAATACTAGTTGCAGAAACTATACCATTGGCACTTGTATGTCCTCGCTTCTGCCAAGAACCATCCAGAGCAATAGTCAAATCAGTAGAACCTTTTTGCATTGTACAAAATTATTCAATACACTTGACATTATTTGAATACTAATTATATGGTTCACTTGGTTCAATTATTCATTGTCATACTTATTATTCTCACAATCAGTGAATTTAAATTTTGTATCTACCTATTTCAATCTGACCCTACTATTTTATATACGGTGCTTCAATGCAAAAGTTAAAAATATGAATTTTAGAAAAATACAAATACTGACCTATTTGTATGTACGAGGCGCATTCATAAAGTAAGGGCCGTTTGGTCACAGAAAAAAATGTACTCATAAGAAACAAATTTTATTGTCATATTTAGTTAGGTACAATCTTACTTTACTTCTCTACATAATCGCCGTTCACTTCTAAGCATTTTCGACCGCTGCACCAGCTTTTAACCCTCTGCATAGAAGCTTGCCGCCTGAGAGTTGAACCAGTTGACAACGGCGTTTTGAGTCCGTCTTCGGTTTCAAAACGTTGTCCACCCAGCCACCGTTTAAAATGCAAGAAGAGGAAGTAGTCGCTAGGTGCAAGGTCAGGACTGTACGGTGGTGGCCAAAAGTTCCCAACGAAAATCTGAATTTTCTCAATGGTTTTGGCAGCAGTGTGAGGACGCGCGTTATCGTGGAGGAGGATTATGCCAGATGACAGTTTCCGCGGCGTTTGTTTTGATCGCACGTCTCAAGTGTTTGAGCGTTTCGCAGTACACGTCAGCTGTAATTGTTGTCCCACGTTCCATGAAATCAACCAAAAGAACACCGTCTTTGTCCCAAAAACTGTAGCCATCAATTTTCGACTTGTGTACTGAGTTTGTTTAAACTTTTCGGTTTTGATGAGGATGAGTGTCGCCACTGCATCGATTGCAGTTTGTTTCTGGGTTGGCGTAGGATACCCACGTCTCGTCCCCAGTAACAATGTGAGAAAACAAATCATCTCCATTTAGTTGATAACGGCCAAAACTTTCGTCCACTAGACATTCCTTGCTCTTTGTGGTGGTCGGTGAGCATTTTTGGTACCCACCTTGCACAATTTGCTGTATGCGAGGTTTTCTGTGACAATATTGTAAACAGTAGTGCGTCCAAGTTGAGGAAATTTGTCAGCCAGGCCACTAATAGTCAATCGACGATCAGATCGCAGTGCTTGGTCCACTTGTGAAACGATTTCATCAGTCTGGATACTGGGCCTGCCACTCGCTCTTCGTCATGGACATTTGTTCGGCCATTTGTAAAATAACGGCACCATTGTCTAACCTTTCCTTCACTCATAACTGTAGGTCCGTAAACCAGGCATAACTCCCGATGAATTTCAGCAGCCGACGATCCTTTTGCACATAAGAAACGAATCACAGAACGCACTTCACACTTGGCGGGATCAACGATTTTCGCGGCCATTGTTCTTTGCATTCACTGACAACAATACAATTTCAGAATCAAAACAAATGACGCTGTAGCTTCGCAATGAGTCAGTAGATGGCGCTGCAGTGGTAAAACTGTGCTTCGAAGCGCCACTATTTATATACATGCAAACGGCCCTTACTTTATGAATGCGCCTCGTAAAATGTTAGAGAAAAAAGAGGTTGATCGATGAACTTAACTTTAATTTTAATTTTGGAAAAAGTTATTTGTTATTTTACCATTTCAACATAAATTTATAACCAATCAAAAACGATTTAGTTTGATTAATTTTTCTTCTATTATAACATAAACACAAATTTTTAAAAGAAAATTATTAAGTAATCATTAACTTAACTATTTTCTTTATAACAATCGTAGGACCAAAAAAATCATCTTTAGAGAAATCCCCAAGTTCATGTAACGGGTTTAGTCAGCAGAATCTACCATCCATATAAATTTTTAGATGATTTCTTAATTGTAATAGGAGTGACTTTTTATATAGGAAAAAGATTAGTGGTGTTCTATAAGAGCAAAGCGTTCTGCAAAAATGTCATTATTAAAGAGCTTAATTCTTAGGAGTAGTATCCACAATAAGAGTTTTTAACGATCGACAAGACTTACATCCAACGGTTGAAGGGGACAACTTGTGCAAGATGAAAAATTTACAACTATTATGTGGTGACTTCTACAAAAAATGATTGCCTCGAATGTTGCATGAAATAAATGCTCATTTGTAAATAAAATCACCAGCGTTTTCTTGGGAGGATATTTTTAGATTTAGGTAAAGCGATTTTGCTTAAACCGCCATTGCCATTCTAGCTGGAGCATCACTGAAGGAATTCAGAGCACATTAGCTTTTTTAAAAAATAAAAGACGCCACAAATAAATTAATAGTGCTCATCATACTCTTTAAAGTCGCTATCTGGAGGTGTAACTGCGCAATTTTCTTGGGGGAATTAGCTTCGATTGTATCAGAACTGTTAGAAATCCGGTTTTGTCACAAATGTAAATGTTCTCAAATCCGAATTTTTTCCTTGTTTCAAAGAAAACCCATTAGTTTGTCAATTAAAATAGCCCTCGAGCGTAAGTAAAGTTATTGGTTTTCCAAACCCCTGCAGCTAGTCTTTACCTTGTGTTTGTGTTATAAATATATAAAATAATTCCATATTTTACAAAAATTATAAAAAAAACTCATAATTTGAAGAATATTAGTTAAAATGCCGTACATCAATTCCAGTAAAATATTGTTTAAAACCTTCACTTTGAGAATTAGTGTTAACAGTTAACAAATATGCCATCGTTAGCTGTTTAACAATAATTCACTACATAGCGATCTCTACATCAATTAATCCAACTTCCCTCTACTACTGAAACATAAACATAATTTAGAGTCGTGTATTATATATACCAATCCCAACAAAATAATACGTGATTTCGAGATCCACGGTAAGGACCACTGATCATTTCCTTTAATAATAATAAATCTAATATTTCTCACTTTTAGTTTTGCCATGTATGTATTTAAATATTCAACGACTCTTAAACTCTTAAAAAATAGTCCTAAATCAATTTTAAGTGCAAACTTTTTTTGCAGTAGTAAAGATTTTACTACTAAAAAAGCGGGACGGGCATGTAAAAGTAATTGTGCTATATTTACGTACCATTTAAGTTATATTCACTTTGACTCATCTTAAATTCATGTACAGGTAATTTTCATTTAAAAAACTCTAAAATTTGCCAGCTTATCGTTGACGGTGAGTTCGCGCTCTAATTCCTTCGAGTGTGACGTGTTGTTAATCAAATAATTGAAAAAAAAATAATTGTGTTGCCTAATTATAATTTGTCCGTTTGTTTTTCAACCTTCACTTTCACTTTTCGCAGTTAATTGGCTTTTTATTTTGGAGCGCTAGTTTCTAAATTAGCAACACTTTTCTATGTATTGCATGTGGAATTCCACCATCACCAAATTAAAATTATTTACAATGTTTGTAGATTAATCCAAAATTTCGTGTTATTTTAACTATTAACTACTAACAGTAGAATAAGTAATTTTGCATGTAATTGTTTATTAGAAGTATAATATGTAGGTTGTAACATAAGTAACAAATTACGCTATGTGATATAAATTCTGGAATTTGATTGTATTAAATTTCAGGTCTATATAGACCAAAGATGGTTATATTATATACCTAAATGTTATTAACATTTTTTTTAACATTTAGTTCAATGTTGGAATTGCGAAAAAGGAGAATAACAACTATTAATCATTTAGACCAACAGTTTTTTAGCAAGGGCCATATGGGAGTACACACGCATCTTGCAAAAAAATTATAAAAATTGTGCAAAAGAAGGAAACTCGGAAAATCGCATGCCCTTTCTTCTACCCCTTAATGAACTTTGGTATACGACAGATTATAACAGCAACAGCAGTAAATTATAAGTACTTTAAGAGTAGCTATTTCAATATTTTTTTAAAACAATAACAAATACCTCAGATGCTCACTATTGGTCATTGTATTTTTCAGTTCAAAATCAGGAGAAGATCAAAAAGACTAATACCTTATATAAGAACATTATGTTGAAACATTGAATTTTCATGACAATATTGTAAAACTGACTAATCCTAAAACTTAGGTTTAGATTACTTTACAGAGTAATAGAAATATTGAACTCTTTAGTCTAAATTTTCAGACATCTCTAAACAAAACTAAACTAAAACGTATTAAAGTTTAGTGTTTATAAATTTAAAAGTATTTTCTCTCATTATTTTTGATTTTATGCATTATTATTTAGCCTATAAATTCCAATAATGAGCAAAGGCATCCCCTCTTTTTAATTTACCTTACTGTACTAGGTCTTTCTGTGGTAGTTTAACAAAAGCATTTAATTCCTTTTTTCATCTTGTTGAAGGTCTATTTATTACTTGGCATTTTCCAAACAATTACTTGTTTAATCTACTTATAACTTAGCCCAATTCCACATTAATATATTACATTTTTAACAATGACTTTTACTTTCGTATTATTTCTTGTTTCTGCGTCTTTAACGTAAATTAGTTCACTCTTATTTTTTTAATTCTTCTTTAATTTAAAGTTCTTCCAAAAGTTTCTTTGGCTACTTTATCTGCGAATGTTTAAATATGTTATCTTATCTCTTAGAAGTTCATGTCATCCTTTTCTGTCTGTTTCATTCCCATTAGAGAATTATGCATGTCCTCTCGTAAGTGTTTAAGTATAGAAAATAAAAAAAAACCATTTCAAAATCAACAGTGTTAACGATACTGTAAATGAGATTTGTACCGTTTATGAGAGTGGTACTACAAGTATTGAGACGGTTTACACTTGATTTAGGAGGTTCGGAGCAGATAATTTTAACCTAAAAGATGAAGACTGCAGCGGCTACCCCTGCACTACAAATACGAACCTAATCAAACTCTTGATTGGCGAAAATACGCGATATACTCTTCGTGGTTTAACGGATTCCCCCATCAGCAATACACAACACATAAGTCTCGGTTACATTAATTGCTATGCAGCTTGTAGTTGATAAAGTTTATCGTGTGTTTAGGTGTGGTTCGATTCCTCAACGGAATCGAAAAAATATTTTTTGAAAAGATTAGTTGCTGAGCTTGAAATTTGTAGCTTTTATGAGAATGTTAACTATGAGTGCTCTTGATTCAGTAATAAAAAGCCTTTGATGGTAACAAGATCCAGTCCTCATCCGAAGAAAGTTTTTAGGTCCATTTGGGAATTTACTAGCTGCTTCCGACAAAACGTCAAGAATTAAGGAACAGATAAGGTGTCGCCAGGGCCCACAGATTTTGAACCGTTTAAAACAAACATTTGACTTCTTGCTCTTCTTTTCCATAGCGTTTCACAACAACCGTCGGATGTACGCTTTTTCTAAATTGTGTCTCTATCGATCTTGGTTTTGGCAAGTAAAACGGTGAATAGTGTTGCATAAGAATCATTATATTCAACAAGGCTCCCATAAGATAATGATGTGGATAGACCACGTCTATAGTAAATAATAACAAAATTGAGGAACTACAATATGAATTACAAAATATGAAATAGGGCGCACTAGACACAAGCTAAACGAGAAGAAAAGCCAAAGAATATACGATACTGCATCCTGCCTCCCAATTAATAAACAAGAAGTATGTAGAGATTTCTTAGTTCATCCAAGAATATCACCCTAATAATTCAAACCACACAGATAAAGAAGAAGAAACATTTTACGATAAAATCAGAACAACATTCCAAGAACCTTTGTCGATGTGCAGATTTCTTAGAGAAGGTTTAACACTAAATTACAAATAAAAAAAATGAAAATAACCTTTGTTGAAAATATGGCTATGGTAAATGCAACCCTAAGACAAAATCTTAGTTCGCTTTACAATTTTATAATCCCTACTCGATGAATGTTTTTCCAAAAAAAAAAACGAATAGAAATTAGAAATGGATTAGGCCCAATAGTGATACTAGATAGATTGGACAGCGGTAGTGACCATAAAGTAATAAGAGCAAAAATCTGTATCAATAAGGAGCTGAAAAAATAAGAACATACATAAATCGAAATAAAATATAGAAAACTATAGGAAGCCTTTCGAATATCATTAGATAGTAAATTTAAATCAATAAACCAATATGATTTCAAAAATATATAGATTCACTTGCTAAAAATGTTACTGAATGAAAGCTTACGCGAGACAAAACAAGACAAGTCAAACATGGCTAAAATAGATATATAATAACGGCCAAAAGTCTGCCGACACCTACTATTGTCTTCATCTCGCTTCAATCTCAAATTGACATGAAATTTTCACAGCCCTTTTGGTCTTACAGTACTCTTAACATCATCTGAGTACACCATAATGATAATTCGTCATTTGGGCATTTTTTCGTTATATTGAATTACATTCTTCTTTTTCCTTTTTCTAAATATACTCTCTAATCCGTTGAATGTCTCCAGGAAAGCTATTTCGCAGGTCATAGTGCGCAAGCGACTTAATGGAGGAGTCAAGGAGCACAGCGTCCTTGGGAGATCTAAAATCACAATCAAACTTACTGATCGAAATATCGTTCCCTCAATCTGCACTATTATGGAAGCGTCTGCAGTTTGCCGGGTAGAAATCGTGGGTCTCCCCCAAGAATAAATCCGCAAAAGTGGAGTGGATAAAATGCCATCTGGGATAGATGCGCGCTTACTGGGAGATCATCTGCAGCGACGAATCAAAATTTCTTGTTTGGCACGGATAAAGTATGCAAGACACCCCGAGAGCACCCGGCGGTACAATCCGAAGTCTACCCTTCCAAAAATCAAGCATGTGGGAAGGGCAGAATGAACCCGCTCGTCTTTATTCTGGGTATCATAAATCGTAAAGTATACGAAGGAGTTCTGAAAAACCACATGTTGCCGTGGGTATGTCAAACTTACGTCAGGGATTTCTCATACCAGTAAGATAACGACTCGAAGTATCGGAGCAAGAGTGTCATGGATTGGTTCTACCGCCGCCATGTGGATTTCATGCACTAGCTAAACTAAAGTACCGGTACTTAAGCGATGAGTTAAAGAGAAGTCTAATAGATCCTCAGACATCAAATGCGAACAAGAAGTTGAACCAGTTAATAGCTGTCAGAGGGTATTCAACCTCTTTTGTAAATAACGTAAAAATAGGACGGTATTTTCTTGGCAAACCACAAACATTTTAGAAAGATTGTAATATACGAAGATACGGAGAAAAATAATAAATGGATTATATATATAACTCAGAAATACAATATAAAATACAAAATGTGTATTTATTACTTACTTATTTTCACTTATCTTAAATGTTTTTGTTGCTTCTTTCCCATTTTTATTTTCTAGCATACCTTTTCCAATAAAATTTTAAGTGACAAATCCTTTTTTTTTACTGACCTCATATGTTGCCGTTATTTCAGTGATTACTCCAAAACACGACGATGAATAAAATAAAACTCAAAATTAATTTTTTTAAATTTTATTGAAGCATTACAATCATACGAGGGCTGGCCCGCAAAATTTTTTTTGGCTTTCTAGACTGACAATTTGTCAACCGCCTTCATTCAAATTTTTGCAAGGTGGGAACGAACAAATTTTTAACTGGATTGGCTTTTTTCTTTGGATCAGAAATATGGAACAATGTAACTTACAATCGAAGCTCCGGTCGGCGGAAACAAACCAAATGGCCGTGGCAGACGCGCTTTTTGCGTTCGGCAATGATTACGTACGCATTCCCAATTTACAAGCCGCGCAATTGTATTGTGCGAATTAAAAAAATGTGTACCAGCTGAGCCCTTCAAATATTTAATACGCGTTTCTTATCTAATGGGCAACGATCAAAAGCAGTGGTCCGATGACTCAGCCGCGGCCGCCCAGCTTCAGATACACTGCGGATCGACAGTGTATTCTGCAAGGAGCAAGAGCGGCCCCGTCGTGCGTACATAAACGCACGGACCTCCTCGTGTCAATCAAGAGCCACGCGACCTTTATTTGTTTACTTTCTGTTCAAATGTATAGATAGAAAACAAACGTACTAAGTTATTTTTTTACATGATGTCCTGATAATGATCTTTAATAGATAAACGACTGTTTAAGCCTACGATAACGATAGTCGAATGCATCCACAGCAACATCGTCAAATATCCGTTCTTCAAGTGTTTCGTTCAGTGATTCAAACATTGATAATCGCAGGGCGATCGGTTCGAACTGCAGAAAAGGTGTTTCGGTGTAGTCCCGAACAAATCCTCAATTTTTTATCGAGTTTGCGCGACTGCATAGACAGATGTCATAAAGCAAGATAACGTATCAGATTACTTCGTCCTCGAGAAGGCGACGAATAATGTGAATATCCTCCTCAGAACCATTCTCACTACTTTTCATCGTTCCAAACATTATTTAGCTACGCATACACTTCTTAATGGCGTTATTCCCAAATTGTGCCTTACGTCTTCTTAATTTTTGTTTTATGCTTTATGCGCCGTGAAAAATTTAATAGTTTGAGACTAAGTAGAAGGTAGCTTATAGGAACATTCTTTTTAAGCATCCCTACCTATAACGTTCAAAAGTCGCGCCCCTCTTCATTCATCTCATGGCACGTAAAAGAAAATTTCGATTTATATTTAATTCACCCACGTAAAGTGGCATAAAAATTTAAATTCACTCATTATATCTTATTCATACAGAAGATTAATCCCAGCAGCAATTTAGGAGTGTTGAAATAATAAAATATGACTAATAATGTGTTCAAACATTCCCAACTTTTCATTTAAATGTGAAACAGTTGGCCGATGCTATTGCTGCAGAATCTACATAGAGAATTGCTAATTGCTTGTACGGTGAAAACGTAAATATGCGCTGCATAAACATATTTAATCTTAATATAGTTCTGCAGGTAGTTTTTTTCTTTGCTACTATAACAATACGTTAGACCTCTACCACTGAGCTTTGTTTAATTTTGTTGCATCTTTCGCATGAAGCTCTCTCTACTTATTTTTTGCACCTTCAAAGCCGGCAAATCTTGCTCGTCATTATTTCTATTAACTTGTCTTTGCTAACCGTAATGGAACGGAAGTAACCTTGATGTTAACAGACACTGAACTCCTTAGTTGCCAACGCCTTGTATTATGTTGGTTCATCGTTTAATAAAATCGGCCAAAATGTAATCGAATTTTTGATAATATGAAACGGCAGTAAATCGTTCAGTGATCAGCAACTATACATTCAAGTGCTTACTAATCAGCAGTGGTATTCCTACCACTGCTGCACTTTTATCGCGTTCTATTTAATGTTTTGAAGCGCAATAAGCGCGCCCCCTCCAATTTAACAAATCCGAATTTAATGCCGGTAGGTGCCTTGACCCGGCATTGATGTAATTTTAATGGCCTTCGGATTACGCGTACCATGTTCGTGAACTTCATCTTGTTTGTCAGTTTTGGAGATTATTAAGCCACAAAAGTGTTTACTGCTTAGAAATGAAGTGAAATTTTTAATGGATTCTGTATATTTAAAGTTGCGCCGCATCCATATTTGTCAACTTTGATAATATAGCCATCCTGATTAGGTTAATCTTGTTAGTTTTCGACAAAAAAGAAGACAGAGGAACGAACGGAAATATTCTGTAATACACCTATTTACTGGGAAATCTACCGAGTTGCTGGAAAGCAACGGATAAGATGTACACAAAGAATAGTAGAAATTAAAAAAAAAAATTAAAAATAACAAGAACAATATGGAAAATAAAATCCGTGAAAAGCAGATATGTAAAAATAAATAGCACATTACTTAAAAAATCTAAAAGACATGAGGTCATGAAATTACAAGAAACGTACGGTGCGGTTTCTAAAAGGCAGAAAATAACTTAAAAGCAAAGCTTAGACCGCACTAAATCACAGATTCACAATATGTTGCAAAGCATCGAAACGATTAAAGAGTGACAGAAATCAACAGTCACTGTTCTGTTTAAATAATCTGAAAAAGTTGTATCAAGAAATAAAAGAATATCTGCTTATCGTGCAAAAGATAGTAAAGGAAAAGCTTCACTAATCGGGATAGTTTATGTAGATCTACAAAAAATCGAAGACTTATGAAAAATCTCCTCTATGAAATTGTACAATTGTACAAATGTGGAAGGTAGATAAAATAATTATAATATACAAAGGGATTACAAAAAATCGTTACTATATAAAGGACATAGATTAAAAAAATTTGAAGACGTTAATAAACTGTGTAAAAAAGTAAAAAAAAAGTGTAAAATTGCAAAAGACAGTTATGTCCAATCTTGGAAGCGCAGAAATACTAAAAAAAATGGGAAAAAAAAAAAAATTGTATTCTATGATTTAATATAAGCCTGGCCATTAGAAAAAAATTCACCGTACCTCATCTCGGGATTTTCCAAAATGTTGAAGTTATGTTCATGTAAATATACCACTACAAAAAAATATAAAAATCGAATAGGGTAATATTCCGTTACTAAATCCGTAACTAAATATCAATGATATCAAGTTCTCTATGCTTGTTCTTTGTCTGCATGGCAGCGTTGTAGAGTTTGTTTTATGTTCTTCTTCTTCTTAAACTGCCTTCATCTAAATGTTAGCAATCGGTTCACTGTATCTCTCTTTGTCTCGGTCTACGTTAAATAATTTCTGTATTCTTAAGCCAGTTGAAATTTTTCAAATTCCCAAACCAAGACATGTTTGGGCGACTTATTCTTCTTTTCCTTCAATTTTACCCAACATGAAAAGTTTGAATACGCGTTATTCACAGTTGTGCATTATAGTGCATTAAAGTATTCGGCTTTGCGACGTTTTATAGTCGCTAATAGCTGTCGTCCTCGTTCCATTCTTTTCAGCACTTCGTCGTTTGCAACCCTAGCTATCCATGGGATCCGAAGCATTCGACGATACATCCACATTTCGAACGACTCCAGCCTGTTCATCATTTTCACTTTTAGGACCCATTTACATAGCATTGAACCATTCTCCACCGAATATCTATGTCAAGTTGTCTGTTGCATAGTAACTGTTTCATTTTAGTGAAGACGTTTCGAGCTATCTCTATTCTAATTTTAACTTCTTGATCTAGATCCTAGATTTCCCTTACTTGACATCCAAGATAATTATACGTATTAACCTGTTCCATTTGTTTACTATATAAAAGGAGTAATTCGTTGTTTATGGGGTTTTTATTAACAATAATCATTTTTTTTTTGTTAATCTTTAGGCCGATATTAGCGTATTCGTCGTTTATATTCCTTAATAAGTGGTTTAAATCTTCAATGTTACCTGTGAGAATTGCCTTGTGGTCAGCATATTGAATACAGTTGAGGTATTTTCCGTTAATATTTATCCTTTTCGGTTCATTGGTTAAGGCTTTTAAATATTAAAAAGTATTGGCCAAATATGCACCCCCCTGTAACTCTTTTATTAATGTTCAGTTTGTTGGTCTCCATGTTATTTATTTTTATAATTGCGGTCTGATTCCAGTAAAGCTCTTTTATGATACCTAGATCTTTATATCCTATGTTCATACTTTCTAGAATGCGCATGTGTTCAGTACAGCTCATGTAACAGTATCGAATGTCTTAGTTTTATGTTATCCAAAATAAATAAAAGCCACAGTTCAAAATAGATACCTTTAATTTTTTTTACATTTTCGACATTAACCATTGAATTTCTTTGTCAAGCTTATAAAATAAATATACTCACCGTTGAGTTCATGTAACATTTCACAATGTCTTTGTCACAGCGTAAAGATGCAGAATGATTAACACTCGATAATAAAACGTATACACAAATAGAGCACATACTTGTTACAAGAAGAAAACAAACATTAGTAAAACACGCCAGAACATTCAGAGGGGCATGCGCAGACTCGGACGATTTTCTTACAACGGCAACAATAAGACAGACGGCAAAGAAGTACGTAATAAACAAGAATAAAAGAAACAAATGGGACATCGAAAAGCTGGATAACCTAAATATAAAGCAAGAATACATGGCAAGGATAACCAATAAACTGAAAGAGATAAAAATGACCGACAATAACAAACAGATGGATTGCAGACAAATTACAGACTGCATAAATGCAGTCACAGAAAAACGGACGTAGGGCAAAGCAAAGTACAACAAAAGGAGACTGCTTAGACAAGAAGTGCCATAAATTGTTAAAGAATAAAACGACAGAAGGTTGAAATGGAAAAAACAAATAAAGAGCAACATTTACAAGAATATGAAAAACTGAGAAGAAAATAAAAAAGGACTAACAGAAAGGCAAAGAGGGACTGAATGGACAGTAAAATAAGGGAAATAGGGGCCGAAAGTAAAAACATAACTAAAAAATATTTTACAAAAAGATTAAGGAACAAAATATGGCAAACAAAGGAACAGTGATAGACATAAAAGATAAAGAAGGAAAAATAGCAGAAGATAAATGCCAATACAAGGCTGTCTGGGTACGACACTTTAAAGAGATCTTAAATGGTGTAGAGGCGTCCAAAAATAAAGAAAAGGAGCAAGAAGGAAGTAGCAAAAAGTGCACAGAGGAACCGAAAAGGAGAAATAAAGGAGATCATTAAGTAACGGAAAAGCTCCAGGCAGGGATGGAATTAACATGGTACTAATAATTAGGAATATACCCTAAATTAAGAAGGCTGAAAGTACCACAATAAAAAAAAACAGCCACAGTAAGACCGCAAATGGGTAATACAAAAGATTTTGAAATAAATTAAGGTGTAAGGCAAGGGGATACATTATAAACGACGTTCTTCAAATTTGCCTTAGAATATGTGTTGTGGAAAATAGATAAAGGAATAATAAAAATAAAAGCAGGACAAATAGCAGTATATGCCGATGACATAACTCTTATCTCTAAAAATCGCAACATAATGAAAGTAATGTTAAAGGAGATAGTATCAGAGGGACGTGCAATGGCCCTCAGGTTAAATGAGAATAAAACCAAAATAATGAGAATGGACAAACAGATAACGGCCCCACAACAATAAAACTCGGAGAGTTCAAATTTGAAGAAGTAGACAAATTCAGATATTTTGGTTCACCATAACTAATAGTGCGGTCAAGGATACAGAAATAAAAGAGAAGATAGAGGCAACTAATAAAGCATTTTATGCCAACAAAAAAATGTTACAAAACAAACTGTTAACAAAAAACCCTAAAATGCAAATTTACAAAGCAATTATGAGGCTACCGAGGTAATGAGAATGACAAAAGAACAAGAAGAGGACCTGAGAATTATTGAGAGAAAAATATTAAAAACTTTATTAGAACCAGTGAAAGTAACAAACAATGAGTACCAAATACGAATGAACCATGAACTAAAACAAGAAATAGGCGAAGACAAAGTCAAAAAGATTACACAGCGGAGAGCAAAATGGTTGGAACATGTTTAGAGAGCCGGGCATTAATTATACAGTCTGTCAAAATGTTCTCATAGAAAAGCTTCTGCCTTATAATATGATCAAACACCACATAGAGTAAAGAAACTTTCATTTTTAAAATCATGGACAACGAAAGCTGAGCTTACGGTTACAACCTAGAAATAAAACCAGAAAATAATCTAAGAAGGTGCAGGAAGAAACATACTCTTTTAATTATTTCAAAAGGTTGTTTCTCAAAATTAATTGAATGAAAAACATCTTGTATTATTCACTTCAAAAAGTAAAACTGCTTAAAAAATTCAATTTTAATATAAAATGTGGCATAAAAACAAACACAACTACAAAAAACTTATAACTTTCAGACAATAGTTGGATATTAAAAATATTCACTAGGTAATCAAGTATCATTCGTCTGGATAGAATTAAGTTTTCAATAATTTTTCATCAATGGAAAGTTCAATTTTAAATATCTTTTGCTATGGGCAGTATGTTATTCTACTGTGGTGACAAATAGAAATTTCTTGTGGTTAAGTCAAAAAAAAACGATATGATGTAAATCTAATCAGAACTTAATGTGAATTAAGCGTATAAATTAAAAATATTTATAATCATACCTCCTTAATCGACCGCTCTGCATTTTTTAACTGCGCTTAGGTATATGTCCAAGAAATACATGTTCGAAATCTAAAATCTAAAAATTCAAAAACATTTAAAGCTCATTTATTCTGAGAAAATTGTGGAGAATAATATAATGTAGAAATTAAAAAAAATACTAAAAACAGTCAAGAACCAGTAATAATAAAAGTTGCAGGTAACTAATGCCAATTTTAATTCTCATTCAGAGACTCGTCGTAATTTATTTCAGTGTTCATCAT
Source organism: Sinelater perroti (assembly GCA_036346155.1). Classification (NCBI taxonomy): domain Eukaryota; kingdom Metazoa; phylum Arthropoda; class Insecta; order Coleoptera; family Elateridae; genus Sinelater; species Sinelater perroti. Next base: position 32,776,456 of record JARFIY010000046.1, read on the forward strand.
ATCCTGTTGAATTGGAAAACGTTTCATAAGAAAAAGTTCAAACGTGTCGATTGGTCTCTAGCATATGTGTTAAATTTTCTTCGGGTAGTCGGGAATTTTTGGAAAAAGTTGGATAAAAATTTCATCCAAAATAGACCGAAATCACCAGTATATTTAAATGAATTCGAATTCAAATTTAAAACACGCTTGGTTTATCTTTAACCGCTTGGCTGCCACAGGTGACGGGTCATTACTGGGTAAATCAAATGGTCCCCGTTAGGACAGGAACACTTTTGCTAATTACTATTAAAGCAACCCTCATGTGCAACACTTAATATTGCAATGTCATCAACGATAATTTGAAGCAGCAAACGTTAATTCAAAGTTGAAAATTTTCAAAATTATTAACGGCCTTTACCACTTCAAACATATGTATACTTGTTTTCCTTTACTTATAGCTTCCTCGCTTATTACTCTTATTCTTTTGGTAGCCACACTGTGTGACGAATTGTATTCTTTGAAGTTTTGCCCCGAACAAGAACGGATGTAAGGAGTGGCGATAAATTACTTGTGTGAAAGGTTCATGTCAAATAAATGTACAAAGGTTTTCGTGAAAAAGTGATACGGCAGGAAAAGTAAGAACCTACAACAATAAAAAGAATAAATTAAGCGAATATCAAATGAAAGCGCAGACAGACCAAGGTAAGGCGCGCGAGAACGTAGCAGACGAAACAAGAGCAACAACACAGTGATATATGACTATGAAAGGTTAAACAACAAAAGTGATAACCTACCAAAACAACAATACACTAAATGTACTAAAGAAGTAAAAAATACTAGGTCAAATTGCAATGAGAAATAATTAAATAAAGTGTTAAAATAATTAGGACACCGGTTAACGACACAAGTTTTACACAAAAAATTATGGAAAAAATAATGGAAGAAATAAAGAAAACAGAGACATCAGAAGGAAAATAAGAAGGGATAAATGAGTGGGATAGCGAGAAAAATAATTAATAAGTATAAGAAAATTGAAAGTCAAACTGATATAATGTAAAACGTAAACAAAAAAACTAACAAGCCAAAAAACCTAATTCAATAAGCGAACGAAACTACCAAAGAATACGGATGACTATGAAGGAAAAAGGAAAGAATATCAGATAAAGCGTAGAAAAGAATAGAATTGCTTATACGAAAATTAAATTTGGTACGTGAAATATAAGGAGCTTACCAGGAAAGGAAGATGAACTGATAGACAAAATAGAGAGACAGATCAGTATTATAGGAAAAGAAGAAGGAAAGATGTTTGACTAATCTAACAGGAGATTAGCAAGCAGAGAAAGAACGAGAATGCGTGGGTTTAAGAATTAAACCAGCAAAATAGAAACGGCTACAAATTAAATTTTTGTAAACGAAAGAATATATCAGTTAAATAAATCTTATATATATATATATATATATATATATATATATATATAGAAATAGATAATAGAAGTAATAACATAATGACGGGAGGCCTAAATGTGGGACTAGAAAGTGTAAACAAATAATAACAGAATAATAGAACTGTGCAGAGAAAATAACCTAATTATAACAAACATTAGTTCACGTATAAAGATATTCACAAATATACGAGAGTAAAACACAGTAAACAAGAAAAATCAATAATAAAAATCATAATAAGGCATAAAATGTAGAGCAATTTAAGTAAACACCAAACGCAGATCGGAAATAGCAAATGACTACTACTTAGCCATGAAAATGAAAATTAAGGTTAAAAAACAAGAAAAAAGGTGAAATGTAGTAAAAAAGATTACAAACCACAAGCTAAGAGTAGAGAAAATAAGGAAAGTATACCAAGAAAAACCAGAGACTACACTAAAACAAGATCATAAAAAAACAGAGATAGAAGAGAACTGGGAACATGTATAAGAATCTCCTAGAAATAGGCAGATAGTTCTGTTGCTTAGACATTTTCAATTTTGTTTAAATGGTTGCCTAAAAGCGTTGACCGGTAAGTTTATTCTAATCAACCAGCAAACTTCCCACGGCGTCCCATAAAACCCAAGCTTTATCTTTCCAGGCGAATGAACAGCCTTCGCATTTTCGATTTTGCTTTATAGTTTTGAGTCCGTGCCTCGCAGAGTATCACGAATAATCGCTTAAAAACAGTAGCGATCTTTTAATTCATCATACAAAATTTTTTCTCATGTGTGAACTTTGAATTACTGGTTTATAAATTATGCTCACAACTTCTTCAACTTAATGCATTTTCATTTAGGTTCTGTCAAAACTATATTATAGCTCATATTAAGAACTTGCTACGTATTATCTACAGTGTATGGACAAAAGTATCCGGACATCCACTGTTATAAGATGAGAGATTCATATGGTATATATTAATAAGATATTGTCCCACCAAGTTTTGACAGATATCCGTAGAAATTGTTTGCTATTTCTCTATAAGCTGTAGTGAATCCAGCCACTGAAATGGGTCTGGCACGTAATCTGCATTCTAATTCCAATTTCAATTCCAGCGGTGCTAGATGAAATGGAGAGCGAGCCCAATCCAGGTATTCAACACACATTTCTTCAGATCACTACAGAATAACCTTCGCTGCATGGACAGAACAGTTATCTTGTTGCTACAGAGAAAGTCCTTCTGCGACGTGTTACTAGAAAGTGCGAAACACGAAGGTGTCAAGAATATCAAGATAAATTTCAGCGTTCCTATTTCCGGATAGATTAAGTACGATACCTAGGATAAACCACCAAACTTAACTGTTGGTGCAATACAATCCGATAAGAATCGTTCTCTTGGCATCCGCAAAAGCGAGACATGTACGTCGAATTGATAACCCACGTAACGAAAGAACTTGTTTCAATTATTCCACGCTCAACTGGAGGCGAGCTTTGCACCAATGTAAGTAACGTTTGGCACTGATCGTGCCGATGTTGAGTTTGTGAGTGGCTGGAAGACTGTCAAAAAAGGTTTTTCAGCTCTCGACGAACAACGTTTCGTAGGTGTTTCACATTCCCAACGCTTCGATTTTATAGTAGTATCAATTATAGTTAATTTGGGCATCTCTAGTTCAGCCCAAATTTTACGAACTGATTTGTTGCAATGATAGCACCCAACGATGATACCATGTTCACAGTTATTCAACTCAACTGAACTACATATGCTACTATCTGCATTTTTATCTCGTTCTACGAGGTTTCAGTATGCGTAACATCCAGATCCTCCACTTCTCCAGAGGGACGTCCGGATACTTTTGTCCATATTAATATATTTTTGACTCCTACATGTGGTTTATCATTTATCTATACTATTACGCCCGATTTCCGTCAAATACCAAAACTCTTAAGGCAAGTAGTTAATCTGGACTTTATTGCCGTTATAGTTTTCTTATTTAAATAAAATAATTAAATGTTTGCAAGACTTTCGATTTCAGTCAATGTACTTAATATACAAAATTTGGTATTTTTGTCCTTTCATATAAAAAATATTTGAAAAAATAAAATTTTATTATATTCCAGAAAGCTTTAAATATACCTTCATATAAAATGGGGGTTATGGATTTGTATATCAAAAGTAAACCAATAAAAACAATGTTATATTAGACGGTGATAAAAAGATTTATTAAGAAACAATGAAAAATAGCCTGACGTTTACACATAAAACATAATTAAGCCCCTCGCGCATAGACGTATTGGGGAAACGTCGAAGTAACCATTAAAAACCACTCAGACGGATGTCACTTACCAAAACACGCCGGGCCACCAATTAATCAACCGGCAAAAAAATTTGCTGCTGTCGCAAAAACCACGCCGATGTAGTACTAATGCTGGACTCGAACAAAAAATAATAACTTGACGAACCAGTTTTCACCGCTCCAATGTCTTTTAAATGCTCTGCCGCCTAGTCGTTTTAAAAATAAACAAACACTTACCTGCCATACACATAATAAATGCGTATTTAATTGTTCGTGTATTTTTATCCCGGAGATTTATAACTGCGTTAGCAAAGGACACGTTAATTGTAACACTTGAGGGGCCGGAGAGATTAATAAAATCATATGCGAGTTGTCTCGCTTAAAAATGTACGGTCGTAAATTGAAATCAGCGCTCCGTTTCACAATAAGACGCGGGATATCTGGTTACCGGCGTCGTATTGGAAAAAAGGTAATTACAATTTTTTTTTTGTTTATTTCTATTCATAATCTGTAATACATACAATAAGTAAATCCAGTGTCAAATAATTAAATATAACAGTATGTGACTAAAGACTTGGGAGAGGTATTCCAACGATTACTTCTCTGTTGCGACTTGCTGCGACACCGCAGTTTTAAGTTACAAACGAAACAGGCACTAAAATCTGTAGGGTAAATCTAGTGGTTTAAATCGTTTTAGTCTATTAGTTTGTTCACTATTAACAAGCAGGTTGACTGCATAAGGATTTGGATGGCTGGATAGTCTGTCTAAATATTTGGCATTGAACTTACTTATTTCATCGTGCACTGAGGATTACTAATAAGGCAAAGACGAATAAGATTCGTATTACTACTCCGATACTTTTTGGTATCATTACAAACCTTTTTCTAACAAAATAGATTTTATTGGCACAGGAAATGTCTGTATCTGTTTCTCCCATAAGTATGAAATTAACTTATTTATACAAAAATTTAAAAGGTCATTTAATAATTTTACAATTAGATACTTCAAGATTAATTCAGATTAATTACTTTAACCATAAGAAGATAACAGTTGTGCGTAGAGGACCCAGCTAGTATCCGTCTCAACGTTATATTTTTATTATAAAATAAATGCTAATTCAGTAAACATAAAGTTTAATTTCCGATTTTGATTGAAAGGATTCTCAATGGAGAAATCTTCAAGCCTGCCCGACTATTGCACATTTTCTATTAATTAAATAATAGAATCTTGAGATTTAAGAATCTCTTTGGCTAACTGTTTTTGTCTCTTTCACTTTTCTTAGGGGTAGTTTCAATTACTTTTCAACTTGCGAGTACTAAAAAAGACCTTTTTGTTAATTTTAGGAACTCTTAAATCTTTTCCAAGACATTTGTATCTAGTATTTCTGTTATATTAATCACTAACATGGGTTATCCAAATCTAATAATACTAAGAACATTTATATTTTTTATTAGTTTCTCTGTGTCTGCAAAAGATGAAAAACACAGTGTCTTAAAAAGAAAATAAAAATCAACAGACTTTTATTTGAATGCTTTTCAATATTTAGTAATTTATTTCACTAAAAACTTCTTACAATTATTTTTACCTTTTTTTGGTAGCGTAATCCTTCAAAATTATTAAACTCCCAAGGAGAGTATTCTTTTGAAAATCAGCGAAATACAAACATTGAGCTACCTATAAGTTTGTTCAAAATGTCTACTTTTAAAACTACAAGTTAATAAAATTATAGACAAAATGAAAGACATCAAGGAAAAACTTTCAATCATATAAAATAGCGTATCTAGATGCGATAAATCTAATTTTTTTTACTATAATTTTATGATAAGCTTATTAGTATTACCTTACTTTCATATTTTTACGTTGGTGTTATAACGACAAGGTGTAAAAGGAAGACTAAACGGTACTATATAGCCTTTGTCATCAAAATTCCAACCTCATTTTTCCATGGTGTACTCCACTAGCGATGGAAACGTAAGAAACATTGAAGGAGAAAATGTCTTCAGACGTATAAACTAAAGATACGAACTAATCATCTCAAGGGTAAAAACGGTAAATTTTCAACACTAATGGTATGATGTGTTTTCCTAGATGACCTGTCCCCCAATCAAATCTTCGGGTGGAGACAATTAATAAAGACAGAAATACGTCCGAACTAAGAAGAATTGAAACGTGGAACGTTACAACATTGTGGAAAAGTGAAATACCAAAAAATATCAAACAAAAAATTAAACAATACCATAGATCTTCTCAGAATAAGTGAAATAATATGGCCACAAGAAGGGTACGTGCAGAGAACAAGCTCGAACAGAAGTTATCATGAGAAAATAAATAGGAAAAAATGTGAAATGTTTCGTCTTCAAGAGTGAAAGCGTGATATTAGCAAACCAAAAGACGCAATTATAACACAAGTATGCATGCCAACTACCAGACTATTTTACGATAAACTGGCGAAATTTTATGAAGAAATAGGGGAAGTAATGAAATACATCGAAGAAGAGAAGAATCTCATATTAATAGGAGATTGGAATGTCATCATTGGTGAAAGTAGAATTCCGGGTCGATATGAATTAGGGAGAAAAACTAGTAGGGACAGTTTTATGCAAAGCAAAATTTAGTAATAACAAACCCACGTAAAAGGTACATTAGAAAATACTTGGTAATACCAAGATACCAAATTGATTTTATACTTGTGAAACAAATATTCAAAAATCAATAAAAAATAGCCAAACACATCTAGGCACTGATATGGAAATTTATCGCAATCTAATGGTGATGGCATGCAATTTAAGATCTTGAAAAGGAAAACTAGAAAATAGACAAGTTAATATACGAAGACGCGAATTATTGGACAATATAATTCCTTGAATTTAGAACACAAGCCGAAATGAGATAAACGTAAGCAGGACGCGGAACAACATAGTACAACCCAGAACGGATGATATATTGAAATTTGAAGAGGGCGAAAATTATAAATCCTAGATTATGAAGAATATTATCTAGATGATTACAGAAAGGAAAAAATATAAAAGCCTGCAAACGATGGTCAAGAAAATTACCGAGAGCTAAGAAACAAAATTAATAGAGAATATACTAAAGCTATATAGATGAAAGTTAGTAGGCAACATGGGCAGAACGGCTAGAAAAATTGTAGAACAACTCCCAAAAGAATGTTAATTAGGCTTAAGGAAGAATTCCAGTACAAAAAAGCAATAATAACTCTTATTTGTAAAAAAGATGATGAAAAAAACAACATACAAGACTTTCGTACACCTAGAAAAGACCTTTGAAAGATGACTCACCAAAACTATTTAAATTACTGAAAGATATACACGAATTTTTCTAGCGTTATATAAGTAAAGAACGCGCAGAATAAATGTCGAGAAGAAAGTAAAGAAGCGAGAATAGAAAAAGAGGTTAGACAAAGATAAGGGATATCACCACTATTTAAAGCATATGCAATCGTCATTGAACAAACTGCAGAAAAAGGTCGAACTGGACATTAAAATATAAGACCATATAGTTCTACTTGTGCAAACAAGCAGGACATGAACATGTTATGTAAGATTACATAAAAATAAACATTAAGAAAACCAAAATCCTAGTCTGTAGAAAAAACCCAACAGAACAAACAAGAATTACGCTAGGTCTTCACATACAGAATTGTCAGAATTTTTATTTTTATACCTGACAAGCAGAATAACAAATTATGGAAGAAGCGACAAGAAAATAAAAGACAAAATACCATCAAGCTAAATTAGCCCTCTCGAGAAAAAGAAACACTTAATATTAGGTAATTGAAAATAAACACAACTTCTGAAGGCATTCATATGGGACATAACATTTTATGAAAGCAAATCTTAGATGATAGCAACCAATGAAAGGAAGAAAGTAGAAGATTTTGAGAGTAGTGCTACAAATAGATGATGTGTATAACTTGGATCGATAGAATAACAAATGCGGAAGTATTAGAAAGAATAGAGGAAAGACGAACTCTAATGAAGAAGACGGTAGAGAGATGAGACCTACTAAAAAAAACTCCTTCAAATAATTATATTATCATAAAGGCCTTACAATTTAGTTATTATGAGTTAAAAAGGCTTACCAAGAACAGAAGATAAAAACCATGCTCTTGAATCAAAGCAATCAACAGATTAATATGCCATGCAGAGTTATAACGACACAAAATTTTCTCCAATTGGACAAGGTTTTGCCTTTAGATAGATAAGAATTTAAATTTTCAAGTATTTTACGCCTCATTTGGGATGAAGCGTCTAATGTAAAATCCGGCTTTAAATGCAATGATAATGAGTACTTCGATTGGCGCGTTTTCTTGGAAGGTTTTTTGCCCAATTGTGTGTTTAGTAAACCACTACCTTCTTCTTTCATAATCTTATTTATAGTTCTTCAGTCTTACTGTCAGGCAATAAAATTACTGTATAAGAAGAAAAAGACACATAAAAGTAGATAGGAAGAGGAAAAATATGTGTAATAGTAACAGAAACATAAACAAAATTTAAAACTGAGGAGACGAACAATTGTAGGAGCCAAGAAAAATTGTTTTGAATAAGAAGTTCATCAGAAGTAAAAAATGTTCAGAATCAAACAACTTCAAACAACTAAACTGAATGTAGTTCTAAAACAGATCAATAAGGCAGGTAGAATTAGCCATTCCAAAGACAAAGAAGATTGATGCCTTAATTTTAATTAAAGTAATCTTAAGTATACCTAAAATATTTTGGAAGAAATTCAAATTCTCCGAAGTGTTCAATGTATACTAATTATTAGTTTAGACAGAATATGCTACCTATTATAGGACTGGTCATAAAATTTTTAAGGTCTATAGCGCATTAATTATGACACCAAAAGAGAAGCTATCAGTATGTAAACTTATATTTGTGTTACAATTGACAAGTGTACTATATGTCGTAAAATAATATTATAAACGGTGTCATTGTGAAATCTAAGTGAAAGTACAAGTCGCAAACTATTTGAAAATCCACTAGATGATTCGTTTTGGCAGCACATTTCCACTTGTGATGAAAAATGGGTTTACCGTGTTAGTAATGATCATTCCAAGTGCTGGGTTCCTCGGTGCCAAAATCTGCTGCTAATTACTCGAGAAGATCGTTTTGGGAAATAAAAGCCTCATCTCAATTTTGTAAAATGGAGACAGTGCTGTGAACCCAAACAAAAGTTTTGATCAACCGCAAACGAACTCTTCATCAAGGCAACGAGCTCGTCGTGCCACAAAGACCGCAGACAAAATTGCTAAACTGGATGGAATTAAGGTTTTACTGCATCTAACTTACAGCCCTGATTTTACACCTTCTGATTACAGCCCATTTCCATCTACGGCACACTTTCTGGGCAGTCTCCGTTTTGAATCGTTTGATCAAGTCGAAGAAGTATGTCAAAAATCTTTGTTTCGAAGTCAGCACATTGGTGTCGTGGTCAAAGTCGACAACTTGCAGAGCGTTCGCAAAAAGTTAGGTAATGATTAACTATATTTTGAAGAATAATTGTTATTTTTTGACACTAATTCACGCACAACCATCACATTTTTTCGAGCATCAATGAACTTTTTTACAAGATGGTATTAAACTGGACCATCGTCTTAATTTGAGTATTTTATTATTCCTAACCATTTACTTCATAAATATCTACTATTACATCTTATCAGTTATAACAACATTAAAAATGCAAAAATAGTCATTTTCTTTTATGAGATGCTATAAGGTATTATAGAAACTGAAATACACACGCATTATAAAAAGTAAACTAAACTCTCTGCCATTTTTTCCTTTTCGTTACTGTAACTACTTCTTGTAATTAATTTACTAAAAATACATTGTTTGTATAGAAATAAACGAGATATTAAAAAAATCAAAAAGATAAATATAAAGCTAGGACGCCAATAAAAAGGCCAAAGAAAAAGAATATAATATATATAATGAATTATAATATATTGCTGTTTGTTGCATTATTAACATGCTCACTTCAAAGCCTGTTATGAATGTTTCGGCCGTTTTCTGGGAAGGAAGAAAGGGCATTTGGATTATTGCCCACGAAAACTCAGTGGACAATAGAAAAATTTAAAGACTGGAACAGGTAAAGAAAACAAATATATAATACCACAAGAAAGTAAATAGTCAACAAAGAAGTTAGAAAAAATAAGTAGTAAAGCAAAGTAGATATACATACACACACACACACACACATCACACGCACGCCACGCAGCACCGCGCCACACACACGCACGCGCACGCACGCACGCGCACGCGCGCACACACACACACACACACGCACGCACGCACATTGAAATTCAGTTGTACCAAAGTCTGTGGGACCGCGAAATACCTAAAACTTCAAAAATTAAAAGTATTGGCATTCTTGCCAAGGCTGTTTTGATGTATAAAATTATTAATTAAAAAAGGCATCGACATTATTTTCACAAAATCACGTCAGCAACTTACCATTACGTATCCTGAGGAGCTACTAGCTTGAAACGAGCTCTTTGGACAAAGTAAATTTAAAGCTTGTTCGTGAAACATAACATGCTTATAAAAAAAGTTTAATTTAGAAGTGCACGTCTAGGATCTCGTTGAGGCCGAACTGGTCTCAAAGGTGTTCCACTGCATAACAAATATTGATATAGCGAACGTAAAAACGACCAAGGACCGGAGAAATACACCGATGTAAAATATTTGGGAAAAACTGAAATAAACATAATGCAATGAGAACATGTAAAAATAACGTACAATAATATCGTCTCTTGCAAATTAATAAAAATGCAATCAATTAAAATAAAAACGTATGAGCAAAGATAACATTATTTGGTAATAAACAAGCATTTGTGGCCAGGTATACATCCCAAAAGGCTAAAACATGGTAGACGTTATGTGGTAAATATATAAAGACTATAAAAACTTTGAAAAAGGTATACACTAGTAAAACATCTGAAAGAAGAGAAATTAAGAAAAGTAACATTATACACATTTGTAAATACGCATTACAAGTTAAGAGAAAAATAGAAAAATAATAATGGTACTATAAAATACACAGATATAAAATGAAAGAGAGAATATGGAAAGATAAATATTAATAAAAATAGAAAGAATATGGTATGCTTCTATAAAATAAGTGATTCATTAACTAGAAATTATTTTTGAAATTAAAGAATCGAAGATGAATGTACATTTGAGATTGAAAATAAGAAAATAGATAGTACCAAAGAAAAATATGATAATTCAAATTTTAGTCATGATAGAAAAAAAAATAAAATTTTACTATCAGCACAAACAATTATAATAAATCAACTAAAAAACAAAAATAATTTCTTTGGTTTTCCGTCTTGTCAGTTATTTTTCCTTGTTCTTTTAATCGATTTAATTATAGGAGATAAACAAATGATAATAAAATAATAAATGTTAAAATAGTGAAGGTTTAGAGTTAAAGAATATATCAATTTTGGGAAAAATATGTGTAAATATATTAGAATTAGTCATAATCAAATTAAAAGAAAGCATTAAAACAAAAAAGGTAATGTAAAATATATTAGGCATTGCAAATTTAAATAAAATTTTGGAATAAGATAGGAGTATTAAGAGAAAAAAGAAAATAAGAGAAATGAAGACAAACACAATAATTTAAAATTTACTTAACAAAAATAGAAACGCGAAAAGAAACCGGAACCTTAGACGGGGTAGCAAAGCCAGTTTAATATGATAAAGCAAACAAATAATAGAAATAGAAGAAACATGACAGCAGGCGAAGTTCATTGTCTGCTATTTTTAAATTTACAATCAAAGCACTTATATGACTATAATGTAAACGGAAGATAATAAAAAAACCAATAGTGAAAAGGCAAATATATTTAATATATGTAGGATTATTATGACATCATTTAATAATAAAGAGAAAGTAATAAGTTTATTATTTCTTCTCCTTTTCGCATTAATTACAAATTATCTCAATTTACGTTCGTCTCCCATCAAAAGGTTTAACAATGACTTTCTTGGTTTTCGTTCTTTAACTTTTTCATCTTTTTAATTCAGACTCGGGCAGTCTTTTGTCTCCAAAGAAATCGCCCCTGCTTTCAATTCTGTTGAATTTAACGAGTGCAAATTGGGTTACCAATCATTGTGTACTTCATGTAATAAGTGATATAATTTTCTTTTTGAATTGAATCGTGCTGGTCACAATTCATCGTGCAGTTTACGTCCTGCACAACTGAGAAATCAGAAAAACAAATATTTGCAATTATTTGGTATAATACGCGGTCGATGTTTACTCAAACGTGGGAGGAGACAAGGACTTCCACAGAGGTCAATGATGCGAAAAAATATCTGACTAATGCACGTCTGTGTTAATTCATTTTTACCTGCTTTGCAAGCAGTTTTCCTTTTTTTATAGTCTCGTACGTATACGTGTTGCTCTTTTTACATGCAGTTTGTTTGCTTTTATATTTTCCAGTGATAAAATAAGATTTCGATCCTTTGCCTAAGAATTTTTGGTATTCATTTTCAACACCCATAACCAGAGCTGCCGAGAAGTAACTTCGGGTCCGAGGAATTTTTTTTAAATATTTTTACGTGTTACTAGTATTAAAACAATTGTAAATTCCCTCTCGACGAGCCTGCTAATAACTAATATTTTAATTTTCTTCCAGCAAATAATACTGCGTTGTCCAATATACCTGACGATCTTACTACAGAACGCGCTTTGTCGGAAAAGTAATGAGGCTAAATTTGTTTTAATCGTGAACTGTATTCCCTTAAAAGTAGTTCCCTTGGGCAGCTACACACCGATGGAGGCGTTTTTCCAATGTTGGCAGCAGTACTGAAAGGATTCTGCTGGAATATCATGACGTTCTTTTAGATATTATTCTAGGTACCAAAATGGCGTCCTTTCCCTTTCATATGGAAGGAATAAAAGGAAGCCACGGGGACTGAGATCTAGAATCCATAGAAATGCTTTTTGCAAAGAATTTTCTAGTGCCCAAATTCTGTGTTAAAATCTAATAAACGGCAAACCAGGTCAAATTTAACTCTTAGTAATTATTCTCAATGTCAATCGACGATCAACCTTTGATGGCATAACGTTGTTCAAACTTTTGCCAATTCATTTTCGTAACACAACTTTATTTTAGAAGCTTTCAACAGTGAAGGAGGATTTGTAGTTAAGTTCAAACTCGTAATGAGTCTACGACAGGAGTTATTCTAACTGCCGTGTGAAGAAAATGGCAGCAGAGTTATCGGTTCGCGCACAGTGTTTCCAGTCTCATTGTTCTGCCAAATCACGTATGTGCTAGATACGAGGGCAGTTTGATAAGTCAGTGACTTTTTGCATTTTCCGCGTAGTAACTTTAAATGCTACACTGCTTCTGTCAACTACCATCTGTTAATAGATTACTATCAAATTTTGAGCACGTTGCGTCATTTAGTTTGTGTTTGACGGCCATTGAAACAGACAACCTCGTGAATTTCAACGAAAATGGAAAAAGTGAACTGCGTGTGGGGAAGGCTTGATAAATACTATGACGACTCTGCACCATCAATTTCAATGGTTAAGAAGTGGTTTACTGAATTCCGTTGTGGTCGTACCAGCACAAGTGACGCCGGACGTTCAGGTCGCCCAAAAGACGTCGTCACGCCAGAAATCGTCGATAAAATCCATGGAATGATATTGGACGATCGGAGAACGAAAGTGAGTGAGGTGGCAGAGGCTGTAAGCATCTCAACTGAGCGGGCACATCACATATTATATGAATATTTGCACATGAAAAAGCTATGCATGCGATGGGTGCCGCGATTGCCCACACTCTACCATAAGCGCAACCGTGTGACCACTTCAAAGGAGTGTTTGGTGATGTTCAACCGCAAACCAAACGAGTTTTGCGCCGTTTTGTAACTGTGGATGCAACATGGGTCCATCACAACACACCAGAGACCACGGAACAGTCAAAGCAGTGGACTTCTCCGGGTGAACGTGCACCAAAGGCCAAGATGGATTTGTCGGCCAACAAGGTCATGGGGTCAGTTTTTTTGGATTGCACGCTGTCATTCACATCGATTACCTTGAAAAGGGTAAAACGATCACCGACGAATATTATTCAGAGCTGTTGGACAGATTCGACATTGATTTGAAGCAAAAACGACCGAATTTGGAGAAGAAAAAAGTGTTCTCCCACCAAGATAATGCACGGGTGCACACTTGTGTAGTCGCCACGACAAAAATCCATAAATTGGGCTACGAACTGCTACCCCATCCAGGATATTCTTCAGATTTAGCCATTTGCGACTATTTCCGGTTTCCAAACCTGAAAAATGGCTCGGTGGTAAGAGATTTGGGTCGAATGAAACCATCACTGAAACAAACGCCTATTTTGAAGACCTTGAGAAAACCTATTATTTGAATGTGGAAGGGATAAAAAAATTGAAAAAACGCTGGACTAAATGTATCAAGCTAAAAGGAGACTATGTTGAAAAAAACGAATTTTTACCGAAAAAATATCTTTTATTCAAAAAGTCACTGACATCAAATTGCCCTCGTATCATCCTAATTTCCAATTTTGTTTCAATTTCGCTATCAAGTAATCAAAGGCATCATCAAAATTAACAAGGGCTTATTTTTTATTGAATAGACAGAATAACATCACTATGCAAGATTTTGTTGTTTTGAAATGAAGAGGTGCACCGGAATGGATTTTTCCGCAGATTCTGAAAATGACGTTCAAAATTCCGTGCCACATAAGGTTTTTCCACAAATCACGAAAACGCTCATACACATATTCGGGTAAAAAAATTACAATTTTTTTGAATAGTCGCAAAAAAATTTGTCTAAAAGGAAAAAATTAATTTTGATTTAATCGCATTTGATTACCTTTCGAAGATTTTGTTAAATTATTAAATTGCGAAAACATGCGAAGTTTGGACTGATTCGTCTCCTGTTATTTTTTAATTTAATTTATATCGATGACTTCAGTTTAAAACTCCCACAAACGAAAAATTCAAAATAACCTCGACCTTCGCAGCCTGACGCTACTAGGCACGTTAAACTAAGACATTTAGTTGGCCGATTTAACGAAAAATAAGGCTGCTAAGTGATTGCGAGATTGCTGGCATTGCAAATGTTGCTAGCAGCTCCGCCGCGTTGCAAAATAGTAAGAGGAGCGAAAGGCTGCGCATCGTGAAATGGCGCGAAAAATTTGACGGTTTCCTAATGATTGGTAAATGCATTCTCGAAATGCCTCAGCAATTCCCTGGCCGCCGGCGGTACCTGTAGTTTTGCGGTTAACGGGTAGCAGTTACGCTGTTATTGTTATTACCCGCTAATAAGTTGAGAAAGTACATGAAACCTAAATATCACTTCACAAGGGATTATACGAGGCGATCGCCTAGATGTCCCAGAAACTTGAATGCGCCTGTCAGGTGTCACCTTTTCGGTGCACGTTTAATTGAGTCTTGACCATTCTTGTGTGATAAAAAGGAAATTTGCATTAATACTAAAACAAGACTGTTTACTCAGCTTTAAATCCATGAGGAGCATAATGGGTAGTTTAAGCGTTTTGATAATGAATATTCTGGTCGGCTTCCATGACACAGATTCTGTTGCTCAAAATTATATCAACAAAGGATTATTAGGATTATTGTAAACTCAAGATAAATTAATATTACAAGGTTGTCCAAAATTGAGCAAAACTACTATTGTTGTGACAATCCCGCGATTCCTTTCAGGCAAAAAAAGATAAATAGTTACATAAGTTGCCTAGAATAACCTTTTTGTAATGCTTCATCCATCCTAATTTATTTTCTACCAGATTTTCTTTAAGAGGCTCAAATGATAATCATTAAATGCTAAGTTCAGACAGAGAATTAAATTTCCAAGTTCATTTTAAGCAGAGTTGTTGCTATCAAATTCGTCGAGTGAAACTTGCTGCCGTCGCAATCAAATAATATCTTTATGCATTTCATACAGCAATAGATTGCAATACTGGAGATTAATCATTCCCCTTTTTTGCTACAAATATAAATGATAAAGTACCTTATGTGATCCAGAAGATAATTTCTAATATCTTACCGAAAAATGTCTTGTTTTCTCTAACGCGGAGATGATCAGAGATTATTGCCTGATCGGAAGAAACGGTTATTGCCACGTTAAAGAAGGGATTTTTTCATGTATATCCCTCAAAGAATTAGCTGCCGAGCTCCGAACCCCTCGGAGCTACGGTAGCTTAAAATAAGTGTAAGGAAAGCACAGGAAAGTCGACCCGTATTATATTCTTGATTTTTCCTCATGCCAAATGTTCTATGCATGCTCCACTGACGTTTGCACAAGTCAGAGAATGACTCAGCCGGTTAGGCTCTTTAACGTGGTAATAAGAGTTTCTTCCGATCCGGAAATAATCTCTGGTCATCTCCGCGTAAGTAGTAGAAGACATTGACATCTATGTTGTTTCTCGTTTGATTTCAAAGACGAAACGATATTACATGTTTCATTATATAAAATGAATGTTTGCAGAAATCAGTCACTTTCACCTCGAAACCAATTCAGGAGTTGTTCATATGCGTTGTATTTTCACTTTTGCTCGCGTTAGCTGTTCGTAAAATCCGTCTTTTGTGCAGGTCATCATCATCATCATCTTAACCCTCGTTTTCCTTTAGGTGACCCATCCATAACTGCCTTCCACCATATTTCATCATTTAGACATAAACATACCATTTCAACGTTTTGTTTTCCAGTTTTCTTGTAATAGACGTCTCTACCTCCATCTCTACCTGACCTCTGTTCTTTTCCTATCTTTTCGTGTAATCGTAAAATTTGTATTGTATAGTCCAACTCCACTGTTCTTATTTTATCTCCTCCATACGTTGTAATACGTTTTACGTTTCACTAAAATTTTCCTTATTGTGCCTCCTTATCTCATATTCCATTTAATGTTTTTCGCTGCCCTTTTTCCTTTCACTACTTTATCTTTTACGCCTGCCTTTACATGATTCGTATCAAATATCTTTAAAGCACAATGCGGAGGTCCCCGTTGCCGTTGCCAGAGTATCGCGTTCGGAGCCACGCGAAAATACACGAACGATCGTTGCTATGTATTTCGTAATGTCAACATAATGTTAACTCCCATTACGGCGATGCACCAGAGTGAGACGGAATTCGTGACTGGCACTGCTACAGAAAGTTCATAACAGTTGCATTCTCTATAGTAGTCAAGCGTAGCTGGTTGGATTTTCTAATTTGATATTATAATACCTAAATAATTGTGTTGTACACAGACTCTTATTTCATGTTCTATCTGTAAATTATGACTCTCCCTACATTCACGTATTCGGTTTTCTTAAAATTTATTATGAGACTCCACATATCGTACAAATTTTACTTAGAATAATTGTCTCAGCACTGCGAACACTATAGTATTCACCTAGACCGTAATGTTCCGCATTATTACTTATTTTTTCCAAAATGTTAATAATATTCGTACACTCTCGACTACGACACAATTCATTTCTTATAAAATCAATCTTCTTAAAATCTCAGCTAGTGTGATACTCTTCACAAAAAATTATACACAACCATAGATACAATGACTGCGCATACACCAAGTATATTAAGGTATAGCTTTATATGTTTTGCATACTTATTGTGGTATTAATCCTTCGCTTCTTATCCACAGAACAGTTGATGACTCTTAAAGCACTGTTACCAGGTTGACAGGTTTTGAAACATTCGGGTAACACCTCGTAGTACTCAATAGTTTTAACTTTCTCTACTAAATACTAGCTTTTCCAAATCAATTTGGTTCTCTTTGAACATTGTGCAAGCGGAATTTTTTCCAAGTCCATTTGAAATTCATTCAATTTTCGTCAAGTAGTTATGCGGTAGAAAGGATGCTTTTATAACACTCTTCCGTTAATTACTCCTAGATTTATAGGTGATATTACAATAGTTCCATTACCTTATTTATTATGGTACTCCGTAATAAATTTACTTTCTAAATACATATTACGAGGATATTTCTTCCTTTACAGGAGTTTAAAAAGTCTAGTCTGTTTTAACATTCCAGCAATTGAAGGGTAACTTACAAATGATTTCCTAAGATTAGTTTGTAAAAATGCCAATAGACGACTAATACTTTATAACTAACCCTCTTTGGATATATCTTTTGGCTATTAATAAAATTCACAAGTTTCGTTATGATCTCCTTTCAAGGTTTGCCTTCTTAATTTTTTTAGCACCAAACACACTTTAATAAAAACAAACCTTTTCGTAGTCTTCCTCCAAAATTCATGTGTACGCCTGAATAATTATCCACTTTTCCTTTTACACTAAATTCGTACTTTTCTCATAGAGTTAAACATACAAAAACCAAATTTCATAACATGCTCTATTATGGAAAATTAAATTTAGAAATCCCATATATGAGATTTATATTTGAATCTGTATTTTGAATTTTAGGTAATTCAATTTTCTTCGAATGGGTGAAATGATTAGTAAAATTATTTTACTTCCCTACTCTTTAAATTGTCTTGCTTCTAATATAACTTTCAAAATCATTCAATCAAGGCTCAGCTCCTAGCATCACCACTTCAGCAGCGAAATATTTTGAAAAAAGTTTTAGGTTTCCAAAAAAGCTCTTTTCGAAAAATGGAAATGTAGTTTAATACTCCAAGTCTTTTGCAAAAATTTAAATTTCACAAATAACTTGGGAAGTGAAGATTCTATCTACTTGTCTAAGATCAGTCGTCTTAAAATAGTTTTATTTTATAATGGCGTTTAATAACATTCATTCTTTTAGTTTATGTAATGAATATGAGTATGCGTGCGCATGTTTGTTTAAGATGTTTGCGTGTGCGCACGCACGTTCAGTTAGTGGTATGCGTGGATTATGTTATTCTGTATGTGTGTTGTGTATGGTTTATGTAACAAAATAATTATTGCCAATTAAAAATTATTATTCGGACTACCGTTAGAACTATTATTTGTGCTGCTCGTAAAGTTGTAACAATAATAAATAGATTAGAAAAGAAACAAAAAAATTTGTTATTCTGCCAACTAAACAAAATAAATAAATAACAAAAATGCTACCCTATAACAAAAACGTAGTTAGTTCATCTTTAACTAATAGTAAAAAAATAGTTACTCTAATTCATATAAAGATTGGGCTAATAAATTTTCTTTGTATAAGTACTGGATAAAACCAGAAGCAATATTCGAATATCGCATTAAGTTTTTGGGCATCAGTGGTGCAAAATTAAAACAGATTTTTGTTGGACCCACGATCCGGAAATTTCTTAAAACGACATTCAAAATCAAATCAAAAGAGAGTATGAGGTAATTTAAATATGAAGCATTTTAATACAAAAAACTGATAAAAGAAGATCCTAAAAGTTGTCTCAGGCTAACATAAAAAAATTTAATTAAAAATAATGTTAATGGAGAAACGTTATAACGGGAAATTTATCGAATTTAGTTTTATATATTTCTTTTGTCTAGTTCTTCGAGAAATACCACCACAAAACAAAAAAAGAAAACAACAAAATCATCGCTTTGCAAGGAAAGTATAATAATTTTACTAATGATATATTAGTATAAAAAAAACGTCATAATATTAGCGAAAACAAGCAACGAAATTAAATATTTAAAAATACATACTTTTAACTGAATTAGTTATTCCTTAGAAATTAAATGAGTAATTCTTAGGGTCGTTGGTATAGTACATGTAAAAGTTCTAGCGGATGCAAAAAATTTGCTTGATATTTTAGAAAAGAAGTAATACAGCAAAAATAAAATCGTACCTAAATTAAAACGATACAAAAATAATCTAAAAGAACAACTGAAACATTGTCCAAAAGATAAGAAAAAGTGAAGCAGAAATTGAAAAATGGAATGAACTGAAAATTGGGAAATAGAGAAACAGTACAAATTAAAAAATGAGAAGAATTTTAAAAAAGGAAGATGAACAATGCAAACCCAGTAGGAATTCAAGAAAAATGGACCTTCATGTAGAACAGAACTTTAATATATTGAACTGATACGTTCTGAATAAACCTGACCTTAGTAGTGTTTCCATGTAAGCCTACTAGGTGGCGGGTCTGTGTTTAGCAACCCGCTGTTTGGTTTGTAGGTCATGGACCAAGGTAAAGAAACCCGCTAGAGAAACAATATGGTGCTATCGCAAAGTCGCGTCTTTGAATGGCACAAGAGGTCTCGGAAAGGCAGAAATTCATTACAAGATGATCCCAGAGTCGGCGGTCCGTCAACATCGCATGCTCTAAATGTGAAACGATTCGGGGAAACGACAACTTAATACAAAAATAGTCTGAACAGAAAGAAACCAAACGAGCAATTGCTGCCGATTCTTCCTCAACGATTTTACTTTACTGTCTACCATATCAACACCCATGTATCAAAATGCAGTACAGGTAGATTACAGATTTAATAAAGTTTCACTGATCAATTGAAACACCTCAAGTTGGGTTTATTTGTTATAGTTGTATTGGATAGGTAATTCGTTACAAGAGACAAACCATTCGAACCTGAAAAATCTCCGTATAGCAAATACATAATCAGATACACTAAAAATGAACAAACTAATACAAATGTAAAAGATGATTTGACAGCTTTAGAAAAAAAACTAAACAACCTCAATTATTTTGGTGTCGACTAAAACATTAAACATACATTCGAATCGAAAGTATCAAGTATTTAGTTAGTAATATTTACTTTATCCAAATATTCAGTGACAGCAACAACACAAGTATTTTGTTACGGAAGCCAAACTTCGTGATATAAATAGGATTTTATTGCAGAATTTGAAACGACTATTAAAATATCTTATGAATCACTATCTGACTCACGCTTCGACGTATTATTACAAATCAACAACATTCCTTTTACGGTAACGCGGTTGTTCAATTTTCATTTGCTACAAAGGCCTAGCGCTTTTCCATACTAGACAGCAGTATAATCTAAGTTACATCGACTGGCAAGCCAACCCCTTCTGGCGGACGAACTTACCTTAAATCCCTGGCCTTCTGGACTTTGCGGTTACCAAAGGAATTTCCGATCAAATAAAAAAAAAGCAAATACCCTCGGGGAACATTTCGCAGAACCCCATTTCCATCTAATAATACTAATTTTGACACCGTAATAGAGAATGTCTCAACTCGCCTGGCAATTATCTCTACCCGCGGTGCCAGTCTCACTTGTGGAAGTATATAGAGAAATAAAGTAAAGTGCTCATCACTACAATATACAACCGTATGCCTGATATTTCATTTCCTTACTCAATGAAAATTTGCATTATTTGAATGCTTACTACTATACAGAATTAAGGAAATACTTCCAAAGGAGCTAATTCTTATTCACAAATTTGGTTTCTGCGAAGGACATTGAACCATCCAGTAATGTCACAGAATAGTCAAATACATCAAGAAAATCTTCGAAAAGAAAAATGTGTATTTTTCGATATCTAACAAGATTTCGACAAAGTATGCCATTACGGGTTACTATATAAATCAAAAGAAAGCTACTTCACTAATCTTCCTTCTCTTAAAATCTCACCTAACTCAAGATACTTCCAGGTCCAGTTCGAGACCATGTTATCAAACTACCATACCATCGGCCCCGGTGTCCTACAGGGAAGTGTCCTCGATCCCTTCCTTTATCTCTTCTATATTGAAGACATCCCAAGTAGAAATAGTAGCTTAATTTCTACCTTCTAATAGAAACGCGAATTATGTATCAAAAAAGCTTCAGTCACACCTAAACCTTCTACAAAGCTGGCTCGATCGGTGACGGATCAAATTAACAGCAGTAAATCTGAATTACGTATCCTTCAGTAATCATTTATAATAAGGCCATCTCAATAAATACCGAGGTGAAATAGCTTACTTTGGCCAAAAATTGACTTGGAAAGCCCATGTAAAGTCCAAAAACAGCAGCTCAATCTAAATACAAAAATATGCATTGGCTAATTAGGTGTTAATCTCAACTAATCATAGGAAGCGGCCTGTTGCTATAAAAAATCATTCTAATACCTGTATGGCCTTACTCAAATAAGCTGTGAGGATGCAGTAACCCATCTAATACCAAAATTTTGTAAGTCCTTCCAATCGAAGACACTGTATTTTCTAACGAATGCACCTCGGTACGACAGCAATCAAACCCTCCACAACGACCCAAAATTCCCTTCATTATTAAAGTCATCAAGATTTACGACGCCAGAAATAAAAAGGGCACCTTAAAGCATACCAACCAATATGCCAACCTCTACTCCGTTAGTCTGTGATTAGAAGATTGAATAGACAACAGACCTGGAGACCCGCCAGCGGATGGTGTTCTACTTTTTCATGTAACAACCAGTCAAATATTTACTTATTACACCATGTTAAGGGTAGATTGCAAATTAGCAATTGAATAAAAAAATTATATAAGACGATGAATTTTTTTATTGCAAAACATCAAAGAACTAAATACATATTCAACTAATAAACCATTTGGATGAAGATCTTTGCATGCACGTGTGCAGAAAGAAAGTAAGTCGTAACTGGACGTCATAGGTATGGCTGATATCACAAGTCAGTTCAATGTGTAAACGAATAGCATGGAAAGTATAAGGAGTAAACGATAAACCTGGAAAAACCAAGTATTTCTTCTTCTTATTAGTCTATTTCTAGCCATGTTTGAATGAAGGCTTCCTTCATCGATTTCCATAAGGTTGCTTTATTCAGTTTAGCCCTGCTAATTTCTTTATATCATTTTACCATCTATTCAGTGGTCTTCCTTATTTCGTTAATCGTCCCACGGTCGCCATTGAAGCGTACTTGTAGTCCATCTGTTTTCCTCTTTTGGGGCTAAGTGGCAGGCCCAACTTCATATTAGCATTGCTATATTTTTTAGTATATCCGTTTTCTGTCTGATCCACGCATTGGCTTTTTTGTCAGTTAAGGAGATACCTAACATTTTCCATTTCATGGCATATTGTGCGGTAACTAGCTTTGTAAGTGGGTCTTTGTCAAAGACCAATTTTTACTTGCATACATCATAATGGGCATTGCGCATTTATTGAAAACCTTCGTTTTTGAATGTTGTGCTATATTTTTGGAGGTCAGAATGAAACTTAGTCTTCCAAAAGCTACCCATGACAAGCGGCATCTTCGTATTATTTCTGTTACCTGATTCTCTCGATCAAGGACGGATTGTTTGTCCCAAGTACAACCTCTTATATTAAATTTTTTACACACATAGAATACTCAGTAGCGACCATTTTCTTCACCGATGTTAATTTAACAGGTCTACAACCAACAAAGTTGCGAGCGACTAGAAAGGCAAATGCATGAAAATGTACGTCCTACACTTTCTCAGAAACCAAAAGGAAAAAACTGAAAACCAAAATTATTGTAAATCAACTCTTAAACCAAGCTGCAAAATAAAATCATGTAAGGATAAAAAACAATATTTTTTCAAATATGCAATGGCATTAACTTAAATACAATTGCTAAAAATTTTATTAACTAAAAATCCACCCTTTTACAAATTACAACAAAGAAGCACACCTCATGAACCACCTTACAACATATTAGTCAAAGTAAGTCATTTCAAAGGCAAGGGGAAAGCTGAAGTGGCAGTTAAATAATTTTTACCTAATGATAAATAATAGCGATCAGGAAACCAACGTTTCTTTCTTGAAGGTGATTACAAAAACAATAAAGGCACCCAACCGCATAATAACTTTACTGCGATTCGAATGATACGATCTTTTGCCAGTATAATCATTTATTCTGTCAGCACCTCATTTCGTTCAGTATATAATACACTGGTTGAAGTAGTCCAGCAAATATCCCCGGGCCCATTTGCATCTATTATTATTTGGATATTGTTAATTTTTTATTATAAAAATTACTCATGTATTACTCCAATTTTAGCAACTTTGGGAATCATTTCTAATATCAGTTTATGTATGCTGCATTCGAGTATACATCGTTATCAACCAGGACGTACTTAAGTTAAGTAGATATTTTTATTAGAAGTATGTATACACATGGAAATTTTTTATTGCGACAATTATTTATAATTGTTTACTATTTTACAAGCATTATCTATCTAAAATGGCAAACGCTCTGGTAAATACCAATTCTGATTCCAACGGGTCCATCCAAGTGTATAAATTCGTTTTCTAGTGCAAATTTGCATTTCTCATTATAATATTGCTGTCTATATATAGAAAAGCCGTGATGCAAAGTAGAAGTAAATGAACCCACTTATTCATAACGAAAAATATGTCTGCTTCCAATGAATATGAACGTTTAACATCTCTAGAATTACCACCTCAGTGCATATGAAAGAGGTATTTTGCAAGGCTTTATAGAATCGTTTATTATGTCTAAATTATCGTTGGTACTGCAGATATCTACGGATATGAATTTGTTATTTTTTTGCAATAAATGCAAAACTTAAATACATAGATCAGAAGTAGGTAAAAGATGGAAAAAAATTGAACACATGTACATGCATAAAAATTTGTAGTTCCATCTTCAGCTCAATTAATAGTGGACGTATAGTCTAACACTATCGGCATATATCCAGACGAAGGATGAACTTTAGTTGTAGCAAACATACTAATGAGAATTTTATTATACAGTAACTTCCGAGTGTTCCACCTACATTATCTTTTTCTTTTTAAATTATATTTTCCAGACCAAATTACCGTTCATCGGAATATAACATCACTCAATAAGTTCGTGGGATGATTAATAAAAGAACTGTTCATCATTAAGACGGTCTCCTTCATTCCAACGCTTCCCTAACACTTCGATGCCTTTTTTGTAGAATTATTTATATTTGGCCTCAAAATATGCTACAGTTTCGACAACTACTTCTTCATCGGAGACAAATCTCTTTCCCTGGAGCATTATTTTAGGTTTGCAAACAGATAGTAGCCGTTGGAAGCCTGATCCAGAGAATACGGTGGATGGAGAAGCAATTCAAAGTGCGATTCGTACAATTTTGCCATTGTTGCGATCGACTTGTGGCACGGTGCGTTGATTTGGTGAAAGAGCCCTTTTTTCTTCTTCGTTTGGGGTCGTTCTTCACAATTTCTTCCTTTAAACGCACCAATAACGCCATATAATATTCATTATTGATGATGGTTCATCCTTTCTCAAGGTAATCTATGAATAAAATACCGTGCGCATCCCAAAATACAGAGGCCAAACCTTACCAGCTGACATTTGCGTTTTTGGTCGCTTTGAGCGACTTTCGCCCTTTGCTGTCCACTCAGCTGACTGCCGATTTGACTCTGGAGTGTAGTGTTGGATCCATGTTTCATCCATTGTCACACACCGCATGAAAAAACCTTTTTATTGTGCTGAAACAGCTCCAAATGGCGCTCTGAATCGTCGACGCGTTGTTGTTTTTAATCTACTGTGAACAAACGCGGTTTCCACTTCGAACAAAGCTTTCTCATGGACAAATAATGAATACACTGCCTTTTGATATATTTAAGGCTTTAGCGATCTCACGCAACTTCAATTTATGATCGGCCAAAACTATTTTGTAGATTTTTATGTTTTCTGGAACAACTGCCGAATTTGGGCGAGCATAATCGGTGTTTGTACGGTCGTGTTTAAAATCAGCAAGCCACTTTTCTGTCATTTGCATAGATGGAGCAGAGTCCGAATAACACTGGTTAAGCCATTGTTTTGCTTGAACGGTATTTTTTCCGATTAAAAGCATTGCTTTATTAACACACGAAATTCAGATTCACAAGTAGTGTCACTAAAACCACTGTAACTTGTGGACTAAACGTCAGATTGTCATGAAATTTTGACACGTATCATTTGAAAGTTAGTATTTTCTAAAAATCATATGAATTTTTCATCCTACGAACTTATTGAGTGATGTGTTATATTGATGTTCATCGTATAAGCGAATTTATCATTGTTTTTCATCTTCCACATTCTATCTTCGATATATAGAATTTTCTTCTTCTATACTTTGTACTAAATAATTAATAGGATTAGCAGCTCGCATGTATATTAATAAAAATACAGAATTTCAATTCATCTGCCACTCAGAAAAAAAAACTTCTAGTTTCTTACTGGATGCGTCGCGGGCTCCTAGCTGGACCGTTTTCGTTTAATAGATCGTGGAAATCCACCTGCAAGGTATTTCTATAGTTTCTCTCGCGTGATGGATTTCACAGGGGAAATTACTCATTAAAAGTTCGAGTAATTGATCGTTTCCTCTTATCGCTAGTGTTTCGCTTAATTGCTTTAAGTAACCCTGTCCGAGCCGAAAATGTCAGCGGAACAACGCCGTTGGAAAGCGGCACCGCTCATGCGTGGAAAACGGGTTAAATTGTAGCAGTTCCCGATAATTAGTCTCAATTTCACGAGTGCTGAGTGTTGTTTTGGCAGTGCGCACGTAGCGACAATATTTTTTAATTTTTGGTGCAAAATGACGTTAACAGAGATTCAATCATCGTTTCTTATGATGATTGAACCTACTTTTCTAAATTCACTGTCGCACTTTGAAATTGAAATCTATAATTAAGAAAGTATTCACATCATATGAGTTCTCCATACATTTATTGAAAGAGTTTCACTAGTATGATATTACACATTATTTTCCACCTCTAAAAAGTTATTTTAAACCTTGTAGTAAATATAAATTTTGATTAAAAAAATGATGACCCTTGTTCGACATTAATTTATATGTATAAAGATTTTAAAAATATACATTATAAATACTCTAAAAGAAAGAAATCCCAAAGAGTAAGACTCAAGTATCTTGAGCTTACAAAAAGGTTGTTAATAATTTCGATTTGAAAGCACAGCCAGAGACTCCGAGAGCTAACAGCTGGTCTGGAGAAATACTTTTTATATCTTTACGTGTTATCAATATCAAAACCATTGTTATATTATATTAAAAATTAAAACCACTTTCCAATTCATATAATAAACCAATTTAAAGTGTTACTGCACAACTATGTCTTAAAAATAGCAGGCAATGTTAATATAATAAAAACAGGGATGTAACCTGGCAGCCGATAAAAGTGAACTAATGCGCTTGCGTGAGTAAGGACAAATTATAATAAAATAAAATAAAATAAATGCATAGTACAAACGGCTCTGAGGTGTCTTAAAAGCGATCAATGTTTTTGAAGACGAGGAGAACACCAGAAAATGTTGAACTTGTTTGGGGTACAGTCCAAGAACTAGACGAAAAACTTTTATTTATCAAAGCAGAAAGAACATCATACTAACGACTTGCTTCAGGTTGCTACCCATGAACCAAATTTCCTCAAAAAGATCATAACCAAAGATTAACGTGGGTCTACGGCTACGGTCCAGAAACGAAAGCTCGGGCACCCAATGGAAGTCTTCAAAGTGCTTACAAAGATAAACAGCATGGTAAGCTTGGATGAACATAAGAGGATAAGATGATGGATAATAGAAGCAACACACTAGCCATCATCTCTGTGTCTATCTAATTGATAAAATAAAGCGCCACAAAAAGATGCATTTAGATTGAAAGCACTAATAAAACAACAAATATTTCGACTTACGCATATCCCCAAAGATATCGATCACCCCAATGAGTAGACGAACACCAACGCCCACTAAAATCCATCCATTGATAACCTCCACAAACAAATCAATAGAAAGACTTACAATAAGCGATAAAATAGTTCCAAACGAGACACACCAGACCATTTAAAAGAATTATGTTCAGAACTCAACACATAAACCGCTGCAACAACATCCAAATTCACATTACAAAAGAAATTATACAGTTCCATTAAATCTATGGTCTATTTTCAATTATCTTTTTGCTTAAGATGAAATATTTCCATTTTATTTAATTTATTTAAAACAACCTAAATTATATATATAAAAAAAATTATGAGTGCTGCTGCTGTCACACATTGTTCGTGCCTTTCCGTGCCGACCCGAACGCCTCCGAATGACAAATTCCGGCTTGGCGGCAGGCGCGGCCAAGGTATTATATTTCCGGAACCGCAAGCGATAGAAAATTTTCCTTTGAGAGCGGGTAATAAAGCACTCGTTTCATTTAAAATAAATTTTCATATCCACAAAAATATTGTATATCAATACTTTCTAAAAAAAAAAAAACTTTAAGAAAACATTTATTAAATAAACTAAAAGAAATTATTCCATATAAGCAGCTTAGTTAATTTGAGCTAACGAAACGATCAATTAAATACTCAAGACAGGATAGAATAAAAATTATATACTTGCAATAAAGTAACGAATGTAATCAAGGTACAGGAAATCGGATACGACTTGGAACTTAGAACATCATCTCACTAATCCGAAAAAGAGCAGATAATGGACAACAGGAAACTCAATTTCAGGAACAGCAAACATAAAGAATAAAATATAAATCACTGTTAATAAAAGAAAATCGAAATAACGAACATTTTTAAAAACAGGAAAAATGTGATGCCAAACACATTAAAAATGATAATAAAAATATAAGTATCGATTCTTTAAAGAATTATAGCAAAGGAATAATACAAAAGCAGATAACCTAGTTGTTTTAAATAATAGAAATTGTTACAAAATAATAGAAAAACTCAACAAAAGTAAACTTCTCAATGGAAACAAAATGGTTTCATAATCAACTAAGACTATAAAACATAACCAAGAGTATGAAATAACATGAAACTGAAATCACTTGTAGTTTACTAGAAAATAAAACATTGTGATGGTCACATCGGGAGATTTCAAAGAACTAACAAAGTTAAGAATCTAAAGCACGTACAAATAAGAGAATATGAGATCTTGTAGCAACATTCAAGAATCTAAAACAGAGGTGACCATTTGAAGTTTTTTCGCCATTTGAGACTTCGGCGTTTATAGCTACACTCTGCTAATTTCATCCAGCTCTCAGTTGTGAGACTTTTCTAACGCAGCGCGTATTCTCTAGGAAGCTTTAGTTGCCCAAGCAGGACTTAGCAGAGGGTGGTCTAAATTTAACCAAAGCCCTAAAAAGCGGCCAGAATGTTAGTTACCCAAAGTAAATAAAAAATCCCTTGTAACAAAGCCTCAAATAGATGGATTTGATGCGAATCTAATCAATTTAATGCGAGTTATGCATAAAAATCAAAAGTAGTTATCTCTCTATCCCCTTTAATGATCTTTGTTGTCTGGTGAGAACTGTGAAGTAGCAAAAAATTCAAAAACATTTCAAGATCCTCCATCCACCTCTTTGGCCGATTTTGCCCATTAACGAATGTGACCAAGACATTGGCCGGAGTAATGTGTGCAAAATGTAATTCAGACCCAATAAGAATTAAGATAATCATCGTGTTTTGAAAGTGCGGTGGTTTGAGGTCTGGGGAGCATAAAACGGAAAACTACAGTGAGATCTTCTGGAAGTCTTGACAACGGTGTCCGCACTAGGTAGCATTTCTACGAATCTATCTAAAAGTAAACGGAAGAAAAAATATTTGTAAAACATATAAAATGCTAAAATAGCATAATTAGTGAAGCTCCACTTATAACTGCCAAAGATCAGCACACAAATTGGGAAATTTAAAGGACATGGAGAACTATAGAAAAACAATCTTTAAATCTAACAAGAGTTAAAAGAGAAGCGTGCAAGACAAGGAACAATACAAAAATAAAAAGTTGGAATAGAAAAATTAAGAATAAAAATAATATACGATAGCGACAACTTGACGACTAAGAAAAAATAAAATAACTTTGATATTAGAGAATCCTGAACAAACATATAGATAAGGTGACCAATAGCGCCAATGCCTATACAAAGAAAGCGGACCTAAAGAGATGTTTTTGCAGTTTCATAAGACCGTTTAAATAGAATTTTTATTGTTTAAAAAAGTTATGGCTAACTAAATATTTGATAAGCAGCACTGTTAATACTAAAATTAAAGAAAATATTTGTAGATAATTAGGTTGTCAATAATAGGGCGTAAACAGTTATTGGTTCTAATGTTATAACACTTTTTTTTAAGAAAACTATAGTTGGTTATGGTCTCGAAAAGAATTTTTTTGTCAAATATAACGTTTGATTTGGTTATTTCTAAAAATTAGAAAATTACAATGGACAGATTTACTAGCTTTGATATTTCCGTACTAAACATCAAAAAAATTTAAAGAAAAATACCCCAAACAGCATTTGATCAAGCACAAGAGACGTATGAAAATCAGTGAAATATTAGATACTTTTACAATCAATTTGAAAAACACAAAAATGTAAATAAAATTCGTTCAGTAACCATCAGTGATAAGAAACAAATTTCTACCTCACGTTTATGAAATATTTGAAAAAAAACCTCAAAAGTCTCTTTCTAGATCAAAAGTAGCATTTCTCACCAATCGGTTCACAGAATCCTGTACTTTATCAATACAACCCAGAAAATTGTATAAAAATACGTCTTTATACTCTCACACAATCGATATAAATGAAGACGGAGCACCAGGAATTCCCCTAACCGTCAACATGTGACGTGATTTTCTTAACTAAGAATGATCAGACTACGGTTTTTTGTATTCCTTCACCACTTAGGACTTTTACTAATCGCCAAAATCACTTAACGATTTCAAGAGTTACAAGAAAAGGTCAAAGAACGCGTATTCTGCGAGATTTGCGTGGATAAGTCGATGATAAACTTAACGTGTCAAAAATTAACAAAGGATCCTACTTAGAAAATAAATTTTATTAATTTATATCAAACAAAAAAATTCAATTATACTGAAAGTTAGTGTAAACGCTGTCCAAATGGTTTCCAACATATACTTAATTTACTAAACAATGACAACAAAATGAGAAAAATAAAATGCACGCCATTAAAGATACATGTGCGGCTTAGTTACGAAGTATTGTTCATTTTTTGAAAGTAATAATGTAAAAGCAAGCCCATTTGAAGGGAAAATGGGGAGTCCAGATTCCAGTATATTCCATTAAATAACAAATATTTTAATAATACATTTGCCAAACATGAAACATAATAAATTTCCCTTAAATTATGGATCGAGGCATAATTACCAGTCACGAAAACACGAAAGAAGTTCTGCACATTTTATTTTTATATTTTCTTGGAGAAATGCATTTTAGAGAATCAAAATTACAAAGTTGCAAAAACTTCTCCTATTCGCTGTAAAACAGGTCTGCATCCAAAAGTGACTAAATTTATTTTGGTGAATTAAGGACGGTTAGTTCAACGATTGTGGTAAACTTCTACAAACAGGTCAAAAACAAAACAAATGGCATATAATTTGATGTTTTATTGTTAGAATAATTGAATGGCGAGATTCCATCTGGGCGTGTAATAACACAAAAATCGACCTAACATTTCTCGGAACGTAATCGACGCCACACCACGGACAAAAATGGCGGGAAATAATCTCGGCCGCTTCAGTTCATCCGCTGGACGCTAAACCTTCAACCAGGGCGAACAAAGAACAGACGTACGCGTGCCTAGCAAACGTGCCGGTTCAAGGGCAGTCAACTCGCATGGTTTGCCATGGCTGAAATCGTAGCAAAATGCGCCTGGCGCTCGCGCCGCGTCGGCTACGCTCGCGGCACAGGTCGCCTTTGTCCATTTGCAATTAGCTCTGAATGGATGCACTTTCCAAACCTACGAAGCGATGCCCAGCGGCGTCGGCAATTAGGCCGCACGCATGGCAACAGCGCCTCCTTGGAAAACCGCGCGGAAAAGCCACGAAACCGTTTGGCCGAGAAACGAAGAATATAACGAAAAACGGAAACAAAAGACTCAAAACCGGGCAATGGCACACGCCACTGCGTTTTGGCGGGATCCGTAACGGTTGCCGTTCACCCCTCGACCGACGCCGCGGAAACGGCCGATCCACACATCAACCGGAGGAGCGCCAATTTTGAGATGATTTTCGCTATTTTTGGATGAGTGTGGATCTAGTCATGGTATGAAAACAAAACATGCACTAAACCCCCACCCATCAAAAACAAACGAACGGAGGGTCCTAACCACAAGCGAGCACTTACGCAACGGCTGCGGTCCGTCCCTCCGAACTGGAACAAAGCACACCGACACTGCGATATAACGTGGCGGAACAGTCCTAACACACGCGCGGCAACATTCTTGAACACTCAAGCGTCGGTCAAGGAATAAGTAAGGATGTGATTTATTTTTGAAAACACATAGCGGCTGTTGTAGGAGAGTGGGAGTCCAGGCGGCCTCCGCCAATTGCAACGTCTGCAGAAACTGGAGGGGAGTGCAGTTTACCAGACTACCATTGGCGTAACAATGGGGTTTTACTAAAATTATTTTTTTAAATTTCTGTTAACTACGAATGAAGCAGATGGTTCAGAAGATAAAGTATTTTTGTTACTTTCAATATCGTGCAATTTTTTTACTTCATTGTTTTTTATGGACAATTTTAAAATAAATATGAATTAATATGATATACGATGTATGGTTGTTATATAATAATAATAATAATAATAATAATAATAATAATAATAACAATAATAAGTTTTTGAGTGCAGATTTTCATAAAATGTGAATAGAATGAATAGGTTTTATTTTATAGTTCACTATTTAATTAAACCAAAAGTATTTAATTTATAAATATCGAATAATTGAATTCTAAAGTAATTTTTTTGTCTTTTCGACTTTTTCCTCTATATATTTGTCGTCTCCAACTTCCATAGTTGTCTATTTTTCCAGTCTCCGATCTTTAAATCTCCCTCTTCCATAATGCTATTTACGTATGTTCTTCGGCCACCCCTCTTTCGACATTTACTCTTTACTTGTCCGTACCATTTCAAGATGCGATTTTCCAAACTCTTAACAATTGACGATTTTATTCCCATTTCTTGCTATATTTGTGTATGCGCTACTTATCTTCTCTGGTAATTTGCATCGGGAAGTCTAATTCTGTAGATTTGATCTTGCCCCTAATTTTTGTAGTAATGGATTTTTGTTTATTTCTTTTGTTAGCATTTTATTCCATATGATTCTATATAATGCCATTCTTGCCTTTTTTCTCATTCTGATCCTGTTATTTACATCTTCCTATACTGTACTATTACTTGCCATCATTGATCGTAGTTATTTAAAAGTATTGCAGTATTTCATGGTGTGATGTCTTTGATTTATGTCATTGTGTTCTTCTCCTATTAATATCTACTTTGACGTCAAAATTTAATTTTTATTCAATTTTTTCCAAATTCTTCTTATATTTCAATCAAATATGCCATATCCTGTTTCTTTTTCGTTAAGATTACTTCGTCGTTTGCACATAACAATAATTTAAGTTCTTTATTTCCTAACTGTATCTCTTTTTCTATACACCTACGATTCCATTTCTGTACGATACTGTACATCATTGTTTGAACCTTTTTCTACTGTTGATGTTTTGAATCATTTTAATTTTTGTTTTTGCTTTGTTTTTTTTTCTACATCTGTTTTACTATGTTAATCAATTTCTCTAGGAGTTGTAGTCTACGCATTGCTGGCCAAATTTTTATTCTCGAAACTTTACCGTATATTTTTTCTAAATCAACGAATGTCACATGCGCATTAATGTTCTTACTTTACTTTTTTATATTTATCATATGCAAAAAATATTATCCAAGGATGACCGACGAGATCTAAATCTGCACTGTTGTTCACTTTCTTCCGGCATATTTTCTTAGATTAAACTTTAATTACTCTTCTAAATATTCTAGCCATTGATAAAATAACGCTTAGTTGTCGATAATCCGATAATTCTTTTTATTACCTATTAAATATCGATGTATTCTATTCTAATGGCAGTTGTTCTTATTTTCAATTTTCTGAAACATTTTTATCAGTATTTATATTAGTTTTTCTCCTCCATACTTCCATAGCTCTCTTTTTCCATTCGGTCTTAATAGTCTGTTGTTACTTTATTCCTTTATAGCTTTTTTTAACATTTTGTGTATTTATTTCTGGTTCTGTGTGTTCTATACTTTCTGCTATTCCTTCTTCCATATACTGTTTTCTATTTTCCTGTAGTAGTTATGTGTAGCGTATAATCCATTTTTCTGTCTGTATAACCTGTATCTTTATTTTGTTTTTTTTTGTTATTAAGTGTATTATTATTTATCTGTCATATTTCTTTATATTTTGTATCTTCTTTAATTAATTTATCATGTTCGCTGAAGTACTTAGCTTATTGTATAAAAGCAACTACCCCCTACCGTATTCTATGAGTCTCGTTCTACTGAAAGGGTAGATTTTCACCCAGGAAATGTTTCTGTGTAACGAATTTTTAATTCTGTTTCTATACATTTTTACGTATGGCTGCTGCAAGCACTATTCCATAAACCTCCTTCTTTATCTCGGATTGGGACCGACAACAGCAAGCAATGAATTATTCAATTCATAGATCATTTACTGCAGGCGAAGTTCTTAAGTAATTTAAGTCTATTAACTAGAAATACCCATTCTTCAAATTATACAAAAATATTACACCATGTCTATTAATTATAGAATAGAGTTGTTCTAAAGCACCCTACTGGTTCTGCTTTTACTTTAAATAATCTGAAAGACAGGCCGCTCCACGTATCATCTTTTGTTTCTAATTTTATTTGGTTAACTTTTGTTTACTTCAGAGCCCGATACTATTGAAATATTTGAAAGCAAAAATCTATCTTCTAACTATATTTTTATCAAACAAAAAAACCACACATTTATGCTTAATGAATAAAATTTTCCATGCTTCGAAAAATATGTATGTATATTTCAATTTTAGTTTGCTTGAGTTTTGATCAACTATTTCTCAGCTTTTTTTAATTATAAACTTGCTCTTAAAAAAATATCTCCCCTAAACTGTTTTGGCTTAATATATAAATACCAACGGAAGCAAGTAAACGCCCAAAGCAGGATAAAAAAGAATAAGTCATTTGCTAATAAATAGAACCTAATTTAATACTTGTTTTAGCAACAAGACACAAGTGGCTAAAAAAATTAAAGATAAATGTAAAAAATTAGAAATAACAATAAATTAGACCCGATGATTTAGTTCTAAGATTGAATACCTAAAAATAGTATATGGCGCCTCAATTACGTAATGTTAGTCAAATGTAGCAAACTTAAAAATAATTTTCCCGCTAATGCCACAAGTTGGTTCCATACAATAAGAAATCATAAATGAGTTAGCAAATACTAAAGATGGTGCACGTAGACACAAAGAAAATCTTATTTAATTAATAATAGTAAAAACGGCATAGAAAAATCATGACCAAAAATCTATCTATACATTTGAACAGAAAGTAAACAAAGAAATGTAGCATGCCCTAGACCCTTGATTTAACGAAGAGGTCCGTACATAGTAAAAAAGACAGCTTATAATACATTTGAACAGAAAGTAAACAAAAGCGGCCGATATGAAATTTGGCGTGACGCGCTCTGAGCGCTAATTTGCACGAGCAGGTCCGTTCGTTCGTGCTCGCTACTTGCCAAATGTTCGGGCGGCCGCCGCTGTCATGGGGCCGCTGCATTGCCGAACGTAAATAGCGTGTCTGCCACCTCCATTTGATTTGCTTCCGCCGAGAGGAGGTTCGCGGAGGTAAGCGCCTATTCATAATGGACTTAAGCATAAGCCGCCTATAATAAATACGTATAATGCACGCAAACCTTATGTAAATATTTGAAAGTTGCGCATGCCCAAACACAGTAGCGGCAGCAGTGTCCTTCCAGGCATTTTGCATAATTATGTTGCCTTTGTACCTGTTATTTCTTTTATGGTGTAAAAACAGATGCACATTTACTAAATTAATTAATAGTTCTCTACCCGCTGTAAAAATTATGCCAAAATGTCAACAATACTAAAGTTAGGTTATTCAATTTCAGAATCGAATATTGTTACTACTACCAATATTAATCTAGGGAAAAATTAAAAATGGTTTCAAATGATTGTAAGAAATGCGTAAAGTTAAACCGATTTCAACTTATGTATTTATTACGTATGAAGCATAAGCTTTGCATTGATTTAACTTTACGTATTAGGCATTTCTTACATTCATTATAAATGGGCACTAAGTTAAATTGTTCTACGTTTCCGATCCAGGGAAAAAACCGATCTAGTTAAAATGTTTTACCTTGAAAAAAATTGAGGAAAGGCGGATAAAAAATTGTCAGCTTAGGACGCCAAAAATACCTTTTGACGGGCAACCCCTAGTAATAATACAATTACATATAAAGCAATAACTCTGAATGACGTAACATTCCCCAGAAGAGCAAAAAATATATTTTCGGCTCTTCTTAGATAAAAGAACTTATGCTCTTCTAGTTTCTTGAACGAGCTTATTGCCTGACAGGGCTGGGAATCTGCTTGTATTTGTGGAGCACCTAACCATTAATTAACCTGTAACTTTTTCATGCGTACTTGTTTAAAATTTATGCAGTTGCTATTCTTATTTCTTCTGTTTGAATTTCTTTATTTTTCTTATTTGTTATGATTCAAGTGTCGGTGCCATATAAGTCATAGTTTTCTATAATTTGTGTGCTTCTTTTTGCTTTCTTTTTAGCGTGCTTTGTATTATTCCACAAATAGTTCACAATTTGTTCCTTTTATTTTTGTATCTTGATTTTCATTATGCGAGATTTCACAGTCTAAATAATTGAGGTGTGATATTTATTCTAATATTGTATCGTTTATAACAATTTTGGATTTTCTCCGGTCCTTCCATCCTATATATATATATATATATATATATATATATATATATATATATATATCTATATTCCCGTCTGTAGCAAAAATTTGCGCTGAAACTTTCAAGCTCAATGCTGCCATTTGTCTACTTAAAGGAAATTAATGTTGTTTCATACACCGGAACAATTTAAATAAAAAAATCTGGTGTGAATATCACACGACTTTCCTTATCCTATTATTATATATTATACCGGGTCCATCATCTCGGCCCTGCGCTGCTCTCGTCCCGGAACTTGTTATTTTAAAAAAGGACGAGGCGCGAGTCCATCGTCTCGGCCATGCGCTGCTCTCGTCTAAAAATTTGTTAATTTAAAAAAGGACGAGGCGCAAGTCCTACACTCGAAAGCTAATTAAAATAAACAGTACAAGACATTAATTGACTAGTACTTAAAATTTTGCTACGTCACTGAAGGTAACCGTGCGAGCTCGGTCGCACGGCCTTCGCCATTATCGCCTACGTGCTCCTCCGCCAAGCGCCCCGTCCACCCGCAGTCGGGCCGGTAGCTCTCCGAGCGCGCTGTGATTGGTCCATTTAATTAATTTTTAATCGGCTATAACTTATTTATTTTACCTCGGATCAAAAAATTTCATAGTAATTTTTTGTTCGTCTCGGTTTGATCTATCCGGTAATATAAATTTCCCGAAACACCCGGTATATTAAAAATCCTGAGCTTCTATTTTACCAACTTTTATTTTAAATTCATGTTTATCTCATGATAACAAATCATTTTTATTCTCATAAATTTTTTGTATCTTCAACCGTTTAGATTTGCGACCGCTTTGCGACCGATTTTGCGACCTTGCGACCAAATGGCTAGGCCAATTTTTACCAAAAGCTTCGCACTGCGCCCCCTACCTACAAGTAACTTGCATACCAAATTCAAGTCTCTAGCTCTTACAGTTCTCGAGATATCCTGTTTACTGACAGACCGACACACACACACACACAAACCAATGGCTCAAACCAACTTTTTTGGTGTCCTGAGGCTATATTTCGTCCAGAAATGTGAAAAACTGGGTAGGTCAAATTTCCGCCGATTACATTACCTTCCTTATTATAGGATAAGGAAAGTAAAAAAGAATCAATATTATCGGAGCCCACACATAATACTAATTCAAGTATTACATGATAATTGGCTCACTTCCGTAACATTGCCTGAATGATGAACGAGCCTTTCAACATAACGATTACTGCCACGATTCGCAGTAATAAAAAAAATTTCCCTTTAGATAAAAATAATTGGTGAGGCAATAACTGAAAAGTATTGTTACCATAAGAATATCACTTTCCCGTAATGAAGAAAAGAAAAAGGAAATAAGCTGGTAGTCCTGGTTTTGTCCTACAATCAAAGGTTCTGCTGAACTAGTAATGATACATTTGATCCGTTGTGGTATACATACACTATCTCGAGTCTAGGATTTGTATACATGTGCAAAATTAAATTGCATTGTAGTCGTGAATGCCAGAAAAAGCACACGTCATCCCTCTGATTTTTACAGCAACGACGGTTGCAAGAGAGGAAACATCGTAGTAAGTAAGGTTGTCCCCGTGGGCTCGCGGTTAAGAGTTTACTCCGATGTCTATGACCTCACGCAGACGAGTTCGAGTCTCAACCCATGGATGTCCTAGCATTAAACTGGTTACAGTGTCGGTGAGTATGTCCCAACGGA
Organism: Sinelater perroti; assembly: GCA_036346155.1. NCBI lineage: Eukaryota > Metazoa > Arthropoda > Insecta > Coleoptera > Elateridae > Sinelater > Sinelater perroti. Next base: position 32,814,549 of record JARFIY010000046.1, read on the forward strand.
AGAAAAGCATTAAGATAATATTACGAAATAATAAAGTTTAGAAATATCTAGATGAAAGATCGCAATTTGAAGGACGGATGACAGAAGCTCTTTATTATTGACATAAAAACCATAAAACAGAAAACTAGTATCCGTTATGTCAAAGAGCAACGTGAAACAATCCTTAGGGGGGACACAAATTAAACGTATGGGATTGCACCTTCATTTCATAAAAAAATTGAAGAATAAAGATTTATAATCTTGAAAAATCGATTATATTCATTTTTTGCTAATCAAAAATGCCCGAATTTATACATATAAATAAACAAAGGTTCTCCGTTGTGTTTTTTTAAAAATATACATTATTTATGTATATTTTTATTATCCAATATATATTATCCAATTTTGAATCTACCCTGGGCGGTATGCTGGAGAAGGATTAAGCCTTATAAAATTTATATTAACGAATTATTTAAACGAAAGATTTTTTTTAATTGAAATCATGCTAACACTAGTCGTAATCGACTAACCTATAGTTTAATTCTGACCTTATCTCCCTAATTACTTATTTGCTAAGAAGTCCCATTGGTCTTTATTTAGTTTCTAATACCTTAAACGAAAGATTTATTTTAGTATTACGATACGATTTCCGGCGCTTCAGTAAATTCTAAATTTCTTTTTTACACAAAAAAATAAAAAGGTAATAAGCGATTTTCCCTCATAAGATAGAATACCTGATTCTGCTAATTAATTTAATTTTTTATTTCTATTGAGAAGGTTTGATATAGCAAAATAAAATTGAGACAACAACTAAGTATGTTAATACTAAGCTAATAAAATGATGGCTTAATGTTTATAATGTTCACAAACAAAAATATTTGTTTTCATTATAACTTTCATGTATTTTCTGTGATCTCATGGTTAATATTTTTATCCACTAAATTTCTATCTTCTTGAAGGATATTCTGAATAGTTCAGTACAGTCCATAACAGGTCCTGACCGTGGTTGGGTAAAAAATTGTCATTGAAATATTTGTTAGTAAATATGTTTCCTTTATTTTCGATCTAGGTACGATTTATGACGTTTATTTGTTTAGAATAAAAAACATCCTTCGGGAAGACTTTTTTTAAACTCATTTTATTAGCAATCAGAATAACTACAGTAATTCTATGAGCTAATTTTAGGTTATTAAAATATTTAATAAAAGTAATGCGGAAAAAGCACCCATGAATCTTCTACTTTAGTTCATTAAGTCTATTGGCCACTTTTTCCTTAATCTTCTGGTTTCGGGTTCCTGGACTAGGACGTTGACTGTTATATTCTGGTGATTTTCAACAGTGTAATGATGTTTTTCAGCTTTTGTTTTTATAAAATCGTCTACTAATGGGATGTTAAAATCGTTGTGGAGTGTTGCATTTGACACAAACCAGGGAGCATTGGATATCATCCTCGGGGTCTAGGACTGGAAGCGTTGTATTATTTCTATTGTTGGTTTGCTGGCGCATCCCCATAATTCACAGCTGTAGATCCAGATGGGACGAATTATGCTTTTGTAGATTAACAGTTTGTTATCTATGGCAAGTGCTGAGTTTCTCCCAAGGAACCAATACAATTTTTTAGGCGTAGATGCATTTTCTTTCGTTTTTTTCTTATATGAGATCTCTAGCGTTTATCGAGATGCAGACCTAGATATCTGATTTCGTCTGCCTGAGGAATCGGTGTATTATTTAGGTAGATACGCCGAGTGTTTCGTTGTAAACGTGACTTGGACCGATTTATCCTTGTTTACCCTTATTTTCCACTTGTTTAGACACTTTTCGAGCTGGTTTAAATGTTCTTGAAGAGGTTCGGTTGCTGTGTTCGGGTCTTCATTGCACGACAGGATTGCTGTGTCATCAGTAAACATCCCTGTACTTGTTTGCTCTGTGACAGGAAGGTCACTTGTATATAACAGATACAATAGAGGCCCGAGCATACTACCCTGAGGGACAATCGCATTAATTCTATATATCTGGGAGGTGTCGCTACCGAGTTTGGCTTGTAAGAATCCTTTGTCCAGGTAGGGGCGCAAAAGCAGGTAATAATGGTATGGAAGTAGTGTTTTTGTTTTCTACAATAAACCTCTGTGCCAAACCTTGTCAAATGCGCAACTCACATCTAAGAACACTGCATAACAGTAAGTTTTGTCTTCAAGTATTATGTGTGTTAATCGATGGGATTGTTGAATGCTTGGATCGGAATTCGAACTGGTGATTTTCTAGCCATTTTGAAGTTCACTTTCATTAATGCGTTTTAATATTAATTTTTCTAGCAGCATAAATTATCGGAAGTAAACTAATATGTCGGTAGGATTTTATTTGGGCGGTACGATTAAGATAATTTGGGCAAATTTGAGCAATGTTGGCCAGTATTCAAGACATAGTATTCTACTGAACAGGATTTGGAGATAACGAAGTCCTTTTTCAGGTAAGTGCTTTAATATAATTCCTGTTATAAGATCATGTCCTGGAAATTTTTTGTTAGGAAGTAATTTTATTTGGGTTTCAGTTTCGTGGATAGTGAAACTCTTTATTTGGGATGATAATTGCAATGGAGTTTCTAAATGACGTTCAACCTCCTAACCTGGTTCATTAGAATTAAGTTCAAAGATAGTTTGAAGGTGCAGCGCGAAGACTTCAGCCTTTTCTTTATCAGTTTTAGCCCATAATCCTGTTGCATCTTGTAATGGTGGTATGTGCTCGTTGGGACGTTTGATTCCTCTAGTTGCCCTCCGTCTTCGTTTGTTTTTAATGCCAGGTTCATGTTAAGATTTTCATTTATATGTGATTCAAAAGTTTCCCAGTTGGTTTTTTTATTGCTGAGAGTAGGCGTGGGTTCTTTGTAAAGTATAGTTACACTTACTGAGACTACTGCAGGGGTATGGTCAGACGAAATGTCGTAACTGGGAACGATGTCCATGTAATTTGCGGATATACCGTGGGTGGCAAAGAAGTCAAGCAGATCTGGTGTTTTATTGGGGTCAGTTGGCCAATATGTTGGGCTGCCCGTTGATAGGTAACTATAATTGTTATCTGCCGTGAGTTTGTATATTCCTCTACCTTTTGTAGTTGTTAGACGCGAGCCCAGTATGTATTTTTAGCATTGTAGTCGCCACCTGCTAAGAATCTAGGTACCAGTTGCTCCAAATAGGGTTGGAACAGTTGTTTGGTTATGTTGTGGCGTGGCGGTCAATAGGCGACGGAAATTACTATTGGCTTCGAAAGTTTTTCTACTTGTATTATGGTACCTTGCAAGTAGTCTGTTTGAAAGCTTGGTAACTCATGATGTTTGATAGTATTGCGAATTATTATAGCAGAACCACCATGGGCTGCGTCGTCCGGGTGTTCTGTATGATATATGGTAAAATGAGATATTTTTAAATATGTGGTATAATGTGGTATAATGGGTTTCTGAGATTAACAAAATATCTATTGGTATATAGAAAAGTTTCAACTTCTAACTTCCGTTGAAGCAGCCCGTTGGCATTCCACAACGTAATTTTTAGAAATTTAGCCATTAGTTGATTAATTTATTGATCACTGTAGTCAGCATGTTTAGTATCATGCTGTTTTGCTGTAGTAGTTGATTGAACATGTTTTTAAATTCACCGAGAAATTGTTTAACACTGGCGTCTTCAGCTGGCTGGTTTTGCACTATTTGCGAATAGGTGGGACGTGGGGAATTTGGTCGGTTGATAGTGTCGTGATTATCTTGTTGTATTAGGGGTAGAAAGTGTTGCCTTGTTAAGTTTGAGGATCTTACGTTTCTATGTTGCTTATCAGGTTGATACTTATTTTGCAACTCTTGATAAATTGTGCATCCTTTATAGTTTGCTGGGTGTTGTCCCTCGCAAAGAATATATTTTGCTGGGGTTGCTTTTGTTTTTTTGGGGGCGGCTTTTTGTGTCATGCGATCCAATATACGCAGGCAAATGGTCTATTACAGTACCCCTTTGTGTGTCCGTAGTTCTAGCAACGGGTGCTTTGCACTATATCTTTGTTTATTTTTGGTTCAAATAATACATGCTTATTTTGAAATGATTTTATGTTGCAGATTTACTTGTTATTAGTGGCTGGTTCAAGATCTATGTAGAAGATTGGTAATGGGTCTTTACTTAGTTTATTTTTTAAATTCATAATATTTCTAACTATGTGTCCTGATTCTTTAAGAGCTTTTTTAATATCATCTGTTGAAGTAGTGTGGTGTAGGTATTTTAGAACTGCTTTATATGGGCGATCTTCCTTCATCTGGTACGTGTGATGTATAATTTGATTTTCCTGCATGTGTTTGATCATCTTGCGGTCAGACGTTTGGTCGAGTATTGTTCCTCTTCGGCAACGGAAACTACATTTTTTGTCATTTTGTAGAAGTCTAGAACACCGTGAACGAAAATTGGCGGGGGCTTAGGTGTAGTTGTTTGTTGCCATTGTTTATTATTGTCATCGCTTGTTTAATTCTTTGGACTTAGGGTTGCGTATCTATTTGCATAAATTAATGTTTTTTTTTTCACTGGCCGTTTGTGTATTTGTCTTGTCTAATCGTTTTCGCTTAGTGACCCTTTGGAAATCATTAACAGGTTTAGTTTCCATTTCTTCTTCATCAACTTTATAATACCCATTTGATGTGTTGTTATTTTATATTAGTTGAGATGAAGATTTTGCACTCAATTGAAATGTAGAAAGTTGTGTCTGTGGCATCTGGGGAAATTGTTGGTATTATGAGAACTATAATGCTGAATTAGGGAGCGGTTGATTTGTATATTAGGTTTGCTGTGCATGTTTGGGGGATGGATAATAGGCGGGGACAGTGATGGTTGTGATAGCATAGGATTTTCATTAATTTGCTGCTGATTATAAGTATTAAATGCGCCGTTATAGCCGTTGCCGGCCGACAGCATTTTAATTTATGTAATATGAATTTTATTGTCTTGTCTGACTTATTATTTTTTATGCTATTGTCATCTGTAAGTTCTATTTACTACGTTACATTTATTTAGAGATAATTTGCTGTCATTATGCTAGAGGAATTTTTAACAAAAAAACAGAGTTAAGCAGGAGAACATAAGAACAAAGGCAGATCCAGCTTTCAAGTCAGGGAGAGGGGGTCATATAGTCGAGGTCTAGTCAGGATTGGCTTCAGTTCGATTACAATAATAAATCTAATTAAAAATAAATGGTATTTTATTGTTATATGTCCAAATCATACAATGTATTTATTTTATTAAATTTATCAATGAGATTAGAAAAATTATCACTAGTCGACTTAGACTCAGCCCGGGGGGGGGGGGTCATTACCCCAATAACCCCCCTGGATCCGCCCTTGAGAACAATATAAGCGTGGCTGAGTTTTTTTCTTGCTTGTTGCTGTTTTTCCGCGACACTATTAACGTTATGCTCCACATAAATAGCACATTTGAATTAAGACGGCGTTAGTAATTAGAACATTAATTGCATTTTCTTTGGAAAATGTAACGAAAAGACCCGTAACTTTATCAAATAAAAATAAACAACCGTCAAGTTTCAAGAACATTATATAAGAAAAGTAGGTTAAATTTTAACAAATATTTTTCAAGCCACTGCATCATAATTTTTTGATGATAAAAAAAATACCTTTTAAATTAATTCTAGAAATTATTTGAAAAAAGGGCAGAGTAGTGTGATTAGGAATCTCATAATTGCTTTTCTAATATTTCATCTAAATCGATCAAAATTTAAACGCGTGAAATAGAAATTTCTTTTCTGGTTCAAATTCGGTATCAAGCTACAGAATAAATAACCAAAATACCCCCTAGAAATTAAAAACTAAAGTCGGCAATTTAAGTATGGGATTGCCGCCGAGCTCAGTTGTTAAGATTATTGTTCCACTGTTCGCAAGTTGCCGTAAGCGAGTTCGAATCTCGCTGAACCCATGCGTGTATGTGACGTTATAGTATTTAAATAAACCCTTGAGACTGTAGTGCCCAAAAGTATGCATTATCCTACTATTTCTTTTTAGTTCGATAAGGAGCTTTGAGATAAATAAAGGTCAGGCAAAACCGAAAGATTGAATATTACTACACAAAATGTTTAGAAAGAAAATTAGGGAGGTACATTAGCTTTTGCTTTGTACTTTTAAGATTTGGGATTTGGGCGTCGTAATTACAAGCTTTGCTCCCCTGTCCGCGAACCCGTCGCAGGAGACTTCGAGTCTTCCTGAAAATAAATAGGTGTATATGACGCTCTAGTTTGTAAGTAGTAACAGGCTGCGCCTTAGTAGGCATAATAAGCCCTTGAGGCTGCAGTCCCAGTAGGTGCACCCCAACAGAAAAAATATTTGGAAGTATCACGTCGTGACTACTAGTTCTGAACATCGTTTTACCAATCACTAGTTGTGATGCCAAAACATGATATGGGTATAAGAAAATCAGAACCGAAGTAAATCAAACTTTCGAGTAATCAACACAAGAAACAAGAGGATTCGCTGAACAGAGCGCCTTTAAAGAAAAATTTAAAATCTGGTCAAAAGTGCTGAAGTACATTGTTCTGACATGGCTAAAGTCATCTACCTTTAGTGCAAAAAATATAAAATTGCACTTTCTAAATATATTTCCATTTTTAACATCGAGCGTAGCATGTGCGAGATCATGACTCAAGAAATCAAACGGTAAAAACAAATTTCATAAAATATCCAAAAATTTTATGAGTTATGACGTCTTTGGAAAGTCAGTCAGAAGTAGCGGAAATAAATCAAAAGGCCATTAACATCTAGTCGTTAACTCTGACTCACTAATAAAATACAAAAACAGAATAGCAAAAGCTATAAAAGTTATAGAAAAAAACTAAATAAAGAATAGGTAAATTCAGTTTCTATAAACTGAACATAACCAACATCTGGAAATACATTTAGATCGACTCCTAACGTGGAAAACCTGAGCTGCTTGGGTTTAGTGATATATTCTTCTTCTTGTCGTGCCTTCTCTTAATAGAGGTTGGCGATTACATTGGCAAATGTTTCTCTTTCTGCAGCTGCTCTAAATATTTGTTGAACATTCTGCCTGTCCACTGCCTTATATTCTTAAGCCAAGAAGTTTTCCTTCTGACCCCTTCCATGTTTGCCTTCAACCTTACCCTGTATGATAAGTTGGGGTAGGTTATATTTTTATTTCTTATTAGGTGTCCCAAGTAGGCGGTTTTCTTCTTTTATGGTAGTCTTGGTTTGTAATCCTGGCTGTCCATGGGATTTTAAGTATTCGTCTCATCAACCACATTTCAAAGGCTTGCAGTTTGTCTATCTCGTGTTTATTTAGTGTCCAGACTTCCGTTCCATATAACAATATTGACCATATATAACTCTTTACCATTCTCCATCTCCATTGTAAATTTAGATTTTTATTTGTCAGGAGTGTTTTCATTTTTATGAATCCTTATTTCTATATTTGATTTTAGATCTGAGTTTAACTAGTAACCTAAATATTTGAATTTTCCAACTTCTTCTAAAGCGTTGCCATCAATTGTAAAATTTATACCCCTCGGATTTTTACTCACTTGCATGACTTTTGTTTTCTTAGTATTGATTGTTAGGCCCATTTGTAAACTTGCTTCGTGTACTTTGTTAATTAGCTGTTGTAATGCTCTAGGGTTGTCTGCTATTAGTACGCTGTCATCCGCGTATCTTATGTTATTTATCGTTTCCCCGTTTATTTTTATTCCTAAATTGCAGTTGTGTAAGGCGTTCTGAAAAACTACTTCTGAATAGAGATTAAATAACATTGGGGACAGTATGCAGCCTTGACGTACCCCGCGTTTAATTTCTACTTTGTTTGTTTCATTACTTTCATTACTTGTATGCAGAAGAGAGCTTCACGCATTCCCATTCTATTTCTGAAGCCGAATTGGTTGTCACTCACTACTTCTTCACATTTTCTATATATTCGGTTTTGCATTATCTTCAAGAGTATTTTAAGGGCATGGCTCATGAGACTTATTAATCTGTAATCATTGCAAGATTTCACATTTGCATTCTTAGGCAAAGTAATAAATGTTGATTCCAATCAGTCATTTGGAATGTTACCCGTTTCATATATTTTATTATACAAATCAACTAGTATCTTTAGGTTGTCTTCGTTTATTAGTTTAATTAGTTCCATATATATGTTATCCGGTCCTGGGGTTTTTCCTATTTTTATATGGTGTATTGCATTCTCTACTTCTCGCTTTAGAATTGTGGGTCCTTTTTGTTCTTCTCCTCTGTTTTGTATAATTGCTTCTGGTCTCTCGTCGTCAAACAATTTTTCTATATATCGTTCCCAGATTCTTATTTTTTCAGTTTCGTCCATTATTATTTTGTTGCTGTCATCTCTTATCATCATTTGCGTTTTCTTTCTGTTGGTGCCGACAACTTCTTTATTTTCTTATATAAACCAAACATGTTGTGTTGTTCGTTCAAGCTTTTATTTCTGTACATCTGTCGCACATCATTTTGCTTTTGCTTCTTTAATTTTAATTTGTATAATTCTATTTATTTGTTTGTATTCTGTTTCATTGTTATTTTGACAATTCTCCGTCTATCCATTAGGTCTAATATTTCTTTCGTCATCCACTTCTGTTTAAAGTTCTCTTCTCCTTTGAATTTCAGACTTTCATTTCCAACTGTGTGTATCGTTGTTTTCAATTTGCCATAAATCATCAATATCTTCTTGTGTGCTACCTACTGTTTGTGAGCCATCACTTATCAAACTTGCTATTTCTTAATTTAATATTATTTATTACTTGTATTTTTGTTTCTGCATTTCGGAGTTTATCCACGTTTAGTTTTTGTTTGTTTTCTTCTTCTTGATAATTTTTTCAGTCTGACTCGCATTTTGATGATTATGAGGTTATGATCTGATCCAATGTCTGTGCCAAGTATGTCTTGGCACTTAGTATATTGCTACGATATTTTTGTTTATAAGCACATAGTCGATTTGATTTCTAACTATGTTGTCCTTCCTGTTTTGAGGAGAAGTCCAAGTATAAGTCTGCGAATTGGCATTTGAACCATGAGTTGCTTATTACGTAATTTTCCTCTTGGCAGAATTGGATTAGCCGATCTCATCGTTCGTTTCTTTCTCCTATGCTGTATTTACCTACAATGTCATTGACTTCCCCACTTCCAATTTTTGCGTTCAGATCACCCATTATGATGTGATATATGATCAGATTAAACTCAAGCTAAGCTAAATGTACTGGCCTAATAGCCACAAATCTAAATCCAAGATATTACTGCACGAAACAATTTTAGAGTCTAGAGTTTAACTTATCCAATTCAGCTATGAAATAAAGCCAGTAAGTAAATGTTAGAGACATTACCATCCTCTAGAGGTACCGACACAAAACATTTCCTACCATCGTCAACGTATTGTGCGAGGTGTGACAGAAAAGTAATGAGACTGATTTTTTATTTACCAAAGTTTTTATTTTTTCAAACATCAATGTTATCCCCTTCAAAGTAGTTCCTTGGGCAGCTACACACCGATCGCGACGTTGTTCCCACTGTTGGTAGCAGCTCTGAAAGTCTTCAACCGCTATGGTCTTCAGCATGTCCGTTACACTCTTTTGGATGTTTTCTAAAGTCCCAAAATGACGTCATTTGAGGACATTTTTCAGTTTAGAAAAAGAAAAAAGTCACAGGGACTGAGGTCAGGTGAATAGGGGGGCTGAAATTCCGCTGTTCCATTTTGCGTGACGCACAACCAAAATACAACTTCACTAATAGCAGTCACAAAAATCACGTAGTTAACGGAACGAGTTGAAACTCGCACTGAGCTATGGGAGGGTATTTATACACGTGTTCTACCGAGGACAACAGCGTAGCGTTGCCAGATCGCTTGCAGTGTTGCCAGTCTCGCTACTTTTCTGCCACACCTCGTACTTCGTTCCCAACGAGATTATTTATTACGAATAAGTAAATGAACACAAAAGAGTGCTAGGTAAAATTTACTGAACTTAAAAATTACATAAAAATCAAATTAAGAACAAAATCTTCTAAATTAATAAAAATGATTTGATACTAAACATTAATTATAAATAATAATGTTAGGAGAAACCAAGAAATAAATGGCGTGAATGATACTTAGAGAAAATAAATTTGGAATATCAGGACCAAACCAAAACTGAAAAAAGCATAGAGGCTAAAAGAAATTAAAAATAGAAGAGAAAAAATATATAGCTAATATTTCATCCAAACCAATTCTTTTCTCTTAAGGTATATATTATAAAAGAAAAAATCTAATTCTACTCCACTAATGAAACATACTAATAAACAGTTAATGCAGAGAAGAAACGAGATATTTATCGGACTAAGATCCATGAAAAACAGAAAATAATGTTTTTTTTTATAATTTGCTACAGATAACAATATTTTTTCTGCATCGTGTGGTTGGTTCTCGGGTTATAAGGCCGTGGTTGGAGTTCAGAAACTCTTAATGTTTCCCCACAACTGGAACGGACATCTTCAGAAGGAAATCTTCTCAGAATCGATTTTTGGAATATTTTCTTCCGTCCGCAGTAGTTGTGGCCGAACGTTAAGAGTCTCTAAACTACGACCGCGGCTTTATAAGGCCGAGAACCAACCACACGATGCACCATAACACTAGCCGTGGAAGACTTCTCATCTAATTAATATTGTTTTCTAATGTTTATCTATGGCGGCGCAGACACACTCTTACCAGTCTATTAATTCATTAAATAAAACCTCATCGCAGCCGACGATTTCCGAGCTTACAGGGAAATTGCCGCCGACGGAATGTCATGCGACCCTGTCCAAAACAAGACTAAAAGTGTAAAAGCATTAGATTGAGTAAAGCTTCTTTTGCCGCTTGCGTTTCACTCTTAACTTATAAACAGACTAGTAGTAGTACTGTAGGATAGAGTAAAACAGATACTAAATGAAAGTTGGTAATTCAAAATGGTAAAGTAAATTCTACAGAAAAGAGTAAATTATCTCTAGTTAAATAGAATTCTTCAATATCCCCGATCGTTTTAGTGTTACCACGCTTACTTGGGTGCAAAGATCTATATGATTGCAGATGAACATTTGTCATAGGTTAGCCTGTGGTTTCTTGCCACGAGAAAAAATGAATCAAATAATTATCTAATATACAAGAATCGATAAAAGATTAGCCCTGCCTAGGCCAGGTCTCCCAGTGCGTTAGAAATAAACAAAACAAAACAAACAGTGGTTAGAAAAGCTTTTAAGAACTCTCCAAACGACAGTGGCTGGAGCAGGAGCACAATTTAAGAATGTTCGCATAGTGTAGAGTCAACCTTTTGCGTTCTGGGGCGGATAACCTTTTGCAGTCAATCATTTTTTCTGGCGAAGGCCGATATTGGTAGTTTAATAACAGTGGTTGAATCTCAGTGTCCGATCAATTGGAAGATACATTTCTTCATCAGATTGTAAAATATAAAGAAATTTAGCATAATGGTGTGGTGCGACGGATTTTAATTTTATGTGCAGCCAAATATATTGAAATTGTCAGCGATGAACTTTTACCTTCCTTCTATAATAACATCTTTGTGAAGGAGAAGAATAATGTTCTTTGTCATTGAGCGCGTACAACCACCATAAAAAAGAGCAACAAAAAATTGAACTTTAGTTTCTTATTAGTCTCGTATTGAAGTCAACAAAATAGTGCTACCCATCAAGACGAGCATTCAAAATTGTATCAAATATGTTTTAGATTTTTAGAAATAACAACATAATAGGACCACCAATTTTTTCCATATAATAATCTCTCTGTGCTATCAAGCCAACAATCTAACAACATAAAAGTAACATTTTGATACATATAATTCAAATGTGTTCAAATATTAAATCACGTAACAATAATTTATTTTTCTATTAATTTTATTAGTTAAATGGTTATACTGATTTTTTTATTATAGATGTTTTAATTCAAATAGTTCATATAGGCAACACGTTTTGCTTCTTTCATAAAAGAACAAACACCGTTAATTCACAAATATTTTAAAATATTAACTTTGTCTTTCTGAAAGTAGGGAATTAAAATTATTTGTTTTATAATGCTTACGAGGTAAATTATACAACATTGTCAATTTGATAATTTAGATATACACGTTGATTCAAAAAATGAGTAACTTTAAATTCTCATAAATCATTTTACAATTAACTGAAACGTAAAAAACTTATGTATTTGGTTGTATGAAAGGGTCTTTTAAATTGTACAATAGAATCTTTTGGTTTCACTTTAAAATCCTCGATTAGGCTTTGTTTATTTATGTGTCTTGCGCAGATGATGAGATTAGTTGTTTTTAATCCCTTTTTACATAATCTATGCCAACATTTGAACAAAAAGTAACAAATACAGCCTATACATTCAAAAAAAAGACGACTGATATAAAATGTGGCATGACTGAGCTCTGAGCGTACGTTTGGTTGTCTATCTTCCGGGTCGTTTTACATATCCTACTTTCGTAAGGTTACTGCACCGAATAATCTGATTGTTCTTCTTCTTAATAATCAATCCGCAGATTGGTTTGCAGCGCTCCATCTGTTTCTATCGCCGGCCATTCTCTTCATGTTGCTAAACTATCAGTGCCAGCGTATTTTATTGCTTGTTTTATAAATTCAAGCCGTGGCTTGAATCTCATTGTTGTCATTTGTAAATAAATTTTGATCGGCAAAGAGATGAGCCGAAATTTAAATTTAGAAATTTGACGCGTATGTCATATATTTGTACGCATATGCCTATATACGTAGAGAATAATAATAAGGCACGTGGTTTTCAATATCTAGCTGTTTAAAGAAGTAATTTGTTCCAGAACAATACAAAACGAAATAAATATAAAAATACTGACACTGACAGAAACGAAACAGGAAAACACGAGATGCGAGGTAGTACAAGCGAAATAGATGGAACACTTTGGGTATAGGCAGGAGTGGCTTGCTTAGTAAACACTGAATGCATCGGGTGTATTAAAAAATGGAACTTTATCTCGGAAAGATTAATGACCATTGATTTAAAATTACAAAGAGAAATACACGCGTTAATAATAACATACAGATCTAACAAAAATTACAAAAAAAAGATAAATATACATGCTGGGACCAGTTCCTAGAGGAATATGAAAAAACCAAAAATAGAATTACTATCTTAGGAGACCTGAATGGGCGTGTATGTAATAATCCAAAAGGTACTAAAGGTGTGATTGGAAAATGGAAAGAACCATATTAAACAATAATAATTGAGTTCTGTATACAAAATAACTGCATCGTGACAAAGGCATGGTTTCGACATAAAGCCATCCATAAATTTAAAAGAGGAGTAGCAAGTAAAAACAAAAATCAATTATTGATTTAGTGATAGCAGAAAGATAACAAAACCAAAACTGCTGCTGTACTAGGAAGCGACCACTATATAGTAGAAGCTAGGCTGAGGTTAGAAAAGATAATAAATAAAACAAGACAAGATTTAAAAGCATTAATAGTTACAAACTGCGAAAAGAGGAAACAACAAAAGAATATGCACAACGAATACATCAAACAGCCAAGAAAAAAAGCTATGAAAGAAATATATTAAGGATATGAACCAAATAAATTATTAAAAATATATAACACAAAGAACCAAAGTCAAGAAACCAATTAAAAAAGCAAAAACAAAATCATAGAAGGAATTTGGAAGGAGGATAGAAAGAATCAATAAAGTAAATAGAAAATTGTTATTCCAAATGGTAAAAAGACTAAAAAAATAAATCAAACATTTATCAGAAAATATAATAAACTGTTAGCTAGAAAAGAGAGAAGAAATAAAAGAAAGGCGGGTGAAATATTTCAGAGGTCATTAGAACTAACCCAACAACAGATAAAGAAATTATATCTGTCAATATGTCGAACTACGACGAAGGGATACGAACATAGGATCAGTACTGGTTGATAAAACAGAGGTTGCCATAAAGAAATTAAAAACGGGTAACGCAGAAGGTATAAACAATATAAAACCAGAAATGTTAAAATATATGGGCAAGTATGGGAGATACTTACTCCACAAAATTATCAAACAGGCTTTGGGAATGATAAAAAGTAGCGATTGTACTAATATACAAAAAGGCGGTCAAGCAATATGCCACAACTATAAGGAAACATCACATATCCAGCGTGCAGGGTCATTTCAAATTTTTGGAAACAACAATTTCGATGCACTTATGCATTGAGACCAAACAAGTCTAAAATATGGTCCATCCATATGCTACAGCTGGCAGTCATTGTTGAGAAATTAAACAGTAAATATTCAATTTTTTAACCAACTTCTTGTGCACGTGAAAACCTCAAAAAATTCTGATAAAAAGCCCGTATCCCAAGCTAATTGTGACAATTAAATATTCAACCTTGGTGTGGTCAGAAAAAAAAAATTTCGATTTTTTTAACATTCAAAAATCAAAAACATTTTAATGCACGCGAGAAAAGCAAAACAAAACTTCACTTTTCGTATTTGACGCATAGGCTAGCTACAAAAAAATTGGTTGAAATTGTTAGCAATTTTCCCAAAATTGGCGGACCTTTACTAGAATCGCTCATATATACGTAGTATGGACTTAAAAAAATCTTTAACAATTTACCTAGAACATTAATCTGTAGTACATTAAGATTAAGACATTTCAACGAACATTTATTAGAAGTAATACAAAGCTTTCTTTCTGTCCTTTGTTATTTCTTTCCAATCGCCTTCTTCCCTTTCCTTGAAATCTTTTTTCTCGGTCTCCTCCTTTCTCTTCGCCCTTCTGGGATTCTCCACCGTAAATCCTTGAGTAGTCTATTGTCTGACAATCTTTCTAGATGTCTTAGCCATTGAAGATTAGGGGCTTTAATTACTTTAATTATGCTTGGTCCGTTATATAGTTCATATATTTCTGCGTTTGTGGATCTATCCCATGCCTCATCCACCTTCTTTTCCCCATATATCATTTGCAGCATTTTCTTTCCCACACCTCTAAACTGTATTGGGCCTTATTTGTCATGGTTCACGTTTCGCAACCGTATAATACTATCGGCCTCAATATAGTTTTAAACTAGTTTTGTGGTTTGTGAGATATTCAATTTAAACTTCCTGCATATTTTGCTATATCTGGCTATTCTTAAATCTATTTCTGTTTCTTCCCTACATTTTTTGTTCATTAATACTCCCAAGTACATGTATTCTTTCACCTCTTCAAATTTTAGAACCTCCTCTTCTAATTTTCTTTAGTTATTTGCCCCTTGTTCTTAAGTTCCATATATTAAATTTTACTGATTTGTAATTTTATGTTTTGCAGCCTTAATCAGATTTCTTGCTACTTATAATTCTTTTTTGCTTCTTGCTACTAACAGTATATTCATCAGCGTATGCGAGGACTGGTGATTCTTATTCAGAAGCGTTCCGCTTTTGTTTATCCCACTTTTCCTGATTGTTACTTCTAATGCTATGTTAAATAGAGAGTAGACAACAAATCACCCTGCCTCACACCCCTTTCCACTTCAAAATTGTCTGTTCTATCTCCGTTTACCTTCACTGCACATCTGGTGTTTTTTAGTGTCATTTTTACCAAGTTTATAATTTATTCTCGAATTTTCACTACGCCCAATATTTCCCTTAATAAGGGAGTCATAAGCGGATTTGAAGTCAATAAACAACATTTGGGTCGGGATCTCATATTCGTATGCCTCTATTAAAATTTGCTTCAGTGTGTAGATTTGGTCACTTGTAGATCTAATCTTACGACATCCTGCTTGGTATTCTCCCAATGCTGCTTCTATATATACTTCCAGTTTTCTTTTTATCGCTGTCACCAAGATTTTGTATGTTGTATCTAATAATACAATTCTTCTATAGTTGCTGCATTCAGCCCTGTCTCCTTTTTTTAATATTGGGACTAGCATTGCTTTCGCCCACTGCTACGCCATTTTTTCTGTATTCCATTTTTTTTTACTAATTGGTACATTTTTTTAATTACAATTTCTTCTCCGTACTTCAGGTTTTCGGCTATTCTATTCTCTCCTGGGCTTTTCTTGTTTTTTATTTTATTTATTATTTCTTCGATTTCCTCCTATTTTGCACCTCTAATTTATTCTTCCTGTGCTTATGCTTGACGTCTTTCTTCCTCGGTTTTACTTTCTTCTTCTTGTATTCCTTGATTTGAATTAAACATTTTTTCAAAATAACTTTTCCGCTTTCTTTTAATTTCTTGTGGACTGCCTAACATCTTTATTCTTTGATATATTCTTATCTTTCTTTATTTGCAGTTCTAATATCTTTTACATCTTTATAAAAATTTCTTATTTCTTTATTATTATATTTTTTTTCTATGTCTTTTATTTCCTCCATGTATTTACGTTTCTGTGCCCTGCACATCTGTTTTACTTTGTTTTTTTTTCGTTCTTTATGTAGGCATCTGCCTTGTTCATTTTGTTTGTGTGAAAGAATTTTTGCCACATTCTCGTTTTTTTGTTTATCTGGTCCTCACATATTTTGTTCATCCAGTGGTTTTTCTTGATTTTTTATTTTTTGGTATATTGACTCTAGTAGCTTTTTGTTTTTGTTTCTTCGAGTTTCTTCCATTTCTTCTCTACTCGTCCATTTTATACTTTTTTAATATATTTGCGATATTTTTCTATTCTGGAGTTCCTTTACATTATATTTTATTTTTCCTTTTATTTTTTCTCCCTTTTTCTATTTTACTTAGTTTTATATTTGTTATAACGAGAAAGTAGTCCGAGTCTGCATCAGCTCCTCTATATGTCCTTACTTTTAATTTGTCTTGCCTCTTCTTCCTCTATTAGTACATGATCAGTTTGGATTGTTTCATTCCTTCCTGGAATTCTCCACGTCCTTTCGCTTGAAATGTGTATTCATTATTTTCGTCTTTTGTTCTATAGCAAATGTTATTAATCTTAGTTCATTATCATTACTCTCTCCAAGTTTGCTTTCCCCTCCTGTAATCTCCTGTAAATCTCTTCCCTACCTACTTTTGCGTTGATATCGCCTATTATTAATTTGAGGTCTGTCTTTGAGGTTTTCAAAACTATTTCCTCTAAGATAAATCTCTTCCCCATCTTCTTTTTCCTCGGTTGGCGCTTGAACATTAATTATCGTTATCATGTTATACATTGTTTTAAATCTTATAGAGCATATTCTTTTCAGATTACTACCCAAAGTATTTCGCTTCTTCCTCTAGAGTATCTTTTATCAGGAACCCCATTCTCAATCTTCGGCTCTCATTGCCACTTGTAAATAAGGTATAATTATTAACTTTTTGTATGTTCGTCCCTTTTAAATGTGTTTCATGTATTGCTGCTATTTCTATGTTATATTTATCCAGCTCGTTTAACATATTTGTTACTGCTTCTTTCTTGTATACACACTCTACATTCCATGTACCTATATTTATGTTTTGTTCTCTTGATTGGTTTTGTTATTCTTTATCTTTTTTATCGCGCTTGTTTATCTTTTTTGTTTTTTTCTCTACGCTGCTAATCTTTTAATTCCTGTCCAAGTTCATTGCTCGTTTCACCAGTCTCCAACCTATCTGTAGTATTTTATTTAACCTAGAGAATTTTCGTGTACTGCTTGTTATTTTTCTTATCTGTTCTTCAAAACTACTTCCTTGGGCGACCTTTCAGTTATTGTCTTTTTTTGTAAGTTACTTTCGCTAGTTACGCCCTGTTCAGGTTCGTCCTAGCTTTTTACATCTTTTGCTGTATGTACTTTATCATTGACTATCAGTTTATTATATTTTATCTCCTCCCTATGTCCCTTATTCCTTCTTTCATATGAGTTATTAGCACTTTTCTCTCCTCCTGCACTTCCTTGTTAAAGTCTTCGTCTATCCAAATGTCCGTCCGTTTAAGTTTTCTTGCGTTTTGTAACATTGCTACTTTCGTACCATTTTTAGTTAGCTTGACGAATATAGGCATTTTCCTGTCTTTTGTATATATCCTTAATCTTCTTATGTGGTCTATATCTTTGCTCATATCTATAATTGTGCCCATTTTCTGCAATATTGTAATTATTTTTTCTTTTGTATCGTTTTCATTTCTTTTCATCGTCCACTACTCCTTTTATTATGACATTCTTATTCTTGACTTCTCTTTCTAGACTAGCTATTCTCTTTCTTGTCCTGATACCACAGTTTTAGTTTTACATTTTCACTTTTCAGTTGTTTCATTTCTTTTATTACAATATCTAATTTCGCATTAATTTGCTTCATGTTCCCATCTATTTGATAAAACATTTTCTCAATTCTATCTGTTTCATTCATCTTTAATTTTGCTTGACTTTATTTAGTTTAATTTATTTACTTTATTATATTTGCCTTGTTTTTTTAGAAACTTTAATTTTAACTTTCAATTTAAAATTTACCTTACTGGATATATTACCTTTTAAACAATGCTTGTAATTTGGATTGCCTATTTACACGCCCAAACAACGTAAATGTTATCACTCAAGTCAAGATTTCGGAGGCGATACCTTTATCTTTGGACTTAATATACTTTTATTTGCCTATTCATCATTTGCTATTTGCATGTTATTATTTAATTTATCCCACTTAATGACCATTTTCATTCTTAAACATAAATCGCAATCTACTAATCACCTTATAAATTATAATTTACCTAAAAATGTATCACGTAAAAGCTCGCAATTTGAGTTTGTTTACAGACAACCAGTTCAATATCGAATCGAATTCCCAAAGCTTATATAAAGAAACTAATATTTACATTGGAAGCTGCAAAGGAGGAATTCCAAGTCTTTTATTATTTATAGTAGCCATGGATGAAATAACTAAGTCAGTGAATGGCAGAGCGAGCGACAGATTTAAAAGAGTAACATTAGGAATAGGAAACCTAGAACATGTAAGAATAAGTGATTTTATGTTTACAGACGGTTTAATACTAATGGAAAATTCTAAATAAGATCTTCAGAACAGTATTGATATATAGAGTAAGGGATTGAAAGCAACTGGCACGAAAATCAACACAAAAAACTGAGGCTATGCTGCTAGCGAAAAAACAGAAAGAAATAGAATTGAAGATAGACAATAAAAACATTAAACAGACCAAAAAATGGAGTACTTAAAGGTCATATTACATTTCCAGAAGTGACCTAGAACCAGAGTTAAACAACCGATTATTAGCAGCAACGAGGCTTTATAGAACATTAGACAAAGCTTTCAAAGAGAAAAAGTAGTATCTAAGGAAACACACTCTATTATTAAATACTTTACAAACAAGACAATTAAATTGGTTTTGCTACTTGTATAGAATCACTAACGGCAACGTAGTGCAAAGATTATAGAAAATGAGAACCAACAAAAAAAAACGGAAGAGGGGCAAACCAACTACAACATGGTATCAACAAACACCAAAATCACTAGAGGATAGAAAGACTACATAAAAAGAAGCGAATATACAAGCAAGGACTAGATCAGAATGAAAAAAATTCTACAACCTCAACGCCTACGAATTAAAAATATATTGCAGTAATCTTATATAATCATAGATTAATCTTGAGTAACTAAGTTAAAACTGCATAATTATTCCGCTTGTAAATAACCCCAATGAGAAGCACGGACAACTATCCACAAACTCATGCAAGGACAAACTCTAATCATCCCCATGCATGTAGGAGGGCATCAAAATTTGAGGGAGAAGAAAGACACGTAGGGTATGCCCATCGACAACCTAGTTCCCAGTTACTTTAATTTGGAAAAAACTTTAAAATTATAATATCAAATAGAGAAGACTGGAACGAAGAACTTCCAGTCTCCGCAGATTATATCTGGTGTACGGATACTCAATGACTATTAGATACAGGAGCAGGAATCTCAATAGCGCTTGGAAAATGTTCTACAGTATTTTAAGCGGAAACCATAGCTATGGAACACTGTGCGAAGGTAATCAAAAAGCTCAACGTTAGGGGTAAAGAGATACCCTCCTTTTCGGACAGTCAAGCAGCATTTAAAGCTCTAGACATGTGGTGAAGTGAAAGGTTTGTTTGGAACTGCATAGGTGCTCTGGTAAAGATAGAAGAGATCCTTTTCTGGATACCGGGAGCGAGGGGTAGCGAGATAGCAGACAATGACCAAGGAAGGATAAAAAACAGGACTCATCGGACCCGAACCCTACTGTGGCATTTCAAATAGCCTCAAAACAGTATCCAGTGGATGCTTAATAAAACTCAAAAAAGGTGGAATAATACCAGCCATTTGAGACAATCGAAGAAGTTCATACAGGATCGCCACAAAAATTTACAGTAGACCTCCTACGACTAAACAGACCTAAATTTAGGGTCATAGTTGGCCTGCTGACGAGAGACTGTCGCCTTAAGAGGCATTTAAATTTTCTAACAGTAACAGATAGCAGCCTGTGCAGATTGTCAGGAAGAGGAGGAGACTGCAGACCACATTTGTGTTACTGTACAGGCCTTACAAAGCTCAGATTTCTACAATTAGGCGAAAAAGAACCAAAGCCGGAGAGCTGTACAAAAGAGTTTTTCTCTAGACTCTGGGGGTTAGTCAGAAGCCTAGGGCTAGAGAGGGAGCTCTGAAAAATTAAAGGGGTGCACAATAGACCCTAAGATTCGCAGTGCATAAGGCCGTTGGGCCCACCACATTCTTTATCTATCTATCTATCTATTTTAGGCACGGTGCTTGCCCCATCGCCCCGCATCAGAGATGGTGCGTGACGACCGGGCAGAGAAAGCGAACGTATGAGAGCCTTAACCTCTTAGTTCGCAGGCCGTGCTCCCACGCGGGGCGTAGAGCCTTACCATTATTATTATTATCTATCTATTTAATTTCAATGTTTTTAGTTTGCTTTTAGCAACATTTTGAGGATTACTGTTTCATATAATAGTACGTAGTCGAAATAAAAGGACTTCCGTCAACTTTGCGAAATTAAACAATGGGGAAAGCAACAGTAGCAGTGGGACCACACTGACATTTATACGTGAAATTCTTCTTCTTCTTCTACTCTTATATATAGGCTATTAGCCTGTTTCTAACTACACATTTCGTGTAGTACTATGAGCCGTGTTGGGCGTACCCCGGGCAGCTGGTTAGTCTGACCCGTTAGAAGAAGGAGAATGTACTTTACGACCGCCAAAGGTGTTTGTATGATGGCCGAAGAGCACTCGATGTTTGCCGTTATTTTTGACCTGGGAGTCGTACCCAGGGCCCGCCGCGCGTTAGTCTGGCAGGCCGAAGCCTTTGCGTCGCGGCTGTCGCGCTCTCGTAAAATTAGTCATGAAATAAATACCTATATCTACGTGAACGTCAAGCACACAGTCTGCCCGGAAAACATGTGATCACTATCAATATAATCAGTTTTTATAACCATTGACATAATCTGGCAACCAAGAAAAGTAAACTGAATCGCGCATACGCGAGCAACGATGACATTACTGTATGTACTATATGGTGCCAGACGTCATTAAATGATGTGTGTACAAGTTTGGTAGTCGTTATCCTCCAGTAAACGTTACGTTGAGTCAAAGAAACGTAAGATTAATATGTACAGCGAAAATTGACCATATACATCTGATAAAATAATATACAATATTGTAGACAGACTACGTTTCTTATACATGCCTACAAAGATTAGTGAAAAAAGAAGTATGTCCCAAAACTGTGAAAAACGACTTATACTATTTTCTAGTTTATATAATAAGGAAATAAAAACATGGGGCCGGCGAAGAGATTGCTCTGTAAGCAATCCCAGAACGAACTTAAAAATTCGAAATCGAATATCTCGAAAATTATTCGACATAGAATTCAGTAACGAACTTTTTAAGTTCTTTGAAAATAGAGTGGAAAAAACGCTTAGGTTTTTCAACATTGGTTCCAAATATTTATAAGTAATAATTGAAAGATACTGCTCTATAGTTTAACAAAGAAAAGTGGTTCAATTTGTCTGACTACATATAATGCGAGAACACGCGTACACAACCGGTAATCCGGTGACGTACGAGGTGTGGCAGAAGAGTAATGAGACTGGCAACATTGCAAGCGATCTGACAACGCTACGCTGTTGTCCTTGATAGAGCACGTGTATAAATACCCTCCCATAGTTCAGTGCGAGTTTCAACTCGTTCCGTTAACTACGTGATTTTTGTGACTGCTATTAGTGAAGTTGTATTTTGGTTGTGCGTCACACAAAATGAATAGCGGAAGTTCAGGGAGGCCTTTAACTTCGAAAACCGACGAAAACATCGAACGTGTGAATACTCTTGTGAGATCAGACCGTTGTTTCACATTAAGAATGTTGAGTGAACAATTAAATTTGAACAGATTTACCATTCATCAAATTTTGACTGAACATTTGCACATGCGAAAGGGACCTCAAAAGGCATTCCTGTGGTTCCCCAACCCCCCCTATTCATCTGACCTCAGTCCCGTGACTTTTTCCTTTTTCCTAAACTGAAAAATGTCCTCAAAGGACGTCAGTTTGGGACTTTAGAAAACATCCAAAAGAGTGTAACGGACATGCTGAAGACCAAACCGGTTGAAGACTTCCAGCGCTGCTACCAACAGTGGAAACAACGTCTCGATCGGTGTGTAGCTGCCCAAGGGAACTACTTTGAAGGTGATAACATTGATGTTTGAAAAAATAAAAAATCAGTCTCATTACTTTTCTGCTAAACCTCGTATAATCGGACTGGCTGTGATAAATGTTGTCTATATTGAAGCAAATTAGACATTGCGAAACTCAATCGATGAGGCAACCTGCCACAAATATGGTTGAGTTTGAGTCATTTTTTTTGATAAAATCATTTCTATAGTCATTCAATTTGACCCCATCAGACCTTTTTTCGGAAGGGTTATCTTAAAAGGCGTGTGTACACTTACGTTGGTAGGTTTACCTTAGAATTTGGCTTCTACCTTCATGAATATGAAGTGCCGGGTTCACTTGTGTTTAAATGTGCAGCAAATATATTTTCTAATTATTTTACATCTCCATACAACGGTAGAGACCATTTAAGTTATTTCTGATTGTAATTCATTTTAGAATCCGTTCATTTTACTTTTTAACAATTGTAACTAGATTTCTCTTTAGCACATTAAATCGTTTGTATATTCTGAAACAGAACATTCTTCTTTCACGATTTCCTAAAAGGGAGAAAAACTTTTCTTTTGATAATCTTCACTATTTGGTGTGTTATAAAACTATATTCTATTCACCTTCTTTACAGTGCATAAGGTTGTAGTTGAGGAATGCGTTATTAAAGACTCCTTTATATATTACATTGCATATTGTTACTGAGAAACTAGTTACGATAAAAAAAATTATTATTACAATATGACTTTTAGCCTCATTACCATATTTTACAAAGTATTAAAAAGGCTGAAATTACCAGGGAAAGATAAAATAACAGAATTAATAAAAAATGTGGGTAATAAAGGAATAGAAATATTACTAGAGATATATAATAAGATATGGAAAAAATAGAAGATAGCAAATGATTGACAGGCCTACATAAGGTAGGAGATAATAAAAATTGCATTAACTATAAAGAAATAACGGTAAGAAGTGCGACCAGTTATTTGAAAATATTATAGGTAGACGAGTTAGGCTAATAGAGGAGGATGCCCTGAAAAAATCACAATGCAGTTTCAAGAAACGAAGAAGCACACAAGGTTATATACTTATGTTAAATCAGATATTTCAAAAAGTTACAATTGAGACAGAGAGTGTTATTAGCCTTCATTGACTAAGAAAAGGCATTTAATATTGGCCCCAAGAATATTTTAAAGAAAGGAAGAACTAGCAATAAAATTTACTGTCATTCATTCCAATAAAATTTCGTTAGATTCTATAGTTTAGTTTCTTGCATAGGGTCCGCTCTACTTTACCTGTAAAGCAAATTTTTGCTTATTTTACTTGCAGGTGTAGTTATTTACTTTTATGTGAGATTTTGATTAAAATACGTTCCCAAAATATTTTACTTTTGTTTTAACTGGGACTATTGCGTTATTTATTGTCATTGTTGAAAATATATTACGCTCGGTTATGAATATAACTTGAGCAGATTTATCTTTGTTAATTGCAATTCTCTTAGCCAGAAACTGTATTTTTGATCCTGACTTGGAAACTTCTTTCCAGAAGGAAGTAAACTGGGCTAGAAAAGTTTTATTTTATTTTAAACAATAAGCCTGTGTGCCGCACTTTATCGAAGGTCTGTTTAATGTCAAAGTCAAAGTACAATATTTCTTTGTTTCTAATGCTTTTATGATGTTGGTAATAAATTCGAATTGGTGTAGGGGTGATTAGAACAAGTGTCTCCAATTCTATGTAACAAGAACCCTTCAAAGATTTCTGGTATTAGAAGGAAACTTATTTGTCTGTTTCTGTTATATATTATAGATTACAAAAGATTTGGCCGGCCATACCAAAAAAAAAGTCTCACGCAAAGTGTCACAGTTCACTCCATTTTGCTGAAATTAAAGTTCGTTAATCTCCATATATTTAAAGGTAAGACACAACCGATTGGATATCATGTTACTGTAACGTTCTCCATTGACAGTAACTGTAATTTCCTAATCATCTTTAAAGAGAAATGGCCCTATCATTCCACCCGTGCAAAAAGCTTACCATCAGTTGTTTCTAGTGAATGCATTTCGCGTGCCTGGATTTTCATTTCCCCAAATCCAAGTGCTTATTATTTTTTTTACAAAATTTTCGCCAGCTGCCAGTCTCTCCGCAACCCATTCAGCGAATAGCCTTTGTCTCCTATAATAAATTGTTGCGTCAGTTGGATTTCGTAGGCATGCATATAGAGACTTTTATACAAAATTCGATGTAACGAAGTTGTTGAAATGTCCAACTGTTAGGAACGTCGGTGAATTGTTTTTTCATGGCCCACAGTGACACTGTCTTGCACAATAGTGCTCTGTCCGGCGAGACCGATCCCGCCCAAGCGATTTCATCGTTTCTAGTGAACCAGTCATCCAAAATTTTCTCATTAGTTTTGAGCTGTAGATTCGTAAGGTGCTTCATTTACCTCAAGAATCGCACGGAGTTTTCGCACTGTCTGCGCGACACTTTCGCTGCTTTGGTAAAGTGTTTTAACAATAAGAACACGTTGCTCCGTTGTAAACTGTTCCATGACAAAAACGAATCAAAACAAACTGATTTAGTGGAAAACAACGAATGATAAATTAATCGTAGTGATAATGGATAACAAAAATGATAGGTAAGAACAAGTCTTCAAAACAAAAAATGCCGCTCGATTTAAATTCGGTGCCCTTCATGAAACAACCTTTAGCAATGCAGTCACTGTAAAATTAATTAAGGTGAGTTAAATAAGGTGAGTGTTATCAGGCTATAAATTTACTGAAAGCGTGATTTTAAGGACGCAATTTAAGCGGGTACATTGTATTTCCCTTGTCGGCAAGGCAAAGTCCGTATGATAAATAGCGAATGCTTGATCGGCCTAATCAGTCATAACAAAAAATCGGAAGCAGCTGTTGATTCCACGCACCGAGGCAGTTGACGCATAAGCGCCAATTTCCGGCGGCCATCTTAGGCCTCTTCCGCCTCGCTGCGATCACCATTCGAGTTGGCGCTAGCACGCGGTGAAGACGCGTTTTCTCGTACTCTCGACGCGCGACCATTATACACGCCACGTTTCGTTTAATAAACTGTTGCTGTTAAACTCGGTAAGGATTTAATTTCTTGCTCTGTTTCCGCGCGAGCTTGGGAATTGGCTCGCCAACCCACTAATTCCCAAAATGGTGACCCCGACGTGGTATCGCTTTATCGCGACAGTACAGTGCAGTGAACTTTTGGCGGTAAGTTATTAAAAAAGTGCCGCGGCCTGGGAAGCGTCATTCTCGTGGTCGCTACCCGATAACCGGGTCGAGTCGCGTAGGGGCGGTCGCCGCTGCGCCGCTCTCAGACACACGCCATTCTTTGTTGCCGAAGCCGTAGCGCGTCGCGCGCGTGGCCGACGCGACGGCTGCGAACAACGACCGACAGAATTTTGTGTGCTTGCGAGGGTCTGTGCGCGTACAGAGGGTGTCACGGCGGACACGCACACGCATCATCACCTCTTCCCGCCTTTGTCCCGTTCTTTTCACCTTGCGTTTTTTTCTCGCGTCGGTAACGCAGCCCACGGACAACGCCGACACGATACTAGCGCGCTGTTTCCATCTCTCTCGCCCACAGCACACGTGCGAGTTGCCAACGGCGTGCGAACGACCGGTGTGACGTCGCGAGGCAGCGCCGACAGGCAGCAACGAGTGCTGCGATCTTCCCTCTCGCGCGTCAGTGGTGTGCCGCGCGACACGCACGTCACCGGCGTAGGTCATTCCACCCTGTCGTTGGACAAAGAAACGACGCCAGCTGCCCTGCTACAGCTGGAGCGAGACGAGCGCTACAGACGACGGGAGCGACGAGGCAAATCAGCACCTCAGAGGCAGCCCAGCACCAGTACCCGAACGACAGCGACGACAGCAATAATTTATTAAAGCGAAATGTGGCGTGGAGAGTACTAGAAAACGCATCTTCACCGCGTACTAGCGTCAGCTCGAATGGTGATCGCAGCGAGGCGGAAGAGGCCTAAGATGGCCGCCGGAAATTGGCGCTTATGCGTCAACCGCCTCGGTGTGCGGGATGAACAGCTGCTTCCGGCGCGAAGCTCGTTTCGCCTGCTGGCAAGGCGGAGGCGCCACAGCTACTCCCCTTCTAGTGTTGTCCGCTGGAAGCGGGCAAAACGATAGTCGCCGCTTCACCGTGGAGGGCTGCGTCGGCTGCGGCTTTGGTGGTGACGACAATGGGCGGCCTTGGGCTGGTGGTGTCGTGGTGTTGTCGCCTGTCGATGGCAGGTCCGCGGCTTTCAGATACGCCGGCTTCAGCGTGTCCGTGGGGAAGGTGCGGGCCTGTCCATTAACGTCGCTGACGTAGTTGCGGTCATCGATACGCCGGATAACCTTGTGAGGCCCTGTATATGGGGGCTCCAAAGGTTTCCGAATGGCATCCACGCGTCGGTAGACTTGTGTGCACATCTGCAGGTCCCTGAAGACAAAGGGCTTATGCGGAGCGGCGTGCCTGGATGCCTGGGCGGGCTTGATGCTTTGATTGAGGCGGCGCAGGTCCTGGACGAACGACGGGGGGTCCAGGTTCGAATGGTTCCGGGTAGTAAAAAATTTACCGGGGACCTTGAGTGTTGTTCCGTAGAGCATCTCCGCCGGGAGGCTTATAAGTCTTCCTTGAAGGCCGTTTGTAGATCATGGGGAACTTCCGAAGTGTCTCGGGCCATGGGACGTCCGGCCAGCACATCAGCGCAGCCTTGAGCGTCCGGTAAAGGCGCTCTACCATACCGTTTGACTGGGGATGGTAGGGTGTCGTGCGTATGCGGGAGGAGCCGATCAGCTTTGAGAGGTCCCTGAAGAGGGTCGATTTGAATTGCGTTCCCTAGTCCGAGGTGATGCTCAACGGCGTCCCGTACGCTGCGAACAAGTGGGTGTAGAGTGCCCTGGCGACTGTGAGTGCCTGCTGGTCCGGGAGCGGATTTGCCGCCGACCATCTGCTGAACGATCGACGACAGTGGGGCACTACTGGAGGCCCTGCGACAGCAGCAGCTTGATAAGGTCGACATGAGCGTGGTCGAAGCGCGCGTCGGGCGTGTTGAAGTTGCCTAGGGCAGAAAGGTTATGACGGCGAACTTTCGTCCGTTGGCACGCGTCGCACTTCTGCGTCCAGCGCGAGATGTCCTTGCGCATGCTGGGCCAGAGGAATTTTTGAGTAACCAACCTCACCGTCGCCCGAACGCTGGGATGAGCGAGGTTGTGCAAAACCTCAAAGGCTGTCTTGCATAGCTTCTCCGGAAGGTACGGTCTGACTGTACATGTCGCAATGTCGCAGTAGATAGACTGGTCGTCGATGGTTAGGAGCTGCAGGTCGAGGCGAGGGTTTTTGAGCAGGTGCTCGAGCTCCGGGTCGGATGATTGGGCTTCGGCGACAAACTTCAGGTCGATGATGGACGGCATGGTGACTGCATTAATAAGCGATAGCGCATCTTTGACAACGTTCTCTTCGCCCTTGACATGGGCGTGCGTGACCTAGTGTTGCAGGATGTAGTCAAATTGTCGGGCTTGCCTGGGAGAGGCCTTGTCCGAGCGCTGGCGGGCTGCAAACACAAGAGGTTTGTGATCTGTGAGGATGGTGAAAGTGTGACCTTCCAGACTCACTCGAAGGCCTTGATCGCCGCGTAAATGGCTAGGAGCTTCCTGTCGTAAGCGCTGTAGCGCCTCTCGGTGTCGGACATCTTTCGGGAGAAGAAACCCAGTGGTCTCCAGGTACCGCAGGGGTGCTCCTGCTCGAGGGCTTTGAACCGCTCGAATGCGGCCTTCGCCTTAGAGGACCAGGCCAGCGCTGCCTTCCTCTTCTTAAGCGGCAAATTACGTAGGAGCTCGTTGTGCGGAGTCATAATGCTGGCGACCCCGGGCATGCAGCGGTGGTAGAAATTAACCATGCCGAGAAAACGGCGAAGCTTTGCTGCGTTCTCCGGCTTCGGGAAGTCCTTGATGGCTTTGACTTTACTCTCCGGTGGTCGGACGCCATCGGCCATCGGAACGGTGTAGCCCAAGTATTCGACCTGGTCTTGGCCGAGGACACACTTTTGCAGATTGATGCGGAGCTTGGCCTTACGTAGCACCTCTAGGAGCTGACGAATATATCGTCGAGGTAGCACCTTGCGAAAAGAAAGTCTCGGAGGAGGTGATCAATCGTCCTCTGGAGAGATTGGGTAGCATTGCGCTGGCCCATGGACGACTTCGTGAATTCGTAGAGGCCAAAGGGTATCGTCACGGCCGTTTTGGGATGTCCTCTTCTGTGATGGCGATTTGATAGAAGGCCTTTCTCAGGTCGATGACCGAGAAGACCGTGCCGCTTACCTCCTAAAGCGAGTCCTCGATGATAGGTAGAGGGTAGCGATCCGGCGTGGTGCAGGCGTTCAGACGCCTGTAGTCGCCGGTGACTCTCCAGCCTCCGCTGGCCTTCTCGACGAGGTGAAGGCTCGCCCACTGGCTGGACAAGGGGCGGACGATGCCTTGGTCGAGGAGGCGTTTAAACTCCTCTTTGGCGGCGAGAAGGCGAGGTCCAACGAGGCGTCAAGGGCGCTCGAACACCGGAGGGCCTGTGGTGTGGATCGTGTGGAAGACGGGCAGGTCCGGCAGCGCGGCGGCTGTAGATTCCTGCGCACTGACGTCGGCGAACTCCTCGAGAAGAGCGGCGTAGCGGTGACCCAGCTCTCCTTGGGGCACTTCTGCAGGCGTCGTGACGACGGAGGCGCTGTGGATGACTGCAGGTGGCACCGAGCCATAGGAGAAGAGGTTGGTCGTTGGGTCGACGAGCCGCTTGTTCTTGAGGTCAACGAGGTAGCCGTAGTGAGCTAGAAAGTCAGTCCCTATGATCGCTGATTGGGCGTCAGCGATAGTGAAACACCACGCAGCTGAGCGGCGGATGCCCAGGTCCAGGGTTAGCATGCGTGTGCCAAAGGTAGCGATCAGCGATGTGTTGGCCGCAGACAGGGTGAGGGGCTGAGGCGTCAGCGTCCTGTCCTGGGTTAGTTCCTTTGGCAGCAGTGAGATGACGGAACCGGAGTCCACCAGGAACCGCACTCGGGTTTTTCGGTCGTACATATGCAGGCGGTTCTCCGAGGGCGTGTTGCCCACCTCACATCGGAGTGGGATTTAGCAGTTTCCCTGTTTGGAGACTTTGTAGGAGCAGGGCTGTTGGCACTTCTTGGCCTCTGCACCGTGGGCCTGGTGGTATCAGCACCAGTCGGGCTGATCCGCTGCGCTGTCCTTGTCCTCTGGACCTGGAGCGGCCCCTGCCTGGTTGACCTCGCTGCTGGCTGCACTTCGTGGCCTGGAGAAGCTGATTGATCTGCTTCTGCATATCAGCGATCTGCTGAGGCTTAGCTGCACCCATGAGCTCGTCTGCCAAGGCGCTGAGCTCATCCAGCGAGGCTGTCTTTATGATGCGCAACATGTTTGAAATCTGTAAAGTTTGGAGGTCATACCACCTGACCTTCAAGACTTCGTCGGGGATCTTGTTCCGGGCCAGACTCTTCATCTGCCGAAAAAGCTGCGATGGCTTGGAGTCGCCCAGCTGTAGGGTGCCGAATAGTTTGCGCAGCTCGGCGTCCCCTGAGTCAGCGAAGCGCTTAAGGATGGCAGCGTTGAGGTTCTTGTATAGGTCCGTCGCCGGAGGGTTTGTCAGCACGTCGCTCAGCTCTGTGACCGATGGACCATTCAAGACTGCGACGATGAGGTCATACCTTGTTCTGTCGTCGGTGACGGCGTGGACGTTGAACGCTGACTCCACTTGCACGAACCAAGTCGCTGGAGACTTGGGACAAGTGTACGTGCGCGGCGGCCCTTGTGGCGGCCGCTGGTGTCGTTTTCTGACGGTCGCCGGCGTTCATCGCGGCGTCGTTGTGGTCGTAGAGAATTAGGGGAGGCTTTTCCTTAGCCTCGTCGTCGCTGTCGTTCGGGTACTGCTATGCCCTTTATGACTCCGAGGGCGATGCTGCCAGGAGACTACAGTCTCCTGGTAGAGTCACCCATGCCAGCAAGGCCAAGGACGAGAATGGAACTAAAGACAACTCAATCCCCCAAGGAGATACCTGCTTGCAGGTTCTACAGGAACGGGCCTACAGGCCTGAAACTGGCAGGACAGATGTAGCAACTCTGAGTTACCTTAGCCGAGAAGACTTCTTTTTTCAACTAGTCATAGGGGCTTCTATCTTCTTATCTTTCCTATTAGGTTGCCGCCCTAGACAACCGACTCTTGTTATTTGGGCCTCTATACTATTTGAAACAAGGGTTGGGAAACTCTTTCATTTTATCTATTTTATTTCTTTCTACTCTTACCTTACAGAAGGAGACAGTTATAATGGACCGGCATGAATACGGCTTTGGGCAGCTCTTAAATAATTATAAATAATGAGTGGACGACAATGGATTTACGAAGAAAGGTCTCGGAACTCCAGTTCCGGTCAGTGCAGCGAGTAAGCAGGCAGGCTCCTCCAAATCGTCGCCTATCGACTGCCTTACATCCCATGTAGGCAACTAGGCAGGGGTGTTGGAAAGTGCTACTGAGAGGGTGAACCTAATGAGTAAAGAAAATATGTGTGGTCATGAGAATTTTATAAAATCTAAGAAAGGGCGGACAGATTTATTTATTAGAAGGTCAACATTAACGAGAGCACCCGCCGGGCTTCATGCATATTAAAAAGGACGCCTGGATCCGGGCGACGATAAGAACGAACATGGCATAAAGAACATTGAACTACTAAGAAATAAGTCAGTCACGACTATCGAAGATCTGCAAAAAATCAAGACAACAGCCAAAAAACACAGGAACAGCGAGAAAGACGACAGCACCAAGCTTAAAAAGCTAATACAACTAGTGTTAAACATCGATGGCATAATAACTAAAATGTTTCAATGCCTATTGTATAATGCCAAGGGACGTAGAGTTAACCACAAGATACCCAAAATTCAAGAAAACCATCCTGGAGGCCGAAATGACCAGAGCCAATAAGGCAAAACCTTAAACTTAAAATTTAAGATTCTACAAATAAACGTCGACCGAACAAGAGCTGCTCATGATCTCTTACGAGCTACGGCCATTAAGCTAAGTATAGACACCATCATCATGGCCGAGCCTAACCAAAAAATAGCCCAAAACGCCGGATTGGAATGTGATAAAAAAAATGTAATGCTGCTATTATTATAGCTAAAGGCTACATGGGAAATTACTTGAGAGAATCATACTAAACAGAATTGAACAATAATTAGATAACCTGGAAGGTCTAGCCCCAACTCGGTATGTATTTAAAAGAGCAAATCCACACTAGTAGCCATAAGGAAGTAATTAAGATAGCCGAAGCTGCTAAATAAGCTCTCAGTGTAATACAGAATAAAGAATTGCGCTTTAGGCAACATATCCAAGAAACATGTCAAAAACCGGAGCAATTGACTATCCCGTTGGTACATATATAGTTTCCTATGTATGGAAGACCAACAGTTAATGGAAGAAAAGTACTAGCTTCGGTTGTGAACTCCGCCATATTGTACGGAATACATATACGGGGCAGAGCCCTCAAACGTATGAATGTAGAATCTCACGGGTCCAGGAACAAACGGCAATTCGAGTAAGCAGAGTCTATAGAACGGTATCCACCAACGCAGTATTAGTAATAGCCGGTAAGATACCTACAAGAAAGTTAGCGAATGAACGGTTGAGACTATGACACGAACAAGGAGGAAAGAAACCCACGATAGGAATGAGAAGAAACATTGAACGAGTGAAACGTCGAATGGCGTAATCTAAAGAAGAAATCATGGACCCGTAAATGAATCCCCAACATAAAGAAGTTTATAGAAAGGAAGCATGGTGAGATAGACAGTTATGTGACATAGGCATTGAGCGGCCATGGAGTGTTCAACACATAATTGTATGCCATAGGATTATAGAGAACAATGTCCATATCGTGAAGAAACAGATTTGAATACAAACAAAGGCTCAGGAAGTAGAGTAACGGCGAAAAACATAATAGAAAAAATACTAGAATGTAAGAAACATTAGAAACGAATAACCAATATGGTTAGGACCACATAGAAAACAAGAGTAAAAGATGAAAAGAGAAGGCAAATAGTAGTAGACACTAGTTAAGATAACCCGTACCCCTGAAGTAATACTCACGCAGTTCCGGGGTACACAAGAGTGCGGAAGGTGGAGGTTTAAAGGGTATACAGGAAAAGATCCTGGAAAGGAAGAACCAGTACCTGATGTCCATAAGGATTCCTCCCTGACAAAAAAAGGTTGAGTTGGGTTAGATTAGATTAGCAATTGATAAGGCGTTTTATGGAAAACTAAAATTTCCCATATACAACATGGGATTTTCAAGTACGCGCAACTTTTTAACGGTTCGTTTGATAAAGTTGGCATCGAAAGTGCTTTTGATTGATATGCGAGTCTGCCATATTGGATGACCTTGCTAAAGTAATTTTTTACCCAAGAATTAATACAAATGATATTTTTCGATCTAGCAAATCTAGTCACATTAGTAAAAAAAGAGTTGGAGGAGGACTGATTGCCCTAAAATCTTTGCATGCACTGGTGATATTGCTCTCAGGTCTTGATTCCCTTTAAACAACTTGTCTTATAACACCTACTGGCTCAGTTGACTTTTTACATTTCACCTATATCCGTCAGTCGTAGAGTCAGGATGCCGTCAATAATACTAAATTCATATTATGAATCAATATTCTGGACATGAAGTTATTCATATTGGAGGTCAACCCACTAAACGCCACTTGGGGCTCTTTCTTACATACATAACATCTTGATGATTTCTCTAGTTCGGTGATCTATACTTCTATTGGTTTTCTTCAATTAGAACAAATTAACATAGCCACAAATTGTACAAGACTTGATGTTTTTATAGACCTTCACATAACATTATTGTAGTTAAATTTGATTTTAAACTTATAAAAGTAGATAACATCACTCTCCATTTCTTATTGAAATTAAACTTGGTTTCTTAAATACAAATCATATAAATTTTTCAACTACAATCTGACTTCTCTAATACGAATTATTTGAATTTTTCTAAATTTTTAACTAGTCAAACTGATCTAAATGGAATAACTATGTGCCTGATGCAGCTACCAACACATTTTATGATATTGTCTATAAAGGTACTGTAAGGTTTTTGTTCTTAATAGTGATGAAATAAACACTTAAATCTATTTAAAACTGCTTATTTCATTTATCTACATAAATTGAATTATTTAAAAAGATTCATGTATATGAAAACATATGTTTACTAATATGAAAACATACTATATATCTCTCTGAGAGAACTGTTCGCTTTCTGATACTCGACTCATTGCTGTTATTCTTCTGCGTACCATTTATACATACGGAATCCGTGCTGGAGTACATTTTCTGCAGGTTCGGTTGTGAAACTGTAAGCTTGTGTTACTTCTTATCTCAATTTTGGCATCCTAAAAATAGCCAATTCTTTGCAGTATCTATAGCTTTGTGAGAAAATGGGCAAATCAAGCAATACAAAGAAAACAAGACTTAATAGAAAAGCCATGAGAAGAGCAAGAGTCACGAATAATAAAACTTTAACCTTATATGCTTTGCAAAAACAACTTGCTAGGAAAAATATTCATTTGTCTCTAGTGACAATTAAATGAAAATTGGAAAAAGACACAATCAAATAGGACACCTTTTTCCAAAGAAAAAAACACGTTATAAATATGGTAAGATGAAACAGGCTACAACAAATACGACCGTAATTGAGATAATATAGTGCCTTTGAACTCCCAAGAAGGAAATTTTAGACAATGGAAGAGTAACCTTTACTACAGAGGTTAAGCATTCCGTTAAGGTCAATGTATGAGAGTGCTTGAAATCAGATGGATTTGGTACTTTATGCATCTTCACGTACATTCTTAACATAATTATTGTTTAAGAAATGATTCGATAAAAACAATAATTCAAAACACTAAAGTAGGTGTTGCAGGGGGTGGAAAATGCTAAACAGTATCCAGACTTTAAAGTGACTGTCACAATCCCGTGGTATGTCTGATGTCTCATGGCAGGTAAAGTTTAAATCTGCTACTTTCAAAAGTACATAAATTATGGCGATCACTATTCAATAATTATGCAAGAACATCGGTGAAAAGCATGCTCAATGTTGTCAAGCCATAAGAGTGTGAAAGATTGAAGATAATCGATTTTATTTTTTTAAGTTATGTATAACAAGCAGCATACTTTAATGTTGTAACTGTAATGAGCTTTTGAGATTTTGTGAAGTCATATCAGTAATAATAAAATATTTCCTCTAACTACTAAAGAAAACTTACAAAATAAGGGTTATGTTACTAATGTTGACTCACAATGTGCATCCCATACGTAATTGCCATATATTAAAAAAAAACTAATTATTTCTACGAGTCAAATTATCATCGAGTTTTACTATACATGGATGGATATATCAAAATCGACAGGAAGATTACAAACAGTTATTCTTTTATAAAACAACTATTTATTATTTATCGACCACCTTGTATATACAAGCATTACAATGCGACGGTAAAACTTTCGGCACGCCTATGGCCGTTGTGGTCGACCAGTTGCCACGCAGCGACGTACTTCGCAGCCTGCGTCATTCGGAAAGGCACGTAGGACATTTATTAATCATTATAATCCGCGAATGATTTCGTAAGTGGTTGTGTAATCGCACACAGCGGCCCGCAATCGATTCGCATCGTTTTCGAGCCGGCGGCGAAACAGCCGCACATCGCGTTTTGCAAACAAACGGGCCGAATCTTTGACGTGACGCGCGTGCTGCCGCGGCCGATTTCTGAAGAAGCGCTGTCAAATGTCAGAGGTCGAGCTGTCATACGCCGCTGTCATTTCGTTCGCGACAATATCGGTGGCATTTTGGCAGTAGCCGAAATTGACGCATCGCTTGTGCCGATCGGGGCGAGCGGAGCCCGGCCCGCGGATCTTTCGCCAAACAGGACGCACGGCAGGTGCGCGGCCACCATTACTGCGGCGCTGCTGCGTCGCGCCTCGCTGGCTGACGTTCTTGTCGCACTCGTATAACCTCCAATTGATTCACCCGCTGCGACTGCACTCACCGTTTTGCATTTCAGGGGCTCCCTGCGATGGCCCCGTGGTAATTGCAATCGGGGACGAAGCCTGAGGTAAGAAGGACGGCCCGAACCTTCTGGGCGCAGTTTTGATAATGAGCTATTGCAAGGTATTCCTAGAGACGGACAGGTAAATTTTGCTAGATGTTTGCTACTTCTGAGTGTTGTGTTGTGTTGTGTTGAGGAACTCGCCAATATGGGTGAGGTTGCCTGAGAAACAGGAATTTAATGGCACCCATTCAATACCACAATGAGAAACTTTCCATTATTCTCATTACTATGACCTCAAACCTTAAAATAGTTGGTTGGATCTTTTTGTTGTTACGATAGCATTCTTGATCTACATATAAGCAGTAGAGAAATTGGAACATTTATCACATTAATCTAATGGTAACCATGTAAAGAATTTCATGTTATTAAAATATTTCAACAATTTTAAAATAATTAGTAAAGCTTCTCTGTAGCGCTTTACCTATGTTGAAGTGATATGAGACATTAAGAATCATCACATAAATTTAAAATGATTAAGGAAATTTCGTTGATCATGTTACTCTGCATTTTATCAAAGTACACCGACAACAATAATATGTATGAGTCACAGGTTTTTTGGATTCTTCTATTTCATTTAAAAGGCGTTATCAGTTCATACCTTTTATTTATTAATCTTTTGTTTGTGATTTTGCACTGCATTATCCTTCACTTTTTTTTGTTAGATGAAATGTATAAAAGTTATAAAAACATTTTCTTGTTTTCTTCAATTTAATTAAGGCTAGAGTGTAATGTACCTTTTCACTATACCTAGTTTCAGTTTATTTTTTTCTAGTTTTTCAGATGTCTGCAGTTAAATTAGAATGCAGAATTATTGAATGAGAAGACCCAAAAATAAGCAGAATCATAATATGGATTGCACATACTGCTATCAGTTATCATTAGCATAAAGAAGCATGCATCAGTCTGATGTTATGTGAATGAAGAGGTTGGTTTTCGTTAAGTTTATACCATCTTACTACACATTTGAAAATACAAGTCTGACCTTGGACTGATTTATTTCCTTTTTTTGAAAGGTCTGTACAGGCGCCCTATAGTTCTTTGGGACTTACAGGATGGATGATGATGATACATTTGAACAGAAAGTAAACAAAAACAGCCAAGTTTTGAGCGTATATGTGGTTACCTATCTTCAGAATCGTTTTGCGAATCTTACATTCGTATAGTCATTGCACAGACTTATCCAACTTGTTCCACATTCCCACCTTGCAAAAGTTTAAGGGAAGGTGGGTGACAAATTGTCAGCCTAGGACGCCAAACATACCTTTTTGCAGGCAACTCGTTATTTACAAGCAAGGGTGCCAGTTTTGTGATAAGCATTCTTCTCTTCTTGGTCGCATACTTCATTACTGAAGGTCGTGTCCTTGAAATGCCTTCGTGGCTATTCATATATGTTCTTCTATTTTGTTCAGTTTTTGGCTTTTCTCAGGGAGCTCATAATAGAGTCTAGTGAGGGCAGTTATTTGATCTGACTAGCGGCTTATGGGTGGCTGCAAGGTCTTTTTTCTTTTACCTTGCCCATCACCATCAACTTGTCAAGGTTATCTGGTTCTCAATGGGCAATGTGACCAAAGTAACCAAGAATCCTTTGGTAACAGATTGTGAATAGTCTAGTTCTTATGTGTAATTGGTCGAGGATAGATTTGTTCGTTTTCTTGGCGGTCCATGGTATATGAAGGATTCTTCACCAACACTGGATTTCAAAGGCTTTTATCTTTTTCCGTTCTATTGTCCGAATTGTTCATGACTGAACCATAAAGAAATATCGAGAAAACCATTGTCCAGACTAGTCCCATCTTGGTGGCATTAGAGACTTTTTTGTTGTACCAAATACGTGTCGGCTTGCTCATTACAGCTTTGGCCATTTGTGTCCTCTTGATTTCCAGTTGGCTTCCTCCCTGGTCAGTAAGTAATAATCCGAAGTATATAAACTCACCGACAAATTCTAGATCTGCCAGTTCTCCCGTTCTAGAAAGTCAACCGTTTCTATTGATGAGCATGACTTTTGCCTTCAACTTATTGATAGCGAGTCTAATCAGTCCACTCTCGTACTCTACTCTACAATGATGTAAAGAGTGTAGTCTCGTCTGCATATCTCAGGTTGCTGACCTTTACTACACCGACTGAGACGCCTCCTTCCCATTCTTCTAAGGATTTCCTCATTATGTATTCACTATACATATTAAAGAGAATACGTTCCTTTCTGGATTGAAAGGGACTGAGATGTGCCTCGATCTTTCACGAAACCGGCCTGTTCACTGGGTATCTACCACTGAAGGTACAATTGTAATCTGCTATTAATTATGTAAAGCATTATCTTACTAGTATGAGATATAAGTGCAACTGTCCGGTAGTTCCCGCATGTTTTTGTTGAGCCTTTTTTGTGCAGTGGGATTAATAAGGATTCTTTCCAATAAGCATAGTATGTTAAATTTGTTAGGGAAAAAAACACATTTGCAACTATTGGTGTGTTTCAGTAAGCTTTTAAGGAGACAACACTGTGTAAAATATAATTATTAGTCTATCAAAACACAACGCTATTGCCAATTTTTGACTAGCAGAATTGGTAAAAATGTCGCTAAATTTTTTCTAAGTAGTGATCGAGTATCATCGAAAGACTGACAAATTTAAAGAGAAATTGATTGTGGAATTTGTGTCAGCAAATTTTAACCCCTCAACTCCCAGCTTTTGGAATCATACCAATAGAACTTATTTTCATGTTTATTTTATGATCACATATCTCACTGGTTCTTTCACATTCTATCTGTCAATAAGTAACATGGTGGCTGTTTTACACTTGCATTTTGAATTATATGAGATTCACTCATATTTTTTGGTTTGTGGTCACTTTACACTGGTTTATTTAAGCAGTTTGAGGAGTAATTTGTTGTAGAATTGTTAAGAATCCAATTATAGCGATTCTGTATTTACAGGTGTATAATTTATTTTATAATAAATGAGCCTCCCATCTCTTTAAGTTTATTGTGCGGATTGCCTGTATTCCGGTGCTTTTCTTGTATGATGTACCCCTCCCCGATTTGATGTTTACATCGTTCATATTTTTATGTACACATAATGAGTCACAAAAATGAATTCATTGCTGATTCGCATACAACCCTTATATTCATTTTTACAATTCTTTAAAGCACATTCTTTCAATGTATTTTAACCAAAACAGTTTTAATAACACTGCTATCCTAACTAATGCATTTCTATTGGACTGCTTATCGTAAAAGTGACTGATTTAAGATTCTAAGCATTGAATGTGACTTGTGCACAAACCAGCATTAAAATTTCAAATTACTAAGTAGTTAAACAACTTAATGGACCATTTTTCTCAATATTGTCATTTACTGTCATAGTATTATTACTTCTTTTCCTTTTACCTGTGTAGTATGTGTTTATTAGATTACTTTAGATGGAAAGCTGCTTATTTTGTGCTTAAAATGCACTTTTAACAAAAATGTTTTTGTCAACAATGACTATGGTTATGGCACAGTACGATGGTTATAATATTGATATTCATTGAGCTGTGGTTATTGCTGCTAATTCTGACCTGACCAATTTTTTTCATTAACTATGGGGTGCTATTTTGAAAGCAATTGCCCAGAATGCTATGATCACATATCTCTAACTGGCGGTTCCGATACTACAAAAGGCAGTTCATGTAACAACCTATGGTGAGTTTGTGAGTGGTATGCTGTAACTTGAGCAAAAGAGCAAAAAGTAGTGTGTGGTATAGTAGGTCGTATTTCCCAGTCTCTGACATTTTTTTTTGTTTTGTGATTTAAGCTATTTCGTCTCTGGCATGCATTAACTTGAATTAAAAAGATTAATTTTGAAGTTTATGAATAGTTTTTTTCTGCAGAGAAGTTTGTTTTAATTAGATCACTGAGTAGTTCCAAATGTTTTAAGAACCTGGAGTCATTAATGAAGATAAATTTGGAAAACATAAGTAGTACAGAGGAAGGCTTATCAAAGGTCAATGAATTTATCGGCAGTTTGGAACGAGAATCGAAATATATTTATTTTGAACCTGTTGCGAATCATATGAGTGAGACCTGTGTTGCTGTGGTTCAGCATTGTGTTGAATTGCTAACCAGGTTATGCCTCTCTGGAAAACGGAAGACTCATTTTTTTTTAAACGCATTCATGAAGGTGCAAATCTCTTCCACACTCTTCATCTGGTAGCAAGTCATTTCTAGTCGCCACTCTAATAATTAAGGAAACGCTCCTTTTCAGAGTATAAATTGTTTAGAAAAGAAAATAAAACCAACATGCTTTTTTTTTACTAAATATGATAGGATTATATAAGTTTGTAAAATAATTGAAATTAATTGAAAAAATTTCGAGTTTATCAAAATTTGCGTCAACCCTTACCCAGCTGCCCCTTGTACGACGTTTGAAATTGTATATCTTTCTATACTGTTGCCTGCAAGTCATAGTGCTGATCACTTTTAGAATGAGTGCTACACTAGGAATGCGTCAGCTGGGTAGGTAATGGTCTTACCAATAGGTTTTATCGTTGTTACCAAAATACATTCAAAATATATACTTCAAAAAATTATAAGAATGAAAATAAGGGTTATATACGAGTCTTATAAGCAAATAAAGGTACCAAGCATAAATTTACATTGGGGGTTGTGACAAAAGATGCAGGGAGGCTAGAATGCGTGCCCTGTTTTATAAAACAACTGCTTCTAGTGCGGAAAAGTACTATACTAATTTCCGGATATATATTTTTTAAATTGGTTCCTAGAAGTGTCATAATGTACATTACACAATGCGTCAATGAATCTTATGAGTTTCGGAAGAAGAACGTACAAGAAGGAACAACAAATTTCGAAAACCAGGCCAGTAGAAATGATGCTAATTTGGTGTATTATTAATAATGTTATACGACAAAGTTCCGATATTTATGTACTATTGATCACCAAATATTTATCGGCGCGTAATAAAATCCTCTGCCATGCGGTAGGTACCAGTTACTTGATTCAAATTGTATTTCCATTTGTTGAAGAAGCTAAGCAATATAGCAAAAATGTAATACGTTGTATAAATTTTGTCATATATGTCGTATGTTTTCCAAAAGCAAGAAGTGGGAGTTCTTATTGAAGCTTCGATGAGTCTGTAACTAAGTTTAAAGGCCGATTTAGTCTTAAACAGGATTTACCTTTAGAACTTACAAAGAGAATAATACAAATGAGAGTGGTGTAATAGAAAATTTGGTTATATTATGGCATAAATATGACAACGATGACGAAGAGACTTGGAGGGCGAGTTGATTAAGAAGATGCGGGATATTAAACTTATATCAGCATCAGACAGATTAAAAACATTGCTCTAGGGCCCTACAAGCAATACGTCAAGAAATCGAACGTATTCCTCAACACATGTTGAAAAGAATAATAAAGAACTTTATAATATGATTTAAAAAAAAAACAGTGCATCAAAAACAAGGGATACCATTTGGCTGATTAAACCATATTATAATAAAACATGGGGCCGACGAAGAGATTGCTCTGTAAGCAATCCCAGAACGAACTTAAAAAGACCTTTCGATTTCGAATTTTCCCGAAATAGAATATCTCGAAAATTATTCGACATAGAATTTTTTCGACTTCATTTTCGAATTCAGCGTAAAATTTCCTATAAGAATCCATTTTCAAATTTAAAAAATCTCATATTTTGTGACGGACCGACAGACAGATCGACCGACAGACATAGAATTCAGTAATGAACTTTTTAAGTTCGTTGAAAATTTTTTTTTATTTTTTTATTTATTGAAACTGAAAAGGAATTTTGCTTCGCCCTGTATTTACCGAAAAAGTTATGTCTGAACTATGTGGTAGCATTAACTGAAAAATTAATTGCTATTGGAAAATTCACCACGAAAATGAGCGTTTCTTGCTATTCAAACTTGGATAAGAAAATTTGGAAATGTCGTCTTATTTTGGTAATTTTTGTAATACTATAAATAGCATATAAGGTATAGCGTCATTTGTATCAATCTTTCTATCTGAATATGTGTATGTTTAGTCTTTAGTGCCCAAATAATCCCTATTTTTTGCAACTTCTCGATTTATCATATCGACCTCAAAATTATTAATTGGTGGAAATAATAATGAACAGCAGTCCGTTTGTTTTAAAATAAACTGTCGGTCCAGCTGGTTTCACGTATGCCCTATAAGAGACAAATTTAGAAACTAGGCAGACTAAAGACCAGCATGAACATAGTCCTAGAAAACTCGTGCTGTATATGAGCAGTCATTATTCTATTGTAAAATAATTTGTTGGAGTCGCATTATGAAGGAAAGCAGAAGACCCCATTATTTTCTGAATATACCCACATATCGCCAATGTTCTTTTGATCGTTATTCGAGCTTCTTTCCTTCTACGATGCCATTAGTTCTGGTATTGGGTCATTTAATAGTTCGGATTTATATGCTGTCCAGTGCTCCTCTATACTTAAACTACAGTAGTTATATGTGTCCAGATAAAACTTGGATTCATTACCAAGGACGATGCATCGCCATTTTTAGCCATCCATATCACCTATTCATGATAATTGTAAACGAAATTGTCGTTATTGGGATGTAAATAGAACGTTAAGAATCTAGGTATGTCATTTCGCAATAGTGGGAGTGAAAATAATTGTCTTTGTTCTTTGGAATATGTAAAGTAAAACCGTTGGTCGAATTTGCACATATTGAACAATGGCACGATTCTCTCTTCTAGTGGCCGTTTTGAGTCACCCAGAGTTGTCTTGGTGCGTATGTATTCTCTTATATTTTCACTGCTCCAAATATGACCGTAGCAGATAGATATTTCGATGATCTCTCCAATGATCTTTATTTCTCTCGCTCATTCGCTCTCTCTCTCTCTCCTCCCTTTTCTCTCACCCCACTACTCATACGTTATGAGATCTTCATACTTAATATCGAATGCATACTAATACTACTGGTTATACTCTACACAACTGGGTCTTATGGGAGTTCATGTTAGATTATAGGATTATAGCGCTATTCGCGCTCCCTGGTGGCAGTTCTGTGGTCAACCGTAATTAACCCAACATCAGTTACTATATTAGTCGTGATGATGCTGTGTACTACCAACATTCGCCTCTTAGATAATTTAAGACAATATGTGTATTTGAGCAATGCACTGATTATTACAGATTCTTTCAGCTGAATATTATGTATGTACGCATGGACTGGTAGATTTTGTTCAGTCATGAATTTTGGCTTCTTATGTTTTAGCAGTCTTCTTTCATTAATGAAGCAATGTATTCGAAGTTTTTTCATGGAATTTCACTTACGCCACATTGCACTTTAATGTGGTGTTCTATTTATTGATTTTGATCAGATGGTTTACTATCATGAAACTAACCAACCACGCAACTTTGACTAGAACTATTTTAATTGATTAGAATTTTTTCAAAACTAATAGTAACTTCACTCAATTTCTGAAGACTACATACACTTCAATATACTTGATCCAGAAATGTAAAATCGTCGTTAGGAACCACCACTCTTCTCTTATTGTAAGATAACGAGATTTATTTTTGAAGGTACACTGCACCCAAGTGTTTAGTAAAGTTCATCTCATTTAAAAAAATGAATTTGGAGTTGAGAAAACTAATGATGAAGTATCGTATTTTTATGGGTAAATGAGACCTAGACACTTAGAATTCAGAAACTACTGAAAAACGTTAGTCTCTCAAATAGCATCTGTAAGGCAAGAATGGTTACTGTCTAACATCGCAGAGATTTCTGTTAAAGAAAAAACTATAGACCTAGGTCTAGACTAAATTACATTGGATTGTTGTTGGTAGAGATGGAAATAGAAAAAATAGGAAGAAAATACTGCATCAACTTTTGATTAAATAATTCAAGTAAACTTAAAAAAATCAGATTTATCATATAAACTTAATTTAAATTTAAATACTGTTATTACTTTCTATAATGCAAATATTACAGAGCCTTATATGTATTCAGAATTGTATTATTACAATATACTGTTTTAGATCGTTTTTAAAGTGAAAATATTGGAAAATATAATAATAAAAATGGATACCGACTTATTAGTGAAATGAAATGGAAACTTATGTTAACTAAAGCTCAAAAATGGCGAAACATAAGTTTGTTCGCATTTAAATGGTTAAGTAAACTGAACGTACTCGACTCCTTTTAATACCTAACATTGGTCTAATGTCATCATATGTTATGTCGAATCTTCATTAATTATTTTACGAATACCACCAATGTTTTGTGATGTCACAGCTGTAATTCTTATCCTCGAGACAACTACAGTCCAACTCTAATTTTTTAAATCAGTGATGATTGTCTTTAATGGTGCTTTTCATCTAAAGAAGTAGTCAATAAATCGACATACTGTTGTTTGAAAATGGTATCGCATTAAATCCATTGTCTTTGGATATTGCATTTGAACT
Organism: Sinelater perroti; assembly: GCA_036346155.1. Taxonomy (NCBI): domain Eukaryota; kingdom Metazoa; phylum Arthropoda; class Insecta; order Coleoptera; family Elateridae; genus Sinelater; species Sinelater perroti. Next base: position 32,858,761 of record JARFIY010000046.1, read on the forward strand.
GTTGCTGTATCCGACGCTCGAAAGGGCATAAAGGATTAGAGAAGAAGAAGAAGAACTGTTGCTGTAGTGACAAGAGTTAGAAAAATTTATTAGAAGTGGTTATTAGATCAATAAAATGTCAACTTATACGAATATCTAATATATGTTTTGTTTTTGTGAGACATTTAAAAATATCTATACACATTTGGTCTTGTCTATAACATTAATGACATGCATATTATACGCACTATTTTTTCTATACATGTAGGATACTAGAAAAGTTTTGCAAGCACAAGCGATGGCGGACATGACAAATAAATTCAAGTATGATGAGACAGGGTTACACCTATTTTCGCTACAATTTTGGACGTGGCTGGAATGTTGATTAATGTGTGGGAAAGGGAAATGGAAATGGATCCTGTGCTAGAAGATAATTGTTCTCATTGTACGACTGCATTCAGGTGGTTCTAGAGAGTTTTTGGTGGAAATTTCATTCTGGAAGATGCTCCGAAGTTAGGACGCTCATCCTCGTCTGTCATGGAGAACGTCGCTGCTGTGAAAATGTTTGAATTTCATAGGTATGTGACCTATTGAAAGATAAAATAGTAGTTTTGGCATTATAACAATTTATACTATTCTGCAAGACCAACTGCAAGTGAGATAGGTTTGTTCCCTTTAAGTACCGTATGCCTTAGTCGACAAACGGCTGGCACGACACGTTTTGTGATGGCGCGAGATGCTCAATTAATTTAAAAATGAGATATCTTGCTATATTAACATCATTGTAACAGGTGACGAAGCCTGAAACAAAGTCTAGGGCTTTGAAAATAAAAACATGCTCGTATTTGTGCGAAGATCTCTATCCGCAAAAAAGAGAATTGTGGCTGTTTTCTTGACTGTCGGAGAAATTGTGGAGTGCATAGCTTGAAAACAAAAATCGTCGCAAAAAACAGCCTGTCCAAGCTCATTCAAGCTGTTAAAAGGTTCGTTCACACTAAGCGTAAACACAACAATGTCTGTATACCGCTCCAAAGTCTACATCTTACGGTCCATACCTCGTGCTATGCGACTTCGCTCTGTGAAAAGGGAGACGGTTTTCCAACGACAAAGACATTCTAATACCATGGGATGGAAGAAACTTTATAAAAGATATGGACGTATGTTTTTACTGAAACGTTCTAAAAACTAACCTGAAAATGTTTTTTTATTTTTTATTGCTAAAAATGTTATTCCGAGAATCCTATGTAGTATATGTGTATTTGTAGTTTTTTGATAACAAAAAGTTGTACTAAAGAAGTTAATTTTCTATATTCTTCCGATTTTCTTATTATAAGGTGATTTAACGTACATCTATGACCACCCTAATTCATGGGAAGATATGCATCACTGATATCCACATATGTGTATAATACCGCTTCGGTCCATTTCAGTCTCATCCCATAATGACAATAAAACGCAATGCTTATTGAAAGATTACTTGACCTAAATCCAGGTTTCGTGCTTGGAAGAAATCTGAAAAGACAATTCTCACGCAAACTTAGATAACCAATTGCTGTCTTTATGGTAACGTAATTTCTATTTCCATATAATACAAAGCGAAAACGCATGGGAACGGATACTGCATTAACACGACATGAGTACGATAAAGGAAAATATCAGCACATTTTAAAATACGGTGTTAATCCGTCTCCAGTAACATGGAAACGGCTTCCTATTCTTTAGTGTCAGGTTGACTTTTACCCACTTTATCATTGGTACATAGTTGCGGACTCACGTAAACCTATTCAATGCCTTAATAACACTCTCACCCTATACGAATTTAGATTTTATCCAAGTTGGAGAATTAAACACATGAAATAAATTTCTTCAGACCACTCTGGTTATGTTTAACATAAGTCTGGTAGCCGTTTTTTATTATTTTGTGATTATGGGAGTAATTCTGATGGGGGAAAATTTGAACAAATGAAGAAATAACAACAATTTTAAATAAAAGATGACTCAAATTGAACGTCGGATTTAAATTTCATGCCTTTTTTATTTTGCGGTCAGCAACTCTAATACTTTAATAGATGCCAGCTGTGATTCTTTCTAGTGGTACATATGGAATGTTATACAAAAGAACAGCGAGTTATTATTGTTGTTATTGTTATTATTGGAATTCAGTAAAAATTTTGAGAAGACGGTACGAAAACACCGTAGAATAAATTTGATGGATTGATAAAGATGCAAAACTTCGTGAATATCGGCATAGGGTAAAATTCCGTGAGAATATTGTCATAGCTAGTCAATGGTATTGCTGCAGATCCAAAAATATTGACCGGCAAATTGACGGGTTCGCGAACAAACCAAATTTCACATTGAGGGTTTGGAAAATCCAACGAATTAGTGTGGATTTTAGACAGGTGACTTGATAACTCAATATTTCTTCGAAAAATTGGCGCATCAGATTATTTCTTCGAAGATGATGTTGGAATCTCTATAGCTCTGAATGGTAATTGTTAGCATTACATGACAATCCAGTTTTGGGATAAAAACAGTTCTAACAGGCTAGCGCCACATGCCATATAGTTAGAGCAACAGTCGATTTATTGCAGCAACAAATTTTTGGTCGTGTAACTTCACGATATTCCATCATCAGTTTGCCAGCAAGATCGTGTGATTTAATAGCATCCGCCTTTTTTTGTAGGGTTACCTGAAATTCAAGATCTAGGCCAGCAATCCAAACAATTGACAATCTAAAAACGAAATCCGATCTGTTGTCACTGAAATTAATCAATGTGTGCGAAATTGTAATTGAAAATTTTGTGAACAAAAGCTGAAATGATCATTTGTCAAACATAATTTTCCGCATTTAATCGGAAATTGTGTACTTTAATACTCAATAAAAATCCAATCATAAAATCAATTCAGAAATCGTTTTTAAAAATTAAATTTGGCGTTCAATTTGGACCACCCTTTATACATATTGAGGGTCTGGAGGAAAACTAGTTTAAAGGAGATATTCAGAAGTTTCAACGCAAATTAAATGGAAATAATATTGAAAAAGAAAGATAAAATTATTTTTTAATTGTCAATCAGAACATCAGATAATATAAAGTTTACTTCTTGTCTATGAGCATGCGCACAATTTGAGAAATGTAATACAAATAATGTAGAATATACGTGACATTATCTGGTTTATTATTGCCACTATTAAAGAGTCAACCTTTATGTTTTTAAAACGGTAAAAATGCACTGTGGTGACACCATGTTGTATGAGAATTGTTCTTTGATATATGTTATAATTCGGCGAAATTTTCAATATTGAAGATGCCGACAACAACGTATTGCTGTTATTTAATACTTAGGTATCTTCTCTAAATGACTCCGTCTATTGATTGTCTTGTTTTTGAATGTAGATATCTAATCTTACATGTCCTATAAAAGTCCATTATTCATTTTTAATTTTATTTAATTTTAACAACGAAAAGTGTGATGATAAATAATTTTAGCTTTCAGACATTTTTTGACGACTTCCTAAATAAGTACATGAATTATAGTACTACTCCATTTTTTAGTTTGTACAAGTTTACAGCAAGAAAGTGGATTATTAATTATACATAAAAATGTACTGAATTAAGCTTGTAATTATTGAAATTCCCAACATTCCTGTAATTAAAAGCAGCCATTCCGAATGGTTTTTTGTAATTAGCGTTTGTATAATTTTTAAATTTCACGCCAGGCTGCATCTAATTAAAAGTAAAACTGCATGTTGCTTTTACCTCATTAATTTAATTGTGTAACTTTAATCAAATTAGAAGTAAGATGAAATTATTTGAAACCACGGCCCGGCTTCTTGTTCCCGCGATTTAATAAAATTAAATTGCTGTGCTGTTTTTCCATAAAATGCCTATATGTAACTGTGTCGCCGTACGTGACTTCTTGGCAAATGTCGATTGCATTGGGGTCTCCCGAAGGTTGTTAACCTTCCAAAATTGGAGCGTTCTATGCGTGCATTTCTTTTTCCGCTAGCCTTTTTACTGCTAACATTCATGCAACGTATTTCTGAAGAGCATGAAATTATAAAACTAATTTAACTACTTGCGAGGAAGAGTGGAACTTTTTTATAAACCATAATAAGTGCGATTGAACTTCGAATTGTTATTGCGTGTATTTCATTTTACACTCTTCATTTGATTTATGGCCAACATAATCGATCAAGAGAAATCACTATTTCTAGTGTACTGAACTAATTCGAAGCATGCAGTTTAATGATTGATAAATACGTTCCAACACGTCAACGTAGTGTAAGAAGTGAAGAGAATAATGATACAAAAGGTCAGTGTTATTAAGGATCTAAATTTAGTTTTTGAAACTTCTGTAGGATGAATTTTGAATAGACTTCCGAAATTCAGCTAATCTAAGAATTAAAGGTACAGCAACCATAAACCGATCTCAGTTTTCTCAAAAAATGACCTTCAGCGATGAAACTTAATATCAACTGGTATATTTTTTCGTCTGAAGCAATGAATGCTCTACTATTATCTGCCGTAGAATATCAGTCACGAAATTCGTATTCTACTGCCAACTTATCAACAGACGCCTTTTCCTCCATGGATTAACATAATGGAATAATAGGCGTTAAACTTGGCGGTCTCTGATATATTTATTATTAAATGAATTTCAACAAGTTTTATAATATAAGGGACTGGGTGTTGAATTTACATATCTAAGCGATGCCAAGTACAATGCCACCTTCCTCATTAAGATTTGTTGTGGCTGTAATTCGGCCCTTTGTTATTGTAATTGTCAAATTACGTCACACGTAATTCTTTTATGGGCTATGCTTTGTTACAATAAATTTACATATAATTATGACAGTATTATAGAAATTTTGAATCATAGCCGGCCATTATTTTCAACTCGTGTAAAACTATTAAATAATAAGTGGTACGAGTTTGTATTTAGTTTGTTAGTAGCATTATTTTTTAATATCGTTGAAAAAATGGTTTCAATTATTCTGAACTTTGGGGTCATTATATCGTTCTGAAGTTTACGATTTATACCTTAAAATCAACATACTACTTGCCATAATTCTCAAACTGCTTCTTCCATCATTAACTGGAACTATAATCCTTAGAATGTACATTCAAGCTGAACAGCATAACGTCGTATATTTAGAGTTCCAAATTTTATAGTTACATTAGATAAGTCGTAGTAATCATAATAACGTGACAAGAAATTAAGAATATAATATTATGAATGAAGTACACATCGAAATTTACCGAATATCAACAATACTTTTTGTATGTTTTTTTATGTTGTTTAAGTTATAAATCAAGTTTCCCGTTTCTCTTGCTTTAAATTTCATGTTCAATGATGTAGTTATTTTGTAGGTATACTATATAAGACATGTTTACTAATTTGACATGAACATGAAACCAAAAAAGTGTATATTCCATTATTGTACGCTTTTGAATCTCCGTTGGTACACTCGTTGCCTTGCTTAATTAACACGCAAACAGATCCAAAACTTACTAGATCGTATTACGCATTTCAAGTTCGGGGTGGGGTCTGTCTTGACACCATTAAGCTTAATTCAAATGTGGAGTTTTGTAAACTGCTGTTGACAGAGGTGTTTTCCTTAGTACATTACTCCAGATGTACAAAGTATGCAATTTCCTTTCACTGTTGTGTATAAATCAACTTGACAGTCCGAATTTTCTAAGTTTGAAAGTGATTTGTATTTGTAATGTGATTGAGGCCCCTATATTATAAATTAGAATACTATATTTCTAAACCTCTACTTTATATGTACATATTACTTTCAAACGTAATTTACTGGACTTGTAAGAAAATATGTACCTTCTAAATATTTTTAATTTAATAATACAGCAGAGCTTTGTTTATCTGAGTGTCGATTATCCGAATTACCATTTATCCAGATTAATTGTAGTAGAGAGTCGTTGCAAGAAATTTTAACGAAATTTACAACAGCTCGATGCACCGTGCATTTGTGAGAACTTGATTTTCACTTGGAATATAAACTTTATTGATATTTCATCCAAATAATTGAAGCTGTGCTATATGACCAAATGTATTTCAACATTGACATGGTTAAACTTGTCAATTGCCATTGAAAGTATAATTGGGTATATTCATTTTCTTTACGTTCGTTTAAATATTATACAACAATTGTTGTAACATAACCGGCTTTTTGATTAGTTGACTAGATTGATATATCGTTTATAACTTGAGCCGAACTATTTATACGTTTTTTAATATTTTAATTTGAACGAACTAATACTTGATAACGCTAGTTTATAAAGAGTAGATAAAATAAAGGGAAACAGTTCCAATACAAAAAGAAAATAAATAACCGAAAGACTTAAACAGGCGAAGAGTCATATAGCAGGAAATGTTAAAAATGATAATATTCAAAACTGGTACAGAACTATTTAGAATAAGAAAAACAGACACACGTTTTAGAAGAACAAAATGGAGAAATAAAACAGTGAAGGAAATTGTGAGGGAAAAAGTTTGTAAAGTATACATGAGGACAAAGAAAATTACATAAATCATAAAAAGCAAGCTAGTAAAAGATACCAAAAGAATAGTATTAGAAGATTTTAGAACGGAAGTTTAAGGAAGCTATAGAGAAAATTAAAACAATATTGATTAGTAGTAAAGAGAATTAAAAAGAAGAAACCGGGTTGAATACAACACATAAAAGGTATAAATAAATTAATAACGAGAAATAAAGAAATAGTTGTAACATAAAGAGAAATGTTAGGACAAGAAACTGCCAAGGGAAATAGATCAGAGATCTGGAGAAACAGGAAATGTATTCGAGACGGATACCAGGAAAAATACGCGAATTGGAATAACAAAAGAAAAAGTAAATAATAAAATAATTCTAGAATTAACAAAGTTTGATAAAGAACAAGTAAGCGAATGGAAAGGAATTTAATAAAGCATGAAGGGATAAAAAGATAAAAAAAATGGGAATATAACAGAACAATGTCATTACATAAAAAAGGAAGCACTAATGAATATGAAAATTACAAGTCCTTATATTTAACATCAGCTGCAAAAAAACTATAGAAAAGAAATTAAGATTAAAAGTTGAAAAGATATTAAAGAAAAAATACGTAACTTTCAGACAAGAAAGAGAGGCACGAGATGATATACATACTATAAGAATGATAATGGAAAAGAACATGGAGAAAGCGAAACAATCCAGTGCAGCATTCATAGGCATAAAAGCTGCGATTGATAATATATCAAGAAATATATAGAAAAATATAAGATAAACAAACAACGCCAGCATGACCGCGCGGTTAAGGCGCGTTACTGCGGTGCGACGGTCCTGACCCCAGTCACTGAAAATAATTGAGTTACCTGCGTTCATTTTGGCAAGGGGTAATAATATGTTTGACTGACGCACGGTGCTTGCCACATTGTCTCGAATCAGAGATGATGCGCCACGATTGGGTAGTGAGGGCAGATGTATGAAAACCTCGCCATCATTATTATAATACTTGACAATATTTTTTTATTATATCAGAAATTTTGTTTTTATTTTTTTAACTTGTTAAATATGTGGAATCCCAACACATTGTGCAATTTTATTGTATAAAATCTAAATTTTTTCCATTTTTTCACCAAGACCGTTCTCATATTAAACTATTGATAAATGGCAATTACGACGTGCTAAATCCACTAATATATGAAAAAAACAGCATTTATACACACTATACTACTAGAAATGGTCACATACCCAGTAAATCGAATATTGTTCGTTCTTTCTGCAGAGGAATATTATACTCCAAGTTATATTAAACGTTATAACAAAGTTTTGAACGAGGCTCCCAAGTAATTAGGTCTTCGTGAAGCTGCTAGATGGATTACACTACAAGTTGAACGAAGAGTGTTGATACTCTTAATCAGAGGTGCATGACTGCACGCTTAATGTCAGCAACGGTATGCAGAAGATAACTGTATCGTACGAACGTCCGTAGCAAACCTGATAGTGACTGCAGAAAGGATTAGAGAGAATACGCACCAGAACATGAAAAAAATTGCAAAGAAAATAGTGAAAGTCGAAGGTGTCATTCGAATTGCAAAATTGAAAGAGTTCAACAAAACAAAGAGCAGTCTTAAAGATCAGAATCAACATGCGCTGTCGTGGAGTACTACATGAATTGGCTACTGTCGAAACCCAGCAATATGTGAATACTTGTTGAAAATTATTTGGTAATTCTTGCGATAATTGTTTTATTCGCCAAAATTGTAGTATTAAGACGAGAATTCTTTTTGCGAACGCACAGGTTCGAGAAAAAGGTGGAACAAAAGGATTCAGAACTTCAAATAATCATTGTTATTTATTATAGTTATATTAACATTCATAGTTTCAATTGAAAAATTGAAAGTTCTTTTTAATCTAATTTTCTTATAATTTGTTTTGCAGGTAGCATTGTAGTTATTGGCAACTTTTCAACCATTTCTACACTACTACACTCCAAATATTGTAAATACCCATAATTTATTATTAAGAAGAAAGCAAAAAATCAAAACATGTCTAGTGCTGAGGATTTGATGCATAATGAGGAGGGTAAAGTACCAAAACCACAAAACCATGGCATTGTTAACAAACACTAATTTTAGATCACAATAATTATCAAACGGGCAGTAGCGCTGACGAAAACGACTCCGCTTGTGAAGAGATGGTCCAGTTTGTGGACGTGTCGTCTTACATACAACAGCCGTCGGCGAGAAGAGGCCGTGGTCACTTACCCAAAGATTCGGTCAAGATCCTCAAGAGCTGGTTGTATGAGCACAGGTTTAACGCCTATCCGACCGAGTTGGAGAAGCTGACGCTCTCGCAAGCGACGAACCTCACCATTCTGCAGGTCAGCAATTGGTTCATAAACGCTCGGCGCCGCTATTTGCCAGAGATGATGCGGAGGGAGGGCTACGACTCGAACCTGTTCACCAATCCACCACGTGGTAAGAAGCAGCGGAGTCGGCCTCTCCTGCCAACCCAGAGGGAGAGGAAGTACATCCGCCTTGATCATGCTTACAACGATGGGCACGAGTTTGACACGGATGAAGAGGGGGATGAGAGTTATGAAAGTCTTAGTCCAAAGGAGGAGAAGTTCAATCCCTGGCGGGCTGATATTCACTACGGCCTCATTATTGATCCTGAAAACTCGAACAATAAACGGTGCGTATGAAATAGGTTGCGCGTTTTGGGAAATACTAAATGGGTTTTTTTTTAAATTTTATCTTGTTTAAATAACTTCACTTATCAATCTTTGCAAAAATTTCCTTACGTACAGTTTTTCTTGCAGAACCGGAACCTGTCAACTGAAAAGATGTCATTTAATGGTACCTTTTTGTTTTATAATTTTTTTCGATTGTGTATTCATTAATAATCTTATGTAAAACTTAAAGTTCTTTAAAAGACATCCATTTAAGTACTTATAAGGTTGGGCAAAACTCCCTCCCCCTAATTTCAAGGGATGGAGAAGTGATTTTATTAGACACAGGTAGTTGGGAAGTTTTGCTTAAAGGGACTTATAGTAACTTAACATGCCGTGGATGAACGAACAGAGGACTTTTGCCATTCTAGCATACATTCAGAACAATTACTATTGTGATCGCACAACATTTTCAATTTACGCCTTGGGCCTCCATTCTTGGCGGAAAATCAAATTTGTTGTGAGTGCAGAATTTCAGAAGTAGTAAGAAGGGGAGTAGCAAGGCAGAGTGTGGTGCGAACACCGAAAAATGTCGCTACTCTTCACTTGTGTAGTCGTGCTGTATGGCGAATTTTTTTATAAACATCTCACTAGGATTTTCCAATCTGTACGAAATGTAATACGCCATAAAATGAAGCATATTTTTCAACATATGTTAGAGTAATGAATACAACTTTAACAATGTATTGGAAATGAGGAACACCACTTGGCCAATATGCTCATACACAATTTTGTATATCTTCTATTGGTTTTTTTCTTTATTCGATCTGAAAAATATGGAGCGTGTTTCGCCCTATCCTATAATATGGTTTACTTTATTTGTCATGAACTTGATCTGCAAAATTATTTACCTATATCCCTACTCCCACCTCCATGCCCGTGAAACTTATCTCAAATGAACTATAGGATAGTAACTTTTTGGTTTTGTGAAAACATTGTTTTATATAGAATAAAATTAGTTGTTTTGTTTTTTGAAAGCGAGTGGGATTGAAAAAAATATTTTCTAAAAGCGTTTTTGTTGAAGTACAATATGCACCCGTTTTCCTCATGTGTAGAAAAATGAATATAATTTTCCGTTTTCAGGCGAGTTATATGTTTAATCCATATAGACCAGTAGTTTCAAAATTTATTTTATAAACCCACATGGTCCTGTAAAACCCCAACTAAATTCTACATTTTTATGGACTACTAAAACAACAAGAAAGTTTTTTGTACTTGTTTAAGCTTGTTCACAAAATGCTTTAAAATTCTTGTTGAACCCTTAAGTAGAACTCACTGTAGAGGTTGCGTCTAGGTAATGCTGCTTAATTGCTGAGAATAGCATTTATTTAGATAATCTTGGATCTTCAAATGTACCTTTATGAACCTAGGTAGTCTTTCTAGCTCAACAAACTGAAAGCGCACAGTCAAGCTCTTCAATTTGTACACTATACTATCATTTTTGTCTATTGGTTGATTATGTGGGTCAGAATTAGATGAATTTGGTACCAATAAACTTTATTTTTTACACGAATTGTCTAGAGGATTTTGACAATGTTTTAGTTTGATTTGTCAGCTTTGTTAGTGACTTAACTTTAATATTGACATTTAAAATATTTAAAAACAAAACTGTTAACTTGTGAAACTGAAGTATCTTTTGATGTCTTCAAATTATAGGCAAAAAGTAACATTTAGTAATTCAAGAGATCTGTATGATACTTTTCAAAAGTAGGGTCAACTTCAACATCATCTGCAGATGTCGATTGCTTCATTTTTTTGCGAATGTCGATATTCCCGCGTCTTCTTTTTCGAAGTCATGACGGTTGGGCGGCTTTCTATGATTAATTGTCCTCTTACTATTACCGAAGTATGATTTTTTTACTATCTTTCTTGCCACTGTACACCACATTACTCATTTTAAAATAAAATACACTTGCACACTACAAAAATTAATGGTTCTCAATAAACACGTACTGTCGGGTAGCGTCGTAGTAAGCGTCTGTTTCTGTTGACTATACAGCTGTAGACTGACCACTCAATTAAATTTTAGTGCACCTGTACTAGCGCCATCTATACTTAGTATGAGTAACATTTATAAAAGTATTGACTGAGGTAAACAACCCCAAAAGCGTTTCAGAGCATCTGAGATTGATTCAGAAATTTGGCCGAGGGTTATTTAAAAATTTTTTTAGGCTACAGTTGCTATTGGATATCATTTTAGGGATATATTTGCATCATTTAAGCCAATAGAAAAAAATGAAAAAAAAATTTCAAATAGGTCTAACCCCTTAACTAACTTAATACTAGGACGTCGCATACACCCATGGGTTGAGCGAGACTTGAACTCGCCTGCACGGACTAGAACAGGGGAGCAGTGCCCGTGCTTGTATGAGCCAAAGCGGCAACTTCAATATTAACAAATTCAAGTAGGAGGATTAATTATTAAAAAGCGAACTTACCTGAGAAGCAAATAGCAGAATGTAATGTTCTTATAAGACTTTTTGATGTAACCTACATGATGTACAGCATGCTTTCTTCTTTTAGTAAAAAAAACAAAACTTACGATTATCATTTGGTTGTAGTGCACATTAGTATATTAAGGGGGGGAAATACTTTTTGACAGGTCAAAAAAAAACATTTTTTTTTTCACCAAAAAATCTTTAATTAATCATGAAACTTTTTACACATAATAATAGAACCTTTAAGTATATCAAGCGATTTTTTTAAACAAAATGGCGGCTTTGTGATGGCGCAAAGTAGACCCACAAAAAAAATGCGACCACTCTACACGTCGTAATTTTCATCTGTAACAGCCCAGAAAGAAAATGTAGGTTAAAAATAGTTATAATTTGTCGGTATACCTAAAGAAGATACCATTAAAATTTCAGCAAGATCGGCCGAGTAGTTTTTGAGTAATCGTAGTCGCAAATTTTGAAAATGTTGTTTTTAGAAAAACGCGTTTTAAGTTTCGAATACTGAAAAACGATACTTACGACTCAATCAGCGATTCCAGGAGCATACAGGAGGCCTTCTTCTTCCTACTTGCTGTTGTTTATCAGCTGAAGCTCTTTTCGATCCTTAAGAGCTTCCTTACTGGCTTCAGAGGTCTGTACGTCTTGTTTTTTGATCCGCTCCGCATCTTTCAATACTTTAAGCTCTCCTTGCCAACGATGATTTCCATAGCATTCATAATTCTCAAAATTGACCATTGGCCTTCGTTGAATACTCCAGCAGATATGTAGGCTGAAATTTCCACAATTTTGACTCCGTAATGCAGATGTTTTGGCGCCAAGCGCCATATAAGGCTATTATAACTCTCGTTAGCATTTTGAATATGGCCACCCAAACAGCGATGTAGCAACTCGTCTTTTGACAGGTCTTCATAGATTGGTAGTAAATGTTTTTGCACATCTGGATGTTTTAGAAGCCGCACATCTGCTCCTTTAGCTTCTGCTTTTTTCCACTCGCACCAACTATCTGCTCCGTCCGGGCAATGCGAGTGCTGTGGATTCTTGTCAGTCGAGCACAAGTGGTAGTACTTGCAAGAATCGCTCTTTTCATTTCAGTAACACTGTTAATATTGCGCCGGATGGCCAGACCGTAATAAAGAGTGAGTTTTTTTTTTATTAATGAATCGGTAAGTTTTCCTTTACCACCAATTTTTTGAGACTTCTTTACACTCCTCAGACGGCTACCCATTTTTTTCTGCATGTGGCCGATGCACTCGCTCTTAGTCACGATGAGATCCTCGCCATACTACGGTTCAGCATCTAGTAAGGCCTTAAAAGTTTTTGAGTCGCCGTCCCCTATGTAGTTGAAATATTTCACTCCGATTTTTTCCTCAGATCTTTGAAACATTTCAATTACGGAGTCAGCTTCCATTTTGCCGGCAGATCCATCGTGATTTTTAGCGCAAACTTCTTCGTGCTCTTCGTACATAAGAAAGTCTTCGGTATTTAGCACGTTTTTTTTAAGAGAACATTGTTTACACAAACTACATTTAACTATCAAATCTACTATTTTTCCAGAATAATATCCTATTAACGTTGTCACGCCAAATAAAGATTGGAAACCTCTTTTTTTTCCAGCTTCCATCATCGGACACTTTGTTTTAAAAGAGGTAATTCTCGTTTTTCATTCTCTAACTGTAACAATAATAAGAGGCTAGCTCGTCTGTGTTCAATTATTGAACACAGACGAGCTAGCCGCATACAAATATTCAACTATGCGATCATACGATGATTGGGAGATACCCTTGCAAATGTCCCTGAAATTACAAAACAAATTAATACCGTCTCTTCCCACGTCAAGTAAACGCATTACTAGCACTATACGACGATTTATTTCATAACCTGTATTTATAAGAGGTCCTGAATCCAGGGATCGTCTGCCACACTGTCAAACAACTACGAGCTTGAAGCCCAAGCCTCGAAATGATGTTTCTTCGAACCTTACATTTTACTTACAACTCTGACAGATTAAAATATTAGACAGGAAACTAAAAACTGTAAAAAACTCGATTATATGGTACGCAAGCAAATGGCTGCTTGATCAGAGCTACTGTTATTCTCACTACTAAACCTTGAAATATCTCTCTTTAGGACATGAGCGACTATTAAAATCTCTACTACCTTTTGGATAAGAAGACATTTCTATTTCTTTAACTGCGTAAACACGTGTTGTTTTAATGAGCAGACGAGTTATACTAACCGTTACATATGAATTTTGTCGTCGGTGTGCTTACGCGCTCTGTAGGCTGGTACCTCACTAATAATAATAATCGATATTTGGGTCGATCTAATTGTATTTCCCCCCCTTAATATAGTAATTTGTATAAAACAGAATAAAAGTGAAAAAATATATAAGGTTGCATAACCAAAAGCCTAGATGGAGAGGATATACAAATAATTAAGAACTTGTACTAAGGCCAAACAGCAACCGTTAGAATTGAGAACGACAGTGCAGAAGAAATAGAAATAAAACGAGGAGTGAGACAGGGATGCATTTTATCGCCAACCTTGTTAATCATGAATGCGCTGCATGGGAGAGGGAAAGGAATTAAAGTAAATGGTGAAGTAATAAATAATATTCGATATGCCGATGACACCATTATGGTTGCATCAACTTAAGAAGATATGCAAGTCTTGTTAGACAGAGTGAACGAAGAAAGTGAAAAGTTAGGCCTCAATATGAACATCCAGAAGACGAAGTTTATGGTAGTAAGCAAGAAGAGAGACCTAAATGTGAGACTTATGGTAACAGGTAACAACATACTATAAAGCGAGTACAGAAATATAGATACTTAGGTACATGGGTAAGAGAAGAATGGGATAGTGACATGGAAGTTAAGACAAGAATAGAAATTGCCAGAGACGGATTTAGAAAGATGAAAGTAATGTTATGTTATAAAGAAATGAGTATCAATCTACGACTGAGAGTAGTTAACTGGCCAATATTATTGTACAGCTCAGAAGCATGAACTCTAAAGGAAGATACAAGCGCAAAAACAGAAGCATTCGAATAATGTGGGTCTTCCGGCGAACATCAAAAATCTCATGGACAGAGCAATGTACCAATGAGGAGGTCTTAAATAGAATAGGAAAAGATAGAGAACTTTTACACATAGTAAAAAGAAGAAAAGTCGAATATCTGGGACACGTACTGAGGCATGATAGATACGACCTACTACAGAAAATAATGATGGGAAAGTTAGAAGGTAGAAGAGAAGTGGGAAGAAGGAAGATGTCGTGGCTCAGAAACATAAAAGAATGGACGGTGATTCCTGAGAATAAGCACCCTTTTTACTATAGCAAGGAACAGAGAAAGATTTGCAGAAATGACAGCCAATCTTCACTAGTTGGAGCGGCACCTACAGAAGAACCAAAAGCAGAATTAGAATAGTATTTAGAAGATTAGAAGTATGAATCAACATTTCCAGGAAAAAAATAGTACGCAAAAAATCATGTGGAATTGAAAAACTTTGTCATTTTACTACGTTTATTGGAAACTCTTGTTAGCTTTTTGCATAGTTTGGTCCATTGAGTGGAGAAATTGAAACTGTCACACTTAAATGATATCTATACATTTGAGTTATAAACGTTAACCGAAACATAAATATGTAACTCGTTCATGTCTCTCGTCTACTAGCAAA
The DNA here is from genome assembly GCA_036346155.1 of Sinelater perroti. NCBI lineage: Eukaryota > Metazoa > Arthropoda > Insecta > Coleoptera > Elateridae > Sinelater > Sinelater perroti. Next base: position 32,874,112 of record JARFIY010000046.1, read on the forward strand.
TATTAATTCTTACAAAAAAAATATATGTGGTTAAATAATGAAAACTGGCACATCAAGATTGTTGGGGAGAAAATAAGATATATAATATTTTTTAAATGTTAAGAAATAACAGTTTCATGAAAAACATTCTCATAACATTTACTCATTTATGAAGTGATCACTAAAATGACTAAAATTCCAAATTGTCAATTCTGGAAGATGTGAACATTTTTAAACAAGGATTATCGTTCTTTTAACACGAACATGCAACTAAAACACGTTTGCCACCTATTCGATTTAAAAAAAAGTTGAAGAATATCTGAAAAATCTTGTAATTTTTAATCCCATTGGATGAAGAGTTCAAAGACATTTTATTTTAAAGAAATTCTACAAACTGCAGATACAAAAATTTTAAGCCAACTAAACATAATAGATGAATAGATTTTAATTTTTATCAAGATTTTTGTAATGATGAATAAATGGATTGAGGGGGAGGGGTGTATGCTAAAGTATTTAGGTCACTATTGGAAATATGAAACAAAAAATTAGAATCATACAAAGTGCATTACCTAATTTAACAAAAAAAAAAACATTATTTATATACAGAAAGAAACGGAGAAAATTTAATTTAAACAATAAATTGATGATATGAGCGCCAGTGTAGCCAAGTGGTTGAAGCGTTTAGTTGCAATGTGAATGGACCCAGGTTCAATCCTAGGCTTCAGTTACCTGGAAGAGCGTCTTACTCAGTCACAAAAAATAATTGGGTACCTGCATTCACTTGAATAAAGAGTAATGTCTAAGACACAATATTTGCCACATTGCCCTATATCAGATGTGTGCAATGACTGGACAGTGAGGGTGAACATGTGAAAGCCTTAGAACCTATCAGTTCACAGGTCATGTTCCCTCGTAGATCTTTAGAGCTTCATAATTATTATTTTAATTAGATGATATATTGCATAGATGGTTGGATATTTCCTTCTATATCATATTAAATCCCCTTCCTCCACTACATTGTTCCATCTGTTCAATTATTTTAATACCTTAGTGTAACACAAAAATACGTTTTATAATTTCAACTTGCTATGATCAGATTTTATTGAGAGTTCGAGATCAAAGTAGAGTATTAAATTTTTAAATTGTAACATAGGGTTAGTCTAACTAAAACTATGTAATTTTAGATCGGAGGAGACGGAAGAAAAATCTGCAACAGCAAGCCTTACAAACATCAAAGCAGAGAACAATAGTGTTCCATCTAACGTGATTGTCGTCAAAAGCGACTCTGGAAAAAACGTCTATCTGAAAGTTGTGTCTGCCCCTGATAGCCTTGCAGAGGTAAGTGAACTATCTGATCTAAAACAGATAATGAACTGTCTTTCTGTTAGGATAATGCAGAGGCAACATACATCATAAGGAAAAATGTGGTGGTTAACGAAGGATCTGTAGATCCATTAGAGGATGAGGGTCATTCGGTGTTCGAAGAGGGAATTGACAATGTGCGGTTGTCTAGGGAGATCAGGATCGAGACTAATGAAGATTCTGATGTCATAAATGATGACACCTTTCTTAGCGAAAACCTCTTTGAGCACGCACTTGTCACTAAGAATTTTCAGGAGGAGGAAGTGTTTGTTAACGAGATAACTATTGATGACTGTAATAATGTAGACACTAGTGGTGTGGATCCAGTGCGAGCAGAGTCATAGGAAATGTACATAAGGCCAGCGAGTATAGAGACCTGCAATTTTAACTATAATTATAACAATAACTTGTGTTTCAAACTGCTTTATAAGAAGTTGCATTGTATATTTATTTGTAATGTCAAATATTTTTAGATCAAGTGATATGTTTTTAATTTCACTGTTGTTAGAGTTTGAAACAATAAATTGTATATTAAGTTACGTAAAAGAAACAATTACATGGTATTTTTTTATGAAAAATTTATTGGTCTAGTTTCACCTAAAATTTGACATGTGCCATATACATTTCTGCAATTAACAACAATAGAAAATAAGTCCTATCATTCAGGGTATTGCCAGACACATTCACACTTCCCGGCGCAACGTAACGTATAAAAATTTAAGTGAATTTGACAAGTGATCTGCCACTTCATCACAGGCACGGATTCCATCCCTCGCTTATTGCGTGTTAAGTACAGGCTCCACTAACAAAATACTTGCAAGGGAAGTTCTGCATGCATCTTGGAAGTTTAACACTGAAGTACAATGCTGCTTAATAATAACTAACAACTTTATAGCCATTACAATAAGGAACGAGGAAATGGTTGCTTAGAGTAGAGCTGATTGGAGGGCGAACATGCAGCCAGCTGAGAGCAAGGCAGCCACAGGTACCGTAACTACCCACGCATAAATAATATTTCTGAAACAAAAGACATTATTAGACAAAGTTTACATGTGTGCTATTATCAATATTTCAATTGACTACAGTATAAAAGACAGTTATGGCTTTCATCAATTATAACTGACGATAGTAGAAGTGCATCATGTTCGTTCTTGGGTTGTTAGGCCAAAACTATTGACGTTTTGTCCATGACAGTAGCAAACATCTTCAGAAGAAAGTAACTAAAGTGTTAACATTGTAAGAATATGTTCCCAACATTTAAAACGAAATTTATAGCCATTTGTAAGTTACAGCCTCTGAGCGCAACTAATCTCTTGAGCAGTGTTAGGGCTCTAATAGCGCATAGCAGGTATACATTCACCTGAGGCAGAAACTACCTTTCAGCATCTCATTTAAAATGCTCATACCATTATGTCAGAGTAAGACTAATGTCCCACAAGAAAGATGGGTGGATCTTTTAAGTAGACAGCTTTTATATGTTTCTATCATATACATTTAGTTGAGACCATTGAGACTTGCATCAAGTAGTACTGTTTTCAGTTTGGCTCCGAAGTTCGGTTTGAACAAAACGACAGTGCGAAAAGGAACATGCGTTGAACCAACACAAGCATTGAAGCCACGCAAAAGACAGTTCCATGGTAATCAATTTTAAAATAAAGAGCGAAAATGAAAACGTGGAAAGTACAAAAAAACCTTAATGTTATTGCTGAAAATCATTGCGTGACTATCACTTGATTGAAATATTCACCATTTTTACAGCTTTAGCAGAGCTTCTCGTTTGTCATGAATATAAACAGAATGTGAAGTTTGAAGAAGCTAGGCACCAAGGCCTCAGTTTCAATATAGTTTTATTTTGCTACTGTGTTCCGAGAAATATTAATTCAGGACCATTAATCAACACTGGATATGAGGTGAATTGAGTGTTTGTTATGCAACTCTTAGGTATTGGCAGAGGGTATTAATTTATTCTGCAACCTTGTGGACATTTGTAAAGGAATGAATAGTAAGAGCTTGCATAATATCATCATCCGTAGTACAAAATCTGGTTTTGAAAGCCTCTCCAAAAGAAAAAAGAAAGAAAAAAAGATTCAATGAAGAACACGAGAGGCCTATTTTAGATTTGAAAGTCTTTGGAAAAAACGTGGATTCAAATCGCTGTACAGAGTTGTAATGGTCAGACTCCCATTCGGGCGAAGCCATCAATTTAATTATCAAAAGTAGCTATTGCCATGCATCCACATTTTGAAAAAATAAGAGACCAAGAGTGTTTATAAATCTCGAGGGCTCGGCTGAAAAATGAAGGTCACTGTGATTACAGAAATGTTTTCAAGAAGAGGAAAAGTACGGCGTGAAATACCTAATTACATTGGAGACAGAAACTAGATGAGAAGTTCAAGTTCAAGTTGTAAAAAGTGAGTGTATTGGCCATGTAGAGAAAATAATGGGCACTCGACTGAAATACAAAAAAAATCAAAAACTCACTACATACTATGGTCTGATCTTGTAATTAGAAAAAATGTGAACAGTATTGAGGGAATGAAAACAAGTATTATGGTCACTTATTACCATTCGATCTCCAGATGAGAAGCCATAGAACGAATACTGTTTACCTGGCGAAGACAGCTGGTGTAAATGTAAGAAAGGAAAAGCTATTAGAGCAAATTCAGATATCTTCAAGCACCCTCCTATACTTGATCCAACAGTTGCAAAACAAATTCTTTCAATTTATGAAGATTTATCTACGGAAAAATTACTTCTACGATGCTTGAGTGGTTATATGCAGAATGCAAATGAAAGTTTCAATGGTATGATTTGGCGTTTAGCTCCTAAGCATCTAATTCTAGGCTGAAAATAGTTGAAATTGCTTTCTACATCGCTGCTGGAGTCTTTCACTGAAGGATATTCTTCCATTCAACAAATTATGATAAAGTTACAAATAATTATTGGGAGCCAGACCAAGAATTATGATGAGAACATCGACGAGCGCCGGGTATCTTGACAGGAGTGCCACAGCTAAGGAATCAAAAGGCCCAAATTAGAGCAGAACAAGTTCTATGAGGAAGCAAAAGAACTGTTGTATAGCGTTGGGATTGCTGCTGAACTGTAAATTATATGATGCATTTTTTACTCATCAAAATTTTAAGCGCATTTTTCTGCACTGCTTGAACTCTCATGTAAAAACTATTCAACCAATCGCGCTGAAACTTTATACACTGCTTCATAACATCAGTACAATGTCGGTAAAAATCGTGATAAAAACTACTTATTGAAAAAATTATGGGAAAAACCGTCAAAAAATTTAAAATTTATTTCCAAGAGCGTTTTATTTCTCTTTTTTTTTTGTCTTTTAATGTTTACCTACAAACTATGGGCATAAATAATAAAACTGTTGTTGGATCAGTTATAAAATATAAAAAAAATATTCTTTTCCTTCAAAAAAATTCTTGAAAATAGTTTATTTTTCCTCGTTCTAAATGGATTTCGCACCTTAATTTTAGATTTTCTTTTGAAGTTATCCACCACAGTTGCAGACGAAATTTCGAGAGTATTCAAACTCTGACCTCACAGCCCAAGAACAAATAATACTATGCATCAAAATACTGGCCATGAAAGCCTTCATATTTATTTGAGGAGTTAGAAGTGCCATCAATGACTCTCAATAGATGCTCTCGTGACATGTTCGTAAAAATTTTTAAATTAGTGAAAAGAAAAATAAATTACTGTGAAAACATTTAAATTCCATATGCTCAACATGAAAATTTCTAAAGTACTGTAACTGTTGGAAGCTAAAATCAGTTTCATTCAACTTGTCTGGTCAACCTGAGAATGGGCACTAATTTCAACTATGGTGGAATTCATTAAAATAAAGTAGTGTTCTGTTTATTCATGATATTTGATCCAAATGGTTCCTTGTGATATTACTTTTCATGAGCTTTCCAATGACACCTCGGTCGACTTGGACAGAAAAGTCTTTAACAGGTGTACAAGTATGAAATGCGGATTTTAAAAAAAAAAAAACATTAAATTCGGAAGAATGATAAAAAGTGGTTTATTCAAAATGTGCTGCATTGCTAGTTACACATTTTGCCCATCTTTCTGGGTAATTTGTGGATACCGCGCCAGTAAAAATCTTCCCCTTTTGCCGCGTACCAATCATCGATTGTTGTTGGTAGCGTTTGGTATTAACTGTTTGATCAAGCTTTAACAGCTCACAATAGACCACATCTTTTTGGTCCCACCAAACACAGAGCACCGTTTTCCTGCCAAAGTGGTCTTGCGGTTGATGTGCATGGTGTGCCTCAGTTTACCCATAATTATTTGCGCTTGAGATTCTTAAAATATATCCACTTTTCATCTCCAGTAACGATAAGATGGAAAAACGACTTTTTTAATGTAGTTCGAGCAAAATTTCAGATATTTTTTGCGCCTTTCTATCTGCCTCCTGTTCAGCTCACGTGGTATCAATTTACCGACCTTCTGAATCTTTCCCATCTCTCGTAGGCGATTGGAAACAGCTTGTTGACTAACGTTCAGTTGCTCTGCGAGTTGTTTTTGTATTTGTGAATCGTCTTCGTCAAACAATATTTGCAATTACACATCTTCGTAATTTTTTGGAGATTTTCAGTGTTCCTTGCCTGCAACATCGAAATCACCACTTTGAAACACCGAAATCATCGTTCACACGTATCTTGCGATGGAGCAAGTTCACCATAAGCTTCTCGAAGTAATCGATATGATGCAGCAGCAGTTTTCTTCAAATAAAAACAAAAAATTAATGCTGTCCACGAATGCTCTTTATTTGGCATCAATTTTGACATATTGAACACAGCAAAACAATATTATGCAAACACTTTTCCAACTTATCACTTGTGCGCGTTGACTCTTGTTAGTGGTACAACAAAATGGCATGCACCTCAAATTTTTATACTCCACACTGCATTGGCGCACCATCTGTTGTCTCAAATCCATAATTCATATTTGTACACCTGGTAGTTATTAGTAGAATTATTGAACAAACTATCAAATGTTATTACAAAGGGCTTTTCTGTTCCAATAATGTTTGAAAACGTAACAATTGAGCACAAAAATATATTTGGACATTCCCGTAAATTCATGCATCAATATAATCATTTAATAACATATTCGCGGACAAAGCGGCATATGCCGATCTACGAAAGTGTTCAGCCAATGCCCATTAAATTTATTCTTTACTAGTTCCCTTCCTTAAATACTAGGTGTATAAATATGAACTGCGGGATTTGTTAACAGATGATGCCACTTGTACGTGTTGTTATATAAACAACTTCAGTTTGTTGCGATAACTTGCGCTTTTAAATAACCTTTAAAACTAGATGTGTCAACTCATTAAAAGTGGAAGCATTAATTTTCTGTAGCGCTTTGAAAATGTCGAATTTTGTTCCAACAAAGGTGGTTTGGTTGGTTCAAAAGTGGCGATATGGACGTGCATGATAAGGCCAAGGGACGGCCACCGAAAAAGTTTGAAGATGCAGAATTGCAGGCATTGTTGAACGAGGATCCCACTCAAACGCAACAACAGCTCGCAGAAAGATTAGGTGTGACCCAAGCAATCGTCAGCATGCGTTTACAAGCCATGGGAAAAATTCAGAAGGAAGGAAGATGGGTTCTACATGAACTGAATGAGAGGCAGCAGGAGAACCGAAAAATCAAGTATGAAATGCTGCTTCAACAACATGAAAGAAAGAGCTTTTTGCATCGCTTCGTAACGGGATAAAAAATGGATTTTTTTCGACAATCCCAAACGTAAGCAATCATGGGTTAGCTCAGGTGAAGCAGTTCCATCGACGTCATGGTTTAATCGTTTCGGCCGGAAGACGATGCTTTGTATTTGGTGGGATTACAAGGGTGTGGTGTATTATGAGCTGCTAAAACCTGGAGAAACGGTTAATGGAGAATGCTACCGTCAACAATTAATCAATTTAAACCATGCTCTCATTGAAAAACGGCCAGATTGCGCAAGACGACATGGCAAGGTGATTTTGCTCCATGACAACGCACCGTCACACGCCATGAAGCGGGTCAAAGACACCGTATCTGCGTTGAAGTGGAACGTGTTACCTCACCCTCTGTACTCTCCAGATTTGGCCCCTTCCGACTACCACTTGTTCCGGTCAATGGCGCATGGATTGGTTAACCAATACTTCGCTACTTTCGAAGCCGTCGAAAAATGGGTGGCCGATTTCTTTGTCTCAAAACCAGAACAATTTTATCGCGATTCACCAATTGCAAGAAAGATGGCAAAGATATATAAATTCAAACGGCACACTGAATTAATTTTTCAATTTCAAATATTGCGTTTAATTTTACCAAAATATCCTGCATTTTATATTTATACCCCTAGTATATCACTCCATTTACAATTATATTTAACATGTTCACGAGGCTTTTGATTTTTACAACCAATGGGCTATTTCATGCTATTATTAAACTTTCAAATAGTGCTGCTATCATTGAATAATGAACAAATTATAATTAAAATTTTTCCACATTTGGTATAATACTGAAGAAACTACAACCCACCAAAGTGGAAAAATTAATGCAAATACTGTAGTAAAATAAAAAGTAGAAGAAGAAAAAGGTTTATAAAGTTGTAGAGTAATTTTTGAATGATTAGATTAATCAATCAAAAAAAATTGCATATCAACTAAAGCAGGATTTATCTTTATCAATTGTCTTTATGAAAAGAAACAGAATATATTACTTCAAAATTGTAGAAAAATTTACTAGGCAATAAACGAATATTTTGATGAAAGTTTAAACAAAGGTTAAGAAATTCAGGATTAATACAGAAACAGAAAATTGGAGTGAAATGAAAAAAATTGATTACATACATAGAGAAAATTACAAAAAAGCTGTCAGTATGATTGGAAAAATATGAAAAATTAAAATGGTAGTACAAGAATAGAAAAATTAATAAAAAACAAATGTGAGACGAACAAAAGCACAAAATTACTGTATATTTATTAATTTACAATGCAAATACTTGCACGTACTCTCTCCTTTATATCTATAATCTCTAATAGTTAATTGAAATAATATAACATTTTTGTGTCACTCAACCACAGCTTTCTTAAGTAATTACTTGATAGTTGATCCTAAATGTTGAACCAGCAATGCATGCTACAAATTAAACTCGGGGTATTGGTAATTGTTTAATACACACTTGAAGCAGTTATTTTATAGAAATTGTTGTAGTACCACAATATTGATTACTCAAGGAACGCATTCCACCTCTTTGTAGCTTGTTTGCAATGCTGCACCCCTTATGAGAACCCCTTGAATGATCTTAGCAAAATTTCAAAGAATGATGTTGGAATCATTCAAAATATCTAATGAAGTTCATTTCAAAAGGTTATAACAAGGCGTGCAGGAGTTGCAGATGAGCTATGGGGGGTAACATATTATTTCTGAGTAATAAACATTTTGGTACTACAACAATTTCTACAAAATAACTGCTTTTACTGCATAAAGGTATTAAAAAATTACCATAATTTACTTAAAGGATGTCAGCATGACTGAAAAGATTAATTTCATTGGTTAAAGGCAGACTGAACCTAATGACAAATGTTACGAGATCTTTAACTATTTATCTATTGTGGACAAGTATAAAAAATTCAGAAAAAATTACAATTAGCTCAAAGATCAATACAAAGCTACAATAGAGTAAAAAATCAATACATAATAGAACCTGTGCACTAATTTCAGCATGGCATGTTTATTCCAGTTGATATTTTGAAAAAATTGTTTTAAATATTGAAATGTAAGAAATATCATTCAAACAAGCAACTAAAGACAAATCCAAGGGATCAAAATTATTGGATCAAATTAACGCAGTTGCCTACTTCCTTACAGATACCACCGTTACCGGGTACACAACAAGGAACTAGGAGGTGACAGAGTGAGGGGGACACCCTTGCCTCTGTCCAAAAATACCTGGCTTCCATTCCGTTTACAAATTCAGAAAACCTGTCCATGTCAGATTTTGGTCAAACTCTAACCAAATTTTGTAGAGACATGGCTACAGGCAGTCATTTTTAACCCTTATTATCTAATAATTTCACAACTTTAGCCCCTCTGTTCTACCCTCATATTAACTTGCCATTATTAATACCTAATTAATGTTCCCCTTCTTCTCTAATTAGACCCCCATTTAAGATTACTTCTTGCATATGTTGCGTTTGAGACTGTTAAGAGAGCAAAGCATCTCAGTGAGAAACATTCTATTTGTGAAAAATACCCCCTTTTTAGCAGTATATAGAACATAAGCCTCACATTTATGATTCCGTATACTATTGCTCCTGTTGGGTTAAAAACATTCTACACATTCAATGTGGAACTTTATGATGGAAATTCAACCAATAAAATGTTTTTTTAGTCTCAATTTGGAAGAAATGTGATCATGGACAATTGAAGCATTTAATAAGCTACGCATTATTGGTGTAATTAAATAAAAAATAAATTCCTTTCAGACTTTAATATTACAATATTTTTCCCTTTTTTGATTAACTCTAGACAACGTTAACAATTGTACAAAAATGCATGCAATTAGTCAAGAGACACCTTTTAATTACCAGAGCCATGCCATAAAAATTGATATTCTCTCCTCTATCTGTATTATAAGAAATGCTATGCATTATTATATGGAGTTACAGTTCCAAATTTCAAATGAGATACAAAATACATGTGATTTCTATATTACAGCATTTTTGACATCAAAGAAGTATTCTAGAACAAATTTTACGTGATTTCTTGTTTTTGCAACTAGGCATATACATATTAAAAATACATACAAATATATTCTGCTTTAAACTCTACACACATATGTTGAAATTGACGAGAGTACTGATGTACTAATTTGCCACATTTTACAGCAAAATAGGAAAGGGGGTTAATAAAGCGGATAAGAAGGCATTTTTGTATGTCCACAAAGAACAACCGTTGTTATTTTAAAATAAAACCTTTGTCAGAAAAGTTTTAGTTCTGATTTTTTAATTCTTTACTTGTGATATACACACACTTATAATGGGTGTTATTCAATTACCTAAGATGTGTTCTGAATAGACAGCCTTGAAAGTGTTTCCATGTAAACTTACTAGGACTATGCTTAGCAACTCGCTGTTCGACTGCACATTTAGTTGGAGAATTCATGAGTGAGATGATAAACGCAGTTTCTGGGCAGAGGTTTAACATTAAGTTCTATATTAAGCTAGGGAAAATCCTTAGCAAAACATGGAATATTGTGTAGCGAGCACATTAACAAGGCATTATTAAAAAGTCTTTGAATGCCACAATAGGTTTTGGGAGGGTAGAGATTGAGTGGAAAAGATCTCAAAGCTAACCGCCCGTTTGCAAATGTGTGGGGCTCTTACTGCAAAATTGTCATATTACTGTGCTCATGATACCAGAAGAGCTGAAATTGAATAGGAATGTGTGTCATCAAATTGTATGTAATTATTAAGGGAAACTGAGGCTTAAAGTAAAAATGATCCCTCGCATACTGACAGAGGAACTGGAAGCAACCAGACTAACAATTGCTTCTGAACTATTGGAAAGGGTCTGTGTGAAAATGCCACTGAAAGAGACATATTATGAAGATATTACAGCAATCCAAATTGGTTGTGACAGATGTGCTAAGAAACATCCCAGATTAAGCTCTCTTTGGTTGGTTTCATGACCTCCAGAAATGGTGGCAGTTGTGCATAAATAGCTGAGAGAACTTGAATTGTGCAAAATATGTTCATCCCTTAGTAAAAGAAGTTCCAAAAGTTACTGCACATTCTGTAACAGGAAAGCAGTTAAGTTGTAAAGTAAAAAAAAGATTAGGCAAATTGCTCTAATGTAGATAATTCTCCTTATTCTGTTCCGTTCTTCAGAATGTAATGAAAGAGTCAAACATTATTACATACATCTATTGTAATTTATTTATTTCCAATGTGCTTTATCTCATGTCTTAATTATCAATTCCTTTTTATTTGTAACATTTTTCCTCTACCATATGCCTTTCTTCTGCTTTTTTAGTATCTAGTACCCTTTAGTTGATTTTTTCTTCTGCCATTCTTGTAACCTCTCTGTTATCAAATTAAATTACATTATGAACTTGTGCATAAGTAACTACCATCACTTTTACAGCAATTACACAACATTGTAGCGATTAGAAATATTTTAATTTTTTTTTAATGGTGAGGTAATTGAAGTGAAATAATAAAAGTGACGTTAAGAAATGAAAAAAAAACATTTTGAACATATATGTCTAGACAAACTGTTCTGACAATAACAGCAATTTTAATAAAAATAATATTAAGAAAAAGGAAAAGGAGAATGAAAGTAGTAAAGGTAAAAACAAGTAAATATGAAGTCTTTAGTTTGTTGAAAAAGACAGTTATTAGAACTATAACGGGTCTCTTTTAAAAATATTTGAACTAGAAAGAAAAAACATATAATGCAATTACCAATGTCCAAGTTATTAATAAGATCTTTAAAATAGCTAATTGATATATGGAAATATTTTGTTCATATATGAACATACAGTTTCAATCAAGATACAAGACTCACCTATCTAGCAAATATGGATGCATTCATATGGTGGCTGGCTTTCTTATGCGGAATTTCTCAAATCAAATAATTTAAATATCGATATGCTCTGGAAAAGTGATGGTTCTAAAGTACACTTTTTGGTTAATTATGCTGTTATGAAGGTTTCAAATCCTGCTCTGATGCATTAAAATGGTTTACAAAGCACATCAGGAAGACCAAATCAAAATCACAAACTTGCTTCCATAAGAGATTTCTTTTGAATGTTAATTGATCATAGCAAAAATAAAAACAGTCTCTCAAAATACATTACTACTGATGAAATGCTCCCCAGATTTAACTTTCGCTAGTGCATTCCATCAAAATAATCAAAATATGGCATCAATGTTTTTGCATTCAAAAATGATTATACTGCCAATATTAAATATCAATTGGTAGAACCAATAATGCCTATACTGTAATATAGAGGCCAAGCTAACCTATTTGTAACATAAATTGAAATGTGACATCATACAATTGATTACGAGTCTACAGTTGATGAATTATAAAAAAGAATGATAATGAATACTATAAACGTTTAGACAAAAATGAGAAAACTATCAATTAAATTCAGAAAATCAAAATATGTGAAGAAATAAAATATGTTCAGCTTCAGACAAACCACTTCCTCTTTATCTAATCCCTGTGCCATTACAGCATTGGGGTAACAAATCACATTTTTCTAAAAAAAAAATAATAAAAATGTGTTTGCATTTTCATAATACTACAATGTTATTAACAAGGATATAGATGATTCATGTAGAACAAAAATTGTAATGCTTATATATGTTACTCTAGCCAACTTTGCTGGTAATATCATTATTATTTTTAAAGCTTACAAAAATATGGAATAAAGGAAAAAAGAACTAATGCAACAATAATAATTTATCTTTTGCCTGGAAAATAAAGATAACTGAAGTAAATAGTTTCTATAAATAACTTACAAAGATCAAAGGTATGTTAATTAAAAAGTCGAAAATAAAATCCTCTAAAAGATCTAAAGCATCAATTTGAAGCAAGAAATCAAAAATTTTAAGTTCACATGAAAGTATAATTCCTTATCATTTGAAGCACTAACATCAATTTGTTATTTATTTATGAAGTATGTAATTTCAGAGCCCATCTTTAAAGGTAACATAATTAAGAAGCAATCATTTATTAAGTATTCACTACCCGATTTCTTAGTTACCCTCCTAACTTTTAAACAAACTTAATATCAGCCGGCAGTTCTGCAACTTTAATGCAGAAACCAAGGCTTCGCAAAAGTATCGATTTGCACAATTTCTATCTATATTTCACCCTCAGTCAAGACCCAAAGTGCGACCTTTTCAGGAACAACCTTATAATTGTGCGACTTCACTTAGATAATTACATATTAAAGATTTTCAATTTATTATAAGCGTAAGGAAGGGGTGCTTACCTAAATAGCTTCCAGTCTACTCCTTTACTTGAAGAGCTGAAATAGCCAACGAACACAATGGACCCTACTTTACAATGGGTAGTGGAGATTGGGATGCCTATTTTGCTTGCTAATAATACTGTAAAAGCTGCGCCTATCTCTATAGTAAATCCACTGTAAAAAAGGCCATTCAAACTCCTGTTTAATGTTCAACAAAACAAACCACTTACGTAGAGGGAGTGATTTTAGTCAAGTCTTCCCCAATTGTTTGTATCACTCTTCGGCCCCACAACCATAAACCAACAGAAATTCCCACACCTCCGTATAGTAAAATATACAGAGGCGTCTCTGATTTCTGTTGAACAGATCCCTCACAATATATTAACCATAATGCAATCAAAGGACCAATTGCATTGCTGTAAAGTTACATTGATGTCAATATTTTATGGCAAACCCATATAAAATTGTAGTGTTGTACCTTACATCATTTCCCCCGTGCGCAAAACTTCCAAATGTTGCAGTTAATATCTGTAGAAAACTAAATAGCTTTGATACATTCTTATTCTCACTAAACAGATCTGGATTCTCCTGAAGTTCTATGGCACATATGCTCTTGTCGTTCTGCATCTTTGCAAAACTCTTATTCATAATTAAAGGAACTCCACTGGAACTCGGCGACAGTGTCGGGTTGATATCACTGGTTAAGGTAGTAGTGCTTTCATTTCCCTTTAGATGCTTTGGTGGTGCTTCTAGTTGGTTGCCCGCTGTGTATCCATTGTTACCATGATGAGGTGATGGAAACATGTATTTGGTGGACTTCTTATCTTCCATTGGTAGCATTTCGGTGTTCTCCAATATTATAGTTAGCTGGCGGTCGAGATTTTGCGAATTTCTGTTAGACCTTTTTGGACTGCCTTCGGGTGACGTATCTGAATAAGACAATGTTCAAACTGCAATATAAAAAAGCATATAGAATGACTAACCAGATGATTCTCCTATATTAAAATTGACATTAGGCTGTTCCGTTTTCATTGATTCAGTAATGCGTTTCTTCTGCCATGGAACAACAAACAACTGGATCACTAGCATGGCCACCAAGCCAAACGACAGACTTAATACTGCAGCTAACCACAACGGGATGTTGTCCATGTATAACAACTTAGGCCCATCGTGGATAATTGAGAATACATTAACAAGTATAGTAAATCCGTAAAACAGGGGCAGGCTTACAAAAGCTGCCTTTAATGGATCCGAGTTACGTAAAATAAAATGCTTGATGATCAGCAACATAACAACTGAAGTGATACCGCTCAGAACTGGAGATATAAACCACGAACCAACTGGAACAGTCGAATTATTAAATTAACTGTTTATGAATCAGTAACGTTATGTTAACTCACCTATGGTAGCCAAAGTATACCAGTGCAGGCCTTTAGTACCACGGGCCACTAGGCTGAAGCCGATGGAAGCCCCGACGATGCTATGAGTACCAGATATAGGCATCTTGAAGAACGTGGCGACAATAAGCCATACTGCACTCCCAGCTAGAGTGCTAAGGCAGCCCAGCATCAGCTCGTATTCTGCGTCCTCATAAACGGATACATCCAATATCCCCTTTCGCATAGTGTCTGACACTTTGTACCCTGAAAAAACAGCTGTTATTATTTTTTGCTTCCTCCGAAAGCCCTAGAGACGATAGATCAGCTAAACTCGATTTGATTTGAAAGAGGCACGTTAAATTTTAATCACGTGAAAAGTCAAGTCCGAAAGGTCCATTAGTCGATGGAATTATAAAAAAGGTTAATCGCAAAAAGATGCCGCTCGTCAATAATTAATGGTTTGTTCCGAGATAGAAGGGTTTTCTTGTTCAATTTGGGATTGATTTACGCCACCAGAAGGGTTGACGTTCGGCTAAATTTAATTTAATTTATAACCAGAATTTCTTGACTTGAGTATTGTGCAAAAAATGAAATATTGTATGTGTATGAACTGCCGCTGTGTGCGTTTTCAATAAGAAAATGGCGCCTTTCTTAAAATATAGAAAGTAAATTATTTATTTGATATAAATACTGAACTGCAGCCTCCACATAAAACGCCAAATGAGAGGTCGCAATGAGAACAAGTATGAGGTACTTTAAAACTCGTGGGTGTTTATAATTTCTTAGAATTAAATTGTGTTGGAGATGAGTAATAGCAATTAATGCGTTTTCATTTGTTGCAAATTGTCTATTCATGTATAAGTATTTTGTTCAGGTATCAAAATTTAAAGATAATGAAAAACTTATTTAAAATAAAAAAATGCGCCTCAAGGAAAAGATCAAATTTAAGCAGAAAAGTTAATACGTCAGTATAAAAAACGATAGAGATGGTTATTAAAGCAGTAATAATCGTTGTAAGGAAAAATAAACTTTACTATCATAGTATTTCAAGGAAAAGAAAAGCTAAAAAGTAAATTGAAGTTCAAAAAACATGTATCTTTATGTTGTCTCAAGGTAAGGTGAAAGCGCAAAGTGAGCATACGCTCTAAAGCAGTTTTGTATTGGTTACAGGAAAGTCAAGTTCGCCCTCTCAGAAGTAAGTTTTGAACGATAACTATTCTAGGTAACTTGTGTTTTAACTTGCATGTTTTCTTTAGGGCGGCCGTACGTCGTCACGCTGGAGAGAGCAGCACAGATTTTTGTAATGTAAAGGTTTAGCAAAACCACACGAATCGAGACGCAGAGCAAGGCCACACAGAACTGCTTCCGTATGCGCTACGCAAATAGTTTCCACTTGAGTCACCTCATGATGCAGGTGAGAAATCTTTTTTTTATCATGATGGAAGGGAAGTTAATTATAATGGTTGGCCTATTAACTGTTCCGCATGTCATAAATCACCCAAAAATTAAAACAGACAATACTAATCGAGTCGTCCTATTCCTCCTATAATCGCCTTTTCAAAACTTTTTAAGATGAAATAGCATTTCCACTCCCAATTTCGGGTCTCAGTTAATGAATTCAAATCGAAAAGAACGGACGTTAGCATTACTTTACGCGCTTAGTATATGTAGTGAATATACAGCTGCGTTCAGGTTTGCGCTCATATTACTTTAACTCATCCGATTTTTTTCGCTTCCCATATTGTGGTTAATCAAATAATTTCAAAACCCACAAGCAAACGTTTTTGGCAAATTCTAGCTTTCCAACATCCAATAAATACAATTTTGGATTCAGGTTATTACATTTATGAAGCTTGAATTCGCGCTTCCAATGTTTTCAAAATGTAGTTTTATAAACATGACTCCTCGTTTCTATTCTATTTTCAATAATGTTAACTCTAATCATTCCAGCCTTTAAAATTCATTTGCTTCAAATTATTCTAGTTTCTTCAGTATCAAAATAACATTAAGCTCAACTGATAAGTAGATACACTTGGGTGAATCTTTAGTTGATTTGAAGGACCCAAACAAGTTAGTTATGTGGTTTGTTTCTTACTGTAATTATTACAGCACGTAATAATAAGTTCCCCATAATAGGCCTTGAAGGCCCTTTGGGGTCGTAACAGGATAGGTCTGCTACAATCTAGAGCCTACGGTACACAAGGGTAGTAACGTGGCTAGCGCTACGTACCGACTGAGCGACTATTATTACCCCAGAGTTTGACCTCCAGGTACTCATTTATTGCAGCCTGAGTCGAGCTGGACCGTAAAAATGCCAGCTATTGAGTTGGCGAGAGCGGGATTCGAACCCGCAACTCTTGGTTTCGTAGTCTAGCGAGCTATCCACTAAACCACCACGGCTCACATTACAGAATGTAGATGTGATTTATGCACAATTGTGCCGCAAAATTTGATATGCATGTATGTATTTGTCCTTCATTTTCTGCCATTTAATTCCATTACATATTTTCAATTTGATTCTTCGAAAGAAAATGGATCATCTGTTAAATTCGATATTTGCAACTAAATCAGCATTCTTTAATTTAAAGGGTTTAACGTTTAAAAATATAGATGAACAATTGCGGTTTTAATTGATAATTTGGAAAATAATAGACAATACAATAGAAGATCCTTGAAACAGAGCAAACCGGCATTATCATCACCCACCAGTCTTACAAAGGGTAAACGAACGAAAGAGTGAGAATTCACATTTTTATCAGATGGGCGAGGCCGAAGGTTGCAGAAAAACCAGCAAAGAAATTAATTATTATACTGTAGTGTTATGTATTACCACAAATTAATTTTTGATTATTATTAATTTGGAAAAAAGTTAATTTTTGAAATCACAATTATTGTAGATTTATTTTTCTTATTACTACAGAAATCTGCCAATTCAATTGATTTTTCAGTTGATACAATTTCTTTTATCGTTTATTAGGTTTTTATAAGTAATGCAAAATAATTTCCTTTTAGTAGGAAGGCTTTAGCTAAATGTAGCCAATAACGACTGTGGTTTTCTATTTGTTGGTTTTGATTATCCTTCGCCTTTTACAAACATAAATAGTCTTTATGATTCCTAATAAAAATAACTTGCGAAGCACTATATTATAATTGAACCTGGTAATCTTCAGTGTTGGCTTAAAAAGTGCTTTCAAGGCTACACATTAATTAAATTTGATATTATCTACCTTTCATTTTTTAAGTGGCCTATCAGGGTTTAATTATTTTCCAAGCAAGAATCTGTTGTACATTCGAACAGAAAATTAATTAAGACCGCACCGACTTATCCCACTGTTATCACTTGTAAATAAATTGTTCCATGTTTCCTACCTTACAAAAATTTAAAGGAAGGCGGGTGAAAAATTATCAGCCTAGGATTCCAAAAATATCTTTTTGCGGGCATCCCCTCGATTGAGAATGTTGCAATTGTTTCTTAATAAAGCTTTGCTTGTTGCTTGTTTGCTTGTTGAATTATTTTTGTATCATAATGAGCCTCAAAATTAGACAAAGGCAAAAATTTAAAAACAACTAAAGTAATTGTTGGAAATAACAATGGGCAGTTATACAACAATGAAACAAATTGTAAAGTCATAATTGAGATAAGAAAGATAAACGCGTTGTATATATATAAATAGGTGGCGCAATAAAAACCGATTATGCGCAAAAGCGTAACAACAACAATAACTGAAATTGTGCAATATTCATTCTTTCAACGCTGGCGACTGGATCTCCGGTTGCTAAAAAAAAGTTGCAACTTATTCAAAGCTTTCTAGCCCCTTCTTTGAAACTTTTATAATCAGTTTCTTAAATTAAAGGTCTGATATGAAACTATATCTGTAATGATTCGTGATTCTCAATAAGGCACACTGATCTGAATTTCCCATAGAAAAAACAGCATCAGTGAAAACCACTAGTGAATTAATAAATAATTTCGATTTATTCACAATTCTCGATAAGGGGTCGGCAGCTACAAGGCTAAGGCCGAAGATACAAGTGCCGACTTCGTAGAAATACGATAAGGGAGATCTTAAAACAAGAAATCCCTATTATAATACCAGCTTTGTTGCAATAAGGAATCGCAAGGTCAAAACCATGAAGGATGTCTAAATTGGCAAAGAATTATGGAAACGTATAATGTTCTTTAAATTTCCAAACATGCAATACACATTTTAATAAATTCAAGGAAGCTAACGTGCGGTCGCATTAACAGCTATTTCACAATTTACTTAAATGTTTTGTGGCCATTTATATAACTCTTTTTAGAGATAGGGGAATACAGTAGGCATTTTTCTAAAATTTATTTTTTAATATAAAGGGTGCCCCAAAACAATCGCAGAATTCAAAGTGTACGCTATTTTTTCCTGCAAGGTTGGAGCGTTCCGCTTGGTGACATTTTGTAGTGAACACATTACGGTTAGTCAATTTCCATTACAAGACGAATTTTATGCGGAAACTGCGCAAATAACGTGAAATTTTCATAAGAAGAAATGTATCAAATGAAACAACTGTGAAAAGACTAATTTAAAAATTTAAACAAACAGGTCTGGTTGCAGACGATAAAATAAACAGGCCGACCGCAAACCGGTCGTTCAGTTGAAAATATTGCTGCGAACGATTGTGTGACGGAACATCTAGAAACCCCAGTAAAACTGAACATTTGAAAGAGCATCATGGAGCGAACTTTAACAAGACCTGCATCTGCACCCATTCAAGATTCAACCAACCCAGGAACTAAAGCCAGACGACCATTGTAAGCGTCATGTAAAGAATCAAGAACATGGCGGCAATTTCGATAAAACATTATCTTTAGTGACGAGGCCCATTTCCACCTTAGTAGGTTATGTCAATAAGCAAAATTGTCGCATTTGGGGCATAGAAAATTCTTGGGTCATTCAAAAACGGCGTATGCATACCCAAAGAGTAACAGTTTGGTGTGGATTTTATGATGGTGGAGTGATTGAGCTGTTCTTTTTTTTTAAATGAGACCGGATACGAAGTGACTATCAATGCCGAACGTTATCCTGAGAAGTTAAATAATTTTTTATGGCCTTATTTGGACCACATGGTTTTGAATGAGTTATAGCTCCAGCAAGGCGGCGTCGCCTATTATATGAGGAGTGAAACAATCTAATTGTTGGAGTTAAAACATAACGGGAGACTTATCTTCCAAAACAACGAAGTGGATTGACCATCAAGATCTTGCGGCCTCATATTGTACAATTTTTCTCTCTGGAGATTCGTGAAGACCAAAGTTTAGACTACAAAAATAAAAACGATTCCTGAATTAAAAATAAACATTCCAAAAGTTATCAAGAAATTGAATCACAATAAAAAAATAATGGAAAATTTTGTCAGAAGAATTCGAGAGTCAAATGTCTTATTTGCAGTGATTGCTCAGTTTGCATATCTTAAAAATTTGTGATTAAGGTACAAAAATCTTGAAAGTTACAAAACGATCTTTTATTTTGTTACTTAAATATAATAATGATAATATAATAATGGTGTGGTGGTCCAACACCCCGCGTAGGAGCTCAGTGTGCGGACTGAGAGGTTGCGGCTCTCATATGTTCGCCCTCTCTGTCCGGTCGTTGCGCACCATTTCTGATGCGGGGCGATGTGACAAGTACCGCGCCTTAGACGACCGCCATTATTACTCCTTGTTTGAAATGAACGCAGGTATTCAATTATTTTTAGTGACTGAGCAGGCCGCCCGTTAGTCACCAGATAGCTCCAGGAGTGAACCTGGGCCCGTCCGTACCGCAGCCTACACGAGGCCATGCTGGCGATTATGTTACTTAAATAAAACAAAACGTTTATTGATTATTCTATTTTATGTAGAAAGAAAGCGTACTAAAGTTTTTTAGGAAACAAAAACTACTATATTATTATAGCTTGTAAAACTAGAAACTTTCCCAAACAAAAAAAAAAGAACCCAAAATTTTCACTAATATCCAAATTATGATTTCAAAAGATGGTGATCAGAGACCCCCTCCCTTTAAGTCCTAATCCTAAAATAAAAATATTCGTATTCATTTTAGTTTTAAAAGTATCGATCATTAATTAAAGCCACTGGACAATTTACACGCTGTACTCTTTGTCTATTATTTTTTAACCACTTTCTGCCGCTTCGATGTAGATTGCGGTCATCGGTATTTATATAGCAGTTTCGTGTCGTCTTCCGAGAAAATCAATCTTAGAAAACGTCGAAAATGCATGTATTTAACTCGTTAAAAACTCTCTCTACATCTCACGTAATCCAGAATTGTAGCAAATCTGAAACTTTGAGATATCAAAGATGGCGTCAAAGGAAGAAAACTAATTCGCAAGCTTTGAATATTAGGGTGGTGTGTAACGGAGCTTTAAATACGCATAAAGCAACCGAGGGCTCAAACGTGGTGCAACAACCCGTTTTCTCCACTTAGCAGACTTTACGAGCCAAACAACCGCGTCTTCAAGTGACGACCATTCAAAAAATAGAGCCAAGCTGCGTGCTCGATGATTCCAGAGCTTCTCGCAATTGCTCATTACGCACCAGGCCAAGGCGCAATATTTATACGAAAATTTTTATTCTGCTGCCAATAATCGCCCCCGCCTCTCTTCAGAAATAAATGTGCCTCCACGGCACTTACATATATTTCACTATTGCCATTTATTTATTTAAAGAGCATTGCTGGCGGATAACACTTGCAACCGGATGTAGGCCGTGTTTACCCAAAGGTGCTCGCCGGCGACGGCTCTCTCAAAACAATGATAAAGTAAGGACCCGGCGGTGAGCGCTTTTTAGTGTACATTAGCTAAAATAGCCTTGCTATAAATGCATCCGCCTGCCAATAACTTCAACGAATGCATGTTTGCATCTGGCTCTTGCACCACAAGGCCTGCAAACGAACGACCTTTGCGGCATCAATTATCGATCAGTCCCATCACCTGCGCCCTTTCAAATTCGCGAGGGCATGTAGACACGCGCCAATTGGGCGGAATGCGAGAAACACTCGTCAAACCTAAATTTAATGCATCAAAACCTTAAGCCGATTTCTGAGGGCTAAATTTAGAGCACGCTGGCACGTGAATCCTTCGTGGATGATGGTGATTTATTGGCACTCCGTGCAGCGTGCACCTTTGGACCCTGTAAACAATGAAAATGTAAACAGCGGGAACTCGGCCCATTACCCAGCCACTGATTCATCCGCCGGTGGATTTTAACGCGGTTCAGCCATTCACGGTTTTATAAGCCACTGGCCACGTTAATGAGCGCTCGGCATGACGCCGGGAAGAGTAGCTGATCCGTGAAGGGTGTCTCGCAGACGCTGTGCAATTTTTTCAATTATCGCTTGCGGATAAACCGATAATAAGCTTTTAGGATGATGAAGCTAATGAGCAGTGTTCAGACATTATTACATACATTCGAACGTCACTTGTAGGCTATTAACATGTTAAAACGAAACAATTCATAATAATCACTGTTCCGTCGTCTTTTAAAAACTGACGGAAGCTCTGAAGAGGTGGTTTCATAATCATTGAACGATAGCCCATTTTAAAATATAAAGAGAAAATAACAAATATTACCCAGGATTGTATTTTGTCTAATCTTCATTGATGACATATGTCATTTTTTCAAACACCCTGACGGGCATAGCTTTAGACCTTAAAAAATAATGTCTAAAAGATAATTAAGCGAGCTCTTGTCTGAACATAACATTCTCATTGACTTTGACGACACATTGAATTAGGAGTATAATAATGGAAGTCCGATTATGGTCTATCGACTAATCGGAAACTCGAAATATCAACAAGGTTCGGCGTGAGAAAGAGTAAATGAATTTATAGTTGGACCTTGCTTCCAAAAATTTAGATGGTGATTTTAACCTCGATGACAGAAAGTTCGTAGCCGTCCTATTGGACTTGACAACTACATAATAAAGATCATCATCGAAGTTGACCCCCTCAAAACTACACAAGAAGTTGCAAAAGAACTTGGTATTAATCATGCCATGATTGTTCGACACTACGGCAAATTGGAAAGGTGAAAAAGTTCGACAAATGGATACTTCAATAGTTGAATGATAAGCGGCTCGTTTTTAGATCGTATGGCGACATGTGATGAGAAATGGCTTCTCTATAATAACAGTAAATGAAAGAAGAAGTACCGAAGAAGATCATGGTGACTACATAGTGGTCTACTACTGGCATCACTCACTATAAAGTTCTGAACCAAGACGCAACTATCACAGCAGAAAAATATTGTTAAAAAATAGACGAAATGCACAGGAAACTGCAATGCATCCTCTGCTAAATAACGTCAGGTCTTATGTTGCACAAGCTCGGCGACTTAGATTATAAAATCATAATTATAAAAGCATTTCGATAACTTTCTGCGACGCCTTATGAGATTTTGGGAAGTTTTTTGTGTTGTCGGAATAAACAAATTGGTTCTTCGTTGGGAAAAATATGTATATTGTAATAGTTTTTATTTCGATTAAGCCGAGTTTTATATTTGGAGTCTAAAAATCTGATCTCAACTACCACTGACTTAGTCATTTCAAGGTTCACAAAAAAATCCTCAAACGCTTATGGACTTGTAGTAAGCTAGAGTGAAGCACCACTAATGTACTAAAAATCATTAGTGATATAACCCCCCCCCCCCGTCCTTCCGCAGTCGGTCCGGTAGCTCTCCGAGCGCGCTGTGATTGGTCCGTTTAATTAATTTTTAATCGGCTATAACTTATATATTTGACCTCGGATAAAAAAATTTCATTGTAATTTTTTGTTTGCCTCGGTTTGGTCTATCCGGTAACATAAATTTCCCGAAATATTTTATGAACACCCGGTATATTAAAAATCCTGAGCTTCAATTTTTTTTCGAGTACCTATTTTAACAACTTTTATTTTAAATTCATGTTTATCTCATGATAACAAATCATTTTTATTCTCATAAATTTTTTGTATCTTCAACCGTTTAGATTCGCGACCGCTTTTGCGACTTGCGACCAAACCACTTGGCCGATTTTTACCAAAAGCTTCGCACTGCGTCCCCTACCTACAAGTAACTTGCATACCAAATTTCAAGTCTCTAGCTCTTACGGTTCTCGAGATATCCTGTTTACTGACAGACCGGCAGAGACACACACACACACACACACACACACACACACACACACACACACACACACACACACACCAAACACACACGCACGCACGCACGCACGCACACGCACAGCACACACACACACGCGCACACACGCACGCACGCACGCACACACACACACGCACACACGCGCGCACACACACACACGCGCGCGCGCGCGAACCAATGGCTAAAACCAACTTTTTTGGTGTCCTGAGGCTATATTTCGTCTAGAAATGTGAAAAACTGGGTAGGTCAAATTTCCGCAGATTACATTACTTTCCTTATTATAGGATAAGGAAAGTAAAAACCATCAAAATACTGCAATCCATAAAAATAAATAAGGTATTTAATACAATGGAGGTAATAAATACAAAAATTGGTAATGGGAATGATTAACATTTGATCAAAGATTTATCTCCAAAACTAAATACCACCCCCCCCCCTCCAAATTCCATTAAATATAATGTAGCTCTAAAGACTTAGTGGCTCGCGGCTTGTTTCTTTCCACACTTTTTTTTATCGCAAGTCTTTTCTTGCCAATTGTCAATATTGCACCGTTTTAAATTTTCCAATACTTTTTTTAATATTTCCATCTTGACCTCCCCCTTCTTTTTTCGGCGGAAATTTGACCTACCCAGTTTTTCACATTTCTGGGCGAAATATAGCCTCAGGACACCAAAAAAGTTGGTTTGAGCCATTGGTTCGTGTGTGTGTGTGTGTGTGTGCGCGCGCGCGCGCGCGTGTGTGTGTCGGTCTGTCAGTCAGTAAACAAGATATCTTGAGAACCGTAAGAGCTAAAGACCTGCTAGAGACTTGGTATGCAAGTTACTTGTAGGTAGGGGACGCAGTGCGAAGCTTTTGGTAAAAATCGGCTGAGCCGTTTGGTCACAAGGTCGCAAAATCGGTCGTAAAGCGGTCGCGAATCTAAACGGTTGAAGATACAAAAAATTTATGAGAATAAAAATGATTTATTATCATGAGATAAACATGAATTTAAAATAAAAGTTGGTAAAATAGGAACTCGAGAAAAAATTTAAACTCAGGATTTTTAATATACCGGGTGTTCATAAAATGTTTCGGGAAATTTATATTACTGGATAGATCAAACCGAGACGAACAAAAAATTAAAATGAAATTTTTTGATACGAGGTCAAATAAATAAGTTAAAGCCGATTAAAAATTAATTAAATGGACCAATCACAGCGCGCTCGGAGAGCTACCGGGCCGACTGCGTGAGGACGGGGGGGGGGAGCGTTTCGCCGCTAGGAGGGAGCACGCAGGCTGTGCGACCGAGCTCGCACGGTTACCTTCAGTGACGTAGCAAAATTGTAAGTACGAGTCAATTATTGTCTTGTACTGTTTATTTTAATCAGCTTTCGAGTGGTGGACTCGCGCCTCATCCTTTTTTAAAATAACAAGTTCTGGGACGAGAGCAGCGCAGGGCCGATATATATATATATTTATATATATAAATAATAGGATAAGGAAAATCGTGTGATGTTCACACCAGATTTTTTCCTTTTATATCACTTTCCAATGCTTTTTTCGAGATTCTGTTGTCATTCATTCTTGTTATGTGTCCGATATAGCTTACAATTAGTATTTGACTGTTGCCATTATATCTGGTTTCCAATTATTTTGCACATTTTTACCTCTATACATTTTCCGTAAGATTTCTTTCCCGCACTCCTAAAATTTTAAGTTTTATCGCCCCTAATGTCCACACTTCATTGGTATGTCACTAGTGGTTTTAAAATAAATCTCGTAGATTTTAATTTTAGGGTCTGATAGATTTTTATTGTATAAATATCCTTTGAATGCTTGTGTGCTTCGATTTCCCGCCATAATTCTTCTTTGTATTTCCTGCCCCAAATACAATGTTTTGTAAAACTACCTAAATATATAAATTTTTATTCGTTACATTTAATTTATTTACTTCATTGTACTCTTGATCTATCCATGTGATATACTTTATTGACCTTATTAGTTTTAGGAGTTTCCCGTTTATACCAAGTTCATTTAATGCTTTATATTAATTCCTTCCCGGCTTGTCTGAAGTCTATGTATACTGTATGTGTCTTTCCTATCTTCATAGCTTTTTGCACACAATTCTCCTACAACGAATATTTGACCTCGTTATTGATCTTTCTTTTTAAAACCGACCTAGTATTGATCTATTTCTTTCTATATTCTTCTTTTTAAAATACTCTTTAAAAAAAGGATTTTATACGCTACATATATAAATTGACAGGAACAGTACTTCGTTCCATTTCTAAAGCAAATTTTCTTGTGTCCATATTTTTTTCATCAGTTGGTGAATACACGTTGTCAGTTCTTCTGCACACAGACCATCATCCCCAGGGCAGTTAGTCCTTCTTTGTATTTTCTTCTTTTCACTCTCGAAATCTTTTTGCATTTCCCCTTTGTTTTGTGTGTGCGCCTTTTGCTTGACTTGTATTTGTTTTAAGCATTTCAATTGTTTTTGTTCCTCATAAGTAGTTCTTTTTCACATTCTGCATCAAAAATTTTTTTGTTTTTCTTTTCCCTGTCAGTGTGTTCATCTGTGCTCAGTTTCAATGCTTTGATTAGTTCCAGCCACAACTGTTCTACACTATTGATTTCTTTGATTAACTTTAAGTTGTCACTTAATGTTTTTTGATATATATTTTTATCTTCGCTTTTTGTTATTCTGCTTTGTTTTTCTTCTGGTCCTTTCCAATGGCATTTCCTATTTAATTTTCACGACAACGAGAAAGTGGTCTGTGTCCGGCATCCGGTTCTCTACATGTTTAGATGTTCTTTATACATCTTTCTTTAACTTTTAACTTTTTCGATTAGGGTGTGATCTATTTGGTTAACGAAGGAGCCATCCGATTGACTTCCAAGTTCCCTTGTATATGTATTTTTTTTAAATGCGATCTTTATGATCATGTCTTCTTCCTTCGTTAAATCTATTAGTAATTATCCATTTTAATTGGTATTTTCATGCTTACTGTTCTGTGCTATAGTAGGTCTAAATCTCTCTTCTTTCCCCACTTTAGCACTTGCATCTCGTAATACAATTTTGTGATCATATCTAGGTTATCCTTTCGTATACTTCATCTAATCTATTGCAGAATTCCTCTTTTTTGCTTATGTCTGCTTCTTCAGCTAGGGCATGTATATTTACAAGTGTAATCATTTGGTATTTTCTCCGAGTCAGAGTAGCAAATTATGTCTGTTATGGGTTTAAATTTAACTATTGACCCAAGTCCATTTTTTATAATGAAGCCTACTCCTAATGTTCCATTTTCTCCTCTACAATTAAAGTATACGTGCTCGCCCATTTGTATAATTTGGTTAATTTTTACTTTGTTTCTCGTATCACTATTATTCCTATTTTGTATCTTTTCATTTCCCGTACTAACTGCTTTAGATATCCTTCCTCATACGTTCCTCTTAATTTTGTATGTGCTCGTCAGTTTCGCATATATCATTCTTTTTGTTTTTTTTTGTTGTTGTAATTCATTCCCTGTTTTCCTTCTCATATCCAGCTTCATTGCCTGGTCCGTATTTGTAGTTTTATCTCAACCTGATTTTTGGACAAAATTAATCTTTTGTTCCTTCCTCGTCCTCAATATCCAGTTTGTTTTTTCAAGCGGAAAACAAAGAACACGTCTCGTTTTCTGTTGGTAAGTGAACTTTTGCTCACCGATTTAAATGGTTCGGGTTTTGAATGAACTTGCCCAAATGTTCATCGGCGATGTTGAATTACCTCAATCACCAAAAACTTGAATATTTATTATTAATTACCCATTTAGTTTGATTCTTCTTTTAAGACAGGTGTGTTTCAATAAGAGCAGAACAAAAAGTGGTTTTTAGATTATCTTACACCCTTAATTGTTTAAAGGAAATAAACTCTTGGCTCTTGAAATGGAAAACGGAAAAACTAAATAAGATATATAACTTGGAAAGAAACTGCATAAGATAATATAACCATTGCATTTTTTTGGTGTTGTTGGAAAGCTTTCCGATTAAATCTATCGTAGTTTTGTAAAATCCGAATTTGCACAAGAAAATCAAAAACAACGTCAGAAACCAAACAAATCTAAAATTGGCAGTCCGAGAATGGGAACGCCGGCATGTGCAATACGCCGCGGAAAAGACCGATAAACTTGCTGATGTCAGAAGAAGCATGACTCAACATTACGCGGCAAAATTGCAACAAATGCCTTCACATAATTATCCAACAATACTTTAATTGTGCGACCGACAAACAGCCGTTGTTCGCTCGGCCGCCGGCCCAGCGCGCGCCGACTCAATTGCAGTTTTCAAGGGACGCCGATTGTCCAATTACCCAGATGAGGTAGCGTGCTACAACTAATAATCGGGAATTACGCTAATAAATCAGTCAAATGGCTTGGTTTTAGTCGGAAATGAGTCAGTGCCGCCTTATCAAGCGGTATCTCCAAGGAGCGCCCGGGTGCTAACTGAGGAAGAAGTTAACGACCTATCTTTGAATGACTAGATTATGCGTGTTCAGAGATCTTTATTTTTCGAAAAGTGCTTGGGCGTTTATTAAGACTCATTTCGCGGCTTCAGTTGATAAAGCGGACAAGTGACGCGCCGCTTAAGGACAATTGCTTGTCTTGTCTCCTGGAATGCTGAATAAGTGGTTATCGATATGACAAACATGAGTGCCTTGTGCTGTAACTACTTAATTACAAGTAGCAAAATATCAGTCATCACTTATATAATTCTCTCTAATTCTAAATATAAATAGGAAATATGTGACCAAACATTTTTCATGATGATGTCTCGGATATTTTAAAAAAACTATCACTTAAATTAGGTGATTGTTACATATTTAGTGCATTCTTCGACTCTCTTATTAATCCCCCTATGCAATTCCCTTGCAATTAAATTTTCATTCCCTTCAAGTTACAAGTAGTTTTTAAAATACTAAAGCCAACCCTTTATAGAAAGATCAAGACTACCCCACAACCCAATTCCAATATCTAGAGCCCACACATTCAAACATTAGAGTCGATTCTTTTTATAGGGTTTTTACAAACCCCTCCCCATTCTCTCTAATGCTCATTAATTCATAACATACTATCACTGGCACAATTATTAAAATAATAAACACAACAGATTTTCAGCAGTTTGTGGTTTTTACCAAACACCTTATCATTTGTATTAGAATCTCATATTAGTGCTCGAGACATTATACCCATCATGAAAATATTTAGACATTGACTCAATAATACCCCTCTCCCTCAATCAAAACTTATCATCAAAGTTAATAAGAAATGTAAAAGAAACATGTAATTTATAAAAAATATATGAATATATGATATATTCAGAGAAATTTGTCACATCCCTCTCCAAGTTGTTTGTGCTACATAATCATCCAAATACCATTAACTATTTTTCAAAGTTTTCGACCCCCTCCAAACGTTTTCTTATTTCCCCGGTCCTTTACCCCACCCCTCTATCTTTGCATAAAACAACTGAACCATACTCATTCATGTGACATAACTCTATATTTACTCCCTAAAATAGGAACTATTTTGACACCATAACTATGGTCAATTGCTCAAAATTATCTGTAGAATGAGAACGCCCCTTGGGTAAGTTTTTCATTCGTTGCGCTGTTGACCGTGTGCTATTTCCGTCCGTAACTTTATAGAGCGATTTAAAAATAAAACATTCATACTTCTCTCAGCTCACATTTTCAGGAAGACCTAAAAACAGATTTATTTTAATAGAAGACGTGAACACCAACATGTTTATTTGTGGCGGGCGGCTTTATGATTAATAAGGATGAGCTACCCAAACAAAATATAATAAAACGTTGGTATTATCTGTACTAATATCTCCAGACGATGTGAAGACAAGAGTGCTACGGAGAGAAAGTTTGTGAAAAAAACATTTGAATACACTCTCCTATGTCTGACATTACAGCTTTTGTTAAACAATTTCCCAGCGTTATCATATATATGGTTACTTCTCCTTACAGAAACAAAAAGAGGCACTAATTTTGTTTCTTAATCAAGTGAACATCTTCACTTAAAAATAACAAAAAAATATATTCGAGGCAACTGCCAATTAAAAATGGTAAAAATGTCAAGGTACATGGAACAGATAGGCTTGTAATAAAAATTTATTAATAACTTCTTAAAAATGATTTCGTCAAAAAACTTATCAAAGGGAGTGATGGATAATATTCTTGAAGTATTGTAAAAATCATAATCCAGAGCGCCTGAAAGCCGGTAACCTCGAAAGTACCAATATATTAATGTAAAAGTTTGAGACTGACGGAAAAACATCTTTCGTAGTAATTGTTTTCTGTTTTCGTCTGTTTTCAAACTATTGGTCGCATTAGAAAGTGTCTCATAAGAATCTTCATCAGTAAAGCCAGACGCATTGATTGGCGCCACTTTTATATATCTAGTATATGTTTTAACCTCTTTTCCCATGGCCCAAGAAGGTCGATGTTTAAAAACTAAAAAAATTTCTTTATCTTTAACCGTTGCAGGTATGATAGGCCAGCTCACTGAGCAATTTTAATAGTCTTACCTTCATTAGAGTTCATTAATAATACAGAAATTTTTAATGGAATTTGAATCAACATAGAAGATGCTCTATGGTACAATTTGTTCACACCGTTGGCGCATTTAGAAAACTTGGAAACATCTGACATGACCATTCCTTAACCTTTCTGTGAAAAACGCTGAAGAAGAGCGATCGATATCCTACAAACCACATACTAAGAAAGTTTTGAGCTACTGTGCACACGTCTGGACCTCACCAGGTTTTTCATTCTAGAAGATTAAAAAACATAATTTCCAAAAATGCCCTTCGATGTGTTCATACAATTTGCACACACAGTAATTTACTAATCTTAATTATCCCATCATCTTTTCTTTAATTTTTTCGTCATAGTTTGACTGACTCCATAAAATGAAGGGCAAGGCAATGATTTTCTAGAACATAGGGGAAGTCTGGCTTAAAGAGTTATTAATCTAAACTTTTGAACAAAAAATGGTTGATGATGACTTTTAAAGACTCGTCGGAGTTCTTGGAACCGCCCAAATACTACCAGCAGCCATGCGACCGATAAAGGGATAACGGAGAAATTAACATGCTTTTGAGAGCTTAATTACACGGCGCTCCGGCCTGAAGCGCCAATAATTTAATGTACCACATGGGGTTAATTAAATGATTATGGCGAGCGGCAGCGGGGCCAAACGCTTATGAATACTGCCGCTGCTTGACGCCGGCTCGACGTGCGCTTCACCGGGACGCAGCGGCCCCCAAGAGCGGCGCCTGCCTGTGCGTTTGAGAGTTACAGGCAGCAGCCGGGCTGGCAGCGGCGTTCTGCCTGAAGGCCCCTGAAGCGTTTCAATTCCGGCATCGATTTCCAAATTACGGAGCTCCGCCGCTCCCGCATCTTACGGCGCGTTTCACCTTTCCCTAACGAACTTGGCAAATACCTGCGCCTATTTTAGCTGCTTACAAATCCATCTCCCGCCAGACATTTTCTAGAAAGTTAGATCGATTTTCAAAAATCTATTTCAGTTTCTGAGCGAGTGTAGATGCCTTCCCCAATGATTCCAACGTGAGCATGTGCGTAACAAAATGCTTAAGATCTGAAAGGTCAGATAATATGAAAGGTTACGGAATTTCAAAAAAGATCAAAATATTTTCCTCGAATATCTTCAACTTTTCAGAATAATTCCAAGGTAGAATTTTTCCCTGTAAAATAACAAGGAATAACTTATTTGTGATCTTTATTTTATTCTTAGAACTACTATTGTCATTAACAATAATCTTGAAGGAATAACACTGCTTCGTGTTTTCGTTTTAGTTTCAGCTTTAAAGACATTCCTATACGAATCAAAATCTGTAGCTGTCATACATAGCAGTTTGGCTGAAATTCTTGCCAAGATAACCAACTGTCGTATGCACATATGATTTATTTATTTTCTCGTTTATTTTCATTACCATAGGAATACCAGTTTGCTTCTAAGCGTTTTGGCTATTCCAGTTTTCATGTTTGGTGAAATTCTACGGTCTTAGAACATACGTAAATATCAGCGTTGATATCTGGAATTTTAATTAAAATAGTTGTAATTTATCTCATAATGAGGAAAGTTTATGAACACTTGATATCTTATTTTAATATACCTTGAAAAATTTTGACATAGATCTATCCTGGATCAATGTATAGATCTCAGAATTTTAGTAAAAATAGCAAAAAATTGAATGTATTACTATTTTTTACCGTTTAAGGTCTCATTTTCAGCTTTAGTTTATTTTCTTCATTTTCCATCTAAATGTGAAGGTTTTCTTTCTTGTTTATCATTTAAAAATGTTTTTTTGTGTCTAAATCTTTAGGCAAATAACTCTATTTATCCATCTTGCTTTCTTCATATGCTCTAAAATTCTACATTCTGATTTTTCGCCCTCACTCTTCTGTTAGTCTGCATCATACTTTCTTTTATTACATTAAATTTATAGCTGCTTATATTTTGCTATAAAAATAAAATCAGGGTAATTTTCCACTTTATCAATTACAGAACTCAGATATATAATAGTGAGCGGATTGTTTCATGAATAACTCGGTATGTATACTCATAGAGAGCGATAACAAACAATTAATAATGCGGTCGGCAAAATTTCCTTGAAATATGGTTAGAAATATTCAGATACGAGTGCGTTGTTTGAGTTGCTTAAAAATGGGTTTCTTTGTGGAAATGTAACAACTAAAGGAAATCCACGAAAGGATTTTCTCTACACTGGGTAACCCGTTTTTCCTATAAAACGGTTCGACTTTAAATAAGCAAATTCAGATCTAGCAGAACAAATACTGCAGACGTCACAGAGGCCCGAAACTACGTCGCATCAGAAATCATAGTCAAAAAAGTGATTCAGACAACAAACGAATGAAAATGTGCGAGATATTAGAGGCCACAAACACCTTAACTGAAAAGAATCCGACGATTTTTGCGGCTTTTTATGATCACGAGCAGAAGGTGAATCGGCTCTGAAGAAGACAAAAAACAAAATGTAATACCATTAATTGTTTCGGTCGCGAAAGAAATTCTCCTGATCGACTTCTTGAGCAAAAGTCTTGGAATGCCAAAAAATATGTTGTTCCACTGCGACAACCTACAAATTGACTGAAGTCACGTTTCAAATTCTTACACATTCATCCGATCTACTTCTCTCTTGGATAGACAAAAATGAAGAGGTGATACGGAGCGTGAACGAGCATTGGTAAGGTCCGAAAAAACACTCAGACTGCATTGAAGTTCTATGAGTTACGTAGCATTTTATAAATCTCAAATTGTTGTCTTCAACAACCAACCATCCCCGCAGTCTAAGACGAAGTTCAAAGTAAATAGCATTGGTAACTATTTCATTGGTTTAGGTTTATTTTGGACCTTCTCGCCTTAAAATCGTCTAAAGAAGTACAAATATATCTCCAACAACACGAAGCTATTTAAGCTTCAACTACTATAAAAAAAATAAAAGATCAGTATACATGATTAAATTAATCATAGTAAGAACTTAGTATCTAACTTAAAGCAATATATGGTGGAATAACTAATAGTTTATAAGCAATATTAATAACATTGTGAGAGCGCTTCGTCATATTCAGTTAAGTCGACTTATTAGGAGTAAAGTATTAGTCAAAATCTCTTACCAATAAGAACTGCTCCAGCAATTTCGAAGACGGTGGCCAGGCAGCAAGCCTGGTAAATGGTGAGCACCTTGGAGCCGACGCTGGTCCCGAACGAGTTTGCCACATCGTTGGCCCCGATGCCGAAGGCTAGCACAAAAGCGATTATAAAACTTACAACGATGAGCCAAATGAGTTGAGGTGAGTATGGTTCCATGGCAACGATGATGGTAGATCCGGCGGTAAAAGTTTCAAAGGGCGAAACGCTATTCTTTTTGGAGATTCATCTTGAATGGTTTTGCTGCAACAAGAAAGGCGCTTAGTCGGGCCGGCCGGCAATCGGCTAACCTAATTGCTACAGTTAGGCACCGCGTTTCGAGCTAGTGGTCGCTCGGCTGCGATCTGTGGTTTTCACGGTCTCTTCCTTTATGCAACTCACTACAAAAGTATGCCGCAAAATACTGGGGCGCGGGACGTAAACAGAGCAAGAGGTCGGCTCGAATTAATGCGACATTAAACTCACCACGAGAAGTTTCGGTCTAAAATTAACTAAATCACGAAAACTGTTCCCACACGATGAAGCAAACGCTCACAGGAAGTTGCCCACTTTTAATTCGAATGTTGTTGAATGATTCCCTTATAGAGACAAACAATGTAATTATGTTTTAATCACGTAGAGAAAACGCATCTCTTCTGTATTAATATAAGTCACTTAAGCAACAGTTCAATGACAAACACATTAAAGGATCAAATTAATCTATGGTCTAACAATTTACCAAATATAAATGGTGGTAGTCGCAAGACCTAACTGTTGTAAACTAATGTATCTTCAAAAATATATGGATAATTTAAGACAAAATTTATCCCGAGATAATCTATCTAAAACATACTCTAGATAAGTAAAAAAATGTCACACTTATGCAATAGAAATAAAATAATTATTGCAGTCGTACTCGAGGCTGTTGTGATTACCGATATCAATGCTGTTAAAAGTATATGCATTACTCAGCATCTATTTGCTGAATAATGTAGATAATAAATTCCACCGAAGTTCTTACGGCAGCAAAATTGAATATAATGATAAAAGGGGGAGCGATTAGCGGACCTTCAAAACAAGTCGTTTTGGAGCAGCTGACGTGAGACGCCGACCTTTAGATGCTGAGCGTTTAATCACCCTGCTTGATTAAGCGGCCCCTAGCAAAACCTAATTAAAAATGCGATAAACTTAATTCCGATATTTGTTTAATGAAGTATTGATTACTTTAACGAGCAACACCTCCATACTTGAGAACTAATTCGATAGCAGGAGAAATGAAAGCGATACATTGGTCAGGTACAAGCCGATGAAACGAAAATAACTTGTAAAAAATATAAGGTTTCACATTTTAGTTGAAGTCTACGCCACTGACAAAAAATCTGCATACAGAAAAGCACGCTCTTGATGCTAAATGTTTTATAGTCATCATGATATTAAAAAAAACAACATTTTAATACCGCGTGGTAAATAACAATCTAGTTGAATTGACAAAATCGCACAAAGTAAGATAAAAAATTGTTTGTAGAGGCTGCCAAGTACATGCAACATGATTGTGATTTATTTCGTTTTGAAAACTATTTAGGTTGCTAACTCAAAAGAGAAAACTAACAGAAGAAAATGTCTTTTATTAAGAAAGTTTCCGAATACCTTAAAGAGGAGTTTATGCTTTTATGCAGACGATGCACCTATCGATAAAAAATCCTACCAAAACATTGCCAACAAAACAACATACCACCTGAAAATTGTAGCAATTAATATTTACAGTCTCCTATAATTAGATGTAAAACGTAAAAAATCCATTAGATGGTCGGTCATATATTAATTTTTTTCTTAACAAACGAGAACAATTATAAGGTGAACAAAAAAGACAAACCTAAATAGAAATACAATAAAGAAAAGATTAAAATAAATTTGTGACTGAACAAGATAGCTCCACTCTTAAGAATGTAACAGTAGATAGAGAACAGAAAATGTAATAATTATGGAAAACATCAAAAGTACGGGAAGTTAGAAAAACATAAACAAAGATAAATAAGACACAAAAACACAAAAACTTGAAAGACAAAAATATCAAACTATTCGAGTTCATATAAAGATAAGGAGATATGACGATTTCCTCTATAAAATATTGATAACAGATCAAAAACAAATAATTGGTACAATAAAAGCATCTAAAGACAGATGAGATAAATAGTAAAAAAATCAAAACGTAAAACAATATATAAAAATACCAAACAGATACTCAAATGAAAGCATTGAGTGAGAGGGTAAACATGGAAAAAAATTACACCAAAATAAAAATATATGAAGAATGCGAATGTAACAAATGCAGATAGATTGCAAAAAGAGGCGAAGATAGGCGGTACAATTGATAGAGAAAACTATTGTACCAGTTTCTCTGGCACACAGTAGTGGACATAGAGAGATAAAGATAACAAAAATAGCAAATCCTTAGTATAAATTTACTTATATAAAACCAAATGTCAGTGGGAAAAATGAAATAAAAATCAAAAAAGCTACTTAGGCATTAAAATTACATAAAAAGCATAAAAACACTAATACCAGAGTAGAAAATAAAAAATAAATCAGTTATTCTACATAAAAAGACTGCTGTACTAAACTAACATTATTGTAAAAATTTTAGGCACTTAATTTCACAAAATTCAAAAAAGCAATGAATCACTTAGTCTATATTTCATAGACAATATTGCAAAGAAAACTGGAAGAAATAAAAAGCGCAGCAATAAAAAACATACTCAAAATTACACAAATGTAAAAAGTAATGAGAACAACGTACCAAACTAAATAGAATTATTGAAAGACGGTTTGGAGACCAATAGCGTAAAAAGCAGAAAAAACAAAAAGTGTAATTACCATATCGAAATGGTAATAGTAGTAATAATTCTCTTTGTAAAGGAATGATACAATAGAATGTTATTCGAATGGCCGGATATACGGGCAGCTACCGCATGAAATATTTATAAAACAATAATTCGACATGGTTAGTTACAAATTAAATTTTTAATCATTTTATACTCAAAATTTAAAGGCGTATTGTCTCTAGGAACTTGTTTCATGTAAACTACTAACTGGCTTTCAGATATTGTGAGCTAATTTATGACTAGTTCGTTAATAGAAAGACCTACTATTCGAAATAACTTTATCCATAATTAACTCAAGTAATTAACACTCTGCTGTACTTCAAGAGACAAAAGAAATGATATGGGAGACCTTAAAAATGCAAAAACATATATTACAGACATGTATAAATTACTTGTACAAACAAGCAAACAAAACAGTAATCAAATACGACAGACTAAGGAAACAAACACAGCAATTAAGCAAAGGAAATGAAGAGCTCTTTAATAGTAGCCTTTACAAAAAAATTGATATACTCGTCAAAAAAAGTAAGAGCCAATGACAACAACTTCACCCACCACACACCAAACAGACATACATTTCCAGACAACTTTGCCAATCACATTCAGAATGTTTCTGTACAAGCATTTTTTATGAATGAAAACCAAGGGCCTTGGTGCAAAATTCGTCGTACAGCACAACTACACAAGTGAAGAGCACAGCATGGGCTTCCGAGGTCTTCCTTTTTACTTTCTCTATTCACAACAAAATCAGAAAGAGACCGAAGAATAAGCAATGCTCCAAATATATGTCTCAACAGCAAATGCCCTCAATTAGTTCATTCACCAATCCTTTAGACAAAACTTCCCGAGTACCTGCGTCTAATGAAATCACTTCTACTTTCAGACCACCTTTCGCTTTATAGCCCTTCCTTTGAAATTAGGGAGAGAGTTTTTTTTTACTTTATAATGGTTAGAAAAGGATCTTAGCAGGTACAGAAGGTATAACAATTTTGTCTACAGAATGTGAATACAGCTGGAACAACAAAAACAGAAAATAGAGAAAGTAAATTTTCGAAATAAATGGAAATGCCATATCTTGTAATGTAATACCAAGAGTTTGCATTTTCGCAAGTAAATGCAGAGAAAAGCACACAATCTATAGCCTGTATATTTCAACCGGCGATTTGTATTTTTATAACGTAATAATAATAATAAAGAATAGGCTAAAAGGGTGCCGGTTTTAGACGGTGTCCAATTTTGTCTGCAACAAATAATACATCATTTTAAAAATTGACTAATCAGCAAGGGCACCAAACAGAAAGAAAAAAACAATAAGAACTACACTGAGTTCTTCTTTGAAAACTTTTAATTTAGTATGAATACCTAATAAGAGCACACAAGAAAGAAATATTGTTACTATGTATAGAATAAAAAAGCAAAAACACGAAATTTGTAGCAATAAAAAAACAAACAAAGAAAAAGACAAAAGAAAGTGTGTTTGATAAACTATAACAATTTTAAACCTTAGTTGATCTTTTAAGGCGAATTTCCGTGCCGAATTTCAATATAACCCTTTCAGTAATTCATAAGATTCAATGCGGATATATATAACAGACAATCAAATACGATCGAAAAGTTCCAATACAAAAAAGTCATTCCTGAGTTGGAGCTGAGGATGGCAAAACGAACAAGAGAATTGAGTTTCAGAAGATTCTGATCCACATCGGTCTATTAATAAACTGAAGCAAAGTCAAAACAAAAAATTTTGAAAAGTAATAGACGTTTTCAAAAACGAAGATTTCTAGACATCCGAAAACACTACCAAAAAAAGATAAATCATAAAAAAGTTATAACAGTATAAGCAATTGGCATTTGTTTAGTGTCTTGACGCACTTGAAGCAGTTGTTTTATTAAATGGTCATTCAGGGAACATGTTCCACCCTCTATTCTCCAGCATTCCATATTAAAACCCTCATAAATTATAGAACGAAGATTCTGATGTAAATTTGTGCAACGCGCATTTGCTTACAACAGCCTTTGGTGTTACATAACGTCAAAATAGTCGTATAAAACAATTCACGAGCTTCAAAGAGTTCTAAAAAGGGGTGCAGGTGTTATAGATAAGCTACTGAGACGGAATTTGTTCTACAACTATTTGTATAAAATGTGTAAATGTACCAAACAATTACTAAAGATTCCATCAATCATTCCAATGTCATGGAACGGCGAAGAAACGATTGCAAAACTGGAAACAGCTAGAGACAGGAAAGAAGCCGCCATATTATTTGTCAACTTTGAAGAATGCCCAAAAGAAGCATGGCGAAGGAAAGCAGAAAAACGAACCAAGGTATGTATGGCTAAGATGGGTTACTTGATAAGGATAGAAAGACTTGGGGAAGTTTTATAACTACCTTGCATCCGTTACAAGAATAAAGAAAAACAGTATCTTGTCACTATTAATAGAAAAAGCTGTGAAAGGACATTTTTTCATATGGGGGCGTTACAATAAAAGAATACCGATATTTGAGACGTTGTATGAATTAAGACAAATATAACTAAGAAATGTGTCTGTTCAATACTAGAAAATGAAAGAAGATTGACCGATAATCATTGACAGTCA
This sequence comes from Sinelater perroti, assembly GCA_036346155.1. NCBI lineage: Eukaryota > Metazoa > Arthropoda > Insecta > Coleoptera > Elateridae > Sinelater > Sinelater perroti. Next base: position 32,913,193 of record JARFIY010000046.1, read on the forward strand.
TAGAAACAGGACCAAAAATCTCGTAGTTTTAACTACGCATGCATAATTTTCATGATAAAAACTAACGCCAATTTTAAACGCAATGGACGAAAGTGCAATAGACATGTCTTGGAAAAAATTGAGAATAGAATATGAGACTATGTTACAAATAGTAAAGTAAAGAACCTCCCAAGCTGGACACTTCTAGAAATCGAACACTTCTCTAAGTTGAACACTTAGTCACAAATTTTCAACAATAAAATATTTTGTCAATATTACATTTATTGTGTAGGCCTATTGTTTGTCTGTCAAAAAGAGTTCAATGTCCAGTGTGAAGAAAACAGCCCCACGAGTACTCTTTTGTTTTATAAAATCTTGACTTGAAGCGATCTTCAGCAAATTTTTGTCTTCTATCATTTAGTTCTTATCTGTGGATCGTGCGCGATTAGTCGAGTTTTTAAAATAAAGATTTTTGTTTATTCCTTTTTTACTAACAGGTCATAAATAAATAAACAGTTTTTGAACAAGATGACGGCGGAGAAGAAAAGTAAGTTGCTAGACTGGTTGGATACAGGCGAAAGTTCCAGAGAAGTGAAATTAATGTGGTACTGGCTACTACGGCCAATATAAAAATATAAAATTATTAAGGTATTTGCTAATAATCGCTATGAAGAAAGAAAAACTGAGGAAAACAGAGAACGAGGAAGCGAACAAGAAAATGTTAGAGTTTATTAAAATCGCCGGAAGAACGTACCTATCAGTGGGCTAATACTGCAGGAGACACTTAAATTAATTGCACAAAAATGTTCCAAACCGGAGTTTAAGGCAAGTTCACTACAAGACATAACATACAGGCCAAAAACATGTGTGGCTAGTCACCAAATCCAAGACTTGATTGCTGGGTATGAATGGCAGAATATTTTAATGTCGACGAGAATGTTTTTTTTTGCAAGCAAAACGAGAAAAACTTGGGCATTTAAAAATTAAAATTGTAAAAAAGGCAAACTGGCCAAAGAAAAGCTCAGTGCTTTGTTTTGCTGCAGTGGTACGGGGAGAAATGAAACCGGTGGTTATCGGCAAGGCTAAAAATCCCCGAATTTTCAAATGAATGGAAGTGACAACGAAAGATTCGCCTATTGAGTGCCGGTCAAACTCCAAAGCTTGGATGACCGCCACTGTACTCATGAAATGGCTTGTAAGCGTGAATGCTCAAATGAAGAAGTCTGGATGGAAGTAAATTTGAGCAATGTAAAGCTGCTGTTTCTTCCCCCAATACACCAGTCACTGCCGACCCTTAGATCAGGGTATTATTGAGCAGGTAAAGAGGTCATACCGGAAGTTTGTGATAGAAAAAGTGGTAGTGAGAATAGACCACGCTGAAAACGCAGACCAAGTCTGTAAAGAAATAAACGCATTCGACGCGGTACAATGCGTTTCAAAAGCTTGCAGCGAGGTCCAGCTATGAAGAGTAAACTTTGGAGTTTATAATAACAAGTACATACGGCGACAGTAATGACAACACGGTTAAGCTTCACGTTCCCTTGGAAAACAAGCATCATTTCTGGATTGTTATGTTTAATGATAAACTTTGTTTGCATTTTTCAGACGACAGAGATGAAACATTAACCATATCGATGGATATGAAGAACTTTTAACTGCAAAACCATTTTGTTTGCAAAAACATTCACATTTCAACGCCACAGTAACTGATTTATATGTCAGAAACAAACGAAAAGACTAAAAGCCAAAAGCAAACAAGCATCACCAATTATTTTAAAGCTTGATATTGTAGTTTTTCATTGTAAATATTGTGATAACATAGAGCTAGATTCGGGATTCTTTTATATTTTTTCTACAGTTCAGTCTAGTTATAGTTTTCTGCAGAATTTTTTTATAATTTTAAATTTTAGATTGTTCTTGTACAGTTAACAGTTTTGTACCTCCTAGAACTAAACCCTCTATAGGTGGAACAGCTACTTAAGTTGAACGATTTGTAGATGTCCAAACAGTGTTTAACATAGGATTAGAAGATAATATAGAAAACCACACAAGAAAGAGGAAGACTAAGAATTAATTAGATAAAATTGGCTGCGATATTTATGATTAGAAGAAGGGAAAATCCAATGATAAGATACAAAAGACAAGAACATAAAAAATCGAAAAAATGGCGCAGAACTTTTAGAAAGGGATCTGAAGAAGTGTTGCATTTTTGATGACGTAAAGAAACATTGTACATCTAAGGCGAAAAATAATTAACAATGAATTCTCGTAAGGTGTGCAGATTAAAGTGAAGATCATTTAGAGGTCCGAAGTCCGTTGCTAAAACTAATTAACGTCAATTAATCGCAAGAAAACAGAATGGTTCATTCATCAGTTCGCTTGGGATTATGGAAAAGAAAAACGTTCAGTTCAAAACATGGCAATAAAAAAATAAAATCATGGAGAATGGTTTTTCAGGCAATTCGATATCGGAATGGGCTCGATAGCAATAGCGCCGATAATTGTCCGATGACACAAACAAGCCATTTTGGAGGCCTTTTTGCTGTGAGCACGAATCGCAGAACCGAACATACAATAAAAGGGTAAATGTGTCACCACAACGCACACGTCGCTAAATCAGTGTGCTGCATCGGCACATTTTGGGTAAAATTCTGGGATCCGGCAACGTCGCAGGAATCGCAATTTTAAGGAGACACTAAAATAGCCGTCCACCTTTTGCAGCCGACTGTTAGAAATAGCTTTTTTAATCCGAGCGTGCACACCTTCCATTCACGCGACCCAACAACATTCTAGGTCAATGGTAAATTATGCATCGGGTGCTATGTAGACCGCGAGAGCCTTCGCGGTGGCTATTGATGTCCGAGGGCGCAACCGTGAGCGTTGTCATGATCAACAGTTCGGCGCGGCAGACAATAAAACCACGTGTCGGATGATCGAGACCGAGCTGGTCGCGACAATATTATGAGTTAATGGGAATAATTTTAACGATTAATCCGATCAACAGTGGCGACCAAGCGTTGCCAAATCTGTCTGATACCCACCTACGGTCGTTCGATTGTTTCGAAATTTTCGAAAAATTCAGCTACCGAGTTTTTTGGCGCAAAACAGCGAACGGGACACAGGACACGCGCGGCCGGAGCGATTCGAACTCTCATGGTGCGTGATCAGTCGGTCGGGGATTAGAATTTGGGAAAATACCTGTACACACTGCAGGCACTCGCACCGGACTGAACTCTGGGCCGCGACACTTCGGACGTCCGACAGCCTCGCTCTGGGGCTTTTGGGTGCTTGCGCAATGAAATCGCCTCCGACCAATTCGCAAAATCGCGGTGCCAAAGGCCGCCGCTCACAGGAACTGCGGGCACGTCACGGCCGGAATTCAAACGCCGGTGCAACGCAGCCCGGCCGGCCCGTCGCGCCGCTTTTCGCGGGAAACTTCAACAGATGGGCCGTGCTGCGGCCGCGATATCGATCAGGCTGCCAGGAGGCGGCAAGGCAAGGAACGGGTTGGCGGGGACTGGCACGCTGCTCGCTCGCACACCGGGCGCGGGGCCCGTCGCGGTGGCGGCGGGCCCCGCAAGCTGAAAAGAGACCGCAATCGATAGCGACCTGCTCACGCACGTGGTACAAATCGGTGCGAATTCGAGATGTTACGCAATAGCATGCAACAACCAGCAGCCATTAATTCTAGCAATGCATGCAGAAAGCTGTCATCATTCCAATTAAGCTAGTAACTAATTATTTACGTATTTACTGGGCAAATTCGCACTGTCGTCGAAAGCTTTCGTCATAGTTTACGCACCGCCATGTTAATGACCGACGCGGCGCTTGCGCACTATGGAAATCGCAGCATCTAATTTAAAACGGCAGGCGTGCCTGCTTGTGCGTTTATTTTCCGACGCCACTTTTATATCAGTGCATCATAACAAAAGCTTACTTTTAGAGCGTCGCGCCGCCAGCGCTGTGTATTTTTAAATTTCCCCCTTTAAATAGGGAATTTTGAACCATCATGTCTGCCAACGTAAAACAACTGTCAGATTTCATTAACCGTGTCATACTTGTAAATTATAAATAATAATTAAAATTCTCTTAAAAAAGCCAGCCAGTTAAAAGATTAATATTAACATTATTCTAAGAATAAACCCTTATACTGGATGTGAAAGTACATCTACATCTCGGGTATGTACAATTTTATTGATTTTTATCTTTTAGTGCATATAATTAATTATGAAATATTTATGGCTCATTATTTGGGTGGTTATTAAGCGCAAACCTATTACCTAGTGAAACCTCTTTTCATCAGTGGCATTATATTATTTCTTTCCAGAGCAATGTCGGTCAGAAATTGCACGTAATTAACATTTAGCATGATATACAAGTTCGTGCGATGTCGCAGACCCGCAAAAAAATCGTTGTTACGATCGAGGAGAAGCTGAAAGCCCTCCAACACTTGAGCAATGGGGAGTCGCTTAGGGCGATCGCAGCCAAGTATGGGGTGGGAATGAGCACCGTGTGGGACTGGAAGAAGAACCGCGACAAGATGGAGCGGTGGCGTAAGTCTTTTGACTCTGCGTCCGTGCGCAAGACCATGAAGAAGAGCGAGTTCCATGACGTGGACGAGGCTTTGTATTCGTGGTTTGTACAGCAGCGCGGACGTGGAGTGCAACTGACGGGCCTCATGCTGCAGCAGAAGGCAAAAAGCATCAGGAAGGAGATGCTTGCAGGCGCAATGGGCGATTGTTTTACTGCGAGCAACACATGGCTGCTGAGGTGGAAGCAGCGACACAATGTTCATTTGCTTAGTGATTCCAATAAGAAGTTGTCGGTCGATACGAATTTGGAAGAGCGCTTGCAAAGGATTATAGAAGATGGTAGCTATACACCAGACCAAATTTATTCCTGTAGCAAAACAGAATTGAACTATAATCAGCACTCTAATGAGGTGCGCGTAACAGCTTTTCTATGTAGTAATCGTTCAAGCACACACAAACTTCCTCTAATGATTATTGGTCAATTAACTGAACCTCAAACACTGGATTATGTACTTTCTAATATCCCGACAATTTATTATAAGCAGCAAAGAGATCATAAAGTAAGGTCTGGATTGCTGAAGAAGTGGTTTTTTGATCAGTTTGTACCTAAGGTTGATGAGTTTCTAGCAAGAAGTGGATTGGCAAGAAAAGCCTTGTTGCTCCTTTCTTGCGCAAATGCAAACGAACTGAAAAGCGGTGATGTTACAGTAATGTCTATTTCAGCAAAGTCAGTTTCATTTCATCTTTTGGATCAAAGAGTTGAAGATTTCAAACATAATTATTACCGCCATCTACTAGAAACAGAGATAAAGGAGGTTGATGGGAAATGTTCAGAAGAGATCATTTTATTGAATATGTTAAATTGTGCAGCCACAGCTTGGAATGATACAGAATGTAATAGCACAGTAACAAAACCTTATGAAGAATATGAAAATGACACCTTTAGAGAAATAGGTGAATGGGTAACGGTTGGCATCAAAGAAGAAGTGACCAAGGAGGAGTTTGTTAATGTTAAGACTGAGAATGCATTGGAAGTTGCTGCAAAAATGTCACATTCTGAAGGGCTGGCGGCTTTGGAAGTTGCACTGAATTATGTGAAGCAACAACCAAACGCAGGGTCGCATGATGTCTTGTTGATACAGAAATGGAGAGACATTGCTTTTAAAAATACACTGTGATGCTGATTTAGGTCTAGCTTAATTTTAAAAGTGCTTAATCAATTCTTTAATTTTCATTCCATGTTGTTGCTCATCTTCCCACACAAGAAATTGTTTACGAAGAGTTTTTCCATTTAATTTATGCATTGTTAAATTGACTGTTGAAACAAAATTGTGTATATTAGACATTTTGTGTGATGTTTACTTAGTTCACTGATTGATAATAAGGAAGGATTCTATGAGAAAGCTTTGTATTAAAGTGAAACGGGCTGTAGCAGGGTAGCACTATAAGAAAGTTGAGCATAAACAACTTCGATGAGTTGATCAGGTGTTACATAATTACATTTATTATTTAGTCACAAGTATCTAGGAAGTACCTATGTTATGTGTTTTGGTTTTACCAAGCCCACAGCTATATTTTTAGCTAACTGGCAGGAATTAAACCTGAAAATGTTGCTCATACAGCATTGCTGTAATTTTCTGAATACCTTGAAATAGCTCTAACATACTGCATAATCGAGAGGTTTTATAAGAATAAAATAAAATAGTATTTACAAAACCATGAAATGCAAATAACAAGGAAAAGTTATGTTATTATAAGATTGAACATTCCACTTAGAAGATCCTTAATTATCATCCATTTAATGTGGATCTGTTCTGCAGTTACCACAATTTCTAGAGAAGTCACTTTTACCATGATGTGGTGCAAGAATAAAAAAACTTAGCTAAACATTGGGTAATGATGACTATTTTTTAGTTTTAGTTGTTGATATTTAATATACTTTGTCTATAAGGTGATTCAACAATAAATTTATTCTTTCATGTTTGAATGGTTTGTATATTTATAGAAACCTTACATGATTATAGTGCCCATCTTTAATAAGATGATTCTTATGTTAATTATCTTCATTTTGTTTATGGCACTTAAAGATGAGAACGTTATTAATTTTGCCAGTCTTTCCAAGTGTTTTGCCCGAGAAATATATTTTTGCGTTTTATAATTGCAAAAATGAAGCATTTAATTCCTGTTTTTGCTAGTTCGATGTTTTAAATTTGTTTATGGAAATGTTGATTATTGTCATGGTCTTAATTTTGTACAATGATGCAGAAAATTAATCTTCAATTTTGGCTCCTAGTTTTATTTTTTTTGCAGATTTTAATTTGCTACTTTGGTGATTTGTATAAGATTGCAGTTTTCCTTTACAGTTTGTAGCAAAGGTGTCACAATTTTTCTGGTTATGAACTATCCTTTGTATTAATTCATCATATGAAGTTTAGATGCTATTTTTAGAAATATGTTCATTTTTGAAGTGAATAACATTTTTTATTTATATATTTAGAGGAATATATAGGAAAATTCAAAATTTTGTGATCTCTCAAACAAAACTTTATTAAGGTAAAGGCGGTGAAGCAAATACACTTTATGTCTTCAAGTGTTTTAATGGAATTCCAAGGTATGTCTTTTTCTTGTATTCCATGGGAGAACATAATCAATAATTAATAAAAAGAGCAAAGGCGACAAAATATAATCTTGCCTATCATTACTTTGGTTTTGCAAAATTGCAATATTATTTTTTTATGAAGTATACATTTGTTTCGTTATGTATCTTAGTTTGATCAATTCTATTAATTATTAATGGTGTTTCATAATTTACCAGCACAACTGAGATAGCTTTCTTATTGAATCGGATGCACGTTCATAATTTATAAATAAAAGATGTAACGGAAATTGAAACTCTTGAGATGTTTCTATAGTGATTGTGGGTTTATTAATGTTATAGTGTTTGATGTGTAGAAGTGTTTTTCTCTATGCCAGCATTCTATTTAATATGATTTTGTAGGAAACAGCGCTTAATAAGTTTACTTAAATCGTCTTTATGGGTGTTTTTACTATGACCTCAATTTTCCAATAATTTGGGAAGGCTTCATTCCCCTAACGTTTTTAAGTAATAGCAGGATACCAACTATAGTAATAATATCTACTTTTAACAAGTCAGAGGTCATATCTAGTTGTTTTTCCATATTTATATTTATATCCCAGGTCAAAAGCAACGGCAAGCATCAAATGCTCTCCGGCCGTCGTACAAACACCTTTGGCGGTCGTAAAGTATATTCTTCTTCTAACGGGTTAGACAAGCCACCTGCCTGGGATACGCCCAACATGGCTCATAGTACTGCACAAAATGTGTAGTTAAAAACAAGCTAATAGCCTATATAACTCTAACTGTAAGGTCACTATCTAAACAAAACATGAAGCTTGTATCAGACATATAGTGATTGCTCTTCTTGAAACTCTAGCTTATTATTGAATCTTGTCTGAATAATTTCAAAACATTTTTGCACATAGAAAGAATCTTGCAGTTGGGGTGTCACCTTCTGATAAATGAACTGATTGTCCACTTTTGTAATAGGTTAACGACATTAATTGGATTGACCGTCGTGATTATTTTGATTATCACTATTTTTTACAAGTCACACAAGATGTGAACACCGACTGAAGCCATTGGGAGAAATGGCTTTATATAGACTATGGAGGTTGCATATTAAAGTTTTCAAAACAGCGCCATCAGCTTTAGAATTATTCAACTTGTTTATACTAGTTTTTTTTCGTTTCTTGTAAATAGGCAGAGCCAAATGATCGCGATTTACTCTAATCTCTAATTGTTAATTACTTGCTTATATTGGAAACTATGCATGTTAGTGAATATTATACAATATGTTATCTCGTGTTAAACCTATGGGCTAATTTGTAATTTTTAACTGCGATAACTGCAAAACAGGAATTTTCGACAAAATTGCCCCTTCACGTTAAAGCCTTTGCAGTTCATAGATTATATGAAAAGTTTTAGTCACATAAGTCTTTTATAAATTCGTCTAGCTTTATGGATTGTTTTTCAAAGAGCTTTCTTATCATTTTAAACAGTATTTCTTTGTTTTTCATGTATATAACTTCTTGTATAGTTGTAGTTATTGAATTTGTTTGGCGATTTCTATCTTTTTGGTTCTTATTGTTTGCTTCCTTACTGGTTTTTATGCATTGTTTTTCTTTTCTTTTTTAGATGCGTCAGTAAACGTTTACTTATAAGATTGCCAAGTTTTTTCAATATTAGAATGGTAATTTATATTTTCTGCAACTCTTTAAACATAGTCTTCGAATTCATTTCTATTAATATTTTTAATAACAATTGATTCTAATTTTTCCAATAAGTATATATAATGATCATTATTGATAATACCTCTTTCCTTGTGTAGATCTAGCAAGTAGCGTCACTCTTAACTAATGCATATGTGGTCTATCTGACTTTGCCTCTTTTTGAGCGAAATCCATGTAATTTTATGCGTAAATATTCTGTCAGCTTTCAAGTAATGTAAAGCACATATATTAATGAACAAATTACCGTTTTTATTTCTCCAAGCTTGACGACTTCTGATGTAATCCACAGATGTGGATATATTGTTAATAACTGAAATTAGAAGTGGGATTTTCTAATTTAATTTAAGACAACTCTATATGAAATGAAAATATGTAAGTACATTTTGCTGATGGCGTCATGTATGCTATAAATAATTAACTAAAATTAGTAAACAATCGTTTGTACTAACTGCTATTCATTATTTTATCCCAGTCGTGAATGGTTTTTACTAAAATAAAACATCAGTACTAATTGCTATTTTAATTTATATCACACAAGATTACGTTTCTTGACGATAGTAATTATAATAATCTAATTTGGAACTGAATAAGTTTCAATAATGTATATGGTATCTATTATTAATATATATGGAAGAAAAACAACAATATTATTAAATCTAATATCTAAATATTTCTAGAAGAGAGAAATTAACAAATATTAAGATCAACAAACAATAACAAATATTGTAGGCTTTAGTAAAAGTACAATTATCAGTATTGCCAATAAATTTAAAAAGTTAAGTTTACTAAAATATAACAGTGGTAGGGTAGTGATCACGGGCATTGCTCCTCTGTCTGGGTAACAAGCGTGTAGGCGAGTTAGAATCTATCTCAAACCATAGGTGTATTAACCATTAAGTGCGCTTTAATAGAAAAACTATATATAGAATGGCAAATATGAACCTTCGTTTTCTTTATCTTCTCCTTTTATACTTTACGGTGCCATTTTTTATATTTTCTCCTAACTCTAGCTATAGTTCTGATTTGTTGAAGTGCCTCTCCTTTTCTCTTGGCGCTTTTCTTTATATCATCTTCCCATTCTATACAGAGTCGTCCCTTGGGTCACTTCGCATGTCGAATATATATTTTTTGATATCTCTCCACTCCCCACCCCCACCCCCTTACAAACCATATGATCATACCACAGTAGTTCTACTATGGAGTTTTGTTACAGATTTTCTCTAATGCTTCTGTTTCTTACTCGGTCTCTTCTTGTCTTTCCAACTGTGCGTCTCAAATATCGCACACTTGCTGCTGTGACCTTTCATCTACGTTTGTCGGTTACTACCCAAGATTCCGCTGCATATAGAATTATACTTTTGTTTTCTTGCTTAATTCTTTCTTTCTTGTTAAGGTGTTGTCAATCTGATAATATATCCGGTTAGCTTTATTTATTCCGTTCCCTATTTCCCTATCTATTTTTCTATCTTTACTTATTACTGTTCCTAGATATTCGAAGGTCTTTATTTGTTCCAACTCTTTCCCATTTATTCTTATGTCTGCTTGTTCATATTTCTCGCCCTTTGTTTTATGTATTGTTTTTTTTCTATATTTATTTTAATTCATTTTTGTTCTAGGTTGTCTTTCAAAATGTCTTATGTTTGTAGCTGTTGTGTGTGATTTATTATTAAGTGACGAAGCGAAGCGGAGTCACTTACTAACTTCATGTCTGTCTGTCTGTCCGTCCTTCCGAGCAAAAACTCGAGAACGGCTGGGAATTTCCAAATTCTGTTTTCACCAATCGACAGGTGACCAAAAAGGCTTGTTTGCTAGTGATTTTGAAACTGATTGGTCAAAGGTCAGCGTTAGTTTGGGAGAATGCTTCGCCACTTCGCTATGCGTTGCAAGCTTTGCAGGTTTATTATTATTAATATATTGTCTGCATACAGTAGGCCTTGAGGTCTTGAGAAATGTGAACCTAAAAGGAAAATCTCTAAATATGTCTTTTTTAATACGAAATTAGACCGAACATTAACAAGTTGACAAATAGAAACTGGTAGTGAGATGGATCTAAGCGGTATAGAAGTATTTGCGCAAACAATTAGAAAACTATTTATGCCCAACCTACGCGAGAAGTAACTCAAAAAAACCATTTTACATATCATTCAAATAAATGAAAAACAAATCCAAGGATACCAAAATTATCGGATCAAATTAATATGTCACCGAAGAAATTGACAATAACGTCTAAACATGTTTTACACATTTCAAAGAAATAGCCTCTTCTGACTTGACAAACAACTATTTGTAATCACGCGCAAAGTTGATCAAGTACAAAGTACACAGACAAACTTGTTTACATTTCTTTGGAATCAGTTTTATCATCAATGTTATAAAGTAGGTGTTCAATAAATGCGTGGCAATATTGATATTGAAGTCGTAGTTTAAATTTAACAAAAAGTGACACTCGCGGCCCTAAAGATTTTCAAAATAGCGAAAAACTAGTTTTTATTCTAGATTGTAAATTTTGAAATATTTTTTGTGCAATGGAGAACCGTTGCTTTTCTGTTCGACCAGATGACATTTGACCAATTCTCCACTGCCCATTGTTGATCCAGTCTCTGCATAAAGTTTAATCGCTGATTGCACAGCACATCTCGAACATTTCAATTTTTACTTGACATTCGCGTAGCCCGTGTAAATTTGTATTTCTGTACGTTTTTCAATACAAAGTTTATTTTTTTTACAATTTTTGATAGAAAATTACTCGAATAAGAAAACTGACGCGAGATTGGTATTTTTTCTCAAAAATAAGTTCTTATCTTTTACGGGCCAGATGTTTTATCACCATAGTGTCTATTGTATAAATTAACGTAGAGAGGTACCGATAAGTGCCAAGGGTGTATATATACATAGGATTTTACAGCTGACATTGCCTTCCTTCTCTCAACCGTTTTCTCCATGTTTTTTGTCATCTCACTCTGCTTCTTCTAATCCTTTTTGCTTCATTCACTTCATCTCTAAATGATCTTTGGGCTCTTTCTTTCTTTTTCCTATTGGGCCCCAATCTGTTATATTCTTTATCCATCAATTTTTGTCTGCTATTATGATGTGGCTATACCATACTAATTGCTACCCACATTCGTATTTTAATTTCTTCATTCCTAATTCTATCTCTCTGGTTACCATGCAACACCCTCGCTAGTATTTCATTTCCGTCGCTCATATTTTATTGCTATTTTTATTATTTATTGGCCAGTTCTCTGTCCCATAAATAATTATACTTTGTACTGTGTTATAGATTTCCTGTTTCGTATTTTTTTGTGACATAATTATTTCGTTGGATTGGGTGCAGTTGTTTAATACATGCTCTTGTTTGCCTCATTCTGTTGTTTATTTCTTCTTTAGTTGTTCCCTTTTTCGATATAGTAAATCCTAAAGTACTAAAATTTATTCTTAACTTTAATTTTTATATTGTCGTTAACGGAATATAAATCATTGAAATGAAACGTAAAAGATTGGAAAAATAATGTGTCTGATTGTTATAACGTTTTTGAAATTTTATAATATTTGAATCTGTGACAGAAACCTGATAATTACTCTATCTAATAAAGCATGTATCAGAAAAAGTTTTTACGAGTCTTGAAATTGTAGTTTTATCTATCCTATCTTTTTAAAGAGCAGTTGTTTTTGTCACTCTATATAAAATGTCACCGAAAGAGTTAGACACGTGCGGAATTGTTAACTACGAACATCAAGAAAATCCTAAACTTTCATAATGAGCCATTAGAACAGAATTAAAATTGAACTGGAAAGACAAACTTTTGAAGGAAAAAAATGAAAGTTTAATCAAGATAGCGAATACACATCAAAAAATCTGGTGTAAACATCACACGACTTTCCTTATCCTATTATTTGGGTAATTCTGGCAAAAATCCTGGGCTTCAATTTTTTTTCGAGTTTCTATTTTACCAACTTTTACTTTAAATTCATGTTTATCTCGTGATAATAAATCATTTTTATTCTCATGAATTTTTTGCACTGCATCCCCTACCTACAAGTAACTTGCATACCAAATTTCAAGTCTCTAGTTTTTACGGTTTTCAAGATATCCTGTTTACTGACAGACAGACAGACGCACGAACCAATGGCCCAAACCAACTTTTTTGGTGTCCTGAGACTATAATTCGTCCAGAAATGTGAAAAACTGGGTAGGTTAAATTTCCGCCGTTTACATTACTTTCCTTATTATAGGATAAGGAAAGTAAAAATCTTAGGATTCCAATAGGGAAAATTACAACTATAAATTCTATTGTTCATGGAATTAATAAACAACAAAGGTTTCAAGTCATTTAAGGGTGTGATTATCCCAAATTGAGGTGTTTGACAACAGAAAAAAACGAAAATTCGCACACGAAAACTGTAAGGACTTCCATAGAAATTTTCAAGAATGCATAATCATGAATAACTAAACCCTCATATTGGACAATTAACGGCTGTCTGGGTAAAAATATGTTGCAGATAATCGAGTAGATGTTTCAAAAGAAGCGAGAACTAAACACGTCTTGTAATTCCAAAAAATATTTTGCTTGGAAGCCATCTGTTAATATAGCCTCGAAAACAATCCTTTCATGACTGTAGGAGCAATAAACCAGGATATTTACATTGTGGTGTGTTTAGAAAACCGTCGTTGGCTATTATTACGAAGTGTAACGTGAATACCATTTTCTGGTTAAATTTAGCTACTGCATATTACAACAAAAGTGCTTTAAGATTGTTATACGTTTTATAGAATACTTGGCTACTATGACGGACAACACACTAGTAATGCATGTAATTGACAAATTATATAAAAAGAATGTGATTGAATTTATTCTGTGCATGACTGTTTAGAAGTTGTAAAACAAACAAAAGAAAAAATAACTGATTTTAATCAAGGGTGCTATTAAAAAAATTGTCTATTTCAAGATTGATCACCCCGTATATTTGAATGTATTTTGGTTTTGACACTGACAACTTATAATCATCTAAAACTTTTATTTTAAACTCTTTTTAACTTATGATCTGAAATATTCACAAATTACATTACTTTTTGAACTATATCTTTCCATGTATTTGTTGTTAGTTTTAAACCTTCTCTATTATTTGGTTCTTGCATTCAGTCGTATCCAGCAATTCTCTTCATATATTCATTTATCTGGTTTTCGATCTTCCTTTGTCACTTGTGGGTTCTAGGTCTCCACTCAATAATTTTGCGAGTCTATCTGTTGTCTATTCATTCTCGTTATATACCCAATTTCATCCAAGTGTACATAGGCATTTCGATCTTCAGCTATTCTCGATGCTAGGTACACGATCTTGAAGTTTCTTCTTCTTTTTCCGTCCTCCTTTTACCCTTGAGGGTGTCGGATGATCTTGAAGTTTAATATCCAATATTTCCCCGCCATCGCTCGTTGTGTTACTTGGAGTTTATGTATTATGTCCTTGTTGAGTGCCTACGTCTCTGTTTTATAGGTTAAGACAGATAATACGTAATGATCTTGTTTTTTCTTTTAGGGTGTTTGGTATATTAGAATTGTTTGCGATTGGGATGATATTACAAATCTCAAATGGCTCAGTTGTTTTTCATGTATCGTCACTCCATTACCTTCCCATTTTAGATTTTCTAAACAAGCCGTTCGAAGACAAGGAAAATAGTTTTGAAGAAAGCGAATCTCCTTGCCTTACTTTACGGTTTAGTTTTATTTTGTTTTTTTCTCCTGTGCTGTTATTTGTCCTGTCGCATTTTCGTATATATATTCGATGGTTCATGAATATCTATGATCTACTCGACAATGACTTAGAGCATCTAAAACCTCCCACATTTCAACCGAGTCAAATGATTTTTCGTTTGCCTTTTCAATTAATATTCTTATTGTTTGTAAGTGGCCAAGAGCATTATATCCCTTCCTAAAACTAGCCCGCTCTCGTGGTTGATGTACTAATATCCTGGAGAAAAGTTTGTAAAGGACTGATAGCAAAATAATTGGTCTATAGTTCTCCAACGTATGTTTGTCTCTTCTTAAATATGAGAATCACTATAGCATTTAAGCAGGCCGTTGGAATTGTACCCTCATCTAAGTTTTTGTTTTATAATATTACTTGTAGTAGTTTTATTACTAGTTCACCTCCGTATCATTTCATTTACTATGCTGAGGCTTTCTTGTTTGGCATATATTTTATAGATTTTATTATTACGGATATTCTGATTCTTAATTTTTTACTAATATTCGGTATTTTTTGATTTGTTTATTTCTTATTCCGCGTGTTCTGGCGTCGAGACATATACTTGAATGATGTTACATACGGCTCTTTTAGTGGTCTTAATGTCTATTGAGATTGCTCTTTCCGATATTTCTTTATATTGGGTGATGTTAGCAATTTCCTTTTTGTTTATTAGTGATCCTACCTCACCTATCTTCTGACCTTTATTTTCTTTATAAAAGAGTTGATGATCATCTTTTTGAATGTGATTCATGTTTCTCCCTTTGTCCGAACTTCAGATAATATCCTCTAATTATAATAGTTTTTCTTCTATTTCGATAGTTTTCACATTGAATGTTGATATATACCATTCAATTTGTTTGTATCTTTGTTGTTTTTTACGATTGTTTTCTATAATCGAATACCTACCCCTAGCCAAACTCTATTGGTTCTAACTAAATCTACAGTATGAAATTCTGAGTTAACTCTATTTGCCTGGGGTGATCTGTTTTGAAAATTCGACATATTCATGGTTTTAAGGGGTTTTCTAGCCTTAACTTGGGACGCTGGGTAGATGGGTTGACAAGTGTAAGTACAAAGATCTGTAGATGAGTAAAAATGCAGCCATGGGTGAGATCAAGATTGGGACATGATTTTCCCTGATGTGTAGGAAAATCATGAACTCACGCGGGCAAAGTCGCTATGTCCTTAATATGCTTTTTACTGCAATTGCAAAGAAGCTTATTTTCCGTTTTTATAAAAATAATTTTTAATTTTGTTACACTTTTAGTCTTCTCCCATCAATCATAAAAAGTGATGATGGCACTACTTAAGCTGCCAGAAAAGGGAAAGGAATTTAATAAATGCTGTGTTTTAACAAAATATGAAGTTTCAACAAAGTTGATGATGTTCTGTAAAAGGGTTTAACAAAAATTTTATTGTGAATAAATCAATTCAATTTATATAAAAATACTGCGGGAGTTTACTTAAACCACAAATAACAAGTGGCGTAAAAAGGATTGAGTGTTTGTACAAAATGATATATGCCACAAATCGAAAATCATCGCTTAATATTTAAGACAATTGAAATTACTTGAATGACAAGAAAATAACTCTGATATGAACCTTATTAAGAATGCATGGTCAGTTGTTAAGATAGAATTATAGAAAATGAGCCCGAGGATTTATCACGAATTAATTAACATTATTAATAACATTTATGACATATTATTTCAACGTACTCTCAGTATTATCAATAACATGTTAAGAAAAATTCAGGTTCTGGGATTTCGCTAAGTGATAAATCTGAACGTTTAAAACCAAATGATATTTTTAGAAATGTGTTACTTGACATGTTTCTTATTTGAATATAGGTTATAATAATATACCCACATCTATATTTGTGATTTAGTAATCGTTGAAGTGTTTTTTTACATCGTATACTATATTTAGTTCGTTTAGAGAAAAGTACGAAAAAATTGTATATTTGCTGCTCTAAACAAAACACAGTGATATATACGTGTAGCAAAGCAAATATGCAAAGTGAAAGACGAAAATGTTTTAATTGGCACAATTTAAAAGTGGCTCAATAAATTTAATAACAAATAAATTAGTGTTGCGAATTCTGAAGCGCTGCAAAATAGTTGACCAGTTCTCCGATGGATAGTTAATTAGCACCTTCATATGTTTTTAAAGTCAACAAATGTTGCAGTGAAGTGCCACATAAAATAATCACTGTCAAAACTAAACAACGTGTGGAAAGACTACTCCGAAATTTTTGTGGCCAGTGCTTGGTTCTCCAAAAGTAGGTTTATTTCATAATCATAATAAGGGAAAAATGGAATTGATGGCGAAATGAAAAAATGCTCGGGAAATCTTGCTGCAGGGTTGATTGTCTGATTTTTATGGTCTTCAAGCTGCAGAGCATTTTTTATTTTATTCAACATTATGGAAAATGTGGATGCGAGATTCGACGATTGCTTTGCCTTTTCTTCGAAAAATGGATTTGAATCTTATGGCCATTATTTCGAAGATTATGTTTAGTGTTATAATTATAGTTAAAAATACATATGCGTGTGGTACTTTCCAGTATTTGCATTCTTTATGAAAAACTGTATAAAGCGTCTAGAGACCTAGTATACATTTTACAGGTGTCATATTCACTTCGTATTTAGAGTTTTCAGTTTCCACGTAAAAATAATCATCATACTTATATATAAAAGGTGATGTGTTGGTTCGTCACACTTGCACGGCCGTGGGCAAAAGCATTGGTTGTCAGAGTAACGCGTTCGGGGTCACGCGGAAATACACAAACGATCGTCGTATCTTTAAAGTACACTGCAATTTTAAAAACTTAAATTAAAATTAAATTACTTATATCCTACTGTTTTACTTTTTCTGTTCTTTTTTGCAAATAAGCATTCTTTGGTATGGAACGGTACAAACAGCTGAGCATTACATAAATTACATGAGAAAACGAAGAAGTGAGCAGACTGCACATGAAAGGGCAGCAATAAATGAAGCGAGGTGGCGTATATGTGCCGAAAGAACTTCGGAGGAAGTTGAAGTAGAAAACCAAGCAAGACGACAATGACGTTCTCGAAGAACACCAAAAGAAATAGCTGCAGAATAGTAACAATTGCTACAGAAAGTTCGTAACACTTGCATTCTCTATAGCAGCCAAGCGTAGCTGGCTGGATTTTCTAGTCATAAATATAATAGATGTATATTTTTATTCTTTTTCAGCTCTCTATTAACCATTCCCGAATACATGCACACCTAATTTTGCCAATTTTTCAGGATATTCTATTGTTTAAAATGGCCTTCCCGCAGCACACTTGACGTATATCACTCATTTTCTCACTTGAATTTTGTCATTTTTTTATTGTCTCTTATAACAAGTTACTTTAGAGACTGATTACACAGCATTTTCCCAGCATCTCTTAAAATTGTTGAAAAATGATCTATATATTTGTTACAAAAGTTAGAAAATGTGGGGACAAACAAAAAATAAAAAAATTATAGGATTCTCTGTTCAAAATCCTCATGTTATTTGTGAGATTATATTTATCGATAAAATCATGCGTACTCCCGACTACACCCATGAGCTTTAGCATAGGTGAATATCATCTCCGGTTGTTTCTAATGCCAATAATTGCCTATTCTAACAGTACATCGTATCACACCTACACTGCAGATTTGTTTAGGAAACGGGCATCATGCATTGACCCTTTTTAAGTGATAAGTCGCCGTTATGTTAAGACAGACGTTGCGAATAATGATATTTTCAACTATATAAATATGACGTATTTTTTTTCTTTTATCGGCGAATCTGTAAGTTTAATTTTCCAAATCAAATGATGCAGTTTTAGGATGATAAAACGATTTGCCATTCTTAATAAAAAAAATCCTCTTATTTTCAGTATCTATGGTAGGTATTTGTGTCATACATGATAATGAATTATAAATTATTTTCTCAGTAATTATTATAGTGAATGAATAATTTTCATTTCTGAAAATTAATTTGCATTGCGTTAAGATTTCGCCGTGTGTAAATTTTTAATATCGAATAAAACCCACAACCTACTTCTGAGTAGCTTCTTTTAATATATATTGGTGGCATTCGTATGGGTTTTACTATTTTAGGGGTAAAATACATAGTACGATAAGAAGCTAATATGATGAGGTATACTTCCTTAACGGTGATTTTTTTATCTTACGTTGCTTATAATCTACTGTACTTAGGACATAATATATATATATGTTTATTCATATTATTTGATCTCCATGCTTTATTGTAATAATTTTTAACGGTTTCCTAAATGTCTCAAATTCAATCATTCTGCGATTTTTAATTTGTAGCAGATTTTATAAGTGTAATTTATATTGCAGTGATTATCTACTAATTTGTTTACTAACAATTTTATACGGAGAAATAATAAACTCGAAGCAGAATAAAACTTAACACTGGGACCAGGGATGTCTTAACGATATAGAGACATGGGAAAACCACTACCACAACTGTTTTCCATGATAATCATTGACCTCAGGCTAGTATCCTCAATTAGTCACTCCAAAATATCTGGAAAACTTTGCCATTGGCAACATAAAAATGTCATATCAAGAGAATTTCAGATAGCGGGTTTTTGTGTAATGAACCTCTAGTTAATGTGATTGTGAAGGTCCGATACTTGAATATGAATAAGAAAAATCTTTCCAAGCAGAATTAACAGCTTCTTATCGTTTGTTTTTTTATTTACTATCTGGAGAGGTACTTGAGATAACCTGTATTATATTCAAGATGCACTTCATTGAAATACTCTATTTTTCTGCATATAATTGAATTAGCCAAAAACAATTAAGTCTTAATTGTGCACAATTTTCAAATTTTTTCTTTTTTGTTTTGTTTATATTTATATACATACAAGAGAACCCCGCAGGCTTCGTTGACGAAGCCTGATCTAGACGCCAGGCAGTCGTGTAGAACATTCCACATGTTTTGCGTACATTTAACACTACAAACAATAGAAACAAACATTGGGAGGACATAATTTAGTATTGATGTCACGGTGTTTATTAAAGAGAGGAGTAAACACAATACAAACCAAACAGCATAACAACAGTCATCATCTAGTTTTTTGCGACAATAATCAAAATATTTAAATAATTCAAAAACGGTTCAAGTTAGAAGGCTGATTTTTTGCACCGAATTAGCAAATGCAGTTGTGAATGTGGTGTGCAAGTTTCAAGGAAATCGATTGAAGCGTCTAGGAGGAGATAGAATTATAAGTTTAGAAAGTTAGGGAGATAAGACAAATATTACTTAAAGATACATATGCGTAGTTTTATAGATTTGCGAGGTCAATAGCTTTATTTAAAAAGAAAAATGTTACTTACAATTATTGTTTCATTAGTTCATTTCTCATTTGGAGCGATAATATCCTTTTGGTTCACTTGGAACGCATTGGAAAGATTATGCATCATTAGCATTGCATAATAATTTAAATCTATTAATATCAACTTGCTCATGCTGTGTGCCAATTTTTCTTTATATATTTTTTATGGTTTATTACTTAAACAATACATGTTATTTTATTTAGGACGGTCAAAAATGATTAGTGCTCCTTATAGAAACTGGTTGTGTCACAGGTTGCAATGTGCGCCCAGTGCGTCTGTGAAGATCACGCAAAGGGAAAAGTAGCGACTCATTTGTGCAAGTGCACTCATAAACAGTCATGAGTAACGAGGAATATTCACACGAAGTTAGTAGCAGTACCCAAACTTTTATGGAACTTTGCATACCATCATCCATGAGAACTTGAAGGTGATAAAGATTTATGCACAATGTGTACCTCATACTTGCACCGCTAAGGTATGTGAAGGTATGCTAACAATTGTTGCAGCTCTATAGCGTGGATCTGAAAATCTTTGAGTGTCTGATTACAGCAGACGATTCTTGCTTCTGGCTTGAGATGGCGGAAAAGAAGCGCCATTCTATAGAAAAGTACCACATTGGAAATTTGCGCCCTAAGAAGCCTTAGCCAGGTTAAACAAACCTAAAACAAATAGTCATTGTATTTTGGAATCTGGAGGGGAGGGAGACTATTTTCTAGAGTAATTGAATCAGTAAAGATAGAAAGAACGTCGCTTCCAACAAAGGGCTATGAACAGCGATCAATTATCGTGAAACACCGAGCGATGGAAAGCATAAGCGGTTGGTGATAAATTGATAAATAAAGGGAGAAACATACACGTAACCAGAGCTTGCAAAATGGGAGAAATAGAAGAGTTGAATATTAGTTTTATAACAAATTTTGAAAGAATTGCGTTATAATATTCAACAAAAACCAACAATCAGCTACAGAAAGATATTTTCAAAATAAAACAGGAGTTAGATAGATGAACGATAAAATCGAAAAAATAGGTACAGAAAAAAGAAAAAAGCTATAAAGATGGAGAATGGCGATGTTAAACGAGTAAAACAGAACATGGAAAAGCTTATTAAAGGATGCTTAAAAGTACGAATGAACAATATGCACCCAATTGAAAGAAAATTGTTTATTATGGAAATGGAAAACTGAAAATTACAATAATAATAAACTGAAAAATGCATAAAAACTAAAAATATACATTAATTACAATTTAACTGTGAAAGAAAGAGATACAAAGCAAATTACGGAATGAGCAGAAAAGAAAGAAAAGGAAAATAGTGAAAATTGGTTGCAATACAATAAATACTTGATATGGAACTATAAGGAGCACTAGTGTGACCACGCCGTTGAGTCACTAAAAATAGAGTACTGCGTTCACATCTAATAAGGGGTACTAATGGCGGTCATCTAAGGCGCAGTGCTTGCCACATTACCCCGGATCACAGATGGTGCGCGAAGATCGGGCAATGAGTGCGAACATATGCGAGCCTTAACTTTTCAGTTCGTAGGCCGTGCTCCACGCGGGGCATTAGAAGAATCTGCCATTACTAAGGCAGTATAAAAAAATTAACGGAAATGTACAACATGGAAATATTTAGGGTATTAAAATAAAAATTAATATTCTTTCCCCCATCTCGCCAAACTGGTTGTCACACTCGTGTGAACGATAGACTATAGTTTCACGTGATGCTACTAGATGGTGTTACTGGAACGCGTACAAGCAAAGATAGTATGTCATTTGTACAGTAGTGCACAAAGCAGAAAATCATAAAAGCAACGGTGAATGGTGTGGTTTCTTTGGAGAAAGGAAGTGAGTGCTTTGGTGATCCATATAAGGTTAATGGTCATATGCGGAAATAGTAGAACTGCGTTTCTCTGAATATAGGAGTTCAAATGAGACAAGTACTTTGTTAAGAAAGGCAAAAGCAGCGAGGATTTGAAAAATGCGTTCAAACCACACATTATCCAAGATGGGTTCGATTTGCTAATGGCAAACTTGCGGAACTTTGCATACTATTATTCATAAGTACTAGAAGATGACAAAGGTCTATGCACAATAGGTTACCCATACTCTCGGTGTCCAGCAGAAGTAGAGAAGCTTAAAGTTGTATATCAACAGTTACTCCAGCTATATAATGTGGACAAATTATGGTTTTAATACGAGTCGCAGAAAAGAAACGTTAATCTATGGAACGACAGCATATTTAAAACCGTTATCCGAAGAAGTTACGGTCGGGTTTGTTTATTTGAAAATAAATTTTTACGAAAGCATTGTTAGTGATACTACTGCAACTCACTGAAGTGACTACGCTGTCACCGAAATATGACAATGTGCGACTACGTAACCGCCGATTCTTGGGTCGACCGACTATGTCCTTTTTAACACCTTTAAAAAATTAGTTTTTCTCCGGGTTTCAATGGATTGTCTTCAAGTGATGCTATACTACACACAAAGAATGGGTTGTAGCAGATTTTGGCAAGTTAAACAAAATGAGTATTGCTTACGCTTGCGTTACCAGGCTGTATTTTTGTGCCCACACCTCAAGGGTCCGAAAATGACTCATACAGCCACCGCGAAATACATGAAAAAATCGCGAAAATTTGTAAGCTAGTGGGTGAACCGGTATATTTAGTAATAGATAATGTCGATGACTTTCCAAATCGTGGGTTCTTTGGCAGTGTCGAAAAAAGTCAAGAAAATGATTCTCACTTATTTTTGAAATCCTAACTTGACTCTTTGTAAAGGCGCCGAATTTTTTGCCCAAAAAAACGTCGAAATGTACGACACTATTTATGTGCATTTACGTGCTAATGACATACAATATCGAAGCACTTTTCAAAAACCTTTGTTGAGTGAAAAACACGTTGCGAAACGTCTTGCGCGGTCGCAGAAGAACTCGGACCGTGACTGGGGTAATTTGTACAATTAATGTAAAGTTTTTTAAACAAATATTGCAAGAAAATTGTTTTTGAGAATGCATTTTCGTACATCGAGTAAGGTGAAAAGTATTGCTCTGAATTTCTATGAAATAGCCGGAATTAATACATATATATTTCTTGTGACATTTAAACATTGTATTTGCAATTGGTTGCCATAATCTTTATGATTGACGTCAAAAGGTTTTGAAGCGCCCGTTGGATTTTTGAGTTTATTGTTTATAATAAACGGTCATGGTTATGAAAGACAGCTTCATTGTTAGCCTGATTGGCTTTGAATTTATTTGATGCGATTATCCACAAAAAAATAAAAATTAAATTTTTAACATTGTCTATGGAGGAGTAATTTCATACATTGACACCACTTTTTTTACTATTTTCCACTAACGTTTTTAAATTAAATTTTAGTATGTTATGTAGTAGATAGATAAAAGAACGATTTTTGGAAAAACTTAAGTGACCAAAAGTTTTGACGGTAGGAAGCGTCATATTCGAGAATACAAATAAGGTGATTTTGGACATATTGGCATTCCTACTAAAAAAAAACATGTTGCTTACGAATATGAAGGAGTAAAATCGATATTTTATTAAATAAACAATTTAGTGCATACTGTGGTCAAATTTTGACGTTTTATCCACACCTGCGGCGAACATCTTCATAAGAAAATCTTTAAGTTTCCAAACTCCGACCCGAGAACCAACCACACTATGCGCCATTTATTCGGTATGCTTCTTAGGAGAGGAGGTTACAAGTCTGTAAGAAGAAATTCCAGCTACTGTACAATCTTGTCTATTTACTGCGTTGTCGAGATCAAAAAGTAGTTCAGAAGTATTTACAGGTCAAACACCACCTGCGCACTCCTCAACCTCAAAAAATGTATCAAAAAACGAAAGCTGCTTTAATCAGACAAGTGCTCGCTAGTGCAAGGAAAACCCTCGCTCGGTATTGACTAGAACTGTTGCAAATTCATATCAGCTTGGCCAGCAGAATTTGTTAAGATGACTGGGATATTTCTGTTCTGCGGAAAAATACGGATCTGCCGCCACAAATAGACAATCTTGTAGGTTTCAGCGTTTACAGAAGAAAAGCGCCCCTACACAGCTGAATTGTGAACAAACTGTAATAACCTTTCCAAACATAAGCTTAACCGGAAGCCATCAGCACTCTGAGCAAAGGTGAATAGTTTGCGATAGCACCTAAATGCATTCCGATTGAGACCCGTATTTCCTCTGCTTGTCAGTGCCATCGGTGGCCCTACCTACAAGCTGGCTAAATACTTATCCAGTCTATTACAACCATACATTAGATTTACCAGCAGTTACATCGAGGAATCCGCACACTTTGTAAACCACATCCAACTACAGGAGGGAGATCTAATGGTTAGTTTCGATGTAATATCCTTGTTAATCAAAGTCCCGATTTAAGATGCCCTGGGCCACCTAAAGCAAATTTTCCTTAACGATATCTTACAACTATTTTGATAGTGCCTTACGTCTAGTTACTTTGTTTGGCAGGGCGCATATTACGTATAGAAAAACAAAGTAGCCCACTTAGCCCTGTAATCGCGAATTACTACATGGAGAAATTTGAAGAGATCGCCATCAATGCAGTATCATTAAAATCTATGATATGGTTAAGATATGTCTATGACACATTTGTGATATGGAGATACGGAAAGGAGACACTTGAATTTTATACACCCGAGCATACAGTTTACCGTGGAATTTGAATCGAACAGTAGGATTGCTCTTTTATATGTACAGGTTTTGAGATCGGAAAATGAACATTTACAACACACCGTGTACAGAAAACCCACACATACGGGCCAATACCTTCATAAGCAGTCGAATCACCATCCAAATCGATAAGGTAAGGTTGTGAAAACATTAGTAGATCGAACACGACGAATATATCAACCACAGTTTTTGGAACAACCCTTATAAGGTACTGGAGATAGAGTAACTGAACCCAACAAATGCGTACGCAAAACACAACCGAAATCGGTTATGATAGGCAAAGCTCTTTTACTTTATATCAACAGGGTTACGGACCAGATAAGAAAAATTCTCAATAAACACAATCTGGAAAGTATCTACACTACTACTACTACCAAGATACGAGATTTGCTTAGACCAGTCAAGGACACAAGAAACCCATAGGATACATACACTAGGGATATACTACATATCTTGTTCATGTGAGCAGGTCTACATTGGGACTACGGACCGAACGATTACTACTAGGATAAAAGAGCACAAACGTTATCTACGCCTCAGTTAACACAAAAAATCAGCAGTTGCTGAACATGCTTTAGAAAATCCCGACTGCGAGCTAGAATTAGAGTAAACACAAGTTTTATCTAATTGAAGGAACTATTACCCGAGATAATATAGTGAAGCACTGAAGGTTTATAAATATAAAAATAATTTTAATAGGGACGACGGATTCAATCTGCATAAATTCTGATCGCCCTTAAGGGGCAAAAAACAGACCGCAATACGGTAAATGAGCGAGTGACGTCAGCAAATGCCGAGATATCACCTGCAACGATCCGATTAACATCAGCAGCTAGCCAAGAGTTTCCAAACTTCCACGACGGCCTGGTAACCCGAAAACCATCCACACTATGCACTAAAACACCGACCGTGTAAGCTTTCGCATCTATTTAAACAAACAATTTATTGTTTTGCAATTAAGTCGGCAAACATGCTTTTTTCATTTTCAACATTTGAATTTTCAGTACATTGACCGTGTTATTATATGTTAAAAACGTAATTTTATGTGTGGTTGTAACACTTGTAACTAGAGAAAATAAAAACCAACTGAGAATGATGATTATATTTTTGTTGATCTGGTTCAGCAACTTAGGCCGACAAACAGTACGTCATGGGAAGGGAGTTGGTTGAAAATTTGCCAAACAATTTTGGACTGGAATAATGTATCGATAATGCTAAAAGTGTGCGACCATCACTAGTAGTTAGTAAGTTTTTAAAAACTGTTTTTTGCGTACTGCCCAAACAGCAAGTAAATAATGCCCAAATTGTTTTCTTCTGTACGCACAACACAAGGGCACTGTTATCCGAATGTGTGATACCCTTGTTTTATAGGAGGGCAGTTTTCTATTTTTTACTTTGATAACCTTTCCGCCTCCCAACAACTTTTAGTCACTCAATCCAGTTTTCTTAAAATCAGCCCCATACACACCCGCATAGCATACTAAAAATTACTTGAAAAATATTTGTGGGGATGATCAAAAAATGGCGTGACCTAATGTTTAAAAAAACATTTTTTGTAATAATTTTGTCACATGAATAAAATCAGGCAAGTGACTGGTCAAAGATGACCTTGAGTAATAGGCACTCGGTCTAACAACATTGTCTTTATGCATTTTTCCCTGCGTATTACATTGTGTTTGCTATTAATATCAGAATTTGAAAACAATTGCCTGTTAATGTTTTGATAATTTGTGGCTCAAAAAGTTACTAAATGTTTGATAGAAATTATCACGAAAACAGACGTGACGAAGAAATGTTTTCTAATAAATCGTCAGTAAATTAATCTTATCAAATTGATGTTCTCTGAAGCTTTTTTTTCTCAACGCAGGAGACTTTGATTTTGAATGCAAGCCTCGTTCAGGTCGTACCTAAAAGTTGACAGAGTTGAAAGATAAATCATCGGTTCTTAGGGCTTTGTGTTATCAACCACTTGCATTAATTTACTTTGTTTATAAGAAGCTCCGACAGGATCCTTACAGAAAGTATAGGCCAATAAACGACTCGAGATTTGCCGTCAGTTGCTCAAATAAGGAGAAATTTAAAGAGCTGGATGGCGTTTTCCGTATCCAGTTTACAGTCCAGATGCTGAATGTAATCTTCCATTCAATTAATTATTGCTTACGCGGTTGCTGATTTGTTTTGGCGTTTTCTTTCTGATCTCATGCTATAACCTACTATTTTTGCATTAACGCCTTACTGGATTTTAAGTTTCCGTTCAATTAAATCAAATCAATTTCTCCAGTTTTTATAAATACTCCATGAACTTCTGTAAAATTTCTATTCATAATTCCGTCCTTTGTTTGCATTTATCATTAAGGCTTCTCATTGATAGCTTTGATTTTGAGCTGCTTTATTTTAAATCACGTGTATGTTACAAATTTTAATTCAGAGGCCAGATTGTAATTAACGTACTATTCAAGCGTAGAAATGGTAATTTGATGTTGCTTAATTATACTCATAGACAGTTGTGTTTGTTTTGGCAATACAATAGGCATATAAGCACTTATATTTTGGTGGAAGCTTATTTTAGTAAGCAGCACTATTTTAAGATACGACTCATATTTGAATTTATGGTGTAGTTGATATTAGATATTTTGCAATAGATATCTCTTACATCAAAAATATAAAATTATGTCAGAAAACAATTACCAGTTAAAAGTTTCAAATATTTGAGGAAGGTTATTACTGAAGATCTAACTGATATTAGATACAAAGTAAAAATTTCAGTTGTTTTTTCTGTAGGAGGATAAGCTGGATTTAAACTTTTTGGTAGTGGTGGTAGGGTCTAGCATGAATTACCTAAATTTGTTTTCAAAAAAGAAAATAAAGCAAACGTTTACTGAATTATTAAAGGCATTAACGAAGCAACATAATGTAATTATTCGTCCACGTTTTGCTAAAGTAACTTGTAGCAGTTACTTAGACCATGCACAACTGTAAATTTAGAAGGCAGATATTTTTTTTAACAGTTGGTATTTATTTGCAATCTGCTACATTAGCAATAAGCAAATCATATTACTATAATGGAAATATATAGCAGTGTAAATTACATGGAAGGTAACACCCTTTGACGTTCTTCAAATGAAATTACTTTCAACAATTAATAACTAATAATAAGTAAGTAGTAGGGATATTATATCTGTCTAAAAACGATTAGGAAAATCTGACGGCTTGAAACGTTTGAGTCTGCGCACTTGTTCACTTTCATCAATTAGTTTTGTCACTAGTGGGTTAGGATGAGATTCTAGCCGCAAGAGGTATTTTTCACTAAACTTGGTAATTTCTTCTTTCACTGACTTCATTTTTAGGTCTTTCCGTATTTCCGTGTTGGGTATGTAGTAGGGGCGTTAGTGATGGTGCGTAAGGTCTTCGACTGAAAGCGTTCCAGAATTTCGATATTGAATGTGAGGCGGTACCCCACAACTGGATACCGTAGCTCCAAATTGGTTTCAGTATACTTTTGTAGATTAATAACTTATTACTCAGAGAGAGTTTGGAGTTGCGACCTAAGAGCCAGTAGTAACTCTTGAGTTTAAGATTCAGGTGTTTTCTCTTAGTCCATATATGAGTTTTCCAGGTCAGGCCTTTGTCTAAATGCATCCCAAGATATTTCACACTGTCGGTACGGGGTAGAACTCGGCCGTCCATTATCACATCTGGGACGATTCCTCTACGTTTAGTGAACGTGATTTGTAGTGACTTTTGAGAGTTGATTTTGAATCGCCATTTTTGGAACCAGTCGGTTACTGGGTCTAAGTTTTGCTGTAGATTACTAGCGGCTGTAATAGGGTCGGTGTGAGAGGAGAGAAGCGCTGTATCATCAGCGTAGGTTGCGATCAAATTGTTAGCATTCGTAGGGAGGTCTGCAGTGTATAGAACGTATAAGACCGGACCTAGGACACTACCTTGCGGAACGCCTGATGTGATGGGATGGAGAATTGATACTGCTTCTCCGAATTTCACTTGGAGTGAAGGCAGATATAAATACATAAATAAATCTGACTGCATAGCTCTTTTTATATTGAAACCTATAAAAGAGTGAACCGAAATGAGGATGTCTGACGCTAGAGTTTTAATATTACCCACAAAGTTATTCCGGTAATTAAACTTGAATGAAACTGACCGTTCATTAATCAGACCAGTTAATTATCTTCTGTAATGATTTATAGCTCGCGTTGTGTTCTAATATTTTAATTGAATATAACCGAATTAATAAATAAATGTTCTGCTGTTGATTATAAAGCTCTTTCAGGTATTGAAATTAACAGCTGAGTGCTCACAGCACATTTAAATTTAAATAAACAGATAATTGAGTTATAATCATGCTTGTATTTCAGCATGGATCCCATCGACATTCTAGAGAAAAGAATTGCGGCTTTGGAGCTGGAAGTTTTCCCCCAAGGGAAAAGCGGGGAGATAGACAAGTCGCAGTTGGTCACCGATCTGTTGCTCCAGACTCACTCGATGACCACTACTGCACTAAGCTGCCGAGAAGTGGTCACCTCGATCCTGAAGCGGATGGAAGAAATCAACGAGTACTTGATCCCCAATTACTGCGACAACCAGCTGGATATCGAGGACAAAAGACAGTATGTGCTGGAGCTCTATCCTGAAATGAAGAAGACGCTGAAGCTGCTAGGTGAGTTCGAGCAGCTAAAGCTGTTCCTCGACTCGCCTCCTATCCACAACATTCCCAGTCTGGTCGAGAAACTGGAGCAGCTGACCATCTCTAATGTGAATACGTACGAGGAGTGTAAGGTGGTCACTGACAAGATTTTGCGCGCTCTGCAACAGTATAATGACATTACAATGTCTATTAAGATTTTATTTGCCCAGTTGGAACAGTCGATTACGAGTATTGAAATCTCTTTACAACCTAAGGCAACAATAGATGAGTAAATTTGATTTCCTTTTTGTATTATTACATCTATCTTAAGCAAGCACTTTTTTTATAATGTATTAACATGTAATCTCCTATAAAACGCAATAGTATTCAACTTATTTGTAAAACAATCATTAATATTATTATATAATAAATAAAAATGTAATTTCATTGACATTCTAGTTTTCTTAAAGCTTGTTAGTTCAGATAGAAAGCTGAAAACAATTGATCAGAACTATCAAACTCTCCAGTACATGGTGATATAAAACTGATCGGCATTGAGAAGTTTTAGTGAAAAGGTAATTACATGTACATTCAATAATGAAATTGCCGCCTATTTAAGTGTTAGATCTTTGCACAGAATGCCGTTTATCATTTAAAGTTGTACTTTCTTCAGAATATATGGTATCATATGGACTGACAAATTATCTTGTTAGTTGAGACAACTTAGTGGACGTGTGTAGGTGTGGCAATTGAATAGTAAGAGCATTATTTGCAAAACTAATATTTCTATTATGAACTGCAAGGGAAGTAGAATACAGTCCTGTTTTTTTGTAGTGTGGTTTTGAGCTGGTTTTAATGTCTGAATCCATAAATGTCAGGACCTAATGAGCAATTTGACCGCCAGAGTGGTCCAGTGGTTGAGGCGCGGACTGTGACGTGGACGGACCCGAGTTTAATTCCCAGTGCTCTCTGAAGCCTGGCGGATGGCTACTCAGTCACTAAAAATAATTGAGTATCTGCGTTTACTCGTACAAGGGGTAATAATGGCGGTAGTCTAAGGCGCGATGCTTGCCACATCGCCCCGCACCAGAGATGGTGCGCGACGACCGGGCACATTGAGCAAACATATGAGAGCCTTAACCTCTCAGTTTGCAGGCCGTGCTCCCACGCGGGGCGTTAGAGTCGTACCATTATTATTATAATGAGCAATTTAAAATAATTTATCGCTGCCTATGTCACAATGGTATTTTCCTATTTTATTTTAAATATAACTTCATAAACTTCATTACCTTAAAGGCAGGAAATTGGTGTAATATCTTCTTTAAAGATACAGATTGTAGTAGTGGTAAAGAGTTTAACATAGAAATCCACCTTTTGTTGTCTAGACTCGGTTTGCAAAAAAGCTGCTTTGATTGTAAAATTGTACTCAAAAGTCTAATCATACTTTCAGTTACCTAAAAAATTGACAGATATTATTTTGAGATGATCGAAAGAAGAAACTGACAACTCATTTAGATGGAAACTTACTGTCATATTATTCTATTTCAATTGAATGAAAGTTGTAATATAGATGTTTTGAAATTACAGTACGATAATGATGGATGTATATTCAGAAATTTTTAGATTGTATTGATTAAAAAGAACAATAATTTATTCCCTTTATTGATTGATATGTTGCACATTAATTAAGTACTGTTTTTAGGATAATAATAATAATAATAATATCTGCCTTAAATCCTTTAGGAATCATTGGCGCCCTTTTTGGGGCTTTTCAATTATTTTTATTAAGCTGGATTAGTACTTATTATTACACATAATCATGTCAAATGTTTTGGTCTGATTTGGCCTTTTCTACTATTTTCCTCCATTCTTGCTTATTTGTGTCCTTTTCCCTCCATCCCTTCACTTTCATCTTCTTTAGGTCTTGTAGGACTTCGTTTTTCAATCTACTTTTGGCTTTGCCCTTTGGTCTTGTTGTTTCTAGTTCCTTTCCGTGATTGTCTTGATCATTCTATTTTCGTTTGCTCTCGTTACATTTCTCAACCATCGTATCCTTTGTGCTTTAATTTCTCGTACTATGTCCTCACTTTTTAAGTCGCTGTCTATTTTTTGTTCATCCTCACTCTATATTCGTCTTCTCTTGTTTTCACTGAGCCCAAAATTCTTCTTAACATCTTTTTTTTCATATATTCTTAGCTGTTCTTCTTTGTTAACCTCACTGTTTCAGCTGCGTATATAACCGTGGGTCTTATTAATGTCTTGTAAATTCTTATTTTGGTATCTTTTGTAAGTTTACAATCTGTTAGCAATGGTTTGTATATGTTAAACATTTTGTGTCCCCTTTGGATTCTTTTATGTCTTGTACTTTACTGTTTTTATTATTTATCTCAATATCTAAATATGTTAATGCTTGCACTTTCTTAAATTCGTATTGTCCTATTCTGTATGGTGTTTGATCTTCTATGTCTCCTCTTTTGCATCTCATATACCACATCTTATCTTCGTTCATTGAAAACCCTCTTTTTCGCTTCTTTATCTATTATCTTCAACGTCTCATTTATTTAGTTTTGTTTTGCACCGTAATATAATAACTAAATCATCAGCGTACGCCAACATCTGTATTTCCGTACTTCTTATTGTTCCTCTGTGTTCTATTTTTCTTATTATGTTTTCTACGACCACGTTGAATAGCACTGGCGATAGTGCATCCCCTTGTCTTACGCTTTTGTTTATCTTTATGTACTCTTCTCTTCCTCTCCCACTTTTATTGTCGCTTCTGAGTTTTCCATTGTCATTTGTATTAGTCGTATTAATTTTTGTGTTATTTGTAATTCTTGCATGTCTTATTATTTGTGTCGTATTATTCGTCGAATGCTTTGCGGAAATCTATGAATAGCAGGTGCATTTCGACGTTATATTTATAAGCTTTTTTCTATTATTTGGTTCATTGTGTGTATGGCATCACTGTGGATAAAGTTGCTAATTTATTTCCACTTTTTATCAAGTGGTGAAGCGAAGCGGAGTCACTTACTAACTTCATGCCCGTCCGAGAAAAAACTCGAGAACGGCTGGGAATTTCCAAATTCTGTTTTCACCAATCGATAAGTGACCAAAAAGGCTTGTTTGCTAGTGATTTTGAAACTGATTGGTCAAAAGTCAACTAGAGGGTTCTCAAATTTGGGAGACTTATTCGCCACTTCGCTATGCGTTGCAAGCTTTGCAGGTTTATTTTGTATTATAGTTATAATAACTGTTTTGACGGATAATTTCACTATAGAAAACTCTTAAATCAGATGATTAACCCAACTAATGTTAATTGATTAATTTTTCAGAAAGGTGTAGGGATTTCTGTCGAGTCCAAGAATTTATAATTTCAAATAAATGTGTGACCTCTACACTCTAGGGTATTAAGAGAATAGGACTATGTATGTATGTATGTATGTATGAATGTTATTTTCCAGTCTAATTTTTAAAAATATCCGAGGCGTTTTATTCCCATTATTGCAATATTTGCAGAATAGAATTTGAGCAATTAAAAAATTAACGTAATTTATTAAATTGACCTTACAGTTTTAGATCAATGAAGACTAAAAGATTTAACAACTGCACAAGAAAATCAACATAGGAATCTTTTTCAAAAATTCTTCACCCTCATCGCTTTCCAGTAGAAGGTAACTGGAATCAAACTCATTACAAAATTAAAAGTTATTACTGTTAAAATTTAGGAGTGATGCTTTGAGCATAAAATTGTACTTGAAAATTCACCAACACTTTTAAGCACTAAGAAAAGTGATGTGTTATCTTAGGAACAATCAATATTTGATATTCATTTTAACATGGAAGAATTGATCAAATTAACGTTTGTTATAACTACCTGGACAGAAGTAAGATATAAAGCGTGTGCACTTTGATGTCACTACATTAGATGTTGCAGTGCTAGCAAGTACTTATATCATGAGAGAATGTTTCAATTATATATGAGCTTATTACTTGAATATTAGTTGAAAGTTCTAATTTTTTACCAAGTAACCAATACATTTGACTGAATTTTATGCTCAGTTGCTTTATTTAGAAAATATACACTTGCCCATGGCCATCTTCTGTTTATAATAATGTTTTCAACTTAACAATATATACTTTTAAAACAAATGTAATATCTGCGGATTTTGTTTTGTTATATTTATTCTCCAAAATCGTAACTATTCTTTAAATTGATTTAGGTGGTTTTGGAGGTTTCTAAATCAACAATAGCAAAATACTAAGATTATTGTATTATTTGCATGAGTGATAATCATTGTTTGAGTGATTTTCCAGAAGTATGATGTAGATTCTATGTAAAACAAGGACCCATACATGCCTTCCTGCAATACTCTAGATAGGATGGGAAAAAGTTTTGTGTAAGCGTCTTAATATATTATTCAATATGATATTTTAATAATGAATATACAGGATGTGGAAAGTGTACTTCAATTTGTAAAATATGCCACTGCCAAATTTTGTCCCAAGCTTAACGTATATCTACACATACTCCAGTCTGTCTTGTTGCATACAGTTGTTTCTTTGTTTTTTAGGTGCAAAAATTATAATACTAATATGGATGTGTGAGAGTAGTGAGAGAGTATTAAATTGTAGTTTACCTGATGATAAGACTTTAAATATGAAAACAAATCTGTTTTTCCAAGTTCAAACTAAGTGTAAAAGGTTAAAAAACTCATATTTTAGTCTTAAGTATTTATATAATAGGTGTACAACTTTGCTTTCGCCGTTTTTTTTCCGACATTCGAAGCTTTATTGTAAAAAAAACTGGTTATACAATTACGATTCAAAATATTTTCCATCGCTGGCCACTACTTTCTCCCATCTTTCGGGCAGCATACAAATTCTGCGTCGAAAAAACTACTCATCTTTTGAGGCGATCCACGTATCGATCCAATTTTTGACTTCTTCATAAGAACGTAAGAGCTGGTCAGCCAGGCCGCGTGCCATTGATCGAAACGAGTGATAGTCAGAGGGAGCAATGTATGGATAATACAGCGGGTGAGGTAAGACCTTCCATTTCAACGTTTTCAAGTATGTTTTGACCGACTTTGAGACATATGGTCGAACATTGTCATGCTGTAAAATCACTTTATCGTGTCTCTCGTTGTATTGCGATCTTTTTGTCTTTTAATGCTCGGTTTAAACGCATTAGTTGCGTTCGATACAGATCGCCTGTGATTGTTTCAGACGGTTTTAGCAGCTCATTTACTACGCCGAGCTGGTCCCACCAAATACAGAGCATGACCTTGAAGCTGTGAATATTCGGTTTGGCCGTCGGCGTGGACGCATGACCGGGCAGTCTCCATGATTTTCTGCGCTTAGGGTTATTGAATGCAATGCAGAAATCCCTTTGGTCTTTGCATTTCAAGCAGCTGTTCACAAGCAAACAAACGCAGTTCAATATCTCTCTGCTTCAATTTATGTGGCACCCAAGTTTCTGAATCATTTGCATGACTTTGAGGCGTTTTGAAATGGCTTGTTGAGTCACTCCTAATGATTCTGCCAATTGATCTTGCGTTTGACACGAGTCTTCATGAAGTAATGCCCCCAATTCTGCATCTTTCAAGACCTTCTCTCTTCCATCGCCATGCCGTTTTTTTTTCTTTCACTAATAGCGGCCTCGCCATAAGTATTTGAGAGCATTCGATGAGCCTCAGCCGCAGGTTTGCTCACATTTAAGCAGAAAATTAAAACCTCCCACAAATGATGAGAATTTGGCTCGTAAACTGACATTTTCAGAATAACTTTACTATACGGACACAAATCAACTAATGTTTCGATGGGATTATGTTGACAAATGCCCAAGCTTATTGTATAACCTCTACATCTGTTTATTTCCACCACTACCTACCGCCTAGGATATCTATTGGAAAACGGCGGAAGCAAAGTTGTACGCCTATTATTATCTTAGAATTTTTGCAAAATATATATTCTTTAGAAATTATCTTTATAGTATTGTATCACTAGTAATTATGTTACATTTCTTATATTTGTTAATTATTTTTGTCTTTTATCGTCTTGGTTCCTTTTTCATTATTTTTGGTACTTTAACCAAATAAGAGAATCGGTGGTTTGTTACTATAAAATAATTAATGATTATTGATAACTGATGTAGCACTTAACTCAAAAGAGTTATATGAATATTAACTGTTATATTTTGTATGCACATTCTACAGTAAACACGAGATTTTTCTGTCTTAATGAACAAATTATCAGCTAAAATAATCAAGAATTTTAGGTATGTTCACTTGTACTTTGTCTTAATTTAATAAATGAAATAATATCATAGAAGTTGATTGGAAATGTAAAAGAGCAGTTATAGAAGCAAAGAACGGAAAAAATCAATTCAGAACGTTGAGCAAAACATTGAAAGGGAAATAAAATAAAGGTATATACGCAAAAACACTTTTGAAGTTCAAAACAAGAAGCAAATATAAGCACCAAAGAACATTTTGGACGTTTAGAATGAAAGTTAAAGATGAACTTCTAAAAGTCTAAAATTATAACTAAAAGTAAACGCAAAATAACAGTTTGGTTTTAGGGAGTAGCTGAAGGAAAACACGGAAGTTTGAAAAGGGAATCAGAAGAGTTCAAGACAAAAGCGGTGTGTTGGTAACGTCCTGTTATTTGCAACTAGAACAGAAAAGAACTGCTGTGCTTAACGATTAGTGGTTGCCTACAGGAGCTTGACTTGAAATTAGAGTGGTGGAAAAATGGAAATATCAAGGAATAAAATTACATTTGGGAGAAATCAACTCTCTGAATTCAGCAATATAGGTTTATTGGATACAATAGCATTTCTTGAAGTTAGAAGTTGATGCTGAATCCATTTTATTCCATTGCTAGTTTGCTGTTCTCGATTTTGATTTGTTTATTGTTTTTCTTTCTTTTTTATCTTTTATTATCTCTTTCTGCATTTTTCTTTCGCTTTTGGTCAAACTCCTACTTATATAGATTTCCTCTACTATTAAATGTATTAATTTTGCTTTATTCTTCACTTACAGTTTGTATTAAACAATGATGTAAGTTTAATTTTTCAGTTTTTCTGCTGTTTGATTTTTTATTTTGTGGTTTCTAATCGTTCCTTATCGGATTTGTCAATTTTTATTCAATGCATTATAACGTTATTTGCTTTCTTTTCTTTTTCAAGCCTCTTTACCGTATTTTATTTAATTAATTAATTATTTTTTTGTTATCAAAATTTGAGTCTTGGCATTCTTTCTTTAGACTGACATATCCTTCTTTCAATCTTTTTATCCTCTCTCAGTACAGTTTCTGTTGTTTTTTATTT
This sequence comes from Sinelater perroti, assembly GCA_036346155.1. NCBI lineage: Eukaryota > Metazoa > Arthropoda > Insecta > Coleoptera > Elateridae > Sinelater > Sinelater perroti. The sequence goes on from JARFIY010000046.1 coordinate 32,949,817, forward strand.
TTCAAGTTTTCTGCTAATTCCTGCATAGCTTCTTTCTATTGCCTGGTGATATCTAACTTTATATTTAGTTTTTTCTTTTCTTCTGCCTTTATTATTGACCCTTTCTCACTGTCTCCACTTTTTTTGTTTTATTCATCTATCAAGTATTTGTTATTATCTTATGTGTATGTACCTTGAAAAATAATGTACCGGTATTAATTTCCCATGTAAGAAAAATCAGTAAATTGGTGCTCTTCAGCACCCTGATATAATTTAGTGTTGTTTAAGATGAAAAAGAGGATGGACAGATTGGGTCTCAATCGAAAATTCGAGTACCCAGACGAAACCTACGTCAATCGAAAGCCTTAAGTGTCCTGAGCAATTTCGTCTAAGGAACCAACCTGGTATGACCTCTCTGAACAAAGATGTAGGCCTTAGAATTTAGAAAAAATACTGTAGACTCATATCGTGTGTAAGTAAGATACATTACGACACACATCACGTGTGAGCAGCATCCAACTGCACGTGCTCCATTCTTGCAGGTGCAGTAATACTCTGTTACAAAGCCTACACCTGTCTGCTTGTTCAAACAATACATACACAAAGTGCTTTGTTCTACGCATCTTGGCGCCTAAAAAAACCGGCTCACCACATGTTATTCCGTGCTGACCAAAACTTATAATAAGATTCTATGTAGCAAGCTGAATCTTATAACTACTCTCAAACAATTACTTTACCACACCATGTTTTGAAATCACATTAGAACTTTTCCGTTTAATAATGTTTTAAGTGACGCCAAGTCAACCCCCAGTGGTTGCAGACCCTTAATGTGATTTGAACAATTGCTCATTGTCATCAGGGCTTTTTATTCCACTTGGTTCTAACCTTTCGTCTCGTCTTATATTCCAATTAGAACTTTTTACAGTTTAATACGCGGAGGGCCCAGCGTCCATAGGGTTTTGACCATCCTTCTTTAAGCAGAAATAGTCTAGTAAAACTAGATTTGGTTTGATATTATAACGTTTCTGTTTGCCAAATACAATTAATAATGTAAAATTACACTGTATATATGTGTAACACTATTCTAACACTATATGTTGCATGTGCACAACTTCCAGCACTTGAATTCCCTAGACTGATACGCTGTGTGATACTCAAGCAGCTTAAAATCGGTTCCAGAATGTACGCGGAGTTTTTCGTAAACATTTAGCAATTTCTTACTGTTCGAGCTTCGCACGTGTTCACTCAGCGCGGCTGGATTCCTGGAAGGTGTAGTCACTGGAGTGTGACGGGGCACAATACAAAACTGCGGCTGCGGATGTCTAGCGGTGGCGGCTACGGGGCCGTTCGGAAATACGTTACAATATGAAGTCTTGTGTTTCTCAAGAATTTAGATAAATCTGCAAATGTATCATAAACCTATCTTTTTTAGGTTAAAAATTTAGTAAACATTCAAAATATAATAATTTTCAAGAAAAGATAACCTTTCTTGCCGAGTTTATTAATACATTTTGAAGTTTTATAAATTTTTCGACAATAAATTGAAAGACATACAATGCACTATCATCAATCAAAATATTTAGCGCTCAAACATATTTCACATCCTTAGGATGGCCACTGTTACAATCCTGCAAAGCAAAAGCAGAACTATTCTAATTTTCTAAGATTATGTTAATCTTTCTTCAATTGAGAATTGTAAAGTGAAACAATTGTTATACAACAGATGAAATTAATATTTTAAGTTTTTAAAATATTTACTCGCCTAGTAATTATCTTCTTTTTTGGTATTTGTCCTATAATTTAATTTTAAAGGGAGTACAGATAAGTCTCCGCCGTTTGACAAAAGATGGCCCCACCAGTAAGTTATGGTTGAGATTGTCAGATGTAAAACGTCATATCGTAAGGTTGAACATCTGGTAACACCATGACCTTAAAATATTAGCGATTTTGTATCAGCATCACATAATTTGTTTTGGCGAAAATGTCGAGTTTTGAGCTGAATTAGCGTCATTTGCGGGAGCTTTTGACTTACTTCTTTAATTTGAATAAATCTCTGTAGCTGAGGCCCATTGATTGTTTTTAGAAGCATATGGTGAGGCTGCTTTAAAAGAGAGAAGTTGCCGTGAGTGGTTTCGTAAGTTTAAAATCGGCGAGTTTGACGTCGAAGACAAAGAACGTAGCAGAAGGCGGAAAGTGTACGAGGACGCGGAATTGAAAGCAATATTGGAGGAAGGTTCCTGTTAAACGCAAGAAGAACTTGCACTTACATTAAGACTGACTCATCAAGCAATTTCACATCGTTTAAAATCGTTGAGAATGATTCAAAATGAAGGAAATTGGGTTCCATATGAATTTAAGCCGAGAAACGTTGAACGGCGATTTTGCACATGTAAAATGCTGCTTTTCAAGTATAAACGAAAGTGCTTTTTGTATCGTATAGTCACTGGTGATGAAAAATGAATCCACTACGTTAACCCGAAGTAGAGAAAATTATGAGGACCACGTGATCACACTTCAACATCGACAGCCAAGCCGAATATTCATGGGAAAAAACTCATGTTATGTATTTGGGGAGATCGTGTATTATGAGTTGCTCATACCAAACGAAACTATTACTGGGGCTCTCTACCGAACACAATTGATGAGATTGAGCCGAGCACTTAAGGAAAAATGCGCCCACTATTACTCCCACACACTCCAGACAAAATTATTCTCCTGCATGATAATGCTTTTCCACATGTTGCGGCGCCGGTCAAAACCTACCTGGAAACACTCAATTGGAAAGTCCTATCCCACTCCCCGTATTCACTAGAACAGAATCACTTCCGATTATCACTTGTTCCCATCGATGACACATGGCCTGTCTGAGCAGCATTTCACATCATATGGAAATACCAAAAATTGAGTCGATTCGTGGATAGTCTCCAAAGATGCAGCGTTTTTCCGACGTGGTATCCGTATGCTGCCAGAAAGATGGGAAAAAGTAGTGGCTAGCGATGGACAATACTTTCCGTTCTTTCACAATAAATGCCCAATTCTTGATAAAAAACGGTGGAGATTTATTTGTATTCCCTTTACATTTCTTATGTAACTTATTATATAATCGTCGAGAGTTTTAAGTAAAGAAACAACTTGATATAATAATATAATTTTATTTGATGTTTGTTATTCTTTATAGTTTATCAAATGCATTTAAGATATAAAGTTTAAATTTTAATTAATAAAGTGATGCTTGTGATGTTCTTCTTTGGAGCTACGGATATTTTCTTCAAGAAAAGGCTATAGTTATACAGATATATTTTTTATTGGAGATTATTTAGACATATGTCTGTAAGCAGACACCATATATATTATAATATTCCAACTTTAATTAATACAAGTAATACTTTAATCCCCGCTATGTAGTAGTTAAAAGACACTTTTTTCTTCATCGTATTATATCGATTTGTAAGAAGAAAAGAGAGAACAAATATGGAATGCAGACTTTATCTTCTTTTTAATTTGTATCTGTAATCGTTTTGTTCCACATAATGTCTTATTTAACTATTTGATATTCTAACGAATTTCCAAACTCCTCCCGTAACAAGATATGCGCATTCCAACAAGTTGGCGACTTACGTCATGCTTGCTAGAAATCCAGTTGGCGCGCACGTGTTCGCGAATATTCCAGAAGGTACGAGTGCGACGCCTTTCGTTCGCAGCTTGGTCTGGAATATCTCTAAATAGACATAAATATCGCCCAGAGGGACGGTTGGGCATTCAGATTCCGAATGCCGAGTTTGAGCCAGCGAAACAAAGGCGGGAGTTGTATTTACATAAATAGTGTCCCGTTTACGCCAATATATAGTGTGTGTGCATAGTGTTATAAATTTTCATAATTGTAAGTACAGTAAATAAGTAGTTTTAAGTAAATTTGCAGGTTTAATTCGCTACAATAAAGAGCAGAAACACTAAAATTTGTAGTAATTTCACTGTACAAAAATATCTTATTTGGTATCTTATACACTGGTATAAAGTGGGTGAATGCTACAATCTCCGTCAGTCTGTTGCATCTGTAGCGCTTTTACTACGAAATCGATCACTATGAAATTTTCCACAATGATAGAACTCGAAGCGAGTGAGGTAACCTGATAAATTGTTTCGAAATCGGACAACTGGATTTAGAGCAATTAGCAAATCCAGTTCCCATAGACTTAACATGGAAAAGGTTCGGCGACTGTTTTGACAGTTTATGCAATAATACATTCGCAATTTTAACAACTCGCTCCTGCAACTTCTCAAACAGCGTGCGAGAACATTACTAGTTTATATTCTCCATTCTTTTAGATATTTATATATTGAAAAACAATTTTGTTCTGTTCTGTATTTGTAAAAACACATATCACAACATTATGGCGTTTTAATAGTGCCATAATTATATATATAAAATAAATTATGAGTGCTGATGCTGCTGCTGTCACACAGGTCAAAGGTCAAATCGTTCGTGCCTTTCCGTGCCGACCCGAAGCGCCTCCGAAGGACAAATTTCGGCCCGGCGACAGAGCGCGACCGAGGTAATATATTTCCGGAACCGCAAGCGATGAGAAAATTTTCGTTTGAGAGCGGGTAATAAAGCACTTATATATAAAAATAATATGAGTGCTGTCACACAGGTAAAAGGTCAAAGTAAAGTTCAACTCTAACTGGGTATACGTAAATGCGTTGTCATGGCAACGACGTATCAATTATGTCAAACAGAGCTTTTTAATCGTGTTTTTATTTTAAAACTACTATGCGAAGGGCTCAAGCATGTCGGAGTTGGACAAGCTCTCCGGCCTAGACCTCGTATATATAAAAAAATTATGAATGCTGCTGCCGCTATCACACAGGTCAAAGTTCAACTATTGCTGTCACACAATTGTTCGTGCCTTTCCGTGCCGACCCGAACGCCTCCGAATGACAAATTCTGGCTTGGCGGCAGGCGCAGCCGAGGTATTATATTTCCGGAACCGCAAGCGATAGAAAATTTTCGTTTGAGAGCGGGTAATAAAGCACTCGTTTGTTTAGAAAAAATATTCCTAAGCTATACTAGGTTGCAAAAAAAAATTAACGCTTGCGAATAATTTGTTTTCATATTAATGATATAGTAACAATCTTTATATTTGGATTCCAGGTGGCAATTGGCAAAAGTAAACTAAGTTTTGATTTGCTATTGCTGGAAACGGAAACTATCGACAAGAAGTGCTACAAAGGAGATATGCGATGCTGAAGGACAAGGAACTGTAATGCCACGTTAACTATTTTGAAATGGTGATTTGATTTTGGTAACTTTAGCCTTGAAACCAACCACGTTGCTGTTGACCACTTGTTTTTAATGAACAGGATTTGGATGGAATTAAGGTCTTGTTGCATCCAGCTTACAGTTTTGGTCTTGTATTCTCTAATTATAGGTTTGTTTCAATGTATGGTATACTTTTTGTGTGGTGCCGTTTTGAGTCGTTTGATCAAATTGAAAAAGCATGGCAAGGTGTTCTTTTTTTGGAGTCGACAGATTAGTACCATGAGCAGATTCAGTAAATGGCAGAGCTCTGGCAATAGGTCACCCATAATGATGGGCTGTATTTGGATAATATTTGTTGTGTGTATAATGTGCTTAAATGAGTAAGATGATTTAGTGTTGCTTAAAAAAAATTTCGTTATAATTTGATATTAAAAGATGCAATACTGAAAATTTAATGGACATCTCGTCATATAGTAGTCTTGCTGAATTCATTGACATAACATTTAAATTCTTTTTGAAAAAGATAGAAAATGTTTTTCTTGTGCATCTCATGTTTTTAATATACCAGATGTATAAGTGTAAAGTGCGGATTTGAGACAACAGATAGGTCGCCATTGCATATGGAGTATAAAAATTTGACAAATATGCCATTTTCTTGTACCACCAAGAGTCAACGCTCTCAAGTGATAAGTTGAAAAAGTGTTTGCATAGTATTGTTTTGTTGTGTTCAATATGTCGAAATTTGGGCCCAACAAAGAGCATTCGCGGACAGCAAAAATTATATGTTTTCATTTGAAGAAAACTGCTGATGAATCATGCCAATTACTTCGAGAAGCTTATGGTGAACTTGCTCCATCGCTAGATACGTGTGAACGATGATTTCGGAATACGAAAAACCGCCAAAAAAGTACGAAGATGTGGAATTGCAAGTATTGTTGGACGAAGACGACTCACAAACACAAAAACAGCTCGCAGAGCAATTGAACGTTAGTCAACAAGCTGTTTCCAATCGCCTATGAGAGATAGGAAAGATTCAGAAGGTCGGCCGATAGATACCACATGAGCTGAATGAGAGGTAGATGGAAAGAAGAAAGTCATTTTTGCATCATATTGTTACTGGGGATGAAAAGTGGATATAATTTGGAAATCCCAAGCACAAAAAATCATGGGTAAATGGACCGCACCATCTACATCAACCGCAAGACCGAATCGCTTTGGCAGGAAAACGATGCTCTGTGTTTGGTAGGACCAAAAAAGTGTGGTCTATTATGAGCTGTTAAAGCCTGGTGAAACGGTTAATACCAAACGCTACCAACAACAACTGATCGATTTGAACCGTTCGCTAGTCGCAAAATGACCAGAATATCGAAAAAGGCAATCAAGATCATTTTCCTACATGACAAAGCTCTATCACATACGGGAAAACCGGTTCGTGATACGTTGGACATTGGGAAGTGCTATCTGACTTGATCCGATTGGCTTGATTACCAGTTTGCATCGATGAGCCACGTACTTGCTGAGCAGCGCTTGGGTTCGTTCAAAGATGTGAAAAAATGGGTCGATGAATGGTTCGCGGCAAAAGAGGAAGATTTTTACTGGCGTGGTATCCACAAATTACTCAAAATATGGGAAAAATGTGTAACTAGCAATGAAGTATATTTTGAATAAACCACTTTTATCATTCTTCCGAATTTAACGTGTTTTTTTTTTGGAAAAATACGCATTTCATATACACCTGGTAATGAAAAACACAATGGAAAAATCTACTGCTATTCATTGGTTTTAATTTTTCCAAAAAGGAAAGCGGGCGGTCTTGCAATTTCTAATGAAATAAAAATTTATTAAACCAAATTAATTTGATGTAGATCTATTATCGAAATACTGTCAAAGTGCAGTTGCATATGTGTGTAATACCTATAGTACTTTAATTTGTTGACTAGTAATTGTTTGACCGTTTATTTAAAAACTTGTACCACTTAGTTAATTTCTAGTTTATTTAAAAAGATATGATAAATCAGAAAACAAATTTTAAGTTATATTAATTACATTAAGAATTCGATTCCGAGCTCACCCAAGATTCATATAATAATGAAACCAACTTGCAAAATCAAGTACACACGCGCAAGTTAGATCCATAAAAGATGTGCGAAAAAGATATCATTGTTCAACTGACGAACTACTAAAACAAAACCAATATTTCAATTTATTCCATAACTCCAAAGGGGAAAGCAGAAACCAACAAACTAAAAATGAAGTACCTCAGCAATTAACAACCGCAAACAAAATTAAAATCCTACTGATCTACCTACCAACTGTGCTGATGGCAGGACGTTAAAACTATGATTAGAGGCACCTTCACAACAACATATAATCTAAAAAAATGCGAATCAATCAAACTCAAAAGGACGACTATCGCAGAATTACAGAATTATACACAAAAAAAAAAATAAAATCGCTTATCACACCTTCCGTAACCAAATTAATAAACCCAGTTTAGTCAGTGGTTATCAAAAATATACCGTTATCGCTAACCAAAGTAGAAATTAGCGAAGTCTTGAAAGTTCAACCCGCTTATTAACAAAAGATAAAAAATCATTACCAAAATGTTCAATCGAATTAACAAATAACGAAGCCAAACGAATGTTTAACCTTAAACATTTGTACCACTCGACTGTCACAATGGAACTGAGAAAGAAGGCCGCAGACATGCCTTAATGCCACAGATGTTAGAAATATCAATAATTATTGCACTCTTTCCCAAAAATGTGTCAAAAGCGCAGGAACTCATAAATACATAGCGTGAAATAAAAAAAAATATGAAAAAACATTTGCAGTCAACAAAGGAAAAGTTTCAAAACTAAAAGATTATTCAACTAAAACAAGAACTGGATGACTATAAAATTCAATCTACCGCAAATACATTGCTGACATCGGTCCTGGGATGTGGATATCCACCAAAAAAATCTTAAAACCTCCGAATATATACGAGGTGCATTCATGTTATAACACCTCCGATTTTTTTCCTCACAAACTAATTACACGGAAACCGTGAAACTTATGTCACTTCTCGACGTAATCTCCATGCAGCCGTACACATTTTTCACAACGTCGACGCCATGATTTCATGGCCGCTGCGAACGCTTCTTTAGAAGTTTTCTTTGATCACTGGAAAATTGTTGCTGCAATAGCGACAAGACTAGTGAATTTGCGACTACGGATAGTCTCTTTCATCGTTGGAAGCAGCCAAAAGTCTCTAGAAGCCAGGTCAGGTGAGCAGGGAGCAGGGAGCATGAGAAATCACTTTAAAATTGTTGTCACGAAGAAACTCCTGCGCCGCGTTCTCCCGATGCGCTAGTGCTTTGTCTTGGTAAAAGAGCACACGCGCAGCCTTTTCGGGCCATTTGTCACGAATTGCTAAAAGGAGCTTGTTCTTCAAAACATTTTGGTAGGATGCACCTGTCACTATAGTGCCCTTTGGAACGTCACGAGTTAAGATTACGCCATTGCTGTCCCAGAACACGAGCACCATAATTTTTTCAGCACTGGCGCTTACCTGAAATTTTTTTGGTGTAGTGAGTCTGTGTGCTTCCATTGTTTCCCCACTCGCTTGATCATGTCATGTCATCAGACCGGTTGGTGCGAGGCCGAGATTATTTTGGTTTGTTCCACACGACGTTCTGCCTTCTTTGAACTGTCACGCCCACAAATGCACATTAGATACATCCATAACACCATCACCACAGGTCTCACTCAACTGGCGATGAATTTCAATCGGTGTCGCACCACGCAAATGGAGAAAACGAATGATTACACGCTGTTCTTGTAATGAAAACAGTCAAACAGTGTTCCCACTCTCACCGCTGCCTCTAGAGTCCTGTGTGCCATACAGTGCTACCATCTCTGTCACGCATTTACAAAGAGTGCGCGCGTATTTTGAAATAAATCGCATGTTTCTATCTGTTCCCAGTCCCGAGAACAAAATTCGGAAGTGTTATAACTTGAATGAACCTTGTATAAATTAGATAATACTACCTTCTACACCGACAGCGAAAAAGCTGAAGCATTCGCCAACTATTTTGAACTAACTTTTATACCGGCAATTACCTATATTCCTACTCGAGCGGTATATGTAATCAACCATACTGAAGCACATCACCTCGTCAGCACTGAAAGCATTCAACCTACATCTCCAAAAATATTAGGTGAACTTATAATTCTGCTATCTAAATGCCTACAACCTAATACCCAACTTAGTCCTCTAACATCTTACTAGTAAATGCGTGGCATACTTATCTATCTTAATAAAGGTTCGCCTGAGAGTAGGTTGTTTTCTTTAAAGTTGGAAGCATGAACATGTCCTCGTGTGACAAGCTACTGAACTATCAGCCTATAAACCACCAAGCTTTCCGAAAAAAATATCTACGCTTGCCTAGCAAAAGTAGCTGATGCACTCCACATTCTCCTACTCTTCCATTTTGGCTTTAAGAAATGATATTTGACCTGACATCAACTACAAAGAATCAGCGAACTCATTGAAACAGGTTTCGAAAATAAATGTTACGCCACTGAAATCTTCCTAGACGTCGCCCAAACCTTTGATAAAGCAAGATCATATGAGCGAGAGCTCCTCAAGCCAGTATCTTAGGTCTACTCTTTTTTAATATATACACTTCCGGCATTCCTGATATCCCCACGTCAATAGCAATGTATGCCGACAATACAGCTATTATAATACAAAGAACAAACTTGGAAATAGCAACCCACCCATTGCAAACTGAAACGAACAAGTTTTGCAAGTGGTCCAAAAACTGGAATATCAAAATGAATCTCTCCAATACCAATGCAAGATTTTTATCCTCTATTAACATCAACAGAATCGTGATACCCTGGAACCCCAGAGATTCTGCAATCAAATATCTTGGAGTACATCTAAATATGAGACTAAACCGGAAGTTCTAGGTATATTGACCAAATAATTACTCGTTGCCTCACTAGACTACGAGAACTTTATCCAATTATTAATTAGAAAACGCCACTCCAACAAGAATGCACTATTTTTCTATACAAACTCTTGCTTCCCCTAGCATTCTACACCTCTCCAGTCTAGACTAATGCAACCAAAACAAATACCCTGAAACTCCAAAGATTTCAAAACATGATCCTGCGAACTATAGTAAATATCCCATAGTTTGTCCGCAACACTCAACTGCGTTATGAGCTGGGAGTATTACCAATTCAAAACTATCTTATCATGAGCAACAAAAACTTCATTACAAGTATCTATTACAATCTTAGCCAACGTAACATCTATAAAAGACTAAAGAAAAAGATTTCCCAAGATGTAATTTTAGACGAAAAAGACAACTAATATCACTTGATTAGACTATCAGAGCCTCTAACTCTAGCCTCCATCAGACAAACACAATTAATATAAACATGTAATGTAGATATGTTAACTTTTTTTTTACTTTCCTCAATTTATAAATATCTGCACGGTGTCGTTTCACTTTCTTTAATATTGCTTTTATGTTTCAGTGCAATTTTTCCACAGATCATTTTTAAGAGCTATTAATTTAATATAAATTACATTAGAAGTAAAAAATGAAAACGATTTAATTTGTCCAACGAGCATATATCGCTGATGTTATAGTCGATATAAGACCAAAATGTTTCTGTTCACATACTAGTAGGCAACCTTGCATTCTGTATAATTTGAATATGAACTATGAACATACATATTAGATGTTCCACCTTATATATGGTAACTTTCGCTACCAACTTCACGAGGCAGATCAGTTAAAGATGCAATTAGAATGTTGCAGACTTCACGCTGTTTGACCGCGTAACATATCAAATTGATGTAGTTTGACAGGTTTGGCGAGGATAGGTGAGTTAGAGTTGTTCGAATGTAAATTTCGCGATTTTTTACGGCAAAGGCACCAGTAAATGCTCGTTAAAGATGGCATTTCTGTGTCCCGTGAGGATACGCCGAGGGAAAAAGAAAAAACGTAAGTAAGACCGCCGGTTCCGGTACGCGCCTTACTGCAGCGCCTCATTTGACCATTAAAATGGGTTATGTACAGTTAGGAATTTTAAACTTTTTAAAACTCCTTTGCTCTGCGCGAAGTGCACGTAATTGCTTGATTTGCAGCTGAGGCGCGGTTGCACTGTATCTTGTCTTAATTTCCAGCAGTGGGCGTAGAGGGAGACAAGGAGCTGATGAGAACGGGCTCGGGGCTCACTCCAGGCATGGGCCGCATCACCGGCTCCGCTAGCATAGAGACGCTAGTGAGGGTTGGCATCGAAAGGAGCACGGCTTGTCGCCGGACAGCAAGATGGTTGTGCTGCACGACTTCACGCCTTGTGTCGACGATGAACTGGAAGTAAAGCGGGGACAGATCGTGAATATTTTGTATCGAGAGAATGATTGGGTGTATGTGATTGCAATGGACTCCCGCCAAGAGGGCTTCATTCCGCACTCCTACTGCACTCCGTACAATAGCCATTTGGCAGAGTTGGCAATTAAGAAAAAACTACCCCGGACTGGACAACCTCCGCCCTCTGATCAGCCCGAATCTAGTCATGAAGCGTGAGTTATTAATTTACAAGATTTGTGTTTAAACAATAATCATTTACAATTAGTTAGGTACAATTAATGGTATAGTGAAAGGGAGCTTGCTCTCACACTTTCTTTACATTTAATGCAATAGCACAATATTAATGGCTAGTGACGGTTCAATTGATTATGTGGATTCTTCAGCAGAAATTTTGGCTCCATTCCCAGCACGAGTCATTAAATATTTCAACAATGCTATGGAATAATACAAAATTAGCGAACAAACTGCTGCAGAGAGGTTTAAAATGGAGTTCAGATTTATATTTGGATAATTAGAATATTGACTAATAATTTTGAATAATTGGCCATTTTTAAGTTCTAATAGCCAAATTTATTCAAATGCCGTTTATAAAAATTAAATAATTTTAATACAATTTTTGAATATTTGATTGCTTATTTTAACTTATTGAAAATAAATATACAAATGACTATTTGAATTGCAAGACTCAAAAAGTCTCAGGTTTAGTGTTAAATGGGTCAACAAGTGAAGATAAGCGTAATAGAGGTCTTGCTGTGAAATTTGCACATCAATATCTTTGTACGCCTTATTTGTATTCAACAGTTGAAGTTTTTCATGTCTATACAAGAAAGTTGTACCGCATTTATGTTACTTGTTGCTTTGTTGTTACCTTGTAAGGGAACTGTGATTGTAGGTAATGGAAATTAAACTGTACGGTTCAGTATGGAATATAAAATGAGAGACTAAAAGTTACAGAAACAGCAGCTTAAGTACAATTAGTAGCTTGATATTTTTTTGGAGTAACCAATTCAGAGTTGCTACACATTGTCATTTAAAGTGTGCTTATTGTATCAGATGTATGGCTAGAAATTTTTGGTTTTTCCAGATTTTTGATGTCAAGATTTTATTGCCAGTATTATATTAATGTCATTTTTACAGAGTGCACGCAAAATACGTATATCACCTCTGTGTTGTAAGTAATTATGTCATGTGTTGACTTTGCATGTCAAATTCATGTGTAACAGATGAGTCATGAAAGCAATGACTGAACTAATTACACAATTAAGGACCATTTAGTGGGTTCATGAGCTTTAAATCAATGGAACTCAATATAACATGTCATAGTTGACTTTTTTGGTAATTTGAAAAGGTGATATGGCGAAGAAAATTAAAAAAAAGCTTTTTGCAAAAATTTATGTTTGTTATGCATTGAATTTTAAATACTGTGAGGATGTGGCAGAATTTGTTCAATCATTTTTGGTTCACTCGGCATGAAAAAAGTACTGTTGAGTTGGTAATATTAGAAGTTATGTGAAAAAAGCCAAGACTGGGTATGCTATAAAGTGGTGTCCGAAGATAAACTCAAATAACAGACAATATTACATATCAGTTTCTTAAATAATATAGCAGCAAAAAGTTGAGAATACAACACAAGTTATTAAATTAGAAAACCAGTATAGACGGAAAGAAAAGAACGTCTTTTCCAAAAAAATGATAACAAGCATTATCAAATTATTGAAGTAGTGACCGATTGAGAATACAGACAAATGGTTGATAAATTGACAAATTCTCATATGGGGGAAATAAATGTGTAAACAAAGCTTGTAAAATGGAAAAATGGATATTTTAGGTTTATAAAAAAAGGCGAAAGAAATTAATCAGGAAGTTCTATGGGAAATTTAAGTAAGAGAAAGAATTATTTAGGAACCATAACTACTGTATGCCAATAAGATGCTTTGGAAAGGAATTGTAGAATAAAAGGAGCTGGAAATATGAACTATAAAATTGGAAAACAATATAGTCAAGGGTATACAAATGAACAATGAAGACATTAAAGGAATAAAGCAGAAGATGGAAGAATTTATTAAAATGTGTTTAGAAGTACGGATGGAGGATATGCATCTGATTGAAAGAAAAAATTTACATTATTGAAATGGGAAAGTTGAAGAAAATTTGGAAATTGTGGGTAGTGAAAAGAAAATGGAAAAAGTACAAGAACCAAATTAGCAAATTAATTGCTTAAGGAAGATATACAGAAAATAAGAATAAGAGAAATAAAAAAAAACAATAAAACCAAATAGTTGATATTGAACTATAAGGAAAGCGAGCGGTACTGCGAGTTTGCCGACGTATTCAACAACTCTGCGACGGGAAATGGACCCAGCATGTTGCTTCAACATGAACATTGCATGTTAGTCACCACATTGCTCTTCCCACCCTTGAATCGGCTTTTTACAAATGGTGTTCTGTTATACCCAAAGAATGACTTGCAACAACTTTATGGAAACTATAGAAGCAATAGTAAAATGCATAGAAATTAAAGGAAAATACCTCTAATGAAATGTGTACTACACTTTGCTCATAAAAGCCTGGTGAGGAGAAAACAGTTGTAGTGTCAACCATTTTTGAAGGCCCCAAGTGAAAATCAAGAAAATTAATGGAGACGCAACAAGAATTAATAGATAAAATTAAAAAGGCAACATATTATACAACGGGGTTGTTATCAAACAGAGAGCAGAACAAAAAGTAGGGACTTGAAATCTGAAATATAAGTAAAACCAATAAATAACAAAATTTTACTAATTTATGGCCTAGGTAGAAACAAAATTGAGAACAGAAATGAGAAATTTTGAGAAGAGTTGAATGAAGAAATAGAAAATGTTAAACGAAGACTAATAATATTAGAATAACTTATAGTCGCTAATATTTCACAGAGATATACACAAATGTATCAACTAAATCAAGAGTAGAGACGAAATATTCATAATAGAGTTTGTATTAATAGACAGTTTAGGAAAGAAATATTAAATATTAGAGCGAAAAGAGAATTAAAAATATATAGTAACTATTATCTCGTGGTAATGAAAATTTGTTTAAATATATCAAAACATTTTTTTTGCCTAAAGGTGGTTGTAGGAATGCTTATACACTTGTCTGGTGGTAGCTCACATGTTTTTCAAATTTGAGTTTCTTTTTAACAGCAGTAATGTTCTCTTTTGTGATAGACGAGGGTGGGTCTTTTGATCTTAGAGCATCTTCCAAAATTAAAAACTCCCAACACTATCAAAATATACAATGACAATGATCTCCAGCACAGGAGTAATTTCTTCTAAATACTCATTAACACTCAAATTAAATGAAAAGTTGTAGTGCAAAATTGCATCCAGATAACATTGTGAGCTCTTTTAACTGCCATAGTTCAGAAGCAACTAATACCCAAAAGTCGTTTTGCTAGCTGCAATATAGGTTTGAGATTATCTTAATACGCTTAAACTTGTTACAACATGCGACTATCGCTTGTGCCATGTTGCAAAACCTTCCTAGTACCATGTACCATGTACCTAGTACTTAGTACATGTAAATTGTTACCAAATATTGACAGTCTAGGATATACAAAGAAAAAAATCAAACCTCAAAGCTATATATTACCCTATTCGACCGTACTACTATTTTTATGGGCAACAATACAGAATACAGGCTGATAGGTTTCTTGGGGTTAATAATTATATAAAGTTTAGAGATAAGTTTTGTGGGGTCAGAATTAATTTGCAGCTAGTCTATTTGTACTTGTGGTTATTGTGAAGCGGCGATAGTATAATAATAATTTCAATGTACTATAAACTGTAGCGCTGGTGTATTGTCACATTTATTGATATTCATTTTTGGAATAAGGTACATGAGGTGAATTCTTAAATTTTGTATAATTTCTATTATCTCCGAAATACTCTTCTTGAGACTCAACTTCTCATTCTCAAAAGCATAATGGAAATTTTTTAAAAGCTACCTATATATAGCTCAAATATTACCGTATTTGATAATATTCTAATATGGCAGTTGTCTCATGGAGCTCAAATTGTTTGAAATTTGATTAGTGAGCATAACTTGATATACTTCATCATTGTTCCCAACTGTCTTAAAAATCTGTAAGTGTTTATCAATTGTCTTTGAAAAACGTACATCATTTAAAATCTGCGTTTGGTCTAAATAAACATTTCCAACGTTTTTATTGCAGTATGAGTATAGCATTTGGTTGAATGTATTATAACGTTAATCGTGTTACAAATTAAATAGATGTAGATACTCCATTGCCAAATGCTAAACTGTTTGAAAGCAATAACCTACTGCACAGATTGACATTGGATAAGGACCAACACATTCCTTTTTTCATTACCTACATTTAATATTATGATTACATGGTTGTACAAAGCGTGATTACCGAGATAAACGCGAATAGCCGTGTTTTCTAACCTCTTTTCTTATTTTTCAAAAGTACGCGACCAAAATCCGTGGTTACTTTTTAGTTTATTCGAAAGTACGTGTTTTTTTCTTATTTATCATCAACAAAAACCGAATGCAACAATTATTTTATGAAACACCAACTTCTTCAAATAGGGCTCCTGGACTATTTAGACTATTTATCATTTTACTTTTTTTTTGCTATTCAATCATAACTTCCTTATTTGTTGCTATTATGTTCAGTGTTTTGTTAGTCTTGTTACCAGTTCTGCCACCATTTTGTTAAGAGTTTTTAATAGTATATGATAAAAAATTTAAGTTTGTTTCTTACAAAGATTGTAAACAAAATATCGTAAATGCAGATAGTAGAAATATTTTATTGAACTTAAATGCAAAATTTCATTACATTGCTTCAATGTGATCATCAGCTAGCATCTACACCTTTTGCCAAATCTGTGGGAGATTTTGAATGCCACCAGTAAGGTGATTTTATTAATTATAGTGATGGAGCGCTTTATAGCGTGGAGCACTGATGGAATATTATGAAACCTGATGCCTCTGATAGATTCTTTTAATTATGAAGACAAGGGCTTGTGTCGGAGGATATTTCAAGATCTTCCAATGATACTTTTGGAACAAGTCAGTTACTCAGTTCCTGCCATATGATAAAAGCTTTGCCATATAAGATGCAAGGAAATTGTCTCCCAGGAATTATAGAAAAAAGTCACATGGATTTATGTCAGAGGAATGTGGTAGCCAATTAATTCCATCATTAGTAAAATGATCAATGTCTAGGTCTATGGCACGTGTTCCAAAATTATCCAGAAGTATGGAAAAACTTCCAAAACTGCGATGAGGCCTTGCGCTGTCCTGCATAAACCAGTAACCGTTGAGCATTTTGGCTCTCTTTGCGCCCTGGAGAAACTCCTCTTCGAGCATCCAACGGTAATTTTGAAAGTTTACAGTGCTATAAAAGAAATAGGGCCTAAGAATCTTTTTCCCTGAAATTGCACACTTTTGCTAGAGAGGATTTACAATTGGAAGGTGAGAATTTCGGTACCTCAGTGGCGCATGTTTTGCTTATTAACAAAACCTCGCAAATAAAAATGAGCCTCATCATTAAACCAAATTTTCGAAACATAAATTTTTCAATAATCAATTGGTCAAATTGGAATCGTCTCTCGATATCGTGCAGCTTCAGCGGCTGATGAACTCGCATCTTGTACGGGAACATTTTCAATCGTTTTGTCAGAATAGTTTAGACACTCCCATAGCTGTTTCCCGCTTGTTGCGCTGCTCGCCGAATCGACAAATCTGACTGATCTTTGAAAAGATCTCCAACTTTTTCGATATTTTGTGACGTCACAGCGATAGATGGCCGACCAGAGTTTGCGAGTCGGGCGTCCCAGACATTGCCAGTTGTTTCAAATCTCCGAATCAGTCTAAAAGTAGCGAGAAAAATATTCGGACTGTTGTACGTTTTTATTATGAAATTTTATTTACTTTTTTAACATTTTTGTCTGCCTAATGGTGACCACTTAAGGCCAGTTGAACCATGATATAACTTCCAAATTCGTAGAATTTCTGTACAATAAAGTCTTTCTTCGGAAGTTAAGGATTCCATGTTTACAATTAAATAGTTACCTGATCACTGGTTGGTTTGTTACAAAACATTAATTAGCTAACTATAGGTATTAGGGTGGCGACTTGTAAATAAAAAGGCAACCGACGTACGAATTATATTTTAATATACGCAATATCCCTGGTAGGTATACATTGACAAACTTAGGTTGGCAGAAATGCGTTACGACGGCTATCTATCTGATTTTTTTTTGTTTTTAAGTCGGTCGAAGGTAAGAATCATGGTGAATGTAGCAGAGAGAAAATATTTCCTATAAACTTCCCAGATAAAAGAGACCGGATCCTCAGATACTTTACCATGGGCTAATTACCGTCAATGCGGACCGGCCCTAAAGCAATGAAGAATATGATCGTTATAGGAAATCGTTTTCTCGAGTTTTCGCTCCGCTGCATAACTATTATTCATGATAAATGGCGCTGATCTACCTTTTCAATATTTTTGAATAGGCAGAATACTTTACGACACTTATTGATCACCCTGTATGTGCCACTTATAAATGAGCACTGTGAGTTTTGTTTTCCCAGAGCATAAGGTACTCTTCTTTAAAAAGTTTCGAAAAGTTTGTGATCATATTTTTTACCATCAGTAACTTACCCTTTTTTATTTTAAACTCTTAAGTACATCTTTGATTCATCTGCGATGAAGATATTGTTTCACTGCTCTATTGTTTGAAATAATATGATCTTGATCACAGAAAAATCATGTTGCTGATTAACTAACTAGGGTTTTTTGATAATAATTTATGGTTCACCTAGTTGTAACTTTCCATTTTTACCAAATTTGCATAGAATGTTGATATCTAAGGTCCATGTGTGGGTAACTATGATTTGCAATAGTTTGAAACATACATATATGCGATATAGTTTATTAAAATGAAAACAAGTTGGAGTAACAATGCATAAAAAATGGGTGGGCTGCTAATGCGAGGTTTCCGTGAAAACGTCACTTTGTTACCCGACTGAGTCCTGCCCTGCCTGGCGTTGTACGAGGGCAGGTAATATTTCGTCTGATTTGCTTATCGCTTTAAACCTTTCTCTCTCGAATGCTGCTTTCCCCGTTACTCTCCTTCCAGTAGTCTTCGAGTATTAGTCGTTTCAAACTCGACCGTTTTGGTGTCGCTCATAATTTTGGAAGGACACTCAGTATTTGTACCGAACTTAAAGATGTTTTCACGCCAAAAACTAAATTCCATGCTAATTATTGAATTAGCAGGATGGTGTTGCAATTGAACAAACATAAAGTGGTCACCTATATTTCCATTAGTAATCGAAATAATAGGAATTAGAAATAGTATAATACAAATCACATATGGATGGATAATTTGTATTGGAATGCATATTGTAACATATATTGATATGTATTGCGATGAAGATTGTAGTGTACAGTTTCTACAGTTCATTATATATTTTGTTTACGAATAAATATGCCACAGATTATTTATGCCAAATCATTATCTGATATTTCTGGACCCTAAAGGATTACAATAGATGTCTCTACCTTTTATGCTGAAAATAATAGATGTATAACTTTGCTTCCACCGTTTTACAATAGATGGCTTTAGGCGGTAAGTGGTGGTGGAAATAAACAGATATAGACGTCATACAATAAGCTTGGACATTTTATGTGTCCGTTTCGTAAAGTTATTCTCGATTGAAACAAGATCAGGGGGCGAAACGGTAATATGGGTTCATTACGATAAACCCAAGCGCAGAAAATCATAGAGACTTCCCGGTGATGCGTCCACGTCGACGGCCAAACCGAATATTCACAGCTTCAAGGTCATGCTCTGTATTTGGTGGGACCAGCTCGGCGTAGTATATTATGAGCTGCTAAAACCGTCTGAAACAATCACAGGCGATCTGTATCGAAAGCAAGTAATGCGTTTAAACCGAGCATTAAAAGACAAAAAGATCGCAATACAACGAGAGACACGATAAAGTGATTTTACAGCATGACAATGCTCGACACCATGTCGCAAAGTCGGTCAAAACATACTTAGAAACGTTGAAATGGGAAATCCTACCCCACTCACCGTATTCTCTAGACATTGCTCCCTCTGACTATCACTCGTTTCGATCGATGGCACGCGGCCTGGCTGACCAGCTCTTACGTTCTTATGAAGAAGTCAAAAATTGGATCGATACGTGAATCGCCCCAAAAGATCAGCAGTTTTTTCGACGCAGGATTTGTATGCTGCCCGAAAGATGGGAGAAAGTAATGGCCAGCGATGGAAAATATTTTGAATCGTAAATGTATAACCAGTTTTTTACAATATTTACAATTTCGAATTTCGGAAAAAAACGGCGAAAGCAAAGTTGTACACGTATTATTTTATTAGAAAAGCATTTATATGTTCTGCTATAATCGTGCCAGTGTTAAAGATGATTGCAATGGTAATCTTAGTATTGATAATATAAAGAATAGGATTCACGTATGAGTGTTCATAATGTTGTTAATGACGATAGGTAATGGTGATCATAATAACATAATATGAAGCAGTTCAAATATTTCTGATGTAACCAAATGACATTTGTTGATCCAAAATGTTACATGTACTTATATGGTACATTTTTAATGTATTACATTAAAATGAGAATGTATTGCTGTTGGAGTAATTTAATATTATTTTTTTACATATATTGTTTATTTTTAGTTTGTTTACGAAATGCAAAAATATTCTATTTCTTATAATCCTAGCCAAAATCTTGTACGTTATATCAAGTAACGCAATCCCTATAAAATTACTACATATGGTGGTATTCCCTTTTTTACTTTCCTTATCCTATAATAAGGAAAGTAATGTAATCGGCGGAAATTTGACCTACCTAGTTTTTCACATTTCTGGACGAATTAAAGCCTCAGGACACCAAAAAAGTTAGTTTGAGTCATTGGTTCGTGTGTGTGTGTCTGATATCTCGAGAACCGTAAGAGCTAGAGACTTGGCCGCTAGGAGGGAGCACGCAGGCTATAATGGGGAAGGCCGCGCGGCCGAGCTCGCACGGTTACCTTCAGTGACGTAGCAAAATTTTAAGTACGAGTCAATTATTGTCTTGTACTGTTTATTTTAATCATCTTTCGAGTGTTGCACTCGCGCCTCGTCCTTTTTTAAATTAACAAATTTTTAGACGAGAGCAGCGCAGGGCCGAGACGATGGACTCGCGCCTCGTCCTTTTTTAAAATAACAAGTTCCGGGACGAGAGCAGCGCAGGGCCTAGACGATGGACCCGGTATTCGATAATAATTATATATCACTATATACCTTAAAAATGCATCACATTCGTCTTCAAACTACTGTAAGAGACGACTAGCAGCTTGTATGCGCACCATTTTGTTCACGTCCATAAAAGTGAGTGATACCTACCGTACTTTCACTTTGTAATAGTGCAGATGGTTTTTCACGATGTCTTCTGCATTACCAACACTGATGGACAGCATTGTTCCAAGTTTCTTGATTTTCTCACGAATAAAGGCGCCTGGACGATCATTGTTTGGCTCGGTGACAGATATTCGCAGCCGACGATCATGCGGTTCATTTTCCATGCGCTCTCTGCTCTCTCTGAAGCACTTACACCACTCAAACATACGGGTCCGTGAGATATACTCTTCCTCATACGGTTTTGGGAGTCTGTGGTAAATTTCAGCAGACGGGACGTTTTCTCCAACGAGAAATTTGATCACAATGCGTTCGTTGCTCTACTCTCCGCGATACCTTCTGATCGCTTATCGCTCTAGCAACTCCCAAACAGGACTGAACAAGTTCTAACCCGAGCAGAAGGGAGGATAGAGGTTGTGGCTCCACTCTCTCAAGGTCTCACAGTTGCTGCACAGTGAGGCTTGTTTACACACAAATCAGCCCCGGTCATATTTGAACCACCTTATATATTTAATAGCTAGAATGATCATTGTAAGTCAGAATCCATAAGTAGATAGGATTGCTGAACAGTATTATAATTCATATTGTGGTTTTTGGTGCTATTGCGAGCCGCAAGCGACGTGAAAGTCAATAAGGAATATTATTTAAAAAACGTCTTACAGAAACTGTTTCGAATTGATCAAATTTATTTTCAATAAGATCCATCTCCAGCATATAAAACAAAACTAGTACAGAAGCGGCGGCGTAAGGATAATTGTTCAATTTTTATTTAATGAATTAGTGACCAGCATCCTCACCAGATTTAAATCCCATAGATTGTTTTATATGGGATTGTATGTTCAGGGAAATTCAAAAACATACAATGTGAATTTGGAGAATTTTAAAAATCTTAGTTTAAATTTAGGATGAAATATTACAAGTTTAGGTTCATGCTGCTGCATCCACTTCCACAATATATTACAGTTAATAATCAAAGCAACGGAAAAAGAATTGAAATGTGAATTATAAAAATATAATATATTTATTTGCCCCATAAAATTAAATAATAAATAAACTTTGGGTTTGAGTAATTGTGCAATTTTATTGTTATCCTGTACATAAAGTAAAGTAGTATTAATCTTTTTATGGAGAACTATTATTGCTTTTTGATCTCATTACTACAATGAATAACAGTCAGATAATTTCGTTTATCTTTTGTGGAACATTTCTAAGATTTTATTCTAGATAAATTATATATTTTTAATTATGTAGTGATGTTTCATTGAAGATTGTAAAATTCTAGTAAAACAATTGAAAGCGGCAAAACAAAATGGATATGAAAGCTATTAAATATGATAAATCTGTGCTAAATGAAGAACGATGTACAGTTAAGAAAGCCTGAAAAAAATAGAAAAAATGTCAACGAATAACGATCTTAATGTAGGGGATAATAAAACAGATGAGAAAACAAATAAAATGATGAAAATTATTCTTGACGTTTATTTGACGAAAAAGATAATAAAACTCTCTTAGCATTATTTCCAACAGAGAATTCTTTTTCAAGAAAAACAAGTGCTGCAGCAGAGAATATATTACTACAAGCTACTTTATATTGATGATGAAATAGGCAATCTCCTGGACAATTCTGTTTTAATGAAGTAATTACCTGAAAACATAAAGACAATTATCGTCTCTTCAATTATATTAATCGATTATGTGCTACTCAAACAAAGGTAATATCAATTTTAGAATATTAACATTAGATGATACATAGAGCTAATGAATATACTTACAAACACTAAATAGCATATTTGAAATAATTGAAACAAAATATAGATATTTTCTATTGTACTGGTTTAAGTAAATATTATGTGCTATTGGTTTCTGGGCGAAAAAGAATGGAAAGCAACAATAGTAGAATTTAAAAGGGAAATGGACAAATGTGGAACATTAATAACTTAACTAAGTATAGACGTTAACGTAGATATAATACAGATATATTTTCCGACATTAGCAGCAGTAGACCAATAAATTGAAAACTATGAATATGTGGTAATTAATCAAAATAAAATTAAAAGTGAAGAGTGACTTCACAGTAGGGGTTAAGAATGAAAAAGATAGTACCATAATTGAACTAGCGCATCAACATGGTATTGTAGTAATTACAAATATATATGTTAAAAAATTACTAAGTTTAAAATTAATTAAGACAAATATAGACATTAATAAATTGGCAAGTAAAAAGATACAATACGTTATTCGAACTGCATCTATGAAAATTATGAAACATAACATAAAATGGTTTTCTTTAACTACACCAAAACATTATTAAGAAAAAGAGAAAATATCTATAGGATATAAAATTCTGTGATGTAAATAAATTGGTGAAGGTCTATTGTATAAGGAATTAAAGAGAAGAATGAATCTCAAATATAAATTTAAGAACAAATAATCACTGAAATAATTAAAGAATTGGGATCTATAAATAATATAACAGAACTTTCGTTAGACATTTATTTTATGAATAACCAAGTTGATTAATTTTGAAAACAAAAGAAATTGATTTAGCATTTTATGTATTAAGATAACATGACACATTAAATATAAATGTTTGGTACAAACAGTACAAATTAATAAAATAATTTTAAACATTTCTTTTCAGAGATATGGCAGGCGTAGATACTAGTGACTGCGACTCACTAGGGAAGAAACAGGCAGCTGTGGCTGGATCCCCAGTTAGCCTTCATTCAGAACCTGACATGCTACCCTTCTCTAAAGATCCGTCTGGCCGCTACATTGTATTGTATACTTTTATAGCAAGAGATGAGAACGATGTGTCCGTCGAACGCGGTGAGTTTGTTACTGTCTTGAACCGGGAAGATCCAGATTGGTACTGGATTGTGAGGAGTGATGGGCAAGAAGGTTTCATTCCATCTGGATTTGTGTATCCAGCCGATAATGTGATACAAGGTAAGTTAAATATTGTTTATATCCAGTGTATGCCACTTGTGTGAAAAAGTGAACAGTAGCTGTAATTAAAATTATTTTGAAACTATGACCACTCTCTATATCTAATTTGTACAATTATAAATTTGGCTTCTGTTTATTCAGAATTTGACGTTATTCACTTTAGTCAAATTTGACAAATGGAGCCGATTTTAAAGAGCTTCGTTAGTTCAATACAATTAATAAATTTAATGTAACATTTTTATAACAACAAATATTTTTAATTAGCTTAAAATGTATAGCAAAGCTTTGAAATGACATTCATGTTTTTTGGTCATATATTTTTTTTTGGATAGTGTTTTGTATGCTATTACTATAAACATGGAATGCAATTGGCAAATATCAATTATGTCTAATATGCTTGTTTCCAAGTGGGCCATGAATTAACTGGCATAAAGCTGTTGTTAAAATTAGAAAACAGAGTGATCCAACAAGACCTTACCAAGTTGCAGTTTGTAGAATGACTTAGTAGGTATGAGTGAAAAAATGTGTAGAAAGGAAAGTTTCTTAGGATAATTTATAAAACATAGAAGCTTGATAGAATTGCCATCTAGCTCAGGAAGGAGAAGCTGAGGCATACAGTTGTCAGCATAATTTGTAAATTAAGTTTATTATTTATTATTATTTAGTAAAAAATTTAAAAACATGAAAGAACTTTTGGGACAACTTAGTAAAACATAGTGTTAATAAATTTCATATAAACATTTCTACAAAAAAGTGTAATTTTTCTTAAAATAGAAATTCTGAGAGATAATTTATAACATTTTATATTTTCAGGCCACTTAAATGCAGCTACAAATCAGAACATGACCGGCACATTCTCAACACAAAATAACACTCACCATATAAACACATCGAGCGCTGATGACTTGCGCTACCATGGAACAGAGCTTGTGATGCTTTACGACTATAAGGCGCAAGCACCAGATGATCTGTCTGTTAGGCGCGGAGACTGGATATATGCCGATCTCACCAACCAAACGGTGGATGGGTGGCTGTGGGTGTATGCTCCGAAGACGCGTAAATACGGGTTTATCCCGAAGGCATATGCAAGACCACCTGCCATGACCAGCCTGTGAAAATTGCGACTGTTGAGTGGAAGTTCCGTCCATTTAAAGATTTTGTTTTTATATAGAAGATTGATAGAAAGGTAATAATAGGCTGTGTACGTATGTGTGCGTTGTGCGTTTGTCATCTACACAAATATGTTGCAAATCACATTTTTGCGTTTTAACATGAACTCAATTTTATTTTACGAATCTGGCAGCATTTTGTTCTCTAAGAATTTGATGTCTGCACAGTGGTGGTTGTAGCTTTTAATATACCCACTTGGTAGATGTTATTTCATGGCAGCAGAGGCACTATAATTTGTTTACAGCAAAAATTTTTAATTGGAAAAAATTATTAATAATTGTATATCTATTCAATTTTGTTATCTGTATTATCTGTTTTCTGAAGCATTCAACTAGACAAAGAAGAATAGGTGGTGCAGAGTTGACAAAAAATTAAAGCCTTGAATATGTTTAGACTTTAGAAGCAATTGCACTAAGTCTGACAATGTGTGTTCATGTTAACAAAGTTGAATTACATTTGGTTGCCATACATTTAATAATTGCATAATAATTTTATTGTTGCATTTGTATTGCTGCTAGTTCCATTATTATCCTTTTTCATGCCGTTTTAGTTGTACATATTAAAATAATTGAATTTTTTCTACCTAACATGACCACAATTTACTTGTCCATCATTTGCCTTAGTGCCTTGAGCGAAATAAAAAAATATGGGAGTCTAGGCAAGTAATTGGCAAGTGTTGAGATTGCTTATAACTAGAAACCGGAATTTCGGTAAAATAAAACAACTGGAAAAGGTAAAAGAGTTCAGTTTTTATACATATTGATAGATTCCCAAGCACAAATTAACACTAATTTTTCTGGAGAGGTTTGTTCTCTTCAGTTAAAATATTTTTATAATATGAGAAAGATCATTCCACATCTACGGATATAATAGGAGTGAACTTTAATGAACTTATTATGTGACAATTAAAGAACAGTCGCTGTTAGCACTGTTTACATGAACATCCCCTACTTTCTTAATGTCCATCAATGAAGGATTTTGTTCCAGTACTTCCTGCAATTTCTTTTGGCAGCCCTTGCTAACGTTTCCAGGTATGGCATTAATAATTTGTTGTGCCTCCTCAAGGATTTTCAGTGAATCAACTAAGGTCATACCAGATGTCTCTAGATATATAAATTATACAAAACATGAAATCTCATGTATTGAGTTGAGTTTCAAAAAATGGGCAGCCAATTTTTCTTGGTTGGGTTAAGTATTTGTAGCCAAATTAAAGCAAAATATTTAAAAATTACTTACCGTTGCACTATAAATTTGACAAAACAACTTTTTACCATCTGTGGTTAAATTTTCGTCCAATTTACAAAACTAATATTTTATGGCAACACTTTTTTTTCTCTACTGGCATCTTCAATGAATTGTGCACAAGACAAACACTAGATTTGAATCGATATATTTAATTGTATTTAATTGGACGAAAACTTATAGGTATAGTTAAATAATTATCCATTAAAACTTTATTAGTCGGATAATGATGATGTCATAGTGGCTGGGAATTTTGGGATTTTTCAAATAATAATTACTTTTAAATCATTTCTATACTCTAAAAATCCTTTAGCTTTTGCTTCCGCCACCTGGTCTTGTTATTGTTGCATTCTTCCGTGAATAATGCAAAATTGTGGAAAAACCCGAAAAAAGTAGTTATTAGGTAAAAATATCTTAATAAAGGGAATTAAAAAGAATAAAGCCAAAAAAAGTTAAAATCCTTTGCAAACTACTGAAAAAGGTGAAAAGTGAGGTAAACAGGTAAATACCTAAAATCCGGTCTCTGCTTATAACTAGCGTTTATGTTGAATTGTTGGGAGTCTTAGAGGTTTTATTTGTTTTTGTTATTATTCATGCTCATATTAATTGAGAGTATCTCAAGATTGCTGGTAATATTTTCAGGTAGGCTGTGTCTTAACATTTTGCTTTATCATGATAGCTACTCCTTTCCATGAAATTGTTGATGATGTTCATGAAAAATATATCTACTGATTTTAAACATCTTGCTTTTAGATAGATGATTCTCCAATATGGAAGAAGCTATTTCTATATAGTATCTAGTTAAGAATGATGTAAAATTGATCTTTGTAATTTTAACTTATTGGCATTTAAATTAAGGGTTGTTAAATTTTGAAGGGTATGATATGAATTAGCTATTGAGGAGGTCAGGAAGATCTATGAGGAAAGATTTAATGTGATGTAATTGGGGGCAGTTAAGTGTTTAACAAATTCTAAAGTGAGAAAAAGAAGATATGGTATCTGGTTAGTAAGCTTTGTTCTTTGGAAAGATAATTGTGTTACCTCACTATAGTTTTGGGAGAGTAAGACATTGAGATTGACTTAATTTGATTTATCTTATTGTGAAAACATTTTAACAAGTTCTATGTGGTGTCGACAATCTCTGTGACATACTGGATGGTGTGTTTGCAGCATATGCAGCAGTGTTTTTGATTAGTCAGCCTTTGACATACATCTTATGAGTGATAATCCAAGTACTTTATATTCACTCACTTATTGTGCCTATGTATCTTATTTTCTTTTGTTTTCACATCTTTTTTCTTCAATACTTGATTTCCATGTAGTTTTAATGAACTTATTGATATCTATCCTTATCAGGTAGCTAAACCAGCATAGTTCTTCTATTAATGTTCACATCTCATTCTGGTGTTAATATCATTTTCTGTATATTTTTTACAAGCAATTGAGTCCTTCTAAGTACTTTAAAAGTGATATAGGTTACTTATAATTTGCCCAAAAGTAGATAGTATACAAATCAGAAATCGAATTATTAAATTTCTCTTTAAAGTAATTATCTTAATCTTATTTAAAAGATCAGAGTTATTTATAGTCTTTTTTTACGAATTTTGTTGCTGAATAATTTTGAAGTATTAGAGTATCACTTTATATTTTGATGCAATGCTATCTTCAAAAGTAATTATTTCACTAACTTCTTATCCTTCTCCTAATTCGGAAGTTGGCCATTATCACTGTTATACATATTTTGTTGGCGGCCACTCGGAATAATTTGGTGCTGCTGCAGTTAAACCAGTCTCGTAGATTTTTCAGCAATGATATTCTAGGCCCGGCAACATTTCTTTTTTTTTATTTTACCCTGTAATGTGAGTTGAAGCAGTTTATATTTGGAATTTCTTATTATATGACTGAAGTACTCAATTTTCTTTTTTTTTATTGTGTATATAACCTCACATTCTTTATTTTCTTAAGAACTTTATTACTGATTTTGTAGACCCAAGCTGTACGCCACATTCTGAGATAACACCACATTTCAAAAGCTTGTATTTTATCCAAATGGTTTTTCTTAAGCGTCCAAATTTCTAGACCATAGAGTAAGATGAGAAATATGTAGCAATGAAGTATTCGCATTTGAAGTTCAATGTTAATGTTCCGACTACAAAGTAATTTCTTCAATTTTACAAACGAAAATCTGGCTGTTTCTATTCCAGCTCTTATTTCCATTGTTTGATCTCCTGTTCTAGCCAAGTTTCAAGGTATTTGTAGGTTTGTACTCTTTCTATGATGGTGTTTGCGTTTCTAAAGTTCCCTTGATTCTGTGAAAATTTTGTAATTACCATCTATTTGGTATTATTGAGATTTATTTTCAGTCCGTTATCATTACAGCTGTCATTCAATTTTTCAAGCAGTTTGTGTAAGTATATGAGGTTGTTTGTTATTAGCATTGTCATCTGCTTATCTCACATTATTCACTGTTTCACCGTTTATGACAATTCCCCCTGATTCTTCATCCATAGCTTCTCTAAAAATAGCTTTGCTGTATATGTTAAATAGAAGTGGAGACAAAATACATCCCTGTCTCTTACTTCTCTACGTATCTCAATTTCACTAACTGTAATGTTAAAATTAGATTCATTGCAAAAAATATTTGTTTCATATAAAAACAACTTTCAAGGGTTTTTTATTTTTCTTTAGCCTAATTATGTGAAATGTTATTCTCCTATTAATAGTATTGCACACAATGGTGTTTTTAAGATTATCTTATTGAGCCAATTTTCTATATTCTTATTATGAAGCAACAAGTTTCTTAAATTTTTAAATAAATTAGTAAATTCATATGAATTAGTTTATAATTCTAATTCTTTATAGACTAGTACTTTTGTTTATTTTTTTATCCTGAGCTAATACCTTAAGAAACTTGATCTTCTGATGATTCCTTAACTGTAGTCTCCATTTGTAATTTTTAGAATTGAATCTCACATAAAGGGTTATGCTAGTCTTTTAAAGTTCAAATAATTGTTTTAAATGAATTTTTACTAGAATATAAAATTAGATTGTTAAAAATAGGTGTTACATTAATTTTCCAACTCTGAATTTGTAAGAGAATTGACGAGGTTATTGATAAGGGTTTGTAATTTTTTTTGTAAATTGTTACTACCAGTCAACTCTGTTGATTATGTTTGGTTAATGCATTTCAGACGAAAAATTTTATTAATTAAAAGACTACAAAAATTATTGAAAGAATTATTATCTAGATTATTAATTTTTCTGTCTTTCATGACGAAAATTCCTAAATATTCTAATGATTAAACAGATTAAACTAGTTCTATATCTTTTTGAGGGTAAGTTATTTGTTGAAAGTTGTAATCGAGAAAATTTTGAACTAGTTTTTTAATATTGTCCTCTTACATTTTTAAATTAGGAAAATTGTATTATCCTTTTTCTGTTACTTTGTTTCTCTTCACTTATGATTGTTTGCTATAGTCAACTCTTTATCATAATTTGAATCACTGTCTGATTCAATAATAGAAAAAGATCATTTGAAGTAAGCCCTGAAAAGTAATTGTCTCCAATTTAGTTGGCTATCGTTCACATTTAGGTTATCAGTTCAAAGAGAGAAACGAGAAAGTACTGTTTATGTGTTGTAACTATAAACGAATGTGATCTGCAATATTAAAAGTAAAAAAATATATGGCAGCTTGTTGTCAAACCAATTGAGCATTTTAGGCATGGGTGTATAAGTGCAGCATGCCTATGCCTAAGTTTACTAAGGTATTTCTGTTGTATGATACATAAAAAAACTTTGGTTAATCTTAATATTTACATTTTTTAGAACTACAAGAAATTTGGTTATTGAGCATTGGTTTAAAATGCTGTGGTTGCCTATGGGATCACTATAATCACAAAAAATAGCAGCAATAAGATATTCTCGGGAAATCCAGTTCAATTGTTTTTACTATTCCAATAGGCCTTTAGGCCCATAGCTTGGACATTCTTCTCCAGGTTGTCCGGTCAGACACTTGTTTCCTCCACTCTTTAACCTCTTTTAGTTGTAGGTCTTTCTCAACCACCTTGATCCATCTCGGCCTAGATCTACCTTTTGTTCTTCTCCCATACACTCGCATGTCATATATATTTTTAACTAGTCTATTTTTATGCATTCTATTGATATGGCCTAGCTACCTAATCCTTTGTCCTTTTATGTAGTTTGTTATATTCGTTTCTCCAAAAAGATTTGTAACTTCTTCATTACTTCTTTCCATCCTATTTATGTTCTTTTACCTCCAAATATTTCTCTGAGTTTCTTGGGCTGTCATATTTCCAACTTATACCATTCACTTTTGTTTAGCACCCACGTTTCACAGACATATGTTACAGTTGATCTTAGCACACATTTATCTATACGCACTTTCGTGTTTTGCGAAACTTTCTTAAAACTTACCACTGCTCTTAACATACCCGCATTTCTATTACCTTTCACGAGTGTTGCCTCTAATTCACTCTCGTTCTTTCTGTCTTCTGTTATAACCACCCCTAGATATTCGTACTGTTCTATTCTATCCAGTTTTATTGTTTCTTGATTGCCTATCCATATCTCTAGGTTTTTTCCTTCATCTTTCTTAGACCCATTTTTATGTATTTTGATTTTTCTACGTTTAGTTCTAGCCTATTTTTCTTGCTATTATTACTAAAGTTTTTTATTTTATGTAACTCTTAATGTTGTTTTTAATCTTGATAGATTGGTTAATGAAAAAAATGGCCGAATTGTTTGGAATTTGTTTGATTAACTTGAAGATCTAGAATATGTAGATGATGTGTGTCTATTAACAGAAACAAGAAGTCACATGGAGAAGAAAATGGATACCTCTCAAAAATTTCAAAATATGTTGGCATAAACAAAAGCCATGGAAATAAGCAGTAAAGAAAATTGGAAAATTTTGCTAGATGACAAAGAAATAGAAAAAGTTGTGGAGTTCTGTTACCTAGGTTGTATGCCATAAAAGTTGAGAGGATGCAGTCATGACATAACAATATCACTAGGAAATGCACAAAAAAAGAATATGGTCATCTAGTGAGCTAAGCAGAATCACAAAAATCCAATTGTTTAATAGATAATGAATGTTCTGTTACATGGGTGTGAAACCTGGAACGAAAGTAAAGATATTCTAAAATGCAAGTTCTAGTTAATAAATGTTTGAGGAAAATTATGGGTATATATCGACTATAAAAGATCTCAAATGAAGAATTATGGGAAAGTACCAAACAAGAACCAATAGCAATAAGATAAAAAAAGCGCAATTAAGATGGATGGGGTATACATTAAGGAAATCAAAAGAAAGCATTACAAAACAAGCCTTAGATTATTAACCCATCTGGTAAAAGAAAAAAGGGGCAACCTTCTAAAACACCCAAAAGAAACCTAATTCATAAGTGCAGTGAATTAAATTTGAAGTGATGGATGTAAAATTAATAGCGACGGAGTAGTGTGGCAAGATTTAGTAGCTAATATAAAGTTAATAATGATGAAAAACAGTTGTAATGACAGATGTTGAGAACAAGATACTAAAGGGTGCATTAGCCCATGTTAACTTTTGCTAATGAAACGTCTTTAACAGACTCCCTATATTCCACTAGGAATCAGAAAGACATACATACATACATACTATAGATAGCAATAACAAAGTATTTCCTGTTGAGGCAGCTATTATAGTAAATCTGAACAGTATACTATTCAGCTTTTGTAATAATTCTAATTTCAGGTATTTTCTAATACTCA
This sequence comes from Sinelater perroti, assembly GCA_036346155.1. NCBI lineage: Eukaryota > Metazoa > Arthropoda > Insecta > Coleoptera > Elateridae > Sinelater > Sinelater perroti. Next base: position 32,982,013 of record JARFIY010000046.1, read on the forward strand.
ACACCATAAAAAAGAGATTAATATCTAGGACTTGTTACTTTTGAAGCAGATTATTATAGTATATTAATTTTACTGCTTATACCTGGACATATATTCAGGAGTGCTTCTTAATTTTTATTATTAAATAGAATTTTAGTTTCATAAAATAGGATAAAAATACCATGGTAAACTACTTAAGGTCAGAATCACATTAAAATTTTAGTTAAATAAAAATTTTGTAAAATAGGAGTTTGTAAAATAGACTATACTTAAATCCGCGCTAGCTCATCTAGTTCTTAATTTTGAGGGGGAGGGGGGAGGGTCATCAAACAAAGGCAATGAGATATTGCAATGTATATATAATTTTACTAAGGCTTGTCTGCAAAAAGGTGTTTTTGCGTCCAATTTTTCACCTACCTTTCCTCAAATTTTTGCAAGGTGGGAACATATAAATTTTTGACTGAATTGGCCGCCCGGCTTCAGCAGTTCATTTGGCAAGGAGCGAAAGCGTGTAAATTAAGAGCTCAGAGCTTGGCCATGCCACTATTCATATCAGTTGTCAATGTTTATTTTCCGTTCAAATGTATAGGCTGTCTTTCTTTACTATGCATGGATCTCCTCATGTAAATCAAGAGCTGAGGCCACGTCACATTTCTTTGTTTATTTCTCTTCAAATGTATAGATACATTGTATATAGGATTCTTTCTTTCTTTCTCTGGTATTCTATATACCCTTATGGGTGTTGGATGCATATAGAATTCCATGTTTAACATTTTATAAATTTTTAATCTACTTATATGTGATTTATAAACCCTTTGGATATTAGCAGACCAATAATGCGTAGAACTCCTTGAAATTGACACCTTTTAATCAATTCCATGCTTTAGTTTGTTTTCTGTATTGGTATATTATATGATTTATTTTCATACTACAGTAGGTGCCGGTTAATTGAATCGCCTCTGGTCAACTACGTTTTAGTTCATTTACCTGGCAGGTTCAGTAAACTAATTTATTTTTTTATGAAGATGAATAAAATTTACTTTTTCTAGTTTAGGAAAAACACCATAGTTGTAATATACGCAAATACAGTTTATTTTTATTTTATTTAAACTGAAATCCTTTTACCATTAGGTGTTCGATGAACAAAAATCCAAATACAATTTAATACGTTGTACAAAATAGAAGAAGTATTTCTCTACTCATTGGGGTGTGTTAAGCAGACTCGCCTGTTTAAACCACTGTAGAAGAGTCTTTTCCACTGTTTTACTCTATTCCACTATTGCACCATCTGATTAGCATTGATTATTGATACCTACCCTGTTCACAGCCTCATGCAGAAGTATCCCTCCTAGATTTTCACCGTCGTATTTTTTAAAAATTTCAACTTTTCCAAAATACTGCAATTGTTGCGTCAAAGCATGATTGTACTCTGTTTACTTCTCGAGAGAGAGAAATGCCTTGACATTGGAATCGGGTAGCAGAGATTTAAATGAAAACAAAACCAACCAATCGTGAAACAGGTAAAAATGGGTTATTGACTTGTTGAATACTCCAACATTGGAAACTAGTTCAATAAAAAAAAGTAAAGAGAAAAAAGTTATTGTTAAAAGCAAAGCTAGTTTCTATACTTGAAATAATTGCTTTAATTATCTGAAAAAACGGTTCAATAATTTGGCAATATTCTAATGTAAACTGTCTTTCAGTTCATTCAAGCTATATCTACTATAATTCTAAGAAAGATGATAAATGATTACTATAACTTGTATCTATGTTGTTATATTCAGTTGCAGTTTTTATATACAGCTGAAGAAAACCCGTCATTGACTTTTTGGTTTGGTTGCCAAAAGATGCTATCTGTAAAAATTTATATATCTGTAATAGTTACATTGACATACTCTTTAAAATAATATACTAGCACCTTATTAGTGCAATTGCTTTTAAGTTAAAAAATAACATGCTTTTGTTGAGACGTTAATTTTTTTTTGGCAGAAAAGCTACATTTTACATTCATTAGATGTTTATTAATGATTGTTCATTTTGTGAACTTAGATTATGTAGCCTTTCTTCATATGCATTGTTCTGGTATAGTAAGTCTGTCCATAATAATTAATTTCAGTAAAAAGAATATTTTGATAACATCATATTAAAGAATATGGGAAATATTTAAACACTAATGCCTTAAAATAATATAATATATAGTGTTCATGCAATTTGCTGCCACTGAAATTCTTCCATAAAGAGGGGTTGATAATTGATCTAATCCAAGGTACTGAGCATGGCTGAATATTGAACTGACGTTAACGATAGCGCTGAAGGTGCCAATTTGTATTACTTATGCCATTAGACATTGAGAGTAACAATATTATTATTAAATGTAAGTGCATTTATTTTTATATGCTTTTAGAATAATGTTATATTGATAAAAATACTACATATGTAGCTTTTAAACTTACATTTTAAGAGATTATATGCAGAATTGTTATAGAATGGATGTAAAATGAAAGTTATGATCAATTTATTTTGATGCTAACTTGGTATGATTGGTTTTGCATCGCATTGGTTTCATACAGTACAAGCATATTGTAGATCTGACAAGTGCTTTATATGTAGTAATAATAAAAACAGTTTTAAGAGTTTATAGATTATTTATATGTTTTATAAAAAAAATAAATATAATTTTATAACAGACTATTTTGTTGATTATTGGAGTGCCCTTGTATGTTAATTATAATGTAGGAGTTTGAGTTAATTGGAATTTATGTGATTTAGTTGATATATTCACAAATCTATTGGTGTTAAGAATATCATTAGTGTATTACGTTTATTGTTCATGCTGTGAAGCTTGCAAACGTTTCCATCAGTTTATTGAACAGTTTGCATGTTTTAACTACTGATGCTGATTTCAAGAAGTCATTTAAGGTCACTGCATACCAATTGGTTGGACATGAAGGTGGTATGATTAACTTTCATTGGCTCTGCCACAATGGCTTTGTGACATATTCGTTCAGTTTATATAGAACTAAAACCACAATTTGCATAGTAACAGTCATGATGTCAATATCATATGTAGAAAAAATTTTTGCGTACTGAAATTAAAACAAAACCTGCTAGTATAGTGAAATTTTAAAACATTCTACTTAAAAGAGTTAATTCAATTTTTTTACTATTCAAAGCTGATATAGTTTAGAAAAATAAGATTCTGCCTTAATTGCAAATCCTCTAGGTTTTTTCCCTTCAACAGGATTGTTTTTTTTTTCAGTTTCAATAAAAGTAAAGATTCTTTTAAGAAACGTCTTTCAAGAGTAACGTCAGTTGGTATGTGAACAGAGTACCATTATCAGTATTTTTAGCTATGAACACCTACTCCTAAATCAATATGACTGTATATTCTAAGAATTTTCAACTGTTATGAGGAATATATGTATACCACTTTGAGCTCTAGAAGCATAGCCATTCCAATGTGTTTCTTAAATCAGCCTAATAAAAGGTTTTCTTGGCTTTATACTGTGATTATTATTTATTCAGTAAGCTATTTGTGATACCATTAATGTAGTCTGCAGTTCCTAATGTGCAATCAGCGTTGTTTTAACTGAGCTATTTCCATTTTGCATTTAATTTATTGCAGGATATTCTTTTACCTACACATTTAAGTAATCCACCTAATGATAATTATTTATGAAGTTTGTCATTTCATTTTAGAATTTACCACGAACGGCACTCTGTATTGTTATTCCTTAAACATTGTGTTTACTAGAATTAACTGATAATGTTAAAAACCAGTACAATTAAACACGTCTAGCAGACTTTTCTCTTTTTTCCAAAAGATCAGAAAATTGTTTAAATAGGACATATTATTTGATTACTTGGTATGATCAGACAAGTACCACAGCTTTTCAGACTTGTTAAGTGCAGATTAAATCATTTATTTGATTTTAAATAGTTTTCTACCAAATTATTTCCCCATATTTTTAGTTTGTATTTAGACATTTGTTCTAATAATCTAAAATTTTATAGATAAAATTAAGAGTCATAGGTAACAATGTTTAAATCAATTTTGGATAGGCAACACACTAGTAACGTAGGATGGCGGATTTAAGGAGGCCTGACTCCAATATGTTATATTATAATTACAAGACAGAGGTATCATTGTCTGAAGATAGTAAAAAAGAGACATGACGAAGTAGTCCTTCATAAGGAGTCAGAAAATAACTGGATCCCTAGTTGAAATCGAAAAGAAGGCTATGAACAAATGAAAGAAAGCAATGCAAAAGTCAGTAGTATGAAAAGAATGAATACTCATTTAAAGAAAAACGAGAATGGTGTAAAACCATAAATGAAACTTTCGACAGCGGTGTGGCAAATTAACGAGAGGTGAAATAAACTAATGTTCCTTATGACATCCGCTGTCGAATGAGGTATCACATGACATATGTTATGTGATGGAAAAAAGTTTGACCTCACCGTTGACCCCTTGACTTTCGGCCGATTTGGCTGAAATTCAATAGCGAAGAAGGTATTGACATAAGGTATATGTATGCCAAGTTTGAAGTGAATCCGATGATTATAACGGAGTTATCGTGTCTCCAGATAGACAGACAGACAGACACCATGTTAAAATCATTAACTTTCGCCTATAGCGTTCCGCTATCGAATGTTAATAAAAGGAAAATGGTATATACATTTCCAAATAAACCAACAGAATTAATAGAACTGGATGAACAAAGTCATAAACCTAAACAATGTACGCAAATTACGGAAACAATAATAGCCGAACTAAAGGGAATAAGGGAAACTTAGAGGGAAAATATTTTAAAAATGAATCTAAGAGTAGTGCAAATAGAGCTTAGAAAAATAGTAAGAAAGGAACGAAGTGAAGCTGCACCATCAAAGTGATGTAGGAAAATCTTTACTAATGGAGAATAGTAGAACTGGGACAAAGCAATCCAAAGCGTGGTTAAAATCTTACAGGTGTCAAAAAAGTAGACGAGAAAAAACAAGAAAAGAAAATGAGACGACGGAATAAGCAAAGAATAGGACAACGAAGAGGACCAGTGAAAGGAAACAGTTGAGGCAAAAACAATTAAATCTGACAACGTGGAATATAAAGGGAATCTTTAAACAAAATTAATTGAACAAAATTAGTGACAAAACGCAGACAGAAAAAAATAGCAGTATTATAAGAAATTATACAGAAAGGGAGAGAAACAGCGCAAATAGAGAAGTACATGTTTTTTTAATAGTGAGGGCGGTAATAGACTATTGAAAACAGGTTTTACGATTCATTGTGCTCTAAAAGAATGTAGTAGACTTTAAACCAATTTCTGAAAGGACATCAGTATTAAGAATCAGAGAGAAGTTTTAACAGTTTTCATGCACCTACAGAGAATGCAGATGTGGACGTAAAAGAGCAATTCTACGAAGTATTAGAGATAGAATTAGATAACATCACAATATGGCTTGAAGGAATTATGCTAATTGATACAAATGCATAAGTTGGAAATGAAATATAGACTGCCAGTCAAAGTAAACATTAGCAATCAAATGAAAATTATGGATTGTTGGCAGAGTTGGCAAAGATCGGGAATATGAGAATCATGAGCACATATTGCAAGAGAAAAATGTATATAACGATTCATCTTCTTTCTAGCCCTCATTCGTTGGACGAAGGCCAATTTTCTCGGTTCTGTGCGCTTCTTCTCCATCCTAGTCCAGCTGATCTCTTAATGGCATCTGTCTATCTAAGTTATGGTCGTCCTCTGCTTCTTCTAGCTTCCCATGGCTTCCACAGCTGTATTTTTTTGTTCCATCTTTCATCGTTCTGTCTCATAGTGTAACCGCAAAATCTCCATTTAAGTGAGGCTATGTGTGCTGCTACATCTATTACTCTAGTTTTTTGTCTAATCCATTGTATCTTTTTCCTGTCTGTCAATTTTATATTCAGCATCTGGCGTTCCATTGCTCTCTGTGTTTTTGTCATTTTGTCCATATTTGACTTTGTTAATGTCCAGGTCTGGGCGCCGTATGTCATTACCGAGAGAACACATTGGTTAAATATTTGACTTCCTAATTTAATCAGTATTTCCTGGTTCTTCAGTACATGCGATGTTTTTCCAAAGGCAGCCCATCCTAATCTAACCCTCCTATTTATTTCTTCCGTCTGGTTTTCTTTATTTATTTTTATATATATACCTTTATATATATATATTATATATATATATATATATATATATATCATATCTTATATATTCTGTTTCATTGTTTCCTTCTATTCCAATAAGTATTTCCTCGTTGCTGTTTGACATTATTTTTGTTTTGACATATTCATTTTCAGTCCTATCTTTTCTGATTCTTTATATAGGTCTATGAACATTTCTTTTATGTCTTGGAGGTTATCTGATATTAACAGTATGTCGTCTACGAATCTCAAGTTATTTAGTTTTTCACCGTTGATGTTGATTCCTCTGTTTTCCCAGTTCATTTTCTTAAAGATGTCTTCTAGTGCCGTCTTTACGGAGGTCTATTATACAGTCAGCCTTTTCATATATATTGTATAGTAGCTGTATATATCTGGAGTCGATGCAGCTGTTTTGTAGGCTTCTTTCAACTGCCCATCTTTCTACTGTGCCGAAAGCTTTTTCATAATCGACGGGTATAAGATAGAGTGGTAAATTGTACTCATTAGCTTTTTCAATTAATGTTCTAATGGTTAATAGATGGTCGTTAGTTGAATACCCACTGCGAAATCCCGCCTGTTCTATTGGTTGATATTGGTCTAGTTTGTTCTTCAACCTGTTTGTTATTATTTTTGTCAGGAGTTTATATAGCTGTGATAAAAGGGTTATCGGGAGATAATTTTTTAATAGTTTTCGGTCGCCTTTTTTGAAAAGTAGTACAGTCTTTGCTGTGTCCCATTCTGATGGTATCTGTGCTTGATGTAGGCATTTATTAAACAGTATCTTGAGAGATGTTAATGTTATCTTTTCTTGGTGCATTGTTATTTTTGCCTCTTCTTATTGTTTCTTCAATTTCATCTTCTTGAATATCTGGTAGTACTTCTGAATTAAAATTCATAATTTATTTTTAATTATTGCTTTATTTCTGTTGTTGGATGTTTTGTTAATCTATATAAAATTGTATAGAATTCTTCATCTTTCATCTCTGTCTTTTTTCTTTTCCATTGTGTTTAACTGATGTTATTTGCGCGCGTCCATTTTCCCTTCTTAGACATTTTATACCTTTGTTACGTTCTATAAATTTTATAATTTTTTCTTCAGTTTTCTTGTACTTGTCTTCTTTTACCTTTTTTTCTTATCAGTTTGTTTAGCTCTGCAAATTGTACGGTTTCACGTTTATTTTCCCTAATTTGTTTTCTTCTTTTTACAAATAGTTTTTTTTTGTGTAGTCACTTATCCAGTTTGTTTTAGTTCATTGTTTTTCCGCTACTTCTTTTCCTGCTTCTATTAATAATGTTGTTATGATTGTATTTATTTCTTCAATACTTTTATCTTCTGACATATTTTTTTGTTGTAATTTATAAGATAACTTTTGTTGGTACTCATAGCTCCTTTCCTGTAATCGGAAAGTATCTATTTTTATGGTGTTTTTTGCTATCATCTTAACTCGTTCCATTTTGTGTTTATTTTTATGTGTCCCCTTACTAGTCGGTGGTCGCTTCCAGTAGAAAATGTGTTTATCACGGACACATCTGTTTTCTTTATGAGAGGATAGGATGTAATCAATTTCATTTTTTGTTGCCCCATTTGGGGACAACCAAGTCCATTTTCTCTCTGGCCTTTTGTTAAAGAAAGTGTTCATTGCAAACAATTTATTTTGTTCTAGGTATTGTATTAACGTGTATCCTCTTTTATTTCTATTCCCTAGTCCAAATTTTCCAATTTTCTCTTCTTTTATTTCTAGCTTTTTTCCTATTTTAGCGTTAAAATCTCCTATGATTAAGCTATATCGGGTATTGTCGTCTCTTATCGCCTGCGTGATTTGTTCATAAAATAGTTCTATTGTTTCATCTGGACATGTAGATGTTGGAGCGTATACCTGTATAATTTTTAGGCTAAGTTTGTTATTAATTTTAAGTATTAGATATCCTACTCTATTCGATATTCCTATAAATTTTTTGATGTTGTTGGCGATTTTTTTCTTCATTATAAAACCAATGCCTCCTTCTGTTATGTTGTCGTCTCCTTTGTAGTATAGGGTTTCTCCAGATGGTAATTCTATCAATTTTTCACCTTTTCTTCTGACTTCGCTTATACCTTAAGTATTCCATTTTATTCTTTTTAGTTCTTCCTGTAATTTGTATAGTTTTTCGTCTTGTAGCATAGATCTTATATTGTATGTGCAGATGTCAAAGTGTGTTATATTTCGGTTTAACTGGGTTCTCGTCAGTTTTTTGCCTCCACCAGAATCCTTGAGGCAGGCTGATAATTCAGCGAGGGATTCTGGGTTTGTAGCCCTACCCTCCTGGGTATTTGTGTTTTGTTAACTGACATTTCATTTCTTTTGATGAGCGGGGGGGAATTTGGCGATAAAACGCCGGGCGTCTTGGTGAGTGTCCCATCTTTCTCGGGCTTTGGTCGCTGCCGTTGATCTATATAGATTCTTCCGCCACCGTTCCTGTCAATACCTCCCAGCTCTAGGGTATCCGGCTCACTAGTCTTTAGGTACTTCATTAGTAAATAGCTTTAGTGTGCCCCTTGCTAGTTTTGGTCCGCCTCGGGTATTTTATTTCCCCGGTACCCTCCATATCTGGCGGGCATTCCCCTATCCGCCACCTGAGGAGGCGCCCGATGGGGGATCTAGCAACCCCTCACGAGATAACGATACATAGATGATAAAAAAGGTTAGAAGTTACAGAGCTTCTAATGTGGATTCAAACTATTTTATGATTGGAATCTAAATGAAAGAAATAATATCAAGGATCATAGGCAACAAAAAGATACAAAATTAAGCTGAAAATAACTTAGGTGTTCCCTAAGGTAGTGTTCTTGGATCCTTCCTGTATTTGATATATACATTCGATCTTCCCACAACCACTAGCACCATCACAGGATCATTTTCTGACGACACAGTTATTATGGCTGTAAATGACAATCCCCTAATAGCATCTGCACGCCTACAAGTCCACGTTAACCTACTTCAACAATGGCTAGATAAATGGAAGGTTAAAATTAACGAAACAAAGTCTCTACAAATAACTTTCACCTTACGTAAACAACAATGTCCAGGAGTCACCATCAACAATATACAGGTCCCGGTATCAACAAGTGTAAAATACCTTGGAATTCACCTAGATTCGAAACTCGCATGGAAGCAACACATACAGAAGAAAAGAAAACAAATGGACTTACGTTTAAAAGAATTATATTGGCTTTTTGGAAGAAGATCTAAGCTGTCACTAGAGAATAAAATTCTATTACATCAAGCCGATATGGACATTTGGCATTGAACTATGAAGATATTCCAACAAATCAAACACTGCTATAATCCAAAGATTGCAATCCAAAATCATCAGAGCCATGGTTGCTACACCATGCTATGTGAGCAACTAAACTAAACGCTGCACCAAAACTTACGATTCGTAAGTGTGTTTCCAGGCGTCAAGAATTTTATTACCCTGGACGTCCCTCGTGCGCATGCTTGCTTCTACGATAAATGATAACGGTACTGTTCCCTTTATTAAACATTCTTTCTTTTTAATCTTTGGCATCGGTAACAATTACAAAAAAGAAAGTTTCTAGAACAGCTTTAAAAAAAATACATAGCTAAGTAAGTAAATTGGCATAAATAAAATAAGCAAAAAACAGTGTTATTATATTCAATGTATATCTATACCTCGTTATTGAATTCTATATGTTTGTTTGTCGGTCTGTCTGTCTGTCGGTCTATCGGTCCGTCACAAAATTTGAGATTTTTTTAAAATTTGAAAATGGATTCTTACAGGAAATTTTACGCTGATTTCGAATTCGAATTAAAAAATTTCTATCTCGAATAGTTTTCGAGATATTCAACTTCCAATTTCGGGAAAATTTTCGACATTACGATTTTAAATGTGATTCTTATAGGAAATTTTACGCTGAATTCGAAAATGAAGTCGAACAAATTCTATGTCGAATAATTTTCGAGATATTCGATTTCGAATTTTCCCGAAATTCGAAATCGAAAGGTCTTTTTAAGTTCGTTCTGGGATTGTTTACAGAGCAATCTCTTCGCCGGCCCCATGTTTTTATATAAATCTAATTTATTGAGAGATATAAGATATATCATGCATTTGAACAGTTATATTGAAAGGCATCAAAAACAATTTTTGTTGAATTATATTATTCATTTCAACTCCACCAGAGGGCGCCGAAGTCGTCTCCTGAAAAACCGTGCGTTGTGCGGTGGACAGGATATCTTTGCACCAGTTTTGCTGAAAGAAAAAAAAATCAAACAGCATCTTATCCATAAAAACGCGACGTTTCTTTCGAAGAAACAAGTCACAACTTGCAGGGCGGAAAAATGGCTTGGCGAACATAGAAATATATATGTAAACATACATGTACATCTTTGCGGTAAATTGAGATATAGAAAAAATAAAAAGTATTATAATCCTAGGATTTTCAGCTGTCTGAAAAAATAAAAATCTCAATATCGATTTTTTGGTCAAAAAAAACCCAGACGTCCCCTTAATTCTATCATTTTAGGTGGGAAGCTGTTTTTAAATTTTTTCTTGTAAATGCTACAGTTTTCAGAAGATCGCTAAAGTGGATGTATCTTTTTTTAACAACCTATCTAATGCAACACTTTCATTTTGTTGAGTGGTATGCTGATTTGTAACAAATGTTTTACTCATTATTAAATTATATTTAACTAATGACGATTAGTCATTCTAAAAAGAATACTAATAAGTCAACTGCAAACTATTTTTGTGGAAAATAACTAGCTTTTACACAATCTATGAAAGTAATTTAGGTATATATAATCATTAATACTGGTAGTCAGTATTTTCCTATGTATCTACGGACATCCCCAATTAGATATTTAACTGAGAAATATTATAAGGTGTTTTTTTATGTATTTTAGTGAAACAACTGTTATCGAAGTTCGAATTCTCACGTTTATGGTTTGGGCGGCTTCCTAAGAATATAGAAGCTGGTTCCTACGTGACCAGAATGGGATGATAGTAGATTATAAATGATGAATTAGGGTACCGCAATTCAGTAATTCGCACCATTCCGGTCCCCTACAATTTAAATACCGTATTCAGCCTTTTATTGCGACCCAGGCAGTTGACTTCTTTGGCGGCATTTGGTTCTTGACATCGACGACCGTCGGCGGGCCTTTTAATAAACCAAGCGATTTTCTACACATGTTGATGCAGGTCGGCTCCAAAACCGCCCAAATTCGTGAAAAGGGACGGCGTTACGAACCACCTAGCTATACAAATTTTCCGATGCACGTTGGCCGAAATTATTACTTTAACTAAACTTAGGTCCTTTATGAGAATAATACAATAGGGTACAGCTAAAGTTAAATATACTTTTCAAAAGAATGATATACTATATTTTTAAAAAGTCGTAAAAGTAGAATGTGGCAAATAGTAAAACTTGATTTGAAAACTGTATAATCAATATTTAAAAACTCAAAGGAGACGAATTAAATTTGAGAAACAGTGTAAAAGGAAAAAATTTACCAGTGATTCAATGCAACTTAATCTGAATCATCTTCCGAACTGCCAAAATCAACCATGTATGAAATATTTTCAGACACGTTTTCTTTTTCATACATGTTGTTATTAAACAAATTAAGCATCTCATCTGTAACTTTATAATTAGTACAATTAGTACAATTGGACGACTTCATATCTAATTTTATTCGTACTAAAGCACTTAAGATTGAGTTAATTAATTTGTTCCGTTTTTTATTTTTTATATCACGTACTGTAGAAAACACCCGCTCAACATCAGCGTTAGAATGTGGTAAAATAAGACAGAGAAAAGCTAATTTAGAAATATTTTCAAACGCAAAATCACCAGCAACTTTTTTCCTAGTACTCATGTCATTCCAAAAATCTAATACATCCAATTGCACAAGACGTGCCTTTTCTTCAGTAGAAAAATAAATGGCCATAACATGCCACTCATTTTTCACTGGTACACTATCAAATTATGTTTTACAAAAATTTAACAAAATCTCAAGTTGGTCTTTGTGTTCATCCATTTTTAATGTGACTGAGGGTAATAAAAAATTGAAGACATTATAAAATTTACTCGCAACTTTAATCGTTGGGTACTTTCTCTAAATGCAATCTGATAAAATTTTAAACAATTATAGTAAAATTGTGTTATATTTTGCATTGTAATATTAGTTGTTGTTGATGGACGTTGGATTTCAGTTGTTAGCAAGTTAATTGTTTCTCTAGCTGCTTCCCAATAAAGATTTTTTCAATGGGAAGCAGATAATGAGGATGTTGTTCATTGGCTTGAAATAGATGTTCGCTATAAACAATAGTATGATTCATAAAAACCTTAAACCTGCTTAAAAATCTTGTACATTCAATTGCCATACGATGCACCAAAGTGCCTTCCTTTTGAAAAACAGCATTGAATTCACTAAAAATTGAAATTCCAAATATGCTTTATTTAGTGGACAATTAAAAACAGTAAAAAATTTTCTGGCACTATTATTGTTATCATGCATAACCGCTTCAGCAAAAAAATAATAAAGAACTGTCCACTGATTAAGAATGCAGTTGATACATTCCCCTAGAGCTAGCCATCTTGTTGTAGAAGGATTCATTATTTTTTGTTTAGACTGGTTCATAAACGTTTTAATTTCTTCTAATTTAGATTGCCTAATTAGACTCGGAGAAAAATATGAATAAATGTCATGAAGAAATTCTTCTATGTTAGTCGATAAAGCATCACATGCATTGCAGGCAATTAAGTGTGGCGAATGACAAACACAAGCAAAAGAAATTAACTCAGTATTTTTCTCCAGTAGTCTAGAAAAAACTTAGTTATTTCTACCAAACATAACGTTATCATTATCACTACAAAAACCAACCATATTATCTATTGATAAGTTGTATTTTTGTAATGACAATGTTAACACTGTAAAAAGATCTTCAGCGGTTGTTCCTTTTAATTTTGCCAGATCCAAAAAATACGTAATTACGTAACCGCCATAAAAGTATTTAATTAAAATACAAAAGTATTTACCATTTGCCACATCCGTACTTTCGTCAATCATAAGTAAAAAAAGTTATTTTCCTGTTCCTTTTTATTTCTGGTGATAATGGTTTTATCGATTACATTTTTTACTATTGCAATAATTTTTGATTTTTCTAAAGTCATTTTCATTATTATATTTGAGTCAGTTATAGCTGCCTGCGTTGCAGCTATAATGTGGTTATAAGAATGAAATGAACGATGGTGTTCTATAAGTTCGAACACAAATCGCAGTTCGGCTTTTTTTACCGCATTTTCATCACCTTGGTCAATAAGTGGTCGTGGATATGATGTTGACGGTTCAAAATTGATGGTCGGAGACGAGGATGAATTCAGTTTTCGTGTCGACGGTATTACGGAAGGTGAGTAAGGATGGCATTCAATAGCCATTGGTCCTTGGGATGGTGCTGACGCCTGATTAATTTGTGTTAGATCTTATAACAAAACAAATATATTAGAAACAAATGTGAATTTAAAATAGCTTAATAACGTTAATAAAGCTTACATTTATGTTGTATAGTAGCTGCATGTCTGTGTAATAGTCAGTGAAGCTGTTAGCGTTGTTTGGCAGATGATACATTTTGCATTAACCGGTCCTCATCTTTCATTATTGTCAACTACTCTTACGGAAGGCTTGCTTTCGGTAACGAGGGCTTTTCTGTCGATTGTTAGCTGTAGAATAAATTTATTATTCATGAAAGTTATTTTATTTGTAGTGCAAATATTACAAAAAAGTTTTATAAAAGCATTAAGGAAGATTCATAACAGATATCTCCTAAAAATTTCATTATAAATGAATCTTTTAAAATTCTAAAGATATAATTAGGTATTTCATAAAATAATTATTACACACTTTAAGTTAACTTAATCCACAATCCACTTAACAAGATAATTCGACATGATTAATCGTATAACAATATTATATGTATATATATATAACTCGCATAAACCCCCTCATACAACCACTTTTGCTGAATCGGAGCAACAGACGATTAAAACAATATTGGCCAATAGAGCTGAATTAAGGTAACAGGGGCCTGATTACTGAAGAAGACCATCAGGACACTAGTTAATTCAATATAATAAATGAATTCTCAGTTAGTCAAATAGCTTATAGAATATGTAATTTCTTATTGTTATTAACTGTCTACAGCGGAGCTTATAGTAGAAAGTTAATGAGATTATCATCCTGTCTGTCTGCCTGTGTGTCTGGAGACAAGATAACTTCCGTTCTATTCAACGGATTGGTAAAAATCGGCCGAGCCGTTTGGTCGCAAGGTCCCAAAATCGGTCGCAAAACGATCGCAAATCTAAACGGTTGAAGATACAAAAAATGTATGAGAATAAAAATGATTTGTTATCATGAGATAAACATGAATTTAAAATAAAAGTGGGTAAAATAGGAACTCGAAGAAAAATTGAAGCTCAAGATTTTTAATATACCGGGTGTTCATAAAATGTTTCGGGAAATTTATATCACCGGATAGATCAAACCGAAACGAACAAAAAATTACAATGAAATTTTTTGATTCGAGGTCAAATAAATAAGTTATAGCCGATTAAAAGTTAATTAAACGGACCAATCACAGCGCGCTCGGAGAGCTTCCTGGCCTACTGCAGGAGGACGGGGGGAGAGCGCTTGGCCGCTAGGAGGGAGTACGCAGGTGATAACGGAGAAGGCCGTGCGGCAGAGCTCGCACGGTTACCTTCAGTGACGTAGCAAAATTTTAAGTACGAGTCAATTATTGTCTAGTACTATTTATTTTAATCAGCTTTCGAGTGTTGGACTCGCGCCTCGTTCTTTTTTAAATTAACAAATTTTTAGATGAGAGCAGCGCAGGGCCGAGACGATGGACTCGCGCCTCGTCTTTTTTAAAATAACAAGTTCCGGGACGAGAGCAGCGCAGGCCCGAGACGATGGACCCGGTATAATATATAATAATAGGACAAGAAAAGTCGTGTGATGTTCACACCAGATTTTTTTGTAAAAAAATCAGTCAGTCATATTTAAATCACCTTGTAGATACTATCTGCAAAACAACTCGTCCAATAATGCTACTTATAATGTGAATCTGCTACCCTAAACCATGATCGCGTTGTTTTAGAGAATCGGTTTGTTTATGGAAATTGAATTAAGGACAACTGGGTGGTTGTTACTTATTTGTAACAATATTGTGTTCAGTATGTAGAGAGAAAACAAAATTTGTCATCATTTTTCTGCAAAGGAAATAAACTGAACTACTCGATGTTGGATCACCAAAGTTTGTTGAAGCGCCAATAAGAAGATGGTAGATATAGTTTATCCATTTCAGTGGTTTATTAATCGTCTAGCAACTAATCAACAATTATTATTATTTTACCTTTGTCACCAAATCGTCCTTGTTAGTTTTTAAATACATTATTTGGATACGTAAGAGTGCTTACTCCCCAAACAGTTGTTTAAAATACCAAAAAAGGAAAATGAACTAAAACAAGAAAGAAATTCTTTACAGAAAGACAAAGATATAAATACAAAGTAGTTTAGATATGTTGTGAGAAGAGAGAGTATTTTACACTGAAAGGTGGAAAGTTTGCTGTTTAAATGTAGACAATGCTATCGCTAGCGACTTTTAGACAATTCTTAACAAATTACTCAAACACGTTCTAGCTGGAAAGAAAGACATAGCAGAATAGGCTAGCACTGATAATCATTACGGTGCTTCGGGATAACTGAAATATTGGTGTAACATTGCGGTACTCTTTGAAGTACCTCTCCAATTCATAAACGTTGCAACATCTGCAAGTAGACAGTTCCTTAAAATAACAATTGTTGAATATGATGCAGTCATGATAATAAGTTATTAAGATTTATATTCCGCATCGTTGTGCTTTTTTATGTAAGCATGTATAGTGGTACTAAATTATTAATTACCAGTAAAAAGGCTCGTCTCAAAGACGGGGGACCCAAGCTAAATATTTTAGAGTTTCGTCGATAATTGAAGAAAAAATCAGCCAACAATTGTTTTATTAGCCTTATCTAAGTATGATAACATTTGTTCGGCTATATTCAGTTTCACATAACTCAAAGTTGTGCCGCATGCGTCTATTAACGGCAAGAATTAGCCACGTAGTGCATAAAACATCGATAGGTGGCGCAAACTGTCTAATTACTTTATGATAATTTATATTTTGACCTATAACAGGTAAACCGCGACCTAAATCAAAAATCTAAAACATTTATGAGAGGTTGGGCAACAAACCGGTTTTAATGAGGTATTGACCTTTGAAATCGGTTCATAATTGTAGGAGTTGCAATGTTAGTTATAAACAAACAAATACACATACACATATAGCTACATTTGTGCAGTTTTAGAGAATAGATAATTTTTAGTTATTTTAAAGTTTTAATTTTATACATACCGCTATAAATAAAACACTACTGAATATTTTTCCATTTTCTTTTTTATTTGAAAGTACAATCCTTCCGGTTAATAATGAAATATAACTTCATTCATATGGCTGCCTTGGCTAGCCATGCAGTAGCCTATACGATCGGTCCAATTTTTAAGTACATTTTCGATTGTATGCAGCTCTATTTCAGTTATGGCTGCACGAATGTTGTCCTTCAAAGCCTCAATTGTGTCTGGTTTGTCGGCGTAACACTTATCTTTGACGGCTCCCCACAAATAATAGTCCAACGGTGTCAAATCGCAGCTCCGAGGCGGCCAAACGACAGAATTTTGACTGATAATGCGATTTTCGAAGACAGTGCGCAAAAGATCGATTGTAACGTTGGCTGTGTGGCACGGAGCGCCGTCCTGTTGAAACCAAATGTCGCCAATATCTTCCTCTTCAATTTCTGTGAACAAAAATTCGTTCAACATGGCCCGATAACGCTCACCATTGACTGTAACAGCCGCTCGTTGCTCATTTTCGAATAAAAATGGCCGGCCCAACGATGCCTTTGGACCAAAATCCGCACCAAACAGCGACTCGTTGTGGGTGCATCGGCTTTTCTTCGGTTCCGTGCGGGTTTTCTGTGCCCCAAATGCGACAATTTTGCTTGTTGACATACCCGCCGAGATGGAAATGAGCTTCATCTGAAAAGATGATTTTTCGCCCAAAATCGGCATTTTCTTCAAGTCGATCCCAAGCCCATGAAGCGAAGAGAAAACGCATTGGATGGTCAGTTGGTTTCAATTGCTGAACCGATTGGACTTTGTACGGCGTCATACCAAGGTCTTTACGCAAAATTCGCCTCAATTATGTCTCCGAAATGTCCAATTGTTGAGAACGACGGTGAACTGAAGTTCTCGGATGTACGCAGTTTTTGGTTTTTCATGCGTTGGTAGTCAATAAGCATGCCAGTTTCTCTCACTTTTTTAACAAGATAAAGCACGGCTGACGGTGCCTCTTTTCTTCCCATTTCCGTACGTAATTTTCGCACACATTCTGCAACATTACCATGATTTTCAAAGTAATTTCGCAATATTTTCCAGCGTTCTTCAAGCGTATACACAACCATTTTCCGAATAACCGCTAGTTCAAAAAAAACGTTAGATGGCGGACCCTTTATATATATATATATATATATATATATATATAAAGTAATTATATAAACCTCTTTAATCCGAACACCTCATTGCCACGGTCTCTTTATTATTAGCGAATCGTTCGAATTAACGAAACTATGTATCATAAACAATAAAACAATGTATATGTATACGTATATGTATACATATAAAGAAAAATATACAAGTAACAAGGGCGTTATTTAATGTCTTCTGAGGTGAAAAAATTCGTTATCTTCAATTCCTTTTTATTTTTAATTGATGTTTCTTGGGCTTGGGCTCACAATTCTTGCAGAAATATAATTCTATGTACGGGAACATTATTTTAGATTGCCCATTTGATACACGTATTAAAGGATAATACTGCATCACCAATTCTAAGAACACCATCAACCGGATTACCAGCTGAATCAGTCGGAGATAATTTCTTGAATAATATTAGTTTCAGTTTGTAGTTCATCGCTGATTGCTTTATCATGTATCACCCACTCTTCGATCTCTTCATTCGTTAAGCTTTGGTCAAGCTTTTTCCTCAAGTCCGAAATTTCCTTCAGATCATTTTCTTAAGTCTTCTTGGTTCAGCGATTTGTCTGGCTAACCTAGCCGCTAGGATATCATCTTTTTCATCACTGTTGTCATGCTGTTTGTCATAAACCTCGCGTGGTAAAATTTTTTCGAAGATTTTTTTTGGTTTGCTAAAGTAAACTGAATAAACCGTAAGTAAGTGACCCTCACAGCAGCGCCGACACAGTTCAACTGACTTGTTACGACTTGTTACTACTAAAAATTCTAACTGACTAAGTACCACCACCACCTAAACGGACGGTATGAAGAACGACAGCTTTTTTTTCTTATTTAGCGTTCGGATTATCATTTTGTAATTTTGCCATTCGGATTAGCGTACGTTCGGATTAACGTGTGTTCGGATTATAGAGGTTGCACTGTATATATATATATATATATATATATATATATATATATATATATAATTAACATTCCTTAAAGGAGTTTAGCCGTCTATTCGGGCTTCCCATATCTATTTTTCGGGGTAGGTTAGTCCCTTTGTTGTTCATCACACTTTCACTACTTCACTTAACTAAACTATCACTATATCTCTACAACCCTGTGTGTCTTTGTCACTTTAACTATGTCTTTCGATTTCTTTTTGTTTTTTCCTTCTCTTTCCAGTTTGTGATTTCCAATGTCCTTAGATTTTTTTTCACCTCGTCCATCCATCTCAACCTTGACCTTCCCCTTGGTCTATCCTCCATTAGTTTCCATTCCAGAAAAAAAATCATGAGTACATACTATAACTAATTGTAATGTACTGTCACTTATAAAAAAATACTATTTATTTCGTTGTTATAAAAAAATTATTTAAAAAAAGTTACAAATGGAGGTTAACATGAAATAGTCAGATAATATGGAATAGGTGGTTTAAACCATTGAAAAACTAATTAGATTTCATAAAACATAATTATTGTTAACTATAAAAATCATATTTTTAAGATTATGTGCAAGTCATTTCTGCTTTGAGTCTATTTACAAAAGTCACTGATATAATCTTTCTCTGCTCCGGTACAGTCAAGGTGAGCCCACAGAAAACAGCATTGAATCTAAATTTCCTCTCGTTGATCTTCGGAGAATTTTCCGTTACAGAAGATATATTCAGCGCCTTTGTTTTCCGGTTCTTTAGTTGATGGCATGAAGTCCATTACAGATGATGGATACATCAGGATGGAACGATTCATCGCTGTTCACACTAGAGTCATATCTAGTAAGTTTAAGTCTAGAAGGTTGGCCCAACTTTAATTTCTTAACAGGGGGTCTTTGAATGTTCGGTTTCTTTTGTTGTTTTGAAGCTTCTGGTCCTTCCTTTTTGTCCTTTTCTTTCAGTTCAGTAGATTATTATAGAAAAAGATCCAGCTTTCCTGCCTCTATTTGAGTTCTGCTATTTTGGAGATGGTGGTGATATCTCTATGAGTAGGACAAAATTTGTTGACCTAGACGTATCAGGAACAACCACATCAGGACTCTTGGAATAACAGGGTTGAGGTGAATCAAAGCTTGTAGACGAACATGAAAGTGGGTTATTTGTTGGTCTCATAGTCTGAGGCCTAGGAACAGTGAGCGTAGAAGAAATAAAATCTTTACTGCTAAAATATATATAATAAATACCAATCACTTTGAAGCCGTTCGCTGCTATGTTGGCACGTTGTACTTTAAGGTAGGCCCTGCCAAACAGCTCTATCATACCAAAAATACTGAAAAGTTTTGACCCATGCCTTAAAAAAGATCTTCTTCACTATAGTGAGACTTTAATAGATCCAAAAAAGTTTTATCCAAGGGTTGGATTTTATGTGAACAGAGGATAGGTAGACATAAAATCGTAACATGACTTTCTCTTGATAAATTAATTATGTCAATGTTACGCTTGTGGGTTGTGTGCCCGTCAAGAAGAAGCAGGACAGGTAGGTGACTCAGCTGAGGGTTTTTTTTACAGCAATGAAATGTTTAAACCATTTAGTAAAAATGTTTGTCTGTATTTAACCAGACGGGTGGCATGCGATGGTCCTTACTGGTGCATCGCTAAGAAGTTGTTCATTCATGTTCTTCCTCGGGAATATCACCTCCTGCATTGATACAGGGAATTATGGTAACGTAAGAACCTCTTTCAGCTGAAGTAAGGAACCCAATTTGTCTCTTTCCTTTTAGGCCTACTACATGAGGAATTTTACTTTGAACCACAGACAAACCAGTTTCGTCTACATTAAATATCCTGTTAGGAGGATAGTTGTGTTTTTTAAAAACAACATTGATCAGGTCGAAAAACTTGTTTACTTCTTCTTTATTAAATCCGCTGACTCTGGCAAACGATGTACCCATGTGTTTACAGACTGAAAGTTTCGGGTTCCTTTTCATAAATGCGTAGAACCAGTCTTTGCCAGCAGTTTTGTTTTTAAATGGATGGAGTACGTTATTGGGAACCGCAAGTTGATAGGCAAAACTGCAGACATCCCTTTTTGTGAGCCCATAGAACATGGCCTCCATCTCAAATAAATATTTTTGTAACTCGTTTTCTAGTTCTTTAGGAAAAACTGGCTTACGGCCAAGAATAGTTGAGGCTGTTACCTTTGCATTTTTCTCCTTACTGTCGACAAGGCGGAAGATAGACAGACACTCTGCGAACCTGGAATTCCTTGGATGCCTTAAGATACCCCACATTCTTCTCTTGCAACTAAGGAAGGGGGGTTAGGTTTTAATAGACACAACACATCTGAAAACAAATGATTTTTAGGTCTAGACTATAGATTAATTTTCAAATAACAGAAAAATTATGTTTTATTTCCATTCCAATAGATAGCTTTTAAAAAAATGTACTTTGGTTTTAAATTAAGCTATATTACTATTTATATAATTAATAATTATTGTTTAGCTATCAATATTATACTCAAAACTCATTTTTAACTTTATTTTTATTCAGTATATTTTGACGGGTTATATGGAATACTATACTTTTACGTTGGGTATTATGAAATACATAGTATTCTATAATACCCGACACGCAATCTTGAAAAATGAACCTGTAAACTGATGGACAAAATATTGTCGGCTAAAAAACGACTACAGTATAACAAACTACATTTCTTTTAGTGTACATTATGCTTAACATCAATGTTCAAGTCACAAGTGTATTAGTAAGTTAAAATGTTTGAAAAGTTACCTGCAAAAACTCTTGAAAATCACAAAATACACTTTGTTCTGTAGCTAGTACGACAACAACAAGCGGTCAACTCCCACTGCACTGCATCATGGGAGTATTTCTTGAGAAGATTATGGTATTCCCACGTGGTAGCAGCACCAAACAGAACCGAAACTTTGGTATTCCATATTTCCCCCTCCTCTAGTTACATACTATTTTTAAACCGCTTTCTTGGTAATGTGGGTTAAAGCGCTGACTGACAGTGAGTTAATGCTGGAGGTATTGGGTTCGAGCTTCTCCACTCAATGCTTTTTTTTATTTTATACAATACTTGTATTTTTAGTTATGATTTTATTATTCACTAATTATAATTCGATTAATTATATTATTATTTTATTTTATAATTATATTAATTATAATTTTATTTTACTAATAAATATAATTCTTAACCACACGGTAATAATTAAAAACAGAATTCGCAAATAAAAACTATATTTTATAACAACTCCCAACACCCATAATGTATGGTATTTCTTCTTCTTCTTCAACTTTATTCTATCCATTGTTGGACATAGGCCTCCCCTTTTTTCTTCCACTCGTTTCTGTTTTGCGCCTGTCGATGCCATTGCTTTCCAGCCACTCTTTTGATATCGTCAACCCATCTCTGTGGTGTTTAGGAGACATTAATTAAGATAAAGGTAATTAACAATCTTTAAATCTTCGAAAATACAAGCAAAGCAAACGGTTTTTTTTTTACAATGACTACAATTAATTATTGCAATAGTCTACATAATTTTTCAATAATAAATTATTTATTGTTTTTGTCATAATGTAGTATATATATATATATATATATATATATATATATATATATATATATATATATATATATATATAGGGTGAAGTGGGTAAGTGCGTTCTTGGGGCAAGAGCACCATCTGTGTAAGGAATAAAACTATTTACACTGCAGCGATTCCGTCTAGTATTTATGAAAGTAACACCCTTTTGCAATATAATTTAGATTTATTCTTTATCGGCGTGGTTTTATTTTAAGAAATATAGTTAAGATATGAGTGCCAACTGTTTTGGTAGCGTGCTAAATGCGTAGTGGAGTACTTAGTGGTACTCTTTTATTGTCGTGGAGGTATATATGCCGTTACTAGATATTTAATTTAGAAGTTTATATATTTTTCAAGCATATTAAAATGTAGAATTATGTTAATCGAAACGTAACCTAATTTTGAGGTGATAGATGCGGTTACCCCAAATTTTCGTAGAGTAGGGGCGACTGCACCCAACTGTGCTTGGGCAAGTGCATCTACTAGAGGTACTTTCCCTTTAGCTAATTTTATTCTATATAGAGCACAACACGCAGACCTAGTACATGCAGAGATATTTTGGTTTAAAAAAAATGGTTCAAAATTATCAACGCAAAACCCAAAAAGTCGTTTATACAACTGAGGACTTACAAAGGAACATAAAACATGTTAAGTCTGGAAAATGTGGTACATTGCGTGCTAGCAAACTATTCAATATCCCTAGAAGTACATTAAAGGACCACATCAAAGGTCGTAGAGTTATCAAGAGTGACACAATGGGAAGACCTACAGCGTTACCAGCCAAAGATGAAGAGGTTCTTGCAAAAGGAATCAAATGCCTCGAAAAATGGGGGTTTGGGCTTAGCCGTAAAGAAATCCTAGATATTGTAGGCAAGTATGTTAGGCAGAAACAGCTCAAAACTCCATTCAAGAACAAAGTACATGGAGAAGACTGGTTCCTAAATTTTAAAAGAAGACATAATTTATTTAAAGCCTTAGAATATGTCCGTAAGAAAAACACGGACCCCATTTATAATATACCCGTGGGGACGCGGTGGCTCAGATGGTCCAACCAGTTGGCTCTGTCCTCTAGTCGGCGTGCGCGAGTTCAAGTCTCGCTCAACCCAACAATAAGCCCTTGCGGCTGCAGTGCCTGTAAGTGCCCCCCCTCCCAAAAAAAAAGTAAATTCGCATTTTGAGTTATTGAAAGTCACGATACACAAACTGAATCTACAAGACAAACCATCTAATATCTGGAATATGGATAAAACCAGGTTCTGCAGTGATCCCCCAAAGATGAAAGTCGTAGGAGAATACTCGAATGGTATCTGGTCCAGGGAGGACAAACACCAGTGTTCTGTTTGCTGCTGCTGTGGATGGACAAAAAGCTCCGCCATTAATTATATATAAAGGAAAAAGTGTGTGGGACAACTGGATAGCAGATCAAAAAAAAAGAATATCCAGGAACGACTTATGGTGCCACAGAGACCGGATGGATGGAATCCCAAGTATTTAAAAACCATTTTTTGAAAACATTCATACCCCTCGTAGCTGCTGATATCTATGTAGTAGAAGCAGCAGTCATCTTTTACAACTTTTTGAATTGGTTGTTTTTAAATCTATGAAGGTGGCTTGGGATTCATCACTCGTGAAATGGCAATGAAATCATTTGGGACAAAAATTACCCAAAAGTAAGTTTGCCGAAATGGTGGGAATTGTTTGGAAAGACGCAGATTTAAAAATTATTCGTGAAGGGTTACCCTTACAACTGTGCAACATAAACAACTTGTAGTGCGGCCGCCCAAAAGCACGAGTGAGCGTCGCGAACGCGGCCCGGTAGGCCGCCGTTATCGACGCATGCCAGAGCGAGACGACCACGAAAACGAGATAGATGCTGCGCCCTGCTCCCCCTAGAATTATCCCCACCAACACCCGGAACGAAACGCGGCGCGGGTATAAATACCGCAGCATTCCGATAGAATGACAGAGCTTGTCCTGTGCGTACCCATAGTCAGAACAGCTCCCACCTCTTTCCTGAGGAGTGCCCGTGCGTACCCATAGCCGGGTCCCCTCAGGTGCACCGGAGCTAATCCTGTGCGTACCCATAGCCAGAACAGCTCTTCTCCCTCCTGAGGAGCGCCCGTGCATACCCATAGCCGGGTCCACCAGGTGCACGGAAGGCGTTCTGTGCGTACCCATAGCCAGAAGGAACTTTCACCATCAGCGAACGCTTGCGCTCACCCACAGTCAAGTGCTTCGCGGCAAATCAGGGCGTACTTGTGCTACCCTCAGCCAAGTCAGCCCTGAAACCGACCAGGGGACGCTCGCGCGCACCACAGCCGAGTTCCTCGGTCAAACAGGCCGTCATCCCGGCCAGAAGATTCCACCAGAGAATCACCTCCACCCAAGGCTCTTCGGAACGCGCTGAGGAAGGCTCTCCGTCTCTCGCCACTTCCGAAGCACGCATCACCGCTTCCGCCGTCGCCCTAGAAAAGGCTAGCCAGAGGACGTCCGCAGACGAAAACAAGATCCCTTCGGAAGGCGCTCCAATTCCCTTCGCCAAGAAGCAACGTCCATTCTTCCAGGTCTGGCCTCGCCCGATAGAAGTCAGAGGCACCTACATCGGCATCGACCCGCTCCAAGTCGTTCTCGCAGACCCCAGGAGATTCGCCGTGCGACGGTCGCATAGGTGCACTAAAGCGCCCCAATAACGCCATTATAATTGTACACCTATTGTAGTAAATAAAGCGTTATACACAGGAAATCTCGTCTTCGCGGCACGCAGGACCCTGAGCTCCCCACAAACTTATAATATAATTAGGTAATACTTACCTATATGCTATTCTGTTATGCTACTTTTACTCTGAACCCTACCATGTATAACAATTATTTGTTGAGGTGGTATAACTTCTAATAAAAAAAAAACAACTGTGCTGTTATACCAAAAGAGAAGTTTGATCCACTTCAACTGAAACGATGGGAACAACGAACACCGAATACAGGGGAACGAACTCATACAACCGCCGAGAGAAATTGACGTTGATTTGTTGCAACAGATAGGTCAGGAAGAACGTACACCAGTAGAATATTTTGGATTGTTGGACTTAGAAGATGGTCGGCAAAGTACACAATTAGCTGAAGATGTTGGATTGTTGGAAAGGGAAGAATGCGAGGGAAAACATAAAGAGACACCAGCTAAAATGACAGACACGTTTGAAGCACTTTTACTGAATCTCGTAAAAGGAAATCAAGCTGATAGTGTAACGAAAAAGTCCAGGAAGAGAATATGTTCAGGTGCTGAATTAATGCAAGCGAGGGCGTAAGAAAAAGAATTGAAGGAAGCCAAAGAATACGAAGCGCAAAAGAAATCTGGTACCAAAAGAAAGAAAACTGCTACTGAACAAACAACTACGAAAGAACGAAAGACGATCAAAGAAAAGAATTCGATCAAAAACAAGAAAATTAATCAAGTGAAACGTAAGAGATTGAATAAAAATAGAGAAAATATTGACCATTTAGAAATAGATAAAGAAAATTCAGATTTGCAGTTGGACGACGAAGAAAGCGATTTTGAAACACTTTCTGACGTGGTTGCCGAAGCATTAGCTGCACTTGACTTCAGAAAAAATGTAACTAAAATTTGAGACTGGATCTTAACTACACTGAATTCAGAGAGAAAGACTTGTCGGTATTTTATAGGAAAAATAGAAATATATGGACCAGGACACCGGAAATCCAATTGTGAAATTTTTACGAAGACTAAAACCAAAAACGGTACCTTTCAGACCCGCTTTCATATGGCCTGATGTGTAAGATATTTCAGGAAGTTGGGCCTTAGGATGTCATTTGTACTTTACCTCCTCCTACCATTGGAAGAAGGGGTGAAATAAAATTTAACGTCAGTTTTTCTGGTTATATCAATTAAGTTTTATATATGTAGATATATATATATATATTGCATTTTGATTTGATTTGGATCAAAACGTAATCTTCCTGCTTCTTGATTTTTGCCATAAAACTTTGTTTATTGAAGTTCTGATGCTTTACATAAATAAATATGATTCTGTGTTGATTATTTTGTATTTTTCATAATAAAATTTTGTAAAGGTGGCTTCCATAAAAAGAGGATAATTTTGTAGAATATTTGAAACGTCATCTTGGTTTACTTTCCTAAATAATTCTGAAATGGTATGCTAGAAGATTATAGACGGCGTAAACTAAAGCTAATTTTTTTTAAGGGGAGAGGGACTTGTATTAAGGGTTTATTAATTATAATTGACCGGTTGTTTATTTTACTTTTAAATAATCAAACTTGGAACCAGAGTTTGTTAAAATATTAAAATGCTTCTTACAGTACATTGGTTATGGTGTTTTTTATTGCCTCTATATTCATTAGATACATTAATATAAAAATAAAATACAGCTTGGATATTGACATCTAATACATTTTACCTACTAATTGCACATTCTCACTTATAATTATTATATTCGGAAAGACTGGTAGTACTCCATTAATATCTTCCAAGCTCTTGGGCTCATGAAACCATCAGGAGGGTTTTCTCCAGATTTGGCGAGATCTAGACACACAAAAATTATCGAAATATATTTGCGCAAAACTCGGGTTGCTTACTTCTCATTCTTGTCCCAGAAATAAAATCAAAGTCGCTCTTCCTAGAAGGATCGAAAATGTTCATTTGCTTATGTTTGATGTCATAAGCAGCGACCCGGAAGGGGATGATCTCTAAGGAACCCAAGCCTGGCGCCATCTTCAATACTCGCGATCCATGCGAGCCATCATAAAGGTTTCCATCGGGGATCCCTTATTGCCCAGTGGGTGCGGAATTCCTGCGGGATCTCTTCCGACGATATAGAAGTTGGCGCCGGCGCACATTCGAGCTTTGGCGTGCCACTGTACCTAAACAGAAAAACATCTTAGTGGTTATGGGTGAAAGAAAATGATAAAGCAGAAGCATCATACCTCTGTTGGACCAGCATACATCATCGGGCTGGGGAAAATGGCTAGCACCGTGCTATTCTTGTCTAGCAAGCCATCTTCCAGGACAGCTTTATGCTGCAGGATCCGGGTAGGTAAAGGAACATCATCGTCTTTCGTCCAACCTCCTAAAGGATGCAGCAGCAACACAGGTTTCTTAAAACCTCGTTGCTGAAGCTGCTTCTTTGTGTCTGTCATTAATAAGGCATGGCCATTGTGGATTGGGTTGCGTAGCTAGAATTGATGAATGCATTTGCATGTATTGGGATTATTTTTTATTCATACCTGAAACGCAAATACCGCGTCAGCTCCCATACTTTTAAACTTTGCTCTAAGTTGTTTGGGGGTTAAACGATACTCATCTAAGCCATCTTGCCACTTTATACGCTGCAGAACTTCTAGATCGCCCCCTACTAACCAATCGCCGGATTCGTAGATCATCTTTAATGTAAAGGCATTTAAAACAATAGAGAGGGTAAAATTGTAGTAAAAGCACTTACCTTCACGTACGGATGATTTTTATTGGTGGTTCCAAACTGTCTTGCTGCTCGTTCTTCTTTTCTATGATGGTAAAATTCTGGATTGTACAGAACTGCGTAACACACATTTTTGAAGTATAAAGATATGGCACTGCTTTCTTCTAAACGTTCTTTGTCTTCTGACGTGACAGGTAGTACTATGGGAATGCTTTGATTGGTTCGACCTTCTTCTGATTTTAGATAGTTGAAGTGCAAAACCTGTGAGTAAAAAATAATTTTCTGAGGTTATTGGATATTAATACAAGCATTTAGAATAGACTTAAAAGCACATTATTTCACCAAATTTAAATTGTACAGTTTTATACGAGATATTCATCATGTGAGAAGAAAAAGGCATAACCTGACATTTCTATATAGCTTTTTGTTTCAGATTTGTATCTGCTAACGGATGCAATATCTTTGAAAAGGTTCAGCTTTATCAGAAAACTATTGCGCACCACATAAGCGTGTAATTAAAAAAATACCTGTAGGTATTCCTGTTCGCGCATAAATCCTTTCAGTGGAGAAGCCCAACCTTCGCTCAGTATCTGCACCCACTGTAAGTCCAATTCGCCGATTTCCAGCTGTGGTAGCGTTTTGATCTTTGTTTTAACAGCATATAGTCTATTTTCCGGAACAAACAGCTCTTTGACTTCTTCCGTATTTGCTAAGGAAGGAATTATGTGCTAAAAAGTTATAAAGTGATAAACAAATTCAGACTTTGTGTGGCAGATCATAAACTCACGTTCTCTTCTAACATTTCAACAACTTGCTGTACGCATTCTGCTATAGTCGATTCCACAGTTTTTATAACAAGATCGGGTTTTCTGGCTTCTCGTATTCCTGATCGATGCCAGTGAATCCTTTAATAAGCCCCTGACGAGCTTTCTGATACAGTCCCTTGACATCTCGGCTTTCGCACACTGCAAGCGGCGTATCTACGAATACCTCAAAAAATGGAAGATTAAATTTCTGGTGGACGCGTCTGGCCACGGAGCGGTCCTAAAATATTGCCTGGTTAATCACCTGAGCTGCCTACTTTGGGCCTGACACACCTCTGCAAAAGGAGAGACGAAGCTGCACAGGCAGATCTGGCCCGCGTCTGCGAACAGCTTCGCCACCTCGGCCACTCTGCGGATGTTCTCTTCCCTATCTTCTTTGGAGAACCCGAGGTTCTTATTAAGCCCCGTCCGGACATTGTCACCGTCCAGTCCGTAAGTGGGAATACCTTTAGAGATGAGGAACGCCTCCAGCTCGAAGGCGATCGAGGTTTTCCGGCTCCCGAGAGGCCAGTGAACCAGATGGTGCATCCTCTGAACCCCTGCAGGCTTCCGAGGATCTGGCCGCGCTTCGATCGCGACACGTGGTGCTGCTGCTCCGTCACGTTGGTCGCCATTTGGATGTTCTGTAAATTTTATTCACATGTTTGGTAAACTCTCCTAATTATAGATTAAAATTTTTGTTAAAAATTGGGACGGTTTAGTTATCAGATCATTATCTATTTATAAATTGTTTTGATAGGTGTGTCATTACCATTTTTTTATGAAGTTTGTTTGATTTTGAGAAGTAGCGCAAGGAAAAATAGCTGAATATTAATACATTTTATCTTTTTAAGTGATGATTTCTACCCTAATAGTTAGTGCGTCAGTTCGGTAGAACTAGATATATTTAAAATACGTTACAGATTTTTGAAAGACCAATAGAGTTTTTGTAGTATAAAATTCATTATTTATCTTTGTGATATATTCATATATGTAATTTTTCTTGGGGTTTTTAAAATAGTCGTTTGTAGCCTCAATAGTCCAAAATTTCTCTCTTTTCAAGAATATTTTAAGCGTTTCGAATAATTAAAATGAAGCTATAAACGTTACCTTTGGAAATAACGATTCTCGACACTGCCTGATGTTTTTGGGTAGATTTTGTAAATATGCTATTTATTGCAAAAGCCTTTGTGTCACTACTTTTGAAAAAATACGCTACAGTTTTCCCCATATCTCAAAACCGCCCCCGGTCATAACTTTTATTGAGCCACTACCTCGACTAAGTTCCATAATGGGCAAGATTGGTCAAAAGAGAGGGAAATCTAATTTTAATTTTTTTGTAACTTTTGTAGTCTTAGCAGATTTAGGTAAAATTTTACAAGCGTGTTCAAAAGGTAGGTACAAGGAGGGCATGTCCAAATGCGACTGAATATTTTTTACTCTTACACTTAACTAATTAAATTCTGATTAGATATACATCAAAACAATAAATTAGAAAATAAAAAATTCACGTCTTACTCACAAAATGTTATTTTTTCTAGAAAATTAAGCAGTAATATTTATTTGACATCATTACTTTTAATTGACTGAATGGTTTTCGTGTAATTTTGAATCTACGTATGGTCTATTTCACCAATCGTCGCTTGAAATATCATGACTTTATGAATCGACAACTTGTAGATTTTCTCATATTCATTTCGATGTACAATATGTTATTTATTCATAAGAGATGTCAGCGATTTCACATACTTTCATCCAATGATTTACGAAGCGATTTATCATGGATTTATAAATGATGTCGGGTGCGGCAGCAGTTTAGCGCTTTCTTGAAGTCGATCACCAAAAAACTTGCGGTGTGAAATAAAAGGGGCAAGTCATTTCTTTCTAAATATGAGAATTTAATAACAGGGTACCTGTTTAGTAAAACATACGTTATTTGCTAACCGATTTGACAAGTGCAGAAGTTGTCAACAACATAAATTTGAAAAATCAGATCTTCGGGGTTAGTTTTTAAAAGCTTCCAATTGAACAAAAAATATTGTTTTCAAATACTTCCTTACTAGATGGGAAAAAGCTGCAGAATGTGGCATCAAGTACACAAAGTGATCAAAAGTTTCTATTTTAGCCACAGAAAACTTCTAATTAAATTCATGCACACCGATATTCCAATAAAATCCTACAAGACGGGCTTAACACAAACGATGGTGTTGCAGTTTTACAGCTCTTGTTAACAGACCGCCACCGGTATAACAATGCATTTGCTCATGTTACATGTATGGTATTAAAACGCGTAGTTACGCGAGTTAGCTCACTAACGCAATGCAACTGCAGTTTCATAAGGAGCGTGAGGACATTACAAAATTATATTGGTGCAAGATGCTCGAACGTGTAATCGGCTAACGGGCTACCTGTATTAATGCTAAATGTGGCGCTAGGAATTAATTTTTCCGCATTCTTTCCTTAAGATGGTTGCCTGCACATGGCAATGAATGCCATAAAAACGAACCAAACCACCTCGTAGGCATAAAGAAAGAAAACGGCGTTCATTGTGCTAAAGTTGGATTTTTTTGAAAGGTTTAAAGTTGGAAAGAAGAAACTATCACAAATATCTCTTACAGAAATATAGTGAAAGGTTGGACGATAAAATTAAAGATACTCAGGATATCCACTTAATTACTAAGATTTTGTTTTGTTTAGCGGGACCAGAAAAGGTTATCATTTATGGGTTATATGAATAGGATGAAACAGTCGTGTAGACGACTACCTACAAAATTCAACAACTTAAGCTATGCGCTATAAGAAAAATAATAATTTACTGGTCAAGAAAGTTGTAAAATTATCTTACCCGTATTAACATTGGGGTAAGAATTTCATTGTTTCTTCGGATCACTTATCCTGAAAAATCATTTGCTCCGTGGCTGACAGAAGGTTATTTTAACCATGGATGACATATTCAGATAAAGGTCAAATTTTGACAAAATAGTTGATTAAGATATTTTAAAGGCAATGAATACGGACCTGTTTATTTTGTGTACAAACATCCATACGAGAGTAAGCAGCACTTCACTGGTGTGGCGATTCGCTCATGGTCCAGACAAAAACTAGACTGCAGTCGCGCACATCACCGTTATCTAAGCGGACGCGCAGAAAAGAGCGTGCATTTCTCTAGTCTCTTGGAGTGAGAGTTCGCGCGGACATCGGGAAATGGCATAAGCCTTAATTAATGCCCAGAATTTACGCGGATATGGCAGAGAAAGTCAGTTTCCACGTGCAGCCGTCTTCGCGAGCTCGCCGCAAGGAATGCGCCTGCAGTGCAGGTGGAAGACGGCAGCCCGGTACTAACTGCAATTAATAATTGGGCGGGCGGCAGCACGTGGGAAGTGCAGTCAATCTCGATAATTAATCGGGTAGAAAATGCTATTTAATTGTGAATATGGCGTAAAACATGCCGAAACCATAAAGCGGGCTTTCCTCCAGTTTGTTGACCGGTTTAAGAGAAAGTTATCGGGGAAAACGTTACAGTACGATTGAAAAAGTTTTTTGTTTTATCATTCCCTCGAACACAAAATGTAAATATTTATGTCGACGCGTAGGACTTACCACTTAAAAGCAATCTGAGCTAATTGCACTTTACGTTTTTAAAACAAACCGGAAAATAGATGTTTAAAATAACTTCGAAATTGATATCAAACACTATTGTTGACTAATCATATATCAGATTTGATGTCACTTCAAATACATTGTTTTGATACCCGATGGTATCATCGCTAGTAATGGGTATAAATTGTTTAATCAACAAAAATCTGATCAATTGACAAGGACGCAGAACAAGAACGAAAGTTAACGGTTTTGCTTTGTTATCCTTATTAATTATACCAAACGAATCGTTATTTTAAGCGCGTTCAGCATTAATAGCTCGTTTTTAAGCTTTGATGATCTTGAAGACTTCTGATACAATTGAGCTTTGTATCTGTATATCCAAACAGAAAGTCAGAATAATTTGATATATAATTTAACAAGTCTTGCGCAGAACTATCCTTAATTCCACAACGTCAATCTTCGGCTAGTTGACGGTTTACTCAGTATAGATCATTGCACACCAATGTTTTGTCATTTTTAAATCAACTGTAAAACATTCATAAATCTGACCACTTTTTGCCTGAGTACTACTGAGATTTTGGAAGAAGTATTACTCAACGCGTTTCCTCATAGCGCATTAATTTAAAATGCCAGGTCTTGAACCCATTGTATGTTTTTAAAAATTGAATTAGCAAGTTTTCTCTTTTGTTGCAAGATATTTGTTATAATGTATAAATTTGCAGGATTTAATGGTACAAACTACATTCTTTATAGGAGAGCTCACGCAAGTAAATACTTTGCATGTTTATACCAGTTTGGAAATGATGGGAAGAAAGTGGTGCGATTGGAAAATTATAAGATGAGCAAAAAGGAACACGCAACAGTTCTGCGGTAGATTGAACAAAAGCTAAAATGTATGGTAACGAAATCTCTCTCTATTCATAAAGCTAAACAAGCAACACAAGCATGTACTTCTCCTTAAAAAAGTGAGTACAAGTAGATTAAACACATATTAATTATTGCATCAGATTTTTGACATCGGTTTTTTCTTTTCTTTAGAGGAAATAAAAAGAATATCGCTTGTGACCCCTTTGAGGACATCAACGGAAGAATGAAAATGAGAAAATCAAGTAATGTATGGCATGGGCATCTCCTGACATATCATTAAAAGCTACGTAAGAGAAATTTCATGAAGAACCCTGCTATGTGCTTCACAGGCTTCTTTATCAGGGGCAAAGAAACTTGTATTACAAGGATAAAGAATAAAACAAACCAAACAAAACATTACTAGCAAAAATGGATGTGAATAACTACGGTATTGAATTATTTCCTAATTATTATATGTTAAAGATAAAAAAAGAGTTCTACTCTGATTGCAGTTTATGCTAAGGTATTTCTGCAAATGTTGCTAAATTACATAGTTCATAGACTTCTGGTGTTTTTGATAGAAAACGATGATCGGTTTTTAGACCTTGACAAATTCATTCTCATCTCAAAGAGGAGTTTTAACGATGGTACTGACTTTTGACATTATAAACAGAAGTCGGATAAACAAATTTTTTTTTCATATTATCGGCTGATGATGAGAATGGAAATAAAGTTGTTAATGATCTCTTGTAAGGTTTCCTCCTACAAGCAGGAGAAGTAATTAATTGGATTTTTACAACATAGCTGAAAGTAGAAAGTTGTGATGATAAACTAATACTTTATTTTAACCGTAGTTGAGCCACAAATCATCACAGAGCGTGGTAAAGAGAAAGAGTAAGAAAAGGAAAAGAGGGAAGTAAAGAAGAGAAATGTTGAGGAATTACCATCGATAAACGAACACGAAAACGCAAAAGTAAGGTTAAGTGGATAACATAATCGAACAGTGTTTCTAGGTGTAGTACTACACACCAAGAAGAAAAGGACTGTTACTAAACTGGGAAAAACAAGAGTAGCTGCTCAAAAAAAAAATTTAGATGAGTAACGATTAACAAGGAAGGAATAAATATCATTATGATAATAAAACCACCAAACAAAAGGAAAAGTAAGATAAAAAATCCAGAAGAATTTGAAAAGTGGGAGAACGAAGTATAATAACAAGATCGCCTCCAGTCAAAGGTAAGCCAGGAAAGGCCAAGAAACATAGAAAACCTGTAAAGCAATATTAAGTACTTTCCAAAATTTGAAAAAAAATAATAGAAGATATGCGAAAAGCACAAGATAAACTAAAGAAATAGTTCCAGAAGAATCAAGAAGGTTTGAAAAAGTCTGTGAATAAGTAAAAAAAGGAAAAGAAAATGTGGAGAAAAAGAGAAGATCAAAACAATTTATAGAAGAGAAATCAAATTAGAACGAATGGTAAAAAAACTTTATATTGAAAGAACAACATAAAACAGAGTAGTAGTTGAAAAATTCAGTTCCTGGAAAACAAGAAAAAAGTAATGTCAAACAAAATCAAACTAAAGGCCTGCAATATCATATTAAAAATCGACTTTACGAAAAAATAAATGAGAATAAAAAAGAAAAAGCTGAAGAAGAAAAAATCAAAGGGAAGAGAATCAAAGTAGACCTTCAAAAAACTGGTGATAAAATACAAAAAAAAAACAAAATAGCAGAAACGACCAAGGCAATAAAAAAGAAATATGAAAAAAAACTGGGGAAAGAAACGATGGGTAAAAAGCACATGAAATTGTGAAGGACCAATAAAAGAACTAGAAGTGGGAGAGAAACAGTACAATTTAAAAGTTTTGGTTTTAGCAGGGACAAAATAAAAAACAATTTTGGAATATTGCCAGAAGTGCACATATTTTTTTATAGCAGAAATTAAAAACGAATATTTGGTTTTCTCGTAGCAAAATAATTAAAAAATTACTATACCAATATAAATTTTATGAACACTTAGAAAAATTCTACGGTCAGATTAGTCAGAGTCAAACAAAGATAATAATAAGATAATAATAATGATGATAAGAGATGACGTTAACGGAAAAATTGGAAAGGAAGAAGCTTCGAGACCCACAATAGGCCAACACTAACTACAAACAAACAAATGAAAATGGAACAAAATTAATAAGTTTTGCAGCAGGAAAAGGTTGCAAGATAATAACCACTTACTTAAAAGAAGAGAAATGCATAAGGGCATTTGTGAACGTTAACTACGTAGATCACGTACGAATACAAAATAAACAAAAATGGTGAAAAATATCAAGAAAAGGGACGGACACGCACTTAGATCATTACCAAGTAAGAGTCACAATGGATTAAGAAAACATCGCAACAATATAAGAAAAGCAAAATATAAGATTAAACGACCAACGTGAGAAGAAGAGCAAAAGAAATATGGGGAGAAAATAGAACCCAAAATAAAAAAACGAAATGAAGGTAACAACATTAAAGAAAACAAGAGATAGATTAAAGAGTGCGTAAAGAACGCGACACGACAAGACTTAAGAAAAAAAAAACAAAAAATAGAATTAATAAATGGTTCAACTTAGACTGGACAAAACACGAGAAAAAGCTGCACGCAAAAAAGAAAATGATATAAATTGGAAGGTAGGAAGATAGAGAAAATAGTGAAACTAAAAAAGAAACACATAAACAACACACAGGGAATCAAAGAGAAATATCTGGAAGAAACGGGTACAACAGATCGAAGAATATTTTAAAAACGGGGAAATAAAAAATCTGTACTAAGAAATAAAGCTTACTAGACAAGGATATCAACAAACACCAATAGCATTTAAGAAAGGATAAGGAATAAGTGATGAAGAACAAATAAATAAGGGTTAGAAAAAACATTTTTAAGATCTACTTAACGGACATAAGGTAAAAAACCAAGAAAATAAAAATAAAGAGAACGAAATAAGAAAGACTACGGAAAACACGCTTAGAGAAAAAAGATGAGAAAGCAAAGAACACAGAACTCCCAGCATCAGATGAGATAATAAATATAATAAAAAAGAAAAAAATTGATAAAACTACAAGTCTTCGATGTTTGCTTTCTTTTTTGTGTAAAATAAAGAAACAATACAGCAGAATAACGTAAACATACGGAGAAAAGGTACGGCGTAAAAAATTCCCGTTCTTGACCTGATTGAAGCACAGCGTCAGAAATGCATGAAAAGTGATACGAAAACAAATTTATTAAAAAAGAGCTTAAAATAAAAACGAATTTTTATTTAGGTTTTAATAAGCCAATCATCAATTTTTTTGAAAGGGCTTAAAAACTACTTAAATCAGAAATTACTCAAATTTAGATTAAGATACTCAATTCGAATTACAGTGGTTTATAGATCGGACCTACGATCAGTCCTAAAGTAGGTGCATAAACGTAACTAAACGATTTTCTCTTAAGAAAAGTCGCTGCTCCAATAGATGAAATAGTAGAAACTCTTGTTCCTATAGTTTTACCGCTTTTAAAAATTGACCCTGTTGTCTTCAAGATGCAGTTCCGTCTCTACTACAAGGTGGTTCAACTGTAACCGGGACTGATTTTTATACAAAAAAATGTAAATTGCCACCCACTTACTTACACATGTTAATCTTCAACGTACTCCCCTCCGGAGTCAATACTTTTGTTTTGGAAGTATGCTGGTGCCCTTTTCAAAAAAGGCTTTTGGTTGACGGCATATCCACTCCAAACAGTCTGGATTGCGGCGTCTTTATCCGCGTGCTTTGCAAGTTTGATATGGGCCTCCTGAACAGGCAGAAATCACACAGGGTTAAATCGGGACTATACGACGGATGTGGCAGAAAGTTCCATTTCAGTTTCTGGAGGCTTTCTATTCTTATTTTGGCCGTACTGGGACATGTATTGTCTTGAAGGAAGGCTACCCGCTTTCCACCTGTCTTAGATAAGGATATCAACTTGGATCGGATATCTACATGGATAACCCCCTACCAGTCCCAAAAGAACGTTACCATCACTTTTTCTGCTAAACAGCTCCTTCGCGCTCTCTTAAGATTGGGACAACTGGTATGCCACCACTCGCGTGATGACTGCTGGGACTTAAGAATTAAGTGGTGCACCTACGTTTCATCGATGGTCACTATAGACCTCAAAAATGCATCATATTCGTCTTCAAACTACTGTAAGGGACGACTGGCAGTTTGCCTGCGCATCATTTTATTCACGTTCGTTAAAGTGCGATAGTGTAAGTAATTTTTCACGATGTTTTGTACATTACAAAAACTGATGGACAGCATTGTTCCAAGTTCCTTGATGCTGCTATGGCTATTCTCAAGTATAAGCGAGTCTGCACGATCAGTGTTTGGCTCGGTGGCGGATGTTCGCGATCGACGATCATGCGGTTTATTTTCCGTGAGTGATACTTTTTCCCTGACTGTTGTTAGAGTCTGTGGTGAATTTCAGCGGGCAGGGTGTTTTCTCCAACGATGAATTCGATCACAATGCGTTGTTTCACGCTCCGCGGTACTTTCTGTTCGCTCATCACTCTAGGGACTGAACAGGTTCTAACCCGAGCAGGAGGGAAGGTGGAGGTTGTGGCTCCGCTCTCTCAAGGTCGCACAACTGCTGTGCAGTGCGGTTTGTTTACACACAAATCAGTCCCGCTCATATTTGAACCATCTTGCAGTTACAGTAGGTAGTTACAAATTGTTGTGTTTTAAATTATCAAGTAGCTTCTATTCTCTGCGTGAGTGATCAACTTAGTCAGTATACGTTAGTTTCAGTCATCACTGATTTTTAGAATTAGCGAAATAGAGTTGTCAGAAATTACTCTCTTTTAGTGGCTAAGTTAAATATCACCAATACCGAGATAACCTTACTAATGTCTAAATCATTTATAAGAATGTATAAGAACTTCGTAGAAGTTGAAGATGACCAGAAGCGTAGAGAAGGTCAGAGATAATTTTGCAGACAAATACACTCTTTCATTAAATTCTAATGACGTATGCGATTTCATATCTTAGCAACGGTGCAATCAGCCGACAGATAACCCGTTGAGTAAAATTTATGACATGTAAATGTTTTTTTTTTTTAAATTTGTGTATTACGCTGGCGTAACTTTTTAAGATAAGCCAGTATTGCTTTTTCTCATGTAGTTAATTTTAATATGTTTGGTTTTCTTTTTATTCACTTGTTTTTGATTTAAGCAAGTCATTATTATATATATTATGCTGCAATATAAAAATAAAAAATCTGCCAAGGATAGTTCATCCATTCATTGTCCGGTCCCTGTGCTATTTATGAATTATTTAAAAAATTCTGTGTCAGATGTCATGGATACTTAAGCGAGCTTTTTCTCAAGGCGTATTAAAACAAGTAGTAAATACTACGAATTTAGCAACTTTCCGAGCATGATAAAGTCTGCATCTGTTTTGATAATATGAGATTTTAGGCGAACTTTAAAAACGGTAGGTATTTTCAAAGGAAGCCTAGAGAACATTGAGAAATATTTGTTGATTCGTCAAAAAATTAGACAAAAAATAGCTAATGAGTGTTTCAGTGTGCTGAAATAAACAAGCTAAAACAAGTTCGGGCTAACTGGTTTACGCTTCTCCAATTTGTATACAAGAAATATCTACAAGAAAATGAATATGGTGGATTTTTTGACAATTTGGAACTCAGAACTAGGTCACATTTTTGATCTAGACGAAACCGGTATGACGACAGTGCTTCATGTTGAATATATGATTGGAAGAAAGAAGCAGGTGAGCTAAACGCATTTGATTATACCTGTTTGTAGGTTATTATTAATATTACGTAGGCAATCTGAAAAGTTTTGAGCCTCAACGTGAAGATGGCCCTACTTGTCAAAACCATTCTGCTACTACAATCTACATGCACTGAAAAATACCTGTAAAAATTTCAGCCATTTTGGACAGTTAGTTGTTGTTTGACGGTCGTTTGTATCATTCGATGTCAGTGCTTTTTTAAAAATGGGAAAATCAAATACCGTGTCGAAGTTAGATACTTGCACTTGAAAGGCAATACGCCTAAAACTGAGTTAGAAGCCGTTTACGCGGGGACTCTGTCCGATCATTTGTCACCGTGAAAAGATGGGCCGCTGAATTTAAAAGTGGTCTTATCAGCTTGGCTGATGACATCGAAGAAGTACACCAAATGGTACTGGTGATCGTCGAATCAAGGTTAGAGAGATAGCAGAATCTGTGGATATATAGAAAAAACATGTTTGCCATATATTGACTGAACAATTGGACATAAGAAAGCTGTCCGTGCGTTGGGTCCCGCACTTGCTTATTTTAAACCAAAAATTCATGCAAATGAACATTTCCAAGGCCCTGCTTAAGCGGTTTTAGCAAAACGAGTCAGACTTGTTGCGTCGATTTATTACTGACTATGAATCTTGGTACACCCTGAGACGAAGGAACAGTCAAAACAGTGGACCTGCTCAAAAAAGGCGAATATGGTTTAATTGGCCGGGAAGGTGATGGTGATTGTTTGTTGGGATAGTCAGGGAATTCTATTCATTGAGTACTTAGAAAAAGGGAAAACGATAAGGAGACCGTACTACACATCGTTATTGGACCAGTTGAGGGCAGCAACTGCAGAAAAATGTTCCCATTTGGAACGGAAGAAAGTGCTCTTCCATCAAGCACCGGCTTACACTGTGGAGATCACAATAGCCAAAATTCACGAATTACAGTTTCAATTAAATGACTACCCAGCATATTCACTAGATCTGCCTCCCAGTATCCTTCCTGTATCCTAAGCTCAATGTTTGGCTCGGAGGACAGAGATTTTCATAAAACGAGAATGTTGCTCAGTTGATGTTATAAAAACTGGGTTATCATATAACGGCATCGATCAGCAATCATAATTTTAGCATTTATAGCATGTACTTTAATGAAATATGAGTCTGTTACGACGTCGCCTGCCTAAAATAGAATTATATCCTAAGTCTAATCTCTTTGCTCTTAAAAGGCTTGCGCTTAAGCGTCTAAAACTTCCATTACATCAATTTGCTGCTTTAAAGAATAGTCAGATTTTTTTACCTGATAAAAATAATAATTAAATCCATTTAAGCCATCTAAAAAATTTTTTTTTAA
Organism: Sinelater perroti; assembly: GCA_036346155.1. Taxonomy (NCBI): domain Eukaryota; kingdom Metazoa; phylum Arthropoda; class Insecta; order Coleoptera; family Elateridae; genus Sinelater; species Sinelater perroti. The sequence goes on from JARFIY010000046.1 coordinate 33,022,156, forward strand.
AGATAATTGTGTTCTTTTTTTCTTTTTGCGAAAAATGTGGATTTTAAATCACAACTAAATCATTATCATGACAATGACAGAACTGACATTGTAACTACTGCTTAAACTTCTTTCGCCAAGACTGAAGGCACTCAGATCCACTCCTTCAAGGTCTATTTGGCAATTCCTTAAATTAATTTCAGATTAATAAAGCTAATGTTTTTCTTTTGAAAGAAATGTTTCCATCCCGAAAAGCCAAATCACGGAAAAAGGATAAAAAGGAGGTTGAACGCATGGGAAAGTATGAGAAATAGACATAAAAAGCAAAGAAGAAAAGAGAAAGCAAAAAAATAAAAATTGTGAACTAATATAGAATATTTTGAATCCTTGTTATAAAAGGTAGGTTTCTGTATCCAGAATTGATACTACTCAGTCACTAAAAGTAATTGAGTACCTGCGTTTATTCAAACAAGGGGTAGTAATGGCGGTCGTCTAAGGTACGGTGTTTGCCACATCGCCCCGCATCAGAGACGATGCGCGGCAACCGGGCAGAGAATACGAGAACATATTAGAACCTTAACCTCTTAGTTTGCAGGCCGTACTCCCACGCGAGGCGTTAGAGCTTTATCATTATTATATTAGTTCACTAAAACTTACTGCAGTTTTCTGACATCCTAAGTTCATACCATACCTAAGCGAGATCAAATCTTCGTACTCGGGAATAGTTTGGGCATAGTTTTTGTACATTATCTGAAAAGCTTTATATAGATAGTCATTAATTGTAAATATTCAAGTAAATGTTCAAGTAATTAGTTTAAACACTAACCTGAAAAGCAAAATGACGATATTTTTATAAAAAGCATAAATAGCAAATAAAATCTAAAAACTGTTCAAATCATCCCTTGTCATCACTAATGGCGAAATATATTAACTCTCGACTAATTGCGTTTTACTTTGTAACATTTAAAGCTCGCGCTTACCATTGTTAGTAGAAGACATTGAAAACTGTATGTACAATTCAAAAATCCAAAAAAGTTAACAAACGTAGTAGCATCACTGGAATGTATCGTGTTATAAGAAATGTCATTCTTTCTTGCAACTTGCTGAAAATTATATCATTTCTAAAAATAACATAAATTGAATTTATAGCTAGTAAACTATTGTTAGAGGAATGGAGTTGGCTAAAATATTGGATGGGTTGTAATTTTTAAGCCACTATATTTATTTTTCTAATTGATCACATCTATAAGCAAAAAATATTTTAAAGATCATGTAGTAAATCAGAAATAATGGTGTAAGAATTAAATACTAAAGCAGATTATAGAAAAATCAAATTAAAATTATGCAGCTTTTCCAAAAAAAACAGTAATAAAATAGTCGCTTCATTGTAAAACTAACCAGATTAAAACGCGAATATTAGAATATTTTTTAGTTAAGTTTAAAGTTGAAGTTTTTGGTTTCTTAAGGTTACTTTTGTGTAATTTCGAAGGAAATGGTTTTCCAAAGAAAAAATATGTCACTGAAGAACAATGACAGGAATTTAGCTACACCTAGTAAAAAATCATACTCTGGTTTCAGTAGATTACTTGCATGTTTAGATCACATTATCTGATACACTTTATAGTATATGATTTACACTGATAAGTCTTAATTACTGTACATAAAAGATATCAAAGTTGTCTTTACAATAAAAGGCTTTACTCTTGGCGTAATAAAATGGATTGTTTGGTAAGTTATATCTTAAAGCATGATGATAATTTGTAACTGAATGGGTGAAGATTTAATTTTCTCAATTAAAGGCAAAAATGAATGATCTTTTATGAATTCGCCCCGAATTTTGCTGAAAGCTGTAAACATCATTAGAATTTCTATTGTAATTCACTATTCCCACAGTGTCACGATGAAAGCTGAATTATAATTTGGTCAGCGTTGAGAATTTTTTCAGCACTATTTTTTCATTCTCAGATTTAAAGGTTTTTAAAGGTTTTGACTTGAAAAATTAGATTTGCCATTAATATTATGCCTTATATTATTTATGTCAAAATTAGGTGCAACACTTGGATTAAAGAAAACTCCCAAAATTCCATAAAAAATTATAGAACACTGATTTGGAAAATCAAATATCTTTTTAAATGTGATACTTTAAAGTTTGTATTTTATTTTTAGTTAATAATTTAATAAAAAAACAACATATTAATGAGTGCATAACAATGGTACACCAAACAGATAACAATGCGGTAAGTAATATATTAAAGAATTATAGGGAGGATATCAGGCTAGAAGTATAGAATACAATAATAGGAACATGGAATATAACATAACTGACTGGGAAGGAAGAGAATTAATAAAAGAAATGTATAAACATAAAGGGGTGTATGGATGTGTCGGAGAGGTAGTACCTTTTATTTCGAACGGTCACTACAAACGTTATAGACGGGCGGAGGTTCGGATAACTTGTCCTCACGAGACACCCAACTCTCACTTGATGGCTCCAAGCGCCACACCTTGGTACACTGTGTTGACCCACAGGCCAAGTGAGAGTAACCAGATATAGTGAACTAGCAGCGTCTGACCCAGAGTGGGCAGCTGCAAACAGCGTCTGTATCCAGAGTGGACGGCTGTCACTAATACTTACCAACCCGTCTGGCCAGCGTGGTGAGTTATGGCCAAAAACCCCCCGTTTTAAAAACAAGGGGAGGCTTATGTCCAGGAGTAGACCGAGAAAATCTGATGAAGAAGAAGAAGAAGAAGAAAATAAACATAAATTAGCAATATTAGGAATAAGTGAAACTAAGAGATGAGATCAGGAATCATAAATATACCCGGAAACTATTCTTTATATTATTGAAATGTAAAATCAGGGAAAAGAGCTAAAGAAGGACTAGAAGTGGTTGTAAATAAAGCTATTAATAAAAAGGTAACATATTTCAAAGCAGTAACTTTGACACATGGACGTAGAATGGTACTCTACGTGATGAGGAGAAAATAGTTGAAAAATAATTTATTTTTATTAGAAAATAATTTGTGTATTGGAAATATGTTCTAAGGAAAAGAAGCAGGAGAAATGTATACGTACATAGCAGAAGCGATGCAAAAAGCTAAACAGATTATATAGTGTATTCACAAGAATTACAATATTTAATAAAATAGAAAAAACGTCAGTAGAAGCAGAATTGGGAATCTAGTCTAGGCTATTTGTGGTAATAATAAAAGGTATTAAAATTATGGTGGATAAAAAAAGAAATAAAAAATATGGAGTTGAAAATAGAATATCAGGAACAATTATATAACAAATTTATAAAATAGGAAAAACTTGAACAGGATTGGTCAGTAAAATAAATGCATATTACATAATAAGAAAAGACTATTTTAAAAATAAATTTGGTTTGATGAAATACATATGTCATCAACAACTAAAAAGAAATACAGATAAGAGTTAGTATTATTACGATCGAAAATTAAAAAAAGAGGAAGTAGAAGAAGCAATTGCAAAAATTGATGTAGGCAGACGGAGACTATAATATAGACACCGAAATGGCAAAATGGACAAGAGAAGAAGAAAAACCTGGTTTTGAAAACTATGTAATAAAGCTTGGAACACAAAATACATTACCGAAAGATTGGGAATCTAAGATGGCGCAAAAGTCATCACTTGATTTCCTAACGCAGCAACTTTGCTTGTAAATAAAAATGATTGGTTCTTCTGGCGATAAATTCTCCACTTGTTATCGGATGTTCTCCTTTAGCGCCACCAAGATCTGTGGCTTGTTCATATGGACCCATGACTTCAAAAACTCCAAAGAGAGAAGTCTGGAACGGTCAAATCGGGCGATCTTGCGGGCCAGTGCAAATCACCAAAACGAGCAATTAAGCGGCCGGGAAACGCTTGCTTTAGAATGTCCACTGTCGTTCGTGCAATATGTGCAGTTGAACCATCTTGCTGGAACCACATGTCCTCCAAACCCAGTTCGTCAATTTGAGGCAGTAAAAGTCGTTGATCATAGTTCTATAGAACTTACTAGTCACATTAACAGTGTTGCCGACGCCGTTCTCCAAAAGATATAGGCACTAAACAGTGACTTCGAGAGATGTAATGGCTCTTCGTGCACTACACGCGGATTTTCAGTCCCCAAAACGATAATTTTGCTTATTCACGTATCTGCATAGGTAAAAATACGCCTCGTTACTCATGAGGATTTTTAATGGAAAATCATTCTCATCACGGTCGAAGTTTAGGGGGGCTTGGCAGAAATTTACACGCGATTGTTGGTGTACACCGATGCATTGTCTTCATTTTGTACGAGAACATCTTCAGGTATTTCACCAAAATTCGCTGTAAAGACCGTCTATCACTACCCAATTACGTGGCCCATCGTCTGGCTAGTCCGGGGCCGCCCATGTCTACTACTCTCCCGTATTGTGGCAGTCTCCTCGAGGCAAGCGGCTAAACGTCGCAGTGTTTGTTCACTTGGTGCCACACGACCAAGGAATCGACGACAAAATTCGCGTTGAGCCAAAACCACCGACCGATTATTTATCAAAAACATTGACACAATTATTCCGCGTTCTTGAGGGGCACAGTGATTCATGGTTTATCTACGTATATTTTGCTCCTATTTACTTTACAAATGACAAAGCCGCGATGACATCAGACGTAATTTGCAAAAATTAGGGCAATTACTTTTGCGTCACCTAATATAATCTAATAGCAATTAAAAAAAAGAGAGAAATTATAGAATTACACGTAGAAGAGACAAACTCAGTCTAACATATTTATTTATTTATATATATATATATATATATATATATATATATATATATATATATATATATATATATATATATGGGGTGTAGGGGTTGCGTCGGCGAGGTAGCCCCTCTGTCATGGACGGTCACTCCAAGCGCCACAGCCTGGTACACTGTATTGACCTACAGGCTAAACCAAGTGAGGGTAACCAGATATGGTGAGAAGCAGCGTCTGACCCAGAGTGGGCGGCTGCGAACAGCGTCTGACTCCATGTTAGGGCGGCTGAAAATCACACTCGCCAACACGCTCGGCAAGCGCGGCGTTTTAAATGCCAACTACCTCCCAAAACCAAATCGAAATGTGGTCGAATTTACAAAATCATATACCCCAGGTGAGTAGAAAATCTCACACTGCTAACTCAGCAGTCTGCCCCAATTCGGATTCTGGGGCAAAATTCGATAACACATAACCAAAACCCAAACACAAAGGCTGCACAAGTAACTTTTATATAGCTACGTACAATGCTCAATCCCTAAGTAACGAAGAGAGACTAACTGAACTAGAGAACGCCTTGGAATCAATAAAATGGGACATAATAGGAATCAGCGAAACAAGAAAAGAGGAGAAAATTTACTAATACTGAAAACAGGACACATGCTGTACTATAAAGGTAATGAAGATAACAGCCTACATGGAACTGGATTTATAATTAATAAGAAATTAAAACAAACTTAAAAAAGTAGACTGCATATCATCAAGAGTTATCTATATGATACTACAAATTAACAAAAGATACAGTCTAAAAGTCATCCAAGTATATGCACCAACAACTGCTCACGAAGACGTGGAAGTTGAAGAAATGTACGAAGACATCGATAAAGCACTACAAATAGAACCGACAAAATACGTAATCCTAATGGGAGACTTCAATGCCAAACTGGGCCAGAGACAGCAGGGCGAAGAATATATCGGATATTATGGATATGGACAAAGAAACCCCAGAGGACAAATGCTGATCAACTATATGGAAAAAGAAAAACTGTTCTGCATGAATACTCACTTCTATAAAAAATATCACAGAAGATGGACATGGCAAAGCCCAAACGGCGCTACTAAAAACCAAATCGATTTCATTATGACAAATAATAAGAATATTATACAAGACACAACAGTCTTAAATCAGGTAAACACAGGTAGTGACCATCGGATGGTTCGCGCAAAAGTATGTATTCAAACAAAATTAGATAGATTTAAACTAATATCAAAGGCAACTGCCAGGTTCAATATCGAAAAATTGCAAGACAGTGAAATAAAGGAGAAGTTTAACGATAGACTAGACAAAAAAATGACGGAAATACACAATGAAAACGTAGATCAACTTCAACAAGAAATTACCAAGAACATAATAACTACAGCAGAAGAAATACTGGGGAAAAAGAGGAAACAAGAGAATAATAAACTATCATTGGACACCAGAAACCTTATAGCAAGAAGAAAAGAATTACAGAGACAAAGTAACAACACAGACAATTTCAGGTTAAGACTTGAAAGAACTGAACTAAATAAAACTATAAAAAAGAAAATACGAAATGACATAAGACAGTACAATACTAAAATAATAGAAGAGACCATTGATCAGAATAGAGGTAGCAAAGTGTTCAGGCCAAAAATATCCAACGCTACTAGCCAAATAAATAAAATTAAAGACGCGAACGGACAAGTAATAAATGATAGAAATTCGTTGTTAACAATAGTGAAAGAATTTTACCAGGAACTATATAATTCAATGAAGCAAAACCAATAGTTAATCAAGACCCACGCGCGAGACTATCTAAACATCTTACTGAAGATCTCCTGATATTAGTAAATATGAAATAAAGTTAGCTTTAGGAAAATGAAGAACAATAAATCACCAGGCGAGGACGGAGTAGTAATTGAACTACTAAAGAATAGCGGAAGAGAAACCTTAACAATGCTTCAAAAATTGTTCAATAAGTGTTTAATCGAAGGTATAATCCCCAAGCATGGAAAATAGCAAAAGTAGTTATAATTTACAAAAGGGCGATCGTTCAGAACTCCAGAACTATAGACCCATATCACTACTCTCTCATATCCACAAACTGTTCTTTACTATATTAACAAATCGAATTGAAAATAAATTGGACGAAGCCCAACCCCGGAACAAGCGGATTTAGGAAAGGATTCGGGACCGTAGACCACATCCAATCGGTCAGAGAAATTGTACAAAAACTAGAGAATATAACATTGACGTAGTAATGGCTTTCGTGGACTATGAGAAGGCGTTCGACAGTATTGAACACTGGGCCGTAATAGACGCTCTACGAAGAGTAAGGATAGATCAACGTTACATAGCTTTAATTGAAGACCTGTACAAATCAAGCAGCTTCAAAGTACAGCTCCACGAATGTACGGATCCGATTGAAATAAAGAGAGGACTCAGACAGGAGATACTCTCTCACCCAAGCTTTTACAGCAGCACTCGAAGATATCTTCAAAACATTAATATGGGATCAAAAGGGCTTGAACATCGACGGAGAGAAGCTTTCGCACCTCCGATACGCAGACGATATAGTAGTGTTTACCAACGACCTGGATGAACTACAAAACATGATCAGAGAACTAAATGAAGTATCAAAAACAGTCGGACTAAAAATAAACATAAACAAAACCAAAGTCATGGCAAACTTTAATTTAGGAAATAGAACAATAATGATAGAAAACTCTACAGTAGAAAACGTTAAGAATATATATATTTAGGTCAGCGAATAACACCTAATAAAGATGGACAGGACGAGGAGATGAATAGAAGAATCAAACTGAGTTGGGCGGCATTTGGTAAGCTAAAAGAAGTATTTAAATCAAAAATACCCCAAATACTAAAAACTAAAGTATACAATGAATGTGTTTTGCCCGTAATGACATATGCTTCAGAAATGTGGTCACTAACAAAAGCACTACTTCACAAGCTGCAAGTAACCCAAAGGTCCATGGAAAGGGCAATGTTAGGTATAACTCTCAAAGATAGAAAGAGAAACGATTATATAAAAAGCCGAACGAAAGTACAAGATGTTATGCATAAGATCCTAAAACTAAAGTGGAAATGGCGGGACATGTAATGCGAAGGCAAGACAACCGATGGACCAAGAAGTTAATAGAATGGAGACCCGCACAGGACGCAGGAGTGTTGGAAGACCCAAAACTAGATGGAAGGACGACATTGTAAAAGTAGCGGGCAGAAACTGGATACAACAAACATATGACAGAGAAAATTGGAAAACATTGGGAGAGGCCTATATCCAACAATGGAGTATACAAATGGGCTGAAGAAGAAGAAGAGAAGAAGATATATATATATATATATATATATATATATATATATATATATATATATATATATATATATATATATATATTATAGAAAAAGTAACAGACAAAGGAGGCGAGCTATACCCAGGATTCATAAATTTACAATCTACTTTCGACACAGTAGAAGAGAAATTATCTGGGAATGTTTAGAACTGTTAGGACTACGTAGTAAGTTAACATATTTATTAAAAAGTATATACAAAAATATATCAAGAAGAATACAGTAAACGAAGAAAGGCGAGAAAGAATAAAGAAATAAGTTAAATAAAATGATAACTTAAGTCCCCTGTTATTTATAATATTAAGGGAGAGCCTAATTAAAAATACAAAAGAAACACAACAATTATAAACAATAGCAGAATATGAAATGTAATACTTATAAACATAGAAAGTTTATTGTATATAGATAATGTGTTGCTAGCAGATTCGCTAACAAAAATAAAAAATCTATTTAATATATGGAATGACAAAATTAAAAACCTAAAAATATAAATAAATAATATAAGCACAAACAAACTTTAAGATTTAGAAATGATGGCAGAATATGAATATTTAGAAAGTATATTAAGAAGTGATGGAAAAATGGATAGTGGCATTGTAAATAGATCAAGGTAGGCTAGAAATATTTTGTGGTAAATAAAACAATAGAAAGAAGAAAACAAAATTATATACTAAAAAATATCTGCACAATGCCCTAGCTCTAGCTACACTTTAAAGTAAAATAAATGCTATAGAAGTATTTAAGAAACGTCTATATTATTAAAGCGCTAAGCGCTGTGATTCGAAGACGCAACCGATTTTAACGGCGAGGGGTTTTTTAGATTCGTCTTGAAGACACGGGGTGCGAGTTATAGTTTTGAATGCGATTCGAATTGACCATGGTCAGATACCAGCAGAAAAAGGGGGATCTTTTGAGTGAAATAGGTATTGCAAGGAAGCACGCGCAAAATGGCGCTAATCGCTTGACATCTATTCGATGTTCATTTTATTTGCAAAATTTTAATCATTAACAACATGCACTGTCGTGTCATTCTCCGGGTAATCTGATTAATTTTCGCCGCTGCAATCTAATTAAGTGTCGTGTGTCACTTATATTCATAAGCATTGTGACAGTGTTTTGTGCGTGATAAAGAGAAACAATTCGTTTTCATAAAGCCAACTGTTCTATCAAGATTTGTAAATGTGTTGAATGAGATTAATCAAATAATTTAGCTACGCAAGAGCAATTAACACGACCAGAAAGTTACTGCCCTTACCATTAAAAATATCACCTTGAAGCAATTGAGTGTCGTTACCCACCTTGAGCGATGCGTGGAATTCATTAAGGTAATAAATTGTTTTACTTTCAATAGGACGCAATTTGCGTCACACCGTGTTCCTTGTGTTGAAAAACTTAATGGGACTATATAACAAACAAGGAGTACAATAGGATTATATTATTTATTAAGCAACTCCTTTATAAGAAAATATAAAGAGAAAAGACCGAACAAGAAATGATATAAAAAGAGAAGAGCTAGGAGTAGAGCCATTAGTACAAAGCATTAAGTCTCAACAGTTAAAGTGGTTTGGGTAAATATTAAGAGTGAGGGAAGAAAGATCAACAAAAAAGGATATTGTAGGGACATACAGAATATACAAATAACAGAAAACTTGGGAGAAAAGAGACTGACATGGAATGAGGAATAAAGTTTGGCGAGGAATAAGAAAGAATGAGCTAATAGGATTATATGCTGCATGTCAATATTATAACACCTTAATTAGGTAGAATATAAACATTTAGGTTTAATAAACGAGGAAATTGAAAATAGAAAATAACACTATTCAGTGATAGATAAATTTAAAAAAATCGATTACATTGGTTAGGACATGCAATTAAAATTAAGAAAACCAGACACGTTAAAAGAGTAATGGAAGTTGGTAAAGCTAGAGACCAAGAAAGACATGAATTGAAACGATGGCTGAAACAAGAAAGAAAAAGAAAAATCTGTTAAGACCATTGAGGAAGTTAGTTACGAATAGATTGGTATTACTGCATTTCTATTTTATTTTTTATTTTCTAACGTTTACTCATTTTCTATCACTTTTGCCAGTCTCTAGTTTCAATGTTATATCAACCTTTTCGTAATCTGCTTCTTTATTGTTAATATTCGACAGGTTTATTTGAAAATTTTGAATTATATTCATTATCTTTCTATAATAATTTTCTATATTTTTGGGAATAAATTAATAAATACATTATTTTTCCATGCTCGAGGAAAACTGCGAGGGGGAATTCGAAAGTCAGAACTCATTTATAAATTGTATGTTTATTAAAAAAGCGGGTTATTTTTCAAATGTATGTTTAGTGTATGATGTGCAGAGAAGTAAGACACGCATTTTGCTGCTACTTGTTTTGTACGCTCAAATATTAGGATACATTTCTCTGACAGGTACTGTACGATATCCCACAACTTTATAAATTCATCAATGGTTTAATTTTTTTTCAAGATGGTTCCACGCATTTATTTCCAAGAAGCAAAAATGGTTCATGTAGATTGAAAAGGCTGCAATTAAAATTTAATGTTGCAAACGTAGCCTTCTGTAATAACACCATTTGGTACAATGTTGCTGTTATGTTCATAAATATTCATCTGGATGGGTTGTTTATATTAGAAGAGACCCAATATCTGGAAGATTGTTTCACTTTTTTAAGGTCTTCCTCATACATTTAATTAACTTTAAAATTCTTTTTCATAACATAAATATATATTTCTGCAAATTACATATTTAGGTTTTGTATGAACTACCATACCTCTAGAAATTGTATTGACCTGTAGACTAAATTAGGTAAAAGTAGCTTTATATGGTGAAGTATAACGTTTAATCCAGAGTGGGGGCTATAAACGGCACCTGTTTTCTAAGTTGGGGCAGCTGATTTCAAACCGAAGAAGCCACTGGAATACTAATTTAGTATTTAATTCCCAAGAAATTACTATGGCGAGAAACCCATTACAAATACTCCCTAGTCTCGGCCAGTCCTTAAATGGGCAAGAGGTGCGAAGGTCCTTCCGCCTCAAAATATAGTCCAAAATTCGAATAGCAGTGCGAAATGCGAGAAGTCTAATCGCAGGTAGAAAATTAGATAACTTAAAGAGATGAAAGGATGGAAATGAAAATTATAGGAATTAGCGGGCTTAGATGGCCAGGCACAGGACACTGTCATCGTGAAGCGAAGTGTAACGTTGACTATCATCATCGTAGTGATGGAGTAGGCGTTTTTGTTGCCTCAAAATATGTCAAATCAATCTCCGATATAATTATACTGCTGCAATTTCAAGGTCATCCCTTTGATATAACATGCTCCAAGTATGTGCCCCAACATTGTAAATTAAATACGATGAAGAAATAGGAAAACTCTAGAACATAATTTAGGCCAATAAATAATGATACAATAACCTTGGTAATCGGAGACTATAATATAAAAGTCGGATAAAGTCGAGGTGTCGATATAATAGATGACTACGGCTTGGGTGAAAGTAACGATAAAGAAAATAGACTGAACCAATTCTGGCAAAAGAGAAATTAGATAGTAGGTAATATATAGTTTAAACTACTAAAACGCCGCCGACACACGTGGAAAGCTTAAGATAACCAGAACAACACAGAACCCCTTCGAAATTGGGTAGTTGCTGATATGAAACTAAAGGTCATAAAAAAAGACTTGCAAAGTATATCTTTCAGATTGTACAATAAAGACGTTAGAGACAAAGACAAAGTTATAATAAGCTCATATAAGGACACAATCTACTTCTGCAGAATGGAATAACAAAATAAATCACTAGTGAAATTAGTATTCAATATCTGAAGCCGACTGAACGTTCTAAAAGGAACACTGGATGACAGACAAAATACTTTAGCTTATGGAAAAGAAAAAAAAAATACTCACACATAATAAGCCATAACATAAAAAGTTTGTAATATAATACGGAAGGAAATAAAATCTGCGAAACTTAAATGAATAGAATACAAACGCGATGAAATCTATCATCTAGAAGTTAGTATTAAAAAGGAGTGCGATCGGGATGTATTCTTTCTCTCCTCCATGCCGACAAAATTTTTAAGAAAGCCCTGGACGGATTGGATTTAGGTGTTAAGATTAATGGTGTACATATTAATATTAATAAATATGCAAATAATACTGTTATCTTCGCTGAAATCATCGATAATCTTTAAACATTTGTAAATCGCATCAGTGTTGCAACTCCCAACTTTAAAGACAAGAAAATGAAACGTGCGAATTACCTCAAGAGCAATTTGTCTTTTTATTTTTTATATATTTGATCTGGTTATTATTTTTTTCGCGAGTTTAATTTGGTATAGGTATTTTGATGTGTTTTTAACTTCTTTTTCTATGGTGATCCAGATTTTTATTAATTTAATAACGTGTTTTATGTATTTTGTCGAGGCTCTTTTTTGAGCTTTTTTGGTTTGTATTAACATATTTCTTTGTTTACCTATTCCTATACTTTTTTCTTTGTTTGCAGTGACGGTCTCAACAGTTTTTATTATTCAATGTGTAGCATTAAAAATTTTATTTTTTTTACTAAAATGTATTTCTCAAAACAGAGACTTTTTTATTATTTTTTTATAAACTGTAATATGTAGTGTATTATTTATTTCAATTCATTTTCAGTCAACACATAAATATTATATTGTTCATTTACGAGGTATTTTTGGCCTGCTAGGCTGACAATTCTTCACCCTTCCCTCAAATTCTTGCAAGGTGGGAACGAATAAATTTTTAATTTGATCGGCTTTTTCTCTGGATCGAAAACGTAGAACAATTTAACTTAGCGCCCATTCATAATAAACATAAGCATAAGCCGTCCATAAAAATACGTTTTACGTTCATTTTTCCCTAGATTAATGTTGGCAGCAGTAATAGAATGTTTGTTTTGATTTTGAAATTGCATAACCTACCTTTAGTATTGTCGACATTTTGGCTTCGTTTTTTTTAACGGATAGGGAACTATTAATTAAGTTAGTAAATATGCATCTGTTCCTACACCATAAAAAGGATAACAGGTACAAAGACAACATAATTGTGCAAATACCTGGAAGGACATTGCTACCGCTACTGTGTTTGGTCATGCGCAACTTTCAAATGTTTACATAAGGCTTATATGCATTATACGTATTTCTTATGGTCGGCATATGCTTATGTCCATTATCGAAGCTCAGCTGGCGCAAGCAAATTAAATTGCCGTGGCAGACGCGCTTTTTGCATCCGGTAATGATAAACACAGCCCGGTCATTTAGCAAGGAGTGAAAGCGGCCCCGGCGTGCATGCACGGACGCACGGACCTCCTCGTGTAAATTAAGCGCCCAGAGCGCGGCACGCCTAATTTAATGTCAGCCGCCTTTGTTTACTACCATTCAAATGTATAGGCTGTCTTTTTTTTACAACGCACGGACCTCCTCGTGTAAATCAAGGGCTTAGAAGCACGTCATATTTCTTTGTTTGCTTTCTGTTCGAATGTATAGATAGATTTTATGGATTAAACTTACACTACTCAATTTATAAACATTTTTTCTTTTTCATCTCCACTGATTGTGTTTTATTATTTACTGTTTTATCTTACTTATATATTTGTTTTGTACTTTTCTTTTTAATTTTATTTTTATCGATTTTTAAGTTAGCTTGTTGACTTTAACATTTTTCCACTCTGCTTTTTTTATTGTAATTGATTTTTTAATCTGTTATGTTTAGTATATATATTTTTATCTGTCTTCCGAGTTGTCTTAACTTAATTATATTAGAAAAATTTAAAATAACGGTGTTCTAATAAATTTTCATTTTCATTGTTGAACAGAATGTTCAGATTTAATCGCGTTTATGAACATTTACTAATCACTTGAAAATATATTCGACTGATATCACAAAAGCAATTGGATAAATACGTGTTGCAAAAATTTTCTTTTGTTATATCAGTGCTAGTATATTCAATGTTCCAATTATTTTTCTTGCTTTTTAGTTTCTAATAAAAATTTATGTTAATGCATGATTCAGCATTGACGCACAAATAGTTCTTTATGTAATATCGAGCACATGAACTACATTGATAAAATAGATTTTAGGGTCAGTAGGTGTCAAGAACTGTTCTATAAGCTACAATAATATGTTTTTCACAGAAATTGCTGGTATCGAAAGATAGACAAATGTCGCAGATCAAGTGTATATTTGTTTCCGTATTATTTTTACGCATTTTATTTTGCTGGGCCTTTTTATAATTTTGTTACTAAATGAGATGATTTAATTCGTTTTCCATTTATAATTTTTTACTTAGAGAGTACCTAAGATAAACATTCTAAGTTAATTTAGTGGACTCTATGAATGATCTAATGATAATTTTATTATTTTAATGGACTTAATATTGCCTAATGAATTTGGAAGGAAATATTTAAAAAATGATCGTTGAGAATTATAAATCCGTTTAATTGTAATTGTGTACGCCCTAAAAGTATCGAACAAAGATATTCTCCACAAATTTTACATTTTGAGTAAGGATATGTTATTAAGACATTCACAAAAAAAAATTTAATCAGTAGTCTAGAAATTCGGAGAATCCCTTTTAGAGATTACTGGTAGAGTAAAGCTTGAATGTTCTGTTGAACTGCAACTTCGTTTATTAGAAAAATAAACATAGAGCATGCAGTGAAATTGTATGGTATTGAAGCCATCTGAACTCGTAAGGGAATGAGAGTAGGAATTATGAATAACTCTATTTATTCAGATTATTTGATACTTTAGTAACAATCCTACCATAGTGTTGATGAGATCAAACAATTGTCATTGCTATGTTCAGATGTAGCCATTTTAATGTTGGTTGTATTATAGATGCACCTACAGGTTCAACATTTCCTCCAAATGGATATAAACATTATAAATTGATGAAATTACTAATAATAAAATATTATGGTACATTACCAAAGTACAAGAAACAGTCAGTAGAAGCTCAGTTTGCTATTTTAGACTATAGGATATAGTACTGAAAGATAAAAAATATTTATAAAGATTTCTTTTAGTAAAATGAACGAATAATGTACATTTGCATTTGAGGTGATGTGTAATTTGTAATGCGTAACTTCACCGATAGCCTCTTTATAATTATGAAGTCAGTTTTAGTGTAGTCTAACTGATTTGGTATTCTAAGCCCTTATTTATTTGCGAAAATAATATAGCAGCCCCAACAACTAGAGAAATTGAGAGCCAGATTTAAATATCTTATACTTTGACATATACCATCTACAATTCTTGTAATCAGTACATATGAACGCTATTATATTTAAAACGCATTATCAATTTAATGAAAATTTTACAGAAACCATACAAATGGTACATGGAATTTTTGGTCGAAATAGTGCACCGAATGACTTAACTGTCTGAAGATTGATTACATAATTTGATGAAGTTGAGTTGGTAATCTATGCTAAACCTCCTAAGGACCATCGTGGGGTTGGTTTCGTGACAATATTGCCGTAGTTAGTTAAAGTGTCATTGCAAATTTGAAAACACCGACTTATCATAAAACACAATTGGACAATCGAGAAATTGCTTTTATAATATTTACTGAAGACTCGCACCTTTATGCATAGGAAATTCAACCAATCAAGGTCTTAAACTTGCTGCCTATTCTCACCACATTTTGTCAATTGGTTTTTAGAGCATCACGAAATGGATTTTCAGTTTAATCAAAAATTATTTTTAGTGGCGCTCTTTGAAGTAGACGGGTTCATAAACAAAAGAAATTGATTGTCGAATTTGAGGTTCGAAAGATTCTCGCGTAATTGATGACAAGCCAATGCATCCCTAATTAGTTAATATTTGCTGTGGATTTTGGGCAAGTTTGCGTTACAGGATAACTCAGTTCTGCCAGCTGCCATACAGCTCAAGCAGCAGTCGATTTATTGCACCAACAATTTTATGGTCGCGTAATTTCATGAAATCCGACATCCCCAAGGGTAAAAGGAAGGTGGAAGAAGAAGAAGGAGTAATTTTATGAAATGACGACAAGATCTTGTGATGTAATATCGTGCGGCTTTTTTGTGGAGTAACCTAAAATCTAAGGTTTACGCCAACAATCCTCAAGCAGTTGACGACTTCAAGAAGGAATTCGAGGTGTTGATGAAGTTGATCAGAACATCGCGAAAATGTTTTCGAAAATTTTGTGAAAAAATGCCAAGGTTTGCAGCAAGGTGCCCTTTTGTTATAATTCTTTTGTATTTAATTGGAGATTGTATACCTTAACACTCAAAATCAATCATGAAATCAAGTCAGTCGTGTTATTTAAAATTTGAAATGAGCTTTCATTGTGGGCCACTCAGCTTATATGGATTAATGGGCTTTACTTCAACTTTCCAATTTATGTCATCAAGCTTCAAGTAACAAGCTCACTATTATTGGTGAATTGGTGATATAATAAAGGAAAACGAAAAACTGCAAGGAAATAGACAATATCTGAAGAACGTCTATTTTTTAGTTTTAATTGTCTTTATCTATGGAGTATAAGAAATACTATAGAGATAAATCTAGATAAAGAGCTGGCAGCCTTCAAGTACCCGCCACATTTTTTACTAATCTGTTCGGGTCAGCAATTAAAATCAGTGAGTTGATGGAATCATAGAGAAGATAAAGGAAAAAATAAGTTCAATGTGCTTTGCCATAAAATGCTATAGTGCAATTGATTGTGACTGAAGGGTGAATTTAAAAAATTAAGTACTTTTACTAAGAATATTGATCAATATTATGTGCTTTTAAATATTCACTTTAATTACACCGTGGTTACAAAAATATATATAAATTTTAATTTAAAAGTAGACCAAGGGTTTTTAACATTTTTGTTAGGTGTAGCTTTTGCAATTAAAATTGTATGGAAAGCCAAAGTAAAGAAATGTCTGTAGATGTCAGTTATGAAGATAAATGCATTTCAGTAATAAACCGCTTGTAAATATGAAAACAAATGTATTTAACTAGTTCAATATTGTGAAAGTAACAGTTGCTTATCAATTCGAGGCTCCGTTGTTGATAACAAGTTTGTCATTGAAATTCTGTGTTATGTCGCTCTAATTTAATTAAAATTAATTCTGAATTCATGTTCGAGCAATTTTTACTTAGTGAACGTACCCTTACCTTAGACAGCTGTGGTATCTCAAGAATGGCGCAAGGACCGCGATCGGCACTACCTCCAGATCTGTTTACTTCTGCTTAAGTACTCCGATACTGCCAAGGTTTAGCGGGACTGCAAAAAGAGCAAAATGCAGGACGGGAAAATTTTCACGCTTCCATTGTCTATATGGAGCAAACCCGCCGCTTTCGATCTTAGCGCACGGTGGCCGTGAAATCCCTCGAAAAGCGCAAAAACGGGAAACGTGACACATCTGTACATGGGATTGCCGCGGTTTGCCCTAAAAACTGAATGTGTGTAGCCGACATTGTTTATCAGTGATGTAATTGCATGACAGATTTCGCAAGAGACAAATCGCCGATTTTGGCCTTCCGCCTTAAAAAATTTAAGAAAGCTGCGTCTTTCTGTTTGCTGCAGTACTGTGGTTGGTGCGTAACGTTGTTCGAGGGTATTGGGCATACGCTCCTAGCAGATAAAAGTGGGTTTTTAAGAATTTTTCAAATTATGGAAGTTGTGTTTCTTTTCCCAAATTAAATGCTTTTGTAATTTATTTTGCTACCTAGTTCAAAATTAAATATGCGAAGATACAGTATGTTCAATAATAAAGCGGCCGCTGTAATCTTGAAGAATTAAAAATGTAGATAGTTCTGTTTTTTATTGAAGCATAATGCATACCGTATATGAGCTATTGCGCAATTACTCAAATATCTGGTCTAATCAACTGATTATAATCGTGCACAGTGTCCTTTGAGCTTCATTTTTATGCACGAGCACACCTGTCCAATAGGATTAATATCTAGGGATATTGCCGGCCACTCTATAATAGTTACTTTGTTGTTTTCATTATCTTCTTGCAGCAGACTTCAGCAAGCATTCCTGGTAGATAGTAGACATTTCCTCAGAATTTAAATTATCTGAAAATTATCAGAAAAAGACAACCAAAACCGCGTTTACAGAAGACTGGTGCATGAAGATAACATTGTTCCAATTTCGATTTATTTTTTTTCCAATTCCAGTTGTGCGTGATTTTCTGATAATAAAGGTTTCTTAGAAGTATTGAAATAAATCGTTTTCTTCACGCAAGGGAGTCTCGAATTCTTTCCTTGCGGAGTTTTATTTGGGCACAGCGCAGCAAAAAGCCCGTGTTGTCTTCAAACAAATCGGTTTCTCCTTCGTTGTTGTGAGGCGGGCTGTTCCCTTCTCCAGCAGATTGTCTACACTTACAACCTCCAAATATCGATTTACCCACTTCTTGATTACCTCCTATTTCGTATATATTTTCCAGCCTCTTTATTGGTGAGTTTCGCTCTTTTCGCATGATTTACTAATGCTGCCTCCTAACGTTTCAGGAATTTTTCATTCATTGCAAAGATAGCGAATTCACTTACATTGTGCCGACAAACTATATATTGTGCAAAATAAAGATCTAAAAGAATTGACATAGATGGCGCTGAGGTGTCTCCTTACCAAATGAAAATGGGCTTAATAATATGCGTACTAGTTAGTAATGGCACAATAAATATCGGTCTTTCAGTCGTAAAGAGACACTTCTTTAAGTTGCGTAGTAAGACAGATACCCGGTAAATGTGGACAAAATTGTAAATTATGAATTTTAGAGAATTACTCTATAATGCGGCGGTATTTAATGAGAAATAGTAGGATAGTTAGGGAGTGCAATAAATTTTACCTGAAAGAGCCGTAATTTTGCTCGGTAGGTAGATGAAGTTAGTGTTCTCAAGTTTTCCCGTAGGTTTGGTGGATAGTGTAACTGTGATAAATTTAAAATATTGTTGTTTCAACCGAAGTTGTGTATATACTTAAATGCAGTATGGATTGTAGAATCTTGGGTAAGTGATAACTTTTCTATGCATCTATATGTTTAGACGTACCATTTAAATAAACTTTACCGTTTAAAAAGTACATCTTTTTGTAGGCGTACAAAATTAGTCACGCTTAGTCACGATGTAATTTTTGTACATAATGAAAATTTATGGCTATAGAAATGTGTCAAAAAGAAATAGCTGCCCAAATCTGCCATTTCAGGAAATATTCGCAAATTTGTGTTGCAAACTATAACGCGTCATGTTCATGTTACAGCACCTACTATGAAACGGAAAGATTTTTTTGAAATTTGGCAAAGTAAAACAGGCAAGGATGCAAGAGATAAATGCCAGCATCTTCAAAATTTTATAAAGAATTGTTTAATGTCTGAAGGGCACTCAGAAAATTTTTTAAAAGAGACGGAACTTCAAATTTACTTGTACTTCGTTCACTAAAAGGTGGCAAACTGCTAGAAGGACTGAAAAAATCTTTGTTTAAAAGAACTATAGCTGGCTAATTGAAGAGTTTTTATTGCCTTTTGCACCCGCCAAGACTTTTGGAAATGAATTTAGCTCGTCAACATCTCATGCGGGTCGACCTGAGGCAGATTTTGAACAATGTTCTGATCGCACAAAAAGAAGAAAAACCAAATCTACGGGAAGCATTTGCTCCACAAGAATTGGCATATGCTGCGCAAATGGACTTTCGAACATCCGATAAAGGTGATGCTGCACAACTGATTAGTGAAGTTATTAATACGACACTTACAAGAGCATCGCGTATAAGTGAGGCTTGGAAAAATCGCGAGAAACATATACCAATGGTGTACACAGATGATGAAGCTTTGGCGCTGTTTATCGATACTATACTTACAAAAAGTCAATATCAAAAAAATAAGAATTGAATCGAAATTAAAAAACCCGAACATATTTCCAAGCTACCACTGCCTCAGGCGCACGAAAAAAATGCTATCATAATAAAGAACTTGTTGTTTTGGAATGTGTGGCTGAAATAGACCTACAAGCCCTTCTAGACCATACTGCAGAGCGAATAATTTAATCACAAAATGAGATTTTTGATATTGTATCTATTGATATGTCCAATTCACTTGTTTTAATTTCAAAATTGGGTTGCGACAGGAGTACAGGTCACAGTGAGTATAAACAAAAATTCGTGGGTGAAAAAAGTGACTCCGATATGTTTATAACGTCACTCGTGCCTATTCAACTGTTTGGGAAAACAGGAGATGGACACAAAATTGTGGTATGCCAAAATCCACGTCTCTCATCTGTGTGATACTGCAGACTGCAGATAAGGATACAGTTCAAAAAAGAAACTGCAAATTTTGCCAGGGAAGAAGTGGAATATATTCGAAACCAAATAAAAAATCTACAAGTAACACAGGTAAGACAAACGGATTTATTAAAGAACAGTAGTGTAATGGCCACCGTTTTTCTCAGAGCAATGCTGGCAACAGAAACCTCTCAATTTCATATGAAGTTGTATTAACAATGATAGACGGGAAAAAAATACTTCAACTTCTTCAGTATAAAAATATTATGTGTGTGGGGCGACGCCAATTTAAATGAATAAATTGGAGTCTATAATTATTCAAAGGGACGAAGATGAAAGCACGTTCAGATTTGGATCGTCGACGCTTCATGCGTGGACAAGATTTTTTTAGTGTTTTCTGTACATCTCATACGGACTCAATTTAAAAAAATGGGGCCGGCGAAGAGAGTGCTCTGTAAGCAATCCCAGAACGAACTTAAAAAAACCTTTCGATTTCGATTTCGAATTTCGGGAAAATTCGATATCGAATATCTGGAAAATTATTCGACATAGAATGTTTTCTTCATTTTCGAATTCAGCGTAAAATTTCCTATAAGAATCACATTTAAAATCGTGATGTCGAAAATTTTCCCGAAATTCGAAGTCGAATATCTCGAAAACTATTCGACATAGAATTTTTTCGATTTCATTATTGAAACCAGCGTAAAATTTTCTTTAAGAATTACTCATAAAATCGCAATGTCGAAATTTTCCCGAAATTCGAAGTCGAATATCTCGAAACTATTCGAGATAGAAACTTTGATTTCGATTTTGAAATCAGCGCAAAATTTCCTATAAGAATCCATTTAAAATTTTAAAAAATCCATAATTTTGTGACAGCGACAGACAGACCGACAGACCGACAGACATATAGAATTCAGTAACGAACTTTTTAAGTTCGTTGAAAATGGCAAGTCAGAGGCAAAGAAGAATTAGAGACTTTCACAGATCGTAAAAAAGAAATTTAAACGATGTTCAAAGATGAATTAGGGTTAATTGTGGATGAAGTTAGGCCAGGAGGAAGTGGAACATCTAACCTTGGAAACACGGCGAGAAAGTTTTTTAAGAATTATCAAGTTTCTGCAAGAATGACTGGCATCGATGAAATCTTAATTCGACGATGCGGTATTCTTTTAGAGGCATTAGCTTTTGGTTTTAAAATTAATGTTGAAACATTTGGCACGCTCGCTTATGACACCGCGAAACGTTACATCGAAAAATATCCCTGGTATTATATGCCTGCTTCGGGCCATAAAATATTAATTCATGGCCGCCATATAATTGAATCGGCCCTTTCGCCTATGGGTCAATTTTCCGAGGAGGCTCAAGAATTCAGAAACAAGGACCTTAAGGCATATAACCGAGGACACACCAGAAAATCCCCCAGACAATTTACGAATGTTGCTCGTTTCATCGGATCGATTAATAACCTTATTGAAAACATTGCCCCTAAAAAACAGAAGAGCAATAGATTCAGATGTGGTAGCTTTATTAGCACCCCCAGATGAAGTGGAAATCATCTCCGATTCAATTTTAACGACTTCGGAAGGAGAAAGCATTAGTGAAACCACTAGCGACAGTGTTCATAGTGTTTAAGTTAATGTTAAGGCAATATTTATAACAATTATTCCGTTTTTTGTTCAAATTATTTCAATTTTGATCAATTAAAACACATTTTGATGTGCTAGATTTCTTAAATAATTTTGTCCACATTTGCCGGCTATCTGTCCCACTGAAATTTTTAACACTCTATGAGCAATATTTTCTTTGTTAATATTTTTTTTTGTCACATTTGTAATGAGGATAATTTCTTTTTTAGCTGAAAAATTCTAATCCTAATCTTGTAATATTTTTTCAAATGATGCATAGCACTTTGTATGTATAAATGTGCAATTTATTTTTCACTGGGCTGCTTATTTTTTTGAAACTTTGTTGTGGAATTAAATACTTAGTCTTAGTTGGAAATTTCCGAATCAAGAAGCTTGGCAAACTTTTCTAGCACTTTTCTGTTTAATGTATCCAAAAATACTCTTCGTTTAACTCCCAACATTGATGTCATTATACCCATACAAGTAATCTATACAAAAATAAGCAAGGACACATTTATTTATTTTATAATATTATTTACAGCCTGCTTACATGAAATACTTCATATCTGCTATTTTGTAACGGAGTAAATATTGTTCTATTTGCTAAACATAATCTGCTTAACTGAGCTACAAATTTTCCACTCTAAAACAACTACAAATGTTTGTTCGATAAAACGATAAATAAATAATAAATTAATAATTATATTTCATTAAGATATCCACAGATGAAGAATTATTTATAATTGATGTTTTATAAAATTTTAAGAAAGGAAATGCACCAGCCTTATAAGTGTTTGCACAATTGTCACTGTTGAGTTAACAGGCTTAGTGCTTTTATTACTAAGATTACTAAGAAACACGTGCAGCTTTCTTTTATTGCAAAAACTAGATTACACATATAAAACTGTTAATGATGTTATGGTGAAAAATTGCTTTGTAAATTGTTGCGTTAGGTTTGATTCTTTGTACTTGCCGGTAGTCATCCACTAAAACTTTTGGTAAAATTTGCTAATGCACTAAACATTTTTTAAATAATAATTTCTGATTTCTGGTATATTTTGGATATTTGCCTACTAATAAGTACTACCACAGTATACAACTTCTTCTTCTTCTTTTTCTTTTTAAGCAGTTTTCTATCTATTGGATATGAGCCTCTCTTATATTTGTCCATGTGTTTCTGTTTTGTACAACTTGATATCAGTTGAGTCCTGTAACTTTCTTTATCTCATCATACCAGCGCTGTTAGGGTCTTCCAGCACTTCTTCGTTCTCCCCATGGTCTCCATCTGGTGATATAGTCGCTCCATTTTTCTGTATGTTTGGCTACGTGGCCTGCCCATTGCCATTTTAAAGAGCCGATTCTTTTTATGATGTCTATAACTTTGCTTTTTTTTCTTATCTGTTGGTTTGTTTTGTGATCTCTCAGTGATATTCCTAGAATTTTTCTCTCTACGGAGTACTCTTAGTTTGTTCTTAATTTTTTTAGTCAGGGCACAGGTCTCAGAACCGTATGTAACAATTGGGAGTATGCACTTCTTGTAAACTTTTGTTTTTAATGCCATTGGTAAATTCATTTAATTTTCCATAGGTTGCCCATTCTAGTCTAAGTTTCCTATTTATCTCTCTTTCCTGTTTGCCTAGTATTATAGATTGTCCTAGGTATATACATATGTTACATGATTGCGTCTTGTTTATTTCTTGTCCATGAAACGAAATTGTTTTGTGTGTAATTGGTACATTTGTAGTGAATTGTGTTTTTGTGTTGTTCATGTGTAGTCCTATTTTTGCACCTTCTTGTTGAAATTTTTCTAACATGTCTATTAACTCCTGTTTATTCTTTGAGAACAATAAAATATCATCAGCAAACCTCAGATTATGTAAGTATTTATCTTGTATTTTTAACTCTTTATATTTTGCATTTTAGGTTTTAAAGATGTCATAGAGTACTAGGGTAAATAACTTTGGTGATATTACGTCTTCTTGGTGAACTTCTTTTTTTGACGTTTATTCTATCTGTTGCCTCATATATTTCTATCATCATCGTGAATTTTTTATATATGTTATATGAGATAGCAGACTGATGGGTCTGTAATTTTCGAGATCACATTTTTTTATAAAGCAGGACCACTACTGCATTCTCTTAATCCTTAGGGATGGGTTCTTCTGTTATGCATTTATTAAATAATTTTACTAATTCGTCTTTGGTTTTTGTGTTACTTTCTTCTCCTGCCCCCCACCGATGTTCATTTGGGACAACGCTTTTTCCAGTTCTTCTATGTCTATCTCGGGTATATCTTCTGAATTGACATTTATTGTTTTCTTGCCTTTATCGTCTTTTTCCTTTTGTATTTCTATGTTTGTTATTTTAGATTCATATAGGTCCTTATAATAGGCTTCTATTGTCTTTAATAACTGTTCTCTTCAATCTTTAATTGTGTTACCCGCTTTGTCTTTTATTTTTGTTATTTCTTTCTTGTGTGTTTTTTTTTTGTCTTTTAAATATATTTATATCTCGGTTATTTTCTAATACAGATTGTATTTAATTCTTTTGGTGTTTTAGAATGTCTTGCTTTACCATTTTTCTTATTGTATTGTTAGTTCCTGTATATTCGATAGTGACTCTTCTTCCATTTTGATTTCCTTCTTTTTTCTAATAGTCGTTTAGTTTCAGTAAATAACTTGTTTGGGGTTTGGCTACTTTTCCCGCTGTTTTATTTACAGTTTTTGTTATTCTTTTATTGGCCTCGTTAATTGACTCGTTTATGTGTCCTGGGTTTTTGAAAAATTTTGTTTTAGTTTGTTTCTTGTATTTTTCGCTTTCTTCTCTTAGTTTTTCCCTATTTACTTCTGTCTTTTTTGTTTCATTTTTCTTTTACTCTCTATCTTAATATTTATGAGTATTTTGCTTATAACCATCCTACTAAGTTGGTTGACTAGTTCTAAAGTATGAATTATGTATTTGTGGCGTGAGATAATAAAGTCGATATCATTTTTTGTTTGTGCACCTGGACTTCTCCATGTCCATTTACGTTTTTCTCTTTTTTCAAAGAAAGTATTCGTAAAATATAGTTTTTCTCTTTCTTGGAAATTTGTTAACATTTTTCTTCTTTTATTTCTGGTTTCTAGTCCAAATTTTCCTATATATGTCTCTGTTAATTCTGCCCTTTTAGCGTTAAAGTCTCCTCCCACAATTGTGTGTTGTTTTGTTTTCATTTATTGCTCTTGTTATATACCCATAGACTGTCTCAACTTCTTTATCTTCATATGTATTTCAGAGTTATCTTTTTGTTTATAGCTATTACGATATATATTACTTGATCTGATATTGCTTTCAAAATTTTTATATTTTTATATAATTTTTTATTTATTATTATTGCAACTCCTCCTTTGTCATCTTCATCTTTCTCTCGGAAAAAGAGGGTGTGTCCTGAGTCCAGTCGAAAAGATTGTTCTCCTTTTAATTCATGTAGTCTTTCTCTGGTTTTTATAAATTTAGTATTATAAGTCGCCATGTTTAATGAGCAGTTTGTTGTTTCTTTTCTTCTCCATGAGGCTGACCGGGTTTCCGGAGTGAGATTGTGACTTATTTCCACCTACCCGGGGTATATTCTTTTGGGTACGTTTTAAAGTCGACATTTTTTAGAGGTTTTGGCAATTTAAACGCCACGCTTGCCAGCTGTTTTGGCGAGTTATTTTTCAGCCGCCTAATCTAGGTCAGTCGCTGTTTGCAGCCGCCCATCCTGGATCAGTCGCTGCTGCTAGTTTAGTCTGCCCCGAGTATTTGAGTACAACTTGGAATTTGTTTTTTGAAAAAATAATTGGAACGTTCAAATAAAACACTGGGAAACGTTTGATAATTTGCCATCGCTTTTCTTGAGAAACTACCATTTATTCATTTTCCAAAGGGTTACATTAAATTTAGTTTATTACTCATTGTTATGATTTCTGAAGTTCAAATAGCACATGACGATCAATATTGAATAGCGTTAATAAACTAGGGTAATTTTAAGAACAAAAGAGTTCTGGGAACATTCCACAATTTGATTTGAATAAACCAATATATTATTATCTACACAAAATTTATTTTCATCTACGTATACAGAATAGAATTATTAAGAATTACTGGAAAAATTCTTTAAGTGATCAACGTAAATGGACAATTGACAGACTAATATTAAATAGAAAACTTTAGTCGAATGGTTAGCATGTCCGACTTCCATGTGGTAAAAGGAATAAATGCTCATCCATGATCGCATTGTAGTAGTAGACATGGTTTGCGGATCTTTTAGTAGACAAGTTGGTTCATCCAGAGTGAGTCGATCAGATGTGACATACGAAGGCTTTAACTTATTAGTTGATGTTGGAGGGGAAAACCGCTGCGAGTGGTTGTGCTAATTCTATTAGCTCTGCAGCTGATTTTTGGGGAGGTTACAACCAGTTTGGGCATTTTTGACAAATGTGGTCGTTTTCCAACAATTGAATTGGTAAGGTCAGTAAAAGTAAAATCGGAATTAAGTTCTTATCATGAAAAATTTGCAAAACAAGATAAAAGAAATTCGGCGTTACTTGATAAGTTGTTCAAGGAATGGTTAAACATCGATCTGCAACAAACATCAGAAAATCATAACAAATGTCTTTAGCTACAAGAAACAGCGTAGACAATCTCAAATGTACATATTGCCAAAAACTGTAATCTGTAAAGTTATCTCAGAGATAACAGAATGGCAAATTTTCTCTGGTTTGACATTATAGATAAAGCAACTTGTAATGAAAATAATTAATGACTTGTATTTCTGTAACAATGGTGATAACACTGAATGATTCAAACAAATAAGTAACCATGGACTAAGAATAGTTTGATAAGTTTGTCGGTATATGTAACATAGAGATATTTTGACCTTTGTCAATGGTTGCTGGTGTGCATCTAATGAGATCACACAGATGGTTCGATTCCCCATCTAGGTGACCGCGTTAAAATTTTACAACAAGCAACTTGGAACCTGTTGTATAATTCGAAAAAGTTGGTGAGAATAAGTTTGTAAGTATTTGAGACCCTTTTGAAAATATGTATAGAGCGATCTATAAGCATTGCGATATTTTAAAGCAATGATAACTAACACAACAAATTATTTAATTATTAACGCATTTCGTTCAGATAACTTCTTTAAAGAAGGTGCACTAAATGTTTTTGTACTTCACAAAATAATGTAAAGTCTTGATTCATAGAGTGCTTTAAACCCGGCGATTTATTTGTCCTACTGTGAATCTATCAAGATGCCGGCGTTCTTAAAAGGAAAAGAGAAACAATTAGCTAAATGCAAGTTTCCTATCACTTGTCAAATTTGTTCGGTTCAAAATTTTTTGGTTATTCAAGAGCCTAGCATTTTCCATCAATATTATGTTAATCTCGATGCTGACCTAAAATACACCTAGACCTATTGTCAGTAATAACTAGGTGTATCTATGTATAGCGGTATGAATAGTGTCTTTTCTCCGTAGATGGGTGAGGTTAAGAAGAGGTCATTTGTTAAGACAGCCTCGTCGAGAATTTTCTTGCTTTTTTGTACTCTTTTGAAAATGGTTGGTGCTTTTGTTTATAAATATGACAAAAACCTTAGTGATTGCGCCATCACATCCAGTATATTTTATGATTATCTTTTCTAATTTTATATTTAAAAAATATTTTCCATTTCCTAATGTGGATGGAGTTGATGAAAAAGTAGTTAGTGCCTCTACTAAATCTTTATCATAACATATAAGAGTAGATAAGGTAAATACTAATCCCTAGGCAGGGGGGTTGTTTGTTGTAACCCTCTTTTTTCATAGTTGAAGAACAGTTTCATAGAAAAATTACTGGGTGGTAGTGCTTTCATATTTGTCTTTTAATCAATGATTAAGTTCTCCTCTAAACTACGGAAGGATTTAGCATATTTGTTTGGATTTTCTTTTTGCTGGATACCTCTGTCTATTCTAGAGGAAGGGCATTTTTAGTTACAGCAGTTGAGTACTAAGTAAGGACAACTAAATGAGATTAATCGGTGCACATCGCTGCGATATATAGTCGAGAATGGAAACTGTGTTATTCAATTTTTATAGCCTTTTGAGCAGTGTCATTTCAACAGCGATCAGTTTCCTATCGGGTCGAAGGCGCTACACTTGCGAGAGCTATTGTTAAGTAATACTTTGCTAAGGATGTTATTAGGATAATAGAAATGATAGAGCAAATATAATACTTTAGCCTAGCACAATGAGAAACAAGTTGGTTACCGGTTGACTTCATAGACTTAGATTCAACTCAACTTTTAAAATTCCAGTAACTGACTTCAATCGATTACTACGATGAGACTTATAATGCCTTCTCAATTGATCAGAGGTGATTGAAATGCTTACAAAATTAGAGTAAAGGCATCTGTATCTGTTAATTGCCTTGGGTAAAAATTGACACTTGAAGTGGCATCTATGAAGAACTTGAAGCTGCGTTTACGTATGTTTTTTAGTTTGGTGCTTATCGTATGGCAGGTCCCTTGTGTCGATTAGACAAAATACATGATAGTTTTTTGAAGATCACTTTCTTAGCGTATGAATAAGATGACAAAGGTACGAAAGCAACAACTCATAGGGGTAGCATAAACAAGTTGATTAATAGCATTATAAGACCACATTTTCAGTTTGAAAACGAGATATCTGAAGTCAGCATCATTGGTAACAAACCACTCTTTTATTTAGAACGGTATTATACTATTATAATCAGATTTGATAATCTTTTTTGATTTTAGAAAATATGGCTTTTAAAATTGAATTTTGAAGATATTTCTAAAACTCTTTTGGCCTTGAAATAATCTTGATCGATGTGCACTAATACGCCGTTCAATATAATCGCACCCTTACAGCAAGCCGTTAAATCGGATAGAACAAAATACTAGTTTCTTTCATATGTTTTGATTATAATTTAATTTCTGTTAGACAAAGTTTACATAAAGTATAGTTTTAATTATAAGTGATTTTACTAGCGTAGGTTTTGCGACTTTTTAATGGCTCTGTAGCTGTAGTGACTGTTAAACCTATTTATTTCTTGCTTTATTGATTGCTAATCAATTTAAAGGCCACACAAATGCTGTTGCTTATTCTATAAATAGTAAGCCTTCTTTGAATTTATTGATTATTTCAAAAATGTAATTAAATGATGAAAGTTTAGAACAAAGTTTATTATTTTACCAGATGTATATGCTTACTTTTCGTCTATTTTTTATGTAGAATAAATAGGAAAAACGTATAGTTAAAAGATACCAAGTTGACCAAAGCTATATAGTTAAACAATTGTATTTTATTGGCACTTTTGTAAGTAGATAGATTTTTGTCTTTATATTTTAATTTTGTGATGTTTCAAAAATATATATAATCAGAACATACTCACTAAAGTACATTATACTCATTTTACAAGAATTTTGCAAAATTCTACAACACAAAACAAATAAAAAAATTTCTAAAAGCTATTTCCTAAGTTTCAATTTATGTTTCAGGTTGTGATTATACATTTTTGAAGGTCATGGCAAATCTTAATTTAAACTTAGCTCTTTAATAATTTTAAGCGGTGTTCTAGTACGAGCAATGTGACTGATTTTGTTATATTAAACCTATAAATAGATAACCATAATAGGCTTATATGCTCCTAAAGAAGTAAAAGTAGAAGAAACAGAAATTTTCTATAATGAAGTGTAAGAAACGATAAACAAAAAAATGCAAAGCGATAATATAATCATTTCTAAAAAGCTCTATAAAAGACTGGAAAGTACATACCAAATATGAGAAACCGATTAAAAGTAACAATAGACAAAAACAAAATATTATTATATATACAATATTAAAGCATATAAAAAATAAAGACACATTTCTCTAAAAATGAGATATAAATAATTATACGTAAGGATTTATAAAGAGTAATTTCTAATATACCAATTAATGTTTAATTTAAACCTAAAATTATAATTAAAAAACTTTGATATACGCGAAAAATATGACGTAGATAGGACGGCTAAAATAATATTTTAAACCAATGAATGATATTGACGAAAAATAAAATGCCGTTGTAAACAGTGGCCAGTGAAGCGTTAGGAACGGGCACAAGCAGTATGAAAAAGCAAGTACAAAGATTTGAAATGAAAAGATAAAGTAGACAACAAAAATAAATTTCAACTCCAAACAAAAAGAAAGTCCCATGACTTACAAAGAGAAAAGAAATACAGCAAAAACAAAGATTTAAATAAAAACTATGTGAGAAATGTATCTTTAATATAGGAAACAACATTCTCGGAAGCCAAACATTTACATATAGTTAGAATAATAAAACACAGAAAAAATGGTCATAAAGAACTGACTATAGTATCTATACAAGATTATTTATTATAAGTAATTATGAGTGCTCGTTTGATTTTTAAGTTGTATTTGCCTGGTGCGCAACGTTACGAACTAAAATAAAAGTGCGGCCGAAAGGCCAGGTGTTTAATGGAACGGGACCTATCGGCCACGCTCCGCAGCCGGTAAGTTATCTACCACAGCCAAACTTCGCTCTTCCAACTTTTTGTGTCAAGGGCAACAACAGCCACTTTTTCCGCAAAATTAATGCAATTGTGCCACAAATGTCATTTCCTCAAATCTACTGCAATCCGAAATTATACGAACCTACGCCCTTCAACTGAAACTAGCGGCAGAGAAGCAAGCAATAATAAGTTTTCCTGGCAAGTTGTACGTAATAACAAATGAAAACGTACCTTTACGTACTCACCTGAACCTAATTCTGCTATAGATAATCAAACAAATAGATATGCACCTTTCAGTCATCTAGAAGAGAATAATACTCCTCAATCAAACACACCCTAACAATAACACCACCTAAACTACCTCTTTCGTAGATGGAATGATTAATCTTGACGAAATGCCAAGAATTTTAGCTGATATAACTGAAGAGGAACATCTTATCACCAAATAGGAATGTTTAATCAACTACTCCACCAAAACAACATGATACTTAACATACTGTTTACTGACATAATGAAAATGGTGCCTAATAGCTAATTTCCTAATAATAGCTTACGGAATGCCAACGGCCTCCGGTAAAAAAAATTTGAAATTGAATTATTCTTAAAAGTGCATAAGACATACTGGTATCGGAAATTTCACTGATAGATCATACATGAAAATACCTAATTACATACTATATTACTCTCAACATTCAGATGGGACCGCACACGGTGGAACAGCTATCTTAGTCCGCAAAACCATTGTCCATTATAAACTATCAAAGTATGACCAATATTTTCTGCAAGTAACTATGCAGAACATTCCGATAACAATATCTGCCGTATAGTGTCCTAGATACAACATCACTAAAAACTCTAACAGTTTTTTGAATCCTTAGCGATTGTTTATTGTTGCCGGGGACTTCAATGGCAAGCACCTTAAATGAGAATCAAGATTGACAACGACTAGGGGACGAGAGTTCTGCAAACTTAATAGTGAAAAACGATGTCTTAGGCTATCCATGGGCGAACCAACTTACTGTCCAACAAACCAGAATAAAGTATTTAATCTACTGGACTTCTATATTCTAAATGCAATTTTAGTCAACTTCACTGATGTAAGACCAAATTTCGATCTAAGTTCAGATCAAATACACCATCGGCATATCGATAATTAAAAAGAATCGCAGCAACGCTGTACAAGACCAATGACTGGGAACTATTCAGAAAGTTGCTAGATCAGAAAATATCTCAACCCTTAGTTCATATAGAAACACAAGTGAATATAGAGGATGTAACGAACTTTTTCATCATTACTGTTCAAGAAGTTGCTTGGAATGCTATTCCCACATTAAGGGAGTTCAAAAATAAAACTTTCACTATCTATGTAGAAAATTTAACCACCAAAGGCAATACGGCATCGAAAGAAATGAAAGGATTTAAACGCCACATCTCCACCATGTTCCCACTTCGGAAATCTTACGGTACCTGGGCCAGATCTGACTGTGAAAAGACCGCAGCGTTTGCGGAATATCTTGCACAAGCCTTTCAACCTAAAAATACAAGACTTCTTGGAAGTTCCCCAACAGCTGTCTCTGAACTACAAGAAGTAGAACACTAAATAAAGTATTTAAAAAAGAACAAAGCACCGGGATTCGATTTAATTACTAAAAAAATTCTATCCGAACTACGGAACGCCGTTTTATATATCAAATTAAACATGGCGATTAGTTATAATAGATCTATTCTATCACCTCAGGCGTCTTTCAAGGTAACGTTTTAGGCCCACTGTTATATTTAATCTACACGGGAGACCTGTCTACAGCCCCATATATTGACGTGGAAATGTTCGCAGACGAAATAGAAATCCTAACGGCATATGAAGATCCAGCTATTGCATCACAGCAACTGCAGAACTACCTAAACCTTTTGGAATATTCGCTGAACCAGTGGAGAATCAAAGTTAATGAAGGCAAGTCCACTAACATTACAAAGCCAGCAGTATCTACCTATCTACATTAACACCGTAGAAATACCGCATTCTATCGTAACTCACTATTTAGGTCTTCATCTAAACAGCAAGCTAACTTGGAATACGCATATTACAAAAAAAATGAGAGAAATTGACCTTAAACTTAAAAAAATGACGATTAATTGGTACAAAATTTTTACTTTTCCTTGATAATAAAAGTCTTGTCTATAAAATAATACTCAAGCCAATCTGGACCTACAGGACTGGAACTGTGGATATACTTTAGCATTTCAAAGATTTTAATCTAAGCTCTTCATAGAGATAGAAGATGCTCCCTAATATGTTAATAACCTCATTTTACATATGGATTTAAAAATGTCAACTGTAAAAGAAGAAATCTACGAACATGCAGTAAAACATCATGATCGTCTGCTAGCACATCCTAACTCATCCCACAGTTGAACTTCTTCTTGAAGCGCCAGCCTATAAAAGATTCAATAAGAAATGACCTGCTCAACCAACGTCTCTAGAGTAATACCAACGGATTAATTCCCTCAAGTATTCTTATCAGAAAATCAGCTTACAGAAGCAATATGTGTTATATTTCCAGTGTATTTACATAGTTCTGATCGCTGATGTATTTTTAATTAAAAAAAATAGAATATTTCAAGTTATGGTAGAAGAAGTAAATGTTTTGAAGAAGAAAAAAGAATAAGAAGGCACCAGTCATTAGAATAAATACCAAATTTATAAAATATTACTGATCAAATTAAATTATTTGTACTCAATTAACATGTCCTCGAAAAGAACAAAGTATTCAGATCTAGAAAACTTTACTAAGATTATATCTGCATTTAAAACTAAAACAGAAGCAAATGTCAAAAGAAGACCGAGTCTACTAAATAATGCATATATAATATGTTCTAACATATAAAATTGATGTCTTGATATTCTTGGATACATTGATATTAAGAGCACAAGCAATATTAGGGAAAGAAAGAACAACTATATTTCTATAGCTAAATGAGAGAATACAACTTAGAAATACATCAGTTATTCTTCATAATGCAATAGTATTTTTTCTGAGTAAACCACAAGATGATAGTTTAGAAGGGAATTATAGGGCATTAGATACCTAATAAGAGATGTAAAAGAATACATAAAGATACAAACATATAATCGGAAGAGAAGTATTCGAAAAACTCAAAATAAGCCGAAAAGTAAAAAATAAAGTAACGTCTCACTATAACTTCTTAACATATACATAGATAACAGGGTAAGAACATGTAGAAAGAAAAGCAAAAGAAAGCACACCATAATAAACCCAAACACCATAATAAATTTTACGATTTTTGGATGGACCCATAGTAGCACAAGAAACATTATAAAATATTTATTGATTAATTCATAAATAAAAAAAACATTAAATGTAAAATTCCGTAATAATTAAAATAATGATTTGAACCAATCGTTCTAATAAAAGTTTTTGAATTTGACTTTTTGATACCAACTATTATTACAATCATAATATATAACTACAAAAAGATTAACTACAGGAAACGATACAAAAATTCTGTTCAGCAATAAAATAGGAAATATACGATTATCAAATTTATACATTTAAAAAAATACTAGAAGTTTCGCCCTAGGCTAACAATTTTTCATCCGCTTTACTTCTGATTTTTGCAAAGTGGATCGGAAACCTGAAACAATTTAATTTACAATCGAAGCTCCGCTAGGCGGAAATAAACCGAATGGCCGCGGCAGACGCACTTTTTTCATTCGGCAATTATTACGTGTGCGTTCATAATTCGCAGGCCGCACAATTATGTTGTGCTCCAGATGCATCGCTGAGCGAGAGCGGCCCCGACGTGTGTGCACGAACGTACGGACCTCCTCGTGTAAATCAAGAGCCTAGACCACGCCACATTTCTTTGTTTACTTTATATATAAACTTATTGTCTAAAAAGAATACTTTAATAGGTAAAGGATGTACCTACTATTAAAATAAGATATTCGTCAATATCAATTTGCACTTATAACGATAAGGAATCTGCCTACTTTTTTATTTATTTATGTATCAATAATATTTTTAAGCTTACTAATTTGACTTCTATAAGTTTTTTAATATACCTGCAGATTTAATTCCTGGTGTTTGTTTTTTGGAGGCAAATCTAAAAGTTTTTAAAATTTCCTATACAATCGTAGGTTAAAAATCTTAATAGGAGCTGGGAGTTTTATTATTATTATTATTGGCGCACTGCAGCCTCAATGGCTTATTGTGCCTACTAACATACACACCTTAAAGCTAGGACATCACATACACCCATGGGTTGAGCGAGACTCGAACTCGCCCGCTCCGGCTCGAGAACGGAGGAACGATGATTTTGACCATTGAGCCATTATAGCTACAGCTGGGAGTTTAATCAAACATTCTAGAAGTGTAATAAGATATGTGGATATGCCAAATTAAAGCAAAACTTTTTGTCTTATCGTCGATATGGCAATAATGAAAGTTGCGATTGAATGAAAATTATTAACAAGTGTGTGTATAAACCAGTTTGATATAAGCTGTTGTTCTTCAACAGCATTTCGTCAGTAGCGTATGTGTTGACTGTATAACCAATGCTTAGTGTGATTGCACAATGTCCTTTAATAGAGTTTATAACGAAAAAAAATTGTTAAAACAATCCATATTATTTTGAAATAACGCCGATAGTTTGCCGAAAGCAAATTTTTAAAAACCAGGTATTGAACTTTACGCAACGTTTGTGCGTCACGCTTGCCCCACAACATCTAGACCAATGTTCACAGATTTATTGAAAACAAACGATGGCTGAAAATTGACGAAGTGCGCGCGAAATATTTAATGGTTTTCCGCATCCTTAATGCTAAACAAAAGACTAGGTGACTTTAGATCTTTCACATACTGCAGGTATGGAGTGACGATCAAACAACCCGTCAAAGTTAAAATGAAGTTGTCTGTATTGTTTTGAGTCCAAATGTATAGTTTTCACTATTTTTAAACCACATTAGATGTTCAATATAAAGGGACAAACCTACTCATCGCACAGTGGGACAGATACCCGGTAAATGTGGACAAAATTGCAAATTATGAATTTTAGAGAATGACTTTATAATCTAGCGGTATTTAACGAGAAAGAGTAGGATTGTTAGGGGGTGTAATAAATTTTACCTGAAAGGGTCGTACTTTTGCTCGGCACGTAGATGAAGTTAGTGTTCTCAAGTTTTCCTGTAGGCTTGGTGGATAGTGTTAACTGTGATAAATTTAAAATATTGTTGTTTCAACTAAAGTAGTGTATATACTTCAATGCAGTATGAATCCTAGAATCTTGCGTACGTAATAATTTTTCTATGCATCTATTTGTTTAAACGTACAATTCAAATAAACTTTGCCTTTTAAAAAGTACAATTTTTGTACGCGTACAAAATTAGTCACGCTTAGTCACGTTGTAATTTTTGTACAGAATGAAAGTTTATGGTTATAGAAAAGTGTCAAAAAAAATTAGCTGTCTAAATCTGCTATTTTAGGAAATATTTGCAAATCGTGTTGCAAAGTATAATGCGCCATGTTCATATTATAGCACCTACTATGAAGCGAAAGGATTTGTTTAAAATTTGGCAAAGTGAAACAGGCAAGGATGCAGCAGATAAACGCCAACATCTTCAAAATTTTATAAAAAATCGTTTAATGTCTGAAGGGCATTCAGAAAAAATTTTAAAAAATACGGAACATCGAATTCATCAACTATGTACTTCGTTCACTAAAAGGTGGCAAGCTGCTAGAAGGACTGAAAAATCTTTATTTAAAAGAAGGATAGCTGGATAAATAAAAAGATTTTATTGCTTTTTGTACCCGCCAAGACTTCTGGAGAGGTGATGCTGCACATCTAATTAGTGAAGTTATTAATATGACACCTGCAAGAGCATCACGTATAAGAGAGGCTTGAAAAAATCGCGAAAAAATTATACCAATAGTGTACACAGATGACAAATCTTTGGCGCTGTTTATCGATACTAAACTTACAAAAAGTCAATATCAAAAAATAAGAATTGAATAAAAATTAAAAAACGCGAACATAAAAAAGCGCGCAAAAAAATGCTGTCCTAATAAAGAACTTGTTTCGGAATGTGTAGCTGAAATAGACCTACAGACACTTCTAGACCATACTGTACAGAGAATAATTAAATCCCAAAATGAAATTTTTGATATTGTATCTATTGATATGTCCAATCCACTTGTTTTAATTTCAAAATGGGGTTGCGACGGGAGTACAGGTCACAGTGAGTATAAACAAAAATTCGTAGGTGAAACAAGTGACTCCGATATGTTTATAACGTCACTCTTGCTTATTCAACTGTTTGGGAAAACAGGAGATGGACACAAAACTGTGGTATGCCAAAATCCACGTCCCTCATCTGTGTGATACTGCAGACTGCAGATAAGGATACAGTTCAAAAAAGAAACTGCAAATTTTGCCAGGGAAGAAGTGGAATATATTCGAAACCAAATAAAAAATCTACAAGTAACACAGGTAAGACAAACTGATTTATTAAAGAACAGTAGTGTAATGGCCACCGTTTTTCTCAGAGAAATGCTGGCAACAGAAACCTCTCAATTTCATATGAAGTTGTATTAACAATGATAGACAGGAAATTGTGCAATGCGGTTACTTCAACTTCTTCAGTGTAAAAATATTTTGTGTGTGAGGGGCGACACCAACTCAAATGAATAAATTGGAGTCTATAATTCAAAGGGATGAAGATGAAAGCACGTTCAGATTTGGATTGTCGACGCTTCATGCTTGGACAAGATTTTTTTAGTGTTTTCTGCACATCCCATACAGACTCAATTTTAAAAAATGGCAAGTCAGAGGCAAAGAAGAATTAGAGACTTTCACAGATCGTAAAAAAGAAATGTAAACGATGTTTAAAGATGAATTAGGGTTAATTGTGGATGCAGTTAGGCCAGGAGGAAATGGAACATCTAACGTTGGAAACGGCGAGATAGTTTTTTAAGAATTATCAAGAAGGTATTTTAGCTATTTGACAATATCTAATTTGTGGTTCTCTTTACAATTAAAATTTTCAGAATAATATATATAATTCTCCTAACAAGTATGAAGCAAATAAAGCGAAAGTGATTATAAACTGTGTAATTACAAATTAATTTATAACTGAATAAAAAATAATTGTTTATGATAACAACTGATTGTTTGTTTAATAAATAAAATCACTGTTTATTCAATTAAAATAAACAAATTATTAATTTAAACAATTAATTTAAAATTCTCAATTATAGCGGTTTTTAACAACGTACTGCGAAAGATTACTAATCCTATAAAAACATTAATTTTTCACATTATTTTTAAAGAGTTAATAAAATATTATCGTTTCCATAGTTGTGGTGTACATAATATTTTTCAGAAGTATTCAAATATAACGTTTCCTTTATAAAAGAAAAAAATGTAAATTTTGCATTGCATTTATTAGTAAAGCAAAATGAGCGAATTGCAGAAAAATGCTGGCTTCTATGAAATTAATTGAACCAAGGAAAAAATGCAATAAGGAAATTCAAGACTTACGAGCGGTGGTGTATTTCCTTTCATTAAAATGTGCTCT
Source organism: Sinelater perroti (assembly GCA_036346155.1). Classification (NCBI taxonomy): domain Eukaryota; kingdom Metazoa; phylum Arthropoda; class Insecta; order Coleoptera; family Elateridae; genus Sinelater; species Sinelater perroti. Next base: position 33,060,305 of record JARFIY010000046.1, read on the forward strand.
TAAGCTGCAGTGCGAGTGTACAGACTGCTTTTAAATAAACAATTACTCTTTTTTACGTATCGCCTGCAAGGTTATTCCGCAGATAATGCAATAAAAACCTGGCGTAATTGGTGCTTATCGTTTGAGTAAACATACGGCTTTTTAGCGTGAGAGATTTGTTGCTCTATTAAACAAATAAAGTGTAATAAATTAAATAATATTTGCAGTTCTGTACAAAATTACAAGCATAACGACTTATGCAACGCAGATTTATATAAGGTATTTATGTTTAGCTGTTAATTTACATAAATACAACAGTTGATGAATAATAGTTGATAAAAGAACCCAGACAAGTAAGCAACAATGAACTAAGATAATGCCTAGTATCATGACAAAAAGTTATAATAAATATATGATACAAACGTGTTGTACTATTTTTTTTTGAATAACTAATTATTACTTACAATTTACCTTAAGTAAGTGAATATTTTAGAAATTATTTATTAAATAATAATATAGTTAATCTACACGGTAGTACTCAGTAGTATAACCATCTTGAGTAGTACGACAATAAATAAAAGTTATAATTGTAATACAAAGAGACAATCTTGAAATAAATCTAAGTGAATCTGTTTAATAATTCTATTGGTTTAACTTTTTGAGCTTCTGTGTTCCCTCTTCATCGTATCATGATGAAGGCACAGTCTACTATATCTCGATATCATTTTTCTCGGTATTGGTAAGTAGGTGTAGATCTAGATGGATCAGCTTGTTTGGTACATACTATCCAAATTTGATGAACTAATTTTTGAGCTAAGTTTGAATTCTATTTAAATGATTACTTAAATAACCTGGTACTACATCTGGGTTGTGAGATGCCGTAATAGCTGTACTATCAGCAACGGTAACCGTTACTGTCAAACTTGTAATTGAAAAATCAGAGATATATAGCAGTATACGCTTCCCCGAGGCACTCCTAAATTTATCGGCAAGGATAATGCGTTTTCTCCTTGTAGGTTTACTAGAAAATGTATGTTTAATATAGTTGTAAGACAGTGTAGTAAGGGCGAGGAAGATTAGATTTAATTTTATACAGGACTCCCCATGCCAGACCTCTCAAAGGCTTGCGTAGTATATAAAATAGCCGCTGAACAATTCTGTGCACCTACTCCGTAATAGCATATTGTTCTCCAAATTCAAACTGGTGTTTAATCTTCTTAAGAAGACTTTCTTGAACAGACCTGATAGTTTAGGAAGGAGGCTAATATAGTAGATGGTATTATCTGTGCGACTTTCCGATGGTTAAGAAATAATCCGGTTCTTAACATGACATTGAATATATATGTGATCAATTTCAGGCAGATTTATGACAGTTATTTTAAGGTGCCTTTTTTATATTCAATTCGGTAGTTATAGTTTTTCTGACTTAGCTTACATGTATATTCTTATCAAGTAATGCCGTTTGGAAGAGATCTGTTTGGAGTTCTCTTTTGGAGTGATTTCAGCTGCATATGGTGCAAATAATAATAATAACAACAACAACAACAACAATAATAATGAGGAAAATAAAAAGAGTACAAATAAGTCTCCGTCGTTGACAAAAGATGGCCCCACCAGTAAGTTATGGTTAAAATTGTCAGATGGAAAACGTCATATCATAAGGTTGGACATCTGACAACACCATAACCTTAAAATATTAGCGATTTTGTATCAGCATCACATAATTTTTTCGTGCGAAAAAGTCGAGTTTTGAGCCTAATAAGCGTCATTTGCGGGAACTATTTATTTACTTCTTTAATCTGAATAAATCTGCAGCTGAGGAGCATCGGTTGCTTGTAGAAGCATACGGTGAGGCTACTTTACGTGAGAGAAGTTGTCGTGAATGGTTTCATAAGTTTAAAAACGGTGAGTTTGACGTCGAAGACAAAGAACGCAGCGGAAGTCCGAAAGTGTACGAAGACGCGGAATTGGAAACCTTATTGGAGGAAAATTCCTGCCAAACGAAGAAGAACTTGCACTTACAGTTGAAGTGGCTCAACAAGCAATTTCACATCGCTTAAATTCGGAATGATTCAAAAGCAAGGAAATTGGGTTCCATGTGAACTGAAGTCGAGAAACGTTAAATGCCGATTTTGTGAATGTGAAATGCTGCTTGCAAAGCATAAACGAAAGGATTTTTTGCAACGTATAGTTACTGATGATGAAAAATACATCCACTACGATAACCCAAAGAAGAAGAAATCATGGGGACCACAGGGCCATGCTCAACATCGACAACCAAGCCGAATATTCATGAAAAAAAAACTCATGTTGTGTATTTGATAGATCAGTTTAGTGCCGTGTATTATGAGTTGCTCAAACCGAACGAAACCATTACTGGGGTTCTCTACTGAACACAACTGATGAGATTCAGCCGAGCATTTAAGGAAAAATGCGCCCGCTACTACTCCAGACACGACAAAATTATTCTCCTGCATGATAATGCTCGTCCACATGTTGCGGCGTCAGTCAAAACCTGCTTAGAAACACTTAATTGGAAAGTCCTACCCCACCCGACGTATTCACCATGCATTGTCCCTTCCGATTATCATTATTCCGATCGATGATACATGGCCTGTCTGAGCAGCACTTCACATCATATAAAGGTACCAAAAATTGGGCCGATTCGTTTATAACCTCAAAAGATGAAGCATTCTTCCGACGCGGTATCCGTATGCTGTCAGAAAGATGGGAAAAAGCAATAGCTGGCGATGGATAATACTTTAAATAAAACATAAGGTTCCGTTCTTTAACAATAAATGCCCAATTTTTTATAAAAAGACAGAGACTTATTTGTACTTTTTTATATAGGGTACAAGTTATAGTAAAAACTTTATTTGATATGCAATATGTATGCATGAGCAAATGAATCAAGGAAAAAGTAATTCACTTTTGAAAATTATTACAATGTTGAATTAAATCAACTAGATTGGATTATATTTTGTAATAGATGCATATTTAAACATAAAAATATTGGGTACCATATACCTTTAAATTGTTTTTCCGCCCAAATATTAATATTTAGCTTGATACTTTATTGTCAGCCAGTAAAATTCATCTTTTTGTTCGTCAGGGCATTTGTACATCTTATAAGACTCTGGAATCATCCATTCCTTGAGGCACTGCAGGAGGGAACAGTTGCTTGGCAACGCACTTGAACACTGGGTACCATAGCATTATTTTGACTGATACAGTGATTAATAATTTGCGAAGTAGTCTCCATAGTTTCCACAGCTCGACTTTTAATCTCATTTAGTACCACATTAACTATAATTGCAGCGGCACAACTGTCGTGAGAGTGTTGGTTCACTTGTCGCAGAAAAGTTTTTTCAACAGTGATATGCAATTGTACTTAAATTTTTTGTTTCACAAGCACTATCGATCGAATCGATGCATGTAACCATCTAAACAAAGTTTTTCTTTACCCTTTCGGGATAAAACACTCTTGCACTCAATCTTCACAAGAGAAAATACCGCGTAACTAAAACTTGGCAAACAAGTCAACTAACGCAAGGATAAATTAAAATTGAAAACTTAATGAACATATTGCACCTTAAAAGAATTTTACAAGAGAGGGCATTTCCTCATTATGACAAATTCATTGGTTAGTCGTTAAGTAGCGGAGAATTTAGGGGGTTGTTCTCTTATTAATTCCAACCTTTCACGTACCCAACTTAAGTAATTTCATAAAAATCCAGCGCATTGTAGATAAAAAGTGGTTTTTAAATTACACATTAATGTACATTACTTTTAAGAAGGATTTTTCACTATGTAATACCTAACGGAACATCATTGTGGATACATATGTACACACACACACACACACACACACACCACCACGCACACGACACGCACCACGCACGCACACAGCACGCACGCACACGCACGCACGCACGCACGCACGCACACGCACGCACGCACGCACGCACGCACGCACGCACGCACGCACGACACGCACGCACCACACGCACAGCACACGCACGCACGCACGCACGCACGCACGCACGCACGCACGCACGCACGCACGCACGCACGCACGCACGCACACACATAATATATATATATATATATATATATATATATATATATATATATATATACATTTTTTTATACTATAACAAATAAGTGTGTGTTTATTTATACGAAACGACTGAAGAAAAAACAAGTCCCGTTTTCAAAATTCCTGAATATATAAGTTAAGGACATACTGAAAGTGATCTTCATTATAAATGTAGCATGGTTCAGCCTATACATTGAAACCGTAAATATTCGTCTATGAAATAATATAAGATTAACCGACTATTTATGTTTAAATTATGAACGTCCAATGTAAAAAAGGTAATTTTAGATAAACATTTTGATTCTTTACGTTTTTTACACATCACTACATCTTTTAAATGTTTTTTTTGGAGTTCGCATTATCTCTTAAAATTTTTAGGCTTTCTAATGACCGATTCGTGATCTCATTTCTTCTTAGAAAGTACCAAATAAAGATTTTTTTTATTGAAGTAAATATTTACAACCTGTCAATGATGGCTGTAAGTAAATGTGCTTAAAGTACAAGGAGGGGAGATGGTATCCAGCGATAACACTTCCGATAAATTAACTATTGATTATTGTTGATTTAATATATTTGTAGGCCACTGTTTTTTAAGTCTTCTGATTTCAGGTTGGATGTATAGTTGCCTGGCTTCTTTATTGGGGTGATCAGGGAGCCGTTCGAGGTAGTTCCTTGTTAATCTGATAATTTCTTCTTGCACAAACGGTATTTCACAATCTTCATGTAAGGTTTTATTACTAACGTACTATGGTGCATCGAAGATTATTCGAAGTATCTTAGATTGGACTCTCTGCATAATTTTAGTATTAGATGGCTTAGCACACCCTCAAAGCTGGAGACCGTACGTCCAGATAGGTTTTATGATACACTTGTAGAGGAGTAATTTATTTTCTGTTGACAGTTGTTATTTGCGACCTAGGAGCCAGCTCATTTGACGAATTTTTAGGTTTATGTGGGTTTCTTAGCAGAAATGTGTGCCTTCCATGTAAGTCTATGGTCAAGTGTTAATCCCAAGTATTTGACTTGAGTAGATACAGGTAACGACTCGTTCATTTAAGACTGCAGGGCAAATGGTGATCCTGTTCGTGAATGTGACTTGTGTAGACTTTGTATGGTTTACTTTGACTTTCCATCGTTTCAGCCAAACTTGTAATTGATTAAAATGCGTTTGTAGCTTTTCAGATGCAATTTGTGGGTCTTCGCTTATGGATAATAGAGCGGTGTCGTCGGCAAACGTAGCGATTGTAGTAGTATTTGTAGTTGGGATGTCAGCCGTAAATATCAAATAAAGAAGTGGACCAAGGGCACTACCTTGAGGAACTCCTGAGCTTATGGGGTAATAGTTTGAGGTTGCTGTACTAATTCGTACTTGAAAGTATCTGTCTGTGAGGTAAAATAAGATAATGAAGCGTGGGAAGGAAGGATTTAAGTTTGTATAGGAGTCGGTCGAAGACTTGTTCGATATCTAAGAATGCGGCTGTACATAGTTTTTTCTGTTCAAAGCTTGTTAGAATAGTTTTGACAATTCGATGGCATTGTTGTATTGTCGAATGACTTTCTCGAAAGCCAAATTGATGAGGTATTAATATGTGTATTTTAGTATCTTCAAAGATTCATTTAAGTAGGAGCCTTTCAATAATTTTGGACATGATCGGGAGCAAACTTATTGGCCGATACGAAGTAACTCTGTTTGGAGGTTTATTTGGTTTATTGATCATAATTATTTGTGCAAATTTCCAGGTGATCGGGAAATATGCTAGTCTGAGAATAGCATTATAAATTATGGTTAACAAAACAAGTCCTTTTCTGGATAGTTGTTTTAAGATCTGACCAGTAATCAGATCAAAGCCAGGTGCTTTGTGATTGTTGCATCTTGAAATCATACCTTTAACTTCTTTTGGAGTGAAGAATTTAATCGGCAGCATCATCGGGCAAAGAGCGTCCAAGGAATTTCTAACGAGGTCGTCATCATTATTATTATTATGTTCAGGCGCACTAAAGACTTGTGAAAGATGTCCAGCAAACGTTGAAGCTTTTTCTTGGTCTGTTTTTCCCCAGCTTCCGTCGTTTTTCCTTAAAGGTGGAGTGCGCTGAATAGGTCTCTTAAATGATTTGGTTGCCTTCCAAATACTGTGGTCGTCTTAGTGATGTATGATTCGAATGTGGCATTTCTGGTTTCGTGGAGAACTATTTTTAGTTGTCGTGTTAATCTATTATATTCATTTTTGTCTCTAGGGTTGCGGAATCTTTGCCATATACGCCGTGCTCTTCTTTTTTGGGTGACAAGATGTTTTATATGCACAGGTATGTTATTCTCTGGTTTCTGTCTCAGTTTTTGGGGGCGTGGCTATACGTGATGCTGCCTGTATGGTTTGTTTGAGGTGATATATTGCGTTATCAATATCTTCCGGTTGTTGTAAGCGAATGTTAAGATTTAAGTTGTTATGTACATAGTTTTTAAATATATGCCAGTTGGTTTTTGATGATGTTAACTTTGGAACTTTAGGACGGTTTATTATGTGAGTACTAAGTGTGGCGATTATTGGTGAATTATCAGAGGAAAGGTCCCAGGATGCTTCTATGGTGATATAATTAGGTGCTATATTCGTAAAAAATTAAGCAGGTCTGGAATTTTATTTGCGTCTGTTGGCCAAGTTGTAGATAGATAAAAACAGTTTAAGTTTGTTATAGCTTTTCTTAAGTTTCTTCCTTTTTTTGTTCATAATCTTGAACCCCAGTGTGTATGCTTAGCATTACAGTCTCCTCCAATGATGAATTTACCTGCTAATTGCCTGAAGAAGTCTTCATATTCAAGTGTGCTTATTCCGTACCTTGGTGGGCTGTACATTGCAGCAATATTAAAGAACCATGGATGAGCAGTAGTATGAATTACTGTAGCTTGTATCTTGTCAGTTTGAAGGTTTGTTTCCTCGTGGTGTGGTATAGTATTACGAACTATTATGGCCGACCCACCATGAGCCGTTCCATCAGAGTGGTTGGTGCAGTATAAGGAATAATGTGGAATATTGAACATTGTCGGTGAAGTGTGTTTCCGATATAAGAACTACATATATTTTGTTTTGTTGCAGAAAAGTTATTAATTCTGCTTTATGGTTGGCTAAGCCATTTGCACTTGGCAATTCGAATTGATTTAATGTCCATTACTGTATTTATTTAGTACAGTGGAGAACATGCTTAAGATCATGCTGTTCTGATTTATGAGCTGTGAGAACATTGATTTGAATTCATTCAGGAAAACACTCATTGAGCTCCTAAATCTGTAGTTTGGTTGTTTGGATTTGGACTACTTACTTTTTGAGCGTAGGGCACATGATTTAACGTTTCTGTATGTGGGTTATTCCCTGATGTATTTTGTTGTTGCAATGGTTGTGGATTATTTGGGGTATGCAGTGTCTGCCCTGTTGCTTTGTTTTTTGCATTGAGTAAGTCTCTATAGACCGTACATCCTTTATAATTAGCGGTATGGTCTCCATTACAGAGTGCACACTTAGCAGCTGTGTCTTTAGGTTTTTTACAATCGGGTGTTCTATGATATCCTCCGCATTTAACGCATTGATATGGCCTGGTGCAATATGTTTTAGAGTGCCCATATTTCTTTTTTTATGTGGTAGTTCTATAACTATTTTCATGTTATTTAAAAGCTGGATTTCGTATACTTGTTTGTTATTTTGCTTTGGTTTGAGGTTTACATAGAACATCATTAAAGGTTGTTTAGTTACTCTGTGTCTAATGTTTATTATGTTACGCACCGTGTGTTCTTGCTTTTGTAGTTCTTCGATAATTTCTTAGGTTGGGATTGAGTAATATATATTACGTATCCCCACTCTGTACGCCTTATCCTGTTTCATTTTATAAGTGTGGTCAACTATTTTATTGTCATTTAGATGTCGTACAAGTTTTCTGTAAGTTTCTGAGTTTTGAGTGTTTATTTTTATTGTATTGTTTTGTAATTCTGTCGCATCTGTTAGATTTTTCATCATTTTATTATAATCGGTGACACCATAAATAAAAATCGGTGGTGGTTTAGGTATTGTTGGCGTTTTGTGATTGGATGCGGTATTATTGATGTTATTATTTTGTATGTTATTGTCTTTTTGTAAAATGCTAAATTTATTGCTAGTATTCACCTGTTGAGTAGGTGGGATAATTCTTGGAGAGTTTGGATTTCTTATCCTTTTTTTGAGTGGTCTGACAGTTTGCCAATCATGAATTTCTATTTTCCAATGCAGACTCATCACTTAGTGGCAGAGACGGTAAGGTGATTGAATGTGGGGATTCGTTTTGTAGGTGAGGTTGTGGCGGATTTATGTTAAAATTATGTTGAGTGTTTGGAAATGTTTGTATAATTGGCTGATATTGGTTAGAAGGTAAGTTATTTGATGCATTTTGTGAAAGTGGCAGTGGATTTGGTTGGCTATTGGTATTGCGGGGGTAAAGGCTGACCATTGTAATTATTAATTCCGGTGCTAAAATTATAGGATTGTGAATTATTCATTTCGAGCGCTGAAATAGATGATTTAGCACACAGCTGAACTGTTAAAAATGTTTCTATTAAATGTACACACACAATATCGCAGGCGCGATACGAGCCAGGCCTTGCGGCCGAACTAATCACCACTTTGCTTCAGCCGGAATCGATACGATGTTTATAGGCCGAAAGTCAAATGACGACTGACCAAATAAAGATGAAATAAACAATTTATTAGCCACTCAAGTTTAAATATTGATGCTTAGAATGTCAAGAGTTTACATCTCTCCGGCAAACTAAATAATGTCATCAAGGAAATGGAGAGAATTAGCGCAGATGTACTAGGACTCAGCGAAGTTAGATAGCCAGGAATGTGGAAAACGAATGCATAAAAAGCAACTTTGTACTACTCAGGAAGCAATCTCCTAAACCACTATAACGGAGTTGGGTTTTTAGTAAACCAGAAAGTAAACAACTCAATAAATAAACTTTGTGCCATACTTAGATAGAATAGCACTTTTACAAGTCAAAGCCTATCTCACTAATATATATCTCATCCACTTTAGATGAACCCTACGTAGCAATATTAACAATGTATATGGATTTAACGGAATTGAACAAAACAATTAAAAAGAATGAAGTTTTAATATTCATGGGGGACTTCAATGCTAAAGTCGGCCAAGGACGTGCTGATGACACTATAGGAGATTTCGGACTAGAAACACGGAACAAAAGAGGCAACACGCTAATTCATTATTGCCAAAAAGAAAACTTGACAACTGCGAGCACCTGGTTTAAGCTTCCTCCAAGACGACTTTATACTTGGCAGTCCCCACAACATACTGCAGACAAAATCGTGAGAAACCAAATTGACTTTTTAATAATCAATAAAAGATATAAAAATGGACTCTATAGCGTTCAAACATACCTAGGCACAGACATTGGGTCAGACCATAACCCGGTAATGGGAAACCTCAAGATAAAACTAATGAAAATGCGACTACCCTTAAAGAAAAAATTGACATCAATAAGTTAAAGAACGCAGTAATGCGTAACAAAGCTTCAGTAAAAGTAAACGCTGAAATTAAAGAAGTAGTAAATAAAACAGAAAACTCAAATATAGAAGACAGTTGGAGTCCATCTTAAAAATGCGATTTTATCGGTTGAGAACGACGTTATTGGACCATAAACAACTAGAAAGAAGAATTAATGGATCACCGAAGATATGCTACTATTAATGAAAGAAAAATGAACATACAAAAACCGTAACCAATATGAATATAAGAAAATCCATAAACAGATTCGAAATAAGATCCGTATTGCAAAAGAAAAGTGGCTAAGAAGTAAATGCATAGAAATAGAACGCCTAGAAGAAAAACACAGCCACTTTAATATTCACAAACTTGTGAAAAAAACTACCGGACAAATAAAATATCTAAATCTGATGAAACTACAATAATACTGTAATCACAAACCTTAAGTAAATACTTGATCACCGGAAGATTTAAGAGTAATGGACTATCAATACAAAACAAACAGTCTCCAAAATACTGAAATCCGAAATTAAGCAGACAATAAAACATAGCAAAATAGTCAAAGCACCCGGCTCAGATGATGTGTATATAGAAGTTATAAAACTCTTTGACGATGATACTATCGACTATATGCTAAGATTGTTTAATGCCCGTCTACAAGACTGGTCGATTACTTAGAGATTGGCTACAGTCTACCTTTATCCCTATCTCCAAGAAAGTGAATGTTAACAAATGTGACCAACACCGTAGGATCAGCTTGATGAGTTAAGTTTTCACGATATTCTTAAAAATAATACTGGCTAGAATAGAGAATGTGAAGAAGACATGAGGTGTTGTCAATTCGGATTCCGACAGGGGTTTGGTGTTCTAGAGAAGCGCTTTTTTGTCTTATGGTGCTAAACCAAAAATGCTGGGAGAGACGTTAGAATGCGTCAACAACAACGAACTAATAAATTTCCTTGAAAATAAGGGCATAGACAAAAACGATTTAAATATTATTAGCACGCTTTATAAATGTCAGAAGGCATTTATTAGGATTAGAAACAACAACATAGAAAATACCTTTATGGGTATGTCACCTTTCTTTTTTATTGTATACTCAGATGTTATTGACGGTATCAAAATAAAAGGACAAATTATCAACAACCTGTGCTATGCAGATGATACCATTATAATTGCTGACAGTCCGGAAGCGCTACAACGACTAATGACCAGAATATCGTCCGAAGGAGATCAACTATCATTGAAAATTGACATTGACAAGTCAAAGATGATGGTGACCCGAGTAAATCTCTTCGTTTACGGAAAATCTATTGATCATGTCTCAATGTTTAAGTACCTCTTTTGTTGGATAACTGAAGATTTAAATTCGGACACGGAAATAGTCTACCGAATAGAACAAACGGGGAAAATAACCCTCAACCTGAAATTAAGATATTGTTTTGTTAAGGGTTATGTTTATGCCGTGTTGTTATATAGTGTCGAAACGTGGACTTTTAAAGTCAATACGCTTAATAAACTAGAAGCATTTAAAATATCTCTAGAAGACTACTAAAAACAGCAATAGTAAAAGAAACATCCCGAATCTGAGCAAAACAACTAACTAAAGTTTAAATGCTTTAACATCCCTCGATTTTGTTCCCTTAGATTAATTATCATCTGTTTTCAAAGATTAAATTTTTTTGGTTGAACAAAAATTTTGATTAAACAAAGAGGTGATAGAGAGTATTTTTAATATTAAATTAAGTTACTCATAAAACCCCTTTCGTATTGCAATTAGAAGTTTCTAAACTGAGATTTTCTTTGTAATCTCTTTTCTTGTTTGTTTCTGTTGATTCCTTTGCAAAACATTTTATTTCTTTTTTTATTTTTGTTACCTCTTGGATTTTTAAGTTATTTTAAATTTTTTTAATTTTTGATGTCATTTCTTGTTCATTATTCCGTTTATTTTATGTTACAATTTATTATTACATATCTATTGCAACCAATTCAACTCTTTTGCACAGCACATAATTTAATAGATATTGTGTTTTTTTTTACTTTTGCTATGTGCTTATGTACTTATGCTATGACGTTTGGGCGCGGCAAGACAATTTTAGTGTACTGTACTTTTGATATATTACAAAAGCTTCCTAGAGACAACAACATTGACAATCAGCAAACAAAAAAATCCGGCGTTGTTGGGAAACATTTTTTGAAACGGCGCATTTAAAATGTTTTTTCTATATCTATTTGGTCCTTTTAATATATCTAATATGTGTCAAAATATTCTAACCAGTCACTTCTCATTTCCCAATAGCAACTGGTCATTTGCTCTATTCGCTTTTCGCTCTTACTTTAAGGAAACCGTTTACTACCCGTCTTTACAGTCCATTGGCTAATTTTTTAAATAGCTAGTTTTAAGGTTAAATAATAAATTATCTCAAAAGCACGAATTTAAAAAACCAGATCGACATCATGTTTCCGTAGAGATCTGGCTGTTTTTGTTATACAGGCTCCTTTATCTGAAGTAAAGTTGAGTTTTTGTGTAGGATTCAGAGCATAATAAAGGTTTATGACTATGTAGAGATCTTGTAGGACACTATGGAGCTTATTTATCCTGATGGGTTTATCTTCCAGCAGGACAACGATCCGAAGCACAGCTCTAAACTCGCCGAGCAATTCCTTTCCGCTTCATTGTTTTCAAGTGACCTTTTCAGATTCCGGATCTCACTCCGATTGAGAATCTCTGTGAAACTCTCAATAGGGTGGTGACGGAAGGGAACCTAAAGACACTCAAAAAGTTTGAATGTCTCAAACGTGGTTGGGAAAGCACCTCTTCTTGGATCTCATATCTCTTGTGGAGTCTATGCCTCGTCGTCTCCAAGCAACAATGATTAGGCTACCAAATATTAACTCTCTGTTTTATATTTGATGATTTTTCATTGTGCTCTTTCATTGTGTTAAATATAATGTCTATTGGCTTCGAGTTATTGTCCTCATGGAAAATTCACCCAGCAGGACAATTCGCTACCACTCAAAACTCTATAGTGTCCTCCAAGATATTTACATTGTTAGAAGCCTTTATTATGCCCTAAATCCTACATTACCCTCGATGAAAAGCCCCATACCATAATATGGCATATATAAGGTGCAGCATGTATGCTCAATAACAACAGCCAGATTTCCGCAAAAGTAAATAATACAAATCTGTTTTTTGAACAAAAGCTTTTGATTAATAATAAATTTTGAGCCAAATTACACGCTGGATTTAAACTTCGCCTTTTTTAGTCAACAACTCTGATACTTTAACATATATAATTTACGATTCGTAAATATGGAACGGTGTATGAAAGAACAGAGAGTTATTGTTAAAATGCATTACAAATTAGGTGAAAATTTTGTGGAAACCGTAAGGAAACTCGTGAAACTTTTAGTCTAAATAGTGCACCAAAGTCTAAGAATCATTTTAGCGATGAGGCGCATTTTCATTACTCGATGAGTTTGTAAACAAAGAAAATTGTTATTTGCGATTGAAAAAATCTTCACATATCTTATGAAAAGGAAATGCATTCTCAATGAGTCATTGTTTGAAGTGAATTTGACAGAAGTGGCGTCACAGGCCCGTACTTCTTCGAATATGATGTTATAAATGCTGTAACTGTGAATGGCGGTCATTATCTTTTAGTATCGACTGGGCAACATAGATCTGAATCAAATACAGTTCCAACGGGACAGCGTTACCTGCTATACAGCTCGAGTTTGAATCAACAATTTATATATCAACTGGCCAGCAATATTTTCATATAACATCGCGCGACTTCTTTTTGAGGGGAGTTACCTGGTATTCGAAATCTATGCCAGCAAACTACATTTGACGACCTCAAAAACAAAATCCGATGTGTTATCGACTAAACTGATCAGAACACGTGCGAAATTGTGCTCCATAGTTGTGTGAAAAAAACAAAAGTTTCTAGCCGAAGGCGAAGTGGCCATTTGTCAGACTTCATGTTTCATATCTAACCGGAGACGGTGTACTTTAATACTCAATAAAATCCAGTTATACAATCAATTCAAAATTCGTTTTATTTAACATTTAAATTCGGCTTTCAATTTCAGCCACTTTTTAGCGTAAAATCTTAATTTTACTTGTTGGCGGAAAGTCAGCACACATTTCTATTTATCTATATTTTAAAATTAATTTTTAAGTTTGTTTTTCTATCACATCAGCTAAGAGATATGGAAACTATCTTTCATTACTAAAAACTACAGTTATATTGTTATAATAATTAAAAGTAAATTGAACTAGTTGAAAAAAGTGTAGGAACAAAAAGGGATGAGTAATTAAAACTATAGTACATTTGTTATATTGAAATTCATAAACATTAAAATCTAGTTTTGATTATAAAAATTACATATATTTTCAGATAATTCGCGATAAAATATTGTTAGCCGAAGTTAAAAATACGGATCATTATTAATATGCCAAGTTTAATGATAAAATTGTTTATAGTACGTACTTAATACCAGTATTTGTTTTACGTCAATTTACTGCGTTTTCTTTATTACTAAAACGTTATTACATTATGGGCAAATAACTAAATGCATTTAGTATTTTAAAAACAGAAATATACGTTAGTTACTTACGACTAAAGCATAGAAAGACAATTTACTTTATCTAGCCTAATTAGAGTTAATTTTTATTTGATTTGCTTAATAAACAACTAAGTGCAGTATGTTGCTGCACAAAGTGTAGCTACGAAAATAACGCAAATGATAACAAATGCATTGTTTTCTCACCGAAAAGGCTGTATCCGGTAATTTATTTACTTCGTCGTATGTCACAACAAAATAAACACTAACAACTCATTGCATTCGAACACAAAACTTGATTATCAACGTCGATGAAGAGGTTTACTGTGGAAGTGTTGGAACCGCTTTGGTTATATATACCAAACGCCTGAATACGTTTATGGTCGTCATTACTGACCTGATTTGTGACAACCACATACGTAACGGCAATTTCAGTCAGCGCCGAATAGAGTTAGCTTGTTTGCAGAAAAGATAATGTTAACTGCCGTCCTAAGTTGAACTTGTATTTATTCAGCATAAAATAAAGAAATTATCTTTACGAGGTTGCTCTAGAAACCATTTTAAATTTTATTTTATTAATATCAATAAATATACAAAAGATATAAAAACCAAGGTGTAAAATTAATTTTTCATTGTTTTGAAAAGAAATGATAATTATTTATAGATAAAAAAGAGGTAAAGCATTAAAAATATTTCCTGTTGGCGTGAATACTTTTTACCTATTTAGCAGACAGCTTGTATATTATTATAAGTATTATAAATTTAACGATGCTAGGCGCCAGTGTGGTCTTCAGATACTTGACGAACAGCCTATTCACTAAAAATAATTGAGTATCTGCGTTTACTTTGAGCAAGGGTTAATAATTGCGGACATTTTGCCATATGGCGACTGGACACAGTGGGCGAATATATGAGAGCCTCAGCCTCTCAGTTCGCAAGCTGGGATTCCACGCGAGGCGTTTAGGGTCTCATAATTATTATTTATTTATTGCTACTACAAGGTGGGTTCAAGTTCTAAAATTTTCAAATTTCTTTCTAAAAAAGTACTTACCCAAGAAAGTTAAAACTTCTATTACTTCTTAACGTAAAATCTGTCTACACGTACACATTTTTTATGATTCCATGACTGCTGAGAATTCTTCTTTAGAGGAGTGCCTACTGGAAAATCGCTGATGCAATAGCGGCTCGATTGGAACACGGAGAGTGTCTTTTATAGTCGAAAATTCATGGCGGCATTACGTCTCAACACGTCCTAAGACACTGCCACCCGCGCAGCCACCATGAAGAAACTTTCCGTATTTTCAGGTCATTATGCAGAATGGATTCCACAGATCCTACGAAAATGCCAAATTTAGAGGGATATCACACACATCTAATAGATGGTCTTCCATAACAGCTTGCTACACTCGCTTAGTCATGGTTCGATCCAGCTGGTTCGTGATCGAGGCTGCTTGGGTTTATTGTCACACAACTCTAGATCTTTTTTAAAGTTTTGCGCATACGAACGCACATTTTTAACATCCATAACACCTTTGCCACATGTTTCACTCAATTGGCGATAAATTCGATGGGTGTTTCCTAACGCAAGAGGAGAAAACGGATGATTACACGTTGTATACAAAACAACACACTGTAATAACGATAATTTCACCAGTGTACATTGTATGGTGCTCCCATCTGTATTACACATTCAAAAATATTTACCGCGTCTTTTCAAATTTCCTGCATCTTTCTACTTACTCTCACTATTGAGAAAAAAATTTGGAGGCCTTAGAACTTGAATGCATCTCGTATTTCAAACAGTTTTCTTTTTAAAATTACATCAATTAAATGATGTTGCAAAATATACTGGGCTATAAAATCAATATTACTTGTTGGCGTAGGCCCACACTGATCTTTTATATTTGGAGTCGTATAACCGATTGAACCGTTTATTGGTCGTAATGATTTAGTTTGTTTTTATTTTGAATTTTTTCAATTAAAACACTAATAAATCGTTTGAATAGTGACACTAAAATTGTGCTAAAATTTATGTACTGTTTTTATCTATTAACGCTTGTTATCTATCTGTTTAAAAATTAATAGTTCGCCTGACTTAACCAGTTCACTTGTAACTGACTATAAAACCGAGCTCAATTTTGCACACGTGAAGCGTGAGAATCGATTGGAATCGATGGGCGAGAAACGGTTCTTTTTATTCAATCACAACTGACAGAAGCAATGGGTCGCATCTGATTAATAAATTCAGACGACTTTCAGTTAAAATTATTTTGACAAAAATGTGATGAATTTAGTTTGGTGGGACGTTGAACGCGTCGCCCATTTCAGCTAATTCCAAGTGCCGTTAATTATGGATGGAAGTAGTCGAGGCCTTGCCGCATACAGTCCCGATGCTGTGTCTTCTAATTATGGGCCTCTTTTAAACACAAGCATGGCCCTGAATTGCTTAGTAAAAATATAAACTTAACTACATTGGTGTTTATACCAAAGATTGACGTCTCAAGAAAAAAGCTAACGACCCATCAGCCTTATGTAATTTATACTTGAGGCGATGAAGGAATTGCTTGACGGGTACGTCACAGAAGAGGTATTAGTAAACCAAAACCTAGACGATGATAGGATGATCAACTGAAATGGTGCTACATGTCCTTACTTGGATAGTAGAGAAAGTGATAGATAATGAAAAGTTTCTTTTGAGTGTTTCTTTTAATATTTAACGGGCTTTAGACAACATATCTTTGATACTTGCTGCAGATGGACTAACTGCATGCTAAGAGAAAAGATGATATCTACATTACTGTGGAATGAAACACTAGCAGTTCGAGTAGCAAGAGTATATCTCTAGGAAGGTATTCTTTTACCTCTTCTATGGAATCTTATCATTGATGGGCTGATCAGAATTGGCTATGGTGGATTTTCACCTCTAGTCTACGCGAATTGTTTAGCAGTCCTAATGTAAAGAAAATTTATTAAAACAGCCAACGTATACAAAAGTAAAAATATAAGGAATTTGAGGCTTTTCTATCTTGGTAGAAAAGAAATACAATTATTAGGCAAGATAAAGTATTTGGAGACTACCTTAGACTGCAAACTTACTTGGAAAAACATATAGATAAAATCTCAAGAAAATAAATCTGAAATTACTATAGCAGTAGTTAGACGAACTTGTAGCAAATTCTGAAGTCTAAGAAGAGTCTAATGGTACACTGGATTTACATTAGGGTGGTCAAAACCCCGTGTGGGGTTTCCAGTCCCCCATCGGGCGCCTCCCCAGGTGGCGGATAGGGGAATACCCACTAGATATGGTGGGTACCAGGGAAATCAAATACCTGGGGTGGACCAAAACTGGCTGACAACAGGCAGCGGTGTTGTTAGTACCGAAATAAGGCTACTGAAAGATTATCTTCCTTAAAGGCTTATTATCGGAAACCTATGGGCAAAGCATTATGTAAATGCTATCCAGTCATAGCACCGCGGCGCAGAAAGCAAGGAGAAACTACTGCGCTATTTTCTCAAGTTCCAACAATCATGGCAACACAAAACCCGAATTTGGCCCCTAGTCCGTGGCAGGTTTTAAATAACCAAGGGGTGCTAAGAATCCCCACGTTAAAACAAGATAGGCACCACCCGTATGTGGATAAAAAAGAGAAAAAAAAACACTAAAATTGGAACATGGAACGTAAGGAGCCTTTATATGGCTGGGAAGACACACAACGTAATTCAAGAAATGACTAGATTAAACATAGAAATTCTAGGAATATCAGAAACAAGATGGCCGGGATGTAGAAAAAGTGAAATTGGTGACCATGTCATATACTATGCAGGTAACAATGACACAAATCATCCGAATTGTGTTGCGATTATAGTCAACAAGGACATAAACAAATCTATAATCAACCGCATACCCTTTTCAGATCGTATAATATTACTACAACTAAAAGCGTCACCAAAGAATATTAACATCTTCCAAATATATGCCCCGACAATGGAAAAACCAGATGCAGAAATAGAACAACTGTACGTACACATAAATGAACTAAGAAAAAACATTAAAACAGACGAAGTAACAATTATTATGGGCGACTTCAATGCCAAAGTGGGCCAAGGCAAAGTAGAAGACATTGTGGGAAATTTTGGCTTGGGCGAACAAAACGATAGAGGAGAACGACTAATACAATTTTGTCAAGAAGAAAACATGGTCATCATGAACACGTGGTTCAAGTTACCACCTAAGCGCCTCTATACATGGACGTCTCCACAACACACCCCGGAACACATTATACGAAATCAAATAGATTATCTTCTAATTAACAAGAGATATAGAAATGGACTAACAGGCGTTAAAACATATCCCGGAAGTGATGTGGGCTCAGACCATAATCCTGTTGTAGGATACATTAACATACGTCTCAAAAAACTACGAAAGCGATATGACAAGAAAATAGATTTACAGAAACTGAAAGAACCAGTCCACTGCATGCAGTTGGCTCAGACTCTAAACGAAAATATAAAAGAAAGTGGAATACACGAGTTAATAAATAATGTAATTACTGATGTAGACATTACAGACCGCACAGAAATTATCGAATCTATCTGGAACAAAATAAAACTAGCCATCACAAACACACAAAATACCATAACCGGACGAAATCGTAACAAAAATAAGAAACCATGGATGACATCAGAAATATTAACGTTAATGGACAACAGAAGAACATACAAAAACAAAAATCAACAACAATATAAACAACTAAATAAACTAATACAAAAGAAGATAAGGCAAGCGAAGGAACTATGGCTAAATGAGAAATGCAATGAAATAGAAGAATTAGAAAAGAGACACGATACTTTTAACCTACACAAAAAGATCAAAGAAACTATAGGAGGGACTAAAAATATAACTACAACAAAATGTTAAATAACGACAACCAACTAATCACAAACCAAGAAGATCTAAAACAAGTATGGGAAGAATATATAAAACAGACCTTTGAAGATGTGAGAACTGAACAACATATAACAACAACGGAGCATGCACCAAATATATTACAAAGTGAAACAACAAGCTTAATACGAAATTCTAAAAACGGCAAAGCAGCTGGACCAGACCAGATTCATAACGAATTTTTGAAACTTCTAAATGAAGAATACATAACATTACTTACTAATCTTTTTAATGCAATCTATCAAACTGGGAAAATGCCTTCTGATTGGATGACATCGGAGTTTATCACTATACCCAAAAAACCCAACGCAAATAAATGCAATGATTTTCGACTCATAAGCTTGATGAGCCACGTTCTCAAGTTATTTCTAAAAATTTTACACCGTAGGATATATCAGAAATGTGAAATAGATCTGAGCGACTCCCAATTTGGATTTAGAAAAGGGTTTGGTACCAGAGGAGCCTTATTTAGCCTGTCAGTTCTGCTACAAAAATGCCGTGACCAACAAAAAGATATATACGTGTGCTTCATCGACTATGAAAAAGCCTTCGACCGTGTAAAGCACGACGAACTATTGACAGTATTGACTGAAAAAGGACTTGATCAAAAAGACATAATAGCTATTAGAAACCTATACTGGAACCAAAACGCCACAGTGAGAACAGATAATGAAAATACAGAAGCTATCTCAATTAAAAGAGGAGTGAGGCAAGGTTGCATCCTCTCACCACTATTATTTAATATTTATTCAGAGACAGTTTTTGTCAAAGCCCTAGAAAACTCCGAAGGCGGAATAAAAATAAACGGTAAACTTTTTAATAATATAAGGTACGCTGACGACACCGCAATAATCTCGGATAGCCTAGAAGGACTACAACGGCTGATAGATGCAGTAAGCCGTGAAGGAGACGCAATAGGGTTAAAGATAAATACTAAAAAGACAAAATACATGATTTTCAGCAAAACACCAATAGCACAAACACAACTTATAATATATAATCGACAAATAGAGAAAGTACAAAAATTCAAATACCTGGGAAGCTGGCTGACAGAAAATGGAGACCCAGAAACGGAAATAAAAATAAGAATAGAAACAGCAAGATCAGCATTCCAAAACTCAAAAACTACTTACCAACCGCAGTCTTCGTCTTACAACCAGATACAGATTTGTACAGTGCTACATATACTCAATACTATTATATGGTGCTGAAGCGTGGACCCTCAAGGCTAATACAGAAAAGAGAATACAAGCTTTTGAGTACTGGGTGTTTAGAAGAATGCTACGTATATCTTGGACAGAGCATATCACAAACGAAGAGGTCCTGAGACGAACGAATAGAAGAAATGAACTCCTATTAACTATTAAAAAAAGAAAAACAGCTTATCTTGGACATTTATATCGGAATGACAAATACAATACTTTGCAGCTCATTATGGAAGGGAAAGTTGAAGGTAAAAGAGGGCGAGGTCGCAGGAGATGCTCCTGGCTTAAGAACATTAGAGATTGGACCCACATGAGTACACATGAGTTGATAAGAGACACTAAAGATAGACAAAATTTTGCCTCGATTGTTGCCAACATTCAATAATGAATAAGGCACTTTAAGAAGAAGGTCAAAACTAATATAGGCAGTCCTGATACGATGGCACAAGGTGAAAAATAAGTATAACGGAGGAAATAAAGACAACATCCACCACTGCAATATAGATTATTCCGGATCTCCCGTCTTTTCATATTGTGATTAGAGAAGAAATCAAACCAAGACCGCATAGACTACAAAATCCCCTGTGCAAAATTATATAATGTATACAGCACGTAAGGTTAATTGTTAGTATAGAGGGTTATGTTTTAGAAATGAAGACGGATTATATAACTTTAAAATATGTCTTTAATACTAGATGTAAAAGAGTGGGAATAACTCAAGTAGGAGTTGCTCCCTTACAATGTGATTTGGTACATAGACGGTTCAGTTTCTGAGACGGGTTCCTAGACAGAACGTTATGGTAAAAGACCAAGAAAAAAGCTTGTTTTTCTTTTGGTGAAATGTGGCTGTGCATTTCAAATGAAAATTTACAATATACTACAGTATGCATGGGAACATAATAGAATGAAGTGCAGAAGTAAATGCATCTATATTTTATCTAACAACCAGCCAGGTCTGAAAGCCATTTGAAGCTCAAAAATCTCGTCTAGATAAACTTGCAAATTTTGCGAAGAACTTAATGACTGGAAAAAGCAGAATAAAGTGAAACTGCTTTGGATTTCTAGTCATTGTGGAGTTAAAATAAAAAAGCTGATAAATTTACAAGGGAGGGATTAGCTAATGATTATTATAGACCAGAACAAAACTCTGGTAGTGCAAAGAAGCACATTTTTTCAACACATAGGAGACTAGGTTTGTGCTTGGCATAAAATTTACTAGATTAGTGGGGATCTATCAAGAAGAGTACGACAGAACTATTATTTTTAATGTTTGATTTGTTACCGGTCTCATAATAGGAAACACACTGCTGTTAAAGAAATCTGTAGAAAATTAAAAAACACAATGGCGACCTAAACTACGGACTCTGCACTAAGAAACCAGAAACATTTATATTTTATGCAAATGTGATACATTGATTCAGAAACGACAACGCTTGCTTGGGCAATCACGTATTTATCCGAAGAACTTTGTCTTACACTCAGCGAAAGACCTGTGTTTTTTAGTATAGAAAACTATGATCACAAATTGGGTGTGAGTCATTATTACGGCAAGCAAAATAAGTCTTTATGGCTAAGGTGTTTCCAGAGGCAAACACACGGAACGTCAAGGGAGAAAATGGCCTCTTCCATTCGATGAAACATTTTTTGCGACAATGACGCTTATAGTTTATTCGGTGAAGTTAAGGAAGCACGTCAAAAGTTCTGATCAAAGCGGTATATTGAGCAGAATTAAAAATTGAGGTAGTTGAAAATTATGGTTTTTATTTTGAGTAATATTTGTTATTGTTTGTTTATCAAATAAATGATCCGTTAGTCGTTAGTACCTGGGTAAAACAAATATAGACTAAACTTTTGCTATACTATACTAAAAATGAATATAGCAGTACAACACACAAGATTCCTTTTCGATTTGTTTAATTTAGCAAGTTGGTATCTTTTTGATGCATTTCTTAGAAAAAGACGTAAATTGGTTTTGGAGTTATTTTCTCGATAATTGTTCTACTTGATTGCTGCGTTCAATCTTTTGTAGTCTTAACAGTCCTGAATAGACATTGTAGCAAGGATTTAAATTGGAGCTGTAAGAAGGATAATCTGTTGAAGTCCAATATATTTGCTCAACAGATTGTAATAACACTAAGCATTGATTGTGGTTCGTTCGGTTAAGAAATCAATAAAAATTACATCCTGTGAGTCTTTTACCGTACGAGTTCTTCAATCAATATTTTCAGCTAATAAAAAAATATGGCGCTGCCGTCATATAATTTTTTTAGAGTGCCCAAGAAAATCACTACATCACACAGTTTAAAAAGTAGTCTGATAAAATAATTAATAAACAGGTAACGAACTAATGCGTAATGTCTGGTAAAAGGTCTGATATGAAGGTTTAACACTTTAAAGTTTAAAAATAAAAACTCCTACACTGTACTCTAAGATAATGTACGAATTTTGACATATACCCATTGTGCTTTTCAGGTAGCTTATGCGTAGCATACGTTGCTCGTTATACTTAACCATTTCACTAATGTTTCTCTAAGAAACCCAATATCGGTGCTGTATAATTCTAGATAGTATTTTTTAAATATCTTTAGAAGAAAATCGGTAACGTCGCATGTTTTATAAGACTGCCATTTCCTTTTCTTTTCTTAAAAAATACACATTTGGTTTTACCATGCCTAATATTTGGTCCTTGTTTTTTTCAGAAGAATTATTCTAGTTGTCATCTATAACAGACTCAGAAGATTTGTTTGAAATAAATCAACTCTCCAAGGATTAATTATAAAATGTGATGCAACTGGGTAAATGATGTAGATATCAGCGTGGAGTAAAGTCCCTTAAGAATATTCCTATAGTTAGTGTCGTTGCAAATCTGCATCGTGCACAATCATTGAAGAGTTCTACGGCTCTCTTCAGCAAATACTCACTAAAGACTTGCGTCTTCATGCATACAAAGTGCAACGAATTCAATGGCTTAAGCTTACTGACGATTCTCGCCGTCGGTAATTTGTCAATTGATTTGTAAAGCATTGCAAAATACCCTTTCAGTTTATTTAAAAATTTGTCTATAGCGTCGAAAGGAATTTTCAACTTTAAGGTTCACAAACCCCAAAATGATCCCATTTGGGACTCGAAAATATCCACAAACTCATTCAAAGCAAATGTACTCCCAGCTAGTTATCCTTTTCTATAGATTTTGGGCAGATGACGTGGTTTAAACAAATGATAATCTCAGGATGATAACTTTGAACCGTAGGGCATTGCGATGTAGTCCAAAACAAATTCCTAATATTTTGTCGAGTTTGGGGAATTATATTATTATTTATTATAAAGTAGGGATTATCTGAATCTGAATCGATGGTTGTCCTCAAAAAGACAACGAACAATATGAATATTTTCCTTAGCCACGCTGGTTCTCGGGAAACGTTGGTAAACTTTATTTTCAACTGTTTCTCATTCTGCCAAAAATTATTTGTCCTGCGTACATTTGAGCCTTTTTAAGGTTGTTGTCTCCGAACTGTCTTAAGTCTTCAAAGTTTCAAACCGTTTTTCCTTCTTTGTTGTGAAATACTTGATAAAAACCGTTGTGCAATAGATAAGAGTACCTCTTACTCTAACAATGTGATGCTAACTAAAGATGTGAATAGTGTAAAGTACATTCAGTTTATATTTGACTCACTTTTGTATTTAGTCAAATTCAAAAAGGTAGATGCAAAAAGGAAACACCCAAAACATAAACTGTGCGTGTAGTGTGAAGAGTTAAGAAGTTTATTCATTTATGTAAGTAGAATGACAACAATAGCCATCTTTTATGTGTTGATACTGGGATATTGTTGATATTGTATTTCATCTTACGAGTTTTGCTTTGAAGCTTTAAGATAATTATAAGGCAAATATTATTGTGTAGAGAATGGTTAAATCCAGATAATAAGAAATGTTGGTCGTAGTATGTTATTCATGGTTTTTGCTGTTAATGTTTTGCAGATCATTCACTACTCTAGAGTGCTGTGTTCCATATCGTGAAAGCGGTCGGCTGTAAATTTACGATTAATGTCCTAAGCAAAATGTAAATATAATACAAAGTTAGTTAGTTCTTATGTTGAAAATATTTTATTTAAAAAAGTTGTTTTCTAAAAATTAATTTGTAAAAATGACAGCCTTTCAGCTATTAAAAGTTCTTTTGAAAATGTAACTTAAATTTGTACGTTTCTTTTCAGTTAATTATTTGTACATACTGTATTTGTAAGAAAAAAATCGAATTAAATTACGACTCTTAGTTTTCTTAGGACTTAATTTTCCCAATATATGAAGAAAGTTGTTTCTTGTTAAAACCTCTTTGCTTTCAGGTCGTCGCCTTAGAAATAGCGACAAGTAACGACTATTAGTGACAACAAATGTAGGGAAATAGTTTCTGCATCAAACGTCGCTCGTCACAAACTCATTTTTGACTATATAGCGGATTTTGGTATTCTTGTAAGTACAACTTACTTACTTGGTAACAAAAATATTTTGATTAACATAAGCCCCCGAGTAAAAATAAACTTTATCGCCAGATTAAATATGCTGTTGTTAAATGTCTGCGGCATATTGTTGCATAATTATTTACTTTACAATAATCTTGCGTTACAGAAATCTTAAACATAGAAGGTTTTCTTTTTAAAGAAAATTTTACACTTTTTACATTTTCCTGGCATTCTTAATTTTGTCTTGCACCAAACATTAGATTTTACTGCCGTATAAATTATATTGTGTATGAAACAAACAATAAATACGCAATTCGAATTTGCTATTTAATCTAAAGTGCCGTGTATTATTCTTCTATTCTTTTAGATGAAAACAAAACTTCAATACTGATACGGTAATAACTAAGTTACAGATTTTTTTGTCAAACGCAAATTCGACGATATGGCGATTTTAGTTTTGCATGCAGTTCATTAAAAAAATCTGGAAGTTTTAGAATTTTATCAATTACGGGTATTTTAATGCACTGGTTAAATTTTGGGGGGATAAAAGGTGCACCTACACCTGGCCGTAGTGTCCCCTGCTAGACTAACTTGTAAAGGAGAGTGAGAAAATATGATTATAAATATTTTTTATTCTTACGCTTAATTTATTTTAGATCACTACATTACGAAATTACCTGTCCCTTGAGAGCTTTACTAGATAGGATTTTCTAAACTCTCATGTGGTTTTCCATGTAAATATGATAACTCACACAAATATAAAAGGTGTAGCTAAAAATGTTCTGATCTAAATAATTGAAAATACGTCTTGATTTTGGAATTAATGAATTACAGCTGTTACTATGAAAATTTCATTGCGTTATTCGCCAGTTTTTCATGAAGAAAAATTTAGCTAAACTAAGTAAATAGATAAAGAAGTAAGCGAAAGCCTTATCGTTTTTTAAAAATTTAATATCCCGGAATATATAGACAATAATTTATTTAAATACAAAATAATTTAATCGAAAATATTTAACATTTAATAAATTTTTTTTTTTTTTTTTTTATTAAAAACACCCATTGAGTGAATTTATTATATAGCAATCTAGTAGATACATACTAATGAGCTATTTGTTTTTAACTTAATTTACTACGGTTTAAAATTGCAAAGTACTTATCCTACGACAATCACTTTGGTTTTGACATTTATTGGGCACTATTTTTTATTGCGCACTGGATTATAATTATTGGCTCACTGCACTAAGTCAAGTGGTTTCACTCTTTTTAATCTTCTAGTTAAGTCAACATTATTATCAAGGAGCTGGAGAACCTCAATATTGATGTGCTGATGTAGACGTTGTTCATGTCTTTCGGCATACCTTCTGATAGCGTTGTCAACGGTTTCCACATCCAGGTCCTTATGGAGATTGTCATTGCGAATGTACCAGGGGCATTAACGATACCCGCAGCACCTTATTTTGGAACCTCTGTATGATATTTCGATTACTTTGACTGGTACAACCCCATAGCTGAATACCATAAGTCCACACTGGTTTCAGGACTTGTTGATAAAGCAAAAGCTTATTATATACTGTCAGGGCTGAATGTCTACCCAATAACCAGTACAGTTTTCTGTACTTCAGCTTGAGTTCTTCACATTTTTTCTTAACATGTGGTTTCCATCTAAGTTTTGCGTCAAGGGTCATGCCCAGATATTTAGCTGTATTCTCATACGGTACTACTTGCTGGTTGATATATATTGGATTGTGCTCGATTCTTTTATTAGTGAAATCAATATGCACCGATTTGCTTTCATTTAATTTAATTCGCCATTTTGCTGTCCAGCTTTGTATTTCGGCAATAGCTGTTTGTAATTTTTCAGTTGATTCTATATTGTTGTTGTTTAATAAAATTAATTAATTAAATTGATGGCCATCAATTATTGAAAGCAATTAATTATCACTATTGATTTTTTGGTTAAAGTGGATTGTCTTTAATGGTTATCAAACTTCAAGTTTGTATGGAAAGAGCATCAAGTACTTTTCAATATAATCTCCAGAGACGTCCTTAAAGATTATCAATTCGAATGATTCTTGTTCTTGTTGATTTTAAATCAGATTCTTTGTGCAGATTGGTAAACTTGTCAATGTTTTCTGGTGTATCGACTGTAACCTTTTTGGTTGCTATTGCTTCAGTGCCGTCGTCAACACTACCGATTCTCTTGATATATTTTCATTAACCTTTAAAGAACAAGTAACAGTATGAAAAAAAGTGGCGTAATTTGTGGCATAATAACCACATATTGAATTTTTTAAATTTATTATCGTGTTCTTCACTTCACAACTCACAATTTGTGTAGGTGTTTTGTCTTTTTAATACCAAAGACGAGCAATTTTTATTTCTTCAGCAATTAGTTAAATCATTATCGATTTCACCATTTTGATATACCAGCAATGATTAAAACAAATTCTTATATACAAGTAGTGACTAATATTCTCATAATATCTCTTACAGTTTTGAAATGGCGGGGATTAAAAAAGAACACAAAGCCCATCCTGTCGATTATGAAGGTACCTTTCTACATTTAGTGGGACCACGAAACACAAATTATGAACTGTCAGTATTAGATGAGATAGTGATGGCTAACCACCGAACACCTTGCATTTGTTTTACTATTTCCTATAAATAATTTGGGTAGTAAGTAGACACTGCTCTGTGTTCCTGACGGAGTATAGGTCTACTTCAGAGAAGCAACCCTGCCAACGCAAGCCTTGAATTGCCCTCACCCCACAAAAACTGAGAACGATTCATGTCCTAATCCTATTCTATCCAACACAAATAAATCTTTTCTTGATCCAACCCAATCTCACCAACCCTTCTAGCCAGCGTGGTGAGTAACGGCTAACATACCCCCTCCATAATGAAATGTCGAATTTAAAAATTAAAATACCCCAGGTGAGGAGAGAAAATATCTCAGAATCTCACATCGTTGACAAAACGGTCTACATCAAGGATTCTGGGGGAGGCAAAAGTTCGAGAAATATAGCCTGCCAACAAGATTCTATAAAACCACGCAAAACAAAACAAATACTGCATGTGGCAACATTAAACGTAAGGTCATTAGCTAGAAGATAGAATGATAGAACTAGAATAAGAATTAAGAAAAGTAAAATGGAGTATCAGGAATATTGGAAGTAAGAAGGAAAGGAGAAGGATGCATAACATTGAGAAGCGGTCATGTACTATGTTACAGAGGAAATGAAGATAAACGAGTAGAAGGGGTCGCATTTTTAATAAACAGAAACATATTAAGTAAAGTAGTACAGTGCAAGGATATATCGGAAAAATAATTTTAATAGACATAAGAATTAATAAACGATGCACATGCAGAATAATTCAGGTGTATGCCCCAACCACTGATCACGATGATGAGGAAGTTGAGCAAATGTATGAAAACATTAACAAAGCAGCACGAAATGATCCAACAAAATACATACTAATTATCGGGGATTTTAATGCAAACATTGAAAAACAAAAGATGACGACGAAGAAGGAATATGATCTTTAGGCGTAGGAAAAGAAATGAAAAGAAAATATACTAATCAACTATGCAAATGAAAATAATTTTTACATAATGAACACATATTTTGGAAAGCCCTAACGAAACTATAAGAAATAAAATTGACTTCGTACTAAGTAACAACAAAGATATAGCACTAGATACAAATGTAACAAACTCTGTAAATATAGAAACCGATCATCTCATGGTAAGGACTAAGATACACATTGACGCAAACTTAAAAAGAAAAAAGCTCATTACTAGTAAGAAGTACAAAATCGACGTAGAGAAGCTGAAAACAATTAAATGCGAATACCTAGGAAGGATCCTAGAATAATCACAAAAGATAGACACTAATAAAGATCTAAATACTTTAAATAACGCAATAACAGAATGCATAGTAAGAACGTCTGAAACAGTAGCAGGAACGAAAACTATTAAAATACAACAACTTAGTAAAGACATTATTACATTGATGGAAAAACTTTGAAAACTGAACGGCTATAAGAGAACAAATATGATTGAAGTTACAGAAATCAACAAAGCGATAAAAAAAATAAGAGCAACTAACTTATAATAATCAACAAATTAAAGATGTGTTAGAAGAAAGAAAGAGTTTAAAAAACTTAATGAGAAAAATTTCCGAAGGAAAGCACAACATAACAAAGTTAATTAATAACGACGATAAAATAATTACGAAAAAAAGAACAAATAATAAAAACAACAGAAAACTTCTATCAGACACTATACGAAGCTAAGATACAGCCGCCACAGGGTAAAACACAGAAAGATAGAAATATAATTAAAAACATAGGATTAGAAGAAATACCCAATATAACAATCGAAGAAATCACCAGATCATTAAGAAAGCTATCTAATGGTCGGGCATCAGGCGAAGACAATGTTATAGCTGAAATGTTAAAATACGGAAAAGAACCAGCATTAAAACTATTAGAAAAACTATATAATAAAAGCTTAATTGAAAATCGAATACCCGATTATTGGAACAATGCCTTGATAATTCTACTTTTTAAAAAAGGGAATAAATATAAATTGACAAACTACAGACGTATCAGTCTCCTATCAGTTTTATATGAACTTTTTGCAAAAATAATTACAGAACGTTTAACTAACAAGCTTGATAGCTACCAACCACAAGAACAAGCTGGGTTCTGCAAAGGGTTCAGTACTTTAGAGCATCCACAAGTAATTAGAACGCTAATAGAAAAAGCGAATGAATACAATATAACACTATGGATGGCCTTCGTGGACTACGAGAAAGCTTTCGACTCTATCAAAACTTGGGCAATTCTCAATGCATTAAGCAATAACCGAGTAGATCACAGATATACATCTTTAATACAAAACATATAAAAAAATACTACATTTAAAATTATGTTGCATGAGAAAACCAAGAAGATTAAAATCGATACAGGGGTGTGACAAGGAGATTCTATTTCGTCTAACAAGACATGTTCAAAGAACTAAATTGGAATGACAAAGGCATCAATATCGACGGAGAGAAGCTAAACCATCTGCGCTTTGAAGATGATATTGTTCTAATAGCCACTGATAAAAAAGAATTGCAGCAAATGCTACAAGAATTACATCAACACTCAAAACAAATTGGCCTAAAAATGAATACAGTAAAAACGAAATACATGAGCAATCAAATAATACAGAATAAAGAAAATAAAAATCTGGAAGTTGACAATCACACAATAGAGAAGGTAGATTTATACATTTGCCTCATATTATCAAAAGATAACTTAAAAGCTGATCTAGATAGACGCATTTCACTAGCATGGGCCACATTCGGTAAACGGCAAAAACTTTTGAAGTCTCAAATACCGAACACATTAGAAGCAAGAATCTTTGATCAACACATACTTCCGACATTAACATATGGTACAGAATCTTGGCTCTTAATAATAGCATAATAAAGAAGCTTTAAGTTACACAACGTGCAATGGAAAGACGCATGATAGGAACTACACTCCGTGATCATATACCTAATGATGAAATACGGAAAAGATCAAAAGTGACAGACGTGATGCATCGAGTGTGTAAACTTAGATGAAATTGGGCAGGCCACATAATTAGAATGAACGACAATAGATGGACACGTCGAATAATTGAATGGAGGCCACGAAGTCACAAGAGGAATAGAGGGAGGCCACAAACAAGGTGGACTGACGACATTAAGAAATTCGCAGGTATAGACTGGATGCAAAAGGCCAGAGATCGACAACAGTGAAAAATGCAAGAAGGGGAGGCTTACATCCGACGATGGGTGATATAGCTGTGATGATGATAAATAATTTAGAAGGGATATTTTTTTACAATTTATCTAATCGGTACACAAATATTTTTGATCTTTTTGTGAAGAAACTAGTTTCCGACCAACTGTTAACTTTATTTTTTTAGATCGAGTTTAAGATGATGAAAGCTTTTTCTGTTTCATTAGTTAACTGTACTGTTTTTCAACCTTAAAAATCTTGTTTTATTGCTTATTGTTCTTAATAAAAATTGTTGACCTCGATGTTTGATGTTGAATTTTATTTTATGACATCTTAGTTAGTTATTGCAGCATAAATAAAAATGTTATTAATATAAAACATTAAACATTAAAATTAGCTGTTTTAGTGTGGATACGAGGTTAGACAATAAAGCATTGAAACTACTCTTTTGCTTACATACTTCAAAATATAAAAAACTAAATTATTGAACAAGTATCTAATTTTCTTATTATTGTGTTATGATGCCTTATCTTACTTTATATTTGCAAATTTATTTGTAATTAAATTTAAAAGAATACCAAAAGCTTTATATTTTGCAAATCTCTAGGTTTGGCAAATCACATTTAATTATTTCAGTTTCACATAAATACATGTCAAATTCAAACGGCGATTAATAATATCTGTTTATAAATGTACAAGTTACAAGTAAACCAGCATATACATTTTTTGTATTTGCTGGTTGTTTAATTTTAATATACTAATTTATGGAAAATATTTCGTACCTAAGATTTCTTATATAAAATAACAGACTTTTTGTAACTAATAATTGTCTATATAATGGACGTTACGCAACAATCCTTATGTTACTTTCTACCTAAGCAACTTTACGCAACCGTGCGTAACCTTGAATAAACAGCAATATTCGTCGATTTGTTCCGCAAGCTTTTGAGTTAAAAAACATGTACACTTAATGCTAGTTCCTTTTGCGTGGCTTAAGCAGATAATGAAAATTAAACATTCTAACTGATTGTATATACATTATAAGCCATTAAGCTGAATGGCGACAAAAACACAGGATGAAATAATTTTAATTAGTCAACCAAACAAAAATATTATAAAGAATTTCGTCAAAATTAAAACATTTGTACTTTCGCGCATTACATTATTAAATCAAGTTCCTTAATGTATCTTTAATATTAGATTACAACATACGCCTGCAACAGTTTATATAAGGGAGCAGGAATTAAATGGGCACTTGTGCACTTTATAATTTTATGGTTGAGAAAAAGTTGACCACTACGGATCTGGCAACTTTGACTTGGTTTATTTAGTTTTGTAATCTTCAGTATTAAATGAAACAAATTCAAGCACGTGGCAAAAACGCTTTCTTCAGCGTAATAACATTTTTCTTGAGACTATACGTTATAATCTTATGGTTTATTTTTTAAATTTATTGATACATTTACAATCTGATACTTAGTAAATAATTAGTAAATAATTTGACATTTAATGTGACATGGAGGAAGTTTTACAATAAAAATTTCCTTAAAACTAAATCACAAACAGTTTGGTAGTTGAATTGACATTAAGCAAAACGGTTTGGAAGGTCCATCGGTTTAAATCGTTTAAGCCTGGGTTCTTCGTCATCAGATTCTAGTAGGGTTACCGCTAAGAGATTTGGATGGACAGAGAGCCTATCGCGGTATCGGACACTACACTTGCGTATCTCTTCATCTACTGTTGAAATGCCTAAGTCCTGTCGTATTATTTCGTTCGGGACGAACCATGGAGTGTCCACTAGGGATCGTAGCACTTTTGATTGAAATCGTCTAATAATGTCTATATTTGATCTACAAGCCGTTCCGCACAGCTGTATGCCGTAAGACCAGATTGATCTTGTAATTGTTTTGTATAGTAGAACTTTGTTTTCTAGTGATAGTTGCGATTTACGCCCTAGAAGCCAATACATTTTACGGAATGACAATCCCAGCTGCTTCCGTTTTGCGAAAATATGTTTTTTCCGTGTAAGTCGTCTGTCGCGGTGTAGCCCTAGATATTTGGCAGAGTCGTCTTGTGGTATTTGATTGTTATTTAGCACAACCGGCGGCAGGTTTCTCTCTCTGTCGTAAAAGTAACGTGAACAGATTTGGTTTCATTTATACCAATACGCCATTTATTAAACCATAGTTCTAGATTGTTTAAATGTGCCTGCAGTTGATCGGATGCAGCAAGTGGATCGAAGTGTGATGATAAAATTGCTGTATCATCAACGAAGGTAGCAACTGTGACTAATGGCGAGACTGGCAAGTCGGCTGTATAGAGGAAGTACAATAACGGGCCAAACACACTGCCTTGTGGGACACCAGCTTTAATTGGAAATAGAGAGGTATAGCAATCTCTACATTTAACCAGAAAATATCGATTGGTGAGGTAAGATGTAAGTAACTCATAGTCGGGCGGTAGTAGTTTTTTGATTTTAAATAGCAAGCGTTTGTGCCAGACCTTGTCAAAGGCCTGCACAACATCTAGGAACACTGCAGAGCAGTATTTTTATTTTGAAACTCTTTTAAAATTGTGTCCACCACTCTGTGTATTTGCTCGATTGTGGCGTGTTCTCTTCTGAAGCCAAACTGGTGATGGTTGTTCTCCTTAACAGTACACATTATTTTCTGAAGCAAGAGCCTTTCAAACACTTTGGATAATAGGGAGTAGACTTATTGGTCGATAGGAGGACAACTCATTACTAGGTTTACCTGGTTTGAGGATTGTTATGATTGTTGAGATTTTCCACTGGGCCGGAGTCTTAGTACAGCATTAGAAAGGTGGGTGATATAAATGAAGTCTTTTTGCGGCAGTTCTTTGAGGACTCTTCCGGTAATTAAATCATAACCAGGGGCTTTGTTCAGATCTGTTAGAATTGTGGTCCTGACCTCATTTACTTTAAACGGTTTGATAGGTGGGCACATTTGAAAGGGAGCATCTAGATATTGAAGAATTTTATCTTCCTCGTTTGCAGGTATTTGCGAATCAGATGGACTGAACACTTCTGTTATGTGCTGAGCAAAGGCAGAAGCTTTGTCTTGATCACTTCTTGCCCAGGTATTGTTACCTAGACGTATTGGCGGTATATGTTGCTGGGGTCTTTTTAATTTCTTGGTAGCTTTCCAAAGCGAATATTCTGTGGCTTGCGTTGCTGTCAGCCTCATTAGGTAGTTTTGAATCGCGTGATTTTTTGTAGTGAAAATAAGATTCTTGAGGTCAGTTGTCAGCTGGTTAAGCTTCCTTTTGTCGTCCGGATGTCTTGTAGTTTGCCACCTTCTGCGTTGCTTGCGCTTTTCTGCGATCTTCTTTTTAATATCTATAGGGCAAGTTGCTTTGATATCATTAGTCCTTTTTGCGGTGTTGACTGCCATGCAGCTTGTTGAATTGTTTGATTTAAGTTTTCCAAAGCTAATTCTATTTCTTCTCTTGTTTTTAAAGATACAGAGAGTGATAGCTTTTCGTTTATTAATTGCCTATAATTAGACCAGTCAGTGAATCTGCTGCTAAGAGAAGGAGGATTCTCATCGTAAAGCACTTGGGTGTATAGTGTCACCAGTATTGGTGAGTGGTCGGATGAGAGGTCTAGGCATGATTCGGCGTTGAAATAATTTGGGTTGATCCCCTTTACAATGCAAAAATCTAGTAGGTCGGGTATTTTTGCCATATCTGTAGGCCAATAAGTGGGTTCACCTGTGGAAAGGTAGTGCAGTCCATTATTATTTATTGCTTTTAGCAATTCTCTACCTTTAACGGTGGTAAGTCTCGAGCCCCAAAACTCATGCTTAGCGTTGAAATCACCTCCTGAAATAAACCGGTTGCCCAATGTTTGGAAATAGTCTTCAAAGTCCTCCTTCTTGATATTGTGCCTTGGAGGACAGTAGGCCGCTGAAATGTTAATTGAGCCTTGCCAATCTGTTATCGTAATCGTAGTGGCTTGAAGATGTTGTGTATTGAATTTGAGGAGCTCGTAATGCTTAATGTAGTTTTTAACTATAATTGCTGAACCTGCGTGGGCAGTGCCATCCGGGTGTTGTGTAGCATATATAGTGTAAGCATAACGTCTATTGAATGATTTGTAAGGAAGGTAGTTAATTCATCTTTGTGTTTTGTCAAGCCATTGGCATTCCATACCGCCAACTTAAGCTGCAAGGCCATGGTTAGGTTTGGAGACGACGATAGTTAAAAGATTTAATAGAGTACCCATCTGTTCCATTAAGGATTTTAACATTTTTTTTAATTCAGATAAATCGTTTGACTCGTTAAGAATTGAAGGTTGTTGCTGTTGCTGCTGATTAATGTTATTGCGAGTTTGGTCGAATGAGCCCCTAACTACTTGAGCATGGGTGCGATTTTGTTGTTGCATATGCGATGGTGATTGTCCCGCGTTTGGTAGTTGTTTAAATTGTAGTGGTGGGAACATTTTATGCTGCAGTTCTTTAGAAACTTGACAACCCCTGTAGTTCGCAGGGTGATTTCCATTACAATTAACGCATTTAACATCGTTAATTCTTTCTCTACGTTGACATTGCGATGTTAGGTGGTTTCCGGTGCATTTCACAAATCTTGGGGCCCTGCTGCAAAAATTTTTTGTATGACCATGTCGCTGGCATCTAGCGCATTGTGGCAGTTCCCGTTTTGCAATAGGTGGTTCGAATTTTATTATCGAGTGGGCCAGCTTGGTTAGAGCGTAAATGTCTTTATTATTGTTTGCCGGTTTTATTTCAACAAAGAACATCGGCAGTGGTATTTTGGTAACTCTTTGTCGGATATTAG
This sequence comes from Sinelater perroti, assembly GCA_036346155.1. Taxonomy (NCBI): domain Eukaryota; kingdom Metazoa; phylum Arthropoda; class Insecta; order Coleoptera; family Elateridae; genus Sinelater; species Sinelater perroti. The sequence goes on from JARFIY010000046.1 coordinate 33,095,678, forward strand.
CAATGTTCGTAACTGTGTGTCCACATGCCTTGAGCTCTTCTTTTATTTCGTTCAAGTCGGTTGAAGGGTGGAGGTTTTTTAGAACCACTCTGAAGTTTCGTTCATCTTTTCTTTTGTATGTGTGGAATTCCGTGTCTTTTTCTTTTAGTGGTTTAATTATGGTGGTGTAATGTTCAGTGGTTTTAGATAAAATTTTAATCTCATCGTTATTTAGTATTTTAATTTTGTAGTTCTCTTTGGCTATTATTTCTAAGTCTAATCAGTGGCTGAATAGTCTTGACGCCCGATATGTAAATCGGGGGTGGTTTGAGTTCCTTTTTATTTGTGGTTTGGCTGCCGTTTTCTAATTCATCAGATTCTTTTTCGCCCAGGACATCAAATTTGTTAGTGGGATTTAACCACTAAGCCGTATTTTTACTTTGTTTGGCTTGACTGCATTTTGTCATTATTGCGTGGTCCTTTTTTGCTTTCAACTACGTGTCATTCATCTTCTTGCGGTTGTGAAGTTGCAGGTGTGAGGTAATAAGGTAAATTATTTTGATAAAGCTGACCTGCGTTTTGTGGTTGCGGGAGATTATTTACTGTTAAATTTGGGTAAAAATTATTTAAAGGCAAATTGTGCGTGAATTGATAATGTGGTTGTGGCTGTTGATACTGATAGTTCTGATCTATTTGCATAGCAACTTGTTGTGCATTTTGCATAGGCGTAGTTTGAATGAAAAAAGCCATAATAATTTGAGTTTACAGCACTTACAATCAATTAGCTGATTAGGAAACTAAATTTGCATACTTAACCTCGACCGTGAGGTCGCACTTTTTACCTTATGGTAAGAGTTTATTGAAAAATCCCCACATGCGTAAATATAAAAGCAAAAATTCGCAAAAAATTCAATTTTGCTTCCAGTTTTTGTGCACCATTTTTAAAGATATCCTTAGATTTCGAATGGCGAAATCTTCATCAGCAAAATGTTACTGTACTCTATAATTGTTACAGTAATTAAATTGAATTTTCTGCCATTTTCAAGCATGCATCTAAGCTTTTGACCGGTTGCCTTAAAAACAATAATAACTTGCCATTTTTGGATTTTTTAAATAAAAACAGTTTAACACTTCCGAAAAATGAGAGATGTCAAAGCGTCCTAAGCACTAAAGCTTCTTGTTAAGAATCATGTTAATTATTTTGGATTTAATGTATATAAATTACCGTAGTTTTTAATTCATTCATAATCTCCTTAAGTGATACTTTATTAGCTTTTGAATATTTTTCTATTGTAAAGATATTTAACGGTGCAACTAGGGTTTTTCCCGATGTACCCAAAATAATCTAGACCTACAGCGCAGATATTAATCCCTCCATCACCGAATAATCTTTAGTTTAAAATATATTCGTTCATTCCATTTCGTATTCCACCTTCCGAACTGTTATAAACAAATAAGTACAAGGTTTCTAAGAGTTTGAATAGTACCGAAAACGCATAGCGTTGAATTAGTACTTCCTACGAATATCTACAAGAGTAATCAACATACATCAATCACTTTTCAGAATGGCTGAAACTGATTACAAGATTACAAACTTTGAGTTTCGTTACGGCATTATTGAGAGAAAAATCTGACCACAAGAGGTGTTGCTGAGTCAATTTACAAAATTGAAGGAAAGAGAACAGTTACTCAGTGAACAGCGGCCAAATGGTCCGAACGCTTCAACTAAGGAGATTTTGATCTTGAAGACAAGCCTCGTACTGGCTGAACATCAAAGTTGAACAACAAAGGTTTGCTGACAGCAATGGAAGATGAGCCTTTATCAAATAGTCGTGATTTGATATCTTGGATTTTCGTCCAATAAATCTTAGTTGAACTACTTATAGCAACTTGATTTTGTTCACAAGAAGCCTCAAGTCGAGATTAGCCGTTAATTGCTCAAGTAAGGAGAAGTTTGAAGACCTGTACGGTGTCGAAATTCTTCTGCATCTAACCTACGATACAAACGCTGCTCCATCCGTCTACAATCTCTTCTGATCAATGATATACTTCTCGTGGTCGCCGATTTAAATCTTTTGATTAGATTAAATAAACGTAGCAAGAATTCTTTGATTCGAAAAAGCCAAAACGGTACTTTGATCAGAGCCGACAGCATTCGGAAATGTGAAAAAAGATCTTGGAGGATGATGACCTTTATTTTAAAGATTAATTGTTATTGTCTTTGAATAAATTTATGCATATGTTTTTTTTTTGATATTGTGCTCAAACTTTTAGCAGCTTTATATTAACAAACAAACGATTTAAAAACAGATGTTTCCGAAAGACATATTTCGTTGCTAATATTGTTTCAGACTGTCAAGTAAATTGAGAAAACATTAACATCAGCAACACACATCAAAAAAGTATTTCAAAGAAAAATTAGAGATTTTGCCTGTTATAACAAAATGCTAATTACAAATAGCTTTTTTAAGCATGAATCAGCACACACATACACTTGGGAAGCACGAGGACAGACATCAGTAAATGATTGCTTTTTAACAAAAGTTAAACGCCCACACTTTTTACGAAAGATAAACTTTTAAAGAAGTGGTTATAACTATAGATCACTTTTTTATGATCTGAAGTATAAAATCTGAAAAAAATGGGTTAAAATTAAAAACCAAAAGTAGACAGAACAAAAATAAAAAATTAGAAGAAAGCTTTACCAGATCCGACTAATAGAACACAATAGAAAGTACCCAGAAAGTGACAATATAGATGAAGAGTAGATAAACATAAAAGAGTATTGGACGGCAAAAGAAAAAAACTTCATACAAAAACTACTATAACTTGGTCAGAAGAACAAAAACAGACAGTTAAAGTCAGAAATAAAAATTACCATAAATGGTTACAGAATAAAACAGAAATTAATAAAAAAAATACAACAGAGCAACTCAAGTGGTGACGATCTTAAACCGGCAAGCATAACAAAGTAGATGGGATACCTTTATAACGAGAATAGAGAATGTTCATTGATGACAAAATATGATTTCTAAATTATAATAAATTTAAACAACGAAGAAAGGATACAGTACAGATGAATATAATATCTTCTCCAAAATGACTAAACTATAATAAATATCTTTGTTTTTCAAAAAAACAAAACAAACAGAGATGTAGACCACGAACAAGAAAATGTAGGATCAAAAATAGATACACTTAAAATTGAAGAATTAAACGGTACGCTGCAAAGTACTAAAAATATAAAGACTGCCGGTAAATACAGAATAAACAGCAAACTTATTAAATATGCAAGATTGGATTAAACCAATTTAAAAAAAAAGACCGTTTCGCATCCGACAGTTACCGAAGAATGTCTTTTAAACAATTTATAAAAATAAATGCAAAAATCCTAGCCCAAAAATTTCAGAATATAATTGATAATATTGTATTGAAGAACAAATATGATTAGTAAAGGTTATTAAAGCTTCTGATAAAGTACTTTCTGAAAAAATATAAAAAATAACGAAGAAATGGGGCATATCTATACATGTAATTCAGATTATTAGAAAAATTTACACTAATACATAATGTGTATATATGACGACAGAAACAATCTGGAAAATACAAACCTGGGACTAAGACAGAGGAATATATTCCCCAACTTTATTGAATCTTTATATAGACGCTATAAGACAGTATATTACTAAGTTAACCACATATCCACATTAAAAAAAATATGCTGTGACTTTTTTATTTACAGACTACCAGCTGGTCGTCGACTCAGAAGATCCACTGCAACAAATAATAGAAAATTATAATTTACAAATATTTATCAAGAAAACAAAAGTAATATCTTTCAGTGGCAATAAACTCTCCCGTTCAAAGATTGTTCTAAATAAAGAAACAACAAAATAAATAAAATTTTTGGGCTGCTCCTTATCTTATCTCGAAGAAATAGATGTCCATCAAAATAATGACACAATCAAGAAAACACTTAAAAACAAGATTAGTTCTGAAACAATGATAAAATTTTCCAGCTATCCCAAGCTTTATTTGTGATAGCAAATGCTGGATCACTGCTAAAGATTATAAACGTGGAATTTCAATGGCAAATGTGAGGTTTTTATGATCAACTGCTGGATAGAGCAGAAGAGATATGAAAGAAAATCAAGTTATAAGAGAAGAACTCAACGTATTCAATATTCTGGGCAAAATAAAAGGATATGAAATTACTTAAGATCTATTAGCCATATACAGAAAAAGGAATACAAATGATAGGAAAGTCAAGAAAAATTAGACGTAAAAAATTTACTAGCGACTCAACGGATCGACGGAACGACGCAGAAGAAGAACAAAAATAATTTTAGTCTTTTAGTAATTTCTTTTGGGTTAACTCTTTCCTATAGTTCGTATTGATTAAGAACGCAGTTTTGACGCCAGTACTCTCGAGCCAGCTAATGAATTTTAATTCATGTAATAAAGAAAAAAATAATGCAAAAAATTGCAGAAAATATTGTTGTTTCCTTAATTTCCAGGTTTTTAGCGTTTTAAACAACTGAATTAGTCTCATTAATACGTGCTGTAGTTAAACGATAAAAGCAACTAAAACTTAAAAATGCTGTTAACACGTGTATCTTATCATAGTTTATGTTTAAATAGTGCTTTGTAGGGTATTTTGTATTATTCTTAGAAATGGTGTAATATATAGTAGTGTAAATGTAGTTATATTGCATAATTGTTTTTCTTCCTAATCTCTTTTTTTTACTGGATTCTATTATTTTTGTAATTGTTGTTAATAGAACTTTACGCTTTGCTCATGTTGTGGTTATGTGCTAGCAGTTTAAATGTTTAAGAAAGTTTGAATTATCATCTCATCATCTTGCATGATGCATAAGTCTATACTTTTTTCGCTATGGAAAAAGTTTCTAGTTTCCTGGTCAGTGTTTGTCATATTTGTAAACTCTGCGTTGACTGAGATCGTGTACATATCATGAATTAAAGTGGACAATCTTAAGTCTAAATAATTATTCGGGTTGAAGTATTCATAATCAAAAGGATAAAAAAACCATTGTATTATTGTGCTTTTCTTTATTTTATTCTTGAGATCTCCGCTATCTTCTTTACGGTAGAAAAAGCGTTAACTTTTACAAATCTGCAAATTGCTTACTTCAAAAATAATAAATTATAATCGACAACCTTCCAGCACTGTAGTGTTGTGTGTCAAATATAAAACCTGCAAACTTCTACAACTTACTATTTTAAAATAAAAGAAGACGCAAAATTAGAAAACGCTAAATGTATAATTAAATTATTCCTTTGTTCACCGCTTAAAAAAATTTACATATCCTTTATATATCATTACGGCATTGTATGTTGTCATAGAGGTATATTTATAAGGATCCTGGTTAGTGGGATTGGAAATATCACAAATTTTATTATATCCGGACTCATACTTTTGTACAATCACCAGAAATGGAAGCGCAGATGAAAGGTGATTAGAAGACTGACCACCACAGCGTTGACTTTTTTGGTAGGAACTGCATCCTCGTTGTGGAAAGTTATGAAGATCTGAAAAACAAGTTACTTTTTAGTTATGGGTCTACATATAATACAAATTGTCGTTATTTTAATAATTAGAAGTGTTATTTTTTATTCGAAGTACTCAATTTAAAATTTTCATTGATCATGTAGGTTTTTGGGCAAATGGCGTTTACCATGTGATTATATGGATTTATTTAAGAAATACTACTGCAAAAAAGTTCCCCTCAACTTGATTTATAATAAAATGGTGATAAATTCTGAGTATGTTTTTGCAGACGTTAGTTAGTTTGCCCAATTTGACTATTTTCTCAAAGAAACTCAAAAGCAATCTGACTGAGTTTGTTTTTAGACAATTCTTTTCCACGTGCTGAAATTCCAGAAAACATAAAAAATATTAAGTGGTGGAATATTTAAAACTAGTCTTGATTTCTAGAACCCAGATCAGATTTAGATCAAAACAATGCAAAAATACCCCGAGATGTCAAGTACTTTGTTCTATTTGCAACATCATATTTTCATGTGAATTAATTTCCTAGTCTATGACTGCTATTGCCATTAAAACAATCTGTAAAATCGCTTTGAATTTAAAACTGATATCATTATGCCTGTATCGAATACAAAGCCAAGATTTAAGAAATTTTCAAAAAACGTATTAATATTTTTGTCCTCTATAATATCTATTTATACATTTGAACGTAAACAAAGAATTTTTTTTTTTTTTTTTTTATTTACTGCATATTTACAACTAGTCTAACTAGACTAACAAGCAAATGAGTTAATGTACATAGCATGTGGGGAGGAACACCAAGAGTGACCTCCTGTCATTACAAGGTATACAAGTCTTATTACTAATTTGTTAGGTCACTAAACTTTGTCCGTTTCAGGCGTCTAACTGCGTTTGCATTATTTAATAAATCTGTCACTAGAACACTAGGGTGATCACTAATACGATCGTTGTATCTGATGCAGCAAGCTTTGATGACATCTTTAATCCATGGGATCTTTAGATCGTTGTGTAATGTGCGGTTGTTCACATACCATTCGGCGTTTGCTATTGCGCGAAGTGTTTTGCTTTGAAATCGCTGTAATATCTCGATGTTCGATGACTTAGCAGATCCCCAAAACTGGATCCCATACGTCCAAATCGGTACTAACATGGTTTTATATAACAACACCTTGTTTGTTAAACTGAGCTGGGATTTTCGTCCGAGGAGCCAGAACATCTTCTTCACGCGGATATCTAATTCTTTTCGCTTAGTCTGTATATGTTTTTCCAGTTTAGTTTGCTATCGAGATGGATACCGAGATATTTGATATCTTCTTTGTGTGGTATGTTAGTGCCGTTGAAGATTATAGGAGGTGGAACAACCTTGCGGAGGGTGAAGACCACTGAAGCCGATTTGTTTTCATTGATTTTGATGCGCCAGGTCTTTATCCAGTTTTCTAAAGCTTCCAGCGCATTTTGCAGGTATATTGATGCCTGAAGTGGATCTCTGTGTGAAGATAATACAGCCGTGTCGTCCGCAAACGTAGCAATTAAAACATTGTCGGTAACAGGAAGGTCTGCCGTAAACAACTGGTATAATGTCGGTCCCAGTACGCTACCTTGTGGTACACCTGCCTCGACTGAGTAGATTGGTGAGTGGCTGTCATTGATTTTGACCCGAAAGTATCTGTTTTCTAGATACGACTTGAAGAGCAGATAGTACTGTTGCGGTAGGGTTTGCTTGATCTTATATAGGAGGCCAGGGTGCCAAACTCGATCAAAAGCTTGGCCCACGTCTAAGAATGCTGCTAGGCATAACCGTTTTTCCTCGAAGTCTTTTTCTACCTTATCCACTATCCTATGGACTTGTTCCAATGTTGAGTATTTTCTGCGGAAACCGAATTGATGTTCCGGAACTAAATGCAGTTCTTCTATAATGGGTTCAAGTCTTCTTAGTAGAATTCGCTCAAAGAGCTTAGAGAGGAGTGGTAACAGCGAAATCGGTCTATAAGAAGCTGGTAATTGAGCTGGTTTTCCTGGCTTTTGAATGACAATTACTTCGGCAAATTTCCATTGGATTGGGAAGTACTGAGTTCTTAAGATGGCATTATATATACGTGTTATAGCTGCTATCCCTTTTTGGCAGTTGACGGAGTAATTCGGACGTAATTAGGTCATATCCCGGTGCTTTGCCAGTTTTAAACATTTAACTTCTGTTTGGACTTCGTTGGGTGTACAGTGTCGAATGGGTAAATGGAGTTGGAGTGGTGATTTGAGGAATTCGAGAATTTCGTAATCATCTTGTGGAGTTCTGTCTGATTCGTGCGGTTGAAAGGTTGCAGCTAAGTGTTCGCCGAATACCACCGCTTTATCTTTGTCACATCGGGCCCAAGAGCCATCATTTTTACGAATAGGAGGGATAGGGATAATAGGCTTTTCAAATTCCTAGTTGCGCGCCATAAGGAGTAGTCATGGTGTTGACTGGGGATAAGTTTCGCACGTAATCATTGAACGTTTCGTTTTCTGTTCCTTGATTAATCTTTTTAGTTGTGTGGTGAGAGTGTTTAGTTTATTTTTGTCTCTTGGGTGTCTTGTTTGTTGCCAGATCCGTCTTGCTTTTCGTTTGTCGCTGATCTTTTGTCTAATTTCTAAGGAGTAGTTGTTAGTGTTTTTGTTACATTTATGTTGTAGTTTTATGGGCGTAGCTGTCCAAGAAGCATATTGTAAGGTTTGTGTTAGTCGTTCTATTGCCGTTTCAATTTCATTTGAAGTGTTAAGTACTGCTGGAATCGATAGATGTTCATCAATATATTGTCGAAAAATGTCCCAATCCGTAAGACTGTTGTGTAGGCTGGGCCTTGCAGGCTTGTTGATTATGCAGCTACTCAACGTGCATATTATAGCAGAGTGATCCGAGTTTAGATCGTAGCAGTCAGCAACATCGATGTAGTTGGGCGAGAAATTTTTTGTAATAAGGAAATCTAATGCATCCGGCAGTTTATTCAGATCGGTTGGCCAATATGTGGGTTTACCTGTGGCTATTGCATTATAATGATTATTTAAGATGGTTTTATATAGTTGCCTTCCCTTTGGGTTAATTAATCTGGAACCCCATAAGGGGTGTTTAGAATTAAAATCACCACCTGCTATGAACCGGTCTCCTAGCGTCCTGAAGAAGTCTTCGAACTGGTTCTGCGTTATTGAATGCCGCGGAGGGCAATATACTGATGATACTGTTATGTCTCCAACGTGGTCTTTAATTTTGACATTTGTGGCTTGTATATGATATGTTTCAAATTTCTCCATTTCGTAGTGTGATAATTTGCTGCTGATTATAATTGCCGTTCCAGCGTGAGCTGTGTTGTCAGGATGACAGGTGTAATAAGTTCTGTAGTTGTGGATATTGAGGTAGTTGTAATTAGAAAAGTGTGCTTCAGATACCAAGAGCAAGTCGATTTTTGGGTGTTTAGAAACGCTTCTACTTCTAAACGGCGTTGTAGAAGTCCGTTTGCGTTCCATACGGCTATTCTTAGGGTATCCATTATTGGGAGATTTTGGTTATCAGGCTAGTGAGTAGGTTGAGCATCATAGTATTTTGTTGCATTAACTGGCTAAACATGGTTTCAAATTTGGAAAGGAACTGAGACAGGGAGATGTCATTGCTGTTTTGATTTTGATTTTGAGTGTTGTATGAGTCTGACGTTGTTATGAAATTTTGTTGTCCAGCCACGGCTGCGGCATAGCTAGTTGGAAACCTGTTTGCCCTATATGTGTTTGGTTGAATTGTGGCCGCCTTTAGAGCTTGTGGTGCTTGCATCCTAGGGTTGGCGGTGTTGTTTCCTCTTTTTAACTGAAGTTGTTGGTAGATAGAGCATCCTTTATAGTTTGCTGGGTGGGCTCCATTGCACAATGCACATGTAGCAGGAGTGTCTTTTGGCTTTGTACACGTCAGGGTATTGTGGTTACCACCACACTTTACGCACGCGAATGGTTTTCTGCAGTAAGTTTTACTGTGTCCGTATGCTTGACAACGAGTACACTGGATGATATTGGTTTTTTTCCTTGGTGGCTCAACTGTAATTATCATATTTAATAGAGATCTAAGTTCGTATATCTCTTTGTTGTTACTGGCAGGCTCGAGGTCAACAAAGAATAAAGGAAGTGGTGTTTTGTCTACCCTGTGTCTTATATTCATTAAATTGCGTACAGTATGTCCTTTCTCTTTCAATTCTTCTTTTATCAACGCGGTATCGACTGTTGGGTGAAGGTTTCTGATTACAACTCTATATGCCCTTTCTTCTTGAATCTGATAAGTATGAAAAATAATTTTCTCGTCATCAAGATGTCTCACAAGTTTTCGATATGTTTCAGGGTTATTAGTATTTATCTTGACGACGTTGTTTGCTAGTGTTTTTGAGTTGTATTGTTCAGTTTTAATACTTTTGTCAGATTTGTAATCATTGCGTTATAATTTTCTACTCCGTGTATATATACTGGAGGGGGTTTCTTAACTGCAGCTTGTGGTTCGTCTCTAGTTGTTTCCATTACGTTATCTTCGTGTATGTCATTTAATAAATTAAATCTGTTGTTATCGATGATTTGGCTTTGTAATTCGAGGTTATTATCAGGGAGCGTGGGCATCTTTTCTCTTTTCATTACTTGCCACTCATGAGAGCTCGTTTGGGGTTGGTCATCGTTTGTTGCGGTCATTTCAGGTGCTGCTTGGTTATTGTAAGGCGGCTGTCCGTAGGGCGGCGTGGTCGGCTGCCCGTAGGAGACATTCTGCTGGCCGGCGGGTACCCTGGCGGCGCGCCGCCGTACATCGGCAGGGGCGCGTTGGGATAGCCCGCGCCCGGGTATGGCTGCTGCTGCTGCGGCGGCGGCGTGTAGCCGCCCGGCTGGCCGTAATACGCCTGATTAGGGTCTGAAGCGTAGGGGTTCCAAGTTGTCATCAACTTTAAGACTTGACAATTACGACCACATACATATATCACTCTATTTTCAACGGAACACGGCAATTATTTATTTTTCAATATTTGTAGTTGACAGGTTAGCTGATATCAGAGGTCACTTGTTAATCTCAGCGCAGTTGATAGCAGAGCACTCAGACACACTTGCTTACGCTACGAAATTCTAGCGGGTAATGTTTATATTCTGAAGATATTATTTTTGAGTTGATTGAACTGTTTCTTTCCTAATATTCACTACGCGGACACTTTTTGCACCGAAAATCAGTTATTTTCGCGGAGCTGACTGACATGCGTGTTGACAGTTTAACCGCCGGAACCGGAAGTCGTAAACAAAGAAATGTGGCGTAATTCTTAGCCCTTGATTTACACGAGGAGGTCCGTGCGTTTGTGCACGCACGTCGAGGCCGCTCTCGCTCCTTGCCGAATGGCCGGGCGGTGATTTTCATTGCTGAACGCAAAAAGCACATCTGCTACGGCTTCCGCCGAGCTGAGCTTTGATAATAGATATAAGCATATGATGCCGATAATAAATACGTATGATGCCTTATGGCAACATTTTAAAGTTGCGCATATTCAAATACAGTAGCGGCAGCAATGTCCTTCCAGGCATTTTGCATATTTATGTTGCCTTTGTACCTGTTATTCCTTTTATGTTGTAGGAACAGATGCATATTTACTAACTTAATTAATAGTTACTTATCCGTTATAAAAAAGAGGTCAAAATGTCAACAATACCAAAAGTTAGGGAAAAATTAAAAATTATTGCAAATGAATGTAAGAAATATATCAAGTTGAACCGATTTCTTACGTTTGAAAGTAAAACGTAAAAATTACGGTAGTGCATTATGAATGAGCGCATAAGCTTTGCATTGATTCAACTTTACATATTACATGGGCGGCTTATTTTTACGTCATTAGGAATGGGCGCCGGGTTAAATTGTTCCACGTTTCCGATCAAGTTAAAAATTTATACGTTCTCACCTTGCAAAAATTTGAGCAAAGGTAGGTGAAAAATTATTAGTCTAGGAAGCCAAAAATATTTTTTCTTTACCACCACACTAATAAAACATTTAAATAATTTGACACATTCAAAAGTATCTTAAAACTGCAAACACTTTACTAAAATATTTTATCAAATAAAACTTATGGAAAATTTTAACAACACGCCAAACATTTAGTTTGACTTGTCATTTACAGGAGATAATTTTATTGAATGTATTAATAGGCTTAATAACTTTATTACTGACTACATATATTGATTATTTATGCACACAGAGGCGATAGTAACTATATATACACCTACCAATGTTATGTAGCTAGTGTCTGATGCACTATTTATTTAAACGATCCGTTCTCATATGAATTTTTCAGTTTCATTGGCGTCTCAGCTAGCATTATCGAAATTCAATTTATTTCAACTAAAAGAGCATGAAATCCAATAGTTCAAATTTGTTTAAATACATGATTTAGAACAAAGTGTAATTGAGTTAAAAATTGGGAGACCGCGAGAAAATATCCAAAATACATCAAACTTAATATATGTGTCACAAGCTCAGGAAGATATACATGGATTAATCTTTCACATTACAGAACATAAACAAAAACATTAACAACTTCAAATACACACATACATACACATATGAACAAATATCAAAATCAGTGTGTCTTACACATTATAAATATGTTACATTTTTCTTTTTAGGTCCCTAAGTTATTCATTTTCAGAATCATGTCTGTATGTTACAGAAGGTTCTTTCGACAAATCTTTAGCATCCCAACCGGATCTTTAACATGAATTAAACGTATTATGACCTTGCTGCCAAAGCAAATAGCGCTTTGATGCCGTTCTTCCTTTAAATACGAGAGAATACTTGCAGCTGCATTCGAGGGTTTAGATCTTAGCAACACAGAAGCTCTGACTACATCATGGTTCTATGAATATTTCGCGTGTTCATTTGCTATATAAATGGAAATGGAATAAAGAAACCAATGTGTTTTTGGTATGCGTTAATTCTTAAGGTATCTAGCTCTAAAATACATTCCGCGAATACATATAGTAATAAAACTGTCAAAAATTCCCGCTAATTTTAAATAACTGTCGGTTATTGGCCAGTTTGAAAAATGGCGGGTATTTCAGTAGTCAGGTATACACTGACTCATTTTTGGGCATTCGTGTGTTAGTCCTGAGGCTAAGTTGTTGTAGTTAGAAGAGGCGATTTGATTTATATCTCACAATTAATGATAGTCGTGTATTGCAAAAGTGAGTTTTTAAATTTTAATTTATCTGTATTTTAATAAATTTTAAATTTTAATTCATAATGTAAGGAGGTAAGTATGAAATATTGTTATAAGCGCATATCTTTCTGCGTTTCAGGGGAGGTTTAAGGGTGTCTCATAATGATTTATTACTGTATGTATTCGCTGAATGTATAATAGTTTGATCCGATGGGTTATGTTGTTTAGTTTATTTTTGAGTTAGAGATTCCTGGTTCTTTGCCATTCTCGTCGAAGATGGCTTTTTGTTTTAATTAGGTCAATGGCGTATCTTGCAGAGCTATGATCAGCTTGTAGGTTCATTTGGGGATTGTTATAGTGGCGAATGTAGCATTTTCCTCTATTGTTGAGGGAAGATGATTTATGGTTATGTCGATGTCTTCCTTTTGTTTGAAAACTTATTGGGCAGTGAAGTTTACTGTTCATTTGATCTCCGAAGATGTTCTGGTCTGTATTGCCATTGATTTGTTTTGGAATGGATTACTTGATGGCTAATGCATTCATATATGATACCAAAACAGGTAGGTGCTCCAAATTCAGTTCGGTTATGACTTTTTGGAAAATTTGTTTATTAAAGTTTTTTTGGAGGACTCTGTCAAGTATATCAGGCTGGTGATCATCCCGCTACGGAAAATAGGTGTAGTCATTAAGTGCTAGGATTTGGAATGAATTATTTGTGGCTAGATTTTCTAGTTTGTTGCCTTTGGGCTTTGAAGTTCTACAACCCCACGGGGTATTTTTGGAATTTAGGTCATCAAGGACCAGCGTTGGTTCGAACGTGTCAAAACTCTAATGATGTCTTCCTCAACTATTTTAATATTAGACTGTCTCTAGGCGCTGGTTATTGTACTGCTGCTTTAATCGTCGAGTTTGTCCTTAATTGCTATCAGATCAATTTTTAAACTGGGGAGTAATCAATGTACGTATTTGTTTTTAATGAGTATCGCCACTCCACCGGCTGCTACTCTAGAGTTTCGATCTTTACGGTGTATGTTATAGCCTAGTATTTGGAATTTGATGGTCTGGTCTAGGTGTGTTTCTGTTATGCAAGCTATATCTATGTCATATCTTGCTAAAAAGCTAATAAATAGTGAGCGTTGGTTGGCGATGCCATTAGTATTTCAATAGAGATGGTTAAGTGTTGTATCGCTTTTCTTCTATTATGGTCCATTGATAAGCATTGGAGGAGAGTATTGATAAAGAAGGTTTTGATTTGACTGAGATATGGCGTAATGGGTCAAGTAGAGTTTCGTTAAGGTTATTTGGCATTGAAGATGTGTTTGGTGAGATAGCAGTATTGTTTGGGGTTAGGCCACTTTTGAGTTTGTCTGCGAAAATCTGCGTGTTGTTTACGTACGAGTTTGTTGGTTAAGTTCTTTTGCGTTGTTTTAGGAGCTCAGTATGGTGAGGACAGCCGCGGTAATTTACGCTATGATTGCCCCCATAGTTAGCGCATTTAGGTGGATCGTTGGCTTTCTATTGACAATTGGTATATAAGTGGATCTCCGCGAATTTTACGCATAGTGATTTTAAACTGCAGTAGTTTTTTGTGTGGCCGTATTGCTGACACCTATGGCACTGAGGAGTGTTTTTGGATTTCCTTCTGCCCTCTACTGTAACTGTGAAGTGAAATATTGATTTTAGCAAGCATATACGTTTTGTTTGCTCGTTGTTGGTTAGTTCTAGTGTACTGACAAAGACTTTCTATCTTTGGTGTATAGACGTGTTACTTTAATTATTGGCACTTGGCCGATTAGTTCCTTTTTAATTTCTTCGTATAAATTTTGCTTACAATATTTGCTGCAGATAGCCTTACGGGTCAAGCGTATCGTACCGATATCATACAGGTTAAGGTACTGTAACGCTCCTCGTACTCGATCCATATATATATATACTAGTTAATTTTTTAACTCTACAGCTTTTTAAAAATTCCATTGCTATAGATAACGATGTTTAATAGTTTTTTTAATACAACAATATATTTATCAGATTTTCAGATTTCACTTCAATGCAGTGTTTAATTACATTCACACATCAATAAAGAAAAATAAAAGCAAATTAGTAAAGCTCTTTAGAAATTCATTTTCAATAAATAAAAGTACATGGTCCGTTATTTTTTCTTGTTTTAACGTTTATCTGAAAATGTTTTTCACTTTCTTAAGAGCTGGAAAAGACCGTTCTCCAGTGCAGTTAGTAACAGCCATATTTAAAAAAGTCCTCTTATGACTTTTTGCGGTTCTAATTGCGCTTTTATTTTGGTATTCTGATCTTTGTCAATATTAATTTTTAAACGCCCCCTCCCCCCGGTGCGACTGCTGAGCCGTCACAGTTGAGCGGTGAAGATAATGCCTTTAATGCGAGGGGCTCTCGTGGGACCCGGGTGGGGTTCGTACAATGCCAGGGGAAATTAAGTGTTGGAAGCAAAACGAACTGTGTTAGTGTAACATAAATAGTGTTATACATAAATACACTTACAGAGTGTAATTTTACGTTAGTAATTCTTTGTGTTTTGTATATTAATGTTAATTAATAATTTAATTTCCCGCAAACAAAATCTTAAACATGCTGTTAAATGCCCATATTCCTCGGAAAATGTACTTATAAAAGTTGCTAAAGTACTGTATAGAGTAATAACCTTTGTTGTGTTATTGTGTCCCTAATTTTTCCTACAAATATTTGAAGTTTGGTTACGTTAGATTAAGATAGTGAAATTGTGCGACAACAATATATTATTTGTCTATATTTATATGAGTTTGCATTTGTTCTATTTTTTTAGTGTCTGATTTATATAATATTTAAATAGAGTTGAAAAAGAGCTATAGGTCGATTTTAATTCTTCTGCAAACATACATGTCTTTATATTTTATACCCTATGTCTATCCTATACTCTTATTCTTGATACGTATCTACTAAAGTATTAGAACATTTTTCATGTGCGAGTAGTTCCTCCAAAACAAAATATTGATCTTAGTACATTATAAACTTACTTTGGGGTAAATTCATTTTGTTTTCTCCTGTTTCTAAAGTTTGTTCTAATCCTATTTTGAATATATTTCTACACAGTTTACTAATATAACATAATACCTTTATTCATATCCCTTTACTTGTTATAGTCTAATTTCTTACCTTTCTCAAAAAATAAAAACAGTGAACGCCTTTCTTATTCTGAGTTACGCCAAATTTATGTAATACATGACATGTTGACTTCTTAGGCACTCCTCTGGTAACTAAATTATATCCCCACGCAGAAATAGCTATAATGGACTGTAGCAATTCAAAATTCTAAACTTAAAACTTAATTTTTTAATATCAGTAAATTTTTGCAATTTGTCCCGCTGTGCATATATTCAAACTTTAGTCAGTTACTTTCTTTCTTGCCTGAATTTCCACGTCCAGTAGGTTTCTTCTGAAACTCAGTTATCAACAATATTTGGTTACATATATATAATTTTTTCCAGCATTTGATATGAATTATTCTTTCGCTCTTAAAACTTTAGGTCAGTTGTGAAAGCAAATTGTGTTCAGAATGACGTATTTGAGTTTTATTTTCTGTTCGCCAAACGTCAAAGCCAATGTGTGTTGCATGTGGTTCTTGCTTTTTTGTCAATGTTATGCAACCTCAAACTTTTAGTTTTAGTTTAAATTGTGATCGTTCTCAGATTGAGTCAATACATTTTTTTTAGTTATATTCCATAAATTCAATCATCAGAACCTTGTGGTATAAATATGATTTCGCTGTTCATAAATAGATGGTTGTAGCTTATGTTAAAATGTCAATTTTTTTTAATAATTCTCCTTATCTAAAATATGTACAAAGTACAATAAGTAAATGATATGCAGAAGACTGCTCAGTAACAGTCTCCTGTAATAATAGGTTTTTATCCCTTATGTAACATTGAGTAAATACAACTTCTTAAAACTAGAAAAACTAGAACCAACTTAAATGATAATAACTTTAAAATATGGCAGGAAAATCACTGGCTAGGTGTCTTTGTAACGTCCTGTTGATTATGGGCTGCTCTTGGAGATTCGGTGCCAAAGCATTAGGGTAGACACTAAGTCTATCACTATACCGGACGCTGAAGCGTTTGATTTTCTCTTTGGCAGTTGGGATTTGAAAGTCATTGCGTGTAACTGCATTGGGCACAAACCAGGGTACGTTCACTATCATTCGCAGCACTTTTGCTTGCAATCGTTCAAAGATTTTGATGTTTGATGTAGATGCTGTCTCTCAGAGTTAGACGCCGTAAGACTAGGTTAGTTTAATTATCACTTTGTATATCAGGAGTTTATTCCAGTAGTGAGTTTGGAGTTGCGTCCTAGCATCCAATACATTTTGGAAAAGATTAACCTAACTGTTGCGTTTAGTAAAAAACGTGTTTTCTCTAGGTTAATATTTTGTCGAGATGCAGTCCTAGGTATTTAACTTCAACCTATTGGGGTAGCGGATGGTTATTTATGTAGACCGGAAGACAGTTACCTCTTTTTGCAGTGAAAGCCACGTGGGTAGACTTGGTTTCGTTTATTTTCATTCTCCTTTTTTTGCCAGTTTTAGATCTCTGTTAGATTGGTTTCCAACAACTGTGTTGCTATTTCTGAGTCACTACCAGAGGCTAGAATCGCGGTGTCATCTACGAAAGTTGCTGTTATGACGTTTGGTGTAATAAATATAACAGATATAATAGTGGTACAAGCACGCTGCCCTGAGGTACACCAGCATTTATGGGGTAGAGTCCCGTATACTCATTTTCGAACTTGATAAAGAAGTGTTGGTTTTGGAGGTAGGATTTGAGGATGATAAAGTAATTTAGAGGAAGGAGGATACGCAACTTAAATAACAGTCCAACATGCTAGACTTTATCAAATGCCTGCGATATGTCCAAGAGCAGTATTTTTTTGTTTCGTAGTTTTCATTAATCTTCTGAACGCCACGATGTATTTGTTCAGGTGTGGCATGCATCTGTCTAAAGCTAAATTGGTGAGCAGGAATTGATTCGTTGGTCTCAATTATTGGCAGGAGTCTCTTTAGTAGCAACTTTTCGAATACCTTGGATACTCTAGGCAGTAGACTGATTGGTCTATAAGAATTTAATTCGTTCGGTGGTTTAGCTGGTTTACAGTAATTTGAGCTACTCTCCACTGAGCCGGGACGTACCCAATGCGCATAATAGCATCAAAGAGCTGCGTGAGGTATTTTATTCCGATGAAGGGCAATTTTTTGAGTACCTTTCCAGTAAGTAGGTCATGTCCCGGTACTTTCTTAGTCTGCAAGATTGTAATAACCTCTTTAACCTCAGTTGCTTTAAAAGACGTTCTGGTAGTTCCATTTGGAAGGGGCTTTCTAAGAGATTTATTTTCATCTTCAGGTCGGTTTTCTAAGTGGTGTGGTTGGAATGCTTGTGCTAGATACTCTGCAAAGGCACAAGCTCCTTATTGTTTACTTTTTGTCCAGATTCCATGACTCGTTCTAATGTGTGAAGAGGCTTTTGTGGTTTGCTTTAGTTGTTCGCCAGAAAGAATACTCAGTGGTGTCAGTAAGGCCTTGTACGTAATGTTTGTATACATTCATTTTTATTGCTGTTTAATAGTTGTTTAAGTTTATATGCAGCTACATTGAATAAGCGTTTGCTTTTAGGCGTTTTTAACCTGTGCCATTGTCTACAAAGATTTCATTTTTACAGAATTTTCTGCTTAATTGATACAGGACAACTAGAGGCTTTGAAGGTTTGTATTTGTTCTATTGTTGTGTTCCAACCCGCCCATTGTATCGTGTCGTTGAAGTATTTAACTGCTAATTCAATATCTTCTTCAGTTTTAAGGTCAGCTTACTATTAACTAGTCGTCTAAATTCGTCCCAGTCTATATGCATATTACTGAGACTTAGCTGTTTTTGAACGCTTATAGCATTTGTTGACAATTTGAGAAGAACTAGAGAATGATCTGAAGACAAATCAAAATAGGAGATTTTATAGCGCAATAGTCCGTCAAATTCAGTAGTTTGTTCCCGTCACTTGACGGGTATGTAGGCTCGCGAGTGGATAGGTGCTTTAAGTTATTTCGTTCACTTGTTTTAAGTAGCTCACGTCCTTTGGGAGTTATAATTCTGGACCCCCCATATAGTGTGTTTGGCATTCTAGTCTCGTTCAGCAAAAAATCGATGTCTCAGGATGTTGTTCTTGTTGACACTATATTTTGGAGGGAAGTAGATGGGTGAAACAATTAAGAGACTAGTGGGACCTTTTATGGCCACATTGGTTGCTTGCAAATAATTTGTACAGTAGCTGTTTATTCAATGATGTTTAATGATAATAGCCGATCCTCCTCTAGCAATGCCGTCTGGGTGATTTGTAAAGTAAATTAAATATTTAGGGATTTTTAGGGACCCAACACCCTTAAGGGCACCAGGGACTAGTGAAAGAAAGGAATTTTTAGGTAGCTTTTCGTTGTAGTGACGGTTTCAGAAATTAGCATAATGTCGATATTATGATGTAAAATAAATGATTTTAATTCATCCATGTTATAATAAGGCGTTGGTATTCTGTAAAGCCATTTCCAGCAGATTATCCATTAATTATGTATAGCAATCATGATTGTAAGAAGGTTTAACATGATACCTATTTGTTCAATAAGGCTCTTCATCATATTTTTTAGCCTAATTTCAGTGAATTGTTGGAGGGATTGTGGGGTTTGCATTTGCAGCGTATTACTGGGAGCGTAATTTTGTTGGTTTTGTTCTTGGGTTACCGCCGAGAAGTTATTTCAGGTTGGATTTTTTGGGGTGGGTGTATATTTTCGGGCGAAGCGATGGGAATTGCTTTTTCTACAACTCTTTATAGACGGTACAACCTTATAATTCGCGGGGCGATTTTCTCCGCATAATACACAGCGAAAATCCCTAGATCTTGTTTTTCTGGAACATTTATCTGTAGCGTGGTCACTGGCGCATTTAACGCATCTTGGTTTTTAGTAACAGAAATTTTTGGTGTACCTGTATCTTTGGCACTTTTATTTTACACTGTTGCATGTGTTCCACGTTATAGATGTCTATCGTTAGGTGACGGCTTTAGTTCCACAAAGAACATGGGGAGCGGTATTTTATTTCTGTATTACTAGATATTCCAAATGTTGGTGATTGTGGGCTGTCATTTACTTATTATGAACACGATTTGGTAATTTTTTTATATGTGAAAACTTATAAGCTGGATACAATGATTACTATTATTAGTTGGCAAACGATAAATAAAAAGTTATAAATAATTTTTTTTGAATTTCGCGCCATTATTTCACATCGTCACCAAGGCAACCGTTTAAAATTTAAATGTGGCGCAACTATTTCGCGTCGTCACCTAAGCGACAGTTAAAATTTGAATTTATTCGCATGTAGCACCATTGTTTCATATGGGTCCTATGGCGAGTGCCCTTTTTCTCGTCGACTGTGAACATTTGCTTTGGTTTTTCTACATCTATTAATTTTTAATTGCCGAATTAATAATTTGCCACAGGTTATCAGTATCTGGTATTTGTTCACAAAATTTCGTTGTTTATCTATTCGCTTGTTGCTGTAAAAGTATGTTATTTTATGACAATAACTTGAGATTGCTGTGATAGCATTTACAAATGGTAGAGAATGAAAAAATTTACATTAAATGCATGATTTTTATTTCAAAATTTCCTAAAAATTACATTTTCAGACAAAAAAAATTAGAATTTCAGACAAAACAATTACATGTTCAGACAAAACATTACTGTGCTTAACCTAAATTGCTGATCGTTCTCCGAAAAGCCATACATAATAAATGCGATTTGTTCGGGGGGCAGCTTAACGACCTAGAACCACGTGCCGGCTGTAGCAGCCCACTGGTGAGTGCGACCCTTCTCTTTCCGGCATCGCAAGCACCGTAAACGACCAAACGTGTCTTGCTCGTAGAAGACACACGGGTCTGTGGTTTTTCTTTCCAAATCCTCTGCATCGGCACGAGCCTCTCGTCGTAGGCCCATTGACGCCCTTCAGCGGAGTTTCTCGGCAGCCGCCTGACGTTCCAGACCGGCCTTGCAGTCATTATCTGCTTAAACAATATCAATAAATACAATGAACATAATTAAATAAATTAATACTTACCAAAAAAACCCAAAGAATATACGTAAAACAAGATTGACGCTCTTCAAAGTAATGTTCACTGCGTGGGTGATGTGAATGAATGGCACTACATGCGAATAAATTCAAATTTTAACGGTCTCTTAGCCTAGTAGTCTTAGGTGACGACGCGAAATAGTTGCGCAATATTCAAATTTTAAACGGTTGCCTTGGCGACGATGTGAAATAATGGCGCGAAATTCAAAAAAAATAATTATTTATAACTTTTTTATTTATCGTCTGCCCAACATAATAATGGTATCATTGTATCCAGCTTATCAAGTACTTTTCATATATATAAAAAAAAATTACCAAATCCTCAGCCTGAAAAGGTGCCTTTAACCTTTATCTGATTATCCGCGAGAGCTTTGATTTTGTATTGCTGCTTGATAATTTCATCGAGTAAATGAACGGTAAATGTTACTATTTTTAACCCCAGTTACAAATTTTGTAGGGAGTTTTGGAGTTTTCTTTTCTGGGTTAGTGTCTTGTTGTTCATTAGAGACTTCGTTTTCTAGAACTGAAAAGCGATTTGCGGAGGACGGTGCGTCAAGTCAATATTTACTTGCGTTGCTATGTTTAGCGAGCATTTCGACATCATTTTGAGAAGTTCTATCTCTTTTTTTTGTGAAACTGTAATCCATTTATTAGTGTTTGTTTGATAGGGAGATATTGTAGGTTCGGAGTATAGAATTTGGTTGTGGCTGTGTAAGGGAATTACCTGTTTGAAGATATTGGTTGTTTGAGTTTGGTATGTTGCTATCATCGTCGTTGGTAGAACCATTTGAAGTTGCGCCTGTGGGGGTTGCATCGCTCCAGGAGGCTGGTAGAAGGCCATAACTGCTTTCAGGTCTGGGTTTTAATAGCAGTGTCTGACTTGATGTAGCAGTCGTGAAGGTTTCACTTTATAAGATCAGGTAGCGTACAAATTATACCTTAAACAGCAGGTAAAGCATTTTGAGCATTGATATATCGGAGCGCGGCACACGTCCGCTTACTCCGAAACACAAGCGCAGAATCAAAAATATTTAAACTTCAGATTGTCGTGCGTGGTAAAAGTGTAATCAACAGTTTGTCCACTGAAAATATCGAATTTCCTGCACAAATTTTACTTCATTATTTTATTTTTAAAAACATAGTGAAGGTCATTCATTACTTACAGAAATTAATGTAAGCGTGCTTTATCTAAAATGCGTGCCGAGAATGATTCACGAGTGATGATCTTATTTGAATAATAAAGAATGCGGAAAATCATCGAGAAAAAATGCTGATGAAGAATTGCAGGCTAAATGATGTTCAAACTAAAAATAACTTAAAGCATTGAATGTTGTGCGGTAGTTTACATGCAATGGGCAAGATTTGAAAAAACGGAATTGAAAGATAGAGATCTAGGAAAACAAAAAACTACCTGTGAAATTTTGATTTATTTTAATGATCCTAAAAATCATAAGTAAATTCATCCCAATGTACACATCGACTGCAACGAAAAAAATGTTACGATGTGTATTTGATTGGATCTGAAAAGTGTGGTGTATTATGAGTAATTGAAACCTGGTGAAACAGTTAATGCTGATCACTACGGACGACAATAAATTTGATTTCCAGATATTGTTCCTTCTGGTTATCGGTTGTTTTATCAATTGCACATTCATTGTCAAAGAAATTGAAAATTAATTAATTTGCTGAAAGGATTTTATTAGACCAAGAGAAGAGTTGTGAATTATTGTAGCTATGACGGAAAATATATTAAACAAAGATTTAAATTAAAACGGCGTAATCATACTTGTATATCTATTACATCTAGAATGCCAATCATTGCTCTTTGCAGCTTAGTTTATGAAGATTTCAAATTTTTGTGAAGGACCTGTAATTAGTTATAAGAGAAACTTATACAAAATTATATATTTATTCACATTGAATGTTATCATGGAAACCATCCATTATAGTTTGAGAAAACCTTATAATATAGGCCATCCTTTCAAACGTTTTTTTTTATTTCCCTCCATTTGTCTAAGGCACCACTTCAGTACTCTTCTAAAATTTATCAATGTCAAAAATAATTTTTTTGATGACTTGTAACATCTTTGTTATTGGCTGTATTTCAAGATATCTTCGCCTGGGAAACGCAAGGTATAAAGAATACATTAAAAATATAAAGTTTGATCAACAACTTACTAACATTACTGATGTTAACTTCTGTTCCATTCTTTCCAGAATTAAACATTTCCGTGGATTCAGCTTACTGTTAATAACACCATTTTTCTGCTTTCTGGAAAAATTTTATAATTTTATCTTAACACTTTGACGTCTGCACTGTTCATGCCAATTTTTTGCATTTGTGGCAGTTACATATTCACTAAAGCTACTAGCAGCGGCTGGCTTTTTCTATTGTACGGGGTGTTTATATTTATATTGCTAAGCGGCTTAATATGAATAGATCTTGTTGAGAGACCAATATACATCTTTTTCTGTGTTTTTTACCAATCCCATTAGTAATATTAAACCTAGAAATTCTTTCATTTCATTGATATCTGCATCTATCCGTTTTTTATTTTTGCTCTTTTCAATGTCGTTTTTTGTTGCAGGTGATAGCGATTAGTTTTAGTTATTATTCATTAATTCATTTCAAAAGTTCAGTTCCACAACAGATACAATATTGCAATCGTTTAGTGATATTTGCACGCCTAAGCAGATTAGCCTAGTATCTAACTACAAGCTCACTTCCTGATTCTTCATGGCCATTGTCTGATGCCACGTCGCTAATATCTGATAGGTCGTCAAGGTACATCTCATTTTCATAATTACACATTTTAGGCTGTATTTCTTTCTCACTTTTGAAATAGAACTAACTAAAACTTTTGAATAACATTAAAACAGACTGCGAAATTTTACAAATGACTTATCGTTGAGAAATACTTTCCAAGACTAATCAAAAATGAAATTTAATTTGCAAAAACAATCCGGACAGGCTACGCAAATTAACGGGATTTCAACTGATAACATCTGGTTAGCTAAAGTTACATGAACGTGATGCCGGCCTATAATCGCTAGCAAAGTGAAATCACGTATGCATGACTTCGGCCATCAAAGTGTTAAGCAAGTTAAATACAACTAAAAATCGTGTTCATGATACGCATAGTTTATTATGTTAGACAATGTCATTGTACATACCACACCAAAAGTCAAAGAATAATACGTATGATAATACTGTATTTGACATCTACAATCTCCATCTGGGGAAATATACTAACATCAAATACATATTGTACGTTTAAACATTACTAATTCGTTTTATTTCCATATAAAGTGACTTATTCAATTGGAAGGAAGACAGTCTAAAGTATGAAAAAGTAGGCCCTTCCTCACTACACGAAATGCACAATGTCACAAATTAATGGTCCACTAATTCAAACACTTATTGCGTCAAGTACAGTTGATCAGTAAAGAACCATCCCTAACTATATAATTACAGCACCATATTCTTCTTGATCACTAATGTAAAACATTCAAAATTCAATTTCAATACTCTAAAATGGCAGTTCGATACATTCACGATTATTACTTAATACCAACTTCAAAAATGGACCCTAATTTTGCAACAGAGTGTACTACCCATCAAGTGATTTTGTTCATCAGCAAATGACCACAAGCACACAATAAATAAAGTCTTCATTTTGTATTACAAATAATTACATCTACACAGCAAAATTATTGGTAAATAATAATTATGCATTTAAGTCAATTTAAAAAATACGTACAGGCAATGCCAGAACTCGATTACACTTAAGGTACTTGTTTTGCGACTAAAGCATCTAACAGCCGTAACTTAGCTTTTGTTTGCTTATAAGAAGTGTATACGTTTGCCATCAGAAGTTTATCGTCCTTCTGCAGTTTCCTTCCAGTTTTGGCCTGAAACTCTCCCTCAAACTCCTTCAAAGATCTGCGCAGCTTTTTCTTCTCTTCATTCATGTCCTTCTGTTGTTGCAGTAGCTCGTCCAAAGTGAGTGTGTGCAGGCTTTCTCCAAGGGATATGTCCGTATCACTGTCTGTGCTGGCCGAGGGGTTCAGCTTTTCAGTTTCAGTCTCAGATGCCTGAGGCGGGGATGAAACAAAATCCATAGTTTCATGTTCATGGATGGTTGCTAGTTCAATGGCTGCGGTATTGCCCTGTTTGTAGATAAGACATTAGTAATTGTTATGCAATATGGAAGACGACTTACCAAAGAAATTTTTGCCATCATTCTTTTTAAGGTACGATATCTGTCATAGAGGGGGCGAACCAAATCCCTGTCTTCTTTATTACTGGGACGGCCATGGATTGATTCAAGGTACAAGAGAGCTTTCTGAACTGCAACTTTTTCTCCAACAATCTCTTCACTGCTCATTTCTTCTATAGTTGTTCCTCGATCTGACGTTAGCCTATCATCGACTAATCTCTATAAAAAATAAATTATTACATATAAATCTAAAATGGAATCACTTCAAAACTTTTACCTTCCCAATCTCCTTTAATGTATCATTGATATCATGTTGCTTCTTTTCTTCGGGAGTAGAAACTTCAGGGCTAAAACTAACTACAAGGCTACTATCTCCTTTTAGTTGCTTATAATCCTTCTTCAGCTTGCTGAGGTCGGCGCAAAGTTTCCTTATGTTTTTATCGTTCATCTTATCAGCCTGCGAAGGTTTATACCCATATGTGAGTTGAAACTCTTCGTCATACTTCTTAATTTTTCTTTTTATTGCATTTATCTGTTTGGAAAGATGTTTTAATTTTTTATCTAGCGGACTTTTTGATTCTTTGTTAAGCGACGATTTAGTCTGCTGAACGTTTGGGTCTAGATAAATGCGATGCGTGACCATGATTGAATTACGCGGGGAAGACAATAATCGGCTGGAAGCCACCAGTAGACTAGGAAGCGTCTCTGTTTGGTCTGTTATTTCTTGGCTAGAGCTCGATGGCATCGGTTCTGAAGAATCTATTTGTTGGTGAAGGGTTGTCAAGTCGAGTGTGGATGATATGGGCGTATGAAGAGGACTTGGGGAGGGATCCTTTTCTTCCTGATGTGACGGCTGAATAAAACTGTCTGAATTGATTGCTTTGGCATCACCTTCCTCGTACTTATTTTCTGACTCTTGTTTAGTGTCTTGGAACTTGGATTTAATTTCGTTATTGTTTGTGCAGATCCCGTTTTCTTTCAACATGTGCTCGTCCTTATGCACGCGCGATTTTGAGAAATGTTTGTTTTTGTATTTTCGACCGGGATGGATGCGCCTCCCTCTTTGAGCCAAAGCCGGGGCAAACCTCTCGTGATACCTGCGTCGTTCGTGTTCGCAATCGTCATAGGCGAGAAGCTCGACGTTAATGCCCTTTGGAGGGGAGTACTTGGCGTTGACACTCATTTCCACCAGCGAGACGACGATCGTTTCGTTGTGCTCGTGGAGAGGATGGGCCTTCTGGAAGTCTTCGTGGCTGACGACCCGCCGCATGTCCTTCTTGCCGGAATCGCTCGCGACTTCCGTGGGCCTCTCCTCGGAGTTGGACCTGATGACTTTGCGTTCCTGCGAGACGGAACCCGTGCTCTCCTGCCGCTCCTTTCTCTTCCGCGCCTTACACATGACTTTAGCTTCCTCGTAGTTGGTTGGGGTCTGAGTCTGCGACTTCCGCGTCAGCGAGTCCGTCAACATCCGTTTCACTTTGACGAATCTGCTCTCTTGGTCCTTGCGGACTTCCTTCACCTTCTCATCTCTCGCGCTTGAGGTTTTCATTACGTCTTGATCCACCATGTGGCCACACTGTAAAAACGAGAGCACGTTATACCGCTGGGGCGCAAGTCGTGCGGGAACTTACACTGCACTCCCTTAGCAGAGAGCAAAAGCGTTGAATATTTCGCTCAATATCGAAGTTTGGCTAAACCACTAATATCTTAAAAAAGTAAGATATACAAATGTAATTACAACTCTAACAAATAAGTTATAAAATGAGTAAGCGCTGATTAAGGGCTTCGAACAATTACGTCAACGGATTCATATCTCTATCACGACACATCGCAAGTTTATGGCTGCTTCAGAAAGTGAGTTGAAACCAGTCGCAGCTTTAGCATGTGGCTGTCAAAAACCACACAGCGCTCTGCTGCACTCGGTAGCACACACTCAGTTGTTATAACACTGCAACAAGAGAGAACTTGGTCAACATTTTTATCGGGGACGTAAACAACACAAAAATGACATAATAATAGCGGTCGCTTTTAGTAAACATCGCGTTTAGATGTTCTTAATCGAACTCGAGCAAGTTGACATTACCTGTCGAAAACATCAGATTTTTGCAGTATCAAAAGCGGCCTTAAACATGTCTCACACGACGGCACACGTAAACACTACCTGAATCATGCGGCCGCATCTGCACAAATGCCGGTGCATGGCCCGCACGGCCAGATATATCTACCAAACCCAGCCGATATTCAAATTTAGATAGCCTTGATACGCGTTACAGCATTTCAGGAAAGCATGTAACGGTCTATTTTTGAGCGGGATGCACAAACAGGATCGTAAAGTGCGAACAACGTGTTCGCAATATTTTGGGGAATGATTCACGTGCCGAAATGGTAAAAAAGTGGGTCTGCATTAAAGGGATTAATAGGCGAAGCGCCATCTTGGCTGGAATGGTATTGAATGGTTTTGATCATTGTGGGTATTTGAGTTTAGTTTATTTACCCACCAACGCAGCCTAGAATCGTATGAAGTAGTAGTTTCTCAATAAGAGTGTTATTAATGTTTGGTAGGCAACAACAGTAAAAAAGCATGGATATTAACAGATAAGGTGTTAAAGAGAATGTTACTATATACGTAAAAGTTGCATAGCCATATTGGAGCTCTTCGATCTTTTCTATATTAAATGTAATCATTCATAAAGATGTTTATATTTTTCTTGCTGCAGTTGTCTATTTTGTTCATTTTATCCTTCACGTACTATACTTTTTCCAACGTCTTACTTATCCTGATTTCGTAATTAGAACTTTTGTTTATGTTCGTAATTCTGTATCTGTAGATTGCTTACATTCTGTTTTGGCATTTTCGGTGAACTTTTTTGAGTGAAATAAAAAGGATTGAGCACCACTAGCCCTGCAGCCTTAAAGCTTATTATTGTACTACTTATCTGCCCACTCATTCAGAGAAAATAGTTGCAGTACTTTTTTGCTAGAGTTTTTCACAGAAATGAGTGTCTCCATCGAGTAGAATATACATTTATTAGAGTCGATAAATGGGTTCTTTCCTGTAGACACCCGTAGTATCCACATGCTTACATCTGGCCATCAAATCCGCCACTAGCTTAATTTTCTGTCTCTTTAATCACATTGTGTCATCCGTTATTTTTTTTTAGATGAAGTCAAAAAAAAACTTTTTGCCGAGTCTTTCCACTCAGTTTCGGTCGTTTTGGTAAGATTTACATATTCAATAAGTTAATCAATTGATAACTGAGGTTTAACTTACTCCAAACACTGGTTTTGGTCAAGCAAAGAGTAAGGCAAATCTCCCTCTTCAATTTCAAAAGAAGATTATGAAGCGAAGAGTGATCCGAGGGTGGAAATAGTAATTTCATGAGACGGAAGGTTTTACCTGGAGGAGTCCTTAGTAGCCAACAATGACTGTTGGACATGCAACACCTGCTTTTCGGGCGCGCTTTCTACTTCCGTCTCGGACCTCCATTACCGATCGACAATCGATTTTGTTATGGGTAGAAAATTTCAAAAGTGCTGGTCCTGTAGTGAAAAGGGTATAAGGAAGATTAAGAAGTGCACACATACCAGAAGACATTGATACAGTGAAAAGTTCCATGTGAATTGAGTCTAGTCGTACTGTATGAATTTTGCACCAAGACCTTCTTTTTCATCCATACAAGGTGATTATTGCACAGAAACGTTCCGAACGCAATTGGTAAAATCGCCTGGAACGTGTGGAAACATCTTGGAAAACGTGTCATTACGCATTTATTTTCTTTAACGATGAATTGCATTTCCACTTGTCAAGATGTATTCACTATTAAAATGATAACAATCCAAGAAATATCCATGAAAAGTCTCTCCACGGCGAACGTGTCGCTGTTTGGTGTGTGGTGAGTGAAGCTGGGTTTATTAGTCTTTATTTTTTGAGGAGGAAGACAAACGTATTACTATTATTTCCAATTGTGGAAATCCAAATGAAAAACGTTTGGTTCCTACAGGATGGAGCTACAGCACACACAGCAAGAGCTTTGCTCCAAATGCTGCGGGAGATTTTTCCTAGCCGCGTAATTTCTCAACGCGGTGCGAGCAACTGCTAGCTCGTCTTGTGCGACTTCTTCATATGAGGATATTTCCAATCCCTACGAAATGCAATGTGCTAGGGTACATTCCTCGACATATGTCGGATAAAAAAAGGAGAACTTTAGTATACGATTCCAATAGTGCATCGAAAATGACGGATACCACATGGCCGAGATCTTTCTTAAAACACATCGAAATAAAACTTCCAGTTTGGTTATTCTACATCGTATAAATAAATTGTGTATACCCCCTATCGTTTTTCTTTTATGCAATCTAAACAAGACAATTTTTAACAGAAAAAAAAAACGAATTTCAAATTTCAATTTCCACATTTGTGCTGTTTGTTGTTAAGGAGTTCCGTCGTGCCTCCGCAGTCCAAGTCTAGTCCAGAACGTCCTTGACCATAGTTAGGTACCTACTTTGTTTTTGGATTGTCATAAACCTACCAATATCTCAATCACTATACATTTCCTATTTGATTTTGAGGAATTTCCTGGTGTACCTTCGAAGTCGAAGATCCAATGCCAATGAAATTGAAATGGGACAACCCTTGAGGTACCCTCTAATCATCTAAATCGGTTCATAAACAAATATTTATGCCCGAACATCCATAAAAAAATATATACAATCGAATTGAGAACATCCTCCTTTTTTGTCGGTTAAAAACGAGAGAAAAAGATTTGCCCCACCCTGTATTTTTGATGTTTTTTTCGCTAGTGTATCAGCTTTTTTACTTCTTGGTGTACTCCTATGCCCCAGAACATAAGTGTTGTGGTTTACAAAAGTTATAAATAAGATTTTGCAAGCATTCCTAGGTTAGTTTAGAATGTATTTGGTAATCAGTAACCAGGATTTTTAGCGCAGTCTAGCTCTCTACTAGAATAAAAATGTTTTTACCTTGATAATTCTTACATTTGTCTCGTAGGCAAACGTTTACAGTATGAATTTCCATTTGGAATACTGTAGCGTACTTCCCCAGTGATTTATCTGCCTTAAATTTGGGATATCTCTGTATATTTGCTTTGTCTCCATCTGTGTGTATCATGTTATGCAGTTTCTCTACCCAGCAGTGTCTATATATAAGTTTTTCACTAATGCCAAGCTGGTTTTGAAAAAAAAAACCTTTGCCTAGCTGGCATAGTGCCACTACTCATTTTCAGTGGATATGCGACTATTTCTGTTGTCCTTGTATGACCCAGAACTAAGCTGGTCTACTAGATTCTATTCGATTGCTATTAGAATGCTTCTTATTGGAGCTGTAATACGTAGGAAAGTAAGTATAGAGTTTGATTAACTCCTACTTAATTTGCCCTTGTTTTAATTTAGGCTACCATATTAGGGATCCGTAAGTGATCATAGGTCTCATGATAGCAGAGTTCAACCGGTGATATAAGTCCTCGTGTTTTGTCCCTACGCTTTGTAGTCATAAGTGTTATTTTTTTTATATTCAATACTACAATACTTTTTTAAATGTGTAGGATGCCTGATTGTACCCAGAATTCTGTGTTAACTCGCGCCATGACATCATTAGAGTCTATAAAGCTAACAATAAGTTATGAAAAATGTATTTGATTTGATGCTTGTTCTTTTTTACGATTTTGTTACTTTAATTTCTAAACTTATGAGTGCATAGCTGTCTTTATTAATATTTGCTTATCTTCAAAGTTTTATTATTCGTCACAATTTTGAAGCAGTCTGCTCATATCCAGTAGACTAATTGATTTTTCCTTTTCATATAAAGTTTTATGTTTTTAGATGGTGAAAATATTTGTTATTGTTTTTCTGTAAATTTTAACTTATTGATTTAAATCCGTAGCTCGATAGTTTTTATATATTACAAGAGCTAGTAATTTTTTATAATATATAGTATTTTTATATTTCATTTCATACTTCTTTTCCTTCTAATGTAGCCTTAAAACATTCTTCTAGGCTCATAGTATTTTTTGAAATTGTCGCGGGTTTTTCTTTTGGTTTTTGAATGTGTTTTTATTTCTTTAAGTTTTTGTAGTTCTATGTACTCCCCTTTTTCCATTTCCTTTGATACACTTTCCAGTATAATTAATTTTTGTTCTTGTCTCTTTTGTAACAAATCGTAAAACCAATTTTATTTCCAATTTCGTATATGTTCTAGTTTTTTTTGTAACCCTTTAAATTTATAATTATAAATTAAAAGAGAGTTATGGTCAATAATATACTTCACCTAATTTATATTTTTTAAAATGCTGATAATCGATTGTGGTTTTTTACCTAGTCACTTACTACATTCGGATAAATTATTTGACGTTTTTAAATAACTCATTTAAATCTTCTGGCAGTTTTTATTTTTTCTTCTTCATTTTATAGATTTCAAAAACGGGAGTTATTGGAAATATTCCACTTGAAGATAAAATTTAAACCTTAAAGCCATAATAATAATAAAAGTAAGGCTCTAACGCCCTGCATGAGAGCAAGGCTTGCAAACTGAGAGGTTAAGGTTCTCATACGTTCGCTCTATTTGACCGATCGTCGTGCACCATATTTGATGCGAGGCGATATGGCAAACACCGTACCTTAGAAGACCTCCATTATTACCCCTTGTTTGAGTGAATGAAAATACTCAATTATATTCAGTGAATAGGCCATCCACCAGGCATTAGAGAGCTTCAGGAATGGAATCCGCACCGCAGCTCACGCTTCAACCACTGGACCACGCTGGCGATTAATGCCATAATATCAAATAAAAATAAGTCAGAAGATATATATTGTGTTAAAATCGTTATAAAAAGCATATATTCATCTATATTTACGTTTCGCTCTAATCGATAAATTTTTTTAAATCACAAAATATAAAAAGATCCAATAAATACAATCAGAATTAAAAAGGGAACATTTATCTGGGCATGCAGTTTTTATGTCAAATATTTGGCATCAGATAATCAACCATCACGCACTATCGAGTGGACTGGAATTATTATCACAAACAGATTGCTGTAAGAGATAATATAAGTAATCTCGTGACAATAGGATGATAAAAACCTAATATTGACTCTAACGTAACAACGAGGCAAGCTTTTTATTAACGCCTACATAAAAGAGATAAAATTTTCAAATATCTAAGTTTGAATAAAATGTATAATTCACAATCTTTACAGCGAGTCCTACAAAACGGATAGAATTGAGAACAACGATTATAAAGGATATTATGTGTTTCTTTATTCAAACTAAAAAATTTTGGATACAAAATTGTGATACATTCATCTAGTGTAAAGAAGCAGTTTGATCTACAAGACATATTTTATACTGAACCCTCAAGCGAAAATCATTTAAGAAATTGCTAAAACGAATATCTGCTACGTAATGCAAAAAAGTTCTTGATTCTTCCTGGCAACGATAGTGAAATATTTAATGAATCTCTTTTGTAAAACAGTCATATACAAACTACAAAATCTTTTACTGCTCATACTGCAAGTACAAGTACAGAAATAGAAAACTATCTGAACTCATCATTACAAACTGACTTTACAATTTCACCTATTTCGTCGCAAAAAGTCAAAAGACGGATATTTTCTACACAGACATTAAAGTGTCTGGAAATGATAAAATAACAGGGCAGATATTTATTCTATTGGTCTAAGGAATTCAAAGTAGAAATTATATTGTTATTATATATAATAATATATATAATAATATGTTAATATATATAAGTACTCACAAATTTTCTCAATGAATTCAAAAATATGTTTTCCCAACTAATAAGTCAGAATATCATGATACTGAACATGCTTTCCACAGTGATTAACAAAATAGCGTAAAAATGGCTACTTCACTGCGCATCGCTTTGTGGAACGCCAATGGTATCTCTAACCATATTCTTGAAGTATCAGAAACTCGCAACAAGTAGGATAGTAATTAAAATACCGTATTATACTGTATATTATGCTAATCACTCTGATGGGACGGCTCATGGCGGATCAGCTGTGATAATTAAAAATACGATTATCCACCATAAAATACAGTCTTATCTAACCGAAAAAATACAAGGTGCAGCCATAAAAGTTAAAGCCTTTCCCTATTTATTTGTTGTATTAGCCGTGTACAGCCCGACGAGGCATGCCACTTCGTCTCATGAATATGAAAATTTTCTCTGATCCCTAGGCAACAAATTTATAGTAGGAGGAGACTGGAATGCAAAAAATACAGCTTGAGGCTCTAGACTTATCAACCCTAAAGGACGCAATCTACTAAGAACAATTCAGAGAAACAATTATGATTATCTATCAACCGGAAAACCTACCTATTGGCCTAGTGATCCACGCAAACTTCCGGATTTATTAGATTTTTCAATACTCAATCGAATAGCTAATGTATATACTAAAGCGGAATATAACTACGACCTCTCCACTAATCACTCTCCAATCATCATTACTGTCAGTACAACAATAATGGCAAAAGAAATGGCTGCTAGATTGTGTAATAAAAATACGGATTGGGATCAATTCAAAAACCTGTTAGAAGAAAACATTAACCTAACCATTAGAATTAAAGATAATCAAGATCTAGATGAAGTAATCCATCATCTATCAACAATGATCCAGTCAGCCGTCTGGCAAGCCACACCAACTATTGGAAATCTTAATCCTAAAGCTGGTAATATTCGCCGCCATATACGAAACCTAATCACTGAGAAACGAAGAGCTCGGAAAAAATGGCAAGTAACAAGGAACAGGCAAGATAAAACAATCTAGAATAGGCTTAATCATCAACTACATAATACCCTTATAGAAGCACGTAATGAAACATTTAAAGAATACATTACAAAACTATCTCCTAACAATCATACAATCTGGAAAGCAACTAAAAAATTTAAGAGGCCAATACTAGCAATACCACCAATCAGAAAACCTAATGATACATGGGCCAGAACAGATAAAGATAAAGCGGATACATTCGCAGAATATCTCGATAACGTATTTACCATCCCAAACCCACATGATAACAATGACGATACAGAAGTTTAAGATTTCCTGATTGCTCCATGCAAAATTTCGCTACCAATAAAACCCTTCTCCCCATCAGAAGTCTTTCAGCAAATCAAATTTACGAACACTAAAAAAGCCCCTGGCTATGATATGATCGGAGGGGAAGTTCTGCAGCATCTTCCAAGGAAAGCACTGGTTCTTCTTGCCACCATATTTAATAGTATAATGAGATTAAGCTACTTTCCAATACTATGGAAGTATGCTCGGATTACTATGATCGCAAAGCCTGGCAAACCACCTAACCTCCCATCTTACTATAGACCTATAAGTCTTTTGCCCTTAATGTCTAAGATTTTCGAAAGACTCCTACTGAAAAGAATAAAAGAAACAGTAAATCTCAACCAGATAATCCCACCCTATCAGTTCGGCTTTCGTGAAGCCCACTCAACGATACACCAATGCCACCGAATCGTCAATCAAATAATAGAAAGCCTTGAAACCAAAAAGTTAACTACATCTGCATTCTTAGATATAAAGCAAGCTTTCGACAAGGTCTGGCACACAGGCTTGCTTTACAAGATAAAATTACATTTCCCAAGTCCGATCTATCTAGTTCTAAAATCCTACCTCGCCGAGAGATCCTTCCAAGTCGTGATAAATGTCTCAACTTCTGACTATCACCAAATCCAAGCAGGAGTGCCGCACGGTAGTGTTTTGGGTCCTTTACTCTATCTGATCTATTCATATGATACGCCAACCACGCAGGACACTTCTATTGCCGTTTGCCGATGACGTGACCATATTATCAACCAGTGACAAGCCCGCAGTATCTGCAGCTCACTTACAGCATCACCTAAACCTACTGCAAGATTGGACTCGCAAGTGGAGAATAACAGTAAACAGTGAAAAGTCAGCTCAAGTAACCTTCACTAACAGACGACTTGATTGCCCTCAAACTACTTTCAACAATATTGCAATTCCAATCAAATCTGAAATCAAATACCTAGGAATGCACCTGGGTGCAAAACTCAACTGGAGCATGCATATCAAAAATAAGAGCAAACAAATAGGCTTAAAGGTGAAGCAAATGTACTGGTTAATCGGAAGACGTTCGCAGCTATCGCTATCAAATAAATTATTACTTTATAAGACAATCATAAAGCCCATTTGGACTTATGGTGTTCAACTTTGGGGCTGCACGAAAGCATCCCATACAAAAATACTCCAAAGGGTTCAGTCTAAAACCCTTCGAATAATGACTGTTGCACCATGGTATGTAAGTAACGAGACCATCCATAATGACTTATGATCCCGTATGTAGCATCCGAAATTCAGGGACTTGCAAAAGCATACACCCACAACTTACCAGGACATGAAAACGACCTCATAGGGCGCCTCGTAAACCAACCAGCCGTTGTAAAAAGGCTCAAGCGTAACTGGCCACAAGACCTAATTCCCTAAGCGATTTATAATAGTATATTCTCCCCTAGGTTGATGGCGATGGCTTGATCCTAGATCATGATTTATATATAAGATCAAATTTGCTTATTACTCAATTTGTATAACATGAGTAGATTGTAAATATGCAAATACAAATTTAAAAAATAGTAGCTGCCCACAAATACTGTCTGCTTCTAAAATATTACCTAATTAATCTCTGTTTTTTGTACGACTTGAAAATGCAACATCCAAACCTTATATCAACTCAAAATATACCAGAAGGAATTTTGTTAGGCTTCGTTTTCTATCTCTTCTACAATATTAGCATACCAATAATGCAAAGAACATTTATCAGAACCTTCGCATACTAGCAACTGTTAGAAATCCTCCTACAATAATAACTCACCAACCTCTTTAACGACATATCTGCTTAATTGAAAAGTAGCGAGAAAAATGGAAGATTAAGCCAAGAAAAAGTCAATATACTTAAAGCTTGAGTTAAGAGCAGTGTCGATACAGCTTAAAGTATAAGACATCTCTTATTTCTAAATTTAAGCGCAATTGCTGTCCATATTTACAGAGAAAAAAGCTAAAGACGATTGATCCGAAAGTTCAATCTGAGTATGTCTTGAGTTTGGATGCCTAAGAAAATGTTAATAAGAAACACATGGAAGCGGTAAAATGCAAAAAAAAGACTTAAAACCCCGAGCAATAAAAAAATTACAGTTAAGAATTGTCACAAAAGAGCACAAGAGCTACTACACTGGATTTGACTCCCGGATGAAGAGCAACGGCGAACATCAAATGCTCTCCGGCCGTCATACGAACGCCTTTAGCGGTCGTGGAGTACGTTCTTCTTCTAAGTCACCTGTCCGGGCTAGGCTCAACATGGGTCATAGTACCGCACGACTATGTGGTTAGAGAGAGGCTAGTAGTAGTCTATATAAACAGTAGAAGAACTACAACTTTGCACATCACGACTTCAGAATCTCGTGCAGGTAGTCAAATCGTAAATATGAAGTGATCCTGCTTCATTCTCAATAAAAGCTCCACTGCAAAGTCCTTTTAAAATTTGGTACATTGTTTGCGTGCTTAGGAATGCAAAATTGCCATAAAAATTAATGTATTTCAAAAGATGAATAAATAGGGTACTTCCGAATCAACAAAAAATAAAATAATGTGTTAGTTTTAAAATTTTGATTTTTTCATTGGAAATGCCGCATTTAGATGGATATAAAACCGAACTAAGTTATTATTACAAAAATTCTAATATCGTTACTGGAAAAAACGAGATCTTAAAGATGAACAAAATTGCCCTATTACTAGATTCAAACTAGGGCTGTAATGGCTCAGTGGTCAAGATCATTGTTCCTCTGTCCTGAGCCGGCGCAGACGAGTTCGAGCCTCACTCCGTCCATGGGTGTATATGATGTCCTAGCTTTAACTGTGTATGCTAGTAGGCACAATAAGGCATTGTGGCTGCAGTGTCGGTAAGTGCGCCAATAATTGAAAAAAAATATATTAAAATGTTATTTTTTTGGCATATTGTTGCAATAAGGACACCAGTAATCAGTCGATTAATAAAATTGTTGAATATCAAACATACACATTTCAAATTCTGTTGCACAAAGAATAATTACAAAATTTTTAATTAGAGAAGAGGTCGACCAACTTAAATTTTGTTCTGCACAGTTCCGGAAAATACGTTAATCCAAGACAAGTACAAAATTTCCAACAACTACAAAAGAAAAAGTGTAAAATTATCCACGTATCTTGACTGTTGTGAATAAAACCAATGTAGGTCGTATTGACCATTTAATTCATAAAAATTGAAGAATGATGTAAAAACTCTTGCTGACATTCTTTCAATAAAAGTTGGGAGTGTAGAAATCATAGTTCATAATACACTGCTCAGTGGGTTCCCAAACAACTATCCTCTGAAGAACAAGAGAGTGGTGAAGGTTTCTTAAGAGTATAGTCACTTGAGATGAGACCTGCAAAATGGCTTCAATAGAATAGCAACATTCATCATTGCATCCGGTGAAAAAATTTAAATCCAATGGATCTACTGGAAAAATTCTTGCAACGATATTCTCTAATGTTCCTGAAAGCCACAGCCCTGTCAAAACTGAATATACAGCATTTTGCTGAAAATGAAATCAAGCTAGCTTTTCGCTTAAAAATGGGAATTTTTCGGTTCGCAATGTCCAGTGGTTCCACGACAATATCCACCGCTATACAGCAGTAACCACAAACCTTTACTGAGATGTTCTGTCTCATCCTAAATGCCGTGTTTCAGAAGAACACCAAGGAGAAAAAATTTGAGTCATATAATGCTGTTTCTGAAACTACGCATTTATGATTGTAATGGCAAAAGAGTCCATGAACAAAAAAAGAGGATTATGTAGAGAAATAAGAGTAAATTTGTAACGTTCTTGCATTGCTTTTTCTTCATAACATAAAAATTTCAGTTGAGTTGAGCATCCCTCATAGATTAGTTTAAATAATTAATTCTTGGACTAAAAGAATTAGAAATACGTTTTGATCCACACGAAGAAAAAGTAGAAGAAATGATTAACAAAGGTAGAATAGAATAAAATATAACAATATAACAATTCGTTAACACCTCCAAGTTACTATTTAAAACCATAAAGCAGCGTTTATGGCCTAATTTGCATCGAATTCCACTTTAAGTGCGAATAGTAAAAACGAGCGAGCAAATTGCCTCGCAACCTATTGCGCTAAAAATAAACGGCTAGATAAAAATAGCAACAAATATAACTGGCCGCCAATTAGTGCCAATTAGCAGGCAGAAAAACAGATTCGATAAGAAAACGGACTAATACACTTTGCCCAGCTGTTAGCAGCAACAATGGCGCTAACGAGCAAAAGTTAGGAAAATTTCAGGCCCTAATTGTTCTGCATACACGAAATGGTGCTATTTTGAGAGTTTGCGGCGCGTCGCATGCGCTTCGCTTACTCATTTTCTATTCTAATTATTAGCACAGTCCAGATTTAGTTTTAAAATGAATTTTAAAAATATTCTGTGCTGCTTTCGTCGGTCATGGGAAAATATTGCGTCGAGCGGAAAGTTCTTTCGTTTTTTTTGTGCTTAGTAAACTTAACCAACTTTATTCTATATTCAAATGACATACCATACGTTATATTTCTTAAATGATTGGAGTACTATGAAAATTAGGAATAGAGATAAATTAATTGAAAGTATCAAAATTGACTTGCCTTAGTTTGTCTTACTCAAAAAGCCATCAAATAAAATATTTCAGTATTCTCAAAATTTGTCAAAGTGAAATATTTTCATACGGCTCGTTCACATTTTCTATAGTACTATCATGTCCTATTTTGAAAGCGCATGATCTTGTTCAATGTTTAACATCAAAATTAGAACAGGACTGGAAGAGGGTCCTCTACTACAGACAGTTACCAAAGTTTGAAACAATTAAGTCACTTCCATTTTTATCCAATGGAAGATTGGTCAACAGTAAATGGCAACGTAGATCCTGATGGATCTTTCACTACTAGATAAACGTCGATGAACTTATTTGAATTGTTCTACCTCCATTGCAAAGAATTTTTGCACAGATGAAAAATAGCTCGACCAAAAAAAGCTTAGGAAGTCACCTTCATCTTAAAAAACTTTCTTTTGATTTAACTGAAAAAACGTACATTACTTTGAGTTTAAATATTTTTTATAATTCGTTTTACCATTTTGTTAAAAAACATCTAATAACTTTTGTTAATATTGTTGCCAGATGCGAACGACATTAATCTCGCTAATTCCATGACCATACATAATTTATTTGCGCTCATTATTAGTGATGTTATTATCAATAAAATGTTGACAATTTCAATTAAAACTAGGACTGTAATTGAAGCGCAATCAATAATATGTTACTTATCATTTATATGCAATTAACTTCATTTTACCAACAAATGTAGCAGCGA
The DNA here is from genome assembly GCA_036346155.1 of Sinelater perroti. Classification (NCBI taxonomy): domain Eukaryota; kingdom Metazoa; phylum Arthropoda; class Insecta; order Coleoptera; family Elateridae; genus Sinelater; species Sinelater perroti. The sequence goes on from JARFIY010000046.1 coordinate 33,135,205, forward strand.
GTTTCTGAATGAAGTTTAACATTACCTTTGATAAACTATTATTTTAAAGCAAATTTTTATTAGAACCAATCTAAATTTATTGGTTGGATAAGATAAAGCAACGTAATTTTGCAAAAATTACAGAAACTCGTGCGATACATGTAAACAATTATGTAAGCAATTGTAAACAAAGCCCGGGTGAATACAGCGCGGCACGAGCGGATCGGATGAAAAAAGTGTTTATAGTCAGGTGCGGCAAAATAATTTAGAAACTTACAAAGGCTTCCGGAACAAAAGGGGAAGGTGCGAGACGCCGAAATCGAAGACGGCACAGATTCGGTTCGAGCCCAATCGGCGATAGCAGCGAACTGCGCACTTGGAGGCCGTTTTTATTATCTAACGTCGCTGTATCGCCGTTCCGTTTAAAATACCCGAAATGTAAATAAGAGGCGTGATATAATCATGCAGTTCGTACTGGATAGGGCATTGTTTGAACCGGGTCGGCTCAAGTACGCCCCGATGTCTTTGCAGCTCTAAAAATAGCGACGTTGATAAGTTGGCGATCGAATGGGACGGGGCCAGCTCGACGAGATAAAAACCTGCATTTAGTTTGAACATGTAATGCACTGCAAAGTCATACCACCACTGTTTATTCCAAATATTGACATTATAGTCATGTTAGCACGATAGAAACAACCCTAAAAAAATTATAAAGAAAATATGGTGATTAGGATAAGACATTAATGGAAACATTTATAAAACCACAAAGCAAAAACCTTTAACAGATAAAAATGCAACTAAAACAAATAATAGAAATTAAAAGTGTAAAAACGGTGAATTTTTAAAACAAATACTTAAAGCAAGGATAGAAGAGAACTAACAAAAATTAGTCATTTTTTAAATTGCACTGAGGCACTTTAAGGGCTGTAATGGCTCCTCTATCCTGAGCCGGCGCAGGCGAGTTCGAGTCTTGCTCAACCCATGGATGTATGGTGTGATGTCTTAGTATTAAGTGCATGTTAGTAGGCACAATAAGCCATTGTGGCTGTAGTGCCGGTAAGTGCGCCAATAATAATAAAGAGGCTCTTTGAAAGAAAGGGTCATCATTTAAAAACTTCTATACGTTAAAAAGAGATAAAAAGGAAAATGAATAAAAAAATAACAAAACACAAAAACTTTAAATATTAGTAAATACCTTTAAATAATACACATAAGTAAACTATATAGTTCGATAAATATTAAATAAGTCAGAAAAAAGTATGAAAATTGTCCTGATTTTTTTTTTTGTTAGGTGCATTTACCGGCATTGAAGCCTCAAGGACTTTAGTAACTTAATACTAGTATGTCACATACCCAAAGATTTTCAGCCAGATTCAAACTCGTCCACGTCCGCTAGCAATACGAAATCACTAAACTTACTTCTTAATGAAATGAAAGTGCAAATTCTAATTATAGTATCACGAAATAGCTAAAAATGTATTAACGAAGAAAAACCATCATCAACACGATATCATGAATAATAACTTAACAAAAAAAAAACACCAGTCGGATAGAAATACAGTTTTTAATTATTCTCTATTATTTATAAACTTCCTTTCTTCCCTCTCGTGGGATTTTGTTTTTTTCCAATCGACCCACACTACTACACTGGCGAGCAAAAAATTGAGGTCATACTAAAATTGTAATATATTTTTAGAATTTACAGTTAAACGCTTATATTTGTCAATTGTAAATCATTGTGCCATATTTCGTAGGCTAAATTTAATATTCAATGCCGAATCAGAATGCATATTTTTGGTTTTTCAATTTATTTCGAAAAAGTAACAAATCTACATTTTAAACGAAGCTCAATTTTTTTGCATAGAAGCAATATGAAAGCAAAATAAAAAAACATAACTGATAACGTTAACTTGCGTTAATGACTGCTTAAAGTCGACGAGGCATACTTTCAATTAAGTTGGGGATCATATTCTGGTCCATGTTATTCCACTCCTCCAATAGCAACTCTTTCAGCTTCTGGGCAGTTCTTGCAGCTGGTTTATGACTTTGGATATGTCTTTATGACTTTGAATATCGTCCCGGCTCATCCCAGAAATGTTTAGTGGGATTCATGTCTGGAGTGAGGGCTGACCACTCGAATTTCCACATTATCAAGATACTCTCTGACTAAGCTACTACGTGAGGTCTAGCATTATCTTTCATACAAATGCCATGCTCGCCCATAGTGATAATGAAAGGCATAGCAGGGTCTTGTAGAACTTTCGTTATGTACCTGTGAGGTGTTAAGAGTCATTTGCATTAAAACCAACTCTGTACGTGCTTGTGAAGAGATTCCCACCCAAACAATAGCCGGCCCACCGTCAAGTAGAAGTCGCTCATCATTACAAACTGTAGCAGATCTTCCTCTGTGTAATTCTCCGTAATCGCCGATGTTCGTCTGATCTAGTATGGCAAGAACGCGACTCATTTGGAAATAATACCCTGCTCTACTCCTCATTACTTCCATGCCAGATGTTTTTGGACAAAAACAATCTTACAATTCGATGCCGGAGTTGTAATGGTGGACCCGTAGCCATCCTTCTACAAGATAATCTCGCAGCACGAAGTCTTCTTCTAACGGCCCATTTACTAACATTTACATCTCTAACTTCTTGGTATTGATTTCATAGCCAAACCGCAGAAGCTGTTGAATTCCGTAAACTTGCGGGTACCAAAAAACGGTCATCTCTTTTTCGACCGAATCCTGGTCTCCTGTTATTAGGCCAGTCTCCTCGAAGCGCTGGTAGACCTTACAAAAGACCTCTTACAAAAATTCTTGCAGTTTCACGTTGTCCTCGACACACAGACCTTGAAATGAGAATTTTCAAATAAAACTCGTAACTACGGTGACAATACATGATGATAAACATGGGGCCGGCGAAGAGATTGCTCGTTAAGCAATCCCAGAACAAACTTAAAAATTCGAAATCGAATTTCTCGAAAATTATTCGACATAGAATTTTTTCAACTTCATTTTCGAATTCAGCGTAAAATTTCCTGTAAGAATCACATTTAAAATCGTAATGTCGAAAATTTTCCCGAAATCCGACATAGAAATTTTTTGATTTCGAATTCGAAATCAGCGTAAAATTTCCTATAAGATTCCATTTTCAAATTTTAAGAAATCTCAAATTTCAAGTTCGTTGATAATATGACAGATAAGATTTCTCGGAAAACAAATGATTAAGCACTTACTAGTGTAAATATAAGCATTTAACTGAAAATTCTAAAAATATATCACAATTTCAGTTACCTTAGTTTTTTGCTCGCCATGTGTTTGAATAAATTCGGTTTTTGACTATTTTATCGAGTACTCCACCATTTTTCCTAATTGTTTTTTTTATCATAAATGCTTTTTAACGTTTCTGATCGAATGAGATTCGTAATTATTATGGTTAGCTAGTATTAAGTCAAACATTCTGTTTTGTAATTTAGCACTCAAATTCAAAAATGCTGCGAAAAGCTCTGCCATTTATCAGAAAACCAGATGTGATTTATATCCATAACTTCCAATTGCAGTTCATTCAACCTTTAAAAATAAAAAAGTAAAAAATAAAATGCAGTCATGATCGCTGATTCCCACTGATTTTTTGAATTAAGACTATATACTTCATCTGTAGTTGCAAATGTCATTTTATAAAATCGTGATTGGAATAAATACAAGAAAATGTTTTATCGGTTGCATTTTAAGCTTCTAATCTCTTCATTAATCTTCTAGTGTCTTACCCTATTATAAAATTACTTTTCGTCATCTTTTTGATGGGTTGTTCTTTTTTGTTATGTTGACATGGTTATAATGCCATTTACCATCAGTGGTATGATTTTCAAATGCATTTTCAAAATAGAAAAACAAGTTTTTATGTCAATCGAACTGGACTCGTCTCATTCGATCTCCAAGTTATCAACATCGCTATTTTTAGAATGTTTTAAATGCTGTTTTTAAGTATCATGCAATTATGTTTCTTATTCTAAGTATCGTTTGGAGAATAGGTTGCGTCGATACTCTTTAACACCTGACAGCTTTGTCAACTGAGGGTATTCTTCCATCATTTTGACCCAAAATTAATTTGCGTCCTGAAAAAAGCCTAGTTTCGACATTTCATCAAATAACTCCAATGAGTTCTTCATTTATGTTTATTGCGAAATTAGCATGTTGAAAGAAATCGACTAAAAACGGATTCAGTAGCCATCTGTAACTGTCATAACTCCTTTGAATTTCTTTGAGAAAATAATCAGAGCTGTTGTTTTAAATTGTGCAAACTAACTTGCATGTCTACAAAAGTAAGCTCAAATTTATCGTATTATATTTAGCTACACCCTCCATGAGCACTGGAATAATCAAATTTCTTTTTCTAATTGAAGTCAACCATAAAACATTTTTTAATAAACCCGTTAATTTCAAAATATCAGCAAGAAAAGCCAACCTAAGAAGTCAAAGAGAATTGAAAACTAGGTTCTCGAATTCCGTTTTCTTACCTTACAAGTACATTATGAAAGCTCTGATTTTAACTAGAAAGCCCTTTTCAAGACGTTACCCATCGACGATCATCTTGTTTTGTTTTCTTTTTCTTTTAAGAGTTGTTTGACCTTTGTCTCTGGTGGCACACTGCAGCCTTATGAACATATTTATTTCATCTTCTTTATAGTACTTTTCAGTATCCTCGTCCTTTTTACCAGTTGGTACAAGTTCCTTACTAAATAGTTGCTGTTTTCTTTTGGATCCATAATTGAGCACGGGTACTCAATTATTTTTAGTAAGTAAGTAAGCCACCGCCAGGCATCCGAGACTCAGAACTGAACCCGGGTCCATCCGCACCGCAGGCACGCGTCTCAACCGCACGGCCACACTGGCACTTGTAGGTCATCTTACTTCTATGCAAAAAATATATATATATATATATATATATATATATATATATATATATTTATACTAGTACGTGCTTAACCATTTGTTCTCAGAGAAATATTATCCGTTATATTGTTATCTCTCATGTATTGTCACCGTAGTAACGAGTTTTATTAAATAGCGTACATTCGTTCTATTTCAAAATTCCCATTTCAGTGTCTGTGTGTTGGTGTTTAATGTTGATTTCTCTGTGTAAAATCTTTTAACCGCACGGTGAAGTGTTTGTAGAATTTACTCAACAGGTCGTAATGCCTTCAGATCTTGTTATTTTAAGAATTATAGCGTTGTTACAGGATGGTCGAGAATGCAAGAATTGTTGTTAAGAGCCTTTGTGCTGTACAAAAGGTGCACCAACGCTTCGAGGAGACTGGCCTGATAACCAGAAGACCAGCATCTGGTCGAAAAAAAGATGACCGTTTTTGGTATCCGCAAGTTTACGGAATAGAACAGCTTTAGCGGTTTGGCTACGAAATGTGACTGGACCATTAGAATAAGATTTCGTGCTGCGGGATTGTCTTGTAGAAGAATGGCTACGGGTCCACCATTCCAACATCAGCATGGAATTGCAAGATTGGTGTTTGCTCAAAATCACCTGGCATTGAATCATGAGGTGTAGAGCAAGGTACTGTTTTCAGATGAGTCACGGTTTTGCCTCACTAGATCAGACGGACGTCAGCGAGTATGGAGAAGAAACGGAGGAAGATATGCTAGTTTGTACTGATGAGCCACTTCCAATTGACGGTGGGTCGCTTGTGATTTGGGTGGAAATCTGTTCACAAACACACACAGAGATGGTTTTAAAACAAAATGGCTCATTGACAGATCACAGTTACATTACAGAGATTCTACAAGACCACGTTATGTCTTTAATAATCACTATAAACGAGCGTGGAATTTTCATGCAAGATTATGCTAAATCTCGCGTAGCCAGAGTTGTCAGAGAGTATCTTGATGATGTGAAAATCGAGAGTCCAGGCATGAATCACATTGAACATATCGGGGATGATCCGGGACGACGTATCCGAAGGCATACACCAGCTCCAAGAACTGCGTGAGAGCTGAAAGAGTTGCTATTGCAGGAGTGGAATAACATCGACCAAAATGTGACCTTCAACTTATATGAAAGTATACCTCGTCGACTTCTAGTAGTCATTAACGTCGGGGGGAATCACGTTATTAGTAATAAGTTTTTTCATTGTTTTACTTTCATATTGGTTTAATAACAAAAAGTCGAGCTTAGTTTAAAATATAAGTTTGTTGCTTTTTCAAAATAAATCGTACAAACCAAAAATTATGCTTTCTGATTCGGTATTGAATATTAAATTTAACCTACGAAATACGGTACAATGTTTTACAAATATAAACAGCATGGTGTACAAATTGGAAATTATGCCTTATCACCCTTAATGAATATATAGAGCCAAACTGTAATTTTGGCGTCTAACATTTTCTCAAATATACTGAAACGTCCTAGAAACGTAAAAAAGAAAATGCCATTCTTTTTGAGACATTGCGCAAGTAACAAAGAAACAAAATTTACTGCTTAGTGATAGATGGCGCCAGCAGCAAAATAATAAATGGAGCTACTTAATAATAAATCTTGCCGGCCATTGGCTGTTTTGTTATGAATACATTTAAGTATGGACAGAGACGAGGGAAGGGGGGTTGACAACAAAACTATTGTCAAAAGAAAACTTCGCTTGAAAAAACTTTTTTTTTTAAATTATGTGCTGTAAAGTTCTTCAAAAGGTGCAACACAATAATATTCCTGAAGATCTTAATGTTGTTTACATTTTCCAGAGGTATTTATATTTTAACAACTTCGATTATATTTCTTCCTGTGAACAGAATAAATTGATATTTCAATAGATCATTTCAGCCTGATATTTCCTAAATAATAAACTATTAATGGATATCTTGTCTAAATTAAATATTAAACTTTAGAGAAGTTATCGAAGAACCTGCGAGTTTAACATAAAAACCTATTTATATTTCGGTGACTACACTAAAGCCTTGGACTGTGTAAAATGACATAAACTGTAGCTAATACTGCAAAATATAGGAATATCATCTTGCTTATCTGATATAAAGATAAATAATCACGCAAAAGTTAGTCAACAAACTATTATCAGGCATAGTTGTATTTTCCATTACTATTCAACATAAACTCGAAGTTTATATATGAGAAGAGCATTGGATAATTGAGGTGGACCTATCTCCGGTGAAAGATAAGCAATTTGAAATATTGATGATGATATTCTTACAATTGCAATCGGTAATTAACTTAAGAACGTTTTGACAAAGTTAGACATCAAAAGCAAAAAATATAGGCTATTTCTCAATAGAAATAAAACAAAAGCTAATGGTAATTGGCCGCACTGTTAATAACCTCAAATAAGTAATTTGATTCTAAGTGGTAAGAGATTTTGTTTATCTGGGATTACTAATAATAAACAAAGAAGGATGTGAGAAAGAAATCAAGCAAAGAATAAGTATAGCTCGAAACACGGTCACGAAATTAAGTAGAATCTAAAGGGGCTCAGCGATATCCCAAAACAACAAATTCAAATTAATAACAACACTGGTGTTTTCCATAACTATATAAGCCACCGAAACCTAGATAATAAAAATCGATGTCTTTGAAATGTGGATGTACAGACGAGTGTTAAGTATGCTTTAGACCCAACATTAAATCAACACAAAAAATCAGCTGACGACCACAAGACATCTTTCTACAAAGATTAACCAAGCATATCTTCGATGTTGTGGTCACGTTTCTAGAAGAAATGTATTAGAAAAACTAATGGTGGAAAAAACAAACGGAAATCGTCAAGAAGAAGATCTCCACTTTACATTCCTTAAATGTTTTTCTCAGAATAAATGAGAATAGGATCATGCTTTAAAAGATTCGGTAAAGGTATTAGTATGCATTTAAAAAAGTTATAGTACCATTTACAAGGATTATGGAATAGAATATCGTTGGCTTTGGTATGGTAGAAATTATCATTTTGAGATTATTTAAGCTATTGTAGCTAGTTGAAATTATATATCAAAACATTACGGTTCTAGAAATGAATGCAAAATGGTACAAAAGGTAAGTTCTTATTGCTCCTTGAGGAGATCTATGATAATGTGATATTTACATGTTGGAGAATATAAATTTATGATTTCGAAAGTGCACATGAACATCTTATGCTACTGAAAAACTTATAGAGGTCTTATAAATCCTACAGATTTAGCTTCAAAGATCTGAAACGGTCAATCGTACTTCAAAGAGGAGATTAAAATGATGTTTGTAAATAAGAATACAAATATTCTGTTACGATTCCATGGTTTTGGTTGCATTTTAAAGGATAGAAAACGCGGTTTCACTTCACATAATTCAAATATGATTATGCTCCCATTGTATTTAAAATAATATAATGCCATTATATATAACTTTCAAAACTATTCAAGGTACATACAACAGTACACTTCATTTTTGTTTATGATCTCAATAGGATATATGTATCAAATATTATATATACGCTATATAAATGCGATTTTAGTATATAGAATCATCACGCCTTGAATAGAACCGATTTAATATCATTGTGATCAACGGTGATTATTTTCTATTTCAAACGCCAGCGCGGCCGCGCGATTGATGCGCGTGACTGCGGTGCGAACGGACTCGAGTTTAATTGTAAGTCTCAAAAGCCTGGTGGGTGGCCTACTCAGTCACTAAAATAATTGAGTACCTGCGTTCACTTCGAACAAAGGATAATAATGACGGTCGTCTAAGGCGCGGTGCTTGGCACCCGGCATCAGAGATAGTGAGGATGGACATATTGAGAGCCTTAGCCTCTCAGTTCGCAGACCGAGCCCCACGCGGGCGGCCTCACCATATCGTACTTTAGAAACAATCAATAAAACTATATCAATGAGAGATAGTCTTGTCTCATATTAGGCACTAAATATTATTAATATTTTTTGCTACTTCAGCTCAATTTAAGCAAGCTCATTTTTCATTCTCTAACGATAGCGTAATATTCTGGAGCAATATAAGAATGAATCAGGCAAAATAGAACGAAAATGCTTAAAATTAAGTTTTCTTTGCTTCTAAAACACTTAATAGAAACCATCACAGAACAGGAGCCAAGTAATAATCGAATGGGCTTCAAAACTATGTCACGGTGGCTTTCAATAGAATACCAGTATAAAAAATATTTTCTGCTAGAAAGCAATCAATTAACAACATTTGTTGAACTTTTAACAAAACATGGTAAAACAATAAAAAAATAAAATTAGATAACAAAAAGAGCAAAAACATCAATCCCCTAGGAGAAAGCGTTATGGTATATGAATTAGATATTTCAGTATATTCAGATCATTACAGATGAATGCTTCCCATAATTAATGATAACTTAAGTCAGGAAGACATTTAATCCAAAGCCAGATCTCTTTTGTAAATATATTAAATCAGAATCTCCGAATTTGTTCCAAAGTAAATTTTAGAAGTCATCTTGACCAGTTTCTATGAAGAAAGAAAATAAGAGAAGAATGGAAACATTTATAGACATTTGTTTATGCGGCAAATAAAATTTTGGTGGTGAATTTTATTGTCACAGAGGTGGCGCTTCTTAATGTACTATTGTCATTTGAAATTGCAATATCATTAAAAAACAATTATATTGCATTGAATATTTGACATTAAATTAAGCATACTGTAATCAGAATATGGTTAAAGTTTGAGAACCATATGTTTATGTTAGATCATTCGGATTTAGCACGTATAACTTATACGGTGTAAAATTATCTTATCGTCGACTGAAGATACATTATAAAGAAGTTATCGAATTTAGAAGAGGTGGCACTGAAGACCTATAAAAAGGAGGTGTCTCTTTACAAGAGGTAGGCCAAAAAATTGGTCGCCATAGCAGTACTGTGGCATAAATATGAAACCAGCGGATGAAAGTAAGTATTCATTCAACGGTTTGGAACCAATACACAAGACAATCAACTAGCAGGATCGTCATCTTCAGAGGCTGACCATAGCGCAACTTTCAAGTGCCCTACCATAACAATGGTGGATGATTATACGGTACCGATTCGCTATCTGCTATGTCTGATGTCAATTATTCTCAATTGTACTAACAGCACAGCGATTTGTAAATGACACTGGCTTACGAAAGTTACAATGGGCAACGGAAAGATGCCTGTGGATACAAGAGTAGCATACAAATTCAGATCTTGTTTAAATTGAAACAATGGTTGGATATTAATACGCCGTAGACGCGGAGAAAGGGAACTAAAAGACTATGTCAGTATAAGACATACAACGACAACTATAGTGAGTGTATGGGGAGCTATCAATTATAAAGCAGATCACCTCTAGTCAGAGTTAGAGGCTACATTACCAGTTAGACTCTCACATGGTCGGCCCGATCGAAAATGTCACCATGTCACGATCTCCAATCTAGATAAATATGGGAAAGTATCAAGATAAAAGCAGTTGTTAATTTGCATTTTATCTAGGTGATGCAATTTCAATAAACAGTAGCATATTAATTGTAGTTTTCTTCTAAGTTCTCGTCGATATTTTTTGCGTTACCTGTATTATTATTGATTAATTTTATTCATAGTTTCTTCACTATTTATTTTATTCAGTACTATTTTTAGCAATGGCAGATGATTCACCCCAACTCTTTCCTACTTCGTTACGCTTGATCTCTGTAACTCCCATCCAAGTGTTTACTGGTTTAACTCTATTCCATTTTAACGCTTGTTTCATTATGTCGTCGTTTTCTTTTCTTAGTGTATGTTGTATCCAATCCCATTTCCATATTTTAATTACTTTTCTAATTTATTATTGCTTTCTTTCGCCCATAGTTCCTTATTAGTAATAATATTGGGCTCGAAATATTCTCATAATTTTTTGTAGGCACTTGTTGATAAAGACGTGTATTTTCTAGGTGTTTTTTATATTATTAGTCCTCTTCAGTTTTCACATCTTGAGTTTTATAACTATTTCGTTTCCCCAACCAATGGGTATTTTTTCTTCTCCCATATATTTCTTAGTAATTGTGTTATTAATTCAGCCGTAATGTTAATGTCAGCTTTTCATAATTCTGATGATGCTCGGCGTTTTGTCGTTTCCCATACGCTGAATTGCCTCTCTGATCTCAAATTGTGTCGGTTTCCCTATTCTATTTCTAGTTAGTTTCTGTTATGTGTAAACTGTCTTATTCGTGTTGCAAACGATAATTCCATATAGTGCTTATGCCACCCATTTAATTGCTCTTCATCTTATGTTAATTCCCCTTATTGTTAGGTTTGTCGCTGTTATGGTTTCTATTGGCTAGACATTTGGTAATTCTATATAATTTTTCTTGTCTGATTTAGTACTCTTCTTTACTAATTTATTTGCAAAGTCATATTATTTAGTAATGTTCGGTTTAGTTTGGCTGTTATTTCTTTATTTCCTTATACTGTTTATAGCCTAGTATATCTTTTGCGCCTCGATGTATTGTGGCTTTCATTATTCCCCATTGTTCATCTATACTGAGCCGTTTATTTTCAGTTTAGTTTTTCTTCTTGGTTCTACTAGACTGCTCCTTTTATTATCCGTTTCGTTATTTTTTAGTCTTTAAACATTGTATTTTTTCCTTTTTTAAGTGTTGTCCTTCGATTTTATTTGCTTTAATTTTAAGTTTAATTTGCAATTAGTAAGTGATGATTATTTTCTAGGCTAATTTTAGTTAGTCAATTTCCAATATCATTTGTGGTCCCTATTCCACATTTACCCATAACTGTTTCACAATTTGTGTTGTCGTTGACTACTTTGGTATTTAAGTCGACCATAACTATTATTATGTCTCTTTTGCTAATTTCGTTTAAGACAACTGACAGCTCCTAATAAAAGTGTTCTTTCGCTTTGTTACCGCCTACCTCCGTTGGGGAATAACATTGCACTATGCTAATTCTTATTGGGGAATTTAAGCGTACTGTAATTATTCTGTCTGATACTGCTTCCAGCCTAATGTACTTTTTCTTCTTCATAGTTCAACACTAATCCCTCCCCGTTCCCCCTCTCTTCACCTTCGTCTTTTCCTAATAACTGAGTATCTAATTCTTTTGTTATTTACGCCTGCTTGGCCGCTTCCCCCATGTTCTAATTCTAGTAAATTTTCAAATCCAAAAGCACTATTTCTGTTCTTTAATCGCTTCATTTTAGTTTCGTTTATAGGAACATTTAAGGTAAGTGAGTTATCAGTTCTCTGCCTGCTGTTCATTATTACTTCTGATTTTTTATAGCATACATAATAAAAACGCAAACTCTAAGCTAAATAAAGCTAAAAAGCCTAACAAATCCCACTTTAAATAAAGTTAAGCTACTAATGGAACGGAAAAATTGTGCCCGGCAACACGGGGCAAATTTGATTATCGAAGACGCCCGCAAATTTCTAGTTCGGGCTGGGTCAAGCCAGCGGTGTCAGGCCCATTGTTCTAAATGTAACCTTTAACGTCACTCATTTACAATTACATTTCCTCGCACCCGAGAATAGAACAGGAGCTGCTTGCTTAGTGATACAGTGAGTGCAAATAAGCGCTAATGCAACGCACAACACAGAAAATAAACAAAGTGGCTCATGCGTGGAGGCAGAATGCGGCCAGGATTACCGCAATCCAACTAGAATCTCTGTGTGCTATTATGTAATGACAAAATAGAAATCGCGCGTGCAACTGAGTTTTACTTGGAAGCTAAAATCGGGTAGTTGTTAGCCTGTAATCGAATTTCTCTGCAACAGCAAGTGGGAAAGTTGAGTATAGAAATTGTACGAAGGTAAAAAGAAACTTAATTTGAAATACTAGTAAGTTAACTCAAGGAAGGAATTAAATTAAATTGCTTAAATAGTTTGTCTACACCTAAAAAGGGAGTGGACAGTCAAATTTTAAAAATTCGCATTTATACAAACAGCCTACTATAAACTATAAATAAATGAAAAAAAATGTTATAAAGAAGAGAATTATTTATCTTTAGATTATAATTTTACCTTTTCTAATAAAAAGTTTAATATTAGAAAACTACAATTTAGTCTCACAGTAAAATTCAATTATGTAATAATGATCTCGCTAGTATGCAAATAAGATAAAAGTGATCAGCCATAATAATCCAGGATTAAAGAATTAAATTTGAAAGGCGATTCTTGTAAATCAAGGCTAACATTACATAATCTTAAAAGACTTTTTACGGCTTAAAATCAAACTAATCTTAGTATAATTGTTTTGTTTTAATTTTGCAATAAGAATTAAAGTTAATTACACCTTGATGAGTAGTTAAATAAGGAAATTGCATAATAGCAAAAACTATTTCTTCTACACAATCTTGAAGGCCAACAAATAAAGCCATAAAAAACAAGAACAGAGAGACTAGAAAAACCTCGCGCCAAAATTAAAATTAAATATATATGCATCCAACCCAAACGAAAAATCTTTTCGCGTCCTCAAAAATATGATGTATGGTTCAAACATATTTTTAAAAATCGAAAAGATCAAATGTGTCCTAATTCAAAAGGCAGATCACCGAGAGAAGTTACTGACGGGCTTGTCGCTTGGGGGCTTATTAGGGAATTGAAAGAGTGCAGGTGATAGTTCTTCTTCTTCATCTTTGGTAAGCTATCCACTAGCTTGTTCATTTACCGATTTCTTCGTTATTCTTCTTTTTTATTATGCTGTCTTTTCGCCTCTTCTTCGAGCGCTCTACGGTTCTTGTTCCCGTTGTTCTGTTATCTCTTGCTTTCCTTACAAGCTTACTGTAATACATTCTTGATATGTGGTCATTCCATTATTGACGTCTATCTGCCACCCATTCTGATACATTTGTGACTTTGCAGCTTTCTCTTATATTCACATTGGGTATTCTGTCATCTTGTTTTACATTTTCTTCTTCTTAAAACCCTCATTTCCGCTACCTCCTTTTGTTGTCTTGTTTTTGTGGTTTCTTATCTTGTTTCGGAGGCGTAAGTTATTATTGGACAGCAACGCTTTTATATATTTTACATTTTACGTCTTGTTGCAAGTATTTGTTGTTCCATATAATATTATCCAAACAGCCGATAACTCTGTTAGACATTTGTTCGTTTACTTCTTTTTCTATCCTTTCATTACTGGTTAACAGTATACCCAAGTACTTAAATTCCATTACCTGCTTGATAATTTAAAATTTTGCATATTATACTTACTGCATATTCTATTAACATTATATAATAATCTCTGCAGATCATCTTCTGTGTTTCCTATTAACAGAGTATCTGCGTACGCTTTGATATTAAATTTTGCATTTCCCATTTTATAGCCATCTACTTGTTTTGTTTCTTTTATTATTTCATCCTTCACAGTATTAAATAACGCTGGTCTTAATGAATTTCCCTGTCTTATGTCTGTTGTCATATTTATTGGTTCAGTTGTTTCCCCATTATTCTTCACTTCGATTTTGCTATAGGTATATATGTTTTTTACCAAATTAATTAGTATAACAGGCACTTTTCTTTGGTACAGAATAGTAGTAATTTACTCTATTCTGATTTTGTCAAACACTTTATGGAGATCGACAAAGTATATGTACGCTACTTTATTGCATTAAAGCTATTTCTCATTAATTTGTTGTGCTATAAATATAGCATCTGTACATGATCTGCCGCTTTTGAATCCTTGTTGTTCTTCAAGATTAATTGTTTCACACAATTTATTATTCATTATTTTTATCACTAATTTTAAGGTTTTTTTAGGAAAATAATTCCCCGTTAATGTTCTGGCTTTAGTTTGTTTCCTTTCTTGAACATAGCAATTAAAATGTTTGTCTTCCATTCGTGGTATTTGTTGTTGGCTCATTATTTTTTGTATTACAAACGTCAGCTACTATGTTGTGTGTTCGTTAGTTATCAGGTCTTCTCCTGGAGACTTTCTGTTCTTCAATGTTTTTACTGTTTCTTTGACCTCCTCTTCTAAGATTTCTGTTGCTATTTTATTTACTTCTATTTCACTTTCTATCCTATTTGGCCTTGTTTCTTCCTTCCCCAACAAATTGGTAAAGTATATATTTCCATGTATTTGTATTCATAGTCTGTGCTAAAAATAGTTCTTTCGTATGGTTCCTCTGGTTTCTGATCACCCTACAAATCTGTTTTTGTTGCCCATAGAAGTCATGCTTAAGATTTTTTAAGAAGATTTCCCAGTAGTCCTGTTTTATCCTTCTAATTCTGGTGTTAATTTCGTTTCTAATTTGCTTGTATTCGTTCGATTTGATATGTATTTTAGATAGACTGTACGTTTTTGTTTTGTCAGAGATGTTACTTGATGGTTGAATTAAGGTATCTTCTTGTGCTTCTTTTTGTCTTCTTTCACTTTCCTTACCCCAATTGCTTCTTTTGTCGTTTCTAGTATATTCTCTATATCTACCGAATTTAGTTCTGTTTTTGCTTCTAATCTTCGTTTACATTATTAACTCCCCGTTCAGGGATTCTGTGTTAAACTTTTTTTCTTGGTTATGTACTATATGTGTTTTGATTTTACCTATTATTTTTCTTAGCTTACACATTACTAGTTTGAGGTCGCTGCCTACATTAGCAGAACTCAAACATCGTACACCTAGTATTTATGAGCGATGTACTTTCCTGTTTGTGATTATGTAGTCTTTGCCCTCTTGAGTTTTCAAAAGTATATTTATGTTGTTCTTTATGGTTGAAGAATGTGTTATTTACTCTTAGCTTGTTGTTTGTGCAGAGAGCTATTAAATTTTCTCAATTGTCATTAGTCACATCCTCAATCAATCTTTGTTTGGTTCCAGGGTTTATGCTTTTTCCGATTCTTCCACTCAGGTCACTCATTATGATGGTCGCTTCATCTGGTTTATTGTTATCTAGTACTTCTTCTAAGTCGTCATAAAATTTTTCTTTCTCGTGTATTGCTTTATTGTTTTCCGGTGCATATAGCGATATTACGTTGAGATAGTTGAGACACATAAATCAAAACAAAATGCTTTTCATTAGATCTCATGATAAAAATTCTTGAATGAATTAAGGGTAAAGAAATAATACCGTATCAGATTGAATGATGCAGTTACCTGGGAGATTATAGAGTCATAACAGTTGACGAAATAGATACTGACCGATATTAGGACCTATTCCCTGCTTTGTGATTAGATTCTCCTCGATTCTGATCCTTTGGCACTAGTAAAAACTGCTATTGTAAAAGAAGGCTAAAAAATGTTGGGAATTTAGCCAACCAAGTTTGGTTCCTCCGAGTCTTCTCTGGCTAAATTAAGGGATTTAGCCAACCAAGTTTGGTTCCAAAATTCCTAGTAGAGCTTATATAACGATGAAGCTTAGAGTCTTCACGAAGTCGACATTAGTAATTATTTGCAATACCCATAGTTGCTTTCTTTAGTCTAATCAAGTCAATGAAATAATAAGATAAAATGCAGCAACATTTATAAGAAATCCATAATGAGTAAACGACAAAAGATAAAAAATAAATCCAAAAGCCAATAACTAATCTCATAAATATTAATTTGGTAGGAAAGGTGACCAATTATGTAACACAAAAGCTTACAAAATATGGTTGCTACAGAAATTACTCATATAAAATAAAAAACAAGATATCCCAACCAACCAATATCGCCAGAGAAACAATTTCGTTTAACATACAATGCAAAAAAAATTAGAAAAAAACAGGAAGTAGATTAGAAGATCTTGATCATAAAATTGAGTAAAAACATAACTTTCACTACGTAAAATCAAAAGAAGGTGAAAAGCTAACAAAAAAAATTCGTAGGACTAAGCCTACATCCTGGAAATACGTGTGCCATTAAGACGCTTCTAACATGACAGAGACTTGAACATGTTCAATTGTTTCTGAACACGCCAAAGATGGTTTTCCTTAATACAGGCACATTTTGTAAGCTTTCACTGTGCATATATGGAAGACACTGCAAGTATGCAATGCGCTACCTTTTTTCCACCTGTGGAGAGAAAGTGTTGTCGTTTAAAATGTTTTGATGATCCTAGAGAACATTTGACTAGCATGCAGAACCTAAAAGTATAATTTATCATTGAATTGATAGATAACGTAGGAAACGCGTTGACATCTCTATGATGGGTAATCTGTTGGGGAATGATAAAACAATAACTGTTTGTGCACATATAGGCATTTTACAAAACAATTTAAAAGAAAACAAGCTTTCGGGCAGTTGAAAACACATGGCGGATAAAAAAGAAGCACAAAAATGAGTTATATATATCATTAACTGAGTTCTGAGTTATTAGCTTATTATGGCGACTTGTTGTGACAACGACTAATAAAACATTAACATTACGCTTTCATTAGCAAATAGAATTAGTTCGGATTAGAACTATTTCCGTCAAACGCAGTGAATTTCAAAATGTTTCTATACCACTTGGTAAGAACCTCTTCTGTAAATCTCAGTTTGGCTTTATACTATATAAGTGGCAAAGCACAACGATGCTCACATCGAAATTGTGCGCTGTGCTGTTGTCTTCGGAATACAATATCGAATATTGAACAATAAGTTATGAGTTATATTCATTGTTTTGTTAAATATGTTTATATTTTTAAAAAGATAATTAAAGCCACCTATATCTGGAAGCAACAAGAATAAAAAGTGTGTAATGATGAATATCTTAAATATGATTTTGTTTCCGATAAATTGCAAAATGTTGTTTGTCAAAGTCTTTTCAAATAAAATTTTTAAGCCATTTAATTAGCAAATATCCTGATGAAAGGCACTCCTGTGAAATTCTTTGAAAGAAAACCGAACTCCTTTCACAAGCAAAAACGTTACGGATTTGTACAGTCAGAAAAATTTGTAAAAACGTGAGTTCTTTATATAATCTTCTTTATTACACCGATGTAAAATGGTTTTCGAAAGGTTACGTCTTAAAAGGAGTTTTCCAGTTAAAAGCAAGGCTTTTGATTTACTCGCAAGCTGGGAAATCGGAAGATTTTCAACTCCCCTTGGCTTTTGAGGCTGATATTTTCAAACACTTAAATATTTTGAATAGTAGTTTGCATGCCCACAATGCATAATATAATGTAATGATAGAACAACAAATATAATTAACGAATTTATAAAAAAATTTAATTTATGGTCGACTTCTCTTGGAAAAAAGAACTCATAAAGATTTAGATAAGCATAACATGATAAATCCTGAGTACAGTTTTGCAGACATGCAAGTTAGTTTGCACAATTTAAAACAATCGCTCTGTGACTATCTCCCCAAAAAATTTAAAACAATTATGACAATTACAAATATACTTACAGTGAATCCGTTTTTAATATTCTTTTCTTTCGCAAGGTGAAACAGTAGTCAGGTTTAATGAAATAAGCGCTAAATGTTTCCATCCTGACTATTTTCCAATACTAATATAAACAAAATAGCATTCGTAAAAATTTCAGCAGCTGATTTATCTGAATCGAGCAGTAACAGTCACTTGAGTTGGTAGTACCGCGTAATTTTGCACAATTTGAAAATCGAGTATCGAGCCGTGATTAAATTTCTCACTAAAGGTCTCACTGGGACAGTGATTCTAAACAAAGTTTGAATGATGTGTACGGTGAATATTCACCTCATATTCTATTATAAAAGAATGGGCAAATTAAATTTATTTGGACCGAGTAAGCAATGAAAACGAACGGTGTAGAGTTCGTACATTTAAAGTGATTTTGGAAGAAAATGTCGCCCTCAACGAGAGTGAGGTGCTGCAAGATGGGAGTTTAATAGTAAAAAAATTAACTGTAAGGTTAGGGTTTTTCAATACAGCCGTGCGATAGCTTCATATGAATATATTAATAACACATCACTCAATAAGTTCGTAGAATAACTTAGATAGCGCTATTCACGACAATCTAACGTTTAGTTCACAAGTTACTGTGGTTTTAGTGACGCTACTTGTGTAATTTTCAAAACAAGGGAAAAATCTGAATTTCGTATGTTAATAAAGCATGCTTTTAATCGGAAAAAATACATCGTTCAAGCAAAGCAATGGCTTGACAAGTGTTATTCAGACTCTGCTCCATTGAGGCAAATGGTAGAGAACTAGTTTACTGATTTTAAACGCGACCGCACAAACACCGATGATGCTGAACGCTCTTGTCGCCCATATTCGGCAGTTGTTCCAGAAAACATAAAAGTCTACAAAACAGTTTTGGCCTATCGTAAATTGAAGTTGTGTGAGACAGCTGACATCGTTAAGATACCAGAAGGCAGTGCATTCACCATTTTGCATAAACATTTGTACATGAGAAAGCTCTGTTCGGAGTGGATATGGCGTTTTCTCACAGTCGATTAAAACACAACGCGTCTACTACTTAGAGCGCTGTTTGGGGCTGTTTCAGCGCAATAAAAACGATTTTTTTATGCAGTACATGACAAATGTGTCAAATTGGCAGGATGAGTGGACATCAAAGGACGAAAGTCGCCCAAAGCAACCAAAAACGCAAATGTCAGCTGGTAAGATTTTAGCCTCCGTATTTTATTCATCAATTATCTTGAAAAAGTCAGAACTATCAATAGCGAATATTATATGACGTCATTGGCCCATTTGAAGAAAGAAATTGTGAAAAAACGACCCAAAATGAAGAAGCAAAAAGTCTTCTTTGATCAAGTCGATCGCAACAATGGCAAAATTGCGCGAATCGCACTTTGAATTGCTTTCACCTCATCGTATTCTCTGGATTTGGCTCCTAGCGACTACTACCTGTTTGCAAACCTAAAAAGAATGCTCCAGAGAGAGATTTGTCTCCAATGAAGAAGTGATTGGCGAAACTAAAGCCTATTTTGAGGCCAAAGTTAAATCGTTTTACAAAAAAGGCATCGAAATGTTAGAGAAGCATTGGAATGAATGTATCATTCTTGAAGGAGACCATCTTAATGAATAATATCGAATTTTGCCTAACAGTTGTTTTGTTAGTCATCCTACGAACTTATTGAGTGATGTGTTACATGCCAGATGGGTATCCCAATGTTTGTTAGCGCTTTAAAAACAGCAACACGTTATTTGTAGTGAACAATCTTTAAACTTCTGTCCAACAAAAAAGAGTACTACGGTACGCTAGCAAAAAAAGTCATGTAATGGCACGGAAATGTCGAAAAATAACCAAGGAAAGCGAAGATAGCCCAATCGACGAAAATGAGCATAGCAAAGATCTTTTGAGATTCAAAGGGAACTTACTTATTGATTTTAAGGAAATCAAGATTTCTACAAAGAACTGTAGCTTTGAGAAACTTCGTCACCCACTGCACAGTCTGGACCTAGACTTCTAAAAGCATTATCTGTTTTCAAAAATTAAAAAAACACCTTCGAGGTAGAAAATTTAATAGAGATGAAGAGATGCAGGAGGCTGTTTTGGAGCATTTTGCAGATAAAACTTAGTCGGACTGGAACCTTTTGGCGCTTGCCTCGTATATGTTCTGTAGTGAAGACGTTATTTCTGCTTGATGTATTTTCATTTATGTGGTGAACGACGAAAATAAATATCTTAATAAAAATATGTACTTTGTTCTGTCAATAATAATTTTAATGCGAGACGATTTAAGCAATATGTGATTAAAAGCATGACCCCAGCGCCAGATAAATTTTCGTACAAATCTCTACACTAAATCTAACAATAACTTGTCACCACATTTTTATTTTAATGGTTATGTGCAA
Organism: Sinelater perroti; assembly: GCA_036346155.1. Taxonomy (NCBI): domain Eukaryota; kingdom Metazoa; phylum Arthropoda; class Insecta; order Coleoptera; family Elateridae; genus Sinelater; species Sinelater perroti. The sequence continues at coordinate 33,155,837 of JARFIY010000046.1, forward strand.
GAAGGATTATTAAGAAAATTAAAATGTGTTGATTTGCACCGTAATCAATGAGAAGCACAAAAAAATTAAATCAATTTATAATGAAGAATATTTAGTTCCAACTATAAAACCTGTTCTGCCCGTACGTCACTTAATGCAACATAAAAAATTCATTACCATATGAAAGCGTACAAATCACTTCTGCAAACCGAACTTAGCAATTTCACTTCTCTAACCACGTCGCGCGACCGCAGAGCTCCAACAGAAACGAATTGGAGTCTGCACGAACGCAATAATGCGAGTTCAGGGCGAGCCCTTGGGGAGGAATGCCCGCGTCTGGGGATGAAGCCCCGCAGCTGCAGTATTTGATTCGATTTGAGAAATGTAGGGCACGAATTTCTGCCCCGGGAAGCGGAGGAAATGTCGCGCCCGGAATTATGTAGTTGGCACGCGATGAATTCGGCCGTCGGGCTGGCGTTAGGGATAATGAAAATCATTGTTAGACTTTCTGCAGTTTCGTTGTCATTGTGCCTTTTCGACGAATACAATTTGGACTACGATATAATCATCATTTCCGAGATAGCCAGTTCCTTATTTACTAGTTGCTTCCTTACCCACTACTTATATATATTGATAGGCGTCCAGAAAGATTACTGTTGCTATGACAACCTTTTCATATGATGAACCAAAAATATCATATCGATTTGTTAAGTGGTGCGGCTTTTACGTGAGCACTCAACCTCAAATTCATGTTTTCACGCATGGATAAAATCAACGTTCGGGCGATCCTTAAATGTTTTCAATTTTAAAAATAAATTGAAACGAAAATAACATCATTTGATCCTATTCTGAACAATTCATAACTTTAATGTGCCTTTGTAAATTTATGAATGAAGAAATTTATACAGGCAACATTGTTTAGAATACACAAAAAGGGTATTATAAAAAAAAATCATTTCTAAACTCCCATAACGTTGTTTTTTGTGAGAGGATGGCAAAATAAACGTTAATTAATATTTTAAACAATAAATTAATTAAAAGAAAATTTTATCCAAAATGGACGATACACTTAATTCAATCAAATATGTACTTGCTCGTTCATTCTTCTTCTGCAAGTGCCGTCTCATTTACTGAGGTTGGCTATCATTATGGTATAACTCCATCTATCTCTTGTCTTGTGTATCAAATTTTCTCTGTTTAGTCCAGACCAACTCTTCAAATTAGCCATCCAGGAAGTTCTTCTTCGCCCACGACCTCTCTTTTCTTAAATTTTTTCTTCTATGATATATTGGAGCGTTATGTATTTATCGTGGCGCATTTCACAGACGATTCTTTTCCTAATCGATGGAGAACTTCTTCGTTCCTAATTCTCTGTGTTCAGACAATCCTCAATATTCTCCTATAGGTCCACATCTCAAAGGCAGTTAGACGTTTTATCATATCCTTAGTGTCCACGTTTCGCATGCATAGAGTAGCTCGTTCATTCATTCGCTTATTAATTAATCTACTTTTTTTACTTTTGTTTCCAAGATTCTAAGACGAAAAAAATATGAACAGGGAAAAAGTACCTCACATTGAAAGCCGAATTAAAAATCTACATAAAATGACTTTTGAATTGACTGTATGAGTGAATATTAAAGTACACAATTTCTAATTAAATATGAAAAATTATGTCTGAAAAATGGCCAGACCGACTTCGACTGCAACTTTTGTCTCCATTCACAAAATTCTCGATTAAAATTTTGCAAGTTCTGATCAGTTTCCTATTGATACCACGTCGGATTTCTTTCTTGAGGTCGTGAATTGCTTTTAGAATGCTGACAAAGTTTTAGATTTCTTCAGGTAAGCCCACAAAAAGAAGTCACACGATGTTATATCACAAGATCTTGTCGCTCAATGGATGTCCGTATTATGTAAAATTATCTTACAAGAAATTTTTGGTGCAAAAAATGGATTATTGCTGAAGCATGTTTCCTAGTTGGTTCAAAGCAAACTTAGTTATCATGTAACAGTATCTATCACCGTTTACGGTTACGGCCTTTCCACCATCATTTTCGAAGAAGTATAGACGTATTAAGCCACTTGTCCAAAATCGATATTAAACATTCACTAGGGCTGCATTTGGCTTTTATGAGTTACACGAGGATTTTGCGAGCAACAAATGCAACAATTATGTTTGTTTATGAAAGATGATTCACGACTAAACTAAAAATCCATTTGATCCAGTTGATGAATTGTCGATGGTGAAGATATTTAGCAAGCTTAAGCTTTACATAGGTTGAATGTTTTGCTCATATAGAGGCAGGTCTTTTAGTGAGTATTGAAATGTTCAATTGTTTATGCATGATGCTGAGCACGATTTGCAGCAACGTTTTAACTAACTGTGGCACTATCCTTACAAAATTTTACTCTACATTGATACTCACCATATATACCGTATATCCATTACCGATCGTCAAATTTTGTTATCAAACATCAGACAATTAATTCATTTGACATACTATTTCGGCCGAAAGTTCCAAGAAGTTTTAGTATCGTCTTCGCAAAACTTCCACCAAATTTGTAATGCGTTTTAACACTAATAACTTGCGTTCTTTGATATGGCACTCCATATTTACTAATCGGAAGAATCGTAAATAACATCTATCAAAGTATCAAAGTTGCTGGTTAATATTTCAAAATCCAGTCTTCATCATTTAAATTACAATAACTTGCTTTCAATGCCATTTGGAAAACTCTTTAATCTTCCCGATATAACATGGGTATTATAGTACTACTATTAGCAGCTGCCTAGTTCAATCCTTGCTCTTTCTTTAATTCCGGTAATATATCTAACATCAGTAATTCTTGATAATTCTCCCAAAACGGAATACGTGACCAATGTCACATTTTATTGATTAGCAAACTTCTCTTTATCTTGAAGATTCTATATAATTTTCAGTAATTTATTACATTTATCTTAGTCATAAATTTAAGCTCTTCATTGAAATGCCGATACTTATTGAGATATATTTGAACATCACGATAATATAGTAACATAGATATGTTGTGAAAACAATGCACATTAATTCTTCGTGGGCATTTGGTAATTGTATAACGGATTACACCTATAAAGAAATATTCCATTCCATTAAAAGTGACACAAAGTAATTATATTTTATTGTGTCTTAAAATATAAACCACAATTTAACATCCAATAATATATTGAAAGTGTTCAAATAGAATGTCTCAAATTTTGTTAGTAAAGTTAAATATTCAGTTATCAATATGAGAGTATTTGTTTTGGAAAGCTTCTTCAAGTTTAGTAATATAGCAGACTGAAAACTCGGTAAAGTTTCCTACAACAGCCATATTTTTAATTGCTTTAGAGCTGGTCCGCAGAAACCGTAATTATCCCACACCAAAATATTTACGTATTCGGTTCCTTTCACCTGGTAAGATTGTAAGAAATATTTTCCCTCTCCTACATTCACCTTGCTTATCGAATGTCGATTCTTAGCTTCAACCAATTTAAGAACGACAAAAAAGGTTAGATTACAGTTATCCGTAGTAGCATGCACATCTCCCTACTCAAGGATGTCGATGTATAACCGCTACATATATTATAACGAATTTACGAACGTCCCCTGTAGCGCGATCGCTAGACACCCGCAACTCATCACGCTCGGCGACCGACACAATGCCTTCTAGGAATCTAGATGCTGCACGCGTGTACGGGTAACATTCCAGAAGGTTCCAGTCCGACACCTCCAGGTGTTTCGCAACCCTTCTGGTGCCTTCGAGCTGCTTAAATATCGCGCAGCGGGGTGGCGAGGGCATTCAAATTCGAAGTGACGACAGCACGGGAATTCAAGTGCGGAAGCTGCACGCGTAACATATATAGTGTTGCAAATAAATGCTGTGTAGTTTTATGTCATTAGTAGTTGTGTACACATAAGTAGTGTTCAACAATTTTCATAAAATTTTAATAAAATAAATAAGTAGTTTACGTTGATTTGCACCACTGTCAAAATCAGGAACGTTACAATATTTTGCTTGTCTGCCATGGATATCGCGTTTATTAAAATGTGTATTCGTACATCCATTGTGTTTTTATTTAAAGTGACCACCCTAATACCCATAGTAACTATAACTATTTCTATCTACACGCAATTTTTGTGTTTATTTCTAATCTTCAAGTCGTATAGCAAACAAGTCTTCTCTGTATTTGCGTCACTATTTTTCTATATCACTTTATTCCTTCTTCGTAACTGCTAGGCTTGATTTTGTACTAGTTATTTCGTATAGCGAAATTGTTTTAATCACTACCAATATATTTTTTACTGTAGTTCTCTGTTTATCCTCCTTTGTTCTCTTCTTTGTCCCTTTTGTATTGTGATATTTGTAGTAGTGCCAATTTTATTTTTAAATAGGCAGTGTAACACTTTTACATCTAAAATAATAATTTGATTACAGCTGAAACAATGTCCTAAGTTGAAGGCGGATGACTAGTTAGTTAAAATCCCTAGGCCTTTTGTTAATTTAATTGACAATAAAAATTGGTTATGCAAAATACAGAATGAAGTGCAGGAGGTAAAATTCAAATTCGGAAAATGGCCGTTTCGATTATCTGAATGATCCTGTGGCGCCAACGGGGCTTGAACATCCCCGATAAATCGAACGTTCCAGGGTATTCCCTTCTTCGTCCTTTGTTCCTTTGTCCAGACGCGTCGCCCGGAAGGGGGCAGGGACGGCGCGGCCAGGCGCCTCTCATTGATCGCTTGCAAGCGCCGGTGCCGAGCACGGAATCGCGAGGAAGTCACGCTTGGTCATGACCTATCCAAGAACACACCCACTGTTTTATTGCCTTATATTTTAAGCAGGCGTTTGCGGCGCTGGATGAGCCACGGACCGCTTTTGCGGATAATAGAAAGTGGAAACGGCGGGTCGGTTTTCGACCTTACGTAAGCGAATTCGGCCTCGCCAAACTCGTCCAGGGCAAAGTGGATCGGCCCATTCTTTGAGCTCGCAAGTCGACGACCGCGGGATAACGGCGGGCATGCTTCCATTAAGGCTAACGCAATTAGCAGAACTTAAGCGTCTGCCAGATGCGGCTTGATGTTGAAAAAGTTTACAGTCACTTCTATACTAAATGCTTTGGTGCTAACTTGTACCAGAAGCAATATACGGAATAAGGACTAGCATGCGATTGCATATGGCAATCGTAAATTACATACATTTTTTACCCTTTCTTCGTTAAACTAATCTGTTCAAAAAACCAGGTGACTTTTTAACTTAAAACTTGTGCAAAAGTCGTAAGTTTTTCTTCAAAAATTCCACAAATATTATATATATTCTTCAAGGAGCGAGAGAATAAAATGTTTTATCTGTAAAATATTTTGTTGGGGTAGTAATAAAATAAAAGTTTCGTAAATAGAAAATTTGCCATCTGTAAAGTTGGAACGTGAAAGATCAACGTTAAACTTCATTGAAGCAAAGAAAACCCGAAGAAAGAAAAACAAATGTAAAATAAAAACAGACAAAATTAAATTACCATTTGGTGTAGAATTGTCAATGACTATGATAAACAAATATAGAAATAAAATACGTTATATGAAGATAATACTAATAGATTACATGCAAATCTAAAGACGCTGTTTTTTTCGATAAGGAGATAAATACATTTAGAACTTTCAAAATTTAACTTTTCATACAATATTAGAGCAATATTTCAAAATTATGACCCCAAAGTTTTGAAGTAAAATTCGAAGCTCATCCGACACTGGAATGCATTCAGGTTTGTATACTCATGCACGAGGAACGAAACACCTACCTTTCATAATTTTCTCTTTTCAAATATTTCCACCGTTAGCTTCGTAGAACGATTTGTGTGGTATTTCTAGATAAAAGACTATTATATGTTACGTGTTTATATTTAGTAGAGAGAGTCGGAACTTGTGTTGAACAGTGTCAGTTTAGATTTAGTTTTAGTTTCAACCTGCCTTGACGATTTTAAGAATTGAAAATGGCATCCTGACCAAAAGGAAGAAAATCCAAACCAAGTCAAAGATCGAAACCACGCAAAATAAAGTTCCGAGGCAAAATTGAAGATACCAATTGGAATCCTTTGGGCGGTTATCTTTTTATTTGCCTTTTTTAGCGTCTTATCAGTCGATTGTCGTGAGTCTAAACAAACTTTGAAGATTGAAGAAGCGAGAAATCAAAGTCTCGGTTTCAAACTGCTTTTGATATGGCGCCATAGTCAGAGAGACATCAATTCAGGACATTTCATTAATACTGGTTATGATGTGAATCGCCGGATTGTGTTGTTATGCATCTTTTAGGGATCCCCAGAGAAGGAATCGATTTATTCTTCAATTTTATGGGTGAACGAAAGTACATGTAATAATATCGTCGTACAAAGTATCTACTGGCAAAAATATTCATTTTGAAAGAAGAAAAATATTCAAGAATATGAAGAATTGCATAAAAAACATGAGAAAAGTTGCGGAAAAAATCACGGAAGCTCCGTAGGCAAGATGGAAGTCAACGCAATCAAAGAAATGTTTTTGAGATCAGAGAAGTTCGGTATGAAGTAGGGTAACTGTATAGGAGATGAAGGTTCACAATCAAAAACATTCAATACTATTCTAGATGTTTATCTGCATGGTGGTCATTTTCAAGTGATTAAAAGTGAGTGTATCAGTCGAGAAGAGAATGGACACTTGATTCTGGAATGTGACAAAAACGCGTAAGTTCCTTGGAACTTATGCTTGGATAAAAAAAATCGAAGCTGGATAATTTCCAGCGCCCTCAGAGACCACTAGTATGCTAGATCTGTCAAAAGAAGTGACGTTTGTGCGATCATACACATAATGCCAATGAAAATTTCAACTCCAACGTCTGCTTAGTTGAATATCGTCGGAATCATATATTACAGTTGGACTATTCAATAAAGGATATGTATCTATATTACAAATGATGGTCGCAATAGAAATAATAATTGGAAGCCAGCGTAAGAAATATGGTGAAAAGCAGCTAATGGAAGAAAATTAAATCTAGAAGCTTAAGGACTATTATATGGAACGTCTTTCTCAAAACTACATTTTAGAAATTGATTGAATATGTCACTCGAAAACTAGTCAACGAATCTTGCTCAAATTTTGCATACGCTTCAATAATATCATTGCCTACTAACTAAAACTAATTGTTTTAAAAAGTAACCTGAAAAGTGTATTTCAATGTCCAATAAAAAAATCCTTAAAAATTAAAATTGTTCAAATTTCTTTTAAGTTCAGTTAGTAATTATGAATATAAATAATAAGAATTTCTAAAATGTACTTTTTTTCAGCAAAATATAACAAACAGAGTTTTAGTTATTTCTCAGGTCATGCACGAACCTTCTTCAAAAACACTGCCACATGTGAGCCATTTTTGGATTATTTCACAAAAAAAAATATGTTTCAATAGTCCAAAGTTACTACAAAAAATGGTAAAGTTCCAAAACTGTAAAACTAGCCTTTCCTTTTTAAAATTCTTCCTAAAATTCCTGCATTTTCAACCTTGTAATTGTATTTACCTTCTTAAATCTTAATTAGATAACGAAGATCATTAAAAAGACATGTACTCGACCCACAAAAAAATTTAAAAAATGGTTATAGTAGCTTTATCATTAAGCCGTTAAGCGTTTATGACTAATAATATTGTACTGAAGTCGAAATTGCGGTATTATATTATAAGGAAGCAGTTAGAACACAAACTTTCAAGGATGAAGAATTAATTGACTAATATAAATATATAAATAATGTAAAAATCAAAGTTTACTAAAACCAGCACGGAGAAAAATATTTATAACGCCCTAGAGTCTATTCTTTCATTGTAAAAAAAAACTTCAGCGTCAGATTTATTCTCTCAAATCATAAAACTGATAAATAAATTCATCGAAAAATATACGGTCATATCTTATTATGTAAAGTTCTTTAATAGTATCTGGAGAAATCGAAGGCAACGGTAAATGCTAATTCGGTAGTTTGCTATTTGTACGAAAGCCTTGGGACTTGTAGAACAAGGCTTGATCGTCTAAAGTGTTATGGTTGTACGGTTTCGTATACCTTGGAGATCGTTGGAAAGTCTGAGATAGGATTTCATCTGTAAGGATTTATTCAATTTTTTTTAGCAATGTTCTTGGGCTTGTTTGTTGGGTTTTTATTATGAAAAGAATCCAAAGAAACTGGATTTGTTCCTTTTAGCCCTTAAGAAAGTTATTTTCAATATTGAAATTTAAATCATTACAGAAATATCTATTTTCTATTTATTATTCTCATAACTTTCTTTTTCAATTTCAAAAAATTTACCTGCAGACAAATCTACTAGTTCACGATCGGCTTTTCAACCTTCTTTTGTATGCTCTCAAAAAATTTTGACTTTTGATGTCCTTGGCATATTCATAACGTGGCCCTTGCTTGTTTCAAACCTTCAAAAAGGTTTTACTGCTAATTTAATCTCATCCATTTTCTTCCGCTAAGTTGCAGCGCATCGTTCATTATACTTCATAAATGACAATTGCAGTTTTAAATAAGTTCACTAAGGCATTAAATCTTGCCGATATTGATTTATTGGTTAAATTTTTATCATTCTTGCGGTAATAAGGGTCGATGGCTGCAATATAATGCTTGAAACAGTGTACATTTATATTTACGTAACGTCTACGCTAACTAGGCTATGAAAAACTCATAATTTAAAAACAATAGCAGAGGAGAGGTGTTTACTACTTTCTCGGGACTAATTTATTTGCAAATACTGCACATAAATATAGTACTATACTATGCCAGTCACGGCGTAAATTATGAATATATATATTACTAAGGAGATCGAATCTGTTCTAAAATCAAAAGTTCCGTTTATTGTGATTCATAGAATGATACAGTTAGAATACATTTCCGTTGGTAGCATTGAAAACATAAAAATTCAGAAAGATATAAAACTATGTCGGCATTGAGCAGCAACCGCTAATAAACTTAAATAGATCTGTTTGTGGTTAGTCATCAACTAAGGCAAATGCAATCGGCTCTGAAGGATAATCAATTGTTCAGGATGGGAATCGCAGTGCCGCTTCAATCAATCCGTACAGTTATTTTCCGGGAAAACAAGTAGATAGATGGAAGCATCTCGGTAAAATTCCGCTCGGCCAAGGGAACTCCTGCGCGGCGTTCGCTAGCTCAATTGAGGTTTATAAAAACAAACAGACCTATTAATAACCGCTTATTAGCATCGCAGTGGTCGTCGATCGGAGAAGAATGTAGACGAATGTTCTAAGCGTCGTTCCAACCTCAAGGTTATCTGTCCGGTGCGCATTTCCGATATTGGCGGGCTGCAATTTAATGCACACCCATCAACGAGCTTGCGAAGACTTCCAATTGTGCCTTTTTGCTGTCGCCGCTCCAATTACGCCTCGTTGAAATTTATGGCAGGCGGCGCGATGGTAATAAAATTGATAATGACAAGTTTATTAGGTATAAATATATCACAGGAGCTTTAGTGATTGGACTTTTTATTGGGGCAATTTTTTGATCGTCAAAAAACTCATCGTGGGCATAAATCAAACAAACCAAATATAAATATCTCACACCACGGAGGTTTCCGTGGCGAAAATCGGCTATTTCCAATTATGGGGTGAAAAGCAAAATAATGATTTGTTAATATTACACAATAGACTTGCTGATGAAATTGCTTTATAGGGTCAAACAAAATTTACAAAACCCTCCAGAAGCTTTAAATCTTTTAGAAGGTTATTCGGGCAAAAACAAGCATAATAAAAATTGTACCATTAATGAAAGAAGACAGAAAAACCTGAAAGGTTTATAAACCGCATTTCTGATTTATTTATAGTAAAGTAAAAAAAATGCAATTATCTATCGGATGTACGATGAGATAATTTGAAAATAATGGATGATGTTTATAAAAATTTTAAATCTTTCAAATACATATCCTTGCCTACATCTCGTTTCCTTGGCAACGAAAATTACAATGATAATACTTGAAGGCAGAATAAAATTTTAGAACGACCAAGCACCCCCAAAGACCACTAAATGCTTCATCAATACTTCAAAAGCGATTGAGAATTCGCCCATGTTTTGAAATTTTTTTGCTTAAAATTTCAACGAACCCTCACGAAGTCTTGGGGAGTTCTCGTGGGACATCCTGTATTACAATTTGTGGTCTAAACTCTAAAATACACAACAAAACGTCTACTATAAAGGTTATGGAGTCAATCACTTGAGATAATATAAAAGAACAGAAATGTAGGGACTACCATTCTATTCTCTCTATTACACAAATGCCTTCCAACTTATTTTATAATGTCGAATCATATTTAAAACAAAAATTATCTTTTCTCACTATTAAACCGATATTAAATAATTTTATTTAATTTTGGAAAATCAAAATAAATTTTCAATCGGCTAAATTGCTTTAACGTCATATACTCCGAAAATTCTGGGTTTTAATGAGCTATTGCTGGAAGCGGTGACTTGTCAAGAAATACTGCAAAGGAAATCTGCAATGCTGAAGGCGAAAGAAGTGACCACTACTCTACTGTCTCCAGATGGGACAAGCGCTTTGGTTCTGGCGATATGAGTCTCAACGAGTAATCTCGTACCGGTCTGTCGTTAAAGTTTTGGTGGAACTTTAAAGAAGCTTTATATTGTGTCGAATGGCCGCGCCATCAATGCCGAACTTTATTTGACCGTGTCTACGACAAGTTGAAGCAGAAGTACCCGATTTTTGTTTCAGCAAGACAACGCCAAATCCCACACTGTCAAGAAAATTAAAGAGAAATTTGAAGATTTGGACGGCGTTTAAGTTCTTCCGCATCCAGCCTACAGTCCAGATGTTGCCCCGTTCGATTATGGCCTCTTCTGCCCAATGGAACGCTTCTTGCAGGGTGGTCTGTTCAAATCATTTGTTAAAGTTCAAGAAGCGTGCCAAGAGTTCGATTCAAAGCCGCCCGAGTGGTACTTTAATAAGATTCGAAAACTTGCAGATCGGTAGCAAAAGATCCTAGACAATGAAGGTCTCTATTTCGAAGAATAGTTTGTTATTTCTAAACAAGTTCATCCATAAAAATTAGGTTTTTCGCAAGTGTTACAGAACTATTGAGACAATCTAGTAATAAATCAAACCCTCATAAAAGTAAATCTAAACGAACAACCATTCTTGTCGTTTGTGCACCAATAGATGATCAAACATTTCAAACAAAAGAAAACTGTTTCGGAGAGGGACTAGAAAATATAGAAGATAAGAAGAAAAACTTGCATTAGAAGATTTTTATGCGCACGTTGAAAGAAAAATTGATAAAATTTTCAGCAGAAAAAAAACACGTAAATGACAATGTAATGATCGTGCAAGTAGAATACCAACTACAAATAATGAATGGCTTCTATCAGCATGAGGAAATCCACACGTAAATACAGTCAACAAGAAGACTACAACCAATAATGGACTACATTATAATGAAATAAAAATCAGCAATAAAAAGTTCAAACGTAAAAGTATACACGGGAGCCGACTGTTCATCAGAATATCACCTGTTCATAGCAAAACTACATTTGCTATACATTAAAGACAGATAAAAAAGAAAAATAAATAAGATGAAAAGGTAGATATCTTAGAGATAATATATAACATATCAAATCTTAAAGAAGACATAAAACTACAACACCAAAACCAGCTAGATCAAAAACTACAAGAAAACAAAAGAATTATAGAGAAAGGGAGGGAGAGGGGAAAGGAAGGGAGAGGGAGGGAAAAGACGGAGAGTGAGAGAGGAGAAAGGAGAGGGAGGAGAGTGGGAGAGGAGAGAGGAGAGAAGAACAAAGGGGGGAGAGGAACAAAGGGGGAGAGAGGCAAAGAGAGAAAGAAAGAAAAAGAGGAAGGAAGAGCGGTAGAGAAAAGAAGGGAGGGAAAGAAAGAGAGAGGGAGGGGTAAAAAATATAGGAAGAAATCGAGAAAGAGAGACAGAGAGAGATCATATGTGGATTATTTACTCTAAAACAAATAGTAAAAAAAAAGATAAATACATGTAGAAGTCTACACCTGCCATTTACAGATCTTACCAAGGCATACGATATCGTACCGGTTACGAAGTTACAGGAAGCAATAACCATAACCACATTTTAATTAAAACCGCAAAAGAATTACACCACAAGATAAAAATAAAAATTAAAATTAAAAATATGTCATACAACTAAAGGCCTTAAATAAAAATGCTCTTTGTCGTCCATACTTTTTAAAATCTTTGTAAAATACACACTGACACCTTGGAAAGAAAAATTTTAACGAATGAGTAAATCATTAAGCAACAAGAACATATATACCCTACAATTTTGACGACCACCAAGTTATCTTAGCACAATACAAGGATGACGTAGAATATCAGACAAGTAAAATAAGGGAAGAGTATAAGAAATCTAGATTAATAATAAACCCTAAGAAAACTATATATTTGTGTATTGTATAAGAGATAAATTTGAGAGAAAAACACAAAAGATATGTGAAAGTTATAAATATCTTGGGACCAGAATAGACAGGAATGACAAATAAGAAATCAAGAAAAGATTAACACAAGGCAGAAAAGCAATAAATAGTACTTGGTGACAAAATAGTTAAGAGTGTCGCACTATATGGAGCGGAAACATGGAGGTGCACAAAGAACGATAAACAACAGTTAACCGCTATGGAAACGGACGTGTGGCGTAAATCTTATGGAATTTCTAGACGAGATAAAATCGGAAATGAACAAATAAAAGACAATATCGGAATACAGCATACTATTATAGATGAAGTGGAAAGGAAAAATCAGAATGCGCGAAAAAAGACTAAGTCTGCAAGGAATTGGACCCCCCCCCCAAAAAAAAATAAAAACACGATGAAGACCAAAAAGAAATTGGAGTGGTAATATTCCAAAAAACTATACGCGAATGTAATTTATACCTCATTATGTGATAAATTTCTTTATTATTGATAACACACCCTTAAAGAAATGTAATGATGAAAGATGCTGTATAAGTTTCAGTTTTTCTTCCTCTGTTAACGCCTCTTCCTTTTTAATTAAACTCCTGATAAATCATTTAGTTCAAATATGACATCAACAACCAATTAAACAATTTAACATATTTTTGATGTGTCGTTATTTCTCTTTAACAGATAAATGCATATCTATTTGTAATGCTACTGCCGCTAATAATTATATTAAAACTCTTTTTTCTCTTTTTATCCTGCATAATTATGCAACAGGCTATCTATAATCGCTTTAATGTTTACTGAAAATAATAAAATTATCGACAAAAACAATATTGAAGCAATTAATATAAGTCAATAGTGCAGAGATAAGAAGGAACCAATTAAGAATCATAAAATCGGCTTAGTTTTCCAGACACTAAAAATGTAGTACAGTCGTGCTCTTACCCTCAAATTTCAGATTTAGAATTTGCAAGCCTACTAATAAATCAAATAAATGCTTAATGCACCGAAAAGCCTCCATACCCTTTCCAAAAATATTGTCGCTAGCTGATTGGACTCGCCGTTTTTGTAGGAAGGTAAACTTCATTTTCCTAGGTCAGATACCAAATATAAAATAAATACTAAAAAATAAATCTATTCGCATATTTTGATTTACACGCATGCTACCAAAACATCAACAAGTTCAGATACAATGCTAATAGTACACCTAATAAATCCCTAAAGAGGTAAAAGCAGTGGAAAAATAACATAATAAATTTCAACATTATTTTAAGAAATCAAGATAATAATTTTATAATCCTTAAAAATCGTGTCAAGAATTTTTTTGTAATTCACAATTTAAATGCCACTTATAATTAATCAATGTTTAACATTATATTGTTTCCAATATTAGTCTGTGCAAATTGAATGTGACAATACTCGATCAGCAATACTAATAAAACTTCAACATGGTTCAGGTAAAAAAAAATAAGAAAAAAGCAATTTTCAATTGTTACTCTTCTTTTGCTAATTTTTGGAACAAAATTCGAAATCAATAAGACAATAAGCATTAAGTGGAGGTTTTTCATTAAGCATTTTTTTTAAAGTTAAATAAAAAATGTTTGCATTAGGAAAGTGCTTACTTTTTTAAATAAAAATTAAAGGTTTGCCATTTATGTTTTAAAAATAATTTTAATATAAACATATAGTCATTTTTTTGTTAAAATTTTGGACATAAATCTGGCTGAATCTCACAAATGACACGAATTATTTCCACCATCAAAGCATCGACTGTTTGTGGATGATTCCTGTAAACTTGTGCCGGAAAAAATAGCCTAGATCTAGGAGACCATTTTTGAGATAATTCTTTTTTTTCTTCTTTAACCCTCATTGCGCCCAGTATTGGGCATAGGTCTCCCTCAAATTCTTCCATGTAGCGCGATTCTGTGCGACTCTCATCCATGGCAGTCCTGCTACTCTCTTAATGTCGTCTTGCCATCTCATTATTGGCCTGCCACACTGTCTCTTGCCTGTCCATGGCCTCCATTGGAGGATTTTAACGTTCCACCTACTGTCTTTGATCCGAGCTGTATGTCCTACATATTCCCATTTCAATTTCGTCACTCTTTTCACTACATCCGCGACCCCAGTTCTATCTCTTATCCATTTATTTCTTTTTTTGTCTCGTATTGTAATTCTAATCATTGCTCTCTCCATTGCTCGCTGAGTGACTTCCAGTTTTGTTTTTACTTGTTTCGTTAATGTCCATGTTTGAGCGCCGTATGTCATTATGGGAAGTATACATTGGTCATATACCTTAGTTCGCAAACGTTGGGGTATTTTGTTGTTTTTTAAAATATAAGCTAGCTTTCCAAAAGCTGCCCACGCCAGACGTCTTCTTCTATCTATCTCGTGTTCTCTGTTTTCCTTCCTTAATGTTACAGTTTGTCCTATATATATATACTCGTTGACATTTTCTAGGATAGTTCCATTTATGTTTATTTGTGGGTTCTCAAGACACATTGTCTTTGTCTTATTCAAATTTACTTTTAGACCTATTTTCTTAGACGTTTTTTCTAATTCGTTAAGAAATCAATAATACCAAATATTATTAGCTTCAAAGGAATATCTGAACGAGTAGCGTATATGATCATAGAAACATCAAAGAACTACCGCATAAAAATAATACAAGTTTATGCATCTACTTCGGCATATACTGACGAGGATGTTGAAATATTATACGAGGACATTATAAATGCGAGGAAAGAGGGAATGTCTAATCTTGATATAGTCATGGGCGACTTCAATGCGATTATAGGACATATAAAAGAGGAGGAAGAATACATCGAAAAATATGGATTGGGCGAAAGAAACCCAAGAGGAAATATGCTAGCAGCTTTCTTGGCAGATCAAAAATTGTACGCCATGAACACCTTTTTCAGTAAAAAAGTCCAGCGCAAGTGGACGTGGATAAGCCCAAATGGGCAGACCAAGAATGAAATTGACTATATATTCTCATCCAAAAAGTTAAGCATAAACGATGTCACAGTCTTAAATTCATTTAACACGGGAAGCGACCATCGGCTCGTAAGGGCAAAGGTTACTGTTCAAAAGTTTAACAGATATAAATATAGATATAAAAGAACGATAAATGCCCAGACACTCAAACAAAACAGGGAAACCTATCAAAAGTACATACGACAATCATTGCTATTAAAGGAATATAATAATAACAATCTAAACCAAATATCTCGTGATCTGACACTAGCATTAACAGAAACGTCGGCAAAAATCACAAAGACGACATGCCAAAAGATAAATAAAATTACTCAACAAACAAAACAAAGAATAGAAGAAAGAAGAGAGTTATATGAAAAAATATGAAACTGATGAATATCGAGAAGTGAGAAAAGAAGCGAGGCGTATGATAAGAAAAGATTTAGAAAAATTTTATGAAGAACAAATAGAGCAAGTAATAGAGGACAACAAAAGCATGAAATGCCTGAAAAGAAGATATGGGAAACGAGAAATCATTGTAGTGAAAGACTTCGCCGGAACAGAAATAAGAAACACAGACGAGATCCTAAAAACTACCGAGAAATACTATAAAACACTATATGGGTCGCACATTAAACAACCTGAAGAGCCAAAACAGAATTCTAAAATAGTAAATATAGGATCTGAGGATATGCCGGAGATCAGTGAAGACGAAATTTTGCATGCCCTGCAGACGATGAAAAACAATAAAGCGCCGGGAAGTGATAATATAATAATAGAAATTTGAGATAATACGTCCATAAAATTTACGACTCAATATATCCATTGTTTCTCTAGCTCTACGACAAGTAACACCATCCTGTTGAAACCACATATTATGAATATCAATATTATTTAACTCGGGCCGTAAAAATATATATCCAGGTCCTTTCACAGTAACATTTCCATCATCTTCAATTCTTCCACCACTCCAAAAACTACAACAAACTGTAATTTTTTTAATTTCAGCTCCAGTTAGACGATTATTACGACCGCAAATATAGTGTAATTTACGAAAAACATTTATCACTGAATGTCCATTTTCATAATAAAGTTGGACGAATTATACCATACGATAAAATTCTCTCAAATGGCAAACCTCCTTCTTTCCAAATATTGATAAACCAAAAATATGGTGCATAATATGGCGTCCAAATGAACTGTCGACAAAAATCCCTAATGGAAAACTATATTTAGTTCTTCGGTGCATCTAAGTGCCCCTCATATTAAAAGTTTGGAAGTTAAACAACACAGTACCACATTAAAGCATAGTACGTAATCACAACTAAATTTGGAAATGCAATAACGCCTATTGGTACCCTTAATTGCTTGCTCGGATGTTATTCCTCATCAAATAACATTGTGCCCGTTTTTAGGAATGAGGCAGAAGAAGGTTAAGTTGCGGTAATGAAATAAAATATAAGAGGGAGTCATAAGCAGACTCTCCCAAACTTCCCAACCCTAAAGTTGCCTCCGGCACTGACAGGTGTTTATGGAATGAAATTGAAATTCATTCGCCAAACTCAAAGTTCAACGAAGTTGTTTTCGTGTCGACGGCTAAACTCGATAAATTGCTTCGTTAATGTGACGAAATTAAACTCTGACACAGCGTTTTGCAAGGTAAAATGGAGATTATTGTCGCTGGAAACGGGGGTTTTAATATATTAGCAATTATTAACATTAATTCTGCATACAAAACTACCAAACTTAATTTGAAGGTTTTATTTATTATTCTTTAATAACTTGTGGCGAATTTTTAAAATTTCCAAAACTTCCATATTAATACAACTGACAAAAACACTTAGTCAACGTGTCTAATAAGCAACTGCACGAGCTGTCGCCAAATAATTTGGCACAGAAACGCATTTTGTAATTCAGCGCTGCGGCGCAATAGTGGACGGTTTCATCATGTGTATTGAAGCCATAAGTGTTAGTAGACCACTCTGCCAAAAAGTTAACTACGTGCGCATTAACCAACAAATTCTAATATTACTTAAACAAATTAAGTCTTGGATGCGAGTTGTAACAAGAATTTCATTCGGTATTTTTAACCTTTTTCTGTAACGCGCTACTTATTTCATGCTTTCATGTATTAGTTGGCAACAACACCTGGACGCCCACTCGCATGTTTGTCACCGCAGTGGTGATTACCTACTTCAAATCGTTGACCCAGCGACGTACGCAGTTTGAACAGCAGCCAAGTCAGAAAACGCAGCCTCACTGTGTAATGTCCTTTTTTCGATCCGGTGCGGTTCGGCTCTAATCATTTTGACCAAAAATATAAACTATTGAAACTAATGATCTCAATGAAAATTTTCAGTAATACCAAATGGTTCGAAAGCGGCCAAAATCCTACTTTGGCAAACTGTCGAAGAAAGTCAGAGTATTGCCAATATATTATTCAATAAAATAGCATTACACTTCCCAAATGAGAAAATTTTTTGGACAGTTTCAGTAAACAAAATTAATGACTTCTGTTATATCGAGAATTTAAACAATTCTTTTACAATGTAAGTTTTATAAGAAGAAGCTTGGAAAAGTGTCTTATAGAACACCTACTAAATTTTCGAATTCTTATATTTTCTCCCATCTCTCCACTTTACTTCCTGTTGTATTTTTTTCTCATATTATTTCTTCGTCGATTTTTTGCGTTTTCTATTTCTATTGCTTTCTTCAAAAAAAATTTTGTCCTGAACTTGTGCATATATCAATTGTATTTTTATTTATATTTTCTTCTACCCTCATTATGTCCTTTACTTTTTTGTTTTGAGGTCTATTGAAGTTCTTGCTAAGCGCCTCCGGTAATCCATTTCCAATGTTCTTAACCCCCTTTTTTGTTTTTTACTTTAATTGTCGTGACTTCGTTATATTTTTCACTGTACTCTTATAATTTTTTTACTACATATGTTTCTGCCCCATAGTACTGAAATAGTACTTTCATGTCTTGTTTTTCTTTTATTATTCGATTCATTACTATCCTGTTGGCCATTTTATTCTTATTTATATTTATATGGACCTCCAAAGTGTTTGTTGTGGCACCGAACGCTTTTGTGAGATCGATAAATACTAAGTGTAATTCTGCTTCTGCATCAATTTGAGATAAAAAAAATACATTGTCCACACATGAGCTTCTTTCTCTAAATGGACTTTACTACCCCTTTTTATGTATCGATATTATGTATGCTTTTTTCTATTCGCTTGGTGTTGGAATCCCATTTAGTGTTTTAGTTACTAGTCTTGTTATTGATTTAAAAAATTTGTTCGTGCCTTGTTTTATTTTCTGATCCAGGGGCTTTCCTTTTTTTTAAATGTTTTTGCCACCGTCCTTATTTCTTTTCCTTTTACATCATCCTGTTGTATTTCTGATTGTTCCTTTACTTAAAGACCAATTTATATATATATATATATATATATATATATATATATATATATATATATATATATATATATATATATATATATAATATCTGCTTTTGGGTTTTATCTTCTTCTTTATTTGTAGACAGAGCTGTATTTTATATCTCACTTCACTTACTATTTCGTTAGTGTCCTTTGAATTTTTATTGGTCCGTATCCCACTCCCCCTTTTGCAGTTTCGTGTATGAATGTTATCTGTTTTGTAAAATTATTTAGTTTTCATATTTTCATCTTCTCTTAACGTTAGTTTTGGTTTACGCTCTGTTAATATAAATAACATCTATCTTCACCTATGAAACACATTACTTGGTAGTTCATTTTCACGTTGTTGATGTTCTTGTTCTGTGCATGTTTTCTTTTTATTTGTAGTTGTGGGTGGTCATACTCTCCTATAACCTTCTGAACTATCAATCTAAGGTACTGTTAAGTTACATAGTCTCTTATAAATTTCTGTTGTCTGCTAGGTTGATGTCAAATCTGAGAGTATATTTTTTTATGTCGATAAAAGCCATTGTTAATGTTTAGCTTTAAATTTTTAGACAGATCTCTGTTTGCTACTGTTCATTTCTTGATCTCCAAAGTGTTCTAATATTTTAGCATTTGTTTTTCTACCTTTCCTGGCATCCCAGTCTCCTAATATGATTCTCTTTTATCGCCTTCTTCCCCTACTATTCCATTAATCTTCTCGTATAATTCTCGTAATTCGTATGTTCCGAAAACGGCCGTTTATATCCGTGCAATTTTATATTCATTTTTATTATTCCACCTGTTATTCCTTGGCAGTTTGTCATATATTTTATTAATTTCTTTTTTGACATAATGGATATTTCTCGCTTTGCTGGTTCTTCTTTACAGATCCGCTCCATTAGTGGGGCCCCACTGTTCTATTCTTCTCCCTTTTTTAACTTTCTTTTTTCTGTTTCCATCGTAATTATTTATATCTATAAGTTCCGCATTCCAATTTTCATAGTTGCCTTTTAGCTTCGTTCGTCCGGCTGATTGCTGTTGGGATTTTTAGCGATATATATTTCTCTTTACGGATACTAAAATACAGACCCAGTGATCCAACCCTCAACTTACGTTTATTGTCAAATTAATCAGTAGGCGTAAGCATGGCAAAGCTCGAGACAATTAATAAAATAAGGTGCACTATTTTCTGCAGAAAATTTGGTGTTTTCTTAAATTTTTAGGATTTCGTCCAAACCGCACATTTCGTCTAAAATAAAGGCAAAAAAGCAAGTTTTATTTGTAACTGAATAATACCGAGTTGAAAATCATAGAGTACGCTGTAAAGTTTGGTTTAACTATTCTATCTATCATTATTTAGATAAATGAATAAATCAGTTTGTTTGACCGATAGAAATGAAAAGATGTAGCCAAATTAAACTGAAGAATCAAAAAATCAACATAAACGCCCATGCACCACAAATATGTAATTTAATCAGAATCTTGCGTTGAGATAAGGGTTAATTTTGGAAGTAATAGCGATACTAAACATCAGGCGAAATGTTCAATTATCCAGAAATATACAGGACAAAAGCTATTATGGTATTATATATTTATTATTTTCTGGAAAAATGTGATGATGAGGTAATAAGCATGCTGCGAGTTATTCATCTCACATAATGCAATTAATCCACTCAGTACCTTATATACTTACGCTGCTTATAATACCTAGTCTCTTCAAAAATATTGCTACAAAATCTGATGCGTTTGTTATGAACGAACCACTAATATTTTGACAGTTTGTCCGTTAAAAACCTGCAACGCTTGAGGATGATAGATAATCATGGAATGGGATGATAAAAAAAAGCTGTAGCGTAGCAATTCACAAAATTAATGTAAAGGCAACATTCTAAGACAGTAAGTTACAAAAAAATAAAAATATCGCCATAATCTTTGTTAGACGTAATCAAGCATATCGAGTTTAAAGAGATCATCATCTCGCCTCAATCATAGATTAGTGAGTAGTATGTTATGACCGTGTAACAGAACTTTATTCTTGTGAAAAAGGGGCGATCTTGAAATCTTGCGACAATGTTCAAAGATCAGTGATTGAGCCTTGAACAAGACTCTGCGAAAAATCATAAAGTCAAAACTACTCAAAAGTGGTTGGCAATTTTATGAGCATCAAAAACTAGCCTTCGTCAAGTCCCGTTCTTAATCCGTTGGATTATTAGTTATAATCAGTTCTGGAAAAAATGTTAACGTGTTAACTGCTTGAAAGTGAACACTTTCCTTCCACGAAGCTTGTGCTTGATGTATGGCCACACATTCTCAATCGGATTTGCATCAGGCGGCTGCAACGGACAATCAAGTGTAAAGATGCTAGGCTGCTTTTTCCATTTGATGCAAAGCTTGCTGAGTTGTTTGGGGTCGTTGTCCTCCTGCAGGATCCAGTCCTCGTTTTCCTTGATGAACCAACGTTCGACAGTCGGTAACAAATATTTCTTATAATCGATGACAAAGCAACCCTCTATCAACTCACGAAAGAATTAGGGCGATACCTTTTACCAACTGCAAATTTTGCCGAACACGCTCTTACTTAACTGACTATAACTGACAAACAAGAATTTTTTACTATATCGAGAACATTTAAGAGACAAATTATTGCTTACAGTTTTTGGGCTCTCAGAACCTAATATTACACAGAAATTCAACAATAAACAGTAAGATGACAAAGAATAAATTATTTGTTTTCGTATTGCTGTCTATACTGTGAAAATCTCTCATAAATTCAAGTTTGAGGTATCAACTCTTGCTTGATCCACTTGAGGAGACAGAAAATCACCTTGGACTAAACAAAACCAAACATTTTCTTGAATATGTAAAGGATATTTATGTATCAAGCGATTAAATGCGATAAACTTCAAAAAAGAAAAATTATATTATTTTTGATTTTATAATTTTCTTAAAATTTCAGGTGTTTCTTTGGAACCTTTTTAGACCAAATTTATTCATTTCAATTCTAAAAATAATTATAATTAAAAACTTGAATGGATCCAAATTTAAAATAGTTCAAAATCAAAATAATCAGAATTTAAATCTATCCTATGAAACAGTTCACGATTATAAAAAAATACTTTCGAGGGCTTTTCCTTTTATTAATTGTATAAGATATGCTTAAAGTCTTTTCTTATATAAGTACTTGCTACTAACTAAAGTTTAATGTTTTCAACATTTTGTGCAACCGCGATACAAACATGTCTTACAGCTAGAATTCTCCCCGGAAATTTCCAAGCAAATTGTGTTTTGTTAGCATAGCTTTTATGCGGCTGTCAGCTGTCATTCTAACTGCACGTAAAGCGAGAAATTGCCGGTTGTTCTGTATAACAAAACGTGTTTTTGCAACCTTAAGATGTAAAATTGCTGGTTGCTCGGTGACGTAACAGGTAGCTCCCAACACAGTTAGTCCAGGAGCCCTATCTGAAAAAGTAGGTGTTTCATCAAATAATTGTTGAACTAGGTTTTTGTTGATGATAAATAAAAAAATACGTACTTTCGAATAAAACAAAAAAGTAACCACGGATTTTGGTAGCGTATATTTTAAAAATGAATAAATAGGTTGGAAAACACGGTTATTCGCATTTATCTCGATAATCACGCTTTGTACTACCGTATGACCTGAATATTAAATGTAGTTAATAAAAAAAGGAATGTGTTGGTCCTTACCCGATGTTAATCTGTGCAGCAGATAATTTTTTACAATTAATATTCGATCAAGCCAGAGTAGCGAACGCGAGAGAGCGGAATGGCGCCTGCTCAGTGTCTCGCTGTTGTCAACTGCGCGCGTGAATTCAAAAGTGCTAAGCGTGCGACGTTCGACTGCTCTGTATGATTTAGTTTTGATACCTTGTTTATTACAATTTATGAACTTATTCTCTTAAGTATAATGTTTTACTGTATGTGCGTACGCTTAATGCAGTGGATTATTTATGGTCTTTATGTGACATATATTGTGTATTACTTACAATTTCGCGCATTGTTTGTTATAAAGGAAGAGGTATAATGGATAAGTATTGGAAATACTTTGTTAAAAACTTTATTAAAAATTTTTGTTACAAAGTATTTTTCATATTATAAAAAAGTAAAATAGTTTTAAACATATTTACCAAACAACTAAATAGTATGAACCGAAACAAACTGTAAAATCTATATAAGACAGTTTTCACAAGAAAAAAATGTTTTGACTCAATACGCAATTTTTTTACAACCGACTCTTCTCCATCACTTCTATCATCGTTGTCATCATCAATATTATCATCATCATCATCATTATATAAACAAGTAATGTCAATATTACTTTCGCTACAGTCTTCGAAATCTTGTGGCAAGTATTGAAGAAGACAATCATTGGATGATTCGTTAATATCTAGCACGTCCATATCATTATTATTTATGGTATTTTCAATTGGTTCGCCATTCAAACAAGTTTGCCCTTGACATCTAGTGCACAAACGGGTACAATGTAAGCCGTTCTTTCTACATGTGCAAGCCTTATTTTATCATCCGGACTCACAGCCACACGCAAATGTATTTAGTAACTGGTCTGGTATTAACTTTCCAGCCGTTAGAATTGATTTCAGTCCGTACTGGGACATTGTCCAACCCCATTGTAACGCGTCCATACTGTTTCCAAGCCACTTTTGTAAATGTAAAAATACTCGAAAGCAGTGTTGCTCAGCAGCATCCTCGGTTGGTGGCAAAACTTCCAGCTTAAATTTAGCACGATTGGTGCATTTTTCGAACATTTGAAAACGCAGTTCGTTTAAACTACCGATCTTGTTTTTGAGACTATACATTGCCTTTATCAAACTTTTACCTGCTTTTGCTAAATTTTTTCTGCTTGCATTAATATCATAAAAAATTAAGGCCAGATTGTGCAAGCTCCTGTCGTTGTTTAGAATTTTCAATAACTTATGTTTCCCAATGTTGTAGAAGGCCGAGGCTGGCTGAGCCAGAAAAAAGGTGTATCAACGCTATCATCGATTTTAATTTTGGGTATTTCAAACTATTGCAATTAAAAACGCATTCGTAGACTTTTCCTCTACTTGGCTTGATGAAATAAATATTAGCGTTGCTGGGTGTGAGTTGACACAATAAAACGAGAAGATCAACATCCTCTCCGACGATCACTACAGTATTACATTGATCGTTCAAAGCTATTTCCGTTTTTACAATGATATCGTCAGCATCATTACTCGCCACAATAGTGCGTAAACCGGACGTTTGCAACTTCGTACAAAGTAATTCAATCAAATTTTTCTTATTTTTATCGTTAGCTAAAAAGGTCTGCTGATTAAAAGTAATTGATGCTGTTGCGTCGAAATTTATTTCTCTGCTCAAATATTTGCCTTTTCTTTTTTTACGCTCTGAAGATTTTATACAAGTACTATCATTGGCATCTGGATAACCGTCAAAGACTATAAAAAGAATTTTGTGAAAAGTGTGCAGAAACATACGAAGTATACACAGATAATATGTAATCTATGGTGTCACACCACTTTATGTAGCAGGTAGCCTCCATCGATTATGTATGTCACATTAGAACGAGGAATAGAATCGCTAACAGTACTGAAATTTAAATAAAATGTAGATTTATTAGATTTTCTTAATCCCGCTTCGTCGAAAAGTGAGCACGGGTATGGCGAGAGTTCAAACTTTAACAGATCACGCATATCATTTTTACACTTAATAAGCAAACAAGCTCTTGAGAATATTGTTGTTGCATCTACTGTTACGGTTTCATTATTTACTGTTATTGACGAGGTAACCGCCTTGAGAGATAGTACTTTTTCCGATGATTGAATCCATGATATTGTTTCCTACTTCTAACGCTTTATGGCGTTTATTTTTTCATCCCCGATTATGCCTGATGTAATACTCATAATTTTGTCAGTTTTGGGAAACGGATTATGCGCTTCGAAAAAAGCGACGAGTTTACGCAAATCCAGACAGTCTCTCGAGATACGGCTTTCGGATTCATCAACATGCTGCTCAGAAGATATATATTGCGTGTTACAAAACTGTTCGACTGCGACCGAGACATATAACATCACGATTGACGACAATATCCACTTGGCTAACACACTGTCCGTTATCCCTCGTCCGCGAGTTAGTCCTCCCGCACACTTCATGGAACGAATAAGTGATTGTTCGATTACTTGATCGGAGAAATTTCCGGCACGGAGTTTTAATTTGCGTTTGATAGTAAAGTATCCTTGATTAGTGAACATGTCAAACTCAAAGGGATCATAATCTTTTCAAGTTCACTCATTTCTTGAAAATATAACTGCGCTGACCTCGCATAATTAATGCGACCGATAGAGTGAAAATACGGCAACATGTGTTGTATGCAAAGTAGATGAGATTTCCAATCACCCGTTTTGCCGCGTGAATGAAATCCTTGACAACTTGAACCATAGAAAAGTATTGAATCCAAAGTTGACCGGTTGGTCCGTTTTGTTTTAGCACTTTTAGAAAATTCGCAAACTTCTTTTTAATCCTTATCAAATCATCGTTGTTTGGGTCAAACTTTCCGATTTTCATCTAAAATTGATTTTAATAAACCTTTGTCATTCTCCGATAAATTTAGTAAAGAGAAAACATGATGTGCCAAAGCGCATTGTACAAGAAGGTGGCCCCTTAGAGCCCTTGCAAACGCATGTCCTGTCAAAGCTTTCTAAGCAGAATTAGCGGCAATAAGGATTAAGAACGCATCGAGTAATCCGGAGCCTCCCATCACATTTCCCATTGCACCGAAAAAACTTAAAGTATGAAAATCTCCCAATCGAATTATTACGCAATTTAATTCTTTCTCGTACATTGTATCTTTTGAGCACGCAACGATTTCCCTGGCTTTTTGGTATAGCGGTTGGTCAAAGGTGACGAATGTATGCTTTTGACCATTGGCTATGCACTTTTGACCAGCCTCAACGAGCACAGTTAATATCTTGTTGTATTTGCTAAGAGGATTATTAATAAAAGGCAAAGGTATAATTTACGTTGTGATGCAAGTATTTACGCCAGTGCAATTTTCTGAGAACCCATTCCAACCCGATACCTTATCACATCTCGCGTATTTGCCGAATAACCATAAGATATCGGAGGAAGATAATTCCAGTTTACACGCTTTTTGTTTTACATTGATAACATTAGTATCGGACAAATTAATCGAACTTCTTGTAAAGTATTTTAAAGGTATGTGGCCGAAATTACCGATAGTATTTACGCTTGGTAAATTTTCCAATCTTTTTACTGTTTGTTGTGATTGTACGGCAGTCGATGGCGCTATACACATAATTCGTCCCATGGCATGAAAACTTTGTCTGCCGTCAATCGTGCAAGAATTAAAGTCGGCATTATCAAACACGAACTGCATATAAGCTTTTTCAAGGTCGTATTTTTGAGGATCAACAACCACGCTGCCTCAAATCTGAGAGTCTCTTTACATATATGACTCGCATAGTCCAATATGCGCTAATGAATCTATTAAATTTTTTGCAGCGTATTTCTTGTGTATCATACACGATATAATAATAATAATAATAATAAGGCTTTCCATTCTATAAGAATATAGCCACTTCTTTCCGAAGTTTACTAATCCATTTCGTGGGGTGGATTAGTCCCCTTTTTGCTTCGTACGCTTAACTTCTTATAGTTTCTGGTGTGTTTTCGCTTTTTCTACTATTCTTCTCCATTCTACTTACTTGTTTTCTTCTTCCAGTCCTTGACATCCATCTTTTTTAAGTCTTCAGTAACTTCATCGCACCACCTCATCTTTGGTCTCCCCCTTGGTCTATTTGTCTCAGGTTTCCATGTTGTTATTTCTTTAACTATGCTTTGATCTCTTTTCCTCATTATGTGTCCCATCCATCTAATCCTCTGTGCTGCCATCACTTTCACTATATCCTCTCCTTTCAATATTTCCCTAAGTTCGTGATTCATATATTGTCGTTTTATCCGTCTCCTATGTTTTTGAGTCCTGTTATCGACCTTAACACTTTCCTCTCGAAGATTCTTAACTTTTCTTTTTCTGTCTGTGTAGGACACATTACTTCTGCAGCATACAACACTATTGGCCTAATGAGTGTTTTATAGATTGTTATTTTCGTTTGCAACTTTAGCTTTTTAGATTTTAGCATTTCGATTAGCATAGAAAGCTCTGTATCCTTTTGTATTCTTTCCTGTATTTCTTCTTTTCTCTCGTTGTTTTGTGTTATTTGAGTTCCCAGATAGTTGAATGCCTTTACTT
This sequence comes from Sinelater perroti, assembly GCA_036346155.1. Lineage (NCBI taxonomy): Eukaryota > Metazoa > Arthropoda > Insecta > Coleoptera > Elateridae > Sinelater > Sinelater perroti. The sequence goes on from JARFIY010000046.1 coordinate 33,183,000, forward strand.
TTTCAATTTGATAGTTTTCAAACTTGACTGTTGCCCTTGTATCATTTTTTCCTCTCTTGCATTGCATGTATTTCGTTTTGCTTTCATTTATTTCAAGCCCTATCTCCTTTGATTCTTTGCATAGCTTCTTCACTATTTCCGTTAGCTTCTTTGGTGTTCTTGAGATAATAACTACGTCATCAGCATATGCTAAAATTTGTGCTTCCTTGTTTTTTATGCACCCTTGTACGTTTACTTTTCTTATTGCCTCTTCAATCATCAGGTTAAACAAAGTTGCCGACAGTGCATCTCCTTGTCTCACTCCTTTATTGATTTTGAATGTTTCCGATGTCCATCTTCTGTTTTCACTTTAGCTTTGGAATTTCTCATTGTCATTTTTATGCAGCTTCTCAGTTTTCTCGGGATCCCCATATTCCTTAATACTTGTATTAATTTCATTCTCTTGACATTATCAAAGGCCTGTCTGTAATCGATAAATACCATATGGATTTCTATATCGTATTCGTAACATTTCTCCAGTATTTGGAACATTCCGTGTAGTGCATCGATGGTAGATCTCCCTGGCCTAAATCCCATTTGATAGTCCCCTAGTTCTTTTTCTGCATAACTCTTCAGCTTACCCTGTATTATTGAGGTGAATACTTTGTAAGTCGTGTTTAATAGAGTTATTCCTCTGTGGTTGTTGCACTGTTGGAGGTCTCCTTTTTGGTATAGTTATAATTATCCCCATTTCCCATTCCGTCGGCATCTTTTCCTTTCTCCATATCTCCTTATCAGACTGTGTATTTTTCCTTGTAGTTTTTCACCACCATATTTCAGCAGCTCTCCATTTATTTCATCGCTTCCTGGCGTCTTTCCGTTTTTGATTTTTTATCGCTTCCATAGTTTCCTCTAGGGTTGGTTCTTCTACTGTTTCTTCTTCTTCTTCTTCAACTGTCTGTCCTCCTTCTTTTCCTGTTCGTCCTGGTAACTTTCTTCTTTACTTCATATAGCAATTTTGGAAATGCTCCTCCATATATCTTTTATCTTGTTTACATCATATTCAATTTTACCTACTTCATTCCTGAGTCCTCTGTTTTACATGTGTTCTTCTTGTTTTACCTCTTCATTTGTTTATAGAACTCTTTTGTATTGTTATTTTGTAATTACCTCTATTTCTTCCATCTTTTCTGCACCCATTCATTTCTTTTTTGTCTACATGTCATCTGTGCTTCCCTTTTACATTCTTTATAATGATCCATGTCTTCTTCTTTTAGTTCTTATCCACTTATTCCTGGCTTTATTTTTCTCATTTATCTTTTCTTGACACTCATCGTCATACCACTCTTTTTTATCTTGTTTTCCTTGTACCCGATAGTTTTGTTACACGTTTTTAAGATTATATCCTTAATTTGTTTCCATTCATTTTCTATATCCGTATTCCTTTGAGGTTTTCTACCTCTTTGTTTGTTTCCTTTATATATTCCTTTCTTCCGTTTTCGGTATATAACTTCTATGTTTCATCTCTTACATACTTTGCTCCTTTGTTTATTTCGATATTCCTGTTTTACTTTTGCAATAACTAGGTAATGATCGGTGTCTGCATTCGCACCCTATATGTTCTAACATCTGATATTATGCTACTTTGTTTCTTCTTTATTAGGACATGGTCTATCTGCGTTCCTTTTGTTGCTCCTGCATCCATGTTTCTTTATGTATTCTTTTATGTTTGTACTTAGTACTACTAATAACCATATTTGTTTTGCCATGAAATTACAGATTTTGCTTCCGTTGTCGTTTGTTCTTTCATGGATGGTGTATTTTCCTGCTACTTCTTTATGTAGTTTTCTTCCGATTTCTGCATTCATATCCCCTAGTATTATCAGTATGTCCTGTTTCGGTGTTTTTTCGTATTCTGCTTCTAAGTCGCTGCAGAATTTGTCTTTTTCCTCCTGATCATCTGCTTCTGTGGGTGCGTAGGCGCATATTACAGATACATTTACGACTTTTCCTTCCACTCTTACACTGCATATTCTTTCATTAATCGGTTTGAATGCTATGATTTTTAGTTTTCTATCTATTATAAATGCTGTTCCTTTGTGCCCTCGTTTTCCCCCCCCGGAATATAACAATTTAAAATCTTTCTTATTTATTTCCCCTTGTCCTTCCCATCTTATCATCATACACGATAGACCCAGCAAAATTGTAGAAACAAAAGATCGCGGACGAACAGCAGATATCAAGCTATGTGCTAATGTTATAGATGTATTTTGCCATTTTGACATATTTTGCTTCGATTTATTTGTTTTAATAAGAATGTCAAGAAATAACTTTAAATTATTTAAATTATAAAGTGATTCGGCGCGGGGTATTCATCAGTTTCATACACCATACACTGTATGTCCTGTAAAATGATATGAGCTGTTGATTCTACTATTCTCCGTTTTTCTTCTTTCTCATCTTCTTTTCTATTATTATAGCAATCATTACTCAAGATTTTATCACGGGCATCGACAAAGCATATTACATAGTCTTGTTTTACTGGATTAATTAATATGTCGTTGTCAAAGTATTCAATTAACTTTCTTTAATATAAAATATACTAACATTGTCCGAGCCCTTATAAAGTTGTAAAATATTTTTGAGAGAGAATTGGCATTCCTCTCAATATACAATTGATAATAAAACATGGGGCCGGCGAAAAGATTGCTCTGTAAGCAATCCCAGAACGAACTTAAAAGACCTTTCGATTTCGATTTCGAATTTCGGGAAAATTCGAAATCGAATATCTCGAAAATTATTCGACATAGAATTTTTTCGACTTCATTTTCGAATTCAGCTAAAATTTCCTATAAGAATCACATTTAAAATCGTAATGTCGAAAATTTTCCCGAAATTTGAAGTCGAATATATCGAAAATTATTCGAGATAGAAATTTCGAATTCGAAATCAGCGTAAAATTTCCTATAAGAATCCATTTTCAAATTTTAAAAAATCTCAAATTTTGTGACGGACCGACAGACCGACAGACCGACAGACAGACATATAGATTTCAGTAACGAACTTTTCAAGTTCGTTGAAAATCAATGACATCCGACACTCGCTCAGTGGTAAGCCGGTCGACCGTGCTTGAACGTAATTTCTCATGAATGCGTTATAGCATAACCTATGATAACGAGCACCTGCTTATACAAAATAAATTTTATGTATTAATCTTAGTTTAATCAGTTTATAACGACTATTGTCACCTCTTTGCTTTATACATTCGACAATATTGTCAATTGTACTATTATTAACAACGCATGAGACTTTCTTAAGCTTTCCTGGACTTTTTAGTGCTCTTTTCTTATAAACGTCTGAGGCATCGTCACCACAAAAAAAACATACTGAAATCAAATACTTCGCAATCTACCACGGTCGAACTGCGGCACTCGTTGCTGGTTTCTTTTTACTGTTTAACTATGCTTGAATACTTCGTTCTCGTGTATATGTAACAAAGCAATTGGAATATACGTCACCAGACTGCAAACCTTATAGAATGAGATGTTTATTATCCTCTCTCTGCTCGCTGGCACTTATCAACGACAGTATCGCACGTTTATTGAGGGTCTTTTTCCTATTGGAATCCAACTGTTTGTCGCATAAGACACATATCGAAAAATTCTCCATTCTTCCACCACGCTTGATCCAACAATTATCTGCAAAAATTATATTCGAATTTATTTTTAGAATAATAAAGACTTTATAAGAAATAAGAAAGTACGTCTGAAAAAAGAATATCGTTTGATTTTTCAAAAAATAATGTTTTCCGTACAAATAAATGCAATTTTTATAGGTTATGTTAAAGTCATTGGACCTTGACATAACCCATGAAAATTTACAAATATTTATAGATATATATATTTCTTTATAAAAAACTTACGTCGACAGTACGGTGAAACACAAAAAAAACTCAACAATTTAAAAGAACGATGATAAAAACGCTACATAATAAGTCAATAATATAATCATAAATTGTAATAAACAAGATACCAAAACTAAATAATACAGAACAGTCGAACGTCGCACGCTTAGCACGCGCGCAGTTGGCAGCAGCGAGTCACTGAGCAGGCGCCATTCCGCTCTCTCGCGTCCGCTACTCTGGCTTGATCGAATATTAATTGTAAAAAATTAATTACTGCACAGATTGACATCTGGTAAGGACCAACACATTCCTTTTTTTATTAACTACATTTAATATTAAGGTCATGCGTTTGTACAAAGCGTGATTATCGAGATAAATGCGAATAACCCTATTTTCTTATTTTTAAAATATACGCGACCAAAATCCGTGGTTACTTTTTTGTTCATTCGAAAGTACGTATTTTTTACTTTCCTTATCCTATAATAAGGAAAGTAATGTAATCGGCGGAAATTTGACCTACCCAGTTTTTCACATTTCTGGACGAATCATAGCATCAACCAAAAAAGTGTGTGTGTGTGAGTGAGTGCGCGCGCGCGCGTCAGTATAATCCCCGATTCAGAATCCCATAAAAAAACTTATGGTAAAAAATCGGCAATACACCACTTTCTATTAGTTTTTTTCTTAAAAATATTAATAAAACTGATGATATCTCTAAACAACCCCTTAACAATCCCTACCTTTTTTATTTAAAAATGATGTTCGATAAAAATAAATTTTTTTTCAAAAAGTAAATTTTCAGCACTTCTTGAACTTTTGTTTTTTCCTAGAATTTTGTTTGTTAAACATACAGCAAATTCCTTTAAATTACGATACAAAAATGTACGAGCAATTTTTACTAATTAGAATTCCTTTTCTATTACACCACAAGAGAAAGTAATTTTATGTTGGATAAAATACAACCTTGAGGTATTAAAATTTACATTTAAGAAGCATGAAAATGTAGTGAAACGGTAAACAGTCGCATTTGTCCCCAGTCAAAAGGAAATGAATTTAATAAACATGTTTAATTGCATTTTTAGTAGTAGGATCAAGTGAAATATATTTGATTATAAAATTTGATGAAACTGGCTGGAAGACCTCGTCAATAGCAACGTGGTATAAGGTCCCGTCAGAAAATTGCCATGATTAGTTAGTATAGTTGCAAATTCGAAAATGCAGACTCGGCATCATGCACAATTGTAACAGTTGGGCTGAAAAGTTCGTAGGCTAACATAGAAAAAAATTTTGTTTTGATAAAATTGGATTTTATTATTCAATATAATTGCCTTCGAGGGCGATACACCGATTATAGCGATCATACAATTTTTCTATACCATTTTTAAAATATATTTTGTCTTTAGCCTCAAAATAAGCTTCTGTTTCGGCAATTACCTCTTCATCGGCGCTAAATTTCTTTCCAGCGAGCATTCTCTTGAGGTCTGAGAACAGGAAAAGTCGCTGGTGGCCAGATCTGGAGAATACGGTGGATGCGGAAGCAATTCGTAGCCTAATTCATGCAATTTTGCCATCATTTTCATTGACTTGTGGCACGTTGCATTGTCTTGATGAAAAAGCACTTTTTCTTCTTCAAATGGGGCCATTTTTTCGTGATTTCGTCCTTCAAACGCTCCAACAACGCTTTGTAATAATCGCTATTGATGGTCTGGCCCTTTTCAAGGTGATCAATAAATACTGATGCCATAAACCTTGCTAGCCGATTATTGCGTCTTTCCACTCTTTGGATTCGGTTCATCGCGTGCAGTCCACTCGGCTGACTGTCGATTTGACTCTGGAGTGTAGTGATGAAGCCATGTTTCATCCGTTGTCACATATCAACGAAAAATTCGTTATTATTACCATTGAATATCGCTGAACATTGTTCTGAATCAACGACACGTTGAAACTTTTGCTGGATTGTGAGCTCGCGCGGCACTCACTTTGCACACAGTTTTTGCATGTCCAAATATTCAAGATATGTCCAACACTGTATTTTGATATCTTCAGAGTCTCAGCTATCTCGCTTAACTTCAATTTACGGTCATTCATAATCATTTTGTAAACTTTTTTATGTTTTCGTCCGTTACAGCCTCTTTCGGGCGTCCACTGCGTGCATCGTCATCAGTGCTCATCTCGCCTCGTTTAAACTTGGAAAACCACTTCTCAACGGTTGATTTTCCTGGTGCACAGTCTAAATAATGCTTATCAAGCCAAGCCTTGGTTTCAACGGTATTTTTTTTTGCCAAAAAGCAGTGTTTTATTAATACTCGAAATTCCTTTTTATCCATTTTTTTAAAATTAACAATAGTTGCTTCACTCAAAATACGATATCTCCTAAACTAATAGTCCGACAGTTGTCAAATTTATACACGAGTCTTTTGAAGGTTAGGGTTAACTAAAAAGCATTTAAGGATTTAATACTACTAGCGCCGCTTATGTGTCAGCCTACGAACTTTTCAGCCCAACTGTTATATTTCGAGAAGCTCCCTTCGGCGAATTCTCACTACAAACCTAACGGAAGCAAGAACTAAAGTCACTAACTATTTTCACCGCCGAAAATACGTCAATTGTTTTCTAGAGCATCATGAAGTAGATTTTCAATTTAATCAAAAAATCATCTGATGCGGTGCATTTACAGTTTGACAATTTTGTATACAAACAAAATGTCGCATTTTGGAGTTTGAAAAATCCTTGCGTAACACAGCATAAATACACCCGAACAAGTCATTGTTTAGTATGGATTTTGGACAGATGATCTGATAGGCCTATACTTCTTCGAAATGATAGAGAATGCTATAACTATGAATGACGATCGTTATTGCTACATGATAACAGTTTTTTTGCCACCAACTGGACAACGTAGATTTAGCAGGGCGGCGTCACTTGCCATGCAGCTCGAGAAACAATTTACTGCAACAACAATTTCCAGGTGGTGTAATTTTACGGAATATCGATATCAATGCCACACATGCAAAGTCATAAGAATAATTTTTGTGGGGGTGCCTAAGTCCAAGGTCTACGTCAGCTATCCAGAAACATTTGACTATCTCGAAAATAAAATCCGACGTGATATCCATTAAACTGATTAAAAGAAATGTAAAATTTTAGATTTATAGCCGAACTCGAGACGGCCAAACGTAATTTTCCATATTGATCAGAGATAATTTAACACTTAACAAAAATCCTATCATAAAATCAATTCAAAAGTTGTTTTATTTTATATTTGAATCCGGCTTTCAATGTTGACTTCCTTTATAATAATTTTGTAACCACCTTCAAATTAATAGACGATGTTGTTCAAAAATAATTTAAATTCATAAAATACCTCGCCAAAAAATCATTTTAATTATAGTTTTTCTTTACTGTATTAATTTTAGTTTCCACATTCAAATATTCCAGAGTTTTTCAATCTTTTCAAACTTTTCAAACTTTTAAAGCTAAAAGTATGCATTCTTTTGTTTAAGTCCAGACAATTACACACTCCATTAAACCGCATCTAATTACACCCTCAATTACTAATTACACGCTTAAAGCTCATGAAAATTTGTCGCGTCTTTTACAACTAAGCGCACCCGCACGGTTCCCTAATTCGACGGCCTTTAAAAAGCAAATGTTTTATTTGCGTAATGAACTCATTGCCGCGATTTGCGCTGACTGGCGTACCAATTGCTGCAAATTTGTGTTGCTTCAGATTCGGCCCGGCTTTGTTTATTAAACTCTGGCAGCGTAGGCTGCTTAGCTGAACTTTCAAACCCAAGTGCGTGCGACTGTTTCAGATTAACTTTTTTCAAATAGTTCCAGCAGCTTTGAGGTATAAAATTTTGGGCGAGACCTGTTATACAAGACATTCTTCAACGACACCTAAATTATTTTTATGGGTAATCAAAGTGAGTGCTTGAAAATTTTTCTGAGACAAATACTGGTTTTAACTAGCATCTGTCATTTTTAACAATTTTATATTAAGCCTGATGCCGGTAATGTAATATCAAAAAACGTCGATTGAATAAAGTCAAAAAATCTACTACAAAGAACTTCTTCCTTTTACTATTAATAAACTGGTAGAATTAACGATAGAACACTCCTTTTTTAAGGTTAATAACGGTGCAATAATTGTACAAAAGTAATACTGCAGATTATAAAACTCTCATAAAGAGCATCAAAAAAGAAGTACGAAGAAGTATCCTGGATGATTTGAATTCAAACTTTAAAGATATCGGTTTCTCATTTTTTGCTCCTTTGCTATTTCCTTGTGCCTTTTTATGTCATACTAAAGTTACTACCTATTTTCTAAGTTTTAAAGTTCTCACGTGTTCGCATATCATCTCTGATACAAGCGATATGGTGTAAGCATTTTAACGGATGCTCAAACGATGAGATATTTGGATGGCACATTTTGTTGGTTGCAGCCATGAGCTTCTTGTTCGAGCAGTGGAAAAGGTCCAAGTGGTCCGATGGTCGAACGAAATCATGTGGAATGAACATCTAGATGTTAGAACCCTTTTTATATGGTTGATTGTTTAGAATAGAAATGGTCCAGATGTTTCAGGTTGCCGGGCCGCCAGACAGAGTCGTAGGCTGGGCCTTCGGTTCCGACGTCAATTGACCGCACGAGGGCGACGGGCCGTCTGGACATGCAAATAGAAGTATCGCGACAGCATTGTTGAAAACAGAGGGCATTCTTAGTTCTGACATGACAACAAGCGAAGAACTGACAACCCGCGTACATGTAGACATAGTTGTTAAGTAGTAAAGCTCCCTTAAAATCACCCATCGAGCATCCAAGCCCCGGATTGAACCAGGGTCCGTCCGTATTGCAGTCAAGCACCTCCACTGCGCGCCCACACCGACGTAACATTCCCTTCCCTTTTAGAAATTCTATAGTTTATACAGAAGAAATAAAAAAAAAATAAAGCAGCAAACAGAAATAAACTATAAATAAAGGAACGATAAAAATAGTAAAATAATTTTGTTTCTTCTTTTGGGCGATAATATAATATATATAAATACAATTTTTAAGAATAAAAAGTACAAAAGTACGTATCGAAAGTAACAAATCGTTCAATGCTTAAATGTAGTATTGCTTAAGTTCGACCTTGAATTAGGCTGCATTGCATTAGAATTTGAGAAATTGCCGTTAATATCACATAGAAACGTAAGTATCATTTTCTTTCTATAGATACTTCTAATTACTGTTTATCTACTTTTTGCAGCAAATATTAAGGATTTTATGCTTCTTCAGTGCTTTACGTGCTGTAGTAAAGTTATCATTCTTTAATGTCCTTTTATATATAAAAATTCTTCAATGGCCTATATTTATTTTATGCCACACAAAAGAGAAAGAGGTGAAACATATGTGGAAGAAAGTCAGGTTCAAGATAGATTGCTTGCAAAATGTAATGTAAAATTATTAAATGTCTTTTGAATACGATTTGAAAGTTGATTTTTTAATTATCAATACATTCATTTTTCTTACTTAATTATAGTACCAAAACTTTAAAAATATTCAAACCTGTTGTAAATTGAAATTTCTTTAATGGCCTCATACAGTCGACATAATTCATTCTCTACCTTATTATCTTATAGTTGTGCTTTTATTACTAACCGGCCTGCCATTAACTTTTTGCGAGAAGTTATTATCAAAAATAACTAGACACTATATATATAACGCTAGGAAAAATTACTGTGAAAAATGTAAAGCTGGAGAATAATACTCACATCAGATAGTCTGAAGCAACCACAAAACTTTAAAGTTAAAAGCATTCTAAAATAAGAAACTAACCGCGAACAGCCAGGTGCGTCTAAAAAGGAAGATTCTATTGGCAGTTAGCCACCGGTTCAAAATATATGGATTTCTTCCGCTTATACGGTATATTTTGTATGCTCCCAAATAATAACCAGTAAAAATAGTAGATTATAGTTACGTTTATATGAATTTTAAAGTAATTAGACACCTCGTCCCTAATAAACATTTTGAATTTTAGACAATACAAGCAAAAACCCTCAATATTTTTTGAACTAATGGTAACTTATTCAAGTCAGCAACTGTTCCAAAATACTACTCACTTATTACTACTCAAATTACATACGTTGCGTCTTTCATATAAGAAGACCTTAGAAAAATATGATAGATAGGAAAATTAAAGATAAAGAAGAGAAGAACGAAACGAAGAAAAGTTCCTAAAAATTTCATTCGAACTTCTAGTCTCTCACTTCTGAAATTTTGAAACCAAATGAAGTAAACTTGGTGGTAGTAATAATGGTACCAAGGAATGTATTGCTAGACTAAAGCCAAGCAAACCTGATGCAAAACAAATAATTTAAAACTAATGTAACAATTTTCCTTTTAAAGCATACATCCACATTATAAGAGGATCAAAAACATTTTTCTAAATTGCGCGTAACTCTCATCACCCACCCCCATACCGAGGTAATATAAAGACATTCAAAATATTGACTAGTTCAGACTATACTAATTAAGTAAAGTAACCTTGATAGCCCTTTATAAAAGGATGGAAACCCAATACTACTTTTTCATTCAAAAACTTTGACAGACAACGAAAAATTATCGGTCTTAAGGGCGATTAAAATATTGGGTTCAACTAGCCCTTAAAGTTAGATCAAATGAGGAATAGTAGACACAAATTAGCCTTTCTGTTTAATCACCCAAAATTACTAGCGAACGAAATAGATGATTAGTTATAAAGAAACCGACGACAATTTTTTTGTCACATACTTATAAAATACACATCTACCAAACCATTTAAGGTGTAATCGTAGAATCAGCGCTTAAACATTTTTATAATTAAGCAAACGCCAATGCTAAGGCTGATGTCACTCCGGAGCATTGTGCCCAGAGATCTCGTCGCCTAGACTTAGCGTCGGTACTGCAAATAACTTCCAGTTCATCAATAAGTAAGATCCCGAGTTAATAAAATTTTATACAAACGAAGCCAGATCGCAATTAATTGCGATAGACTTTTATAAATATGACTTTTCTATATTCATTTAGCAATCACACCATTAACCCGATTATAGAGGACAACATAACTTTCAGTCGCTGTTAGCTTTGCAAACGTGTGGCTAGTCACGTAATCTCTATGCTACTACTCCCATAACCAAATCTATAAGTAGCCTCCTAAGAAAAAATGCGGGGAGTGCGTCAGTGAATGGACGAGATTAAGAAAAGTACTCACTCGTTCCTGATTCGTCGCCCGCTCTCTACTGCAGTGATTTATCCGACGCCGGATTCACCAACTTGGCACCGCGCTGAAATTCCAGTTCAAAAATACCCCTCTCGCACGAAACGAAATCCACCCGATATGTCGAATTTCGCGCGCCAACGGCGCAGGACATCCTCCAGTTTACAGCGGCCACGACATAAATAGCGCGAAATGATTCACGTGCAGTTTTTATTGAGGCCCGTCCGCGGCACAATCATCTTCATTACAGACGAAAATGTGATGTAATCACGATCTAGCGCGTGGTGCGGACGAGAGCCGCCTGTAAACAATGTCTGGTGGGCTAACAAACAACATCTGGATATGTGGCACGCTTAACCGACATCATAATGCAATTGTCACGTCCCCGGCTGTTTACTGTTGTGATCACCTTCGAATGTAATTATCTCAGGAGTGTGATCGCCTTTTGGCATGGAAATAGTGCAATGGAAACCTTGCTTCAGTAACCCGGAAGCAACAATGCTAGCTAATTTTCTTTTTGTGTTGCTTATATAGGGTCATCCAAATTAAACTTCAGGAACAAGGCGAATTTTATTGATATCGCAGATACGTATGAAAAATGATGTTGGCCGAATGCCTTCCATTTTTTAACGAAGTCTTCCATAACGCTTTCCCATAAATGCGGCTGTACTTTAGCATTTACTCGTCTGATGTTTCTTTTAACCCTGGAAGCGTAACTGGTTTGTTGATATAAACCCTTTCCTTTAAATGAAGGAAAAAGTCTAATAGGGTTAGATTGCAAGATCGCGGTGGGGAGTCGATGTTATTCCTATGCGAGATAATACATCTTGTTGAAACCACATGTCATTCGAGTTCAAATAGTTGGTTTCATTGAAAAAAAAGTTGTTTAGCATCTTCCGACAACGTCACCCCCAAAAAGTACGAGCCAATGATTTCTCCAACCCCAAATGCACACCAAACAGTGTATCTTTGTAGATGTAATGGTTTTTTGTGAATTTTCATTACCCCAGTTCCAAAAATTTTGACAATTCACAAAACCATTTAAAGAAAAATTGACTTCATCACTTAATAGCCTCTTTTTATCTCCAACTTGATATTCACGCGTTGTTACACAGTATGCGCCACAGAATGCAAACAGCGCAAAAGTTCACTTTGGAACACCCTATATTAACACATAAATTGCTTGGCAAAGGATATCGACAATATTTATGTTTTGATCATCGTCGAAAATCGCAATAAAAGAAGCTTTAGAACAGAACCAGGGCACTAAAAATATGTTTTATTAAGGTTTACGTTACCCCTCAAAAATTATAACACCAAACATTAATATGATCACTCCAATTTAACTGCACCAAAAGACGGGCTTTCTTAAACGATGCCAGTAAGCTAAACCACTTGTTACTAGACACATTTTTTATCTAGGTGTTCGGCATGATAAAGAATAAATAAATCTCTTAGTATCTATACGTCCGTTCCATGTGTAACCTTCACACGTTACGTTCTTCGGTATTGGTGTTTCTAATAGGTCATGATAACTCGAAATGCTAGTTGTCGTTGAAGACGTCGAAATTTGAAGTGGGAATGATGAAAAACTAAGAAATAAGAACTCAAGATGATTTTGTCCAAAATAAATTTCGTTATCTCTAAAAATTATAGTACTGCAAAGTGATCACACTGATTTCACCCTAGTTGAAAAAATATCAGTTCATAAAACGCTCAGTAGTTACTCAAAATAAAAACCGCGATCATTATTTTAAAAAAAATTTAATATTATAAGGAAGTTCTTGAAAGTAAAACTACAAAAGAGGGAATAAATGCTAAGGCTTTCGCGCCCCGCGTTTTGAGGTATCCTATTGTTTGTTTTCGGGTTGTTAGGCCGTGGTCGGAGCTTGGGAACTCTTGAAGAGTTTCGTCTACAACTATAACGGATATTTTCGAAAGAAAATCTTATAAAATTTAAGGCGAGCAAAAAGTCAAGAGTTTCTAAAGTTATGCATGAGAACGAATAACACGATGCATATAGAAAAGCAAGTTGAAAATAAATATAACAAAAGGGTATTATAAAAAAAATTTCTGTATCTGTATTTCATTCATAATTCGGATTAAAAATTTGTGATCAAAACTTTTTTAAAAGCGCTTATATTATTAGAAACAAATGCGCTTTTTTGATTGGTAGTGTAAGAAAGAAGTTTGTAATAATTTTGGCTTTCAGCCGACGTGCACGATGTCGCGTCAAAGCTAAGAGCGTCCCTTTTTCCGAACAACGCTGCCTCGATACATTAGAACGCCGTTAGAACCATTCCCGAGCCCAGACAATCCCTCGCCCATGTGCGGTCAACTACCATTGGAACCAAAGGCCTAGCCCATGACTCCGTTTGGCCGCCAGATCACCTGAACCATTTTCATTCTTAAGCAACTAACTACATGAAGAGCTTTAAGGTCTAGACGGTCCATCGCCCACCGGCGGTATTTAAGACCCGTATGATTTCATCCGACCATCGTACCAGCTACTACGTACTTCTCGAACGTGGATCTCACAGTTGCAACTCATAAAATGTGTCTTTCAAATGCCTCTACTTTCTAGCAAACAGTTAAAAATGTTTACAGTAAAATGGAACAAGTGTTTCTATAAGAACGACCAAAAGCGGAAATAAGTGGTAAATGACTGTATAATGCGAAACATATGGTGTCAATAAAAAACATCTTCATATAACTACAGTCTACTTTTGCCTTTTTTGACATCCTTTACTAATTTTGCATAGGACTACCGTTGTTCTAGAACATTAAGCCTTAAGTATTTTGGTCATAATAGTCCGTAATAAATGTGTTTATTACAGTGTTGATTCCTTCATATTTCTGTTTATTATCTAGTCTCCATAAAGAATAACATTGAGAATTTCCACTTTTGCTCTTCTATGCAATATTATGCTCTATATATAGATATGGTTATTATCTCACTTTATTTATAAGATTCATGAATATAACCTTCGAGGATCAATTATCTAGTGATAAGCAAACAGAATGAACTTTATTGGTAGTGGCACATATAAAACCATTCTCAACACGGATGAGTAGGCTCGACGAAAAGACGGTTAGTTTTTATAAAGCGGACTCTAGACTGGTCTTCTAAACTTTGCAAGTCGATTTTCAGGATCTAAAAATAGCTTTGTGAATAGTGGAATCTCTTTCATAAATTTCAATAGAAAACTTTCAATTTACCCTCTATTTTAAGAACGATTTTTTCGTATTTTTACGTCTTCCCAGAAAGAATGAGGAAAGTTCTTCCAAACTATATATTATAATAGCAATTTTTATTTCTTGTTATTTCGCATTTTTGTTCATTTGTAAGGTTTAGGAATATTGTTTGTACTTGCTGTTATAAGTAATGGTGCAAATAGAGTAATTTCCTTATGGATGAACTGATATTTAAAGACCGCTTTTCACATTTCTGATCGATGTCAATTGAGAAGTCATATCGAATATCTTCAGTTTACTTTTCCAAACTCTATGACAGCAATTTTCTCATATATGGAGATTGCATACTATTCCTTCTACTATTTTTAATAGTTTGAGCTTTAGGAAGAGGTGCTCTGACAGGTTATTAATCAATGCTTATATAATAGAAACATCAAGTCGCAAATCTTTATTTTACTCCCCCATACTTTACACTAGAAGTCCTAACGTTAAGTTCGAACTTAAAAATCAGCCTTACCAATAGTAGTATTCACAAAGTCATTGTCCTGTAAATGAACAGACTTGAGGAGTGCAGTTTTATGACCTTCAGAACCATTTCAATTCAGAACCTTGTTCTTTTAAGCTATGCAATAATAAATTTTTTCTATAATCAATCTGTATAAAGAATTATATTAAAAATTTCATGTTTATTCTTTAAGCGATTTTAAAATACCCTGGGAAAGTGGTTACTATCACGATAATATTTCTGTCGGTTCTTAAAATAAGTTGCTTTATCAGTTCTTTAACTTGTCTCTATAGAGGAGTGATAATGAGGACTTTTATGCCAGTTTTTTGTCAAAGTTATCATTTAAATAACACTTTTCTTATGTTCCAACTGAATTTTATCAGTGGTGGTCTAGATAATGCCAGTTTTCAAAATTTAAGAATTGATTATTAGATTTTATAATGCAACTGCGTTAACGACTTCCAGATTATTCTTCTTAGCAACATTTAAATCAAAATTGGAGCTCGACAATGTCAGATATTGATAATGAGACAGAGAATTTCATCCACCTACTTCAGGACGCTGCCAAACTTTCTACTCCACGAATTGAACCCCACCGAATAGTAAATAATAATAAAAAACTAGTAGCAGAGAAACGCAGAGCTAGATCCACCTGGCAACGAAATCACACGCCGGGTAGCCGGAGAAAGTACAATCAGATAAGTAGCAAATTGAAAACGAAGCTTCAGGAAATGAGAAATAATTCATTCGAAAAATTTGTGTCACATCTGTCCAGGCAAGACAATTCGATCTGGAAACCTACTAAAAATAGAAATAAACCCAAACTAGCGATACCACCTATATGTGAAAATTCCACTCCACCGGGTCCGTGGGCCAAAAGCGACAAAGAGAAAGCTGCCTTATTTGCGAAGCACTTATCAAAAGTATTTACTCCTCACAACAACGATCAAGTTCCAGAGGTAGAGCAAGAACCAGCCTTACCAATTCCTACACATGAACACCTAAGACTCTTTACTCCAAAAGAAATTAAGAACGAAATTCTAAAACTAAACGAAAAAAAGGAACTTCCACGTAAAGGACTAGTTAAACTTATGTATATATTCAACTCTATATTAAGACTAGACTACTGGCCCAAATATTTTAAAACTGCCCAGATAATAATGATACCGAAACCCGGAAAAAATCCGCCGGACGTTACATCATACCGACCTATTAGCCTATGGCCAATTCTATCAAAGCTCCTCGAAAAGCTTATACTTAAGAGAATTGAACAAGACTTAAATCCAGATGACTGGATTCCAGACCACCAATTCGGGTTTAGACATGCCCACTCCACAGTACAACAATGTCATCGGTTAGTGCACAAAATCAATCAGGCCATGGAAAACAAACAATACTGCACAGTCGCTTTCCTAGACGTAAGTCAAGCCTTCGATAAGGTTTGGCACCCAGGTCTACTCTACAAAATCAAAAACACCCTTCCAATTCAGTACTTTTCCATACTTAAATCGTATTTACACCAACGAGACTTTGAAACTAAAATAAATGGGGAAACCTCCGACCGATATTGTGTACAATCAGGAGTATCTCAAAGCAGTATCCTAGGCCCCCTTTTCTATGTGATTTATACAACGGACATACCGCTCGAAATACAACTATGGGCACTTTTGCAGACGATACTGCAGTATTGGCAACTGAGAATGATCCAATAACTGCTGCATCAAAACTTCAGCAGCACTTGAACCTCATAGAGGATTGGCTGTTAAAATGGAAAATAAAAGTCAATGCATCAAAATCGGCACACATAACCTTTACGCTCAGGAAAGGGAATAGTCCCAACGTGAACCTTAATCACGTCAACATATCACAACAGGAAGTAGTGAAATACTTGGGGCTCCATCTGGATTCGCAATTAAACCGGAAACAACACATAACAAAGAAAAGAAAACAAATTGAATTGAAAATGAAGGACCTTAATTGGCTAATAGGTCGTAATTCACACCTATCAACTGACAATCAATTACTTATATATAAAACCGTCATAAAACCCATATGGACTTATGGAATCGAACTTTGAGGATGCGCGAGCAAGTCCAACACAGTTATAATCCAACGAATCAAGTCCAAAATCCTTCGTACCATAGTAGATACACCCTGGTATGTCACCAACCACACATTACACACAGACCTCAATATTCCATACATAAACACAGTTATCCAAAAACGAGCCATCTCACACCACGGAAAGCTTAAAGCTTATCCCAATGAACTACTACGACATCTTCTACAACCTATAGGAAACAGACGATTAGGAAGATTTTGGCCACAGGACCTTCTATGAATCCAAAGCGAAGTCGCTGGATGATGAACCTCTTCATGCCATTCTCTTGTACAATATAAATAACATTGTACATAACATCAAATTAGCTTATAGAATGTATTTACTGATTGCTAATAAAGTTTAATTAAAAAAAATCAATGGTGTGGTACAAAAAAAAATCGAAACTGTAGAAAAAAGTATTCACAGGTTACTGACTAATTATAGTGTAATATAAGACAATGCATCTAAAGGTTTTACAAACTATATTGCAAGATATAATAATAGAGAACATTTTCAGTTACCAGTACTACTAAATAAAATCATAGTAAGTTGGATGGAAGCGTTCACTGGCAATAAATTACAATGCAGAATAATGCGTATAACTACAAAGCTCCAGAACAAGTTACACTTTCAATACAGTGAGAAGAAGCTCATTAGTCATGTAGTATGTTGAAAAAATTCTGTACGTAATGAAAGAAGATACGAAATCATGCAATAAAAAAGTCTCGAACAGCATAACTTCAATTATCTTTTATGTATCACGTTGTTACTGTAGTATTTTGACAATTTTTAGCATTGAAAAAATATAAATATTAATATTATATTAAAGTCGCTGTTAAATCTCCCTTTCGTAACTCGCGAAAAAGTATGTAGAATCTTTACTGTAGCTTATGACATGTCTGTGTAAAACTATTGCGGTACAGATTCTTCGTAAACTGTTTGCTATTGTTATTTTTTCCCAAGAGGATATGCCTTGGTTGAACAGTCCTAATACTTCTTATGTTATATGTATTTGCTGATTTCATGATCAAATGATTCAAATAAGGACGTTGTTCGATACCAATGGTCATAAAAAAGCAATTAAGATATGACTAAAAACAATAAGTTGGTTTCTTAAGAACTATATACCTATCTAACTATTATATAATGCGATAGCGTCGTTTGTCCATTTAAATAAACTGTAAAAAACTATAAAATGTACTTGTAAAGTACAATAGAAGCATAAATTCCTTGATAAAAAAAGGACAACTTGTATGTTCTCCATATACTACCGATAGGAAAAAAGATAAACCCACCAAGAACGTTCTTTTGCGATTGTTGCAAAAATAATGACAGAACAATGCGCAAAATAAAACTTTAATAATAAATGATAGAACAATTACAACTGGCTATTTCATTTTAATTCGTGGGTTCAAAATTTTCAAAGTATTAACTAAGGTTTATTTGGTTTCGAATTATTCTACGCTGTTACTAACCTGCAAGCACAAACAGCAACGAAAAAGCGTTTAAATATAAATAGAACTGGGCTATAACTTGTTGCTCAGCTAATAAAGAGATTGGCTCTCTAGACCTACCATAACGTATTTCACGTTGGTTCGTTTACATTCTACGTAGTCATAACGGTAGGTTACCTTCATAGTTGAGCGTGAGAAAAGTGTGTCGCTAAACTTTCTCTTACTAATTATATTTGCCTTCTTATTTAATAATAAAAAAATCGTTTATTTCGTGCTACAAGGTATTAGTGGTACAAAACAACGTTTGCGAAAGCAAGTTACCTTAGACCTGTTATTAAAACTGACCCAAAAAGAACAGGATTATTTAAATTAAAGTGTAAAAATAATTTACTGTCAAACTAAAAATCTGCAGTGATAATTCAAACTGATTAAAAAACACTTTTCTTATTCGTAAAGTGTTATTAAATTATTTGATTAAAAAACTATTCCATGGTTTTTACTACAATTTTTTAACGTGACGGATGTATGTTCAAATTTTACAACTCATAATTACAGTTCCTTTACTACCAAAATATTTTTTAAGTAACTGATACAGATGACGTTGTTTTTTTATAGCATGAAATAGTGCCAAAAACTACACTATCTAATCCTTAACCATTGATCACCACTTATAATTAATAAACAGGCTTTAAAGTGATATAGCATCGCCTTTTTGGGTGTCACAGTCTTTTTTTCCATATATTTGCAATTTGCCGCGAAGAACTCAATGCCCTGACAGACCACAAGTTAACTTAAGCTGATGAGCCAGATCAAAAAGTTCCGAACCGGTTCTGAGAGTATTTTTTTTATCTTCTTTTATGTATACAATCAGTCCTTTTATGGACTATCAGTCCAACTTATTTGTACTTAAACTAAACATGACATAATAAGATGGGCATTCTTTTATAATTATTTTAAATCACATATTTAGTACTAATTGATATACATAATATTTATATGAATCTGGTTGGCAGATCGGATGGCTTAAATCGTTTCAATCTTCTTCATCCTGTAGCAGTACGGTTGCAAGTTCGTTTGTCAGTTTTCCCTGTGTTTGACGCTAAATTTGGTTATTTCTTCACTAACAGACGGTATATTTAAGTCAGCATGAATTATTGCATTTGGAATATACCAAGGTCCATTTACTGTTTCACGGAGAACTTATTTTGGAATCGCTGCAGTATCCCTATATTCGAGGTAGTGGAGGAGTCCCTTAGGGGTACTCCAATCGGCCAGGCGGGCTTCAGTATGCCTTTGTAGAATAGCAGCTTATTTGCCGCTGACTTTCGTCCAATTATCCAATAAAGCTATTTGAATTTTGCTCTTAGTTGTTTTGTCACCAAGTCAGACATCTATCTAGATGAATGCTTAGGTATTTAGCTGCGTCTGTTTGTGATATTTGGTTTCCGTTCAGTGTGACAGGAGGGGCAAGTTTCTTTCCTCAGTGTAAATATAACGTGAGTCGATTTATTTTCATTTGCCTGCATTCGTCATTTTGTTAGCAACTGTTCGAGTTGGTTTAAAGGATTTTGTAGATTCCTGGTTGCAGTATTAGGGTAGTAATGTAAAGCCAGGATCATTGTGTCATTTCTGAGAGTACTTAAAGGTAAAATAGGAAGTCGGGTGAGAAAATGGTTCAGAAAACAATATAAAAAATACTAGAAAAATATACCGGGACCAAGACGTGGAACAACCTTTATAAAAGAAGAAATGTTAGCACAAAGCAGGAATCGGGTCTCCTCACGGAACATTGTTTTCTCAGAAAGCACCTCAACAAAATAGTGTTCTACAATGGTTGCTCACAAAATGGCAGGGAACCAGAGACTACCATCCACATCTTATACGAGTGTAAGGCTTTAATACACAGAAGGCAAAAAAACCAATAATGAATTTAGAAGAATACAACAATTATTTAGTAAAGGACTGCTATAAGGGACGAAGGTATTGAAAAAGTGCTACAAATAAAATGATACAAGCACAATAAGTCCATTAGGCTACAGTACTACCAGCGACCTAAATCAAACGGTTCTCAACAAACATACAAAAAATTAATTTCTGCAAGAATTTGGTTGTTTACTGTGATATGTTGTTTCGTGGGCTTGGTATTCACAGATTCGCGCACTAAAATCTAAATCATGCCAAAACAAAACAGCACTGCAATATTTATTTCGCCCTCGATTTTATAATAAAAAATTAATTTCTGTAAATAATATTCACGAGTCTAAAAGATTGCCACAATGAGTAGTGTGCTTATGCCTATATATATTTTTTTGGGTCCAATGGTAATATGAATATGTGCAGCACTTTTATGCTTAGGCGCTACGACATCTCAACAGATGGGGCGATCACATAAAACATTTCCTCATATATAGAGCGAAAATATTTAGTCACCGTTTGTAGCAAAATATTACGTTGTTTATCATATGTTAAAGGCTTGAGCATGCTATAAATCTTTCAAGTTTCCAGTTTACCACTACATTACCCACGACTGCTTAGAAGATCTGAAACTTGCCTAAAATATTATAAATAAATATAATAACACTTTTGTAGGTGCCTATAACCATACTTCATTTGAGGCATAATTATATACTTCGTTTACCTTGCTACCTTAAAGTTTGGTGTTCGTTTATGTGAATCTAATGTTGATAGGTGATATTACTTTCCAAGAGAGTGCTCGGTAAATTAATGGGTAAATCTAATAGGAACTGAGCTTCTGGACATTGCAATTACGAAGCAATTGCTAGTTGTACGACTTGTAGCGGATCAATTTCTTACAAGAGTATTATCAAAAAATAAGACATGTTCTTTAAGTGCCCCAAAGATTCCGTGGCTACACCTATACATTTAAAATTCTGGGAATTAAAATCACTGTTCACATACTTCAGAATGTCTTACACAACAACGAGGTAGAGTTTTCTCTATTCCCTTAAATATGTGCAAAACATTAATTTTGCAGTTGAGACGGCATAGTCTACAAGTGTACAAAGTTAAATTATCCGCCCAATAAGTCACCAACGCACATAATTAAAAATGCAACACCTGTTTCCAAACACTATATTTAAAGCAACAATTTGCTCTCTCATTTTGATTGCAAAAGTCGCGCATGCGCAATAAGGCAAAAGTCTCAGTTCACGTCTTGGCTCTAATAAACTTCAAAAATTCTATTTTTATCAAGCCTTTGAATTAAATGTAATCAAAGATTTTCGACTCCCTCTTTAAATTACTTTGCTATTTTATGGAAAATGCAAACGTTTTGAAAATAACGTTTTACAAAATTATTATTTTTGACTTCCGTTGATAATAATTCCACACACTCTTCTACAATACAATCAGGGGTCAGGCCAAGAAAGTTTTAAAGACTATAGAGAAGGAAGTAGGTCCGCATTATATGAGTGTTGTATTTTTCTGTTGTTAAGAAAGTGAGTTTTAAAAATAAAAAAAATTCAGACAACCACCACCAGAAACTCTTAATTGATCCTTGACCGATATTCACACTAGTAATTGGTCACCCTTTTTCATTCTGTTTTTATTACTTTTTAATTTTTTTGTTTCGTAATGGTATCTTATTTTCTCCAATATTTGTTTAATTCAGTCTTCTTGTAACGTTAAATATTTTTCTTCTAAAAGGCTTTCTGGTACTTTATAAATATTTTTTTTTATGCTACTCATTAATATGAATATTTTTTATTAAGACTTTAGGTTACTATTATTGTGTTTTCATTTTAAGGTCGTTGTTTTGTTTATTGTTAGTTTCTTCTAGTCGTATTTTGTTAATAAAGAAATAGAACGCGAAGCATTAATTAACATAAACTGTTATAGTCGCGCAGATCATTCCAGATGGGAGAGCTTATTCGATGACATACCATCAAACACCCGAAAAGCCTCGTTTAAAGAGACGTCCAAAAACAGGCAATAAAAAACCGCTTTATATGCAATCTACGCGAGCAATCTCCATTTAATTTGCATTCGCAGCGCCGAACCCTGCGCTGCAGACAGAATTATTGGTTATCGGGTTTGGCGATCCACTTTTTCCTTATTGCCATTGTAGCTGTGCACCGAGGACAAAAACGCGCATTAGCCGGCCGTTTTCCTTCCACTGCAATCTGCACGGAATTCACAATGAAAGGAAGGATAAGCTGCTGTTCGTGGAAAATTTCAAGTCCAGCTGGGACATTCAAGGTGGAGATCGGCGGAGCGTTCATTGCAAATTATAACAATGTTTTTACGTGGCACGGAGAATTAATTGCAATTGCGAAATCAAAATAATTACGCGGCCTTTGCAGGTACGTTTCGAATAGTTCAGTTTTAGCAATTCCTTATTTGGCTGCGAAAGGAAAAGTGCGTATGCTGAAAGAATGGATCATCTAACGCAAGCATAAAAATGATCCAAAGTAGTAGATGACAGAATCCAACAAAATTGTTTATTCTCACGAAATGATTACTTTTATACTAAGAAGAGTGAAATCACAAAATATGCTCAATGTATGCATATTTTCAAAACATTTACTGTCAACGTTAAGGTATGGTTATGATATTTCATCCATCAGGAATAGCTTCAATTTTTTTGTTTTTATATAATTTATTTGAGAATCATATATGTTAAAATATGTTAAAAAAATATGTTACTCCCGCGAAATTCTCGGCTGAGGCCGGTAATCGCTGTCTTTGTTCCGTCCAGCCGTCACGGTCGATCAGCGGACCCAATGTCTTCTAGCCGCGCTGTTTGTGTGCTTTAAGGACTAGAATAATTCTAAAATTTCCCTAGATATTCACCAAATAGTTCCCGTAGGACTCAGAACAATCAGCAATGTTCTTTAAAAAAATGATCAAAACGTTAAATTTCAGCGTTTACGGATTGAACCGCGTCAATTTTTGGGGAAATTCCCCACATTTCGATATCCACTTTGAAGGGGTTTGGAATTAGTTTTTTACGCGGGGTCTCAATCCGCCTACTTCCCGAAAACAACTATGAGTCAAAGAAGAAGAAGGAGATAGTCTTCTTCAAACCTTGCTTGGCCGCAATTAAAACATTTAAGTTATTTTCCATACAAATTCCTGCTTGTTCAACAAATGCAACCAAAGGAGTAAGCGATTATGAACAGGAATTATACTTGCCACGCAACTCCTTGTTAGAGATCATTTGCTGCGCCACCCAATACTGAGCGACAACGGCCCATTCTTATCGGAAGGATTTTGTCAGTAACTCTTAAAACTAAGATGAAGAATGATATAGAAAAAGTTCGCTTAATGCAAAAAATACATATTAATTGAACTACATTTCAGTAAGAAGAAAATTAAAAAACTAATTTCAAATTATCTAGACACTCTTTTAGTTAAAAAGCTAAATATTTTTGCAACTTCTTGTTTTTCCAAAAGCTTTTTTCTTTGAGATTATCACGGTAGCTGTTTACAGCTTCCATTGTCTCGTTATACAATAATTTTTTCTCCATTCAGCAAAACTTTACATTCAAAATTTTAAATTTATAATAATTTATTATTAGTTTGTATACGTTTTATCATCAAATATACCACTATACTTAAAATCAAAAATATATAATGAATGTATCCTGCCAGTAACCACATATGCAAGTGAAACATGGATATTTACAAAAAAAAACGATAGACAAACTACGAGTACACCAACATGCAATGGAACGCAGAATTTTGAACATATCCTTGAAAGACCGTAAAACCAACAGATGGATTAGACAAAAAACAAAGGTTGAGGACATTATAGAAAGAATAACAAGACTTAAGTGGCAATGGGCAGGACATATCATAAGAAAGCAAGAGGGATGGTGCAAGAAAATAATGCAATGGAGACCATGGGGAGAACATAGAAACAGAGGAAGACCCTTAAAGAGGTGGGCGGATGATATAAAAATGCAAGCGGGAGTAACATGGAACAGATTAGCACAGAACCGCACTAAATGAAGAAATATGGGAGAGGCTTATATTCGTAAATGGGTAGAGGAAAGCTAGTGATGATGATGATGATGATGAAAAAACTCGTTTATCATCTTTTCGAGCTAGATAGCACAAATCACAAAAAATAAAGTTTTTTTAATATTTACTTATACTTTTTTCATAAAAAATTACAAAACCTAATTTAAATTGTTTCGAATAAACTCCCTCATAAAGCGCTGCAAGACAGCCGTTACAAATAAGTTAATGTCACATGTACATGTTTTTCTGATAAACAGGATATTTCCTGGCAAACTTATTGTAAAATATTCGTAACCAGGAAACTGCAAGACATCAGCTTTGACACCGTGAATCAAAAGGTAGGCAAAATCTTTAATCAAATTGTCATACAGATTCTTCGACAACCTTTTTAGTCGCCATTTTTACTCGCCATTTCACGGTAGGGTCAACATTACCTTGTAGAAGCAATATAGTCGTTTGATTAAGTCTTTGACGGAAATGTTGGGGCCCAGGGTAAGTCTACATTGAGCTTTCCAACTATTGTAGCTTCCGATCAGTCGGCAAGTTCATTAAATTTCCAAATTACATCTAACACAACAGAAAGGGTTCGTTCCAGCTCTCTAGCGATCGCGCGATACGTCAAATGTGTTTGTACACAATTTTTTACGACATAGTAACTCCGTTATAATTTACAACTTTAGTTACACTTGTTTGATTGCTTTAAAGTAATTTATGTTAACAAATAAAAATATAATAGGTGCTAATTCAATTGCTTTGCGCTTGCACCTACCTACACAATTTGGAAAGACCCAATTTTCAGCTTTCAGTTTTGCTTTTCGCTACCTTTCTTCGCGTTTGTTTAAAGCCCCCACAACGGATACTGTGAAATAAAGCCAGTGTCCCGCTTTTCCACTAAAAAAAAAAAAGTAAATAATATGAATAACAAAAATTAAAAAGATTTACAATTGCAGAAAATTATCAAAATAAAACCATAACAAATATACATGAATAAACTGGAGGCAAATATAAATAATAATAACAATAATAATAACATGCTCTAAAAAGCGCTTGGACAATAATCCGGATAATATACAAAACGATACTGAGCACATTAAAATGGAAAATATTGAAATAAAAGAAGAAAACGATAAACTTATAATTAAAAGGCAGAAATATGGGTTAATGAGGACTACCCAAAGCAAATCCAAAATCAAAGATAATATTTTAATAGAACATATAATATAAATTAGCAATATTAGAACTAAGTAAAATCAAAAGAGAGGATCAGGAATCATAAAATTATCTAAAGATTATTCTTTATATTATTCAATATACCGCTTGGAAAAAATAAACATTATGAATCAACGGAGGGGACTACAGATGACACTAATTAATTTTTACAATGAATTGCAAAAGAGAGTAAATAGAAAAAGAAAATATTAGGAAAAATTATAAAAGGAGATTGAAATGGAAGAATAACCAAAACATTGGACAAGGACGTAGAGTACTATATGGGGAAGAAAATAGTTTGTTTGCCAGAAAAATATTTCTTTATTGCAAATACTTTCTGAGGGTAAGAAATAGAAGAAATGTACATGTACATATCAGAAGAAAGAAATGCAAAAGGCATAACAGATTACTTACTCGGAGATGACCAAAGATTATTGCCGGATCGGAAGAAACGGTTATTGCCACGTTAAATAGGGGATATTTTCATGTATATCCCTCAAAGAATTAGCTGCCGAGCTCCGAACTCCTCGGAGCTACGGTAGCTTAAAATAAGTATAAGGAATGCACAGGAAAGTCGGCCCATATTCTATTCTTGATTTCTCCTCATGCCAAATGTTCTATGCATGCTCCACTGACGTTTGCACAACTCAGCGAATGGCTCAGCCGGTTAGCCGTCGTGCTTGTAATTCCTTCGATTCCTATCTAGTGCAATTTTTTCGGAGCTCGGCAGCTAATTCTTTGGGGGATATACATGAAAAAATCCCCTCTTTAACGTGGCAATAACCGATTCTTCCGATCCGGCAATAACCTCTGGTCATCTCCGAGTTAGTGTATTCACCAGAATTATAATATTTAATAAAACAGATAAAAACGTTGGAAAGCCAGCATAGATTAAATGGAGCAATTATGAAAGACATTGAGATTACGATGGAAGAGGAAATTGAACACAAAAAGACAAAGATATACAAATTAAAAAATATAGGAGTAATAAAGAAATATTAGGAATAAAGAGATAACGAACTTGTAAAACAAGAAACACATGAGTAGGTTTGGTCGTTAGGAGAAAGGTGGATTAAGTTTAAAGGCAACTATCTATACACTTAAACAGAAGGTAAAGAGAGACAGCTGATATAAAATGTGGCGTGGCTAAGCTCTGAGCGTACATTTGGTTGCCTATCTTTAGAATCGTTTTTCATATCCTGTTTTCGTAAAGTCATCGTACTGACTTATCCCACTGTCGTCATTTGTAAATATTGTTCCACGTTCCTGCCTTGAAAAAATTTGAGGAAAGGCGAGTGAAAAATTGTCAGCCAAAAATACCTTTTTGCGAGCAACCCCTCGTATTATAAAACAAGGCAAAAGAAATTTGTGAAAAATGACAAATAAATAAATATATTAAAAAATCAATTTGCTCGAATGGCAGTTAATAAAAACAAACAAAAAAAATAAACTGAATTGGAGAAGAGATTAAAAATGATTTTTAAAAAATATGTAACAAAGCTTGGAATACAAATATAATACCAAAAGATGCAGAAGTTATGGGACAATATGCTTGTCTTCAATATGTTTTAAAGTGTACACAAAATTATAAAATTAGTCTTAGAAGACGAGCAAGTGCATACAGAGGAAACAGAAAAACTAAAAATAACGTATTTATTTTGAAAATATTAGAAGTAAGGATAGAGAAAGGAGAAGATCTATACTTAGCATTCACAGACTTATAATCTACTTTAAATATAATACAAAGAAAAATTATCTGGGAATGTTTACAGCTATTAGGAATACCTAGTGAATCATTAAATGTAGTGAAAAGTGACATAAAAATAAAGGGAGAGAAATTTAACGAATTTGAAATATAAAAAGATGTTAAACAAGACAACAGCTTCAGCTCTTTGTTATGTATAATATTAATTATAATCTAATTAAAAATACGAAACGAAAAACAACAATTACAAACAGTAATATGAAACCGAAATTTAATACCTACAAAAGCATAAAGTTTATTGTATGCAGATGATATCGTGATGGTAGCAGATTGACAACATTTCAACATTTTTTAATTTGCTTTTACGATTAACTGAATAACTAGTTGGCAATTAGTCACCGCGACTCTATTATTTATTATAAATTATACAACAGAAGAACCTTAAAGTGCGAGTCAGAGCTAATAAAAACTTTGTTTTCATCCAACGACACTTTTTATGGAACTCGCAGTTCAAATTTATGTCTCTGTTGTGCAATCGCTGCAATTAACATTTCACCACCATAAAAATACCATAAAAGACGCGAGCATAAATCAAATTATTTATATAGCGACCCTAATAATATGTAATGCGCATTTTGTTGTTTTGGCTGATAAGCACGGTGCGCGCGTGTTACGACACACTTTTATAGCGGCGTATAAATAAATGTTATTTATGTGTAAATATTTCACTTGACCAGCACTAGGTTCACAAGTGTTGAACTTTTTTTATTCCAAGCCCAAAATGATGAAAGTACTGCTTTGGTATCTTATTACGCAACTTGAATGTTTGGGATTGCTGCAACTTTCTACAGAGTATTTTGTTTATAAATAAACCTAAGAGCAACAGCTGGCGAAAATCGCACTCGAGATAAATAAATTAAACGCTTTTAGAATTTTCTAAAGCGTATATCAGAGTTGTTTTGACGTTTGTACAATACAAGCAAGATAACTTTCCCATATTTTATGTTTTATTATGTTTCTCAACGTTGATTTATAAATAAACATTTTTATATTTGAACTTTAATAGTTTTAAAATAAATATTATTGTTTTTATCCATTTTACTTACAATTAGTATCGTTAACAAACATTATATAAGAATGTTTATATTAAGAAGACGTAGATCCTGTTTTATTTTAATAAATAATTTGTGTAAAGTTTTCTAACTAAAAGATTTAAATAAACCTGTTTTACTGCTACAAAAATACGATTCGGTGTAGAATACTTCCATGTGGATCACACAAAACCCGCTTTTTTATTTGAACCTTTGCGACTTTCAGGATCCATATTTGTTTTCTTTTTAACATTTTTAATGTATTCTAGAAAAACTGGTATTTCAAAATGGCAGGTATATTCCGCGGACAAGAAAACATCTATGCACGGTTCAGTGTGGTTGTGACGTCTTGCTTGGAGTGTGAAATAATTGCGCGTTTAAAAATATTCCTACTAATAATTTAACAGAAGCGATAAACACTGCCAAGACCCGGCCTCCCAGGACTCTCGATACGAACAAAACTAGCACTGTTAGGAGAGGTTGTTAAGAACACAAGAGCACCGTTATTTGGATAGTGCAGGGCTGGTTTCTCGACTGTTAACTTCTTTAACGAAAGTTGAGAGTGTCAATTTAGTAACAGTGATCGAACTTATGTATTGAAGCATACTTCCAATCACTTGGATGACAAATTCCTTTATTAAATATCACGTAGAACTAACGGGTTGAAAAAAAGGAACAAACTCGACTTTTGCCATAGGCAGGACAGTTTTCAAGCAGGCAGTTTATTAAAAGCCCGTGGCACGTCATCCACAAAAATATGGCAAAAAGACCAGGACAGCCTGGCAATAAAGCCGAATTAAGGACAGCGGTAGCAAATGAATGTTTAAAAATACCCCAGAAAGAGATAGACAATTTAATCAATATCATGCCCCAAAAAGTTACAAGCATTTTATGCCAATAAAGGAGGTTCAACCATTTATTCATTAATGGTAAGTTTTAGTCGGACATTTAAGTAAGTGTTGTATTAATAAAACTCAATGTTTAAATTCCGTATCGGTTTTATTCTGATAGGGCAGTAAGTGCTTTATTTGAAGGATAATTGAACCTATTGATATTTTTTATCATTACAGCCAATTTCGTAGACCACAATTTACGAGATATAATTATTAAATATGTAGACCGAGTTATTATGATTGTAAACAGTAGAAAAATAGGTGACAATCCATAATCCGTTTCTCCCTCAACTGTGAAAAACCTCCAATTAAATAGAACAAAATACAATATGATTTACAGCAAATAAAGAAAAACTATTTTAACTCTAATATATAGTGCGAAGATAAGTTATGAAGTTGACACATGGCAACAGGATTTTGATATTCCCAAAAATTCAATAGATGAATATGGACTGAATACAGTTTTTTCAGTTTCTTGATTTTCATATACATCTTGAAATCAGAAATTTAACTTAAAATATAATTTATATAGAACAGCAGTAGAAATTATACTTGGAAAGCTGAAATAAAAAAATCAAATCTTTAAAACAGACCACGATATTGTTATCATCCAACTCAATGAAAGAAAGCGTTCCGCCGTTTTTCAAGGCACAAAAAGTTCTAAAACAATTTGAACTTGAAAAACAGCCAAAGAATAATTCCCTAACTAAAAGATTATAAAAATAGGCCACAAATATACAAAAACGACTGGAAAAATAACAATGGCATTAGACCAAGCCATTTTCCATAACTCTATATTACGTCTAAGCCATGTAACCTACATGAGTTAAGTCTTATTCGTTATGGATTTTGGAGAGAACGAAATTGTGATATAAATGTGTAATGTGTAGTTTATATTTTAACAAATTTCCGAAGGCTCCCATAGCAGCCGCCCTGAGGTTACGGTCGACCGAAGGACCTAATGCTCTCCATGAATCCAGCGGGGTCCGAACGAGACGAATATTCAGGCGTTTCCAGGCGCTTCGTGTACGCTCTGGAATTGGTTCTAAGTTGCTTAAATATCACGCAGTGAAGCAGCCCGGGAAGTCAAGTGCACGCAGTGAAAATGCAACATAAATAGTGTTACAGACAAATACAGTGTAATTTAATATTAGTAATTCTGTGTTGTGTACATAAATAGCATTAAAGAATTTGATTAATAATAATAATGGTGTGGCTCAATACCCACAAAAAGCTCATACTGCTGAGAGGTTAAAGCTCTCGTATGTTGCTAATATTGACTATTTGTTTTTTTCGATTTTTTATCTCCTGTCAATCTTCCTACATCTTCTCATCACATTTTTTTGTCATTGTAGCACGATATACTTGTTTCACCCTTATTCTTAATCTACTTACTTTTTTTACTTCTACACTTGCTTTGATATTCTATTTTTTCTATTTAGCCTACTTCTGTTTACTTTGTTATTGTTATTAGTATAGTGTTTAATTGTTTAATAACTGTTGTTTCTGGTTTTATCCCTTTTGTTACTATTTTAATTTTTCTTAGAAATCTGATTACTGTAACTGTAACTCTACTCTTTTTTCTCTTTTAGTGTCTGTGCATCGTTACCCTATGTCAAAGAAGTTCTTACAATTTTCTTATACACTTATTTTCTAGAAATGCGTGTATTAGAGATTTTTCCGGCTTTCCTCTTTTCTGGTTTACCATGTTCTTCTAAATCATACCTAATTAATTAAAGCTTTTTCCATTCCTACCAATAGTTCTTCCTCCATTGTTGTTTTATGCCATTCTTTTCCTTTGTAAACATTATTATAGTTTTGGTTTGCCTTTAATTTCTTTAATTGTGTTAGAGGTTCGATTACAAACTTTTTTAAATCTGCCAACAGCCAGAAAACATGAATTTTTGTAATATCAGTTTTTCATTTTTTGGTATCTTTTTTTTTTTTTAGTTATGTCATCATCTATAATTATAGAAAATAGTACAAACGTACTATAAGTTTTATAAATACTTTTTGAATGTTATTACTTTATTTCTGTTCCTCTTCTTTTTGGTAGATTTCTCATCTCTTATTATAAAAGTTAAAACACTGAACGCTTCTCTTTTTCCTGAGTCAATGCTATGGTTAATTCAATACCGGTTCTAATATTTCTCTTCTCTATTATGCTTGTCAAGATTTTTCCTGGTATGCCTATTAGTGTTATTCTTTTATTCTTTTTTATGTATTGGTGAGATTGTTCGTCTATTTCATTTATTTAATATTTCTCTGTATCACGATATAAATTATAAAGTTATTATATTATTCATTTTATTATATATTTCACAATTTCCTGCTTGTTCATAAATTAACTCAGATCATTCTTAAAAATATTCTCTTTTTTATTATATTAGTTTCGACGGTTATCCTAGATTTATTTTTGTCTTGTTTTTTCCTCGTTTAGTTTTTTAAATATACTAACAAATTACTTTTGATTTGCATATATATTTTCATAGATCCATTTGTTTTAGGTTTGTTATTTTTGGACCTTTAATAATCTGCTTAAGCTTCAATATCTGGAAAATTTATATATAATGTAATCTTTTTTTTGTTTGTAGATACTTTTCCATTTCTGTTTCTTATCATATAAGTTGTTGGTTTAATGTTAACTAATATTGATAGCTTTCCTTTTTGTCGTTTTATTTTTATTATATGCTCACAACTATAGTCTTTTGTACTTCAAGCATCTAATTTTCCTTGACAATTTCATAGAACTCATCTTTATCTTCTTTTTTCCGTTATAGTTGGATATATTGAATTATTTAAATTATATATTTTGTATGTTTCCATATATTTTTCATTTCCTCTAGTTAGTCAGAATTTTCTACTTTATTATATCTCATATTGCTTTGTCTATCATATACATTCAAGTTGTTTATTTAATCAGCATCTAATTTTCCTTCATTTAGTTTTTAGGAACTCATCTTTGATCCTTCTTTTGACAGTTCCTGTCATATAGTTCGATATATATTCTAATATTTCAATTGTTTACTGTCCTAATCATTCTTGATTTTCATTATTTAATTCTGTATTCATTTAGTTATTTTCATCAATTCAGATTCCACATCACTATCGATATTTTGACATTGTCAATTCCTTTTTTGATTATCTAATATATATATATATATATATATATATACTAATATATTCTTTAATTTATCGTACTTATCTAGTAAATCTTGATTTATGGATGCCGTGTTCAATAATAGTATTTCATTATTTTCTCTTTTTGCACTTTTCAAACTCTTCTTTTACTTCTGTTTGTAACCGGCCTATTTTTCCGACTACATCTCTTTTTTTCTTCCTGTTAATTATTTACTAGTTCATAGATTTTCTGTATGTGTTTCGATAAACTTCTTTTTATTTCAGCACTTTTCCGAAAGGCTCACTGCTCTTGTTCTCGCTTTTCAATTTTTTCTACTTAAGACACCTACACGTAAATGTATTTTAATGTTTATAATTTGAATTTCGCACCACACTGACACCTTGCCTTTATAAAATTATAAATTTAAAAACTAATATAGTCTTTAAATCACTTCGCGTATAAATTTGATTTAATGGATGCCATGTTCACGTAATAGTATTGTACATTTGGTTATTTGTATTCTATCTCATTAATTTAGAAATACTTATGGGAAAGATGGGAAGTCATATACTTCAATGTCACTTTTGGAAACTGAATTTATGTAAAGGCAATGAAAGTTCAAGAAATTATAAATTGAATTTATTCTGAATATATATATATATATATATATATATATATATATATATATATATATATATCTGAAATATAATTCGAAAATGTCATCTCAATATGTAGAGTGCAAAAGTAGTTTCATAATTTCAAAAAAGAAAAGATACGCTCCGATAGAACAGTCGCCAATTATTTTTAGCCTCGCATAAAACAATCGAAGCAAATCCGCCAATCAATATTTGCAAATTGTCTCTTAATCAGACTAATCCCAGACAATAACCATTCAACATCTTCATGCATTAACAAATTGACCCGCTCTTCAAGCTTAACGACGCATGGACACCTACCAAAGCTTTATAATAAGCGAATTGCAATATTATGTTAAGGCCTAGAAGGTCACAAAACTTTGTCTATTAACGCAGTAGTTTGTATATGAAAAAAAAATGGACACATTTTAGTATGAACTAATTCCAATAATAAACACTGACCAACTCAAGTTGAATAGACTTACAAAAATATACAGAGTTTTTGACTGACTGAACGAAGATTCTTCCTAATAGATTACAAATCACTAAGCAATGGAAACACGAACCCTGAAAACTTGATGTCGCTCAACTATCGTCGCATGTTAAACCACTTGATCATTTTTTGGCTAGAAAAACAAGACATAATATCACATGGAAATGAAAAAAAACAACGAAGCAACTTACAATTTAGTATTGGCGTTCCTTTATTTTTCATGGGAGCGTAGATGTCTCGAAAGAGAACTGCGATAGTCTGCACCGTAAATTTAACAAAAAAACTTCAAGTAATAAAATACAGCTCTAGCTACATTTACACAAATTTGCCTTTTGCAGTTATTACATTTTAAAAAGAAAAAAGGCTAATTCATTTCATCAAATTTTCAATCATTTCACATTTCAATAAAAACCCAAGGCTACGAAAATGTCTTTAATATCTCAATGTGTCCTATTTCGAACATAAATTCGATTAAATATACACTATTTTATAATAAACATAGTCATTTGGTATTATTAACATTTAAAAAAGTAAAAAGATAGATGAAACTAAAGAAATGAAATAATTGAAAGTATAAAGTAAAATTAAACTTTCTACATCATACCTGTTATAAGCAGATGTTGTTATTAAACTAGAAGTTTTGCAACAGTTCGACTCTTATTTTCAAAAATTGTCAACCAAATTGACATTCACTCTACTTTTTATACTACTTCAATATAAAATCGCCCCTAAAAATGAGTAAAATTAACTAAAACTAACTTTTTTCAGTGCATAAGAACACAGCTTTCCACAATAATGGTCTCTAACAGTACTACATATACACGAGATGATGTACGTCATTTTTGGACCACCTCATACAGTTATTACTAATTCATTAATTTAATAGCTAACAAAACCGTAAAGGGTTTTTAGAATATAAGAAATGTTTGTAATCATTTTGGAAGCTCTATTTTAATTGTTAATTAAATTCCTAAATGAACATTCGATTACTTATTGAATAGCAGTTCCAGTAGAAAAAAGTATTAGGAAATATTATGACTCAAGAGCACTATAAGAGGCTAATTTAATCTAAAAGTTAACCTTAGAACTTTGCCTTTGGGGTGTTATTTTAAATTTAGCAGAGAGATAGCAGCACTACACAAGTTTTGAAAGCTTTTCTAATTTACTTCTTTTACGTAACCCCGGCACATATATTTCTATTATTGTTTTAAAGCTCGGAACTTTTGATAAATGCGTTTTTGCACTTTTTCTTTACATCGCTTCATTTCCGCTGTTTTATATTGCATTGTTTTGTTTCTTACTTTGTATTTTATATTTTTATATTGTGCTTTTATGTTTTTGCTTCAAAATTAATGAATTATCTATGAATAACTCGATAAAATTAGCATTGGTGAAATACTAATTCACTCGAGTCTAAAATAAAAGAGGTACTGATAGTAAATAGTGTTCTATAAAATAAAAGCATCATGTATCTAACTATTAAAATAAATATTTGTATAATTTAATTATACATTTACGTATACAAAAAAAATTGCTACTTAAAGTAACGTAATTATATATTCATAACTCAGTTGTGAACAAAATATTAGCCAGTTAATTATTAGGAAAAAAAATTAATGTGTTTTTTAGCCATCAGGTTTGTTACTGTACCAGTTGTTGCTTGAAGGTCTCGCGTTGTGCAACCAAAAAAATATATATTTATTTTTACCACGAGAAGTAGACATTCTTTCATATTTTCATAGTTTTCTAAATTTTTGTAATGTAATGTTTTTCAAGTTTTAACACATTAAACTATAGAAAGAATTATAAGGAAGGAACAACCAAGTTTGAAATTGATAGATCGAACTTAAAAATTTTGGTTTGTCATGTGCTTAAGGAAGTCGGTGTATTGTACTTTTGACTACTTACCAACTATTATACTTTTGACTAATTAAAAGTAAACACTCTAGCATAAAATTTACAGACCAGGAGTTTTTAAGAATCATAAAATATAATTTCATTTATATACTTCCTAATTTTAAAGTTATTTTTTTGGGAGGGGAGCGAGAGGGGCTAATTGTTCTAAGAATACACAAACATTTCATACTTCAATCTCGACCTAACATTAATGGACTATATGTATGTAGAATAAAAATTTTAATCCAACTGTGCTTACAGACATTTAAATTTTTTATTTTTATTTCTTTTTCATAATTGAATAGTAGTGACTGGAATATAGTATCAAAATTAAAAAACAACAAGAACCAAACCAAAACAGTCGTAAAGTGCATATAGAAATAAAAAATTATGACTAGTGGAGCAGCTAAACATTTTCAAATTAAGAAGCCAACTTTTGCACGCGTTTAAAGGATTAGGTAACAAAGACTTTGCTCTCCCCAAAAGCCAAAAAAACTGTTCACAGCCGGGAAGAACTTTTATTAGTCCGGTATCTCAAAGATGCTGCAAATATATACTACGGTCTAATTCCATACAATTGAAGAATCCAGGCTTGTGAATGTGCTGTTCAGAATAACAAGAAATATGACAAATTGTGGATCAAAAAAAAATCTGCAGGAAAATGGATGCAATATTTACAAAAAAAAATGACCAACTGTTGCCACTGTTTTTAAGAATTACAAATGGTTTTTAGAACGATTAAGTTTTATGAAGAATCGGATGAAGAAATTGGCATCACAAAAATTAAGTATATCAAAAAATCGTGGTAAAACTGTAACTTTAATTTACGCAATAAATGCGATTGGAGGTAGAATCCCACCGATGCTTATATTTCCAAAGGTGATTTTAACATTTTTCTCGCATATATATAACACAAAATGCATTGATTGAGGTCCTTTTAAATTATTCCTTAGTTGTGCAACTGGATGTTGCTGCCCAGTAATGCAGGATAACCTTTTTCAACATATGACATTGTTGCACTGATTGATAAACCTTATCCAAGATATGTCATCCCCAATAATATTAGAAGACGTTTTAAAACTTGTGATTTATTTCCTTTAAATAAAAACGTCTTCACTGATAAAATGCTGCCAGCAAAAGTAACTGATCGAGTACCTCAAGATCGCTACCAAATCCTCCTATTCTAAGAATCTTCATTACTTCTGTTTTATTTCCCTTCATAATAGCTCATGATTCATTCAACTCTCATATCCAATCCAGAATATAATCCTTTGATCATGAAAGTAGTCACATTAATAATGGTTAGGCCTCGTCTCAATATAATAAAATGGAAAAAAATCATGTTAAACTCATGTCCTCCCCCAAAAAAATCAAAGCGCAAAGTTTTTGTTACTACAGCAGAATCAGATATTAACACAACCAGTTTCACTGAAAACCTATCGGAAGAAAGTGATTACGACTAATAAAAACATAAAATAAATGAACTAGTAGCTGAAACTACTTTCTTAAAATAATATCATTAAAGGCAGTTTTACATATTATAGTTATACATTCCTGAGCAGCCTTTCTTACCATACAATGTAAGGCTTGGAGTCGGTAAGTTGTCACCCTTCGTTTGATTGCTTTTGATCGCTGTGATGCTTTTCTCCCCGCTTCTATCCATGTCTTTCTTGGCCTTCCTACGCTATTTTTCCTTCTGTCTTTCTTCAAATGTCTGTTTCACTATTTTGTCGTCTTGCATGCTGCATACATGTCTCAACCATCATAACTGTTTTTCTCGCATCACATCTTTCCTAAACGCTCTACATATTACGTGTTGTTAATCTTGTCTTGATTTCTCTTCAATTTTTCTCCAAATCCTTCAACTTACTCTATTCATTATCTGCGACTGATCGCGACTCACTTCCGTAAGTCACCACAAATTCCACTTTCTATTTTGCTATTTCCACTTTTCCTAGAAAGGTGTTTTTTATAGCGTTAAAAGTTCTTCCTATAACGGGTTATCTCGTCGTCTACCTTGTGACATGTGTTTGCAAATATTTAAATTTGTTCACTTGCTACACTTCTTTCCCTTCTATTGTAATATGCCTTATTTCATCTACTACTATAACCATCTTTTTTGTCTTCTCTGTATTAATTTCCATTGTTGCTTTTTTCATTTCATTACTGTATATATATTCAGGTTATATTGTAATTATGTATCACTTCGACTTATTTCGTTCGCGCGGCACTACGTTTTTGCTTTTGTTCGATCGCCTTTTGGCTCTGTTCTCGCAGGAAAATTTTGCGTAAGACGAGAACATTTTTCTTTTTAACCGAGAGTGCGCCAGCGCATTTTCTGCCAGGCCTTTTGTTAAAGGCTAATTTTTCGGGGTTGAAATTTTGCCGGTAAAAAACTCGGTTCATTTTCTTTCATCTGGCTCGACGAAGGAACCTTTTACACCAAGAAAGACGGTGCCCTTCGCTCCGCTGTGAAGATTGGAGTAACTTGTCCTATTTTTTATCTATACCCTTACATCCTTAGTCCCAGGACCAACAGCAGGGAACCGATATCTGGAGGAAAGCGCCGTTTCCACAAGTTAGTGTTTTAACTTTAGATTTGTTTCAAGTCCTTTATTCAAAATTACTTACTCCGGCCGCAACATTTGGTCCCTTGCGAGCCTGATTTGAACCATTTTGTTGTTTGTTCCACAGTGGAGCAAGCGTGTGCCGCGTTAGGTAAGATATCGTTTTAAGCGTTGGAACGTTAGGTTCTAATCGCTTGTCACAGACCAATTATTGCAAAAATGACGGACAAAGGCAGAAAATCTGTTGAAACTTTTAAATACTAAAAAACAAACGCTTTTCGCTCGTGTACACGATTCAAGTCCTTTATTCAAAATTCAAAATTACCTATACAATCCAATTATTCCGGCCGTACCAGGATTAAAATGTCATCCGCGTAGACATATGCACCATTTCCATTTTCCACCTCTGATTACTGTTGTGCACTTAATAAAAATTATTATTCATTTAAGCCAATTTTTATTTATTATTCTTTATTTTATACTTTCTAGTGTAAGATACACCTCTTGTTTAAAAAAAAACAAAGGGTTGTTGTATCTCTAGCCATGTTTTTCGTTCTTTTTCAGCTGGGGTAAATTGACAGCAAATAAAAATATATTAACTCAAAAAAATAAATAATTACATAGTGAGTAAACAAAATAATTTTCAATAATTTTATTACACATAAATATTTCTTGTTACACCAGATTGATAATTAATTTTAATGATATTTAATTTTTTGTTTATATATAAATTACAATTAAAAATAAATTATTCATTAGCGCTGCTTGTGTACTGGTAAAGGAAGCTATTTTATAAGTAGTAAGCCCTAGTTTGGTTCTCTGAATAAGTCACAGGTACTCGATCAGTGAATGACATACTTTGCGAAGAGTGTAGATTGACTAGAATAGGTTCTCTACAACTTTCTTGAACAGGAAGAAACAAATACACTATTAGTTGTGTCTAAAAAATGACAAAGTTTGTATTTAATTTTTATATTAGGTGAATAACAACAATTGTGTAATTTCATAAAAAAACGAAGCCAAAAGCGAAAATGTTAAATAAAATTTCATGAAAACTTAGTCATCAATGGTTGTTGACTGTAAATTTCATTGTTTAAGTAATAATCAATGGACAAAAAAAATCATTACAATTTTACTTTAAAAAAAAATGTCATGCGAGTAAAGCCAGTTCATGGCCAAGTTGTTGAGGCTCGGGGTTCCAAATGCCTGACGATTACCCTAATAAGTTACTAAAAATAATTGAGTACCGGCGTTCATTTTAAACAGGGGGTAATAACGCATTTGTATAAGGTGCGTTGTTTGCCACATCACTTCGCACTACGTTGTGCGACGACCGGGCAGTGAGAAAGAATATATGAGAACCCAGTTTCGGCCGTACTCTCATGCGGATTATAAAGCCTCGCCATTATTATTACTTATTACGCTAAAAGTTTGATCAGAATTATTCCTTTTACAAGAGGCTTTAATTCTCATAATGCTGTAAGTTCACAAAAATCTACCGAAAAAAACTCCAGGCTTCAAAAAAACTGTTTCGTGTTTTGATTATGGTATTATAAGGAGTTAATTATGACAGCACCACTAATCTACATTTCATTAATAATTAGCAAAAACAATTTTCAGAATGTACTAAGAAAGAACCACGAAAGTAATTGGAATTGAAGCTTTCAACAAGATTCGACAGCAGTTCGTAAGGTTGCTCGAAATTACCTGATATGAAATGTCACTCAACATTTCTTTAAAGTACACTTGTAGCCTACACAAAAAGAAACTTAAAAAGTGTGAGTTTTTGTATATATTATTTTATGGTGCAATTAACGGATGCCCAAAAAAGACTTTGTAAAGACTACGGCAGTTATTTGAAACAGTTACATTTTCCCTACTATGAGAAACCTAAAGATTCACTAACGTCAAAACTTATTTATTAATAATATTCATAATTTTATCACAAAGTTTCCTAACTTTTACATTCATGGTATTAGATAATAAATTTAAAAAATACCTTTTGGCATTTGAAAACCTTTTAGCAACTCATATGTTTAAATTTCATTTATTGTAACCAAAATCTAACGTAAAGTATGGAAAAATCTAATACTGCAATATCGTATCTAAAAATTTACGAAATTGTAATAAGCCATACACATATAAGGAAATAGTTGACTTAATTTCTTTTGATATTCATGCTTCATTAAGATGTGCGGTTTCAATCCAATATTAACGCACTGAAATAATGCTGAAAGTTATTTTTTAACGGTTTTTCAGCGGTCTCTAGGATACTCCTTGAATAATATTTTCTATTGCATATAAAGAATGTTTATCTTAATTTCCACTATCAAATAAGAAGTGGCACAAATTGAACACCGAAGTAAAAGTACGATTCTTTAGATTAGTAAATATGGAACGCTATATGAAGGAAGAACAAGTTGTTATTGTTAAACCATAATGCAAATTCGGTGGAAAT
This sequence comes from Sinelater perroti, assembly GCA_036346155.1. Lineage (NCBI taxonomy): Eukaryota > Metazoa > Arthropoda > Insecta > Coleoptera > Elateridae > Sinelater > Sinelater perroti. The sequence continues at coordinate 33,223,426 of JARFIY010000046.1, forward strand.
TTTGCTAAGACAGTACGAAAATTCGTGAAATTTTTGATCTAAACAGTGCACCAAATGAATCAACTGTCCGAAGGTTTATTATAAAATTTGCTAAAACTGAATTGGATCGGTAATGGATGCAAAACCTCTTAAGTATCAGCACATGATATGGTAAAAATATTGTTATAGTTGGTCAAAGTGTCACTCCAAATACAAATAAAAAAAATACGTCTCGGCATCGTGCATAGCTATTGAACATTTACAGAAGCTCTTTTCAGCGAATACTCATCAAAGATCTGCACCATCACGGGTACAAAATTAAACTACTGAAATAACCACTCATCATCAAAAATGTATCGATTGCTTTTTAGAGCAACATGAAGTAGATATTGTCGCATTTGAGGCTCGAAAAATCCTCACGTGACTCATAAAAAGCAAATTCCCTTCCAACGAGTCACTATTTAGTTTAAATGTTCCAACAGGGCGGCCCAACTTGCCATACAGCTTGAGCAGCAGTCGAATTATTTACACAAACAATTTCCTCGTCGAGTAATTTCCTGAATTGTTGATATCAACCTGCCAGCATGGTACCGCTTTTCCAATGTTTTTAATCTAAATTTTAACTTCTCATTTCACTATAAACATAAATGTGGCAAACAGTAAATGTTACACTAATTCCTTAATAACATTAGAGGAGATAACTGCCCATATTGGTCTGAACGGAATATTTAAATTTTAGATATTAGTAAATTGTATAATTTTATAAAATTGTGTTACTTTTAAGATAAAATCAAATAAATCCTTAAAGTAGTGTAAGATTAAGAAGCAAATAAATAATTACATCTTATACATTATAATACCTCTAAGATAATATGTTGATGCGTAATTATCGGATGTTTTTTAAAGATGATCACTGGAGCGTAATCACCATCAATTTCAATTACTGCTGCCCATCTGCATGACAGACGATCAACGGGAAAAGATGCGCTGGCTCTTCGAAGCAATCCACGCTTTGACGTCGGCCATTAACTCATCCAAACTGTTACAGACTTTGCCCGCTTGCCAGTTTTTCAACGAACGGTTGACGTAGTAGTCCGTGACGACGTCGGTAGGCGAGTAGAGTGCATGAGAGCAAATTTCATCTCTTGTTAGCGATAGATTTGGCCACAGTGCATTTGATATGGCGGCGAGCGTTGTCGTGATAGAAAACCAAGTCTTGATTTAAAAAGTGGTATAAAGGCAATAAAGCTGGGCTAGATAAATAGCCACATGCCATTTCTATCCGGGATTGTCTTCAAAAAACGCCAGATTATTATACCTTAATGAAATACATTGTACTTGAACCAAAACTAAAAAACAATACTCTTGAAGTGCTATTTATGTGTTTTATTAACTGGAATGTTTTGTAAGTTTTCTTATTGGTTTTCGAAAAAGCTTTTATTCTTGCTTTAGAGGTTTTGTGTTTTTCTAACTAACATTTTGTTTGCAGTTGTGGGGATTTTGTCAGTATTACAACAATGTTTAATTTTTGTAGCACTCAAAAAAATAATAAAAAGAAACACCAATTGCAGCGTTTCTTAAAAAGGCCAATGAAATGAAATGTCAAGTCTACACATATTTTGTCTAATCCGATATAATGAGTCTGCAAACTCACTTTGTCCGCATTTTAGTGTACTTTAATTTCATGTCAAATATTAGCATTTATTACCGAAATTCTTAGCCGCTAAGCTGCAACTTCATTCATGCGAGAAGCCTTCCTTAAATATTTGTTTTTAATTTGCTTCTAACAAATTTTAATTCTTCGAGCAGCATTTGAAGTGTGGCGAAAAACTATCGTCTAATAGTAGTTCGATATTTTAGTTTACATTTAAATTTATATACTTTGCGGAATAGGAACACTTAAATGTAGTAATTACGTAGGATATTTCTAAACTTCTATAAATATTGTTGTAAATTCATTTTCATCTATATTTATAGCAAGTTTTGAACATAATTGTTTCAGTTTATCTATATGCACTTGCCCACGATAAAACTAACTTTTTAGGTCATCTGAAATAATTTTGGAACAACTGGTTTTATGTTATTCTAAGTGTATGCGCATCTTTTTTAAATTTTGCAAGCAGATATCTTAGTCGAGTCAGATATAGGAGTTATAACGCATTGTATTTTTTAAAAAACTTTCTTAAGTTAAGAAGCATTATATCTCCAGATAGGTCTTTTAAACTCGAGTTACAATTAACTAGACAAAAAATTAGAATAGTATTTGCTGTTGATTCTGACTTTTAAGTGTCACACCTGTACAATATTTGCTTCACTAGCAACAATTTCTGCAATAGTCAAATACTTAATTTAAAGTGTTGTAAAACCCCTTCCTGTACCAAATAACTGCTCTTTGAAAATTCCATATTTCTATAAAATTTCTAAACGGCTAAGTCATGTTGATCAGCAATGACTAACATCATTGGAAAAACACAGGGATTTGTTTGTGCTTAACCGCAGTCATCATTAGTCCTGCCACATCATTGTTTCCATTTATATAGATATCCTACGTAGGTAATATAATGTTTAAGCATGACACACAACTTATGACTTATAATCTACTAAAAATATGATTGTGGTTTCCGGATTAGCAAATGATGTAAGCTACGCTGTAAATAATTTAATTTATTGTTTAATTAATCAAAAGTTGAGAGGAAATACTTGCTATGAACAAACGGTACAACGATGGTATCAAAATTCCCGGGTAGGAAATTTTGAGTCGGAAAACAAAAACCGTAGATAATCGAATTTTAGCATCAATTAAGACAAATTATACGCAGAAAATAAACAAAATCCTTCGACTGATCTTCAGCGACTCGTAGCAGCGACCATAATTCGTTAGCTTTATAATATTCAAAACATTAAAGAAGTCAATAGATGGAATGAAGTAACACAATGTAAGAAGCTGTACAGAGTAGATCTAATCCTCCTTCTCGCTGTTCAGAATTAATAAAGAATCGTTTTTAACCGGATTGTAACCTAGACAAAAAAGTGAACGATAATCGTACAAAACATGGACAGCGATTAACCGCAAAATATCTTTAGACATTCCGTCTAATAAAAGAATTATCTGCTATTCCTCTTTGACACTCAACGAAACAATCACAATAGAATCCTACTGAACAGAATTGGATATTATGTATAAAAAACTGCATTTAAATTAGCCATGTCTAGTTAATAGGCACACGCCATTACTTCTTTCCGACAACGGCGACCTCCTCCAGCACGACTGACGCTGCAAAAATTAATAGAATTGGGATACGAAGTTTGCCCTAATCCCCTTATATATTTGACTATTCACCAACAAATTTTCATCCAAAGGCTAACAACTATAAGAAAAAGCAGCATTACGCAACAATTTTATTTTTCCAAAAATAAGCTTTTTGCCCCACCTAAACAGTGATAACAAGCAATTGATGTAGCACTGTTTATTTTGTGGAATAAATGTTTTTTGGTTGTAAATTACAGACTTATTTTATCTTACGAAATCCGACATTTAATATAAAACTACCTTACTAGTACACAGGAAGGGGAAATGAATTTGTGCCTCTAGCATTAAGAAATATTATTGCATTAAGTTTACGTCCCATCCTTAATTAAACAAGAAATATTTTGATGAAGCAATAAAAATAAAACAATAGTTATACAACTAGTACTAACAATATTCATATGTAACATCTCAAAAATATTATTTTTTATAATATAAAATAAGGACTTTTGTTGATACACAGAGTAAAGGTTTTTTTCATATAATCTTATAGGAGCAAAAGTGACATTTAGTCAGAAACACGTACACAAGCAGTAGTTTATGGTTAGAACAGATCCCATTTGTTACGTCTTTTCAAGAAATTATTGTTTATTGTTATAGCAATTTTGATGACACACCTAAATCCAAAAAGCTGACATTGCTACTAAAGCTATAGAAAAAAAAACATGTTTGAATCAACAGCAATATGTCCATTATTATTCAATATATATTTATATTATGTTATTCTAAAGGCAGACTAGCATTTGATTTATATTATTAGGATTGTGCAAATGACTTTTCGTTAAATAAATAGTTTAAGCAAGCTAATTATAGGTCATATTAAAGAGCGTAGTGTGCAGATTTTCTGTTGTACAAAATTTCAGACCTTAAAATAGTAAGCAACATCCCGATACAAATACTTAAATTTTGAGCGTGATTCGGCATTACTGAAAGTTGAAGTGAAGGCTCCTGACTCGGCTCGAATAATCTTCAAGGTTGAAGATCAGATCGTACAACCCAAAATTGGTCAAAAATTTCATTATCGGTGACACCAGACTTCCAATTCGGCCCCAATCCGGACGGTTTTCTCTAGTAAATCGAAAAGCTTTACTTCGAGCTACCGAAACATCCCCCTCTATAAGTATCCGAGAATTATTGGAGTAATTTTGACCATCTCGATAAATATTAAGACGTCACTTACATAAGTTAGGTTCAATCAACAGACAGTGCAGAGAAGTACCTCGCACTTTAACAGAACAGCAAGTTGAACACCAGATTAATGTGTGCAGGCAATTCTTTCAGCAAATTGTTGCTAATAATGAAAAATTGATTTATCTTAGTAATCCAAACAGACCAAATAAATGGTTAAATAGAGGCTAAGCTGCAGAACCTGTTGTAAAACGTAAGAGTTTTGATGCTTATGTTATACTTTGCGTCTGATAGAATTATGAACGTGTGATTTACATTGAGCTGGTTCCTCAAAATCAGATCATTACCACCGAGCTTTGTTGTCAACAGCTTAACAAATTGTATTACATCTTGGAACGACAATAAATATCCTGGTATGATCAATCGAAGATGTATAATCTTAAACCACATACGGCCGAATGGACTAGCAGAAATTAGAAGACCTCGATGTTTTTCTCACTTCACTTATGGTCCTAATTTAACTCCATCGGATTACCATCGATTGTAGTCAATGGCATACTTGTTGGCCGAACGCCACTTTGACAATTTTCGGGATGTAAAAGAATGGTGTCATCAGTTCAAGAGTGGTACCAATAAAGCATAGAAGAATAAGCGCATAGATGGATGGTACAATATAACACAATGACAAATTTTAATTTTTTATTTCCTATTTCCTCTAAAACATTAAACAATTAATTTTAATATTAAAAAACTCTGAAGGTTAAAATATTAAATTATTGTCTAAATTGCTTTTTTAAATTGTCACTTGCTTATTTTCCATCAATTCGTACATTCTTTTAGGTTTCTTGAAGCGTTAATTACTTTTCTGAAACTTGCCACCATTCTCAATTCAGAACATCTTATAATACAATTTAATCTTTCTCCAAAATATTGACATCTATTAAATAACGCCCTTCTTCAACAAAATGTTCAACGTATCCATCCACTAGTGTAGGAGCACCGACTAAAAGATGGCTTCCTGAAATTGAGAACGACAAGAACATTTTAATAACTTTCTATTTTTTCATAGTAAAAAATTTAATCTGTTGCTAGCGTGGTCGCGTCATTCAGACGCTGACTGCAATACGGATAGGCCCGGGTTCATTAGTCACTAAAAATAATTAAGTACCTAGGTTCACTTCAAGAGGTAATAATGGCGGTCGTCTAAGTCACGGTGCTTGCCACATCGCCCTATATCAGAGGTGGTGCGCGACGATCGGGAGGTAGGGGCGAACATATGAGAGCCTCAACTGCTCAGTTCGAAGGCCATTACCAAAAAATACTTGCTTGGTATCACTTCGGATATTATAACCAGAGCTTTAATTTTTACAAATATAGCTTTTATTCCAAACAACAGTCATTTAATAAAATTGAATATCTTAAATAAGAGGAATACTGGGTAAAAGTTAAAACCAATCTAATTAGTTCCGTTCTGCTGCCAGCTTTGTTTAAAATAGAAGTTTTTAACTTTTTAAGATTTGTTCGAAGCTGTTCTGTTTAACAAAAAAAATTGGCAAGTGGCTTCCATAAGACATGAAAAATTTATCTCTTTGTGGAAAACAGACGACTTAATATCTAATTTTATTCCACTTTTCAAGTGGGTGGACATGTAGCGTGCTCTTACTTATAAATATCAGAATTTTACCTGCTGATAAGTAAATGCAAGGTTGTACTTGAATGCACCTGCAGTCGATCGACAAGATAAAATAACACCTTCAGGTCGAAAAGCGATGTATTATTAAGATTACTATCATATTTTCATCGTAAGTTTATATTTTAATTTCAATTATAAGGGCAACATGGCCTACTATTATTCACTTTTTCCAACAATAAATTTAAATCATCAATATTATCAAATATGTTCCGATAAGGTGTCAATATTCGTAACAATCTATTAACAATAATTCATATAGGCACCTTTTCTACAAATGTCATGCAACCTTCAAACAATACAACAATTATAAACTTATCCTGTCAAAACGGAGTAACTGCAATCACCAGTTACCCCAATTCTTGATGCTGAAGAATAGAAATAAGAAAACGTACCCATAAAAAAACTCATGATAAGACACATCACTCAACGAAACAAATTTACACCCGACCACTAGTATAAAACAACTAAGAATTTAAAACATAGGGACAAGCTATTGAAATATATCTTTTCCTCTAAACCAATGCATATATTAAATCAAGCAAACCTATAATCTATATAAAATTATTTAAAATCCTTATCACCAACGGAAGCCACAGAATAATTGCTTTGGAAAGCAATCAAGATGCTAAAAAGACCCCAACAACATAAGCAATGAAGAAAAAGTTTCAGCCTTCGCAAACTATCTAACGCATATTAACTATTCCCACCTGAGATTCCGACCAAAGAAGAAAGCAAAAAAAAATGTTTCTTGAAGCAGCTTTCCAGATGAGCCTACAAATAAAGTAGTTACGATATATGAAACGAAAACGTAGATTTTAGAAATTTTTTATGAAGTTGCCTATTTACAATCTACTCGCACGCTAGTAATAATAAGTAAATTTTATGTAGTTTGACATGTCAGTAGGGGATCCGGCTAGCGTCTTTCTCCCCGTAGGCTAAACACTAGATAATTTTAGATGGTTTCATAGGTAGGTCTTGTGGCCAATGTCTTTTTAATCGTCCGGTGACGCTCGGTTGGTTGGAGAGCTGTTTTATTAGGTGATTTTCATGCCCTGGTAGGTTGCTTGTGTATGTTCGGGCAAACTTTAAGAATTCTTAGGTCGGTATGAAGGGTTTAATTGGTGACGTACCATGGAGCGTTGGTTATTGTGTGAATGATTTTTGATTGGCATCCCTGCAGGATTTTAGTGTGGAAGACTTTAGCGCAACTTCACAGCTGGATTTCATATGTCCCGATGGGTTTAATATTACATTTACATAGCAGTAGTTTGTTCGAAAGTGAGAGTTGGGAGCGTCTGCCGATAAGCTAATGCATTTGCTTAATTTTAAGATCTATTTTCTTTCGATTGACTTTAATGTGTGTGCTACTGGTTAGCGTATGGTCCAGATATAGTCCAAGATATTTGATGTCCGTCTTCTGAGTTATGGAAGTATTGGTGATACTGTTTCGTGGAATTACGATGCGTCTATTAGTAGACATAATTTGTGCGGATTTATCGCTATTGACTGTAATTAGCCATTTATTAAACTAGTTTTATAGATTGTCTAGGCGAGTTTGTAAACTGGCTACTACAGTTATTGGATTTTCGTTGACCGAGAGGATAGCTGTGTCATCAGCAAACATAGCAAGTAGAGTATTGTCAGTTGTAGGTGTGGCAGAGGTATATAGAAAATAAAATAGTGATCCTAGAACGGTACTCCACGGGTGATTTCATGGTAGTCAGAAGTTCTATTGTTTATTTTGAATTGGAAGGTCCTCTCGGTTAAATATGATTTTAATATTAGGTATAACTGACTTGAGAAATGGAGTTTAATTTTATATAGCAGACCCGTGTGCCAGAGTTTTAGAAATTTAAATTCACAAAAAGTGTCGAGACATAATCTAATTACGGAAAAATGCTGAAGAAACTTCTAGATAAAGGTTACAAATTTATTGCCTACGTATTTAATGTGGTACTAAGACTGGGTTTCATCCCTCGCAATGAAAAGTTTTTATAATTACAGTAATCCTGAAACTCGATCTAGAAAAAATTTGGAGTCATAGATATATATTAATTTATTTTTAGTATTATCAAAAGTATGTTATAAACTGCTGCTAACAAATTTACACCTATACTACTGAACAACAGGTTAATTCCTAATCATAAACGTCCTACCACTGAACATCTAGTCGTTAACATAGTTGTCAAAAAATTTTAATCAAAAAGGTACTACACAGTTATATTTATAGATGTAACTCAAACTTTTAACATCTTCTCCAATTATATCTTGCCAATAAGCACTTCTTTGTCAGGTCTGAAGATCATCAAGCGACGTTACCTCTTATTAACCCTGTAGTTATATAGGAAATTGTATTGGGGAAAATATTGCATACTGCTAATCTGCCCTCCACCAGAAAAACAATGACTGCGACATTCTGACCCAATTACGGCATTCAACAAACCCTAACTCATTTGAATACACTGCAACTATGGCTCAAAAAGTCGCTCATCAGAACCAACGAAATAAAATCAATACAAGTCACTTTTACAATGTTACATAATCACATGTTTTATTAAACAACCATCAGATCCCTCAAGCAGAAAGAGCCAAATATTTGAGAATTTATCTGGAGAGGCGATTAACGTAGATAAGACATATCTGGACAAAACGCAAATAACTGGATTAAGTATATCGAAAAATGTACTAGCTGTTAGGTTGCAAATCGCAACTATCTCTAAAAAATAAAATGTTACTTACAAGGCTATTCTTAAAACGAGTTGGACCTACAGTATACAGATATGGAGTATAACAAACTTGGCTATTTTTGTTTCTTTGTTTACCTGATGTATTTATACAGTGACAGAAAAAAAAATACTTACAGACTAGAAAACCATTGCTAGGATAAAGGGGCGTAAAATTATGTAGAAATTTGACGTGAACAACAAATAGGGAGGCAGATATACGAGGAACTGGGAGGCGAGTTAGATTTACAGGAAAAATCTTTCTGGCGTTCAGTTCGACTCAGTACCTGTCCTAAGTAAATGACTTAACCTTAATTGGATTAGATCTCACAACTTTTATGAACTGAAAGGTTTTGGACAGGAACTTTTTAACATTTATGTTTTTTTAGGGAATCTCTAAAATATATAGAGAGAGATAAGCGATAATGCAAATATTTATTTTACATTGCAGTCCTACCAGAAAATTATTAGATAATTCCTAAATACCTTTTATCTAGCCCACCCCCTTCTACTTACCTGCTGTCCTAAATTGAACTATTCATCACATGACTTTTTAGAACAGAACATTTTTAAAGTAAGAATAAACGATCCTATACAATAAAAACGAAGCTCTAAGAGTGTTAACAATCTTAAAGACAAATCAACAAGCAACAAGTACTCTTTCAATAACTCTTTTCAATAACTTTCAATAACGTAGTACAACCCAGAAACATTTCACTTGATACATTTTAAGTTTGTCAAAAATAGGACAACCATAAATATAGCTAGAACAATCAATAGAACTGCCCATAAAACTAGAATTGGGCAAAAAGTAGCAGTTGCAGATAAGTATTTAAGAATTACTTCTAGTAAAACCCAAACATAAGTTCCATATATGTACAGTACTCACACTATTAAATGGATGTATACAACATTTTAATTATGCCAACTATACTTTCTATGCTAATGTATCTATGAATAACAATAAATAAAATTAAATTTCTCTACCAGTAACCTATCATATGCCTAGTTAAAACAAAATTTTTCTAATTTTTCTTTGAAAATGACTGTTCTTACTTATGATCTAAACAAAAAGACAAAGCAATTTTTTCAATAACAAAAAATCTGTGGTCTGGTAAAAAAGACAAAAAAATAGTACTGCTGTTGTTGAAGGACACGTAACTTGTGCAGTTTATGAGTTATAAAGTTGTTAAATATCTATCAAATATCAGATAATAATCCAAAGAAACAATAAATAGGCATTTCACCGCATCTATTAGTTGGCAATCAAGACTCACTCGAGACTTCATCTTCATCTGCTCTGGTATTAAGAAATTAATGAAGAACGTTTAACGTAATAGAAGCTTTACCTGTATAGAGGCAATTGACTTAAATAGCGATTGGGAGAGCCATTACACAGTGAGGTTCTCAGGTCTAAAACAGTTGGGCGCAAATTTCGGTGTTTTGAAAAATAGCCTTGTAGTATCCCCATCGAAATAAATTGAATGTCAGTAGTTTGCTCCTATCAAAACATGTAATTTCAATTGGGCTATTTCGCTACATACATAACTTTTCTATAACAACCAACATTTTATAGAAAAAATTGAATCATTATTTAACTTAAAAGTAAAAGGTAAAGGTAAAAGCACGGCTCGACCGCTTGTATCGGCGGAAAATGAGGCACGAATTAGATTGAGTGTAGAACTTAGCCAAATTAGGTCGTGGAATAAGCAGAGAACTTAGACTCCCCACACAATTGCTTGGCGTGTATTGAAGCGCCGTTTGATGTTCAAAACATACGGGTACAGGTTCTTCGTTAAAACGTGTACAATTTTCTAATGTTATGTTCGAAAAATAGACCATGTCGCGTTTAATTTTTAATGGCGGGGCCACCTCCCATCTAAATAAGAAAGTAAATCGACACAATATTTAAATATGGGGGCTACGAAATCCCCATGCAACGCTGAAACTGAGAGGGACTCCTTGAAAGTTATTGTGTTTTGTGCCGTATCGAAAATAAGGGTTCATGCACTTTATGAAACTGGCTTCTCTCAAATAAATGAAGATTCAGAAAACTTCATCTTCAACAGGGCGGAGCTCCACCTCATTGGCACCGGAGTGTTCGACCTTTTCTGAATTAATCTTCAATCAAGACTTAGCACTTATTTTCTCATTCCCGAGATTTCCTGATCTTACACCTTGCGATTTTTTATTGTGAGGGCTCGTAAAAGAAGCCATGCATGTATAGCCAACAATTTTGAAAGGCCTAAGAAACTGCAACACAGCTGTAGTGAACTCAGTGACGCAAGACATTCTTCATTGTGTGTGGGACGAATTCTGATACCATCTAAATGTTATCCGTACAACCAGAAGCGGACACCACGAACATTTATGAACTTGAACGTGGCAAACACAAAATTTAAACAATTAATTTTATCGATACTACACTGATACTCAAATATTTAATTGAAACTTAGAATTAATACCTGTTGGACCTTCTTTACTGACATACAAATCTTTTAAGCTTTGGAGCATTATACACATTAAATCGTCTATCTCTTTTTAGAGTATTTTTTGCCATTCTCCTATCGCAGATGTCATTAACTTAAGTTTGTTGTTAGGATGTCATGAGCTTTGGATAACGTGCCACAGGGTTTAGGTCGGGTTTATATCTGGAAACTGCCATGGCCACACATTCTTTGTACGCGTTCAACAACAAGGGGCGCTATGCTATCCTTAAACAAATGTTATTATTAAACACAAAGAAATGTTTACCAATCAAAGTTGCAATGTGTTTTCAATATTTATGGCGTTACCATACAAAATTAAAGTTGATCTGCCACCATACCAAATGGCACAATTACAATTTAGTGAAGAAATTTATCATCCAAATGATAAGACAAAGATCCCTTAGTCAAGTGGCACCACTGTCACTACATTGGCCGTATCGGTTTGTCGAGATAAATAACGAACTGCCAAAAGTCTGTTAACCAATTCTATCGACGTTTTTCTAAAAGGGTATCAGTAAGAATTTCTTATTGGCGATGAGTTTCTTATAAATTAAATGATAGCCAAATTCGCTGTGACAGGTATTTTCAAATAAAAACATTTCTCATTGAAAAGCACCTCAATCGGCTTGGTCTATGATACGGCAGCAGCTTTGATCATCTAGATATTTGAGAATATTATTGAACTGTATGCAGTTACACTTTTTTGCAAATTATTTTGCAATACCAACTTTCATTTAATAGTTATTTTACTCTGAGGTGTAGGTTTTATACCCGTCTAAAGATCACATACAGTATAAAAAAACAATGCAAAACGCGTGAACAAGTATTTATAAGTATCAACAAATGTCACTCCAATTTGGTAATGGGGAAGTAAATATTTGCAGAATACCAAAACAGTCGAGGTTAACTAACATTTAGTCAATGTGAATTTTTAGAAAGCATGAAAGAGTAATCAAAAAACTATATGCATCCAACTGTCAGCACATTAGAACTGCCTCCATAAAAATAATTTTGAATAAAATAAAGCAACGGCTTCCATAGAATCAGACCAATACTCTATTTAAAAAATAATTCGTTTGTTACCTAACTTTGATATCTCTAATTTGTAAATGTTGTAAATGACAGAATGGTTTTTTAGTCCAAAAACAGATCTTGCGTTTCTTCTTAGAATATCCCTTGCACATTGTAACGCTCGATAGCATTAACAAAATAAAATTTGTTACAATTACATTAAATAATTACACGTTTGCGCATTTAAATTGTTCTCGCAATTGCCCACAGTTCAAGGCGATGCCATAATAGTGCATTTGCAACTCAAGGTAACATGTTGCGTGACTTATTCGATAAAAGTGATCGTCATTGCAATCGCAAAAACGCAAGGATCGAACATTCTGGCAAATATTTAGATTCTTTATAATTGAGCATTACGTCACGTATGCCCATGTTGCAGCCCGACACGATTGCCTCATCACTTAGACACTAGCGTCAACACTGTTCATAAACTCGTTCAATTCAATCCTAATTGTTTTGTACCTAAGTCATATCCAAATTCACCAAGTGACAAAACAAATTACATCCGGTAAAATCAGATATTACATTGAATAACAACTTTATTGGGCCAATTGTTGAGATCAGAATTGTACTTTACTGAACTTTATTGTATTAAACCACATATTGTGCCTGATTTTTTCTCTTAAATCAAAGATGACATCTATAAAACTGCTATTAAAAATTATATTTTATTATTTTACGAAGGGTTGATCGATGAATTCTTCGTTGATCTAGTGATGAATTTGTTCCTATTTTTCGCCCTGTAGAATTTACATGTGGCCTAATAAACATTTAATGAATTTTGTTGTATCAAATGGATGTGATCCTTACAAATTCAGTTCCACTGTAAAAAATTATGATTAACTTGGTGAAATATTAAAATTATTAAAATATTCTTTTGGTTAGAGAGCTTTTAATCCCATTGCTTAATAATTTTTCCAGGCCAACCAGTCCCTATCCCCTCTTCACCATTGTCTAACACCTTTTTCTACCAAGTCGTCTGCTTTCCATTTCTTTCTAGGACGCTCCACACCCATTTGTCCTTCATCACCCTCTTAATTAGTTAGTTTGATTCCCTATGCTGATCTATCGTTTGTAAGAGGCCGAGCCACCTTAAACGCTCTGCTTTTATGACATACGTTATGCGTTATACGTTACGGTACTTTGTAAAGGCGCATCACTTCATAGTTCAATTGTGGTGGGTCACACACTGTGTAAAGCGCTCGGACGTTTTTCACCTTTAATTAACCGATCTTTTATTTCTACACTTTCCCTCCTTGTTCTGTTATAAGTGATAAGAATATAAAGCTATTTACCTTCGTCTTCTAAATCTATTGATATTGTGTTTGCTGCTATACTGTCCTTCGTCCCTATTATCATATATTAGGTCTTTTCTGTGTTAAGGCACAATCTTCTCTAACTGGCCTGATGTTCTACCTTCTTTGCCATATCTTTCAGCTCTGGCGCTGATCTTGTCACTGGCGTGAAGTCATAAACGTATGCTAGCCACTGTTGGCTTTTGTCAACTATGATTCCACTAATTGTAATCCCGCTGCCTGTTATTATTGTTTCTAACATCAGATTGAATAACACTGCCTAACTCGTTTCCTGACCTCGAAGCTGTCTGATGATCCTGGATTATTTCTTGCCTTACTTTGGCTTTGGTATTCTCCCAATATGATATCCGTATAATTTTCCAGCCTATTCGTTATTGTAGTGGTCAATATTTTGTATATTGTGTCCACTGGACAATCTCTATATAATTACAACACTCCATTTTGCCTCATTTCTTATAAATAAGTAAAAGTACAGCATCTTTCCGTTCTTAGAGCACCTTCTCAACTTCCTATATTCTTCTAATAATACCCACATATGTTGTTGTATCCTTTCCCCACTGTATTTTCTGTATTCTACATGTATGTTATTTTCCCCTGATGTTTTTCTATTCTTTTGTTTGATTTCTAAAATTTCTTTTTTTGTAGGCATATCCACTTCTTCTGCAAGCTAACAAAGATGTAGTTCTCTATTATTTTGTCTTCCATTCCTAGATATTCGTCATTTAAGACTTATTCAAAGTATTCATTATTAAGTGGCGAAGCGAAGCGGAGTCACTTACTAACTTCATGTTGTCCGTCCGACTGTCCGTCCGTCCGAGCAATAACTCGAGAACAGCTGGGAATTTCCAAATTCTGTTTTCACTAATCGACAGGTGACCAAAAGGCTTGTTTGCTAGTGATTTTGAAACTGATTAGTCAATGGTCAATTAGAGGGTTCTCAAATTTGGGAGATTGCTTCGCCACTTCGCTATGCGTTGCAAACTTTGCAGGTTTTTCATCATTAGTTTGCTATCACCTATTAAATTTCCATTTTCTTATTTACACTACATACCTTCTTTATGTTTTTAGTTTCCTCGTTTATATATTTCTGCAATTTATTTTCTCTTAACTTCCCTAAATTCATATTTGGTTATTCTTTTCGTCATCCTATATACTTCTACATCTTTTTTTTTCCAGTTTTTAGCATATTTATTTTCGCTTGAATCTTCCCTTCCATTTCCTTTTTACATCTACCATCAAACCACTCTTTTTCCTCGAATTTGTTTTAGGAACGCCTCTTCTAGGATTTTTGTTACAGCGTTTTTTAGTTTCCACTTCTATCTCCTCATTATGGCTACAGTAATTTTTGTGGAAATTGAGTTGTGCTTCTACATTTATTAGTGGGTCTACCTGGTATTTATTTCTCTTATATTTATTCTTCACTTTCAAGGTAATTATTAAGTGGCGAAGCGAAGCGGAGTCACTAACTTCATGTTGTCCGTCCGTCCGTTCGCCCGTCCGAGCAATAACTCGAGAACGGCTGGGAATTTCCAAATTCTGTTTTCACCAATCGACAGGTGACCAAAAAGGCTTATTTGCTAGTGATTTTGAAACTGATTGGTTAAAGGTCAGCGTGGTCAGACTGCTTCGCCACTTCGCTATGCGTTGCAAGCGCTGTGGGTTTATTCCAATTTTAATTTTAATTCAACCCGACACCCGAATAGGGTGCAGGAAAAGGGGAAGAAGAAGAATTTTAATTCGCATCACGAAATGGCAAATGCCGGCGAATCAAATCCTGCTCCAAATTCCATCTTATTAAAATAATTGTCAATAAATTCTTATATGATAAGTTTTGTATTGTTACAATAGGCAAACTCGTTTCTGATTTCTTTTTGCTTTGTTGGATTAAACGCCTAAATCTATAATTTTTTCTCGCGCAACTTTACTGTAAAATATTGCAGATAAAAACCTTTTACAGTAAATTAGATTTTGGTAGAACACTAATGAAACTATTGAAATACTTTTGTGTAGATATGATACCGCTCCCAGTCCTATTAAAGTAAACATTAACGCCAATAAAGTCTTCTGTGGTGAATTTCATTCAAATGATCTAATTGACTATACTAATGGACGTTTTAACAAAAAATCCCAACTAATTAGGACTAATGATGTGTCTTACGAATCCAAGTTTATGGCAAAAAATTCTTTTCTAAGAATCTTACTCAAATCGACCAATATTGGAAATAACTGCTTTTTCAAACTAATTTTGTTCTGTTGATTAGATAATGCCGTTAATGTATCTTCTATAATATATTTCTTCCCAATTCAGCAAACAGTGAAGGTAACGGAAATTATTTTTATAAACTTTGGTTTGTTAGACCCGATTTCGTGTGTAATAAATGTGTTTTTTACAAATGTCGTTATATGTATTAAAATGGATAATAAATTATTTTCTCATAATTTCTCTCCAACACCGTAATTTACTCTTTTGAATTTAATCTTGAGGCTAAGTGAATGTTTTTTCCGGCAGATACTGTTCTAACTTATTTAATATTGTAGTCATATTTTCTATCACAAATCCTAGTCGAATGATTCCATTTTTGTTCAAGATTGCTTCAGTAATGCAGTTTATCTATGGGTCTAAACAAATTCACAAATCTTACCCATAAAAAATCAAATGGACATTAGTGATCAAAACTGAACAAATCTAGCAGTTAATGAATTCCTCTTCGACACGTTTCGATTTATTAGACTAAGTATTGCGACCAATGAATACGTTATGTTTGTCGTATAAATATAATAAATTATTTTCTGATAAATTTCTATCAGAGGAAGCAAAATGAAATATTTTTAATTGATTTTTTCTTATATTTACAGCCAATTAATTCTCTTCTAAATTGTGCTGCAACAAACTAAATATTGGAAAGTCATAAATTCCTATCTAACAAATCCAATATCAAAAATATTGCGGCTAATAAATTTTTGCAAATTTAAGTTACTTTTATTCACTTGTTTAATATTTAATTAATGTTCAATGAAATTGTTTAAGACCATAGAATTTTTTTCTTACAAATTCCGTTCTATAGGATTACATTTTAGAATTACTTTAAAGGTTCTTACAAAATTTCGTATGAATAGACGAAAGGTTGAAATTAATGATGTAATTTGACATAAATCTCTCTTTAATGGACCGAAAGTAGCAAACAATTTATTTATACAAACGTAAAACTAGTAATGGAGTTATGATTAATTCGTCAATAACGAATACATTCTTCAGAAAATCAATGTTTCTAGGGAGTGGTATTGTCCTACTTGAATAGAATTTTTTTACTAAACGAGCAGAAAATATATTTTTATTTAAACGTATCTTATTCTATTCAATCAAATGTTGCAAGCAATTCTGCAATAAGACCTGATCAAATAGATATACATATGCGGATAAAACTGAGCAAATATGATAACTTATCCTTGCCGCATTTCATTTTATCAAACTAAGTGTTTGTGTTGCTTATTCGTCATCCTATTGGATTATACTTGGTAATAGTAAATTCTTTCCTAATAATACTGGAAGAGCCTAGTTGAAATTAATTCAATATTTTTTAAACAAATCCCCGTATTACCGGAGAAATGCTTTTCTTACAAATCCCATCACATTAAATTATATATTGGGTATGTAAGTCTTGTAAATAGACTATTATATTGCACATAACAAATTACCTTCTGATTAGTCACCGTTTATGGAATAGATTTTGTGGATAATTCATTTTTGTTTCGATTCATCAAACCGATGAATATTTTTTGGCAAAACCCTACTCTAACAAATTACTTAAAAGATTGTTAATAAATTCACTTCTGACAAGTTTTATTCCAGTGGGTCTAATTTTGATACCTTTCTGTATGGTTAATTATGTTTTATTGATTAGCCTTTGAGGTCAATATATTTTTCTACAAAGGTTTCGCTTTTCTATACTAAATATTATATTTCTTTAACAAATCTTAATACACTGCAACTAAATATTCTAAAGCACTAAATATTCCTAAAGAACATATGTAAGCAATTAGGAGAAACTGGTTTCACGCACATTCTCAATAAGTCTCCACCCTACATTCATATAAATTACATCGTAAGTACAAGTGATTGAAAATAAAAACTACTTAAAGATATTTGACCTTTCTTTATAATTTTTAAAATATAAATGTCAAAGAATGAAGTAAAATAATCATGATTGCTTAGTAGGGCTGTGCTGTAGAGATAGCACCTTATCACTAGAAACGGGCAAAGACGAAATATGATTTCTGGTGACTCAGCCTCGCTGGGTACACAACTATCAGCTTAACTCCACATGCCACACTCCGTAAGTGTCAGCAGATGTGATGGAATCTTACAGCGGCTGCACTCATATTGAGCGGCTCCAAACAGCAACGGTACTCCAGGTTATGAGCGGCCAGGCCAATTACCTACTCACCAATCCGCCCGTCCATTATGGTATTTTATGACCCCTTAACAAATATAACCAAAAGAGCCCTTAGTCCTCAGCGGCTCTAATGCTACCTCCCAAGGTGTAGTAAAGGAACAAAGGGCGCTAAAATCACCAGAAGAGAGCAGGCTTCCAGGAACGTATCACAAATTGCAACATGTAATGCACGCTCTCTATCGAAAAATGATAGAATGAAAGAATTAAAATGTGAATTGGAAAAAATTAAAAGGACTACCCTAGGAATTTGTGAAACGAGAAGAGGCATGTCTTCTTTCATTATGAAAAGGAAAACGAGATTATACAAAAATAAAACAAAACTCTTCAATAAATAAGATATACTTCGAAGAACTATAAAACAAAACAAAAAGTACAATAAACCTGCAAAGCTTGTAACGCATAGCGAAGTGTCGAAACAGTCTCCCAAATTTGAGAACCCTCTAGTTTATCTGACCTTTGACCAATCAGTTTCAAAATCACTAGCAAACAAGCCTTTTTGGTCACCTGCCGATTTGTCAAGACAGGATTTGGAAATTCCCAGCCGTTCTCGAGACGGACAGACAGTTCGCTTCGCCACTTAATAATGAACGTCAACTTTAAAGAAATTCCTAAAATTACAAAAGATGAAAAAATATAGCTGGACGTTGTAAATTACTGGTAAAGGCTATAAAATGTGGAATCCATTATATATTAACGGAGTAACAGCGATTGTTTATTTCAGATAACTCTTATAATACAGCTCGATGCATCAAATTTAGACAACTATAGACAGATAAGCTTGATTTCGTATACCTACAAGCTTTTTATAAAAATAATAACTAATTTTTTAACTAGTAAACTTGACTTTTATCAACTGTAGGAGCAAGACGAGTTTAGAAAAAATCTCAGCTGAAATAATAATTTACAACTACTCGAATTATGATGGAAAAAGTTGTAGAATATCAGTTACCGCTTTAATTCGTTTTCATGCATTACCAAAAAGCTTTCAATGGTATTGACCGTTGGTCTATATTGAATTCGTCAGCAAATGCAAGAATGGACATTAGATGCGCAGCTTAGATTAAAAATATGTATAAAGATGCTACCTTAACAGTACGGTTACAAAAAGGCAGAAAATCAGACAATATACATAATTTCGCCCAAACTTTAGCGTTGCATGGAATTTTTAAGAAACTTCCTCGGACAATAAAGGCATAAATATTTCTGGAGAAATGTTTAATCATTTGGAATTTCGCGGATAATATCGTACAGACAAACCCAAATATTTAAAAGAACTGTTAAGGGACCTGAGTAATGTTTCTAAAAACAATAATTTGGAATCAAATAATGGCAAACTCACATAACGCTTAGTAACAGCTTAAACGAGAAATAAGAATGTGGAAACAGAATTAAACAGACCCATGAACTGAGATGAACTGCTTGTGGCAAATTAAGTAGTACAAGAGAACCCCGCAGGCTTCGTCGACGAGCCTGATCTAGACGCCAGGCAGTCGTGTAGAACATTCCACATGTTTTGCGTACATTTAACACTACAAACAATAGAAACATTGGGAGGAATTTCCCTTATAGTGAAAATATTTAAATAATTCTAAAACGGTTAAAGTTAGAAGGCTGATTTTGCGCTGCACTAGCAAATATAGTTGTGAATGTGGTGTGCAAGTTTCAAGGAAATCGGTTGAAGCGTCTAGGAGGAGATAGAATTGTAAGTTTAGAAAGTTAAGGAGATACGACAAATATTACTTAAAGATAATGAAGATGAACAATCCACAGATACTAAAGCAAAGATATTTAACAAATCCATTATCGGTGAAGTGAAGGTCGGCCAAAGGACTAGCTGCATTGTAAAACAGTTGGAGTAACCTTAAAAGACAGAAAAAGCAACGCATAGTTAGGCAGTGTATCAAAAGTAAAAGATATTGCAAAACGAATGACAAACAGAAATAGGAAAGGGAAAAGGAAGGCCATGTAGCAAGATTTCAAGATAAATGGACAAAAGCTTTATTAAATTGGAGACCAAGGAGATACAGAAGACCAACAGGAAGATCCCAAACGTGATTAACTGATAATGTACAAAACAGATCGAGGTTGGACCAAATTAAAGAGGCTTATATTCCTAGTAAGCAGGAAAAGACTGAGAAGGGGAGAAACGATTATTGACAACATTCCATCAAAAATATAGCTTTAATAAAATGTAATAGCAGCTTGAATTGGGAAAACGTACTCTAGTGGCTTTACAATGTTAGCGACATGTTTAAAACCTCAGTATCGTAAATTCCTTTTATATACACATACTAATTTAAAAAATATCTTCGTTCCAGCGGTGTTATTCCCTCTTTGGCTATCCATTATTACCAAGAAAATTAATATTACTTAAGAACCTGGAATTGCATCTTGTAACCATTTATTACTTATTTAAGAAACTCCAAATTCTGATAAAAGTTTTGATAGCGTGGCTTTAATTAGCTGGAAGAATCTGAACCCTGCATGAGATATTTTTTAAGGTTAAAATTAATCAATTTTGGGTTTCTGGAAACTTAAACAATGTAATTACTTCAAAAAATGGGTTGTTTTATCGAAATACTGCGTTGGCGTGCATTGGTTTTTCTATAATATCACCCATAAAATTATACAATCAAAATCACAAAATAAATGTTTGCTATTCGAAAAATCGTCAAAACAGGGAATAAGTTATCACTGTTATTATTTTAATAATTTATTATTACAATTACAACAGCCAGTACTGTTTATTACGGCACTCAAGCACAACATAACGTAAAATTTTAACAACGCGACAACCGAAAATTGCAATGGGAATTATCTTAAACAACACACTAATTAATTTAAGAGGAAAAACTTGGCACATCTTTTCTAACAGTACCATCGATGATTGAAGCAAAAGAAAATCCAAGAAATATTTATTTCAAAAATAATTTTCTTAAAGGTATGGAATTGATAAGAGAAAAATAATTACACACTACGAAGACGTAATTAATCTAAACAATTATAACTTTGCAAGTATTAGAAAGAATAAATATCGCAACGAACAGTTGCACTTTTACAATGTATACAAAAGTTAAGAAATTCGATATAATAAAAAGAATTAACACCTACATACAACAACACCTTTGTTAGTGGAGACTCAATTATTGGTAAGGTGACTTTGATTTGGTTAAAGTTTGCAGAAGCGAAGAAATGCTAATAAGTGTTTTGGTGCATTACAATTCTTCTGAAACAGAGATGCAAAATAAATCAAATGAAAGCTTAAAATAATTTGCAAAGATTTACTTTTTTGGAATTAATCATTATAACCAAGTGTTTTGGTAAGATGGACTAGAAGAAAATATAATAATTATCACAAGCATGCTTACACAAGCATGTATGTAATATTCGTGTAAAAATCACACAGTTGTTATAGTACTTCATATTCTTTAAAAAGATACGATTAACCATAAATGAACGACACGCCATATTATAGGAACTGTTCATATAAAAACTATTTAAGTGTTTGCGTATCGTATATCTAATATGGCAAAGTTTTAACATTACCTTAAATCCTTACAGATAAAAAAAGGAATAGAAACAGCAATAAAAGTCTACTAAAAAAACAATTATAGAGATAAACATCAGATTTCTTTCTTATTGAATGACAATTCTTCGTGAGAACATTTCCATAAATAAACAAATAAACAAAAAAACAAATAAACAAAATAACTAAGTTAAGTAAAAAATAGGAAACAAGATCTGAAAATCAATATTAACTCGGAAAAAGCTCATCCAAAATATAAAAGCGCAAAATTCAAAATCTAGATGTGTCAGCAAATGGAATCATAACAAAATTAAAGACAACAAGAAAAGCATGAGAGGTGTCTTCAATGATTACAATATATTCAAATCTAAATTATCTGTAACTAGTTAATACACTTAACAGACAACTCTTCGTAAAGGACAATTTAATCGGTGTTTTGAAACAGAAAAATTATTTCCTTTAGAAGTGCGATTAAGGAACAGAAACCGCTAAACCAATCAACGGAGACCCTTATAACAAAACCTACTGATATAAAAATCAGCTTTCAACAAACACAACAAATAAAATAATAAAATTTTTCGAGTAACCGCAGATTAGTATTTTATATTAATATGTCCTTGTACTCCACGATATTGTGTCAATTTACGTGATTTGCTACAACAAGAAATAGTGACACTAGCTTTAAAATGAACGACCGTTTCTACACCAAAACGACGTTACCACTGCCGACATGTTTCGTTACTGAAACAGTGCCAAGCAGGGCAAGGCAGTTTATTTGCAGAAAAGAGCAGACAGCATAGTAAAATTATCGAAGGTTATGTTAATATTTCCAATTTGGAAATTAAAATCAACAAACTGTTTATTCTTTTAGTCTACAACAACTCCAAAAATACTGAAAAAGTAATAAAGAATTTTCCCTAGGCAAAACTGAAGTGTTTTTAACTAGATATACTAATTAAAATCTTAAAAACTTCTTAGACGACTATAACGATAAAAATTTGCCAAACAGGCTGTAAAATAGTATCCAAATTTCATCGCTGAATGAACTTTATGATAATTCTAAATAAATAAATTTTCATATTCCACTGAGTGTAATCTGGTGACATAAAGTTGATTCTTCCATTGAATATTATCACTCATATTGATTATTGTCTTCGAAATGTACATTTCGCTCCGTAGAAGAAGTACAAAACTGATAATGAAATTCCTGATATTATTTTTTAAATTGTGACCATGCAACCCAAGTTTCACGATTAGAAGTTGATGCCTAATAAAGAGAAAACTTTAATTACGTGTGCAAATCAAATAAACACAGGAATTTCTTTCAACGCGCTGTAAACTGAACAGATAAGGGCGCGGCTTCTGAATGTTACAGGTAAAGATGTCAAAGAAGAGAGCAAAACGCACTCTCATCCGTTGCGCAACGCATTAGAGATTTTTATGACAGAGGGCGTAAAACCGGCCGAAATTTCGAGAAGACTTAAAATACATTTTGGAATACACCTCTTAAGAAGACTTAGGTGGATGCGTGGCGCAAATATTTTCTGGAAGGACAAGAAGCAGTTAAAAATAAAGGCTACAGACAGATTTGCATTGTTGGCCGCCTTCTCGCCGATTAATGGTTATTGAAATAGCTTGTCAACTTTTAGGCAAAACAAAGCTCGCATATCGTCAAAAAAACGCGAATTTCCAATCCAAAACATTATCCTACTTCACAACAGCGTTTGGCCCCACACAGTTACCCAAATTTGACAAACAAAGATTTGCTCTAAATTACATGAGAACACCTTCCTTACAGTTTGGGTTTATCGTCCTGTGATTTTTGGACCACTAAAAGAAAAACTTGCAGAACAAAAACTTCACGATACGTTCGTGCACAATTAGCTGTGCCGTGCATAGGGTATCAAGGAAATCTTATCAATCTTAAATTTACCTCTTGCATGTTTAAAGTTTATAGTATATAGTAGAGTGCTGCACAAAGTGTAAAACCTTGTTTTAAATTGGAAAATATAAGGTATCAGAATACCGACAAAGAGAAAAGCTTTGGTTTCAAGGGCAATCTGACAACAACGAAAAAACGAAATGAATCAGTAGTAAGAAATTTTTTAAAATTGCAGAAAATTATGATCAAACAAAAAGTCTGGAAAATCTGAAAGCACTATTTAAAAACGAATATTAAAATGTACTCGTTAAATTGCTTTAAGTCAACCCTAACAGCTCGTGAAATTACGGCTACTGCAGGAATTGATATCAATGTTCACAGTATGCAGAGATGTTTACGATTTTCCGAGCTGAAACGCCCAAAAATGTTAAAAATCTCTAACCGAAGCACATAAACAAACACGGCCTGACTCCGCTAGGACTCTTGTGGATCGAACGGATCTAAATATTCCATTTTTCAGAAAAACACTAATTGGAACGGACCGGGCGAGTTTGAATTTTATTATCTCGATCTTCGAAAACAACCGCGCATATTATCACTAAGACCAATGAGTGATAGATCCGTTATAGTTTGGGTTTGGGTTAATGACAAGAACAATATTTTTTACAGAACAAGTAACGTCTGAAACATATCGAGAAATTTTAGAACGAATAAATTCGTGGCAAGTGATTTTCCACAAAGACAAAATCACGATTCTTCCTTGACCAAAGAAATTTCCCAGCAAAAATGTAATCTAAAATATTCGGTGTTATACCGAAATGAATAAAAATAAGTGATCTTCCAAAATTGTGCAATATTCCACCAAAATTTATTGAAAAATTGTATAGCAGCACGCCGAATATTAAATAATAGGAATAAATATTATTTACATCGAAAGAATAACATTCTTTATTATATTTTCAACATTCGGGGCTAAAAGTGGATTAAAAGTACAAAATTAATAACACCGCCATCGCCATAAAAAAGAATTGAGATCTAGACATGGAAAAATGCTATTATGGAAATGATCGACTCACATTCCCGATATAAAAGGTACATATCAAATTACGCAATCATAACAATGGTAGCATCAATATAAAAACCATTTAAAAATCATAGGGAGACTATACCCCGCGTTGGAACAAGGGGTTGAGGCTTACATGCGCCCTTACTGCACAGCCGTCGCGCACCATCTCTGGTAAGTATCGTGCCTTACACAATCGCATTATTACCCTTTATTCGAAGTGAACGCAGGTACTCAATTATTTTTAGTGAGTGAGTAGGCTACCCGCCAGGCATTAGAGATCTCCGAGGAAATTAACTCGGGTCCATCCGCAATGATCCATACGCCTCAACCATAACTAAAATATTGACGTATGTAAATTAAATATAAGTCGAATTTTTTATTTCTTTATTTAAATTTTATGAAGACAAAGAGACAAAGTAATTTTTCTATACAATCTCCGAACTTAGAAAATCATTTTCCCAATGGATAGATAGTCTTCTGATTCCGCTATCATAAAGTGAAAGTGATTGTGAATACAGTCAATCGCGCACGAATACTTTGATAGTAACATCACTATCAAATTTTTGTGATTCAAACAAATGAAAATCGTAAGGTGATACGTCCGGACCGTGAGGAAAGGGACTCATTTTAGACTAGAACAAATCCTCGTTTTTGACGAGTTTTAGAAGTTGTAGGGAAGATAACGTCTCGGATTATCTGGCCACTGCCGTAGCTCATTCCAGCTTTACGCCCTTTGTTCTGAGGAACTTAATAATAATCCTGGCGCAACGAACGAGATATCTTTTCCTTGGACATGGTGATATTGACTAAAGAAGCGGCAGTGAGAGGTACCCTGGGAAATAGGGGAGTCTTCTTCACACATCGCTACCTACAAAGCTCATAAGACGTGCCTTTCCAGATTCAACCCCAGGGATGTAAAGAAACTTCCGTTTATATAATAGTCGATTCGCCCACGTAAAAGAATACAAACAATACAGAAGTAGAGAATATTGCAAACTACAGAATAGCCAAGTTAACTACAATAAAAGTTAATGTAAATCAAAATTATGAAACAGTAGCACTCTAAAACTAAGTGCGAGCTAGCATTATCAGACATACGCATTTATTCGAAAAGATCGAACGGCGATCAAAAAATCAAAATACGCATTAAACAATAATATTAGATTTTATGACACACAAAATGGCATAATTTGACTTAACCATAATCTTTATAAAACCAAATTAATAAATTTACATATAGGGTTGTCAAAATAAAGAAAACCTTGCTAATGTCAGTACAAAGTACCAGGCAGTTTATCAGAAATGAGCGAAAATTACTCGTTTCTGAGAATAATGATGCATTATATTTTCGAATAACAATTTAGATACACTCAAGGATCAATGGAGTAATCTAAAATTAGACATGATGAATCAACAGATATAGGTGCAGATATGAGGTATTCAAATTGACAGATAAAAGTTCAAAATCACGTTTGTAAGCTTTCTATTCTTTTAAAGCCGGAGAAAAATGTTGTAAAAAAAGAAATAAAAGTACCAGTCTAGAATTGATTTACAACCAAAACATTAAAACACTCTCTTCTACTTAAAATTGAAAGTTTAAATATACAAAAAAAATTCCGGTTAATACCAAGACCTATGAAAGAACAATTCAAATTTGAAAAAGCTTTGAAAGCCTTAAAAGCTCAAAATTCTAAGACCTTATTTAGTCTCGCTCAATGCAATTTCTTCTCATTTGGAAATTTTAAAAAGATTTTTAGTCTGCTGTACTAAACTATATAAAAATGACAAGAGCATTTCGACTTCTAACACTAATAAATTTACAAAATTGCGCTAGTGATCAATAACACATCTGCCTCTAGAGTAAAGTAAAAAAGGCCAACCCAGATTTATGCCATAACCAAAGAGTTGTTCTTAATCTACAATGGATACAAAAAAAATTATATTTAATTTTTTTCAGTCAAACAAAATTCAATTATCAGCTTTTTAAAATCAATTAAGCTGCAAGTAAAGCCTGCAAACTGTGCTATCAATCAATAGTTCTGCCTCCTATATTATGTAACAGAATGGACCCAACCCAACTAAAGCACATGGAATGAACTGCAAAAGGATAAATGCAAAGAACTTGACACAATTTTAAAATGACTCGGTTATTTATCCTTGTAAAGATGAACAAAATAAAAGGCAATAGGTGAGTAGTCTTTGAATTAATTAAACTTGTAACCAATAATTTTCATCTTATAGAAAGTGAACATGTCGGTATGACTTCAGACACTATTAAGGGCTGCAAAATTGTGCTATCAATCAATAATTCTGCTAGCTGCAGTATTATTGGAATCGACCACTCTCGGTTTCATGGTGTGGTTCAGAAAATTCAGGAAAAGCATCAAAATTTATTTGACTTAACATACTTTTTGGGGTATTTCAATGAGGAAAGCTTACGACGAATTTACTTTAGATCCCACTCAACACGGCAGAAGCGAAACGATCAACGTCTTGGTGCCGGTGCAGAAATATCTGCAGGCACATTTTCTAGGCCGGAGAAGCGCTTCCGCTGTCCATTTTTAGCGCCGGCCTGCCCACGTCCGCCGCGTGATAACAAACAGTGAAAATTAAAACGTCGCGCCTCCGGCGAGAAAGAAACGGCGGTCGTGTCGCTTTTTCTCCTCTGCCATTGAGGAATTCCGCCCAAGCCCAGCACTCGGGTTGCCGGCGCTTTGGGGCGCTGCCCACGGACAAGCGCTTACCTTGAATGCGTGCCATCGTGCAGTCCCACAACAATTCAATCAGCAAGTTGGCCCGGAATTGCAGTGTTGATAAGCCGGCCGGAACCACAACGCACACTTCGACGCGCGGCGAAATGTCTTCGGAGGCGTAGATAGCCGGCCAGATGCACTCACTGCGCAGTCTACCAACAGTGCGGAGCGGCACCGCCGCTTTCCACTGAGGCTATGCAAATCAACCGGCAGACTTTAAAGGCACACGGGTTTTTGCTTGTTGTCAAGTCGTATATTACCTGGCAGAAGCAGAATCATCACCTGGTCCTCTGAAGACCGAGTTTATTTAATCGCGTTAAGTTACTAAGGGAACTCTTCTACAGAGTGGTCCAAAAGTTTTTCCATGTATGCGTTGAAGACGTAAACTGTAAAACGAAAGACCACAAGTGATAAAAGATTATTTTATGTAAACATTACACTATTGCATAGTCTCACCTTTTGTTATGTGACAAAAAAAATAATAAAAAATAATGGGAAGATAACTTTTTTATTTAATATTATTACCACAACCTGTTACAATTACCATAGTCGTACAGTAGTTGGTTTCACAACAGTGAACAGGTAAATAACATGCAGCTTAAGCTGTCTAATTGAAAACATGTACACCATGACCACCATACTTAATTATTATTCAAATGTCTGTATGACGCCAAGAGGTTCAAATTGCTTTAAACATGGTTGAACTTCATCGTCACTTTCTAATCGACAATCCGCTAAAATATTTAGGAGACTATTAAACTTACATTTTTATATTAACTGCAAAATCACGTCTAATAGTTTTATTTGGGACGTACCATGGATCGATTACGATGATTCTGAGTACTTTTGATTCGAAGTTCCTTGGATTTTTGATATTTTATGTTTTGGAAGAAAACAATGAACAGGAGAAACAAGGATCACAAATAAGAAACTTAACTAAAGGTGAAATAAAAAAAAACGATAAAAAACATAACAACAGGCAAATCAGAAGAGCAACCACAAAATAAAACCAGAAATGATTAAGTACCTTGGAGAAGGCATGGGCTGGCTCTAGAAAATATGCCAAAAAAAGTGGGAAACAATAATAATACTAATAGACTGAGAAAAATCTAGTAATACCTATATATAATAAAGAAGAACAAGTGAAATGCGATAACTATAGAGCTATGTGTTTATCGCTGATAAGCTTTAAGATCCACACAAAAATAAAGAAAAGAGTAAAGCAAATCGTAGACGAGAAGAACAAACAGTATTCATGCCGGGAAGGTAGACTATCGATAACATTTTTATAATAAAACCTAATAGAGAGAAACTTAAAAAATGGGGAAGAACTTACTTTGGCGTTTATAGACTTCAGAGCAGCGTTCGATTCAACAGAAAGAAAGCTGATGTGGAGGTGCCTAAAAGAAATCAACATTTCAAAAACACTCATACACAAAGCACTTGCAATAAAGTGAAAGGAAAGTTCAGATAGTAGAAGCGAAATTAGAAGAGTTTACCTCAGCACACTCCTCCCCTATTTCTAATAGTAGTGAACAAACTGATTAGAAACATTAGGAAAAACTTTAGACAACAATGGAATACCAAAGTCTAGAGCCAATAAAAGAAGCTGAAATAAATTGAATTGATAAATACTTATGAAGATAAATAAAAAAGTAAAATAATGATGTTAAATGAGAAGCAGCTAGATAAAATAAAAATAAAAATAAACTATAAGGACCCAACCTATTAATACCTAGAAAGCCTTATAACTAATTATGGAAACATAGACGTAGAAATAGCAAAAAGGGTGAGAAAATCAACTGAACTTTACTGTACACTAAATGCAATACTAAGAAAAACGGAACTGAAACAAGAAACAAAATTAAGAATCCTTAACTTCATGACTATTCCAACACTGTTATACGCAAGCGAAAACTTGATATTATAAAAAAAAACAAGTGAGAAAAATTGATTTAACAGAAATAAAACACTTAAGGAAAATTGCAGGAAAACAAAATGGAATAGAATTACTAACAAAACAGTAAGATAGATAATCAAATAACAACCAACAAAGAGCAAATACAAGGAAGACAAAGAAACTGGTTTGGCCACATAACTAGGATAAACCCAAAAAGATTAACACAAAGGGTTTAGCAGCAAAGAATTACAAGAAAAGAAGGAAAACACGGGAACAACAAATAGTAGACGCGGGAAAGGAAAGAAGTAAAATAATAGAAGAGCTACAAAATTCATTAAATAGAAATCAGTGGAAGAAATAAGCGAATGGATAACAAAAATCCAATCCAAATCCAAGACTTGAAAGGGTAGAAGGAAGAGATAAAAGAAGAAAGATGTTTTGGTGGTAACCCAGAGTTGTATTTCATACATCCATATTGGTTTAATCATTATCTTATAACGGAGTAACTTGTTCTTTAAGGATAGTTGTCACTGACGTTCTAACAGCCAATAAAACTTGTTTCCGTTTTGCCCATATGTGTATTCTCCAAATCAGTTTTTTCCGAGAAGAGTACCAAGGTACTTTGCACTATCGGCTTGCAGAATTTGTTGATTGTTAAACATCATTGGTGAACAAATCCCTCTCCTTAGTATGAAGGTTGTATAGATTTGCTTTCATTAATTTTAGTCTACCAAGACTTTATTTTGTCTAAAGTGAGCTTGCAGCTATGGAAATGCTAAGTTAGAATTAGTGTACGATGTAAATATATCCGTCTCATTGGTGAAAATAGCAACTATAGTTTCTGTTGTACAACAGGTACTGAATTGTGCTCAATACACTCTTCTAGAAAACACCCGAGTTAGTGGGGTAAATAAATTTAATAAGAAAATGTCAATTGGATAAATATTATTTTAAAAGTTTGAAATTATTTATAGAAAGGGATCTCTTAATTTTGCAAAGCAGACCATTACACTTGGGTAACATTCAGAAATAATGCGGCGTAGCACCTACGCTCTTCAAAGTCTTCGGTAATTTTGTTTACAATCCGGTAAACTTATTGGGAAATTTTTTCAGAAACCAAATTGGTAATCGTTAATAAAGTGATTATCCAAAAGAATTGAGTATAACTTTAACGACATCTTTTCCAGTACTTTTGACAGAACCAATAGTAAACTAGTTGATCTGAAGGATTTCAAATGATCAGTAGGTTAGCCGGACATTTAAATCAAAATGAATACAGCAGTTTGACGATAACTTGGTACGGTGATTCAAAAAAAGCTCATCTATAATCCGTAATATTAAAGAGTGATCCTTATTACACATACAAAACATGATTTGGCAAAATATTCTATAGTTTATTTAAGTCTACCAAATGCATTTTATGGTCTTACCTGTAATGTAATTAAGTCGCTCTTAGGTCACATACGGCCTAACAACTTCCCACTATTGTTCTATATAATGCTGTGCATAATTCCTGGCAACTGCTTTCATAATTTTTGTGACATGTGTGATACTCACTTTCTTTAAAATTTCTGCTTTATAAGGAACTATATGCATTTTTCAGATTTAAGAAACATAAAAGAAAAATCTAAGTAAATTTAAGCAGCCCCAGACATTAATCTTAATAAGATGCTTAACCAACCTCTATAATGAAGGTTACTCCTACATTGTCCCGGTCTAGAACTTTAAAATCAACGCCTAAAAGAAGAATATGTCGCTGAACATTACATTATCTCAGTCGAGGTCTATATTTTCTGTAGCTCATCTCATCTTGTTTATAACATGTTTTCTTAGTCAAGAAGTTCTATTATGATATTGTTGTGGCTTATTGTGTTCATCTAATTTTCACTGACTTATCCCAATCTTTTTTTTTTATAAAATGTTTATTTGCCAGATCAACACTCTTGTATTATACATGGTATTGTTAGTATATGTTACAAGTAACTAATCTAACTGATGAGGTATCTTGATTCCTCGGACATCTCTTCGTCTGATAAGAATTGATCTTGGGGGAGTCTTCGTTTTAGCCGGGAGTGAAAGTTCCGCTTGTCAAGGTTATAATGAGCTGCTCCATCGCATGCCTTGCTGTTAAGAAACTTTTTGGTGCTTGTTTTTGTGTACTCTTCTATTGTTGGAACTCCTAGTTCGTAATGTAACTGATTATTTCTGATAAACCACGGCGCGTCTACTGCGATTCTTAGAACTTTATTCTGTAGCCTTTGTAGTTTGATTATGTTCGTTTTTGATGTGGTACTCCAGATTGGCACTGCATAAGTGCTAATGGTTTTATGAGGGAAGTGTACATCATGATTGCACATTTGGCTTTTAGTTTTGATTTCCGATTTAATAATGGGTATAGCTGTTCTAGTCTCGCATAACTCTGATTGAGTTTATGATTGATATGCTGCTTTCAAGAGAGTTTTGTGTCTAAAAGCACTCCTATATGTTTCACTGTTTTATCAGAGGTATTCCATTCTATCATTTGGTTGTTGATATAAATTCTAGGTGGGTTGTGAATTCTCCTCAGTGTGAATATTTTTGCCTGGCATTTGCCTGTAGTAGTTGTGCTGCTTTTGTTAGATCGTTGCTTAGTATAATTATGGCTGTATCGTCAGCGAATGGCTTCTATATTTGGCATGTCTGACGTGTAGATGTTAAATAAAAGTGGTCCCCAGTATACTGTCCTGAGGGACTCCAGCTCGTATACTTTTGGTATCTGAGACTTCGACATTTATTTTCACTGCGAAGTTTCTGTTCTCTAGAAAAGAGAATAGTATTGCCTTTAGGTAGTTGGGTAATCTTAGTTTCAATAGTTTTCTTTTCAGTCCCTCTAGCCAGACCTTATCAAAGGCCTGTGCTACATCAAGGAAAACGGCTGTTGCATACTGTTTGTTTTCGTATGTAGTTTCAATTATTTCAACTATTCTCTGAAGTTGGTGTGTGGTTGAGTAGGTTCTTCTGAAGCCAAACTGATGTGGAGGGAGTATGTTAAGTGAGATCACATCTTTATTGAGGTGAGTGTAAATAACGTTTTCTAACAGTTTGTATAGAGATATTAATAGACTTATAGCTTTGTAGTTTTCTAAGCGTTTTTTGTCCTTTCCTGGTTTAGGAAATAGCAGTATTTTGGCGTGTTTCCATTCTTTTGGGAAGTGGCCCATCAGACAAGCATTAAATATTGATGTTAGGTAAGATATGGATTTTATAGCTAAGTGTGTTAACACGATATTTGGCGTGAGGTTGTAACCGGGGCTTTTTCTGTTGGGGCGTCTGGCGATTAAAGATTGTAGTTCGTGAGGCGAAGTTGGTTCTATATGTTCAGTAATGACAGGTAGGTTTCTTTCGATGTAGTCAATTGTAAATGCTGCTTCTGTTGGACTGCATGTGATTTTTGGTGTGAAAGCACTTTCCAGATGGTTGGCAAATGCCGCGGCTTTTTCTGGATCAGTGCAGGAGATGCTGATACCATCTGTGATTGTTGGAATTTCGTTGTGCTGTTTTACAATTCTCTTTGTTGCTTTTCACATCCCAGGGTCGTTCGGTTCAAGCTCTTCAATGTATTTTCGGTACGCGGTTATTCTTATTTCGTCTAACTCTTTTTTAGCTGGTGTGTTAGGTAGTTGAGTGATCGCTGATCAGATGGGTGTCGACTTCGTTGCCAATGACGTATTGCTTAGCTCTTTTTACTTTCCTTATCCTATAAGGAAAGTAATGTAATCGGCGGAAATTTGACCTACCCAGTTTTTCACATTTCTGGACGAATTAAAGCCTCAGGACACCAAAAAAGTTGGTTTGGGCCATTGGTTCATATGTGTGTCTGTCGGTCTGTCAGTAAACAGGATATCTCGAGAACCGTAAGAGCTAGAGACTTGAAATTTGGTATGCAAGTTACTTGTAGATAGTGGACGCAGTGCGAGTCTAAACGGTTGAAGATACAAAAAATTCATGAGATTAAAAATGATTTGTTATCACAAGATAAACATGAATTTAAAGTAAAAGTTGGTAAAATAGGAACTCGAAAAAAAATTTTAGGCCCAGGATTTTTGCCAGAATTACCCAAATAATAGGATAAGAAAAGTCGTGTGATGTTCACACCAGATTTTTTTTAATAAGTTGGGTTATTTAGTTTGAGTGGTAGTAGTGTCTGGGTTTATGATACAATTTTTTCTTCGATGTTGCCTTGAGTACACTATTTACAATGGAAGTTGTAAAGTTTGATATTGCGACGTCGATTCCTTCTGGTACTTTCAGTTCAGGTGAATAATGTAAATCATCATTTAGAGCTTTTTGAAATTTTTCCCAGTTTATTGCCCCGTTTATGTGTGGAGCAGCTGTGAGTGTTATGAGTGCTGTAAGGTGATCCGAATCGAGCTCGTATGACTGTTTGATGGATTTCAGTTGGAAAGGTTTTTAGGAAGTCCATATCTAGGATGTCGGGCTGGTGATCTCTACTATTTGGGTAATACGTATAGCCAGGTGGGGTTAAACTTAGAAATCCAATTTCTGTTGAGATTTGCTCAAGTTTAATGTCTTCCGGGTTTGTCTCTCTGCAGCCCCATAACGTGTTCTTACAGTTTGGGTCGCCTATTGCGAGAGTAGGTTTAGATGAGTTAAATGTTGCAAACAGATCTGCTGAGTTTAGTTTCTTTTTCGGTTGTTTATACATACTAATTAGTGTGTGGCTTTGGTTTTTTAGTATTATTTTAATGCCAACAGTTTCAATGTTTGGTGTAGCTGGATCGGGTATGATATTGTGTTTGATCTGCTTTTTGACTAATATGGCTACCCCTGCTGCTGATTTTTCTGATATTCGATCTTTTCTGTGCACCTGGTAGCCTGGTATTTTGAGGTTATCTTCTGATGAGAGGTGGGTTTCTGTAATACATGCTATGTCCGCATTGTACTTAGTCATGAAGGAAATTAATAGTGATCGTTGGGCTTTTATGCCATTCGAGTTCCAATTAAGGATTGTTAGCTTTTTTATTATTTTTTGTTCGTTATGGGCCATTGAAAAGGAGAGGGAGGAGTGTGTTTGTGATAAATGCTTTATTTTGAGGGATGAACGGGGTTAGGAAATCAATTAGGATTTTGATTAAGTTGTTTGACTCTGTGTTGTTGTGCTTTAGGGTGGGGTATATTGGATGTATTGTGGCTTATGTTTGGGAGATCATTATTTTGCTTTTGGGTTTGTGATAGGTTTAGGGGGTGTTCCATACGTTTTCTGTGTGTAGCCGTCTATTAAGATTTGGTCGATTTGCCGTTCGTTTTTGGAGTAACTCTAGATGATGTTTGCATCCGCGGTAGCTCGCTGCGTGATTTTGCTCACAGTTTGCGCACGTGGGTGGATCTTGCGCTTTTTTAAAACACTGGTTGTAAAGATATTTTCCTGCACATTTCACGCACCGGGGTTCAAGGGTGCAATAATTTTTAGTGTGAAAATATTGTTGGCAACGCTGGCATTGAGGAATACTTGTTGGTTTCTTTCTTATCTCAACAGTAACCATTGAATGGCATAATGATTTTAGTTTCAATATTTTTTTTGCGTCTTCGTTATCTGTTAACTCTACTGCGCATACTTGGTAAGTAATCGCATTATTTTAATTATTGGTAGCGTTTTAACTTCGAGTTCCTGAATTGTGAGCGAAATTGGGACGTTTGTAATCCCAAAATACGTAAGGTACTCTTTCTGGAAAGCTGCTTTTGTCCAGCACGCAACGTTAAACTTTAACTGTTAATGAGTAGTAGGAATATTTGTTTTACTAAGAGCCATTTTGTAAAGCGTCATTCTGGCAAATCATCACAATATTTGTATAGCTTTTATGGATTTACCAAAATACTTATAAAACTTTTTAGTAATAGTCATTTTTGATCCTTTTGGATACTTGCTGAAAGAATTACCTTAAAAACTAAACACGTTTTAGGAGGTTGGATATATTGACACGTTCCAAGCCATGAAACACAAAGTTGGACTCTATAATGGTAATTTCAGAGATGCAGAATGACTGACCTTAGGAACTGCTGTTTTTCTAGAGGTCAATCGTCCTCTCTTCGGTGGTGTAGGTTTATAAGATTTATAGAAATTGAAGGAACAGGATAGACTGTTGGTTAGATGGAGTAAAAGAAGAAAAGTTTGCTGCATTAGGCATAAGTCATGGTAATGTAACGTTAAAAAAGATGTTTAATGATTTATTATTTTTAATTAAAGCATAATGACTCATGGTACGATCAACTAGGACTGAAGGGAGAAATTCATGTGACACTGCCACAGCAGATTTGCCACTTATTCCGTACACAATGTATAGTAACAGTTTAACCACGTAGAATGCCCTTGTTGACTTTTGATTACTTACCCCTTTTTTGTTTTGAGAAGTGTTGCAATTAAAAACATTGCAACACACTTTTATGTTATTACATATTAAAAAATGAGAAAACAGTGTGTAATAGCTGCGACCAATGGCCTGTTATGAGAGGTTTCTCCATTGAAAAAAAACAATAATCAATTCTATCATCTCATTCTCACTATGTTTATATCAACCAAAATTGTATAGGAATTTATACCTTCTTCCACTCCCACAAACTAAGAAAAAACCTGTAACATTATTGGTGGAATAGTTCTGATCCAACTCTGAATTAATTCAGCAATATTTACTCAATTTTTTGTCGACAAAAATGTTGTATTGTTTAATTAAAACTTTAATTAGAATTTATTACCCACTTATTGACACCGCTAGAGTGGTCCAAGCGCAGACTGCGATGCGAACCGGGTTTCATTCTCGGAGCTTTGTGGGGTAATAAAGGCGGTCATCTAAGGCGCGGTGCTTGCCACAGCGACGACGGGGCACAGTGACGGACATATGAGAGTCTTAACCTTTCAGTTTGCGGACCGTGCTCCCACGAGCGTTAGAGCCTTACCGTTATGATACCACCACAACACCTACTTATTGAAGTTTTGTGTGTTTATCTGTTGTTATGGCATCGACAGAACTTCAATGTATCAAAACATTATTTTTTGTACTTTTCAAATTTTAAAATTCTTAATTATCAAGTTTTTGCCAAAGATATATTAGACTATCCTATTACTTCTCGTAAATGCGTATTTTATTATTATTAAATCATTGGTTGGGTTAGAATATTGTGTTTTACATAATACTTTTTAAATGCTAATGTATTTTGTAAATAATAACATCTAAGGTAAGATCTCAACACCTTTTTATAAATATAGTATATCGGCTAGTTCTAAGAACTGCTAAATGGGGTTGCAGAAAGATTAAGTAAAGAATGTATTCAAAATACACTACCAGAAAATATACAAATAAAACTGAAGATCTTGAAGGTTCATAATTTATTTGTACATATATTCATACCGATAATACATTTCTATATACATATCTATTTTAATATATTAGTCTACAGTGTAAAGCCTTTGAGTCCCGAATTATTTTTAGATTTACAATTTTTATGTTAAAACTTTCAAAACTATATGGTCGCAGTTAGTGGCATTAAAAACAAAACGACTTGTCATTTCAATTGTATCTTTTATGGGATTCAGAAAAACAACTTAAATTTTTTGGAAAACAATGTCCAATAGAACAAGTTTTTTTAATAAGCCCATGCATATATTATCTCCTCCAACAAGTCAGTGGTAAATTTCACACTGCATAAAGAATTATCAAATTTTCTGTTAAGATTTTTTTACAACCATAGCAGTCTGACCAATTAACCTTTCCAGAATAAATATAGAAAAACATATGATGATTCATCAGCTAGTATTTGCATTTTGTATCCTTTCTGGATGGGATTTGGGAAGCATATATTATTAAACACCTATTTGTCTTTTAAATATAACTATGGACTCAGCGGTGCGTTAATTTTATTCTGTTTCCAGCAAATAAAAAAGCTTGCAGTTAATATATCAAGCATCGATCAAATCTTGTAGGACTTGTTTTTTGAGTTAAATGAAATGGTCATTTATGTGTGTATGACCAAAGAGCCACGCAAAACGTATGAAACGTATCAAACAAATTAATCTGTGAGCTCCAGTTTTAAACACTAATAATCTTTGTAAGCAGACTTTTTAGTTGTGTCCTTCAAAATTTATACTAATTTTCTTTTTACGCTTTTTATATTCTTGTTCTTTTCTATTAGCTTTACAATATCTGTGCTCTCTTTGATTAATTTTATTGATGTTTCATTCATATTTACGTATTCTATCGTGCTATACTTTTTTGTTAAAGTAGATTTAGTCTGTCCTCGAATGACTATTTGTAATAGTACTCCGTATTCTATTGTGGTTGCTCAGGCTTTTGGCTATTTACTAATCATATTGAAGCAGTGCTATTTTTAAGTTTTGGTCAATTTTGCTTATGCTTGTTGTTTTTTTATCGTTTCAGTACTTATCTATTATTTTCTTTAGTTGTTGTCTAAAAGCAGTTCATTTACCTCTAACATATTCACACTTATTTTTGACCATATTTCTTAATTTATAATTTTTGCTCTTTCCATTTTTATATTTATCTTGATATTTTATCTGGCAATTCTGTAGTTACTTCCTGTACTTATTTTATTTGATACTATTACATATTTTACTGTTTTTTGGAGATATCATATAGTCTTTTTCATTTTTTGTTTCATTATTTGTACATTTGGCTTTCTTTCAAAGGTTTTTATTATTTAGTTTTATTAACTAATGTTTTACCTCTTTCATTTTTTCGCCTAGTAAAAAACAATCGATATTCTTTTTGTGCCTTTTTTCTTATGTTTGCAATAAAGTCGCCATTTAGAAGATTATATTTACATGAGTTTTTGTCTGTTGCTGTTTTTATTTTTATTATAAAGTGTTTTTATCTCGTTTTTGTCATGTGTAGCAACTGGGTATATATTTGTAAAATTTTGGAATTCCATTGTTCTGTAAGTTGTAAATTTACACATATTTTCTATAGATTTTTATTCTTGGTGCTATTTTTCTGTTAATTATAAATCCCACTCTCCTATATTTTCTTTTGTTTAGTATTCTTATATAGTACATTGCCTGATTCGTACAATATTCTTCATAATTTCTGATAACATTTTCTATACCTTTTCTGACTTTTCATCATTATTTATGGAACGCATGTTACATGACGCGATAGCCAGCGTCGTCTCTTGTGGCAACATTTTCTTATACACAGATACTTAGCACCTTTTTGCTTGCTCACTATTTCTGTCCAACAGTTTCGAGTCTGTTGAGAATTGGAGCCTTGTATTATTCTATCTGCTCATTCATTTTGTAGGGGAGGGGGGGTTAAGCACAAACACAGGTGAGTTGGCGAATTTAAAAATCAGCTCTCCCTAACTTGGAGAAGAGACGATGTCAAACACTCACTTCGAAGCAGAAGATCCGGCTCTGTTTTACTAGTTTTGATCTTCCCCGGGTATTTTATTTTCTCGGTGCTCGCTGCATTTGGCGGAATTAACGTATATACAAGTATAGAAAACATCAACCTAATAAAATACCAAAACGAAATTTGTTAAAACCGTATAGTACCATAATTGAGTGATGTTAGTCAACAATCTTTTCAAGCTGATGGTTGATTTATTTCTCTTTAAGAAAACCATCACACCGTTACATTTTATCTATACACATTTTTAACATTTTTTAAGTATGGTAACTGTGTCTATTTTCCCTGATTTAACTTTAACAAATATGGAACAAATAACTAGTAGTTCATAATGCTAAAGTTTCTAGGTTTACACCCTTTTCGTGGGAGCTTTTAGTCTCGTGGATGTATAATACACCGCTTCTATTATCTTCTATTGAAAATCTCATTTTTTTTATCATAATCATATTTTCTAATAAACTCCTAGATAATAAATCATTTTGCGTTGCTATATAGAATTGTTACATTAAAACCTAAAAGTTACAAAAAAAGTTTGTAATCAATCTTTATACTAGATTAAAATTTCTTACGCATTATAAACTGCACACGAACAGAACTTCTTATTCCTCATTATTGATATGCAATAATCAATAGAAAATAAAAGCAACATTTCATATTATTCAACACCATTCATATTAATGGGCAATCAATACTTCCATTATGTATAATAGGAGGCATCATTTGATTCGAAACTTCTCAAGGACTAGCAACAACAAATATTTATAAAGCAGATCTAGGCGACCTCAAACTTGAACTCTAAAGTACTTTCTGACAATCGCTCATCTATAGCTAAGTGGTGCACATCCGTGCGCGTTATTTATAACGTTTCACTTAATCAAAGATAAATATCTATCACGTGAGCTACTCGTGGAAACACCAACGGTACAACAATAACTGCCAGTATAAGCTATTACAGGCTTATGCGTTCAGCAGAGCGCTCCCATTCCACTTAAAATTAATTGAAGTGGACTTGCGTAATTCAAATGGTGGCTATATATCACAGTTAAATCATACAAGGTGTTTGTAATGACTTACGACAAATGATAGAAAGAATACTCTGAGGGTTTTCCAAATAAAAAATTAATAAAAAAGAGAGGTTGCGGGAGAAGCGAACTATGTGACCGAAAGAGAGACACAAAATTTTTTGACAAAAAAGAATTATTTATTATTCTAGATATTTAAAAGCAAATCTTTTTTATTTTTCAACGTGTTTCGACTTTTTTTTAATAAAATGTAGCCTGTCTGATATAATTCTTTGCATTAAGTGTAGAAAGCGATATCACGAAAATATCTTCTATTTTCACTTTTACATAAAACTGCTCTTTCTAGGGCATTACCTATAGTAGCTCTGTTACCCATAGTATCGCCCAAACTTCAGCTCGGACATTGTCTATCTGTTGTAGGGTTTGAAGTTTATTCCAATACACTTTCTCTTTTAAACAAGCCCATTAGTAAAAATTTGGCGTTGTCAAATCGGGAAAACGTGCTGAGTATTCAATTTCTGTCCGCTTCGAATTTGTCGTTTCTTAAAAACTTGTCTTAACAACTTTATTGTTGATCCTGTTGTGTGAACTGCGGTTTCACCATGCTAGAACCACATTTCTGATTCATTCTGAATCTCACGATACAAGGAAATCTGGATCATTTGCCGGTATTATCCTCAAATAAGAATTATTATATTTCCATCGCCATTTTGTAAAAAATATGAACCAATGACCGTATCAGCTATTACGCCATACCTTACTGTACATATTATGGGGTATAGTTGACGCTAGAATGGTTCTTGGATTTTGTGTGCTCCAGATTTTAGAGTTTTGTGTATTGATAAAACCATCTAGATAGAAATGGGCCTTATCGTTCATATTAAGCGACTTGAAAACCCTCTTTTGTACCTAGCAAGCTTTTGAAAATCCATGTCAAAGTTGAGTCACTGATAATCATTATGTCGCCGCATTTGATAAACAATTTTGTAAATGAAGTTTGAGGTAGCCTCAATTGCATTATTACTGTTCTAGTTGATGCTTCGTAGTCTTCCTATACACTTCTCTTTACAAACTATATGTTTGTGTTTGTAAAAGCACAAAATCAAGCACAGAACCTTCTTGAAAACGGTGAATAATATTGGGTATAGTTATTTTCAATGGATTATTTTTCTCATTGAAATATCGGCTATATAATTTTTGTCTTTATGCTAACAATTGAATTATTGTTATTAAAATACAATTGTTTAACTTTCTTTAATTAATACTGTCTTATTATAAAACTGTCAAAGTTGCACTTTAAAAACCTAGAAAGAACATTATTATTTAACCAAAGAAAACTAGGAATTTTTAAGCCATTTAAGTATTTTAGCCCACTTCACATATGCCTTAAAATATTTCTGCTTCAATAAAAAGATTAGTAAAAGACTAAAGTTAAAATTTGTATGCTGTGAGTCCTGGTTACTTAATAAAATGCATGCCGCAAAAACAAAAATATTGCACTGATGGGATGAGAAAACCAACCAAAACCTATAATACTAAACTGACAAGGATTTTAAAAAATTTGTCTACATGGAAATAAGTCAAGAAAGTCACGTGTGATAGAAAATCATGGAACAATTTTGCCCCAAATGACCACTACAACCTCGACACAGCGTTAAATGAGGATATGGGTAAGTAAATTAGTTTCTAAAACTTTTAAATAAGAAAACAGAGAAATGCATTCACAGGAGGGGAGGACATAAATAAGTCGATCAAAACTTTGAAATTCACTACCTGCATTTTTATTTTGCACTATATAAACGTTACAATGACTACATTAATAAATCAGAGGATAATTTTATTGTGAAAATCTCCGTAAGCAAAACATTCTAACGTCATTCAGGGTGACTTTTTAGAAACGAATATGAAAAAAAAATAAGCAGATGTTGTAGAGGTCTTTTAAAGGAGTATGGCATATAAAACGGATGAACAGTGAAAAAATAAACTGCTAGTGTATATAAACGTTGCTGCCGATAACAAATAAATCAGTCAGCATAAGAGAGTTCATGTAAATTATGGTAAAAAAAAATAAAATCGTGCGCTTGTAATCAGATTAATTAGTAGCATTTAGAAAATAAACCAAACTTTACAATATTTGCGGTTTATAAATTAACTTTCTATTTATTGTGGCACAATCAAGAAATGTACATAGTGCAATGATTCCTTTCTTTTCCAAGCCACTATCAATTACTAGATAAATTTACAGTTTTACGATTAAAATGTCCAAATACACAAAATTATTACCTACCTAGCCCTTTATTTAAGTTGAAGTTAGATCCGTGTCACTCATTTATGAGCATGGCGTTGGCTTTATATCATTTAATGGTTAGGCTATATTTATTGTCACAGATTTTCCATGATTTCAAATCTTTGACAGTGATGTTAGGTACAAGGCTATGGCATGCACATCTCAGATAAAAGTTTTATTTTTTCATTAATATTTCTTCTTCTCCATTCTTCAAGGTATTTTTCGTAATGTGTTTGATATATAATTTAAAAAGGGATATAGAAAAGGCATCCCTTTTATTGACGATTTTAATTTTGCCCTTCGTAGAGATCATTTTATTATTTGTAGAATTTCAAAGTTGTTATCTTAAAGATTCTTGAGTAAACGATTCTTGGGAGATATGTTTGAAACTACTTTTACAATGCGATTTAAGAATACAGAAATGTAGTTATTTGGTATTACATTACACAAAAAGATTTAGACAGTAGCTGGCCGCATATATACAATACCGGTCAAAAGTATACAAAAAAATACAAATTTATCTATTGCTTGACTGTATCGATCGACCTGAATTTTTTATATGTCTTTAGTGTGCAACCCCCTCGTGTGCTACCATAATTTGAAGGAGAAATCTCAATTCTCACCTCGATTATCGATTTTTTTTCCGAAAAGCGTCAAATTGACGATTTTACCTTTCTCGTTTAATTTTTTTTTTTTCATTTTTTAGTTTACAGATCCATTTTGTTTATATAATATAGTATGGGATGACCATTCAAATCCAAAAATTTGACTCGGGCGATCGCTAAAGGCTACTCTATGGAATTGAAGATTACCGACCTGACTACGCAGTTCAACACTAGTGTATCGATCATCTATGCGTCTCTGACGCAACCTCACCGGATAAAATCCATTGAACGGCCTTCCAAGACATCTCCAAGTATCGACCGAGTGATTACGAAAATCAGCAAGAACAACTCCAGGATGCTAAGCACAGCCATTAACAAAGAGATCAAGCTACAGTACGGAGTCTAGTCTGTCTTTTGGACAGATTCGTGTTGTAGATATCTACCGAAACGGTGAAGCGTCCCTTTCGTGCTGCTGGACTTTTCGGACGCCGCCTAGTCAAGAAACCGCTCATCTTAGAGAAGAATTGCAAGGCGGCTCTGCAGTGGGTGAAGGACCACTTCGGCTAGACTCTTTAGCAGTGTTGATGCACTTTGAAGTGACGGATTTAAGTATTTATTGATGGGCATTACTCATATGAGACGTCCCGTAGATGAGATTTCACCCAAAATACTAACTACTCACTGTAAAACACAAAAGATGATCGGTTATAGTTTAGGCTGCTTTCATCCCTCCGGTATCGGGCCTCTGTACACAATAGAGGAAATGTATTGGGACATCTTGTCTAACCATACGCTACCATATGCACGAGCAAACATAGTTTGGGGTTGGATCTTCCAGCAGAATAATGACCCCAAAGAATCTTCTCGCTTGGTCAAGGACTACTTCGGTCAGGGCCGAGTGATTCTCATGGACTGGCCGAGCCAGTCCCCCGACATAAATTCCATTGAACCCTTATGGGAAAACCTAGAAGGGCAAAATTGGCAAGAATTGTGCCGAGAAGTTTGCGCAGGCCAGCTCAGCTTTTTAGCTGAAATGACGGCATTAATACTGTAAACCATAGAACAACTGTAAAACGCCCACTGCAGACAAAATTAAAAATTTTCTTAGCGGTTGGAAGATTATAATTATTTATATGGTGATTTTCAAAAATGACGTAAAACATTCAACACACTGTTCTTATTATTAATGGCCCCTTTGGCACATCACCAACTGCTGTATTTATATTTTTATTTTTGGCAGGCAACCATAAAAATATTTACCATCTTTACATTAGCTCTGGCAAAATCAGAAATTATGTAAATTAAACCCCCATAACCATTAAATAATTCGATATATTTTAAACATACAACTCAATCAATTAAAATATACACGTAGTATATAATAATAATAGTTGTTGTGGGGCTCCGCCCAGTTCAAACTTTCGCGTATTCGGTCTCAGGGTTGAACCCAAGTCCAGATCACACTGCAGCCAAATGATTCAACCCCTCAGCCACATGCATTATATTGCATACATTATTTACTTATGGTAACATCTAAACAATTCTAATAAAACTAGAAGAATCTCTAGAAAAAAAAGATAAATTTAGAAACGCCATATTTAAAATAGTTAAAGCTGAAAGACTAAAGTTGCCTAAATAATATAGTAAAATAAGATATCCTCAGTATTTAAGGCTGTTTTTTCTAATTTCTAAATTTTTAAATGACAAGTTCATTAAAATTGACTTTCTCTTTGAATTTCTTTCAGATACAAAATAGTACTAAAGTGGTCTTCACTCTTCAAAGATTTCCCGAGATGTTCATTAATTAAATACAACTACTCTAATATTAAAACCTGATAATAATTTTTGATACCAGTCTACATCGCTACCAATATTTTGTAGGAG
This sequence comes from Sinelater perroti, assembly GCA_036346155.1. Lineage (NCBI taxonomy): Eukaryota > Metazoa > Arthropoda > Insecta > Coleoptera > Elateridae > Sinelater > Sinelater perroti. The sequence continues at coordinate 33,267,927 of JARFIY010000046.1, forward strand.
TCAAAAATAATTAATAAAAACAGGGACTAAATTATTTTAATAATAAATCATAAAGTATTTATAGTCAGATTAATAAATAAGTGGATTTTTAGAATATCAAGGAAATTTATAAACTCGCCGAACTAAAACAAATAAAGATTTACGTAAAAAATAAGTAAACTAGGCGTTCTAAGAATAAGCATGGTGAGAATAAATTTGAAGAATGCTTTGCTTAAAATAATGACGTGTCCAAAGGCAGAATTGGTCTCCTAATCAATGAAACCCAAAAATGTTTTTTCAAATATCGTTATCTTACAGAACTACAGAATACTTTCGTAATTATTAAAATTATTTTAAAAAGACATGGCAATTATTATGAGAAAACTAAACATTAAAGTTGAATGAAAACGTTATCCCCGAGAAAATACAGACTAAGCAAACAAGGCGATAACAGAGGAGTATTTCTTAACCTACTGAAGTAGCAATATTGCTATTCGGTACATAAAACTGTTAACAACAAAAAGCTAAAGACAAACTTAAACAAACCTTTTAATATGAATAAACCATAATGCAAAATTAAGAGAAAGATCTTTTTTGGTATCAAATATTCAAAGCATATGAATCAGTGGTAATCTCAAAGAAAATTTTATGAAAAAATCACTAAACAATGCAAAACCAAAACAAAAAAAACTCATGGATAAAGTAATGAACAAAAAAAAGACCAGATAAAGTCAAGCACTAAAATAATGGGAAGAAATAAACAATTTTGAAGAAAGACAGGAATAGGAAAACAAATGGCAAACATAAAATACTGTGTAAAACGAAAAACAAGAACATTCTCTGGAAAAACAAAGAACGCTACAATGGAAGATGGGAATATTATTCAAAAAAACGTGTCAAACCTATCAACACCCAAGCAAAATGCAAAATTTCCTCTTCAATAAAATAAACAAAAAGGGAATTCAGCAGATAAAAATTGTAAGATTCTAGAATATGAAATGATTTCTCTTTACATCCCATCTAGAGTTGTTTCTCCCACATTATTCCTTGCTACAGTAAAAAGCCCAATTAAGATTTCAATAAACAATGACCAAGTGACTTACCAATTTAGAGTTTATGGATAACTCTAATTTCTTAAACTAGAAAATTAGAATAAAAAGTATCTGATTGAAAAACGCAAATAATAGAATTGATAAAATTAACTAAGCATTGAAAGAAACTTAAAGTGAACAAAAAGCACCAAAACAAAAGAAAACGAACAAATCTATAGAGCCAATATAGCTTTTATACAGCTCCACTTTGTGAAAAACTAACAAAAAACCTAAACTTTAAATTTTAAAATAAAATGCCAAATCATTTATTTTTAAGTATAAGAAACATAAAATACAGTAAGTTTTTTGGCTAGACATAATTTTGAAAGTTAAATCATTGAATAGAACCAATAATAAAACCATTGCAAATCAAATTAGAATGTTGAGTTAAATTGGATACCCTTAAAAAGTGCATTGCAAAAAAACTAAGTCAATAAAAAAGTGTACTTTTTATCATTTAAAAACACATATAAGACTGGAGGAGTGGGAAAGTCTTAAGATTAAGTCGAGAATAACTTTAACTTACCTTGATAAGATTTGATACTCTGAATGTGAGCCACGTAATCCAAGAAAAAAATAATTGAAGTATTTAAAACAATTATTTTTTTAGGAAATCAAAATTCTTAATTTTTTTATTTTAATTTATATAAAAATTTCTATGTTTCGAATTCTTATGTAAAGAACGGCTCAAAATAAACGCCAAACTTAAATTTTAAATAAAACAAATTTTAAATTGTTTTATGATTGAGTATCAAAGTACATAATAATAATGACGAGACTCTACACCCCGTGTCGAAACAAGACCTGCGAACTGAAAGGCTAAGGCTCTCATATATGTGCACCCTCACTGTCTGGCCATTTTTGATACGGGGCGATATAGCAGGCACTACGTCTTAGACGACCGGATTATTACCCCTTGTTTGAAATGAAAACAGATGCTCAATTATCTGATCTCAGAATTAAACCTGAGTCTGTCGGTACTGCACCCAAACGCCTCAACCGCGCGGCCGTAGTGGCATCAAAGTACATTATCTCTGATTAAATTCAAACATTATGTCTAACAAACATCTATAAATTACAATTTCATGGATAACACGTCGGAATTTGTTCTCGAGGCCGTCAATTATTTTTGCATTCCTAGGGTTAGTCTTGGATTTCAAATATACTCACTTCATGAAGCAAGCTTATCAAGTCACCTCCCTAAATCCACACCGAACAGTGTTTGCTAGAGCTGCATTGGCTTTTCATGAATTACGTGAGGATTTTCGAACTTCAAATGCATAATTTTGTTTGTTTTGAAACCCGTTGAGTTGAAAATGAGTCTCATTTTTAAAGGTATATTTCAACTAAAACGATAATCTATTTTATGATGCTCTAAAAACCAATTGACGAATTTCCGACGATCAGAATAGTGAGCAAGCTTAAGCTCTTACGTCAGTTGAATTTGGTACGCACGAAGGTGTAGATCTTTAGGAAGTACTTGCTAGAAGGAGCTTTACGAAATGTCTAATTGTTGTGCGCAATGCCGAGTTGATGTTTTCGAATTTGCAGTGACATTTTAACTAAATATAACAATGTTTTCACAAGGAGAAGAATTGTAGATAATACCTATCAAAGTGTCAGAGTTACCAACCACAAAATTAGCCAGTTTTTATTTAATTAACCAAAATTACTAAAATGCGCAGAATTTGGCAATTTCATAGCTTCATTCTTTCGAAATTGGTCTAGTTTTTTGTTATATTTTTCAAGTAATAGTCTTCTTAAAAAAGGAAAAATTTTTAAAAGTATAATACATACTATTATACATTATAAGAAATATCTTAGTTAAATATATAAATATTAGAAAAAGGCCCAACCCAAGGACAGGCAACCCAATCTAATTATTTGGTTCAAAGTTTCATCAATATTTGAAGAAAAATGAGCCAATAATCATTTTATCAACCATATCTAGGAATGATGACATTTGTTTGGCTATGTTCGCTATTTTCACATAAATGAAAGTTATGCCGCATGCGCCTACTAACGGCAAGAATTCGCCACGTAGTGCATGAAACACCGATAGATGGCGCAAACTGTCTAATTACTTTATGATAATTTATATTTTAACCTGTAACAGATCAACCGTGACTTAAATCGAAAAACTAGAACTTTTATGCGAGGTTTGGAAACAAACCGGTTCGAATGAAGTTCATAAGTTTATAACTATAGGAGGAGTTGGAATCTTAGTTACAAACAAACTCACATAGTTACATTTATACAGTTTTATAAAGTAGATTTTTAAACAAATATTACATATTTGTTTCATTTTATTCAATATTCCAAATACTTAAACTTAAAAAATTGTAGATACCATTTATCAGCAAAGAAACATAAGCCGAAATTGATTATCTACTGAATTTTAAAAAAATTAATAACAAAATCAAACTATTAATAGATTTTGTAAGGATCTACTAACAACCACGTCCCTATAACAGCAAATATTTATAAAAAGACTAATCTAAAAAAAGACGTGAGTTCAAAATTTCTATTCTTTAAAAGTTGAAAAAGATAAATATAATAGGCAGAAATAGCTCGCTTCTCAGAAGAAGAACCAATTGAAATGACACCTAACTCAGAAATGAAGAAGCTATTGGTATATTGGACTATAAATGACTATGATGACGATAATGATTATTTATTAGCGTCGCAATCTCAATGGACGTATTGTATCCATACACCTATAACTTATACCTAAGATACCACAGATATCTTTAAATGTTCAGCGAGACTCAAAATTTGACCATATTTGACCACACGACTATGGCATGGTGATAGAAAGACTTGAAAAATTTAAAAATAGCAACAAAAAATAAACTAGAAACATGTAGAAAACAAACAATTCCAACAGAGTTAAAAAAAGAATATCAACCCCGAAAAAAGTTTTTTTCTTTAGAATTTTTATACTCAATTGCAAATACATAAATAAATAAAACATTACATTTTTATCTGATTGTGATGTACGTCCTTAAAAGAATCTTTTAGTTTCATAAATAACTATGTAAAGCAAAGCTACTCTTTTGGAAAATAGAAGTAAAATTATTTCCAAGGCAATTTTTGAATAGACCCTATAGCACAATTAACTAAATATTTTTCTGTTAATATGTTTTGGTAAATATAGTGTTTTATTTGACTTTTTTTTTGTTTCCTAGGATTGTTATTTTTTTAGTTATCAAAATAATGCTCTGGTGACTTAAAAATTTTCATTGACAATTCGGAGTATACAAATACCGCTCCCTAGTGAACCTGCACCCAACCGCGGCAACAACGCGCAAGCCCTAACGAGAGCGAGATTACATGAAATAGACTAGGCCACCAACACCGCAACTACGCAGAAGCGGACAAGGCTCAATTTCTAGCAAGTGGGTCACTATGAACTTTGCGTTGTTTGGCAACGTTGAGATCAATAGGGGCCCGGAAGTGCGCCTGCGCCCTAGATGTTTCGGAAGCTAGCAATCTGGGAAACTATGGGAGGAGGCACATTAATCCGTACAGCATGCGACATTCGGCGTTATTGCATGTAGGCATATATTAGCACGCCGCTTTGTCCTTCACTCCAGAAAGGGGAAAATTACAGAAACGTTACACAATAGCCCAGCCCACGGTATAACCCTGTGTAGGGAGATTAGATCACCGCTTTATTCACCCTAAATGTATTTGTGAATAAAAAAACACTGACAGTGTCTAACCTACACTCAATTAATCTTTTTTGCTGATTAACCTAAAAAATTTCTTTTAACTATTTTATGTACTTCATATGTGCGTTAACAATGTTTTAGTTCACAAAATACCATATTGGTATTTTACAATTACAAAAGTATATCTGCGAAATATAGTAATTATATTTTTAACAAATTTGAATTTTTCAATGTTTAACATATACAACAAAAAATTTTTTTTATTCTAGTATCAATTATCTGAATGTCTAATTAATCCGAATAAGTCAGTCGTAGTAACTAAAGGCTTATGACAAATTTTATTTCTAAGAAGTTAATCCAATTTATAACCTAAATCGATAATGCCTTTCTCGGAATGTATTTGTCAGATCAAATAAAAAAAGCACTCTAAAATGTATTTTTTAACTATTCCGACAGTTTCAGATGAGGCATGTTATAGACATGAAATTAACATAATTTCTTTCTCCAAAAAATAAAAGACAAGATATAAAAAACAAAAGTACAATGTTTCTACAAGCCTTAGGAAATAAGTAAAATTGTCTTAATTAGCGTAGTTGGTGTTTTATATAATTTGTTATTCCAAGAAATTCTGTTTAGATTAATACTTGCCCAATTCTGGAAGATCAGCATTGCATATATACGAGAGATTGCCTGCAAAAAGGTATATTTGGCGTCCCAGGCTGACAATTTTTCACCCGTCTTTCCTTAAATTTTTGCAAGGTGGAAACTTGGAATAATTTATTTACATGATGATAGTGGAATAAGTCGGTGCGGTGACCTTACGAAAGTAAGATATGCAAAACAATCTTGAATATAGGCAACCAAACGTACGCTTAGAACTCAGCCACGCCCTATTTCTGTTTAAATGTATAGTAGAATAGTCGGACTTTAATTTAAATTGCAGTTTGATTGGGGTCTATTACAACTAAGAACTTAAAAACACCGTTTTAAAAACTTTATAAACAACTCTACAATCCACACAGAGATTTTTATTGAAAACATCTTTTAGTGAGCGAAATACACACAAATATTGTTTCCGAATTAGAGTTCTTCAAATGTATTTAATTTTTTATGTTTTTATGCACACATATGAATTTCATATTTACACTCTAAAAATGGGGTCGTATTATTTTGCACTTAATTCATATTGACTTGTAATTAGATTTATATCAAAATGCTATTATTAAATTATGGCTTTGCTATAATAACTAGTTTACGCATGCATAGATTTGCTGATCTCAACATATTCGCCAATTATTTTGCACGCCACTAAAAGTTTACACAGACAGTTACGTCTCTAATTGTTGAAGAATGGGTTAATGATTTGATATAAACCATATTGTATTAAAGCGGGCCTTTTCATTGAGACTCTGAGTTTTACAATCGCAAGTAGTCAATCAGCATTGTTGTTTTTGTGCTGGTAGACTACTAGTGCTATTTTCAGTATATAGATATTGGAGCAAATAGGAAAGCATTCGACGGGAGAATATCTACATTAAAAACTGCATTAGAAAATGATACACTAAGTATATATTTGAATAAAGTTTTTTAGCAGATGGCGCTTTCCAACTAGTATTTATTAAAATCCTTTTATTACTACAGCTTTCAGGTCGGTGTTTTGATTTATCATGTTGTTCATTCTCGGGTTGTTAGGCAGTGATGGGAATTTGGAAACAAGTTCTTCCAGAACTAAGGCTGAATTCTTTAGAAGAAAATATTCTAACAATTACGGTACTGTTCCGTGCGCCTTTGTTTGTATATTCGTGCACGTGTGGTAGAAATGATAGCGGAGGACCGTATCTGACGTCATTCGGTTTTTTACCGCATTGCTACTAACGGTGGACAAAGATTTAGGTAAATGAAATTAGTCGTCTTTGTTAAAATTATTTTGGCTAGTACTTTCAAACAGTGAGGACGTGTTGCGTGTTGCATCATCAGTTCGCGTTCTGTATTAAAAGTGATGAAATTTGTCAGTGTACGCAGCCCGCGTAGCAAACAAAGAGTACGTAGAAGATAAAGAAAATGACGAAAAAGAAGTTATTGGCTAAATAATTCTATCCCAGCCAATAATCGATATGAAAAACTGACGACTGACAAAGATATGGAACAAGAACAAGGAACAACCAACAACAATTACCCAAAACCACCGCCAATCTTTGTGATAATCGAGTGACAAACATCAAACCGCTTACATTGATGCTTGAAATTCTAGCAAAAAACAGTTATACTTTAAAATTCACTAACCAGGTGAAGACACAACAAGAGAACTACATTGCAATCATCAAAGCGCTAACGGAACGTAACACTGAGTTTCGCGCGTTTAAGCTCAAACAAGGCAGAAATTGTGATTAAAAATTTATATCCATCGTCTGACATTGAATCACTGAAAAAGGAATTAGAAAGACTTGGACATAAAGTAGTCAGCACGTGGAATATTAAATGTTGCGTTTCAAATGAACTTCTATCCATGTTTTTTAATGGTCTCCAAAACAAAAAAAAAACATTAAAAAAATATACAATGTTAAACTAGTTTAAAGCTGTGTGGTGCAATTGGAAGCATCTCGTGTGAAAAGGGAATTTTCTCAAGGTACCAAATGCCAGGGACACGAACACATAAAGAATTAGTGTTATCAACCGAATAGGTGAGTCAAATGTATAGAAAATCACGCAACAAAAAACTGCCCAACAAAAGCTAAGAAATAACGAAGTCAAGTACGTGAATTGTAACGGCAATCACCCCACCAACTACAGAGGGCGTTGGGTACACAAACAACTACAACAGAAACTATATCCAGCATTGCAACAGAAGATTAATAAAATCCCAACAAGAATGGTTTAACCTGGGGTAATGTACTCTCAACAAACTGCAAAGTTTATTGATGTACAGTACGCTAACACACCTAAAACTGAATTTTCTGAACTTCAAATCATGATCAAATTTGATGGACCAAATGATTACGCTATTAAACCTGTTAACCACTTTTGTCACTAAACTGGCTGAACTACACAAAATCACAATATAGAATAACAACGGCTTGTACCACCATTTACATAAGATTTCCTACTACCTACAAATAAACAAAATCGATGTTATGTGGATATCTGAAGCTTATATTACCAACAAAACTCATATTAGGTTACCAAACGGAACCAAGCGGAAGAGCTCATGGAGCAACAGCAGTTATTATTGGGCAGAATATCAAACATCATGAATTAAAACAGTATCAATTGGACTATTTATAGGCCAGAAACATTGCTATACAAGGTCACGTAGGGTCGCTAGTTATATCAATAGAATGCTGTCCACTGAAACATAATAATAAAAAACACCATTACAAATACTACGTTAAAACGTAGGGTAACCGATTCACTTCTGATGGAGATTTTAATCCTAAAAATCTATTGTGAGGATCAAGATTACTGAAGGCAGAGAATTAGTAATTGCAATAAAAAATTATAATCTACATTGTTTAGCAACAGCTGAATCTACTGGCCAATAGATCTTCGGAAGATAGCTGATGCCATTGACTTTGGAATTACAAAAGTTAGACCGTATAAGACCCAGACGTCACTAGATCTTCTTCGGGCCACTCTGCTGTTATGATAACTGTTTATACAATAATGCATCAGAACATAAACAACCATTGCTATACTCCAGGCATACCGACTGGGATACATTTAGAACACATTTGAACGAATCAATTAATGTGGATGTGCTGCTAAAATCAAAAGAAAATCTAGATAATGCAGTTCATGAAATAACAAAAATCATATAGAAAGCCACTTGGCAAACAATTGATGTTCATGCAGCGGAAATCACAGATGTTTGCCTAGTAATAGTTAAGAAAAAAAATTGCAGAGAAACGCGAATTACGAAAGCGGTGGCAAATTACGGGGCCCGCAGCAGACAAAAGGAAGTTTAATACGGCAGTACAAAAATTCAATCAACTATTGCTAGATATTAAAAATCAATCGGTACAAGAGTATCTTAGCAATTTTATTGCTACGGAACGTACTGATTACTCATTTGTGGAAAGCCGCTCAAAAATTAAAACGACCACAGCAGGAGTGATAAACGAAACAGGAAGATTTCTAAAAATAACAAAGAAAAAGCTACAGCTTTTGCTAACCATCTAGAAATTTGTTTAAGCCTCACAACTGAGCTGAGATGGAGACAGTGACGTCTATAATTTTCTAAAGGTACGGTTTCAAATGGCAATGTATATTAAAAATTTTACACTACTCGAACTGGAACAAGCTATTACAACACAAGTGAATCCAAAAAAATTACTAGGCTCGGACCTAATTACTAGAAGAGTATTAAAAGATCTTTTGCCTAAATGTATAAAACCTATAACATTTATATTTAATGCCATTTTTAGCTCAAAATACTTTCCTAACCAATGGAAAGTGACTCAAATACTCATGATTCGAAAAAACTCAAACAATGTAGAATTGTTCAGACCGATAATTCTATTGTCGGTACTATCCAAACTATTTGAAAAAGTACTTCCCAAACGGCTGAGGCCAATACAGGAAGAAAGAAAACTCCTCCGTCACGAGTTCAGATTTCGGAATCAACATAGTACGACGGAGCAGATATATACATAGTATTGTCCACACTATAAGCGATGTTATGAAATCTAAAAAGTTTGTTGTTCATCTGTTTTCTTAGACATCAAACAAGCGTTTGATAAAGTCTGATACGAAGGCCTATGCTATAAACTTAAAAAAGTTTTACCGCATGATTTCTAAGAAATCGTCAAATTCTATCTAGATAGCCGATGGTTCTTGGTCAAACAAAGAGAGGAAATCTCAGATTTGCACCTTATTTCTTTTGGAGTGCCCCAAGGGAGTGTATTGGGTCAAATGTTGTGTACGTTTTACACAGCTGACATTCCCATAAGCAATCTAATAACTACTGCCACCTTTGCGGATGACCCTACTGTTACATCTACACACCTCCAAGTTCAGCTTTGATCGAGGATTGGATGAAAAGATGGAAAATCTATGTTAACACTTTCAAATCGACACATGTTACGTTCACCATGAGAAGAGCTACCTGTCCAACCGTAACCCTTAATAATAGTCTGATTCCACAAAATTAAGACATTAGATTTGTTGATATGCATCTGAACCGACGGTTGACATGGCGTAAACACATTTTTACAAAAAGGAACCAACTTGGCATCACATGTAGTCAAATTTATTGGCTACTTGACAGAAAAATGCTATTGAAAATGGAAAACAAACTTTAATTTATAAAGCCAGTCTGGACGTGTAGTGCTCAGCTGTAGGGCAACATAAAAATCCTTTAAAGGTTTCAGAATAAAATGTTGAAGTGTATTGTCAACGCGCCGTGGTATGTACCTAATTGTGTAATACAAAACAACCTTAGTATCGAGTCAGTATGAGAAGTAATAACAAATTATTGCGTTAAATATCCAACTAATTGTAAGCTCACTATGCATCCTCATAGCTTAGCAACCCAACTTTTGGATAACAGTCCTAAGCCAAGAAGACTGAAACTTCTAAACCCGTTTGCCAGGTTTGATTAGATTTATATTTTCTCTGCATATACGATGTTTTAATATAATCATACAATTAGTTTGCTAATTATATAATTAATAGATTGTTCTCGTAAAGTTCGTAGGTCCATTACCATATATCACACCATTTACTTATTGTTTGTTTGAAACATATTGTAAATAGTCTGTTAATAAAAAAAAATTATAAATTTCTACCGCCTCACTGTATAACCTCGAGTAGTAATTTCTACAATAGACAAAACTTGTATATGCCCGAAAACTCTAGCTCGTGGCCGGGATTATCGAAGGAATGTTCAACAACAACTAATTATTTGGGTTGATTGAGGCGTAGGTGTCGTTCGTGTTCCTTTATTCTGATTAGTAATCATATGCAGTATACCCCTGGTATATCCTATGGATTTTTTTCTTCGGCTGGTCTAAGCAAGTCCAATATTTCGGTGGTAGCTGTGTAGATGGTATCTACATTGAGTTTATTAAGAATTTTCCTATCTGATCCGTAACTCCGCGAACGATTTTGTGTTTTGCGTCCGCATCTATTAAGCTTCATTACTCTTTTATCTCCGTCCACGAATAGCCATTCCTTGTAAGGCTTCTTCCAGATCTTTCAGTTCTTTATCTAAGAACGGGCCAATAGTTATGACCTCCGTGTTCACATGTCAGTTTGCTTCGTGCAGTGTCAGAAAGTAGAAGTGACGAGTTTTAGGATAACTAAACTAGGATCAGCGCCTTAATTTCGTTCCGTTATATTGAGTGCTTGATTAACAACGGTTGAAGTGCGACAGGAGAAACGGGGAACTTTAAATAAGAACTTTAAATAACCACCCGTTTGTGTCTAATGGTTATAAATAACTATGTAAACTAACTATAAAGAATTAAAAATAAAAAGAACTAATCTATATTATTAAAGCGCTAAGGAAAAGCACACGCTGTGAATCGAAGAAGCAAGCGATTTTAATGATTGAAGGCTTTTTAGAATCGTCTTGCAGAAATGAGATGCGAGTTATAGTTTTGAATGCGATCTGAATTAACCATAGTCAAAAGCATAGAAAAAGCTTGACATATGTTCGATGTTCCTTTTATTGGCAACATTTTAATCAGTAACAATATGCACTGTCGTGTCATTTTCCGGCTAATCTGATTAATCTCCGCCGCTGTAATCTAATTAAGAGCCGTGTGTCAGTTATGTTCATAAGCATTGTGACAGTGTTTCGTGCGTGATAAAGCGAAACCGTTCGTTTTCATAAAGCCAACGACAACTCTTCTATCATTTAAGGTTTGTAAATGTATTCGGTGAGATTAATTAAATAATTTAGCCAAGCAAGAACAATTAACACGACCAGAAAATTACTGCCCTTACCATGAAAAGTATCACTTTAAAGCAGTTGAGTGTCGTTACGCATGATGAGTGATGCGTGGAATTCATTAAGTTAATAAATTGTTTGACTTTAAATAGGATGCAATTTGTGTCATACCTTGTTCCTTGTTCTATAATAAATGGTTCCGTTCATTCTTTAATAATGAAATTTGTTTTTAATGTATGTCGATAAGAAAAATCTCTGTTTTAGGTCATTAACCGTTAAAACTAGATCCTTAACCCTAAAGACTTTTTACAGTCTATGTTATGAAAATTGTATCTTGCATAATCACTCTGGGGCGTATTTTTTGCGGTGCAGTCTCAATGGCTTATTGCTTACTAACATGCACTTGTATTACTTACAAACTCGATCGTCGCATACATTCATGAGTTTCCAACTAAACTAGAACTTGTCTGCGCTGGGTTCGCGGACAAAGAAGCAAGGCTCTTAACCATGTTGACAGGGCGGCAGCTCGCGACGTATGGTTAAGAAGTTATTCTATTTTATGTGATAAAAATTAATTCACTTCAAATATAAATAATTTATAAACTAGAAGAGTCTAACATAAAGAGATAAGATGTAAGCATAACACATTGCTCAAACTATTTAATATACAGAACTATTACACGTTCAGCGAATACATACAGTAATAAAACATTATGACACACCCCTGCACCACCCCCGAAACGCAGAAAGATTTTATATATACCTCTATGCGTTAAACAGACGAATCAAAATTTAAAAACCTGCCTTTACAATACATACCATCATTAATAATGATATACAAATGAAATCGCCACAATGGGTCAGTATGTACCTGACTACTGAAATATCTGCACTTTTTTAAACCGACCAATAACGGACAATTATTTAAAATGAACGGAAATTTTTGACAGTTTTATTAATACATGTATTATGGTTAAAATTTCAATCTCGAAACTTTTTTGTGGCCTAACTAATAGTGCTAATATGCTTGTAAGCTTTATAACGTGATCTAGTAATATGCCATGAGTATTTGCTACTATTAAGAAAAAGTATATCAAGTTATCGGATTTTAGCAAAAATTATTTTGGATATCTTCCCAAAAAATGCGATTTCTCCTAGAATCGCTTTTTTTATGGTTACTAATCATTCTAACACTATTTTGTTAATTGACATTTGTTTAAACAGAAACACATGTGATAGCGTAAAGTAGGTAAAATTTGATCGATTCTTTTTTAAGGGAAAGCGGCGAAAGAATTATATAAAATAATTCTTAATATAATATTTAAGTACAGCAGAATAATTGTCGAAGCTATACTTCGTCCTAGAGGCTCGGAACACACTCCAAAATGTATGATATTGTTTTGACCGACAGACGAACAAACATGTGTGAGTTAGTCTGCGCTACAGTTATCTCGAGTAAACGAATTCACTTTATTTTACATAATAATTTACATATGCAAACACTTTGCGAAAAGCGGATGCCGCGTCTGGTGCCTCCATAACAAAAGCAAAATATTCGAACATTAGTCAACAGTTTTCAAATATTTAAAAAATCTATTAGATTTTGTAACTATGAATTCACCACTATAAACGAAAATGACTAAGCAATTCGAAAAGTACAATACACAAAGTGAGCAGATTCTGATTAAAGCAAAAAGTGCACTGAACAAGCGATGACCCCAGTTTTTTTGGGATGCAAAACATTCTTTTGCTTAGTTACCTTAAGAAGAGAAAAACTATTACTAATGAATTCTATTGGAAAAATGTTAAACAGTGATCACAGGAAAATGTTTTAAAGTTGCTAAAAATGTATTGTTCCACTCCCTGCTACCTAAATTTAAAACTTTGCTTATTGGACAAAAATTTGAGCCAATTGGTAGGATAAGCATACACAAGTATTTTGAAGCTCTACAAGGCACCCCCTTCAGCAAAGTAATCATCAATCTGAATGTTAGAGCAAATTCAAATTGTTTTCTTTGTTATCAAACCATCTTCGCAAATATTAGTATAAATGCCAATCTGGCATTGCTTTCTTTGTCTTAAACACTTTAGCACCACATTTCAACATGTGAAGATTAATAAATATTTCTATAAAATACAAAATAATATAAAATACAAAATAAGAATAGATCAATGTATTACTAACTCTGAACATGATTATTCATCCGACTTTTTATTGTTTAGATTACTATTACAAGTATGACACTGGGATGTTATAGTTACACTTTCATTTTAGTAGTCATATTTTCCGAAATAAAAAACAAAAGAAGAAAACAAAAAACAAAACAAAATAGTTAGGTAAAAATTTAATTCTAACATTTTATCATCTTTCTACAGTTTAAATAATTGATAAAAATGCAATTTATAACTCAACTGATGGCCAAAATACCAAGTAGAACCACTAATTTATCAGATAACATCAATTTTGTATATGATTCCTTTATATGCCTTGTAACAAAAATGTTACAGCTTTAAAACAAACCCTAAAGGAAAATTTTGCCAGGCCTTTAAAGAAAATCTCTTAAAATTTAATTGAAGCGACAACTTACGCTTATAAACGACTGCGTCAAAGAAAGAACAGACAATAAATTCCAATACATAAAAAAGAAGAACATTAAATTTTCAAGAAAAAAAGGTTTTTGCTGCACATAATTGCCTTTATCAACCTAAAAAAGATCAGGCTTATAAAGTTGCTATAAAACACCTGCATCATACAGTTGATACCAACGAAATTAAAGAAGAACTAACTGCAAATGGATACAACGTACGAAATATAATCAATGCCAGACAAAGAACAACTAAGTTATCATTAAATCTATTTTTTGTTGATCTGGAACCATCAAGCAATAATAAGAAAGTTTTCAAGATTGATAAAATCCTAAACAATAAAGTACAAGTAGAACCACCGAGAAGAGCCAAGGGTTTAATACAATGTACGAGATGTCAGCAGTATGGACACACTAAAACGTATTGTGCCAGGCCATTTGTTTGTGTGAAGTGTGGTTATCCACACAGCACTGCCAGCTGTAAGAAACACAAAGATACTCCTGCAAAATGTGCCATATCCGAAGGTCCGCACACGGCGAATTATAAAGAATGTAAATTTTATCACAGACTCCTAAATTCTCAAAATGCGAATAGCAGACTGAACATCCAATCAACCCGAACAGTACCTAATCGCACACCAATTAGCTATTCAGGCCCTACTATTCAAAGACCAGGACAAGTACGACAAAACACCACATACGCAAGTCAACCCGGAACCACAAGTCGCACAAGATCCATCCGTAATAACATTAAATACATTTTTGGAAGAATTCAAATCATTATTTAACCAATTAATCCAGCAAAATAGTGTGGTTTTAAACATGCTATCGACGCTCATAAACAAAATTCACAATGACTATGTTTTTAAGAATAGCAAGATGGAATGCCAATGGCGATCAACAACATAAAGATGAAATCAAACTGTTCCTCGACAACAATTCATTTGATGTCCTCTTAATCAGTGAAACCCATTTTACCAATAGATCTTATTTTAACATACCTCATTATAAACTGTACTGCAGCAATCATCCAGATAACAACGCTCATTAAAAATAATATTAGTCACTACGAACTTCCAAAATTTGACAGGGAACACTTGCAGGGTACAGCAATTAAAGTGAAAATGTCACAATATAAATTAATAGTAGCATCAGTATACTGTTCACCTCGACACAATATTAAAAAAGGAAATTTTTCTGGATTCTTCCTAACACTGGGATCTAAATTTATCGCAGGTGGAGACTATAATAGTAAACACACGTTGGGGATCTCGATTGATAACTCAAAAAGGAGAGAACTCTATAAAGCATTGCCAGAACAGCATTATTCTTACTTATCAATTGCCCCACAGACCCGAATAAGATTCCAGATCTTCTGGACTTTTTTGTCACAAAAGGAATCTCCACTTCACACCTGCACGGAATCCCAAGCCTTGATCTCTCATCGGACCACACACCGATAATCGCAACTGTCAGTATGTTTGCTATAAACAATTATATCACACCCAAACTACACAACAGAAGAACGAATTGGGAAAACTATAGAGACAAAGTAGAACAACAGTAAAACTCAATATCAGCCTTAAAACTCCTCAGCAGATCGATGAAGCTCTTACAGATCTAACAAATATTCTTAAGCAAGCCGTTCAAAGTGCCACACCGCAGAATGATGTGCAACAGTCATATAAAAACGTTCCTATATAACTGAAACAACTTATAGCTGAAAAACGGAAAGCAAGGGCAAAATGGCAAAGGAGTCATGCACCTACCGACAAAACAGCATTCACTCGGGCTAGTAACAAACTGAAAGCAAATTAAAAACCTGAAAGATCAATCATTTCAATAATACCTAACGGGTCTAAATCTATTCGACAACAGTATATGGAGGCCAATAAAATCGATAAAGAAACCTAAAACGCCTGTACCACCTCTGCGAAATAAAAATGGGCTTATCACAGGACAATGGGCACGCAGTGATGCGGAAAAAGCAAAACACCTAAGCACTCTATTTACACCACATGACAATCAACCTGATCTAGAAACAGAACAGGATATCACTATCCCTCCAGAGAATATTCAACCAATCCGAATATTTACCCCAAAGGAAGTCAAAGAAGAAATAAAGCTTTTAAATGTCAAAAAAGCGCCTAGTGTGGATCAACTGACTCCAAAAATGATAAAAGAACTCTCAAGGAAAGGAATTATACTTTTAATGTACATACACAATGCAATACTAAGACTCAACTAGTGGCCCAACCAATTTAAAGCAGCTGAAGTCATATTAATACCGAAACCAGGAAAAGATCCAAAACTAGCATCTTCATATCGACCAATCAGCTTACTGTCTGTGATATCTAAGGTCTTAGGACGGCTATTACTTCGACGATTAAATCAAGATTTAGCTCCAGACGACTGGATACCGTTCCATCAATTTGGATTTAAAAGTGGTCATTCGACTGTGCACTAGACCCACCGAATTGTACGGGTCATCAATGAAGCACTAGAAAACAAATAATTCTGCACAACAATCTTTCTGGACGTTAGCCAGCCCTTTGATAAGGTCTGGCATGAAGGCCTATTATTGAAAATCAAACATTATTTGCCTCCAAGTTACTTCCTAATACTTAAATCGTATTTAACTAATCGTGTTTTTAAAGCAAGAGTGAATCAAGCGGTATCTGGACTATGTGAAATAAAAGCAGGTGTTCCACAGGGAAGCGTATTCGGGCCAGTTTTGTATGTGCTTTATACATGTGCCTTACCAACAAATGTCAACACTACAACCGGAACGTTCGCAGACGACACAGTAATCTTAGCCAGGGACCAAAACTCACAAACAGCCGTCACTAAATTACAAAACCATCTAGATGAGCTACAAAGATGGTTAACAAAATGAAAATTAATGAAAACAAGTCAGTGCATGTGACTTTTACGTTGAGGAAAGATCAATGTCCACCAGTCATCACCAGTGGCGTAAATATACCGCAGTCCAATACGACCAGGTACTTAGGACTTCACTTGGACAGTAAAACTTAATTGGAAAGAACACATAACTATAAAGCGTAAACATCTTAACTTAAAAACAAAACATATGCACTAGCTGATTGGAAGAAACCTATGTTTGTCCTTAGAGAACAAACTACTGCTCTACAAGACTGTCCTCTCACCTGTATGGCTACGGAGCTGAACTTTGGGGGTGTGTAAGCAAAAGTAACATAAACATAATCCAAAGGTAAGGCTATACACTCTCCTTGGCACAATGGGTCGTCACTCCACTACACTTTATTCTTCACAGGTTGGGGGTTCTCTTCGCTTCTTCCACTACTTCTCTCCATTCTTTCCTGTTCTTCATTTTGTCTGTCCACCTTGTAACTTTCATGCTACTGACATCTCCAATTACTTGATCTTCCCATCTCAGTTTTGGCCTTCCTCTTTTTTTCTTTGTTTCTACTTTTACTTTTTTTAAAATCAGTGCTGTGAGTGAGAATCTTGTATGCTGTATTTAGCAAAGTTATTCTTCTGTAGTTCTCGCATCTCATTAAATTTCCCTTTTTTGGTATCGGTACTATTGTTCCTACCCTCCATTCTTGCGGCATTGTTTTTTCTTTCCATATTTGCCTCATTAGTTCAAAAATTCTCCTTCTCCAGTACACTTCCTCCGCTTTTTATCAATTCACTGTATATGTTATCTGGCTCTGCTGCTTTTCTTTGTTTCATTTCTCTTGTTGATGGTTTCCATTTTATTATCCTTTTAACTATCGATTCCTCACTCATTCGGTTTATGTGCCCGTACCATCTAATTCGTTTTCCTTTCATTGCTCTTACAATATTCTTCTGTTCTAATATTGTTTCTACTTCGTTATTTGTTAATCTTCTGTATTGCTCTTCATTTATTTTGTATCCCCCGTATATCTTCCTTATTATCTTTCTTTCGAAAATTTTTAGTTTTTCTTCATCTCTCTTTGTCCAACATATATTCTCTGCAGCGTATGTTACTACCGGCCGAATTGTTACTTTGTATAGTCTTAACTTCGTTTGCTTACTTATTGTTTTGTTATTTATTATCATTTTGTAACTGTAATATGCCTTATATCCGGCTTATTTCTTTTGATCTATCTCTTCCCTTCTGTCATTTCTCCTGTTTATTAGCGTACCAAGGTATTTGAAATTATCTACTTGTTCAATTCTGTAATTTCCAATTTCTATATCTCTTGCGTTTCCTCTTGTCTCTTTTCTTGTTACTTTCATATATTTAGTTTTTCCTTGATTTATCTCTAACCCTCTTTTTGAGTTTCTCCTGCAATGATTTGTATTGTTTCTTCTAAACTTTTCCTATCTCTTGCTAATACCGCAATGTCATCTGCATAGGCTACTATTTGTACAGACTTCTCAATTATTGTTCCTGTTACATCCCATTTGTTCATAATTCCTTCTATCGCTATGTTAAATAGTGTGGCCGACAATCCATCCCTTTGCCGAACTCCTGTACTTATGTCTATTTCTTGCGATATCCTTTCATACGTCATCACCGCAGCTTTTGCGCCTTTCAGTGTCATTCCAATCAGTCTTATTAGTTTTTCCGGTATTCCTAAATTTCTCGCATCTACCTTCATCATATTTCTATTGAATGCGTCAAAAACCTGCCTAAAATCTATAAATACTATTTCTATTTCTGTATCTTGCTCGTAACATTTCTCTACTATTTGTTTCATCACATGTATTGTGTCTATTGTCGATTTTCCTTGTCTAAAAACATTCTAGCATTGTCCAATTTTTTTCTTTGTTTCTACTTTTACTTTTTTTAAAATCAGTGCTGTGAGTGAGAATCTTGTATGCTGTATTTAGCAAAGTTATTCTTCTGTAGTTCTCGCATCTCATTAAATTTCCCTTTTTTGGTATCGGTACTATTGTTCCTACCCTCCATTCTTGCGGCATTGTTTTTTCTTTCCATATTTGCCTCATTAGTTCAAAAATTCTCTTCTCCAGTACACTTCCTCCGCTTTTTATCAATTCACTGTATATGTTATCTGGCTCTGCTGCTTTTCTTTGTTTCATTTCTAGGATTATCTCATGTATCTCCTCCTCCGACGGTTCTTTTATTTCCTCGTTATTTCCTTCTCTGTCACTTTCTATGTCTACTTCTATTCTTGTCGTTTCCCTCATGTATTTTTCGCATTCTTTCATATCTACGTTTACTAAGTTATTCCTTTTCCTTTTTTGTTTCTTTATTTTCTGATATAGCTTTGTATTCCTTCTGTTGTCATTTTCTATTTCATCCACCATTTCATCTAGCCACTTTTGTTTTTTATCTTTTATTACTTTTGATGCTTCTTTCCTCCTTTGTTTATATTCTCTGTAGTCATTTTCATTACTCGTTTGCAGCCATTTTAATCTTGTTTCTCTCTTTTTCTTTATTGCTATCTCACAAAGATTATCAAACCACTCTTTTCCTTGCTTCCTCTGATATCTTCCTATTTTTTCCTCAGCCGCTTTTGTTACACTAATTTTTATATTCTTCCATTCAACCTCTATATTACTGTCTTGCTTTTTTCTCTTTAGCTGCCTTTTTACTTCTTCTTCGTATTCTTGTTTCCTTCATTTCTTCTTAGTTCTTCTGTGTTTCATTTTCTTTCTATCCTTCTTCCTTTCTTATTCTCTATTATCCTTAGTTTCATCTCTGCTATTAGTAACTGGTGGTCCGTGTCTAGGCTTATTCCTCTGTACGATCTTACATCCTTTATCATTTCCTTCCTGTTCTTTTTAATCATTATATGATTTATTTGATTTCCTTCGGTCCTCCCTGATATCATCCACGTTATTTTATGTTCCTTCTTATGTTCAAACATTGTACTCGCTATAACCATATTCATTTGTGTTGCTAAATTACATAGTCTTTTTCCATTTTCTGAAGATATTTCGTGGATTGTATGTTTTCCGGCTACATTACTTATATATTCCTCCTTCCCTATTTTGGCATTGCAGTCTCCGGCTAGTATTATGGTTTCATGATTTCCTGTGCTTTCACAAACTTTTTCTAATTTTTCATAGAATTTCTCCTTTTCTTCCTCAGTTGCTACATCTGTAGGTGCATATATGTTTATAAATGTAATATTTGCTATTCCATTTTTTATTCTCAAGCATGATATTCTACCATTTATTTTCCTAAATTCTATAATTCTATCTCTTATCTCTCTGTCGACCATAAACGCAGTTCCGTTTGTTCCTTGCTTCTCCTCTCCAGCATACAACAGCGAATACTTCTTCTTGTCTATTCTACCTTCTCCTTCCCACCTAATTTCTTGTAGAGCCATAATTCTCACCTTGTATTTCTTCATCTCTTCTCCTATTTCCTCCATTTCATCCATTTCCATAATTGCCTTTACGTTCCAAGTACCAAATCTCATTTTCTTTTTTGTTCCACTTGTTTTATTGTCCCTACTTTTAAATTTTTTCATAATAACTTCTTTATTGTCCTTTTTCCTTGCCACTTCCGTCATCGTAGGTTCCGTCGTTCCATTTCTTACTAGTTTTTTGACTTTTGTTTTGTTGAGTTAGCCCTTATCAAACTTCCACATTCCTCCTGTGACCATTCATATTTAATATCGTCAACTCTTCATGATCACTAAAAATCCAATTTTTCAAATAAAGCTGTGAAACTTATTAATGCTTCTATAAGGATTTACATCACCATTTAAAATTCTCTTTTCTGTTACTTCCACCCAGTACTAAATTTTCAATTCAGAACCACAAAATCTGTCATTTAACATCTCGCTGAAACCAGAAAAATTAGGATAACTTATATTGCATTTGCTTTGGATCGAGAAGCCACCCGAGAACCAAACCCACCTTGTATAGAGTGATCCAAATTAGACTTTGATTTGAATTGCCCTCCGTTTGCGTTCTATGGACTTTGGAAGTTCGCATTGCACATATGCCAACGTCATCATGGAGCCGTATACAATACGCATCAATATCATTCAAGTTTATTATATAAACAGGCACTCAGTTACGATTACGCAAAGGAAACTTCGATTATTGTTTGGACGTAATAATGTGCCAAGTGAGCGTGCAATTCGTACGTAGTACGGAAGTTTGAAACAAATGGTATGCTTATTGACAAAGGGATTGTTATTAACGCAACTACCATATACGTGTGAACGGGGTTTTAGAAAACACAGTAGTTGATGCTGATTTTTGCAAAAAGCAGTAATATTTTTAATAGCCTTGTGAATCATTAAAATTGTTGCATCTGGGGTAGTGAAAATCCACGTGATATTTAAGAAAGACCAGTGCATTTACATAATTGCTCTGTTTGGTGTGCATTGTGGCCTGGATGAATCATTGGTTCGTACTTTTTTGAAGGCGAAGTTGTAACGCTGTTATCGTCAATGGAGAATGCTATCAGAAGGTACTAAACAACTTTTTTCCAATAACATCAACGATTTGAACTTGAATGACATATGGTTACAACAAGATGGAACCACATGAAACCACGTTAAATATTTACTTTACTTCAAACCAAATTTTCTGGTCGTGTTATCTCGCAGAGGAGTGACATCGATTGGCCTCCGTGGTTTTGCGTTCTAACCCCAATAGACTTTTTTCTGGGGCTATTTTAAGGAAAAGATTTAAGTCAAGAAACCTGCTATGATTGCTGAAATAGAACTGCATTTATGAGAGAGCATTGTGGAAAACTTCGCTAAAAGAATGATCGCACGTTAGCGGATTCCTAGAGGGCATTTGAACGTAATAGCAATAAATATTTTGTGTTTTATTCTGAAAAAACATTTTAACATCATTTACATTGCGTATTATCCAAAGCTTGCTTCCCCGCCTTTCGCCCGACAATTTGAGTATTGACTCACTCGCCAACTGCATCTTAAATACAACGTAGTTTGCTACACCTTACAGTTAGTCGCAAAGGTATTTCTAACTTCTTTAAATTTTATAGAAATAACTGATTCATTATTTCGCACATAATTATTTTAAAAATGTTTTTAAGTATACAAAGTTTTAAAATAGTACCATGTGAAATAAATAAAATTACTTGTTTATTTTTTAAAGGTCATTTTTAAGAATATTGGTAATAATGGTAAGGTGTGGAAGCACAGCCAGTGAACCGAGAGGTTAAGGCTCTCATATGTTTATTTTGTCTGCCCGGTCGTTGCGCACCATCTTTGATGCGGGGCGATGTGGCAAGCACCGCGCCTTAAACGACTGCCATTATTACCCCTTATTCGAAGAGAACGCAAGTACTCAATAGGCTGAGTAGGCCACCCGCCAGGAATCAGAGAGCTCCAAGAATAAACCTGAGTTAGGCGAGCGGGGCATCCTCAAAAAGTCGCTTAGAAATAGCAATATGTGACCACGGAGTTCTAGTCGCTAAAACATATTTATTCTAATGTTTTGAGGTAGCTGAACAAGAATCCGATGATATTTTTTCACTAAAAATGGAGCGTCTATGTATAAAATGGCTTTTTTGTGAAAAATAAAGAAAACATTTTTTCACGTTTAACTAGCGGTATCTCCGGCAGTTTTTAATATTTCTTTTTGAAATTTTAGTCACATATTCTTCGCGGTATGAACTAAAACACGAACCCGAAATCTCTAGGGCGTTTATTGCTCAAGTAGCGAATTTTACAATTTGCACTTACCAATTTTACGACCTTTTATGTACTATCGCAAAAGTTGTGCAATGAAATTTGATTTTTGGATAAGTAAGTATTAGGTATTAAAATATGATATATAAGAAAGTTTTTTGTAAAGTTTCAGCTCTCTATATGAAATAGAAAAAAATACATGCTTGTTGGAAGTTTGACATCTCGTCCGGGGGCGCGCGCTCGGAACGCGCCGATCACATCGGCGAGCGTATAAAGCATATAAATGAGAGTATTACGAGGTAATGTTAATTAAAAATAGTATTTAAACAATATGTAATTATGTTTTGTTTTTTTTTTTTTTACTTTATATAAAAATATCTCATTGTTTAAAACGTTGATTTTTATGTGTCGATTTTACTATTTTACATTATAGATAGCATTTATTAAATTGTATATATTAGACGAATCGTACGTACGAAATTGTAGTTTGGATTTTATGAAAATTAAAACAACTTTTATTGCAATAAAACGATTCGTTTATTTTTTCTATATTGTTACACGAATCGTTACAATTACAAACATCACAGCATTTTAAATTAGAAACTACACAAGGGCAAATCACAGTTGAGCAAGAATTTTTTCCACTACAAAAACAAAAATTTTTTGCAAAATTTCATAATAATCAAATGTCAATATTTTACCGCCTAGTAACCACCTAAACTTTGTTACGTCTTCGGAAACAATTGTAGATTGATTTGCTTGCCAAAGAGCTTTTAAAATGTGTTTAAACATAGCTGGTTTGGATGGTGGAAGTTTATCGATGTTTGAATTTTTTTCAATTACTAAATTATAACGTAACGAATTAATGTCAGAGCTTTAATTTTTTTTTGAATTTTATAAATTCACTATAAAAAAGCTAACGGATTTTTCTTACTTTATCCATAAAAAATTCATTTATTCGAGCTAAATCAATCAGTTTGTCATTCGACATATTTTTAAAAACCTCATAAACAGTCTTTTCATTGATATAAAATAACGCCGAAGTTATATCACAACCAGTCAATGGATACGTAGCTAAGAAAAATGAACATATGTAATTACCAATTATTTTTTTTTTGTAATTATATTTATAGGTATGTACCTATATACTTAGATCAGTGCGTATGGTAATTTTTCCTGTGAAAGACCACATTTTAGGTTCATTTTCAAAATATTAAAAATGTGCCAATGAATCTCAACGCGCTAAGCTCTCAACATTTTAAACGATGATGTATTTTTATACACAGTAAGAAATAAAAAAAAACAAAATATGGTTACATATTGTTTAAATACGATTTTTAATTAACATTCCCGCATAATACTCTCATTTATACGCTGTATACGCTCGCCGATGTGAGCGGCGCGTTCCGAGCGCGTGCCCCCGGACGAGACGTCAAACTTCCAACACGTATATATTTTTTTCTATTAAACAAAGAAATCTGAAATTTTGGAGAAAACTTCCTTATATATCATATTTTAATGCGTAATATTTACTTATCCAAAAATCAAAACTTCATTGCACAACTTTTGCGATAGTACATAAAAAGTTGTAAAATTGGTAAGTGCAAATTGTAAAATTCGCTACTTGAGCAATAAACGCCCTAGAGATTTCGGGCTCGTGTTTTAGTTCATACCGCGAAGAATATGTGACTAAAACTTCAAAAATAAATATTAAAAACTGCCGGAGATACCGCTAGTTAAACGTGAAAAAGCGTGAAAAAAAATTTTTTTTTCACTAAAAAGCCATTTTATACATAGACGCCCCATTTTTAGCGAAAAAATATCATCGGATTCTTATTCAGCGACTTCAAAAACATAAGAATAAAGATGTTTTAGCGACTAGAACCGCCGTGGTCACTATAGGGGCATTTTAATGGTGTGCCCCGTTCGCCTAAGTGTGTCGGCACCGCAGCGCGTCCCTCAACAACCAGACCACGACGTTAAAATTATTAATCATCAAAATTAAGGCATTCGATTGCGTAAGTGAGTATTAATATAAATTTCAACTCTATAGCTTTTACTAGTTAGCGGACCCCGCTTCCAAGCTGGAGACTAGCCTTACTAGTCCAGGAGCCCTATCTGAAAAAGTAGGTGTTTCATCAAATAATTGTTGAATTAGGTTTTTGTTGATGATAAATAAAAAAATACGTACATTCGAATAAAACAAAAAAGTAACCACGGATTTTGGTAGCGTATTTTTTAAAAATGAGTAAATATGTTGGAAAACACGGTTATTCGCATTTATCTCGATAATCACGCTTTGTACAACCGTATGACCTGAATATTAAATGTAGTTAATAAAAAAAGGAATGTGTTGGTCCTTACCCGATGTTAATCTGTGCAGTAGATAATTTTTTATAATTAATATTCGATCAAGCCAGAGTAGCGGCCGCGAGAGAGCAGAATGGCGCCTGCTCAGTGACTCGCTGTTGTCAACTGCGCGCGTGAATTCAAAAGTACTAAGCGTGCGACGTTCGACTGTTCTGTATGATTTTGTTTTGATACCTAGTTTATTACAATTTATGAACTTATTCTCTTAAGTATAATGTTTTACTGTACGTGCGTACGCTTAATTCAGTGGATTATTTATGGTCTTTATGTGACATATATTGTGTATTACTTACAATTTCGTCCATTGTTTGTTATAAAGGAGGAGGTATAATGGATAAGTATTGGAAATACTTTATTAATAAATTTTGTTACAAAGTGTTTTTCACATTATAAAAAAGTAAAATAGTTTTAAACATATTTACCAAACATCTAATAGTGTGAACTGAAACAAACTGTAAAATGTATATAAGACTGTTTTCACGCAATACGCAATTTTTTTTACAACCGGATCTTCTCCATCACTTCTATCATCGTTGTCATCATCAATATTATCATCATCGTCATCATTATATAAACAAGTAATGTCAATATTACTTTCGCTATAACAGTCTTCGAAATCTTGTGGCAAGTATTGAAGAAGACAATCATTGGATGATTCGTTAATATCTAGCACGTCCATATCATTATTATTTACGGTATTTCAATTGGTTCGCCATTCAAACAAGTTTGCCCTTGACATCTAGTGCACAAACGGGTACAATATAAGCCTTGTGCCATGTGCACGCCTTATTTTTGAATCCGGACTCACAGCCACACGCGAATGTATTTAGTAACTGGTCTGGTATTAACTTTCCAGGCGTTAGAATTGGTTTCAGTTCATACTGGGACATTGTCCAACTCCATTGTAACACGTCCATACTGTTGCCAAGCCACTTTTGTAACTGTAAAAATACTCGAAAGCAGTGTTGCTCAGCAGCATCCTCGGTTGGTGGCAAAACTTCCAGCTTAAATTTAGCACGATTGGTGCATTTTTCAAACATTTGAAAACGCAGTTCGTTTAAACTACCGTTCTTGTTTTTGAGATTATACATTGCCTTTATCAAAGTTTTACCTGCTTTTGCTAAATTTTTTCTGCTTGCATTAATATCATAAAAAAATAAGGCCAGATTGTGCAAGCTCCTGTCATTGTTTAGAATTTTAAATAACTTACGTTTCCCAATGTTGCAGAAGGCCGTGGCTGGCTGAGCCAGAGAAAAGGTGTATAAACGCTATCATCGATTTTAATTTTGAGTATTTCAAACTATTGCAATTAAAAACGCATTCGTAGACTTTTCCTCTACTTGGCTTGATAAAATAAATATTAGCGGTGCTGGGTGCCAGTTGACACAATAAAACGAGAAGATCAACATCCTCTCCAACGATGGCTACAGTATTACATTGATCGTTCAAAGCTATTGTCGTTTTTACAATGATATCGTCAGCATCATTACTCGCCACAATAGTGCGAAAACCAGACGTTTGCAAAGTAATTCAATCAAGTTTTTCTTATTTTTATCGTTATCTAAAAAGGTCTCCTGATTAAAAGTAATTGATGTTGTTGCGTCGAAATTTATTTCTATGCTCAAATATTTGCCTTTTCTTTTTTTACGCTCTGAAGATTTTATACAAGTACTATCATTGGCATCTGGATAACCGTCAAAGACTATAAAAGAATTTTGTGAAAAGTGTGCAAATATATACGAAGTATACACAGATAATATGTAATCTATAGTGTCATTTGCGTACCATACCACTTTATGTAGTTCTGTAGTCTCCATCGATTATGTATGTCACATTAGAACGAGGAATAGAATTGCTAACAGTACTGAAATTTAAATAAAATGTAGATTTATTAGATTTTCTTAATCCCGCTTCGTCGAAAAGTGAGTACGGGTATGGCGAAAGTTCAAACTTTAACAGATCACGCATATCATTTTTACACTTAATAAGCAAACAAGCTCTTGAGAATATTGTTGTTGCATCTACTGTTACATTTTTAACTTTTTACTGTTATTGACGAGGTAACCGCCTTGAGAGATGAATCCATGATATTGTTTCCTACTTCTAACGCTTTATGGCAGTTTATTTTTTCATCCCCAAGTATGCCTGATGTAATACTCATAATTTTGTCAGTTTTGGGAAACGGGTTCTGCGCTTCGAAAAAAGCGACGAGTTAACGCATATCCAGACAGTCTGTCGAGATACGGCTTTCGGATTCATCAACATGCTGCTCAGAAGATATATATTGCGTGTTACAAAACTGATCGACTGCGTCCCAGACGTCTAACATCAGATTGACGACAATATCCACTTGGCTAACACACTGTCCGTTATCCCTCGTCCGCGAGTTAGTCCTCCCGCACACTTCATGGAACGCGTAAGTGATTGTTCGATTACTTGATCTGAGAAATTTCCAGCGCGGCGTTTTAATTTACGTTTGATAGTAAAGTATCCTTGATTAGTGAACATGTCAAATTCAAAGGGTCACGTCCACTCATTTCTTGAAAATATTACTGCGCTGACCTCGCATAATTAATGCGACCGATAGAGTGAAAATACGGCAACAAGTGTTGTATGCAAAGTAGATGAGATTTCTAATCACCCGTTTTTTCCGCGTAAATGAAATCTTTAACAATTTGAACCATAGAAAAGTATTGAATCCAAAGTTGACTGGTTGACCTGTTTTGTTTTAGCACTTCTAGAAAATTCGCAAACTTATTTTTAATCCTTATCAAATAATCGTTGTTCGCGTCAAATTTTCCGATAGTCACATCATCTAAAATTGATTTTAATAAACCTTTGTCATTCTCCGATAAATTTAGTAAAGAGAAAACATGATGTGTCAAAGCACATTGTACAAGAAGGTGACCCCTTAGAGCCCTTGCAAACGCATGTCCTGTCAAAGCTTCCTCAGCGGAATTAGCGGCAAAAATCATCATTTCCCATTGCACCGAAAAAACCTCCCAATCGAATTATTACGCAATTTAATTGTTTCTCGTACATTGTATCTTTTGAGCACGCAACGATTTCCCTGGTATTTTGGTATAGCGGTTGGTCAAATGATGACGAATGTATGCTTTTGACCACTGGCTATGCACTTTTGACCAGCCTCAACGAGCACAGTTAATATCGTGTTGTATTTGCTAGGAGGATTATTAATAAAAGGCAAAGGTATAATTTTCGTTGTGATGCAAATATTTACGCTAGTGCAATTTTCTGAGAACCCATTCCAACCCGATACCTTATCACATCTCTCGTATTTGCCGAATAACCATAAGATATCGGAGGAAGATAATTCCAGTTTACACGCTTTTTGTTTTACATTGATAACATTAATATCGGACAAACTACTCGAACTTCTTGTAAAGTATTTTAAAGGAATGTGGCCGAAATTACCGATAGTATTTACGCTTGGTAAATTTTTCAATCTTTTTACTGTTTGTTGTGATTGTTAAGCTATTTTTGGTCCTCTCTGGATAATTTATTTCCCCAGATGTATCTAACGGGCGTTCCCTTATCCATCCACGGGGAAGCACCCAGTTGGAGGTCTAACAACCCCGCTGGGTTTCTGATATTGAAAGCAGATAAATAAAATTAACGGATTTAAAGTCAAAAACAATTTTTTTTTCAAAACATCTTTATTAATCTAAATACAAGAAAGTTTTTATGAATATCCTTTCATGTAAATTCGTTTAGTTTACTAATGTTTTAAAACCTTCCACTACATTAAATTCACCATAATAAATTTTTAAATTTTCAGTTTAAATTATATAATCTACACATTCAAGAATTTCTCTACTCCAAATTTTTGAATATCTATGTATATCAGCAAACTATCTGTACGGCTTTTCAAATATTTGCAACCACCGTGAGGTTACTCGCAGTGCCACCCTAACTACGCCCCCAAAAAGGATTTTGTACTCAAACAACATGTAATAGAACAATTCTAGTGGAGAGGGCATTCTACTGACTTACCCTTTCCTATATTACCCGATCCTTTCCATTTGAAAGTTTTTCATGAAAATATGCGATTGTATCATTTATATAGTTCGCAACATTTTTACTCCCAAAACGCAATACTGAAACAATAGTTAAGAGCCGAGCAACATACAACCTTTTCTTAAAAATAATTTAATTTCTAATAACTCGTAAGTACCAAAAAACCACCACACATTCCTATTGGAACACGTTACAGTCTAAGATTACTATTTTGTTAAGAACCAGATGCAACTTTATAGAAAAATCACTAATACGGATCTTGTATTAAACAAAATTATGATAAAAATCCACAAAGATGAAAGTTGAATCATTAGCATTCAAAATGGCGTTTTTTACACAGTTGCAGCTGTTCGAGAAAATATTGAGCAAAATCTAACCTTATCGAATCGTCGTCGCGCTTAACAATTGAATCTGTCTCGCAGCACTCTGCTTTCTTGAGGAAAGATTTTTATTTACATTCCTATAAAGTTATGTTTGCGCAACTTCTGAAGTCAACTATTCTTGCTTTTCAAGGTCGATTCGCTTCTTGGATGCTGATTTTTCCACGTGAATCATCTTCAATGATAAAGCATTTTTTCAACTTAATCGTCACACCAACAAGCAAAATTGTCAAATTTTGGGTTCTAAAATCCTCAAATCACTCATCAGACAGAACAACATCGAAAAAAGTAAATGTTTGCTGTGACTTTGGGTCGGGCGGTGCACTTGAGCCGTATTTTTTTTTAAGACGACCAAGTAAATTCACTGACAACAACCGGAATTCGTTATCGCTACACGATTGATTTGTGGGCCAAATTGTTTAGTTTTGATCTGAATAACTTTTAATTGCAACAAGACGGTGCCACGTCTACACACAGCTTTGGAAACAATTGACTGAGTGAAACCAAAATTTGAAGATCGTGTTTTGAAGTTATTGAAAAACCGATTCTTCTATATCACAACAAGTCACACACAACTAAAGCATTGCATTTTTTGTACCAGAAAAGCACAAACATACAAAGTTATCTTTTTATACAATTTTCTGAGTTAAAAACATATTTTGCCCAAATTTAGGCAATTATTTTTATTTCGCTATCGTAAAATGAAGAAGGTAATGTTACCACCAATCGTTCACGAACGCTATGACGCTCCAAGTGCTTTTTCCTATAGTCCAAATAAATTATAATCGCAGAACGATCTGTAGAGAAGGCATTTCAGTATAAGCCACAACTAGTCATTATTCTTTTTTGTCAAATTTGGGCAACTGTGTGGGGTTGGGAGTTGTCGTAAAGCAGAATGACATCTTGGATTGGAAATTTACGTATTTTCCGACAACATGCGGGTATAGTTTCATTCAAGAGTTGAAAAAAACTGATTTCGGTAACCGTTAATAGGCAATCATCTTCAAAAATGCCAATATTCTTTTCAAGCATACTCATCCTCGGGCTACATCGGTGTCCTTCATTTTTAACTGCCTCTCATCCTTTCAAAAATTGTTTATGTTACGCGTACCCTTGAGTCTACTTAAGGGTATTGTCCCGAACTGTGTCTTAAGTTTCCTCAAAATTTCAAGCAATTTTACGCTCTCTGACGTAAGAAACATGATAACAGTCCGTTGCTTAATAAACAAGGGTACCTCTTGTTCTAATATTGTAGTACAGGGCCTTCATTACGTAACGCAAAAGAGTTTTTTATTACCATAGTTAAACTTTTCAGCCAATTTTATGTTTAATGTTAGTTATAGCTAGATCAATGATTGGAGTATTGTTTACACTCTAGGCCAACACTGAATAGGGCGTCAGCTAAGTCCAACTATTCGACCGAAGAAAGGGTCTTCATTCCGGATGCCTTTTACGAGGGAGGCCAAAGTGCTAGTGAAGCGCTAACTGCATTCAAACCTAAGTTTGACAAGCACATACCTTGTCTGTCTCTACAATAGCAAAATAAAAAATACCATGACAAAGTTTGCTCTATAATTAAATTGTCTATTTTACCGTGTTATAATAGGCTGATTGGAAAGTTTGAGAAGACAGGAAATGTACTGGATGACAATTTAGCAATGGTAGACCAGTTACTATGACTACTCCCAAAACCGTAAAATAAGCTTTATGAACAAGAGCTCACTGCTCAGGTTACCACGGGTGCAGCTCTTTTGCACAATAACCTCACCAAGAAATTGTATCTTTTTCCGTATAAGATTCAATTACAATTGCTTCTGACCGAGATCAATATTGGCAGAAGATTTACTTTTGCAAAAGTAATCATGGAAATGGTTCAACCCAAAAGGTTGGAGATTAAGCATGTCTATTTTACGGATGGAGTCTATTTTCAACTAGATGGTTATGTCAACAAACAAAATTACCGACATTGGGGTACTAAAATCCCATATTGGATCGAAGTTCGTCGCTTACACCCAGAAAAAGTTAGTGTGTGGTGTGCAACTTTCCACTATGGAATTGTCGGCCTATTGTTTCTCACGAAATATGTAAATAAAGAAGTTCGTTGCTCTAAAGTTCTCGAGAAATTCATTCCAATTGTGAGGGACAAAAGACAAGTCAACCAATACTGGCTTCAGCAAGATGGAGCCACCGCCCATTGGACTCAGGGCATCTTTGACATCCTCACAGAAGCCTTTAGAAAGAGGATCATAAGTCTGTAAGCCTGTAAGATAAAAGGTAGCATCGAGTGGCCCCCAAATATCCCCGATTTAAATCTATGTGATTTCTTCTTAAAATGGGGTTTATTGGAACAAACTCCAT
Organism: Sinelater perroti; assembly: GCA_036346155.1. Taxonomy (NCBI): domain Eukaryota; kingdom Metazoa; phylum Arthropoda; class Insecta; order Coleoptera; family Elateridae; genus Sinelater; species Sinelater perroti. Next base: position 33,299,891 of record JARFIY010000046.1, read on the forward strand.
TTAATCGATAAACTTCAGAATCACATCACAGAAGAGGTTCTGGCCATTTCTGTAAAGGCAGTCGTTTTGAAAACTTAATGCACTGAACCCCATTTATTCATTATCATGAGAGAAAAGGAATTCGAATTTCATATTGCGTAGTTTTTTGTAATAATTTTTTTCTCGCTCCATAATGAAAGCCCTGGACTAACTAAAAAAACAATAATGCAAGGTACCTTACAGGAATAATTCCTCTTATACATCTGTACTTACAACTTTAAGAAATAACCTATTAGATTACTCTTGTGAGAGCTTAACATAAAAACAAATGTTTCATGAAATGTCTACATGGAATTTATTTTAGTTTCTTAGCTATCGCCGTGATGAGCAGCGCTCTAGCATGCACAATGAAGTGTGCTGAAAGCCGATTTTGTATTTGACACTAAGATTTTTCAATTTTCTTTTCACCGTGTTATGTTAATATTTAGCAAAAAACCACCATATATTGCAAATGAAGCACAACGTTTGTTTAATGGAATCTTTGAGACATTACTATATTGAATTTATTTGCAATGCACCAAAGTTTAAAAATTACTTTATGCAACAACGCTATTTTTCAATATCTTAGAACACGATGTAGACAGTTGTTTATCTTTTGCAAATACATGTCAAGTGAGTTGTCTTTCAAGGTGCATACCCAAATATTTCACTAAGTATTTTAGAGAAGGTGCCAGCGTGGTCCCGTGGTTGAGGGACGGGCTGCGATGCTGACGGACCCGGGTTCAATTCCTGGTGCTCTCTGATGCCTTGCGGGTGGCCTACTCAGTCACTAAAAATAATTGAGTACCTGCGTTCATTCGAACAAGGGGTAATAATAGCGGTCGTCTTAGGCGCGGTGCTTGCCACATCGCCCCGTATCAGAGATGGTGCGCGACGACCGGGCAGAGAGAGCGAACGTATGAGAGCCTTAACCTCTCAGTTCGCAGGCCGTGCCTCCACGCGGGGCGTAGAGCCTTACCATTTTAGAGAAGAATACATTTTTTTAACTGAAAGTGAAGTAACGCCTTTCTTATTGTAAATGTCACATATATTGACTTTGTCTCACTTATTACCGCATGTTAGGATTTAAACAACTTTTAGATTTTATGTAGCTGCTCTTGTAAATTTTTAGAAGCAATTTTGGGGTCCTTATTTCAAGCTAATACACTTGAGTCATCCACGAAGATAACAATCTAAGTTGATCTAGTTTTAGATAGATCTATTATATACAATGAATGCAGATGTTAGCACGTCTTAGTGTTTGACCATAAAGTACCTGTTAACTAAGTAGAATTTTAGTATTTAGTAATCATTATAGAGCAATTTACTTTTAATTTATATAACAATCCTTTGTACTAAGCTTTATCAAAGGCTAACAATAAGAAAAATAATTACCTTTACATCTCATAATAAAAGGTGATCCCGAACTTTGTGTAGAAACAAGTCGCACTGAGAGAGTGGAGCCACAACCTCCATCCTCACTTCTGCTTGGGTTCGAACCTGTCCTATTTGGGAGTTGCTAGAGTTCCTAGTTACTTTATTCTGAGACTGGCAAGGAGTTATCTATATAGACTTTCTGACGGATGCTAAAACAGTCAATGCAGCTTATTACTCAGACCTGCTGGCAACAAACGTGAAGGAAAAGATCCAATCCAAGCAGAAGACAGGTGGAAAGCGGGTAGCCTTCCTTCAAGACTTGTACGCTTCCATACGGCCAAAACAACAAAGGAAACCCTCCGGAAATTGAAATGGGACTTTCTGCGCAGAAGACTCAAATCAGACTTGCAAGGCATGCGGTTTGCGAACAACGACGCCGTCATCCAGACTGTTCGAGAGTAGATACGTCGCCAACCAAAAGCATTTTTTGAAAAGGGCATGAAGATGCTGTAATAACGTTGGAAAAAATGTGTGGACTCCGAAGGAAAGTACGCTAAAGACTGACATGTGCAATTAAGTGTTTGGCAATTTGTTTTTCCTTTGTAAAAAAACAGTCCCGGTCATACTTGAACAACCTTGTACAAGAAAAGATAAGAGGCAGAGAGATGTAGGAAGATGAACGATGTCTTGGTTAACAAACCCAAAAGAATGATTAGGCTACAGCTTATCAGAATTATTTAGAACGGCAATACATAAAGTTAGAACTGGTTTTATAATCTTTAACCTTCGTTAAAAGCGAAACCAAAAAAAAAGATGTTAACAATAAGATATGCTGCAGATTACTGTTTTCCTATCTCTAGATCGTATCTAGTTTTTTTACGCAGTAAACTTATTAGATCATAGAGTGTTTTTGTCAAAATTAAAACAAATGCATAAGTTTTTCCTTGCTATTCCTTATCCGGGTACCATAATTTCTGTGAATGGAAATATAGGTATTTATGACTGTTTTAGCTTTTCCGTTATTTTTTATCTTTATGGTAGAAAATCGGTTAGGTATTTTTATTTCTCATACTCATGGTTGTTCTGCAGTAATATTTTATTTCTTCGATAAAGTGATTAAAATTGTATCTTTTGGAACTTTTTCGTCATATTTCCAATCTATGTTTACTTATAATCATCTCTTTAGTATAAAAGTGACATTATTTTATATTTTGAGTTTACATCGGAGGTAGCTCCCTATGCTGCATTTTAGACGAAACGCTCAAAAATTTCTATTACTTAATATGCATTGTCAAAGAGTTTTAACAAGAGATTCAGTTTTAAGTTCTCATTTCTAGAATTCTTTTAATGTTCTTTTGTTGTAAAGTACGAAAGAAATGCTAGCGTTAATGGGACAAATGTTTACATTTTAACTGTTTGAAGCAAGACTTATTTTGAGGTAGCTTCTCGAAAAACGTTTTGTTACAGAGAAATCTATGGCACCAACGACTTTTGCATGATCTGTATGTTAGTAAGTGGGTATATTGATAGCTAGGCACTCCAGAAGTAATAGAGTGCAAATCTAAAAATCTCCCTGTTTGACCAGTAACCATCTGCTTTCTATATAGTATATAAGGATTTCTTAAAAATAATGAGAAAAAACTTTTCTAAGTTTATAGCATAGGTCTTGGCCTAATCTTATATATCTGCTCTGTCGTACTGTGTCGATTCCGAAGTCTAAACTGGTGATTGGGTATGAATTTTCTTTCTTCCAGTATTGGCCTGAGCCGTTTGAGAAGTAGCCTTGCAAATAATTTAGATAAGTTTTTCCCCAGCTTTGGGATCATGGTTATTTGAGCCACTTTCCATTGGCTGGAAAAGTATTTTAATCTATGAATGGCATTAAATATAACGGTTGTTGCTTTTAGGCATTTGGACAAACGTTTTTTTAGTACTTTTTCAATAATTAGGTCTCAGCCTGATAAATCTTTTGGTTAATTTGTGTTCCAATAATTTATTCCAGTTCTAGCAGTGTAAAACAGGAGTTGCTTACCAAGCGGATTTCTATATAATTTCGTGGACTGCATTATCTAAATCTCCTTTAGATTTTAGCAGCACATACAAATTGATTTATTCATTAAAATGTGTTCTGAATGTGTCCCAGTCAGTATGCCTGGAGTATAGTATTGGTTATTTTTGTTTCTGTTGTATTTTTGTATAAACAGTTATCATAACGGGAGAGTGGTCAGAAGAAAGATCTAGTGACGCCCGGGACTTACACGGTCTAACTTTTGTAATTGTGAAGTCAACGGTATTAGGTATCTTCCGAAGATCTGTTGGTCAGTACGTAGGATTATCTGTTGTTAAACAATGTAGATTATAGTTTCTTTATAGCAACTGCTAATTCTCTGTTTTTAGTTGTGGTAAGTCTTGATCTTCACAATGGGGTTTCAGGATTAAAATTTCCATCAGAAATAAATCAGTTACCGTACCTTTTAAAGTGGTGTTTGTAATGGTGTTTTTTATTACTATGTTTGGAAGATCAGTATCCATCCATCCATCCATCCAATGGCGCTACAGCCCGATTCGGGCCTTGACCTCCTTTAGGCATCTTCCCCATCCGTCTCTGTCTGTTGCCGCTCTTTTCCAGTTTTTAACTTTCAGTATGCCGTCTGCATCTCTGGCAACTTCCTCCTATCACCTCTTCCGGGGTCTTCCCACTGGCCTTCGTCCTTCCATCCTTGATAGCAGTACTCTTTGTGGTACTCTTTCCTCATTCATCCTCACGACGTGTCCTGCCCACTTTAGTCTCTGTATATTTACGAAATCGGATATGGGTAATTCTCTGTACTCTTCGTATATTTCAAGGTTGTATCTGCACCTCCAGTTTCCGTTATCTTCTTTTGGCCCAAAAATTCTTCTTAGTATCTTTCTTTCGAATGCATCGATGTAGTTCGCCATTTTTTGTGTCATTACCCATACTTCACATCTGTAAGTTATTACTGTTCTTATTATGCTTTTGTAAATTCTGACTTTATTGTTTTTGTGGACATCGCGGGACTTAAATATGTTCAGCATGGCATAGTATGCTTTGTTCGCTTGACCGACCCTTCTAATTTCCGTTTCTTCATTTCCATCTTTTGCTATGTTTACTCCTAGGTATATAAAGTCTTGGACCCTTTCAATATTGTCATCACCTATTGTAACGTTTTATAGTATTCTTCTTGAGCGTGTTTGGTTTAGAATTTTAAGTTTCGTCTACATTTACTCTTAGCCCCACTACCGTTGCTTGTTTTTCTAAGTCTATGTAAATTTCTTTTGTTTCCATCATTGATCTCCCCATTATGTTAATATCATCGCCGTATGCTGCAAGTTGTGTTGATTTGTTGATCAGAATGTTGAGGGGGTTAATTGACATTTTCCGTATGGCATATTCTAAGGCAATATTGAATAATGTAGGGGCCATTCCATCGCCTTGTTTTAATCCTTTGGTTATTTCGAACGGGTCAGTCAGTTGAATTTGTATTTTAACGTATGTCGTGGTCTCTGTCAGTGTTGCTTTTATTAATCTGATCAGTTTTCTTGGGATTCCAAATTCATTCATGATGGCGTATAATTTGTCTCTTTTTATTGAGTCGTAGGCTTGACGAAAATCAACGAATATTTGGTGGACGTCAACGTCAAATTCTCAGGTTCTTCTCAGGGATTCTTTAACACTAAACAATTGATCAATGGTGGATCTACCTTATCTGAAGCCTTCTTGGTATTCCCCTATAATATCTTGGGTATAATTAAGTAGTCTCTTATTCAGTATGTGCGTGAATATTTTATACGCTGTGCATAACAGTGAAATGCCTCGATAGTTTTTACATACTAGTTTGTCGCCTTTCTTGTGTATTGGTATGATTACGCTATTCTTCCAGTCTTGTGGCATTTCTTCTTCATTCCAAACTTTTGTGATCAGCTCATGGAGCTGCTTGGTTAGCTTTTCTCCTGCCACTTTATACAGTTCAACGGGGATTTCATCAAATCCAGGTGCTTTGTTGTTCTTTTGTGATTGAATAGTTTGCATGATTTCATCATATGTGGGAGGATCCAAGGGGATGTCGTCTTGTTGTGGTTCTTAAGTTGTTTCTATGTTCTCATGTTCTCCAAGAAGTTCCTAAAAGTATTCTCGCCATGTTTGTTTGATGTTTGATATATCTGAGTTTATATGTCCATTCTTGTCTCTTATTAGTGTAGTTTGGGGTTTGAATCCTCCTCTCAGCTTCTTTATGTATGCATACGCGTTTCTGGTGTTGTTATCTTTAAAATCTTTTTCCATTTCTATCACTTGGTTATTCATCCATTGTCGTTTTTTCTTTCTGCATGTCTTATCTGCCTTTTTCCTTGCCTCTGAGAGTGCCTCTTTCCTTTCACGTGTTCTTTGCTGTACATGCTTCTTGTGCGATTTATTTCTTATGTTTATAACATCGTGGCATTCTGCATCGAACCATGCCTCTTTTCGTTGATGTTTCTGATGCCGAAATGTTCTCTCTGCTATTTTCTTAATTATTGTCTTAATTCTATTCCACTGTTCTTCAATTTCCGTTTCTTCCCCATTGTCTTGTTGATCGATGTTTTCTATTTGTTGGTTTACTTCTTCCCCTATTGCTTCCTTGTTTCTGGGTCTTTAAGTTTTCCAATATCTAGTTTTTTTGTACGTTCAAGTTTTTGTGTTCTTTGTCTATTAATTTTGCATCTGTATTTAGCTTGCACTAGGAAGTGGTCCGACCCGCGTGATGCTCCTCTTCTTGATCGGACATCTAGGATACTTGTTGCTCCTCTCTTTTCTATCAGTAAGTGGTCTATTTGGTTGGTTGTTGCTCCATCGGGTGAGACCCTTGTTCCCTTATGGATATCTTAATGTGGGAAACATGTAGAACTGATAATAATATTTCTACTACACCCGAAGTCTATCAGCATTTCTCCATTCTCATTTGATTTTGTGTGAAGACTATGTTTTCCTATGGTACCTAGATATTCATTTTCTTTGCCTATTTGGGCGTTCATGTCACCTAGTATTATTTTTATATCATTTTTTGGGGTACTATCATACACCTGTTCTAGTTGTTGGTAGAAGGTTTCCTTGATTTCTCTGTCTTTTTCTTCCGCAAGGCAGTGTACATTTATGAGTGATACATTAAAGAATTTTGTTTTAATTCGGAATCTACAGATCTTTTCATTAACTGGTGTGAAATCTAGTATGTTGGGTTTGAACCCTTTGTCGACAATAAAAGCTACTCCGAATTCTTTATTCCCTCTTGGTTTGCCACTATATAATATAGTGTGTGTTTTCGTGTCTTTGATCCCTTGGTTGATCCATCTGGTTTCCTGTACTGCTGTGATTTTGATGTTGTACCTTTTTATTTCATTAAGTAGATTTATTTGGGCGCCCGGTTAGAGGAGCGTTTTTACGTTCCATGTACCCAATTCAAAGTCCATATTCCGTTGCCTGAGTCGTTTCCGATGTATCAGTCCGTTCATCCGAGGCTTCTGCATAGGTTTCAGAACAGGTGTATCTAGTGGTACGTTTTACGCTTAGGGGTTGTTATCCCTTAGTCTAACCCCCTTTTCGGAGGACCATTCCTCCCGCTCTCGTCAGCCCTGACCCCATCTTCCACCGGGGTTGGTTACCCGATCTCTTATGGGGTTGCTCAGGTTCCCGGGGTTCGCCAACTTGGAGGTGAGAGTCGGAATTGGGTAGAAGAGGCTATGCGGTGCTAACTGGATGCGGCACCGTGCGGTACGCATGCACTACCCCATTTGAACCCCTGGAAGGTCAGTATACTGCTGATATAACTAGCAATCCTATGTGATCATATACAGCAATGTTTGTGGCCTGAAGATAGTCCTACTGATACTGTTCTAGTTTATGATGTTTGATATGCTGTCCAATAATAACTGCTATTCCTCCATGAACTCTTCCGCTAGGGTGCATTACGTAATAAATACAGTAGTTTTGTAAGCTAAATTTTATTGGTAATATGTGCTTCCGATAACGGTATAACATCGATTTTGTTCATCTGTAGGTAATAGGAAATACTCTGTGCATGCTGGCATAAGCCGTTTGTATTTTATATTGCGATTTTCTATAGTTCGGCCATTAAGCCAGTTTAGTGACAAAAGTGGTTGACAGGTTTAATGGCGTAATCATCCGACAGTTTGAAGAATGTTAGCGTACTGTACATCTTTGGAGTTTGTTAAGAGTACATTGCCCCAGGTTGAACCATTCATGTTGAGATTTTTTTAGTATTTTGGGGCAATGCTGGACGTAGCTTCAGTTGTAGTTGCTTGTGTACCCAACACCCTCTTTAGTTAGCAGGGTGATTGTCGTTACAAGTCATGCACTTGGCTCCGTTATTTTTAATTTTTCTTGAATAATTTTTTGTTGCATGATTTTCTATACATTCAAGGCACCTATACGGTTGGTAATACTAATTCTTCATAGGTCCGTATCTTTGGCATTTGACACATTGAGGAATCTCCTTTTTCACATTCGGTGTTTTAAATTGCACCTCACAGTTTGACGTAGTTTTACATTGTATATTTCTTTATTATTTTCTTTAGTTTGGAGATAAATAAAAACATGAAAAAGGTTCCTTTGAGATGCGATGTTTAATATTCCATGTGTTCACTATTTTATGTCAAACTTTCTCTAATTCCTCTTTCAGTGAATCAATGTCAATCGATAAATGTAAATTTTAAGTACATTTCTGTCTTGTTTGGGTTTAAATATGTGAAACTCAGTGTTACGTAGTGTTACTGTAGTTCCCTTGAGTTTTTGGTTATATTTTAATTTAGTCATTGTTAGCGGATTTAAAGAATAACTAACCTTTGCTAAAGTTCAAAGTATCAATGTATGCGGTTTGATTTCACAAACATTGGCGATGATTTTGATTCATTGTTGTTGGTTGTTTCTTGTTCTTGTCCCACATCTTCGTCAGTCACCAGTTTTTCATATCGATTATTGGTTGGGATAGGATTATTCACCCAATAACTTCTTTTTCCGTCATCTCCTGTCTCTTCTTGACTGTGTACTCTTTTTTTGCTGGTGTGATTTACTATTTGCCAGTCATATTATTTATTTATTATCAGTAGTAGAAATTGAGGTCATAATTTGGTGGGATTTGTTGTTGTGATAATTGCATGTTTCTAGTCTTGAAAAAATGCCGTAGCTGCTAAACAATAACTAATGTAGCTTTTACTTATTATTAACTGCAACACTTGTTATCACTAGTGTTCAGGCATGACCTTACGCTGTGAAAATCAAATGCAAAGTATAATCTAAATAATAAAATATAAATAAATAAAATAATTAAAAGTAAACATACTTCTCATATTGCTTTTTCTTCTTGTATAAATACAGAAATTATTTCACAAAAAAAAATTTTTTTTTGATCTTTCCAAGACGTTTTTCCAGGATCACTTGCTTCAATCTCTTCATAAATGTTGTGTAATATTTGCAGGAATGGTTTTACTCTAGTGAAGCTAGTAAATTAGGAGTATTCCTATGGTTTGCAAGAAAAAATGCCATAAACTTTCTGAAGAATAGTATGCTTTTCACATTTTGTAGTCGGATTTTGTAGTCCAGTATTTAAATTGTTGATTTGTTTCTGGCGCATCTTCGTCCAAAATCGTAAAACGCCGCATAAAATTCACTGAATTCTTGTTGGCTGATTCTGCCTTGCTTGAATTTGCTTTATTGTTTTCTCTTCCAAAAAAAATTGAATTGCATTAGATACAAATTTGCGCTATTCAAATCACTATTTAAGTAACTGTCAAACAACAGATTAATATCAGAATGATATACGTAGTTGTGTGTGTGGGTGTGTGGGTGCGTGTGTACGTGGCGTTCATATTACTGCTCTTTACTTACTCTATCAACAATCCACCGTTTTTATTTCATTACTAATTTTCAATTTGCGCATATCAATCAGCTAACCTTCAGGTTATATTGTAATAAGTTATTCAATTCCGTCTACAATACTTCCTAGAACTACTGTGTTATGTCCATGTGCATAATCTCTGCAGGTGCATAAAGATTGATAAAACTTAACTTTTAGTACCTACCCCTAATTTTGATTCTTAGTAATATCTTGAGTAAATTCTGTGTAAAGCCTACTACACTGTCTTTTAGGGAGCAATGAACTACAAAACTCGTTGCCAATAGTCTGTTATCACCCCCATTATTAAAGAAGTACTCTTCTATCTGCGCTATTTCTCTTCCTTTCTGTTTAGTTTCTTGTAATGCTGCTATATCTACTCTTGTCTGTATTATTTTTTCACTAATTTTCTTCTTCACATTCCACATTACCAATATTATTGTTTCCGTTTGCTAGCTCTAGCTCTTCGTTGTCATATGTTTTATCTGTTTTGTTGTTCTATTTTCCCTTCCCGCTTTTTTCTACATTTTACATTTGTAAGATTGTAATCACTTTTTGCTTGCTTTGTCCCAATTCCACTATTGTACATAAATGAAGATTTTCCCATAACATTCTTCACTTCGTTCCTTTCTTATTATGTTAGCACCACTCTTTCTTTACAAATCAGAATATTGCCTATACTGTTAAGCTTTTTAATTTGTTTTACAGTTTCATAATTTTCATTTTTTCTTCCCATGTGTAACATTTGCCTATTATTACATTATCACCTTTTTTCCTCTTACCTTTTAAATCTGTTGTAGCTGTGTTTGTGCTCATAAGGTTTTCATGATAAATCCTCCTAATACTGCTTTTAATTTTTCGTCTTTACACTATTACTCTTTAATTGCTGTTTGTTGTTTTTCATTCCTTTTCTCCTATCAAAATAATTCTTCAGAGTGCCTTATGTTGGATCAAAGTATTATATTCTTTTCTCTTAGATTCTACATTTCTAGAATCCTTTATTCTTTTAGTTCAGTTATCATTCTTGATATTTTTGTGTAAATTGTTTATCATAAGAAATTCTCCTTTTGTTCTTCCAGTTGTTTCTATTAATTCTACTGATTTATTTTCTTTTCCTTTTTTTCTATTTGAATTGAGTATTCATCCCTTTCATAGTGCTATTTCCCTTCATAGTCGCCTTTTTTCGCGTTTCCTTTGATCAGTTATTCCGAGTTGTTAAGGTGCAATATGTGTTGCCTATCTAAAATTAAATTTAAATATATTTTTGGAGATTACTCATTATTCCTACTTTATAAAATTTTGAGTGATTAAAAAAATACAATTATTTTTTGACCTGTTCAACGTCACCTGATGACTACACGTAGTACACCAAGAACATCCAATATCTTGAATCTATTTCCATAGTACAATCATCACTTCAGGGACTCTTCACTCAAATCACTTCCATAGCAGAATATTAATTTAGCTTACACTTTATCTGTTAACATCAGAGTTCATACAGTGTCACTTACTTACATTTCCCTTTCAAATTACCAACAAACTTACATAAAATCTTGTAGACGGAAGATCCAAATCTGTAAAATGAATAAATTCCTCATTCAACATCACATACTAATGACTAGGCAGGGCTGACAAACAGATCGTTCTTACTTTCAAAGAAGTATTTGGTGATTAATGGTAACAGCATAATTCTCCAGATAAGAATGTTTTATTATTCCACTGCAGTGATAGCCAAAGTTCTTCAACATAATTATAAAAAACAAAAATAACTATAATATACATAATTTAAAACAATCCCTAACACATTTCACCTTAAAAACATTAACCGTAACATTACTGCAAAACACAACGAACTCCAATAAATTATATATAAAAACGGTAAATTATACATATTATACGACTTAAAAAGTTAATTACCTTATAATGAACAATATAAAAGTAAAATATGGCATTTTACAACAGTATAGTGTAATTATTTAGGGCATTAATTAATAAAGTAATTTTTACATTTAGAAAGCCAAGCTTATAAAAATAAAAACTGCTTTAGTGCATTTAGTTACATAGTTAAGCAATCATAATACTGTAAGACGTATTGGAATAGTAATTTTAGACAAGTCAACAATTAAAATCTTTAAATGACATTTTTTACCTTAATTTGCATTTTTCTTAAGATTATCTTTATGCAACGTATCTTCAAACTGCTCCTCGCTAGATGCCATAATGTTAGTAAAGTGACGACGACCATCGATGTATAACATAGCTTCATGATATGACTTTGGAAACACCTCCTGGACCTTTGCAGGCCCTTCATATGTAAAATGAAAAACGTTCGTAGTCGCATTCGCCCCAGAGGCAGACTCACGATTTTCTGCGTAGACAGTAATTTGAAAATACTGAAGCTTTGTGAAGACCACATGAGCGTGCATTAATATTAAGGAGCTAACTTCAATTGGCCGATTAAAGCTAATATTGCTGATGCTTTTCAGCATTGGGCGATACTTGCAGAACAAGTACCCTAAAACCCAACTCAGCTCCATCGCCTGCCTCATGAGGAATCCACCGAACACTTTATTGTGCAAGTTTCTGTCTTCTGGATGTGAGAAAATTAAATTCGACAGGGTGTAATCTTCCATCCATACACATCCAGGGGGCAAACTGCGCTTCTTAAGACTAACTTCATCTGTATCAATGGTTCTAAGGAACAGATTGTGCATAACCTGCTGCTCCTCTGCATTGGGGATGACCTTGGTTAACTGTTGGCTTTGATAAAGCATCCTCTTTTTCTTCCGTGCCTCTCCCCCGGCCAAAATTTTCTTCTCCTCTTCTGTAGTAGCTATTAAAGGATTGATCGGAGCCGATTTTTCAGCTGTTGGGCCACGGGCAGCCATTAAGAACAGAGCTCGAGTTATTTTCCTCCACGTTCCAAATGACATTTGTTCTAGCCATACGACCACTTCAATGGAGGACTTTCCAACCCAGCTAACATGGCCAGACAGCCTTATGTCTTCATTGGGCTAAAATTTCGTCAAAGTAGAATTGTGATCTATGAAAAACACTTAATCCCATACTTTTGTAACAAAATCAGTGAAATCTATTTTATCAACAAGGGCAGTCACAAGTGTATAAGGAGAATGCTTTCCTTCAGGAAGTTTAGGATTCAATATATGTTTCTGAGCAACATATACTACAACAGCAACTTGTATTAGTTTTTCTACACAAGTGGACTTTGGTTACCTGCAAAGATATCCATATCTTCCAACAAGCGACCGATTCGCACATGACCAAGAAACGTAACGTATTTGTCCTGCAGCTCCAAGTCACTTGAAAGTGGTATTAAAGCTGAAGTAAAACTGTCTTCCATTGTCCTTGGAGGAAGTTCATTTTGACTGGCAGGAAGATACTTAAGCAAATGGCTTCGTGATGCGCCCAAGGGCTTGTAGCCCCTTTCCACGCCCATTATTTCCGCTAGTTTCAGTTTCACTTGAATACAAAAAATGTTACTTGAGAAATTGGAAAGTCGCTACCATACTCACTGTTTTGTATTGTTCCGGCAGTCGCTATTTTTGAGGAGTCATTCTTATTAACAGTGTTACTACAATATCTATTACTGGCATAAAACGCAGGACTACAATAATTGATATTTTAAGGTATACATTTTTCATAATATATTTTGTTGCATCAGTTACCTGTTACAGCTAAAAATCTTACTAAAATAAGTTCTCTTTGCAAAAATACCAAAACGAATTCTAATAAGGGCCATTTTTGCTTATATAGAATTTAAAATTCACTGTGAATTTCGAAATGTAAATTATGTAGTCAAAATTTCATTTAAATTTAGGGTTATGTTTAGAAACTCGTGTTAGACGAAGATAGACAAAATTAAATTATACAAGGTACGATTAAATTATAAGCCAGCATGTAGTTGAAAATGCATGAAACGAATGTACTATAATGAAGCTTAGTAATAAACATGGGGCCGGCGAAAAGATTGCTCTGTAAGCAATCCCAGAACGAACTTAAAAAGACCTTTCAATTTCGATTTCGAATTTCGGGAAAATTCCAAATCGAATATCTCGAAAATTATTCGACATAGAATTTTTTCGACTTCATTTTCGAATTCAGCGTAAAATTTCCTATAAGACTCCATTTTCAAATTTTAAAAAATCTCAAATTTTGTGGTGGACCGACAGACCTAAAGACAGAATTCAGTAACAAACTTTTTAAGTTCGTTAAAAATCATGTGCTTTTAACAATTACAACTATTTGGAGTTTTCATTTAAGTAGTTGGTCAAAACAGTGAAGAAAATGATAATGACTGTTGACCAAGAAAAAACAAATGCATGACAATAACAAAAACAAATATTCTTGTAATTCCCAATCTCACAGAATGACTAAGAATTAAAAAGAGTTTAAAATATTCGCGAACAACTTTTACATCTGACTTCTAAGAAGATAAGTACCCAGCTCATGACTATTAGTAAGATATAATACGTCCTTAATAAATTTTTTGAGTCTCTAAACACGAAAATTATTTTATATAAGATCTCAGTCAGACCAGTTTTATCCTACAGATTAGAACAATAAATTATTTTAAAGAGTGTCCAAAACGCACTGAAGGTTTTTGTCGTACCACGGTGTACCTGTTTATATTAAACTTTCCAGAATAATAGGATCTGCTGGAGGAAGCAAGACCAGGGTGTTCCTGGACACCTTAAAATTAAAAAAACTGTGTTCTGGGAAGGGTGTACACTGTACATCCTAACAACAGTGAGTGTCATCACCTGTGGCTCCTACTGCATCAAGTTCCAGGACCTACATCCTTCTCAGCCCTCAGAACCCTCGAAGGCTTTGTCCGCCCTACTTTAAAGTCTGCCTGTTAAGCATTAGGCCTGCTGGAGGACGACAAACATTGGAACAGCATTTTGCAAGAAAGTGCGTTTACAGAGTCACTAGATAAAGTGATACAATTGTTAACTATTGTGTTAATGTTCTGCCACGTTTCTGATCCACTAGCACTATGTGAGAACTTAAAGAGGCAGCTGGATTAACATTGTCCCATGGAGGTTGATTACAATCGTGGTGGAGGAAAACGAAAAGAACTTGACGGAGAAGCAGTCCAAAGTGTATCAGACACTTCTCAAAAGTAGTTCGCTAGATGGCGACTCTGTGTTTTTTCTAAACGCTTCTGGAGGTACTGGTAAAACTTTCCTTATAAACCTGTTACTTAGTAAGATCCGAAGTAACCGGGAAATAGCGTTGGTGGTTGCTTCGTCCGGTATAGCAGCAACTCTTCTGCCAGGAGGTAAAACCGCACTCTCTGCCTTTAAATCACCCCTCCACCTGAGCCATGCTGAGACTCCTGTGTAACATATCAAAGCAAAGTAATATGGCCAAGTTCTTGCAAGATTGCCGACTTATTGTATGGGATAATATTCGAACCACTGACCGGTTTATGGGGGGGGGGGAGCGAGTGTGTTGCTAGCGGGGGACTTTAGACAGACCTTGCCTGTAGTGCCAAGAGATACTAAAGCCGACAAGGTAAAAGCTTGTCTTAATAGTTTTTATCTCTGACCGAAGATCCGACAGCTTTCTCTGACTACCAACATGAGAGTCATATTGAAAGGAGTTTTCAAAACTCTTGCTGAAGATAGGGGATGGCCGAGCTGAGCTGAAGGATGGCAAAATAGACCTCTCTCCTGGATTGTATCGACTGGTGAAAGATATCGACCAGTTGTCCTCTGAAGGCTACCCTGACTTAGAATATCTGCAGGAGAAGTCAGTGTCGTGGTCGAAAGATAGGGCTATCTTGACACCTAAGAACGATAGAGATCTGGAGATTAACATCAGTCTCAACCCTCCTAGACTACCACCTCAAGCCTACTCAGCTATGTACCGGTACTTGGCTACAGATTAAGTTCTTACACTCCCAAGTGATAGAGGCTACCATCTTTACTGGTTGTGGTACTGAGGAAACAGTTTTTATACCCCGCATCCCGCTGTGCACTACAGACTACCCCTTTATCTTCAAGGGGTTGCAGTTTCCCATAAAAGTTTGTTTTGCTATGACCATCAACATAGCACAGAGGTAAACTCTTAGATTGGTAGAGATAGACTTTAGAGATGAATGCTTTTTACACAGTCAACTGTACGTTGCCTGTTCCAGGGTTAACACTCCTAACAACTTAATTCTGCTGGCTCCTGGGGGTACAACATCCAATGTAGTGTACCCTGAAGTACTCTAGCCCCGCTGGGATAGACGGGGAAGGGAAGCAGAAGGCTCAAAAGTTTTAGAGGGACACTCATTTACTCCCAAACTAGCAAAGATAGACCTTTGATATTTGGCGTTAATAATCTTTAGTTAAAATTAGAGAACACTTGTTTCAGGAAATTTTGATTGAGCCACTCAACGGGGCTAAATTGAGGGTTCGAAATTTTGGGGGGGGGGACACTCTTTTTACTCCGAAATCAGTAAAGATAGACCTTTGCTACTTGGCAGGAACAATCCATATTTAAAACAAGAGAACTCCTATTTCAACAAATTTCGATCCGACCCCTACGAGGGGGTAAATTAGGGGTCCAAAACTTAAACTATGGAAGTGTATCGAGTTGGGTGTCATTGAATGTGTTTTAAAATGTTATTAAGAGGTGCACACGGGGAAGGGGAGCTGGTGTGGTGTTAGATGAATTTTCCCGTTGTAGTTTGACGTCTTAATGGACGGGGCGTATCCGTGGCAGGTACGTGGTTTTCCTGTCCTATGAATTATTTTTGAATAGCAGGGCGTGCGTTAGGCATTTCCCCTCCACTGTAAAAAAATATATGGCAGTGTTGTAACCTTCTAAGTCGTGACAGGTCATCTCTTAATTCCTATAATTATTTAATTTCTCTAAACAGAAGGATATTCGCCATGTATATACTTATTAAAGATATCTGGCAGGAATAATCTATAGATAAAATTAGAGAACCCGTGTTCCAGGAAATTTATTAATTGCGGATTCATGTTATTAAGGGGTGCACTTCTTTAAATAAATCTCCACAGGGCTAGATGGGCAAGGAGAGCAGAAGGCGACCCGAGCCGGCTAATTATTATGTATAAATTGTTATATCTCACAAAAAATGGGACATCACAAAGTTGATCCCAAATTTGAGGGACGAGTTTGGCAGTTTTTGGAGCTGAAGTGGTCAAAATCAAGGATAATTCTTTACCTCAAGAGTCAAGACGGCAAGGGAAGTAAAGTAAGTCATCACAATAGATGAGGTTTGGTTTTAGTTGGCTAAAGTCAAAGGCCAAAGAAGAATTCAATACGCTAAGAGAAGCAAAAAGAATTCAAAAAAAAAACAAAAGTTTTGCCGAAAAGAATCTTTCGCAAAAGGATTCATTGTCTGGGCGGGAGTGTTTTACAACAGAAAGGCTGATCTTAATTTTGTTCAACCGAATTCTAAAGTCAATAATAAATACTATTGTGACTCCATTTTGAAGAAGTTCTTGGCCAGAGATGCTCGGCGACTCTATCCAAATGGTGACTTTATCTTCTATCATCAGTATTCGGCTTCAAATCACACATCCAAGTGGACAATGGAATGGATGAAGTTTATCACACCTGATGTCCAAGAGTCCAGATGCTGCTCCAATTGATTATTTTGCTTAGGGTATCTTAAAAGACGTCTTTGGAATGTCAAAATTCAAGACATTACTGGCCTTAAAAGGGGTCCGAAGAAGGCTTGGAAGAAATTGCCTCAAGCATTCATCATCAAAGCACTTCAGAGTGGGCTAAAGCGTGTCTATAAAATCTACAAGAATAAGGGATCTCATATTGAGTAGTTTTTTGTAAATAACTATTGAGATTGAAAAGTTATTAAAGTTTAAATTTGACTACATATTGTATCTATAACCCTCTGTTTTTTTATAGGTAAAAGAATACCTTTACTTTGATCGTCATCAAATTGTGCAATCAGTGATCTGATCGGATTAAATAAGCAACTCTAATTTAATGTAATTAAACTCATTATAGAACTCTCCTTTTAGGTGTAGAAGAAGAACCATAGACAAGGAAAATAAATTACTTAGCGTTTTTAGAAGATAAAATGCAAAAATATTTTTTCTTGAACTCCCACGATGTGAGTAAGCTATCATAATAGCGTTGAATCTCTCATCACAGACGGCTGTATTTGAAGCAAAATTCAACTGTTAAAACGCTACCATTATGTAGTTAAAGGAAAATGGTTTGTCTAAAGCACCAGGACATAAAAGTCAACTCGCAGAATTTGCAAAAAGCGATTAATGGCTGCGATTACATACTTGTTTCATTGATTATTATTATACAACATTTTTAAGTTTTGTCCGTAAACAAAGTACGCATAACATCGATGACTCGGAATATAGGACTGATAGTACAAACATGTTATGAATGATTTGTGTATTTATAATAAAACTGGTTACGATTTTAGTATAGCATTCCTTGCTTTGTCATCCACATTCAGAGAGTTCCGCGTTCTACAAAAGCGTTAAGATGAAACAGTTGATAAAATCAGATCAGCTGATGGTTATTTACTATTAAAAAATTGTTTGAAAATATTTGTTATTATAAATCAAATAATATTTTGTGGTAGTCGAAGAGTATAAAATCTTGACTCACAAAAAATGTAGATATAAGAATATCTACCGTTGATCTTAATAACAGCTTTGTTGGGTACTTCTCTGTGTCATCAACAGAGAGGACTATGAATGATACTTGAAAGCAACAACAGCAAACGCAAATAAATTTTTGACTGAATTGTTTCAATTGCTACTTATTTAAAATTATATCGATTTGGGATTGGTAGCCCCATATCTAAAAATATTTATTCAAGTAGATAAAAGCGAAAAAAGAGAAAAGCTTTTTTTTTAATATTAATTACCGGACTTTCAAGTTATTTTTCTTTGATTCCACTTTCTCAGTTATAATACAAAGAAATAATTATCTATGTAGTAGTGCTGTAACACTAATTCATATTATGAGTTCAAATTTGGGTTATGCTTCAAAATAACTGTTTTCAATTTGTGATTGATCACAACTGACTAGTAGTGCACTTTAAAATCAAAAATTCTTCCTTTAACACAATCAACATATTGAGCATTGACAAATAATTGATTTCGTCAAAGTCTATCCATGCATCATAGGTTTTAGATATGTTAGTAATGTTATCATCATTATCATGTCTATTATGGATTAGGTAATGGACCTGTTCCTGTTTCTTTCCATTGTTTCTCGGCTTTTCTATGACTTTTTTTCCTTGTGGTTTATACTTTAAGACTTGTTTTGGGATTCTTTTCCTCCATTCTTCCGAGGTGGTTTGTTCATTTCTCCCTGTATTGCAAGACTTTATCAGTTAAGGATTATATATTTAGATCTTCTCTGATTTGTTCGTTTCGCATTCTGCCCTCTCTCGTAGATATCTTAGAAACTTTATTTCTGCTGTTTGGATTTCTTTCTTTTCTTTTCTGTTATTACCCAGGCTTCGCTTCCTCTAGAATTGCAGGGGAAGCTATAGTTTTCTGTAGTTTAAGTTTTGTTTTTGTTTTTACTTTGTTTTTTTACTGAAATTTTGATAGTTTCGCAGATGGCTTGGAACTTGTTTATTTTGGTTCTTGTGCCTCGGTCTTCGTTATAAAGGATTTCAGTCTAAATATTTGAAGTGCAAGACTTGCTTCAATATCGTTTCATTTATGACAATTTTGGATCTTATCAGAGTATTTCCGTGGAATGCCATCACCTTGGTTTTGGATTGCATATTTTCATGTTATGTTTCTTAAATATTGTATTTAGTGTACATATTTCTCTTTGTAGGTTGTTTTCTGTTTCTGTTATGAGTACCTGGGCGTCGGCCAACAATAGGGTGTTTATTCATTGTTCTGGTCCAATATATATATACATGCATATGGTTAGTAGTGATATAATTTTTACCTCCAGCTATTTTTATTGGTGAATATAAATGTTTCAGACTCGAAAAATCCTTGGTGTATTTTTTCTTGCTTCTCTACGTGTGGAGTTGGCAAGTATAAAACATATGGTTAAAGACAATCTTGTAAAACAGCCGTCAAATTTTGCAATCTACCAAGATGTAGTTATCTGTCTGCTCTATTTCTTAAATCTCTTCTATTGTCTCCAGAGAAAACAAAATATGGTTATAAAATTCAATAATGCAAATAATAGATGTATTTCAATTGTCAATAGCCAAAAGTCTACTAATTTGTTTTTGTTTAAATTAGACTTACAGATAAAAATAATAATTAAATTGCTTTTATCACAAAAAATGCACGTTGCTTTATAGATGAATAACTGTCTATTAGGTTTAATTAATAAAACTGAAGAAGTTTACATACACATATTTTCTTAGTTTTTTTTGGTAAAAATAACTGAAATATAGTCAATTGCCTTATGACCTTCCAAAAGAAGGACTTACCACATCGCTAGAAAATGTTGAATCTCTTCCTGTCTGAAAGACTAAGTTGCGTATTTATTCTGAGCCACTTTAACTTCTAAGCTTAAAAGCCATGTGTTTTACTACCTTTTAAAATTTATCTGGGGCCTCATTATGAAAAGATAAGAAAAACATAACAATTGTTTTATGTTGTCAAACAAAAATACATTTGGTAAAGCCGATCACAGAAGGTATTGCATTACAGGTAATCTATCATCTGTCATTTACATGGACCTTTTGGTTGAATGGGCAATAACCCCATCTAAAGGTTGTTCACAAAAAGGTACTCAACTGATCCACGCTTCTAATAATTTAAAACCAATGATACTTGATTTTCGTGTTGACATTTATTTATAAAATTTGTGTCTTCTCTCGCCATCTTTTGAATGTAGAAAAACAATTTAACTGTGCTTAGAAGTCTACTGATCTCTATTAACTGGATTACATATGGAAATAGTTTAAGACCCCTAAGTACGCATCTCAGAGTACTACAAGTAATACCAAGATTTTCAGAACGATATCAAATGAATGACTTTGCTTCTTTATCATTACTGTAATAATTTTGATAGAATTTGGAACTTGGAATAAGAAAATAGAAGTATTAAAAGCGACAAAAAAGCTAAAAGAAAGAAATATTTGGATTTCTAAGATTACAGCAAAATAGTACGAGAACAAAAAAATACTTATCCCATACATGAAGGAAGCTAGATTAAAAGGAGATAGTACAATACTAAACCAAAGCAATCTCATAATAAACGGTGGAATCTGCACCATAGAACAATGTCTAAATCAAATTAAAAAACAAGAAGAAAATCAAACAATAAAGAAACAGAACAATAACGAAAACATGACGAAGGAAGAAATAAGGAAAAAAGGCAAGACGATAAGCCAGAGATCGCCGATTAACGAAAATGGAAACGTAGGAAACATAGAATGGTGAGGACGAAAAGGAGTAATTACCATAGCAATCATCTAAAAAACTAAAAAATATTAAAGGGAAAGGATCAAACGATGACGACAAAGGCAAAGGAAAACGCAATACAAAAGAGATGAAAATAACGGAAATAAATGAAAAAAATATACGTAGGAAAGAATATACAAATATAGGAAAAGAAACAATAACTGAAGCAAAGAGTAATAAACACAATGAGATTAAGATATGGACATGAAACGTATAAAGCACTACGGGGAAAGAAGAAGAGTTAGTAGAAGAAATGATACAGCAAAATATAGAAATACTCGGAATAACAGAAAGAAAAAAGGGAAACGTGTTTAAGAAAATACATAAAGGATAATGGATACTGTGGTCGTGAGTGGACATGAAGGAAAGAGCTAAAGAAGTAGTCGGATTAATAATTGTCCCTAATAGACTAAAAGATGTAATACATGAAGATTATGTAAACGAGCGTATATTAACAGCCAAAATAAAACCGATAGTCGAGGAAATATGAACAATAATTACGGCATACAGGGAAAATAAGAATGCGAAAAAAGAAGAAGACAAATTTTATGATAAGCTACAACAAGAAATAGATAATGGTGGAGAAAAGGTAATAATAATTGGAGACCTAAATGACCGAGTTGGGAATCAGAATACGGGAATAGAAGAATATATGGAGAAAAACGGAGAAGAAACATTAAACAATGACGGAAAAAATATATAAATATGCGTAGAAAATAATCTTATAATAACAAATACAAAATTTAAACACAAAGATGTACACAAATTTACGAGAGTGTGCAAAAGCAGGAATGAGAAATCGAACAAGGACTATTTTCTGGTGAGTAAGAACATATGGAAAAGAGTAAAATATGTAAAATTCAAAAGAGAACCAGAGGTAGGAAGCGATTGTTATCTATTAATGATGAAATTAAACAGAAAAATAAAGGAAAATCGGAAAAACACAAAAAAACTAATAAAAAAATAAAAATCCTCTAACTAAGAGAAGAAAAGTACCGAAAAGAATATCAAAAATACTAAAGGACAAACTAAAAGATAAAGAGAAAAACGAAAGCATAGAGGAAAAATGAAAACACCCTAAGCACAGCATAATGACTTCAGCAGAAGAGAGCTGTGGAAAAACAAAAATATCCAATAATAACATGAGAAAAACTGTCTGGTGGGCAAATGAAATACGAACAAAAATAAAGAACAAGAAAGACAAATGGAAAAAATACCTAAACACAAGAAAAGTGGAAGATTACGAGAAATATACAGACAAAAGAAAAGAAGTTATATTAGCAATTAAAGAGGCTAAGGAAAAATCGTGGAAGAAATTTGGACACAAAATGACAAAAAACTATAGAGAGAATTCAAAATTGTTCTATGGTGCACTGAAACAGCTTAGGAAGAAAAAGGAGTACAGCATGCCAAATATAAAAGATAAGGAAGGAAACATAATAGAAAGAATACTTCAAAGAGCTAACACACACGGACATAAAAATCAAGCGTAAGAAAATGAAGAACAAGACGGAAATCAAGTGATAGAAATAGAAATTGCAACCGAGGAAGAAATAGAAGAAGCAATAAAGACAAAGCAGCTGTTAAAGACAACATCACCCCGGAAATGATAAAATACAAGAAATACAAGAAGAAATAAACAAATTAAATAAAATAAAGAATCAAATATCTTTAAAGCACAATGCGGAGGTCTCCGGTTCCCGGCCGTGTGAGAAGCATTGGTTGCCAGAGCCTTGCGGAAATACACGAACGATCGTTGCTATATATTTCGTAATATCAACATAACGTCAACGCCCATTACGGCGATGCACCAGAGTGAGACGGAATTCGTGACTGGGACAATCGTTGGAGGGCAGCCATAGTAACGCTTGCTACAGAAAGTTTGTAACACTTGCATTCTCTATAGTAGCCAAGCGTATCTGACTTGATTTTCTAGTGATATATTAAAGACTGCAAAAATATCGAAGTATTAGAAAATGGACATCATCTTACCCATATATAAGAAAGGGACAAGAGAAACTGTAACAATTACATTACGAATAACGTTGTCAAGTGGCCCAGAAAAGCTATTTGCAAAAATAATAGAAAAAAGAATAAGAAACAAATTCGACACAACACTAGAAGAGGCACAATGTAGATTCAAGAAAAATAGAAGTATTCAAAATCTTATATTTATAATTCGACTAATAGGTGAAAAGTTAATTAATAAGAATAAAGACATGCACATATACTTTATTGGCCTGGAATAAGCGTTTGACAGAATACGAAGAAAAGATATATGGAAAGTGATACAGAAAATAGGAGTAAATAGAAACACTATAGAAGTAATAAAGGATGTGTATAAAGGAAATACGAACATAGTAAGAACAAACTAAGAATTCGGGGTATTTGAAACTAAACAAGAAGTCAAACAGGGATGTGTATTGAGCCCGCCCTTATTTTCAGTGGTACTAGACGAGACAAAAAAGAAGGCCAAGGAAAAGGTGGAAAAATTAACATTGAGACAAACACAACTGACAACTGCTGTTCGCAGATGACATTTGCAACATAATCTCAAAGAAATAGACAAAGAACTAAAAAAGATAAACATGAAAATTAATAGTAGAAAAACAAGAACTATGATAATATCTAACACAAAAAAACTCACTAAACAAAGGGAGTCTAAGAACAAGATGGTTAAACAGAATCAAAGAAGAAGCACAGAAAAGGAAATAAAATGGGAGGGTATACGAAACTAAACACAAGATAGGAAACATTGTAGGCAACAATACACGGCTCAACCCCACTAGCCTTACACCTACAGGTAAAAAGGCTTAGAACTAAGTAAGTACTATAAAGCAACTTTTAGCCCATCTTATATTGACTGATTTAGACAATATTTAGGTTACTAGTGTTTGCTATAAGTAGTTATATTTTTACTCACGTTTTTGTGTTGAAGGGAACTGTCAAATGATTTTATTTTACAAGTTTTACAATATTTTTTAATGGGGTGTTGGGGTTCACGCTGAAGGGGTAGTACCTTTTGCCGGGACGGTCACATCGAGCGTTATAAATGGGAGATGGTTCCCGGTAACTGGTCCCCGCAGGGTGCCGAACTCTCACTTATGGCTCCACGTGCCACACCCTGGAAACTGCGTTGACCCGCAGGCTAAATAAGTGAGGGTAACCAGATATGGTAAAGAGTCTGCAACGTCTGACCCAGAATGGGCGGTTGCAATGAGCAGACACGGCTCAACAGCCGTAGAGAAGGCAACGTGTCTAACGGATAGTAACCTGAGAAATTGCTCTGCCTGCCGGAGGCAGAAAAGTGGCAGCCCCACTACCGGCTTAACCTGCACAGCGCTCGTAACGCTGCCGGGGGATTTTAAATTGCTGGCAAACTTCATGAGAATCAACCGGACGGATCACCAAGCAGACGAAAAAGGCGTGAAAAGGACAAACGAGCTGGAATTAAGGAGAGAATATAGATAGCCACGTGGAATGTTAGAGGGCTAGGAATAAAAGAAACTGAATTAGACAAAGAACTTATGCAAAGAAAAGTAGATATAGCAGTTATAAGTGAAACAAAAAAGAAACTAAAAGGCACTAAAAAACTAATAATTATATAATGATCTACAGCGGAATACCTCAAAACAGACGGGCAAGTAGTGGAGTCGCAATCATGGCCAATAAAAAGTGGAGAAACAAAATAGTAAGCTACGAATATATCAATGAAAGAATAGTAACTACCAGAATGAAAATAGATAGAGGACACATGATGGTTATAGGAGTATACGCCCCTGAAGAGGGAAAGAAAGAGGAAACAGAGCAGTTCTATAAACAACTACAGAAAGTAGTAAACAAGTATACAAAGATAGACCACCTCATAATAAGTGGAGACCTAAATGCAAGAGTGGGAAAAGACCCCATCCCAGGAACTGTAGGCACATGCGGCGAAAACGTAATCAACAATAATGGACAAGAACTACGACATTTCGCTACTTTCAACGAACTAAAACTAACAAACACGTTTTTCAAGAAAAAAGATATACACAAATATACCTGGTCAGCAAGAGGATTAAGATCAATCATAGACTATGTAATAGTCAATAACAAGATGACAAACCTCGTGCAAGACGCAATAATTTACAGGGGAAGTGATATAAATTCAGATCACTATCTTCTAGTAGCCACTAGAACCCTATTAACAAAATGGAAGAAACGAAAAACCACAAACACAAATAACCCAGAAGAAGTTTTCAAAATACATCTCCTTAGAGAGGAAAGTACCCAATATTTATATCAAAACAGACTACAAGAACACTTACTACGTACACCCACTAATAATGAAATCAATGAAGAATGGGATAATATAAAGATCGGCATCATTAAAGCAGCGAATGAAGCAGTAGGGAAGAAAAAGAAAAGAAAGAAAACTAGAGGATCAAAAATATGGAATGAAGAAGTAGAGAACGCAATAAAAGAGAAAAAAGCAGCATATCTAATATATCTACAAAGAAGAACCCCCGAAAATAAACAACGCTACAATGAAAAACGAAACTTAGTAAAACAGATCGTAAGACAAGCCCACGAAGAATCTTTGGAAAAACTGATAAGCAACATAGAACACGACGTATATGGAAGATAGGAATTTGCTTATAAAATGATGAAACATTTGAACAGCACAGTAAAGGACGTAGCAAAATTAAAAACAATTAACGACAAAGAGTAGAAGGAACACTACACAAATCTATGGAATAATCGAGAACTCAACGAACAGGACATTTTAATACAGGAAGATATTGATGAAACTGATTTTACAATTGACATGATTACCATAGAAGAACTAAGAAAATGCCTAAAGAAAATGAAAAACAGGAAGGCTGCAGGGCCCGATGGAATTAGTATAGAATTATTGAAATATGGAGGACCACTTCTAGAATTCAGAATACTACATCTTTTAAATGAATGTTGGCGAAAGAAGAAGATCCCAACAGAATGGCAGACAGCAGAAGTTATATCAATATTTAAAAAGGGAGACCGCTCAAAATGCTCAAATTATCGAGGAATCAGCCTCCTAAACACCACCTATAAATTATACTCCAAAATAATTAATGAAAGAACAAAGCCCATAGCTGAGGTACTACTACTAGACGAAGGGCAATCTGGATTTCGCAAAGGCCACTCATGTAGTGACAACATATTCGTTTTAAAGAGATTAATTGAAAAAGAAGAAATTCAACTTGAAACCCACCTTGCATTTATAGATTTCGAAAAGCTTTTGACTGCATAGACAGACATAAACTCCTTGAAATAATGAAAGAAAAGGATTCCTAACCACCTTATCGAAATCATAAGATCATTATATATTAGCACAAACATAGTAATAAACAACAACGGCAGTAAGTCTGATAAAATTCAAACAAATCAAGGACTAAGACAAGGGTGTGGGCTATCACCCACTTTATTTAATATTTATATCGACGACCTGGTTAAACTTTGGAAACCACAAGTAAACCCAGGGATAAAACTACGAGACGACAAAAACATAAACTTACTGCTATATGGCGATGATTTAACAATAATTCAAAAGAACGAAGACGATCTGCAAAGATCAATTTACTCTGCGAAAACTACAATTTGAAAATATCTAAAGACAAAATAAAGATAATGGCCTTCCAAGGAAAACAACCAGTGCGATCGAAAATAATAATAGATGAAAAGACTTTAGAATAGATATCTCATTTCAACTACTTAGGCTGCGACACCACATACGAAAATGACAAAGATGTAGAAAACAAGATTCATAAATTCCAAGCAATTTGCGGGACAATAAATAGAACGCTAAAACACAAAACAAGAATGAAATTTTACAAGACCATGGCCGTCCCTGTACTCACTTATGGAAGCGAATCGTGGATAACAAACACAAAAAACAAATCTAGCATACAAGCAGCGGAAATGAGGTTTCTCAGAAATGTTAAAGGTTGCACAAGGAATGATAGGATAAGAAATGAAGAAATAAGGGAAGAACTAGAAATATTCAACGTTAACGACAAAATAGAAGAATACAGAAACAATTGGAGACAACACGTTAATAGGATGACAGAAGAAAGAATACCGAAACAAATCCTAAACTACCACCCAAGAGGACGCAGAGATGTAGGAAGACCGAAGAAAAGATGGTCCTAATCAAATGAAGTTCGGAACAGGCAGAATGGCCTAAGCCTTGACGACAGAAGAAGAAGAAGACAATATTTTTTAATATCATACATTATTTAGGTAATATCGCTCGATTTCCAACTATCACTGTTCATGTAAGTTGTTAATACCTCTTCCACCACTAACTACTTAACACTATCCATTATTTAACTATTTGTCACAGATATTTTGGAATATTATGTATATATCTATGTATTTTTAATAAAAGTAATTTAAGTGTCTGGAAATTAGTAGTGTTAGTAAGCTTAAAAAGTATTTAGATTATTATATAATTATTAAATATTTTTCAAAATACATCCCAGTCTTTTTGTTAGTAGGTGTTATCATCGTATTTTAATTTAGATTTGCTTATATAATAATTTACTGTTTAGTATTTTCATTTATTAAGTAGCAATTTATTTTGCTACACCTTATACATTGACGTTGCGCGACAGCGGCTTACTCGTGTTTTCAATGTCAAATTGCAGATATAACCAAAACTAATGTCAAAAAATGTAAAATGGCTTCGTCGGAAGGAGACGAAAATTATTATCCAGATATTTCCTTGGGAAATGATAGGACCATGTGGGTTCCCTTGTCCCTTACTCTGGTCGAGTATCCAAAAGGTATGCTGCTGTAAACATATAATGGTCCGCTAGGCATAGCCCTTTGGGGAACAATTTGGCCACTAACCTCAGTTTTACATATCAAAGTTGAGGCCTTACATTCCGCTGTGTTTATGCTATGTAAAATATTTATATACAGCAAGGGCTACGGTTACAATTTTAATTGTGAAGTCATAACCATTGAGGATATACAGCTTGGATACAAAGGTTTAAATTTGTTAGCACTGCATATATTAAGTACTTCAAAGATATGATATTGAGATATTAAAATATGCATAAAGGTTACATAGATTTATCGAATGTATTAATGAATTCAATAGGAAACTAAAAATGGACAGCTACTAGGCTACTATTGCGGTTTTGTAATGATGCACTAACAATGTAATATTAATGGAATAAGAAGTCTAATAATGATTTTTTCAGGAGACACATTAGGAAAATTACTAGCCTTTCTGAGTCTAGCCCCATTTGGAATCGGGTCGGGATTTGTAACGCTAATATTTTTTAGAAGAGATATGCATACGGTACGAACTTTTTTTTACCAAGATGTCAACAATTTATCTACAGTTACAAATATGGTTTTTAGATTACGTTCTTTTTGGGAACGTGTTGCTCAGAGGCATTCAACTACTTCTTAAAACATACAATTTGCGAAGCCAGACCTAAAGTTAGACCGGACGACATGGTAGAGTATGGGATGCCATCGTCACATGCTCAGTTTATGTGGTTCTTTGCCACATACGTCATTTATTTTGTTTTCATTAGGTAAGTCAAAACAAGTGAAAAATGGGAAAACAAAGATGTCAAAATGAGAGTGCAAGATCTGTTTTTTAATAAAAGTTAATGTATTTGGAAGGTGCCGTTGTCATTTTAGTTTAAATTACATGCATTACTATCTAATAAATGCCCCTCATAATTGAGATAAAAAGTGCCAATTACATTTTTTTTACATAATTGTGGTTCAGTTCTCATAATTATGTATTGGATGTATTCTCTTGTCTAAGGAATTTTTATTTATTAGTTTATGAACATAGATGTAACATTTTATAAATTCTAAAAAAAGTTATATGTGATCTAACACATAATTGTAGTAGACAATTTATCTTTGAAATGTATTTTCATCAATCTTGATTAATTTTGCCCATTAAGTTGAGAGTGCACTATTGCTAAGGGAATTTTCTTCAAAAAATTGTCATCCACTTTTTGGCTTTGCAATGCCCATTGGACAAATGCATGACTGTACTTTTTTATGAATTGGTAAGAATACAATAATAAAACAAAGATAAGGGAGATAGATGAAAGTAAATATAGAAAATAATTATACGTATTCATTTATAATCTACCTGTCTAATGATTGTTTCAACTTATTTCCAAGCTTACAACCCTTTTTAACAGAAAATTTGTTTTTTGTCCACATGTCTTAAGGCTTCTATTGCATGTAATTTCTTACACTAAATGTTGTAATCACTGCCAATTATGAACTTTGCGCTATATGTACATATATTCAGAAATTTAGATACGACTTAATAAAGATGCCAGTAAAAAAAGACCATTTTGACTTGGTAGAAGGACCAAAAATTAAAAAATAATAATTGATCTTGGATTAAAAATTAACATTATAAAAAAATATGAAGCTAGTAAAGGGCACCTCAATAGCAAGTAATTTTCAGTTGTGACATTTAACTGTTTCAATATTCTTGAAGGATTAAAGATAAAATAAAAGCATCAAAATACAATGCCATAATAACTACGCTACAAAAAGGCATGATTTTTGAAATGGAGAAATTATTGGCAATTTCATTTGATAACCAGATACAAAAAAGAATGCCAATAAATCAACTCAAAGCACATAGTATTTTTGAAATTAAAGGAATACAAAGCTAGAAATATTTACAGATAGTCATGGATAGTTCCAACAGTTTTCTTGAAGATTCAATTTACATAATTGTAGCATTAACAGTGAATCACCAAGTGCAAACGTAAAATGATAACATTATTTTGAAAGGCAACTATCTTTCAGAGTAGATATTTAATGTAGACAAAACCATACTTTTGAAGAAATGACCAAAAGAATATATATAAACCTCGAGCAACGCTTGGTTTTAAATGCCACTGGATTTTATGTTAAAATCTTTTCTTATTTATCCACTCTGAGAACCTATGTGAATTAAAACACATCAGTAAGGAGATGGTTCTAGTTTACTATCATGCAAACACCAAGGTATGGATAACGGAAAGTTTATTCGAGGGTTTGCCTCCTCCCCTTTATCTGTGTGTCGTCGAGTTTTCCCTTACCACATCTGATGAATAACCGTCAAGGTCATTTGTGTGAGCCTCTTTTCCATATTTTATTATCTAACGGCATTTGTTGCCCACTAATGTGGGATAGGGTAATTTCACCAGTAATTTTACAGGTAGGCAGTGTGGGATGAGATGTAGAACCCATTCATGACATTTCTTTTCTCATATGAACCTCTACTCTGAATCATTTGATACTTCAAACGATTTATCAATAAATCCACTCTTTTTGAAAACGACAAGCATAATGATGGTACAAAGTACGATTGTGGAACATTTCATTTAGATATTAAAATAAACCATATTCAAGAATAATGCATGTGGTGAAGAAGAACTAGCAAATGTGCAACAGGATTTAGAAGAGAATAATGGAAGAAATAAAAAATAAATTTCAAAAGATTAATAAGTGTGTTTAGAAAAATAAATGTAGACATATTAGAACTGAAAGCTACAAATCAAAATGTTGAACGATTTAAAAAGTAGAATTGCAAATAAATAAAGTTTACGATGCTATTGAGGAATTTATGAAGAGTAAAGCACATTAAACATGTTTTCTCGAAAGCTTTATATTTGGCCAGTTTGTCAACAGTTCCTGACAGCTTTAAAGATTATCGTATTTAATTTAATATAAATGATTTTCTGACTGATTAATATATATGCTATTAAGACATATTTACCTGTATGTAATTGTTTTGCTATATTATTTATATGGATTATAATTTTTTTTGATGGTTTTCTGTTTTTTTCTCGTAATATAATTGTGATTTAGACTGATAAATTAAAAATAAAACTAATATAAAATAGAAATTTGTATTCAATATTTTCCAAGTAGATATAAATTATTTTTGATTGGTTCATTCTGTAATTAAGTCATAGGACTTGAACTCAGGAGTATCTGCATTTAATTTAGTTGAGGAATTTATTTCAGAACTATATTAACATCAGATGAAATGTTAAAGAAGAAATCAAAAACTACCAACATCCAACTTTTTAAGCGGGAAAACAAAACTGCTACCATAGACGACCTTAGTCATTTTACAGCATATCATACATCACTTTACTTGTTTAGAGAGCATAAACTATCTTTTTTAGATAAAACTGAACCCTTAACAGTAAATATTACAATACATTAAATGTTATTTTTGCCTAATGATTAATCACTTGTACTTAATTTGCGAAATTGTTGTATATAAAATATTTTTTTAATGCTTCAATCCTTTTAACACAATGCTGCAAGAGTATACATGAATTTTAAGATGAGGAAGATTGTGAAGAAATTCTTGGTAATATTTTTTTAGTGGTAGTGGTCATATTAATGAAGATTGAAGAAGTGGATACAGAATGACATTCTTTGATCTCACATTATCAACTATATTTCTTGAGTTCGATTTGTAATTGATGATAAAGTATTATAATTTATGTGAAGTTGTCAAACGATCAGTAAATATTTTCCTCAAAAAATTAATATGAATTAGTTGTTGCTTTGAGCCTTTTTACAAAATGTACAATGTTGTAACGTTTTCGTTCTCTGCAGTGATAGATTTTACTTAAGTTACTTATTTATTTTACTTACAAGCGGTCCAAATTACTTAACTTTATTATGTACGAAACCCATACAATTAATAACGTAAAATTACACTGTATTTATCTGTATACTGTTTATGTTGCACATGCATAGCTTCCAGCACTGGAACTCGCTTCACTTTGCTGTCGCCATGTTTATGGTTATTTGGGGTCACCAGAAGGGACTGGAAAATATCTGGAAACGCCAGACTAGAAACACCTGAAATTTTGCCTTGCTCGAATCCTCACAGGTATACGAGGTGCATTCCTGGACGGCAGTATGTGCGCCGCTGAAATTCGTTACAATATATAAAACAACCTTTGAAAGTAACAAATGTTTAGGAAATTAGGAATTTTTTAGGATTTCTTTTACAAATTGGTGTACTAAGGAACCCATCTTGATCTTCGAAAATTGTTGTTACAGAGGTCTTCGAAATCATCTAAAAATGAGATGGCTAATTTACAGAAAAGAGTAATTGTAAACTGTATCTTTGTTATAGAAAGATAAAATAGTTGTGAATGGTTTCAATTATGCATTTTGCAAAAATAGTGGGACCTCATTTTGTGTTGTACAAATAAAACCAGAGAATATTGCAAAACACAAATATATGTGTGGGCCATGTAGATCGATACTTGGTATTATATTCAAACGAATAAAAAAGATTTATTTAGTTTTAGTACGATATTTAATTTTTATATATTATATTGCCAAAATAACTCGAGAAGTAATACATAATTTCTACAATTTCATCAAATTAGTGGTCCAAACAAATGTAATCCCTTCACCAAATAGTAGTCTTGCATTAACTTTTTTAAATGTGGGACATTTTTTTAATAATCACCATGCTGTGCTTCAGTAATTAATAAATAATTGGAAAAAGTTTGAATTTAGTGAACTTGAATGCAACCACAAAGAAACTAAGACTAAAAAGTGAAGATGGTCAAAGTATTAACTGGGTGCCAAAATGCAATTAAAAACAAAACGTAAAATAAATTGCATAAAATGATAGCTACTTCACCTAAAGTCAAGTTTTATTATGAAAGCTTTATTATGAATTTTAGTTCTATAAGAATAGGCAATGACCCAATAACCAAAAAAAAAAAAAAAAGAAGTTGGTAAGCACGCAGGCTGCAGATTATTAATAATATTTGTCTGCTTGTACTAAAATCTTAAAATGTTACGTAGAATTCTTGATAACACTTTTTATAGGTTCAAGGGCGTTTTACTGTTCTTACAGACACAACTGCAATAGTTTGCTCAAATTTTTTGATTAATTTTAAGTGTAGGTTGGTTTGGTGCATTTTGTTAATTGGAATTGACACGCATTGTACAACCTTTTATTACGAACTTTTCCTCACATTCGTAAAAATAGCAGAATAATGAATTCTTCGTGTAATTATTGATATCTACTATTTCAGCGCTGGTTAAGCAACAACAAAAATCGCATGGAATTCTAATCCTCTTATTGTAACACAATATAGCAATTCTCGAATGAAAATGAGATATTAGTATAGAATTATTTGAAAAATTAAAAAATGATAAAATATTAATATGAGCGATTTCAGGAGAGATCAACCAAATTTAGGAAAATTGTTAGCAATTTCAATTAAAATTATTGTGACCTATAGGTCAAATACGTAAAGTTTTGTTATGCTTTTTGAATTTTGAAAAACTAGTAATTTCGGGATTTTTTTAGGTTATACCAAGTGACCTCGGTTAAATATTTAATATGACAGTTAGCTTACGACATGGCTTATCTACCAGAATTTTTTAGATTTTCACACGCACAAGGTGGTTGAAAAAATTTACGAAATTTATAAAAAAAATTAATATTTATTACTTAATTATTCGAGAATGCTTGGTATTTATGACATGTAGATGAACTAAATTGTATACCCATTTGGCCTCGTTACATAAGTGCATCAAAATTGTATTTGGTGTATCGGTTAGACCTAATAGGCAATAAATCAAAAATTGAAATTTTCTGTTATGACCGATTTTCAAAAATTTATAATGGCTGAGCACACTGTGCCAATTAAACACCCTAGGACACCAATGCCAAGTAGTATGCTGGAAATTTGTTTTCCTGTATCAAAGTCGTTTTGGACTCTCCTATTTTTTGAGTAAATAAACTTTCAATTTACGTAATTTTTAACATTCGAATCGTTAGAACCTGTTGATATTGTACACTGTAGTAGTCATGTAAAAGATACATTTTATTGCTATTCTGCAAGTTTGATTTCAGAAAATGTTGCTCGTGTTTTTAAGTATTTTTCTTTTTAATAAAGATAAGTTTCCACAGATAGTCTTATTTATTAATTCTCGCAAATGTAATTTTCAGCAAACAATTCTTAATTATATTTCCAATGTATGTCTATGGTATAGCCAGAAAAAAATCCCGAAAATCCTATTTTTTTTAATATTCAAAAATTAAAAATTTTCTAACACGAGAAAAGCAAAATAAAGCTTTACTTTTTATATTTGACTAGCCACAAAAAAAATTGGTAGAAATTGCTAACAATTTTCTCAAATTTGGTTGATCTCGCCAGGAATCGCTAATATAATTTTTCTTACTTATTAATTTTTTTAAAACATTTAGAAGATTCCCTAACACCTTGAAACAACGACATATAACTATTTTAACAAATCTCATTTTAGGTTTATTGTGGCTTAAAATAGCATAGATCTTGAAAAGAGCGACTTTGTTCTTTTTTACTTTCAAATAAATCATACACTCACTTTTTTTGTGCAAAAGCTATGCTAGAAAATATAAGACGGTTATGTGTATGTTAAGAACCTTCACATGTTTTTTACCAATGATGCTAGATTTGCATGTTTGTCGTACTTACAATCCACTTGAAATCATAGTCAGGATCGTTAATCTCTTGTTCACTTTTAAATGTGAGATATTTCTATACTCAATTTTGAAGATGATGTAAGAATATGGTACAGTATTAAGGCATTTTTATTTTTTATTGGGCATTACTTAGAATTTTCTTTTTTTTGCCAACCAAGCCACTGAACTTTTATTTTGTGTATCTGTGTGGGGAGGTGGAGTTTAGTATATAAAGACATCTATTATTACTTATCTATGATACGTTGATTCAGTCAAGTTCTTTTTTACACAATTAATTCTAAACATGCTAACGTAATGCGCCACTCTAAATCGTTTTGCAGTCTCCATGCCTTTGATTCGTTTTATTGCATTATTTCTCTTTTTCATGAAAATCCAATATTCTTTCCAAAACATCTGCTGATTCTTGGTTAAATCAAACCATACTGTACCTAGATGAATAGTGTGGAATTTTAAAATTGCTGTAACATAAGCTTCAAAAGAGAAAATACGTGATTGCTCTTGGCTTGACTGAATTATACATGTAAACCAGCTGATTTATATACATCACTCACCTAAAGTACAGGCGTTGGTAATGCGAGAAAACCAAAATATGTGGGATCATTGACATCGTTCGACGAGTTAAATGAATAGTTCCACATTTAGGTAGCAGAACCTTCAGAGTCCAAAGTGATGAGAGATTACAAAAGCAGTGGCTGTACTTCCCCATTTACTTCACTTTGACAAAAATGTTAGATTGGCATTGATTTCTGTTTTTATGCCACAAAAGAAACTGGCACTTGACCACCTTCAATAGAACCAATATGAGGAAAATTGGTTGAGTATGGTTTTGGTTATTGAAGAACAAACTCCATTTTTATTTACTGTTAGTTATATTGCTATTTTTTATTTAAAAAGGATCTGTTTCAGCAACTATAAACATCCTATTTTACTTTCAGATAGTTAACTTAGATCCAGTTACAGTTCTCAAACATGTTTAGAAAATGTATTTATCTTAAAGATGAAATATGTGGTTTATTAATTTTCTACAGTGGAGCTTATAGTAGAAAGTTAATGAGATTATCATCCTGTCTGTCTGTGTGTGTGTTTGGAGACGCTATAACTTCCGTTCTATTCAACGGATTTACTTCAAACTTGGCATACACACATCTTAGGTCAGTACTTTTCATGGGATTGATTTTCAGACAAATCGGTTAATGGCAACCGGAAGTGACCGTTACGATTTTGAAAATTCATGTCTGTCTTGTGTTTTAAAAGTTTTTATCCTAATTTTATCGCACCCCTGTAGAAAGTTTCCTTTACGGTATTACACCGTTCTTGTTCTGATTTATTAATATAGTTAATAGTAAGTACTTCTAGTTAGTTTATGGCTGAGTGGTTAAAGCGCTTGGCTGCGGTGTAAACGGATTCAGGCTTGATCTTGGGCTCCAGATGCCACTCCCTAAAAATAATTGAATACCTGTGTTCACTTCGAACAAGGGGTAATAATATGGCTGTCTAAGGGACAGTGCTTATTACTTCATGCCGTATCAGAGATGGTGTATAAAGATTAGACATTGAGTAAAAGCAAGTATTTTAAAAGGAGACTTGTGTTGATGAGTTGTTTAGGAGACTTTGAATTTTTTTAAGTTGAAAGTAAACTGATTAGACAAAAATGGGTGACATATTTACAGAGAAGGCGCTGTCGATTTTTCCAATTTCAAATGATTCCAAATTAACTGGAAACTTTAATCTTGAAGTTGTCAAACGTTTGTTTTATGCATTAGAACTAATAGCTACTGTAAATTCTCGACATGGTCAGCATGTCTGGTGTCCAAGTCCTAGTTAAGGTGTACTATGAGCTTATAAATTTTAATACTGCATGTTACTTTAAACTTATCATTATTGTTTCATGGGGTTATGAAGAACATTCATTTAATCTTTTATTTAGTTGAAAAAACATTTTTAAATACGAATTTTACATTTACAACTTAAAGAAGATTGTAAAATTTAAAAAAATCATAAAATAAACGAGATATCCTATTTCACTTTCAATAAAAATTTTATGGTCATTCCATTTTAATACTACACACTATACACTGTAGTAAAACTATTCATAATCATACAAATAAAAAAAGTTACACGGAATATATCGACTCAGCAATTCTTTATATAGAGAAAAGCGGAGTCTAAAAGTTTTGTAGGGCGTCTTTACTTCCTTTGTTTTTTTCTGATTACACAAATAATGTTTTTTAAATTGAAATTGACTTAATCAGATACGGCTTAATGAAATTTGATTAAACATCCATATTCATTATACTCGTTTAGGTTTATAACATCTAAGTAGTTGCCAACTACCTAACTGTTTTAAATGATTTAATCATTTCTCAAGAAAGCAAGACAGATAACACCCTACATGGAATGTGAGTCGCCTGAAAAAGAGAAAGAAGAAATTTTAACAAAATGCTATTAACCAATTTTAAAGTAATGGCTGCAAATTGTTACATTAATGTATTATTTATTTCAGCATTTAATTTAATGTGTTGCAAATGTTGAATAGTATATTGATTGAATACAAATTTAATCTTATCGAGATGAAGTTATTTATCATACTTTGAAATCTACTTCATATTTTTAAGAGAGGAATAAAAATATCGATGAGTTAACAATGAAATACCATTCATGATTTAGACTATTTAATTAATTGTTTAATTGATTTCAGTTGTGTTGTCAAAATATCGCATTTTATGCGTGGATTATGTGTATCCTGGAAGTGCAAAAAGCATTCAAGTTAGATCAGGGCGTTATTTTACCATTGAACTTTGCAATATTACTCTTTTCAACCTTTGGAACATCCAAAGACTTTGTAATCCACCACTAATAGAAGTTACTTTTCAGATTAAGTTCATAACCTGCAAATTTTGCAGTTTTTTGCATTGTGTATAATAAAGAATGTATAGTTTGAACTCTTCTACGGCTTCAACCCTTGAGTTTGCATGCTCTTTTTTAGTTAGTTATTTGCAGTCTACCTGCATTTTCAACTTGAGAAACTTCATTGTCATGATGATTTTCCATTGACTGTCTAATTAGCATATATGCTAATTTGAATAGAAACTTCAATGAAAAGTGTAGAGTCAAAAGCGAAAAGTTACACTCTCAGTTCCATCACACTTCCTGGTATAAGTTTTCTGTCCCAAACTCTTCTCTTATGCTCGCTCATCCCAAACATGCTCAATTGGATTCAAGTCTGGGCTACACGGAAACCAGTCCATTTTTGGTAAACCGACGTCAGCCAGGTAGGTAGTGATCACTCGCGCATTGTCGTGCATTAGCATGAAGTCCTCACCAATAAATCCCCTAAACGGAACATGTTCCTCCGCTGTTGAACTTCTTCCGCGTCTCCTCTAGGTACGAAAACTAACTCAATTTTTCCGTACATGGAAATGCCCGCCCAGAACATGCAAGAGCCACTCCATATGCGACAGTTTCTTGAATACATCAGCAAATCGCTCTCCTAGCCTTTTATAGATCCGACGTCTCCTGCCGTTGCCATACAGGCACGCCCTGGACTCGTCAGTGAGTAGTATTTGACTCCAATGGCCGAGGTCTCAATCGAGATGTTCGCGAGCAAATTCCAGTCGCCTTTGATTTTGAACTGCAGTCAGCTTGGGACTGTAGCTGCCTTTTTTGGGGTCAAGTTGGCTGCCTTCAGTGTTCTTCTCATTGATCAAGCGCTGGCGACCACACTTCTGACCGCACTCAACTCTTGCTTGAAGTTAACGCCAGTCATATGTCATTATCTGAGTGATATTGAGACGAGAAATCAATCATCTTTCTCCGTTGTCACGCACCAACGACCGTCTTCTTGCCGGTGGACGTAGCCACTGATTTCCCGGTACCGACATCACACTCTCGACACAGCTGATTGACTCAAATTTAGTCGATTTGCCGTGACTGAAGCCCTCTCTCAACAATGAAACTGCCTGGGCTGCTTTGGTGGGTCTGGTATTCATTTTCTTGCAAATCACTGGGAAACTTACGTTACTTACTTACGTCAACTTCGAATAAGTGACTGAGATGAATTACCGAATTGCAAGCCTACTGTCAGTCAATCACAGTCCAGTGCTTTCAATTTAGCAAGATTTGTAAAGCCTAGTTCGTGATGCATATTTTTTTGAATGCATCATCCGATTAATGCAATAGCGACAGTTATTTAAAACTCAATAATAAAGATACTTCTTGCACGTTAATGTTTTTTATTTTTATTTTCCAGTTCAATTTTCATAATTTTCTGTGTCATTGAAAGATAGAGACCTTCCAAAAAAGCAGATAAATGCTTGTATTTACTTTTCCTACAGAAGATACTACAGTTAAATCATCATATGTAGACATGTCGCCATGTCAAAATGGTTGCAGTGTTGAAATACTTAATTGCAACTAAAAATCTCATTAACTTATTATGCTTAAAATTTTCTGTAACTGTCACTCACTGTTACATCTACAGAAAATTTTATCTCATATTGTTTCATACCTTAACTGATACAGATGTTGCGTAACACATTGCTCAACATGCTCAATATGTGCTAATAAAACGCCTCTTGTATAACAACCATAATAGCAGTAAAAATTTAATGAATAACTTAAGACTGCGTCACACTATATTGCATTAAAATATGTTTTTCAGCAGTTTGTAAGTCTGTTACTTCTTATTCCTATTTTTCAGGTTACACCACATGAATAACAACACAATCATGGAGAACGTATCAAAATTATTGATAATCTCTTCATCGATACTAGCAGCGTTATTAGTGAGTTTTAGTAGAATTTACTTGCAATACCATACGATAGCTCAAGTCCTGTGTGGAGCACTTGTTGGTATACTGTTTGCAACGTTTTGGTTTGCCCTCACAAATTTTGTATTTACACCTCTGTTTCCACAAATTGTCACGTGGTAAGTCTGTTTAACTTATATTATTATTTTGTAGTTAGAATTAAAAATTGTAGCACACATTGACAGAATTGATTTAGCACAGTGTTTTAAGAATTTTTGAATATTGAGTATATCAGAAATATGTAAACTTCTTTAATTGATTGTAATTATAGCTCTTCTGTTGTCTAGTTGGATTCTAGATAGATATTCTATCTGGCCATTCATCATTGAATCCCTAGTAATACACTGAGTAGGATCTGTTGGTGTGATATAAGTAAGCCTTTCACTATTATCACACTCTTTAAAAACGACCAAGATTGTACAAAAATTAAGTTTCATTCCTCCTTTAACACATTGAACAATTCTGTGGTATTTTTTTGGACATTCTAGTCCTAAATTTTTCATTAAGGTTGATGTCAAGACGTCAAGGATTTTGTCCACTCCTCTGTCCTTAAACTTCTGAGCTATAGCATTTGTATTATCAGCATATGTATTGCCATGTGGAAAATGAAATGAGCTTATTCTAATTTATTACTATAATCTGGTTAAATTGTCTGAAATTGCTTTACAGATTTTAACGCTTATAGATTCAGATATTAAAATTATTCGGTCAAAATTATACCATTATTCAATTTCTGAACCTTACAGTGAAAATTGTGCTCCTCTAAATATTCTAAGTATTTCTTGCTTTATATTTGACAAACCTCAGGATGCTCTTTCACTATTTCAGAATTTGGTATCAATTTGCTTTATGAACTGCTTTATGAATCCAAGCAGATGACATAATTTACGTACATTACTTCTTAATGCCAGTCAAAAGTTTTTTAAGTAAAGTTATGGTTGATCATCACCAAATGTTGGATGCTTTGATAGCTTCCCTCACATTTTCATTTCATCACTATATCACCCATAATTTCACGAGTTATTTGAAATTATTTAAAGTATTTATAATCATGCCTAATTCAACATTACCAAGCTGTCAGCATATGTACAAGTTGATAGTATAGTTGCTAACTACTTCAATTTGATTTCCAACATTCGCACATATTTTTCAAATGATAGCGTATCTGCATAAGTGAAGCAGAAAGCTTTTTTTCAAACAAAATTGTAATTAATGTTTGATGGCTAGACTTCCACAAAACTTATTCTGTATATAATTACTTGACTTATTTAATTTTTTTCACTTACGTGATATGGCATTCTAGGAAAATCTCAGAATTTTTGCTACTGCGAGACTTCACGCTGATACCAAACGTCCTCTGGTTTGAGTACACGAACACGAGGCAAGAGGTGCGAGCAAGGAGCCGCAAGTTGGTCAGCATGAAGTCCCAATGACATCTACTGAACAACGGCTTCTCCTTCACATTGCCAGCTATATTTGTGCGGTACATCAAGGCTGTCGCCAGAAAGCGGTAAAGTACAATACTGGTCGTCTCTAGCAGTTGACTAAGTGGTGAGACGAGTGTTCTGCTTCATCATCATTGTGAATCGTTAACTATCATCACTGGTTGTACGTGTAACATTGAGGTCTTTGTCACATTAAGGTGCAGGCAGCCGAAACCTGCACTTGGAACAGTCGTCCAGCAGTCGCGATATCAATTGGTATTCTAAAGGTATATTACTAAGTTAAATTATTGGTGCAATATTTTATTGTATAGAGAAAGTTAAGAAATGTTGAGAAATAGGTTGTACTGTCAGGTACAGAGATGTTACTAATTTGGATTAGTGTAGAGCCTCAACTATATCTAGTTTTTGATTTAGAATTTCAGTGTCTTATTGAGTGCTTCTAAAGTTATAATAACGTGATTGCTGCAGCTCTGATTAAAATTATTGTGCAATGTGTCTTCCTATAAAATAACCTTTCCTGCATGCAAAAAATTAAAGCCAATGCAATTCAAAGCAAACGGATTTTCTTTTAATCAGTTGTGAACCAAAATGTTTTTATTTTTCTTAAGGCAGCTGATTGTTTGGTATGTTAAAATTTTTGAAATTCAAAATTAATTTTTTTAGTTTAGATTTTATTTTTTTAATTGTAAAGCATTACTGTAGAAAGACCAATTTTAGACATTTTTTAAAGGATTGGTTAGAGATGATGATGAAATGGATGCAAGTACCTGAATTTTTAATTTGCTTAACAAGTGTGAATTAATATAAAAACAGTAATATATACGTGATTTAGCGCATTACTTCTTGAAAACGTCCCTTTCAAGTTTGCACTCTTATGTAAAAATAAATATTAGGGAAATCTAATTAATAATTGTTTTAATCATTTTTTAAATATTTATTAGCATGTGATTCTTTTTAAATTAATAAACACGTCATATCAAAAATCTAATGTTTCAAATTAGCAGTGCCCAAATAAGGCTCTTTTCTGACTTGAAATTTTGGCCATTTAAAACTGTGATTTTCCCAAGGTTGTAGCGTTCCTGCTATGATTGGCTATCTTTGATTACTGCTTAATGGTATTGGTCTTCCTACTAAGTCGATAAGCTGCAGTGAATGGTTTTTTATAGTAACTTATTTTTGTTATTTAGCCACAATTCACTTTAAAGCCTAGTAGTTAAGCTCAGTTTTTCTAAAAAGTCAGTGCTTATGATTGCTAATATTATGTTTCAACATACTTTGATAATTCTTTAACAACCCTTAAAAGACGATTCAGAAATGGTCAAAACTATCAAAGACACTACACCAACGAATATTGGAGATTTTTTCTTCAATTTTTTTAAGATCATCACTTGGCTTGTCGAATTATCCATGTTTCCTAGATCCAAGATTACCCTCAGCATTGACGTTGCTATTAAATTTTATCAAATTTTGTATATAATCTTTTTGAAATCCCACTTTGTATTTGTGAGCCATCCATAATTGAAGTGCGCTAAAATGAATGAACGCCAAAAAGACAATAATGTAAGAAAGCGTCAAATGTAGTTATATTACTTTCGTAACTTATTCCATTAAATAAAAAACATCTAGTCCTTGAGATGTATATATTCTTAAAAACTATGCTTACTGAACAATAAACAGCTACAAATCCAGTGAAGCTAGGTAGCTATTATGAAAAGCACACAAG
Source organism: Sinelater perroti (assembly GCA_036346155.1). Lineage (NCBI taxonomy): Eukaryota > Metazoa > Arthropoda > Insecta > Coleoptera > Elateridae > Sinelater > Sinelater perroti. The sequence goes on from JARFIY010000046.1 coordinate 33,342,111, forward strand.
ATTGAATAGTGTGACAACACAAATAAAGTAAAGATCTCACTTATAATGAAAAATTTATTATCACTGCCACTAAGTACAAACAAAGATTTGGCCACTTTACTTTCTTTAAGGCCAAGACCTTACTGATTTTTTCCTTCCTCTTTTTTACTCTCTTTTATGTTGAAATTCTCTTTTGCTTATCACTTTTTGGCCATTTCAAAAAGACTTAATTTCTGTAAACTGGTTAGAAGGGGTACCTAATTTTTCTTCAAAGTCACTCTTCTCCAATCAGTTGTTACATTCCTGCATTGTTGAATTTATCAAGGTTATAAAAGCAATTTGTAAGACTTTGACAACATTGTGAATTCAAATGCCATACTTCTTTTATTGGTCAGAAGTTGTGAAATGATGAAAATCATAATGTCTAATAAATTATAGTCATTTTTATGGCACTAGTAGAGTGGTGCACTGACTGATTTAGTACCGACCTCACGTTTTTTGAAATACTTACCATTGAAGCAACCAGAAAACTGACCGAGTCAAAAGTGCTATATAGACCATGAAACAAACATTTGTACGATATTATTTTTTGATGCACTAATTTGAGTGATTCTGTTCTGCAGATTCACCTGCTCTATTCCTTTGTTTCAATTGTAATTGAGTGGAATTGGTTGGAATTGCTTAGGAATGTTTTTTTATTAATCTAATAACTCAATATTTATCATTCTTGGCTTGTACATAGAAAAGCCATGCTGATATCGTTTCTGAATTTGGGGAGAATTTTTTGTTTGCTTTTGCAGATCTGCACTCTAGTTTCTGAATTTTTCTTTGTTCTTTATAATTTATTTTTGCTATTGTTTCAATGTAAAGAAAAATATAGTGTTATTATCTTTTTTAATATTCAAATGTAAAATTACCTGACCTCATTTTGGTTGCTGTTATACTAGATGCGCAACTAAGTTTCCGGGTTTTTTGATAATGAAAAATGGGAAATTTCAAGAGAATTATAAAAAATGGTTTATTCAGAGTATCATCCCTCGCTAACTACACATTTTTGCTATCTCTGTGGCAATACATGAATCCTGGACGATGAAAGTGCGATGGCACGGAGCGTTGTCGTGCTGCAATATCACTCGTTTTGTGTCTCGTGTCCCATTCTGGCCATTTTTCGAACAATCCATGGTTCAAATTTATCAGTTGTTGTCGGTAGCGAAGTCCATTGACAGTTTCGCACGGTTTCAGCAGCGCATAGTACACAGTTCCTTTCTGGTCCCACCAAACGCAGAGCATTGTCTTCTTTCTGAAGCGATTTAGCCGTGCCGTCGATATAGATGTTTCGCTAGATGAAAGTCACGATTTTTTGCGTTTGGGATTCTCGAAATATATCCACTTCTCATCGCCAGTAACAATTCGATGCAGGAAACTCTTTCTTTCATACCGCAAAAGCAAAATTTCGGAAGTGACTTCGATTTTCCATCTGTCTCTCAATCAACTAATGCGACACCCATTTTCCTTCCTTTTAAATTTTTTCTATGGCATGTAAACGTTTGGAAATACCTTGGCAAGTCATGTTTAATACCTCCGCAAGTTGATCTTGTGTTTGCGTATCATCTTCATCCAATAACGCTTGCAGATCGGCGTCCTGAATTGTTTTTGGTCTTCCAGAGCGCTCCTTGTTCGCAGTGTCGAAATCGCCACTTCTGAAACGTTTAAACCAATTTTTACAGGTGGTTTTCAATGGTACATGTTCGCCGTATGCCTCTTCAAGCAAATCACGTGCTTCAGCTGCATTTTTTTTAAGCTAAAACAGAAAAGTAAAGCTTCCCGCAAATGCTGTTTATTTGGCAAAAAACTCGTCATCTTTGTTGTTAGAAAAAACTATTTTTGGGTTGCAATATGTGTTGGTATTACGACTGGTTATTGTTAACAGATGTCCAAGCTATAAAAAATAACACAACACAATGTATGTCGACTACGTGTCGTTAACGCCATCCATGTATGAAACCTGGAAACTTAGTTGCGCACATAGTATATTTTCTTTTAATTCTCCTTCTGACAACAAAATTAGTCAGAACTTGAGGGGAACAAACGGCTTACTCATTGTTCTTTTATTAACTTTTTTTTTTAAAAGTCCCAAGTTAATACTATTTTATACATGTAATAATAAAGAAATCGCGACTGTATTTACAAGGTAAATTCTTTGAATACCCGAGTCTAATAATCCTTATCTTAGATTTGTCTGATTGATTGTTCAAGTTGTAGCAACTTTTCTAAATATAAACGGTCTAGTACCATACAACTTGCGTCATTTTCGTTATAATCTAACCATGAGTGGGCATGTATGAATTTAACCTTAAAATAATCTTATACTTCATTTCAAAAAACATGGTTCAGGTGAGCTAAATGTTGCTTAAAAAACAGTTGCATAGGTATTTAAAACCAATGTATGAGATGCTTTGTTCAAATTAATCGAAAAACACTTGTGTGGGAACAATTAATTATGATGTTTTCTATATATTTGATTAATACAATCACCGGTTTTGTTCTTTTTGTGTTTATATTGGTCTTAAAAACATTAATTGACATTTACTATTGATTTCGTTTTTCTTTAAATATTGGAAATTTCTCCTCTAACTGCTAATTACTTTATCTGCCTTTTGCTTTTTTTTCTTAGTTGATTTTATAGATTCATATCAAAGGTATAGAGAAGACTCTAAAACATTTCACCTTCACAGGCAGTGAGGGGAAGGATCTTTCTAAGCAAGATAAGGTAAAACGTGAATACAATAGTGGAGTAACTTCCACTAATTTTGTTTTATGGGCTAAAGTACTGCTTTGGTGAAAACATATAGTCAGCTTCTAAAGTAAAAACCGATCCAAAGTATGAAATGCTTCTACAGGTTATCTTTAAGGAAATTGTGCCAAAAAGACAGCTACAAATGTACAAGCCATCATACTTAGTTTCGCACCTTACTACACTAGTTTTTGTTTGCAACAAAAAGAGCGCACGATGCTTTTAGTTGACTTGGGTAATGTGAAGGTTCTTGTTATCTTTTTATTCTGGAAATATTTTGTTTCGCTGATCATGTCCACATTTTTTTTGTCACAACACTCAGGATGACTGCTTTAAAAACGACCCACAGTCCTTTCAATAGTTTTGAAACAGTTAATAGCTTTCTTGGTAATTCTAAGATGAACAGCTAGATTTTTAGCTATGAGCTTTCATGGTCTGTTAAGTTATATGATAATCAAGTATAAAAGAACAATGCTGCAGGGTTTTAATATACATTGTATCTAATATTGACAACTTTTCACTAAGGGATTTTTCTGTTGCATTTTTGTAAAAATAACTTGTTACTTTGAAAATTTGTATAATGTTAATTACATCAGGAGCTGTGAAAAAACAGGTATAAATATAAAATTAATTTAAAAATTATTTTTATGTTATTTCAATCATTTTGAGGCCCTTTTCTTACATTTTGTGAAACTATTAAAATTGCATTGCTTGAGAGACAGATGGTTGCCTTGAGGAAGTAAAGTTAGTAACTATAACTAGCTTAATAATTTCTTAGCTCTTAAGGTGGAACGTGAGATTTAAAAAAAATTGTTTTCTTTTGGATGATTTGGTATGATCCTTAAATAGCTTAAATGCCTTTAATGAAACTTGCATTAAATACCTCATAAACAGGCGAAGAGCAGTGTTTAATCAAATTCAATAGGTAAAAAATTCTGTTAGGATTCATGATAATCATTTAACACTAGTTAGTATCTTAAAATGTTTATTAAGAACTGTCTCATAATTTTGTGTACGCTAACTTCCTCTTCCGCACTTGTATATTATAATATTACTTGGAAATGCTTTTAGCACTGGCTATTCAATGTCTGTTTTTCTTGAGAACCATTACTGAAAGCAGACTGTAGTGATAGTGTGCTTACTAGAATCAGATATTTTAATTCATCATTTGCCTTACTAAATTATCAGAAACATGGGATATGGCTTTCCAGCAAGTCTCAATTGGGCACCTATCATTTAGAAGATTACATAGTACATAAATGTGAACATTTTATCTAAAATAAAATAATAAGTAAAAAATAGCACTTGCTTTTACAAGATTGATCAATTCTTGTCGCCAAACATCAATTATTCAAATTGTAATGCATTAAATCACTTAATATAACACTGATAGAAATGTGTGACCAGTTGCTGCAGCACTCGTTTTAGTACCTATGATATTTCTTTGCTCATTATAAAGCTGTGTTTAAATAGCATTAATTTGTACCTTTTTATTACCTCTGAACTTTTGTTCAGTTTACCCACCCACATTGTTGCATTAACGATAGTTTAGTTATAATGCGGTTTAGTCTTGACAACTACTATTACTTGATGTGCATTAGACTAGGTGAATGTTTTAATTCTTAACGGTTGAGGTGTGTTGTGTTGCAAATAGGCGAACTATTATGCATAGGGAATAGTTTTTGTTGTGAATAGGTTTGTGTTACTGCATCAGTCATATTGATATTTATATTGGGTAGCTTTATGGTGTAGATTTGGTACAGTGCATTAATTTACACAAAGCTGTTGTCTTGTTTTTTTTAACTAATTTGTTGCATTTATTTTTTAGAGTTTGAATAGATGTATTCTTTTTCTATATATTTTTTTCAGTTGCGTGTATACTCGTGTCACATTCAGTGGTCGAAGGTAGGTGCACAGTTGGCATCGATTTCATTTCAGAGGCGATGTAACATAGGCAGCGTTTGAGTTCTTTTACTACATTCTCTCTAGATGTGATATTTCTATGTTTTACGTTTATTGAATAAGTCATGCAATGTACTTAACAGTAACAAAATGACTGATTATGTAATATTTTTTACGAATATTTAAAGCTAAGAATAGAGTTAGAGCACTGATTCTAGCCGTAGACGTCAGAAAATCCAATCGATTTCATCGCTGTGGTGCCTGTTTAAGCGTGAAGCATTTAAAAGTCAACTATTATTTCAATTTGTTACTTTCGAGAGACCCTATTAACTAGTGTATTTTATAGTGTTACAAATACAGCATAAGAGTTTACATTGCCTTTTTTTATAACCCTAACGCCCACTTACTAAAATAGGAATAAAAAAATATAGGTGTATAAATTCATCAACTTGGATATAATAATTCTTTAAAAAAAGTTGTTGCTATCAATTTTAAAGTTGTCAATACACTAAACTATAAAGCCAGAATATACTAGGTGTCCCATTTTAAAATTCGCACTCAAATATCTCGTCAGGGGAGCCACCAATGGACAAGTGACCTTAATAAAAGTTGTTGGGTTTGAAGGAGTCATCTAATTATGTAGTCCGGCATCGGGCACCTTGGTAAGGCCCTGTGATATGCAACTTTGTTTTTTTAAATAGGAATCCCTATTTTTTATTGCGGAATCTAATTCTACGAGAAAAATACTTCCGAACATGTTATTAAAAATTTTTTTTAGAAATTTGGGTCTTATCGGAGTCTCATTTCAATGTTTTTTTCCTAATATCTCGTTAGGGGCAACCAATCGACAAGTGGTCTTTACAAAAGATGTCAGGTCAAAAAGTGCCATCTAATTATCTGGTTCGGCACCCTGATAAGGGCCTAAGACGTCCACCTTGATACTATTGATCGAAAAACCTTAATTTTCAGTACATTGTTTGTTTCTACGAAGACAAATACTCCCTAATGTGATTTTTCAAAAAAAATTTCTTATTTGAAGAGGTTTTACAATGAATTAGATGTCCTCCTTTGAACCTAACAACATTATTAAGGTCGCTTGACGATTGGTGGCTTCCCTGACGAGATATTTGCGTACGACTTTTAAAATGGGATACCCTGTGTAGTTGGCATAATTTCAAATATTTCACTATGAGTACAGTAATAAAAATAATTACAGCGCTGATTTTTTGTATTTAAATTAGAAAAAAATATGATGTAAAAGAAATTATTTATGAGACATTAGGAAAATGCGTCATGTCAAAAGTAGTTTTCAAAATGGAAATTTTAACCTGAAGGATATGGATAATCAAGTTGTTGATCGAAAATATATGCTAAACTGAAGCTTAATAAACTAATTACTTAGCAAATCATTTTTATTCAATTACACAACTAGATAAAATTAAAAAATCTTGCTGGGCTTTTACAATACCCAAGGTTGACAAAGCAAGATGTTGCAACTTGACTGTCTCTTTATTATTCAGTTTAAAGAACGACTTTTTACATAAAATTATGAAAAGTGGTCATATTATGACGGTCCTAGAAGACGAAAAATGAGAGTTAATCTTAGTGAATTATCAACATTGATTATAAAACCTAATATTCATGATAAGGAATTTTTTATGCGTTTAGTAGAATTTTAAGAATGTGATGTGTTATAAAATGTCAAAATGGGGTAAAACTGTTATTGCTAAGTGTTACAAATATAAATTTTGCATTTAAGTAACGAAATAGAATCCAACAGATTTTTTGCAGGAATTGGGTATAGGTTAGTATGGTTTTATACACAATAAATTGTTGGTTGAGAAACATAGGTACTTATTGAGTACCCAAAAGATGATAAAAATATATTGACTTTTTATTTAAACAAAAGCTGAATTAGTTTATATCATTATGTATCATATGCATCTTTTTTTAATTTTAATAGTTGAAAAAACAGATCTATAAGAATTCTATCATAAAGCAAAGAAGTCATATAACATGGAGATGAGAGCGTTAGGCTTATATTTGGCAAATCCCTGGTTTGACCATGTAGAAGGAATAACATTTTTTATAATTTAGTATTAAGTAAGGTAAAACTGTAGTTGATCCTGAGAAAATTCTGGCAAAAAGATGAACAAATATGGTAATACACAGTAAGATTATCAGAAATATATTATACATGAGTATTATAGCTATTTTTTAATTCTATCAAGTAATATAAGTAATAGACCTAGAATTAAAAAAAAACAAATGTGAAAAACAAAATCTATAAATTAGAACTAGAAAGTTTTACATATGTAGCAATACATAAATAAAACAATATCTTAAAAGAGCCAAATTCGCTCTAAAGCCAACCCTTGGAAGATAGGGAATAAAAAATTCCCGACCAGAAATGGACGAAAAATGGCCTTTTCGGTTATACCGGAAGTGGCCTGGGTCCAAAGAGAAGTGGTCACTGCACCCTTTTGAAGGCTCCCGAATCCAATGGTGAAAGAATTTTTGACTTAACTCTTACCGTTTGGCCTGTACAAATGTTACATACAGTGTAAATGCCCTTCCCCCATTAAGATTTTCAATCTTAGATGCGGGTTGGCTAATAAAAAATAGAATGATTTTAAGAGACAGTTGTTTTTTTCTCTGTGAAAGGCTAACAAATATCAAATGTGTTAAAACTCACAATGTACAAAACAGTTTTGTAACCATTAGTTAATATTGCAAGTCAATCATGGGCCTTAGGAAAAACGACAGAAATTCTAGGAGCATGAGAAAAAAAGACATTAAAAAAATTTTAGAAGAGAAATAGTGGCATATATTTCAGGCGAAATAATCAAGGTAAAACTGGACAATTAAACCATAACCAACATACTTATATAGCACAGCATAGCTCTGGATTTAGGCCAACCATTAGAGCAAAAGAAATAGGCCTTTGGTCACAAAATTGTTAACAGATAACTGATGACACCATCGTACAGAAGGCACATTCGGAATGAATATGTACGTTTCCTGCAGAAAATTTTCAGGTAAAATATTTTTAAACAATTATTACAGGTGGCGAAAAGTGGCTTTTCGTTTATAGAAAAATAAGTTATAATCTGACAGTACTCCAATGTAACTTGAAGAAAATAAAAATATCTATTAAATGAGTTCTCGAATGCTAAAATTGGTTAATTTTCTGCTCCGAAAAATACGAAAAACCGTTAAAATTAGCCTATTTTATGTTAACAATAACTTATCCAAATTTGTAACATACAGCATGGTACTATATAAAAAATGCCCTGTAAGTGCAACAGTTAGTTTTATTCAATTTCCAATATATTTTTAAAGATTTTACTAAATTCTGTCTTGCTCGAGGAGTGGTCCTAAAGGTATTTTAATGACATTTTTAGAAACCTAATATGTCGTACTACAAATTGTTGATTTAAAATTTTGATATTAGTCTATCGAAAAATACCGCTGAAAGTGCAACAAAATTTTTTATTTAGATATATAGAGGTTACCAATAGGTATAAGAAAGCAAAGAGCTATGTTCTATTCAGTTGGTAAGTTAAGAGGAGCTTGGTGCCTTAAAACGTGTTTTAGTTACCAATTGCTACATGTGTAGAAAATTAGGAGACACTTAAACATTTCTTTATTTTTTCTAAGTCAACTGTCAGTGACGTGATAGTGAAGTGGAAACATAAAGCCATAACCACAACAAAAACCCTACAGTGGTAAGCCACGCGTACTGACAAAAAAGACTGCTATGCATTGAAGAACGTAGATCCAAAAATCGCCAATTATTATATGAAAAAAGTCGTCTTGTAGTTTGGCAGTGCTACTACTACCATGATTGTACGTCAAGAAGTGGTACAAATGCAGTGCTGTGATCGTACAAACACCCACAACATAAAATGATCTACTATAAATGTGTTGCTTGCAGTGGTATAAAGAACGGCGCTATTAGACTGCGGAGAATTGCAAACGTGTGATTTGAAGTAATGAATCATGCGCCTAGTATTGGGTTGTCGGAATAGTCATGACGGCTTTTCTAATAGATGGCGTTTTTAGATCAGAAACGTCATCGCAATCGGCACAAGTGTTATATATTTTGACAAATGACAGTTTAAATTTCATTTGAAATAAATATTTGATTTGGTCACGTCCTTCAGTTCTTACATTAAGTTGAAAATGGAAGACCAAACTGTGCATTTTTGACATATTTTTAGGCTTCTATACATTAAAATGAGAAGCCTTATGTAGAGAGTAATGTTATCTGTCTGTCCGTTCTTTTATTTTTCAACTTTTGATCAAGGCAGCTTTCAAGATGGAGACAATCTTCTATTTCTATCATTTCTGACATTTGTCAAGCCTTATAAGTCAAGTCCAGGCGCCAAAAATGAGCCTGATCGGAAAATCTCGAGACCGGTTTGTCCGGAAGTGGCCGCAAATTTTTGTTTGTGTAGAAGCCCCGGACATCTGTGGAACCGGAATTCCACGTCCGTACTTGTTTTATTTTCACAGAGGAAAGAACGCAAGACAGGCGTGAAATTTACGGAGACAATGCGCTACAAGAACGTCAGTGCTGGTAATTTTAATGTCAACGATGGTCCTCGCAGCGTTAAAGTTGATCAAATAAAGGCACTGATTGAAGCAAACCCACGATGGACCACTTGTGACATTGCGGAGACACTGAGTCTTCATCATTCAACCGTCCACGACCATCTCAGAAAGCTGGGATTCATCAGCAAGATCTGAAGAGCACTTTCAGTTTGGATTGTTTACGTAATCAAAACTATAAGTACCCCAATTAAACGAAATCCACTTCTTAAGCACAAGATTGTGTCTTAGGAGATGCAAGTTTCCAAAACTTTGTTGTCTCGTATTATTAAGCAAGACCTAGGAGTATCTCTTTACAAAAGACATACAGGACATTTGCTGTCAGATGTTTTAGAAAAAAGTGGGAGAGAAAAAGCAAAGAGGTTTGTTGACTGCGTACGCGTATGATTGCCACAGAAAAATTTTGTTTGCGGATGTAAAGAAATCTTTCAACAAAGAAAATGTCAGGGTATACGTCAGCTCATCAAAAAGTGTGTCAAGGGTTTAGAGAGGCCATCATCCAGCAGCTGTAATGGTTTGGTGGGTTTTGTTTTTATGAAAAGGGAGTCAAAACTTAGGCCGCTGTGTATTAACAGAATGTTTTCAAAGGTGTAGTGAAACCTCAACTAAAATTTAGCTGGACAACAATACGCCTCATTTTCTAACAATAGCAGATTGGCCTTTTAGTAGTCCAGATTCCAATGCATTAGATTACAAATTATGGACTGTTTTAGAGAGCATAGTTTGCTCAAAGAGACCTAATGTTGATTCTTTCAAGCGAACTCTACCGACTGCAGTCAATACTTTTCCAATGGATATAATGCGCGCTGCCATAGACAAGTGGACCTGACGTCTTAAAGCTTGTGTAGAGGCTAAGGGTGGACATTTTGAGTAAATACGTTGTAATTATACTTACCGATACCCATTTAATAAATCCTGAAAATATTATGCAAAAACAGTTAATTGGCGAATAACACTATTTATGTTCATACTATATACATAGTAAATTATATACTCGCGAAGTCTGCGAGATGTTTTGCTAATGTGGAGTTTATATATCTCTCCCCGAACGTTTCCAAGTTTGACAATTGTTGTGTGTCTCATACAATTTCCTTCATTTGGAAGCTGGCAGTTACCTTGTTTTCATTCTTCAATGGAAGGCTTTCCTATACACTCGAAAATTGCTTTCCTCGTTGAAAAATAAATATTGTGAAACACTACGCAACTATATTATTTTGCTATACTCTAATATACTAATCTTTTTGTACTGACACATTTATTCTTACTCTATCTTTTCATCGTAAAGGTAGATCATGTTCAAGGAGAGTTTATCAATCGCTTAGTTTTTTGCAGTACTTATTAACTTAGCTAAGCTAACAATCAGATGTATCAAGACAGCGTCATGTGTTGATGATCTTATTGCGGAAAGCGATGGATTAACTTAAAATTGGTTTTGCGCTTAACGACAACAGAAGAATTTCAACATTGTTACTGGTCTTCTATCATTTGGGGCTGATGATTTCTCTTACACAGAGAAAAGCAGAGTTTTTTCTCTGTACAACGAATCTTTTCTTTTCCATCCCCACTCCTAGCTAGTCTAATACTACAATTCTGAAGACGTTTTTAGACATATAAGAAAAAGAAAGGTCTTGGTATGTTTTAGATCTGTTTCTGTTTTATATAATTTTACGTACCATTCAAATCGAGAAGTCTTTATCTACCTATTTTTTTCCTTTGGCTCTTTCTGGCCATACCTATAAATATCTATATAAAATAGTCGTTCTATTTTAGTTAAATTTGGCTCAAAGCAAGCACCTAAATTAATAAATAGATTACATTTTAATTATCTGGAGATTATTAACATTTCCATAAAAAATGTTTAAAAAACTGAAGACGCTTTTCCGATAAAGTGGTGCATCCCGATCTTAAATATCAAATAAAAATAATATAGCGCAAATAGACTTTAATAAGATATCAATTATTGCACCTAAGAGCAAATCCAATCGCAGTAGGTACAATGGGTAGCGGATAGCACTCTTCTTCGATGCCGGTAGAGGATAGGCTACTATAAAATGTAGCGAATCCTGCCTTTCCGCCAGCTACTGGTTTTGTTCCTATCCCCCATCTTCCAGGAGAAATCAGGTCCAACCCGCTTCTTTCTTCCATCTCCAATATCCTTTCCCCGTTCTATACCATGGAGGAAGGCAACGGGAAACCATTCCATTATTTTTTGAAGAGAACCACATGATCACTACATTTAATTCAAAATGTTTCAGAGGTAAAACTGTTTTCCGATCGGATCTCTAGGGGGAACGTTCTTGAACGATGTCAAGAAGACAAAGATGAATACTCGCAAAAATCGTATAAAAATTGAGATATGGAATTTTTGCAGCCTGTTTGAAGCTGAGAAACAGACCAATACTATTAAGGAGATGCAGCGGTTCAAAATGTCAATTATAGGAGTATGTGAAACACGTATAACACTATTAACGATGCAAGCGTGTATCATTCTGGAAACGATAAACAATATCATAGACACAGAGTTGGAATTATTGCTGAAAAACATAAATAAGAGTGTCACAGAATTTACACCTTACCCTGATAGAGTAATGCTTCTAAAAATCCAAGTAAAACCAATTAATATAAATATAATTCAGGCATATGCCTCAACCTTCGACAAACCAGACGAAAAGTAGAAGCTTTCTACGGCGACATTAAACAACTAGTAAAATTTACCAAACCACATGAGTTAAACATCATATAAGGTGATTTTCATGCTAAAGTAGGTAAAGAAAAAATAGTGGAGGGTATAGTAGAGCCTCTCGGTTTAGGAAAAAGGAATAGAAGAGGAGATACAATTCTGTCAAGAGGAACAATTTAAAATCACATGATTCACCTTACCACCGAGATTGTACATGTGGAGGTCCCCTCAAGATAAAGATGAAAACGTCGTACGAAACCAAATCGACTTTATTCTCAGAAACAGATTTAGTAAATCTGCAATAAGAGCTCTCACATATCCGGGTGCTGACGTTCCGTCAGATCATGTTTTTCTACAAGCAAGTTTAAAACTTACAATTGCCGTAACAAAAACTAACCACTCCAAAACACAAAAACTGGATACCGATAAACTAAGAAAAGAAGAAATTAGAACAGAACTAAAATCAAAATTAAATAAAAAACTGAAATAATAGAACATAGTTCAGAAATGACATCCGTAGAATTATGGAAGAAAACTGAAAACAAAATATGAAACATTGCAACAGAAGAATTAGGATACCACAAAAAACAATATAAAGAAAAATGGATGGCGGAGGAAATCCTAGAATTAATGGAGCAACGACGGAAACAAAAATAACGATGAATATAAAAGATTGAACACACTAATCAGAGGTGAAATCAGAAAAACTAAAAAGAAATGGATAGTGAAAGAATGCAAAGAAATTGAAACATTACAACATGTGCACGACACCCTAGGAGAACATAAGAAGCTAAAAGAAGTAGCAGATGTACATAAAACATAACAATCACTAATATTATTGAACGACAGAAATGTTATAATGCTAAATGTTAAAAAGCCAAAAACAATAAGGCAATAGGACCAGAAGGTTTACAGACAGAAATTATGAAACTGATTGACAAAGACAATATCGATATCCTAACTGTAATGTTCAATTATATGTATATTCAACCAGGGATGAGAATTCGAGAAGCACTCTTCGGGATACAGGTGTTGGTACAAAATTGTCGAGACATAAACAAAGGCGTGTTTCTTTGTTTTATAGACTACGAAAAAGTGTTTGACCGCGTTTAACATAAGAAGCTCATGTACATCTTGAGAAACACGGACGTAGACGAAAAAGACATTGTATGTATAGAAAACATATATTGACAGTATACATAACAACACAAAATATTAACACAGATGACATCTACATTTAGAGAGGCGTACGACAGGGATGCGTGCTGTCCCTACTATTATTTAATCTCTACTCGAAAGCCATATTTGACGAAGCCTTTGAAAAACAACAGATGACAATAAAAATGAATGGAGTGTCAATATCAAACCTTAGATATGCAGACGATACAGTACTGATTGCCAACAATATCGAATAATTACATCAGATATACACACAATTATATATAAGAGCAGTGAAAGATACGGACTAGACATAAATGCAAAAAAGGCCAAGTTTATGATTGTCAGCAGGAAAAAGGAACCACACATTAATGCGCTTATCCAAATAGGAAACCAATATATTGAAAGCGTAACCCAATATAAATATCTGAGATGCCAACTAAATGCGGACTGGAGGCCTGAAAAAGAAATTAAAAATAGAATTGAAATAGCACGCACAACATTTATGATGTATGAAAAAGTTTTGAGAAACAGGGATATCTGTCTGTCACTTTGCATGCTTTATACAAAATGCTACGTATGGTCTGCACTGCTATATGGAATGGAGTCATGGACCATGAAAATGAGCACAATCAATAAAATCGAAGCTTTTGAGTTGTGGACTTACAGACGCCTGTTGAGAGTGTCCTGGACTAAAAAAATGACCAACAAGGGAGTTCTAAAAAGAATGCATAAAGACCGAGTACTATTCACCACAATTAAACAAAGGAAAACTGCTTACCTGGGGAATATCGTTAGCAATGAAAAGTATGGAACACTGCAATTAATCTTAGAAGGAAAAATAGAGGTAAGGAGAGAAATAGGAAGGAAACAACTGTCATGCGCAAAAATATAAGACAATGGAATAGACTCAGAACAATGAACTATTCAACATATCAAGAGATAAAGAAAAATTCAGAAATGTGGCCGCCAACATCCAATAGGTGGATAGGCAGTTGAAGAAGAAGATGTAGGTGCATGAAAATTCGAATTGAAAATATGCCTAACAGAAACTACTCAAAAATGAGTAGAAATGCAACAATATCGCTAAAACTAAGGTCGTAAATACAATTTGTTTTATTATCACCAGGTTATTTACACAAATTTATGTACTTTCATCATCAGCTAAATTTCCATGGCTCGATTCGCACTTAACCATTTTTTGTCGCTTTCTTTTATTGGCATTTGAAGCATTTGCATTAGGAAAATTAAGCCCACTACAGCTGCTTTCTTGTTCCAAATCTTTTGAAGGCTCTAATTTTTTCCTAACTTTTTTCTTCTTTATTTCGCATTTGTTCTTGACATCAGTTCCATTACTTTCTTTAACCGATCCTGTTGAAGGTCGCACTTCGAGTTTTTCTCTTTGTTCTTTTGTTTTATCCATACTATGAAAATTTACTTATTTTGAATCGTCTACATGTTTGTCTTTAACATGTTCTTCGTTTGAATGTTCAAGATTGTTTTCGTTAGTTTCTTCTTGTGGCATTTCTTCTAAACGCGGCAGACCCAACTGAAAATTATGAGTGAAATGCTATTAGAGCGCCACGAAATTGACTTTACCTTCGAAGGAGAAAGCTTTTGAGCCTTCTTCAGAAACTTAAATTTAGGTTTCTGGCCAACCAGCATCTTTGTTATAGCAGTCGTGGATTGCTCTCTTAAGGTAAGCGATTTTTCGGGCGGCAAGATCTCTCGCAAAGCAGGAAACAAGCTATATATTGGAGGTTCTTCTTCGTCCCCTTCTTCTAGGATTTGAACTATTTCTTCTTCGTTCTCATCATTGCCTGAATTTTGCAAATCTGGGGTGCAAAATTGAAAGCCAACCCACTTTGAGTCGCGAGCAGCTAACGGGACGTGGTTGTTGTCTGCCTAATAATTAGTAATTATAGCATTATCATTAACTCTTAATATACAAAAAGGATTACTTCATCCAAATCATCACTGTGGCTGCTGTCAACAGATGCGGCAGAAGGCTTGTGAACGACAATTTTCTTTTTTGTTCCGGTTGACGAATTAGACTGCGAGGGAGAGGGTTGAGCCATTGGCTTCTTTATATCTCAATTTATACATTTTGCATCTGTTATGGTTTTATGCGTACTAAAATTTTGTTATGACATTGAAACTTTTGTAACTATAGAAATTAAGAAATTGCCAGACTGTAGCACAGCAAGAAAGACAAACGTGTAATTTCTTTGCGTTTCTATTACCAACCGAAAGAAATTACCAATTACGTGTTCTGAAGATAAACTTGAATTAATTGTCTCAATTATTTCAATAATTGTAACTCGAATGTGAGGAACAACTAGCGACAATTAAAGAAGACTTATTGAATTCAAGTCACAGATGTAAAAAGGAAATAAGTGAAAAAGGCGAATAACCGTTGTCGTCAAATCATTAGGAAATCCAAGCGCGACTGCTTTGGCATTCAGTAACAAACATATGGAGCTTACACTGGCACCGTAACGTAAATAGTCTTTTCTGAAATACATCTAGACAACCTTTGTAAATTGTCAAGCTGATTAGGGACATAATCACTACAAAAGATGGCAACAGCTTTCAGGAAAAAGACTGATTAGATAACAAGTCTAATGAATAATGAAATACAAGTTATACAACTAGGGGAAGAAACGAAGAATTTTGTGGCGAGGCAATCAAGTGCGAATAAATCTGGATAGGTCAACTTATCAAGAGAATTGAGATTGACAAAACAATCTAGTAGATTTCTTTATTGTGATTAAGGATATGCGTACAATAGTACAATTTTTAGAGGTCTCTTTGTACTTAAGTGATCTTCAGCTGTTTGAGGGATTTAAGAGAAGTTATTTTTTATGCTCAACTGAAGCTGTCGCAGTATATAGGAAAACTAGTAAAAGGGAAAATGTTAAAGTTTGAGGTTATCATTTTTAGATGAGGTTTTGTAGCTGCTATATATGTTTGTTACGATACTGTGATTTATGATACAAAAACAATGCATGGTGATACGTATGACTGCAGTAAAGAAACTTCTCCATTAACATATGGTTTTGACTTAAGAAAATTAATGTTAAGTAAAGGTGGGATAAGGCAAAAAAGGAAGTCTTTGAATAAAGGCCTTAGAAGAACAAATTGCCCACACTAATCTTAAGCGAAATCGACGAATGTGAAATGAATTATCACTACTCCTTCATGAGATGGAAATAAAGTAAGAAAACACAAAATAAGAAATATTAATAATTTTGATTATTTAAGAAGTATCGTCGAATTCCACGGCGTAAAAACACATATTTGGCCTGATATCTTAGATACAGATGTAGATAACTTTTCATTAAACGGATTGACTAAAGCCAGACCCTACATGAGTTAGTTAAGGAATTTTGGTTAGAATCGCTTGGAATAATCAACTGTAAAAAGCTACAATGTCTCAGCAAAATTAGCAATTTAAGCAACTGATAAAAAAGGTGTTGTGAAAAATTGGAGACAGTTGGTAAGCGTTAATTGAAAACTAAAGGGAGTACAAATAAGCCTCCGCCGTTTGACAAAAGATGCCCCACCAGTAAGTTATGGTTGAAATTGTCAGATGTAAAACGTCGTATCGTAAGGTTGGACATTTGGCAACACCATAACCTTAAAATGTTAACAATTTTATATCAGCATCATATAATTTTTTTGTGCGAAAATGTTGACTTTTGAACCGAATAAACGTCTTTAAACTTTTGATTTACTTCTTTAATTTGAAGAAATCTGCACCTGAGGCGCATCGATTGCGTGTAAAAGCATATGGTGAGGCTGCTTTAAGTGAGAGAAGTTGTCGTGAGTGGTTTCATGAGTTTAAAAACGGTGAGTTTGACGTCGAAGGCAAAGAACGTAGCAGAAAGCCGAAAGTGTATGAAGACGCGGAATTGGAAGAATTACTGGAGGAAGGTTCCTACCAAACGCAAGAAGAACTTGCACTTACATTAGGAGTGATTCAAAAAGCAATTTCATATCGTTTAAAATCGTTGGGAATGATTCAAAAGCAAGTAAATTGGGTTTCATATGAACTGAAGCCGAGAACGCCTATTTTGCACATGTGAAATGCTTCTTGCCAAGCATAAACGAAAGGTTTTTTTGCATCGTATAGTCACTGGTGATAAAAAAATTAATCCACTACGAAAGAAGAACAAATTATGGGGACCACGTAGCCATGCTTCAACATTGACAGCCAAGCCGAATATTCATGGAAAAAAACTCATGTTGTATATTTGATAGATCAGCTTAGTGTCGTGTATTATGAGTTGCTCAAATCGAACGAAACCATTACTGGGGTTCGCTACTGAACACAATTGATGAGATTGAGCCGAGTATTCAAGGAAAACGCGCCCACTGCTACTCCAGACACGATAAAATTATTCTTCTGCATGATAATTCTCGTCCACATGTTGCGGCGCCGATCAAAACCTACTTGGAAACACTCAGTTTGGAAGTCCTACCCCACCCACCGTATTCATTGCCCCTTCCGATTATCACTTGTTCCGATCGATGGCACATGACCCTGTCTGAGCAGCACTTCACATCATATGAAGATACCAAAAATTGGGTCGATTCGTGGATAGCCTCAAAAGATAAAGCGCTCTTCTGACGCGGTATCCGTATGCTGCCAGAAAGATGGGAAAAAGTAGTGGCTACCGATGGGCAATGCTTTGAATAAAACATAAGATTCCGTTCATACCCAATTTTTGATAAAAAACGACGGAGACTTATTTGTACTCTTTTTAATTAAAAGTTTCACTTTGGCTATGTCAAGATTGCAAATTGTGGAGAAGATAAAGAAAAAATTGCAAAAGTTAAGCGGAAAGAAAGGAGTAATATTTAATAATCATCAGTGATTTCTCCCTTGCTTTGGAAGAACTAATCCTAACAAGCCAGGAAAATCCAGACTTGTCTTTGATTGTGCTATGAAAATAAATTTGACAAGTACAAGCAACGTGCTGTTCGAAAGATCTGATTTGATGGCATACCTTGTTAATGTGCTTTGAAGTTTAAACAATGTGGCATGATCTATACAATAAAAATAAAATGTTTTTTGCGGACGTGAAGATATTGAAGCCAATCTCCAAATGTATATCAAACAGACGTTGTAATGTTTGTTTTGGTGTTTCCATTTTAAGTACAAATGATCAAAAGTACATCACATAATTTTAAAAAAAATTTCCAAAACCAGAAAGCCCTATCATCAACGATTATTATGTTTATATATCATCGAAGAGAATTTGGGATCCAAATTTGATTTAAAAAAGTGTTGAATGTTACAGAGCCATGAGAACAAAGATCTGGTTTGATCAAAAACTTCATTAGAATCTTAAGAGGGGTGATTTTTTAATTCTAGCAAAAATAAATTTCCGTCCAAATAGAAATTTTTGAAATTTATGAACTTGTCTGAACAAAAGTAATTAAATAGTTAAATGTCGCGAACCTAGCACCAAAATCAGTAGTATCATTTTTGTCAAGGCAAACTTTTTTATGTAAGTGCATGCGTATATATTCACTTCCTTATTATCAACGCTTACTTAAATTTAAAGGTGAGCACACGATCGAGTTATAAACCTTAGTCATGACCAATCTTGATCAAATGAAAATGGTACGATATTTGTACGGATGGAACCATGTGGGTTGTGTCAGCACGTATACTTAATAAAGACAAATAATATGTACATTTTATGCGACAAAATGAAAATTATATATATAAAATTCCATTGTTTTATTTTTATTGTTCTACGATATATATAAAAATGGCACTTTCACTTATAATGCATACGCAAATTTTAAATCGTGCCAGCCAAACACTAGTAAAAAACATGTATTTTGTGGATTAAAAAATTGGCCATAGTTCGGCCCACAGTTTTCTTCAAGAATTTTAAAAGTATGTTTTGTGGTATTTACAAGAAAACGTGTGTTAGCCTAGATCACAACACAGCAAATCAGATAGACCATATTCCTGGTGGAAAAATATACTCATCCTTAATAAGCAAAATATAATTTTATGTAGAGCAGCGACCATTATCTGGTGGGAATATTCCTAAAATAACAATTACCAAGACTAGGAGAAGGCAAAAGATAACCAAAAAGTGATTAACATAAAGAGAAGAAAAAAGAGATCATATATAGGTGGAACACGGATAAAGAACTTGTGAAAAAAACAGTTACAACAGACGTAGAAAAAGAATAAGATACAATAAAAAGAATCATCAAACAAGACTCACAAAAGTTTTTACAGAAAATTAATAACAGAATGGGCAAATAGGAGTTCTATAGTAAATATGCAAGAGCAATTAAGGATGGAAAGGAAGCAAGAGAAAAAATGCTTAATAGATAGTTGAGAAGAAAACTGCAGTCTATAGAGATGTAAGGAGAGAAGCTAAAAGTGTCCTTAAGAAAAAGAGGAGAAATTTCTTAGCAAAAACAGTAAATGAGATACAGGGAAGCTACAGTAAAAAATATGAAAACATCTTATAAGAAAACAGCCCAAGGAAAGGATATCAATAAAAAACACTACTTATAGTTGGAAGGGAGCTACTAGGGCAGAAATGGAAATACTGAAAAGATAGGATTGGAGCATCGTAAGGACGCTAGAAGAGATAGAAGAAAAAATTAATACCTTAAAAAATCTGGTGTGAACATCACACGACTTTCCTTATCCTATTATTATATATTATACCGGGTCCATCGTCTCGGCCCTGCGCTGCTCTCGTCCCGGAACTTGTTGTTTTAAAAAAGAACGAGGCGCGAGTCCAACACTCGAAAGCTGATTAAAATAAACAGTACAAGACAATAATTGACTCGTACTTAAAATTTTGCTACGTCACTGAAGGTAACCGTGTGAACTCGGTCACACAGCCTTCGCCATTATCGCCTGTGTGCTCTCTCCTAGCGGCCAAGCGCTCCTCCTCGTCCTCCCGCAGTCGGCCCGGAAGCTTTCCGAGCGCGCTGTCATTGGTCCGTTATATTAATTTTTAATCGGCTATAACTTATTTATTTGACCTCGGATCAAAAAATTTCATGGTAATTTTTCGTTCGTCTCAGTCTGATCTATCCGGTAATATAAATTTCCCGAAACATTTCATGGTAATTTTTTGTTCGTCTCGGTTTGATCTATCCGGTAATATAAATTTCCCGAAACATTTTATGAACACCCGGTATATTAAAAATCCTAAGCTTCAATTTTTTTTCGAGTTCCTATTTTACCAACTTTTATTTTAAATTCATGTTTATTTCGTGATAACAAATCATTTTTATTCTAATGAATTTTTTTGTATCTTCAACCGCTTAGATTCGCGACCGCTTTGTGTTTAAGTCTGATGAAAGAGTGCAGAATTTTGTTAGGAAGCCCACAACTGATTTTGGACGAGGGCGTAGGTGAATGAATTTTTCAGAATAATGCAAACCAGTGATGCGTAGAGGTCATCTCAATAATCTTCAGCCGTTTAGATTCGCGAACGCTTTGCGACCAATTTTGCGGCCTTGTGACCAAACGGCTCGACCGATTTTTACCAAAAGCTTCGCACTGTGTCCCCTACCTACAAGTAACTTATATACCAAATTTCAAGTCTTTAGCTTTTACGGTTCTCGAGATATCCTGTTTACTGACAGACAGACAGTAAAAATGGTAAAAATTCTCCAAATAATGGAATGCTGAGAAAATTACTGAAATGTGGAGGAGAAGTTAACCAAAAGAATATCCAAATTAATAACAGAAGTCTGGATCAAATTCACATAATAAGAATGATGCAGAAGATAACAGAGAGAAAGAAGATCCTAATATATGTAATATTCATAAACCTAATTAGAATAACGACATAATAAACCATTATATAGCTAAAATTTAATGCCTCTACTCCAGAAGAATTCAAAACAAACCTAGGACTAAAACAAGAAGACGCTCTATTTACAACCTTTTTCAATTTAATATTAGAAGTTGCAATAAAAAATGCCATTACAAAAGAATTGAAACAATATTTAAAAATTCACATCAATGCCTAACCTTTACAGACAATGTAGTAATTTTGATAAGAACTAGAAAAGGATTAAAGAGTTGCACTAAATATTTCATAAGGGAAATAAGAAAAATATGAGCAGAGGTACACATATAAACATATAAAAAAAATCTGGTGTGAATACGCTGCTCTCGTCCCGGAACTTGTTATTTTAAAAAAGAACGAGGCGCGAGTCCAACACTCGAAAGCTGATTAAAATAAACAGTACAAGACAATAATTGACTCGTACTTAAAATTTTGCTACGTCACTCAAAGTAACCGTGCGAGCTTGGTCGCACGGCCTTCCCCATTATCGCCTGCGTGCTCCCTCCTAGCGGCCAAGCGCTCCCCCCCTCGTCCTCCCGTAGTCGGCCAGGAAGCTCTCCGAGCGCGCTGTGATTGGTCCGTTTAATTAATTTTTAATCGGCTATAACTTATTTATTTGACCTCGGATCAAAAAATTTCATGGTAATTTTTTGTTCGTCTCGGTGTGATCTATCCGGTAATATAAATTTCCCGAAACATTTTATGAACACCCGGTATATTAAAAATCCTAAGCTTCAATTTTTTTTCGAGTTCCTATTTTACCAACTTTTATTTTAAATTCATGTTTATTTCGTGATAACAAATCATTTTTATTCTAATGAATTTTTTTGTATCTTCAACCGCTTAGATTCGCGACCGCTTTGTGTTTAAATCTGATGAAAGAGTGCAGAATTTTGTTAGGAAGTCCACAACTGATTTTGGACGAGGGCGTAAGAGAATGAATTTTTCAGAATAATGCAAACCAGTGATGCGTAGAGGTCATCTCAATAATCATGAGTAATCACTAAGTGGTGGATTTTTTAACGGGTGAGATCAACTCAAATACAGGATTGTTGTGTCGGTCACCAGATAGTTCACCGAGGATAACGATTTTTGACGCATTTTCTTTAAACTGCACTACATTATTCATCATGTAGTTTTTGCACCGGATTTCTTCAAATTGTAGTTATGAGGAGTTTAATGAATTATGACGTCATATGTTCAGACCATTAGTGATTTATTCACGCATTGAGCAGATGAAAGTTTTATTTTTCTGATTTTGTACTTATATATAGTTACAATTAAGATATGATTTTCTTATCATTATCACTATTTCATGATGAAAGTAACATAACTGCATCCTGACCCGTATGTGTAATAAGCCAGTATGACTAATGCACATTGGTATATTTTTGAGTATGTGCCGATAGATCGTTAAGCTGTCTTAATATCAAATAAAATTTACATAATTAAGAGACACTGCGTTTGTTCGGTTCTTTAGTTCTCTCGTGTATATTTTACGGAGTTTGTTTTGCGGGAAACATTTTTTCCATTCGGTTCTCATTTAAAATGGCTCTACTTATCGGTGCTCTAAGAATAGAACGATAAGTAGTGGTAGTGATTCACATCAAAAATTGTTAGTTTGTTGTCTAACGTCGTTTAAACTTTCACCGTTATCACAATTATGGAATTCAACGTGAAGAAAATGGTGAAAGACGCGGGCGCAGCCCTAAGCCGCGCCGTGCAGGTAATGCCATTATGAGATTCAATATTCCACGGACTATTGAATCAATAATTCAAATCTTGCAGTACACGGAGGAAAAACTGGGAACTTCCGAGAAGACTGAGCTGGACGCTCATTTTGAGAACCTGTGGAACCGAGCCGACATAACCAAGACAGCCACCGAGAAGATCGTTCGGGACACCGAGGCCATTCTTGTGCCCAATCCAGGGAACCGGATTGAGGATTACATATTTGAGAAGATTGAGAAGAAGCGGCCAGCGCGTTTGAGTAACCTCGAGTACCTCGGCCTCGACATGATCGAAGCCGGGAATGAATTTGGGCCTGGCACAGCCTATGGAAGTGCCCTCATAAAAGTGGGGCAGTGCGAGCAGAAGTTAGGGCAGACAGAGCGGGACTTTATTGGCTCGGCAGGCCTCTGTTATACTCAACCTTTGCAGAAGTTTCTTGATGGTGAGATGAAGACGATAATTAAAGAAAAGAGCTTGCTCGAAATGAAAAGGTACTTACTTATACATTCTGATTAAAATAAATGTAAACGAATATTTTTATGTATGTTTTAGATTAGATTTGGATGCGTGTAAGAATCGTGTGCGGAAAGCCAGAAGCCTTTTGGGAACACAAACGGTAAGTAGTAGACATGCATGTGATTTCTCTCTTATCTAAATTTCACTTTTGAACACTTTAATGTGCATCAATGTAGTCTTATTTGCTCTTTTAAAAATGCGAAATGTTTTTAATGCAGTGTAAGACTAATTTGCAATTGTACTTGTTATGCTATCAATAATAAGAAGGACGCTGTTCCACCAGAAGTGACATTGGAACAGGTTAGTACTTTTTACACCAATTTTGTGCAAATTCTGTTTGAGGATTACTTCAAAATTGTTTGTAATTAATAATTAATAAGGTATGCTGCACAACCATAATGAGTTTTATCTTGAGTAGAAATTCTTGTTGGTAGTATTTATAATATTAGTTAATTAGTCTTTGTTGGCACTGGCAATTTAAACAAAAGTGGACCATAACTAATAATCAGCTCTTCAAAATAGTTGGAATTTATAGCTTTGCAAGATAGCAAATGTCAATCCAACTTTTATATCTGGAATCATAATAGACTAAGATCTGAAGACAAGATAACAATGCAGGAGGAAGGCTTACAGAGCTGGGTTAAAATGTAGGATTTATTAAAACAACATGATGGTCTTGTTTAGCTTGCTTTCCAAAATGTGAATGAAGTGACAAAACACCATAGATCATGGAAAGCAATCTTAATGTAATCCATATAAATCACTTGCAATCTATACTAGTTAATCTGAGGTAATTTTCTTTTGCTAGCCTGTTATGATTCATCAAGGGGAAATGTAATCAGTCAAAATTTGGCCCTAAATTTTTCTGATTTCTTAACGTTTTGGAACCCCCAAACTCTAAACAAACAAAAATTTAGTGTGTGTATGTATGCATTAGCTTAGATTTTTAACTAAATAATAAGGTGGTGCAAATGTATTTTTTTGTTTTTTAATATTAATTTCTTTTAAATTCTGAAGGAGACGTAAAATTAAAAATCAAAATGTACACCTTTGTAATAGTATCCATTTAGCTATGAGCCCAGTCTCCTATGTCGCGTTGGTACCACTCTTGTGGCTTGGAATCAAATAACTGATATAAGAAGGGTGTCTTATATTTTCTGTCAGTTGTCAAAGTTGATATCTGGCTAAATAGTGAGCTGTAACTTAGAATAGATGGTAATCCAATGGTGCCAAATCAGGACTATAGGCGGGATGTGGTAAAAGTTTCTTTGGGTCATATGGGGTCTTCAATTGACCATACTGAAGTATCTGTGTTCCAAGATAATATAAATAATGCCAAAAAACGGCGACAATTTCAACATGATAATTTTTCAAATAGTTGAATTGTTTCAACAGTTTATGTATAGCCAAATCTAACAATTCAAAAAAAGAAAAACTTTTGCACCATCCTAATATCTGGAACATATGTCTAATAAAATTATATATGAGACATTTCATTTTAGTGTCGTTTGGTATATGTAGGTAGAGGAAAATTACGCAAAAAAAGATTTTTACTGATTTATTTGACAGGAAGAGTTACTGTTCAAAAAGTATATAAATGAAAAAGAAGTTTTTTTTGGGGGGGGGGGGTGTTTATGATTTCACACGATCACAACCAAGTGCGACCTTTATTATTTGTGAAATGAAAGTTAAACAGTGCTATATGTAGTTGTGAACCAGTGCCTAATAGCCTAATTGTGCCTTGCGTGTAAACTGGTCATACTCAGGTTGTCCGTTTTTGTAGAAAAACTATTGGAGAAAGTGTAGCAAGTTGCTGTTTTTACTTTTTTTTTTAAATATTCTTACTAGAGAGAACCACATGCAGTATATTTTTAAATAGATTTATTTCTCACTATTTTTTGGCAAATCTAATGAAGGAGTTTCAGACTCTCAAAGAAAAATTCAAAAAATGGGCTATTGTTGCATTTGTAGTAAGCAAACAGTTATACAGACAAAAAGTCTTTTAGATTTGAAGTCTCTGACGTTCAAATACAAGACAAATGATATTGGTCAACTTGGAAAGAAATTTTTTCAAGTTTTTCTGGAAATGAAAAAAGGAGTTAAAAACTTAAAACACAAAAATGGCTTTAATTGATGAGTTTTGACCTTGTTGATGAGGGTTCTTATGAGACATTTTCCATTTTAGCTAATAGTTTAACAGAAAATTACAATAACATAAAAAAATTAGTTTCTCTATCACACGTCTGATGATTACATTAGGGTTGGTATCAAAGTTGCTTGCAACTCTTATTTTACCGGTTTAAAGTAAATAAAGTCTTTTGATTAATATGTGAATTTCTCAATTGGTAGCTTTTAATGAAACACAATTCATTTAGTTAATTGTATTCAATCGCATCATTTTAAAAATTGGAGATTTCTGTGCATTGTATTGTTATTGAAAATGGAACTTTAAAGCCCCAGAAGTAGTAAAAAGGTGTAAGATGAAGTTATCAAGAAAGCTATGACAATTCTTCATTAAAAAGTCGTCTGGGGCTTAGGTCATCACTCACATTTAAATTAAAACAACACTCAAGTCTGATTAAAATTATAAACTTAGCTAAGTGTGCTGCAGGGAAGTTACTTGTGAAGTGAAATGCGAAGGCTACAATTTATTAGCGAATGTTGGAGAAGCTAGGAGTAGTTAGGCGACTTTCATTAGTTTTTCAGTTGTTGTTACTTTAGATTCTAATTTGATTTAAAGCATCTTTATGTGATTCTAGAGTGTGCCATATTTTGGGTCAAATTTGGAATGTATTCCCTAGTCTTGAAATGATTTTGATATACGCACTAATATATTGTTTAATATATATATAGCTTACACTCTCACAATAAGTTGTTCAGTTAAAAAACGCAAAAAACTAGTTATATATTTTAAGTCCAAAAAGGTAGCTTCCTGACAGCCCACTCAGACAAATTTTATATCATTTTAATTAGCGTCAAGTATAGTTTTAATTATAGGTCGTTTTAATAGCATAGGCCCCAGGAGACTTGAATGAGAGATGGTTATAGCTTTTGTGCAGCACAAGAGTAGTTTAAAGTGTAATGGTAATCAGACACGCCTTGCTTGCAAATTTATTAAGGCAGATTTAGTTTATGATGATTATTGGACGAACTCAGAATTTTAATCATTTATCATATTTAGTTGTAAAAAATTTAATTTCATGCGTGAATTAATGTCAAAAATAACAAATGTTCTTTAAAATACAGCCAATCGTTATCAATGACTATGACAGCGCATTGAAAGTTGTCGGATTTGCCCATGGTACCAGTATATTGACCTCAAAACGAAGAATTCTTGACGTACATCTTCAATTTGATTAAACGATTCAAACTGGCGACCACTCAAAAAGTGCTCCATACATCAAATAGAAACAGGCTGTAATCAGAGGGTGTAAGTTTGGAGTTGTAAATAAATGCTATAAAAATTTAGCATCAAGAGCAGCTTGCAAGTTGGGCGGAACATAGTTGATCTTTAAGGTTAATATCACCAGAATTAAACCGCTTCTATTTACAGTCACATGGTTTGTAATTCCTTGCCCTTCAGCATGGCACATCTTCTTTGCAGCATCTAGTGAGAGTTCCTGTTTCTAGCACTAGTGGATCAAAACATGAAGTTTGTTCAATCTTGTCATTTGTCATCTGGACTGTGAAGATAAAGATTGTTACTACACTATAAACACAAAAACAACAAAATATTTTTGCAAATATTAAGGAACTTTTTATTACTTTCTAGTACATTTGTTATGTCATGTGAATTGACTGCTGTCTAAGCTCAACAACACGTGAATATCTGTCGATACTCGCTTAAAAGCTGATTTTTCTCAATTTGCTATGCTATAATCTGCAATAGAAAATATATTTAGTTTTCTAACCCCAATAAATAAAATAAAGAAAACCAATGATTATACCCTGGGTAATTGGTGGAACCTGTGACCGAACTATGAAAATTCTCTAGGAAATTATGTTTGAATGAATTTAAAGGATTTTGGTCTATTTTGAGGCATTTCCAAACAACTAAATCATTAACGTCAATTTGTATTTAGTCCAATGCCAATGAATGTGTATGTGAAGTTGAAAACAGTAAGACAACGCTGTCAAGCAGACGTAGGTCAATCTCTAAGAACTCAGCATCATTAAGATCCCATATATTGTCTGAGCTCTCTGATTTTCATTTTTTGAGCATTGGCAGGTTTGGTGTGAGTGAATCTTTGACAATTTAGAGGCTGCAAGGTGGTCAGGTATGAATTATCAGTCTCCAAAAATAAGTTTGGTACCTTTGTAGAATCAAACTCACTAAAATATGAGTGATTTGTTTGAGTCATACCTGAAATTACTATATATATTTTGAAAGTGCTGGTGGTTAAATTTAAATATGGTATGAAAGTGTACAAAAGTTAATTAAAGCAAATTAAATTTGAAAAATATAAAATAAATTTGTAGTTATTTAGAGCGTGTAGAATATTTTTGAAGACTCAAATGAAATTTGGGGAAAATCAAAGCAGTTCTGAAAAAAATATTTATGAAATATGCTGATTATGAGATGTTTAACTTCTCATTTGATAATATACGAAACAGAAATCACAAATCATCTGATAGTGATACAACACTGCTCCTCTCTCTTCGCAGGCCTATCTCAACATATCTCTCGATTCGTGTCTGTTGCATTATTTTCTATATTTTTTGATTTTTGGTATTTCGGCCTAAATCATACAAAACTAACACAATTTTGATCTTATAGCTTGTCCTGTATTTATTTCCGTTTTATGAATTATTTTTATTGATTTGCTCCTTTTTATGTGAACTAATATCGGTTCGCTGAACAGTTATAGTAATAAACAGAAAGATGTGCATTTAAGTCAGTTTTACAATGTAGCATTTTACTAGTAGAAACGTAATTTTAATTTTTGATTTACAAATATATAACGCACAAGGCTTTTCTGAATTTAACATTTAAATAGGATTTATAATCGAGATTTTTTAACTAAACGTGTTTAAATTAAAGTGTGGCCTCATAAGATAGTGAGAATGCAGTATATATGTATGTTATCTTATATTCATTCATTGTTCATCAAAAGATGAAATAAGTTTCAATGGTTTCATTAGTTGCCAGATTGATATTTTTGCTTAATGTATATCAAGCCCTTTATCTTACCTCTGAGGATTACATTTGATTTTTTTATGCTTTTAACTTAAGTGAGCTTTGGTTTATAAACATTTACAATTTACTTAAGGATAAAAATACTTTTTTTACTAACTCAATAAGCTAATTAATTATAAAAGCAATTTAAACACAATAAATTATAATAAAATAAAGACAACTACTGTTATAAATTTTATTTAAAAGTAATTATAAATTAATTTATATATTGTATTAAGAAATAGCCAAAGTTGAAGACAATTTATTGCAGACACTTGCACCTGCAAAACAAATAAAACCGCATGGCGTAAAAATGCATAACTTAAAACAAGTGCTTTTAATTTTTAATAGTATTTCTAAAAACATTTATTTACTTCTTTGCATTAAACAGATGAATAAAAATTAAAATTTCACTTTCATAATGCATACTATTATTAATAGTCGAATACAAATGAAATCGCCCGTTACTAGTCACACCGAGTTAGCTACGTATTTTTTCACGGCGACTAATAATGGACTGTCGTTTAAAATGAGCTGGATTCTTGACAGTTTTATTGCTACATGTGTTAAGCGAACGGATCTTATTCATTTTATTTTTATCCCCCCCTCCCCCCCGTATTTTATAACAGATTTGTGCCAATATTAATTTTTACTCACCTCCATTAATCCAAAAACAGGGCTTATTCTTTATGTACTTTTGTTCTGCTTTTATTATTCACTCGAAAAGCTTTATTTGCATAGTATGTTTTGAAAGCAACTGATTTGTTTACTTCTTTCAGTGCGTAATTGTGTTAATTTCAAAATTTTGATTGGATTTGTGTTTGTTTTATCAAGTTTATATAGTTCATCTTCATCACATTATCTTTACATTTGTTTGTTTTTGTTTTTATATCTATTTTTTAGAAAAACTTTTCTTGCCAAAGTATTAATTATCAAGGTTTTATATCTTATGTGGTAAGCATGTATATTATTTACTCATTTGTTCCTCTCTTTATTTCTGTATCTAGTATTACATAGAATTCCAAAACCTAATATGATCCTGTCATTGGATTCAAATAAATTGGTCATAGTATGTGGATAATTACACTCAGGCAGCTTAGTAGATAGATAGCTTGCATTCTGTATAGCACCGCATACGAAAATAATGTCTGTATCGTCTGGTAAGAGTCCCTACTTTCGTAAGTTGCTCTTGCACCACATTATTCTTACCTTCATTTGGTTTAAGGTTCTCCACACCGTGTAGGGTAGGTCGCCCCCGGTAGTCAACCCTCTCTTGACAAGACAGTATACTTAGTGATGGGGTTTGCTTGTGTGGCCTTAAACATCTAGATTTTATATGAAACTTCTCCTGAATTTGAGCTTTCGTTCGATAAGTTGATGGCCATGTAGTGGATGATGGAAGTCAGTTTCCTGCTTCTTCCTCTTTGCACCTGTCGCTATGTTGGATGGGGCTATTCTAATGAGCGGATGCAGTTCCTGCAATGGGATCGATTTGAAGCATTCCTTTATGATGAAGCAGTGCCATTCACTGTAATGTTGACTTACTTGGCATATATTGAGGCATTCCAGGCTGTGTGTACTCAACGGCAGATAACATAGTGCAAAAGTTGACTCCCACAACGTATACTAGTTCACGCTCCAGGTTCTGCTAAATGCTGTTCTACACGCTGATTTTTTCCGTGAGATGGTGCAGTGGTGTTTGAATAGACGGGTATTATCCAGTGTAATTTTTAAGTATTTTGAGGTTGATAATGTTGAAGGTATTCTCATTGCCATATGACGTCTAATTTTCGCTAAGAGTCTTTGTTGTTAAGCTGGAAGGCACATACGAGTATTGCTTGGGACTTGAAGCAATTTATATTTGAAGAAAAATATTTTTTACCGTTTCTAGATTACACCATTAAAAGCTGTTACGTAAGGTTGGCTAATGAATACTCGCAAAAGAGACGAGTATATTAGCTCTAACCATTTATTATTAATACTAAGACAAAAACTTGTTAAACTTTTGATTACAAATTTATATTTTGTACTACGATGTAGTAAATTTTTTAATACCATAGATATGGTTGTGACAAGGGCATTATGATTTTGGGCTTCTTTGGCGTTTTCTCATTCACTTTTATCGAAAGCGGACGCAAGGAAAGAACAAAAACTAACATTATGATTTTATAACAGACGCTCAAAACCATTTTGATGATTAAATATATTGTTTTGTATTTATTAGTCTCATTCTGTAATATTCACATGTTTATGTACAACTTTTAAAAAGTTACATTTGACCAACTCTTTGATGCAATGGTAGAAAGCTTTCTTTGGAACTCTTCTATAGTTGCTGGACGCGTTTTGTTAAGACTCAACCTTGAAAAAAGTAGTCAAAAATTACTTGAAACGCAATCTTGAAGAAATATTATTATGTATAACAATAACCATGCTAGGAGGTTTCTAAAATCACTGAGGTGTTTCTTTGGTATATCTTAGTCTCAAAACTGAATGCCATTTAATAAAGAAAATTGACAAACTGGTAAGATCCTCTTACTAATATTTCTATCAAAAGTGCGCTTAAAACAACTGATTAATTTTAAAATATGCGTATTCTGCATATTCACCATAGTGTTATGGGTGAAACATCGTTCAGTAATCCGAAATCACGAAATTGCTGCCATGAAAATCTTCGCATGCATTACAAGTAAATTAATTTCATTAGTTTTTGTAATATCTCATTTTCATTAATAATTTCTTCGCTTTTGCTTGCTGTTCGAAATCAAAGGTTATGTTATTTTCATAGCTTTTTTCTATTATTTGCTTGTATTTGCATTTACTGATTTGTCGCTTCTAAATCTATATTTGTGATTATTTACTAGTACATCTGTATGTCGTTTAAATTTATGTACAGACAATTTTATACATTATATTTTGGCGTTCTTAATTTTTCTATAACGAGTTCTTCATAGACCTCATTTTATTTCTTTGTTTTTTCTTATCTACTTCATACGCTCTAGTTCTGCCCGAATTTAACTTTGTTTCGTATTTCCTATACCTAATATTTTTTCCATGTCTTTCTTTCCATTGTAGTTGTTAAAGTCTCATCGTTTGTTTAATGATTCAAAAAGGAGTTTTGGATTAGGATTCAAATAACTTCTACAGTTTAGGTTAGCTCAAGTCTGATTAGTCCTGATATACAGGTTTTCCAAGTAGAATTGATGTAATTGAAGTGGTGTATAAGGATTAAACAAAATAAATAAACAAATGAATACTAAATGTAGCGATATTCTTGACAATTGTAGAAATCTAGTTTGCACTCTCTTACAACAAACTTGTATCTAGACGCAAATACTAATATCTATGCCCGCCATAATTGTGCTGCGTTGTGAATATTGGAATTCTACCCAAATAAGCGTTCATTTGTGGGAAGCATTGCTTTATCACTTTAATAAAAATAAAACTTATAGAAGCTTAGTATGAACATAGAAAAAGTGAAAAAATTCGAAGACAAAGAATTGTAGACATTATTGGATGAATATCGGGCTCAAAAATAATCGGCAGAATCATAAAATGTTGCTCAGTTCGCGTTTTTCAAACTCTGAAGACCACGGGGAAGACACAAAGAAGAAAAGTGGGCGACATGAATTGAAGGAAAGAGGCTTGTAAAGAAAAAATTATGTAAGAAATGTTTTTGCCTTTTATTGTTATTATTATAATCTCAAACTAATATTGACACCAAAGTAGAGTAAGAAAAGAAGGCAATGCTCTGTATTTGGTGGGACTGGAAAGATGTGCTGTCAAACGACTACTAGTCATCTCTACCAAAAACAATGAATTAATTTAAACTGTGAACTGAAGACCAAACGTCTAGAATATACCAAAATGTTTGCAAAGTGGTTGAGAAATAGATTAAAATTATGTTAAAAACGCTTGGCTGAGATGTCTTTCCCCATTCGCCGTATTAACTCGCTCCTTCTGACTACATTTGTTTAGATCGATGCCATATGCGCTTGCAAAACAACACTTAAGCTTATGTGAAGATGTCCAAAATTGGGTCTCAAAAAATGAGTCATTCTTTCAAAGTATCTGTAAATTGCCAGAAAGAGGGAAGAAAGTCATAGCTAACAACGGTACATACTTTGATTAATATATTTTTTTATTTTACTTGTCGAATAAAGACTTATTTTTTCCAAAAATGGGGAAACTTTTTAACACTATCATTGTCATTGATTTAATATCAATTATTTATCATGCACTAACAGTCTAACGTTAAAATACGAGAAGTATATATTAAATAACGAAAATGGACATTGTGCAGTAGCAATACACTTATAGCAGCAGGAAACGCATGTACACAAGTGGTTTGATGAGTAATACTCATAGAGGGCGACAGTAACAACTGTACGTGTACGATTACAAATTCTACTAATTCGTTGTTTGATAGTTATAGTTACTTAAACATAGGGTTTTGAGTAGTCATAGTGTAAAATGGATAAAATTGAAATCTATGGGTGATTTTGGCTAGACTCATGTTCTGTCTACGAAATCATGTTCAAAAACAGCAGTTGTCATTCCAAAAATCATCGACAAAGTCTATGATATGGTTTTAGTCGAAGTGAAAGTTTGTAAAAAAGCAAAAGCCACAAGCATCTTAATTATACAATTTTGTTTCATTTTGCACACAGAATTGCATAAAAAATGAACGCAGCGTCTGCTTTTAGAGGAAAAACGAATTCATTTGTAAACGATCAGTTGGAAATTTGCAAAATTTTTTAAATTGTCTCACAGTTGTTGCATCATTTTTTGACCATGGAAGAAAATTAAATTCGTCAATTCTAAGGCACCGAAAAGATTTCTGTAAAGAAATCGTGGAATTGGAAAAACATTGAAGTAGGTGTGTTAAACTTCGAGGAGGCGTCTTTAAAATCAAATCAGTCACTCTTCAAACCAATGATTTGTTCAGGGACTAGAGTGATGAATATTTTGATCATTGGGAAAATTATTAAAATTATTTGTCGATTTGGATAATAGAAGACATAAGACATATATACTCATAAGAGATTGAAGGACAAGTTTTATGCAATCAATTGGACATGCATATAAGCTGTTTGCAGATAGAGGAGAAATGTATGTTGAAAAAGCAAAAAATAAATTATAATAACATTAACCAAACTTTGTAGATAAACTGTTTATTGAGCTGAGCATAATGTTTTTAATTATTTCTTTACATCCCATTAAAACATTATATATCTAAGTCCATAAATTAAGAATGAGGATAATTCTGATCTATACAACTATTTAATTTGAATAAAATTAATGTACAAATACAGTTGAGATGATAAGAGGAATAAGATGCCAGCAATTGTGGCTGACAGAAAATGTAGACATCTCATTGTAAAACATGACTGTCAGAAATGCATGCTGTACAACGTTGTGATGTATTGCGGATGAGAGTATCGATCTAATTATAAGGAATAACGCTTTTGAGAGCACGTTCAATAGAGTTTAGATCGTGAGACTTCAGCGGCCAGTCTATACACCAAATAATTTAAATAAAAATAAACCTGCCCGTATTGTTGAATAATCGCATCTCGGTCGGTAACCTGTACCTCAAAATATGCGGAGAAGCGTATACGGACTCAATATAATGTCAGCCCATGCTAGAATACCCTGGTCTGGTCCATCAACAAAGCATTGGCAGTCGATCTAAATACGGTATTCTTCATGCCAAGAGTCATCAATTTAGTATTCAATTTGAATGTTCAGTTGCTCTCTCTAGATGTGTGATTTTTAGAAATGTGTATTGACAAGTAACATAAAATGTTACCATTCTCTGAACGTAAAGAAAGAGTAGCGTTTGGGTGCTCCAAGAAGTGTCTGAATACTGGAAAAGTATTCGTGAATGTATTAGCAGAATTCTAATACAGCATCAAATCTATCACTGAAGTTGAATTTTTTACCTTATTAAAAATTAGACATATCATAATTCTTTTAACAATATTTATTAAACTATTAACATTTTTTTCATTTATTTGTTAGTACTTTAATTATTAGTGTAATTGAATCTTTTTAAAATTTGGTATACAATTGGAAAGGTATAGAGTCAAGTTTGCTTATATATTATCTTTTAGATAATTAAAGACAAAATGTATTTTTTAAAATTTACTAGTCTCAACCTTACAAAGATAGATAAGTAAGTACATTAAAATTTTCTAGGCCTTAACCCAAGCCAAAATCCATTTTCCGCATCTAACTGAAATACTTTTTTATTTAACTTTAATGGTATAGACGTCCTGTCGACTACTATTATGTCAAATTTTGACAGCAAATAGAAAAACACTGTTTTGGTTTCCATAAAGGTAAATCTAGTCCCTATGCAAAACCTTGGACCTCCCCCAAAGGGAATGTTTGAGTAGGGATGCATTTTGTCCTTGTTGTCTTCATTGAATCGATCCGGATCGAAGCGATCTGGATTGGGATGCAAAAGTGGATCTCTTTGAAGACCAAACAGTAGTATGTGAACTAGGCATCCCTTCTGCAAATGCACTGCCTTCTCTTCATCCCCTACAGGTTCGATAGTGTAAGGTTTGGTGCATATTCTGTCAATCACTAGACCATTTGGCCATTTGCGTAAGGTTTCTAAAATTATTAAGTTGCGTTTGTTTTTAATTTGATTTTATTTCGAATTCTTACCAGACATAATCATGTCAATGTATTTCATCCTAGATAAACACTCATATGAAAAGTTATCTCCGCACGTACTCCTAATACTGTCTATTTCATTTTGAAGCCTGTCCTGTATTGAAGGGTGAAGAGCAAGTTCGTACGCCATGAAGGCCATAAGCGTAGCAGCGCTGTCGAACCCAGCAAGGAAGAAAAGAAAGATTTGGGCAGCAATATCGTCGTCTGTAGAGAAGTTCTCGACAATATTTGGTTGTGAATTGGCCGATTCGATCTTCAATTCTTTTCTTGCTTCTAAAAGCAAGTGAATCATGTCTGGTCTTACAATTCCCTCTTTTTCTCGTAGATGTATGTTTCTTTTTACCACATCTTTAAAGTACATATTTACCTCATGTTCTGTAATATTTATTTTGAACATCTAAAATAGAATTAAAAAAATAAACTAACTACGTTAAATATAATAATTTAGTACCTTTGCGAATTTAGGAAATAAAGACACTAAAATAAACTTTATGCTGTCCCAAATTCCGCCACCAAATGTTGTAGCCCGCTTTCCCATTAAATAAAAATCATTGTTTGGTTGCCTCATCGAATCGCAGGTGATTCCATATGCGGTGGTGGCAATAACATCACTCGCGAATCTAGCAAACATATCTTTTGCTTCCACTTCAACAGTTTTAGTGTTATTTTTGTCCGCTTCTTCTTCAAAGTATTCCACAAACTGCTTTGCGCAGTCGGATATTAAATTAAACGTTATTTTCAGCTTACTGCTGGTGAAGAAGGACTTAACTTAACTCTCATATTCCTCCATTGATCACCTGATACATTAATTTCTATTAATTATTCTACAAAGCGACATGTAACTACCTTTCAAGAAAAACAAATTTCGTGTCCAAAGAGGATCTTCGAATTCGGGGAAAAAATTAAAATGGTCTTCAAAGTGATCAAAGTCTCTTACTAATATTTGTTTGATCAAATCAGGATCTCTGATGGTTAAAGTTGGGGTAAATAATCGATAGGTACCGCAATATCTGCAATTAAACCGATAAATAATGTGAAAAACAGGATAAAAACGTACCTTTTCCCTGGAAAGTAGTCGTACACTTTTCTAGTTGCTTCTGGGAAGGGGAAGTATTGTATCGCTTTCAATATAAGGTTCAACACATTTTCCCAAACCCTTTTCTGGGGCACGCCCAACCTGTTCCAATACTGAAAAGGTCTGACAAGAGCTAAATAGCCAAGCAAAATTGCGATGGAAGCCACCAAAAACGAAAACATCATCGAAATGTCGAATCAATCGGAGTTTGTCAGTATTACGTTGCCTAGAAGACTGAAACAACGAACTCGTGTTTTTGTATACGTATATAAAATTCAAAGGTTAGTCCTTATCTTATCGTTTTGTTTTTCCTTTTAGCACAAACTCACGATTGTATCTTTGGTTCTGATTTTACTTTTATTTAATTCTTTTATATTAAAGCTACGTGACTTGTATGCATGATAAGAATTACTCTTTGAAAATGTTTAAAACAAAGTAAATCCAAAAATTGTAATCAAATTTAAATGTAATCGAAAACTGATTCAAAGTGGCTTACAGATTTGAGGTCACATACCAAGTACAAATGTTATCAAATGATGTAATTCAAAAAACCATAATTGCTTTAATAAATTTATAGATTTCTCAGTTTCTGATTAAATCAATATATTTGGAACAAATAAAATCTGCTTGCGCCGTTTTTTCCAACATTCGATTTATTGTAAAAACCCGGTTATACATTTACGATTCAAAATATTATCCATCGCTGGCCACTATTTCCACATCCCATCTTTCGGGCAGCGTACGAATCCTGTGCCGAAAAAACTGCTCACCTTTTGAGGCGATCCACGTATCGATCCAATTTTTGCTGGTCAACCAGCAAACAAGTGATAGAGGTAGCAATGTCTGGAGAATACGGCGGGTGGGGTAG
Organism: Sinelater perroti; assembly: GCA_036346155.1. Taxonomy (NCBI): domain Eukaryota; kingdom Metazoa; phylum Arthropoda; class Insecta; order Coleoptera; family Elateridae; genus Sinelater; species Sinelater perroti. Next base: position 33,379,138 of record JARFIY010000046.1, read on the forward strand.
GACCAAGTACAGAACATGACCTTGGAACTGTGAATATTCGGTTTGGCCGTCGACGTGGAAGCATGGCCGGGAAGTTCCTATGATTTTCTGCGCTTGGGGTTATCGTAATGAATCCATTTTTCGTCCCCAGTCACAATGCGATGCAGAAATTCCTCCCGTCTTTGCCTTTCAAGCAGATGTTCACAATCAAACAAACGCCGCTCAACATCTCTCGGCTTTAATTCATGTGGCATCCAATTTCCTTGTTTCTGAATCATTTCCATGGCTTTGAGACGTTTTGAAATGGCTTGTTGAGTCACTTCTAATGATTTTGCCAATTGTTCTTTGCATTTGACGCGAGTCTTTATGAAATAATGCCTTTAATTCTGTATCTTTGAAAACCTTCTCTCTTTCACCGCCATGCCGGTCTTTGATGTCAAAATCATCGTTCTGAAAGTGTTGAAACCACTCACGACACGTTTTTTCATTAATAGCGGTCTCAGCATAAGTATTTGAGAGCATTCGATGAGCCTCAGCCGTAGATTTCTTCATATTAAAGCAGAAAATTAAAACCTTGCGCAAATGACGAGAATGTGCCTCGTAAACTACCATTTTCAATCGAAAATAACTTTAAGATACAGACACAAATCAACTGTTTGGATGGGGTTATGTTGATAAATGGCTAAGCTTATTGTATAACGTCATTTGTATATTTCCATCACCATTTACCGCCCATAGCCATCTATTGGAAAATGGCGGAAACAAAGTTATACACCTATTTTTTTTATTTTATTATTTTTTAGAGATTTTGGGTCACGATGTGGCATGTACAGTAAACTAAGAGCATGTTCCGGTTAATGTGGAGAAAAAATTATTTTTATTACATTTTCGAATACATGGGTACGTTGTATCTATCAGAACAAAGACGCTATTATATCAATAATGTATCCAGTCACCATCGGCGTCGGTAATTGCCTGTCATCTTCGAGGCATGCTTTCGACCAAATTGATGGCGTATTCATCCAACAACGACCTCTAAATGCGATGGATTTCTCGTGTTAACTGCTTCAAAGTGAAAACGTTTCTTCCACGAAGCTCGTATGTATGCCCACACATTCTCAATCGGATTTAGCATCGGGCGTCTGCGACGGCCAATCAAATGTAACAGTGCCAGACTGCTCTTTCCACTCGATGCAAAGTTTGTTGCGGTGGTTGAGGTCGTTGACCTCTTGCAGGATTCAGTCCTCTTGACGAACCAACGTACGGCAGTTGGTAACAAATATTTCTTATAAATCTCGAGGATTTTTGGAGCATTCAGGTTGTACGTAAACAGATGCAACGTTCCGAAACGCAGTTTTGAGAAGCAGTCCGAAAAATGCACTTTTACTGGGTATTTAGCGGTCCGCTGTACCAACCTGTTAGTTGAGGTTGACCAGGCTCAGGTGACGGTAGCATATCCCCAAACAGAAGCTTCGTCCGTAAAAATTACATTGCTCCAATTTCGGTCGATATTGTTTTTTGCACAAGCAAGTCACTTTGTCACATGATTTTCACCTACATGATTTTGAACTACGGCATTTGACATACTCACGGAGATAGGTTGGGATAACTATGTACGATATATCTGTACCTTTTTTAATTTTGCTTCTTCTGTACCTCTTTATGTACTTAGCAGCCGTTGCGTGAGACATTTTCCGACCTTTCAGAGGAACACAGCTCGTAAACGTCACATGTACGCGGCACTCATGCTGCTTTTGCACGTTTCTTTAGCAAGCATTCAATGCCAACTGAATCTTTTGTGAAATAGCTATTTATGCCGAATACGCTCTTACTTAACTAACTGTAGTAATGGGATAATAGTCCATGCTAACTGGAAATCTGGCAATGCGCGTTATTGCTGTGAACTGAATTATAATTTCTTGTGTCCATATTGATGGTTCTAGAAAGTTCAGGCCACAAATCAATTCACCTAATATGGTATGAGGAATATAGTTATACTGATAAACAATTATATTATTCGAACGAGTTTGGATCCCTTTGCATAATAACTTAAGACGTGTGTTTATTTGGTAGACACGTAGAAGCCGATATGACCAAATAAATATCTTGTGAATGAGTTCCTGGAGACGGAGGATATTCACAGTCAGATTTTTCGATCTAAATTTTACTGAATATGGTATCCTCTTCCTAATTCAAGAATTCAAAGGCTGTTTGCATTAATATAATAGAAATGTAGCAGTGTTCTTCAACAATAGTTCAATACTCACATATCACTATACGCCATGCATTTCTGTCAAAGATCATCTTACTCCATATTAACTTTTCTGTAGAACATGAAACTTTCTTTTCATGCCAAACCATCCAAAGAACTATGTGACTTTAAACGTGCTTTATTCCATGTCCATATTTTTTTTCATTTAAAATTGCGAATTTCTTGTATTTATTACTAATTTTAGTTTTATCACACGTTTATACACACACTGTTTAGTAAAAATTATAACTGGACCTTACAAATAGGTCGCTACAGATTCTTAATATTGTTGAAAACTTTTCCGTTAAGATATTTAGGTTTTAACTAATACTTGCAGACTATATAGATGAGTTCATTATTAACGCATCAGGTATCATGTTCCTTAGGAATTTTACATATGTGTATGCCGACGACACTATGTTCGTTTTTAGTCAACATGTTTATATTAAAGTGATATTATCATTTTTTGGTTTTAGAATGTGGCATGGTAAACGGTTTTGCCTCCACAAGGTACTAGGTGGTGCAAAAGTCATCACCTTTCAGAAGATGCTCTCATTTTTACAAATGGCGTCTCATGGTATCGCGACTATGACATTTGTGAAGTCAACAGAAGCAGAATACACGTAGACAAACCATGAATCACTATACTCCTCAAGAACGCGGAATAATTGTGTCAATGTTTTTGACAAATAATCGGTCGGTGATTTTGGCTCAACGTGAATTTCGTCGTCGATTCCCTAGTCATGTGGTACCAACTGAACAAACACTGCGGCGTCTAGCCGCTCGCCTTGAGGAGACTGGTTCAACACGGGACAGTAGCAGAGGTGGCCGGTCCCAAAGCAGCCGTTCGGTCGAAAATATCGCTGCTGTTGCTGCAGATATCTCAAACATCAACCAGACGACGGATCACGCAATTGAGCATTAATGGACGGTCTTTAAAGCAAATTTTGGTGAAAGACTTGAAAATGTTTCCGTACAAGGTGCTAACAGTACATCAGCTGCAGACCGCCAATCACGTCTAAATTTCAGCCAAGCCCGCCTAAATTTCGACTGCAATGAGGATGATTTCCCGTTGAAAATCATCATGAGCGACAAAACGCAATTCTACCTATGCAGATACGTGAATAAGCAAAATTATCGCTTCTGGTCCACTGAAAATCCGTGTATAATGCACGAAGAGCCATTGCATCCTCTCAAAGTCAGTGTTTGGTGTGCGGAGTTTACGGAGGAAAGGTGATTGGCCCATATTTTTTCTAGGGAGGAATCCGAAAACACTGGTGAACGCTACAGAACCATAATCAACGACTTCTTGTTGCCGTAAATTGACGAATTGGGTTTGGTGAACATGTGGTTCCGGCAAGACGGTGCAACCACACACAATACATGAGCGACAGTGGACATTCTAAAGCAAGCGTTTTGGTCATTTGCACTGGCCCGAAAGATCGCTCGATTTGACCGTTCTAGTCTTTTTTCTTTCTGGTCATGGGTCTATATGAACAAGCCACATACCTTGGCGGCCCTAAAGAACATCCAACAAGAAGTGGAGAATTTATCGCCAGAAATTTTGAGAAAAATCATACAAACTGGTGTGAAACTTGACCAATATTATCTTCGCGACTTAATGGGGAAATTTAAAAGTTTAAATAAACATAAGAAATTAATTATTTTTATTCACAAAGTTACTGTCTTAGGAAATCAAGTAATGTCTTGCGCCATCTTGTATGAAGGTAAAATCTAGACATCTCAAACTTGAGAAGTATGACGACATTGGGTACTTTTAAGGGAAAGCAGAAGACGATACTGGTGTTAATAGTAAGATAAATGATTGCTTTTTGTTGTCAAGTACTCAAGGACTCAAGCTTCTTTATAGTTCATATAGTTTACAAACCTTTTTTTGCACGGAATTTTATACGGACATCTCAAATTCTATTTCCCAATTATTATTAAATATAAAATTTTATTTATACCTCTCCCCTAATTTACAACCTTCTCGTGTTTGACATTTTACAAATTACACAAAACGGATGTTTATCAAATTAATCAAATTTCATTAAATTTCTTGATTGCATCTGACACCGATTGACAATTGAATAATGCATATCCTATTAAGTGAGAATTTTAATTTGTTTTCATTGACGCTCATTTTGCCTTACAATTTACATTTCAACCAAACACACAAAAACCAAAGAAAGACATTGCTGTTAACCTAACAGGTAGCATTAAGAAGGTGTGATCCATAGAATTGCATCATTTTTTTATAATTATTAACTAATAGCATGATTAGTAGATTGTGAAAATTTGACATGCTATCTATGAGTCGTTTTGAGATATCGGCCATTGAATTTTTAATTTTTACCTTCAATTTGAGGGTGTTAATTCATCAGGTCCGTTTATAGCAGACGTGGCAAATATAAATGATTTTATATTAAAGTCGTATCTTATGTAAAATATAACGCTGATCACGAATATACAAGAAAAAAAATTATATGTCAAAAAATTAATGCGATTGTATGGACCACACCTCCTTAATGCTACCTGTTAGCCAAAAAACAAACCATTCTTATGCAGAACGTTATGGGGGATAATGTATAAGGAATTTAATCTAGGGACCATAAATACAGAAGAAGATTTATTCTGCTGCTAGTTCCTCTAAAAAAACATTAGATACTCACCTTACAACTAAAATACGCCTCATTTAATAGAATTTTCTATTTTTAGTAACGAGTTTCATTATAAAACAATGACAGATTTTTAGATTATGGTTATCTTGTTTTGCTACTGATATTCGCCGTGACTATCGGCCCTTCCCCATCTAGATCAAAAACAATTTTTCCTATATAAAATACAAATTTTAAACGGAAGCAATAAAAACTATATCTCCGTAACTTTTTTGTACATGAACCTTAAAGGGGGACGTCTGTTTTTTTGGGTGAAAATTGGCCAATTTTTATAATTTTTTTATAGAAATCTATTTTATTTACAGATATGAGATTTCGTGCATTTGAAAAGACATATTGAGAGACATCAAAAACATTTTTTTTAAATTATATTATTCATTTCAACACCACCAGAGGGCGCCGAAGTCGTCTCCTGAAAAACCGTGCGTTGTGCGGTGGACAGGATATCTTTGCACCAGTATTGCTGAAAAAAAATCAAACGGCATCTTAAAGTAGACATATATATCCTGTCTGTATTCTACAACCAAGGTGTCAAGATCAGTAGAAAAAAAAATACCAGTCTGCAAAAAAATTTCAGAAAAACGTCCTTTTACCCTCTTCTAAAGTAAAATAAAATATTTTAGATTCAACTTGGAGAATTGGTTGTAGAATGCAGACAAGCTATTATTTCAATAAACACATAAAAAAAATTTAGGTCGATGCGATTAATGGTTTCCGAGAAATGGATAGTGTCCACCCCGCGAAAACCCCCCATTTTGAGAAAAACGTATTTAGAGTTTGTTTCTATTTCGCATTCAACTATTTACAATTATAATAGACAAAATGCTTACCAATCATCAGTCTGCGATTCCTGCGCCATAAAGTAATCCTTGGCCCTCTTGAAAAAGTTCTTCTTATTCATCAAGCTTCTTTTTTCTCTTGATTCTCGCATCTTTTGAGGATTGCTGAGATTTTTTATCAGCACAAAAATTCGCTTTGTGTCTTTTTTTATTCCTACCACACTTTGTTTTATTTGGATCTTTACGAGATTCTTTGTCATTTAGACATGATATCAAATTCAACGCCCGTTCAAAGGTCACGACGTAACTGGCGAGAAAACTCGTTGAAACTTGCACCGCGGAAAAACTAGTGCGGCGAAAAATAAAGATACGAAGAAATTAATAAAAGCATTGCGATTCTGGGGTCGTTAGCCTTTCGAAAATATAAAAATATCTGAAATTAATTTTTTGACCTAAAAAAACGCGACGTTTCTTCTGAAGAAACAAGTCACAACTTGCAGGGCGGAAAAAATGGCTTAGCGAGCGTGGAAATATATATATATATATATATATATATATATATATATATATATATATATATATATATATATATATAAAATAAATGTGATATAGAAAAAATTAAAAAGCATTATGATCCTAGGGTTTTCAGCTTTCTGAAAAAATAAAAATCTCAAAATCGATTTTTTGGTCAAAAAACAAACCAGACGTCCCCCTTAAAAATACATTGGGTAGTTTTCGGTTCGCTTTCAATTATTTTTAAATCTTTCATTTATTGCCAGATCAACAAATATTTTTGTTATACTTAGCATGGAAAAATAAACAAAATACAATAAGATTAGACTACAACTTGAGTGACAAATAATGGTCACAATGAGGTTAAATGTTGGTATTAGCTTAATCGTTAGTTGGTTTTGTTAGCACAATATCCTGGGGTAATTCGGGTTGAAGCCTAGTATGAATGTTCGTTTTAAAGAGTTCATAATGAACCGCGCCACTACATACACTTGAGTTTAAGATGAACTTTTCCGCATATTTTTTAATAAACTGATTGACGGGTAGGATGGCTAACTCTTTATGCAGATGAGTGTTACGTATGTACCCCGGTGCGTTCACAGCAATTCTTAACACCTTATTTTAGAAGCGTTGGATTTTTAGTATGTTTGTTTTGACGTGTTGCACCACACCGGTGATGCATATTAATATTAGTGGTCGTAATAAAGTTTTATACAGTATTTTTTTTTTATAATTTTGAGTCTAGATTTGCGATTGATAAGTGGGTATAATTGCCTTAATCTAATGTATCCTTGGGTAAGTTTCTGGTTAATGTCGTATTTCCAGCTTAGACGGCTATCAAAATATACCCCTAGGTATTTGATTGCACCATCATTCGGATTCCAGCGTATTACATTATTGTCAATGTATAAGCAAGCAGGATTGTTGAGTCTTCGCAAGGTAAAGATTTTTGCTTGGCATTTGTCGGGGTTTATGGTGATCTTCCAGAGTTTGAATCAAGAGCATAGCTTGTTAGTTGTATTCTGTACTTTTATAATTGCTTCGTTAAGATTGTCAGCTTGGATAAATACAGCTGTGTCATCCGCAAATGTAGCTGTTGTTGCGTTAAGCTTAGGCATATCAGAAGTATATATATATTAAAAAAGACTGGGCCCAGGATTCTGCCTTGTGGGACTCCAGCACGACCCATTTGGTTTCAAACATTGTTGTGTTAACTTTAACTGCAAAGGTTCTATTGTCTAGAAAAGAGAAAATGAGTGCCTTTAGATATGTAGGTATATCAATGACTAGGATCTTTTTTTTTCGACCTTTAACCCACACCTTGTCAAATGCCTGTGCTACACCGAGAAAAATTGCTGCAGTGTAATGTTTATTTTGAAATCCAAGTTCAATGAGTTTACTGATTCTTTGTAGTTGATGACTTGTTGAATGGCCTTTTCTGAAGCCAAATTGAAATTTTCGTAATATGTCGAGATTTTCAATGTGTTCTAATAAGCGATTATAAACAATTTTTCCAAGGATTTTTGAAAGTGACAACAAACTTGTAGGCCCGTAACTAGTTGTTTTGTTTTTGTATTTTCCTGGTCTTCTGAACATCAGAATATGTGCAAGTTTCCAGGACTGTGGAAAGTAACCCAGCCTCATGCAGGCATTGTAAGTAGAACATAGATAAGCTATAGCCATCAGTGTGGGTGTTTAAGAATTGTATTGGTGATCAAGTAGTGGCCAGGAAATTTCCTTCCGGGAAGTTTTTCTATAATGTTTTTGAGTTCATTAGGCGAAGTAGGTTGAATATCGTCTGGGATTGACACTCTGTTCAATATCGTTTATGGTTTGTGTGTGGTGAGTGGGTGTGCAAGTGATTGCAGGAGTGAATGTGTTTTCAAGATAATCAGTAAAGGCATACGCTTTTTCTGCGTCTGAAGTGAAATAGCATTATCAGTTTTGGATGATAGCGTAGGAAATGCTTCTTTTTGATTTAGAATTTTAGATTTGATTAGAATTTTAGAATATTTGGTTTTAATAATTATCGCTACTCCACCGGCTGCTATTCTAGAGTTTCAATCCTTACGATAGACATGATAACCTGAGATACGAAAGTTTATGGTTTCTTGAAGGTGCGTTTCTGATATACAGGCGATCCACCTTGTATCTTGTTAGGAAAGCAAGAAATAATGGGCGTTGATTGTTGATGCCAGTTAAGGATAGTTAAATTTTGTATTGTTTTTCTTTGGTTATGGTCCATTGATAAGCATTGGTAAGAGATTATTAATAATGAATGTTTTAATTTGGCTAAGATAAGGCGTAATAAGATCAAGGAGAATTTGAATGAGGTTGTTGGGTAGTGCTGAAGTAGTGGATGAGGTGGTAGCGTTGTTGCTCTGGGTTAGTCCCCTTTGAGTTTGTTTGCAAATGTCTGTGTGGTATTTATGTATGAGTTTCTAGGTTGGGTTTGTGTCCGTTGTTTTAGCAGTGCAATATGGTGAGTACAGCCACGATAATTTGCACTGTGATTGCCTCCATAGTTGGCACATTTTGGTCGTTCATTTGGTGTCTTTTTACAATCGGAATGTAGATGGCCACCAGCACATTTAACACAAACTGGTTTTAATCGGCGGTAATTTTTAGTATGGCCATATTGCTGACATTGTAGCATTGTGGTATATTCTTGGGTTTCCTTCTAGCGTCAACAGTAACTATGGAGTGAAAAAATACTTTCAGCGTGTATATTTGTTTTGCTTGCTAGTTATTGATTAGTTCCAGTGCACAGACGGGTAGAGGTTTTCTATCTCTGGTGTACAATCGTGTTATCTTTATCACTGGTACCTGACTTAGCTAGTTCAGTTTTGATTTCTTCGTCCGACAGAGAAAGTGGAACATTTTTAATTACTACGGAAATTGGTTTGTCATTTATATTTTGGTAAGTATGATATTGAATTTGATTTTGAGTAAAATATTTGGTTAGTTTTCGAAAATATTCGTCTTTTGTTAAATTAATGTGTAATTTGGTTGTGTTGTACGTTGTTGTGAATGTTCCGGTTGCTGGTTTTTGTAAGTCTTCTCTTAAGGCTTTATGATTTACGGTGTTTGGTAAGTAGATAAGTGGGACTTTAATTGTTGGTGTATTATGAGCTTCTGGATGTGACTGTGTTTTATGGACCACGTCTGAATCAATCTTGGTGGAAGATTCACCGTTAGTTAATTTATTTTCCAAATTGACTGGTAGATAGAATTTATTACTGGTTAACAAGTCCTGAGTGGCCCATGCATCGTTTGTGAACCACATTAGCGGGTGGTGTTAAACTATCCATTTTGCGCTTGTTAGGCGCTTAATAATTAATTAATTCATTTACGGAGATTATATTGAATTTGTTGAAATGAAGTAAACTAAAATTTACTTACAATGTTTGCTACAGATAGCTTTAAGGTCAAGCGTATCGCACTGATATCAAGGCAGGCCAGGGAACGTCTGCACTGTAACACAGCCTCGTAGTCGACTCTAATTATCTATTTAAACTGTGTGCACTTTAGATTATTATGAAAAGGGCAATGTTTGCTTTATTATACTGGTTTAGGCAATTGTAGTAATTAATATTTAAAGAACATATTAAGGAAGTAATTCATAGTTAAAGCACCTCTTAACATAATTACAACCATTAAAACTAGACATGTTGTAATGTGAGAAAAGTCAATCATATTAGTGTTATGTTTCGTTAACTCATTACTATTACACACACTATGATATCTTTTTCAAACTACAAATATGGCTATATTATATTTATGGTTACTGTAATAAAAATAAAAAGAGTTCAGAGAAAAGGAATTATTGTCTGAAGCTACCGCCAAACAAATCAGGTAATGTTGAACAAGATGAAATAATATTAAGAGTGGTTGAATTCATTCAGTTCACTAAAAAAGGTAGGGGAGATCTTAGATTTTGAGTTAATCTTTAACAAATGCAAACATTATTACCAATGGATAGTTTTCTTCTTGGCTTATCGAACTTCTTGATATTATTCACTGACGAAACTACCTTCAATAGATATGTTTCCAACGCAACCAAAGCCAAAAACAAGAATTTTTAGAAGAAATAAAAGATTAAAATAGTGCGACGGATACAAATACGAAAATATGTATAAATCAAAGAATATCTAGAAAATCGGCACTTACTTCATATTTCTTCGAAATTCACATTGTTGGGCTATTGAAAAATCACAATGTCCAGTTTTTCGTATAAATGAATTTTTTGAACGTACCAGAGAATACTTGTCCTAAATTTCATGTTTCTTAGTGCTCTAGATGTGAAAAAGTCATCTTCACTTATTTCATCTCTTATAGTTATCCCACTTGAGTTATTACAATAATTATCGACTTAATGAGATACTTTGTATGGTATGTTAATGAATGCACACTTAATATAAAACGCTGGTTCTATGGAAGAAATATAAATGTGAATTCTATAAGGCATTTTAAAGTTTAAGCAATAGAAAATAAGGAATAATGAAAATAAATAAAATATGTATCTGTTGGACACAGTGTGAAATAGTTTCTTGTAAAGGACGCTTGGTTTGCTTCTCAATCTGCAAATGTGAATGCATTCGAACAAGCAAAAAAAACTATTCTGGTCATTTGAATAAGTTGCAATTCTTTGCGGACTCTTTCAGTAACGATTTTGTAGGCAACAGTGGCTGAGTCGAGGAAGCTAGCGACTGGAAATGTATTCAGATGAAGGCAGCAAAATATGTATATAAAAGGGACGGCGGTTACAAACAGGAATATGAATATATGGGCATTGAAAATATTACTACAAATCACGTGAAACCCTATTCTAAAATGAGAGAGCCGTTTGCAGTAAAGCTAAACCACTGAATTCTAAATCGACTAACTGTAAGTAAAACGTGCTCTTCTCATAAGAGTTGATTTTCGTTTTACATCATGGAATTAGTGAATGAGTTCTCAAAGAGGACAGAATCCATTACGAGTGGCAACTAGATCTTTAGATATAAATTTGATACATGCTTAGGAGTCCGTAGGGGGATACCCGTTACCAAGAGCAATTTATGTTCTTGAATGGTGAACCTCATAATCGACGTCATATTAGTACATACAACATATTACTACCCACATTAATCTGGACACACTGTTGGTTCTACTTCTGTTTCACGTTTTAATAGTGAAATTTAGATTTAATTAATTGCCACACACCAGAAACTCGTTTATCTAAATTAGATGGAATCTAACCTGTTCGGATCATCTGTAACTCTAGTGTGTAAGGAATATTGCTATAAGATTAGAAAATAGCTTATAAACAATACATGAACACGAGTGAATGTGCGGTAGTGATGTATTTTAAACATGTATACAGAACTGTCATCCTTTTCATTCAGATACATTTTTTTGTGTGTTTATTGTACTTTTAAATGCCTAAACATTTCCACATTTAGAGTTTAGCGCAGTGCTCATTATTAATGTTAATTTTCCGCTGATATCCCTGACCATAAATGCTTCAAGGAGGTCTTTAGTGTTTTTGAAGTTACCTCTCATATTTTTCCCAAATTTTTATGACGTCATTTTCTTCTAAACTTTCGCTGTAGAACTTCAATTGAATCTAAGTGTATAGCTGAATGAGAGATGTATAATTCGAAGGAATAAATATTCACTCTTAAGCTCTTCTCCGCTGAAACAAATAAGGTGTTGTCCCGGAAGAAAAGGCTTTTTTTTCTTAAATTGTTAACAGAATGATGAAACGGAGATTGTCAAAATGTCTGCAAATATCCACGTCTACTTTTATGATTTGTGCAGTAAGGGGAGAGTTCAGTTTATAGGTGCACAACTAAGTTTCTGAGTTTCACACATAGATGGCGCTAACGACACATGTAGTCGACATGCATGTTTGTAGTTGTGTTTTTTTTATAGCTTAGACATCTGTTAACAATATCCAGTCGTAATACCAACACATATCGCAACACAAAAACATTTTTTGTAACAATGAAGATGTCGAGTTTTGTGCCAAATAAGCAACATTTGCGGGAAGCTTTGCTTTTCTTTTTTAACTTGAAAGAAAAATGCACCTGAAGCACGTCGTTTGCTTGAGGAGGCGTACGGCGAACATGCACCATCGAAAACTACCCGCGAAGATTGTTTTAAACGCTTCAGAAGTGGCGATTTCGACACTGCGGACAAACGCTCCGAAAGACCAAAAACAATTTAGGACGCCGATCTGCAAGCTTATTGGATGAAGATGATAAGCAAACACAAGATCAACTTGCGGAGGCATTAAATATGATTAGCCAAGGTATTTCCAAACGTGTACATGCCATGGGAGAAAATTCAAAACGAAGGAAAATGGGCGCCGCATGAGTTGACTAAGAGACAGCATGGGAGAAACCATTCAAAATTTGAAGAAAATGGCTTTGCCGCATAACGAGAATGACTTAAGAGCAATGCTCTGCGTTTGGTAGGACCAAAAAGGAATCGTGTACTATGAGCTGCTGAAACCGGGCGAAATTGTCAATGCGCATCGCTATCGACAACAATTGATAAATTTGAACCATGCATTATTCGAAAAACGACCAGAATGGGACACGAGACAGGAACGAGTGATATTGCAACACGACAACGCGCCGTGCCATCACACATTCATCGTCCAGGACACCACCAAAAGCTGAAATGGGATCTGCTACCGTACCCGCCGTATTCGCCAGATCCTGGTCCCTTGTTCCGGTCTATGGCGCATGGCTTGGGTGGGCTACACTTTCGAAGACTCATCGTTTTATCGTCGCGGTATTCATGTATTGCCACAGAGATAGTGAAAATGTGTAGCTAGCGAGTAATGATGCTTTGAATAAACCATTTTTTGTATTTTTATTATACATTGATCGAAAATACCCGAAACTTAGTTGCGCACGTAGTACATGTTTTGCGACTTTTAGTTTTATGGATTTTGTAATATAGATCAAAGGGCATGTTTGCGTATTATGTTAGGGTAGGTAAGGAATATCATCCAGCGTTTATTTTTTATTTTCTTTATTTTTCTCTGAAAATACAAAACGATAATGGAATTTATCTCCTCAGTTTTGTATATTTTTAGAGTTTATGTTAATTGCTTATCTGTAATAACATTGTTAACGTTTCTTGTGTACATACAAAGTTCGATGACGTTAGCCATTCCTGATAAAATTCTTCCTGCAATTATAAGCAACAAATCTTTTTCCACATACCCATCGTTCTGTATTAGCTGTAAACAAAGTATGAATTTTGCATTTTTTATGAATATGATACGTATAGTACAGTGTGGTATATTACATTTGACCTAACATTTATTGAAACCATAGAAAATTTTTTTATGAGTATTTGTTATTTTCACAATCATTGCAGATAAATTGGATTTTCGAATAAACACTATTTGGACGAATTCTTGGTACAGCAATGAAAGTTTGTGCATAATATGCTTTGTTTAATGTTAGCTGTGCAACAGTTTGTAATGCCTTTATGGAGTGCTTTATGACTAATCAAATCGATCTTTTGTACACCTGCATAGTTTAAAGAAATGCCAAGTTATTTAATTACAAAATTTGACTTCAGCTGTGTCAACATAATAAAGTTATACTATGAATCCAGGCAGAACGAGACCTGCGGATAGCGCAATCGGAATTCGACCGCCAAGCCGAAATCACGAAGTTGCTGCTAGAGGGTATTGGAAGCTCCCACGCCGCACACCTCCGCTGCTTATATCAGTTTGTGGAGACGCAGGCGAAGTTTTATTCCCAATGCAAGAACATCATGTCCGAGCTGCAGCAGGAACTGTCCAGGTATTGATTCGCGCCCTGTAGATTTGTGCGTTATGATGAGAGGAGCTTATTAGTTGTGGATAACCTGTGGCTTGGTGCCTGGTGCATGTAAATGTTTCAGTTCTGTGAGGCCCAGCCCTGTTGTGCGCATCAACAGCGAAGACCTCGAGTTGCCTGCTGCCGATGCCGCTACTAACACCGCCTTCAACACTGTCGCTGTTCTTGCCGCAGACGACCTTGAAATAACCTCCATTTAACTCGCTTTGCATACTCCTGAACTTGTTTTAACCAAGGCTCAATTTGTATATTATGAGACGTTTCGTTAGTGCTGTTCTTAATTTGTTTGTTATAAGCACTTGAATTGGATTGCATAGAAACAATTTTAATGAGTTCACTGCTAGTGAAAATAAGAACGATTCTGATTATTCTTTCAGTTTCATTTAAAAATATGCTAATTGTCAATATCTAAGGAAAAATATATATTTCAAAAGTTCAAAAAGGAAGTAAAATATGTTATTGTTTATTTCTTTTAAATATTGCTATAAATATTACCACTAATAATAATAATATTAAATTAATATATAAAAAGTTTAGAATTGTAGTGTCCTGAGTATGTTATTATTACAAAATATTTCTCTTTGTAAGATTCAAATAGTTGTTCAAATTTTTTTTAGTATTGTAGTAGTTTTGCTACCTTTATTCCATTTTTCTGTGAGCTTAACGTTTTTGTACAAAGTGCCTACAAATATGTCAAATTCATCAATTTAGGAGCTTAGGTACTAGGTAAGGAACACATCAGAATTGAGTTGCTTTCGATAGTTTGCTTTGGGCTGTTGTGTTGTGTAAGAACTTTTGTTTCTTGGAAATGTTTTCTAAAAAATTTAAACTTGCTAGTTTTGTGATGATACCAGATCTTATAATTAACCAGTAAAGGTAGAGTATCTCTTGTAGATCATCTTTTTTAGAATCTCAAAATGACATTCCTTGACGCAAACTTCTGTGTAGTAGACTCAGTTGATCTTTAAAATAGCCACATTAACTTCTCCATAGTAACCTTTAAAAATTGTTGGATTCTATTAGCACACTGTATTTGTATAAAGAAGATGCTGTACACAAATACTTATAAAAATTATAATGAAAATAAAACCTCAGTTTTTCATCTACAACCACACACAATAACAAGATGTCAAGTATTTAAAATGCTTCCTTAAGCAATTCCAAGTAGTTGAATGATGAATCCACATTGGCTCTCCTCTTATGCTCCATTCTCAGTCCAGTCAAATATGATAAAATTCTTCTTAAATGCAAATTTCCGAATTGATGATCGCGGTGCGCTCCACTCTTGCTGTAGCAAGGATCGCCAAAGAACATATTTTGTCTTGAATGTGACTGCCGCTACTACACCAGTTTTCCTTAAATGAACTTCGGTTCATTCATAGAAAAGGTTTTATAATCTGTCCCACAGGACAAATTTAGGAAATATTTTTGAATTGCACATACTTTGCGTTCAAGTTTCAGTGAACCGATGCTGGAGTTTGACCAAGGATATAAATGCATTGCAAAATGTGTACGGCGCCCAGAATTATGGTTAGATAGGCAGACGTTTTAAGGCTGACTAAGCAATTTGGTGATTTTATTTACATTTAGCTTTCGACAACTTCCTTTTTAAATCATATCTATAAGGTAGTTTGTTAGAAGTATAATTTGGTTATATGCTTTACATTGCAGTAAATTTTTTTTGACAAGTTAATGTATACAAATTATACTTTTGAATATTGGAGCTTACTATACGTCAAAATTCAGTGGCATGCTCTTTGTTGATTCACTGTCTCACAATTTAAATAATGTGTATGTTCATTAAAAATGTATATTAAAAAAGTTATATACTCATATTACATATCTTAAATTACATATACTGTAGCAAATGTTTGACAATAATAGTAACAAAATCAAAAGCTCTTTATATGAAATTTGAAAAAATAATTTTGTTTGCTCATTTGGGGAAATGACCTTGAGAACTTTCTAAAACACTTGATAGAAATAAAAATTTTGCTAGCAAATGTAACGATGTAAAATGAAGCGTTGTTTTGCAATGTTTTTTTAATTAACCATACACGTCTCTTAATGGTAGGTTTAAATTAATCAAGACCTGATGAATTACCATTTTGTTTTTATAAACAGAAAAATGTTTCAGCCTAAGAAGTTTTTGTTGTGCATTGTTGCAATTTGATGTTTCACTTAATTATTGTATTTGTACTAACACCGTCTTTGCATGCTGATGTATGTATATGTGTATTGCAGTCTTTCATGTAACTAACACTTTTGCTACACTAATGTGTGTTATAA
The DNA here is from genome assembly GCA_036346155.1 of Sinelater perroti. Lineage (NCBI taxonomy): Eukaryota > Metazoa > Arthropoda > Insecta > Coleoptera > Elateridae > Sinelater > Sinelater perroti. The sequence goes on from JARFIY010000046.1 coordinate 33,395,474, forward strand.
TTGTAATCGCTATAAAATGCAGTCAGAAAGTGTTCTCTTACTTTGAGATTTTATTGTAATTTAGTTTAAAAAAATTGTTTTCCATTTCATTTTAAATTTTGTCTGCCTTTCCTAAGAATTTAAATCTCTTCAACCATTTAGTGTCCTACCTCTCATTTCTTGTGTTTCCTTTGAGCATCTGGTTCCACAATTTGTTATTGTCTTAGGATTTCTTTGTCTTGGTTACAATTAGCATTTTATACGTCATTTTTATTGAAGATGGTTTTTGTTTTTGTAATATACAACAGATTTTTCTAACATTTAGCACTAATATAAATAAAGAATTTGATATGCCTCTCTGCCTCACCTCTGTTATTGTATATAGCACTCAGTACTTTGTACTATAGCACTGTGCTCTAAGTTTATATGGAATTATTTTCAACATTTTCTTTTTTTGTGCGTCTAAAGCTTCCACAGAATCCGCAAAGTGATAGTACATTTTTTCCATCATTTTTCTAAGGCTGCTGGCATACTTTCTTTACCTAAAACCACACCAATAATTTTGTTCAATCTGTTTCTGATATTGTCTCCTAGGTCTCTAGCTATTCTGCAGTTTTACATTTTCTACTTTTGACCTTTCTATAAATTGGAAAAATTATTTTCACCCCCATTTACCATCCTTTCCCATTTTTAAGCTGTTTATCATATCTACAAATTTTCCCAAGGTTTAGTTTGCATATGTCTTTTTTTTTCTGATATTATAATTCTTGTTCTATGCTCTCGCTTCTCTTTTATTCCCTGCCTTTCAGTACTTGTTTGTCAATGAAGTTTTTATTTTCATTCCAAATTTTCTAATAAGTTTATCTTGGTTTTGCTCCTAACTTGTCTGTCATATTCATGTTATTTGTCTTGCGAATTGATATTTAGATATGTCTTTTGTATCTTATTTGCTGTTACTTCCTACATACACCATATTGTATCTCTTGATTTTTTTCCCTTTCGCTAAATATAGTGCACGTTTTTAAAAAGCTATACTTTACATTTCTCTTCTATCAATTGAGGCATTCAAAGGTTTTTGAGGACTAAGTCATTCTGTTTAGAAAAACACTGACCAGCCAAATTCACATATGCATGCTCTGCTTTTGTGATTTGTTTCAAATGATTTCCGTTAGCGCATATTAACCTTAAGAGTCAACTAAAAGGTATGAAGAAAGAAAAAACGCGTTATTTGTTACATTGCGTGACGATTGTGCCACATTTGTCTTCAAATTTCCATGCACCACATTCTGACTGCTCCTGTAGTTTAAAAGCATATAAGTTTAAGTTGTTATTGCAATTTGTTAAAATTGCAATAGTTTTTTTTAATCTGTTATTTGAATATGTGTTAATAATGTTTGATTTTTCTTAATTCCGTTAATAAGGAACAAAATCTAATGATACCCTTATTGACGGAACGTGTTTTCTCAGCCTTGTAAATGTTGACGCTAACTGGTTTTTGTCAGCTTGTCACTAATGTCTGGTGCTCCATCTTATCGCCCTTTAGATGAGTTGGAAGGCGAAGCTAATGGACAGGATGAGTTTAAAAAGGCGCGGGTGCTTTATGACTATGACGCCAAAGATGTGACCGAGTTGAGCTTAATGGGCGATGAAGTGAGTACTCGAGTACTTTCCACTTTTTAGCAATTACTGAAGTTGTATTGCTCTGCTGCAGGTAATATTGGTGAGCGAAGTACCAAATAACGCAGACGAAGACTATTATTTGGGAAAGCGAGGGCAGCAAGTGGGAAAAGTGCCCAAGGCGTTTGTGGAAGTCATTTCTTAAGCCAGTGTGCTACTCGTTAATAAATATCTCCATAAGTCTGCCACAGTTGTACGCTTAAATAAGTTTATGCGGAAAGTTTGACGACTTCTGTGTTCATTATTATAAATATTTAGTTATTTGTAACGATAAGATTCTGCCTTGTTGGGTATATTTATCATTCCTTTTTAAGATGCCATAGCATAATTTAGTTGCAAATGTATCATTTTTCGCTGTTGTATATAAATTAAGAGTTCACATAAACAGGTTACAGTTCATATTCCTGCACCTAATAATGGTTTACTTAATGCATTTTCCCTCTTTGAATGACAAACATTCCAAGCCACCACTGTCAATAATAATGTGCAATTGGTTAGAATAAGTGATAAGATCTGCAATAATGTTAGTCAATTTTAAACATAGTGCAAATTGTTTATATAGTAAGAATGTATGTTCTTAATATAGCTTAAAAGTGCAGCTAAGTGCCAGTTGTGCTTGTTCAGATTTATCTTTGCGTGTTTTGAGCTATAATTAAAATTGTTTGGTTTGTTCTGAAGCACAGTTGCAACTGCGACTTGTTTTAAAGATGCATGTTTGATTTTGCATATATTCTGCATTTACAGTGCAATAATAAGCGTTTAATATTGTAAATTTCATGATAATAAGCAGTTTGTCTTGTTAATAAATACAATTGTTAATTATATATGAAAAATGATTAAAGTCTGAATTCACTATTTGTATTTTAACATTGAGAGGAGTGTAAATTAATTTGTAAACTGTGGGAAAATTGAATTGTACTTATAAAGTAAAAAGTTTAATGAAATGAAGTATGAGTCAAGTGCAACCTTCAATATCAACGCAAACACAATTTTGACTATGTATATTATATTTTATCTGAATATTTGAAATGAAAGAAGGAAGAAATAAGCAACATGATGGAAAAACATTCGGAAGCTAATATCAAGACCATGAAACTAAACATAAGAGTTACACAAAACAAATGTAAGTTAAAGAACATTAAGACAAAAATTTATATGAATGGCGATTTGGGAAAAAAAGTTAAATAAGGATTTTTTGAACCACACGGTCAGCGACGTCACGTGACCTTGAACCTTCTTACTTTATTCCTTGTGTGGGCTATTCTGTTATTCGCTTTTTAGTTTATGAGATACTTCCTTTCAATCCAGGTTTGTGCTTCTTGTCACACCAATTTAACTTTAACACGTTTTCTTTCAATGAATCACTTATTTGTTTCCGAATGGGCTGGCTGCCAGTTATCACGTCGCGTTGACATTTTTAGAAAAAAGAAAAAAATAAAAGGCATGGCCATAGGAGAGCCAAATTAAGTAAAGAATAGAGAAGCTAATTTTGGATAATCTGAGAATCGACACAATAGGATATAGTATTATGTGGAAATGAATTCTTGGGAAAAGAAAAAGAAGGTAATGGAAAGAAAGAGTTGATGGACATCCACTTCACCTATGGCCTAGCCGATGGAAATGGACATGCTGCTGTTCGGCTGTATCGGGAAAGATATCCAACCAAATCATCAAACGTTCACTCGGGTACATTAGAATCTTGCGGAATGTGGCCACGATACAGGATACTGGGCGGCAGCGAACAGCACGAACACCTATATTCGAAGAGAGTCTGTTGAATGCTGTGGACCGAAATTCCGGTACCAGTATGGGCGCTTGCCGCTGCCACCGAAACTTCTCGATCAACTGTCCATGGCGTACTGCAGGGCGAAGCCTTACATCCCTTTCATTGTGAGACAATTCAGGCTCATGCGCTTGGGAAGCTTCAAGATTTCGAGCATGAACCTGCACTACCAAAAGAAGTATTAGACACAATAAAGCCGATATATACTGATCTTAGCCGTGATGATCTTCTAAGACGATGTGTGGGTGCTTTCAATCAAAATAATAACGGAAGCTTTAACAACGTTATTTGGAAATTCGCTCCAAAATCTATATTTAGTGGAGCCAAAACTGCAAATTGCAGCTAATATTGCTACTATTATTTTTAATAATGGTCATACGGCTCTTCTACGTGTGTTAGAACGAATGGGAGTTCGCATTGAACAGAACCTTTTCGACTATTGTCAAAAAATCGACGAAGAACGCATAAACTATCAACAAACAAATCGTCAAGACTCGGGCAAACACGCACGAAGGACGTCTGCATGCCCAGCAATCATTCCAAAAACCAACGATGGGCTTCGAAGAGCTTGTTATATGGTCCAGGGATAGCAAACTAATAGAATAAAACATATAAGATCTTTTTTCTACCTTATTTCATTCGATTTACTCCTTCCAAAACTTAAAATGCGTTTTTCTCGAAACCATATTTTTTGACCTCGTTGACAGCATAACTCAGTTTTTATCTGATCGACCTGATTCAAAACGGATTTTGTAGAGGAAATGTGTCGCTATGGCTTGACGTAGCCGTTTTATAATTTATGCCATATTTTTATTATAAACAATTTTCACAACATTTTTTTTAATAGCTGCCATTTTTTTCTGATCAAAATTTTCAAAATCCCTACGTCGTGCCATAGCCAGTAATGTATATTTATCTTTTTTGCTCTAGGACGCTCCATTTTGCTGGAATGCTATCAACCACTCAAGGGTCATTTAAAAAAAGAGGCCATTTTGGATTAGCTGCAAAAAAACATGGCCGCCCAAAAAAATTAATTTTTTTTCATATAATTTTAACATTAATTAACATATGTGTAAAGTTTCATGTAAATCTGTCAAGCCATTTTTTTTAATTAATAAAACGAAAACCATATGAAAAATCGCCGTTTACAGTGTTATAACCCCTTAAATAATTTTTCAACGATTATTTTTTTAATTTTTAATAATGTTTAAGACAAACTACATGAGTTGAACGTAGAGAAAATTTTCAAAATTTTTGAGAGCTTTTTCGATTGTAAATCGAAAAATAATTTATATAATAAAACGAAATAATAAAATGTAATAAAACAAACTTTCAGAAATTTTCCAAGAATTTTCGGGTATTTTCTTTTTTTTTTAATTTCTATTCCCAATAGTTTTGCTATTCAAGAAAGTTTCAACGCACACTTAAAGATTAATGCCGATCGTTGCCAAAAGAAGTCGTGTAAGGGTATCTTTCTGATTAGGGGAAACACTTTAGAAAATAATGACTTTTCACATTCATAATGTCAACAACGAGAAAATATTTGAATGTACCATGATTTTGTATCAAGCCACAAGGATTTCGGTATTATCTCTAGATTTTTAATTTACATCTATTCAAATATATGACTTTTCAGGTTTCCCGGAAAAACAGTTAGGAAAATCGCGGCTTATACATAGACATTTTAAAAAGGGGAAAATTCTGAACCTTTTTAAAATGCATATTTCCTAAAGTTTTCCTTTGATTTTTCAAATCTGCAAGTAACGGTTCATGTAGTTTTCCGGAAAAACGATTCAGAAAATTGAAACTTACAAGGTGCTATTTTGAAGAGGAGAAAATTCTGAACAATTTTTTCCTTTGTAGTTTTTTCTAAAATGCATTTTTCCATAAAATTTTCCACATTTTTCTCAAAAAGGTATATATAATATAATAAAATATTTCCCAGAATGCTCAACAGCGCATGCATGTGCGTTATAAACCTGTTATATACGTCAAAACCCACACATTGATATAAGTTTTTTCCATTACCACATTCTCAAAATCGGCCTTTTTTGACTTATTTGACTAGACTATAATAATATAAGGGTGAAAGGGGAATATAGAAGCCGAAGAAGAAAAATTTTATGAAGAGCTAGAATTGTTTGATGAAATCCCAAAATTCGATGTGAAACTAGCCCTTAAACGACACACTTCAAAAAAAATCACGTACTTGACAAATGGGGTTTTTTGGACCCCAGATCGAAAATATGTAGTAACTTTCAAAATTATTAACATCTTGATCTGAATATTTTTTCCAATTTTTAATTTTTGAAATTTTGAACTAAAAATTTAGGATTATATGTATAATATATTATTTAAGATAAAATTCATAGTAAATGTGAACCCTTAAAAAGTATATTTATTTTGAGAAATAAGTGAGAATTTTTGGAAAATTTTTGAAAATTTTTATATGCTGATCTTTATTACAAAATTAGATTTATAAAAAATAATTACCGGTATAAGAAACTTATATACTATGATGGTGGAAACATTCCTAAAGTAAAAAATTGAATATTCAGATACTTATTTCCAATTCTAGGCCCTCGCATTCAATACGTAAGTACGAGCGATGTACGTCGCACATCGGTTGAGTGCACGAAGGACATTGCTCTTTCGTTTTTTGGCCGTTCTTGCGTGAATATAATCTACACCTGACTTTAGCAGGAAGATATGTTCTTAATGTTCTATTATCGACTCATGAATATTTAAAATCGCCTTAATCCCCAAGCGCAGTTCTATATGCAAACTAGGGCTTAATCAGATGCAGAGATAAATCTTGGAGGCAGTCGGGATGCGATCATCATTCATATTGCGTTTTAAATATCTCGATAGTATACGTGCATTTACAGAAAACAGCGCATCGGCCAACGATTTGTTCGCTTCACTGTTGTGAAAGCGTGGTATAGATGATCGAAATAGTGGGTTTCGCCTTTGGTTTTGTTATAATGAAGAATTACATTAGACTTACTATCTGTAATTTCAGTTGGTTTAGAATATGAAGAAACTACTGCGCAAAACCATATTCCGAGAGAAGCAGAAGTTTATATGTGGAACTTGTTTCGACGCTAGTTTCACTTGAACAGAAATTTCTACTTTCTTTTTACGAAAACCTGCTATGGTTTATTTATAAGGTTGTCCAACGAAACGATCAATCAAAGGTATTGATGGTACGATTGGAATCATGGATAAGTTCAGTGACTTTTCTAAAGAAATATTCAGGAATTTTCTCTCCTGGAATTTGTTCAACTGATTGTTGCTAACCCAAATACAGAAATGATAGAGGATATCTGGATCATTCAATGTAATTAATTAACTTCAGGCTTAGATTTCATATACTAGGTGTATAAATGTGAACTGTGGGATATTGTTAACAGATGACGTCACTTGTAGATTTTGTTATATAAACAACTTCAGTTTGTTGCGATAACTTGCGCTTTTAATAACCTTTAAAACTAGATGTGTCAACACATTAAAAGTGGAAGCATTAATTTTCTGTAGCGCTTTGAAAATGTCAAATTTCGTTCCGATAAAGAACCATTTGCGGGAAATTATTTTGCATACTTCATTTTGAAGAAATCGGCTGCTGGTTACCATCGATTGCTTGTGGGAGGCTTATGGCACTCATGCTCCAAGCGTAACTACTGCGGAAAGGTGGTTTGGTCGGTTCAAAAGTGGCGATATGGACGTGCACCATAAGGCCAAGGGACGGCCACCGAATAAGTTTGAAGATGCAGAATTGCAGGCATTGTTGAACGATGATCCCACTTAAACGCGGCAACAGCTCGCAGAAGGGTTAGATGTGACCCAAGCATGCGTTTGCAAGTCATGGGAAAAATTCAGAAGGAGGGAAGACGGGTCCCACATGAACTGAACGAGAGGCAGCAGGAGATCCGAAAAATCAAGTGTGAAATGTTGCTTCAACGACATGAAAGAAAGAGCTTTTTGCATCGTATCGTAACAAGGCATGAAAAATGGATCTTTTTCGACAATCCCAAACGCAATAAATCATAGGTTAGCCCAGGTGAAGCAGCTCCATTGACGTCACGGCCTGATCGTTTCGGCCGGAAGACAATGCTTTGCTTTTAGTGGGATCACAAGGGTGTGGTGTATTATGAGCTGCTAAAACCTGAGAAACGGTTAATGGAGAACGTTACCGTCAACAATTAATCAATTTAACCATGCTCTCATTGAAAAACGTCCAGATTGAGCAAGACGACATGGCAAGGTGATTTTGCTCCATGGGAACGCACCGTCACACGCCATGAAGCGGGTCAAAGATACCTTATCTGCGTTGAAGTGGAACGTGTTACCTCACCCGCTGTACTCTCCAGATTTGGCCCCTTCCGACTACCACTTGTTCCGGTCGTTCGCGTATGGATTGGCTAACCAGCACTTCGCTACTTTCGAAGCCATCGAAAAATGGGTGGTCGATTTCTTGGTCTCAAAGCCAGAACAATTTTATCACGACGGCATTCACCAATTGCCAGAAAGTTGGCAAAGATGTATAGATTCAAACGGCACATACTTTGAATAAATTGAATTAATTTTTTAATTTCAAACATTGCCTTTAATTTTACCAAAATATCCTGCATTTTATATTTATACCCCCAGTACATGCGAAATAGGCACCAGCCACGAAAACGTAGCAACAGTTTGCCGACTGTTTTTTTTTTTACTAACTGTGTAACATTTCATATAGTTATCGATGAACATAGTCCAAGTTCATCTCATCGACGTGAATCTATCATTCGTATCTCGCGTTTCTTTATCATCAAAACGCAGACACATACAGAGGAAAGTGTATCTACTTTTCGACATTGTACAACGATACATAGTTATTCCCTACTTCTTATCTCACATGTTATGAACATCACCGCTTGAATGTTTCCCAGCGCCTGCGTAATAGAGTAAACTGGCTAGTGCTTTGATTTTTTCAATGTCTGTATGATGATAAGATTTATCAGTCGATTTTGGCTATCATCATAGCATAAACATGTTCAATTTGACGATTAGTATATTCCGTTATCTTATCAAAGATTTTATCTGGCATCGGCGCCTCCCAAAGTTGTTCGATCGTTGCTGCTGGACTGATAGGACCAGAAATAATTCCTCGCCTAAATTATTTAGTCGATCTACAAAAAGAATTTTTTATTTTGGCGTAATTATTTTGGAGAATGAAAGTCGATAATTCAGTGCTTGAATATTAGCTTAATTACACTCTTTTCATCTATCTCTCCTCTTTCGGTTTCTCCATCTCACTCTTTCTCTCTCTCTCTCTCTCTCTCTTTCTTTCTATGTTTACTGTTATATTAAGTACAAATAAATATCTTTTTGAGTAATTCTCTCCAAGGAAGGGATATATGCAGCGCACGTATAGCTGTGCTCCGTTTATAAGTAAACAATAGAAATTTACCTGACAGTTTTGTGCTCCATTGGTCACGCCCTTCGACTCCAAAATATCAAGAGATGAAGAAAGCACAATTTATCAGTATCTCGAAGCGCCATTCCAAATGAGCCTACCAGTGAAGCAATTTAAAATAAATGAAGTGAAGACTATAATCATGAAGGAATTAAACCCACACAAAGCTCCAGGTTACGATTTAATCACAAGCCAAGTTCTTAAACAACTACCGGGAAAAGGTTTTATTTATATCATTTACCTCTTCAATGCTGTCCTAAGATTAAGATACTTTCCGGAGCAGTGGAAGGTTGCTATAACTAGTAATGTACTTGCACGCTGTTTGAGAAGTTGCAGGAGCGAGTTGTTAAAATTGCGAACGTATTATTGCATAAACTGTCAAAGCAGTCGCCGAACCTTTTCCATGTTAAGTCTATGGGAACTGGATTTGCTAATTGCTCTAAATCCAGTTGTCCGATTTCGAAACAATTTATCAGGTTACCTCACTCGCTTCCAGTTCTATCATTGTGGAAAATTTCATAGTGATCTATTTCGTAGTAAAAGCGCTACATATGCAACAGACTGACGGAGATTGTCGCATTCACCCACTGTATATCAGTGTATAAGAGCAATTATAACGATCCCCAAACCTGGAAAACCAAATTATGAACTGACATCCTTTAGACCAATCAGCCTTCTACCCATATTGTCCAAGGTACTTGAAAAGGTGCTGCTGCATAAAATAACACCGATACTTACGGAGAAAAACGTTATACCTAACCAGTTTGGCTTCCAAAAACAGCATGCCACTACTGAACAAATTCACAGAATTACAGATCGAATCCCAAAAGACTTTCAAGAAAGAAAATATTGTTCAGCAGTATTTTTAGATGTCGTCCAAGCCTTTGACAAAGTCTGGCACCAAGACTTACTGTTTCAACTAAAAAAATATCCTACCCCAAGACCTATATGAAATCGTGAAATCCTTCTTAACCGATCATGTGTGGTGACTCACAAACCCCCTTATTTCCTATTAATGCTGGTGTTCCCCAAGGGAGGGTACTGGGACCGTCTTTATATCTTATATTCACTGCTGATCTACCCACTACACCAAGAACTACACTATCAACGTTTGCTGATGACATAGCGATATTCTGTTCACATACGGATCCAACTACAGCCTCTAATTATCTCCAAGCACATTTAAATGCCCTAGAATTATGGTTTAATAGGTGGCGTATACATATTAACGAAACCAAATTGGTCCAAGTAACTTTCGCAACAAGAAGAGCTGCTTGCCCAGCTGTAGTATTGAACAACCAACAAATACCACAGGATGACAGCATTAAAATATTTAGGGTTACATTTGGACAGGAGACTAACGTGGAAGAATCTTCACAGAAAGGAAACAGAAGGGCTTAAAATTCCAAAAGATGTATTGGCTATTAGGGAGCCATTCGCAGATATCCCTAGAAAATAAAATATTACTATACAAAACTATTATCAAACTAATATGGACATGTGGAATCCAGTTATGGGGTACTGTAAACAGTCAAACATCGAAATACTAAAACGACTCCAGGCAAAAGTTTTGCGATCTTTAGTTAACGCTCCTTGGTATGTTCCTAATGTAACAATACGTAGGGATCTAGGTATTGCAACCATTACCGAAGAAATATAAAAGTGCAGTGTTCCTTACCACGAAAGGCTCAAATAAACTCGTGAAAATATTGAAAAATAAATAATTGCCGTGTTCCGTTGAAAATAGAGTGATATATGCATGTGGTCGTAATTGTCAAGTCTTAAAGTTGATAACGACTTGGAACCCCTACGCTTCAGACCCTAACCAGGCGTATTACGGCCAGCCGGGCGGCTACCCGCCGCCGCCGCAGCAGCAGCAGCAGCCATACCCGGGCGCGGGCTATCCCAACGCGCCCCCGCCGATGTACGGCGGCGCGCCGCCCCAGGGGTACCCCGCCGGCCAGCAGAATGTCCCCTACGGGCAGCCGACCATGCCGCCCTACGGACAGCCGCCTTACAATAACCAAGCAGCACCTGAAATGACCGCAACAAACGATGACCAACCCCAAACGAGCTCTCATGAGTGGCAAGTAATGAAAAAGAGAAAAAGATGCCCACGCTCCCCTGATAATAACCTCGAATTACAAAGCCAAATCATCGATAACAACAGATTTAATTTATTAAATGACATACACGAAGATAACGTAATGGAAACAACTAGAGACGAACCACAAGCTGCAGTTAAGAAACCCCCTCCAGTATATATACACGGAGTAGAAAATTATAACGCAATGATTACAAATCTGACAAAAGTATTAAAACTGAACAATACAACTCAAAACACTAGCAAACAACGTCGTCAAGATAAATACTAATAACCCTGAAACATATCGAAAACTTGTGAGACATCTTGATGACGAGAAAATTATTTTTCATACTTATCAGATTCAAGAAGAAAGGGCATATAGAGTTGTAATCAGAAACCTTCACCCAACAGTCGATACCGCGTTGATAAAAGAAGAATTGAAAGAGAAGGACATACTGTACGCAATTTAATGAATATAAGACACAGGGTAGACAAAACACCACTTCCTTTATTCTTTGTTGACCTCGAGCCTGCCAGTAACAACAAAGAGATATACGAACTTAGATCTCTATTAAATATGATAATTACAGTTGAGCCACCAAGGAAAAAACCAATATCATCCAGTGTACTCGTTGTCAAGCATACGGACACAGCAAAACTTACTGCAGAAAACCATTCGCGTGCGTAAAGTGTGGTGGTAACCACAATACCTGACGTGTACAAAGCCAAAAGACACTCCTGCTACATGTGCATTGTGCAATGGAGCCCACCCAGCAAACTATAAAGGATGCTCTATCTACCAACAACTTCAGTTAAAAGAGGAAACAACACTGCCAACCCTAGGATGCAAGCACCACAAGCTCTAAAGACGGCCACAATTCAACCAAACACATATAGGGCAAACAGGTTTCCAACTAGCTATGCCGCAGCCGTGGCTGGACAACAAAATTTCATAACAACGTCAGACTCATACAACACTCAAAATCAAAATCAAAACAGCAATGACATCTCCCTGTCTCAGTTCCTTTCCAAATTTGAAACCATGTTTAGCCAGTTAATGCAACAAAATACTATGATGCTCAACCTACTCACTAGCCTGATAACCAAAATCTCCCAATAATGGATACCCTAAGAATAGCCGTATGGAACGCAAACGGACTTCTACAACGCGTTTAGAAGTAGAAGCGTTTCTAAACACCCAAAAATCGACTTGCTCTTGGTATCTGAAGCACACTTTTCTAATTACAACTACCTCAATATCCACAACTACAGAACTTATTACACCTGTCATCCTGACAACACAGCTCACGCTGGAACGGCAATTATAATCAGCAGCAAATTATCACACTACGAAATGGAGAAATTTGAAACATATCATATACAAGCCACAAATGTCAAAATTAAAGACCACGTTGGAGACATAACCGTATCATCAGTATATTGCCCTCCGCGACATTCAATAACGCAGAACCAGTTCGAAGACTTCTTCAGGACGCTAGGAGACCGGTTCATAGCAGGTGGTGATTTTAACTCTAAACACCCCTTATGGGGTTCCAGATTAATTAACCCAAAGGGAAGGCAACTATATAAAACCATCTTAAATAATCATTATAATGCAGTAGCCACAGGTAAACCCACATATTGGCCAACCGATCTGAATAAACTGCCGGATGCATTAGATTTCCTTATTACAAAAAATCTCTCGCCCAACTACATTGATGTTGCTGATTGCTACGATTTAAACTCGGATCACTTTGCTATAATATGCACGTTGAGTAGCTGCATAATCAACAAGCCTGCAAGGCCCAGCCTACACAACAGTCTTACGGATTGGGACATTTTTCGACAATATATTGACGAACATCTATCGATTCCAGCAGTACTTAATACTTCAAATGAAATTGAAACGGCAATAGAACGACTAACACAAACCTTACAATATGCTTCTTGGACAGCTACGCCCATAAAACTACAACATAAATGTAACAAAAACACTAACAACTACTCCTTAGAAATTAGACAAAAGATCAGCGACAAACGAAAAGCAAGACGGATCTGGCAACAAACAAGACACCCAAGAGACAAAAATAAACTAAACACTCTCACCACACAACTAAAAGATTAATCAAGGAACAGAAAACGAAACGTTCAATGATTACGTGCGAAACTTATCCCCAGTCAACACCATGACTACTCCTTATGGCGCGCAACTAGGAATTTGAAAAGCCTATTATCCCTATCCCTCCTATTCGTAAAATGATGGCTCTTGGGCCCGATGTGACAAAGATAAAGCGGTGGTATTCGGCGAACACTTAGCTGCAACTTTTCAACCGCACGAATCAGACAGAACTCCACAAGATGATTACGAAATTCTCGAATTCCTTAAATCACCACTCCAACTCCATTTACCCATTCGACACTGTACACCCAACGAAGTCCAAACAGAAGTTAAATGTTTAAAACTGGCAAAGCACCGGGATATGACCTAATTACGTCCGAATTACTCCGTCAACTGCCAAAAAGGGATAGCAGCTATAACACGTATATATAATGCCATCTTAAGAACTCAGTACTTCCCAATCCAATGGAAATTTGCCGAAGTAATTGTCATTCAAAAGCCAGGAAAACCAGCTCAATTACCAGCTTCTTATAGACCGATTTCGCTGTTACCACTCCTCTCTAAGCTCTTTGAGCGAATTCTACTAAGAAGACTTGAACCCATTATAGAAGAACTGCATTTAGTTCCGGAACATCAATTCGGTTTCCGCAGAAAATACTCAACATTGGAACAAGTCCATAGGATAGTGGATAAGGTAGAAAAAGACTTCGAGGAAAACGGTTATGCCTAGCAGCATTCTTAGACGTGGGCCAAGCTTTTGATCGAGTTTGGCACCCTGGCCTCCTATATAAGATCAAGCAAACCCTACCGCAACAGTACTATCTGCTCTTCAAGTCGTATCTAGAAAACAGATACTTTCGGGTCAAAATCAATGACAGCCACTCGCCAATCTACTCAGTCGAGGCAGGTGTACCACAAGGTAGCGTACTGGGACCGACATTATACCAGTTGTTTACGGCAGACCTTCCTGTTACCGACAATGTTTTAATTGCTACGTTTGCGGACGACACGGCTGTATTATCTTCACACAGAGATCCACTTCAGGCATCAATATACCTGCAAAATGCGCTGGAAGCTTTAGAAAACTGGATAAAGACCTGGCGCATCAAAATCAATGAAAACAAATCGGCTTCAGTGGTCTTCACCTCCGCAAGGTTGTTCCACCTCCTATAATCTTCAACGGCACTAACATACCACACAAAGAAGATATCAAATATCTGGGTATCCATCTCGATAGCAAACTAAACTGGAAAAACATATACAGACTAAGCGAAAAGAATTAGATATCCGCGTGAAGAAGATGTTCTGGCTCCTCGGACGAAAATCCCAGCTCAGTTTAACAAACAAGGCGTTGTTATATAAAACCATGTTAGTACCGATTTGGACGTATGGGATCCAGTTTTGGGGATCTGCTAAGTCATCGAACATCGAGATATTACAGCGATTTCAAAGCAAAACACTTCGCGCAATAGCAAACGCCGAATGGTATGTGAACAACCGCACATTACATAACGATCTAAAGATCCCATGGATTAAAGATGTCATCAAAGCTTGCTGCATCAGATACAACGATCGTATTAGTGATCACCCTAGTGTTCTAGTGACAGACTTATTAAATAATGCAAACGCAGTTAGACGCCTGAAACGGACAAAGTTTAGTGACCTAACAAATTAGTAATAAAACTTGTATACCTTGTAATGACAGGAGGTCACTCTTGGTGTTCCTCCCCACATGCTATGTACATTAACTCATTTGCTTGTTAGTCTAGTTAGACTAGTTGTAAATATGCAGTAAATAAAAAAAAAAAAAAAAAATAAACTCGTGGAATGCCTTATGGATAGCGACGAAGAAGAACTTAAGCTCAAAAGATATCAATCGTCTGATCTGCTAACCCGTTTCATCTGAAACATGAAGTTTTGTTAATTTGTGTTCATGTTACTCTTGTTTATGTACAAAATCAAAATTATAATGATTATAAAAGAAAATGTTCAATGAAATATTGTCAGCATATCTAGTTTATATTAATTATAAGTTAAAATAATGACTGAATGTCATAAGATGACAGATTGTAAAGTTATCAATAAACTAAAAAAAAATAAAATTCGTCACAGTTTTCTTCTCTCAAAATCGACGCTCCTCCACCTCGGTTATAGCTACTCAACTTCGCAAATTACGTGTCATTTAAAATACCGAAAATACGTTGAAAAAGACCATGGAAAAATTACTATGACGCACAACACGATACGTATGACTCGAATGAATGAATTATGCACTAATGCACTCAGCAATGTACGAAAATACACGTAATAGACACGCTGGGGTATTTTGAACCCCACCCTAATCGTTCCACTCTGCACCTGGCAAGAGACTGACTTGTCGGAAATGCATGGACAGCTAGTCTATACAACTAAATGTAGATGACGCCGTAAGTTTGATTTCTGGCGAGGCCATAGAAGTACCGACTACTGAAAAAGGTTTGGGATCTTTTGGACATTCAAGGGTTTTAATAGGAGATTTTAATGTCAAAATCGGGAAGGAACAAAAATTTAAATAAACCCCAGGAGTAAATAGTAAACACGAAGAAAAAAATGGAAAGGAACTTTTGCAATGTTCAAACAACTAGTAATAAAGTCTTTCGAATTACGTAAAGGGATTTATAAAGGATAGACCCCATCCTGTTGGAAAAATCCACTCATCCTTAATAAACAGAGATTTTACCGTGGAGCAGATATAAACAGAGACCATTATATGTTATAAATAGCAAGACTATGAGAAGGCAAAAACAACCAAAAAAAGTGAACATAAACGGATTAAAAGACAAAAAAGGATAGCATATATGGGTGGAACGGATAGACCACTTGTAAAAAAAGAAGCTATAATAGACATAAAAATAGGATACAATAAAAAGAATCATTAATCAAAACTCACAAAAGTTCATACAGAACACTAATATCAGAAACGCCAAAGAATGGTTCGATAGTGAATGTGCAAGAACAACCAAGGACAGAAAAAAAATTCCATTGATTTATTTATTGCTTTATGACATAAAAATAGTAATTTTATTTATAATATACACGCAAATCTTAAATCGCACCAGCCAGTAAAGAACATCTATTTCGTGGATTACAAAATTAGCCATAGTTTGGTCAATAGTCTGCTTCAAGAATTCAATGAGTATGTTTTGTAGTATTTACAAAAGAACATGAATAACGAAACAGATAGACCGTATCCTGGTGGAAAATCCACTCATCTTTAATAAAAAGGTGAGATCTTACCATAGGGCAGAAGTAGACACCGACCATTATTTGGTGGGAACATCTCTAAAACAACAAATGCCAAGATTACGAGGAGAAATGAAAGATAACCAAAAAAGTGAACTTAAAAGAAGAAGATAAAAGAAGAGCATATATGGGTGAAATGGACAAAGAACTTGTGAAAAAAAACCAGTTACAGCAAGAGCGACCAAGAATAGAAAAAACGTAAGAGAAAAATTCTTGATAGGTAGCTCAGAAGAAAACTGTAGACCCTATAGTGATATAAGGAGAGAAGCTAAGAGTGTCCTTACGAAGAAGAGGAGAAAATTCCTAGCAATAACAGTAAACGAGATAGAGGAAAGCTACACTAAAAATATGCAAACATTTTATAAGAAAACAGGTCATATTAGGAAAGAAAATCAAACAAAAACATTACTCCTAGAAGGCAAAGGAGGGGAGTTGCTAGGGGCAGAAACGGAGGTACTGAAAAGATGGGCAGAGAATTACAAGGACCTATTAATGGCAGAGTAGGAAGTACCTAGTATCAGTAATGCAACTTTGACTCAAACAAATGATCAAGAAATTAAAACCCCAACGCTAGAAGAAGCAGAAGAAAACATGAATACCCTAAGAGACATTAAAAGTCCTAGAAGTAATGAAATACTGGGAGAACTACTGAAGTATGGAGGGAAAAGTTAGCCGAAAGAATCTATCCACACATTTGAACAGAAAGTATACAAAGAAATGTGGCGTGGTTCTCGGCTCTTGATTTACACGAGGAGATCCGTGCATAGTAAACAAAGACAGCGTATATATTTAAACGGAAAGTAAATAAAGATTTCCAAGAGGATGTCCGTGCGTTCGTGCACGCACGTCGGAGCCGCCCTTGCTTTTTGCCGAATCATTGGACGGCCTCAGCTGTCATCGGGCCGTTGCATTGCAGAACACAAAAAGCGCGTCTGCCACGGTCATTTGGTTTGTTTTCGGCGAGCGGAGCTTAGATTTAAGTTAAATTGTTCGACGTTCACGTTCCAAG
Source organism: Sinelater perroti (assembly GCA_036346155.1). Taxonomy (NCBI): domain Eukaryota; kingdom Metazoa; phylum Arthropoda; class Insecta; order Coleoptera; family Elateridae; genus Sinelater; species Sinelater perroti. The sequence goes on from JARFIY010000046.1 coordinate 33,412,867, forward strand.
GAATAAGCCGATCCAGTTAAAAATGTATACGTCCCCACCTTGCAAAAATTTGAGGGAAAGCGGGTGAAAAATTGTTAGCCTAGGACGCGAAAAATACATTTGGCTAGTCTACAAATAACAGAAGGGAAAAATCCGCCATCCAAACGAAAAGACGAATAACCTAATACTACCAATTTATAAAAAAGGTAACACATGCCAGTGAGGGAATTATAAGCCGATTTCTCTATTGAATGTAGTATACAAACTACCACCAAAAATAATAGAAATGAGACTGAGAGAATTTGCAAAAAAAAATAAATAGAAAAGTACCAAATCGGTTTCAGATCAACAGTAAACCAAATTCACACGATAAGAATGGTACAAGAAGAAACAGGGAGAAAATGAGATTCAAATATTTACTATCCATTTGAACAGAAAGTAAACAAAGACAAATGATATATACTGTGGCGTGGGTGAGCTCTGAGCGTACGTTTGATTGTCTATGTTCAGGGGCGTTTTGCATATCTTACCTTCGTAGGGTCACTTATCCTACTGTTATCATTTGTAAACAAATTGTTTCAAGTTCTCACCTTGCAAAAGTTTAAGGGAAGGCTGGTGAAAAATTGTCAGCCTAGACGTCAAAAATACCTTTTTGCCGGTAACCCCTCTTATGTAATATTCATAGATTTACAACGGGCATACAACAAAATAAGAAGAAGTGAAATAATTAATGCACTACAATGCCAAGAAAAACTAATAAACTTAATTAGAATGACACTACGGTATACACGAATAAACGAATACACAGGTAAAACTTAACGGCCCTCCTTTCAAATAATCTCAAAACAAGCTTACAACTGAAATAAAAAGATCCATTATCTACAACCCTTTTCAATTTAGTATTGGAAGTGGTAATAAAAAAATACAAATTCCAAAGAACCGGAATAATATTTAAAAATTTATATTAATGCCAAGTCTTTAGTAGTAATTTTGGCAAAACCAGAGAAAAATAAAAGGATCGTACTAAATATTTCATAAGGGAACCAAGGAAAATAGGAGCAAAGGTGAACATAAATAAAACAAAATATGTGATATTGGGAACAGTAAATATACAAACCTGGCTTAAGTGGGTCAAAGTGGAAGAAGACGGATATAGTTTTGAAATGGACCCAAAAAAGATTATAGCATTAGATGCAAGTGAAACGTAGGTTTGGGAGCAGAAGACATAAAAATTTAGATTTGAAAGAGAAAAATACTAAGGATGATTTATTGGAGGTGTAGAAGAAAGGGAAATATGAAAAAGAACAAACCAAAATCTGTATAAAATCCTTCTGCCACTGCAATGATCAAGCAAACCATAATTAAGTGGTTAGGTCATGTATTACGCATGGAGGACAGCAAAGTATCAAGGATAATTACATTTGAAAAGATGCATGGGAAAACCCGATAGCATGAAAGGAGTGTGAAGAAGACTTGCGAAAATTAAAAATTACTAATTAGAAAGCACAGGTTAGGGATAGAATATAATCGAAAAGAGTGACAAAAGGCCTTTCGAGCTGACGCATGATGGTTTTGTCCTAACGTGCGCGCAATTTTGCGAATACATACCATCCTCAGGTAGGCTTATAATTCGACGCTGTTCAAACAGGCAGATTTGTCCCTTTACCAAATTTTTCTCCTCTGCAAGGTATTACTTTTCTGAAACACTCTTTGGTAAGTGAGTGTATAGTTTAAGTGTTAATCCTCTGTTATGGAATAACCGTCTTTGGAAAGCTGATCACAATTCTATTTGCATTTGTAATCATTTATTATATAACTGCTTTGTGTGTACATCCTATTCCAATTTGCAAATTTTTTTGGTGATTAATATATGTATTTACACACACACACACACACACACACACACACACACACACACACACACACACACACACACACACACACACACACACACACACCACACACACACACACACACACACACACACACACACTTTAAATAAACAGTAAAATGTGGAAAAAATGCCTAACCACAGAAATAAAAAAAAATAGGATTCGCATGGTTAATTTTTGATACGCAAAACATGTTACTGAAGAGTAAAAGAAGTATTTTTTACTTGTTCCCTACTAAGTGACACACACATACTTTGACAAATATCATGGATAAACTAGACAAACTACAAAAAACAGAAAAACTCTAAATGAAAAGATGAAAACTAAAGATATCACTCAAAATACTATGTCACAAAAATGAAATAGAATAAAGAAATCAAACAACCAGAGGTAAATTGGAACGACATATCTACTATTGATAAAGTGGAAAGTTTAACAAAGCTTATGAAAATATACATGAAATGGCTGTTTATCTATGGTCAATAATTTAGTGCATGCTATTGAAGATTAAGATTGTAAAACAGGCGATTTGCGTTTCATTTTTTTAATTTCACCACTTTTTTACAAAATTGTTGAATTTTCAGAAGCTATGTTTACATCATCACCAAAACTCAAGAAGTAATAAAATTTTTTGATTCTTTGTTCATTAGAAAGCCTTCCAAGCTGACTATCGAAGAATCTAGAACGTTTTTTCTCACACTCGTAATACATTTTTTAGATTCCTTTATGCCCTTAAAAATTTTGTTTTTAGAAAGTAATTTGAAGTTATATTATTATTATAAACTCGTAACTCTTTTTTAAAATTTACAAATTGGATATTTGAAGGGCATCACAACATTGCTTTTATGCTTGACATTTTATTTTTACTTCTTTCAATGATGATAAAACATTGCCTATATACTACTGATAAATCACATAACCATGTTGGCACTCTTACCCCCGTACATTTCACAAACATTTTTACTCACTATAAAGTAGTTTGTTAATTGAATTGAAACTATTAATTGATTTTTTCAGAAAATATCACAATAGAGGGTAAAGGAAGAAGCCCACTGAATAAAAAGCATAGAATTATGATTTTTATTGAACAAAAATAATACATAAACATTGTTATTATTTTTAACTGGTACAGGACTTGAAAAGGGTTAAAAAATTAAAAAACTCCAACTCAAACATTTTATTTGTCTTCACCCTGCTATAATTCTTCCACTCTTCATAAAAGCTTCCTACTTATCTTGATTCCGTTCTCACCAGTTTGGCCATCTCCAAAATTTCTGCTTCTCTTACCATTCATTTTATATATATATAGCAAACCAAGTCGTATTAATTGTCAAACATAAAAACCTGAAAAGGTATGCCAGAACTTAACTAAGCAGCAGCTTTAGAACAAGCTCCAGATTTCTGCAAAACACGCGTTTCTAACGACACGCAATTTTTTATTATCAACACCAAATAGTTTACCATTTTGAATTTCATTTGACATATAATGTTAATATTTATTGATTCATACAAAAAATAAATATGCAGCAGATTCTTTGCCACATTCAAAGATCTACTTAAAAGACCACGCCAAGGTTTGCATTTCAATTTCTGTTGAGTTTACTCTTATTAAGTAGACCTTGCACATTCTTTTTGATTTTGCCATTTTGAAATAGTAAGTGCATCGTAAGCATCGCTGCAATTTGTCGAAGTACTTTTGTGTTATCAGATAATATATTTTGCAATGGAATGTACTGAATAGGCACAAAATAGATTTGGAAATATGCACGTTTGTTACACAACTAACTGCTATCACAAATGGTTGTCCAAACCCTTGACCAGTAGAGGAAGTGGAAAACCAAAATGATGCAATTTTAGCAATATGCATTTCTTAAATCCAATTGTCACATATGCATATTTCCATAAAGGCAGATCACAAAATACTTGAACTCTGTTAAAAGTTCAAGGCGACAACAATACTGAAGTCAGGTAACATTATTCAGAAGTGTGTTTGTCATGATATGAGGAATACCTTAATTATGACTAGAAGACAACATAAAAAGCAAACCGTGCAATGGATCAGTGGGATTCATCGCATGCACACAATTTGTTTAGAGATGGATTGTTTGGTTGCTTTTCATAAGTTGCTGTAAAAAATTTTAAGAGCACGTAATCCTGCAAGCTTGTATACATAAATTATAAAATGAGTGAGAAATACTTAACAGACAATTATCCTGCTATGTATACTGGGGGGAAACTTTCAGGTCCTTATAATGCTGGCTGGACACTATAAAAAGCGTACCTATATTCCAGCATCAAGAAACTGTTTCTTTCACTATCCAGCATTTAAAAAGAGTGAACATATAATCTATTGTTTTAGCACAATTCTCATGATTACTCATTTTATAATTTATTATTATTATTGAGACAGTACATCTAATTGTTAGAAATTAAAACCATCCATCTCTATTCAAACGTCTAAAAACACAGTATTGTATACCTTAATACAATTAGCCACTCTCCACGTCGTTCTCGATAGTTTCATTCCTCGCGTTAACGCAGTCCCATTCTTTCTGCAGGTCCACCAGTTGCTTCCTCAATTTCGCCACTGTAGTTCTAAGATTCTTGTCGCTCTGTATGAGAGTCTGGATTTTGCTGAGGGCCTTCTTGTTGTGTGATTGGTCAATGACCCAGCGTAAGTACAGGTCGCTCCAGAGGACAAGGCTGACCGGAGCGACGCTTGGCCATATTGGCGTCTTATTTGGCTCGTACATAGGATTCAGCAGAGACGTTAACACGTCAGGACGGTTGAGGTACGACCACAAGCTCGTGGTGATCTTCGAAAGCTTCAGTTTCTCCCTGTCAGCTTCGCAATTACCGAGGAATGTTCCTGGAAGCGCGTTGCTGCAGTTTGATTATTACAGGATGCCATTAGCTTACCAAACTGACTGAAATATGAATGCTCAAACAACTGCACCAGCATGTTTGCAGTGAACTCAAAACTGCAAGGAAACTGGTAATGCAACTGCTGAAGGCAATCTAAGAATAGAAGGAAAGTTGGCTGACATTGCTTACTCTTGAGGTTGGAGTAGCAGAACTTCGAATGCCGTAGATGAAAGGGATAACCACCTTGCAGCCATTCTCTCTCTACCAAAGCCTGTAGACCTGTAAAAATAGCAGACGCTTTTTGTAGAAGAAAGTTTTAAAGAGGAATGATTAATGGATTACCTCTGACAGTTCTACAGTCTGGATTTAAAATAACCTGCGCTACAGATGTAACAAGAAGCGTGCTATCGATTCCACCAGCTCCATGGACCAAAACTGACACCCCCTCTTGGTCCAGGCATTGTGCCACCAGACAAGCGGCGTTAAGGGCATTTTGAACGAATGTCAGCCAGTTACTGCTTTCCAATCGGGACATCCACTTATCGGCGGAGCAATTTGTATCATTGCAGGCTAAAATAATATTCTAGATGTATGGCCCAAATATCGTAAGTAAAATTTTTGAATGTTCCTTGAGAAGCTACTGTATGCAAGTACAAAGATTATCATATAGTAATACTTAATGAAAAGAGAACATTCGTGGAAAGATTGGAGAATAGATTACGTATCTCAGATTGCAAATAATATGAAAAATTAATAGTCTTTTACCATAATTTATTACCAGTCTAGCAAAAAATTTGATGAGTATTTTAAAAAATTGTTTTCTTTAAGCAAACTTGAACATTCTTTGTTTTACCTATATATGCTTATGTTCCAATTTTGTAGGTGGTGTACCAAAAACATTTAATAAACGAACTAGCTGGTAATTATATTCAAAAAGAGCAGACAATGATATAACAGCCAGTAAACATTGCAGTTTCCATAATTTATTAAGCCTCACCAATTCTAAGACCATGCTCACGCCCATGATGCCAACTATTGACTAAGAGGTAAGAGCACCACTGTACAGCTTCAGCAAAGCCTCGAGTATATATAGTAAATAAAAGGGGAGTGGCGCACAACGCCTTAGTGCGCAAAATCGGTGCTGCCCGGGCTAAGTTGCATTATTGATCGGAAATTACGGGTTATTCCCTTTATTTGTGTCAACATTATTTGAATTGCAATAATCATAAAAAATATTTACGTTTTCAATTAATTTGACGAAAATTCAATTAGTTTAAAGCCAGTAATAATTGAAAAATAAGTTCTAGATTTAGTTTAGGGAGCACGGTGTACTGGATGCTAACGCAAATTTTATGTAATGGTATATTTTATAAAGAAAACTCGCGCGGTATAGTAACAGAACATCAGACTTATATTACCTAAGTTTTTATTTATACGATCACATATGTCCCTTGGTAGTCCAGTTCGGTTCACACACGCCGTAGCGTACCCTCATTGATTCTCTCCACAGCAGCAGTAATGAGGTCTCGAAATACATCCAATCTTGGTGGCATTGGTGGCATGTAAAGCAGATCTTTCATGTACTCCCAAAGAAAAAAATCACAAACCGTAAGATTGGGGATCTGGGGACTAGCCGAACAATACCAAATCTTCTCTAGTACATCGCCCATCCCAGCGGTAAGAGAGTTCTCCATTTAGATAGTACGCATTTCACTATCTTGTTGGAATATGAAGTTGTAATTTGTCAATTGCGGAAAACAGCCATCACTGCACCATATCTAGATAAGTTATACCCATCACAGTTTTTTCATTGAAGAAAAAGGGTCCGTATACTTTTAATTCGGCGACTGCACAAAATACTTTAAGTTTTGACGAACCCCTTTCACGTCCCACAACGGTATTTGGATCACATCGTCCTCCATCTTTTTCTGCATTACCATACAAAAATCGGTTCGTTGCACATAGTCGTCAGGTCGTAAATTTTGCTGGACTGTTTGGATGCAGGTGACAGTTACAGAGAAATGGGTAAAAAATTTAATGTGGTAATAGCTACTGTAGCCAATATAAAAAAAGAAAACGTGAAATTATTGAGGCATTTGCGAATAATCGCTATGACGGAAGAAAAAATTGAGGGAAACAGAGAATGAGGAAATAAACAAGAAAACTTTGTTTTTTTTAACAAATATCGGGGAAAAATATACCCATCAGTGGCCAGATTTTCAAAAAGATGAGAATGACAACGAAAGATTTGTCTGTTAAGTGGCGATCAAATTCTAAAGCTTGGATAACCGCCACTATATTCACAGAATGGTGTTAATGCTCAAATGAAGAAAGTTGGATGGAATATACCGGTGCTGGTAAGAAACCATGCAGCAGTAAACTTGTGCAATGTAAAGCTTTTGCCCCCCCCCCTGCCATATTACCAGGTAAAAAAATAATTTAATAAATATATTGGATGTAGTACAATAGGTTTCAAAAGTTTGTCCAGGTGCACACAATCAAAAAGTGTTTTCGAGATATGGATTCTTCGCCGTTGAACAATCAGAGGCGTTGAACAGTAACACTCAAGAACTAAACCATGCCCTCATTATAACTTATAACCTCATGACTATAGAGGACTGGCGAGTGGTGAAGAGATTGGTAACGAAGAGGAAATCTTGGAGTCTATGATAATTATAGACGGTGACAGTGGTGACGACACAGGTAACTTTCACGTTACCTTGGAAAACAAGCTTAAGTTTGACAATAAACTTTGTATGTTTCAGATAATGAAACAACCATACCGGTAGATATTAAGTAAGTGGAGGCGACACTTTTAACCGAAAAATCATTTTATTTGCAAAAAAGTTCACTTTGTGAAATATATTTTTTTATAACATGATGGTTCTTTTGTAGTAACCCTGTATATAAAGATCACATTACAAATCTGTATTTAAAGCAACTTGTCTGTAAACAATTTCTAATGTTTAGTATAGTGTGTCATCATGCGAACATAGACCGTGTGAACGATGGTTCTTAATAGCAATACGGTGCTGATTAAGAAATATTTCAAGTAGCATTGGTAGTGTTGTCTAAAAGATTAAGACCCTAACAATCCACTGGTTAATCGGAACATAGACAAAAACATTAACAACTTTCAAAACATAAAGAACAAATTACAAAGTAAAAAAAATGTCATTGTATTTTCAGAAACTTTTAAACTTTTTAAATCCGGGCTCTGTATTTGATACACACAGAATTATATCATTTTCAAGTTCAAGATAATTTCTCATTTTTGTTTTTATGACGAAAAACTTAACTCGCATAATTCTTGCCAAAAGGAGGCCGTGCTATGGAAAAGTTTGGGATCACTGTATTGAAGTCCATTTAGACAACATTACTAAATTAGAGTATTAGTAAATTCTAAATTAAAAATTGGTATAAATTGGATATAATCTTACAATACCCATAGATAAATTAATATAATTAGAATGGGTTATCCACAAAAAAAATAAACAAGAAAAAAATAAAAATGAAAAATGAAAAAGAATTATAGTACTATCTAAATTTTATAGAATTTTGTATAAAACTCATGTGAACTTCTTCATAAACAACCATAATAGATCGATAGTTTGGGCAAAAGTAAAATAATATCATTTAGGTCCGACCCACTAACTCCCCTCCTTTTTTGTCAAAATGGCGGCTGAAATTTGAAAAAACTCTGGATTTCAAAAACAGTGAGAGATAACGAGATACGGTTTTCGCCATTCGATAACCTGAAGTGTTCCTAAATAATTAAATCCAGTTACCGATTCGACAAAATCTGGTGTGAACATCACACGACTTTCCTTATCCTATTATATATATATCGGGCCTGCGCTCCTCTCATCCCGGAACTTGCTATTTTAAAAAAGGACGAGGCGCGAGTCCATCACTCGAAAGCTGATTAAAATAAACAGTACAAGACAATAATTGACTCGTACATACAATTTTGCTACGTCACTGAAGGTAACAGTGCGAGCTCTGCCGCACAGCCTTCGTCATTATCGCCTGCGTGCTCCCTCCTAGCGGCCAAGCGCCCCCCCCCCCGTCCTCCCGCAGTCGGCACGGTAGCTCTCCGAGCGCGCTGTGATTGGTCCGTTTAATTAATTTTTAACCGGCTATAACTTATTTATTTGACCTCGGATGAAAAAATTTCATTGTAATTTTTTGTTCGTCTCGGTTTGATCTATCCGGTAACATAAATTTCCCGAAACATTTTCTGAACACCCGGTATATTAAAAATCCTGAACTTCAATTTTTTTTCGAGTTCCTATTTTACCAACTTTTATTTTAAATTCATGTTTATCTCATTGTAATAAATCATTTTTATTCTCATAAATTTTTTTGTATCTTCAACCGTTTAGATTCGCGACCGCTTTGCGACCGATTTTGCGACCTTGTGATCAAAAGGCTCTGTCGATTTTTACCAAAAGCTTCGCACTGCGTCCCCTACCTACAAGTAACTTGCATACCAAATTTCAAGTTTCTAGCTCTTACGGTTCTCGAGATATCTTGTTTACTGACAGACCGACAAACGGACAGACACACACACACGCACACACGAACCAATGGCTCAAACCAACTTTTTTGGTGTACTGAGGCTATAATTCGACCAGAAATGTGAATAACTGGGTAGGTCAAATTTCCTTCGATTACATTGCTTTCCTTATCATAGGATAAGGAAAGTAATAAAAAAATAGAGGGTGCGCCTGAAACGGACTTGAACAACGCTCGGTTACATCCCTGACAGGACAAGTGCCCTTATGGATTTTTGATGTTTTGTAGATATCTTGAGGGAGGTCTCCTATAAAGTCTAATTAACCGCACATAATTAAATTCGACCAAATTGGGGCTCTAAGGCAAATCATTTTTGCAGATATCGATTAATAGTAAATACCAAAATGTAGTCTCATGTATTGGAATTAAAAAAAAGTACTTAGTAATATGCATTTCTTCCTCACTACTGCTCATACTCAGCGCACGTATTTTACTGGTCTGCGTATCACGACTTGCGTCGCTCTCGAGCGTTGACATGCGATTAATAATGAAATATACAACCCTTGTTCGTGTATTTCCACGTGCCTTCGAGCACGAGAAATTGAATTTCGGGTGGCTTCTCCTGCTGACTTCTTCGACAGGAGCGTTATGTTGTCCGAGGTAGAAAAATCAACATTTATAATTATAAAGGGTCTTTCAATATGAGTGATAGTTTTTCAAATAGAGATTTCTCGGTTTCTAACACATATTTTTTTGTTTCCAGGTGTTACTATATTTAGTATAGTGTGCAGTTTCATGATGCAGCGTTTGACTCCTCTCGATCGGTTGGAAGTAATAAAAAAATATTACCAAAGTGGTAGCTCAGTTGTGGGTACTCAACGTTTATTCACTCGAGAATTGAGTCGCCGTAATCGGTACACTGCGTAGGTTATACGCCGCACTGTGGAAAAATTTGAACGTGAGTTAACTTTACAAGACAATAAGCCACCAAAAAGACAACGAAACGTACGAAATGATGAGAACATTGCAACTGCAGCGGCCAGTGTTGTCGATTTCACGACGATCGCAACAACTGGGGCTATCTCAGACGTCAACTTGGAGAATATTACGTAAGGATCTGGGGTTGCATCCTTATAAAGGCGTATTGACTCAAGAACTAAAGCCAAATGATCACAGATTGCGTCGTAAATTTGCTGACTGGGCCCTTGAGCACTTGGAATACGATCCTCATTATGCCCAAAAAATCATCTTCTCAGACGAGGCACATTTTTAGTTGAATGGCTTTGTTAATAAGCAAAATTGCCGTTATTGGTGCGAGGACAACCCAGAAGTGTTACATGAAGTTCCGTTGCATTCCGAAAAACTCACTGTCTGGTGCGGTTTATGGTATGGCGGCGTCATCGGATGTGGTTCCAACAAGATGGCGCTACGTGTCATACAGCTGATGCTACTCTCGCTTTGCTGAGGGAAAGGTTTGGCGGTTGGATCATCTCACAACGAGGATTTGAGAATTGGCCGCCAAGGTCATGTGATTTGACACCCCTGGATTATTTTCTTTGGGACTCTGTGAAAGCACACGTCTATGCCAGCAAGCCACAGTCTTTAGATCACTTAGAAGAGAATATTCGTCAAGTTATTGGCGAAATACAGCCGGAATTATTGCACAGAGTGATCAGAAATTAGAGCGATCGGGTGCGTCAGTGTCAACGATCCCGTGGTGGACATTTGAACAGTATCTTATTCCAAACATAACTGCATTGTCTAAGCTTCAAAATAAAGCAATAATTAAGTTGATATGTTAAACTTTTGTTGTTTTATACAAAATTAAAATCCTATCATTCTTAATAAAAGACCCTTTACCTAGAAATAGTTTCAATGTTACCAATACCTTTAATTTAACATAGTAAATATTACGAGATCGTTTTGCAATATCCTAGGAGGTAATTCGCTAATTTACATATTATCCCCGTTAATAATTACTTAGTAATATTTCAACATGTAGGCCTATGTGGTCGGCAACTAAATTTGAAATGACAACTGTACTAAATATACACTCAAATAAGTTTTACGTAAAGTAAGCGTTGTTAATGCAAAAACTTTTAATAAACAACGTAGAAAGTCAGTTGCCTTTTGTTTTTCTATAAAGAAGATTATTTTAATTTCGGTGTTTTTGTGACAGTCACTTTTTTCAACATAAGGGCTGAAATTGGGAATGGTTTTCTGGAGTTTTCGTGCGCAGATAATTTAATTACATCGTTTGGTCAATAGAAAGTGTTTTTGCCAAAGTACCCTACACCATTTTGATTTGTCTCTTTTATTTTCAAAGGCCAATAAAGTAAGTATTTTAATTTCAAAGTTTAAGTCAATCGCCATTTTGTCTTGAGATGCCGGTTGAAATAGTTTATTGAAGTTCTCCATGATACTCGTTTTAAAATCGTTTGGTCAGAAGAGTAAGAAAGATAGATAGATAGACAATGTTGTTTTAATATGTGGTCCCTAGAAAGTTACCTAAAAGCATCTAATATTTACCAGTAAATGTTAAAAAACAGGCACATTGAGATGTTAAAAAAGTTAAAGTCTACAACGGCTGATCAGGAAAAGAAAGAAAACAATCCGCTACATTCTAGGTCGCATTACTGAGAAAATGAATTCAGTTTTATCAATGGTGCAGCTATATAGTTACAGATCTTTCTTGGTAGTTTAAAATATAATTATAAAAAAGTTGTAATTATCAAAAATTAAAAAATACCATATAGTATAACTATACTATATGGTATTTGGAGACTATAGGAGTTAAGAGACTATAATTTCCTAGTTAAGAATCCTTTTAGTAATTTTTTTCATCTTGATGCAACTTTCATTCGAAAATATATTTTCATAGTGATTGATATTTGGATGCTACTTCAATGTTTTGCTTTTACTGTCATTTCTTAAGTAAATTTCATCACTTATTTCTTTAATTAAAACTTAATAACTTCTCATTAGCAGATCAATAGCCAGTTCACAAAATCAGAAAATTTCATTCTATAAAATAATTGAATAAAATCCAAAACTGTTGAGTGTCTGTACTAAAATCTGTTACCTTCATCAAATGAAAATAGGAAAATTTAAATCAGCAAGTTAACAAGAATATCAACTTGCAAATGACTTTCTCCGAATCTTCGTTGTAGACAAAAATTAAATTGTCTATGTCACTATGTGAATATTATTTTATCGATATTGTGAAATAATTGATGGTAACTTCAAAAAAGATTAAACATTGATGAAAAACAGACCTAAACGTTAAGTTTCATAGTTCAAAAACAATCCATTGAAAAATTAAAAGAAATGACTTTTTTTTTGGGGGGGGGGGGGGGAGAGAGAAAAGCTTCTTTATTTATATTTGCATTAAGACTATTGACATTTTAAATTATTTGTCATCAAGGAATGGATATATAGACCGCAAAACTCAGAGAAGATCGGGCTCTCAGTTACATAGACATAAAAAATATTTCATTAGAACCCCTTCCTTAAATAATATAGTGAAGACGGACCATCTATAAATGATTGATTCGTACATACAAGATGCTATATTATTTAGCAGTTATGTACGCCCGAGTAAATATAATCAATATAACAAAACCAGGTCTACATGCACAAATAGTAAATAATACATTGTAGCTCGGTGATACTGTGACTCCAACTTATAAAATAATTATATCCCTTTATAAGGGTATTTTCAATACTTCATAATATGTAATATAGCAAAGTTGGCTCTTACATCTCAAGAAGTTTATAAAAAACTGGACTTTTTATTATTTTTAAGTCTAGTTCTAGATAGAAATATTACCTATTAAGGAACCTCAACCTTCCTGGAAAATTCTTCGACATTATGTTGGAAGGATTGGTCATTAACATTATTGTCACCAAAAAATTTAACGCTAACCGCAATAGCTTCTTACAGCAACTATCAGTGATTTTTTCAATTTGTTTGTTTGAATTGAAAGGTATTCAATTTTGGATTCATATTTTGTTATACATACGAGGTCTGCTCCGAAAATATCCAGCAATTATTATCTGTATTATATGCCTCCATAGTTTTTTGACAGACTACGGATGTCAATTGGTTCTGAGGTTTTCAGTCATTAGAAAGTATTATGTTATAACAAAAAAATATTCAAATTTAACTCTTCACATTTTTTCTATAAACAATAATTTTTAGTTTTGTTAAATGAAGTACAATATTTAATGGTATCAAAATGGTTACATTTTTGAGGAAAAATAAATTCCTTAACATACGAGAAAAAAGTTTAACTAAATAAGAACTTTAAGCAATTTTATTCAGCAGATAATCAATTCTTTCAAGATTCAATTCAATTAATTTTCAAGCATACAAATTTACTTAGCAACACAAAAATCAAATTTGAAGATTTTCCCGCAGTTGAATTTAAAAAATGCAATTAACAGATTTTGAGCTTTAAATGAAAATAAGAGATTATTAACATAAAAATGATGATTTGAGAATAAATTAAAATTCTCTTCAACATATGATGAGTTATTTTATAAACAAAGTTAAAATATCAAGTGACCGATGATTATATGTAGTTCAATATGTGAAATACTAAAAACAACTAAATGTATATAAACTTGATATATTCATATATATATACATCAAGAATTAAAGAAAATTGGGGAAAAATTGCCCAGTAGTCTAATAAACGCGGTCCCTAGTCCGCGATAATATTAAAATAGGAATGAATCTATCCGAGAGTTCGGAGAATGCGCGTGCTATGATAGCTATGTATATAAATTGATTTTTACTTCTCACAACGTTCTATAAAATCAGATTAACGCTTAACTTGACCTTGGTATCAACAAATAACGACCTAGGAGCTTCGAATACCATAGTGTTATTGCAAAGTTGTGGTGGAGTTTCCAAGAAACTTAAAATGTTACCGGATAGAAGGATGCCCATGGAATACAATGCTTGCACAAACTGCTATTTGGAATTAAGTGCCAGAAGACGACCACGCAGTATCACACGGCACTTTAACAGAGATCTTGCAACAGCTACCGAAGTACAACTGAAGAAAAATGATCTGTGTGCGAGATACATTTTAACACCAAGCTACATTTGGTACGATTTAGGGAACGTTATGTTTAGTAGAATCATCAGCAATAGTGTGTATTTTTCACAGACTAATCCAGATTGTCTTTGTGCAGTGACCCATGATGTGCTTACATCTAAGAGAAAATAGCTGTGAACAAGACCATTTCTGAGGTAATGACGTCCTGGTATAAGCTGGCGTTGTATTGGGTTCTTATATATCTTTCTATGCCTTTGATAAAAATATTATTCGGTCAATGCCAAATATACCGATATGTAATGATTCAACAATTTCGATAATAAACGTTTTATCTCATAGATTTTTAATGATTTCGGGATAATACCTTCACAGTCTATATATTTCTATTACATTTCCACTCAGGCAGAATTATTTCCTTGCTTAAATAGATCCGAAGGCTTTCACGGCAGGTGTTATGGTGCATCGTGTTATAATCGGGTTATAAGGCCGTGGTCGGAGTTCAGAAACTTGGTTTCTGAACTCCGACCACGGTCTTATAACCCGAGAACACCACACGATGCACTATTTCCTTGCTTATATTTAACAATTGCTATATTTTGATTGAAGCATGTATTTAGTATCTGCGTTTCTTCTCTTTTCCAATTTATTCCATGTTTTTCTTTCACTTAGTTGGTCTTGCTCTTTATTATTTCTTTTAAAATAAAATTCTTGTCAAGCTGATAGATTTTTTCCTCTACTTTTGTAATATAAATACTTTTATTATGATTTAATTATTTTGAACCAATTTTGTCACGACTTCAGCAGTTCTTCGTATTGTCATAATTAGTGTTGTGCATTAGTTTGTCTATGGAGTTCTTCCTGCAGCTAAGTTTTTCATCACTCACCACTTTTTTAGAAGATACCTATATAATTTAAAAAGTCTTCAATTTCGGGACTTTTTTTCTCATCTCTCACAAAGAAAAACATCGCTGTCAGGAAAAGTTCAATAGACATGTGACTTATCGCCAAATAGAATAGTGTACCAGTTATTCACACCATTCTACAAGACGATCTTTAAGTGTTATGTATCAAGCTTGGAAATAAATCCAGGTTCCTTTAAATGACAAATTGTAGGTATATTGTCAATATTGTGACTCTCTAGTTATCATTCTTGGGTAATTTTTCACCAAAATTCGCACAATGTTGTGGGAAATCCGTCTAGAACGAGGGGGGAACGACCCGCTCAGGTTAAAATCACTATCTCGAAATCTGCCAAATTACTTTTTCATTGCTCCGAGAGTAGAAGCACGGTCCAAATAAACGCGTCGAACGTTTTAAGAAGCTGTTTCAAACCTGTGACGTCAAGATGGGCCCATTGCGGATATCAAGCAAAAACAGTGAGCAAATACACGGAACAAACTATACAACAATGTAAGGATTTTAACTGCGTCTTGCTAGTCGATATGAGACTTTGGTGCCAAAGCCGATGTCTCACAGATTTCTGATTGAGAATGTTTAACTTCGAAAGATTCGACTACAATTCCGATGAAGAAAAAGCAGGGATAAATCACCAAATTAGCCGAAAAATATCTCGTTTGGCCTCGTGCGGCCGCAAAACAAATTTGTTTGTAAAAACAGTACGATCAACTAAAACATTTAAAAAGGAGAGTGTCTAGATGGGGATAGTTTGTCTTTTATAAAATTTGACAATAGATCGCTTCTATTTTGGTCGAATGCAACCTCGACTTATTGCAAAATATATGCAGCAAAACCCCACCCCAACTTGTCTTGCACTGAAGCCGATAAACAAGTATTGACCAATGCCGAAGAGAAAACGTCTAGACATACGGAAAAGCCAATAACATCGTACAGCTTAAAAAAGTGGAGGTAAATATTACAATCAATGAAGCCATTAATTCAAAATTGTGCCCTTTCTTCCTCAAAGCTCCAATTCAAACAAATTATTTTGAACCTTTGCCGTTTCGACTCCTTTACTATAATTGTTTGGTGATGCTTTATGATACTATGCAGTTCGAGGTAACAATTCCAGTCTGATGTATTTACTATAAGGCACAACATTAAATAAGGTGCAAAATCCAACTCGTTTTATGAATCCTATTATTCATAACTTAGCTTCATTTCCAAGCAGAGATTAATAAAGGCTTCAGCTATAATATTTCCTTAAAAACACTTAATTAGATGACTATCTTTAAACTAATGAAGAAGTTATTTGAGAAATGTCAATATAACCGTCTAACTTGTCTTACATTGGAACTTTCTAATAGTGGATATTCAAAAAGAAGTAATTTGCGAATGGTACCTTAAAAAAAAGTAATTTTCATTGGGCCAAGACAGACTTTGCAGAAGACAAAACATTTTAATTCGTATAGAAATTTCAACAATTACCTATTTTATGGCAGCCAAACGAGAGATCAATGTTAAACCTTCAATTAAAATGGGCATGGTCTTCATCGAACTATTTTTACAAACGATATTTGTATTCGAAAATTTCTTGGCCTGTCTTCACTTCCAAAACTGTTGATAATATCGATACCTAAACAACTTTAGGTTCAAAAAAATACTCTTTGAAGAGGGTAATTACAGTTGTATTTCATATTCCACTAGATATCAAAACATAAAACTTGCAAATACACCAATACGGTACAAGGATTTAATTTTTTCGTCTTCAATTAGCCAATTCTCGAAGACTGTATACATATTTGATATTGTAAATTATATATGTACATGCAAATAGTAAGAATTCAGCAATGCACTTTTTTTTAGCTCGCTAAAGCGATTGTGAACTCCTAGACTATGAGGTAGCAGATAGTAATTTGACCTGTCTGGGAAACTCGATCGATACAACGAACGGGTTATATACCTCATCGCTGCGCAGAATCCGCATTGTCAGGGCAACCAAATGCATTTGTGTAGCTGCAATATTAATTAAGAGCATAGAATTGCCTGAGAAATTTATAATAAAGCATTCTCTAGGCACATCTTCACTTCAAGTCAATATGAAAGTCTAAAAATTATGAAATTATGAAGCTTTTCTTGTTCCTTCGTAGTTTACGTGAATTATTTAAAGTTTCACATATTAAAAAAAAACAAAATTGCCGATATTGTAATGGAGGTTGAAAATAATTACTTAGTTTTGGGACTCAAGTTCAAAAAATTAGAATACTTTGAGGGGTAATGCCATCCTAGAGTACAAAAAAGCAATATTTTGAAATTTTTTGTGGGGTTGTAGCAAAAGTAAAATTCTGTTTAAGGGCATAGGATATACAGAATGTCCCAAAAGTATATAAGTGAGTTTTTTTGGCGCCATCTTAAAGTTTATTTGAAAACAAAAATTTTGTTTGTTTTAGAAGAGTGCAATTATAATTGAAAACAATAGCCACTGTTAAGACCACACACCACCGAAGATCAAATTGCTATAGTGAAGGTCTAGTATTCGAATGGATTTTCGATCATCGGTGCAAAGAAAAGACTTACGAACAAATTCGGACCGCATTCTAAGTAGAATGACAACACGATTAAGAAGAGAGTACAACAACTTTCATCAAATCATAAATTTATAAAAATTGGTTTTTAATTGATTTTTAACAGATTGATTAAGAAATTTGAAAGAATTGGAAGTGTCCTCGATAACAACGAGCCAAGGAGTGGTCGGCCGGCCACCGTCGCTCCAAAGAACATTAAGATGATCAGCAATATCTACCGTCAAAGCCCCACAATTTCACTGAAACGTGAAAGTACTGTCAATGAGATATTGAAATGGACTGTCCAGAGGATGCTTCACGAGGAACTGGAAATTTCCATACAAGATCCACTTGCAACAACCATTGATTCGATGAAATTTCGACCAAAGATTCGATTTTGCAAATGAAGTTTTGGAGAAAGTCCAAAATGAAGAAATGGATATCAAAGAAATTCATTTCTCTGGCGAAGCCTATTTTCAACTCAGTGGATCCGTAAACAAACAAAATTTTAGGTATGGGGTACAGAAAACCCTCATCTGGCTGTGGTACGTCCTCTGCACCCCAAAAAGTCAGCGTTTGGTGCGAAATTTCCTATCATGGAATAATCGATCCTATTTTCCTGAGTAAGACAGTCGATGGTGATATCAACCGCAAAAAAGTTTTGGAGAGATTCCTGTCCATCGCAAGGCAAGGGGAGAACTTTCGGCACTATTGGTTTCAACAAGATGGGGCTCCTGCTTATCGTACTCAAGATCAAGTGGAACTCATCGCTGGTCATTTTGGAGATCGAATTCTGTCGTTAGAATAGAAGGCAAGACCGGAAATGAAGTCGGTTGGCCAAGTTGTTCATCAGATCTAAACCCGTGATTTCTTTCTTTGAGGTTATCTTAAAGATCTGGTTTACAAAACTGAACAGAAGACACTCGAAGAATTGAAAAATACCATTGAAATCGAGATCAAAGCAAAAACCTCGAAAATTTATTGCATTCTCACAATGTCTTTAACAAAAAGAAATAAAAATAATTTGTATTGATTATTCCATTGTTTTTTAATAACTTGTTTTCATCACTTATATATTTTTAGGACACCCTGTATATGCATGTATATTTACAAATTTTTTAAGACTTTTTTAGTAAATTGAAGCCGCTGGAGCTCGGCATAGCAAGACTGTTCGCGTGGATAGTGCTTCACGACCGAAAAGGTTTCTCATTAATTTTTCACTTCCGTACAAAAAGTCAAAAAGTTTTAGTTTCTGCATAACAATAGTTCGGGAACCATGTAAGAAAATTAAAAGATATCGTTTTTTATGGAATGAGTGTATGTTTCCTTTCTAGCTGATTTTAAATCACGTCGAGCCTCTTTTGCGGCATCAGACAGCGAGCGATGGCTCCGAAAATCTGACACGCCTCCACCCAGAAGTTATAGCAATTATAGCCGAGAGCTTCATAACCGTCATAATGCTTGTTAACTTACCGTTGTACACACATACGGCCATGTTGGATGCAATGTCTACGATGGTTTTCTCGTTTGACATTTTGCGTGTAGCCATCGATGTAACGACTGAGAAGATTATCTAAGCCGGGTTCCTCGAAGATTGGTTTTATGGCATCAAAACTACTTGTGGGCAGAGAATTGGTGGCTTTTTTCTGCCACGAACACCACGAATCTTCACAGGGTTAGCATTTCTCGTGTTGCGACTTTTTATCAGTAGAAATGTTATGATAGTTTCGCCTAGATTTCAATTCTCATATTCTCGACTGGCGTGATTTCCATGAATAGCTAGACCGAAGTATAGGAAAAGTTCGTCTATAAGCTTTTTGGTTGACTTTCCTTTTTTTGACCTTTCCTTGTTTCTCCAAGTTATGCAAAAGCGTACCTGTTCGTTTTTGGACATGATCGATGCATTATTTTTTGGTTATAGCGAAATTTTCATGTGGTGTGTATCTAAAACATCTTTAAACGTCTTCGAATACCCCATCTCTAATGTAGTAAGTATATTTTGTAGAATACAATGCTTCCGGACGCTTGAATATGTCGACGACTGAGTTGACACGTTTCTTTGGGATTTTTGAACCATTCTTCGTATTCTTCAGTGTCAATATTGTTCTTCCAAAACTCACAAGATTTAGAATCATTAGATTCCACATTTTTGTGAATTACCTTTTCAGTATTCTATTTAATAAGCCTTATAAAACCATACAGATAAGAAAAACTGCGTTTTTTGTAACATTCGTTCCCAAACACATTCAGAACAGCCGTTCCTTAATCAACAAAACACCTACGGTTAGAATATTATATCCCACTATTATATTATACCTTCTTTCTTTAAAGTACATAACACATCACTCAATAAGTTCGTAGGATGACTGTTGCGCCACTATTGACAAATCCATATGATTTTTAGGAAGTACTAACATTCAAGTGATACGTGCCAAAATTTCATGACAATCTGACGTTTAGTTTACAAGTTACAGTGGTTTTAGTGACGCTACTTTTATAATTTTCAAAACAATGAAAAAATCTGAATTTCGTGACGTTGATAAATCATTGCCTTTTAATGGGAAAAAATACCGTTCAAGCAATGCAATGGCTTGACAAGTGTTATTTGAACTCTGCTCTATCGTGGCAAGTGATAGAGAAGTGGTTTGCTGATCTTAAACGCGACCATACAAACACCGATTATGCTCAAATTCGGCAGTTGTTCCAAAAACAAAAAGTCCACAAAATAGTTTTGGCCGATCGTAAATCGAAGTTGTGTAAGATAGTTGACACTTTAAAGATAACAGAAGGCAGTGTATTCACCATTTTGCATAAACATTTGTCCATGAAAAAGCTCTGTTCGAAGTGGGTACCGCGTTTGCTTAGAGTCGATCAAAAACAACAACGCGTTGACGATTCAGAGTGCTGTTTGGATCTGTTTCAGCGCAATAAAAAGGATTTTTTTCATACGGTATGTGACAATGGATGAAACATGGATCCATCATTACACTCCAGAGTCCAATTGGCAGTTAGCTGAGTGGACACCAAAGTGCAAAAATCGCCAAAAAACGCAAATTTCAGCTGGTAAGATTTTGGCCTCCGTATTTTGGGACGCACACGGTATTTTGTTCATCGATTACCTTAAGAACGGAAGAACCAACAATAGCGAGTATTATATAGCGTTATTGGTACGTTTGAAGAAAGAAATTGTAAAAGAACGACCCCAAATGAAGAGAAGAAAAAAGTGCTCTTTTACCAAGACAACACACCGTGTCACAAGTTGATCGCAACAATGGCAAAATTGCACGAATCGCACTTTGAATTGCTTCTCCATTCACTGTATTCTCCGGATCTGGCTCCTAGTGACTACTACTTGTTTGCAAACCTAAAAAGAATGCTCCAGGGAAAGAGATTTGTCTCCAATGAACATGTGATTGCCGAAACTGAAGCCTATTTTGAGGCCAAAGATAAATCATTTCACAAAAAAGACATCGAAATGTTATAGAAGCGTTGAAATCAATGTGTCACTCTTGAAGGAGACCATCTTAATGAAGAAAGTCGAGTTTTGCCTAACAGTTGTTTTATTAGTCATCCTACGAACTAATTGAGTGATGTGTTATAAGCATTAGCGCAGCACGCCAGACTAATGCCATGGGGCTCAAACGTAATTAGCAGCGGTACTCGAAACTGTCGTTTAAAACTTTCTCCCTACTTTAAAAACTAATGTACCTTATTTTTGATGCCCCGAGGTAGCAGTTAAATAAAACAATTCAATTTTTAAAAAATTCTAGTGACACTAGCCCTTAAGTTTTTGAAACTGGTGGACTACAGACGCGATCGCTTGAACTTCTAGGTGACCGATTTAAACACATACTAGAGATGAGACGAATATCACTTTTTCTAATTCGAATATCAAAAAACTTCTAACAGCAATTTTTATTTTAACGCACAACATGTGCAGGAAGCTTGATTTTCATCGGTGGCGTAGTATTTTACAAAGAAAACGAATGAACAGTATAATACATTTTAAATTAGACGGATTCAAAGGTTTGTGCCATTCTAGCAAATAATTCAAAAACATAACTGATGTAAAATAAAGAAAATAAAAATTGTTTAATTAGATTTTTGAAGTGTTCAATTAGACAAAAATAAATTGAGTAGTTTAGTGGTTTTTAAAATATCTGTACATGTCTGGGGACGGCGATCAATAGAGCTAATATAAAAATGTCGACGAAATGCGCAGGATTCGTCTAGTCCGCATTAATGTATTGATTTTGAATAAATAACATAAACGAGAAAAGCTGAAGTGATGTAGTTATAGCGTTAATTATATACATGCTGCGTAAAAACAGCGATAAATTAAAATGAACCATTTTTACTTCACACGCGATAATAAAATTAAATCCTAATTGATAATAAACATAAAATTATATGAGTACAATTACCAGTTAGTTTAGCCATAAATACCGTTACACCACTTAAGTCTTTTTAAATTGAAACGATAAAGCATTACTTAGCCATTTTTGTTTTCAATTATTTAAAATAACTGCCCTTTGTTTACACACATGTTTTTAATTTATTTGGTCAGATATATATTACACATGCAAGATACCGATAAAAAAATTGGCCATTGTTTCAATTAATAAAGAACTGTCTACTTGGTTGCTTTTTCGAGTAAACCATGTCCTCTAAAACTAATAATCTAACGGATTAGGATCGGAATTTGTGGAGGGCTAGTCTTTGGCACGTACAAAATCGGGAACATTTTGGCTACCCTTGAGTAGTTTTGGTTTTGTGATTTAGAGCAAAATCAAGTTAAAAGTGCTACAATTGATTTTCGGACAGTGTCACATTCAAAGGTTTTATGCAAGATACGAACACTATTTTTTAATATATTATAGCTAAAGCCTTTATTCCTTTTTCACTTAAAAAATGTTCTATTACGATGTCATAGCAAAGTCCCCAACAAACCATGATTGACGCAGAAAACTGACCTCTTTGAACCTTTTTAAACTCCGTGACGCTTCTCGGGAGCCCTTGATGGACGCCCTATAATTCTGCTTATTAAAATGTTCGTCCAGGGTGAAATTCTTTTGATTTTTTAACTTATTTTTCTTTAGAAACTCTACCTCGTTATTTTATAATATACCCTTATCCTGAGTCACTTTTGACTAAGCGCGCATAGATCGTAACGACATTTTCGTTTTCCTTGACATAATTTTTTGTTTTCGAGGCGGATTCAGGCGAATTCGTTCTTGTACTGCTTTGATGGCTGATGGAGTTTAAACAGTACGTGGCTGACCTATGTCGTTTACGCAAAATGTTTCCTTAATACGATCAAACATTCGACATTTGTAATGTCTTAAAATCTTGTTTTTTTCATACCAACTTTGTGAAATCGAATTATTTAAATGGGTTTCTTCATGTAACTTCATGATTACCATCCATAGTATTAAATGTGCACGTTTATAAGGAATAAATTAAATGCAACTTGACATCATGTCATAGTAGAAGGTGTTTCAAATATGACAGAGTGACTTTTTTCACAAAAAAAAAAAAAACAAATTGCCAAACACTTACTTTCACATGTCAGTCTCTAACTTACTCCCCTCTGGAGTCAACACATTTTTCCAAGGTTCTGGAAGGCTTTTGGTTGGCGGCATATCCACTCCCGAACAGTCTCGATTACGGCGTCGTTGTCCGCAAACCGCATGCCTTGCAAGTCTGAACGGGTAGAAATCACTTAGGACTAAATCGGGACTGTACAGCGGATATGCCAGAAGGTTCAATTTCAATTTCCGGATGGTTTCTATTATTGTTTTGGCCGTAGGAGAGCGTGCATTATCTTGAAGAAAAGCTATCCGCTTTCCACCTGTCTTACGATTGGATCAGAACTTTTCCTTCGTGTGTGTTGTCTGGAGGTCTGAGTAATAAGTTACATTGACTGTTCCGGCATCTGTCAGAAAGTCTACATGGATAACTCCCTACCAGTCCCAAAAGAACGTTGTCCTGTCGAACGACTCCTCCGCGCTCTCTTGGGTTTGGGAGAACTGGTATGCTGTCACTCGCGTGATAACTGCTAGGACTCGGAAATAAAGTAATACACCTATGTTTCATCAATGGTCACTACAGACTTCAAAAATGCATCACGTTCGTCTTCAAACTGCTGTAGGAGACGATTGGCAGCTTGCATGCGCACCATTTTGTTTACGTCCGCCAAAGTGCGTGCTACCCACCGTGCATTTACCTTGCGATAGTGCTGGTGCTTTTTCACGATGTCTTCTGACTACCAATGCTGATGAATAGCATTGTTTCAAGTTCTTTGATAGTGCTGTGCCTATTCTTACGAATAAGCGCGTTTACACGATGAATGTTTGGCTCGGTGACAGATGTTTGCAACCCACAATCATGAGCTTCATTCTCCATTATATTATATATATATATATAATTCTTATAAGACTAATGGCATTTGAAAATTATACATACAACTGTTTGATTATTTAGATCCAAAACTAGCCCAAACACTTAAAATACTTTTAACCCAATATATAAAAGTAGTATAAGAATTTAAATTGAATTTATCCTAAAATTATATAAAACTTCATACCCTGTTAATATAAGACGATGCTGAAAGTACTTCAAATTTCATAGTAATAATCACAGTCACAATCAATAAGTAACAGAGCCATATATTTTTAATCTCTCAGCTCAAAGATCATGCCCTACGCGAGCTGTTAGAACCTCACCGCCATTATCATTAAAAATAATTTTAAATTTAAATATGTAAAGTAAAACCACTACAAAAACAAAAATTCAAATTAAATCAAATATAAGATCTTTAATGATCTATGCTACAAGCTCCGCCATAACTATCACGTTGTTTACAGCAATGATCTATATGGCAAGTGAATAAAAGCGCTATATGATGCTCACTAGTTTATATAAAATTCAAAGTTCTAGAAATAATAATAGAGAATCTTTTTTGATTAATTTTCGTCTATATTATATGTTCTATATTAATTCTCTTTATTTTTTTTATTGCAACACCACAATAAATAAATTTTCAAATATTACTTGTAATTGATGAATTATTTCATATGTTTTAATATGTTCATTCTATAAAACTTTATAGTTGCACAGTTAATACTTAAAATTCAGAACACTGTAACTTACATAAACATATGCAAATCCATTTGTATATTTTGTAATGTAATGAAGAGGATGAAACAGCCTCCTACATTATATTTAAGTGTAAAGCTCTTGACCATTGAAGACATTTACTTCTAAGAGAAACCAACCAAAGCAGTCTTTAATTAGAGAAAACCTGATGAAACGATTACTTAGTCTAATAATCTAACCAAGAAAAAAAAATAAAAAGTTTCAGCAATTATTACAAGTTATATACATAAACGAACCAGCTGCTTTTAGGAACCATGCAGATCGACAGTTTATCGGTTTTTTCAAATAATTAAACAACTATTTTTGATATAGAAGTAGCTCTGCATCTAAGAATTGACCTTTTTTCTCTTTGATTTTTTTATTTATTGAACTGCTTTCCAACGTCAGGATATTCAATGAAAGTCAATAACTCCTTTCTACTTATCTCACGATTGATTAGTTTTATTTTCATTGAAATGTTTGCTATCTCGTTTCCAATGTTAGGGCATTTCAGACCTGCTACAGTTAGTCAATCTTTCTCAAAAAGTAAACTGGATGCAATCATTATACTTTGACGCAACAAACTCGTGTTTTGGAAAAGTTAAAATTTTTAAAAAAAATGGGGTCATAAATCTAAGAGGGCTACCTCAGCGTGAGGTTACGAAGAAGCTAAGTGTCAACAGAACTAAACTAATACGATGGATTAAGTCTCGAGAGTAACTAGAACTTCAAATTATGATGCAATAAGACTGAAAAGAATATTATGATGGAAGAGGTTCTTTTATCGCATCAGTTGGTAGAAGAATCCCTTTTCTATTTTCTAATAGTATATAAACGCTGTATTAGCCTATATTATAGTCATGTTTTTTAAAACTAGAAAAAGTCAAATTTAATTCACGTTTCTAAAAAAGAGTCACTGGTTTACTGATCCCACCAGGTATGTGAACCAAAATTGCGTTGGCCCCATGTGGTTCAATTAACCAGCACCTACTTACATGTCTAGCATTGTAAAATACCCCAAGAACAACGATTATTGGTTATTGGTAACGTTTTAATTTTTATTGCTGTTGGAATAAAATTGGAAACATTAGATTCTGGGCATCTTTCATATATGAATAAATTTGTTTAAGAAGCAAATCCTTTGAGCAATTTTTCAAAATGTGTTCATGTAAAACTTTTTTTTAAGTTCAATGGATATTAACAAACGTAAATTAGTTCAACATAATCTATCTTACAACATTATACATAGTATTCCCATAAATACTGTTACATACTGATTAGAATAACAAAATGATTAACCTGTTTTTGCATAATATTTTCAGAATTTATTAAATGGTTATTGGTAAGTATAATTATAACACATTTATTCAAGATGGCCACCCTTAGCCTCTACACAAGCTTTGAGACGTCCAGGCCACTCATCTATGGCAGCACGCAATATATTCATTGGAAAAGTATTGATTGCAGTTGTTAGGGCTCGCTTCAAATAATCCACATTAGGGTGTCTTCTTGAACAAACTAGCCCTCTAAAACTGCCCATAATTTGCAATGTAATGAATTAAGATCTGGGCTACCAGAAGACTAATCCCCTACTGTTAGGAAACAAGGCTCATTGTTACTCAGCCAAATTTGAGTGCTTTGTAGGCAGATGCGGAGTGTTCTTGAAAGATGCAAAGCTCATCTTGAAAAAGTGTGTGGTTCAGAGATTTCACTACAGCTTCCAAAACAGTTTGTGGATACATAGCGGCCAAAGTTTTGACTGCCTTTTCACAAAAATGAATGACATTACACCATCATAATACATTCTCCACCAAACCACTACAGCTGCTGGATGATGACCTCTCTGAATACTTGACAGTAGCTAAAATTTTTCTTTAGACGACCTAGTGTATATTTCATCATTTTGTTTATCGAAGGATTCCTCCACTGTAACATTTTCTTCGTTGGTAAAAAAAAAATTCTATGTGGTCAACATGCACCTATTTAATAATCTCTTTGCTTTTTCTCTCCTATACCTTTCTTTAAAGCATCTGTCAACAAATGTCCCATATGTTTTTTGTAAGTAGCTAGTCCCAGGTCTTGCTTAATAATACGAGACTTCAAAGATTTTGTTTAATTCAGGCACTTACCGAACTGAACGTGATCTTTCAGATTTTAGACGATCCTTGACACCTCTAGTCTCATTGAACAATTTTATATCCCAATTACAGATTGAATGAATAGAGGTGTAAATAGCGTTTTATCATCTGGCTACATTAAACCCACAATATGGGAGAGCGCAAAATAATTCGTATTGTGTATTCCGGAAAATTATAAAACAATTTTATTTAATTGAATCAAGAAATAAAGGAAAAATGCTTAAATTGAAATTCATCAAGGTTAAGTGAATAGATAAGCAAGGGTAAATAACGATCAAAAATCAAAGTCACTCAGTAGAATTTAAGCGACGTTACCAGATTGTATCCAAAAACCGTTGAGGTAAGACAAATGGAGTATAAATAGTTGACTGAATTTATTAAAGAATGGAAAGAGAACATGATAAATGATCTAAAAGAAATAAGAAAGAGCCAAAAAGAATATCTTGAAAAATAAGAAAACTGGAAAAGAAAAATAAGGAGATGAAAGACCAAATAAGTAATCTAAAAAACAAGTTTGAGGAGAAAAAGATCCAAAAATGTGCGGTAACTACAGGAGAATATCCCTTTTAAGTGTTGGTTCCAAGGTATACGAATTAATATTACAGATTAAAGGATATGCTTGAACCACAGCTTAAAGATCAACAAAGTGGCTTCCAACAAGAACATTGAGTACAAGATCATATCTTTACATTGAAACAAATAACAGAAAAAGCTATAGTAAAAAATAGCAGATATACTTCTGTTTTGTAAACATTAAAAAGCATTTGATAAGATTAAAAGAGAAGAACTATGGAAAAGCCTAAGAAGAAAAGGAATCAATAGAAAACTAATACTAGCAGTACAGAACATCTACTAATGTACAACAAATACAGTTAAAACAAACAAGAGAGCAAAACTTTTTAGGACATACGAAGGAGTAAGACAGGAAGGGATTCTGAGCCCACTTTTATTTATATGTGCAATCGATGGGATTATCAAAGAAAGTAGTAAAAAAATAAAGAAATATAAAGTTGGACGGTACAATATGAAGGAAGTCGAGATAGAAATGTGAGTCTTTGCAGATGATATGGTCCTAGTGGCGGAAAACAAAGAACCTGAAAATATGTAACAATAAAATGAAAAAATATGGACTAAAACTTAATATAGAGAAAACCAAAATGGTAATTACAACATAAGAAGAAACATTACATATCAAGATAGATGATGAACAGACAGAAGAAGTAGAAAATTGTAAATACCTAGGAAGCATAATAAACCAACAAGGAACAAAGATGAAATAAATAACAGGATGAAATCAGTTGAAAAATTGTTTTACTCGTTGAATGAAAGTTTTTTAAATCTTAGAGAAATCAGTAGAAGAACAAAAACTACGTTGTATAAAACAATATATGCACCAATTCTTAAGTACGGACATGCAAACTGGGTATTGAACAAAAAACAAAAGAGACGTACAAAAAGCATGTGAAATGAAATTATTATGCAGAATTCTTGGTATTAGAAGAATAGACTAAATATGGAACATTGACATAAGAACACAACTAAATCTAGTGCCACTTCTTAAAAATAGAACAAAAACCAAGGTGGTTTGGGCACATTAGCCTTATGAACAATAGCTGACCAGTTAAGATAATTTGGAAAGCCAGAAC
This sequence comes from Sinelater perroti, assembly GCA_036346155.1. Taxonomy (NCBI): domain Eukaryota; kingdom Metazoa; phylum Arthropoda; class Insecta; order Coleoptera; family Elateridae; genus Sinelater; species Sinelater perroti. Next base: position 33,441,569 of record JARFIY010000046.1, read on the forward strand.
AAAGTAAACAAGAGATGGCTAAAATAAATCAAAGTATAGAGGCAGTGGTGGCAAATTAACATTAAATCAAAGTATTGAAAGCCAGAACAAATTAAACAGAGTAAATAACATTAAATCAAAGTATTAAAGAGACATTAGAGAAAAAAGGGAAAACATGGGCAGAGTAAACCAATGGTAGAAGACATAAAAGAGTGGCGCAGCTTCACCAAAATCAATGAAGAAATATGAGAGAAGACATCTTCGAGACTCCAGATTATGAAGAGGACAGGATTATCTGTGTATGTACATCCCAATACACAAACATAGAGCTAATGGCAAGAGGATGCAAGGTCTTAAAGGTCACTTTTTCAGTTCCACATTTATGTAATTCTATTACAGTAATACAGTTTTCTTTGCTACCCTAATTCATCAGTAAATAACCAAATTGGACAATAAACACAATGTAATGTACAATTTTAAAACTTTACAATTGCAACCATTGCCAATGCTATAAATATATTGATGCTGTATAAAGCAAGGTCATGTTTCATTTTGTAACAGTATGGAAATACTTGGTACATATTATACAATAATGTTAAATGCATTACGTACCTTCTATTAATTTAGAAAATGATTCCAGTAAAGCTCCACTGCAGTTTGAAATTTTATCAAGTCCTTTATGAATACGCCTCCATTGTGTATAATTGCCATCAGGCTCTGTACCTCCACCCTTCGCTTTACAATGATTGGCATAGTTTGCTGATCTTGTATCAATTATGTAGCCTTTTGAATTAGGACCCAAAATTGCATACAGTATTTTCTCATCAGATCTTGACCGCCTGTTGCTGTTGTTAAGAAGTGGCTGGCTGCTTCGCATTAGAACAGCGCCGTTATCATGTCTGTAACTTAAAACAGGAAACCTGCCTCCATCTCTAAAACTAGCAGAAGCTATAATGGTATCGTCGTCAATACCCTTCGGGACCACCAAACTGGCTGCATAGCTCGGGCATATGGTATAGTCTTTATTGACGCTGCTTATCCTCCACTCTTCACTAGCAAGCAATTTCGCAAATTCAATTTCTGGCTTGAATAACGTATAGCCATCCTCCAGAATAGTGTACATTGGTCTGTAAAAGAAGGGATACAACAAGGCAGGGTTCTCGAGATTGGCCAGCCGCTCTAAAGAGAGGTGGACATTGCACAAATCCTCGGTGCTAGCTATATCTAGCTGTATAATGCGTAAATCTTTGCATTTTATTATCAGTGACCCACCATTGTAGTAGTTGGAGTTGGTCCCATTTAGTTTCTTTTCGACCAAATCGATGCTCTGATGTAAAAGCTGTAAAGAAAGTACAGTGTGCTTTAAAACAATAGTCTGAATAAACTATTTACCCAAATCTCTTGTACTTCTTCCTTGCGTGAAGAAAGTATCAAGTGGTGACCGGTTATACAGAGAGTGGCATCGACTGGTTCGTGCAGCGGACTGTGCAAGATCACGCCGTCCAATTTTGGAGTGATAATTAATTCAGCAAACTCCATACTTTTTAAAATCCTTTAACTCTACAGAGAATTGGATTGAGGAGAAAAGACAGGTTATGTGATGGTTTTGTAGCTGACGTTTGCGTTTACGGTGTTGCCACTATATATTTTTCTCATCGTGGGTGTATGTATATACAGAAAACGATTACATATTACATAATTTATAACCTAAAAAAGTCATAATTACATTCCTGGATAAAGATATCAAAAATTACTCTCAGATAAATTACCGTTCATTTCAAATATCAAGAGAAATAAGTATCAAAACGATATAGTTGTGCAAAAATGTTCTCGCTTTTTTAATATTTAGCTTTCCACCTAAACAAATTATTGAAATGTTATCTGACAAGTTAAGTATCATATAATTTTTCTGAGGACCAGGTAACATGTAAAATGGACTACATGAGGTCGTTTACTGACTACTAATGTTCCTAACTTAGTATATGAAATGAAACCCCAAAAGCAACTTTAAAGTATTTATTAATTATAAGAAAAGGATTTTACAATAATACACAGTTCGAAAAAGAATATAGTGCAAAACAGAACAAGACATTAAGTAGAAGTTAGCCAATCTTACAATTGCAAGTATTGCATTTTATTGTTTTTGCTACAGTGGTGTGGTTATTACAAACAAATTATAATTAGAACACTTTTTAGTAATTTTCTTATATTATTTGAGAAACATAAAGCAGTGGCCACTTGTAATAGAAACTGGAAGGTCCACAGCAAGTCTTTTGAATCTTCGGTTTCTAAAATCATTCTTACACCATTTTGGGTCTCTTGGTAACCATTCAGTTGGTCAAGTAGATGAATGTTTTTTGCTAATGACATTCTTAACTCTAAAATTAGGCGTCTCAAAACAATTTTTTGGTTTCATTTTTGATTACAATTGTTTTGAAATTAGCACTTGCACTTAAGCAATCAGATAATTCATTATCGGTATCAGTAGATAAATTGGACAAGTCATAATCTTTAGGGCCATTATTGTTTTATAATAATGCAACCTCCTCCTCTGATACGTCTTCACCAGAAATGTCATCGAGATATTCATTAGTTAATTTTTCAAGTTCACCTCATGTCAAATGTTTGCAGGACATTGTTCATTCACTCACCACTTATTGTAAACAATTTCAAGAATGAAGAAATATTTTTCTCTCTTTCTTTCTCAGGTTCCACATGCTCTTTCAGGTGTCGGAATGTGTGTCCCAGTCCTCTTTTACCAATTTCTTGAAGACTCTCCTATCCGTTGTTAATATTCTCATTTCTCCCATTCCTTTTATTCTTCCAAATTCCTCTATCTGGTCTGACAATTTTCTTCTCGGTCTGCGACTTCTTTTCTTGTCCGGTTTTCCAGTTCTATTATTCTGTTTGTTGATCTTTCTTTGCTTTCTTAGCCATGTTCAGTTCTCTGTTGCATATGTTGGTATGGTTATTGTATTGTGTATTTTCTTTTTAATATCTGTATCTATTTATTTGTGACCTAGTATTGTGTCGTTTATTGTATAATACAGTTTGGTTGATTTATTGGATGTTTGTAATTTCTGGGTCTATTTTCCCATCATTTGTTAGCATAGTGTCCAGGTATCATCACCTTTGTTTTGTTTGTTTGTTTTCATCCTCATTTCGTCCATTTCCCTGGACCACCAGGTATTTATTAGTTCCTGCATTTTTTTTCTTGTGTTTGCTACATCACCACATCATATGCGTACTGTAGGATGTTTATTGATATTGGTTTTAAACTGATATAACCAACTATAGTATTAAGTTCTGGTTTAGTTTTCATTTGTTTTGTTAATTTATTCATTATTATTATTACGAATATCAGTGAGCTTAAATTATCACCTTGTTTTATTCCTCTTCCTATTTCGAATTCTTCGAACTTTGACCTGCAATTTATATTTTTCCTTTCACTGTTTTGAGTTGTCTTCTAATTCTACTAGGCTGCTCCATATTACTTGTCGGTCTACCGTGTCGAGTGCCGCTTTTAAGTCAATAAATGTTAAAGATATCTTCTTTCTCTCTTCTATTGCCCTTTCTATTAGTTTCTATTGTTTGTCTATCTGGCCATTTGTTCTTCTTCTAGTTTGTGTTCTATGTATGTTCTTAGTTCTTTTTTCCAATATTGTGTTAATGGGGTTTAGGCTAGACAAACCGCTCTATAGTTCTCACAGTTTGTTCTTTATTCCTTCCTATGTATTGGTATAATTAAGTTTATTTTTCAGTCTCTGTGAATCTTCTTCTGTTTCAGGGTTCTTTTAATATTTCCCATAGCTACTCCTTCCCATCTTCTCCTAGACATTCTTTTCAGATTCCTCGTTCTTATGTTAAGTCCTCTCTTTCTTCATTTTCATCTCTTGTTACGAATTTCTTTTCATAAAACTCTTTCCAAGTTTCCAATATTTCTTTCGTTTCCACTTTCAGTTCCTTATTCATATTTTTTATTTTTTTACTTTTTGCTTTTCATTCCTCTGTCTTTTCACTGTTGTCAAAAAAACTTCTTCATATCTACTTTATATTTATCGTTGATTTTCTGCCCAAACTCCTTTCAGTTTTCTTTTTTTGGCATTTCTAACTGGTTGTTTTACTTTTTTTTCTTTATAATCTTTTCTATCTTCTTGTGATTTCGTTTGGCTATATTTCTTCCATGTCTGTTTCTTTTCTTTTACTATTCTTTATTTTTTTATTTCATCATTTTGTTCTCTTTAAGGTGTTTATTAGCTTTTCTTCTCCCATATACTTTTTCTGCTTGTGTTTAGGGTAGTTTCTTTGAAGACTATGCATTTTGTCTCCATATTTCTTTCCTTGTTTTCATTGTTTTGTTATTTATTTTATCTTGTGAATTATGGTTCAGACTTTTGCCACTACTAATATGTGGTTTGAGCCTATTTTTGCCTGTTTTTCGTTTCTATATAGTAGTTCCCCATAATAGGCCCAAAGGCCCTTTAGGGTCGTAACAGGGTAGGTCTGCAACAATCTAGAGCCTACGATATACAAGGGTAGTAACTCATTTCTACCCCTTGTATTATCTCTCTCTTGTGTACGCTATGTAATATATTAGGCTTTTGCTTGGATTCCTCCGCCACAAAGGTATATTATCTTCCATTTCTTCTCTCCATCAAGTGTTTCTTATTAATAGATTATTTTGGAGGAATTCAATACTCTTTTTCCATTTCTCTTTAATACTTGCTGCCCATATTTTCTCATTCATCCCATAACTGTTTTGGTCTTTTCCTATTCTTGCATTCCAATCTCTCATTATGATAGATCTTCTCTTGGTTCATCCAAATTTTCTTGTAGTGTTATAGAATTCTTCTGGCGTTTCTTCTACTAGTCCGTAAATTTCGATAATGTTAACTCTTTGTTCGAATGTGATAGATATTAATATTATTCTTGGATTTAATGTCTTTTATTTTATTATTTGCTTGTGTATTTCGTCTGTTATCATTATCCCTACCCCTTCATTTGTTCTCTTTTCTATGTTTATTTTTGAATAATATATTACGTGTTTGATTGTTTCTTTTTTATATTTCCTTTTCCCTTGCTCTGTATTTCACTTAAACCCATTATTTGTATTTTATTATTTTTCATTTCTTCCGACATTTTTATCTCTTTGGCTTTCATGGTGTTCACATCCCATGTCCCTACTTCTTCTTCCCTTTCTTCTCCAGTATTTTTACCTTTTCCTTGTTCTATTTTTGCATTCGTTTTTCCTTTTGCCTAGTCGTCAGTTGACGCCCGACTTCCCTCGTCTACTAGTTTTTTTAAACTATTTTGGTTTCTCCCTGTCTTTGTAATGTTCCCGAGGGTTGCATTTAATTCGTCTTTTTTCCAGTAGTCTATCCTTTCTTGTCTTTATTGTCGTTCTCTTCATCTGTTGATCTTTTTCTTTTCTCCTTATTTTTCTCTGCCTTTCTTGTGTATACTAGTTTTTCCTCTTTCTGCTTGATACATCCAAAGGAATGAAGAAATATATAAACTTTAATACTTACACGTTCTAACAAGCTTATAAGCAACGTTTGCATATGTGCACTGGAAACAAGTTATTGCAAGTTCTAACACGTTTCTAAGCCGATTCCTGTAAGTAATCAGCCTACAGAGGCAATAAATGCACCAAGCAGTATTTAAAAATTGTGTTTTTAACGACCATGTGTGTCCAATTAGTAATTCCAGTCAAAATATTATTTGTAGGGGAATGTTTCTCATTTCATTATGGAAAAAAATATTGTTATACAATGTCAAACAGTATAAAACAGTTAAAAATAAATATACAAACAAATTCACCTAAATATTCACAAAAAAATCGTAGAAGTCGTATTTTTTTTTGAAAGGTAAGGGATAGTACCACAAATGTAATGTATCAAGAAAGCCATGCATTCATACTGTGTTCACAATACAAGATGGCTCTGTGATGTTTTGTAATTGCATCGAGAGCAATGTTAATTATTAAATCAGTTGAATGTGTTATGAACACACACAGCTTCCTTGAGACATACGACATTTTGTAATACCATCCCTTACCTTTAAAAAAATTGTTGTCTTGGCTTATGCCCCAACCCCCATAATTAGTGGATTATTCTGTTTCAATGAATTTCAATTCTTAAGATTTAAACTTAAAAAGTAGGCAACATGCCCCACCTGAATGTTGAAATTTTGGCCGTTCTTTGGCATTACAGAAAGTTAGAACAAAGTTTCGTTGATGTGGCTCAAACAACCTGCAAGGTTGAAGGTCAAGATACAATATTATATTATACAACCCAAAATTTGTGCAGAAAATTCATTAATGTTGTCATCAGTTTTCAAATGGGACTTCCAACTGGACAGGCTTCTGTTGTAAATCGAGAAGCTTTATTATTATTATTAGTAGCGAAGCGAAGCGGAGTCACTTACTAACTTCATGTTGTCCGTCCGTCCGAGCAAAAACTCGAGAACGGCTGGGAATTTCAAATTCTATTTTCACCAATCGACAGGTGACCAAAAAGGCTTGTTTGCTAGTAATTTTCAAACGGTCAAAGGTCAGCGTTAGTGACCTGTACGATTTCAAATTTCTACAAACTAGAGGGTTCTCAAATTTGGGAGACTGCTTCGCCACTTCGCTGTGTTGCAAGCTTTGCAAGTTTACTATATATATTAATGTGTAGAAAATTGCTCAATAATCACCAGAATTTTTTATTCATTCGCCAAATTATTACCGGCGATGGAAACTATCTTTCTAATAAAAGCAGATCAAACCAATGCTTAAGTAAAGACCAAGCTACAAAACCTGTTACAAAATATGAGTTTTGTGACTAAAGTTATGTTTTGCATCTGGTAGTACTATAAAGGTGCGAGCTGATTCCCGAAGGTCAGACTGTTAGGAACTTTATTGCCAATAGTTTGACAAAAAGCATGATATCTTGGAACATTACTCTGGTATAGTCAAAGATGGATCTGATATGATCAAAAAAAAAAAACTGGCAGAAATTGCAAAACATGATACAATCAAAAATGTCAGTACACTTCACCTAGTTTTTATTTCACACCGTTGGATTACCTTCTGTTCTGATTATCAATGGTTTATTTTTGACCAAATGCCAATTTTTAGAAATAAAAAGAGAGTGTCCTGATTCCTTTTTAGTTCTTTGATTCCAAAATATAAGAGTGGTGTCAACGAGGCATAAAAAACTTGGCTTATAGATAGATGACATACAGGGTCTGTATTTTAAGTAATGAGAATAAATCCACAAAACAAAATTTATTACAGACATCACTACAAAACTTTAGTAGTCTTCAAAGTAGGCTCCTTGAGTGTCAATACACTTCTGCAGGCGAGTTTTCCACGCTTCGTACGCTCCCTGAAAGACAGCAACTGAAACATCCTTCATAGTATGCGTGCAAGCCGTTTTGAACATTTTGTGTCTCCTAAAAACTTGAGGTTGTGTTAAGCTTTCACTGCCATACGCTTGCCGCATCATTTCCAGCGTCGATGCACCAGATTTTCCAAGGCGAGCACAAAATTTGATTGCGTAACGCTGTTCAATGCTTTGCTGCATTTTAAGCTTGCACACACTTCTTCGCAGACGTCCGCGTGATCATGCCTCAACGGAAGCCAGCAGGCGACTGCTGCTTGGAGCGTATTCAAGGTCAAACCCCCTCTACTGACTCCAAGCGGTCCCAGCGCCCTCTGACGTATGTTCGCGTCAGGACAAAAATATTCTCATTACTTAAAATATAGACCCTGTATTTTTGAATTTCTAATTTTATATCTCTTTTAAAATATCAAATAACTAATTTTTATATTGAAAATCAAAGGCTTTTGTACCATTCTAAATAGTCACGTAATAAATTTTTAACAAATATTAAACTTCATTACAACACAACAATCATGCAAGGTGTTTGAGTAAAATTGGTCAAATTCAAATAATAAACATACATCATTAATGTTGTATATAACAGAGTTTCAATCTAATAAAAGGCAATATTTATTTAATGGTTTATTTTTAACATTGCGAAAATAATTTATCTAATATAGTACATTCAGGTATATACACTACAAAACACCACCTCTAAAATGTATACTTTTATTGGCATTTAGTAATAATTGCATCGTTTGTAATACGTCATGGTAATCAAGTGCACAATAATTATTCCCTCTGCGTTATTTTTTCCTTTTCAAAGTCTTGACTGAAGTCGCAACAGGAAATCTAACATTACTTGCACTGAAATGCACGCAGATGCGACTTCCTTTAGATTAGGTCAAAAATTGCGTAAAATACTTTTGCTCCTTGCACGAGGAATGGAAACGCACAATATATCCAAGATAAATCAGAACCGATGTCAAGAAGGTACTTGTGACAACTATTGCATTTGTTAAAGCTAGTACCATCCTTTGTTTACGTTACTGTCAGGTACAAGTCTAGACATTCCTTATGAGGCGTGTGCTTCAGACGCAGGATCATACTCAAAGATTACCGAAAACTGCTGAGCGCCCAGACTTTTCGCCAGCCACTCGTTTTTAAGTACTGCCAGCTTGAGGCAGTCCACTTTGAATTTCGCGTTTAGGTTGGTATGAACAGCACGGCCCATCCCTTCCAAGATCAGTAGGTCGGCATTTTGCATCTGACTGCATAAGTCTGTGAAAATAATAAAACATTTTAAGTATGCTTAACTAATTTATAAATAATTTTTCATCAAATATATATCACACATATTTCTTACATAAGAAAAAAATAACATTATTCTTAATATGTCCGCTGGAGTCCAAGATAGTACGGGTCAGAAAAAATGATTTTGTTTTTGTGTGGTAGTTACATAAGAAAATACACCACATATGGAGGATTGTTATTTACATCATTTAATTTACTGCAAGAAATATCTCGTTATGAGTTGGTGATATCATCAGCTAGCCCATCTTTTTTGTTGGGAAGTATTTAGATTTTGGTTTAAGAGAGACAAAATAAGATCTGGACAGATGGAAACCATTGTTTATATTAAAATTATTTTTTTCCTTGTAAATAATAAAATTAGACAGTACCCATGTCTCTTCAAAAGTAATTTCGTGGTCAAAATTCTAGGGTGTGTTGAGCTGTTGTTGCTTGATACTTTTTTTATTTTAATGGTATCAGTTTTACCCTTAAATCTAGCATAAACTTTTTTGCACGAGCTTATTCAGAGTTTTCTCTACCGCATCTAGTAAAACACAAGCGAAAAATTGGATATGACTAGTGTTTGCCTACGCTTCTAACCTTTACCACTTTTATTCTTACATAACCATTTGTTTCTAAAGTTTATCTAAGTTTGGCATGTAAAAAAGATCAATGGTTCAATTAAAACCTATTCCAAGATGGCGGTGCATACAATTTCAGAATTTTGCAAGAAGTGAATTCAAGTGAACCTTATCGTAGGTTAGAAACTATTCATAGCTAAAGTGTTGTAGGTCGCAAGAAAGTATGTGCGTGTGTGGTGTAGCAAATTCCAAGTTTTGGCCAAACGGAACTTTATAATGATGCAAAACTGAAGCAAACCAAGAACCTCGTACACTGATGAATATTGTCGTTACTAAAAATTTGGTAGGTCACAGAACCACAATCATTGAAATACGCACATTCTAAAAAGCGTTTTCACCTCAGCTGTAAAGTTTTGTAGTGTATGCTTATTGGATTTCAAAAAAGCCTACCCAAAGAATACAAATACAAATGAATAGCATTAGCAAGATGGAGAAAATATATTTTTGGAAAGTATTATGAGTTTAAGTGTTCACTCCAGAGTCTGAACAAAACTCCAGGGCGAGGAAACATCCTAGTTTGCAACGATGGAAGACGGTACATACAACGGTGGCTGTGATTTGGAATTGTTAAGGCTTCTTGCTGCGAAAAATTTCTCTTACCAAAAGAACTATTAACTGTGATGCATACTAGTAACTTATGATTACAGTTATTAAACAGAAGACATTAGGTCAATTTGTCATACAAAAATTGTAATATGGAATTTAATATGTATATGGAGGGTGGGGGTATAAGTATATCTAAAGAGATTACTCAAGCATATTCTATGTAGAATTGTATTTGATATTTTTTTCTATTTACAAAATAGAGCCCCAAGATTTGGCTCCTCCAAATTATCATCTATTCAGTGGATTTAAAAATTCTTTATCTAGATAGAAAATCAAAGACCAAAACAATTGCAAATCTCTGTTATGCAGTACTCCACCACTCTTAAATGGGAAATATATTCCCAACGCGTTAGTATAAATAAATGAAAGTTTAACATAACTATGTGAATAAATATACAGGATGATGTGTTCATGATATCACTTACAAACTGTTTCTCCAGTTCTCTATTTCACACATACCTTGCCTATCTTTATTTTTTTACAGCATATCTTCATTACTTACAAGCTGATATTACTTATATTATTTTTTTTATGTTCACATGGATTCTACAGTAGTGGAAATAAATATAAAGGCACTAAAAAAATCGTCTGAGTCAAACACAACCATTTCAAATTACCACCAAACTTAATATTTAGTTGCAAAATCGGATAAACAGTGACAAAAAAAGTTGTGACGGGTTAGGCACAGGATTTGGTTATTTTACCGCGGTTTTTCGAAATTTGGGATGGAAATAATCATAGAGACAAGAAGTTCTAACAGTTCTAAAGTAACCTAAACGCCTTTATTGTTCCAGTTTCCCGACTTCTCCTCTCCCAAAACTTACCTCAGAAGATGTTTGCCTGAAGAACCCTCAAGAAACAGGACCAATTTCTTGGGGAACATCTACTGCGAATAAGTGGCCAGCAATAGAAATTTCAGCAGGACAACACTGCAGTGCACTAGTCTGTGTTGACAATTGGGCGGTTGACCGCACATCAAATTAAGTTTTTAGAGTAGCCTGCCATCAGTACCGACTTAAACCCTATCGGCAATCTCTTAGGAATTCTTTTCCGTGATGTATACAAGAATGGGAGCAATTATTCCACTGTCCCTGATCTTAAGGAGGCTATTATGCAAGTATAGTATTACAGAAGAGACTCTACAAAAATTTAACAAATCAATGCCTAATCGACTATTTAGTGTTATTCAAAACAGTGATGGAAAGGTACTGATATGTGACTTTATGAAATACTAAAGTGACTTTAAATGTATCCCATGTACATTTTTGAAAAAAGTTCAGATCTAATCTCAATAAATATTTTTGTCAGCTGAACTAGTGTGGTAGAAATCTAAATTGACATAGGACTACAACTACTGATTGGAAATCTAGTAGCATCTGACGTGGACTTTGAAATAGGCAAGAAACCTATATAGTGCCACTACTGTATAATAAACAACCTTGCGTATTACAAGTCATAAATTACATTAGCAAAAGTAGTTCAAAAATAATAGAAAACTGACATGAAACTTATTAGTAAACAATATTAATTACATATGTTTATGTTTTAACGTTTTGTTTAGTAAGGTTTCGTCGTTCATAAATTGAACCCACGTTTTATTTCTCGTCACAATTGGGACGACACGCCACTCCTCAACTTTTTCCATACATGATGCACATTGTCAAATAAATTTATACTGTGCTGCTGCTTTCAGATTGTAGAAACCAAATGATGTAGCAAAATAATAACATAAACAGAAAAAATGAAATAGCCAAACTAGTAAGATAACAGCAAATATAGTGAAACTTTTCATGCTGACCACATCTTTAATAAGACCATCTATAAAATTGGGCAATATTTTTCATAACAATGCGATCACACTCTAACCCAACTGAGATCTTTAAAGTGCAATAATTTGTATTTTAAATTACCCAAATATCATATAAAAATCTCCATAATATTGAGAATATAGTAAACAAATAATTTTGTGTTTATCTGCCTTACTTATATACACGGATAAATTTATTATATAATATAAGGTGGCTCAAGTTGACCGCCGATTTAAAATTTTAAGTGAAACGGCCATCGAAATGATTTTGATTGAACTTTAATTGAGTATTAAAGTACACAACCTCCAATAAATATGGAAAACTATGTCTGACAAATGGTGACCTTGGTTTCTTCAAAAAATCTTGGTTCTTTTCACATAATTTTAGATTGCAATTCTGTACATATTTCGACCAATTTCATTAATAACACATCAGATTCCGTACTTAAATCGCAAAATCTTGCTAACTATTTGATGTCGGCATTTCGTGAAATTATGGAACAGAAAATTGTTGGTGCAGTAAATTGATTGTTACTCGAGCTGTGTTGCCAAAAAAATTAAATTATAATGTAACAGTAATGAACGCCAATCATAGTTACAGTATTTCCAGCACCATCTTTGATGAAGTAGGGGTTTGTCACGCCACCTGCCCAAAATCACACCAAACAGTGACACGTAGGGGGTGCATTACTTTTCATGAATTACGCGTGAATTTTCCAAACCCAAAATGCGAATTTTGGCGAGTTGAAAATGCGCTTCCTCACTAAAAATAATTTTTCCACAAATTCCAAATCACATGTTAATATTTCCAATCGTTTTTAGATACTCAAATTTAAATGTTCAAGTCGCAAATATCAAGTAAGAGATGATATGTTTTTTAATAAGGTCAAAACTCATGAGATTCAGATGATATTTAGCAAGCGTTGCACTTACAGCGGTTTTTTAACAATTTTTTCAACTGTATTGTTTACCACTGGCGATTAAAGGTATACAAGCATAAACTCTGGTGGCCATTATGTTAAGGGGGTATTATAGTCATACCCGTTTTCAAGGTGATTTTTGGGAATTAGTTGTACAAAAATGGTTAAACCTACTGATCTTAAGTTTTGTGTTTATATTAATTCATATTTAAAGTAATACCTAAAATTTGTATATTGTTTTTTATAGCAAACTGTGTGAGATATATATAAACGCAAAGGTTATGTCGCAAAATTTCGTTTCTATCGGGCGTGATGATTGGCGCCGTCCTCATCATCCGAAATAAACGATTCTTTTTTTTTTTTTGTTCTGTAGACATGTGGTTATCGTTCGGACTTCTTATAATTAGAAAAAAGAATAACAAAATGGCGGGGTTTGAAAGAAAATATTCCGATTTTTACTAAAAAATTTCACTTATCATGGTCCGAAAAAAATAGTAATTGTAAACAGATATAAAAGTTAGAGGTTCGAACGATAGCCAAGCATGTACACTATATTTGTAAAAAATTAGAAGTCGATCGGCCCAGTAGTTTGTGTGAAAAATACACGCCCGACTTGAAAAATGTTGTTTCGAGAAAAACGTGTTTAAGTTTTCTTCTACTGACTCTGGATTTCTTCGTATTGCCAAGCCGTAGTACGGACTTAATTATTTTCTAATAGCTTCTGTCAATTTCCCTGTTCCTTTTCCATCGATGTCTTTATTATTTTTTTTGGGCATTGCGTAGTCTTGTATCCATACGCAGTCTCTTTTTTCAACGACTATTTTCACCACATACTATAGCCTCCGAAACAGATTTAAATCCAAACCTTTATATCTCGGCCAATTTGACAAATTTCATTGTAATATTTTACGGACGCATTCTCAAGACTCTATACTATAAGAAAATGCCAAATAAAAAAATCGATATTTGGACCGGCGAGACTGTAATAGCCCCTTAATTGAGAAAAGATGAAATGTGGTTATACTAAATTTTAAAATAAATGTGCAGACTTTCAATGCAATCTGATAAACAAACGAATAAAAAAAGAAACGATAAATTCTTTACGCCAATCTTTTATATTATACTAAAATTTTCATCTAAAGTCGAAGTAGTCATATAGTCATGTGAGATACTCCATGCACACTTTTAATCCATACTTAAAATATTTTTTTTGGTATTATCATTTCACTTGTACAGACTTTAACGGATTAGGGAATTAAACCTATAAATGTGTGCCATGGTAATGTTTAAAAAGCTTATCAAGACTACAGTATGTGTAAATATTTGTACGTATAATCAAAGTAATTAAAGTACTGTTCATCTCCAACTTAAAATTATCATGTTTGACTGATAATATATAATATAAATTTATTTTGTCCCATAAAATACAATAATATATATGAAGGTTGGGCGAATATGAGATAATTCGTAATTAATTGCAAAAACTAAGTTTTACAGAGTCGTCGAGGTAAACCAGAAAATAAATAAATAATGAAAATAATTTACAATTAAAATACAACAAAAATTAAATTTATTTATACGAAACAGCACAATGTAACTCCCATCAGTGACCACCACCACTTTCTAGACTCGACACCTAAACTTGCTGAAGGCCAACACAACTTCTTCCTTGAGTTTCTTCTTGACTACGCCCCACATGTAATAGTCAAGGGAATTGTAGCCAAGGCTGGAGGGTGACCAGTAGGAATAGAAATTATTGTATAACCATGTCTGGGTCTTCTTTGCCTCCTTCACCTCCTCTATCCAAGATTTGACAACTGTTTCCATTACGTTGATATAGCTGTTGGTAGCCACTTTCAAGCCTTCCTCAAACAAGTGAGGTATCACTGCTCATCTTAGAGGCAGGAAACTTTGTATGCATGATAGTACTCACTTTGGAGCCTTTGGCAGATCCAACGGTCATTTTTGCGATTCACCTTCCTGTCATGGATGAAGTTCTTTTCTCCAAAATGTCCATGTCGTTCAGTAGTACTTGGACCTTTAACTTTCAGTCCACATTGTTTTTTTTTTCAGTCAACAGTTAATGGTTCCTCAGAGCGGACGACTTGTAGTGCAGGTTTTGGTGCACTGTTAGACTGACCGTCGACCTCACCATGCCCATTCCATTTGCCAGATCAGTCATGCTCAGTCTACGACCTGACTGAACTTCTATTTCAATTTGCAGACGATTTCATCACTTCTTTTGCAATCAAATCGTTTACTACGAGTTGCCATGTCAGTAGTTACTTCCTCCTGGTAGTCAGATTCCCTATACTTTCTAGCTACACCATGAACTTGAATCTTTTTGTAGCGAAACGACGTAATAATTTCTGTCGGCGATTTTTGGCGTCAAGGGATTCGAGTGTAGCAGCTCTGCGGTTGTATTTTCTGCTCTTTTTGACGACAGTGGTAGGTTGTTAATTATGCGAAGCTAATTTGTTTTACTTAATAGGCGGCCTTTTGGCTTTTCTGAAAAAAAACCTTAAAAAATTCCGGATGTACTTCAACTTTGTATAAGCCTCCTTGGTTTACTATGTATTTTCGCTAATTTATAATATATTATAATATATATAAATATATTATAAATAAAAATTTAACAATTTGCAGTTCTGGCAAAAGGTCATTGATAATGTATTTTAAAAAATACGTGTTTATGATATTGTCTCAAAATCAAAAATCAAATTTTTCACAAATGTTATGAAACTTTGTGTGTGTGTGTGGTATAATAAAAATTTAAAATAAAGATTTCAGATCAGCAGTTATCAACATGATGCCAGGGAATGTTGAAAAAATTGTAAGTTATCAGCGAGGACTTCCACTTAATAATTAATCAGCTCTCTAGATAATTGAAATCAATAAATCTGTATTAAAATCTTAACTTTAACATGCAATGCACCTCCATCCCACCCATCCATTATACACATAATCAAAAATGATTTGTCATGTACCTTGAACTCCCTGAAAAGCCGAATATCAATTCAACTTTCATTATAATTAAATAAAACTACTCATTGAAAGATTATTCTAAAAAATCACTAAAATTTTATTATCAATCATTTTGTTTTATATTGGAATAAAAACAAGCCGTGCATTTTAAATAAATGGAAAAAAGTTATTTCCTACCTGAATTCAAGTTCCGAAGATCAAGGCACGGTCCCTTCTGTCCATTTTCAATGCACACTAGTTTATTAGCAGCAATAGCCTCTTTAATCACGGGACACTTCTGTTCGGCCATTTTTAGATAAATTTTCAGATCTCGCAAAGTCACATCATTCAGTGCAGGTGCAGTGTTTGCCGTCAATACAATAGCAGTCCCTTGCTTCAATAATTGCCTTGTTAATGGGAGTATTCCTAAGACAAAGTCCACTCCAGCATTGTCTATAAATATTATAGCCTTATTATAGGGTCTCGTCTGAAAAATGATTACAAAACATGTTATGCAAGTTACAAACAGCATAGGCCATCTTGATTAACTACCTGCAACTGGTTAATCCAACAATCAAGATCATCATGAAACCACGGTCTCTGTTGTATCTTCATCATCGCCTGCTTCAACCCAAACCCGTTTGATTCTTCCAATATATCTGTGACAGCCTTTGCGCCCCAATCAAACATGTTGCCAGCTACAAGTCCTTTGGCTAGCTCGGTCCATTTCGAATGGAAATCTTTTATGGAATCTATATCGTTAATCCTGTCTTCATACTGCAGGAACGCCGCAGCCGTCTCCTTTTCTTTCTGCGACAGCCATGCGTCCTCAAAGTCGCTGTTTCGCAGCGTCTCTTCGTTAAATTCTAGAAGGGTTCTCACACTTAACGGTTTGAAAAACCTGAAGACGTACAGATAAGTAACTTCTCATTGCTGGAGACATGTACACTTACGCAGGATTATATTTGATATTTTCTATGAGATCGTGAAACTTCTGCCAGCAGATCTTCGCTCGCTCGGTGGCTGTCGCGTCGTCGGGATTTAAGTCGGCCACTTTGTTAATAAATTTCTTCACCATCTCCTCCAGGCAGGGTAACCAGTAATCCACGGCATCCGTGTTGTTCAACAGGTCAATCGTGTCAGGCGAGTAGGAAGCCTCGTCCAGTAGCAATGGGCATGTTTTCTTGTCTTTCATCATTTTCCCGTACCTCAGATTCTAACCTCATTTATGCGAGTGAAAGCGCGCCGATAAGTAAATATTACGCGCATACGAATTTTTGCAACTTCATGTGCACATGAATTTGCAATTTATGGATGTTATAAAGTAATTTGTTTTTGATTTATGGTCAATTATAAACTTCCGCCAAGGACAACAGGCGCTAAACAGAAAGCGCTTTACTTTGTATGCACAGCTGACTGCGGTGTTGCCAGATTTTACAACAACAATTTATCTCAAGAACTTTTTATCATTTTCAAGTGGAATTGATAAATTTTTACAAATACATGATTTCACTATATTTAGAATCTGTTGCAATTTCAGTATTAATAAACCTGCAAAGCTTGCAACGAACGCATAGCGTCTTCTTACAAGTCATTATAGAGTTTTATTTATTTAATCAATCTTCTACCAATTGGTGTAGGGTGTTACACTGTTTACTTAACTTAACTAACTACTTTGTCAGAATGTTTACTAATATTTAAATAATCAGAATTCTTAACTTAATCACTCACTTGTGTGTTTTCATTTATCTCTATCAGTTACCTTACTCGCGTTGTTCACGATACACAAATTTCTGCCACTCTTTTTTCTTTTGGGCTAACACTTTTGCTTCCGTCCATGTTTTGTCTCTTTTTTCCAGTATCTTCTCTATCGTCTTACCCCACTTCTCTTGAGGCCTAACCTTATTTCTTCTCCCACTGGTCTTTGCCTCCCATATTTGTTTCAGCTTCCTCTTTTCATCCATTCTCTGCATGTGTCCCCACAAGCTGAGTTGTCGGTTTTCTATTAATTCTGTCGCCGGGTTTAGTCTCAGCTCATCTCTAATTTGCGTACTCCTTAGCCTATCTCTAAGTGTCACCCCTCTTGTTCTCCACTTTTCTCTTCACCATTTTCGACATTACCCATGATTCAGCTCCATATGTCAATGTTGGTCTAAATATTGTTCTAAACACCCTCACATTTGTTTCTCGTGACACTTCCCTCTTACTTATAAACGACTAGTTCATCATTTGGAATAGTTTGTTTGTTTTTTCCATTCTTTCTGTTATTTCTACTTCTTGTTTGTCTTGTTCGTCTATAGTCACTCCCAGATAGTTAAATTTCTGTCTATCTTTAGTTAAATATCTGTTCTATTTGTCTGTCATTAATTTTTATCTCTGTGTTTTGCCTTTCTTTGCTTATCGCTAGTATTTTTGTTTTATCCGTATCTGTTTCCATCTTGTTTTCTGTCAGTATTTTATTCCATATGTTTTAAGTTTCTCTGTAGGTTTACTTCATTTTACGTTATGAGCACCACGTCGTCTGCGAACGCGCACTCATATATATATATATATATATATATATATATATATATATATATATATATATATCACATATAACGGCTGCAGTTTTCTATATCCCACTAGCATTCTCTTTGATTCTAGTCGTCATTTATTTATTATTTCATCCATGAAGAAATTAAACTGTATTGGGTTCATCACTCCTCCCTGTTTCAGCCCTTTCCTCGTTTTAAATTCCGTGGAACTAACGTTATTACTTATGACTATATTTCTACTGTTGTTATATAAGCTTTTGATTACTCTGCACAGCTTCGGCTCTACCCCTTTGTTCTTTAAGCTTTTCCATACTTCTTTTCTGGGAACTTTGTCAAACGTCTTTTTAAAATCAAGGAATGCTAAGAATGCCTTTTTATTGTATTGTACTCTTTTTAGACTTATTTCTTTGATGGTAAATATATGATCTTGTCTGCCCCTTTCTTTGCGAAAGCCGCTCTGTGCCCCTTCCAGTGTCTGTTCTGTTATTCTTCTAAGTTTTAATTCCAATATCCGCTCGTAGATTTTGAGTGGGGTACTAAGCATTGTTATGTCTCTGTAGTTGTCGCACTGTTTGTTATCACCTTGTTTGTGTATGGGCACTATTTGACCTATTTCCCAATCTTGCGGTATTTTTTCTTTTCTCCAAGCTTTGTTAAATATTTTCAACAGCCATTTCTTCCCTTTTTCACCTATTTCTTTAACCATTTCCGATGTAACCTTATCGTAACCTGGGGCTTTCCCATTCTTCAACATTTTTATGGCCTCTTCCATCTCTTATTTAGTGATCATGTCTTCATCTTCGATCTGTTTATTTCTGGTACTTTCTTCTTCGCTTTCTATATTTGTATTGTCTTCTTCTGTTCCTGGTTCCAGTAACTCCTCAAAGTATTCCTTCCATCTGTCCATCGTTTCTTTACTGGTCTTTGTTAGTTCCTCTTGCTTGTTATTCACTTTTGTTATTCTTTTTGTTTTCGCTTTCTTCAAGTTTTTAGTACTTTGTAAAAGAGTTTTTGGTTTTGTCTATTCTCTCGTTTCATCTTCCTTACGAATTCTTGCCATCTTTCTTCTTAGCCTCCATTGCCATATTCTTCACTTTTATTCTTTGTTCTTTGTATATATTGTATTTGTTTTCTGTTCTGTTTGCCAAGTATTGTCTCCATAATTTTTTCTTTATTTGTACCTGTGTTTTTATTTCTTCCGTCCACCAGCTCATCCTTTTGTGTTGGTCATTTCTTTGTTTACTAATTCCATATATTTTTATCACTGCTTGTGTAAGTATTTCTTTAAGTTTCTGCCATGATTGTTTTGTATTTGTCATTTCCTCTTCTATTAGTCTGTCTACCATTTGTGCATATTGTCGTGCCACTTCATTGTTCCTTAATTTGTACGTTCTTAATATTTCTTGAATTCGGTTGCTTTCCCATTGATCTTCTAAGTTTTCAGTCTTTTGCTTCCAAAAGAAAGTGATCACTGTATATTTCGCCCCTCACGCACTCTCACGTCTTTAATGAGCTTCCTGTTCTGTTTCTCTACTAATACATAGTCTGTTATAGATTTGTCTCCTGTCGTTGATTTTTGTCTGGTGTATTTATGTATATCTTTGTGATCAAAAAATGTATTTGTCACTGTTAAGTTGTTTACTGTGCAGAAGTCTATTAATCTATCTCCGTTATTATTTTTATTTTTTACCGTATTTTCCTTCCGTTGAAATCTTCCGCGATATATATTTCTCTTTTACTGCTGTCTGTTGCCCTTCCTAAGTCTCCCCAGAATTTATCTTTTTCTGCTTTAGTATTGTCCTCGTTGGGTCCGTACACCCCTATTACCGTTATTTTGTCTTCTTTACCAAGCATAATGTCTATTGTGAGTATTCTTTCGGACCAACCTTTCCAGTTATCTATTTTATTTGCTAGTTCTTTTTTGAGCATGCATCCTATCCCTGCTGCTGCTCTTTCGTGTTCTGGTACTCCGCTGAGGATTATCACATTTCCGTCCTGCAGTTCCATTTTGCCTTTCCCTTTTTACTTTCCTTATCCTATAAGGAAATTAATGTAATCGGCGGAAATTTGACCTACCAGTTTTTCACATTTCTGGACGAATTATAGCACCAGGACACAAAAAAAGTTGGTTTGGGCCTTTGGTTCGTGTGTGTGTGTGTGTGTGTCTGTCGGTCTGACAGTAAACAGGATATACTCGAGAACCGTAAGAGCTAGAGACTTGCAATTTGGTATGCAAGTTACTTGTAGGTATGGGACGCAGTGCGCAGTGGTAAAAATCGGCAGAGCCGTTTGGTTGCAAATCTAAACGGTTGAAGATACAAAAAATTCATGAGAATAAAAATGATTTGTTATCACGAGATAAACATGAATTTAAAATAAAAGTTGGTAAAATAGGAAATCGAAAAAAATGAAGCTCAGGATTTTTAATATACCGGGTGTTCATAAAATGTTTCGGGAAATTTATATTACCGGATTTTTGATCCGAGGTCAAATAAATAAGTTATAGCCGATTAAAAATTAATTAAACGGACCAATCACAGCGCGCTCGGAGAGCTTTCTGGCCGACTGCGGGAGGACGGGGGCTTGGCCGCTAGGAGGGAGCACGCAGGCGATAATGGGAAGGCCGTGCCGCCGAGCTCGCACGGTTACCTTCAGTGACGTAGCAAAATTTTAAGTACTAGTCAATTATTGTCTTGTACTGTTTATTTTAATCAGCTTTCGAGTGTTGGACTGGCGGCGCTTCGTCCTTTTTTAAAATAAAAAGGTTCCGGGACGAGAGCAGCGCAGGGCCGAAAATATGGACCCGGTATAATATATACGAGGCGCATTCATAAAGTAAGGGCCGTTTGCATGTATATAAATAGTGGCGCTTCGAAGCACAGTTTTACTACTGCAGCGCCATCTACTGACTCATTGCGAAGCTACAGCGTCATTTGTTTTGATTCTGAAATTGTATTGTTGTCAGTGAATGCAAAGAACAATGGCCGCGAAAATCGTTGATCCCGCCAAGTGTGAAGTGCGTTCTGTGATTCGTTTCTTATGTGCAAAAGGATCGTCGGCTGCTGAAATTCATCGGGAGTTATGCCTGGTTTACGGACCTACAGTTATGAGTGAAGGAAAGGTTAACAATGGTGCCGTTATTTTACAAATGGCCGAACAAATGTCCATGACGAAGAGCGGAGTGGCAGGCCCAGTATCCAGACTGATGAAATCGTTTCACAAGTGGACCAAGCACTGCGATCTGATCGTCGATTGACGATTAGTGGCCTGGCTGACAAATTTCCTCAACTTGGACGCACTACTGTTTACAATATTGTCAACTGGTTCAACTCTCAGGCGGCAAGCTTCTATGCAGAGGGGTTAAAGAAGCTGGTGCAGCGGTACGAAAAATGCTTAGAAGTGAACGGCGATTATGTAGAGAAGTAAAGTAAGATTGTACCTAACTAAATATGACAATAAAATTTGTTTCTTATGAGTACATTTTTTTCTGTAACCAAACGGCCCTTACTTTATGAATGCGCCTCGTAATAAGGATACGGAAAACATCGTGTGATGTTCACACCAGATTTGTTTCTTAATCTCCGGTAGGAGTAGTATTTTCGCCCGATTGAATTCGTCGTTTATCTCTTGTTCTTTGCCTCTTATTCTTCTCGTATTCCATGTTTCTAGTTTCCATATTTTGTTGTTCCGGCGTTTGTGTATGTCTCTTTCATGTGTAGTATTAACGTTTTCCTGTCCTCTTGGACTTCTTTGTCTCTAGTCTTCGTCTATCCATATATCCGTACCTTTGAGTTTTTTCGCGTTTTGTAGAATTGCATATTTCGTAGACTCTTTGTTTAGTTTCATAAATATAGGTCTTATTTTGCCCTCTACGAATCTCCCCATTTTTCTTATTTGGTCAATGTCCTCTGTCATATCTACGTTCGCGTCTATTTTCTGCATTATTGTAGCTATTTTTCTTTTGGTCTCTTCGTTTTTCTTCCCCTCGTCTTTTACTCCTTTTATTATGACATTCTTCTTTCTGATCTCTCTTTCTAGCATATCGATCCTCGCGTCTTGTTTTGCGACTATTTTTCGTAGTACTTCATTTTCACTTTTAACTTGTTTCAACATTAGAGAGTTTTCCGTGACAAAATTGTTAACAGGTAACCGATAACGCCTTCCTATAGAAGGTACGTTTCGAATGAAAATGTATATGTGAAAATTTTAGGTAGGACAATTTTAAACAATGTTAAAAGGTGGATAAAACTGGTTTTCGCTTTTAGAAAAGTAAATAATAATCTAAGATTAGTACTTCACTGAAACTTTATGTAGAAAATAGAAAGATCTATAAAATGAGCCGTTGAATGCTAAAAAATGCAAAAAACCGTTAAAAATGGCCTATTAACAATAACTTTTGCAAATTTGTAACATACAGATTGGTACTGTATAAAAATATGTACTTTAATGCAAATACAATATTTTTTCAAAATGGTTAAAAACAAATGATAAAACAAAAGGCATATTACTTACGATGTTTGTAGTACAAAAGGATGGTTCCATCATTATAATATAAAATTTATTTTAAGGCCTCGCTTTTGCTTTATTTTGTTCAATAAAATTAAAAATTTTTGTAGTCTAAGCTTTACTATTTGCCTACCCCATCGCGTTTGTTTTATCAATGCACACAAAAAGTCCCATTTTGTAATAATTTGTTTATAAACATTATTTTGCTCCATTTTCGGCGGCATTTTTCGATAGATTAATGGCAAAATTTTAAATTTATGATACTAAATATCTGGTTTCTAAACCCGTCCTTAAAAGGTCTATACGATCATCCTTCAAGCAATCACAGAATTTAGAAGACACGTAAAGAAAAAGATTGCAAATTGAATAAAACAATGTCTGTTGCACCTACAAAGCCCAACTTCAAGTATTTCTTAAGTATATTGAAGTGCATTTTGCTATTTAGCTCCAACCAATATGTTACAAATTAGCAAAAGTTATTGTTATTACAATAATAGGCCATTTTTAACAGTTTGCATTTTCTAAAGCAACAAATTAACAAATTTTAGCATGCGATAGCTCATTTTACAGATTTTTCTGTTCTCTATATAGATTCAGTGAAGTACTAATATTAGATTATTACTTATTTTTCTAAAAGAGAATAACCAACTTTCTCCACATTTTAAGATTGTTTTAAATTGTCCTACCTGAAAACATATACATATTTTCATTTGAAACATGTCTTCTATACGACGGCGTTAGCGTTTATCTGTTATCAATTTTGTCATGTGAGAGATTTGTTCATTTTAGATAGGTTCTAGTGTTATAAGAACAAGACACTGGACAATTTTTTGTTATCTAGTTGACACAGGTACTCGTACACACCTAAATATTGGATCATTAAATTAATTTTATTTAAAGACTTTTTGAAGATGTTTTGCTTATTTAAAAATAAACCAAGAGTGGACAAATACATCACACAATACAAGGAAAAATACACGAAGCAAAAAAACAATGGTTAAAGGATAAATGCAATGAAAGATTAAAGAAGTGATAGACGCTTTCAAAACATGTAATGGTAGGAATATTAAAAACCAAAATAATCAACTAATCACAAACAAAGAAGAACTACAACAAATATGGAAACGATATACAGAAGAAATGTTTGATAACGACTGAACTGATCAACGATTAATTCCTGTAGAAAATAGACCAGAAGAATTATATGCAAAAATTATAAACACACTAAGAAACAAAGAATGGTAAAGCTGCCGGACCAAACCAGGTCTACAACAAATTCTTCAAACTTTTGGATGAAGAAAACATTGAATTACTCATGAACCTCCTTAACTCAATCTATCAGGCTGGAGTAATACTTAAAGACTGGCTGATATCAGAATTCATCACCTTGACGAAAAAATCAAATGCGATGATTTCCGTCTCATAAGCCTTATGAGCCATGTACTTAAATTATTTTTAAAAGTCCTTCATCCAAGAATATATCCAAAATGTGAACAAGATATAAGTGACTCACAATTCGGATTCCAAAAGGAGTTTGGTAACAGAGAGGAGTTATTTGGTCTATCAGTTTTACTACAAAAATGTAGAGACCAACAGAGAAATGTCTTCATATGCTTATCAACCTTTATTGGAATCAGAATGCCACGGTGACACTGGACAATGAATGCACAGAAATAATCCTAATTAAAAGAGGCATTAGACAAAGTTGTGTTCTCTCCTCTCTGTTGTTTAACATCTACTCAAAGGAGATTTTTAGAAAAACCTTAGAAAACTCTGGAGATGGCATAAAAGTAAATGGTGTCCTTATTAATAACATACGATACGTCGACGACACTACCATAATAGCAAACAGCCTGTAGGGTTTGCAACGACTGATGGATGCTGTAACTCAAGGGCAATGCAGTCGGATTTTCAGTACACAACAAATTGAAAAGGTACAAAAATTCAAGTATCTGGGGTGCTGGCAGACGGAGAACAAAGACCCGGAGTTGGAGATAAAAACAAAAATAGAGGTAGCAAGGTTGTACTTTATAAAAATGAGGCAGCTACTTTAGTAACAAGACAAATTTGTGCAGTGCTACATATACTCAGTGCTGAGGCTTGGACACTCAAGGCTAGTATTGAAAAAAGATGAGAAGCTTTTGAAGTATTCAGAAGACTTACGCATATCATGGACGCAACATACTACAAATGAAAAAATGTTAAAGCAAAGAAAAACAGTATACCTTGGCCACATATACTGCAACGACAAATATAGCATTCTACAGCTCATTATTGAAGGGAAAATAAATGGAAGAGAGAGTGATCATAGAATATTAAGAGACTGGACACATGAATACCCACGAATTAATTAGAACTGCTAAAAACCGAATAAACCTTGCCGAAATTGTTGCCAATATGCGTTAATGAATATGGCATTCTAAGAATGATTAAAAATTGGAAACAATACATGGTAAATATAGATTTATAGCTGAAGGACAAAAAGCACAAAGTATCATAGAATATATATATACACAAAAAAATCAAACAAACAAATAAAACAGATAGACATTGAGGGAAGCAAAATTAAGTACATAGCAGATTAGTAACAGTAGAATATAATATATAACCGGGAACCAAGAAAGTAAAAAAGATTACTGTGAAATAAAAATAAAAAGAGGTAACAAATATAAAGGGGCTGGGCATTCAAAAAACAATTGGAATTAAATAAAAAATGCACTTTAGAAGATGGAAAATAATGAAAGTAATTATGTATAGCAAAGCAAAAGATATTTGTGGACTAACAAAGTATAATAAAAACTGCAAAAGGACAAGCTGGTGAATACAAGAAATAAAAAAAGAAACAAGACCAGAAAAAATATGTAAATAAAACTGGATGAAATAAGGAGGAATATATAAGAAGAAACAGTAAAAAGGCAGTAAAATTAGCAAAATAAAGATGTTCACAGGTATAGATAATTAAATGAAACATATAAAACAAGTATCAGAATATTCTGAAACAAAATCAAAGTATTCAGGGGTGGAAAAGGAAAGAAATTAAAGAAATAAGAGATAAAATAAAGAACTGCAGCTATATTAACCACGCATTTTAGAAACGGAGAGAATATTATATAGAAAAGTTTAACCTAAAAGCAGAAAGAAGATATATAAGAGAAAGAAGGAAAAACAGACAGAAATGTAGATAAAGCCACTGAAAAACTAAAAACTGAAAAAACGTGCGAGGAAGACAGATCCAAGAAGGAAAAACTTTTAGAACCAGAAAGGAAAATATGGATTTTAGAGATATACAAAGGCATGGAGAATAAACCCAATTCCTACAGATTGCGGAAATAACACAATTTTCCAATTTATAAAAAAGGAGATGCGATAGGTTGTGATAATTACAGAGCTATATGTTTTGCCCTAGTGGCAAGTATATACAAGAAAGGATAAGATAATAGATAGAAAACAAATTGGAAGAACAAAATGCATTTAGAAAACAAACAATATTTATTACAAGAAATTTAATAGAAAGACAAACAAAATAATTTTATTATTTATAGATCTCAAAGCAGCTATTGACACAGTTCAAAAAGAAATAATACATAAGACAATAGAAATGTTAGGAATACCTAAAAAGATGATAATAATTATAATAATCTATGAAAACGTATAAACACATATACAAACAAATGGAGAAAAGTTGGAGGAATCTTATTTAAAGAAAGGCATTAAGTAAAGAGACAGTCTGAATCCATTGCTATTTACTATAATGGAAAAATTATCAAAAAATATAAGAGAAAGCATCAAAACTACAAACTGTGATGGGACACAGAAATCTACTCTATAAAAATAGACTGTCTAATGTATACAGATAGTAAGTAGCTACTACAAAATGCAAAAATTAATAAACATATAGGAAAAAATAAGATTAGATGAAAATGGAAATTAACAAACATAAAATAAAAATAATGGGTGATAAACAGCTGAAAATAGAGATTAATATCTAAGAGACACATTTAAGATGTCACCACTTCTGAATATCTCAGAAGTATTAATGCAGATAATGGAACTGGACATGAAGATATATTATGCATTAGATGGAAGCATGATAGGGAAAAACATGAATAGAAAACAAAACTAAACTGATAGTATGCAACACAGTAACAATACCAACATTATTGTTCTGTAACAAAGCATTAGTCCAACAGAATAAAAAAAGTAAAATAACTGCAAAAGAAATAAGGTACCCGAGAAAAATAAGGTTTTGCAGAGTATGAATTGAAGCAATTATCAATTACTCAGAGAATGGAACCAAATAGACTACCCAAGGAAATTTTAGAAATCAAAAGTACCAAAAAAAAAAAAAACGTAGGTCACAGAATATATGCAAAGGATAGGTGAACAAGAAAAAAAAAGAAATGCTAAAACGCTCACAAGGGCATAAGGATTACACAGAGTAATTCTTTCATTTTGATCATCCATTGTTTACCTGCGGCACCAGGATAGCCATGGAGCCGAATATGGCATGTGCCCTGTTCGGTCATTAAAAATAACCCGAGTACCTGTGTTCATTTCAACAAAGGCTAATAATGTAGTCAAAGACGCAATGCTCGTCATATTGCCTCATATCAGATAATTAGATAGCAAGGTCAAACATGGAAGCCTTAGCCTCTCAGTTTACAATTATTACAGTACACTTCACTCAAACATTCAAAATTTTGAGAATACAAAAACTTTGTTAAAATTAGAAACTATTCACAAATCCTGTAGTTCAAAAGCAAACATTTAATATCTTACTCAAACTACATTACAACAGGCGCAGGCTGTTACAGCTAATTTATGTGGGTTTTTTATTTTTGTAAAACCAGTTTTTTTACATCCAAGATCTAAATAAATTAGTCAAAAAGCTTAAAAAATCCAGTGTACAATTCTTAATAGTTAGTTAAAAAAGGTAACCCACAAAATTTCACTATAGAACTTGCAATTTGTTTATTATTTCATTATAAACCCTTGTTTTTAATTGAAACAATATTCATGTCACTAATATAATTTTTTGAAGTACAATTTTATAAAAAAATAAAATCAAGTGTATGTTCCATCTTTATTTATTGACGGTCGGCTCTTACAAATGCAACAATCTAAATCAACAATCATATGAAAATATGAAATGTCACGATTAATCTAATCAAAGAGGCCAAAGCCCATGTCTTCATCCTCGCTCTCAGATTCTTCTTTCTTCTCTTCCTTGGCAGGGGCAGCCTTAGTCTCGACCACAGCTGCAGCAGGCAGGAGCAGCCACAACAGTAGCGGCAGCAAATTTGCTTGGATCCTAATAAAGAAACATGATCAATTAATAACTCGCAAATTTGCCATTTCACACGAAAACAGTTACAACAAACATCAGAAATGATATTTTCATTAATAACTGAATATTGGTGGGTTCAACTATTTCTAGCTCCAATATTTTACCAGTTCTTTCAAACATCAATTATCATCATAAAATGTGCATAGAAAGTTACCAAATCAACAATATTTACCTTTATGAATTCTTTAACAGTAGTGGCCTCCTTAAATTCCACATCTGTAACTGCAGCAATAGCCAACAAGTTTTTGAAGCCATTGGCAATGCTGTGAGGAGCAGAAGCGATTGTGGGATATCCAATCGACAAGCACACAGCTGCCAGATTGTATACACCAGCCAGGAACTTCTCCCTCAGATCCTCTGGCTTGATGTCTAGAATTTGAGGAGCAAAAATGGTGCCGGAATCATAAACTTGCTCAACAAGAAGACCGTATGAGAATGGAGAAATGTTCAACATGTTCAGGAGCGTAGCTTCGGAGGCACCGACCTTGTCTCCTGGCTTGAGGATGTGCACATCGTTGATAATTTCAATGGTACCCTTTGAAATTTTGGTCGGGATAGAGAGTGCTTGGAAGAAAGATGTTTTCTCGGGACCCAGACCGGTGTTCTGTGCTGGGATGACAACCGGCAGGGGAGCAATAGCGCCAGGCCTGGCAGGAGCTCGCACCTTGTTCTCTAGCAGTTTGTCGCGTACCTCTACTAGGTCACCACGGGTGAATACAAAGCCCACATTGCCCTTGATGTGCGGAAGTAGCTTTTCCAGCGAGGAGTTTCGTTCCAGGTGTCCCTTGATAGCTTTGCGCATCATGGTATTTTTCCCCATGAGCACAACTGCGCTGCCACGCAGTGACATACGGATCTGCTGCATTTGCTTCGAGCCGACATTGTCAGCGCCGACGACGAAACACTTGGGGTAATCTTCCAAAAGTTGCTAAAACAAGGGATTTTGTTGAATTTATAGTTCATAAAAGTAAGATAACTATAAATAAAGTTTAAATTATCAGAAATGGTTTTCAACACAGCATCTCCTTATGCTAGTGGGTTCAACTATTTCTAGCTCTAGCATAGTACGGAGATCCTTGAGAGACGAAAAATAATTCATCATATTGAACCAATGACAATTTAAAAATACAACAAAAGTACGTACGATTAGTTTAGTGAAGTAGTTTGACTTCCAGGTTGCTTTGTCCTCTCTACCCATCTTGTAGTGTGTAGAGACTCGTTACGAATTTAAGGACTAAAATTTAAAAAACATAAATAAATAATACACTACAAATAGAATAAGCACGCATGTAAATGAAATTAACCTCAAAAGTAATTTAACCTAGAATAAGACTAATGTATGTTTTTTCTCGTAAATATCGTTGTACAAACGCTACATTATTTATCAAGATAAATATTTTAATAACAATATACAAAAAACTACAAAGATGTTCGAAAAACAATAAGAATTAAAAACACAGAACTTACCCTAGCTAGTATAATCGGCGCAATGGACGGTACGGGATGCGCTTTGTTATTTACGGTCAACTTTACGCATGCGCTGTTACGTCAGCGGAAATGTTCTTTAAATAATGGCGCTAATGGGGCGCTGGCCTAATTGTAGTACCTAGTTACGCCTTTACTACTGGAAGCGATAAATTTAGAGTGCCTACGCTTAATGGTGGAAGTTAAAGGACTTTATAGAACATTTTAATTTGTGGAGGCGTAACACTTTGATGTCATAATTGATTTTTTATTTGCTCTAGTTAAATTTAGTTATAAAATATACAGGGTGTGTTAAAACGAAGCATATATATATATATATATATATATATATATATATATATATATATATATATATCTTGATAGTTATCATGTAGAGGTCTCAAACAGCTTACACGACCCTACGTTTTATTTTTTTCAAAATTTTGTTATGGAGGGTGCGCTAACCTCATATTTAGGGGCAAGAGCACCATCCTAGGTTATTTAACAAGTTTAATGCATAATCCTTATGTATGGAGCAAGTGCAACTAACTTAGGTCTTTCTAAATCGTTTGATATTTTTTGAATTAAAATTTAACAAATGGTTTTGAAAATATTGATATTGTCTTGAAATTATTATTACAAAACTCATAGACTTTTATTTATAATTTATTAGGAACATTACAAAACAAAAATGTAAATTTAAAGAAACTTTAAACGAAAAAAATAATATTATTCTAAAACATTTTAAATCAAACTTAATTGACGTTATAACGAGAAAAACTGACGTCAAACTTGATTTCACCACTTTTTCCGATGGTAGGAGGAGGTAAAGTACAAATGACATCCGAAGGCTCAACCTCTGAAATATTTTCCACATCAGGCCATGTGAAAGCGGGTCTGAAATATACCGTTTTTGATTTTATTCTTCGTAAAAATTTTACAGTTGGATTTCCGGTGTCCTGGTCCATATTTATTTTTCTCTCTAAATCCAGTCTAGTTAAGATCCAGTCTCTAATTTCTGTTACATTTTTTCCTAGGTCAAGTGCAGCGAATGCTTCGGCACCCATGTCAGAAAGTGTTTCAAAATCGCTTCTTCGTCGTCCAAATGCAAATCTGAATTTTCTTCATCTGTTTCTGAATCCTCAATATTTTCTTTATTTTCATTCAATCTCTTACGTTTCACTTCATTAATTTTCTTGTTTTTGATCGAATTCTTTTCTTTGGTCGTCTGTTGTTCTTTCGTAATTGTTTGTCCAGTAGCAGTTTTCTTTCTTTTAGTACCAGATTTCTTTTGCGCTTCGTGTTCCTTGGCTTCATTCAATCCTTTTCTTACGCCCTCGCTTGTTATTGATTCAGCACCTGAACATATTCTCTTTCTGAACTTTACGGGATTCAGTAAAAGTGCTTCAAACGTGTCTATCATTTCAGCTGGTGTCTCTTTATGTTTTCCCTTGCATTCTTCCCTTTCCAACAATCCAAAATCTTCAGCTGATGGTGTATGTTCTTGTTGACCTTCCCTTTCCAACAATCCAACGTCTCCAGCTAATTGTGTACTTTGTTGCCGACTATCTTCTAAGTCCAACAATCCAAAATCTTCTACTGGTGTATGTTCTTCCTGACCTATCTGTTCCAACAAATCAGCTGTTGTGTGAGTTCGTCTCCTGTATTCAGTGTTTGTTGTTCCCATCGTTTCAGTTGAAGTGGATCAAACTTCTATTTTGGTATAACAGCACAGTTGTAAGGGTATATATCACCTTTCTTAAACCCTTCATGAATAATTTTTGGATCTGCGTCTTTCCAAACAGTTCCCACCATTTGAGCAAACTTACTTTTGGGTAATTTCTGTCTCAAATGATTTCGTTGCCATTTCACGAGTGATGAATCCCCAGCCACCTTAATAGATTTAAAAATAGCCAAATCAAGAGGTTGTACAGATGACTGCTATGTGGCGGTAATTTTATAATGATAATGTTTGCTGCCACAGCTGCTTCTACTACATCGACATCGATATGAGTTGTGTGGCCGTCATATATAACTAAAACAGGACCATTAGTAGCTACGAGGGGTTTGAATGTTTTCAAAAAATAGTTTTTAAATACTTGGGATTCCATCCATCCGTTCTCTGTGGCAGCCTATGTCGTTCCTGGATATACTTTCTTTTTGATCTGCTATCGAGCTGTCCCACACACTTTTTTCATTGTATATAATTAATGGCGGAGCTTTTTATCTGTCTGCAGCAGCAGCAAACAGAACACTGATATTTGTCCTTCTCTGGACCAGATACAATTCGGTAGAGGAACTCCCCTTTTCTCCTACGACTTTCGTCTTTGAGGGTTCACTGCAGAAACTAATTTTATCCATATTCCAAATATTAAATGGTTTGTCTTGTAGATTTAGTTTTTTATCGTCTCTTTCAATAACTCAAAATACGGGTATATTATAAAGGGGTCCGTGTTTTTCTTCCTGGCATATTTCAAGGCTTCAGGTTTTTTGATTGACAAATTATGTCTTCTTTTAAAATTTAGGAACCAGTCTTCTCCAGCTACATTGTTCTTGAATGGAGTTTTGAGCTGTTTCTGCGTAACATACTTGCCTACAATATTTAGGATTTCTTTACGGCTAAGCCCAAACCCCCATTTTTCGGGCGTTTCGTTCCTTTTGCAAGAACCTCTTCATCTTTGACTGGTAACGCTGTAGGTCTTCTCATTGCATCACTCTTGATACGTCTACGACCTTTGATGTGGTCCTTTAATGTACTTCTAGGGATATTGAATAGTTTGCTAGCACGCAATGTGCCACATTTTCCAGACTTTACATGTTCTATGGCCCTTTGTAAGTCCTCAGTTGTATAAGCGGCTTTTTGGGTTTTGCGTTGATACTTTCGAACCATTTTTTCTAAAACCAAAATATCTCTACATGTACTAGGACTGGGTGTTGTGCTCTATATAGAATAAAATTAGCTAAGGGGAAAGTGCATCTAGTAGGTGCACTTGCCCAAGTACAGTTGGGTGCTACGAAAATTTTGGTAACCGCATCTATCACCTCAAAATTAGATTATGTTTCGATTAACATAATTCTGCATTTTAATATGCTTGAAAAATATATAAACTTCTAAATTATATGTCTAGTAACGGCATACATACCCCCACGACAAGAAAAGTTTGCCACTAAGTACTTCATTACGCGTCTAGTACGCTACCAAAACAGCTGACACTTTATATGGCAACTATATTTCTTGAAATAAAACGATGCCGGTAAAGAATAAATCTAAATTATATTGCAAAATGGTGTTACTTTCATAAATATTAGATGGAATCGCTGCAGTGTAAGTAGTTTTTATTCGGAACACAGTTGGTGCTCTTGCCCAAAAAACGCACTTATCTCACTTCATCCTATACTAATTTAAGAGGATTTTATTTTTTTCCAGTTTATGTTGAATAAGTGTGCAATCAATATATAGTAAAGTTAATATAGAGCACTATAACACTCAACATTTTATGAAAATCAGTCGTTATTACAATTTCATCGAGAAAATTAAGTAATTTATTGGATTAAAACAATGTGCCTACACAAACAACTATTTATTGTATCACCAATTTCAAATTCTACAGTTTACGTTCATGTACTGCATAACGGGTTAAAGAATTTAGCCCAGAGACTATTTAGGAAGGTTCTATAAACTTCTATGATACAGATTACATGAGAAAACAAAGAAGTGAGCAGACAGCGGATGAAAGGGCAACAATAAAATAAAGCGGGGCGACGTATATGTGCCGAAAGAACTCCAGAAGAAGTTGAGGTAGAAAACCAAGCAAGACGACAACGATGTTCTCAAAGAACATCGGAAGAAATATAGAGAACTGAAGCATATAGGAAGCGACATATGAAGTTACTGAAGAAGGACACCCGGAAGAAATGCAGCAAGAAACCAAGCAAGGGAGCGACGATTCTAAAGAACTCGAAGAAGTGAGATAGAACCAAGCTAACGAAAGTTTACTTAGACATTCGATAATAGCGCAAGACGTAGCTGGCTGAATTTCAATTTGTTTAAGAAGGACTTCTGTTGAATCGCATTTAGAAACCAAATCAGACTGCGACGTTCTAAAAGAACATCGGAAAGAATAGCTGCAGAATAGTAACCAATGCTACAGAAAGTTCGTAACACTTGCATTCTCTATAGCAGCCAAGCGTAGCTGGCTGAATTTTCTAATTTGGTCTTAAGAGGCTTCTGTTGTCGCATTTAGAGACACAAAAATTCTCAGACAATTCGTGAATAATTTCTACAGTTTCCTAGAATAATTGTTTGGTGTGCAGTTTGCGCCGGAGGTATTCCTCTAATTTTTTTTAAATAGAATCTATTGGAAATACTATTGAGGTAGTTAGAGAGCGGTGAGATTTTCTTAATGAGTAGGATTAGGTCTAGAAGACATTTGGTTTTAATAGAAAGATCTATAACAAATGTTTGTTGACCAAATAATGTTAATAAGTTATTTTATAGCGATGATTCTAGTGTAAATTTGCTTAATGCACCCTTACTTGCTGGTAACACTCGTCTAAAATCTTCTAACTCTTTTTACAACTCTTAGAACCCGCGCGTTTTACTTTTTGACAAACGACAATCTGGTAGGCGTCAGGGGTTCGCACACAATCTAATTTAATTTACAATTTAAAAGCAGCAAGCTACGCAGACGAAGTTTCGATATTATGCGCAAGTAGTAAAACGGAAATTTTGAGACTTTGTCACAAGTGTAGCAGGTGAAGTTATAGATATGAATATTTACATTCGCAAGATTTCCAAAAATGTTCTATACATATGTTACCGAAGGGCGAGTGTCGTAACGTTGTTTTGATACATTAGACTAATTTTACAGCGTCACAGCAATGGTAAGATATTGTTGCACTTTCTCCCAAATTTATATTTTATTATTATTATTTGAAATTCATATTATTGTAAAAAGAAAGGTAACAATAAACATAGACGACGAAAGCGATAGTGAAGGTAATGGAGTATTTTGTAGTCCAAAGAAAGGAGATAATACTCAAAATAGTACAGACGAAAAAAATAACATTGGTAGTTCTTGCAATAAAGATGAAATTCCATTTGTTCAGTTATCAAATCGGCTCGATATACCATTTTCAGGAATTCCACTTTCAGCATCTTCTTTTGCTAATTTGAACAAAGATAGCCCTGTTCAATTTTTTAGATGTTACTTTAATAACGAGCTTATAAATCAAATCGCCGTTGAAACAAATCGTTACGCCGATTAGTAGTATTTGAACGATATAAAGAAAATTTATCTAAAATAAAAAAAATGGTGCAGCAACTCATATGAATGAAATAAGAACATGTTTGGCTCTTACTAGTTACGGAATCTGCATAAAATAGAGTAGTAGATTATATTTAACAAAGCGAAAAAACATCGATACACATTTATATTACATGATGCTTAAACTCTTGATGCTAATACACCGTATCAAAAATTATTCAAAATTCAACCAATTTTTGAGTACTTGAAGGACAAATTTATGAGTATATGTATTCATAAATATTAAACAATAATTTTAATTAACCACCAATTGGCTAAAAAAAGTAGGCTCAGCTCGAAACAATATATTTCCTCAAAAAGAAATAGATTTAGATTGAAAATATTGGCAGTACGCAAAAATGAAGCGAGTTATGTATACAATTTTATATTGTATTCTGGCTCCAGTACCCAATACGGAAATTCAGTTTACTTTGATAAATCTTTATCTAGTAGGGTCATACTCAGATTCACATCTATACAGGAGTTATTGTTTGTATTCTAATAATTATTATACCAGTCTCGATTATACTGATACTGATAAAGTAATGGAAAGAAAAATCGACTGCATTGGAACGATGAAAGTAAACAGAAAAATAATTCTCTCTAAAATAAATTTAGAAAATTACAAAATAGTAATGTACAGAAGGAAAGATATGATAATAAAATATATAGTAGTAATAGGTACGATTCACAACGACGGTGCAAAATTAGTAAAGGAAAAAAAAGGTTCATAATAGATAAACCAAAAATAGTGTTAGATTATAACTTAAATATGGGAGGTGCTGACTTGGCCGACAATTATCTCTCTTTTTACACATCAGCAAGACTTTGCCTAAAAAATATATGAAAATATTGAAACATTTTTTATGTAAGTTGCCTCAATATGTATAATTTACACAATAAAACTAGGAGGAAGAAAATGCCACCTTGATTTTCCATAAGATTTGAGAGAACAAATCGTAGAAGATGTCATAAAGAGGTCTATAGAAGAAAACCGAAAATACCGAGATCTTTGCAACTGTTGGAACAATATTTTCCAGATCTAACATCCCCAGCAACGAAATAGAAACCCACAGAACGTTGTGTAATATGTTACAAAAGTGGAAAAAGGAAAGAGAGCAGATATTGCTGTACTGATTGTTATACTGGACTTTGCTCAGCACATGAATAATTGTTAAATTTATATTTTATTTATTACTTTCGCAAAAATAATATTAAAAAGATGTTATTTGTTCATGAGCTCTAAACTTTTCCCCAAAACTTATATTTCAAGGTATCCAGTTCCGTAATAATTGTACTCAGAACAAAGTATAATTTTAAAAGTATGGAAAGAAAACAACTAAGTGCTCGAAAACCGCAAGAGATATCGGGACGCGGTTTTCGAAATTCTTTAATTAGATTCGAATCTACTAAAACGACATTATTGGTGCGAGCGCACAATGATACCGGGTGCACCAAAAACGCGTTCCAAAAACACCCTGCAATTGCTTCCTCTGGCGAGCCGCTCACAGATGAGGATCCCTCTGGGAGGCGTCGTGAATTTATAGACCCTTTTGTGAAGTTTATTTCTGCAAAATTTAAAAAACCTTGAACGTTTAAGGGTTTTATGAGGGTTGAAAGAAAAAACCTTTTTTTGCAGGTATCGACTTGCCGTAAGGACCAACTTGTAGAACTATAAAGTGGCTTCAAAAAACGCTTAATAACCTGTGTCCTTATTTTCCTCCTTCCTGTCCAAAAACGGCCCCAAATTTGGAAAAAATTACTTTTTCACTTATATCTCCGAAACGGCAAGAGATACAAAGAGGGCTCCTTTACCAAGTTGTGGAGCCTAAAATGGGGCATTTTTCTGTATAAGACTTTTTCATGTATGTTGTACGGGGGACCCAAATTTGGCATTTCCGGAACCGGAAGCGATACAAATTTTTTGCCTGTTCTAAAATTGAAAGCCGGTCTTAAAGAATATGTATATTGAAAATCACAATTCTACGATTATTCCTTCGGTCAGTATTCGCGAGTTAATTTCGGCCTTCCTGACAAGAGAAATTTCGACGGTGTTCGCGATAATTTTGTTTGCGCGTCACCTAATTCCGTTTCGCTCTGATACGTTGATGAAATATGCGTTGACGTTATGTTGACATCACAAATATATACCAAAAATCGTTTGTGCCTTTCCGTGCCGACCCGAGCGCCTCCGAAGGACAAATTTCGGCCCAGCGGCAGGCGCGACCGGGTATTATATTTCCGGAACCGCAAGCGATAGAAAATTTTCGTTTGAGAGCGGGTAATAAAGCACTCGTGTGCCAAAAATTACGTTCCGTCAGTATTCGTGTGTCAAATCCCGCCTGGCCCGGGGTGCTGCGGGCCCTGCCACGGCGGCCGCCTGCCGAAGTCGGCGGGGAAGCAATTAACGTTTTGTAAATGCATCTTTTCTTCACCGGATAATACGAATTTAACTTTGTAAATATATATAATAAGTTGTTTCGAAAATAAAGAGATAAAATTATAATAAATTTACTTGGCGACTTTTGTGTGGTTGGTAACTAATATTTTTTTAGTGCATAATTATATGCGGTTGGTAACTAAACATTAAAAATCTGGTGTGAACATCACACGTCTTTCCTTATCCTATTATTATATATCAGAGAATCCCGCAGGCTGCGTCGACGAAGCCTGATCTAGACGCCAGGCAGTAAACATTCCACATGTTTTGCGTACATTTAACACTACAAACAATAGAAACATTGGGAGGAATTTCCCTTGTAATCAAAATATTTAAATAATTCAAAAACGGTTAAAGTTAGAAGGCTGATTTTTTGAGCCGAATTATCAAATATAGTTGTGAATGTGGTGTGCAAGCTTCAAGGAAATCGGTTGAAGCGTCTAGGAGGAAATAGAATTACAAGTTTAGAAAGAAAGAAAGTTAGGGAGATAAGATAATTATATTATAAGATTATACCGGGTCCATCGTCTCGGCCCTGTACTGCTCTCGTCCCGGAATTTGTTATTTTAAAAAAGGACGAGGTGCGAGTCCAACACTAGAAAGCTGATTAAAATAAACAGTACAAGACAATAATTGACTCGTACTTAAAATTTTGCTACGTCACTGAAGGTAACCGTGCGAGCTCGGCTGCACAGCCTTCGCCATTATCGCCTGCGTGCTCCTCCTAGCGGCCAAGTGCTCCCCTGTCCTCCGCAGTCGGCCCGGTAGCCTCGAGCGCGCTGTGATTGGTCCGTTTAATTAATTTTTAATCGGCTATAACTTATTTATTTGAGCTCGGATCAAAAACTTTCATTGTAATTTTTGTTTGTCTGAGTATGATCTATCCGATAATATCAATATCCCGAAACATTTTATGAACATCCGGTATATTAAAAATCCTGAGCTACAATTTTTTCTAATTCTTATTTTATTAACTTTTATTTTAAATTCATGTTTATCTCATGATAACAAATCATTTTTATTCTCATAAATTTTTTGTATCTTCAACCGTTTAGATTCGCGACCGCTTTCCGACCAATTTTGCGACCTTGCGACCAAACGACTAGGCCGATTTTTACCAAAAGCTTCGCACTGCGTCCCCTACCTACAAGTAACTTGCATACCAAATTTCAAGTCTCTAGCTCTTACGGTTCTTGAGATATCCTGTTTACTGACAGACCGACACACACACACACACACACACACACACACACGAACCAATGGCTCAAACCAACTTTTTTGGTGTCCTGAGACTATATTTCGTCCAGAAATGTGAAAAACTCGGTAGGTCAAATTTCCGCCGATTACATTATTTTCCTTATTATAGGACAAGGAAAGTAAAAATGACATCTGCAACGTCAGACCAACATTTACACTCCAAAATTTTTCTTGTCATAACCACTGGTGAAAACGTTATAACTTTTTAACCTTTGAGCGCCCGAGGATGACAGTTAGTTTTTCGGATTCTACTCTTCAATCTGAGTCGAATGACACTAGTCTGAGGTCTCTACGATGTATGCACCAAAAGTTTAACGATATACAATAACTACTAGTTAAAAAGTGGGAATATCGAATGGCCCTCACGTTCATTAGATTTAACCGTCCCATGACTTCTTTCTGTAGGGATATTGAAGGAGGAGGTGTACATTAATAAACTTGATATAACTGGATAATCCGACGCCTGAAAGATTGGAAATAATTGTGAAAGAAGAAGAAGATACAATTGGACAATTTAAAAACAAATACCTGGTAAACTTGATGAACATAGTAATGTCTTAAGGGCTATTGCCTAATAGCAATTTTTTTCACATTATCCTAAAATAAATACGCTTTTTGATTACAGACTTATCAAATAAATGTAACTAAATAACACGACTTTTTAACAATAATTAGAGGTAGTCGAAACGAATATATTTTGTAAGTCTATGGGGTTTGAACCTTTGAAGATTTAGTAAATCACTGATTAGGGTATTTTGGTTGTGTACCGAATCGACTACAACAAGGTGCTACTCATCTTTCTAATCATTTCACCATCCAAACTTATCGCGTCTTATCACATCGTTTGGGAAACACTTTAGACCGAAATCTTCAAATTATGTCTATAGTGGAGTTAGGTGCTGAGCCCTATAATTGCAAACTCCAAATTGAACATAAAATTGGTTTATACAAAATTGGCCCCAATCACGATGTTTTCAAGTGAGACGACGGTCCAAGTGTATCCTTAAGTATTTAACTGCATCTTGTTGACTATTGAAAAGTACTGGAGGGTAGGTTGCTCTATCATTGTTAACTTGTGCGTAAACCTTGTTTCTAACGAGTCATTTTTTTAGTCACTCTTGCACTTTATTGGGATGAATTTACAATGGTGGAATGCTGTGATGAAGTCATGATGAGATGACGAAATGACTGTATCATCAGCGTATGTTGCAGTGGTCGTTAGCCTTGTTGAGTATAGAGTAAGTATAGCAGTGGTTCTCTTGTGACACTCCGAATTAAGTCGGGATAAGATAGTTGTCTCACCATGTACCTTAACTAGAAAGTGTCTGTTAGTTAAATGCGACTTGTTTGCTTGATGAAGATTCATTTGCTCATCATCACCAAATTAATGGCGTGGATATAACTTATTTTGCTAGATTATTGGATTAAGTTTTAAAAGTAGTAGTTTTAAATACTCTTGAAAGGAGAGCCTTACTCGTCTACAGTAGCAGAAAATACTATGTTAAATGACCTTGTCACATACTTATTGCCCTTTTTGGCCAATTCTTTAAGAACTTCACTTGTGATTAAATTGTATCTTGGCGATTGCTTGCCTTTTAAGCTTCAAATTATAAACCTTGTTTCTTTGGATCTGAAAGGTTTGGTGGGTAGGCTTACCTTAAATGGTGCCGTTAAAAAATGGTTGAACTTGACTCTCTTCTGGGGGAGTAGTTTTGGAAGGATGAGGTTTGAACACCTTTTATAAACGATTTGTAAATTTCATTCTTTTTGCGGAAAGGTGACGTGTTAGATTTGTTGTTTCGGGTTTCTCATGGCTTTCTACATAGTAGTTAGTAACTTCAACAGGGGACAACGTTTTGATATAGTTTTAAATCGATGATTTTTTTATTTATTTAAAGAACTGTCTAAGTTTGCTTGTTCTCCGAATAAATTTCGTTCTGTCAACTGGAGTTCTGGTAGTTTGCCATCGTCGTCTTAATTTTTTTTTGTAATTTTTTTAACTAATATGGGGTAGTCATCTATGTGTGTATCCACGGGCTCCCTTGGCATCTTCTGCACGACTTAATTAAAATATTCAACCTGTGTTTCGTAAGTTTTCTTCCGTTTGTAGCAATGTTTCTAAAAGTATGAATTCTACTTTTACTTTAAAATAGTCCTAATCAGTTTTTTTTAGTGGAATAGGAAAATTGTGGTCTAACTATGTGCAACATTTAAGTGTCCAGAGTAACTAAAACTGAATAATAGACAAAAGGTCAAGCCAGAACTTAAATTAAAACAAATTTAAGCTTATGTTTATAATAATTAAAAAGTCCAAAAGATCAGATTGCAGACTAGTAGAGATGAAATTTAAGTTACATATATAAGGTTACAGCTTTCATCAGTTAATGTGTCTCCGAGGTTGTTATCCTAAAACTCTGGTGTCTGTGTCTAGCGTTGCATTCGCCATCAGGGATAAAAATGCACGAAAGCAGTGTAGAAAGTCTTCTCATTTGTTAGCAGCCGATGTGGGCAGTAAACTACTAAGATGGTTTAGTGACCCTAGTCAGACCTTAACTATGTTTTGTCACTTGTAAGTGTTCCTGCAGTATTTGTTTCTTTCTAATGATTTATTGTGTTTATAATAATAATAGCTACTCCAGCTTGTTGATGGTTATAAATCTTCAAGTGACTTCTCTTGTAAATTGAAATTAGTAAAATACCGATAGTGCGTATCTCAACATCTTATATAAGAGGGTAAGATCTGCTCTTTACAATTTATACATGGGCAATATCTGGTTGAACTAGCATCGATAGACTTCTATTTGTTTATCTTTATCTGAGTGTGAAAGATTTTCTGTTGCAACTCTTTGTATACAGCGCATTTTTTGTAATTCACTGAATGCGTACCATTGCCGACGTTGCTTTTCTCGTTTCTCGATATGTCGGCAATAGATACATAGCTATCGTTTCCTCGTATAGCTTTACCGATTACCACAGAAACACCCTTTTGAATATCTTTGAAAAATAAGGTTCATTGTAAAACAATACCACTTATTTTGTGTGCAGCAGAGGAAGTGAGTTTCAACTTGCAAAGCGTATTAGAATAAATGTATCGAATAATTTATTTGTTTATCGTCTTATCCTTCACAAATATATATATATATATATATATATATATATATATATATATATATATATATATATATATATAATGTAAGCTCTACCCCGCGTGAGCACGGCTGCGAACAGAGAGGTTAAGGCTCTTATACGTTCGCTCTCTCTGCCCGGCCGTCGCGCACCATCTCTGATGCGGGGCGATGTGGCAAACACCGCGCCTAAGACGCCCGCCATTATTACCCCTTCTTCAAATGAACTCAGGTATTCAATTATTTTTAGTGACTGAGTAGGCCACCCGCCAGGCATCAGAGAGCATCGGGAATTGAACCCGGGTCCGTCAGCATCGCAGCCCGTCCATCAACCATACTAAGATAAATGTATGTTGAAGTGAATGGTTGCGTTTGATGTTGTTGCTTGCTTAATTTTACTATTATATGTTATTTAGGATATGATGGTTAAGATGCTTATGAGTATTATTTGTTCTATCCTAGTAATGTAACACATCATTCAATAACTTCGTAGGATGACTAATAAAACTAATGAATAGGCAAAATTCACTTTATTTTTTAAGATGGTTTTATTTAAGAGAGATACATTTATTCCAACGCTTCTTTAACATTTCGATGACTTTTTTGTAAAACGATTTATCTATCTGTGGACTCAAAATAGGCTTCAGTTTCAGCAATCAGTTCTTCATTGGAGGCAAATCTGTTTCCCTGGAGCATTCTTTTTAGGTTTGTAAACAGGCAGTAGTAGCTGGGAGCCAGATCCGGAGATACGGTGGATGGGGAAGCAATTCAAAGTGCGATTCGTGCAATTTTGCCATTGTTGCGATCAACTTGTGACACGGTGCATTGTTTTGGTGAAAGAGCACTTTTTTCTTCTTCATTTGGGGTCATTTTTATAATTTCTTTTTTCAACTGAACTAAGAACATCATATTGTTATTAATGATTCTTCCTTTCTCAATGCAATCGATAAATAAAATACTGTGCGCATCTCAAAATACGGAGGTCAAAACCTTACCAGCTGATATTTGCGTTTTTGGTCGCTTTGGGTGGATTTCGCCTTTTGCTGTCCACTCAGTTGGCTGCCGATTTTTCATCCATTGCCACATACCTCATAAAAAATCCTTTTTATTGCACTAAAACAGTTTTTAACAGCGCTCTGAATAAGCAACGCGTTGTTATTTTCATTGACTGTGAGCAAATGCAATAACCACTTCGAACAGGGTTTTTTCATGGACAAATTTTTATGAAAATGGTGAATACACTGCCTTCTGCCATCTTTAAGGTGTTAGCTATCTCACACAACTTCAATTACGATCGGCCAAAACTATATTGTGGACTTTTTTATGTTGTCTGGAACAACTGCCGAGTTTAGGCGACAGTCATACTACGAACTTATTAAGTGATGTGTTATATTATCCGATAATTTGTGATGATTACAATGTAACTGTACTTTAGCATCTGCTTCATTTAGTACTTTACATTTTAACAGAATTTTGACACCATTTTTAAGGCCATCGAAAATTGGCAACCCTGCGTGTGCTAGGTGTGATCTGGCGTTTGTATCATACAGTGTGATATTTTTAACGGCATTCGTACTCAGAATATTTTGTCATATGGACGTTATTTGTTTTTTTTTGTTATCATTAAATTGAATACTTCCTTTCGGCCAAAAAATGGAATTCATTCGTGAACATTTCCATGCGATGATTTTTCATGACTTTCAACGTGGATTATCCCAACAGTGCGTCGATTAACTAACTCACTTTGACTTTTGGTGATAAAGCCCCACATGGAGTCATTGTATATCGTTGGTTCAATGAATTTAATCGTGGTCGTAATTTGCTGGCGGATAAATTTAAAGAGGGCCGTTGAAAATCGGCTGTGGTGCTAGCGAACATTATTGCCGTGTGCGAACCGATAAAGCAAGATCGCTATGTGACTTCAGCTTTATTATGACTAGCATATATCTAATATTGCATGAACATTTAATTGCGAAAAAGCTGTGTGCGTTGAATACCGCATAAGTTAACGTTCGCTCAAAAAAGGCTTGTGGCGATTGATCGAAAAAATGCTCAAAAATACGCTCGCGGTACTTCAAAAACCGTTTGCAACATAATCACAGGTGATGAGTTTTGGATTTATGCGTTTTAACTCGAATGTAAACGGCGTGTATGGGTCTTCCAAATGGGCCAAATCCAACAAAAGTCGTTCGCGCTTGAAGCACTTTGAAGCAAATGGCCGCTTGTCGTAAAAGGGCCATTTCTGAAAGGTGCATAACCATTTATTTGCCAGGAGTCTTAAAAGAAATAAGAAAAACTAACGCGCAATGCCGGATTATTTTTCACTATGGCAATGCGAGCTCACATACATAGACGCGAATAACTTGCCTCAAAATTTCTAATTGATGGGTCATTCGTCTGATAGTCCTGATCTGGTCCCTAATGATTTCTTTTTGTTCCCACAGGTAAACAAATTGCGTGGACAACGATTTTCGACACCGGAAGAGGCGGTTGATGCGTTCAAAACCCATGTCTCGCTATGGAAACAATATTATAAAAATTGGTTTCAGCGTATGCAACAATGTATTAACTGACAGGAAAAATATTTTGAAAAACAATAAAGATGTTTGCAATATTAAACATTTGTTGTGTTAGTTCTTCGCTACAGATATCATGCAACCCACGTATTGAGATTACAAATTTGACATTTGACGTATGTTAAGAGTACTAGTTAATGCGTGCGTTAGTTGGGTGCCGCAGATACTGTTACAAATGTATAGTTATAGTAATTACAAGATGCGCTTTTTTTGGGTTGTAGTTCTGTCATTGTTTCGAAGATATAAGCTTAAATTTTTTTTCCGATGACTTTC
Organism: Sinelater perroti; assembly: GCA_036346155.1. NCBI lineage: Eukaryota > Metazoa > Arthropoda > Insecta > Coleoptera > Elateridae > Sinelater > Sinelater perroti. Next base: position 33,485,974 of record JARFIY010000046.1, read on the forward strand.
CGATTGATAGTTTTAGCTAAAGCGGGACATGTCCCGAAATATTCAAGTTCTGCCAGCCCAAAATATTTCAGAGTCCAACAGCTAGATTTTTTTCATATCCCGCTTTAGTGAAAATATTCTAAGTGCGACAAACGCAAAATATTTTTCTGTTTCCTGTTAGCAAAATTTTTTTTTTATCTGATAAACGTAAAACATTTCAGTCCTCGGAAAAAATTGAACGGCGTGCGCTTTTTCGAGAAGGGGCAGACCGACCATGACTTAATTATAATATATAAAGTTTTTAGATTTTTCTTTATATATGACGAATAAATTTTCTACTTGTATTCTTTACCTAGTTTAGTAACTTTTTTCTAATCATTTGTTCTTAAAGTTTATTTAATATTTGAATACTGTAATACAAAATAAAGCTATACCAACCGTGTTGGGGTATAATTGTCAAAAATGATAATAATTATTTGATTATCATCGTTTTGGCACGATAATCGATTTTGATAGCTTGGGATGCCGTAGTAGCTTTATTATAGAATGTATTTGTCAATAAAAATAAAATATGATGAACTGAATCAGAAACATTCACAAATTATTTTGCTACCAAGTGTAATAATAAAACCTTTAAATTTCTTACAATTCGTAAACTACTAAAATGCATTATACTAAATTTGTTAGTAGTAGTGTATCCAAATTACCGTAGCAAACGTTACTTGTAAATTTCTATCCATTGTTTTATTAATAGAAATATTTATTATTTTGCCTCGCTTTATCAGAACTATTGATGTTTGATGAAATATAACGTTCAGAAGTTTATTATTGTTTTTTCCAATTTGTCTTTTTTTAAATAAATTCTATTTGTTTGTTTATTTAAAATATTTTAATGGTTTTAGCTTATTAACAACATTCGTATTCCGTTGCAAGTAAGTTTCACTATTTTGTATTATTTACTTCGCACATATTTTCCCAACAATCAGCAAATTTCTTTTTTAATTATTTCTCTCTAGTTGATTTACTTGCGTACGTGGTAATACATTAAATATATTGCAGTGTTTTCACTTCCCACAGTAGTGTATACCAGGTGAAAATTTACCTATTACTTATTTTACTTACAGCCGATGAAAGTTACTTAACACTATGCATATAGTACATACAAATAATAAAATTACACTGTATTTATTTATAACATTATTTATGTTGCCGTCACACAGCTTTCTGAAATTAAGTTTTCCGCGGCTGCCTATCTGTGATATATTTATGCCTATTTGGGGTCTATCAGAAGGGACCCAAAAACGTCTGGACACACCTAGAATACTCGGCTCGTTGGAATTTTTACACGTGTACAAACGGCGGCTAGATTTTTGAAAGACATTATGTACGCCGTTGATGAGTGACGTATGGATAGCGCTACGAGGGGGTTCGGAAATTTGTTACAACATATTTTTTTTTATAAATGTGTTTGTTTAATAAAACTCCTATTGAAACTATGCAACTTAAAGTTTTATCAAAATAATTGCAATCTAAGTTCTACGTTTCTACCAAACTTACTTTTCCACATTTAGCATTTAATATTGCAATGTTAACTGTTTAAATATTTCTTCTCAATATGCTTTCTATAGGTAACTTCTAAATTATTGTTGTACATTTGGCATATGTGCTATTGCGTAATGCCGTTCAAGTTTTCAAAATTTTTTTTTCCAAATTGATCAGTTAATCTTTGTTTAACTGCTGCTATTGAGTAGATGGATAGCTAGTAAATGTTCTTGAAACGTTGTATTTTCTGTTTTGTTCATATCGATATTGGTATTACCCGTTTTTGCAGTATCCATTATATTAATCCATGTCTATTTTTTTTACATTTTAGGGTTTATAGAATTTAGTAATAATTAAACTTAGAAAGCGTAATATCACCTTTTGTAAGGTTTATCTGTAATACATCTACATTTACCGGTTATTCAAGTCTAAATTTAAATTATTTATTATTTATCGGTACAAAAAAGTCATTTAACATGAGAAACATTCAATACTGGCATAGAACGAAGATTTATTTTTATTTACTTCAATTTTGGGTTAATATATTATATTTTTAACTTTATAAACTGGAATGTTTTTGATCACTGCTTTAGATTTTTATAAAATCATTTTCTAATTCAAGTTCTAAAGAGCAAATTAACAAATTCTTCTCCTGCACAAAAAAAAGATTAATGCGTGCTTATAATTTCAACAGCTGTATTAAGTACTCCAGTCTGCTTTATGAGCCCATTTGTTACAGAACAAAATAGTTGTTTGCACTAGAGTATTGTCCAGAATATTTCTTTATCAAGAATCTCGAGAGAGAATGCTAATCTAAAATGATTTACATAGATGTACATTTATAATCCAAAAAGTTATTTCTCTAAATTAGTTTCCTTTATTTTCTTCAATTTGTATGCTAAATATCCCGCAAAATATTTCAGTGACTCATGCTCTGGGGTGAATTTTTCCATAAGAATCAATTTGGAAGTTTCACCAATACTACTAATTACTACTTGCCACACTACTGTTTTTTTGTTTTCTGGTATCGTTGTATCTATTTATTTTTGTAAAATGAGAAAACTTGTATGCTGCTGTTGTATTACCTATTTGTAGACTTTTGGGTTGGTGGCACAGAAACACTGCTTTAAATCTCTTTATAAAAATATTATTGTAAGTCTCAGTTGTTTAAATTAGCGTAGGGTAATTGAATTCTATTTTTTTATTTTGTGCAATTGAAGGAAATAATTTGTTTACGACAAATATATACACCATCTCACTCATTTGAAATATCGACCGAATGCTCTTGTGCGCAGGATTTCATTTTAAAATGAAATACAGTCAATTATTGTTTCAGCAATTTTTATTGATTTATAAAATAGACCTGTTGAAATTAATTGTAGAATATTTTAATTAAATTTTTGAAACTTTTTTCCAAGTCAGTTAGCTTAATTTCAGTAATAACGCGTCGGATTTCTGTTTTCGATTTAGGAATTGTTTGTGGTTTGTTAATATAGATCTTGGACTTTACAAAACCCCAGAGCAAAAAATCGCATGGCGTCAAGTCGCAAGATCTAGGCTACCAATTAACGTCAGGATTTCTGGAAACCACACGACCAGAAAAACATTATCTTAACAAAATCATGGTTTCAATTGCTGTATGGCATGTGGTACAGTCCTGTTAAAACCAGCTTTTTAAAGGTCCATATCGTTCAATTGATTCCACAAAAAGTCCGATATCATGTCATAATATCGTACTCTATTTATAGTTGGTTAAAATAAGCTTGGTTAAACTCATTCTCATAAAAGAACGGTCAATTACACATCCAGCCCATAAGCCACATCGAATAGTGGCTCTTTGTGGATGTATCAGTTTTTCATGAATAGCACGAAGATTTTCATTGGTCCAAATCCAGCAATTCTGCTTATTAACAAAACCATCAAAATGAAAATGAGATTAATCGCTAAAGATGATGTTTTAAATATGTCATTCACTGTTCGGTTTCTCACCACCTAATTAGTAAATTGTCTGCTTTGCAAATGGTCTCGTGGCTTCAGCTTCTTAGTTAATTGAACGCTGTAAGGATGGAGGTGAAACTATTTAGTGAAAATTTGTTGCAAACTGGTTCTGTTAATGTTCAATTGTTGAGAACGACAGCGTGTTGATGTTCCTGGATTCTCATCGTACTTTCAATGACGACTGCAATGTTTTCTTTCGACCGTACAGGACGAGGACATGGTAGAGTTTGTTTGTGCATAACTGAAACAGTTTTCTTTTTTTAATTAATTTTTGAACGGTGGATTTATTAAGTAACTTATAAATACTAAGAATTCCACGTACTTTTGGAACAGTCTCTACAAAACATTCGCCATGTGTTTTAACAATAACAAAAAGTTTGCTCTTTCGTATAGCGACCCATTTTTAACAAGAACTGTGTAATACCGTAAAGGAAACTTTCTACAGCGGTGCGAAATCGTAACGGTCACTTCCGGTTGCCGTTAACCGATTTGGCTGAAAATAAATCCCACGAGAGGTACTGACCTCAGATGTGTGTATGCCAAGTTTGAAGTGAATCCGTTGAATAGAACGGAAGTTATAGTGTCTCCAGACACAGACAGGGTTGCCAACTTAAATATATGCACAAAACTGCTGGTAAATTTAAAACCGCCGTACTTTTAAGTATTCTACATGGAGGGAACAGATCGTATACTCATCGTATAGTATACTTGATCCAAACTCTTTCTATCTCTTTCTCGAAAGTCTTATTTCTTTCTCTTACATTCGGAAGCATGCGGTCAGCGGGTGTCGCGCAGTTGCTGCCGGTAGTTTCTTACATATATCAGCTAGGCATTGCTTGTTAAAAGATATTTTTGGCATCCTAAGCTAACAATTTTTCACCCGCTTTCCTTCAAATTTTTGAAAGATGGAAAAGTATAAATTTTTAATTGGATCAGTTTTTCCCTGGATCAGGAACATGAACAATTTAACTTAACGCCCATTGATAATTAACGTAACCATAAGCCGCCATGAGTAATAGATAAAGTTGAATCGATGAAAAGTTTATGCGCCCATTCATAATGCACTCTCGTAATTTTTACATTTTACGTTTATACGTAATATGAAATCGGTTCAACTTTACGTATTTCTTACATTCATTTGCAGTAATTTTTAATTTTTTTAATGTTGGCAGCAGTAACGGAGCATAACCTAACTTTAGTATTGTCGACATTTTGGCTTCGTTTTTACAACGGATAAGGAACTATTAATTCATTTAGTAAATATGCATCTGTTGCTACAACATAAAAGGGATAACGGGTACAAAGACAACATAATTATACAAAATGCCTGGAAGGATATTGCTACCGCTACTGTGTTTGGACATGCACAACTTTCAAATGTTTACATAAGCCTTCCGTGCATTATACGTATTTCTTATGGGCAGCTTATGCTTACGTCCGTTGTGAATAGGCGCTTACAAACAAAAACTGCTCGGCGAAATTAAAAAAATGGCCGTGGCAGATGTGCTTTTTGCATTCGGAAATGCAGCAACCACCTGGACATGTGACAAGGAGCGAGAGCGGCTCTGATGTGCGTGCACGAACGCATGGACCTTTTCGTGTAAATTAATCGCTCAGAGCGTGGCACTCAAATTTCATATCAACCGTCTTTGTTTACTTTCCGTTCAAATGTATAGATAGAAGATAGATAGATACTAGTAAAAAGGTCCGTCAAAAAAACGCCACATAAATCAAAGTTGTGCCGCATGCGCCTCCTTACAGCTGACCGATAGGTGACGCAGATTGTCAAATTATTTTATGTTGTCACCTATAACAGGTCAACCGTTATCTAAATCGAAAAACTAAAACTTTTATGCGAGATTTGGCAAGAAACCGGTTCGAATGAGGTATTGACCTTAGTTTTAAATTGCCATTTTATCTAAAAATTTAATGCGGTCATCAAGAAATATTGTATACGTATTTTTTAGGGATGACCACATTTTGAATCTTTATCCCCGTGTAACATTTTTATATTTTATAATATTTAAAATAATAGAACCAGAAGCAGTAACGCAGTGTTTACAATGTTTTCTTATTTGAAATATAGCAAATTGTAATTTTTGTTGGTTATTAGGGACTCGTCAAAGTCAAACGAATTCAGATGGATAGATTAATGGTACTTGTGTGAGAAACAATTAATCAACGATTATACCAGTTCGCAGAATGCCTTAGTAAGACGTTAACTTAGCTTTAGCTTGTGATTATAACCCGGATTTGCATGTAAATGTATGCTTTCCTTGTGTTGACATTTTAAGATGATATTTATACGAAATGTTTTATCTTAAATTTTTTTCCTACTTATATTTTATATATTATTTCACACTTGACATAAAAATTCTATTTTTGTATATTTAAGTGAATTTGTTTACTTTTCGTGTAACATAAAATTATATTATTTATATAAAAATGGGGCAAGCCAAATATTTCTAGGGTTTACTTTTTTTAAAGGCTTCTAACATTGATTTTTTAAATTGTAAAGTTATAAGCTAGATTTATGATTAAAAGGCCCACTTTCTGCCGACATTTAAAAATTGTTCAGCTTACTTTAAAAATAATCATTCAGAAGTATAGCAGATTTTATACTGTGTGCTGTAGATGACTAATTTATCAAAAATATGCAGTATGATATCCGATTTTAGCAATGAAATGTTTTTTAATTGCAACATGCTATCTTTACAAATGCATACAAAATGTTGAAAGGAAATTTAGAATTTCGATTAAAAAATGCTCTAGTCAATTAGAATTGAAGCAGTTCTACTCTGTACATAATTTAAAGTGTTCAAAATTTGTAGTTTTCCAAAATTTTATTAAATCTTACATTTTATTATTCGAATCGCTTAAGAGGTGGTGAGATTCATTTCATTTAAGGTTCATTTAGTACACTGAATTGAAGATTTTTTATGGTTCAAAATGGATTTCAGATGCCTTTTCAAGAAAATGAAGTACAACACATTCAGCACGTTTAAAAGTAGTAATGTTACTGTAAATTTTTAAAACTGCTAATTTTTAAATGAGACCAAATTAAAAGCAACGACGTTTGACTTTTTATGAAGTTATTTGAAAGAGAACCTATAAATAAAGAAACCATTCATTATTTGCAATAGAATATTAATATTACAATCCAAGCTTAACCAGGATAGAGCGTTCAAGTTTACAACAAATATAAATAAACAAGTGGAATACCAAATGAATTGCTTAAATACGTCGGTAAAGATTTATGTAACCAATTGACAATGCTCTTCTAAAAAATAATAGATACATGAACTGTTCTGAACGAATAGAAAAAGAACATATTTAAGAAAGTTGACAAAAAGCAATCTGATAATCATAGAAGCACAACATTCCCAAATTCCACAATGAAATTGCACCATCAAAAACATAATCCTAAAATACATCATAATTAATGAAGAGCAGCAGGGATTCAGGAAAAGCAAGTCAAACACAGATGCTATATTTATATTACGACAGATCATAGAAAAAGCCATACAAATTAGCAAACCAGCATTTATCTGTTTTATAGATTTGACAAAAGCTTTCGACCGAATTACACTTGCAGATACCATTAACATTCTGGAAGAAAAAGATAGTTTACTTGAAATAATTAGGGTAATTAGAGATGTTAATCAGCAACAACTTGACAGAAGGCATACCAGTGGGTACAGGAATATGACAAGGTGACTCTCTAAGTCCACTGCTGTTCAGTATTATGATAGATAAAATAATTGATAGTGTCAAAACGCCAGGGAAAGGATATAAAACTATTAAAAGACAAATAAAAATACTTTGCTATGCGAATGAATTATAAAGATTATTACAGAATATCCATCTGGCCGCTACCAAATATAACATGAAAATATCGGTACACAAAACAAAGTCAATGGTAATATCAAAAAACCCAACCCGCAGTAAATTGGCCGTAAACGACACTATAATTGAACAAGTTCTGTAATTCCACTACCTGGGAGTAAATCTAACGCCACACCAAGATAGAGTTAGAGAAGTAAAACTAAATAGACAAGTCTCCAAGAATATATACAGCATTAAAAGACACCGCTTGGAACAATAAACATATGCAAAAAAAGACTAGGATATGCATATATAAAATTTGTGTACGACATTCGCTGCTGAAACCATAGCTAACACCGCAAATACGAAATATATGCTAAGAACAACCGAAATGAAGATAACACGACAAACATGCCAAAATGCAATGAGATGGGTCCGGGAAAGAAGAGGCTTGAACGAACACGTGTCACGAATGGGAGAAGATAGACTTGTAAGAATAGCAAGAGATGGAAAACTCTTAACGCGCAGACGATCTGGTAGACCATTGAAGCAATTACTAGAATCGTAGACCTATACTTACCAAGAAATTAAAGACGGGGACGTAAATGGATAAATAAACAAGCCATAGGCTTATTCTAAGGAGAAGAAGAAGAAGAAAATGAAAAACTATTAAATTATTTTATTCATTGGTATATGATTCGGCAAAACAAATGACTTAACGATTCATTAATGAATCTAGTTATTGATACATTATTGTTTTTTTCTAGAGCTTTTGCACTGACCGAGTAACCTCTTCCAGGTTCATTTTTATTCAACGTACCCTACACAAAATTAGCTATATACCGACCGACCTTTAACATCAGTTGTTTATTCTACTGAAAACCATATAAATCCACAATTAATGTGCTTTTTAGTTTTAGCCATTGTGTCGTGATAATTAATGCCGACAATTTTTTTAATATTGAAAAACTAGCAACATTAACAGTGTGCCCAGAAGTGCAGTGTTTAAGAAAATTTTGAAATAAGAGATGATTTAGTTTATAAAGTGGTAATATCGCAGCCTGTAAATAAACCACACAACTCTTTGGCGAATTTCGTCTGTTTTCCTGTACGGAATTGTTGACATTTGATGTTAACAACTCCTGCACCATGTTTTCCGAATGACTGGCCTTTTTTGTGTGTGCTGAGATGTTACTAGATGTGGGTTTCTCTATTTGAAAATTTTTATCGCATGTTATCTATAACAAAAATTAATTAAAAAATCAAATTACTTTTATAATAAATTAAAAACACCACAAAAAAGATATTTGAAATTTAAAACTCTACTACTATAATTTTAACATCAAATAGCAATAAAAATTACTCTTTTATCACAAACTGTGCAAAAAATACGAGAGGAGTTAATAATTTTCAAGTTCGTATCATTTTGACACCATTTTTTAATAACACACTTCTCACGGCTGCTTGCTTGGGTATTTTTAAACAGATAGCGTTTTCACAAAATGAAATAAACACTATAAATTAGAAATATTTAAAGTAAAATAAAATCTATTGCTTGGGGTGGTAAATATATTCTCACAAACACAACCGGCATAAAAGCTGTTATATAGTCTGTTTTTCTATAAGTTGGAATGTTGAGCTCCCGAATTGCTTTTAAATGCATTTTGAAAAGAGTAATTGAGATTCTAAATATTAACTCCCGACGAGTACACTTATTACCCCTACCGATTTAATCACCAGCCCGATATTCTCGACATTGTTCTTCAAAAAACTTTAATAAACCAGTGTTTCAAAATGACATAACAGAACTCAATTCTGATCATTTTCCAGTTCTTGTATCTTTTGCAAATACATTATCTGTCAAACAACCCAACCCAAAACTTATCGACAGGAAAATAGACTGGAATCAATTTAAAAAATTATTAGACAACAATTTGCATTTTTCTAAAAGCCTCCACACCACCGAGGACATAGACTCGATGATAAACCACATTACCACATCGATGCAAAGCAGTACAAAATTGGCCTGCAAACCACAAAAAAGGACCTTTTCGAGAAACTACAATTATCCCTCGAGATAGATAATTGAACTAATTAAAACCAAAAGCCAAATTGGACGTGAATGGCAAATAACCAAGAGCCCCATGACCAAAAATCTCCTAAACAATATTACACACCTAATCAAAAGGGAATTAGACAACATAAGAATAAATTATTACAAGTAACAGATAGCTGATCTTAGTCCAGGAGACATAGGGTTATGGAGAACAACAAGAAACATATTACGCCAAAGAAAAGAAATTCCTACGCTAACTACAGAAACTGACAACGAAAAGTATAGTTCCGACGCCGAAAAAGCTGCTGCTTTTGCATCACATTTCGAAAAGACCTTCACTCGAGCAATTATCTGCACACCAACTCATCTTATGCAAGTAATTAACGACGTTGAACGAAATTTACCTATACCGGATCGCATAAAATTAACTTCACCCAACGGACTTAAAAGTATAATAGATACATTACCCAAAAAGAAAACTCCAGGTTATGATCTCATCAAAAACAACATCCTCCAACACCTAACAGATAAAGCATTCGCCTACTTAAGCACCACTTATAATGCTTGTTTGAGACAGGGTTATTTCCCACAATCATGGAAACCTGCACCAATATTCATGTTCGCAAAACCAGGAAAAGACAAGAAAAAAGTAAACAACTAAAGATCGATAAATTTCTTAACTTCACTATCTAAATTATTAGAAAAGATAAACGCTTGATTAACAGTATTGACAATTTTAACATATTACCCACATTTCAATTTGGATTTCGAAAAAGTCACTCAACCTGTCATCAATTACAGAGAATAAGTGAACTTATCGAACGGGGCTTTGAAAGCAAATTATATATCACAGGAATATTTTTAGATATCGCACAGGCTTTCGACAAAGTGTAGACCGAAGGTTTTAAAAAAAAGCTTCTAAACATAGATATGTCTACTAACCTTAAAGCCATCATCCTCTCCTTCCTGGAAAATCTAACCTTTGCAATTAGGTTTAACTCAACATTGTCTGAAATCAAAAATATTTGTGCCGGCGTTCCACAAGGCAGCATACTAGGACCAATCTTATTCAACATATACACCTCAGATATACCTGAAATTACAGCAACGCTAGCAACATTTGCCGATGACACGGCCATTTTTACTCAAGCGACCAAACTAGAAAATGAAGTGATAGCATTACAACATGCAACAAACAGCCTGTCTTCCTGGTTCAAACAATGGAATATGCAAATCAACGCTGATAAATGCCAAGCCAAAATATTTACCCTGCGAAGAATTAATAACCCCCCTAATGTACATATCAACAATAGTATAATACTTTGGAACCCAAATGACTCTGCAGTTGAATACTTAGGAGTTTACCTCGACACTCGGTTAAGTTGGAAATATCACATTAATCACAAATTACCGCAAAGCTATACTAGACTAAGGCAATTGTATCTCCTCATAAATAGAAATTCAACACTAAAAATTGAATGTGCGGTACTTTTGAACAAAAGCCTGCTACGACCTCTGACACTATACGCATCACCTGTATGGTGTAATAATTCCAAAAGCAACATACAAAACTTGTAAAGACTTTAAAACATGGTGTTGAGAAACGCAGTTAACGCACCATGGTACGTATGAAACATACAACTATATCAAGAACTAAGCGTATTATACGTGGAAGAGTTTATTAAAAAATGTGCTAACAACTTTATTACTAACTAAAGTGTGTGTAGTGGTGCGGTATATTATGAACTGTGTCATACAAATATCCACACTATACTGAAACGCAGGTTATCACAAGATATCATCCAACCTAATCGCAAACACAACTAAATCACATTGTTATGGTCAATCATTGTTGTTATAGTTAATCATTATTATTAATCGTTATTGTTTTTACATACCCATGAGACTGCTAATTAGTCTCATTCTATTATAATTTAATTATTGTATTCTAATTTACTAATGCTATGTATAACAAACTGTCATTTGTTGATCTGACAATAAACTTGTAATAAAAAAAAATATTTCAACTACCTTTTAAACGTGTTTATTGAAGATAAAACTGGTTAAAGCATCTCAGGAATTTAAGAATCTAGAACATGAATTTTAACTATTTATTGTAAATAAAATCAATAAATGTAATAAAATGGACATGAGTGCCCTTAAATATGCAAAATAATATTTTGCGTATGAATTTATAAAAAAAACATGTGAAAACATGCATGAATACAAAAATATGCATGTTTGCATTTGTATATTTTGCTCCAAGCTCTATTTATTGATGTTTGTATGCTATTCTTATTTTTATATTTTAGCAGCTTTTAAACCGTGTGATACTAAACCGTAGTGCTGTGAATCATCCTGTTTAGATACAAAAGATGAAGATAAAGGTATCAGTTATCTGTTTGTCTAATGACAAGAAATTGTATAATTATTTGCATTGTTTGTTTTTTTATAAATAATTGATGTACAATTTTTTAACTAAAAACGTACTTGTACTTTTCAATAATATTTATAGAAATAATAAAGCATACTTTTAATGGAGTGATCGCAGCAATTTTTAATTAAAATTTTATTAAATAATTGTATTAAGAGGTTTTAAAAGTTACCTTAAAATATGCCCAAATGAGGCTAAACGGACAAGGAGCAATTCATAAATCAGCCGTCGGCATCGCCTATATCAATCAGACTAAATAAGTGCGACCGAGGCAGAGAGCGTTAATGTGGCTGGCGACATCAAAACGATGATTTTCGATTGATCTTCAAAACTAATTTAACTCAATTATGTAAATGCAGGTTATATACACATCAGACGTCTCTGGCCTCGAGGGACTTTGAAACAATCGACACACAAATTGAGTTGAACGAGTGCCTATTCACGGAGGTAAGGGGGTGCGCTGGAAATTGTAGTGACAATGCCATCGAGCGAAACGTCGCCATGTTTTAGTAAAGTTGTTAGGCAATTAACGGAAAAGTGGCTGAATAAACATTTGGTTTGTATTAAAATATTATTTTTCATGTCTAGGTACTAATTTACAGTAAGAGAAAGTCGTTTAATATGTATTTGTTATTTGATAATATTTTTGCTTTTGTATATAATTTTTTAAATTGTCTACATAGTCTACTATATCACGCAAATAATTTTTTTATCTTATATTTTTAATAAAGTTATTTTATAAAGTTTTATGAATACTATTTATATAAATTATTTTTTAAGCGTCAAAATTAAATTAAAACTAAAGTCGTCTAGCTAGGAGATAAGTAAATGTTTCTTTAACAACCATTTTATTTGCATATTTCCATAACAAACAAAGTTATAAATTTTGTGCGACTATCTGGAAAAAGCTTACAAACAAAAAATTAAAAGAACTAAACTTTGTATAAACAAAATCTGTAAAATTTGCTAGGTAACTTGATTTTTTTCTAAAAGTTTATTGCCAGATCAACAAATGACAGTTTGTTATACATAGTATTGATACATTCGAATACAGTAACTAAATTATAATAGAATGAGAATAATTAGCAGTCTCATGAGTATGTAAAAACAACAATGATTAATAATAATGATTAACTATAACAATAATGATTGATCATAACAATAATTGTGATTTAATTGTGTTCGCGATTAGGTTGAATGATATCTTGTGGTAATCTGCGTTTCAGTCTAGTGTGGATATTTATTTGAAACAGTTTATAGTGTACCGCACCACCACACGCACTTGAGTTAGTAATAAAGTTGTTAGCACGTTTTTTAATAAACTCTTCCACCTAGCTCTTGATGTACCTATGTATGATGTTTTGAAATCTCTGCAATGTTTCCTATTTATCAAGGACATAATTGTCCTAGCCTAGTATATAGCTTTGCGTTAATTTATGATGAATATGGTATTTCTAACTTAGCCGAGTATCGAGGTACATTCCTAAATATTTAACTGCAAAATCATTTGGGTTCCAAGGTATCATACTATTGTTGATATGTACGTTAGGGGGGTTATTAATTCTTCGCAGGCTAAATATTTTGTCTTTGCATTTATCAGCGTTAATTTACATATTCCACTGTTTGAACCAGACGAACGGACTGTTTGTTGCATATTGTAATGCTGCATTTTCTAGTTTGTTCTATTGAGTAAAAATGGCCGTGTCATCGGCAAATGTTGGCAGTGTTGCTGTAATTTTAAGTATATTTGAGGTGCATATGTTGAATAGCATTGGTCCTAGTATGCTGCCTTGTGGAACGCCAGCACAAATGTTTTTGATTTCAGACAATATTGAGTTAACCCTAATTGAGAAGGTTTGATTTCCCAGCAAGGCGAAGATGACGGCTTTAAGATTTGTAGGCATGTCGATGTTTAGAAGCTTCTTTTTAAAACCTTCGATCCACATTTTCGAAAGCCTGTGCAATATCTAAAAAGATTCCTGTGATATACAGTTTGGTTTCAAAGCCCCGTTCGATAAGTTTACTAATCCTTTGTAGTTGACAGGTTGAGTGACCTTTTCGAAAGCCGAAGTAAGATGTGGGTAATATGTTAAGGTTTTCGATACTGTTAATCAAGCGTTTATATATGACCTTTTCTAATAATTTTGTAGTTGTTTACTTTTTCTTGTATTTTATGGTTTTATGAACATGATTATTTGTTCATGTTTTCATGATTGCGGGAAATAACCCTGTTTCAAACAAGCATTATAAGTGATGCTTAAGTAGGCAAGTTAGGTGTTGGAGGATGTTGTTTGTGATCAGATTATGGCCTGGAGTTTAATTTTTGGGTAGTTTATCTATTATACTTTTCAGTTCATTGGGTGAGGTTGGTTTTATGCGATGGTATAGCTAAGTTTCTTTCAACGTCGTCAATTACTTGCATAAGATGAGTGGGTGTACAGGCTAAAGTGAAGATTTATTCGAGGTGTGAAGCAAAAGCAGCAGATTTTTCGGCGTTAAAACTATACTTTTCGTTGTCAGATTATGTAATTAGCGTGGGAATATCTTCTCTTTGGTATAATATGTTTCTTACTTTTGTCCATAACCCTATGCCTCCTGGACTAAGATTAGTTCTCTGTTGCTTGTAAGCATTTATTCTTATGTTGTCTAATTCCCTTTTGATTAGGTGTGTAATATTGTTTAGGAGATGTTTGGTTATGGGGTTATTGGTTCTTTGCCATTTACATCAAATTTGGTTTTTGGTTTTGATTAGTTCGATTATGTATCTCGGGGGATAATTTTAGTTTCTCGTAATGATTCTGTTTTTGTGGTTTACAGGCCAATTTTGTACTACTTTGTATCGATGTGATAATGTGGTTTATCATCGAATTTATATCCTCGGTGGTGTGGAGGCTTTTAGAACAAGGGAAATTGTTGTCTAAACATTTTTTAAATTGGTTTCAGTCCATTTTCCCGTTGATAAGTTTTGGATTGGGTTGTTTGACAGATAATGTGTTTACAAAAGACACAAGAACTGTAAGATGATCAGAGTTAAGTTCTGTTATGACATTTTGTAACACTGGTTTATTAAAGTTTTTTTGAAGAACAATGTTGAGAATATCGGGCTGGTGATCAGATCGGTAAGGGTAATGAGTGTACTCATCGGGAGCTAAAATTTGGAATGCGTTATTTATTGCAAACTTTTTGAGTTTTATTCTCTCTGGGTTCGTAGTTCTACAACCCCATAATAGGTTTTTGGAATTTATATCGCCTATAACTAGTAGTGGTCCAGTTGTATTAAAGATTTTTTTAAATATCTTCTTCAATTATTTTTTTGTTTGGTTGCCTGTAAGCACTTATTACTCTAATGTGGTTCTGGTCATCTACTGTAACCTTTGTCGCTGTTGTTTTAATTTTTAGATTGTTGATTTTTGAGAGTCATGTGTGTTTGAATTTTGTTTTTATAAGAATTGCCATTCCGCCTGCGGTTACTGTGGAGTTCCGATCATTACGATAGTTGTGATATCCTGGAATTTAAAATTTGATGGTGTCGTCTAGGTGGGTGTCTGTTTTGCAGGCGATGTCTACATTATATCGCGCTAAGAAGACTATGTATAGTGAACTTTTTATGTTTATGGCCCATTGAGAAGTAGCGGTAACAGAGTATTTGTAATAAAAGATTTTATTTGACTTACTATATGTAAGATGCTATTAGGTCTATAATGAGTTGTGCGATATTGTCGGGCATTGTTAGTCCATTAGCTGAAGTGGTTGTATCGTTAATTGGATTTAATCCGCCCTTGAGTCTTTCTGCAAATGTCTGCGTGTTGTTTACATTGGCTTATCTACTACGGGGAGTACTGGCGGCAGTTGGTTGGGTTCTAGTTTGTTGCATTAATAGCTCTATGTGGTGTGGGAATCTACGATAGTTTGCACTGTGGTTACCTCCACAGTTTGCGTATGATGGTGGATTATTAGATTTATTTTTGCAGTCTGTGTGTAGGTGGCTGCCAGCATATTTAACGCATGCTGGTTTCAATGAGTAGTAATTTTTTGTCTGTCCATATTGTTGACAGTGGTAGCATTATGGTATGTTTTTCGTTTTTATTCTGGCTTCTCCTGTTACTACTGAGTGATACATTAAGGTTAACGAGTAAATGCGTTTGTCTTGTTCATTTTTAGTTAGATTTGCTGCGAAAACTGGCAGTGGTTTTTGTCTTTAGTATATAAGAGGGTTACTTATATTATTGGCAAGGTTTTAATTAGTTTTTCCTTTATTTCTTGGTCGGTGATGGAAAGTGGAACATTTTTAATAAACACTAATATCGGTTTATCGTTTGAGTTTTGATAAGTATGGTACTGTATCTTGTTTGTGGTAAAGTGTTTTGTTAGTCTTTGATAGTCTACGTCTTTGGTTAAATAAATATGGAGTGTAGTTGTGCTATAAGATGTTGTCAATAGTTCGGTAGAGAGTTTTTGTATCTTCTATCAATGCTTTATGGTTAACTGCATTATGCAGGTATGTTGGTGGTACTTTAACTTGCTCTATGTTTATTGTGTTTTTTTGCGGGTTATCATCCGAAGAATGTGAGAGTGCTATGACTGTTTCTACCTGTACTGGTAGATAGTATTTGTTGTTAGTTAAAAGATCTTGGGTGGTCTATGTGAACCGTTTCTGCACCTCATTGATAAGCGGTGAAAATTTATCATATTTGCGTTTATTTTGCAATTAATAATCCATTTTTAAATCATGGTTAGCGATTGTTAACAGTATTTAATAGAAGTAAGTAAAATAAAATCACTAACTGCTTGCTACAATAAGCGTTATGTCAAGCGTATCGCACTGTTATCGGAGCCAATGCAAGGTGTCCGCACCGATTCACTGCTCGTACTCGACTCAGGTAACTTGTTTGACACACGATTTCTAGGTCGGGCCCGGGCGTTGATAAATCGGGCGTCGGGACGCTACGACTGGCAACGCGTGGGGCACGGAAGGCTAAAAAAAACGAAGCGTCGGCTTCAACTTACGATTAGAATTATATTTACAATCTTACAAAATTAACCTACCTTACGCTAACTTAACCTACTTAGCTAATTTACAAGAACTTAACCTATGACTTAATGTATGCGCTGAAACGGGCAGCGAGCATCAGGGGCGGTAGCGCAGCTGGGCAGCGTGCAGCACGGCCGATGGCGGAGCCGGACAGCGAGCAGCAGGGGCGGCAGCAGATTCGGGCGACGTGGTCGGAAAGCGAGCAGCCGTTCCGAAAAGCGAGCAGCAGGTCCGGAAAGCGAGCAGCAGATCCGGTCAGCGAGCAGCAGATCTGGGTGACGAGCAGCAAAAGAAGCCAAAAGGGACTCACCTGATGACACTTGATGGTTGCTTCTTAAGGGGCTGACGACTGAGGGCGAATTCTTTGCTGGCTCAGGTTTTAAGGGCTCTGCTGGTGGGGTGCAGAGTTCAGGGTGGAAGCACTCTGAGCCCACTGGGGAATGCGAAGCTTGCCCAGGATTGGTGGACGCTGAGGGCGCCTTTGCTCTGATTGGAAAATACCGTGGCGGCCATGGTCGGTGGCGTTCGAGTCGACTCAGGATCGCTTAGCACGACGCGGCGCGGCAGGTCAACTACGCGGTGTTGCATACGGCGCCACAAAGTCGGCCTCGGGTAACATTCCTGCACACGGCGCCACAAGGTCGGCCTCAGGTAACATTCCTTTGGGATTACAAATTCTAAAGGAGGGCTTTTGTGTTGCACACGGCTCGAAAAATTCCGAGTCAGGTAACATTAGCCCCGGCGAAATCGGGGCCAGGTAACAGTATATAGCCGTTTTTGGGGGAGCTTAAAGAACCTGTTTATTATAGTTAATTGGTTTTCTGTTCAAAATTGTATAAATCTCCTCTGTTATTTTGTACCCCCAGTCCATGTGCTCCCGCTACTTCCTCGTTTTTGTCGTTTCCCACTTTCGCATTCAAATCACCCATTAATACTATAATGCCATTAATTTTGGTTTGTTGTAGAAGTTTATCTAAATCGATATAGAATTTTTCTATTTTTTCGTCATCACAGTTTGTTGTTGGGGTGTACACCTCTATAAAATTGTTTATAGGAGTACCCTGTATTTATAACATCGTTATTTTATCAGAGTGGGGTATAAAGCTTGTTACAGTTGTGTTAACTTCTTTGGTAATAATAATCGCCACTCTGTTTCTATGCCGTGTACTCCCCCTGTGTAATATACCAGGTGTTCTTCCATTACACAACTTCCTGACTGTGGCTATTTTGTTTCACGTATACCAAGTACTGAGATGTTTATTCTCTTCATTTTCTTGATAGTATTATAAATTTTTCTTATTCGTACATACTTCGAACATTCCATGTCTCTATTTTCATATTAGATATTTTGACACTGCCTGACCGAGAGATTTTTTGAACCCCTGACTTATTTAAGAGGTGCCCGTACTAGGGACCATTATTTAAGTTTACAGCCATTATCATAATTATCCTGGGAAAACATGGTTTTCCGCTGCCTTTTCTACACCGCTATGTTAACGCTATTTCTGTAGATTTCACTGCGCCGTTTGGCTTCCAACATACAGTCGTTCCATCATTTCGCCTGTATGCGTTATTGTAAAGCCAGCTGCCACTTCCCAACCTTTATAATTGGGGGGGGGGGTAGGCATAGATAAATTGCTTTCACTACAGCTATGATGGTCGTTATACCTTGGAATCTAACAACCCCGCTGGAGTATGGGTAATATAACCTTCTATTGCAGAGTACATGGATTTTCGGACATAGTTTCATACAGACTGTTTTTTTTTCTACAGCAAGTACTCCCTAAAGTTTATACTTTTAATTGACATTTATTTTGTATATATTTAATTTGCTATTTGATACTAAGCAGAAAATATTAATATAAATTTTTATTTATGTAAAATAATTTAAAAGACTAACTAAAAAATAGTTTAACATAATAGTATATTAAGTAATAATTTTTTATAAACAATTACAATTTAACAATTTTACTTTAATCATAATTTTATATAACATGCAGAAAACTGGCGACATTAGACTGTATTAAAAGAAAGACAAAATAAGTAAATGAAAGAAATAGCTGTAAAATTGTTATCTTTATATGACTCATAAAATCTGAGCGTGTAATTTTATTTCATTAGCAAAAAATTCTTATGATATTTATCACTACAGTTCTCACATCTAACTGTTTTTGTTTCAATTCATATCCATGGAATTTAAAAATAAAACACTACAATTATTCATCATCGTTGTCTTGTAACTTCATAAAATTGGTATTTAATTTGCTCAAATGGGTACTTACTGCATGTGTGCATGTGTTTTTCGTTATAGATTCTATTTTTGTTTCTTTAATTTTTTAAATAAATTTATTTATAACGGCTAATTGTAATAATATTTTGTATTTAATTATTATTTATTAGTTACTATTGATTAATTTTTACACATTTTATTTAAATTTAAAAAGTTTATTAAATAAAATTAATATTACTCGGATACATTTAAAAATGTAGTAAAATAGAGATTTTTTGGTTTAATAAAATTTGAAACATTAAAGTCTTTCGGAAATGTTTGATTCTCTTGATTAAAAATCTCGGACTGCACCACTTGACTAAGTTCGCTTTTTATGATACATAAATGCTTTATAATTTTGTCAAAAGTTTTTCATTTAATGCGTGGGTCTGAAGTATACAACAGTTGATATTTTACTTTAAAAATGCAACAATAAATAATTTGCTTCACGAAAATTTATGCTATTTTTCATACAATAATAGCAAGTAGAAATTTCTTTTAATTCCCGGATATAACAAATTACATTAGGCTTTAAACCACACATTTTTTAATATTTCTGTTTTTACATATATATCATGTACGGCTTATTAAGAATTAGTCGACATTTTCAATATTACAAAGGCTGGGAACCAGAATCAAAAAGCAAATTAGTATATGTTCTCTTCATTAATTTTGTGCAGTAACATAATGATTACTAGTTAAATTAGGTTAAAATATATATTTCCTACTTTTACGTTATATGTCTTATAGATTTGGCAACAATAGGAGAACATTTACGGTAAAATGCCTGTGTTTTATCTAATCGAAGGTTTGAAATATTTATTTAAGAATGACTTTACTCAAAATCATTTTTTGTTAGTATTTTTTATCTGTGGACGATTTTTGCTGTTTCTTTGATTTTCTTAGTTAATTCTTCAAAAATTTATTAACATTTGAGGAAATCTGCATCTCTTTTAGTTTTTCATCCAATTCCTTGCAATATCCACCTTTCTTTTCTTTAAGAGTATATTTATTTATTTTGTTTGTGTCTTTTTCTTGTATAAGTTCTTGATCCTTTTATTTCTACTTCAGCTTTTACCAAAGGGTGTTAAATAGGTTAAGCACTGATACGTCTTTGACGATTTTTAGTGGATGAAAGAATGTAGTCTATTTTATTTCTAGTCTTTCCGTCTAAGCTCACCCAGGTCCACTTCCATTGGGGTTGCTTTACAAAGTAGATAATTTATTTCATACATTTTTTGATTTTCCAAAAAATTACATAGTGTATGCCCTCTTTGATTTCTCTCTCCTAATCCATGATTTCTAATGTATGGCTCGACTTCTGATAACATTCTTTCTAGAATTGCGTTAAAGTCACCAATTACTAGAGCATGGTTATATTTATCTCATGACAGGGCTTTTTCAATATTTTCGTACTTGATGTCCACTTCTTCACCAAGTGTCGATGTCGGCGCATATATTTAGATAAAAAACTAAATATGTCATTCTACCTGATATTCCATTGTACCTTCAAATGTATGTTTTTAGTTTAGGGTGAATTAAGAATCCTATTCCTTCTTGGCTTTCACTTTCATGTCCCTTGTAGAAGATTTTTTCTAATTTTAACGTTTGCAAGTTTTCTTTGTGTCTTCTTATTTTGTTTATTTTCAAAACGCCAAACTTTATTTTACTTAATTTATTTTTTGTATGTCGTAGGGTTGTGTCTCAGATATTAGTGATCTACAATTGTATGTTGCTATAATGATATGGTATTTTTTGGGATATCTACGTTTAATATGCAAATTTCCAGAATTCTTCTCCAGAATCCTCTAAGCAAACCTTCCTTTTGAAGATGCGGGATTTGGGACTTCTGTTTCTACTCACTTGAGCTATTTCTCTATTTTTCTTTAAATTCACCATTATTTTCTCAGGGGATTTTAGAATTACTACGCCACGCTATTATACTGCCGATTGCGACTCTATTTGCAGGTGCTCCTAATATGGAAAACAGACGTTGTTTGCAGCCGCCTATTCTGGGTATGGTTACTATAAAAACCATTAAGTTTAGTATTTGAAGGTTGTTTCCTATAGCCTCTCATTTAGTTTGGCCTGTGTGCCAACACAGTTTACCGGGATGTGCTCACTTAAATAATAAACTTCTTGGAGCCATAAATGAGCATGAGATTTCGTTTAGAGATCAATATAACAGGATATCGTAGGTTCGGCAATCCTGGGTATAGACGTAAACCCCATAAATCCCTTAGAGGGCATAGTTTTCTCAAAAAGACACCCTAATGTTGATTTTTTCAAGCGATCCTTGACTGTTGCACTCCATATTTTTTTAATGGGTGTAGTGCGTGTTTAGTTTCCCTAATCTTTTTACATTGACTAAGTCTTCCTTTTCGTTGAATGTTACTTCTGTTTTATCTGTTAGTTTTTTTAAAACTTTATCAACAATTTTTTTCTTATTGTTTTAATTTTTTAATTTAGTTTTATTTCATTTCCCTGTATTTAAATATTTTCAATGTTTTGATTATTATTATTATATTTCCTTCCATTTTGAAGTTGATGCTAATCGCGCCACGGGTTCAGTTGCTGTAGTGTCTTTAATTAATTCAATACGCAGCATGGTTTCCGTTCCAGCTGTATTGCATTTGTTAGATGTGTTCTCTATAAATGGGATATCTTCCCTGTGCTATAACTATCTTATGGTTATTTATATTTAAGTTTATTTAAGTATGGTTATGTCTCTTTATATTTTCATACTCACACTTTTTCAATTTTTTTTTTATTTAATTTCACTTCCTAATCTCACTTACTATAATATTACCTATATTGCGTTAGCTTTATTTTGTAATTTTGAATATCATATATTTATCAATGTTTTGTCAGTTAAATGGCCCCTATCAATAAAAAAATGAAATTTTAATATTGTATGTAATAGAAATCAAATTGTTAAATCTATTTAAACTTGAAAGTATTAATGTTCTTATCAAAGCAGTAAAAGTCATAAGTGAGAAAAATTTATGTAATAAAATTTCTGATGCTAAACTCTGTTAAAAAAATTGGGAAATAGTCTTCAACCTGTTGAAAGAAAGATTGGTAACATATTGCGTATGACCACATAATTACAAGGTGATTCAAATATAACCGAGACTAGTTTGTTTACAAAAAAAGCAAATTGCCAAATACTTGCACATCTCAGTCTCCAACGTACTCCTCTCCGGAGGCGACGCATTTTTCCAACATTTTGGAAGCATCCTCATGTCATTTTTAAAAAAGGCTTTTGGTTGACGGCGTATCCACTCTCGAATAGTCTGGATGACGGAGTTGTCTGCAAACCACATGTCTTGCAAGTCTGATTTGAGCTTTTCCAACAAGCAGAAATCGCTTGCGGCTAAATCGGGATTGCACGGCAAAAGTGGCAGAGGATTCCAATTTAATTTCCGGAGAGTGTCCATTGTTGTTTTGGCCATATAGGGGCATACATTGTCTTGAAGAAAGGCCACCCTCTTTCCACCTGCTTTTGCTTGGATCGGATCTTTTTTTTCACGTCTGTTGCCAGAAGGTCTGAGTAATAAGCTGCATTAACTGTTCTAGCATCCGTCAAAAAGTCTGGATGGATAACCTCCTGCCAGACTAAGAAGACCGTTGCCCTCACCGAATGGCTCCTTCGCGATTTGTTGGGTTTGGGAAAAGTGGTATGACGCGTGATGACTGCTGGGAATAGAAAATAAAGTAGTGCACCCATGTTTCATCAATGGTCGCTATATGTTTTAAAAATGCATGACACTCGTTTTTAAACTGCTGTAGGAGACGACTAGCAGCTTGCATACGTACCATTTTGTTCACGTTCGTCAAAGTGCGCGGTACCCACCTTGCATTGACCTTGCGGTAATGCATGTGGTTTTTCATATCTTCTACACTGCCAACACAGAGGGACAGTATTGCTCCAAGTTTCTCGATAGTGCTGCGTCTATTCTCACGAATAAGCGTGTCTGCATAATCAATGTTTGGCACGGTGACGGCTGTTCGCGGTTGACGATCATGCGATTTATTTTTTATGCGCTCTCTGCCCTCTGAAGCACTTATACCACTTAAACACATGGGTCCGTGAGAGACACTCCTCCCCATACTGTTGTTGGGAGTCTAGTAAATTTCGGCGGACAAGACGTTCTTTCCAATGAGGAATTTTATTATAATGCGTTGTTCCACGTTCCGCGATATCTTATGTTCGTTTATCACTCTAGCAACTCCAAAACAGGACTGAACAGGTTCACACCCGAGCCAGAGAGAGGGTGGAGGTTGTGGCTCCACTCTTCCAAGGCGGCACAGCTGCTGCGCAGTGCGGCTTGTTAACACACGAATCAGTCCTGGTCATATTTAAACCACCTCGTATATCTGTAGTATCATTGTAACAAATGCAAATAATTGTAGGGTGTTTAGCTTTATAATTAAAAATTTCGGATTTTTGGGGTAAGAATTTTTACCAAAGATTATTTTTTAATTTTATAGTATTTAACAATAATAAATTTTTGGTATTCTCTTAACCAACAAAAATGTTTTTTTAATATTAAAATATAATTTAGACATTAAACGGAAGAAAATCGGCTTAATGCATTTATTCCAATTTTTATTTTATTAAAAAATTAATAATAATGTGTTGGTATTTTTTTAATAAAATTTAATTGTAGTCACTTTTAAATTAAACTACAATTTAAATTAATTAGCCAAAAAGTAGAACGCATAACAACATGTATATTAAACTTGGTGATTCTGGAAGTTCCATTTGAATGAAGATATTTTTCTGACATTGTATTGATAGCACGAACGCCAAAATCCAATACATTTCAAAACTCGAGTCCAGGTCGTTGGATGAGTTGAACGAAAATGAAAGGTCATACATTACTTTTTCCACAATATGCGAATTACTCGATTTTAAAGTGACAGCTCGCTGAGGCAAGAAGAGGCGCTGATTGCGCTTTCCTGAAGCGAAGAAGTATAATTAAAAGGTATGAGAAGCAACTTATCAAAGAGGACTAATGAGAAATGGAAAAATAAATTTTGTCGTTATTGGCAAATTGCCGGCGAATGCCCTGTTAATTTGCGCTTCATGTTTTTTAGTCGGCTATTACTGATGTTGTTAGGTTGATTTTGCCGTTATTAAGGGCAATACTGGCAATTGTGTGCAAGGCAAGCATTATGTTGAGTAAGAAAACTCGAAACAGCCTTGCGCTTCATTCGCTAAAATGAAAATAGAAGGAAAGTGTATTGCGTTTGAAATATCTGCTTTGAATACTCAATCATAAGAAATACAAAAATATAATTTTTAAATTTAGTTAGTAACATCAGATACTGAGAATTACATGTCTAAAAGTCAAAAATTGTTCTTTAGATCATATAAACTATAGGGACTTTTAATTTAATAGAATTAATTAAATTAAAAATAAGAAAACCTTTTTTGTAAGAATTTATTTTTTCACATAGATCTTTTTATAGTTCTCTATTTAAATGCCTGGTTTACTGTAGCTTTTCGCTTTTACAGTGTTTAAAATTTTCTTTTCCGTTTAAGAAGTTCCTTTCAAATATTTCATTAATTAATTACGCCTCTATACCTTTGGGCTATCCCATAAAGAGAATTGGTAGATTATAAAAACGAACGGATAAATGAATCAATAAAAAGAGTAATTTTTACTTAGTAATCTTTGTGTTAAATTGAAGCAACAGACTCTAAACACGAAATTTTTTGTTTGCTACATTTTGTTATCTATATTTTGATTTAGACTAGATATTTAAAACTAGTTGAAATTGAAGAAACCATTTTACATAGTTATGTGATGATGTTTTAAAAGATTTTAAACTTTAAAATGTAGTGTTTTGCGCTAGCTCAGTTTTAGATTTGATCTTTTATATAAGTTTAAATAATATTAGATAATATTTTATACTTACTTTAACTTTCAAAAACGCCCCTGTTGTTATCGTGGTAATTCCTTAACTAAAAAAATATGGATAAAATCATTTGCTTGTGATCTTTTCACAGATGTGCCAATTTATATAGTGTAGCAGTCTTGTACTTTATTAAAAAAATCACAGAGGTAAGTTACTCAAATAAGAGTAATTTATCAAAAAATGTATAGTATTTAAAAGAACCAGTTAAAAGAATTTTCAAAGTGACCATTATTAGCAATAATGAGATGGCAAAGACGAGTAGCGACTGCATTAATTGCACGGCAAATCATGTCCTGTTCGAATAAAACAAAAAGCCTAATAACATCTTTGGATTGATTAATTGCCTAGAGTCTCTTAGGGTAGATTTGATCCGTAACATATTCCCACAACTAGTATTCACAAACATTGATATTGGAGCTATACAATATCAATGAATCTGTTAACCTTTTTCGCTAATTTTGTTTAATACATGTTAAATTTGAGTTATTATTTTTTTTAAGTTATCACTAATTGTGATGAAGCATATGTTTCTAAAAACTCTTTTTTAGTTGTGTAAGTAACAATAATTGAATCACTAATTTGATTTGCACAACTGCTATTCTTGTGGACTTCCCGACGAGAGACTTACAATTTGCGCCGGATTATTGGCGTTTTGGTATCAAAGACTGACAACTTTTAGTCTTTAGCACTGATGTAAATAGTTTTTGTTAGCAACAATTAAAATAACAATAAGCAAAGTGTTATTTACCACATTTCTATAGTTTTACAATGGCAGTCATTTTAAGAAACTACAAGGCTGCTATTTACTTTGTAGATTAACCAAATTATGTCTTAAGATCTTTAAAAAGATATTCTAGGCGTCAGATTTTTGTCCAACCCTTAATATATAACCTTTGTCACAAACATTCTAGGACTGAGCTTGTAAAAAATAATTTAGTCAGTTCACTACCCTCGATTTTGTCAAAGTAGTCTCCTCGGCTATTTATGTACCATTGCCACCGTTTCTGGAGGTCATAGAGGCAAACAGAAAAAGATTTTGTCGAGACGCTTCTCAGCTCATCTGTCACAGTCATTTGGATTGGTGCAATATCTTTATGACGTTTCCATTTCAGCGGAATTTTCACACAGAGAAACAATAACCTGACTGTGACAGGTCGGGTGAATGTGGAGAATGTGGTAGGGTAGCGATTAGATATTTGTAGAGCAATACAATAGTATGAAAAAATTGCAATAAGAATTGTTGTCCATATCACCATAAATTAGGACGCCACTGTTGAACTGCTTGACGCAATGTAAAAGTTTTGGTTTATCGTTTGTTCTTGAAGTATATATTAGAAGGTTATCGCTTTACTTATTTGGAGACTGGTGAATCATGGATTCGACACTTTGATACTTTTTTAAGGATTGTATTGGTAGTACCAATTTTTCCAGAATATTAATATGAGTAACGTTAACAAATTATCTTATATACGCATAGACTGTTATAGTGCGCATTCGATAAATAAGTACGTTTCGTATGCCACAAATTTTTTCTATATTTTGTCTTACTATAAGAATTTTGTGATTTGTTATTGCTATTATGTTTTTGCGATGATTAGATTCTAGGGAGATTTCACAGCTTTCAAGTTTATTACTAAAGGTTAAGTTGAAGCTAATTCTTTAATATTTCGTATCAAAGGAAGCAGGATCTTTTGAAGTTTATGATTTTTTACTTTTGTATACCCCATTATTCTCTTTTATCCTTTATTATTTTGAACATTAATTAATTTTTACTTTGATTAGGCAGTGCTTAAAATTATACTTTGAACAACTACATAGTAGTTATTACATTAAAAATAGGAGATTTTTTAAAATTTAAAATACATCAGCTATTAAAACTATGTTCATACATGTAAATATTAGGTATTGCCGGCAAATGTATGTATTTTTATCGTTCTAAACTGATAATTTTTCACCCGCTTTTCCTCAAATTTTTGTAAAGTGGGAACGTATAAATTTTTAACTGGATCGAGAACGTGAAACAATTTAATTTACAATCGAAGTTCTGCTCGTCGAAGGCAAACCAAATGGCAGTGCAGACGCGCTTTCTGCGTTCACCAATGCAGTAGTCCGATAGCCGCGGCCGCCCGGTCATTTAGCAAGGTGCGAGAGCGGCCCTGACGTGCGTGCACAAACGCACAGACCTCCTCGTGTAAATTAAGCGCTCAGAGTGCGGCAGGCCAAATTTCATATCAGCCGTCTTTGTTTACTTTTCGTTCAAATGTATAGACTGCCTTTGTTTACTACACACCGACCTCCTTGTGTAAATCAAGAGCCGAGGACCACGCCACATTTTTTTGTTTACTTTCTGTTCAAATGTATAGATAATATTGGTTCTAGGAGCTGATTTGCTGATAAGAAGACTTGTGGAAATTAAATTGATATTACCCCAGAAACGTTATTGGTTGAGCAGGTCATAAGGATATTTTTATTGAATGTTTTAAAGTCTGGAGCTTTAGTAGAGGTTCAAATGATGAGTTAGGATGTGTTAACATACAGTCATGATGTTTTGCTGTACGTTGGTAAATTTCTTCTTTTACATTTGGCATTTTTAAATTTGTATATAGAGTATGGTTGTTAACATATTAACTGCTATCTGTCTAAGGACCTTAGATTAAAATCTCTGAATAATTTTAAAGTTGGACATTGCTTTATAGAGAAGACGTTTACCGTCAAGGTTAAGTAGAGATTTTCTACATATTAACCAAATCATTTTTTTAAAGTTTAACATCAATTCTTTTTTTATTTGTAATGTGCGTTTTCCAGATTAGCTTACAGTTTAGGTGAAGTTCTAAATAACTAGATTCGGTAGCTTGCAGTATTTCTACGGTATTAATGTAGATAGGAGGACAGTGTTGTCTTTGTAATGTGAAGGTTACGGGAGTAGACTTGTCTTTATTAACTTTGATTCTCCTCTGGTTCAGCCAATCTTTTAAAAGATTTAGGTAGTTCTGCAGTTGCTGTGATGCAATAACTGGATTTTCATGTGTCGTTAGGATTGTCGTGTCGTCCGTGAACGTCTGCCGTGTAGGTCAAATATAACAGTGATGCTTGAGCTGACGGAACAAATCTGTGATAACTTCTCACCATGTTTGACTTGATATGCAAGATATAGAAAATACGCTCTCAGTATTTCGTAGTAGTTTAAAAAAACTTTGTCAGACGCTTGCTTCATATCTAAGAAAACTGATGAGCAGTATTTTTTTTCTTCAAAGGCTATATAAATAATATTCGTCAAACGATGACACTGTTGTATGGTTGAGTGACTATGATGAAACCCAAACTGGTGATCGGGTATCCAATTCGCTAGGAAATCATCTTTATTTATTTTTATTAATAGTAGGTTTTCTAAAAGTTTTGATAGTACCGGTAAAAGGCTCATAACCAGGTAAGAAGCTATTTCCATTGGAAATTTACTTGGTTTTGGTATTATTATGAGATATGTATATTTAAATTTGATAGTTGAGTTGCAGGACAGAATTAAATAACGTTTTAATAAACAATAAACTGAAGCTGGGTAGTACACATAGGACTTTTCCAGCAATTAAGTCAAACGTCGGTGACTTACTTTTTTAAGTGTTTTATTTCATGTTCTACTTCTTGTAGCTTAAATTCTGTAATTGGTGGAGACAGCTAGTGAGAAGCATCCAAGAAGTCTTGTATTTCTGGGTTTGGATCAGTATTGTGCAGTTGAAAGACTTATGCAAGATCTCCCGCAAATGCCGTGGGCTTTTCACAGTCTGATCTAGTCTAAGTACTGCCAAGTTTCTGAAGTAGAGAAATGATGGAGATGTAACTTTTAAATTCTTTTGTTGCTTTTCAGATCGTATTGTCTTTAGTGGTTAGACTTTCCACATAGGTAATAAAAGTTTCATCTTTGAAATTCCTTAATTTGTTTATAATTTTATTATAGGTATTTTTATCCCCAGGATGTCGGCTTTTTTTACAATCTAGCTCGTGTTTTTCTTTTTTCAGACATCAGGTCTATTATTTCCACGGATTATTTTGCGCCTGTCGTTCTTCTAGGTTATATGTGGAAGTAGCATTTCAAGTAGCTTCTTGAATAGTAGTGATGAAATTTTTTTGCATCCTTTATATCCGTTCCTGTTCCTATATAAATTGAGGAATGAGATATTTTTTGATCTATCAACTCTTTGAATAGTTGCCAGTCAGTGGTCTTATTATACAGGGTTGACTTGATTTTTAATTATCGATATGCTGATGGTAACAACAACAGGTGTGTGATCCAAAGTTAGATCGAAGTTTGGGCTTACATCAGTGAAGTTGACTATAATTCCATTTAGAATATAGAAGTCCAGCAGATCAGGTAATTTTTTCAGATCTGTTGGTCAGTAAATTGGTTCACCCGTGGATGGCGTGAGGTATTGTTTTTCGTTAATAATTTTGCAGAACTCTTGTCCCTAGTTGTCAATTTTTATTTACAATTAACGTGCTTAGCGTTGAAGTCCCGCCAACAATAAACCGTTGACCTAAGAATTCAAAGAACGGTTGGAGGTGGTTTTTAGTGATGTGCTTAAAAGGACAGTATACGACAGATATTCTTGTTTCAATGTTCTGCATAGTTACTTGGATCTTAGTTGTTTGCAGAAAATCTCTGTCATACTTTCGTAGTTCATAATGGATAATAGTTTCGCGGATGAAGGTAGCAGTTCCACCGTGTCCGATCCGTTTGGATGCTGAGAGTGATGTACTATGTAATTATGTATTTTCATATATGATCTATTAGTGAACTGGGTTTCCGATACCAGTACTATGTCTGTGACATTCCATTGCGTACCAATTTTGTTATGACAGTAGACAACATGTTAAATATCATGTTGTCTTGGTTAAGTAGTTTATTAAACATTCCTTTAAATTTAGAAAGCGGTAAAGGATTACATATGTATTATCTTGAGGTGATGTGGCATTATTTTTAGTCAATTGCGCTTATGTAAGCTCTATTCAGTTATGCGTTTTCTTGATTGACCTTGTCCCGTATGATATTTATTTTGTAACTCACGGTATACCTGACACCATTTACAGTTGGCTGAATATATAGTTAAATCAGTTATTGCCGTGGAAAGTTAAATCAGCATAGTTAAGTCATTCTAAGGATTGCCGTGAGAAATTACAGCAGCATTTAGAAGCTTGCAGCGTTTATCTTATCTAATCACTTTTTGTATTTGGTTCTAAGTACTCATATCTTATCTACGTTCTAAGCATTGCCGTGGGATTCCGGTGTCGTGGGATTCCGATTTGCTGACAATTTATGTATAAATGGGTCCAACATTTAGAATAGTAGTTAGTAAGTAACAACTGTCTTTAGTAATAACATTAAATGTAAAATATCGGCACTTTGTAATTTCGAAATAAAATTTATTTTAAGAAATTCTTTAAAGTGTTCGACTTAATTATATGCTATCGCGCAAAATACATTTTGCTGAGAAATGAGGAGTTTTCTTGCAGGTTTTTGTATTATGTGCGCCACCGCACTTTACGTACGCGTATGGTCGATTGCAGTAGCTTTTAGTGGGTTGTACTGTTGACACCGTGAGCACTGTACTAATTCAGTGCTTTTTCTTGGTGGTTCTACAGAAACAATAATTATATTCCTAACAGGAAACTCTTTACGTTCTAGATTTTCTTTTATATCTTGAATTGGAGTTGTAGGATGTAAATATTTGATTACAGTTTTTCTTCTTTCAACTGATATGTATGATGGATAATATTCCGTTCCTACATAAATTTCACAAGTTTTCTGTATAGGTCATTTTTACAGAAATTTTTACAACGTTGTTTGATAAGCATTTGGTGATAAGATGTTTTTAACATTTAGTCAAAATTGGTCACTTCATGTAGGAAGATACGAGGTGGTGTTAGTGTTGGGGTCGTACTTGACTGTTGCGTAGTGTCAGCGTTTGATTGAGGAGTATTATTCTCATGTAGGTGATTGAGAGGTGCGCATATTTATTTACTTGATTTCATGTAAGCCGTCTTTGTTTACTTTCCTTTCAGATGTATAGGGTGTCTTTGTTTACTACGCATGGACCTTCTCTTGTAAATTAAGGGTCGAGAATCACGCCAGATTTCTTTGTTTCCTTTCATCTCCAAAAATCAAAGTTCTGCTCTTCTAGCTTTTTGATTCACATAAGGTAGCATGGAGCAATAAAGTATTGGCGGTGCCAACTATTATTAACACGCACACGCACACACACACACACACACACACACACACACACACACACACACACACACACACAATTTGTGTGATAATGCATGCAAGTACGTACGCGCACGTTTCATGTGTTGTAAAGATCAAAACAAAATTTAATTTTTATTATTCGTTTTATAATAATTTGATTTAATAAACTATACTAAATACTATAACAGTTTGCGTGTCCGCGATGTAACCTGAAAGTCGATGAGAGTTGACTGATGGGTGAATAATACTGACTGTACTGGTTCGCCTAGATGGGAGGTCAATTCTCGCGAGTGAACGCATTAAAGTGTGATCACCGCATTGTCAGTCAATCTACAACAAATTTTGTGTAAAGCTCGGTTGATTTAGAACACATTTAGAAACAATGCAATAAGTGCCGCACAAATAAAGTATGATGCAAACGATTAGAAGATTTGTCAGAAATCTATTAAAAGTGATCCATGTTGTTCTGAAATACCACTAATGAGTTGAACATTAAAAAGTACGCGTTGTAATCAATGAAGAAAGTTTTAGAACTAGAATATGTGCTGGAGGTTCTAAAAACTAAAGTAAGTAAAATTTTGGAAAAAAGTTTGGTGTAAAATGTGTCAACAGAATTTGTTCTGCGGCTTCTGTTACTAGGAAAAAAAGGAATATAGTCCTAGGGTTATAAATAATTTGCTTCAACCAGACTTCCTCAAAGGTTGTAACTAGAGACGATACGTAGATTTACGGTTACGATTCGGAAAATATGACACAGCAGAGTCAAGACTATAGTAATTGTGTATTTTGTATAAAATAATTAGTAAGTAGCATTTATCCTTAATTTCTTTTTGATTCTAACTACTTTACAAGTTTGTGTATATATGTGTTTTTATTGTATATTTTATTTAATTAGAAATCTCTTATCTTACTCGTCTTACCAATAATGTGATTCAAAAGGTGCTACAATCTAAATGAATCTAGTAATATATAAAAGCCATAGATACTATCAGTTTTAATTTTAGCTTATTGTTTATAACTGTAACTTTAAATTAAAATAAAAAATAAGGCAACAAATAAAATAATAATTTAAATATGGTAGAAGTGTATTTGTTAGTATTACCATTTCGGCCTTTTCTAGTTTGTAACATTTAGTTATATTTTAAATTTTTAAAGTAACTGTTTTCGTAAATTTGTGTTGTTTTTGTTTTTGAGTATTGTGTTGATGCTGAATGTTTTCAGGATACATATTAAAACTTAAAAATCTGTTCCTTCAAGCTTATTTTTAGTTATAATTTGTTAATTTACTCAAAGTCCCAAGTTTAATGCGGAAATTGGCCTTTTGAATATTTTGTTGTACTCGTAAAGCTAATTTCTGTAAATATGTGTTACTATCTACCATGAATTAGAGTTATAGTATTTTTTAATGTAAATGAACAATTTTTCCACATTTTATCTATGGTTTTATATTCTTTGGGGAGTTAGTTATAATTATAAATATATAGTTTTAAAGCAGTTGACGTATTTAGAAAGTTATACGTCGTATTAAGCAGCGTAGTTTGTAAGTTATTCTTTGTTGTACTAAATTTCATTTTATGAAAGGCCTTCTCGTAACTCACTTGTTACTGTTTGATGTGCGATGAGTAAAGTTTTGGGTCGTTGGATTTTACTTCTTGAAGGCGAGAGGTCAATGTGTTACTGTTGTTTCCAACGGATATGTTGAATAATTCAATATTTTTTGCACCGAATTTTGACGCATTCCAACTGAAAAACGTTTATCTTCAACAGGATGGAGTCACAGCTCATACAACCCACATAGCAAGACCTTTGCTGCTTTAAATGTTGCGTGAAATGGTTTTGTTTGTCTATTTTCTTAACGCGGTGATGCCGCTAGGCTAGCCCACTATAGCTTTAATCTATAGAAATAAACTTTGTATATCTCCAATCGCTTTTTCTTTCTTTAACTTGAAAAAGGGTATAGTTTTATCTCGTCATGTAAAACATATTATTTTATTAATTGTTAAGGAGGTATTTCTTGCAAGTCAAGGTCTAGCAGAAAAGCCATATTACTAATACATTTTGTCCAAAAGCGCAAGTTAATAACAAATACGGGATCTTCACGAGAATTGTAGCTGAAAATGCAGAAAATGCTATGTATAATAAAGAATCAGTCAGGATAGAGATCTCTTTAGTCGGCTAACTAGTCGAACAAATAATTTTAACTATTTGGAATTTAATGTAGGGTACTATATAAACTATGATGTAAAAATCAAAATGCATAGATTCCAGCGCCTGTGCGGAATTATTAGAAAAGTCTCTAGAAACAAGGCTATAAAAAATCCCTGTCTTGCTGTATGGTAGCGCAAGTTGGGTTTAAAACAAAACGACCGTTTGCATTTACAAGTTTCTGAGATCGAATTATTGAGAGTCGTTGAAGAATATATTAAAGCCGATAGTCAGAAACGAACAAAATTTAGAAACGTTACTTGTTCTAGCAACAATTGAAGCCAACAAATAAGACTGGAAACTACATGTTGAAGAATGGAAGGTCATTGACTACCTCAGATGGCATATAAACATGGCCTGGTGAAGAAAAGAGACCAAGAATGGCAATAGATAAGTCTGGAACAAGTTTTGGGACTTAAATCTTGGGACAAAGAAAAATAAGACGAAGGCAAAGAAATGGTTTAGTCGATTTTGCCTTTTTCATATTTTTGGTAAGATTTTTTTTTATATAAAAGTCATCGTATCTGTTATATTTTAAATTCGTTCAGTGTTACTAAACTACAATTTTTAATTTATTAGTTTTTATTGTTATGGGATAAATAAGTAATATGTATATAAAAAAATTATGTTTATTTTATTAATTTCAAAATTAGAAATGCTTCTATTTACAAAAATTTATGTTCCATATTTACATTAGCTCACATTTAGTTCAAAATACATAACTTATGGCGATAATAAGGGAATTACAAATGGCAGACAATATTAACTTTTCTAAAATGACAATTACTCTCATTACGTAATAAAAATCGATGATAATAGCTTACAAAATAGAAACAATGCAGCAAGTTCCGGGGATTCATCCATTCATTGGGCAAATTGCTTGGATTTAACGTGAAGTAAAGAGGACACCGACTGAATGCAAAGCTACGTAATCTGCCGCATCTCGGGTTATATTCGAATTCGCTGCATTAACATTTCAATGAAGTATTTGCATAATTGCGCCATTGCCTGCTTTACGCTGACTTATTTCTCCCTCTGTGAGCCCAACATCCACGCAACTTGCGCCGTGCTTCTGCAAGCGACAGCTACGCTGAAAAACGCACACCTTTAGAATGAAAGCGCGCTTGAAATTAGCTTGCCCTTGGAAGGCTGGGATGTTGAAGTGAAGCTCGTGGGAGGGTATTAGACAATAAGAACAACTATCGCTTTGCGGCCTTTGCAAAGCCCATCTTAGCATATGCATAATTATCTGAAACCGGCGAGCGTAATACTTTATGAAGTCAGGATTTTGTACTGTTATGAATGTGCGACTAGAATTTGTAACGTTAGTCGCGTATATTAAGGTTTTGGAAGTAATTCAAGCATATATACGAAATTTTAATGGTGGTACATTAGACGTTCTTGCTGTAGAGCTTTCGGGGTATTATGTTATACGTAATATTTAACAATGGTATTCCACCATTATAGACATTGTTTAGACATTTAAATAGAATTATAGTTAAATAAAATCAGTTTTTAACTTTTAACACAAAATAATTAAGATAATTGCTAGTGTAAAGCTAAATATTAAGTCGAACATGCAATACTGGATAATTACGTTGCATAACCTTCTTTAAAGTCATCTGAGCGTTTAACGGCTATGGAAGAGTTAGTCACAGTAGATTGGTCTTAAAATAAATATTCTGTTTTGCTAGAGTGTAAGTTTATATGAAATGTGGGCGAACAACAGCAGAACAAACGATTTTATATTAGTGATATGCATAATTGCATGTTAACTGGAAAAAGTAATATTCTTAATTTTACTGGCAGTTTTACAAGTTTATATGTATTGCAGATGATTAACAGTTTTCAACCTAATTAAGCGATTAGAAATAAGGATACATTAAATTGTGTTGCAACTATTTCGAACGTCAAAAATCTTTAAAGAGCTATAATAGGAGTGTCATAATATTTTATGCAAACAGAATAATACAATACTAACATAATAAAATAATGTTTTGTTCAACACTTTGTTTATAAATAATTCTACTACTCACTTTATGAACATTTGTTTATTTTTCCAATGTATAATACCTATGTGAAAAAGAATAAAAAAGATCAGAATAACCATTTGATTTGGAAGGCAAATAGACGGAAAATGTTGATCTCTTTACCTACTCCAGAGAGATGTAGATGTTCATTTAGCAAAATTTTTCAAAGTATTAAGGGGTTTTATTTTTTAATCGATAGTACACCTTCATTCGTATCAGTAAATAACCAAAATTATAATCCTCAAAGAACTGCCAATACACAATCAACGCTTGTTGATGATTCCGACGAGGACATAACAGATAATCAACATGATTGGCAACAAGTTAGAAAACACAAGCGAATTACACGTACATCAGGGATAAATTTAATAATAGATAACCCGACTCCACCCAAAACATATACAATGTGTTAGCCAACATTAGTACCAACGATACAACGCAAACATCAGGTGTAAACGAAGAAAAGAAAATTTCTAAACCTCCCCAATATTTATATGTGGCGTAACAAACTATGCTAACATGATTAAAAACCTAACAAAAGTAATAGAAACAGAGCAATTTTACACAAAGGCCCAATCAAATAATACCATTAAAATCAATACAAACATTCCTGACTCATATAGAAGATTAATTACACATCTCAGAGACGAAGGGATCATACACCACACCTATCAGCTAAAGGAAGACAGGGCCTACAGAGTGGTACTTAGAAATATTCATCATACGGCAGTTATGAATGAAATCAAAAGTGAACTTCAAAAGGAAGGACATATTGTACGTAATATCATAAATGTCCGACATCGAGTAACAAAAAAGCCACTGCCTATGTTCTTTGTAGATCTTAAACCTGCAGAAAATAACAAAAAAGTTTTATCTCATATATAAAACATATTAACCATCAAATGATAACAGTCGAACCGCCACGTAAAAAATTCAATCATCCAGTGCTCGAGGTGCCAGTCTTATGGTCATAGTAAAAGCTACTGCAACAAACTCTACTTGTGTGTTAAGTGTGGAGAAGAGCATAGCACTACCATCTGCAAAAAAAGAGAGAAGCTCCCGAAAAGTGTGCACTGTGTCAAGAAGCACACCCAGCAAACTACAGGAGATGCCAGATTTACCAACAACTTCTACTAAGCAGAGGAAAGACAGCAACCTCATGAAGTCTACAAAGCACAAAAAAGCCTAATGTACCGATCACTGCTCAACGTATATATTCTGCAAATGTGAATGGTCCAAGCTTCTCGCAAATTACGTCCAGTCATCACAACAATATTCAAACCCAAAATACCAACAGTAACGATATCTCACTAACTCAATTCTTGCCTAAGTTTGAATCAATGTTCAATAAACTAATGAACCAAAATAGCATGATGATAAATCTGCTTACCACGCTAGTTACCAAAAACCAATAATCGATTTCCCCCGAGTAGTCTCCTGGAATGCAAATGGGCTAGCGCAACATCGTCTTCTAGTCGAACTATATTTAAAAGAGCAAAAAATTGATATATTACTGATCTCAGAAACCATTTTACGGAAAGGAGCTATTTCAACATCCATAATTATACTACATACTACACCAACCATCCCGATGGAGCAGCTCACGCTGGCTCGGCAATTATTATAAACAACAAAATATCTCACTTCGTCATGGATGCCTTTGTAACTGATTATATACAAGGCACTATAATCAAAGTCCAAAGTCCTAGTGGTCCACTAATAGTTGCTAACAACTACAACTACATATACACCGGGGAGCCCACATACTGGCCGGCTGACTCACATAAAGTACCTGATGCCGTAGATTTCTTTGTTACCAAAGGATTATCTCCAAGATACTGTCCAAGAAACGTTTTTGACCTTCTTTCAGATAATTCGGCTATAATAGTTATACTTAGCACTTCTATTATTACAAATCAAAAAAAGCCTTCCCTTTGCAACCATCACACCAACTGGGACCTATTCAGAGAGTACCTAACGAACAATACAAAAATTAAAGCTTCATTGAAAACAGAAGAGGAAATTGACAATGCAGTAGACCAGCTAACTAAAAACATTCAGAATGCAGCTTACTACTCAACGCCGACTGTTCTCAAAAATTATCCATTCTACATTAAAACTAACAAGAAATCCTATAGATAAAAATAACCTAAATAGGCTAAGAAGAGAGTTAAAAACAGCCCTAAAGGAGTGGAAAAACAAATCATTTAACCAATACGTTAGCACTTTATCTCCTTCAACATATACCAACTACACGCTTTGGAAGGCAACGAAGAATTTAAAAAATGTTCGTACTTCTATTCCACCAATAAGAAAGGCAGACGGCTCTTGGGCAAGAACAGAAGCTGAGAAAGCAACACGTTTTGCAGAACACATATCTACGATATTTCAACCGCATCCCATAGCTGCAATCCCCAGAAGAGGAACAAAAGATTGAAGACTACCTGCAAGCTCCTTTACAATTAAGCCTCTCAATACAGACTTTCACCCCTGAAGATATTATAACTGAAATCCATCATCTAAATAACAAGAAAGCGCCCGGGTATGACTTAATTACGGCTAAACTACCGAAATAACTGCCACACAAAGCTATAATGTGCATACTACAAATATTCAGTGCAGTCTTGAGATTGCAGTACTTCCCACTGTTATGGAAATTCGGCCAAATAGTACTAATATTGAAACCGGGCAAACCTGCACATGAGGTTACCTCATATAGGCCGATAACGCTCCTACCAATACAGTCAAAAGTATTAGAGAAATTAATACTAAAGAGAATGGCAACCATAATTGAAGAAGCAGAAATTATCTTCCAACATTTATTTGGGTTTCGCCAACAACACTCTGCATTAGAACAGATACACCGAGTCGTAGATGTCATCGAAAAGGACTTTGAAGAACAGAGATACTATGTTGCGGTATTCCTTGATGTCGGTCAGGCTTTTGATAGCATCTGGCATCTCGGCCTTCTATACAAAATTAAACGGTCGTTTCCACACCAATACTTTCTTCTCTTTAAATCATACTTAAGTGAGAGGTATTATCAAGTAAAATACGGCGACAGCCAGTCTGGACTCGATAACGACAGGAGTTTCTCAGGACAGTGTTCTGGGACCAACCCTATACCAAATATTTACAGCTGATCTATCATGCAATGACAACACAATGTTTTCCACATACGCGGACGATACGGCGTTATTAATTTCTCACCAAGATCCACTACAAGCTTCGACAATTCTACAAAGTAACATAATACAAAAATGGTTGCACAGGTGGCGCGTACAAATTAATGAAACCAAATCTACAACTATTACGTTTACGACGAAACACAACTCTGCTTCTCCGGTTATACTAAATGGTATACAAATCCCCATCCAACAGGAAGTAAAATATCTTGGTTTGGCCCTCGACAGGCGATTAACATGGAAACCCTATATTACAAAAAGAGAAGGCAACTGGATGCTATTGTGAAAAAGATGTGTTGGCTTCTAGGGAAAAATTCCAAGTTATTGCTAGAAAATAAAATGTTAGTGTACATCTGTGGGACAGTGCTAAAACATCAAACATTGATATTCTGCAAAGATTCCAGAGCAAAACTCTTCGTGTAATAACTAATGCTCAATGGTTCATTAGCAATAAAACACTTCAAGACGACCTAAAAGTTTCATGGACCAGAGATGAGGTTAAAAGACGAACATTCACCTATATCAATCGAATAAGAACTCACCATGTGTTAGTGTTAAATTTACTAGACAATAATAATACCACTCGTAGATTAAAAAAAATTAAAACGCTAGACCTTACTAATTAGTACTCGTTATATTAGTATATTATATAAGAATAAAACTAAGAGCGCTACGAAAATCTACCCATACTACCAACATCAATATAAATGACATCAAAAACTCTGAAGTGAAAGAAAAACTACAGTGTAAATTAAATAAGGAGCTAAAGAAAATAAACATGAATGAAGACACGGCAGAGGAAAACTGGGGTAAAATAAGAAAAACTATAGATCAAATCTCTAAGGAAGTCTTAGTACCACATAGAAAAGAAGCGAAAAAGAATGGATGACAAAATAATAGATTTATTAGAAGAGCGGCGACGGCTTAAAAATACGGACGAAATGAGATACCAAGAGATACAGCTAAAATTACGAAGGATAATTAAGGAAGCTAAGGAGAACTGGATGCAGGACAGATGTAAAGAAATAGAAGAATTACAAACCAAACATGATGAATTTAATTTACATAAAAGATTGAAGGAAGTAACTGGTAATGTAAAACGTAAGATACCCTGCATACTTAAAACCGCAGATAATAAATTAGTATTAGATCCGACAGACAGAGTAAAATGTGGAAACCTATATTAAAACCTTATTTGATGATAATAGGGCCGATATAAATATAGGAACAGATACAGAAGCAAATATGGAAGGCCCAGAAATATTACAATCAGAGGTCGACTATGTTTTGCGAATGGCTAAAACTAATAAAGCTGTTGGTCCAGATGAAATCCCGTCAGAAATCCTCAAGTTATTTGATGAAGAAAATTCACGTATGCTAACGAAGATGTTTAATCAAATATATAACACTGGAAATATACCCGCAGATTGGCTCAAATCTACATTTATTCCGATCCGAAGAAAAATAACCCAACATCATGTAACGATTTTAGACTAATTAGCCTAATGAGACACGCACTAAAGCTATTACTAAGAATCATACAAAATAGAATATACAGAAAATGTGACATGATGGTGGCCAATTCTCAGTTTGGATTTAGAAGCGGTCTAGGGACTCGAGAAGCACTATTCAGTATTAACACCCTACTGCAGAAGTACAGAGAATACCAAAAAACAACCTTCGTCTGCTTTATAGATTTTGAGAAGGCCTTTGACCGAGTTCAGCACAATAAACTTAGACAATCGTTGGCTAAAATAGGACTTGACGACAAAGACGTAAGATTAATTAAAAACTTATACTGGAATCAGACCGCGGTAGTACGAACAGAAGATGGCGAAACGAATGAGATTAAAATTAAACGCGGAGTGACACAAGGGTGTGTTCTATCGCCACTCCTGTTTAATGTATACTCAGAACAAATTTTTCAAAATGCAGTTTGGGAAGCAATAGAAGAAATAAAAATAAATGGTGAGATCATCAACAACATCCGATACGCTGATGATACTGCGGTGTTGGCTGAAAATATGGAAGATCTACAAAATCTCTTGACAAGAATAAATGAGGAATGTGAGGAAGCAGGACTGAGTATGAATATTAAGAAAACCAAGTTTATGGTCATTAGCAAAGAGCCTGTTGGTCGAGTTCGACTTAGAGTAAATAATAGGTCAATTGAAAGAGTCTTCAAATACAAATATCTAGGCTGTTGGATAAATACAGAATTAGATCCGGATGATGAAATAAAAGTAAGAATCGAAATTGCAAGAAACGCATTTATAAAATTCAGAAGTATGCTGTGTAATAAAGGCCTAAATCTATCAATCCGTATAAAATTTGTAAAGTGTTATGTGTGGTCTATTTTATTGTATGGCGTTGAAGTATGGACCCTAAAGAAAGCTATAATGAAGAAAATCGAAGCATTTGAGATGTGGATATTCAGAAGAATGCTGAAGATACCGTGGATAGAAAGAGTAAGCAATATCAGTATTACGCAGAATTGGTAGAGAAAGAGAATTACTGACTACAATTAAAATGAGAAAAACGTCATATTTTGGGCATATTCTAAGAAATAATAAATACAATATACCGCAGCTTATAATCAAAGGAAAAATTGAGGGAAAGAAAGGTGTCGGTCAAAAACGATTATCTTGGATGAGAAACATCAGAGCGTGGACTAACATGAGCGTTGAGCAACTGTTCCGAGCTGCCATGGATCGTCAACAATTTCACCAGGTGGTCGCCAACCTCTAATTAGAGCATTAAAGAAGAAGAATATTAGTATACTCAGGGATTCGCCAATGGGCGACAATCCCCCCACATGTCAGTATTTTAGTTTAGTTTAGTAATTAAGTATTACATCAAATTTGTTCGTTAGCCTTTGGGCTAGTTCATCATCATCATTGAGGCGTACAATTCTGCGAATTATGGATACGCCTTTTTAAGGCGTTTTCAATCCATTTATTAGGGAGGATCTCTCCCCTTGTTCTTGCATTCTTTCACAGTTTGTTGTTATTTCTGGCGGTCTCTA
This sequence comes from Sinelater perroti, assembly GCA_036346155.1. NCBI lineage: Eukaryota > Metazoa > Arthropoda > Insecta > Coleoptera > Elateridae > Sinelater > Sinelater perroti. The sequence continues at coordinate 33,527,723 of JARFIY010000046.1, forward strand.
TTAACTTCTTCCATTCCTTTCTATCTCTGCATTTCGACCTCCAATCTTCTATTCCCGTTATCTTTATGTCCCATTCCAGAGCATATCTTCATCTCTTTCTTGGTCTTCCTCGTTTCCTGGGTCCAAAGGGTGTCCACTGCTTCACTTTCCGTATCATTTCCTCTGGTTTTCTTCTCCAGATATGTCCCGCCCATCTTAAATGTTGTGGTTTTATGTGTCTGACTATGTTTTCTCTTCCTAGTTCTTCTTCTATTTATTTATTCTTTTTCAACCTTCTTTCTCCATCCTTTGTTATGCTAGGTCCTAATATTGTCCTCATAATTTTTTGTTTCATGATTTTTAGGTCTTCTTCTTCTTTTTTATTTACTGTTGTTGTTTCCATCGCGTAAGTTATGGTGGGTCTAATCAAGGTCTTATAAATTTTTATTTTGGTTGTTTTACTTAATGTTTTGTTTTTTAACAGTGTTTTGTTTCTTCCATATGCCTGGTTTCCTTTCAGCAGTCTTTCTTTCGTTTTGTTCCCCCCGTTTTGTCCTATCGTAACTCCCAGATAGTTAAAGTAGTTGACTCTCTCAAACATGTGCTCTTGTGTTTTTAAACAGTCTTGTGCGTGCTCATGTTCTTTTCCTATCTTTATGTATTTTGTTTTTCTTTCGTTTATTTCCATGCCAAATTTCGGTGCTTCTTCGTCTAGTTGATTCACGGCTTTTGCAATGTCTTCTTTCCTATTTCCCATTATTGCTATGTCATCCGCATACGCTATTATTTGTATTTGATTGGTCATGATGTTTTTCCTATGTAGATTAGTTCTTCGTACAGTGCTTTCTAGAATTAGATTAAATATAGTTGGAGATAGGGAGTCCCCCTGTTTCACTCCTCTGTTTGTTTCAAAAGATTCTGTTACTGTTCCTTGGAATCGTACTTGTGTATTTGTATTTGTTAGGGTCATTTATAACAGTGCTAGTAGTTTCCTAGGTGTTCTAGTTCTCTTATTAGTTCTTTCCTGCTTACTGAATCGAAGGCCATTTTGAAGTCTATAAAAATATGTTACTTTATTATGTTCCCATTGTTTTTGGGTTATTTGTTCTAGGGTATGTATGGCGTTTATGGTCGATCGGACCGGTCTAAATCCGTTCTGGTAATCCCCAAGTATATTTTCAGCGTGCGTCTTTAGTCTTTTGTTCACTAGGTTTACTAGAATTTTATAGGTGGTGTTTAAGAGCGCTATTGGTCTGTAATTTTTACAGTTATCTGTTCCCCCTCTTTTATATATTGGTATTATTATGCTGTTGTCATTCGTCTTCTTTTTGTATAGTGCGTTTGCTGCGTTTCTTTTAGCTTCGTATTCAGTTCTGCTTTGGTCATCTTTCCTTTCAACTGATTTAATTCTTGCTAATTTTTTTTGTTTTCTGGCTTCCTCGCATTCTTGATCAAACCAATCCTTGCTTGGTCGGGAATTTGTGGGGATTGTCAGTGTTTCCTCTGCTGCTTTCGTTATGTTGTCCTTCATTTCTTTCCATATTTCCTCTATGATTGTTGTGTCCTTTGGTGCCTTTCTTGTGATGGTTTCTTCTAGTTTTCTTTTGGTTTCGTCTTTTTGTAGTTGTTCTACATCCCATTTTTTACTGTTTTTACTTGTACTGTATTTTCTCTGTAGATCTATCTTTCTTACCTTTGATACTATTAGATAATGATCCGTTTCAGTTTGTTCACCTCTATATGATCGTGTGTCTATTATCTTCCTGCCTATGTCTTTTGTGGTCATTATATGGTCAATTTGGTTGTCTCCTGCTGGATGCCTCCAAGTAACTTTGTGCTTTCGTGGATGCTCGAATTTTGTTGTTTGTAGGGTTATATTTAATGATCCTGCTAATTGAGTTATTCTGTGCCCATTATTGTTTGTTTCATCGTGTATAATTCCTTTTCCATTCCCTGTTACTTCACTTAGATATGGCTCCTTCCCTATTTGCGCATTCGCGTCTCCCAGTATTATCACTTCGTCCTTCCTGGGTAGGTCTTCACAAATTTTACTTAGTTTTTCGTAATAGTTATCTTTTACCGTATTTTCCGCAACTTCTGTGGGTGCGTATATATTTACTATCGAAACAAAGTTGGTGTTAAACTTCAATCGGAGTACTGCCATTCTTCCATCAACCGGTTTAAATTCTATTATATTATTTACTAACTTCTTTCTTATGTAGAAGCCGACACCATTGCTCCCTCTTTTTTCTTCTCCGCTATACATGAATGTGTATTTATCTTTCGTTATTTCGCCTGTTCCTTCCCATCTCGTTTCCTGTATGGCCGTTATGTCTACGTTATATTTATCTAATTCTCTCGCTATTTCTTCCATTTTACCTACCCTTAACATTGTGTTGATATTCCAAGTTGCAATTTGTATTTGGTTGTTTATTTTTGTTTTTTTTGTTCGTCTTGTTTTTATATTTTATGTTTGTGTTCGTAGCCTTCTTTATTTAATTCTTTCCCCATTCATTGTCCTTATTCGTTTCTCCGGTCGTTATCGGTAATCGTCCCCTGTCTTCGTTTACTCGTTTTTTGAAAGTCTATTCGTTTTTGTTATCTTGAGTAGTCTTTCCCATAGATGTTCGTCATCGTTGTTCTCTGGGGATCTCTGGCTCAAAGTTCTTCCTTTTTTTTTGTTATCTGAGGTTTTGCTCGAGTCAGCTTTAGTTGAGTCTCTTTCTTTATCTTCTTGGTTGGTGTTCTCTTGTGTTCTTTCCCTATCGTTGTTAAGGTTTTTAAAGCTGTTTAGAGCAAACGCCTCCCCATCAATTATCAGTTTGTTAAATATTAGGATAGCGTGGAGACCCATTTTTATTTTCTTTATCCTATAATAAGGAAAGTAATGTAATCGGCGGAAATTTGACCTACCTAGTTTTTCACATTTCTGGACGAATTATCGCCTCAGGACACCAAAAAAGTTGGTTTGGGCCATTGGTTCGTGTGTGTGTGTGTGTGTGTCTGTTGGTCTGTCAGTAAACAGGATATCTCGAGAACCGTAAGAGCTAGAGACTTGAAATTTGGTATGCAAGTTACTTGTAGGTAGGGGACGCAGTGCGAAGCTTTTGGTAAAAATCGGCCAAGCCGTTTGGTCGCAAGATCCCAAAATCGGTCTCAAAGCGGTCACGAATCTAAACGGTTGAAGATACAAAAAATTTATGAGAATAAAAATAATTTGTTATCATGAGATAAACATGAATTTAAAATAAAAGTTGGTAAAATAGGAACTTGAAAAAAATTGAAGCTCAGGATTTTTAACATACCAGGTGTTCATAAAATGTTTCGGGAAATTTATATTACCGGATAAATCAAACCGAGACGAACAAAAAATTACAATGAAATTTTTTGATCCGAGGTCAAATAAATAAGTTATAGCCGATTAAAAATTAATTAAACGGACCAATCACAGCGCGCTCGGAGAGCTACCGGGCCGACTGCGGGAGGAAGAGGGGGAGCGCTTGGCTGCTAGGAGGGAGCACGCAGGCGATAACGGAGAAGGCCGTGCGACCAAGCTCGCACGGTTACCTTCAGTGACGCAGCAAAATTTTAAGTACTAGTCAATTATTGTCTTGTACTGTTTATTTTAATCAGCTTTCGAGTGTTGGACTCGCGCCTCATCCCTTTTTAAATTAACAAATTTTTAGACGAGAGCATCGCAGGGTCTAGACGATGGACTCGCGTCTCGTCCTTTTTTAAAATAACAAGTTCCGGGACGAGAGCAGCGCAGGGCCGAGACGACGGACCCTATAATAATAGGATAAGGAAAGTCGTGTGATGTTCACACCAGATTTTTCTGTGTTGTTTCATAGTCTGTATTAGTTCCTTTCGTTGTTCTCTAATTTCCTTTGAAAAATCTTCCTCGAAATAAATTTTAGTGCCATTTAGTTTTTTTGCTTTTGAGTTTAGAATTTCAATCTTTTTGTTCAAATTTCTTAATTCTATCGTTGTCGTATCGTACGTCTCTTAAAATTACCCTTACTAGGATTACACTCCTTGTATAATTATATTGTTCTTTCTAATTTCCCTCTCAAGATTTTCGATTCTTCTTTCTTGCATAATTAATCCTTGTTTCAGTGATTTATTCTCATTATATAATTGCGCGTTGTCATTTTTCAGTTTTTTAGTATCTTCCTGGTATTTATCAATCTTCTTCTCCAATCTATTATTTCTGTCTTCTAGTTTATCTAATTTTCCGTTTATATCCTGTAATTTCATCATAGTCTGAGGGTCTGCTGTATCTTCTCCCATTTTCATGAGTTGCCTTCAGATTCTGACTGTGGAGTTGGCGTGAAAAATAATTTGGATGTACCTGTATTTCAAAACCTAAAGTGTGTATTGACGGCACGATAAGGGGCCGATTCGGATCGACTCCGCAGATATCGTCGCCCGCTTCTTGTCGTCAACTAATCTACTACAAGCTGAGAAACTGTCTTCCCCCTACTTTACAAGAATATTTCTTCTATTTTTATATCGTACTTCACCTTTTAAATGGTACCGGTTTGAGATCTAAATCAACGCTTAGGAATTTAATCTGTTCCAGGGGTAATCTGAGGATAACTGCGAGGCAGATAGTGTGTTTTGGTTATGTTTATTAGTCCCGCTATTAAATTATATGAAAGCAAATTTTGGTTTTGTCTTTTGAAATTGAAATTGATAGGCAAATTTATATCTATTTATATTTGTGTTATCGTGCAGACTTTCTGCTCGGCGTTAATACGGTGGACCTTGACTTTTATCGGTTATGTTATTTCCGAGAATACCTATTTAGGTTATTTCATGGAATTTATTACTTAATTTTACCTTACTTTTACTGATGTGATGTTATTGAAAACCTTACTGCCAGACGCTTGCACTTCACTTTTCACTCTCCACCTCTTTTATTAATTAAATTATCCGTTTCTCTATTTAAATTAACAATTTATTACGGAGTGCGAAATCAACCTGCTGTTCTCACCTGGAGCGTGCCAGCCGAGCCAGTTGTAAACTAAGCATACAAAATAAACAAAAAAAATTATTGCAAATTCGAAAAATTGTAAAAGTTACACCCCTATGTACACTGCGCCTCAACACCCAAATTCGGAGCGAGGGGCCCCTCTCCGCTTTCTCTGTATAGAACCTTTCGTTGTTATTTTTTGTTTGTGTTTTGAAAGCAGATATAAATAGAATAGAATGTAGGGATAGGGAATGTATGCTATAGTCATGGTCAGTTGAATTTCTTAGTCAGACAAGTTTCTCCGTCCGTCGAATTTCTTCATCAGTCGAGTTTTTATGTTGGTAGAGTTTTTGCATTGCTTTTATCTCAAAACAACATTTTTGAAATTGGCATGCAGGGTAGCGTAAAAACTATTCATCCGATCGATTTGAAACTTTGCACACATCTAAAAAATGCAATTGCCTTCTAGATGACACCAATTGTTTATAGATAAATTAAAAAAAATAATTCACAAAAAATTATGAAAATTTTATGAAAAATTGCAATTTTTTGGTTTAATTCCACGCCATTTTTCTTCTTTGCATTTTTTTGAATTTTCGGTGATGTCATATAGAAACTACATGTTTCTAAAATAAATTTCCACGGTTTATTTTTCCAGATCAAAGGCTACGAAGTGCTAGAGTGCAGATCGATTTAAAGCTGCTGCCGTAACGATAGGCCGTAACTCCGCCATTTTGTTACTTGTATTAATTTTTTTTTCAAAGTTCAATACATTGCTTTCAAGTACCTATAGTTTCATAAAAGTGAAATGTTAATTTCCATTTTAAAAAATTCTCATAAATTGGTTTTTTCTTTTCGTCTAATTGTGTATCCCCCCTTAAGCTGTGTACTTTCAATACAAATGTAAAGGTTATTCTGCTCTGACCTTGTAAAACATAAAAAGTAATTAGGCCAGTAATTTTTTAGCTGCAAGTATTTGTATATAGGTGTTTTTGGTTAACCATAAGCATTTGATGTCCAAACAAGATTTTAAATAAGTATTTGTAGAAAGTGAGACCAACCAAGCCTAAATAGAGTTTTAAATATGTGAGTGCAAGTTGCTAGGTGGCTCGATTATATACCAGAAAAGCTGACTGAGTAACTAAAAAATAGGCATAGAAGTCTGGGCGCAAAGAAAGGGTGCAGACCTCGAAGTACTTGGGTGAAATAATTGTGGTGAAGGTAAAAGCGCTAGTGGAATATAGAAACAGATGGAGAGTGCTAGATAGAATGTAGTCAACTTTTAAGTGTTACTGCTTTCATGCCTGGAAAAAGGAGGAGGGTTGATTTAAGAAACATTATAGAGGAACACACACTAAAATTTCCAGGTTACAAATTTTAAAACGACAGTAGTACCGAGTAGAGTAGATAGCTCTAAATCTCGTGCTGTATTGACACTTAACTTTAAATATTCTGGGGATGGAAAACGAGGGGTCAAAAGTTTGTTTGATGTTTAATATAGAAATAAAAAATCCACAGAAAATATAAGCTGTTAAATGGAACATTAATTTAATTGCCTAGAATATTGGAGATTTAACAAAAAGTTCTCAAAAGTACTCAATGAAATAAAGAGTATGATAGCTGTACTTATTAATAATGAGACTAAGAAGAAGAAAATTTGGAAACAAATTAACGAATAAATAATTAAATACTAATTACATATCAGGAGACATAATAGAATAACTGTTGAAACGTATGCACTTTGTGATGGTGATAGTGATGTTATAAAGAAAAGTTCTATAAGAATTGACTTCCACATTAGATGGAGTTAGTGACAGAAAAAAAGTAATCTTCTCGGAGACTTTAATGGATAAACAGGAAAAAGAGTAGACACTCTTTTTGTAGGCGGATATGGCTAAACACATTAAACAATAATATTGAAAGATTAATAGAACTATAACATTAGTTTGATCTATGAATTGTAAACGGTTGGTTGAGTACAAATATATACACTTCTATACCTGAACGGAATATGTTAATGTAACGATAATAGATTGCGTTTCCGTGATATAATCTGGCAGTCAATAAGATTAGAATATAATGTGTATGAGTAATAGAATAGAACTTTACTGGCTAAGTGAGGTAGGTTAGGTCGGAGAATAGTAAGCGAGTAGAAAACCAAATGTACGTAAAATTTTGTGCGAAGCTAGAATATTCGGGTGATTCAGAAGGCATTCAGGAGTAACGCTTCTTCTTTTTCTTCTTCGCTCTTATCCTTATGCCTTGCAATGTCGGATTTATATGTCCCAGTTTTCCTTAACCCATTTCTTCTATTCTTTTCTGTCTCTTGATAAACTTTTCATTTTGTTTATTGTCTTTTTTCTTACCTTTTTCACATCAATGATTTGACTTATCCACTTCTTCCTAGATCTTTCTTTCTTCTTTTCTTCACATTTCTTACTTCAAACACTTTTCTGCATATTGTCTCTTCGTTGTATATGACCGTAACGTCTCAGCTTTTTCATTTTCTTCAATATTGGTTTATGTTGTAAAGTTTCTCTTATTTATTCATTCCGTACTCTATCAAACTTTGTCTTATCCGCTATTCTTCTTCATTTCTATGACCGTTATTATACTCTCATGTTTAGTTTGTATCGTCCATTTTTTACTGGCTTACGATACTGTCGATATTGTTATCGCGTTATGTACCATTAATTTTACCTTTTGGTCTATTTCCTTTTTCTCAATATCGTTTTATGTAATGCATAGTAGATCCTATTTTCTTCCCTCATTCTGTTTCTCAGTTCTGCTTTTATTCTGCCATCCTCTGTTATTATTGTTTCCAAATACTCAAATGTTGAAAATCTTTTCATATTACTCCCTTTACATTTTGTCCCCTCTCATGGTTTTGATTCACTATCATTGTTTTACTTTTCTTAATGTTAACATCCACTTTTATTTTCTCTATTTTCTCTACCCATATGTTGACTAACTTTTGTAATTTATTATCCGTATCTGCCAATATGATTATGTCATGTGCATAAATTAGACTTTTTACTTTAACTGGTTTCAGATTTCTATATCCTATTATTGCGCCTAATCCTCCAGTTTTTTCTTTTAGATTTTTTACTATTTTATCCATTATTATTTTTTTCTCTCAACTGTACCAAAAGCTGCTCTTATATCTAAAAAGGTTTATCAATAGTACATCTAATTTCTTTATTTTTATTTTTATAATATTCCTCAACATGCATATGTTGTCATTAGTTTGCCTATTTGACCTAAATGCCCATTGTTTTTTCTCTAGTTTATTTTTTATCACTTTTCTAAGTTTTCCCTCAAAAATTCTGGTATATACTTTAAAGCACACCGAGAAGAGACAAATGGCTCTAATTATCGCATACCGTCTGATACCTTTTCTTATATATTGAAACTATAAAGTTCTTTTCCCAGTCCTACAGAATTTTCTTAGTTCTCCATGTGTCCTCACATATTTTCCAGAGCCATTCTTTACCTTTTTCTCTCATCCATTTTATTATTTCCGGGTCTATTTTGTCCTCATCACCTGCTTTCCCAATCTTTATCTTTTTCTGCGAGTTTTCAAGTTCCTCTCTTGTTATACTTTTTGACTGTTATGTTTCTTCTCCTGATTCTTTCCTTTCTCTATTTGATTCCATTTTTTTATTGTCTCCCTTTCTTTTAAGCTTCTGCTCAAAGTAGTCTTTCCATACTTCCAATATTTCTTGTTTATCTGTTGTAATATGGTTATTCTTATCTCTAATTTTTATAATTTTTTTGCTGGCTTTCTTCCATCTTTCTTATCTTGGCCCAGAAAATCTTATTATTATCTTTATATGTTTCATTTATCTCTCTTCCAAAGTCTTTCCAACTTTTCTTTTTAGCTTCTTTTACCGTATGTTTTACTTTATTTCTCCTATTTATATATTCCTCTCTGTTCTGTTGCTGTACAGGCTGTGTGTATTTTTTCCAGGACCTTTTTATTTTCCGGTATTTTCTACTTTTTACCTTTTTTACTTGGTCATTCCATCAGTTTGTTCTCTTCATATTACTATTTATTTTTGTCATCTCACAGACACTTACTGCCTTTGAATATATTACTTTTTTAAATACTTTCTATCTCTATTCCATTGTCCAATCACTTTTCTGTAATTTTTGTCTATAAAACTCTTCGTCTGTCTCTTCTTGATATTTTACCCTTTTTCTTGCTTCTTTTAGTTTATTTATCATCATCTTTCTATATTTTATTTGGTTTTCTGTTTTTTGCTTTTGTATTTTTCGTGTAGCTCTTACTAATTTATGATTTGTACCTAGTTTCGCTCTCGTCTCAGTTACTATTTGTTGTATATTATGTCTTAATTCCGGTGTATAAGTCATGTAATCTATTATACTTTTAGCCTGTCTCTTTTCTGCCACAAACGTATACTTGTCTTCTAGTTCTTGTTCCCAGAAAGTATTTCCTATTAAAAGGTCGTTTAACTAACAGAATTATAGCATTTTAGTTCCATTTGTATTCATTATTTCCTCTACATAACCGCTCATGCATCCCAGTCCTCTATTCATATCTCTTCCTACTCGAGAATTTCAGTACCTCATTATTATTATTTTATTGTAATCCTCTCTCACTTTATCTATTTTTTTCTGTAATTTGTTATAGAATTCTTTAATTTTCCTTACTTAGCTTCCTTCTAGTGGTGCGTATACTTGTATAAATATTATTCTTTCTTCCATTTGCAGGTGATAAATTACGATTCTCGAATTTATTGCCTCTGCCTTAATGAATTGTTGGTTTATTTCCTCATTCATAATTATTCCCACTTCCTTGTTTGCTCTTTTTCATTATTACCCCTGAATAACAGATGTAGTGTGTATTTGTCAGTTTTTTGTCCCATTTTCTTTCTTCTTAGTTTCGCTTACTCCTAGTATAGCAATTCCATATTCATCCATTTCTGTTACCTCTGTCTCTTTCCCTGTTAGTGTTGTTATATTCCACATTCCTAGTGTTATATCTTTGTTCTTCTCATTTTTTCTTTCTGTTTCTTTTTACTTTTGTCCTTTTTTCTCTTATGTTTTTGTATATTACATGTTTCTGTCTGTTTAGGTTTGTCATTTTCGTCTCTTGTCTTATTTCCTTTTGTGTTAGCATTCACTCTTTGCCTTATAGTTTTTTGTAATTTTAATAACTTATCTCTTAGTGTCTCTTCATCATTAATTTCTAGTGATCTTTGACTCGTTATTCTCCTTTTTTTATGTTCTTCTCTCTCTGATATTCTTTTTCTGAGTTATTTAGTTCTACTTCCTTGTGCTTCTAGCTATTTGATTTAATATTTCCAAGGACTTTATTTTTCCATTTATTATCAATTTATTGTATTTTAGTATTTCGGATCTCCCTTTTTCTGTACTGTTTTATGTATTTCACTAGATCTTCTTGCTGTTCCTGTATATCTTTTGTGCAGTCCTCCTCCAAGTATATTTCTGTTCTTTTTAATTTTTTTATAGCTTTTAGTATCTCCATCTTTTGTTCAGGCTCTTTAATTTTATCAGTACTGGTCTTCTTTTTCCTCGTTGTTCACTTCCCAATCTTCTGATTTCTGTTATGTCTTCTTCCATATTTATCTGTTTTCCGATCTCTCTCAATACAATTTTTACTCTTTATTTTAGTTTTTGTTCGTTCTCCCCCTTCATTTCCTTCATCCACTCTGTGTGTTATTATTTTTTTCTAGTTTCTCTATCCTCTCTTTTTGCGTTATTTAGTCTGTGATTACTATCTTCTATTATGTGTAATTTTCCATTTATTTCTTGTAGGTATCTTTGGGTATCTTTGTCTTTATTTTACATTTTTACCAAACCGACTAAGAACCGACCTGGATCCACTCCTCGGAGATCGCCGTTCTCTTTTTCCCTTATATTTTAATTGTGCTTGTTACTTCCTAAGTTTCTGTAAAATTTGAATACACCCCTGCGTTATCTTAAATTATGCGCAGTTTGGTATTGCTTATCCGCTTCCTCAGCCGTTTCGTTCACGCGCTCAGCCCGTCAGCTGTCGCCTCTTATCGGTATTAATTTCCTTCGCGATCTATTTTAATCTTACCTTTATCTGTTGTTTATATTTACATTATTCATCTGTTTTAATTTACTGTAATTACTATTTGAATTTAATTTCATTCAATTTTGATTTATTTATATTTAAAACGGAGGGCTATCCTCCCCTTTAATCTTTCCTGTCACCTGCAAGGAGCGGACCACCCAGAAGCAATGCAATGTTTGAATGTCACGAATAACAGCCTGGTAAAAACGATTTAAAAATAACAAAAGTCTATTGAAAAAGACCCACATTTTGAAAAATCAACAAGCAGTACATAGAAAATATTGAACATGTACGGGCTACAATCAACAAAAAAACTAGAAGGTAAACTAAGAATTCTAACAACCAAAGTGTGTGAAATTTTGACAAAACCTCTTGGCATGAAATGTATCTTTCGGCTAACGTTACCCAAGTAGAAAAATATCGTGCTTCAGTTATTAATGACTTAGTTTAGACTGCAGGCTAATACAGCTTGGTAGATACTTGCAATAAATAACACTTTGCAAAATGCTTTGTATATTGGTCGTGGAATTGCAAAGTGTTTACTTTCAGAGGTGTTCAGTAAGTTTCTAATATTTTGTACTACTTTTACTAAATATGTAGGTTTTCTCTTATTGTAATTGTAATTTTTTTAAATTATATGGCTTTTGCTTTTCAGAAACTGGGTTAGAAAACGATTCTTTTAACTTTTGGTGTACCTTTCAGTTCGATCACTTAGTAGTTGGTTTATAAATGTTTTTACCCGCCACTTTTAGTTATTAGTTTTAGCAATTAATTAGCAATGTGGATTTATGATAATTAATATTGGGCAAAAATGATTTTGTGCTGGAAAATGTTTATCCTCATTGTGGAACAATATTCAAGTGGTGTTCAGAGAAAAAAATTAGTCTGGAAGACGTTCTATTACCAGGGCGCCCATGATTGTCTATTGCGGAGGAAAATATCGCTGATTTCAGGAAGATGCTCAAGTCTGACAAGCATGTGACCTATGACGAGATAGATGAATGTTTTGCGTTAGCAAAATTGATACTATTCTATAGTATCTTTAAATAAAAACAAATTCTTTTGGATACATTATATCTTAACCGACAGCAGATGGTACGATGCATTTTGTAGTACAGTGAGGTGTTTAGTAAGTTTGCCGCTAGGAAAGTTGGTTTGACTGTTTTCAAAAGATATAGAAGTTTATAGTGTGGTAAAAAATATTTAAAATAATGAAAATTACCTAAACTTATATTACAAAACTTTTTCAATACCCTGTATATAAAATTTAAGAACTAAATTTGTTTTCTATGCTTTTAATAGCACCGATTATATGCTTTTTGGATATTTTTATCAAACCAGTGTAATCTCTTAATTGTTGTTAATTGTTGTTTTTACTCTCTACACATTTGTATTTTCTTTTACTTGCTAGTTTTCTCCTAATGCAAATTGACTTTTTAAAAAATTTAGGGTACTATACGAGACTCCATTTTAGTAACATAAAATCTATTTAAAATATGTTAATTAAAAATTAAGTTGCTTTGCTTTAAGCTGTTTGCAATAGCCCAATTTTATTATCAATTTTTCAGATTCAACTAGTACCTGCAAGTTTTTGATAAAACAAACATTTTACTTATTAAAAATGTTTGAAATGCAATATTGTTTAACACCAGTATAATAAATTAGTTAATTATGTTCATAAAAGTTTTTAAACAGCTTTAAATATTTTTTGTTATTAAAATAACCATTTAACTTTCTAATGAAAATTTGCATTGCATTTACTGGTTTACTTTACACTTTACCTTGCTTTATTGGTTTGATTTGCATGTGAAATGTGTTTTCCATTTACATAACTAGTGACACACAAGAAGCTCACGTACGGTTAATTGCTTGGTTTGCTCCATAGAACGTAACGTGACATTTCGTAAATTTAGAAGAAATTTACCAAGAATCCGCAAACATTAAATAAAGGTGATTTTCCTTTTTTGTTGAATAGAGCTCAAAATTAACTTATTAATGTTCTATTGTTAAATACGCTATATTTTTGAGGATTTGTTAGCTTGTTTGTTCAACAACAGATCATTTTCTTAATGGTGGGTAGTAATTTGAATTTTGATTTAGAAAAATGAAATATCTGAATTTGCGTTGCATAATTGTGATTTTCGGTTTTTATTAAGACACTCAATTATATGAAAATATAATATTTCTTAATTACTGTACATTTGTAAAACTCTGTTTTTTCTGATAACGTGTTTATTATTACTAATTAACGCACGGTAAAAAAACATATAATTAGCATATTATTGTATACCAAAAGTTTCTAATTCTAACAGATTTTGAACTAATTTATGTTTAATAAAAAAGATAAATTAATATTTTTATTTTGGTTGTTTTTAAATTGGAGAATACATAAAGAAATACCGTTTTTAAAAGTGGATTCAATCTACAAAATTTTTTTTATAAAAACAAAAATATTTATATGAGCCTGACATACCCTGTTTAGATAAAAAAAGCAATTATTTTTCTTTAATACATTTTGAATAATAAATAATTGGCTATATACATTTCTTTCATTTTATTGATACACATTAAAATATTCAATTCAAAATCTATAATTAGTACAATACTATTTTTCTTAACGAGAACGTTATTTCTGAAGATAAATAAAAGCTTATTGTTTAAAAATTTCAATCTCCATTCACATAAATATAAACGTAATCCTTCACCATACCAATTGGTGCCCCATACTTTACTTAAGCTATTTTTTCTATATTTTATAGGTTGGCAAAGGAATATATCATAAAATTGATTAGATGCACGACTACATATTTAGGTCTGACTAGGGACACTAAATTGGCAATATGAGCTATTATCAAAAAAAGATCAATCGCCAAATGTTCTTTGTTCTTTAATTCTGCCAACGAGTTGCGATGTGACTTTCTAACATTAAATACGGGCTATCTCCGCTCTACTTGCTCGAAAGTACAAGTGCTAACAGTTATTGCCTGTTTTTAAATTCAGGCCTCTCGCGGTTAATACTACTAATAGTGCATTTCCTAGAACAAATATAATAATTAACCACTATGAACCGAATAAGAAATACCTGTTTGAACCGCAAAATTTAATCGCAAAAAATAAATTCTATAGAAATGAAAAGCAAATTGAAAATTCTGGCAAAATTATCTATCAAGAAAAGAAAGTAAGAACCCCACCTATATAGGTATCTACACAATGCTGATAAACTTAAATACCAGGAAATACTTGCGGAACTAAAAGATAAAACCAAAACTGAATTTTCAACAGTTCACAAAAACAACCAACTAAGACTAAATCTAACAAGCATAGAACATTATCGATGCATGACAAAACACCACAGTGAAATGAACATAAGTTATCAAAACTTTTAATGACGCGGAAGCTAACAATCTTTCAGTAATAATTAGGAATATTTCCGCATCACTGACTAAAAAAGGAATAGAAACTGAGCTATAAACTCTAAAATACCCCATTAGAAAAATTGCGCGATTGTATAACAAGAATTGGTGCGGCCGGAATAAATGGACTGTATAGGTAATTTTGAATTTTGAATAGAAAACTTGGAACAACTCTAAAATTAAAACACTAACCTGTGGAAACGGCGCTTCCCGCAGATATCGGTTCCCTGCTGTTGGTCCTGGGGCTTCCAGAAGAAAAGAAGAAGGATATGGATAAAAATTAGGACAAGTTACCCCAATCTTTACAGCAGACGAAACGGGGGCGTCTTCCTGGTGTAAAGGTGCCCTCGTCGAGCTGATAATTTATCGGCGAGAACACAGCCAAAAAATGCCAAATGCAAAAAGCGAACAAAGGCAAATGCGTAATGTCGCGAACAAAAATGCGAAATACAAGTTTTAATAAAGCAAAAGTATAAAGTCGCGCGAACTAAAACGTAATTGAAATGGCAAGTTAAAAAATGAATAAAACAAAGGCTTAATGTCGCGCGAACTAAACGAAACCGAAGTTCCAATGCAAGTGCTAAAAACCAGTTGCACGAGCGCGGCTCGCGGCCTTGACCGCGGCCTAATCGCAACGCGTGCTTGCAGTCAATTGGGCCGATAAAACAAATTTCACATATATGAAAGGCAATCAAATTATAGCCGGCCCTAATTTAAAATTTCAAAAATAAATATAATTTGGAGATTGGCGCGAACAAGAATAAATATACAATCCTACCACTATGTGCAGTGGATATTAAGAATACACAAGAAGGTAAGAAAATCTTTAGTCTACCAAGATTTAGTCATAGCGCAATCGAAGTTGAACCAAGAAGAAAATCTGCAGAAATTCCTCAGTGTAAAAAATGTCAATTATATATGTCCACACGGGCAAATATTGTCAATTTCAACCACAATGTGTTAAATGTACAAGTAACCACTTATATATTAACTGTTCCAAAAAACAAAATAAGGACCCACAGTGCGTTAATTGCTTGGAAAAGCACCTTGCAAACTATAGAGGATGCAGCTTATTAAGATAAAATAGTCAACAAACAGCAGCTGCAGAACACTGAACAGATCATATGCACTACTAAGCAGAATATTCATGTAAACATCTACCTTTTTCTAGTCAACGCCAAGGACTCTCACCTCAAGCCAATATCAACACTGCTGACGCTTCCCAAAACACAACTGACCTCGTCAGAACTATACTAGCAAAGTTGGTTAAGCTACTCATCCCACATCTAACGCCCTTATTAGCATCCATACTTCCTACCTTATTAACTCATGGACTCAAATAATCAGCAAATAATTAATAAATTAATTTTGTTTTATTGGAATATCAATGGTCTTACAATGCAACGCTCCATTTTTATTGACTTCTTAATCCGCTATAACATAGACATCGCTTGCGTAACAGAAACGCACTTTATTAATACTTAAACTTTGCGTATCTCTGGGTATCAAGTGCATCAAAAGAACAGAGAAGCTGATAAGGTCTCAGGAGAAGTGGCGATCATAATCAAGAAAAAACCAAAAAATCACCTACTTTATCTTACTGCTGTAGAAAACTTAGAAGTTATTTACATACAATTATACATGAGAAACAATTACCTCCTAAAATTAATATTTGCTTACAAACAACCTAATAAAAGATTATTAGACCACGATATAAAAAAGAGCCCACAATGCTTTTAGGCGACCTAAAAAACACCATATGGGGATGCCGAGCTAATAAATTTGAAGGCATAAGGCTACACAACATTATAGTGAGCCATTGTATACTTATATTACCCCCAAATGAATTTACCTATTACCCGTATAGGGCTGACAGTCAGCCTGATATATTAGACAATGTATTATACAAAAATCTGCAAAATCCAATTCAACAAACGATAACTAATGAGCTTAACTCCGACTATTTTCCCGTAATCATGTCCTTCTATAACGTACCTCAAATAAAGTCACCTAGACCTAAGCTTATTGATAGAACAACTGATTGGAAAACCTTCCTAAAAACTCTTGACGAAAAGGTGGACGAGACTACTTCAATCCCCTTTGAGCATCGAAGAAACAATAACAAAATATACAACTGAAATACAAGAAAGCGCACAAGAAGCTACAATACCAAAGAAACAAGGAAGTGCTTCTTCACACAATACAATACCAGATTATATAATAAAGCTGATAAAATAAAAAATAGATATAGAAGAGATTAGTAAAGGATAAGATTACCTTATTACAAAACATTATATAATAAACTAAACCTTCTAGTAAAACAAGAGCAGGATAAACTTCGAATAACATGATGTAATAGTTACCTAGAAAAAATTTATCCCGGCGACTCGACCATGTGGAAGGCAACTAAAAGATTGCTGAGACAGCCAAGCATCATCTATCTATTAGTAGCTAACAATGTGACATACTCATCTGACGAAGAAAAGTCAGAAATCTTAGCCACGCACATAGAAAAGGTTTTTACTCCTAATACAGACGAACAGGACTCCCTTTTTGTTATCTAAATAGCAAACACTATAGCTGACTTCCATTTGTGGGATGCCACTGAAATAACCCGCTTAAGAAATTAGAAAATACACATAACGACTTCCAAAACGCAAGTCCCCTGGACTAGACTTGATAACAAAGAAATTTTAAAACATTACCCAAAAAAGCAGTAGCCTCCCTAACCTCAATTTGTAAAGGCTGTATGAGACCAGTATATTTTCCTAGCCTCGGCGAACAGCAAACGTATTATCAATTTACAAAACTGGAAAAGACAAATACAACCCTGACAGTTATCGACCCATTAGCTTATTATCTACATTAGTCAAGCTACTAGAAAAAGTGGTCCTCACTCGACTGCAAGATTTTATAGTAAAAAACGAAGTTATCCCGTCTTATTAGTTTGGGTTTAGACACTTATACTCAACAGCTCATCAAATTATTAGACTAACAGAAATAATCGAGAAGGCGTTTGAAGAAAAGAAATACACGGCAGTAATTTTTCTAGATCTAGAAAGAGCCTTCGATAAGGTTTGGATGGAGGAACTTTTGTATAAAATGATCAAGCTAAACATTCCGGACTACATAATAAAAATCATAGACTCCTTTTTAAACAACAGAACGTTCATGGTAAGGATTAACGCAACACTATCTAGCAACAACACATGAAAAGCAGGAGTTTTTCAATGAAGCCTTTTGGAACCAAATTTGTTGAAATCGATGTACATGACTTGTCCACAGCAAATAATTTAACATTAGCTATGGTTAGAGACGATACGGCGACACTTACATAGGGCACTATAATCAAAACAACTATGGAATATGTGCAAATTGCAGTAAACATAACGTATGACGTATAAAAATGGAAACTAAAAATCAACTCAACTAAAATTTAGACAAAGATGTTTATAGGCGCTACACCCATCTTTCAACAATTAGATTAAGTAATGATTATATACCATGAAACCTAAAGAATGCTGCAATAAAGTACTTAGGAGTCCACCTAGATGCAAAACTTAACTGGAGACATCACTTAAACAAAAAACTTAATAAGTGTCATATAAGATTCATTCTGTTGTACCCCTTGACCAACCGAAAATCTCACCTTAGATCCGAATTTTTGCTACTAATTTATAAGGTGATTCTCCAACCTATACTAACTTCTGCGTATCCAGTTTGGAGTGACGCATTCAAAACATCAATAAAGAAACTTCAATTCACGCAGAACAACGTTTTGGCGACGCATTTATACAGTCCTCCACTGTACAAATAACGTTGAATAATGGTACAGTTTTTTATACCTGAATTAGTTCACTTTCCTTGTTCCGAGGGCCCTAAAAGCCTAGATCGTAACAGTACTGCCAGTTTTTTTATTTAAATTTTGTAATAACCCGATCTACTAACAAGAGTATTTTTAAACACGATTTTTTTTGTCAAACATCATATTCATGGTATTTAATATATCACCTGAAATGGCTAACATTCACTTAGTGCAAAATGTGCGTTTGTGAAGTAAAACATTTTTTCCTGGATCGGAAACGTGGAACAATTTGATTAGTGCCCATTCATAATTGACGTATGCATAGTCAGTGCAAAGCTTATGCGCTCGTTCATAATTTTTACGTAAGAATTACCTAAAGTTGAAAGTTTGTAGTAATTTTTAATTTTTTCCTACAATAATGTTGGCAGCAGTAACAGAAATTGCATAACCTAACTTTAGTATTGTAGACATTTTGGCTTCGTTTTTACAACGGATAAGGAACTATTAATTAAATTAGTAAATGTAAGTCTGTTCCTACACCATAAAAGAGATAACAGGTACAAAGACAATCGCGGCTGCCCGGAGGAGCTAGAGCGGCCCCGACGTGCGTGCACGAACGCACGGACCTCGTGTAAATTAAGCGCTCAGAGCGCGGCACGCTAACTTTTATGTCAGCTGTCTTTATTTACTTTCCGGTTAAATGTTAATAGGCTGTATTTGTTTACTACGCACGGATCTCCTCGTGTAAATTAAGAGCGTGGGGAACACCACATTATTTTGTTTACTTTCTGTTTAATTAGTCATGTCCTTTGGCTATTTTTTCGAAAATCGTCTGGTTTGTGGATCTGCTGTCAGTAGTTCCCTGATTTCATTTGGGTGAGTTTCCAGAGTGTTGTGGTGACATCGTTCGCGCATGTGATGTTATGGTCTACATATAGTGTGCAATTCGACATATACTATGGCACATTTGACATATGTCGGATGTATACTGCTTATTTGTGTTTATTTTAAAGACATTGTCGATTAAACATTTTGTTGTGTATTGCTCCGTTTCCGCTACAGCTAATACATATTTGTCACCATTTCGTAGTTAGCTACAACGTGTACAAATATTGGTGATGACTTAGGTATAGTTGGGGTAATTCCTTTATTTACTGTCTTTAAATTATTATTGGTATTTTCAAGTAATAAGTATTTGTCTGGTGTAGTATATGCTATTTGATTTTCATTGGTTGATTGTAAGACTTTTTATTCTTTTCTGTTTAACACTTTTAATTTTTACCATCTGTTGACATCATTATTGGATTGGTTAATATTGCTTTCTAAACCCTCCTCAGATTAGCTGTTACTATCGGAATTTGAGATATATTTGTATAAACATTTGGTGTTGGATCTGGATATAATTTCCAGCTGGGATTTGTGTAGTGCTGGTTGGTTGGTACATTATTTGACTTTGAGTGCCATTATTTTGTTGTGTAAAATTTTGAAAAGTAGCTTGTAGAACAGGTAGAAAGTAATTGAGTATTTGGGTCATATAAATTTATCTGTGAATTGTTGCTGGTTAAATTATATATGTAATTTGTCACATTGTGTCTTACTTATCAGCAGGATTGCAGCTGCCCTAGTTAATTATGTTAGTTTACTAATTTTATATTAGTTTAATTAATTTCAGAAGAAAGCTAAAAATTTATTTTTTTTCGTTTCATTGCTGCCCGCTTTATCGCTCGCAGCAGAGGTCACACACTACGTATTTATCCATTAAAAGTCAAGTAGGAACTAGATAATTTCGAAGTGTAAATAATGGGCAGGGTAGAATGGATTTGATTTTATATATAAGGCTATCGTGCTAGTAGCACATCAATAAATATTGTTGAGCAGCTTTTTCAATCCAAGCTGCAACTTGATAAATTTGTTTTATTCCAGCATAACGACAACCGCATAGAACTATTGTTAGGTTTTATAATTTAAAGTAATAACATATTTTTTTTGTAAAAAAATGCATAAATATTGTTGGAGTGCTGGAAATTGAAGAGGAATAAAAACTCTGAAAATACGGCTGTATTTAACTTTTTCATCAACTTATTGATACGTTAATTAATGAAAGAATAGATTTGAAGGAATTTATTTATTATTGTCTTCTTACTTTCATAGCGTCCGGATATATTTGAGCGCTCCAAAATATCAAGCGTGTACGTGCTACAAGTATTACCGGCGGCTAACAGCAGTGCGATTATCAACTGAATGTAATCAAGTATAATTTTTTGTGTTAGAATAATTTAAAAAATTATAAGTAGTTATAAATTGATTTGCGCCTTGTTCAATTTCATCTAAAGTATTGAGGCTTATATTTGTGTTTAGAGTTCGTTCAACATAATGTTGAAATGAAATCTAGTTTTTTTATTATTACTGAGTATAACAGTAGGCGTTTTTGTAGATTATTGTTGAGCTTATAGTCGCTATTATCGGTGTGATCAGACTATGTCATAATTAGGTATTATATTCATATAGTTAGTTCCAAGCCCTTTGTAATAAAAAGGTCCAGTAGATCAGGGATTTTATTTGGGTCAGATGACCAATAAGTTTGAAGTGCTCGAAGTGAGATAACTACAATTGTTATCTATCTATACATTTGAACCGAAAGTAAAAAAAAGTGGCGTAGTTCTCGACCCTTGATTCACACAAGGAGGTTTGTGAGTAGTAAACAAAAAAGCCTATACATTTGAACACAAAGTAAACAAAGACGGCTGATAGGAAATTTGGCGTGCTACGCTCTGAGCATTTAATTCATGCAAGGAGGTCCATGTGGTCGTGTACGCACGATGGGGCTCCTCTCGCTCGTTGCCAAGTGGCTGGGGGGGCCGCGGCTATCATCGAGCTGCTGTATTGCCGTACGCAAAAACCTCGTCTGCCACGGGCATTTGGTTTTATTCTGCCGAGCGGAGCTTCGATTGTAAGCGCCCATTCATAATGTACGTAAGGATAAGCCGTCTATAAGAAATACTTATAATGCACGTAAGCCTTATGTAAACATTTAAAAGTTGCGCATGCACAAATGCAGTAGCGGCAGCAACGTCCTTCCGAGCATTTTGTTTAACTATGTTGCCTTTATACCTGTTCTTCCTTTTGTGGTGCAAAAACAGATACATATTTATTAACATAAGTAATAGTTCCCTATCCGTTGGAAAAACAAAGCCAAAATGTTGACAATGCTAAACTTAGGTTATGCAATTTCAGAATCAAAATAAACTTGATGTTACCGCTGATAACATTAATCTAGGAAAAAACTATAATTACTGCAAATAAATGTAAAAAATACGTAAAGTTGAACCGATTTCTTATGTATGAACGTAAAATGTAAAAATTATGGGAGCGTTCCCACCTTGCAAAATTTGAGGTAAGGCGGGCAAAACATTGTCAGTCTAGCATGCCAAAAATATCTTTGGGTGGGCAACCCCTAGTTTATTAATAATTTAATAACTTTCTGCCTTTCGTCGTGATTAGGCGTAAACTCCAGTACGTGTGCTTAAAGTTAAAATCTTCTCCTATTATGAATTTATCATAGGGAATCAAAAAATTGTTGCAACATTTGTTTTGTATAGTTGTATCTGGGAGAACAGTAGATGATCGACATATTATGATAAATGGCTCGTTTGTCTATTTATGGGCAGTATAAAAATAAATCAGCCAAGCGTAAACAATTATGGATAATGAAATAATCAACATCGTATATGTAAATGACAAATAATCCCGTCTTATTCGAAACTAATGTTAATACATCAAAGATACATGTCATATAGAGCAGCCAGCCACAAAGTAATAGCCAAGTATCTATACTGAAACTTTATATTCCAACAAATCTTGTCTCATATACCAAATCCAAGTATAACAAATTGATGGTAGAAAGAGTCATGCAGTAAAAATGTATTACGAAGTTTAGAGAACAAGAACTTTAAGCTACAAAAAACGGAAATACTGGCTGAGAGGTATCAGATAAACTGCAATTATAAAGCAAGATGATGCAGAACAGAAGAAATTACCTAAACTTCTAACCATATCGGAAACTAAAATCGTAAAACCCTTGATTGAGCTTAAATAGAATTGCCAAGAACAAATAGGCATTAAAGTAATGTTCTTTTAGAAAGCTTGATGTGTATTACAATAATAAAAACACTAATAGAAACAAAAATTAAATTCCACATCCATAAGCCTAAAATCGAAAGATATTCTAAGTAGTCCTTAAAAACAAACAATTGCAACCAAAAATTACGCCTTCTTTAAGCAAAAATATAGTAACATATGCTCATGCATCAAAACGACAGTCTAGAGTATCAAAAACTTAAGATAGCCAGACTACATCTAGTGCCATAGCACAACTATCTAAATACTTATTTTAACCCTATAAAATGATGACAATTCTTATGACTTAAATAGATATGGTTATAAACTTTGTATCTATGCTTACCAATGAAGACGAATAATGGATTCTTTTAATAAATATGCCAATGACTTGTGCCAACATGTACACGAAATAAAAGTATTTATACGAAATTCAAACACAGATATGCATTTAATATCGAAATTGACTTAGTAATAGTAGTTATATAAAAATAGTTAATTATCATTAGTGTAAATTATCCTGACGATAGGGAGAACGGAAATACGGCAATAATTATTAAGGGAACAATTGAACATTATAAGCGAGTTGATTATAAACTTGCCAACATGCATACCACTAGTGTCGTTGTAAGAGATGTCGCAGGGGAAATTACAATATCAGAAATTTATTTCTTAGACAGGATAATAAACAAACTGACTTTACCAAATTATTTAAAACATTGGGAAATAGGTTGCTGGACACACAAAGACCACCACAATTGAAGGGGGGGAACTCCTTAACACTATTCAAAACAAAAACGTAATCTACCTAACTGCAAGATAACCTACATATTAGGCGCTCGATCATAACAGAATAATGATCCTGTCCGAATTGAAAAAAAAAGAGATTTGACTTTAGAAAATTCGTAGTTGAACATTGAACGTGCCTTTGATCACATACCAATAATAGTTTTCACATTAACTTTTATACTTGGAAAACCAAAAAGACTATCATTAACAGCAAGACAGATTGGAATCTTTTTAGAGAAATGGAAGCACTTCTTAAATTATTAATTCCAACCGAAGCAACAAATTAATTGCTTTGCAACAGAACAACCACAACAGTAAGACTAATAACTACAACTTCTGCTAAACACTTAATAATCGTATTTCAACTTGATTCTTTTCAGATACCAATAAAAAGAAATCAATAAACCATTAGATATTCCATGTTACATAGCTATCTTATTTCATCAACAAAACATTTCTAATTAAATATCAAGACTATGCCTAATCCTTATATTATATTTAATATATATCGCAGATTTATCAGAAATTCTAAAAACATACAAGCATATTTAAAGCAATTTGAAGCCAAGGAAACTATATATATTTCTGAAACCAAATAGTAACAGCTTTAATTTAAAAGGCATTAAGTTTTGAAAATGTAATTGGCGAATTGTTCTCAAAAATGTGTGTGAAAAAAATTTCAAGCGCAGCGACGCTGCCTCATAAAACCGAGAAAAGAAATATGCTGAAATGGTATAGTAATACACATATATGGAAGTTTAAAGTAGAACTTGAACGACGCGTATGTTGGAATGTGAACCTAAATTGCATTATTACTACTGAAAACTTGTCATATACATCTGTTCACGTTGTATTATAGAGGCAGTCTTTCGGGATATACGCGAATGAAATTCTAAAATAACTTCTATGTAGGTAAGTTATTTGCAGAAAATAATTTATGTTGTTTTCTTTCAGTTTTGCATTGGGTGGTTTACTTGAACATTTATATACACTGCTGCTTATTGAAATTGCAGAATCAAGAAAATGGAAGTTACTAATTTAAACTTTGCAGATTTATTTAATAGCACAAGACAAATAAATGATTAATTTACAAAGTATTTGTCCAGAAACTTTTATATTTATTTTATAATGTGTGACCCCTCCATTTCTTTGGCATCGAGTTAAACAATGAACAAATGGTGCTTTGAATCATTAGTAGCACTCTCCCATAATTCAGCCTTGGAAGGCATAGATACGCGCAATAATATTAATAAGAGTTGCCAATCTGTTTTATTGAAGGAAGTTTAATATGTTATGTGTCACACGTTATTTTGTCAAAAGAAATGAAATATTACGCCCCGTTCTAGGCCTAATTAGTAACGTTGTGCTCTTCACACCATGGTACCCATAGCTGACGTTGTATACTTCACATGAATGCATTTTTCCTGCTCCCTTTATCTCCGTATTAACATTCGACCATCGTTTTGGATTAAACAAAATCTGAATTTAGCAGAAAAGGCAATTATATGTCGCTTGCTTTGCATTCTACGTTTCTTCTGGATTTTGTTTCTAACTTCACTTATAAAGTGTGGGGTATCAATGTACAGGTCAATATTTATAATTGACCACCAAGGCAACAAAAGGTCGCTGGGCTTACGGCCATCGGCTAGTAACACCAAGTTATAGTTTGTGTACCAAACGTTACGGAGAATAGTGAACAGTGTGCAAACGGAATAATCCAAGGTGGTGTCCACACTAGAAAACGATAAAACTATAATAGATGAGGGCAACAAAGCGTTTGAAGCTAGTGAAATCTTGCTGAAAAATAACTATAGCCTACTGAGTAACGTTAACGAAACTGCAGACACCAAAAAGGAGGCTGCTGGAGGCATCAGTGGGAGTTAAGCAGCAAAAAAATAAAACTATCGCTCATCGTTTTCAGGGGCAAAACAAACATAAAGCAAATCGTAAGAAAAGGATACTAAATAATATACTAAAGAAAACATTACTTTAAAAGCGCACTTTAAGAAAGAAAAATATAATTCCACACTTACACGGATTAAACGCATATTTCCCAACAAATAAAAGAGGAATTATAACGGAGGTACTCCCTGCAGGTAAATAAGTGTTATAGAATGCATGACATGTATAGACCGCCCTATTTAGTAATAACATCAAAAGACTTAACCATAAAACTCCTAAGTCAGCGCTTAGAGTGCTGGAATATACTGGAAAGACATTAAAGCAACAAATTAATAACGCAGTGCCAGTGTGAGGACATGCCACCTCTAATTGCAACTCCTGTCCAATTTGTGTCAAGTGTGCCGGACAACAGTGGACGAAGAAATATTAGAAGGGAACAGAAAAAATCGCAACTGCAAAAGCGACCATCGTGCTAACAGCACACATTGTTCAATATATATAAAAAAGTTAAAATAATTTAGGAAAAACAGCAAAATAATATAAAAACAAAAATGTAATATGCATAGGAGTCTCATCTAACGAAACAAAGCTTCAACCCATCCCTAGCTTCTTCCGTTAATCCGTGGACTGCAAAAAACCAAGAAACGCCAGAGAACAAAGCGGATCTATCTGAAGAAGCAACCATCGAAAAAACGCAGTTAGGGATGTCACTCACCTCAGGAATAATCATCAACCGTCAACTGTCAAGGCTGCCTAGGTGATCCACAACGTGCAACAGTTCAACGAACCGGTAACGAACCAGGACCTTGACTCCAATCACGATCCAATTGAGTTGATACTAGAAGGTCCCAGCAAAAGAAACCGCGACAGGACAATGACAACGTACAAAAACATTAATTGGATCTAATTCAGTTATGACTTAGACAGACATCTTAAAATTACACTCGTAATATTAGGTGTATAAATAAGTCGAACGCCCATACAACGGAAACGCACCCGATACGTCGAAACAAGAGTACATAACGCAACTTTTTGAAGTTACATTACCGGACCCAACGATAACGAAAACAGAAACATACACAAATTGTACCCTGTACACATTGACCTTAAAAATATAATAAACTACCGAATAAAAAAATCTCTATTCCAGACAGTACCGAAAACCTCGTAATCAAAAATTTATTAAAAAAGGCAATTCTTGAATTAACCTACCTAATTAAGGCTACAATTAAATTAAAATACTTCCCGATTACGTGAGAAATGACGGGGGTAGTAGCAATTTCAAAACCCGGAAATATCACGAAGATCAAAATAACTATCTATCAATTAATCTGATTAACACTTTCGGCAAAATAGCAGAAAAAGTGATCCTCAAAAAGATACTAAATTTTGAGAAATCAAAACGCATCGACGTGTCCCACCAACTCGGCTTCAAAAAAAGGACACAACAGCGTCCAAGTAGCAAAAATAGTCAACGACGTGGCCATTGACCACAACAAGCAGAAAATTACCAACATGGTACTCCTCGACATATAAAAGGCTTTTGATACCGTCTGGATCGGGGGTTTAATATCAAAACTTATCAAATTAAACTGTCCCAAGCCAATAATAAAACGTATTCACTTATATCTGAATAATAGGAAACTAACCGTTAGATTCCATAATAAATACGACAAGGGATTTTGTGTTGGGTCCGAAGCTCTTCACAATATTCCTCCATGACTTTTTCAAAAACTAATACTACCATATACGTGTATGATGCACTAATATATGCTGATTCACAATGGCAGAAGTGGCAAACATACATGCATACTCGAGTAGTATATAGTTAATAAATTTTTTGTATATAGGATAAAGTGCACAAACATTTCCCTAAATCGCCTGTATTTTCAAATTCCGCAAGCGTCTTCTCTATTCTTTCATCCAATCTTACGTACTTCTTTTTTCTTCTTTTGCCTTTTAAGTTTAAGTATTGCCTATCGTACTTATAAAAACACATTGAAGTTAGAGGAGCCCAGCGGAAAATTATAAAATTTTATGTAATTAGTCGTAATGACTAAGGAGCTGCAACGATGGGCGCAAATGAGACCAATATTATTGTTGACATTTTTCTGAGGCGCAAGTGAGCCGAAAATGGCGGTGGGCGCAAGTGGGCCGGGCGCATCTAGGCCTATATCTAACCAGTTAGAAGTTAATCTTCTAACTGAAATCGTTTCTAGGATAATATATAATAACGCTTCTTTTCAACTAAAACACAAGCTCCCATGCCAATCTCTACCCATATTCAAACAAGACGATAATTATAACTGACATACACCAAACGTAACTAGGCATATACGTAAATTAAAACCAAAGTTCAAATAAGGAATGAATGGGACATGTACATAAGTGCGAACGGGGAATGTAAATAACTAATGAATAGGAGTTTGAGCAAGCTGTATTTATAACAGTATGAACGCGCAGTGCCATTAGAACATATTTATTATTTATATGTAGCATTAGAGAGTATGCAAACGAATATCCTAAGCTAGGTTGTATATAAATTTTCTTAATGGTTCTAAAACTAATATAAGTTAATACTTCAATATTACGGATACAAAATAAATATTGTCACAGGGACATATATGTCTGTCAAAAAAATAAGGACAAATAAGCCCATCGAAGCCAGGTATTGTCGAATAAGTATCAATAAACAAATTCGTGCACAGCTTAGCAACCAGTCATAACCTAGATTATAAGCGTCACATGTATTACAAAGACGTACAAAAGTAAAAATAAAGTTTATGATTGATTGGTTCTCGTCTAATCACCGAAGTGCAACAGCGTCGGGAGCGGTTAGTACTTAGATGGGGGTGACCGCTTGGGAACGCCGCATGTCGTTGCTTTTTCATATTTTTCGCAATCCCAAAGACAAATTCTTTTTCCAAATTTTTTTTAACTTGTTATTAATTTTCTACAACGAAGCTTATAGTAGAAAGTTAATGAGATTATCATCCTGTCTGTCTGTCTGTGTGTCTGGAGACAAGATAACTTCCGTTCTATCCAACAGATTCAATTCAAACTTGGTATACACACATTTCAGTGCCTTTCATGGAATTTATTTTCAGCCAAATCGGTTAACGGTAACCGAAAGTGACCGTTATGATTTCGCACCGCTGTAGAAAGTTTCCTTTACGGTATTACACCGTTCTTGATCATTCTGAACTTGCCCGTTGCTTGCTTTGTATGCTGCGTTTCTTCTGATTTTTTT
Source organism: Sinelater perroti (assembly GCA_036346155.1). Lineage (NCBI taxonomy): Eukaryota > Metazoa > Arthropoda > Insecta > Coleoptera > Elateridae > Sinelater > Sinelater perroti. The sequence continues at coordinate 33,556,037 of JARFIY010000046.1, forward strand.
TTGTTTTAAACTTAATTTATAAGGTGTAGGATGTACACAGACCTCTTTTCATTGCCCATTGGTTTAACCTTCGTTGCCGGTGCCTAGAAGTTAGTAGTAAGAATGTAGACCATCGGTACTGTGTAGAGACCCACCATTGTTGCGCTAGGGTACGTAAAGTTAAGCAAGTCTCTGACGATGACGATCTTCCTGGTTGGATGCCCTACGTACTACTACAGACCCGGCTATTTATAATTTTTTGGCCTATTTCTCGTAAAAAACATCTTCTTCATGTAGGTCAACAATACGTTCTCTTTCAAATTCGGTAATATATTGATAGTGTACCTTTTGACGACGACGGGGCATTCTTAAATCGTGTAAGTTACACTTGCCAAGCCTAAATCTTTGAGAACACTTTTATGTCTATTTTACACGTAACATCACTACTTATCCAGATCTCATATTTAAGAAAGATTATAATACTTTTTGGACCTTTTGGTTTAAGGACCAGAAATGCTAGTAAACTATCTGAGATAGAAAGTTTATACTGCATAAATATTTTATTTAAAAATGCAGCACAACTAGAATGGACATGGAAAAAGTCCTGCTAACAAGACCAAAAACGAAATCGATTATGTACTGACAAACAAACCGAAAATCGTCACAGTTGTGTCAGTTCTAAACAAATTCTACACCGGTAGCCATCACAGACTAATAAGAGCGACCATTATGGTTAATATAAAGGCAGCAAGAAACAAACTAATTTCAAAAAGTAACAGCCACCTAATAACGAAAAATAAAGATTAATATCGAAAGAGCTGCAAAATAGACCTGAATCGTTAAACTCTCTCAAAAATACATAACTGAACCAAATATCGGAAAAAATTACTAAAGCTATTCAAATATTCACAAAAAGCATTAGAAGTAAAAAATAAAGACAAAGCAAGATAAGTGAAAATACAATTAAATTTATGGAAATTTAATTAAAAACAGATCGAAAGTCAAATGAATGCAAGGAGCTAAACAAAAGACATAATATCCCACAACACGCAAATGATAAAAAACAATTGCATCATGAAAGCTTAAGCTCAAAAATAACAAGTGGAAAAATGTACATTATCAAAATAAACAATCTGGAAGGTACCTTAATAACAAATAAAACAAAAATTGTTATCTTTATCGAAACATTTTGAAGGTACCTATATACCTCAATACCAAAGAAGAATACCAATACACAAGAAATAAGAAAAACCCTACAACAAATGAAAAATCAGAAAGCCCAAGGAAAGATCGTATTACCCGTGAAATGTTAAAGGTGAGAGATGAAAATATATTAGAGACTGTAAAAATTCTACTAAATATTATAAATGCATTGAAGAGGAAAAATACCAACACATTGGCAAAATGCTGAAGCCATCTTACTATCCAAAAAGGTGATAAAGCAAACAGAAAACTATTGACCAATAAGTTTGCTATCTTATTTATATAAAATAATAACTAACCGCTTAACCAACAAGCCCAATTTCTATCAATCTGTAGAACAAGCAGGTTTTTGAAAAGGATTTTGTACGATAGATCATCTACAACAACTCCGAATGCATTATAGAAAATGCGTCGTATATAATATCCCACTTTACCTAACGTTTGTTGACTACCACAAAGCATTTGACTTTATCAAAACATGGGTGATCCTACAAGCAATGGATGGACCAAAAAAAATATATATATATAAATTACATATACAAAACTGCTTCATTCCATATAAAGATAAATAAGGACACGGTCCCAAATAAGATTCACTTTGGAAAAGGCGTATGCCAAGGAGATACAATCTGACCAAAACTGTTTATCTTAGCCATGTAAGATGCATTTAGAAAGTTTTTATGGGTAACAAAGGGCATAAACATCGATGGTATCTACTTAAGTCACCTAAGCTTCGCAGACGACGTAGTCCTCGTTAGCACAAACATAAACGAACTGGAATTTATGTTACTAGACTTAAATGAAGCATCAAAATCGGTCAGGTTAAAGATTAACTCAAAAAAGAGTAAAATAATGATCACAAAACCAGATTCTCATGGATATAGATAACCATACCATCAAAATTTATTTGAAATAATTCTCGACGTTTCGGCATTGGCTTTGATGTCATTTTCAAGAGTTTAGCTCTTCACTCGGAGTCTCAATATGCCTACTCCTCAAGGAGAGCTATAAGTCTTTGAGTAAGACTGACTTTTCGCGTGTCCTGCTTTGTCATTTGTAGGACTAGAAGTGAAAGTTTGGTGGGAATGTTGTTTGGAGGGAGATGCACTGGGTTGGGAAAAGTTTGTTGGTTTAAGGGTATTGAGTAATTGATGGTGCGGGGTAATAAGGGATTTCCATATGACGGGTGAACGTTGATTATCATCTCTTGTGTTCAGGCATTGTGGGCGTTTTTCGATTTCAATTGCCGCACGTACTATCCTGCTGGTAAAATGGGAAATAGGAGCAATGGTTTTAGCTCCCCAAGAAATTAATTTTGTGGTCTGTTTATTTGTTATGTTTGGCAAGTGCCGAACCGTTATCGCCTTTCTGTACGGCCAGAGAATGCTCATATATTCGGCTGGATATTTGCCGATTTGTTTGACCTATGTAGGTCCTTTGGCAGTCTCTACAAGGTATTTCATACACTCCTTGGGATTCATTAGGGCAGTGATCCTTGCTGAGTGAATAAGCCCAGATATTTGGTTATTGGTCGTAAAGACCGTGCGTATATTTTGCCGCATGAGTATGGGGCTTATTTTATCGGTGTGCCTGTGATGTAGGTAGGAATGTTTTTGTTGGTCAGAGGGTTTTGGAATTGGAAGTTAGTGTTTTTATTAATATTTTTGATTATGCTGGTTAAGGATTTGTTGGAATACACATTTTGCAGTAGGGTGGTGGTACTGGATTTAATTTCTGTTTGGCGATTTTTCGTATCGGAAAGTCTGATCGATCTGGTAATCAGAGATTTGCAACTGAATGAATTTGGGCAGGATGGTGATAGGATTTGGCATTTAGGTAGCGAGTTTTCTGTAGACAGTGTAATAAATGCTGTCATTAAAAGGATTTTTTGTTATGAGTGTATCTAGGAAGGGAAGGGAATTATTATGTTCGGTTTCCATGGTTAATTTGATATTAGTATGAATTTGGTTGAGGTGGGAAAGGAATTCTGGAAGGGTATCATGTCCATAAGGCCAGATAACAAAAGTGTCATCCACATATCGTATAAGCAAGTGGGTTTAAAGTTAAAGGAGGTAAGAGTTTTTGTTTCGAAATCGTCTATAAAAAGGTTAGCAACAACAGGTGAAAGTGGGGAACACATGAAAGCACCATTTTTTTTGGGGGGGCACTTGCAGGCACTGAAGCCGCAAGGGCTTATTGTGCCCACTAACATGCACTTAAATGCTAGGATGTTTACACATACCCAAGGGTTGAGCGAGACTCGAAATCGCGCGCGCCGGTTAGAGGACAGAGCCAACTGTTTGAACCATCTGAGCCACCGCGTAAAAAAACTGCACAACATGTGCGAATACTATTTTTATTTTAAAAATAATGTAAACTACTTTAAAATAATGGTATCGCCTATCACCTACAACAGTCTGTTACAGTTTTACCCTTCTAACTTTGCTAAAGAAATACGTTTATTAGGGATGTGTAGCCTAGTAGATTTAATGACATATTTCTAAATTTTGTTTGGCTTGTTATTGAATATCGTAAGTAGTGTTTTATTAAGTTTAATTTGCATAAACTTATTTTCAACTAGCTACAGAGACAGGGAGTGTTAATAAAATTTTCAGAGCTACAACAGTATTCTGATACAAAATAATTAAGTTATTTTGGCACAAATAATAAAAATATCCAAATGTTTTATGGAATATTGTTACAACATAATCATTTTCAATGATAAGTAATTACAACTGCTGTAAAAACAACAATTCTCTTACCTAATCTACTTTTTAAACACAAAATCTGACTTAGTATAAATGCAAAAATATTATACTGATACATATATATATATATATATATATATATATTATTACCACTTCTTGAGACAAACTAACATTAAAATGAAATATTGTCAATAATTGTAATTAGAATTATCTAAACGTAACACGTGGAATTGTCTTTTGTGATAATTGCCGCCTCAGCTTTTAGGAGGGCTGTCAGATCAAAAGTCTTTTGTGGAGCGCTCGCCAACAATGCACCTGCACCAGAAACTGAAATCAAAGGGTATGGAAAGCGCTTAGACAGAGGCGTGCGATAAATCATAAATCATATATATCAATATAAGAATAACAGAGCAATATAGTAAAGTGTTGCGTAAACATATTTAATTATTAAATGGTATAAATTGTATTTTGATTTCGCTGCTTATGCTGCCCCTTTCCGTTGCCGCTCGAAGCGGTCGCCTCTTTGTATCATAGCACGGTACGGCCCTGCCTATAACACAGAGTCCAGCAGAATGATATTCACTTTTCGAAACAGCATCACAAGAACAATGTTCAATGTTTTATTGTACCGCCATACACAGCAATACTTGTCATTTAGTCAACAGCAATTTTGAAGACACCCTTGCGGCCTCACCTTAAAGTTCCTCATGGGTTTCCGAATCATTTTCATTGATACTGTTGCGATTACGTTGCACGTGGCATCCTTCAATTTCCCAGTAATCCGCAGCCGACGTTAAAGGACTTCAGCTTTCAAGTGTCCGCACAGAAAGAAATTGCAAGAGAACAGGTCTGATGACCTAACTGACCTTTATACCATGTAATCAAGAGTACTTATAATATATAATATATATATATATATATATATATATATATATATATATATATATATATAAAACTATAAAGACATATTTCCATGTTTCTTGAATCTGAGCTCCAGGAAATTGCGTAATATTGCAACACGGCAAGTAAATGTGACAATTACCGTAAAGCGTTTAAAAGAAAATGTTAAGTGGTTACTAATGGGAGAGTAAACATTTAAGGAAAATAAATTAAATATAGATAAAAATCGTTTAAAATAAAAGTTAGGATAAAAGTGCTATCACAGATAGAGGTAATAGAGGTATCACAACGGAGGTATGTTTTGGCCATAGTTTAATAAATTTTATTTGCGTTGTTTGAGTGTAAGGGTGCAAAGTGTGAATTGATAGATACACTTTTTGATAGTAACTCAAGATATTTTAAATAAATATTAGAAGTGTTAGAATAAAGTGCTTAAATAATTAGATGCAACATTGTATATACATAAAAAAATAATAATGGGACCCGACCCTGACTGAAGGTAAATACATAAATAATTTAGTGGCAATCAAATTACATTTTTTACTGAAATTTTAATAAATAATTTACTAAAGTGTAATGATAGTATTGTGAAAATATTTATACAATAAATAATTTATAGCGAGTAATTCTCGCTTTCAATTCTTCACTGGTACCCGGTTTTCTTGTTATTGTTGTTCCTAAATAAATAAAATTCTCCACTTGTTCAAACTCGTATTTTGTGTCATTATTTATCTTTACAAATAAACCTTCATTTTCATGGAAAGGTTTGTCATTCCAAATCATATATTTTGTTTTCCCTTAATTAATTTCTAATCCAATGTCATACATATTAGTAGTTTTCTCGTGGTTTTCTGTCGCTCCTCTTTTGTTCTTGTTAGTATGGTTAGACCAGAGGCGAGGCATTGGTGTGCTCGATGGTAAATTGTGCCTGTCCTATTAACGCCCGCTTTTCTCATGATTGAGTGCTAAATTAAATAATGTTGCCGATGTCGGATCCCCTTGCCGCAATCCATTCTGAACTCTAAATTCTCTCGATATATTTCTGTTTACTCTTACTTTGTTTGTTGTTTCATTTAGAGTCATTATTATTAATCTGATTAGTTTGTTCGGGATTTCTAATTGGTATAGTGCCGAATATAGTTTTTCACGTATTATGCTATCATATGCTTGTTTAAAATCTAGGTGTAATATATGTGTCCTTCTTTTGTGTTCATAGCTTGTGGTCTGAATTTCTTTAAGAGCAAATATTTGCTCAACAACTGATCTGCCGCCCCTGAATGCACTCTGGTATTCACCTATAATATTCTCCATATACTTTGTCAATCTGTTTTTTATTACTGTAGCTAATATTTTGTACATAACATTTAATAAGGCTATTCCGCGGAAATTTTCACAGTTCCTTTTGCCGCCTTTTTTATGGATAGGGCTTATTAAAGCTTGTGTCCCGGCCTTCGGCATTTGTTCTGTATTCCATATTTCTTGGATTATTTCACATACTATTCTTTGTAGTTTTTCACCTCCGTACTTAAATATTTCAGTCTGTAAACCATCTGGTCCCGCAGTCCTGTTGTTCCTTAATTTATGTATTATGTCAGTTATTTCTTCATATTTAGGAGTTTCCTCATTATCATTTATATTTTGTCTTATTTGTTCTACATACACCCCCTCTTCGTTATGTTTTGTTTTGTTCAGTAGTTCGTCAAAGTACTCTGCCCATCTCTGCATTACCTCTTCCTTATCGCCAATTAAATTACCTTCTTTTCCTTTACAAAATATTGTTTTCGACTGATAACCTCGTTTTACTTTTTTAACCCCCCGATAAAAGTTCCTGATTTCTTTATTGGTGTATTTTTCTTCTATTCCTTCTAATATTTTAATATTATATTTTCGTTTCTTTTCTCTACATATTTGTATAGTTTTTTTCTTTGTTCTTGATAGGACCTTCTATTGCTTTCTGTTTGGTCAATTAGCATTTTTTGTCTTGCCTTTTCTCGCATCTTTACGTGTTTTTCACATTCTAGGTCAAACCATTTGTGACTTTTATTGTTGTTATCTTTGAGTTTTCACTGCCTTCTTTATGATTTTCTCTAGTTCTGCTACCCTGTCCTCTATGTTTGATTCCTCTTTCATTGTTTCCAGTATTTCATTAATTTGTTCTTCCAATTTTACTTGATCCTGTTTTTAAGTAAGTTGTAGTTTTTCCTGATTCCATCTTTTGGAATCTTCTTGGTTTTTGTTATTTGGTATCAATTGTTGGAGTTTGATTCCTACTAAAAGTGATCTGAATCACAGTCTGCACCCCTATAACTTCGTACATTTTTAACACATTTCTCACTTCTATTCTCTATTAAAACATGGTCAATTTGGTTAGTAGTGTTACCATCCGGACTGATCCATGTAACTTTGTAAATGTCTCTGTGTTTATAATAAGTGCTTTGATTTTCATACCTTTTTCGATGGCAAAATTTATTAGTAATTCACCATTTACATTAGTGTTATGGTGTAGGCTATGTTTTCCGATTGCAGGGTAGTATATTGCTTCTCTTCCTATTTTGGCATTACAGTCACCCATTAGTATTTTCATATCGTATTTTGAGATTGATTCGTAAACCCTATCCAAGGTATCATAGAACTGTTCTTTAATTGTCATTTCTTTTTTTTCTGATGGAGCATGTACGTTTATAAGGCTTATTTTTTGGTAAATACCTCTTAGTCTTAACCAGCATAATCTATCCGATATTGGTACTAAGCTTACTACTGCCTGTCTTTTTTTTGCACTTACTAAGAAACCGGTTCCTAGTCTTCTGTTGTTCCCATTACTCGTAAAGAAGGTATATCCGTCTATATCGATAATGTCGTTTCCTTTTTGTTTTGCCTCCTGCAAAAATAGAATATCTATTTTAAATTTTTTTAGTGTTTTTACAAGGTTTTTCAAACCTCCCTCCTCGTACGTTCCATGTTGCTATAAATAAATCTTTAGATCTCATATCTTTACGCATTTTCTTGCTCTGGTCGTCATCTTTAGTTATGGGACTAGGCATACCACCTAGTTCCGTGTTTCATTTTTTGATATCTGTTTAGTCATTTCATGGGCCGGTTTATTCGCGCCCCTATGTTGTTCTTGTGGGGACATCTCACTTACTGTTCGACCTTTTTTCCTTGTTATTTCCATATGTGACTCTGGAGGTTGTTCTTTCTCGCATTTTTCTAATTGTTCAACGTTTACTATTAATTTGTTGTATCTTATAAAGGGCTTATTTCCACTTTGTCTTGCTCTTTTCATATGTTCTACTAGTATTTTTCTTTCTTCCTGCACTTTCTTGGGGAGATCTTCTGTAATATACATCTTAGTTCCTCTCAATTTTTTTGTTGCTTTTAATATTTCTGTTTTCTTATTCCATGAGTTTACTTCCAACAAATGGGCCTACATCGATTATGTCTTCGAAAACCAATTCTTCTTATTTCTTGTACTTCGGTCTCAACATTTATCTGAATTTCCGAATCTCTTAGAGTAGTTCTTACTTTTTCTTTCAGTTCTAATTCAACTTCGTGTGGTCCTTCAATTATTCTATGCATTACCAATTTCTTTTTTTGTACTTCGTCTTCTAATATTGCTACCTTACTTTCTTGATCCTTTAGTAGTTGTTTTATCTCGGTATTCTCGGATTTTGATGCGGTAAATTCCTTTTTCAACGTTTCTGCATCTTTTTGATAATTGTCTAATTTCTCTTCTATCCGTTTATCCCTTGCATCCATTTCTCTTAGTCTTTTTGTGATTTTCTCTAATATTTGTTCCATTTTCTCACTATTTTAATTAATAATTACTTTTCTTTTAATTTGCTACTCCCACAATTTGAAATGATGTTATGAAATTTGTTATCTTTTAAAAAATCAGTTTTAAAAACGCCTATTTATCTGCAACTCGTTTAGCACAAATGTTGGCGGTACTTGTTTATCGTTTTTAACCTCACTTTCTAAGTCCTCACATTTATATTACTCGAATATATTGAACTTTGTAGTTCCTGTTTTTACTTTCACTTCTGCTTGATCCCTAATTATTGATATTGTTTTTGACCTAAACTTATTAAAATTAGTTCACAATTTCACCTTTAATTTTACTTTTCTGTAGCTAGTGTGATACGCTCGTGCTTACGAGTACGCGTCGCCACCTAACCTCCAAAAGTGATCCCATTCTTGTGAAAATTTTAGATCTATAATGCTCTTATCAAGAGTAACTATAATGATAACTAATATCGAAACGAATATAATTGGCCGTAAATACTAAACTTAGAAAGAATCAAGTAGGGTTTAGAGAGAGCCGATCATGCATTGATCACATTTGTATATCAATGGAAAAAGAACAGAACCTTTGTACAAATTTTATTAATTTTCAAAAAGCTCTTGACTCTGTTTTAAAACAGATTACCTAACAAATACATGAGTATAATCAACTACTTTATACTAACTCATGCGACATTGAGTAAATAGAACTTATATACTAAATACTTTAAAATCTGGTAGGGAGATCATTGGGTAGGTGTCTTTGTAAGCTGCTGTTGATTATGGGCTGCTCTTGGAGATCTGTTGCAAAAGTATTAGCTTGGATACTAAGTCTACCATTATACTGGACGCTGAAGCGTTTGATTTCTCTTTGACAGTTGGGATTTGAAGATTAGATGTCATAAGACCAGGTTGGTTTAATTATTACTTAGAATATAAGAAGTTTATTTACGGTAGTGAGTTTGGAGTTGCGTCCTAGCATCCAATACATTTTGGAGAAGATTGGGTTTTCATCAGGTTAATCTCTTGTCTAGATGCAGTCTTAGGTATTTTACTTCATCCTGTAGAGGTAGCGGATGGTTATTTATGTGGACCGGAGGACAGTTACCTTTACTTGTAGTGAAAGTCACATAGGTAGACTTGGTTTCGTTTATTTTTATTTTGAATTTTTTTGCCAGTTTTGGATCTTTGTTAGATTGGTTTGCAGCAACTGTGTAGCTATTTCTGGGTTACTATCAGAGGCTAAGATCGTGGTGTAATCTGCGAAGGTTTCTGTTACGACATTTGGTGTAATAGGAAGATCTGCGGCATATAATAGGTATAATAGTAGTCCAAGCACGCTGTCCTGAGGCACACCAACATTTACGTACGCAACTAAAATAACAGTCCAACGTGCTAGACCTTATTAAATGCCTGCGATATGTCAAAGAGCGCTGCAGAGTAGTATTGTTTGTTTCCGTAGCTTTTATTAATTTTTCGAACGACTCGATGTATTTCTTCAGTTGTGGCATACATCTGTCTAGAGCCAAATTGCGAGCAGGAATTGATTCGTTGGTCCCAATTATTGGCAGGAGTCTCTTTAGTAGCAACATTTTGAACACCTTAGATATATAATAATATAGACAGTAGACTGATTGGTCAATAGGAATTTAACTCGTTTAGTGGTGAGTGAAACATGAGATGGCAGTGTAGAATTCTTCCCACGCTCTGGTTAGACTTTTCCAAGAATATGTGAGAGCATGCTTAGCGGTAAAATAATGTGGATATGTGGCAACAGCCTGTTATACAACTGAATATTCTTCTAGGTAAATTCTATTTTAATACTAAACTAGTTTGTCGAAAATAGTGTATCAAGAGAATTATGGTTTTCTTGGTCGCAACTCTTCCGTCGCAATTACTAAATCACCATTTCAAAAATAAGTTTCCGATACAAACGCGCCGTGTTCACCACACCACGTCATGATGGGAACTAAAATTGCATGCCTAGTGTTGCTCAAGGATGTACGTTTCGAGTTGTACATTGCGCGCAGCAGTTAATTAAAAAAGTGTAGATTATTGTACCGGACCCTGTACCAATTTTGTAAAACGACAATACAGCTGAAATTACCACATTGCTTGATATTAAATTTTATTTGGGTGTAGCGATGTGCCCTCGTAATGAAACGATAACGCAATTCCTGTTGTTGAGCGGAATACAGATCCACACTGCTATCTAAAAATATTAATTCTACGCGGAAAACAACCCTTAATTGTTCGCTTGCCGTAGTCGATCTAATTTTCTTTATGAGAGATTGCTTTTTCAATAATTTTCCGGCGCATCGCGATTCCGGGCCAGCAACTTCATTAATCTGAAAAATACTGTGTAATTTGCTATTTTTAGTGAGACCTGCCGCAGCTGATTAATAATGAAACCCGATCATTTAGAAAGACTAATATCATTGGACGCCGCAAAAGCGAAGCCGTTTTTTTAATTTGTTTCGGGCGCCGGCTCTGCGCTCGCTGCGTTATTAGTTCCCTAATCTACCGAAATCCTGTTATTTCGGATTACATTGCCTTACTTACGGGATTTTAATAAGTAAGACACGGCGGCACTTTTATACCGATATATGTAAAGTGAGTTCTTGCCCTGCGCCTAATTTAATAAACTTTGTTTCTGCGGAACAAAAGACGTAATTGAACGAACTTTTCTGAAAATTAAATTTTGGCTGATTACGTCTTTAATTTTTTGTTCTAGCCAGGTTTTCCTTTAACTTTTATGTTTGAATTTTAAATTAATTAATTTTTCGAAGTTTTACGAAGAAGAGCTAGCCAACTTTTTTGAGATAGCTACGTCTTTCAAAACGGCAGTCTGCAATAATTGAAGGTAGTAATAGTTACCCAAATGTAAGGGTCAACTTTTGAGAATATTTTTTTAATTATTATGAGTTTTCGAATGTCCCTTAAAAAAGCAAATATTTTTGTATAATTTATTACAAGTTACGTTTTTATATAAAATTCAAGTTAGATTTATTTAACAAGATGATTATTTAAGACATTTTTATATGCTTTTTATTTCCGCTTCTATCGATTGTGATGCAGGTGTTAGAAAATTTTTTGGTTGAACAAGCATTAATTTTGTCGCATACCTCCATCTCTGTTTGCTATTGTCTACTAATTTTATATTAGGATCGTTGTTCAAAATTATTTTGCTTCGAACTAACCATCTTATCGCATATGATGTAAGGCAACACCGAGCATCATAACAGAAGTCGTACTTTTTAGAAACTACAAAAGTTAAGTTTATATTTTTTTGTCCCAGCCTTCATTGGAGTCACGTAACTTATAATGATACATTATAGAGTTTATTTTTGAGTAGCACAGACATTATAACCTTTAATTTGTTAATTATCATTTGTATTTTCTATCTCAGATTTCTATGATCACCTTAAAGTAAACTACTTTAACTTTTTAGAATACCTTGCGGTAAAAGATTTTAATTTTTATGCAATACTTTCCTATAATAATAACGTTACATAATGTAAATTACTTTCAAGTTGAGTTGCGATTTGACTTTCATATCGTAAGGACGGATTATCTCCGTTTTACTCGCTCGAAAAGTGCAAATTTTAATGGTTATCAAACTGGGAGCCGAATAAAAACTATCTGTTCGAACAACAAAACTTAAGTTCTAATTACAAATACTACCTAAATGGAAAACAAACCGAAAATGTTGGTAATATAATTTTTGCAGCCTGTTTTGTCGTCTGTTTTGCTTACCCTTCTATTCATATCTTCGACGATTATTAGTTTTCTTTATGGTTTTCCATTGCTGTTGTAAGTTGTTCTCAGTATTCGTCTTTCTTTTTTGTCCTTTCGTCATCATTGGACCCGTACGTTATATTACTTATGGTTTCTTTCATTTTTTCTATGTACATTTCAATCTTTAATATTCTTTTAAGATATTTCTGTCCATTCCTTTATAAATTTTGCAGATTCTTTCCTTATAATACAACCTACTTCCTCATTTGCTCTATCTTTTCGTTGTACTCCACCGTATAAAATTATATGACCTCTTTCTTCCTCTACTTCACCTATTCTTTTTTTTTGTTCCTGTAATACCTAGTATATCCAGTTTGTACTTTTCAAGTTCTTCAATTACTTTATTTTCTTTACCATATACGCTTCCAATTTTTCAGGTTCCTATATTTCGCATTTTTTCTTTTCAACGAACTTAAAAAGTTCATTACTGAATTATATATGTCTGTCTGTCGGTCCGTCACAACATTTGAGATTTTTTAAAATTTGAAAATGGATTCTTATAGTAAATTTTACGCTGATTCGAATTTTCCCGAAATTCGAAATCGAAATCGAAAGGCCTTTTAAGTTCGTTCTGGGATTGCTTACAGAGCAATCTCTTCGCCGGCCCCATGTTTTATTTTTCCTCTCATGTCCTTGTCCGTAGCCCTCGTTGTCCTTTTTCTTTCCACTTCTTAGTGTTTTTTTTGAGTTTTTTGAAGTTTTTTTGTTATCTTCCGTAGTGTTTCAAATTTTGCTGATCAGGCGATCTGTCGCTTATGGTTCGTTTATTTAAGTAGCCACTCTGGGATACTGTCTCATTTGTTACCGTCGGTGTTTCGTTTGTTCCATACATAACTCCATTTATAATTAGCTTATTGTATTTTAACTGGGCTCTATGTCCTTTCTGTCTTGGATCTTTTAATATAGGTACTAATATTTTCCGTTCATTCTATGTTTCTTTAGTGTAGTCCTCATCTATCCAGATGTTCGTTCCTTTTAGTCTATTTGCTTGCTCCAGAATTTCGATTTTCTTTGTGGATCTCATCAGTTTACTTATTATTGGTTTTGTTTTCTTTGCGTTTGTCTACATCTATTTCCATATATATCTTTACTCCCATTTTTTATATAAGGATTTTTATCTTGTTCTTAGTCACCTCTATTGCTTCGTTTTCTTCATCTTCAATTTCTTTATTTATTAAGTTATTCTTTCTTGAATTTTCTCTAAAAATTCAATCCTGTTGTCCCGTCGTGTAGTTTTCTCTTTCAAATATTTATTTTGTAATATTAAGTCTCCAACTTTTTTTTTATCACACTATCCATTTCATTTTCCATTGTCTTTAATTTTACTTTTATTTTTCGAAACATTTTCTTTACTTCGTTCATGTTTTTTCTTCAATACTTTATTCACTTAGCTTTTCTCGCTAATATATCTTACTTTTCCCCTACACGCTACTCTTCTTTGTGTGCTTCGATTAATTTTTTAGTCCCTGAAGGTTCTACTATTTGTAAAATTACGTAGTATAATGTGTTGCTTATCTTCCAAAAATTCGGCTTAACCTCGGTATATCTGTTGGTATTTTTCTTATCTGTTAGTTGCATGTAACTTTCAGTTTTATTTATTTTCTTTAACCTCAAAACGAATCTTATTTATTATAGAATTATTTACTCTTCCGTTAGATTATCCCACTTTCCAATCTTTTCTGCTTTAAATTTTTCACTTAGATTTTCTGATTACCCACTTTTGCATTTTAAAAAACGACTCGATATGGTCCAAATTGGACTTTAACTATCGGAGTTTTCCAAAACACTTAGTCACCAAATGAACGCTCGTTAAATGATAAAAAGGTAAAAGTGTAATAGAAGAGTACAAAACTACAAATCATTTTACAAGAAAAATAATAATACATAAACTGAGACAAGTGAAACCACAACAAAAATACAAAACCCAAATGGAATAAAAATTTTCGTTTAACCCAATTATATCAGAACTAAACGAAAATCTAGAGAAATATTGGAAGAACTTAAAGATATAATAATAACAACATCCGAGGAAATTCGTAACAAAATAAAAGTAAAAGAACAACACTATGGTAGAACCAAAAAGTTAATGAAGAAATTAAAAAGAAATAATTTCTATGGAAAAAAATTCTTACGTAAGAAGACTCAAGAAAATAAGCAGTTATATAAACAACAAAAAAAAAAGATAAATAGACAGTAATGGGAGCAAAAAAGAAAAGTTGGGAAGAATTTGGGAAGACTTTAGAAATTACTAGTTAAAGAAAATGTTAAGGTATTTTAAAAAATACAAAAAAACCTACACTGAAACAAATTAAAAGCAAGACAGGAGAAATATTAATAGATAAAGAAAAATGTATTAAATATTGGGAAGAATACTTCCTAGAATTATTAGATGTAATGGTAAATGAAGATTGCCGAGTGGTCTAAGAGGTTGAGGTGCGGATTGCAATGGGCGGACCCGGCTTCCATTTCCGGAGCTCTCTGATGCCTGGTAGGTGGCCTACTCAGTCACTGAAAATTTATTGAGTACCGGCGCTCGCTCGAGGCAAGGTGTAATAATGGCGGTCGTCTAAGGCGCGGTGCTTGTCACATCGCCCCGCTTTAGAGATAGTGTGCGACGGCCGGGCAGTAAACTCGGACATATGAGAGCTTTAACCTCTCAGTTCGCAGGCCGTGCTCCCATGCGAGGCGTTAGAGCCTTACCACATCAACGAAAAATGAAGATACAATGATATAAGGCAACAATAAGAAAATTTTAATTGGAAAGAGTACATAGAAGAAAAAAAAATGAGGAACCCAGAAGAGAATATATAACGGATAAAAAAGTAAAAATTAGAAAAAGCACCATTAGATGATGAAATGTATCCAGAAATGCTAAAATTTCTAAATGAAACAGTGATTACTAAACTAACCAACATTTTTAGTAAAGTATGGTAAAAGAAAAATACCCAAAAAATGTAACAGAGCAGTTATACTACCTATATACAAAAAAGAAAAAAAAAAATGTGCTGTAACTACAGAGGAATACCCTTTTTAAGTGCTGCTTTTAAGTTATACGAATTAATAATAGAGAGAAGATTAAAACGTATACTTAAACCACAGCTTAAAAATCAATAAAGTGGCTTTCAACAAGAACATGGAGTACAAGATTATATCTTTATATTGCAACAACCAACATAAAAAGCTATAGTAAAAAATAAAAGGTATAACTTTCTTTTGTAGACATTAAAAAACATTTGGCAAGATTAAAAGAAAGAAAAGCATTTGGTTAGGACATGAAAATGAGCAAGGCAGGGGGGGTCTAAGTTAACTTCTGTTTATGTGTGCAATCGATTAGATTATTAAATAAAGTAGTAAGAAAATGAAGAAACCTAAAGTGAGATGGTACAATATGAGGGAACTCGAAATAGAAATGTGTGTCTTTGCAGATGATGTCCCATTGGCGGAAAACAAAGAAGACTTAAAAAACTGGAAATATAAATAGTCCAGGTCAGATAGTTTATTTTTTCGAAAACGTTCTCAGTCCATTTTCTCAACGTGATAATTAGTAGAAAAATAGTAAAAATCTTTTTTTAAATTTATTTACATTTTTCTACAATCTGCCTTAATTTGACATTCAGTAGATGGCTTAACATACATAATATTAAATAAATATGATAGTCATGTAGGAGTTGCATCCATTGATTACACTCCTTTATTATCTTAGCCTAGTTTGACAATCACACTGAGGATCTTAACAGTATAGGTGAAACTGTTGTTCACTATTGTTCAAACCGGTGGATTAAGTCTGACGGTTTAAACTTTTTTAACCGCGGCTGCCCTTAATTATCATGATCTAATAATCCCTCCACTAAGATATTGGTATGAGTACTAATGCGGTCACTATACCGCGCACTATATTTTTGAATTTCGTCGTTAACCGTAGGAATTGCAAGGTCGCGTCGTATTGTTTCATTGGGGACGTACCATGGTGCGTTTACTATGGCCCCGAGTACCTTTGATTGGAATCTGCGTATGATTTCAATGTTAGATGTACTGGCTGTGCCCCAGAGTTGAATGCCGTAGGTCCAAATAGGTTTTAATATGGATTTATATAATAGTAATTTGCTTTCAAGCGAAAACTGAAAATTGCGTCCTATCAGCCAGTACATTTTCAGAAGCTTCAGTCCAAGTTGCTTGCGCTTGGTCCAGATATGGGTTTTCCAAGTTAACCTTCTGTCCAAGTGAATTCCAAGATACTTTGCGCTATCCGCCTGAGCGATTTGGTGGTTATTAAATGTCACGGGTGGGTAGGTTCCTCTTCTTAAGGCGTAAGTACCTTTCACTGACTTGGTTTCGTTAATTTGGATATGCCATTTGGTGCACCATTGTCGTATTTCATCAAGATGTGTTTGTAACTGCTGGGAGGCCTGGACTGGGTCAGTGTGCGATGTAAGTACGGCCGTGTCATCAACAAATGTAGCAATCATAGTGTCTGAGGTTGTCGGAACGTCCGCCGTAAAGATTAAGTACATTATCGGGTCTAGAACACTGCCCTGGGGAACTCCTGAATTGACAGAGTACTGGTTTGTTAGCTCACTGCGATGTTTGACCATGAATTGTCTATTCGAAAGGTTGGACTTAAAAATTTCAAAGTAGTCTGGTGGTAAGAGTGTCTTAATTTTAAAAAGGAGTCCCGCTTGCCATACCTTATCGAAAGCCTGTTGGATATCGAAAAGTGTTGCAACACAGTATTTTCGCTTTTCGAAGTCTTGAGTAATTCGGGCTACTAGCCTGTGGACTTGCTCGATTGTGGCATGTTGTTTTCGAAATCCAAATTGGTGATTAGGAATAATATGGTTGTCCAGTAAGATCGGAGTAAGTTTTTCGAGGAGCATTTTTCGAAAATTTTCGATAGCACTGGAAGCAGGCTGATCGGCCGGTAGGATGGTGGTTGATCTAGAGGTTTTCCTGGTTTTGGGATTAGAATTGTAATTGCTAAATTTCATGAGTCAGGAAAGTGGCGGAGGCGAAATACGGCGTTGAAGAGGAAGGTTAGAAATTGATAGCCTTTTTGGGGCAGCTGCTTGAGTATATGGCCAGTAATTAAGTCATAACCCGGTGCTTTTGCGGATTTAAATTTGTATGGATGGTGGTTTCTACCTGGGTGAAGAGTTTGATTGGGAGGCTCATTTGATACGGGGTTTCTAAGAAGTTTTGGATTTCGTTATCAGTATTTGCTCCTGTCGGAAATGGTGTGAACACCTTCAACAAGTGTTCTGCTAAGGTCTGCGCTTTCTTTCTGTCGCTTTTTGCCCAGGAGTTGTTGGGAGTGCGGATAGGTGCATTATGTTGTTGTGGACGCTTCAGGTATCGGGTGGCTTTCCAGAGGGAGTAGTCATCTGTCTCGAGTGGCGACAAGTTTTTCAAATATTGTTGGACATTTTGATTGCGAAAGTCGGATAGGAGGGTTTTAAGTTCAGCGGTGGCCTGGTTTAGGGCTCTTTTGTCGTTTGGGTGCCGCGTTGTCTGCCATCTCCTGCGTAATCTTCGTTTTTCTGCGATTTTGCGCTTGACGATAATAGGACAGTTTGTCGCAATGATATGGTTGACAAGGTGAGGTGTGGCTTGACGAGCTGCTGTTTGTATGACCTTTGTGAAATGCGATACTGCATCTTCTAAGTCTTGTGGGATTTTAGTGAAATGTCCGTATTTAGGGTGTCCTGAACTAGGTTTCGGAAAAGAGTCCAATTCGTCTTTTTGTTGATAAGTGTAGGTGCCTTCTCTTTGAGGAAAGCTGTTGCGTCCAGTGTTACTATTAGGGGCGAGTGGTCAGTTGAGAGATCAAGACAGGAACTAATTTTTAGAAGGTTTTGATTTACGTTTTTAACGAAATAGAGATCGAGCAGGTCTGGTTGTTTAGTAAAGTCGGTCGGCCAGTATGTCGGTTTTCCTGTAGATAGTGGTTGTAATCCCAGATTATGTACAGCCTTCAGCATTTCTCTGCCTTTTGTGGTGCTTAATCTGGACCCCCAGTGGACATGCTTTGCATTATAATCGCTGCCGGAAATAAATCTATTGCCTAGTGTTCGGAAATAGTTTGTTGTTGTGTCGTGGTGGACAGTAGAATGCTGATAAAGTAAGGAGTCCTATCCAGTCTTCAACGACTATGGATGTGGCTTGTAAGTGAGTTTTGTAATGCTTGATTTTGGATGAGTATAGAGGTGCCAGCATGGGCTGTTCCATCTGGGTGTTGTGTTACATAGAGTGAAAATCCTGGTATTTTGAGATAACTGAAATTCGTAAAATGTGCTTCTGAGATTAGAACTATGTCTAAACAGTGATGAGTAATAAAAGCTGTGAGTTCTTGTTTGTGATTTATCAGCCCATTGGCGTTCCAGACAGCTATCTTAATGTGTTGGTCCATTGGTTGTTCTAGCTACGATTGTGGTTAGCAGGTTCATCATTGTGCTCATTTGTTCCACTAATTGTTTAATCATTTGTTTTAAGTCAGCTAGGTCAGTAGAGTCGTTCGGCGGTCTCAGTATAGGTGGTGGAATGGCATTGTTGGATTTCTGTTGGAAAGGGTTGGTTGTAACTTGAGCATAGGAATCACCTGGCTGGGGGAATTAACTTTGGTCTCGGTGGAGGGAAGGTTGTTTGATAAAGGTCTTTGTAAACAGGACATCCTTTGTAGCTGGCAGGATTGCAATTTACGCATGTTACATCTTTGTATTTTGTCGTGAGGTGGAGTGAATGCCAGTACATTTAACGCATCTAGGTGTTATATTGCAAAAGTTCTTTGTGTGGCCGTATTTGTGACATCTGGAGCATTGAGGAATTGTTTTTTTTTTGGTGCGTGGTGGTTCAAATTTTACTATAGAGTACAGGAGGTTGGTGATGTAGACTTCTTTATTATTTTTTGACGGTTCCATAAGTTCGTTACCGTGTGTCCATGTGACTGGCTAGCCATTTTTAATTCTGCCGTGTTGGTAGATGGGTGTAGGTTTCGGAGAAAAACTCTTGTTTAATCTAATATGTATGGAATTCGTTGTTTTTTTCTTTTAATCCTTTTGTTATTTGGTGTGTATTTCTGGCCTTTTTGGGATTCTTTGAATTTCATCGTTAGGAGAGGCCTTCAATATGTAGGCATCTTTGGCTATGGTTTCCAAGAATTTAATTAAGGGTACGATTGATTTGACACCTGATACAAAGATCGGTGGAGGTTTTAATTCGTTTTTTATGGAGGAGTTCGTTTCTCTCTCGTTTGTGTCGATGCTTTCAAGTATAGTGAAACGGTTGTGAGGTTTAACCAGCAGTTCATAGTTTTAACTTGTTTCGTCGAATCCGTTTGTTTATCTGGAGACTCCTGCTTAGCCCGTTATTTGGTGCTGACTACTTGCCATTGTGTTGATTGTTGATTTAAAGGTGGTTGGGAATCAAATGTCGCAGTAGTCTGTAGTTGACGTATGTCTTGAAAAGGAGGTTGCGAGAATGTGTTATTTATGTTTGGCTGGGTATAATAATAATTTAGCTGAGGAAATTACATTTAATGAGCCTGATCTGTTTGCATTGGAATGTATTGTTGTGCGCTTGGAGGCGGTACGGCCGCGTTATTATAATAGTAGGCCATTTGACCGTGTGTTATTTATGGCCAGAAAGTCGAGAAGTAAATTCCAGCAGTAAAATAATTCAAAATAATAAGTAATGAATGTGGATATCTTACGGTGCGCGACCCGAGGTCGCACGCTTATCTTCTTGTCGCCTGAGTCCAGCTGTGGACGAGTACAACCTTGCACTTCAAAACTTAAAGCAAGGATTCCAGGTAGCGGGCCGAAACGACTGTAGCAGTATGGCTTCCGTGTCCTGAAGCCCTCCAGGATGACCGGCCTGAAGATGCTCTCGCTGGGGGAAGTTGCTGTCCGGAGAGGGCCGGCTCGCAGGTGCCGTTGAAGCCCTGGTCGCCGCCATAGAGTTCACCCTCCGTGCAGGCGCCCTCCTGGCAGCACTTGAGGATGCGTTCGCTGGGCCACGTAGTGCCCGCACCGTTTCACTGCTCGCCCGCGAATTAGTAGAAATCATATGTATATATTTTGGAAAGCAAATTTTATATGCAACTGGGTGAAAAAAATGTGCCGAAAACAGGTTTTTCGATTTTTAAGTGTCAAAAATTTTTTTTCAAGAACAAAATAGTAAGTTATAGTGCTAAAAAGAACGAAAAAAATGAGCTCCGGATCATTAAAATTGGTCAACAACTTTTAGCACAAAAAATTAAAAACCGCTAAATATGGCCATTTTTGCCATTTAATTACAGGGATTGTAATGATCTTAGGAACCTCTTTGGGGCTTCAATTGTGGCTTCTGTTGGTACCTACCCACTGTAAAAATTTCATGCAAAAATAATATATTTTTGCGGAAATAGCGAAAATGTAAAAAAGGTGTTTCCAAAAAACGGCGTGGAAATCGTTAAAAATGGTCGTAGAGATTTTACAAAAAGCAATTTATTCCTGAGGAGTTGCTCTACAACTCCATTATCTTTAAATTTACGTAAGGTTTAGTTTAGTACCTTAAAAACGCATTTGAAAATCGTGCTATTTCTGGATTTCGGGTGTTCGGACGCTCGAGGGGCGGAAACATGCCGCATGGTGGGGGAAGTCCCTCTCGCCTGGACTTCCAGCGCTCGTAAATGCTCGTGCGCCTTCAAATCGGTCTTCCCCCACCACGCGGCATGTTTGTGCTCCTCCAGCGTCACAACGCCGAAATCCAGAAATAGCACGATTTTAAAATGCGTTTTTAAGGTACTAGATATATTAATTAACAAAAGAAAATCAACAGTAAAAGATGTGCGCACGTACTATATAGAGGAGCATGTGCAGACACTGACCGCTTTATGGTACCAGTAACTTTATAACAAAAGTGAAAAACAGAATAAAACAATAAAAAAATAAAAATTTAATGTAGTAAAACTAAAAAATAAAAACACCAGAGAGAAATATGCTGAAAACTAGAAGCAAATTTAAAACAATATAACATAAATGAGAATGAAATAAAAAATAATGAATAAGAATAAAAAAATTCATAAACAGTATAGCGGAAGTTTAAATAGGAAGATGGTAAAATAACGAATGTAAAGAAATAACTAAAAATAAAATAGAAGCAAGATTAAAATGGATTATATGAAACAGTAGACAAAGCTGAGTATAAGAGGTTAGAATGAACTCAAAGAAAATTAATCGCAAAACAAAAAGATATTGGATGGAAAATAGAAAAAAAAACAAATTGAATATAATAACAAACGTAAAGATACAAAAAACTAATATAAGAAGATTAAAGGCCAAAACAGAGTATATAAAGTTAAGACCGTAAGAATCAAAGATAAAAATGGAAAATTGGCTAAAAATGACAGCTAATACATGGAGACGTAGAACTACTTTAAAGGACTATTAGCAAGTACAAATATGTTTAAAACAGAAGAAGACAGACCGTAGCACCAGAACAACACGTGGTAAAAGAAGTACCAACAAAAAAAGAAATAAAAAAAACTATTATCAAAAACGCCAGGGAAAGATGGTACAAATGTAGAACTCGTAAAGTATGGTGAGAAACATTTGCACAAAAAATGTACCCAATAATAAAAAGAATATAAGAAGTAGAAAGGATACCTGTGGAATGAGAATCCCGATAAATAATCACAATACATAAGAAAGGAGACCAACAAGTATGTAAGAACTACAGAAGGATTGACTCTATTGAATACTGCATATAAAATCATGACATTGCTAATACAGAAAAGATTAATGAATACCACAGGAAATTTAATAGATCAATACCAATATGGCTTCACTAAAGGGAAGTCAACGACTGATGCGCTCCACGTGATTAAGCAGATAATAGAAAAAGCACATAAATATTAAATTAAAATGGAACTTCTATTCATCAACTTTAAGCAAGATTTTGATTAAGCAAGTTGTACAGGAAGAAGGTCAAATTGGATAAAGAATTTATATAAAAAAACTAAAATAATAAAAATTGGTGGGCAATTACAAACGGGAAATCAAAATGGCAGAATAGAGAACAGCATAAATTGGAGTTAAAGATTGGAAGATCAAAGCAACAGACAAAAGACAGTGGAAAGTAATTTGTAAGAAAATAGAATAGTTAGTCTGTGAACCTAATTGTTTATATGTATTATTGTGTTTTAATTGGATATTTATATTAAAAGGCTACAACACAAAATTTTCACATAATAAAGATATTAAAAGCTAAAAACGATTTGTAGTTCTTTATCATTGCAAAAGCACAATAATGTTATTACTACTTCAAAATATTATGTAGGAACTAGTATCATAAAGTCCATTTTGTATATGAAATTAATTGTTTACAAAAAATAATAAAACAATCGTTTAATACGTTTTTTTCACGTAAATAGTGCTTACAGCTTCAGTAGCTTATTTAATTATTTGCTGTCAACTTTATTTGCTTTATTGTGTTAATATCAAGCGGTGCATTACAAATGTGCGTTCAATTATTTTAATTTGCATTTGAATTCAATTATG
Organism: Sinelater perroti; assembly: GCA_036346155.1. NCBI lineage: Eukaryota > Metazoa > Arthropoda > Insecta > Coleoptera > Elateridae > Sinelater > Sinelater perroti. The sequence continues at coordinate 33,578,937 of JARFIY010000046.1, forward strand.
CTTTTATGCATGTAAAATGAACAAAAAAGTTCTGGATGTAAATTGTATAAACTAATTGAAATGGGTGTGTTGCAGAATAGCTGCATTCATTTAATAACTAACTGTAATTAATGCGAATGTTATCTACTAATAGACAGGAAATATTCATTTGAACGGTAACTGCAATTTATTACTGCAATTTTAATTAACAGTAGTTGTTGAGATATGACTGTGTTAATAATAAATAATTTTATTACATTGTAATTCTAAAATTGATTATCTAATGTTATATGGACGTGTTAAGTAGAAAATTAAATAGCAGATATTTTTTAATGCTCTTTTCAATTTTATATGGATACTAGACGTTTCCCCCCAAAAGATGTTTTGGGGTCCTAGACTGACAATTTTCCATCCGCTTTCCCTCAAATTTTTGCAAGGTGAAAATGTATGAATTTTTAATTGGATCAGCATCTTCCCTGGATCGGAACGGCGAGCAATTTAAATTAGCGCCTATTCATAATGAACGTAAGCATAAACCGCCCATAAGAAATACGTAATACGTAAAGTTGTATCAATGCAAAGCTTATGCACTTGTTTATAATATATGTTCAAACGTAAAAAATAGAGTAGAGTTGAAATCGGTTGAACTTTACGTATTTCCTACGTTCATTTGGAGTAATTTTTAATTTTTCCTTAGATTATTGTTGGCAGCAGTAATAGAACTGCTTTGTGTCCATATCGAGACACGTGCGGACGCAGAATATCTATTTAACTCCAAAAAACAATTGAAAATGAATATCAATTATCCAGTGGCCTTCACCCAGCCAGCTACATCTATTTATCAACCCCACCCAATGCAGGTAGGAGAAAATAATGCTACCAATTTATGTGTTGTTCACAACAACCAGCAATACCTTCTTATCATCCAACGCCAACACAGTTTAATAGTGAATACCAAATTCACAACAATTACAACAGCAGCAATTACAACATCAATATTCAAACCATTTTCCACCGAATTCCTCAAATACGTCACAGTACGATTGGCGTATACAACAATCACGAATAAGTAAAAGAACGGCTGACTCCTACGACGGTCCTCAACAAGGCAAACGAAATACTCAACACCTAATTACTACACAAAATAAATTCAAGCACTAGCTTATCAAGAAACCCAAAAAGCGGAAATAATTAAAACTGAAAAAAGTGAAGTAGTAACTAAAAAAATCAAACCGTCACCGTTGCACATTCCAAGAGTACATGTTATAAAACAAATCATGGATATAATAAAAAAAAAGCGTCGGGAAATTACGACTGCAAAATAATCGGAAGGGACGTACTAAAAGTCTCAACTAAAACAGCAGAAGCCTACCGAACTATAGTTAAATGTTTAGAACTTAATAAAATATGTTTTAACACATTTCAAATGAAAGAAAATAGAAGCTTTAGAGTAGTGCTTAAAAACATTTACTACTTCACATCACCACAAGATACTAAGGAAGCAATTGAAGCGATAGGACATAAGGTCAGAAATATACACAACATGAAGAGTAGAACCAACAAAGATCCACTATTCATGTTTTATGTAGATCTAGAACCAAATACAAATAATAAAGAAATATATAAAGTCAACGGCCTACTCAACTGTCGAATAACCTTCGAACCGTCTCATAAAAGAAAAGAAACCGTACAATGCGCACGCCGTCAGAACCTGGGTCACACTAAAAAGTACTGTCGCAGACCGTTTAGATGCGTAAAGTGTGGGTAACAAATCCAAAACCACGAATCACATATGTGCTCTATGCAGTGAAACCCATACGGCGAACTATAAAGGCTGTCCGAAATATAAGGAATTATATAAAACCAGGTTCCCGCCTGTGAGAGAACAAAGAATCCTCACTACAAATAATAAATTTCAAACATTTGCAAGTATAACCCCCCAGCAACAGATAGCAGTCCTCCTGTACTCACATTTAGTAGCAGCTAATAATGACCTAAATCGCAACAATGGAATTTAGCAGCAGTCTCCACATTTCCAACAGCAATTATTTGAAAAACTGGAGAAACTACTAGTAAAACAAGCAGAAATGCAAACAAAACTCGCGGAAGATCTAAGAACAATGTTAAACTTACTCACTAAAATCGTCAACAAAATGAATTAATGGCTAATACATATAAAATAGTATTATAGAACGCTAACGGGTTATGTTAGCATGCAGAAGAAGTCAAAGTTTTTATCAAAAAATACCAAATAGGTCTCATGCTAATCTCTGAGACACATTTTACCAATCGAAGCTGCTTAAAAATCCCCGGTTATCAAATCTACGGCACACCTCACCTGGATGGCACCGCACATGGGGGTGCTGTGATTATTATCAGAAATACCATAAGACATCACGAACTAAATGAGTATACCAAAATCATCTCCAGGCAACAAGTATTGTAATTGAGGACTGAACGGGCCTATAACACTATCTACATTGTACTGTCTACCGAGACTCTAGATTTTAAGTTTCCAGTTTGAAGATTCTTGGAAACAGGTTCATCGCAGGTGGTGATTATAATGCGAAGCATCACTACTGGGGTTCCAGACTCATCAACCCAAGAGGAAGAACACTATAAAACCATGATGCAAAACAACCTAAATCAAATTACAAACGGCTATCCCACATACTGGCCAACTGACAATAACAAAATCTCAGACTTATTAGACTTCTGCGTGACAAAATGACTTACTCCGGGATACAGCATAGCAGAACTAAGTTTAGAATTATCCTCCGATAACACTCCGCTAGTTATAATGCTAAGCTCATACTAACTGAGAAACAAAAACCAGAAACACTAGATCATCAGCACACTGATTGGGAGTATTTTAGAGAACAGTTAACGGAAATACTCACTACTCAAATCCCACTAATAACAGAGAGAGACATATACTTAGCAGTAGAGTATCTCAACCAAAACATACAAATTGTAGCCATAAATGCCACTACCAATCTGCTGATAGAGAAAAATAAATCCTCTTTACCACCTAATGTCCATCAACTGATCATAGAGAATAGACGGCTTCGAAGAATCTGGCAACAAATCATCGAGATAAGAACACACTGAACAATGCAACTAACAAACTTAAAAGACTATTACACGAAAACATACAAACGTACCTCCAAAATTTATCACCAACAAAAGAAAGAAATTACTGTCTGTGGAAAGCAACCAGCAAGATCAAACAACCACAAAATAGGATTCCTTTGATTCGTAGGGACAATGGAACCTAGACTAGAACTGATGACAAAAAAGATCAAGTATTTTCAAACCACCTGTCGCAATTGTCGCAAATGCTTACACCAAATCCCCCTGAAGACACTCATGAAAACATGAATCAAATACATCAATTCCTGAAAACCCCGTTTCAAATGTCGCCACCAATTAACGCCTTCTCTCCTAAAAAAGTACTAAACACCATCCACAAAAAACTGACACTTCGGAAAGGACCCGGTTTTGACCTCATTACATGTGAGGTACTTAGAGAACTTCTAATCCGAGCAATAGCTCTTATAACGGCTGTTTTTAATGTGATCCTACGATTAGGTTCTTATCCGCTTCAATGGAAATTACCACAGATTATTGTGATCCTCAAACCGGACAATCCCCCCACTGAAATTGCATCGTACAGAGCAATTAGTCTTCTCCCAGTCATATCCAAAGTTTAAAAAAAACTGATGTTAAAAAGGCTTCAACCAACCGAACAGGTTGATAGCAACTCACCAATTCGGGTTTCAAACCAAACACTTCACGCTAGAACAACTTCATAGAGTTACAGTTACCATTGATGAAGCCCTGAACGACGGTAAATACTGTTCTGCAGCCTTCCTGAATATCACGCAGGCATTTGATAAAGTATGGCATAAAGGCCTTTACTTTAAAATCAAACACTTGTTTGATGTTACCTCATCCGTTTACCGTAGTGCTAAAGTCATACATTACCGATCGCTTATTCCAAGTGAAGTACTCAAATGTAAAGTCAGCAGTTATCCCCATAAATGCAGGAGTGTCCCGAGGCAGTGTCCTGGGTCCAGTGCTCTACCTCTTATTTACAGCAAACCTGCCAACAAATAAAAAGACTATTACAGCTACATTCGCCTACGACACGGCAATACTGGATGGAAGCATCGCAGATTCTACAGGACGACCTAAATGAAATGCAAAACTAGCTCATAAAATGGAGAATTAAAGCTAATGAAAATAAATCCACACACGTAACATATATTAATAGAAGACACACATGTGCCCAAGTTACTTTAAACAGCAAGGCTCTACCGCAAGCAGAATCTGTGAAATATCTCGGTATGCACATCGACCGCCGGTTAACCTGGTGGACTCATATATGGACAAAAAGGAAACACTTTAATCTTCAACTCATCAAAATGTACTGGTTACCAGGTAAAAAGTCAAAACTGTCCTGGACAACAAAGTCTTCATATATAAAACAATCTTAAGGCCGATTTGGATGTACGGCATCGAACTTTGGGGTACAGCAAGTACATCAAATATAGAGATTCTACAAAGATTTCAATGGAAAGTACTTAGAGTAATCACAGATGCCCCATGGTACGTACGAAACTCAGTTATTGACCGAGATCTCAACATAACCACAGTTAAAGAAGTAATCCAAACCAATACCTCCAACTATCTCCAAAAGCTGGATAAACACGAAAACACGCTGGCCATCAACCTATTGGATAACAGTATTTCCCAATATAGACTAAAAAAAATCAGTCTCACGCACGCACGCACGCACGCACGCACGCACGCACGCACGCACGCACGCACGCACGCACGCACGCACGCACGCACGCACGCACGCACGCACTCACACACACACACACACACACACACACATATGCCATTAATTTATTAATCCTATCATATTTATTATTTATTTCTATTTATTATATTTCATATTGTTTAGAAAATGTTTGTTACCACTATCTACGCGGCCTATTTTTTTCTGATAAGGTCAATAGTAGAAGCAGGTGGAACATTATGTTTTTTGGGTATGGTTCTAGTTAAAAAATAGACTGATTTGGTAATTATTTATTGGGAACGTTTTGATTTATGAGTCCATTTCTCTATAATTATTTATTGTAATCCAATTTGCAATTAAGCTGTTTAATTTTTTTGAACATTTTTTAATTACATTTATTAGCTTTGGCTTGATTATTGGATTATGCTAGTGCCGTTTCAGGTAATTAAAACGGGAAGCTGGTACAAATCAGTTTTATTGATTACTGTTTGTTATATTTTGAAAAAAATCTTTACCAATACAATGTTAAATATGTCTGATTAATGATCGTTGCGATAGGAATAGTATGCATATTTAGTTGTGGCTATTATCTATAATTGGTGATTAGTTGCAATGTTATTAAGTAGATTTCTGATCAGATTGTTTGATCGATAGCTCCAAAGAGTACTCTTACTGTTTAGAATATCATTTGATCATAGAAAAAGTGGAGTCGCTTTTTTTTAATTTTTTTAGGCTTTTTATAAGGCGCAATAATCTTTAGCAATCTAAAATTTTTAAGTGTTATGCATGTAGTTAGAATTGGGTTATTTAACACCTTGATGTTATTTTCTTAAATTAAAACCCCGTCGGTTCATCGTAACGTACTATACGGGGATCGCTTATCTTAAATAAATCACCGTTATTAAGATGAGTATCTACGATACAGGCAATGTCAGCCTTCTATTTTAGCAAGTTACTTATAAGTAGTGATGGTTGCAATTTAACTCCATCAGGATTAAAGTTTAATATTGAGGGTTCTTGGGGTATATTGGGGGCATTATTTGACATTGAGAAGGTTGGGTAGAATGCTGTTGACTACGTAGAATTTAACTTGTTTAATTATTGGAGCTATATTAAGAAGAAAGCAGCAGCTAAAGCAGCAGGAGGTTTATATGGAGGGACAATTTCTTTTGCAGTTAATGCAGAATCATTAATCTTGCAATTTTTTTAGCATTGTTTTATGAAACGATCTTTCTTACACTTTAAACATGCGAGTTTTACCGTACAATAATTATTGGTATGGCCATAATTTTGATATTTATGGCACTTAGGCATGTAAAGTTTTTTTTTTATTTCAATTGTTATTTTGTGATAAGTGTTCGAGTTTAGATATTTTATTAGACTTTTCTGGGTCTTTTATAATGACAGCACATACTGATATTAATTGCTTATCTGTAATAAGAAGGCAAGCATTACTAACAACAGGGACAAGTAATTCCAGACTCTTCTTTCATTTCTTTATTACTGAGAGATATTGGTAAGCTTTTTATAACAGGTTTAAGGGTTTTGAACCGCATGGGACTGTATTTGGTCATTCAATTAATATTTCGTGAGAATATAATAATGGTTAATTGCGATTATTTATATTCTAATTGATTTTTAGTTTAGTGGTAAACTTTTTTTAATTTAATGTGTGCCATGAATCATGGAGAATTATTAGGGTATTTTTATTTTTGTTGGCTTGTCTATCTGATGTTTTATATTGACTGGTATTTCAATACATTGTTTCAAATGATAAAATTCAATATCTTTTTTTAATGGAGTTAATTGAAGGAGAGAGTTTAGGAACTTTACTTTTCTGCAGATTACTTATTTCCATACTTTTAAAGGCTCAGTTAGTTAAATAAATATTTTATTTAACTCGACTTCTTTTGCAGCACGCTTAGTATCTTAGATTTAGGTGTATGGTAAATAATATTTTTTTTAAATGGGAAAAGATTTTCCCCGAGTTTCCTTTTTTGTTTTAACTTTATTATTTTGCATAATGGGGAGAAATTACATTTTGGGTATCCAATATTCATACATTTATTAATTTGCAAACTGTTTTGTAGTATGCAAGGGGTTGCGCGCCAAAAGGCATTTTTGGCGTTCTAGGCTGATAATTTTTTACCCGCCTTCCCTCAATTTTTGCAAGGTGCAAACATAAATTTTTAATTGGACTTGCTTTTTCCTGGATCGAAAACGTGGAACAATTTAATTGAACGCCCATTCATAATTAACATAAGCATAAGTTGTCAATACAAAATACATACTAGGTGAAGTTGAATCAATTCAAAGCTTATGCGCTCGTTCATAATGCACTCCCGTAATTTTTACGTAAAAAATAATTAAAGTTGAAATCGGTTCAACTTTACGTATTTCTTACGTACATTTGCAGTAACAGAATGTTTATTTTGATTCTAAAATTTCATAATCTAACTTTAGTATTGTCGACATTTTGCCTTTGTTTTTAGAACATGGGAAACTATTAATAGAGTTAGTAAAGATGCATCTGTTCTTACACCATACAAGAAATAACAGGTACAAAGGCAGCCGCGGCCGCCCGGATGAGCGAGAGCGGCCACGACATGCGTGGACGAACACAACGACCTCTTTTAATTAAGCGCTTAGAGCGCGGTATGCTAAATGTTATGTAGTCCGTTTTTGTTTACTTTTTGTTCAAATGTATAAATAGATTTTATTTTTTTTATTATTTTATGAACTATTAATACACAATTTTATTTTTTCTTTGTTTTATTTTATCTTTGTAATGGGAATTACACTAAATGATAATTCTAAACACTCGTCAACTTCAAAAGATGATTGGGTTTATTGAAATAATGGAATCTGTTACCTGACAGTAACATAACGTAATTCAGACTCTGGCCGTTTTATTCTTTTTTGAGAGGCATTGTATTATTGCTCTTTAATTTAACTTTCTTTTTATTTAACTTGATATTGCTTATTAGCTGACTGCCTAAGATAAATGCCTTGATTGGACTGCAAATTTTAAATTATATTTATTATTTTTATATTATATTAATTATTAAATTATATATATATATATATATATATATATATATATATATATATATATAATTTAAAAATTATATTATATATATATGCTTTATTACAAAAATTGTTATATATATATATATATATATATATATATATATATATATATATATAAGTTTAGATAAAATAAAGTAAATATAATTGGTAACATGGTAATTATTTATTTTACTACTTTCGCTACAATTATAAATATATAATTTAAGAAAAACTAGGGAGGGATGGAAGTATCAGAGAGACTAAAAAATAAAGCATAGTACGTAAACGTACTAATAAATAAATAAAGAAAGATGAGCAAAAGTAATTATAAAGTAGTTGGTTAAAAAGGACAAAACAATTCGACTTGTAATAAAATGGAAAACATTGCCAAAAAAACTTTAAAAAAACGTTAAAAAAGAATTAAGAGATGAAAATTGTAAAGAAAGAGAATACTGCAAGTTAAAAACGGCAAACCGATAAAATGGGAATAATAATTAAAGAAGAAAGAAAAATAAACTTTAATAAAAATGTGAATTTCGGTACTATATTGTTGTGAGAAAATTTGATGAATCAATTAAATAAAAAAATAAAGCAATAAGTCAAAGTTCAGAAAATATAAAAAATTAATTTGAGTTGTCTAGCAATTACATATCTTGTAAGAGAGGCATGTTTTGTACTTCATTTTGGTTAATAATTCTTATTAAAAATATATTTCATATATTTACTTCCAATTTATTTATTTATTTTGAACTATTCTTTTTTTAACACTTTTACTTTTCAAATTTGATATGTTTTCTATCCAGTTTAATATAATTCGCATATAAATTAAATCCAAAATTTTTCTAACTTTGTAGGTTAACTGTAGTTTACCAGAAAGTTAGAATAGCCCTTATAATCGAGGTTCTTGCTATATTTTACTCCATAATACTTTTCATTAGATTTATCTATAATTTTAAAATTAGTTAAACATTAAAAAAACATTTTAACTACAAAAATAATATTTAATTAATATTTTATAGCAATAGTTTTAAATATTTTTACCTACAATATTAGCCATAAACTTCAGATAAAGATAAATTTTCAGTACACTTTTGGCTATGGAATTCTTGTCAAACAGTCAAGCAGTCTCGACTCGCTTTATTATTATTATACTTTAAATACCCATTATCAATAGTACTAATACTTTTAACTTTATTCTATATATTTGTATCATGTTAGCATTTGAACTAAATAGTATATTTTTTCCGATCTTTTGCTTGATTTATTTTCGTCGTTTGGAAGTATGGTAGAGAAATTAATTATTATTGATGGAATTATTAAGTAGAGATATCAACTGATTATGGTATTAGCTTGGCACGTTTGTATTTAAGCAACATGGCATTTGTTAGGTTGTAGACAAATTTGGCAGATAAAAAAAAACATACTGGAATTCGAACTCTTTAATGTAGCCTACATTTTAAATAGAAAACTTGTTAGAAAATTAAAAGCAAAGTGTCTTTTATTTACTTAGTATTAAAATACAAGAAAGCTCAATTTCTTTTCGAGAGAAGACCACTGGCAAAAAATATAAATATATATATATATATATATATATATATATATATATATATATATATACATATATATATAAGATGGTACATAGAGAAACGATCGGAAAATCTAGCAAAAATAAAAAAGTCAGGTGTAGTAATAAGCAAACCTTTAAAAAAATTCTAAGTGTTAAGTGTAAGCTCAGCCGCGGTTCAGCTTACGACTCGTAATGTCAATCGTTGTGATTGATGCAAAGATGACCCACTAACCATGTTAAAATAGCATACATACAAATCTAGTTCTAATTATCTAGACTACGTGGATGAAGCTACTATAAAAACAGTTCTCCTCGCCGATAAAATGTAAGAACAAGGAAAAGCTCACCTAACCTCGGAAAACATTTTCTACGTCAGTAGTGGGATTTCATCGTAATGGCTCAAAAAATAACAAAAGTCCTAATCGAAAGATCTAAACGGGCAAAAGAAGAAAGTAGATAAAGAATAAAGAAAGAGAATGGTGGTACAAAGATCTCGCTCACACTGTTCTATACCTTCTTCTCCGTGCCAGCAGCAATCTAAAAAACTTAGCATCCTAATGCTAAATCTGCAAAAGGACCGCAAATACCAGAGATAGTTGTACGTCGTCTAGACATCAATTTGGATTAGGAGAAAGTACATCTTTAATAAAAAAGTTAATTAACAGTGGCGATAGATAAAGCCGCAGCTTGAAAGTACAAAGTACATGAAGGCAATTTTAAATATTAAACAATGGTTGATATAGTTGATGAAAAGCCTCAAAAATCTTTGAAGAGGAGCAGATTTAACTATGTTTGGATAAAACGACTCTCCCACTTACGTACATATTTTATCTTCTCCTTCTATATCTCATGGTGTTGAGGAATTGATCCATTTTTGATATTATTTCTAGCGAGGTTTCTGATTTGCTGGAGTATCTTTATTTTTATCCTCTCGTCTTCTTGTATGTTATCTTCCTATTCTATACAGAATCGTCCCTTGGGTTTCGTCTTTCACTTCTCATTTAGAATATATATTTTTTGAATATCTCTCCTTCTCTATACAAATCATAATGGCATACCACTGCAGTACTTTCTAGTTCTTTTGCTATGGGATTTTGTTTCAGTTGTTCCCTAATGCTTTTGTTTCTTACCAGATATCTATTTGTTTTTTTTAACTATGCGTCTCAAGTAACGCATTTCTGCTGCTGTGACCTTTGATCTATGTTTGTCGGTTACTACCTAAGATTCTGCTGCTTATAGAATTGTTGGGGTATACATGGTTTTATATATGTACATTTTTGTTTTCTTGCTTAATTCTTTTTTCTTATTAACGTGTTAATTTAGTATTAGATCCGGGTGGCTCTATTTATCTTGTTTCCTATTTTCATAACTATTCTTCAATTTTTACTTATTATTGTTTCTAGGTATTTGTAGGCCTCTATTTATTCTAACTCCTTCCCGATTATTCTTATGTCTACTTGTTCATCGTTCTCGTCTTTTGTGATATGCATTATTTTGCTCTTCTCTATGTTTATTTCCATTCTTTTTTGTTCTAGGTTGCCTTTCCAAATGTCTATGTTTGTTTGTCGTATTTTTCTCATTTTGAGTAGAACCTGCAGTTCTATGAGTGCATCCCATATATATTTTTGCGGTACTTGATCAAACGCAGCTTTTAGATCTATAAAGGCCAGGTAGATTTTCTTGCCTTTGCTTATAATTTTTTCTATTATATTTCTTATTGTGAAAATATTGTCTTGTGTTTGTCTTCCTAGGCGGAAAACTGTTTTTTCGTCTTGTATTTTTTCTTCTACTCGTTTTTCTAATATTCTTGTGTACATTGGTAGTGCGACTAGGAACAGATATATGGGTCTGTAATTGTCACATTGTGTAGAGTTTTTCTTTTTATACATGGGAATTATTGCATTATTCTCGCACTCTTCTGGTATTTCTTCCTGCGCACATGCCAGTTGAGAGATGTGCTTTAACTATTTATTTACTATTGGACCCCTTTTTAAAATAGTTTTAGGATAAGGTTGTCTTCTCCGGGTTATTTCTCGCTCCTTACATTTCTTAGCTTATTATCTTTCCCTACGTTATTTATTCTTCGTAGTTGACTGGGCTATTTCCTTCTTCTTCCTTTTCTTAGAATTTTTGTGAGTAGTATTACTTCCATACTTTCAATATTTTCGAAGTCAACTGGAAATAAGATAAGTGGAAAGTTACTATTTAGTCATATTTATATTCAACACAATAATAAAACCAAAGAATGATACCGGTATTTAATGTCCCAGGAGTTATTTATGGTTATCAACATGTTTCAAATAACAATGAACAGACTGTTCCATTAAATCCTCAACTACAGCGTTTTTACAACTCTCAGCAAGTAAATCAACCAACAACAAGTGGTGTTCATTATTACTTACCGCAAGAGCACCTTGTTAATCCACCTGCTCAAAATACACAACATACTTAAAATGCTACTCACTTCTACTATCGCATGTCTTCTACAAGCGACGATGAAACTCCTGAACAAGATGTCAACAAAAATTCATGGCAAACGGTCAAACAAACAAAAAGAAGAAAGATACGTCCCCCAAATAGCCACGACATTAAGTAATAAATTCAGCCAACTAACAGAAATGGAGACGGAAATACCTAACAACAAGCAAGCCGACAATACAATTCCAAAGTTTTCTCAAATCTTCCTCTACGGGGTGTTAAATTATCAGGAAATGATCAAAAGCCTCAATGCAATTGCTGAAATTGAACAATACTCTACAAAAACGTTAGCTGACAATACCATAAAAATTAACTGTAATCTTCCAGAAACATACAGAAAATTGATACGACATATGCGCAAACACATCATGGTACATCATACATATCAGCTGAAGGAAGATCGAGCATTCAGAGTCGTCATCAAAAACCTGCATTCCACAACAGATTCAAATGAAATCAAGAATGAACTTAATACCACGGGACACAAAGTCAGAAACATTTTAAATGTGAAAAATAGAGCTACCAAGGAGCATCTAAATATGTTTTTCGTCGATTTAGAGCCAGCGACTAACAATAAAGATATATATATATATATATATATATATATATATATATATATATATAAAAGTAACTAAATTTCAAAATCAAATAATTTCAATAGAACCTCCCAAAAAGATCAACAGTATAGTTCAATTTATGCGCTGCCAACAATACGGGCATGCAATAAACCATTCGTTTGTGTTCAATGTGGAGGATCACATAACACAACTAACTGTAAGAAAAGTAAATAAACTCCAGCCAAATGCGCTTTGTGCGGTGGTGGCCACACGGCAAACTACAGAGGTTGTTAATTCTATCATAGATTGTTAAAAAAGCCTAATAATGCGAATAACAGACTAAATATTCAGCAAAATACAACAACAGTCACAACACCACCAAACCGAATACTAACACCCCATGTCCAACAAAATTTTAGTTATGCGAATGCAGTAAAAGGTATTAGAACAGGTGAACACAATTTAAACTCAAATGAAAGCATATCAGGCAGCGAACAAAATGAAGTCAATATTTCTTCAATAATGAGCAAATTTTTAAATAAATTTAAGGCTATGTTTCAGCAGCTAATGCAACAAAATAGCATGGTGTTGAACATGCTCTCAACTCTGGTCAAAAAAATTCATTAAATTTGTAAAAATAGCCCAGTGGAATGCCAATGGCCTTCTACAGCATAAACAGGAGGGTGAAATATTCCTTCATAACAACTCTATTGATATACTATTAATAGCAGAAACTTACTTCACCGACAGATCCTACTTTAATATACATAACTACTTAACTTATTTTACCAACCATCCAGATAATACTGCCCATGCTGGTGCAGCTGTAATAATTAAGAAATCTATTAGCCACTTCGAATTACCTAAATACGAGACAGTACACCTACAAGCCACAGCAATAAGAGTCAAAGTGCTCCCGTATGAACTAACAGTAGGTTCTGTTTACTGCCCACCGCGTCTCAACATTAAAAAAGAAGATTTTCAGAACTTCTTCTGGATTCTAGGAACAACATTTATTATAGGAGGCGACTTTAACAGTAAAAACTCTCTTGGGGATCCTGCATAACAACTACTAAAGGCAGAGAATCGGCAAAACTTCTCCATGAGCAAAATTATTCTTTCATTTCTACAGGTACTCCTACCTATTAGCCGACCGATCCAAACAAAATTCCCGATCTACTGGATCTTTCATAACGAATGGTATCTCATCACCATAAATGGATATTGTCCCTAGCTATGACCTTTCCTCGGATCACTCTCCGATAATAGCCACTATCAGCTCTTGTGTCATGCATAAAAAGCATATTGTTAGAATGTACAACAGAAAAACCGATCGGGAAGTGTATCAAAATCATATTCAAGAAAATATAAACTTAAAAGTTAGTCTCAAAACTCCAGAAGAAATTGACGAAGCATTAAACAAGTGGGTCTGCATCCTTAAGGAGGCTGCGCAGCAAGCAACTCCTCCAGTGTATTCTCGGAGCTCTACATTCAACGTCCCTGTGGAGATTAAAAAACTTATAGCTGTGAAAAGAAGAGCCAGAGCAATTTGGCAACGGACCCAAGCACCTCCTGATAAAAATACTTTCAATCGACTAAGTAACCAGCTGAAATAAAAAATTAAAGATGTGCAAAATAAATCCTTTCATAACTAGATCATTAGTTTGAACAGATACGACAACTCAATCTGGAAATCGGTAAAAAATGCAAGAAAGCCTAAAAGCCAAGTGCCTCCCATATTTAATGAAGCAGACCCAAACTCTAGATGGGCCAGAAGTGACGAGGAAAAGGCTAAATCGTATTCAGAGTACCTTGAGGAAGTCTTCACCCCCAACAATGATGTAGTCGATGATGAGATAGAGAGACAATTAAGCAACATCTCAACCAATGTTCGAGGAATAACAAATTTCTCTCCTAGAGAGATTCAAAAAGAAATCAAAATACTAAAACTCCGTAAATCTCCTGGCATAGATGGCGTGACTCCTAAAATGTTAAAAGAACTACCAAGAAAAGGACTAGTGTTACTTATATATTTAATGCTATCATTAAGTTATGGCACAAGCAACTAAAAGCCGCAGAAATCATATTAATACCTAAACCGGGAAAAGACTTAAACAAGGTTTTATCGTATTGTCCAATAATCTTGTTGTCTATAATCTCAAAAATACTGGAAAGACTTATATTGCAAAGAATAGTTGCTGATCTTAACAGCGAAGAATGGATACCTCAATATCAATTTGGCTTTCGTCAAAATCACATTACAATACAACAAATTTATAGGATCTGTCATAAAATTAATGAAGCATTCGAAAATAAGAAATACTGTACATCGGTTTTCTTAGATGTAAGTAGAGCCTTCGACAAAGTTTGGCACTCGGGCCTATTATACAAGATTAGAACATTCTTGCCCGTAACATACTATAATCTCCTAAAATCCTACTTAAGCGACAGAAAATTTATAACAAGAGTCAATAAAGATGTGTCTGGCATGAAACCGATCAAGTCCGGTGTACCACAGGGTGTCCTGGGTCCCTTTTTATACGTGCTGTACACTTCGGATTTACCAGTAAATGATTATACTACAATGGGCACCTTCGCTGACGACACTGTTGTCTTTCTACCAATGATGACCCACAACTAGCAACCATTACCCTACAAGATCATCTAAATCAAATACAAGAATGGACACATAAATGGAAAATCAAGATCAATGAAGATAAATCTGTACAAGTTAATTTTATCTTAAGAAAAGACCTGTGTCCCCATGTTTATCTAAATAACATACAAATACCTATTTCATCTTGTACAAAATACTTAGGGATACATTTAGATAATAAACTATCATGGAAACAACACGTGGTTAAAAAACGTAAACAGATCGATCTAAAACTTAATGAAATGCAATGGTTACTTGGTAGGAAGTCAAAATTACCACTTGAAAATAAGCTCCTTCTTTATATAACGATCCTTAAGCCAATATGGGTTTATGGAATTGAACTCTGGGATTGTACCAGTCGTTCGAATATGCCAATTATACGGAGAAGTCAGTCTAAAATATTACGTATGATCTCCAATGCCCCATGGTATGTTACTAATGACACACTTCATTCAGACCTGAAAATTCCATATGTTAAAGATGTTATAACTGAAAAAAGTATTAAACACCACATAAAGCTAAAACACCACATCAACGCACTTCTTAATCCCCTTCTGAAAATACAAAATGGCTTAAACGGAAATGGCCTAATGATCTAAAAAATGTCTAAGGAGGTCTTGTCATTGGAGAAGACCTCACCACGTCAATGAAGAGCTACTTAGTTCCTAGATCAACACATTAGCTCATAAAATTCTATTGTAAATTCTGATTGCTAATAAAATAAATAAATAAATAAAAATAATATGTTGGTTTTTGCTATCAGTAGTTTATGATTCGTATTTAGTTCTGTGCCTTTTATAAACTGAACGTCGTCGTTAACTGCGTATATCATGCTTTTGATGTAGGCTATAATATATGGTTTTACGTATTAATTGCTCAGCTTCGTAGGTAACTTTATGTATGTCTTTATGTGTGGACCAAGCATTTTATATTAGCATCTGATTTAAGACACAAAAGTATATTATCTTCTCTTCATTTTCATTTATTTTTCCCTGTATTTCAGAGGCTCCCATTGTTTTGTGTCTCGCTTCCCTTTTATTCTCTATGTGAGCATTCTAATCACCCATTGTAATTACATGTTTTTTTTTTCAAAAATTTATTGTAGATTTTCGTAAAATATTTCTTTATCTCGCACATTTACATTTTCTGTTGTGCATAGATTTGTATAGTTCCTACTTTTTCTTGTTCCAAATTTAAGATCAGAATCCTAGAATTTATGGCTTCCCATTTTGTTGCTTGTTTAGGGTATATTCTTTGCCCATCCTTTTTATTCCGTTTTTTCTGTTTTATTTTAGCTACGCCCAGTACTTGTATTTTATGTTTCTTAATTTTTTCTAGTACCTCTAGTTACTTTCCCGCGAGGAAAGTTATGCATGTCTCTAATCTTATCCGTGTTCTCGTCTTTGGTTTGACAGTCCATTGTAATGCGCAATAAACTTCTTTAAACTGAAAATACTTTGAGTGGGTGATTAACCCAATGTCAAAGGTCCCGTTACCTCAGGGTATTGGATCGTACCCTGGCAAGAGTTTTTACAGAGACGGCTAAACTGTTTTTGAGAGGTGTTATTCATCTCCCCAATTTATCCTGGCTTGTGCCAGGCAGAGCTTGAGTCCGATTTTTGGTCCCAGGATGGCTGGCTTAAGGATCCTCCCAAAAGATTAAAAGTCTTCGTACGGCTATTAAAAACATTTGTAAAAATCATAACAGTGAAGTAGTTTTAATTTCCTTATGTAAGTTGATGGAGGGCTGTTATATTGCCTTCATTTAAAAACCTTAGACAAATGGAGAAAAAATACAGAGTTTTGGACTATAAAGAGTTGATGTGCAGTAGATTCACTGATAGACCTAGTAGGTAAAAGTAAAAATTTTAATCGATAAAAAATTAATTCAACAGCTGTTGCAAAATAGTTTTATTTTGAATTTTAAATGCACCTATATATTTCATAAGCTTTATGTATAAGAAAACCTTATTTTTCTTTATAATAAAAAAATTAGATTTTAACCAGATGTTTCATGTTATATAAGAACAACGGATTATGGGCTGAGAAATAATAAAACTTCCCAATAGAGCAGTAAATTACCTTTTATAAACAAAACTAGATTTATCAAAAGTAGCATTGTGACAATAACACTCAGAATCCTTACTACTATGAAATAAACCTGCAAAGCTTGCAACGCATAGCGAAGTGGCGAAGCAGTCTCCCAAATTTGAGAACCCTCTAGTTGACCTTTGACCAATCAGTTTCAAGATCATTAGCAAACAAGCCTTTTTGGTCACCTGTCGATTGCTGAAAACAGAATTTGGAAATTCCCAGCCGTTCTCGAGTTATTACTCGGACGGACGGACGGACGGACAGACGGACTGACAACATGAATTTTAGTAAGTGACCCAGCTTTGCTTTGCCACTTAATAAAAGCTTTAATTGAATGTATATAGAGATTTTAGATAATAAGAGTATTTAAACCCATCTTGTTTCTTCTAGCTGCAATAAAACTGCTACGAAATTGTTAATATGTTTAAATGAATTCTTTATTAATTCACACGTATCAAGACTGAAAGTTTACCGTACATCTAAACATATTAATTTAGTTGTTTATGTAAAGGCACGCGTTTGCGAACGCACATCATCAAAACATGACATTAACATCCGTCTCTGCAGGTAAACATTAATCATGCCATTCAAGCATTTATCATGATGCTAAAAGTAATTAATAACGCAGGAGAGTTAGTGAAACGTAGGTATGTGCTGCTTGCGAGCGTAAGCAGTTTGAAGTAATTGTGCTAATTCTAAATGTTAGTAGCAATGTGAAGCAGTAAACGGATTAATAAATCATCATTAATATTGTAGTTAGCACGTATTGTTTAGCTTATATTAGGGATTAATTTTAAGTTGTTTAATTTTTTTTTGTTCTATACATAAACAAATTATTTATTTATTTGATATTATAAATAAAATAAAAATGTAGCACACATTTAAAATTAGAGATGTCATTTTACATCTTTATAAGTGACAGTATTTTCAAACTTCCTCTATTAGGTCTTTTTCTCTGTCATTATATTTTGTACCTACTTTTTCTGATTTATTTCTAGATTATATTTTTTATTTTTTTTAGACGAATGGCCTATTACTGTTTGCATTATAATTAATTTATCAATCATTCTCTGGTTGTAAATAATTATCTCTTTTTTTAAATCTCAGATATATTTTGTTTTTATTGCATCTTTCGCATATATTGTAAGCTCTTGAAACATGTAATTCTTATATTGCATCTTATTTTGTTTGCCGTTTGTTACAAGTCTTTGCCTACATTTTTACAATTGAGTTATTAATTATACTTCCTATTATTCATTTCTTCAAATCTCTTTAAGCAGCGCTTTTACTGTTATTTTCTTCGCATTTACTATTGTTTCGTCTAAATTCTTATATTTCTATATGCTTTTTTTCATTGTATTACGTGTAATATATAAGTCATATTCTCCTTTAATAATTATGAATTTATTTTTGAAGGTTCTATGTGTCATACTTTTTATTTGTACGACTTGTCACGTTTTGCGCTAATACTAACTAGTTATCGGCAAACGTTAGCAATGGTACATTGCTTTATTGTTTGTATGATAAATGCAGTTATGTTTCAATATATTCAATCTTTATTGTGTTCTTGTATTTGAGAGCTCTTTTATATGGCTTGCGTTGTACGTCTATTTAACATTTACCAAAGATAAGCAAGATGTCATTGAGATGTTATACTATGCAAATATACCAGTCGTCGGTTTTCCATTGTCTTGCAAGACAAGAGTAGTTGCAGAGAATTATGACAGCTTACTCTGAGAGTTCCGAACCTACATACATAATTTACTAAGCTAAAGCACCTTTACCTTAGGTATTTCTTTTTTGCATTTTACTGTTATTCTCTTAGAATACATATACTGTTTCTAGGTATACATATTGTGCATTTTTTATTTATAAGATGTTGTCTATATAAAATTTTTATATATATATGACGATGACTATTTGGTTTTTGTAAAGTTTACATTCAACTAATTTTTCTTGCTTTTACTTGCGGCTTTTATACAAATATCATAATCTCGTTAGCAAAATTCAAGTTTTTAAACCTTATTTATTCAATTGATTTTTAATCAGTTATTTAATTTTATGAAGGTTTTCTGTCGTGTTGCACTTTTTTCTGAAAACTATAAGCTTCTTTAGTTGATATACCACTGTTGTTCTTTCTAACTTACTTGTTGAAGAAGTAAATATACAAAAGGAGTAAATATACTAATGAGCTCGATATCGTGTCATGTTTTGTTTGTAGTCATCCGACCACCATGGATCTATAGTGAGTGATGTAGTCACCCTCATTTCTCTATGGTCAAAAGAATGGTCAAAGTTGAAAAAAATTTTCTAGATCTCGGAAACGGCAACAGATAGTTAGATGCGGTTTTCAGCACTATTTGAATCTATTAAATTCTACTAAAACGGTATTATTAATTCGACCTCAGAAAAGTATAGGGTGCGTCAGAACTGTGTTTCAAGAACACCCTAAAATTCGTTTGCTCGGCTAACCGTTCACAGATGAGGAGCTCCCTGGGAGTGATTTTGTAGTCTCTAGTAGTTTCTTTCTAAAAAGTTTATTTAAAACAGATGTCCATTTAAAGGCTCAATCGGGATTCTGAAGCAAAACATATTTTAGCAGAGAGCGATTTCTAGTAAAGACCAAACTGTAGAATTATAAAATCAGTTCAAGAAAACGGTTAATAACCCATGCCGTTATTCCCGCTTTCCTATCCAAAAACGGCCCAGAATTTTATATATTTGCTTATATTTTCAAAACGACAAGAGACGGAAAACGGCTCCTTTACCAAGTTATAGAACCTAAAAGAGGTACTTTTTTATGAATTAATCGTATTATATAGGGGTACACGGGGTGGCTGAAAAAGACCATTTCCAAAACCGAAAGCGTTAAAAATTTTTGTGTGTTCCGTAATGGCAAGCATTGGCATGCAAAAAAAGCACAAGTTAAAAATTGAGCTCCTGACAAGGATCTGTTCGGGCGGCGAATTTAGATCGTGCCCGCGATGTCAGAATAAGTTTGAAAATAGCATTATATACTGTTATTCTTTTAATTCTTTAAAAAAATATTGCTTAGTATGTAATATTACCGTTTTTATCTACAAAGTACTCTCAATCAGCACCATCTAGTTCTATTGATGTCCTTGCATCCTTATCCCTCGTTACTGCTGTTTTTATTTATTTCAAGACTTTTTTTATTTTAGGACAGTATTTCATATTTCTGTTTTATATTTCAGGCTCTGCTTCTTTCTTGCACAATCACTAAATCACGGCGATCACGCATTTTCTTATTGACACCATTTCCATATTTGTGCAACCTACATATAAGTTACTTGATTTTATTTTAATTTTCTTTATTATATAATATAGTGTAACGCTGAATAGTATCGGGCTTAATATTACACTTTGTTTTTATATAGGCTAATATATTAATTTTTATTTCCGAGTATTTTGTTATCTAAAATCTTTGTGCGATTACTGTTATACAGAATCAAAGAAATAACCGCTTCAGAGGAATTGATTCCTACTCACCAGTTAGGTTTCCGTGTAGAACATTTAACCATCCAATAATGTCATAGAATAGTCAACTATTTCAAGGAAACGTTTGAAGACAAAAAAATGTGTGCCTCGGTATTCCTAAATATCCAACAGGCCTTTGACAAGGTATGGCACTGCGGGCTCTTGTATAAAATCAAAAGAAAGCTTCCTCACCAAATCTTCATCCTTCTAAAATCCTATCTAACTTCAAAACATTTTCAAATTTAGTTTGAAAGTTCGCTATCAAGCTACCACGCTTTTAGCTACAGTGTTCCGCAGGGTAGTGTCCTCGGCCGTTTTCTCTATCTTCTCTATACTAAAGATATTCCAACTATACACTGCAATAATGTCATCTGATACCAATGCTGATAACGCATCCCAAAATCTCCAGTCACACCTAAATCCTCTACAAAGCTGGCTCGATCGGTGGCGGATCAAAGTAAGCAGCGCTAAATCAAGTCAAGTTACCTTCACTATGAAACAACACTACATGCCCTCAAGTCACCATCTTCAATCAACCCATCCCAAAAAACTGAGGTAAAGTACTTGGGATTTCCATTTAGATCAAAGGCTGACTTGGAGAGCTCATTTAAAAGCCAATAAAAGTCAATCTAAAAACCAGAAATGTGCACTGGCTAATCGGACGATCATCTAAACTTACAATAGAAAACAAGGTAGTATTACATATAGTCATTCTAACACCTATACGGTCCTACGGGATTGAACTGTGGGGATACAGTAAGCCATCCAACACCAAAGTACTGCAGTCTTTCCAATCGAATACATTGCTCATTCTAACTGATGCACTTTGGTATGTCAGCAATCAAACCCTCCACCATGATCTCAAAATTCCATTCATCTCGGAAGTCATCAAGAGTTATGCAGCCAAGAGCAGGATGCGCAACTTAAATCATTTCAACCTGCTCATTACCAACTTCTACCCTCGCCAGCCCTTGGATAGAAGATTGAAGAGACAATAGCCAAAAGATCTTATTGAGTAAATAGTAGACACCCGCCAGTGGATGGTGCCCTACCCATGTCAAATACGTCAATTTCAACTAATTTACTTATTTTCGGTCGATCATTTTTTTAAGTGTTTTGACGTGGATTATATCAACAACAGTGCGTCAATCAATTCATTTCGCCTTTTGGTGATGCTCGTTAGTTCAATAAATTTAATCGTGGCCGTATTTTGCTGGCGGGTGAATTTAAAGAACACCGTCCAAAATCGGATGCGATACCAGCAAACATCGATGCCGTGCGCGAACTGATAAAGCAAGATCGTCATGTAACTTATCGTAAAATTAAAGACATCCTTAGGCATTAGTATGAGTAGGATACATTTGATATTGCATGATCACTTAATTGTGAAAGACTTATGTGCGCGTTGGATCCCGTATAAGTTATTGATTGCTCAAAAACAAACTTATATCGATTGGTTGAAATAAATGCTCAAAAATACGATCGTGGTGCTTCAAAAACTGTTTACAACATCGTGGGGGTGACTAATCTTAGATTTATGAGCCCGAAAGTAAACATAATTTGACTGTGTGGGTCTTCCAAATCCAACAAAAATCGTTTGCGCTCGAAGAATTTCGCACCAAATGATCGTTTATCTTTATGGAAGAATTGGACATATCGTAACCGAGGTTTTAGAGGATTATAAAACATTTATATATATAAAACAATTAATTTTAAATGGTACACAACCATTATTTCTTTGCTAGAAATCTTTAAAGAAAAACCAACGCGCGACGTCGGATTATTCTCCATCGTGGCAATGCGAGCTTACGTATATTGATACAAACAACTGGCTTTTTGAGCATCAAAAACGTGGAATTGATGAGCCACTAGCCGTACAGTTTTGATTGGAACTGTCACGTAAACTAGAAATTGCGCGGACAATGATTTTCGACCCCGGAAGAGGCGGTTGGTGCGTTCAAAACTTATGTTTTGGAGATATCTGTATTGACCTCTAGGGAAAATACCTTTAAACACAACAGAAAGGTTTCTAATATTAAACATTTGTTTCTATTAGTTTTTCCAATAGACAAGGTGCAGCCCATGTATGAATTAGTTAATACTTTTAGGCTATTATTTTTGACCATTTCAAACGTAATACTATTATATCTCGCTACGTTTATACATTTCTTCCAAGTTAAGCAATTCCTTAGAATATTCCTTCTTACCTTTTTATTTTATTGGCTTCTTGATGTATTTCGGCTTTTACTGTAATATATCTATTTTTCCTTTTTAAATTTTGTTTTTCTTATTTATTTTCTGATTTACATTTTCTATTTTACTTTACATCAAGTTTTAGTATTTCTTTAGTTCATATGTGTATTACTTTAGTAAAGTTTAATTTTTTCTAATAGCTGCCCACATGCCGCCGTCTTTATATGCTTGTCATTTACGCATTTGTTGCTCTACCACTCTGAAAATTTGTGGAGGTGTTGCCAAAGAGTTGCTCTTTTGACTAATATAAATTTTACTCTAAAAAGTTGTGGCGAATTTTGGAGAAACATCCCGAACTTCAAACTCATTTTTCACTACAAAAATAGGGTTTTGAGCGTAAATTGATGGAACAATCGGGAAGAGCAGATCAAAATCTATCGATTTATATATTTTTATTATTTTTATAGCCTCCTTCCTACGAGTAGGAGCGAGTTGAACACAGCGCACCCGTGCGAAAAATACGTCGCGAGCGCCGGGTGGCCCGTTCTCAGTGGTCGCGCCCATATATATATATATATATGTTTCTTATGATAGATAAAAATATTGCTCTTTGTTTTAGCCCCTCTTAAGAACACTTACTAGAGTAGCTTATGTTTATATGTTTATATTTATTCCTTAACAGATAATTAGTTATATTTAAAATAAACGTAATTTATTTACATATTTGGAAAACAAATGAAAATGCTAGGGTGAACACGCGGATTTACGAAAAAACCTACTTTTACAAACGACAAATGCATTACAAAACTGTTTTAATACTTGTTAGTTGATAGGGTTTATTTGATTGTAGCGGTTTATATGGGGGACACATATCATATACGTACACTCGAGTTGAAAAAGCGTGTTCTATATAAAGACAAACCCAGTACAAGTTCGTTACAAAATCTTTACTATTTTTATCACTTGCAATGCGCGCACGGACTAGTGTGAGCATATTTTTTGCAAAAGAATGATTTTAACGTTGGGCTTTGTGATAGGCCATTATCATTCTAAAATTTTTGTCGTCAGTCATACACAGTTGTCTATGGGTTAGACAAAATTTTCATGAATTTGGCGAAATTTATCATCAGAAACTATTAGCTGAGATTATTGATAAATAATCATCTAGTTAATCTAGTCGTTTTTCTACAACATCTCAATAACTCACTATATCTGTAATTCCTTTGGGATACTTTGCCTTTATTTTCTAAAAATGTGTAATTGATATTATAACAAATCACGTGAGTGATGAACAATAGAACTTTAGCTCTTTTCAGCTTTAACAGTTTTCAGTTTTCCCCAAAAGTGGGTCGGACAAAGTGGTCTTGATGTATGTTTTGCCTGTGACGCTATTCGGATACAGTCTGGAAAATTTTAGTGGGTGCGTTAATCTATTATACTAGGTGTTTGTGCTTGCATCTAATATAGAAAAAATCACTTCGAACACCTACACTAAAGTTGCCATAAATAAACGGCATAGTGCTTTGCAAAATACGTAATATAATGTAATTATTCAATATTTTAAACTTAGTTGTGTATTTTTCAAACCATTTTCTGTTTTGTTTTTATAAACTATTAATATGAGCTAGACAAATAGCATATTACAAATGAATAAATTGCTACTATCTACAAAGAACATTGCATAAGTTGCTCAAAAACATTACCAAACGGTATCAGAGTTTACTCAAATTTAAGCCATAGATTTTTTAATTGTTTGCTTTGTAGGCAGGTTGGGGTATAAAGTTTTTATTTTTTTGTTTCATTATTCTTTGCATTTTGTTACCCATCCTTTTTCAACTTTTATTTTTAATATTTGTCCATTAGTAAATAAAATAAAAATACTTCATTTATTGTTACTTTTTATTCTTCAGATTTCTTTCATGTTCGTTTTTTTAGATTTTTCGAAAGGTGTAAATTATTACACAAAAATTTATTATCCTTACAATGTTTTTCATTCTGCTAATTTATTTTTCCTTCTTTAATGCTGTAATGCCTATTTTAAGAAATTTATTTTTATCTCACACTACTGGCAATGGTTTAATTTAGGTTAAACGTTTTGCCATATCTGGCTATTATCATCTAACTTACTTTAGAGCTTATTGCATTTACCAGGAACGTAACTTGAAGAGATATTGATGAGTTGGACATTTTGAAGAAATTAGCTGTTGAAAATTTTAGCATAAATCTAAATACTTTTATTGGTGAGATTAACTATCGAGCATCAATTATTACGGCTCAGATGGCTTTAATATATTTTTTTGAAAAATAATTTGCAGCTCAACTTTGCGGTTTAAACTTTTAATGACTATCCAAAACTTTATAAGTGTTTGCTTAGTGTAATTTTTTGTTTTAGTTTTCGTTTGCGTACTTAATCCTGTGGCCTTTCTTATCCTTTTGGGTGTAAGACTGTTGGAGTTAGGTCAATATATTTTTCGTTTGCGTCTATCCAATTCCTTCACTTCATGTCACTTAATGTTATGTTTTTTTGGCACACTTTTTACTTTTTCTACGTTATCCTTTTGTTTCTCTTTCTACTTTTTTTATAAGGTTTTGCGTCGAACTCTTTTCTTACCGTTTTTTCTTCCCCCATCATTACTACGTGTCGGAAATATCTCAGTTTTCCTTCCTCTACTGTATTTTTGATTGCTTTGAGTTTCAGGAATTTTTAAGAAGTTTTTTTTCTATGGAGTAATCTTATTTTTGAGCTTTAATTTTTACTTATTTGGTTCTGTGTTACACTTCATGTTTCCAACCCGCAAGTAAGGATTAGAATGGCTGTTTTCTTAAGAATTTCTGTTTTTTACTTGCTTCCGTATTTTTTATTTGCCAGAAAGGTGTTCTTTATTGCGTTGAAGAAACTTACTGCTGCTCTTATCCTTGCATCTATTTCTTCATCTGTTCTTCCGTTTTGTGATATTGTTGTCTTTAAACTGGACTTGTTCTAATGTTGTTTCTTCTAATTTTGTCTGATGTGTTATTTCTTGTCTATTTATAATCATCGTTTTTGTTTTAACTTTCAATGTTTTTTTAATAGTTTTATCCATAACTATTGTGAACAGTAAAATGCTTATGATGCACTATTGCCTTACTCGTTTTGTTGTTTCAAAAATTTATAATTCTTTAGCTTTTATTCCGAATTGAGTTTGTGGAGCGAAAGCGGATAGACGCGAAATTGGCTGGTGGCGATAAAATACTCAAATACGAGCTTTGTCACACCGACTTTTTCGTGAAGTGTAGCTAACTGAATCTGAAAGTGAAAATTATTAGCAATTTAATAAGAGTGAGCAGATAATTATAAATAAGGAGCGATTATAGGGCAGTACAAAGAGAAATAAATAATGGAGGAGAAAATGTAATTGTTATGGGAGACTTAAATGGACGAGTAGGAAAACATAATACAGGTATAGAAAAGTACTTAGGGAAAGAAGGAGAAACGACCAGAAATAATAACGGGGACAGAATCATAGAAATCAGCATAGAAAACAATTTAGTGATTGCAAACACAAAATTCAAACATAAGGATATACACAAATTCACAAGAGTAGTAGAAAGCAGGAACGAGAAGTCAATTATTGACTATTTCTTAATAAGTAAACCAAAATGGAAAAAGGTACAAGACGTCAAAGTAACAAGACAAGCAGAGATAGGAAGCGACCACCACTTGGTAAAAATGGACCTAAAGAATAAAAAAGAAGAAAAAGAAGATAAGAGGAGAAAGAAATCAGTGGAAACTATAAAAACATATAAACTAAAAGAAACAGAGAACCAAAAAAGATATAGGGAAATTAAACGAAAAAATTTAGAGCAAAAGATAATACAAAAGGGGTAGAAGAAAAGTGGGAAAGATTTAAAGATACCATACTAAACGCTGCGAGAGAGAGTTGCGGGACAAAGAAAATAGCTAATAAAAATATGAAGAAACAGCATGGTGGAACGAAGATATAAAAGCAAAGATCAAAGAGATACTTAAGTACAAAAAAAAAACAGACAACTACGAAAAATATAAAGAAACAAGAACAGAAACGAAAACGGCGGTGAGAAAAGCAAAAGAAGAATCAAGGACAAAATTTGGAGAAAAGATGACAGAAAACTTTCGGGAGAACCACAAACTATTTTACGGAACCTTAAAACAATTTAGGAAGGAAAAGGAATATAATATGATGAACATAAAGGGAAAGGACGGAAAAATAATAACAGAAGAAGATCAAATAATGGAAAGATGGAAAGAACATTTCCAAGAACTAACAAAAGCAGAAAACAGTGCAACAGATGAAAAGAAAGAACTAGACGAAAGAGAGGAAATTGAAGAAATACAAGAGAAAGAAGTTAGGGAGGCCATAAAGAAAATTAAGTTAGGAAAAGCAGCAGGAAGAGACAAAATAACACCGGAAATGATAAAGTTTATGGGAAATGAAGGAATAACTAAATTTACAGGATTGCTAAATGAAATAATGAAGACAATGATAATACCAAAGGATTGGAATATAGGAATCATACTCCCCATATATAAGAAGGGTGACAAAAGAGAATGTGGTAATTATAGAGGAATTACGTTAATAAGTGTGCCCGCGAAAATACTGGCCAGAATAATTGAGAAAAGAATAAGAGACAGAATAGAAAATACAATAGAAGAGACTCAATGTGGTTTTAGGAAGGGGAGAAGCACACAAGATTTAATATTCATCATTAGACAAATCAGCGAAAAATTTATTAAAAAAGGAAGGGAAATACATATGTGCTTTATAGATTTAGAAAAAGCTTTTGACAGAATACAAAGAGAACAAACATGGAAAGCACTAGAAAAAAAGCGGAATAGAGAAAATAACGATAGAAATAGTAAAAGCAATGTACAGAAGTAATAAAAACGTAGTAAGGACTAACAATGAAGAGTCACAAGAGTTCGTAACAGAAATAGGAGTAAAGCAAGGATGCGTGCTAAGCCCCTTGCTGTTCTCAATAGTGCTAGACGAGGCGATGAAAAATGCAAAGAAAAAGATGAAGAAGATAAAATTGGGATACTGGCAAATGGAACAAACAGAAATAAACGAACTGATGTTCGCTGACGACATGACGATAATAGCCGACACAAAAGAGAATCTACAATACAACCTAGAGGTGCTAGAAACAGAGCTACGGAAAATAAACATGAAAATAAACATAGCGAAAACTAAAAGTATGGTAGTGGCCAGAGAGAATATAACACACAAAATAAAAATACAAGAAAAACAAATTGAACAGGTAGAAAGTTTTAGATATCTAGGATCAGTAATCGAAAACAACAGCAAAATAGATAAAGAAATTAATGACAGAATGGAGAAAACAGGGAGAATCTACAATACTCTGAAAACAAACTTTTTAGGAAAGAAAGAAGTACCAAGAAAAATAAAAACAGAAGTAGTGAAAAAAGTGGTGAGACCGTCAATAATGTATAGTATTGAATCGTGGTCTTTGGCAGAAAAACATAAAATAAGACTAAATGCAATGGAGATGCGGTTCCTAAGGAGGATACAAAATAAAAAGAAAAGAGATAAAATCCGAAATGAAACGTACAGACAAGACTTAAAGATAAAACCTATAATGGAAAAATAGAAGAAGGACAATTAAGGTGGTTTGGTCATGTGTGTCGTATGCCAAAAACAGATTAGTGAAAAGAGTGTATGAATCAGAGTGCCGGGTAAAATCAAAGAGGAAGGCCAAGGAAAACCTGGGAAGAAGAATAAGAGAGGCAGCAGCAAAACAAGGGATTAAACTGGGAGGGTATAAACCAAGAGCCCAGGACAGAAAACTATGGAAAGAAAAATATACAGCAACATAACAAACTCTTCTCCCAACTGCCTTACACCTAACGGTAAAAAGGGCATAAGGATTAAGTAAGTAAGTACTTTTATTCCTATTATTTTGTTGTTTGTTTTACTTTTTTTTAGTATTCTGTACATATCTATTCTATTTACTTTATCAAAGTTATCTTGTAATCTCATTTTTACTATTCTCACATATATTTTTCCAATTGTGCTTAATAATTTTTCCTGTAGCTATTACAGACGCTTACATCGCCTATTTTATGAATTGGATTTGTTACTTCTATTTGGTATGATTTATAGTTTTTTTAATTCTCATTATTTGTTTTTTTCCTGCTTTTATCAGTTTAGCTGTTATTTAATTATGCCCATGAGGCTTTTATCACTTCAATTTTTAATACCTTGTTTTATTTTTTCCGCAGTTATATTGTCTTCTTGTAGCTGGTTTTCTATATTTATACCATTGCTATCTTTTTATTTTTCCTCTGAATCTTTTTCTCTGTGTGTTATATCTGCCTCCATCTCTCCATGATATTTTCTTCTTCTGTGAGTAACTCTCTTCTGTGTTTTTGATATTTGTAAGTATAGCACTTCTTGCCCTTTTCGAATTTCTAATGGCACCGAAAAATAATTTTTGACTTTATTTGTACGTATTTTTCATTTTGTTTCCAAATTCTATACTAGTTTTTCGTTTATCTTAGTTTAGTGGTTCTTAACTTTATTTATTTTGCCTTTATATGTTTCATAGCTTTGTTTTTTTTTGTATCATGTTATTAATATAATTTATAACCATGTTTTTCGCTTGGAATACCTAAGCATACTTACCTAAGCTTAATATAATTTATTTTTGGTTTTGTCCGAAATACATCGGTTCCCGGAGTGCTATTGATGTTATAGCTTATCAACTACGACGAGATTATAAGTTTGAATTTTATTAGTAAATTATTTTCTCTCAACTGCTTTTTAGATATTTTTCACATTTATATTTGATCATGGTGTCCACTGGCATGTCTATTTGTAGACTTACAGTATTTCCATGCAGAATGTTTTTGACTATTATAATAAAAAATTACGTGTTTGTTGAGTGTCGAAACCATCTTGCCCAAATATTGGACCAGTAAAAGTAGTTATTGTAGTGGTATTTAGACAAGCAGGTCTGTGTATACCAGGGAGGTGCTTCTTGAACTGTACATGCAGAGCGTTACTCTACCAAACTACAGATGCAGAGATTATAATGTGTCATGCAAACTTTAGTATATAGTCAGAAAGTTATTTTCGATTCAACCTTCAGTTTATTATACAAATATTTTTTCACATATTTTTTTTATATTATTTCACATATTGATTTTCTAATAGTACTATTATAATATACTATTAAATAAAATTGTTAGCAGTATCTGATTTCTTTATAATTATAAATAAAAAATATTTATGCGTGTTTGATTTATTTCGAAAAATTAATACATTACATGAGTTATTAGGATCCAGAAAAGTTTAGATTATTTATTACATTAGGTGATAAACACAAAACTGTATTTTATGTGCCGAGGTACAATAGCAATCACCTTTCTATTAGCAGATTGCAACGGCTGTAGCAGATGGACGGAGTAAAGTACGTTGAAATATATATATATATATATATCAATTTATCATACAATAAAACGGCTTTATGGGAGTGACAATAAAGATTTTAATTCTGGGCGAATCGCACATGATGTCGCTATTTATAGTGGGTACACACAAGTTGATAGCAGTATAAATACCTAGGCGTAGGAGTGCCGGGCGGGTATTATTTACACCCGACCTGCAAATACTAATCTTTGCCACTATGCGAAATTTTCAGATTCGCCAAATAGCCGGTCACCACCACCAGACTTCCTTTTGACGAAAATGCCAGTTATATTTAACTTATCGACCGCTTTATTTTTATTGGCGAAGACTTTGAAGCGAATCGGATAATTGTGCCGCTTCAAAAATAGCCATCGTAGAAAATTGCCCCTTTAAGCTTCGAATTGGGAGATTACATAAGAAGCAAACATTTTTTTAATAAACACATCTTTTTGGAGAAGCGTTTTGGGTAGAAAATAAATTAAAGCGATGATTTTGGTGGACGGCAAACAAAATCAAAATTAAAATGCAGTGCCTTATTTCCCTCAAGTAGAAGCTGCAAAGAGGGAATTAAAAAAAGAACGAATGCTTATAATTAGGAAGGAAATTGCTACTACGCGTGTCGGCGTTAGCTTTTAATTTGCATTTCCCGTTGGCTTCACATTGCATGTCGGAGAAATATAATCCAGGCGTGAAACTTCAGGAATATTTAAGTGTGTATGAAGATTTCTAAATTAATTTCTAATTAAAAAATTGATTTTATTCTATAGAAATGTTTGAGTATAACAGTTATGTATATTATTTTTAGTCATGCATAAGTGAAACTTTTATTTTTATTAGGTACTCCTAATAGATCTTACAATAAAATTTTATTTCAGAATTTGAATAAATTAGGATGTGTAAATGGCACAGTTTTCGTTTTTCCTTAAAATACACTTAATAGTATTACGTATGGTATGGATTTTACAAATGACATGCATGCTATTTTTTAGGTTGTTATTTAGACTTAATTTAGATTTAATGTAAGTCTGTAAGAAGATATATTACAAAAATAAACCATATAGATTTACCACAGTTTAAGATGATCAAACTTTTAAACTTCTTCAAGTCTCGTTGAATCCATGCGTTTATAAGGTTTGTACATTGCAATAGATGTGAAATAATTACGTATTACAACTTTTGTTTCTTTTGCCACTGATAGCTTTTTATTGTTTATTTTGGAAAAAAGTGCCGATAATTCCGATGAATCAAATTCAAACAAAATGTTAACTTTTTTGGGTTGAAGTAGAAGTTTATAAATTTACATTTGTTTTTTATCGCTTTGATAGAAATTATTTATTTATTAACAAAATTATTTTCCTAAAAAGGACAAAGGCAGAGTCAACTTGAAGTTCCACAGAGCCCATTTAAGTTAGTTATTGATTTAAAAACATATATTGTAGGGAATTTGTAGATGCAAAATCCGTAAAATCTACAAAATCCGCAAATTTACTTCTTATCCGCAATGAGAATTTGAGTTAAATAAATTCTGGACTAACAAATGACTATATTTTTATTGGATCATGCAGTTCCTCGACATATAAGAGTATCGGCAACATACCTCTATGGGATAATTATGTGCATCGTAAAGTTTATAGGGTGCTTGGGCAAATAGAACATCTATACTGGCAATAAAATTTTAATTATTTATGTGGGATATAAATTCTGTGCTTTACATAATTATTTGTCAAGGTTAATTAAAAATACACTTCAAATATAACCAACTTTCCAATTATAATCACCATAAGTTGTCGAAGGTAAAACACAGTTAGCGATCAATATTATTATTATTTTTAATTAATAAGAAACAACAATAATAATTTCAAAATATAGTTTATTATGATCAAAGCACATTTTGTAAAATTCGTGTATTGTGTATTTTTGTAACCTAATATCTTGTATTTTGCTTTTGGTTTTAGACTACATAAAAAAGATTTTTTTATAGAAGGAGTAATACATTTTTAATTCAAAAGCTATCCAATACGTCTTAGTTAAGTAAAACAAAAATTTGGCTAATCAATAATAAATTGCATCAAAAGCATAATGTCTATTTGTCTTCCAATTCTAATGGTTGCTTACACATATTTGTACTACGAAAGAAGATCTGATTTCTTTTCACAAATAATAATTTATTTAATAAGATGATTAGCACGACAAAATTTCTCGTGCTTGTGATTGAATTAAATTGTGAGATGTAATACTACATATCTTCAA
Organism: Sinelater perroti; assembly: GCA_036346155.1. Lineage (NCBI taxonomy): Eukaryota > Metazoa > Arthropoda > Insecta > Coleoptera > Elateridae > Sinelater > Sinelater perroti. The sequence continues at coordinate 33,611,533 of JARFIY010000046.1, forward strand.
GTATAATGAGGCTATTGTGTACAGATGACTTGAAAAATCATCTAAAAATTTATTTGTGTTCAAGTTTGTTCGAACAAATTGGAATATGGCTTTAAAATTCAGCCCTTCTTGACAAAAGTTAATATTGGAAGCGCCACGCTTCAAATTTTAGAACCACACTTTCACCGTATTGTGACTGACTGTGTGGTTTTTTTATCTATTACTTGGTTTTATCATTCTAAATATAAGCTTATTTCTAAAGAAGTTTCTAATATGATTTAAAAAAAATAAAATAAAAACTACTTCAGATAAAACAAAACTTTTTATGAAGTATAGTCTATTACACTGTCTTAAATAACATATCATTTAAGTGTCCGTCTCGACACGATCAAATTTAATGAACCAAATTTTTGATAACTTTGTGCAATAACTCAGGTCTAATGTCACGAATGCAGCCTTCGATGTTCAATCTAATGCATCAAGGGTTTATAGTTTTTTTGCACAGAGTGTAAATCGCACAAAAAGTAATCTAAATGAGTTAAATCACAACTTCTTGAGGACCAACTAACAACTGCATTTCTTGAAATTATTTTTTCACCAATATGTCAATAGTGGTATTAACGGTGTGACATGTAGCACCTTCTTGTTGGAACTATGTGTTGACTAAATCAATTTTAAATTTTTAAATGTAGCCACAAAAACTGTTAACATCAATCGATACCACTCACCAGTCACTGCAACTGCATCTTACTTCGTTTTGGAAAAAGAATAATTTGATAATGCCATCATGCCATAATCACAACATTGAGTAATCTTTTGGGGATGCAAGGGCTTCTCGTAAATCTTTTGTGGAATATTTTCACACTAAAGCACAATTTTGTTTGTTAATATACTTAGAGAAGATAATCTTTTTGTTCAAAATTATGATTATTTTCAATCTGCTTTAAAGCCCAAGCAGCAAAGTACCGCGCTTACGATGGTCCAGTGGCTTCAGTACTTTTGTGAATACCATATTTATACGGGTATAAACCTAAACCTTTGAGTGTTCACTAAAGAAACTCTATTTAATGGAATTTTGAAGATTTGCTTTAAAATAGGACATATTTGATTCTATCGAATTTCCTTTTTAAAAGCAGTTTTTTAGTCAACATTAGTTTATTTAGGAATAAAACTTTGCTTTATTTTAATGTTTATATATTTGTAATTATCTTATATTAGCTTAGTGGCAGAAAATAATTCCACAGATTATAATGATTTTTTGGGAAAACTATTTCATTTAAACTTACTTTACGTACCATTTGTTGAGCTACAGAAAGTGTATGTTTATTTAAAAAATGTAACAAACAACGATAAGAATAGCTTTAATCTGCAGTTGATGTTGAGTTTGTACGAAATTATTTAGATGTAACTGTACATTTATTACTTCCCTTAGGTATAAATAATTTTTTTCGACTTCTTGATTTGGTGTTGTAGACAAATTTATTGGAAGCAATGCATATTTTTTGTTAAAGACGGTACACGTTCTTTTTCAATTTTTAATTAGTCGTTCGACTTAGTTTATTTGTAATAAGAATCATCATCTTGTAGCTGTAAATTAGATTCTTCACATAATGGTTTTTACGTACCCATATAGTAATTTGTACAAATTCACGTGTCCTCAAAGGTGTTGATGTAACTTTATCAAAAATCAAAATTTATCAGATTCTGTAGTTATGATAGTATTGTTATTCGTGTTATTACCAAGCCGTTTTTTTTTGATCCGGTCTTGGAGTATTTACAAGTGAACGTAAGTGTGTGAGCTCCGAATTTCAACCCATTCTGTGAACAATTTCGAGCATCAACATAAATCTAAGAATTACAAGAAGTTGTTACAACGATTTGTAGATTTGTGGGGTACACAAGCAAGCTGAAGGTAAGGGTACAATGAAATGACATATTTAGGGATTTACAACGGTAAGAAGAGCGCGACCTCCGAGGAGTTGATCCGGTTCAACCTCTTATCGCGCCGCGATAGTAACCAAACGAGTTGAGTCAAGCCCGGCCTCGCATATATCTTATTTTAAATTTTGCAAGCATTATTGGGAACATTGATAGATGCGGGAGGTATTAAGAAAAATAAGAGTTAACTTAAATGAAATGTACGAATAGAAAGAAAAATTGATGATTTTAAAAGAGACTTAATTGAAATCAAAATTGGAAACGAGCAACTAAGAAAAGAGAATCAACTACTGAAGTAAAACAGATTAAAAAAGGTGAGAAATGGAAAGAGATATAACAAAAACAAATAATAGCACATGTAGTTGAGGAACGAAAAGATGAGAGTGATCTGCAACTAGTAAAAAAAGTGGGGGTGCTTTTAAGAGACATGGAAATAGCAATAAAAATGGAAGGTAAGGTAAATGAGATCAGAAGAATTACGAAGCAGCAAGAGGGTAAATGCAGACCAATTATGATGAAAGTAAGAAATTGGAATAAGAAAACGGAGCTAATTAAAGCAACGAAAAAACTAAAAGGAACAAAAAATTTACATAGAAGGAGATTAGTTCAGACAAATACAAAAACAAAGAAGAGAATTGACAAGACATATGAAACTAATAAAAGCAAAAAACATTTAGCTGTTATAAAGTATAATAAACTAAAAGTAAATGGTAAGACTTACTTTCTGGGGCAATTAAAAGCATTTAAAAATCATGAAACAGGTAAAGAAGAAGAGAAAGAGATGGATAAACCAAATGAAAGAAAGAACGTAGTTACAAAGAGCAATAAAGTTTCATTTAACACAATAAAGACACAAAAAGAACGAGAGGAATACAAAGAAAAAGTAGAACTTTGAGCCAAAGATCATCAGAAAGTAATGAAGATGAAATAATACAAAAAAAACTTCTGGAGATTACAAAAACAGACAATACCTAAAAAAAAACTAATAGCATATAATAAAAGATGGACATAGAAAACGACCCAGATTAAAAAAAAGGTAAACGATAAATTAAGAAAAATGCTACAAGTATAAGCAAAATGGAAACCAGCGTAGTCCCGTGGTTGAGGGGTAGGCTGCGATGCTGATGGACCCGGGTTCAATTCCCAGTGCTTTCTGATACCTGGCGGGTGGCCTACTCAGTTACTAAAAATAATTGAGTACCTGCGTTCACTCGAACAAGGGGTAATAATGGCGGTCGTCTTAGGCGCGGTGCTTGCCACATCGCCCCGCATCAGAGATGGTGCGCAACAACCGGGCAGAGAAAGCAAACGTATGAAAGCTTGTCAGTTTGTAGGCCGTGCTCCCACGCGGGACGTAAAGCCTTACCATTATTATTATTATTCTAAGCAATATGGAAACTGGCAAAGAAAGGTAAACATTAGGAATGACAAGGAAGAACAAAATAAAACTTATGCATAGGCAAAAGGAATGCTAAAAGACCTAGAGGGGAAAATAAATAGAAACGGTAATCAAATATTAGTCTTGCAGCAAAAAAAACAAGAAAACAAAAATCAAGAAAAAGGAAATGTACCACCGCGAACAGTAGAAATTTTATAACAAATAATGCAAAAACTAAAAAAATGACAAAAATCTGGAAATAAACGGTATTAATGAACAATTAATAAAGTGTGAAGAAGACCTGTTTACACAAAAATCTATCAAATGGTAGAAAACACATGGAGAAGAAAAAAATACCGAAATAGTGGGAAACAGCCCAGCTGGTACCTATTTACAAGAAAGGAAACAAAATTATAAATAGATTGTCCTATTGGATACTGTATATAAAATAATAGCAAAAGTGATAATGCCGAAAAGGTAGTAGGCGAATATCAAAGCGGATTTAGATCCAGAAAATCCGTGTCTGATCATATTTTTGCGCTGAAACAAACTCAAAGTATGCTAAACCAGTACGAAAAAAAAGATATATTGGTAGACTTTAAACAAGCCTACGACTCTGTAAATTGGAGAAGAATGTTCAAGGTAATGAGAGAGCTAGGACGACTCTAGAATCTACCAAAAGCGAAGTAAAACTCAACGAAAGACTTACAAGAGCTTCCAAACAGGTACAGGAATGAAGCAAGAAAACCCATTGTCGACAACACTATTTAATATGCTATTAGAATGGGTAATAAGAAAAAGCAGCATTAATACGCCTGGCACCTTAAGAACAAAATCGCACCAAATATTAGCGTATGCTGATAACGTGGCAATTCTGGCCAAGACAAGGCAAGAATTAATCTAAGCATTCCAGAATTTTATAACATCAGCGGAAACAGTTAACCTGAGAACAAGCAAAGCAAATTCAAATTTATGGAAGTAGAACCAATTGAAGAACCACAAGAAATAAAAGAAGATTTGGTATTAAACATAGAATCAACAAATAGTATAAGGCTAAATAAAGTCCTAAACTGTGTATGTCTAGGAACTGTCATAATGGAGACGGGGAAAAAGAAAAAAGAAATCGAAGCAAGATTAGCCAAAGTGTGTAAATGTACAGGCGTCTTAAATATAATTTTGAAATCAAAAAGCATATCTAAGAAAATTAAAACAATCATAAGACCAACCGTACTATATGGGAGCGAAGTGTAGACCCTCAATAGAAAAGAAAAAAATAGATATATGGAAGAGAAAAATACTGAGAAGGATTTTCGAAGAAAAGAAGGAAGGAGATGATTAAAAAGAATTAACGAAGAAATAAAAAACTTACACAGATAACAAGAGCTTAGTAATCAAGTTAAAGCAGCAAGGTTGGGGTAGTTAGAACATTTAGAAAAACAAACAAAGGACAGGGTTTCAAAAAGAAAAGGAAGACTGAGAAAGAAATGGTTAGACGCAGCTAAGAAAAACCTAAAAGAAAAAGAGATGCAGGACTGGAACATGCAAGCAATAGGCCGGAAGATATAGAGAAAAAATTCACCAAACTATGGACCTCAATGACCTGAGTGTAGCAGTTGTATATACACCTAGACGTTTTTCTCTGCTTTTAATTTGTAGACCAGAAAACCTGCACCATTAAAATTAGAAATCGCGTTCCTGTTTATTGTCGTCGTGTTTTAATTTTAGTTATAGACACTATACTATAACAAAACGAAAAATAAATGGCAGCCACTTTTAAGCACAATTAAAATTTTGTCAAACTTACCAAACGCACAAATCGGCCACCAAGAAATTACTAGTACAATTAGATTAATTGAATTCATTTAATTAAATACGCACATATCCTGATTCCATGATATGTAGTTGGAAAAAACTAAAAACTAACTGCTGAAATATTATTGAAAACTAAAAGCAACCTAACACGATGAATTACCAACTTGATATGACTAATAAAATAAAATAAATGCTTGGCTAGTTGCAACGAAGTACTGGCGCACTTACAGGCAATAAAAATGTTGCAGTTACATTGACGCGGAAATAACTTTAAATGTTATTGGTCGTCACTGTCACCTTACCTCAAGTTGACCAGAACTAATACTAACATATTTTTAATATACATTTTCATAATGTTTTTCTTATTTTTGTATTTGTTAATTTACATAAACTCCCATTTATTCTGCGGTAGTTTTATGAAATCGTTGTTATAAAACGACTTATAAAAATTTGTGATTTAGTGACATCGTTATCTTGTAAAATAGAATCAAATTATTAAAATAATGAAAACGATTAGCAGATGTAGATGTGATACGAAAGAAAAATTAAGTATTTTATTTTTTATCGAAAGTTTAAAGTATGTATTGCATCCATTTTAAGTTAAAAAATAGAAAACATTAGCCGGAGCAAACAATTTAATTACAAAGTCAGCGAAATGGGTTCAGTTGCAGCTGTTAATAGGAATTATATAATTTTTTTAACTATTGATTGACTTATGCTGCCGATATTCTAACTAACTATTAGCACTGATTTAATACTAAATAGTTGCGACTTGATTTTCGTTCCGCAAGGTTGTGTGCCGCTCTCACCTGCCGGCCCAGCGAGCGATAGCTAATCAAAGGTTAGCCGAAAACTTTCCAAATTTATATTAATATAAATTAAAGAACACATACTTCAACTCTCGACAATAAATGGCAAATTCCAAACTCAAAAAAAAAACAACAAAACGTAATGGTTCCAAACTTCATCACGATGCTAAGCAAACAAAAATATCTAATTACTGGCTTAACGCTCCAACCACTTTTAACAAATATTAACCTCTCGCCGATTCTAATCGTAAAGAAGAGACAGAAAAAATAAAAGCGCTGCCAGTGCTTATTTATGGCGTAAATAATTTGAAACCCCTAACATACATGTTGAAAGAAAAATCCAAAGACAATTATGTTGTTAAATTAATCAATAACATACAAGCACAGGTGGAACTAAACAAAGCTTTAGATTATTGTAAAATTATCAAAATACTTAAAGAAAAAAATATGGGATTCCATACATTCCAGCAAAAGGACAAGAAAAGTGCAAAGTAGTACTACCAGACATGCACTCCACAATCGAAATCAACGAATTAGCAGCTGAGATAAATAACCATGGACAGAAAGTCCTGAACATTCAGAATATCAGATACAGAATCACCAAAAATCCATTGCCAATGTTCTTTGTAGAACTAGAACAAACCGACAACAATAAAAAAATCTTTGACATAGAATTTTTAATGAAATTTAAAATAAAATTCAAATAGGAAATAATTCAATGTCAAAAGCATCAAAGATTAGGTCTCTCAAAAAATTATTGTCACAAAACGCCAAGATGCGTTAAACCTAACGAAAAACTGCGAAAGGAAATTTAAAAGCCAGAATATGAAATGCATTAACTGTCAGGGTAGCCACACTGCAAACTATCGCGGCTGTATGATTGCAAAAGAAATTCAGAGAAGAAAATGTCCTCCCTTACGTTTAAGGGCGACTGATACTCAGCCTAATTTTGTACAAGAAGTATCGTGTGACCCCAAAATAATAGATAATATATCAGATTACAAAAAAAAAAAAATTCTACACCAACCTACACAAATCCCATCCCAATAACAAACAAATAATAAGCTAAAGACATTTATAACAAAACTCATGGAAAGAATGGACACCATACTTAACCTACTTACAAACATGATTATCAAAATGAGTCACAATGCCTAATATCTTAAAAATTGCCCTATGGAACGCCAATGGTTTTGTTCAACATAGGCAGGAGGTTAAATCATTCTTATCACTTCACGACATAAATATCGTGTTAATATCAGAAGCTCATTCCACAGTTAACTCTTATTTAAAAATACCAAAACATACACTCATGCAGGGACCGCACTTCTTAAAAAATTTACTACTACAGTTGCAGTAATGAAGAAAAACAGGGATATCATATTCTCTTCTTTATATTATCCTCCATAACCCACTATTAAAAAGTAGCCATTTGCACCCTTCTTCAATACACTTGAGCCTACGCTTATAGCCGGTAGAGATTATAACACTAAAAATCAAATGTGGGGATGGGTAATAACATTAACCTGAGGAAGAGAGCTGTAAGTAATAGAAGAGCATATATGAACCAATGTATTGGCCAACACATCTCAAGAAGATTCCAGTACTAACAGACTACTCTGGGGAGTATCATCAAACTATTTAAAAGCTGATTCTTGCTGGCATATGATCTCCGACCACTTACCAGTACTTATTACATATACCACAGAAGTACTAAAAGTTCAAAAACCAGCAACACTGTTTTCTAAAGCCACTAACTGGAATGGCTTTCGGGAATTAATTACAGAAAGAATACAATTAAGCATCCTCTTAAAAACAGAATATAAACTGTACAGTGCCATAGAACACTTCAATCAGAACTTGGGAAGCTACTCCAGTCCACGAAACTCAGCAAGTGTCTAAAAGTGTCTAAAACTAAAAGGAAAGTGAAGATTAAGAAGAACCTGGAAAACCACAGATATCCCAGAAGCAAAACCCCACTCAATCAAGCTACGCAGAAATTAAATAATCTTCTGTCTATCATTAAAAACCAACAAGTGAAAAAATATCTAACAAACCTAACTCCTACTGAGGACACCAGTTATTCTTTATCCAAAGTTACAAAACATTTAAAAACATCAAACTTCCGGTTCCACCTATTAGGAAACACTTGGGCAAGAACAAATAAAAAAAAGCAAACACTTTCGCATTTGACTTTAGTATTCCAACCACAGGAAAGATTCATCCACGCAAACGAAGAAACACTTATACATCAAAATCTCAATCAGTCTAACAACCTCAATCTATAATACCTGTAAAAATTAGTGAAGTCAAAACTGTTATAAAAAATCTTTACTCAAAAAGGCTTCTGGTTACAACTTAATCACAGTGAAAATCTTAAAAGAGTTACCAGAAAAGGTAATTAAACTTATACATAGTTAATACAATCTTTCGATTACGAACGTTCCCAGATTAATAGAAAGCGATGCAAATTGTAACGGGATTAAAGCCTGGAAGAAACGCAGAAGATGTCACCCTATATCGACCGATCAGTTTGCTACTTATCTTGTCCACAGGGTTTAAAAAGATACCCCCGCGAAAGATCAAACCGATACTAGACCAAAAAAAAAACATCATACTAAAGCATCAATTCGACTTTCGAGAAGGTCACGGTACTGTAGAACAAGTGCATAGAGTAGTCACAAAATTAAGCTATGACCTGCATCGAAAAAGATATTGCTTGTCGGTGTGTTTAAATAATAGCCAGGTCTTTGATAAGGTCTGGCGCATTAGATTGTTATACAAAATAAAGAAGGCACTACCACCAGAATATTGCTAAAAACATACTGTCGGAAAAAAGTTTTCATGTCAAATTTAAAGGTGCACAATCACCCATACGGTCAATTTAAGCAGGTGTTTCACAGGGCAGCATTCTAGATCCTGTCTTATACCTCCTACATACAGCGGACTTGTCAACAACACCTCAAACGCTGGTAACTACACACGCAGACGATACTGCAATACTTGGCTCACATAACGATCTCCAAACAGCATCGCAGCACTTCAACAAAATCTAAGAAAAACAGAAGAATGGCTCAAATTATGGCGAATACGTGTGAATGAATCAAAGTCAGTTTAAGTAGCCTTCGCTCAACGGAAAGAAACTTGCCCACCAGTAACATTGAATAACACTCTCATACCACAAGATAGGGGAATCCCTGTGTCATTATGTGTCATTATAATGACACATAATGAAGAAAAGATTACAACTTGGGCTAAAACTCCGTAACATGTACTGTATCACTTCTAAACAAAATACTACTCTATAAATTAATTTTGAAACCAATATGGACATATAGAATCGAGCTATGGGGGTCTGCCAGCAATTCTGATCTTAAAATTTTGCAAAATTTCATAACAAAGTAGTACGGTTAATATCTAATGTTCCTAGGTACGTCCCTAATTAGCTATTTCAACAAAATCTACCTGTTACTTCAGTTAAGAAAAAATTCTACACGCCAGCACCAACTACCAAGCAAACTTAGTGCTCACCCCAATGATTTAGCTTCTGCTCTTCTAGAAAACAAATTTGACAAACGATTCCAAAGATTCGACCCGCTAGACCTGGTTAATAGATTCACCTAAGATTAGCTTCAGAATTTCTAAGTTTAAGTTAATTTCAAGCTAACGCAAACCTAATTTATTATAAAATAAAGATGTAATGCTCAAGAGTTTATGTTAATATAATTAATATATTGTAAATATTGATAACAATAAACATGTAAAAAAATACTAAATAAAAAAATGTGGAGCAGAAGCTGTAAAAATAATAATCATTATATTTTCTATCAAAGTATAGTTTACAAGTTTAGCTGTTTCAAAGAAATTTAAATAATAAATTGGTTTTACTGTTTTCAGACAATAAAGTGTTTACTAAAGTTTAAAAATAATGTACAATTTTTTCAAAGTAAGGTAATATTGTGACAAAAGAGTGGAACAAAAAACTGAAAAAGCAGCAGCTGTAGTGTTAGAAGCAAATAGCTTAAAAAGCGTAGTTGAGATAGGAACTTCAGTAAACAGAAAGAGCCAATAAAAGCTTTTTCGAGCGTAAATACAGAATGAAATTGCAATTGGTAACAAAAAATTGATCAAAATGGTATACTAAAGTACCGAAAGCAACTATCCAATCAATATTTAGCGATAAAATTTTTAGTACTTCGCTGATTTGAGTGCATATTTTTGGGCAAAACTGGTGTGCGTCGGCAAATAGTCGCTAGCCTGCTGCCGGAAAGCTGCTAATTAGCCGAAGACGCTAATCCCAAAACTAACATTAACAGCATAAACGCTGCGCGCGGAAATTGGAGAGGATCAGATGTTTGATTTAGCAAGAGACATACACATGAAAGTGCCGCCGGCTGTTTGCGCTCTGCTCCTGTAAATCTTGCTTTATCGAAAACATTCAGCCGGACTTAAAATGGACGCGCTTGATGAGCTTTTCTGCGATTGCCAAGAAACGGGCGTTCGAATTTAATACTGGCTGTCAAATAGCCGCCCGGTACACGGCCGCAGATAGCCGTTTTGGCTCCTTGCGCTCTAGTGGCGTTATCTAATCGGACAAAATTAATGGCATTGGCATTTTAATCGAACAAATCGATAGTGATGTCGTTGCGTGGCTCACATGTATCACAACTATAAAATAGCGTATTCATGAAAACGAGATTATATTGTCAAATATATTGAAAAATGGTTTTCTTCTGGCAATATAAAGTAAGCAATTTTATGCAAGTTAAGATCAACAAAGCAGTAGTTTATTAAAATACACTTATAATGAAATATGTTCGCTTTGTTAACGAAAACATTTTTGTTAGTATACCAGCAGCATTTTATACAAAGAAGATGCTAATCAAATGGTCTTTTATCGGGGATTTTTATGTCGGGATTTAGTACTTGCACAAGTGTTCCCAAAACAAAAAGTGCTATAAACAGCATTAAATATTATAATAAAAATTGTTAGATGGATATATTTTATGTGTGGATAGAAATATGCCTCTTTATTTTTAAGTAAAGAAATAATAAATGCAGAATAGATCGCGCGATTTAAAATATTAAAACTTTCAGGGATATAAAGATGATATTTTCTTGTTTTGGTTTTTCTGCATTTTAAAATGTAGATGTAGTTTAACTTTGCTAGCGTAAAGTTTCACATATACTTCAATCAATTTTGTCCGATTTCCAGACTCTTCCTCTATCTTGCTTTTTATAAATTTCTAGCGCTCATTGCCCTTTTCACATTGGTTTTCCAGTTATTCGGGCTCTTTCATTCATTGTGTGTCCGTTATTCCTATGTTTTTCCAAATAAGTTGCTTTTTTCTACTTGTTCCACAATTGCGTGTTTTGTTCTTTACTATTTCTAGTCTTGATATTCTACAAGATAACGCCTTAGTCTCTACACTTCTGAGCTATATATTATAAAGGGAGTACAAATAAGTCTCCGCCGTTTTTTATCAAAAATTGGGCATTTATTATGAAAGAACGGAAAGTGTTGTCCATCGCTAGCCACTACTTTTTCCCATCTTTCTGGTAGTATACGGATATCGCGTCGGAAGAACGCTTCATCTTTTGGGGCTATCCAATTTTTGGTAATCTTCCTATGATGTGAAGTGCTGCTCAGAGAGGCTTTTTGCCATCGAGCGGAACAAATGATAATCGGAAGGGACAATGTCTAGTGGATACGGCGGGTGGAGTAGAACTTCCCAATTGAGTGTTTCCAAGTAGGTTTTGACCAGCGCCGCAACATGTGGAGAAGTATTATTATACAGGAGAATAATTTTGTCTTGTCTGGAGTAGTAGAGTTTGATACGGAGCCCCAATAATGGTTTCGTTCGGTTTGCGCAACTCATAATACACGACACCAAGCTGATCCCACCAAATACACAACATGAGTTTTTTTCCTTAAATATTCGGCTTGGCTGTCGATGTTGAAGCATGGTCAGGTGGTCCCCATGATTTCCTATTCTTTGGGTTATCGTAGTGGATCCATTTTTCATCACCAGTGACTATACGATGCAAAAAACCATTTCGTTTATGCTTGGCAAGCAGGATTTCACATGTGCAAAATCGGCGTTCAACGTTTCTCAGCTTCAGTTCATATGGACCCCAAATTTCTTGCTTTTGAATTATTCCCAACGATTAAAAATGTGGAATTGCTTATTGAGTCACTCCTAATGTAAGTGCAAGTTCTTCTTGCGTTTAATAGGAATCTTCCCCCAATAATGCTTCCAATTCCGCGTTTTCGTACACTTTAGGCCTTTCGCTACGTTCTTTGTCTTCGACGTCAAACACCGTTCTTAAATTTATGAAACCACTCATGACAACTTTTCGTACTTAAAGCAGGCTCACCATATGCTTCCATGAGCAATCGATGCGCCTTAGCTGCAGACGTCTTCAAATTAAAGAAGTAAATCAAAAGTTCCCGCAAATGACGCTTATTCGGCTTAAAACTCGACATTTTCACACAAAAAAATTATGTAATGCTGATATAAAATTGATAATATTTTAAGGTTACGGTGTTGCCAGATGTCCAACCTTACGATATGACGTTTTATATCTGACAGTTTCTACAATAACTTACTGGTGGGGCCATCTTTTGTCAAACGGCGGAGACTTATTTGTACTCCCTTTAATTTTTATTAATGTATTCTAGATGTTACATTTTCTTTTTACATTATATTCACTTCAGTCATTTATTGTTTGTGGTATTCGCACTATTCTATACCTAAAGTTCTTCTTGTCTCGCCCATTTTATACTATTCTTACAACTATCTATTCTTTTACAATTTTCTAAATCAATGCTGTCTGACATTCTTTTCATACGTAGATATTTTGTTTTACTTTAGTTTATTGTTAGATCTGCTTGCTCCTTTTTCTTTTATTAACAGAGTTATGGCCCGGTTAAGGAGAGTAGGGAACAAGTACAAGGTAACATTAGAACTGAGGGCTAAATAAGTAGCATCAAAATAAAAGAATATAAGCGTCTACGTTTCAATCAACTCGAAAAATCAACCGTTGATGAATATGTCCTGGAACATTACGGTCGCAAGACTGACTTTGGGAAAACACAGAAGCTCTTATTATTTTTATGTTCTTCTTCTTCTTCGTCTTATTAGAATAAGTCTGCGGCTTGTTTATTCAAATTATGCCCCCGTCTTTAATTTCTTTGGAAGTGGAGGTCCGCCTTTTGCTATTCTTATAAGTCTATCTTCTCCCATTCCAGCCTTTTCTCTTTCCCCAGAACCATCTCATTATGTCTGGTATGTCGCATTTTTGTTGTATCACCGCGCATGGGATTTTGTCTCTTAGGGTGTGTTCAGTTATTCGTCTTAGAACCTTTATTTCAGTTGTTCTTAGCATAAATTTTGTTTAGCCAGCGAATATTATTAATAGTTGTATACAGGTTTTATATGTACGCATCTTGTTTTTCTTTTACATATGTTAATTGTTCCATATGGTGTGTTTTAATGCTGCAGATATTCTTGTAGCCTTGTTTATTTGGTGTCTTATTTCGCTAACCCTATCTTGATGCGCTGTCAGATACTGGAATGACATGACTTGTTCAAGGATAGTGTTGTTTATGGCCAATTTACAGCAGATTGGGTCTTTTGATATTACTATAGCCTTTGTTTTATGTATGTACTCTAAACAATTTTATTATGAACATCAAGGATAGCTTGCTGAAAGAAAACAATCATGGCTTTGGTTTTAAAAGTATATGCAATAATTTTAATTTATAGTGATATTTGGAGGTATCTTGATTTTTTCTTCAGTTTTCTTCACATTACTATTTTTAATTTTAGAAGTTTTTATTTTGAGCTTGTCACTAATGAACCTTTGCTTAAAAAGTACACTTGCAAAAAGTTTTCATTCTTGTCTATAAATGACTGCGATAAAGGGTTGCTTTTAAATTTTGAAGATAAATGTAAAATTGTTACGCGAATCTGTTGATAACCAGAAAGTCTAAAATACTGTATACAATATTTCAATATTTTAGAGCTTGGGGTATTTAGAGATACAATTAATATTTTACAATCTAAATAATAAATGCCAGATCACTTTCTCAATTCCTTATAGCAACAGGAATAAAAGATGAAGAGGGAGAAACTGAGAAAGAAATAATGGAGAAAATACAAATAATGACGAATAAGATAGAAGTAGATTTGGAAGAGAAAGACATAGAAGATTATACCAGGCTAGGGAAATACAAGGCAGGGAACGAGACCGATACTAATTAAACTGAGTAAATTTAGCAAGAAAATGGAAATATTAAAGAAGGCGAAGGGACTAAGGGGAACAGAGATATGGCTAAGCGAGGACTACACTAAAGAAACACAAGAAGAACAACGAAAACTAATACCAATCATGAAGGAAGCGAGGCAAAGAGGACAAAAAGCGATACTGAAATATAATAAACTAATAATAAATAATAAAATATACAGTGCCGAAGAAATAAAAGCGGAAACTCAACAACAGTGGCAAAATGAGAAGGAAAAAGAGGCAGGTATAAAAGAACAGTAAATGATAGATCATCGAACGGAGACACCATAGAAGAAAAGCTAAGGAAAATAACCAAGACTACATGGACAAAAAAACTAATCAGGAAAGAAACGGATGGGAAAAAAGACAACGAAAAATGCAATGGACACGGAAACAAAATAACCAAGAAAACAAAAATATGGAAACTAGCAACGTGGAATATCAGAAGCTTAGCAGGAAAGAAAACGAATTAATAGATGAATTCAAGCACAAAATTAGATATATTAACTATAACAGAGACCAAAAGGAAAGGGAAGGAATAACAGAAATGGCACATGGACATATACTCGTGTATAGTGGAGTAGCAGAGAACAAAAGAGCGGCAGCAGGGTTGGGTGCATAATTAAAGAAAACCATGCTGCAAAAATAATAAAATGGAAGGGATGGAGTGAGAGAATATTAACGGTAGAATTAAAAGAAGATAAAGGAAATGAAGTAACAATAATAGTAGTATATGGACCCGATGAAAATGACACCAAAGAAAACAAAGACAAATTCTGGGAAGAGCTAACGGAGATAACAGAAAACAGCAGAGGAAAAATATACATAGCAGGAGATCTAAATAGCAGAGTGGGTAGACAAGAAAATAAAGCTATAAAAGCATTAGGAAAGTTTGGAGAAATAACAAAGAATAACAATGGAGAACGGCTAATAGATTTCTGTATACTAAACAACTTAATAATATCTAATACATTCTTCCAACATAAAGATATACACAAATTTACAAGAGAAGTAACGAGCAGGAACGAAAAATCCTTAATTGATTATATACTAGTTGAAAGAGCCAACAGAAGAGCAGTGAAGGATGTTAAGGTTAGCAGAGAAGCTGAAATATATAGCGACCACTACTTAGTAGTGGCAAAAATTAAAGTAGAAGAAAACAAGATAACCAGCATAGGAAAAGATACTACACACAAGAAGGTAGAATTTCAGACAATCAAAACCTATAAACTAAACAACAGGGAAGTGAGCAGTAGATATAAAGAAATCATAAGCTGTAAAATAAGACCACGACAAGAAAATATGAAAGAAGCAAAACTAGAACAATTATGGAGCATTTTCAAAAATATTATGATTGAAGCAGCAATAGAAGTTTGTGGAACCTTCAAACCATCAAATAATAAGAAACAAACAGCATGGTGGAACGAAAACATTAAAAATGAAGTTAAAAGTATTAAAAGTAAAAGATACAAAGAGCAAAGAATAAGAGTGAAAAACATGGTAATTAAAGCTAAACAGGAGAAGTGGGAAGAATTCGGAGAAAGATTAGAGAAAAATAGTAAAGATAACCAGAAACTATTCTATAGAATATTAAAAACACTAAGAAGTAAGGAACCACTGAACAATGATCGGATAAGGAATAAACAAGGGGAAATATTAGTAGAAGACAAAGAGATTATGGAAAGATGGCGAGAATACTTTGAGGAATTACTGAACCCAAAACAAGCAGAGGAAAATGTAGAAGAGAACCAAGGAGAAGAACAAAGAAAAGAAGAAAAACTAGAGGAAAGGAATGCATAAGACATGGACGAGGAAGATATAGAGGAAATACAGCTACACGAGATGAGGCAAGCAATTAAAGATACAAAAAATGGCAAAGCATCTGCACACGACAAAATAAAGATAGAGATGATAAAACACATGGGAGAAGATGGAGAAAAAATACAACTATCAATCTATAATGAAGTGTGGAAGGAGAGGATAATCCCGAAAGACTGGGAAATAGGAAAAATACTGCCAATTTACAAAAAGGGAGATAGTACGAATTGCAACAACTATAGAGGAATCACGTTATTGAGTGTAGTACTGAAGATCTATGAGCGCATACTGGACAAAAAACTAAGGGGAAAAATTGAGAAATCGTTATCTGAAGCACAAAGTGGATTTAGAAAAGGCTATAGTGTACAAGACCATATATTTTCAATAAAAGAAGTTATAAATAAAACAGTGCGGTATAATAAAAAGTGTTCTGTGCATTTTAGACTTAAATAAAGCATTCGACCGAGTCAATAGAAACATGGTATGGGAAAGCTTGATTAAAAGACAGGTCAATAAAAGATTGATAGCGGCCATCAAGAGCATATATAACAACAATGTCAACTACGTGATGAGCAGAAACAGGACATCAGAGAGCTTCAGGACAGAAGAAGGACTGAAACAAGGAGGAGTCTTAAGCCCGGTGTTATTTACCGTACTAATGGACGACGTTATAAAAGAGTGCAATAAAAGAACGAAGAAGATAAAAGTGGGATATAGAAATCTGCAAGTGGTAGAAATAGCAGAATGCGCGTTTGCTGACGACATAGTAATAATGGCTGCAAATGAGAGATCTACAAAAAATCTAGAAATATGGAACGAAGTATTAACAACATATGATATGAAATTAAATACAGACAAGACAAAGGTGATGGTAATATCGAAGGAACAGTGTAAAATAAAAATACAAATTGAGGAAAGGACATAGAACAAATAGACCACTTTGAATACCTAGGAGTCACAATAGAAGAAAAGGAAAACAAGAACTAGACATCGCAAAGAGAATAGAAAAAGGCTAATAAAGTTTACTACGCCATGAAGGACAAATTTATTAACAAAAGAGAAGTGACACGACAAACAAAAATGAATGTATTTAAGACTATATACAGACCTATACTAACCTTCGGGTGTGAGACATGGGTGTTATCAGCAAGAATGGAAAGTAAAATACAAGCGGCGGAGATGAGATATCTAAGGATAGTAAAAGGGATAACCTTAAGAGATCGGATAAGGAACAGCGAAGTGAGACAAGAACTAAGAATCCAGACGATACTCAAATTCATAGAGAATAGACAACTGAGTTGGTGGGGACACCTACAACGCATGAATGAGACCAGACGGGTTAAACAAGTATGGAAAGCAAAGGTGGCAATAAATAGGGGAAGAGGAAGACCGCAACAAACATGGGATAGCGTCGTGGGAAAGATATTAGCAGAGAGAGGAAATCGTGGCAAGAAGCAAGCTTATTAGCTCAAAATAAAAAGGAGTGGAGTAAGTTTGTGTACCAAACAAGTGAGGGAAAGACAATACAATAATAAAACACTCTAGAATTAAGTTAACTACGTACGAGTTATTAGAAAATACATTTAGTTAACTTAGGTCTATAAGTAAATGTTAAATTACATGTAGAAATTTAACCCTACACCAATTGGTAAATGGGCATTCGATAATATATATATATATATATATATAACTTTCAGGGATATAAAGATGATATTTCCTTGTTTTGGTTCTTCTGTATTTTAAAATGTAGATGTAGTTTAACTTTGCTAGCGTAAAGTTTCACATATACTTCAATCAATTTTGTCCGATTTCCAGGCTCTTCCTCTATCTTGCTTTTTATAAATTTCTAGCGCTCATTGCCCTTTTCACATTGGTTTTCCAGTTATTCGGGATCTCTCGTTCATTTTGTGTCCTTTATTCCTATGTTTTTCCAAATAAGTTGCTTTTTTCTACTTGTTCCACAATTGCGTGTTTTGTTCCTTACTATTTCTAGTCTTGATATTCTAAGATAACGCCTTAGTCTCTACACTTCTGAGCTACATATTATAAAGTAATTTTTATTAACGTGTTTTAGATGTTACACTTTCTTTTTACATTATATTGTCTTCAGTCATTTATTGTTTGTGGTCTTCGCACTATTCTGTATCTAATGTTCTTCTTGTCTCGCCCATTTTATACTATTCTTACAACTTCCTATTCTTTTACAATTTTCTAATTCAATGCTGTCTGACATTCTTTTCATATGTAGATATTTTGTTTTACTTTAGTTTATTGTTAGATCTGTTTGCTCCTTTTTCTTTTATTAACAGAGTTATGGCCCGGTTAAGGAGAGTAGGGAACAAGTACAAGGTAACATTAGAACTAAGGGCTAAATAAGTAGCATCAAAATAAAAGAATATAAGCATCTACGTTTCAATCAACTCGAAAAATCAACCGTTGATGAATATGTCCTGGAACATTACGGTCGCAAGACTGACTTTGGGAAAACACAGAAGCTCTTATTATTTTTATGTTCTTCTTCTTCTTCGTCTTATTAGAATAAGTCTGCGGCTTGTTTATTCAAATTATACCCCCGCCTTTAATTTATTTGGAAGTGGAGGTCCGTCTTTTGCTATTCTTATAAGTCTATCTTCTCCCATTCCAGCCTTTTCTCTTTCCCCAGAACCATCTCATTATGTCTGGTATGTCGCATTTTTGATGTATCACCGCACATGGGATTTTGTCTCTTAGGGTGTGTTCAGTTGTTCTTCTTAGAACCTTTATTTCAGTTGTTCTTAGCATAAATTTTGTTTAGGCAGCGAATATTATTAATAGTTGTATACAGGTTTTATATGTACGTATGTTGTTTTTCTTTTACATATGTTAATTGTTCCATATGGTGTGTTTTAATGCTGCAGATATTCTTGTAGCCTTGTTTATTTGGTGTCTTATTTCGCTAACCCTATCTTGATGCGCTGTCAGATACTGGAATGACATGACTTGTTCAAGGATAGAGTTGTTTATGGCAAATTTACAGCAGATTAGGTCTTTTGATATTACTATAGCCTTTGTTTTATGTATGTACTCTAAACAATTTTATTATGAACATCAAGGATAGCTTGCTGAAAGAAAACAATCATGGCTTTGGTTTTAAAAGTATATGCAATAATTTTAATTTATAGTGATATTTGAGGTATCTTGATTTTTCTTCAGTTTTCTTCACATTACTATTTTTAATTTTAGAAGTTTTTATTTTGAGCTTGTCACTAATGAACCTTTGCTTAAAAAGTACACTTGCAAAAAGTTTTCATTCTTGTCTATAAATGACTGCGATAAAGGGTTGCTTTTAAATTTTGAAGATAAATGTAAAATTGTTACGTGAATCTGTTGATAACCAGAAAGTCTAAAATACTGTATACAATATTTCAATATTTTAGAGCTTGGGGTATTTAGAGATACAATTAATATTTTACAATCTAAATAATAAATGCCAGATCACTTTCCTCAATTCTGCTCATGTCAATAATGCAATTTACATTATGGTTGATAGCGGTAGATTACAAAATTCAAACTGTTTTTTTATTTTTTATGTGGGCTTACCAACTGATACGTTCCTCTTGAACTTTTTTGTTCCCCTTTTATAATATATCAATCTTTAATCTGCATTTATATTGGTTGCTGTTTTTCTTAATTTTCTTATTTGTTTCTTTCAGAAATCAAATTTTCGATTAAATTTGGAGAATTTCTCAGTTAAACAGATTGATAATATATTACATAAAAGATTATACAGGAAAAAATGTAGAATATATGTCTTGCCTTGTCTATGTGACTTTTCCACTATCTTCGTAGTCTTCCTTTTTCCTTCTTTCCAGAGAGCGCCATTCTGCTATCTTTTTTATCTATCTGTGGTCGTCACTTTTTTTTACATGTCTCTACCATTTTAGTTTTTTTTCTTTATGATGTTCTTTCAGATTTTTTCTACTTCCATTCTCTTTTTTATCTCTTCGTTGCGTATTCGGTCTATTCGTGTTACACTGCAGTATCTTATCCAACACTCCATTTTTGCAGCGTTAATTTTAGATTTTTTTTGTTTATGGTTTAGGTTTTTGCACCATATGTCAAAATGCTTTCTATATATATATATATATATATATATATATATATATATAATTGCGTTCAGCTGTCTTATGCAATTTCTCGTTTGTCCCAGTTATTTCTTTCTCTTATGTACCATTGCTCGTTATCTCCAGTTCTGATTTTGAGTATTTCTTTGTTAGATTTTAATCATATAACTTAGGTTTTCCTGATCATGCGCTATGAGCGCCTGGTCATTTGCGAAACTTAGTGTGAATAAGTAGTCTTCTATCACTGGGACTCTCATTCCTTCACACTTCTGTTTCAATATTTTTAAAGTTTATTCCACGCATATTTTAGAATGTTGGGAATGTAGCGCATCTCAGCAGGAGGCCTTTGGATGTTTGAAATTTATTGCTAATTTTGATTCCAGTTTTTACAGCTACGGTGTTGTGTTTGTAGAGGTTCTGTACCGCTTTAATTAGATACTGTATTTGCACCTATCTCTTCCATTGCCTTTCATAATTGTTTTCTTGGCACAGAATCATGCGCCCTTCTTAAGTCAATAAAAGCTTTCTTGTTTTTGGCTAGTTTTTTTCCATTATTTGTCTGATGGTAAATATATGATCTACACAAGTTCTTCCGGCTTGTATTTTGTTTTTTATTATTTTGCCGTATAATCGTCCAATACTCAAAATTATGCTTATGCCTCTGTAGTTCGTGCATTTTCTCTTTTCTTTTTAAAGATAGAGGTTATATACGCTTCCGTCCATTCAGAACTTTGATATGTATTTACCGATATTTTATTCTTATAGTTACAGGGACTTTTATTTACCAAAGTCGTTATAAAGCAATTATCACTCAATGACATATTTAGCTTTTATAGAGGAATAGGTTGATCCGAAAATATAGCTGGTGTAGCTTTTCCTAAAGCAGAAAAGTAATCAGATAATTTTTTTAATACCAAGTCATATTAAATATTCAAAAGTCTTGGGTAAATGATTAATATACTTTTAGAAGTGGTTGCTACCATAAGCACTCTGCAACTGATAAAAGTTGTGACAATTCACAGCTGCAGCTGCAGCTATTTCTTCCGGTGTTCTTCGTAAACTTCGCCGTCGCCTCGCTTTGTTCTCTGTAGCTATTTCTTCCGGTGCTCGTTGAGAACGTCGCCGTCGTTGTCGTCTTGTTTGGTTTTCTACTTCAACTTCCTCTGGAGTTCTTTCGGCACATATACCGTCCCCTCTCTTTATTTATTGTTGCCCCTTCATCTGTCTGCTCACTTCTTCTTTTTCTCATGTAATTTCTGTGGTGCTCAGCTGTTTATACCCATTCCATATCAAAGAACGCTTATTTCCGCGTGGCCCGAACACGTTACTCTGGCAACCTTTTCATATGACCGCGGTCGCTGGACCGGAGACCGGTAACCTCCGCATCGTGCTTTAATGATATTAGATGACAACTTCTTTTTCAATATTATTTACGCAAGCAAATGGTCAAGGAACAATCTTTACGTGTTAGGTGACATTTACAAATACTATAAGAATGTTTTCATGTATCTATTTTGACCTTCTAAAAGTATTTAGCTCATTGTTCTTTTAAATTTGCGATAAGACCAATAGGTCAGGGATAAATGATAGTAAAGCTACTGTAGAAACCCTTCTCAAATTTCAAAATTTTTTTCCGATAGAATAAGAAAAGAACGATTATAAAATTATTATGTAACTTTTTAATGTACAGAAATCTTGTAAGAAAACAATTTTGTGAATTGAAATGATTAAAATACAGGGTTTTGTAAAACGTATGTCATATTTTATTTCATAACTCACAGAAAAACTAATCGACTTTCTATTTTTAACAGAAAGGTCAGAAAACATTTGAGATTTTGTAATAATGGTTAACAATAATTAGCGTTAATCCGAAGAAGGCGGTTATTAAATATTTGATGTTTTTAATTTGCCAAACCAACACACAAGAGGAATGTTAAAAAATGAATTTTCACCTTACAAAATCGCATTGGTTCAAAAACTAAGTTATCCAGACAAGATCAACAGGACTTAAATTTTGTCGTCTTCTTGATACGAGTATTAGTCACCAAGACATCAAAAATATTTTTTTTGCATGACGAGACAGTTTTATTTAAACGGTAACGTGAAGAAGTAAAAGCTTTTGTTAATGGACATAAAATTATACTCGCGAAATTTCTTGGCGGCCCTATATTTTCCTAAAGCAACTAGTAGCAGCTGTATCGTCGTAGAAAAATTGGCTCATTTTTTAAGAAAATAGTTGGATGATAACGGTTACTTGTGCGTTCTGCGTTTATATACTGGTAATAAATTCGAAAAGAAATGAGAGATTATTGGTTTCAGCAAAAAGGCATAAATTTATTTTGTGAGAATGGATATGGACATTTTAAAAGAGGTTTTCTAAATAAATTAATTCCAAGAAGTACTTTATTTGGATTTATTGAACAATAAAGTGTTTGTGAACAAACCTAGATATCTAAATATTAAGCTTAAGTATAAGTGATGGTTTTGAAACTCCAATAAAAATTGTATTGTGATTTGACTATGGTGTGAATGCATGACTAAACTTTAGTTCTACAAAAAAGTAAGATTATTAGTCATAGTAAGGCAATAATCAGGAGTGAAGCTTGATCCGCAAATTTAGGCATTTTTCTCATTTAACTTACATAAACTTTTGTAATTTATGTTATTTTGCTTGACAATATATTTTGAGATTGTCCAAAATACGCTTATAGATTGGCACATTAAATCATTCAAATCGAAGCGCTTTACTTTTTGTATAAGTTGCTTAGTTAATTTAGAAATTCGGTCGATTCACAAACAATTCTTTTAAGATTGTATATAGAAAATGTAGATTAAAAATTACAAAACTACTACTTGATACAGTTTTTTATACGACTGCAATTATTACTTTTAATTCACATGTCATTCTACAACACGACGTGCAGGAATAGTCTGTTTGACATAGTAATTTGCAAAGTTCTAAAAAAATTTGATTCGGTATTGTAAAAAGCATAAGCAAAAAATGTAATTAAAATGAAATGTAGTGACTGCAGAAGTCAAAATTACTGTAAACAGAAGCTTAAAATAACAAAATGTTGCGCTAATAATAAATAAATTGTAATCTTTCTATTATAATAATGTAATTAGCTACTTTTTCACTAATACGTTTTAAAAGTCTTTAAAATAGAAAGATAAATTAAATTAATTCACTAACTTTTGTTTGGAACGATTGTGGCGTAAGTGTTTATTGGTACAAAAGAAAATCATTTTTCCCTGTGCAGCTTAAAGAATAAATGCTAAAATGTCATAAAATTGCCTCTTCTTCTGGTCAATTTTTCGTCATTTTTTGTGATAAGCAGTTTAAAAATTTTGAGAAACTCTAAATTAAGATACAATAATTACTTATTTTACAAATAAAGTATAGTACAAGTGTGAGGGAAAAACGCAGATCATAATTAACTATATTTTAAAACTTAATTATATTACTTACTGAATTGTCTATAAAGGCAGGTAAATCCATGGAGCCTAATAACTCATTTCTATTTAGTTATCCATTCGTATAAATTGTTTCTGCTAATGAATGCATGATAATAAAGGCTATTTTAACAACAATTCATAATAATTGTTCACTTAGGAGATCTGCAGGTTACAAGAAAAGTATAAGCACACTATAACTGACTGAGAAAGAAGAGCTTATGTATATATGTAAAAAACACTGTTAAGAAGGGCTTTAAAATTAGAAAGTTGCTGAAACAATACTTAATTTAATAAATAATTAAATAAAATTAAAAACGCATTTACACATATCAATGATGTACGTGATTTTCCCCAAAAAGAAGATCAAATAGAATTTTACAATTAATTAAATGCTGAAATAGAAGTTTTTAATATCAATACTAAGCTAGTATTTAATAACTCTGAATTTCAGTGGAAAGGTTTTTCAAAAGCACACTTGAAACAATAAAACATCTTTTTCATGAAAAGGGGGCAAATAAAAACGGAGAATAAATAATGATTTTTATGAAGCTACGACACATATATACCTAAATAATAAACAAGTGAATGCCCGTAATTAGCTAAATTATAATCAGTGATGCAATTAAACTAAAAAGAAAAACATAATAAGAGCACTTGTCACTATATATAGAAGTTGATCACAAATAGTTTCTATAAAACAGAAAATTAAATGTAACTACTACCGTACGTGAGAAAAATAAAGCCATACTAAGAAGTGGCTTTATATAACTCAATTAAATGAGAAAATAAAAAACGATAAAATGTTATTAGACGATGTGGTCGAAGAAAGTGGAATAAAATGAATATATACATATAACGCAGATATAATAGGTATATCATATATAAATATATATATATATATATATATATATATATATAATATAATATATATATATATATATATATATATATATATATATATATATATATATATAATATATATATATATATTAACGCCTGCAAATAAATTATCAACACTAGAACTAATGAATGGTAGCAGTACTTTATATTATAATCACTGAGCGAAAAACAAGATATATCTTAAACGATAAGGAACAATCACATAAAAGTTATAAATAGAGCGGAAGCAATACCAAATGAATTAATAAGATATTGTAGTATAATATAACAAAATAAATATAATTTTTCACCAAATAAAAATAAGTACAAAACTTTGTAATACCAAGGAATTGAAAAATTAGTATTATACTTACTACTTACTTACTTCCTCTTCTCCATTGTATCTCACGGTGTCGGGGTTTTGAGCCATTGTTTAAATGAGTGTCTATCCCTTGCAAGGGTTCGGATTTGTGTTAGGGTCTGTCCTCTTTCTCTTGCTGATTCGTTGATGTTATCTTCCCACTTTCGCCTGGGTCTTCCTCTATCTCTCCTTCCATCACATCGCATTTCAAAAACGGTTTTTGGGTATCGTTCATTGCTCATTCTGACCAGGTGTCCATACCATTGTAGCTGTTTGGTTTTTATTTCTTCTACCAACGGTGTGATTTCTAGTTCATCTCGTTTTTCTCCATTTCATCTATAATTTCACATTCTCTTCTTGTTAGCGATGTGATATTCCATGTTCCAAATCTTATCTGATTTCGCTCCTGTCGTCTTCGTTGTGATCTGGTCCTGTTGCGAGGCTCATATTACTTCTCTGAATCTGTTTACAATGCGCGGGTGATTAGCCCAGCCGCATCGGTCTCGTTACCTCGGACAACTGGTATCAGGTTATACCCCCCGATGCTGCATTATAGTATCTTTCAAATTTAAAAATAGGGCTTGCAAGCTTTGTGGCAATGTTTAACAAAATTATAAATGGAGTCATAAAAAGACAAATAAGTTATAAACAGAGCTTTTGTAAAGAAAAATATATTTAAATGTCCTTTTTGATAAAACACACGAAGTGTGTTCAAGTTCTAAGGTCTTCAATTTTTTTTTCTGAAAAAGTACTTGCCCACGAATGTTGAAATTTCTGTTATTTCTCGACGTAATATCCATCTATTCATCATTAATTTTTTGATTAACTGGACAGGAACTAATGGATTAGTAATGTGGCTATCACAATTACTAAATTTGGTATTAAAATTTGTTTTTGTAAGATACATCAAACATAATATAACGTTATTAAAGAAGTAAGACAAGCTTTATTTTATTAATTTTTTTTCGTTGTTTTGATTATGCATTTTAGAATGTTTTAACGTAATGTGAGTTTTTTAATGCAAGTAAAGGTCAGTTTGATTTTCAGTGGAATGAGTTTATCCTTCTTATATGCGTTCTTTGTAGTTCTCATATTCACATTTGTTGTGAATTAAATAAATTTATCCTTAATTTTCTAAAACCAAAAATTTTTTTGTTGACAACAATTGAAATATGCTTTAAATGCGGTTTAAAACTATTATTAGTTAGAATAAAACATTGTAGTACATACATCAAAATATTTGAAATTTTTACAGAACATCTTGAAATTTGAAGGTAAAATATTATACATAACAATTGAAAAATGAACAATTAGTTTATTGCATTGCAAGAATGAAATAATAGGTACTTGTATAATTACGTTTATTTTCTCTTGTAACCGTGGGCGTCGAGATAGTTACCTTTTTGTTGGTAACCCAAATTATCCTATTTTTCTAGACATAAGCTCCTGTGTGCTTCATTTGAAATTTGTCTTCTTTCCCAGTTAATTCTTAAGAAGCTGCCATTTTAAGTTTTTTTGCCTTAATTTGTTATATTCCATTGACTTGTTTGTTTTTGTCCAACATATTAACATCTTAATATTTGTTTTCATTTTTTAACGCTCTTATATTTAGTTCATTTCTGATGCCTTCGTTTTTACTCTGTCTGAATTACTAATCCATTTGATTTTTCTTAAAATTGTCATTTTTGCAGCTTGTAATTTTTATTTTTTGGATTTTGTCAATACCCAAACAAAAAACAAATAAGTTCTAATCAATAAGGCTTTTGTAGAGAAAGATAAATTCAAATGTCCTTTTTGAGTAAAATATACGAGATGCGTTCAGGTTCTAAGGCCTCCAATTTTTTTCTGAAAAAGTACTTACCCAAAGAAATTAAAACTTCTGTTACTTCTCAACGTAATCTCCGTCTAGACGAACATATTTTTCACAATGGCGAAGCTATGCTTTTATAGTTGCTGAGAACAATTCCTTAGAAATGTGTTTTGCCTACTGAAAAATCGTCGATGCAACAACAGCACGATTAAAAAATGAACGACCACGAAGTGTCCTTTATGGTCAGAAATCCATGGCAGCATCTCATCTCAACATATCCTAAAACATTGCCACTTGCGCAATGATGGTTTCGGTCCGGCTGATTTGTGGCCAAGGCTGCTTCGGTCCGTTGTCACACAACTCTAAACCTTCTTTAAATTTTCGCACCTACGTACGCACATTTCTAACATCGATAACGCCTTCTCCGCATGTCGCAATCAATTAGCAATAAATTTCGGTGGGCGTTTCACACGCAAGAGGAGAAACCGGATGAATATACGTTATTCTTAAACACTAAACATCTCCATTTGAAGTATGCAAACCAACACTTACTGCAATGTGCGATCTGTGTACATTGTGTCTTGCTTTCATTTACATTACAAATTCAGAAATATTTCCCACGTCTTTAGAAATTAATCTTTTTTCTACTTATTTTTACTGCTGAGAAAAAAAATGGATTTTATTGCTTTGATGGAAGCATATAATAAATATGTTATAGTAATTATATATAAATTAGTTTTACACCTAATGTAGTATTAGAGGTTTTTTAAATAAAGAAACTAAATAAATGTTTAAAACTACTTAAAAAATTTATTTATTTTCAAATAAAAATTCCTTACTAATTTACTTTTTTGTATAATTTAAATTACATTGAACATAAAATTATAGACATAAATTATATAAAACATATACTACCTTCACTTAAATATCATATTAGTGATAGTACAATATTGAACTAAAAGCAAATAGTGGCTGCATTATTAACTTGTGGAGAAATGGTATAATATCTGAGACTATAAGTATTTAAATCTCCAAAACACAGCACGTAGTTAATTCGCCAAGAAACAAAAAAAATTAGGCATAATAACCTTATGTAATTTGATTGTATTAAAATATGATTATTGTATACAGTACGTATTTATTATTGGACTTGAATAGTTATTATAATTAGTTTTAAAAAATCACTAATTTTGTTGTGTTATATAGGAAACGTTTTGTCTAGACAATTAAGCAATTTATGAAAATTTTATATTACATTAAGGCAGCATCATACTTAATTGTAATATGAATAGAGAGAAGACAAGACTAAGAAGCAATTAGTACCTTGCAAAGCAATAAAGAAGTACTTAGTGCTTAAATTATATATTAATTTCCACATTCAATAGACTTCTTATTTAATTTACAGAAAATAATATTTAAAAACTCGTAATCCGAGACATACACATAGATAAATTAAATGTGTAAAATAAAAGCACTACTTAATAGTAAACGGTCCAATCAAATAGATATATCTGTAGAAATAAGGCGATGGTCGTGAACAAATAATAAAAAAACAAATTAAATCATTACGGAATATGCTTTATAAAGTAAAATATTTTGCAATATCCAAAAAACCACTCGGATGTAAATTAGCAATCTATAGGAAAGACCGGGAATAAGCAATCACTTCGAATAAATTTTAAGTTAAACTGAGTACCATTACCAAAAGAATTTCATCTTCATACTTAAACATTATACCCAGCTTTGATCTGTCAGACCACTCTTCAATAATTGCAATGATTAATACATTTGTAGCGTATGGAAATAAAGCCTTCAGAATATACAACAAGTTCATTAACTGGGAAGAATATCGGGAAAAAGTGGAAAAGAAAGTTAAGCTAAATATTAGACTCAAAACTTCCAAAGAAGTAGATAAAGTATTAGTAAGGCTAATAGGCAAACAAGCAGCTCACCAAACCGCACCACAAATAGAGACTCTCAAAATCAATAAGGTACCAATGAAAATTAAAAAACTTATTGCGGCAAAAAACAGACCCGAGCACGCTGGCATAGTACTCAATCTCCCATAGATAAAAATGCATTAAATCGCATAAGTAACCACTTAAAAATTAAAATCAGAAATTTCCGAGAGAGCTCCTTTAATGACTATGTTGTCAAACTGAATAGATGTGGCAACTTCATTTGGAAGCCAATCAAATCCAGGACCAAACCCAAATACCGGACTTTTCCGATGCGTAACCTCGGTCTCCCTGTTTTAGAAAGAACTAAAAGTGGCAAAAATTAGGCGAGTCTCTTTGCTGAGTATCTTGCTGTAGTTTTCACACCTAACGATCAAGAAGAGAACGAAGAGATAAACATGTAAATTTCTAATATTTTCCATAAGGTAGCAACAATCAAAGTTTTCACATCAAAAAAAGTTCACAAATAAATTAGCCACTTGATCACCAAGAAAGCTCCAGGTATAGATGAGGTTACAGGTAATAATGTTATGTGAACTACCTAGAAAAGAAATATTAGCACTCATGTACATTTACAATGCAATCCTATGACTTAGTTACTGGCCTAAACAGATGAAAACTGCTGAAATTATAATGATTCCTAAGCCAGGAAAAGATCCGACAATAGTCTTATCATACTGCCTTATAAGTCTCTTCTCTCTTACATCAAAGATACTCGAAAGGCTTTTATTTTTGAGAATTCACTTAGACATAAATGCCGAAGGTTCACCATCTCACCATCAATTTGGATTTAGACCATTCCACTCAACGACGCAGCAAGCTAACCGCATAACTAAAGTAATAAATCAAGCATTTGAATAAAAAAATGTTGCATTACAGTCCCCTTAGATGTTAGACAGCCCTTCGAGAAGCTTTGGCATGCTGAGTTGTTCTATAAAATCAAGAAATTAAATAGAAATGTGTCTAAAAACTACCCAATAAAATCAGGTGTCCCACAAGAGAGCGTGTTAGGCCCGATCATGTACGTACTTTATACTGCTGACATACCTACTAGCAGAAACCTTTGCGGACGATACTGTTATTCTTGCTATACACAAAGATTCAATTAGAGCCTCTCAAACATTACAAAACCACCTAGATCAGTTTCAAAACTGGTTCCACCAGCGGAAAATTAAAATCAACGAAAACAAATCTTAGCACGTCACTTTTACATTGAGACATGAGCAATGCTCATCAATTACCAAGAGCTTCCTGTGCGAAATATCTAGAATTTCACTTGGATTCTAGACTTACCTGGAGAAGTCACATAATTAAGAAGAGAAAGCAAATAGACCTCAAAACTAAAGAATTATATTGGCTGCTGAGAAAATACTACAAATTGTTCCTGGAAAATAAGCTTCTTGCGTATAGGATTATCATTGCACCGATATGGAGATATGGCATAGAACTGTGGGGATGGGCTAGCAAATCCAGTCAGTCCAAAATACGTTGAATGTCGGTCATTGCACCTTGGTACGTGACGAACTAAACGATACATAAAGGTCTACGAGCACCATATGTCAAGAACGTTGTCCCAGCTAGCAATATAAAGAAAAAACTGGCCAGCAGATCTACTAGATGACTGAAGATCCCCTTACTGGAGTGGGGTTTAAAAACGCCATTTTTAGAGTACTTTAGCTTGTAAGACAACACATTAGCCTATAGAATCTATTGTAATTTTGATTGCTAATAAAGAAAGAGAAGAAAACTAAGTATATTTTACCAGATTGTAGAAGTTCAATATTTGCGAAATATGGTTTTTATGTATTTTTGTTGTTCTTTGTGTTTATAGTGTAGCAGCAATTTTTATCTTTGAATTTTAGATGAGAATTGACAAAATTGCTTTAAGAGTTTTGATCCAGTGTTGTTAGAAATTGAAACTGCCTGCAAAAGGTATTGAAAAGAAGATTTTTGATGCTGCCCGACAAGAAACTGTGAACAGTGTGATTGTTTCAAAACGACACAAGAGGTTTTTTGACGTTAACTTTGAAGATTAATCACATGCCGGTCAACCAACTATTTTTGATAAAGGAGAATTGCATGCTTTATTAGCTGAACTTTGCGTTTTGTACATGACTGTCAGAAACATTTGCATCTACTCGAGCCAAGACAGAATTAATGACAAGTCAATATTTGTCGCCAAATACTTGAAAATTTGACGGATGACCGATTCTCGAAGCACATTGTCACTTTACCTTGTTCATCGTTATTGTTCCAAGCACTTGGTTGCTCGGTAGGAAATTATCTCTAATGGCCCAACAAGGTATTTTTCAGTAAAAAAGTTATAATTTTGCTATAGTGGAATGTTGACGGTATTATGCCCTTTGCATTATTTCAAATGGAAGAACCGTAAATGCCAAACTTTGATAAATTGCAGACGAATTCTTTTTCAAAAAACGAAGGTGCCCGATTGTCGTATTGTAAAGACTACAAAATAAATTACTAAACTACAGCTCTAATTTTGCACCTTCTGACTATGGCCTTCTTCGATTTATGATGCATTTTTTATGCGGTCTGTTTTAATTCGTTCGATCAAATTGAAGAAGTGTTTCGAAAAGCCTTTATATATTGGTAATGATAAGCTGTATTCTAAAAAATAATTGTAATTATTTTGGACCCCTTAACCATTTATCTAAATAATACAAAATACAGCTGTCCACTTTTTGATGTCAGTAGTGTATATTAAGAGAAAATATTCTATGGTTAGTTTCTCCACATATGTATAGAAGAATATATAACTCAATAGGTTAAATTTGTCGTAAAAAACTTTATTATTATCTGAATTTTACATATGATAAAATACTCTCATATTTAATTTGTCCTTTTTAACTTCTTTGTATCTTTGATTTAATGTTTTACGGCTGGGCAGATTAGATTTAGAAGTAATGTCAGCTTCTAATTTCATTATCATT
Source organism: Sinelater perroti (assembly GCA_036346155.1). NCBI lineage: Eukaryota > Metazoa > Arthropoda > Insecta > Coleoptera > Elateridae > Sinelater > Sinelater perroti. The sequence goes on from JARFIY010000046.1 coordinate 33,643,074, forward strand.
TTTTTATAAGTAGCCAGTTGTATTTATTTTTACTTTCCTTATCCTATAATAAGGGAAGTAATATAATCGTCGGAAATTTGACCTACCCAGTTTTTCACATTTGTGGACGAAATATAGCCCCAGGACACCAAAAAAGTTGGTTTTAGCCATTGGTTCGTGTGTGTGTGTGTGTGGCTGTCTGTCTGTCTGTATGTCGGTCTGTCAGTAAACAGGATATCTCGAGAACCGTAAGAGCTAAAGACTTGAAATTTGGTATGCAAGTTACTTGTAGGGAGCACGCAGGCGATAATGGGGAAGGCTGTGCGACCGAGCTCGCACGGTTACCTTCAGTGACGTAGCAAAATTTTAAGTACGAGTGAATTATTGTCTTGTACTGTTTATTTTAATCAGCTTTCGAGTGTTGGACTCGCGCCTCGTCCTTTTTTAAAATACCAAGTTGCGGAACGAGAGCAGCGCAGGGCCGAGACGATGGAGCCAGTATAATATATAATAATAGGATAAAGAAAGTCGTGTGATGTTCATACCAGATTTTTTTTAGTCTATGTTGGTGACTAATTAAAATTATAATTAGTCTATGATCAATTTGCTTTCTCATTTTTGTAGTAGAAATTCGGTGTTTAATATTTATATTTAATTTTCAAGTTAGAAATAACTAAATAAATTTGTTTTATTTTGTTTAACATAGACATGTCATTGAATAAGAGGTAAATACCATACATTTATAAATATAAATAATGGTAAACTTGGTTATTTACATCTGCAAACAAGAGGAGAAGCCAAAAAGTAATATACACGGGAGCTATGTTCCTGAGCTAAAAATATATAATAATTTTCATTAGTCATAACAGTGTCCGCAATATTAATTCTCCATTTTCTTATCAGCAACGCTGTATATTGTGCATCCTTATAATCATCGTGCGAGTATGACATGTCCAATTTTGTAAGCATCAAAACAAAATTGGAATAAAATTCGTTACTAAATTGTCGAGATGTACGGTAAGAATATAACATCATGCTTAATGATTGCCAAATAATTTTTTTTTTGCTTTTTCTCAATTAAGATGTATAAGATGTAGTCTCAATGTAGTTAAATAAAATTAAAAACCATATTATTAATTTAATCACATACATACATTTAGTAGTTTTGTTTATCCTTAGTTGTAAGACATTACATTTTAATAATGTTTATGATTATACATACATTTTATTTCCTATAAATAAACTTATTCCACTACTTTCTTTTTACCATTGTTGATCTGTCTTCTATCATCTTCTCTATGTTTCGGTTTCATGTTGTCTTTTGTTTTTCTTCATTTTTTTGTTTTGACTTTTAGCTTCCCATGCTCTTTTATCAGTTGACGATTATCAATCTGTTTTATTTACACTGAGAGTACTATTTTTTACATAATCACTTCTGTGACGCCTAGCGCTCGTCTTAAATATTTTATTGCCAATCTTGATCTTCAATTTATTCGTTAGCACTCTGTATATACCCTTTTTTGTTTTTACAGAAATTTCTCTTATTTTCAGGAAGCTGTTATTGAAGCCTATGATAGACCTTCAAAGTGCTATTTTGTTATTCATTTCTATTTCATGACTTTCCTTATTGTTGAGTTATATTCTCAAGCCTTTAACGTTGTTATCTTGTATTACCTTTGAATTTATTTCGGTGTTATTTTTTGTATCTGATTACCCACTCACTTGATTTATGTTATCTATTTATTTATTTTTAGCTTCTTCTTATTCCATATTTGTAAGTTTATTTTATTATTATTTATGTTTTTTATTATTATTCTTCTTATTTTTTATTAATATTTTTATTATTATATATTTTGTTTATTTATTTCTTGTAAATATAAAAAAATCATTAACAAACACGCATTTACATATACAGACTGGTTCTAAATTTATATTCTTTTGTTACATCGTCCATTATCAGATTAAAGAAAGTAATTTTCTTAAACTTCTCATTTACTAAAAACTCGATTCTTCTTTTATGTAGTTTACAGGCTTGTTTCTAACCACAGAACCGTGCGGTGCTATAAGTTATGTTGTGCATACACCGGGACAGGTGGATAGCCTAACTCGTTAATTTAGAAGAAGAATGTACGTCACTACTGCCAAAGGCGTCTGTATGACGGCCGGAGAGAGTTTAATGTTTGCCATTGTTTTTGACCCGGTCTTCATCTCGTGGCTATCGTGCTTTTCTGTCGAACTCATTTAGTTGCATATTATCAGTATTTACAACAGTTATGCTGTTTTGTACATACTGTAACAAATTTCTGAACCCCACTCTTCCCGGAGTGGCACCGTCGTCCGTGGCTGTGGTTTTTGTTGAACACAGCCGTCGCAGTTGGATGGCGGACATAATGCTTTACAGCCGCACTGTCTGTGCACGTGCGGAACTCGAATAATGTGAACATTTCGGGGGTTTCCAAGCAGACTTTTCTAGATATCTTCAAGCCTTTCTGGTAAATCCCAAATAGGTATGAATATCACACATAAAGGCAGTAACGAGGAAGTTAAATGCGAATATGTGCGAGTGCAACATAAATTATGTTACAGATAAATACAATGTAATTTTATGTTAGTAATGCAATGTGTTGCGTACGTAAGTAGTATTAAATAATTTGTCTAAAAGTGAAATAAATAAGTAGCTTAAACAAATTTGTACGCGTTGTTCCTCACTATAGAGAGCAAAAATGATACAATGGGTGTTACAATACCCATTGTTAGCTTAATGTCAATTTTACTATTAAATATACATTTAATCAAATGTCTTTCCCAGATTAAGAAGAAATAAATATATTTTATCATTTGTTTTTCTTATTTTTTCTGCCTTTTGATTAATCATAAATATATGATCTTGTATGCTTCTACTTTTCCTAAAATTACTTTGTGGTTACCCGAGCGGGGTTTATAGTACTTAGTTTTAGATCTCTTTTTAGTATTACTTAACAATTGTTGCAGTCTCACCTTTTTACTTTCCTTATCTTATAATAAGGAAAGTAATGTAATCGGCGGAAATTTGACCTACCCAGTTTTTCACATTTCTGGACGAAATATAGCCTCAGGACACCAAAAAAGTTAGTTTTAGCCATTGGTTCGTGTGTGCGTGCGCGCGCGCGCGCGCGCGTGTGTGTGTGTCTGTCGGTCTGTCAGTAAACAGGATATCTCGAGAACCCTAAAAGCTAGAGACTTGAAATTTGTTATGCAAGTTACTTGTAGGTAGCGGACGCAGTGCGAAGCTTTTGGTAAAAATCGGCCGAGTCGTTTGGTCGCAAGGTCGCAAAATCGGTCGCAAAGCGGTCGCGCTTCTAAACGGTTAAAGATACAAAAAATTCATGAGAATAAAAATGATTTGTTATCACTAGATAAACATGAATTTAAAATAAAAGTTGGTAAAACAGGAACTCGAAAACAAATTGAAGCTCAGGATTTTTATATACCGGGTGTTCATAAAATTTTTCGGGAAATTTATATTACCGGATAGATCAGACCGAGGCGAACAAAAAATTACAATGAAATTTTTTGATCCGAGGTCAACTAAATAAGTTATAGCCGATTAAAAATTAATTAAACGGACCAATCACAGCGCGCTCGGTGAGCTACCGGGCCGACTGCGGGAGGACGGGGGGGGGGGAGCGCTTGGCCGCTAGGAGGGAGCACGCAGGCGATAATGGCGAAGGCTGTGCAGCAGAGCTCGCACGGTTACCTTCAGTGACGTAGCAAAATTTTAAGTACGAGTCAATTATTGTCTTGTACTGTTTATTTTAATCATCTTTCGAGTGTTGGACTCGCGCCTCGTCCTTTTTTAAAATAACAAGTTCCGGGACGAGAGCAGCGCAGGGCCGAGACGATGGACCCGGTAAGTATAATATATAATAATAGGATAAGGAAAGTCGTATGATGTTCACACCAGATTTTTTGTATTTGTCACAATAACACCTATATCTCAATGTTTTGGTATACTTCCTTTTTCCCATGTCACATTATATATTAATGTTAACATTTATGCTTATTTATCTTTATTATTTAATGCTACTATACTTTTTGTTTTTGATCCTTTTCTAGCATCCTTGACCTGTTCTAGCTGTATTTTTATTGTAATTTTCCTGTTCAGCAATGTTTTAAAGTATCTTTTCTATCTTTCAGTTACATTTTCTATTATAGTTAATACTATACTATTCTCATCCCTAATTATTTTATAATTTGTATCCACATTTTTTAAACGTTTAAAGAAATTTTTTTTATTTATATAAAAATCTGTTTCTATTTTTTCACAAACTCTTCTCGGAATTCTTCCTCTCTGCTTCTAATACTATATCTTTGATTCTCTCCTTCGTTCTTTTGTAATCTTGTGATGCCTCATTATTTTCTTTAAGCGTATTTTTTTATTTCTATTGTGTTTAACTTTTTTCTTGACGTTTTTTGTTCCAGCGGACTTTTTGTCTTCCATTTTTATTCATTTTCGTACCATATATATATTTTTTTACTGCACGATTAAGATATTTTTGATGATTATTCTTATACAACATACGTTATTTTTTGTGATGTCTATCGTTTCTTTGACTATCAAGCTTGTCCTGTTGCCTACTTCTTTTTTACTTAGTCCGTAAGTTTGCATTGTTTCCTTACTAGCATTCTTCGGCAATTCTGCTTTACTGTTATTATTGTCTGTTTTCCGGCAACCTATTGTTTTCTTCGCTTTTAAGAAGTAATGGTCTGTATGTATCTTTGATCTTCTCGTGTTTTTGACATCTTTTATTTAGTGCTATAGCTTTTGCTTATTAGCACATGATGTATTATAGATTTTTTTTCTATAGTTGGAACCTTCCTGGTGCATTGGTTTCTGTTGAAAGAGTGAGTTCATCACTAATAGTTTATTTTGTACACAAAAATTAATATTTTGGTGTCCGCTGTTATCTTTCATTGTAGTTCTGTTATTCTTTGTACAAATTCTGTCATTTAGATAGCCTATTACCACAATTCTTCCTTTGAAATTTTCTACCATTTAATGCTTATTCTTAATTACACGGTTTGGAAAACCTTGAAAATGTTAAAGAAAGTTAAATCTCAATGCTCTTATAGTCAATAAACTTTTCTAATTTGCGTTTATTTTACAGAAAAAAATGTAATTTTTAATATATTTTCAAAATTATTTGTCGTGGTTTATATCTAAAATTTCACTCTGTTTTTAATTTTTGTTATATGTAATATTATGCGATTAGTTTTACTTTCGAAGCATAAAATAATTATAAACTTTTTATTTAAAATTTATCTAAAAGTTAGAGGTTTATGTTATTAGTAAAATGTTTAAAAAGTTTTGGTTTTGCTGAGTGTAAAGCATAAGCTACTATTTTAGCATATGGTTTTATAAACGTTAATATTTTATATCAGCGTGTGAGTAGAATGACTTCAACATTACATGCTAAGGAGAGTAATATATCATCTATGTCCACAATAAAACAAATAACCAAAAGTTTGATGTAAACTACGTAATTTAATTTCTGAATACGTAACCTTTATATTTTCGTAATTTAGTTAATACCTAACTTAAACTAATTGCATAACGTTTAGATTAAATTAAGTTAGTTTAGCATATGAAGCGCTACCTAATAATGTTTGAAACTAGATTTTATGCTCAAAAAGAGTACGATAGAGGTTGGTATAGTTCAGTGCACTCTCAAATACAAGTGATGGGCTAAACTAGTGTTTACTTTTGACATGAAAAACTATTTATTGATATTATGCGCTATTGTGTTTTATATAAAAGCAACGAGTAAATATAACAAACTTTGCTGGTAAAGTTTTAGGTAAAATTTAAACTTATAACTGATACCTATAAAGAAAGATACATTTAAATTCGCATCATCCATGAAAATGCTAAAGTGTAAAAAAAATTGATAGATGTTATTGGAATGGGACTTAAAATGTAACAAATTGGATTTGTCGTAGGGAAAGAATATACTTCGTTGCGTTTCTTACTAATAATGGCTCAATTTTTAGTATTGCGCTCACGTCGGATATTTCTACCGTTTAATATTCTCTAGCGTTTTATTTTCCCAAAAATAAAATATTTTTGATAATTAACACTTTATCTTATAAGAATAAATTTAAATTTGAAACCAAATAAAAAATTTGATTAACACTTAAAAAATTGCCACTAAAGTTTAGTAACGTAATTTGTACTTTATTTAATTTTGGGCACCATAACGTACATTATTTTATTAAAATTGAGAATGGAATTAAAAATAATAGTTCACAATGTATCCTTGGGTAAACCTGAAACCCCTAGAAAACGCGTCTTCAGGTGGCGGATACAGGAATGCCTTGCAGATGGGTGTTGTTATTATATTAGGTGAAAGTCAGGAGACTAGTACAGCTGGTGTATATGCAGCTCAAGGTATGGAACAAACGATGTTAAAGTAGCGAAAATACTGCGACGAGGAAAACAACAGGAAACTACATTATTTTCTTAGTATAATTTATTATAGCAAAATACCAAAATTATATGGGCCTCAATTCCCAGCAGCTCTTAAGTGGGAAGAGGGTGCAAAGAATTCTGGCGAGATTAAAAATATGTACTTAAATTATAAAAAAACTCTTACGAAAGTAGAAGAATGCATAGTTTTATTGAAGAAATTTCAAGACTAGGTATTGACAACATAGGCATGATCAAAACTCTGTGATTGAATAATAGACAGCTCCATGTTGTTTGTTATTAGGAATAGTTATAACAAAACACTTAAAACAAATATGTCAAAAGTTTTGACCTCTTTCATAACAATGGATTTAACTTCAATAAGAAATTTAAATATCGTACAAATCTACGCGACTACGAATCATAAAGGTCATGATGGAACTTATTAAAAATTATGGCATAACAATGATCATAGGAGATTTCAACGCTAAAGTTGGCAAGGTGACATTGTCGAAGATTTAGGATTGGGCGAATAGAATCCGAGAAGTGATCGGTAGATAGAATTTTGCAGAGAAAAGAAATTAATATTGAGTAACACCTTATTTCAACTACCTGTGTGAAGGTTCTACGGTTGTATTTTATTTGTAAATACAAAAAAATAAACTTTACTACAATTAAAAGGATTGCAATTAAACTTGCCAAAACATATTTTGGTGCGGACGCCGTCTCATACCGTAACCCTATAGTATGCAAATTTAACATAAAATAAACGAAAATAATTACACGAAGCATCCTAAAAGGATAGATAGACACAGACTAAGATAACAAACCATAAAAGAAAATGCACAAAAATCTTACAGTTAAGTTCGACATATAAAGGAATTTAAAAACGCCTTAGTTAAATGAAATATGGTATAACGCATCACAACGGAAACAACAAACTGATATTTGCAAAAGCAGAACGACATAAAGAACAAATGGATGACCGATGAGATATATTTCTCTTATATAAAATAAAAATTTTTAAAAAATAAATATCAAGTCAATCATCGTAGGTTGCATGCTAAGATAATGAGAAACATAAAGAATGCTAAAGAAAAAAATAGAGTATTTTAACATGAACAAAAATATAAAAGAGGTAATTAGATAGAAAACAAATTCGTTAGCCAATAATTTATACAACAAAAATGGTCATCGGAAACGATTAAAAACTAGAGACGTGAAAAACCTATATATAGTAGATAAGATATTTAAAGAGAACCGTTCTAATATAGAAGTGACGTATATATGAGAAAATAATCTCTATATCTTTGAAAAAGATAAATGCTATTTACTCGCTACAAACAACAACTTACTAGGTTCTGATTATGTACATGGAGAAATGTTACAACTTATGTGTGAGAGTGAGAATTTTTTCATTGTATTAACTGATCTATATAATGATATCTATGAAATTGGAATATATCCCAAGATTAGATAAAGTCGTCGTTTGTACCCAAACGTAACCAAAAAATTTTCTAAATATAAAAATTATATATATATATATATATATATATTCGTATTTGGTCTAAATATGAACTGATAACAGAAGAAACGTAATATGCTTTTAAAAACTAGTTTGGTGCAAGAAGCTATTTTTGGGTTGTAAGTGTTGGTCCAGCGCTGCAGAGACGTAAACCGTGGTATCTATATTTGTTTTCTGGATTATTCAAAAGCTTTTGATCGAGTTAAGCATGAAAACTTTTAAATGTCCTCAAAGAAATCGGTATAAACATCAAAGTTGTTAGAATAATATCAAACTTATATTGGAACCAAGCAAACAAAAGTAAAGATTTAATTAGAAGAGTTTACTTCAGGAATGTGTTTTATTACCTACACCATTTAACATCTACTTGGATAAAATCTCTTATGAAATGACAAACAATTGTGTCGACGGTATAAAAAGAAACTGTGGAATAATAAATATCTTCGAATTTGCCAAAAACGCTGTAGTAATTGAAAGTTTATTATGAGTCTATGTTGAACCGCGCACGCGAATGGTCGCAAAATTACCGTCTAGTGCCTAGTGTTATAACGATCAATAATTATTTTTAATAAAGTTAAATTAACACCTACACAGTGAATATATTGTTGCCTCTAGCAAGCGGGTGCATTATCAAACCAGTCGCCGCGACTGGTCACCGACCGATAACTGCAGGCAAAAATTATCACCAAAGACATGCCTAACTCCACAATAAAACAACCAAAACTAATGTATAAAGGAAGTCTTATTCCTTCAGAAAATAATAACCAACACACAACTGAAACGAAAATGGACACAAGCACAAATCAATCATCAGATTCGGATGCCAAGCGGAAATCGGATCAAATATCCCCAGCAAGTGATAACAGCGTACAAAAAAAAGGTATTTATGGGAAACAAATTATTTGCTAACACAAAATAGATATTACCTCCCTAATCCAACCGAAGAACAAATCGAACAAGATAACGTTTCATAATTAACAAGTGTACCAAAAATAAAAATTCAACCAATCTTTCTACATAAAGGTGATAAACTCAAATACTCGGAAGTAACTAACATAAAAAAGATAGTTACTAATAGCCTCACAACCTCATTTAACGGAGGCATTCTTCGCATAAACCTCACCAACGAAGATGACTATCGAAATCTTACCAAATTCTATACATTTAATAATATTGGCTATCACACCTTTCAAAACCCAAATAATAAACTGCTCTCAGTAGTAATCAAAAATATACCTCTATCACTGACAACTGAAGAAATTCAAAGCGAGCTCAAGCATTATCCTATAAGTAAAGTAACTCGTCTCTTAAAAAAGGATAAAACTTCTTCTTCCATCTGCGCAGTTGAACTTATCAACAACGATGAAGCAAAAGAAATCTTCAAATTAAATAAACTCTTCTACTCTATTGTAAAAGTAGAAGCGCTCAGGAAAACAACAGATCTCCCCCAATGTCACCGGTGCCAGCGTTTTGGTCATACCAAAAATTACTGCCATCTAGCACCTAGATGTGTTAAATGCCCTGGTAATCATCTCACAAGCGAATGTCAGAAAAAACTCAACGATCCTCCAATCTGTGTAAACTGCAACGAGCACCACCCTGCCAGTTACAGGGGATGCAAAAACTACAACCAGCAGCGAAATATCCTAGCACGAAGTCATGTTCCCAGTAACAAATATACTAACAGGGCCACATCCAGTCCAATAAACCCTAATCAAAGCTATGCTTCCAAACTTAAACATATTCCAAGATAACTAACAATAAACCAACAACCAAACTCAACAACAAACGCTACCGATTCACCTATAATAAACAACCTAATAAAAATCCTCCTTGATTTTATAACCCCCCTCCTTCCACAAATCAAAGCATACCTAATTAACACAATCCTCCCCAATATTTTCAATGGACCATAAAATACTTCAAAACTTAACAATCCTAAACTGGAATTCAAACGGAATAGTAAGACAACGCTCAATTTTTATCGCGTTCCTAGCCAGATACAACATTGATATTGCCTGCATATCAGAAACTCACCTCACTGAAAATGAAATTTTCAAAATCCCAGGATACACCATTTACAGAAGAGACAGAGATACTAGAGTTGCTTCCGGGGGAGTTGCAGTACTAGTTAAAAAATCAATCACTCATCACCCGATAATATTGGAGAAGACCATAATAGAAACGACTGCAGTAAAAGTCACACTTTGTAATAATAATCAGGTTACCATAATTAGCGCATACAAATAACCAAATAAAAAGCTTATAGACAATGACATGCGAATTCTTCTAAACACCAACGAGCAAAAATACTGCCTGGGGCTGCAGAGCTACAAACCCTGTGGGAATACAACTCTTTAACTACTCGGCCTCGTACAATTTTCAAATATCATCCCCTAAAGAACATACATATTATCCCTACCGAGCTGATCACCAACCGGACATCCTTGATATAATCCTGCAAAAATGCTTTGCTAAACAAATCTATCAAACACCAATTCAAGAACTTGATTCCGATCACCTACCCGTAGTGATAACATTCCTAAGTGCACCGCATTACAACCCTCCTAATCCCAAATTAATAAACGGCCCTGTTAACTGGGATAGCTTTCAAACTATTCTTGACAAAACTATCAAACACCCCCCTAATCTTGAAACCATTAAAGATACCGACCAGGCAGTGAACGATTACACTAACAGTATTCAAAGCAGCATCCGACAGGCTACCCAAGCCAAGTACAGAATCAAACCAACAAAGTACAACATACCGCCAAACTACATCATCGAGCTCATCAAACAAAAAAGCCAAGTACGACGTAAATGGCAGAGAACACGAAATCCTATATTTAAAAATACCTTAAACAATCTAACACACCAAATAAAAAGAGAACTTGATAAATATAAAATTCTAACGCATCAAAAACATATTGGAAATTTAGAACCGGGAGAGCCAGGTATGTGGAAAGCCACGAGAAGAACCTTAAAAGAACCTCAGCAAATACAACTTATTACACAGATAAGGAAAAGTCTGAGTTATTCTCCAATCACCTAGAACAAACGTTTACTCCCTCAATCGGTAATAACCGTAATTTCACCAACGCAATTCAAAACCATATTGAGACATACCTTCCAATTCCTGATCGCATACAACCTACTTCTCCTAGCGAAATAAAAAAAATCATAGACGCCCTACCAAATAGGAAGTCTGCGGGATACGATCTCATCACCAATGAAATTCTGAAAAGACTCACCAAGAAGGTACTCGCATTCCTGGCAACATTGTTTAAGGCTTGCCTTAGACAGGGATATTTCCCAATAGTATGGAGACACGCTATAGTCGTTGTCTTTCCTAAACAGGGGAAAAACAGCAATAACCCCAACAACTATCGACCAATAAGTCTTCTAAATACTCTATCAAAAATACTTGAACGAATAATCTACTCCAGACTAAATACTCAACTGCAAGAACTAAATACCCTCCCACCATTCCAATTCGGATTCAAAAGCGGGCACTCAACCTGCCATGAGCTTCAACGAATTGTAGAAATAATCGAGACTGGATGTGAGAATAAACAGTATATCACAGCCATCTTTTTGGACATCGCGAAAGCTTTTGATAAAGTCTGGATAGAAGGCCTCAAATATAAAATACTCCACCTACTTACTTACTACTTTACTCTTTCCTAGACAATAGAACCTTTGCCGTACGAATCAATTCAACTGTCTCTGACAGTAAGCCAATCAAAGCCGGAGTCCCCCAGGGGAGCGTGCTGGGACCGCTACTATTTAACATATTTGTTAGAGATATCCCGCTCACACGAGAAAATCTTGCTATGTACGCTGACGATACAGTGATCATATCGCAAAGCTGGAATCTAAACCAATCAATCTCTCAGCTTCAATCAGCAATCGATGAAGTAAACAGCTGGCTAATCAAATGGAACATAACACTTAACACAGCAAAATGTGAAGCCAAAATATTCACCCTCAGGAAAATTTAAGATCCCGATAGTTTAGTAATAAACGGTACACACATTGAGTGGAATTCCAACACTGAAGCGGTGAAATACTTGGGCGTTTATCTAGACACACGCTTATCGTGAAAATTTCATATTAATAAGAAGCTTAACTTATGCTACGCTAGACTAACAAAACTATACCCATTAATTAATAGAAAATCATCACTAAAAACCAACTGCTCTCTACTTTTATATAAATCTTTAATTCGACCGCTAGCAACATATGCTTGTGCTATATGGAGCAATGCCTCTAAATCCAACATTAACAGAATACAAGTCCTCCAGAACAAAATCCTAAGAATATCAGTTGGTGCCCCTTGGTGTGTACGAAACATCCAACTCCATCATGAGCTAAAAATTCCAACCATAGAGGAATATTTGAGGAAAACCACCAAAAACTTCTAACTTACTATCACCAACTGCGAAGGCGCTGTGCACTATAAACTAGGACGCAAGAATCTGCATAGAAGATTAAAGCGCAAACTCCCACAGGATCTGTATGTATAACAACGGATAACACAAAAACTGACTAATTAACCCGCGAACACCCAAGACCCATTGATAATCCTTTAGGACTACCTGATACGATAATTGTGCATCTTATGTTATGTATCCCGAATGACATGTATACCTTACTTTATCAATGCTATGGATAACAATGTACAATTGTTAAACTGGCAATAAACGTAATAAAAAAAAGAAAGTTTATTATAAAAGCTTTAAAGGCAATCGAGTTAGCTAGGAATTTGGTCTTTCACTAAGTACTTACAAAATTAAATAATTACTGTTAGCAAAAACATTCGGTCATACTCACCTTACGAAACACTCCAGTAGAACGTGTAAAAAATATACTTACTTAGGCATTGTAATATATTACATACAGATGGGCAGCAGTTAATAGAAGAACACATTGTGATTGGTCTAGAATATACAATTTATTTTTTTATTTGTTCACATTTATGTTTATATATTTATTTCAGTAAATTTTTTTCATATTCCTTAATTTCATCCCAGCTTTGTTCATAACCTAATAATGCTAATATTTATTATTATTTTATTATTTTTTCCAATGTTTTAGTAACCTTAAAGCCTTTTATTTTGTTTATAATTACTTTTAGTAATGCCTTGCTTTGAAACAGTATGTTGTTTCGGTATTTATTTAACTTAATTTATTTTTATTTGTTATTATGTACTTGGTTGTTTCTAAATTAATTTTTTTTATGTTTAATCTAATAGTGTTCATACTTCTTTTTAGATCTCGTTTTCTATATAACATTTATACACTAATTATTGTTATGGATAAAAGTTTATCTTGTTTAGATATTAATTTTCTTTAATGTGCTCCCGAGAACAATATTAAAAATATACTTGTTACAATTCTTCTTTACTATAAATTAATATTTATGGGTTTTGTTTATATAAATTATCAAATTTAGTCATTGTACGTGGAATTTTTCTTTATTGATTTTGATATAATAGGCCCTCTTAAAATTAATAAATAAAATTACAATTTACTTAGTTACAGTTTGTTAATAACTAATGCGATAAGACATTTTTAATATTAAATTTATGTTTCAATGGAACAGCTTAGTGGCCTAATATAATAATATAATATTTCTAAACAGAAATATTAAGGACCGGTTAATAAATCTTTTAGCAAGCTTTTGCTAGACAGAAGCAAAATTGAAAATTATTTTATGAAAATCTTTGTTATAAAAGTTTCAACGCTGCCTGTTGACCTACTATCACCATATATACATTTTTGAGTTTGTTACCAAATTTTAGTACGCTTCTGAGGTAATGTGAAAAGTTATAATGGTTTTAGTACAGTTTGAATTGTATTTTGGTAATCAATAGAAGTTTCCGAGTACAATAATTTAATAATAACATTATTTTGCAATATAAATTCGACAACTGGCACTGAGTTAAAAAATTCTATTATTGCTACACGATTTTGAGTAAATTCCTGTACAGTAAAGATTTCACTTATATTTCTTGAACTACCTGCACATATGTAACATTAATTTATAAAAATATAATAATCGGTCATGGTCCGGAAAGAAACATTATTATGATAATTAAATAGGTAAATTGATTTCATTTTAATTGTAGTTTTATACGGAAATGTTCCTGTAGTTTGCTGTACTTCTAATTAATTTTCTATGTTTCCATATCTTAATCGTATCTAAAACACTTTGATTATCGATGGGATTCTCAACAAGGTTAGTTTTGAGTTTTGCAGGAGTTTGGGATTATCCTCAAACATTTATTTCTTGTACAGCGTGTGGTTGGTTCTCGGGTTATAGTGCCGTGGTCGGAGTTCAGAAACTCTTGACGTTCCATTCACAACTGCGGCAGACATCTTCAGAAGAAAATCTTTTAAAAATTAACCCGAGAACCAATCACACGATGCATCATAACACCGGCCGTGAAAGTCTTCGCATCTATTTATTTTTGTGTTTATCAAGAGTTTATTACTTGAAATATTGTATCGTGTTATGGCCGTTCTGTTCGTTTTAGATTATACAAATGTGGCGTCAGTAACAAAAATTTATAACTTAAAGTGGTATTTGTTGATTGTACATTTGCATTGTGAATGAAAAAGTAATTCGATTTTATAATATTAATGCTGTTCTTAATTTTAAAGGACGGCTGAGACAAAGGGTGATTTGAGGATGGGGAAGTAAGTTGGAAAGTTTTGCAAGAAAATACCTTAGTAGCCCAACGAATAAAAATATTTGGCTGTCGAAGCGTAAATTAGGAACAATTACTCTGTTGAGGCTGAATAACATGTTTTTTGGTCACACTCTTAACTTGTCCCTCGGGGTCTCATTTACGATTGAAAATCGATTTTGTGGTAAGCAGAGGAAGAACACTGAAATACATCGATGCAGTAAGAACCAAATCTTTTGTTATCGCGGTATCTACGTTGTGGTGTGTGCTGAATTAAATTAGGGTTATTGTTCTTACATTATTATTGTTATTTCCATTTGATGTGGAAAGACTTGGGAAATTTGTCGTACCAAAACTTGATGCACTTCAACTGGAAAACGTTCGGTTTCTACAGGGTAAAAACACACCAAGTGCTTCTTCCAAAGTGCTGCCCGAGTTGTTTTCCACTCAACGAATCTCTCTCTGTATAAGGGTATATCTTAACATTAAAGTCTATGAACACCACTCTACGTCTATCCAAGCTCCATGATCATCAAGATATTTGGCGTATTGGAAAGAATAATCCTTATTTTTATACCTTTGTTTTTTATTAAAAGTACTAAGAAATTTAACTAATTAGTGGAGAACAACCCTTTCTTGAGGTGTAATTACATATATCTATTGAAAATATAATTAAACAGAAGGATTTATTAAAATTTTAGACTTCTATGCGTGACCAAATTTGTTTTGGAAAGTAAAATGTGAATTGCTTTGTCAACAGTTACCTTCTAGTGGTTAGATTTCCCGTACTTCTTGGCTACTTCGCGAAGTTGGGTCTTTTTGTAGCTTAACCACGCAGTAATTTTTCGAATATAGAAATTCTGCGGCCCTATTCTCGGCACACTTTGTCGACAATCACTGTTGCTTGTGTGAAGCTAACTTATTGTTCCCTAATAGGGGATTGTGGATACGCATAAAACGACCTTGCGGCTTTCTCGCAACATAACCAAATAATTCCGGATTTACTTCGACGTCCCTGTATAATGATATCGTAAGTATGTTTCTGATAATATTTTTTTATCAAATCTTGACGATTATAACAAGAAGTGTGTCTCCTTTTCTAACACTGCTAGTTCTGCAATTCTAAAAACATTTTATACATATTTTTATAAAATAGCTTTGCGGTTTTTCTTACTTATCAAAGTGACGTACTTTTACCGTGAAAATTTTTTTTATTATTTTATTATTGTAATATGTTAGCGATAATGGAATATTAAAATTAAGTTGCTTTTAAGCTATAAAAATAAACTAAAGGCCGTTTAAAAGTGTAAAGCAAACTGCCTACTTTTTAAATACATTGCCATTCAGATTCTTATGATAGTCGACTAAAACAGTAACAAAGTCTTACTGCCTTTTTTGGCTTTTTCAACAAAACTATACTTTTTAAAGTAAAAGATCAGTTAAAAGTTTTTCAATCGTTTTTTTTTAGTTATAACGGTTATACTTTTCCAAGCCTCATAATTAACATAACTAACACTAACAAGTTCTTCTTTGGTTTTTTGGTTTTGTGTCACTTTCTTTGGGCATCGTAGGTATTATATTGTCTTCTGACGCCTTACCGTTTTTAATCAAAGAAGAAGTACACATCCCTAAGGATTGGTAGAATGCAATAGTTTTTTTTTATAAAAAAGTTAATTCGGCTGAACTCGAAAATTGTAAACTTTAGATTCACCAACCAAAAGAACAGGCTGGTTTACGAAGTAAATGCAGTACGGTAGAACATCTTCATACAGTGTAATAGAGAAATCTACGGAATATAACATAGATATATGGGTGGTCTTTGTCGACTTCTGCAAGGCATTAGATACTATATAAATAGGTGCTATAATAAAATCTTTACAAAATGCTAGGTTAGACCAATGTTGTATAAATATTATTAAAACCATTTATAAGAAATCTACGATGACGATAAAAATATATGAGACAACAGATAGAATAAACGTCAAAAGATGAGTTCGCCAAGAAGACGTAATTTTACCAAAATTATTTTACCCCAGTACTCGAGGTCATCTTTAAAAACCTAAAATGAAAAGATAAAGAATTAAAAATATAAGGAGAACATTTACATTATCTGAGATTTGCTGATGATACTGTATTGTTCGCAAAGGATAAACACGAGTTAATAGGCATTCTAAACACTAAACTAAACGCAATCATATATATACAGGTGTACCGGAAAGTCTTTACCAGTTTGTTCCAATAGGTGTCGCTAGACTGAATATACAATATTATGATTTGACACGTGTTCATTTTATTCTACAGACATCAAGCTTCAACATCGTAGGTTATATTTTGTGAAAGTATCACCGTCATATATATATATATATATATATATATACCTCTTCAAAAATGTCAAGTTATGTGCCTGAAAACGTGCATTTGCGGCATGCATCACTTTTTTTATTTAATCAAAAGAAAAAAGCCGCTGAAAGTCATCGTTTGCTAGTTGAAACATACGGCGAGCATGCTCCAAACATAAAAACATATGAGGCGTGGTTTCGACAATTCAAAAGTGGTGTTTTCGATGTGCAAGACAAAGAACGTTCTGGCAGACCGAAAAAGTTTGAAGATGCGAAACTGCAGGAGTTATTGGATTAAGACCCAACACAAACTTAAAAACAATTGGTAGGAGCGTCAAATGTGGCCCAAGAAACTATTAGCGACCGATTACAGTCGATGGGAAAAATCCAAAAGATGGGAAGGCAAATGGAAAATCGAAAAATCGTCTGTGAAATGCTGCTTCAAAGGTTTAATCAAAAGTCATTTCTGCATCGAATGGTGAGTTATGAAAAGCTTAAGCCCAAAAAATCATGGTTATAACTTGGAGAAGCAACCGCGAGACCGAATCGCTTTGGCAGGAAAACGATGCTGTGTGTATGGTGGGACCAGAGTGGCGTGGAGTATTATGAACTGTTGAAACCTGGTGAAACAGTTAATAGTGATCGCTACCGACAACAAATGATCAACTTGAACCATGCATTGATCGAAAAACGTCCAGAATGGGCCCGAAGACACGGTAAAGTGATTTTACAGCACGAAACGCGTCGGCTCATACAGCATTAAAAGCGCTTGGGTGGGAAATATTATTGCACCCGCCGTACTCTCCAGACCTATATATATATATATATATATATATATATATATATATATATATATATATATATATATATATATACAACACTAGGCAAATAAAATCAGGAAACAGAGATAGAGAATTGAACTAGCATGAGCAGCCTATGGAAAATTAAAGAACATACTGAACATGAATATACCAATGGCATTAAAAACAAAAGTTTACAACGAGTGTATACTCCCACTTGTTACATATGGTTTTGAGGTTTGGGTCCTGACTAAAAAGATTAAGGACAAACTAACAGTAGACCAGAGGGCACTAAAGAGAATAATTTTAGGAACACCACTGATCACAAAACAAATTAATGGATAAGAGAAAAAGCCAAAGTTATAGACATCATAAAAAATCGGCCCTTTAAAATGGCATTGGGTAGGCCTTGTACCCAAACATGCAGAAAAATGGAGCGGCTACATCGCCAGATGGAGACCATGGGGAGAATAAAGGAGTACTGGAAGACCCCAATAGCACTGATATGATGAGATAAAGCAAGTTGCGGGACTTAACTGGTATCAAGTTGCACAAAACAGAAACACACGGACAAATATGAAAAGGTCTATATCCAATAGATAGAAAACGGATGATGAAAAAGAAGAAGCACTAATAAAAGTTTCTTTTGCGTACTAAATTTTTCTGGTTTTTTATAATAAATAAGTTTATTCATCTCCCTAAATAATTTCTTGTCTTTTTATTAGAATTTATTTTCTACCTCTCTTTTCATATAAAACATTAAGTTTAATGTATTTATAACTTGTTCTAGTGTTGAAAGTTTGTTTCGGACAAAGAAGGAATAATATATTTCCATATGGTTATATGACAGCGATTTTTAAAAACTTTATAAATATTAAATTATGTTTAAATTGGTACCTTCCAATACTGATTAAAGCATACACCTAACAGATTTAGGAATGTCTCACTAACTTTAATTATCGTGTAAAATTTCCCGTGTCTAGCTTAAGTGACTCTTGAATTAATTTATCCACGGATGGACAGATAGATCAACAACTAAATTAACTTTATCAGTTTTTTTTACTACATTAAAAATGCAAACAAAAATTAGAAGGAGGATCAGTGTCACCCAAAATAGATAGGAAAATAATGATAACAGCTTTGCATCTTAAGATATTTATTACATATGTGTTCAAGGACTATCAAATTCGACAAGCATTTTTAAAAATGCACAAATGATTGAGACGTACGGATTAATTATAAGTTGGATTTGCAAGTTGGCTGAAAACGCAGTTGTAGCGCTGATTTGCGATTTAATTAAAAATTTCTTAATGTTTGCATAGAACTTATAACAACATTTATACAAAACTTGTGCAAGATTATAAATTTTACTAGCAATAAGGGATATTTGAATAAAAGAGATATTAAAAAGGTTTTTATTTTTTGATTCTCCCGAAAATGTCAAATTTGATTTAGTTCTAAGTTAATTACAATACGGCTGCCTTTACAACTTAAGAATTATAACAGGATAAAGTAAAATACGAACGCTGTAGAGAAAGAGGTCAAAAGAATGGGAGTGGTAACTTGCTTTACTGACCCCATCGAGGGGATCGCCGGCAAAGTAAATATTTTTTTGTCACAAAATAGATCAATAAGACATTACTTCAAAAAATAATTAACGCAAAACGAGAAATTAAAAAATTAATTAGATTTTAACTATTACAAGATTATTAATCATATTATCAGAAAGATATGCAGAGTAAACTGCAACTGAAAATTGAACTTTCAATCTGCTTTAAATAATAATCTTAACAACACTCCTTTATTATTTTGTAAAAACTACTTATTATTTAGTTCTTGTTTTGTAGCGAACATTTTTCTGATATCTTTAGTAGAAGCTACTCTTATTATTTTTGATTGTTTTTGTATGTAGTTTAGTAATTACATATGTGAGTAGTACCTATTTCTAATTATTTTTATTAGTAGATAATATAATGTTTAGGTGGTAAAATATTTTACATTTTAGTTTTTGTTAATTGTTTTGCAGGTACACAGGTGAATCGACTGGATATAGCTCACCTTGAGTAGGGAGTATCTTTTAAGATATTGTACTTTAATTAAAATTCACACAAATGTTGTAAAGTATGTAACGTACAGTAATAAATCCGCAAACTTTTTGGCACAAAAGTGAGTTTACTGTACTCACTTAGTCCTCTAGATAGAATTTTATAACCTAATTTTCAATGGGTTGTACAAATATTCTGCTTCAAACACTAGATTTGCAGCGCTATTATATGGTAAACTACACATCTTGTAGATTTATTGTTTAAGCGTCTAGAATATAATGCCATTTAAATCGTTGTTTTCTAAAACTGAATAACTATAAAAACATTATAAATGTATAAATCTAGATCTATAACTAACTGCTCCCCAATAGAGTAATGTTACTTTAGATTGAAAGGTGCTTATTACCTTACAGAGTAATGTGCAAGATTCTCAAAAATATTAAGTGTTGAGGTAAGAATTGTTAAATAGCAACTATTTTACAATTACGTTAATATCCGCGACAACTACAAGCTGCCGTATCAATTTACTCTAAAGCGCATATTAAGTGAGGTCCGCAGTGGTGATGTAACTGCATAATGATTTAAAAATAAATGAAAAATGATATAATCGGGGTTACAGAGTATGGCCAGAGTTTTTTAACTCAGACTTAGAAGTAGCCTTTATATAACAACAAATATTAACACAACAGACTAATTTCACCTTAACAATAAGGTTACTCTATTTAGAATCTTCTTTCCAGTATTGCTGATTTGTACAACTTAAATTACGCAAGCCTGTAAAATTTGGGTTGCGTCATGTTTTCTAACTTTTGATAATTGATTTCTATGTATTTTTACTTTCCTTATCTTATAATAAGGAAAGTAATGTAATCGGCGGAAATTTGACCTACCCAGTTTTTCACATTTCTGGACGAAATATAGCCTCAGGACACCAAAAAAGTTGGTTTTAGCCATTGGTTCGTGTGTGTGTGTGTGTGTCTGTCGGTCTGTCAGTAAACAGGATATCTCGAGAACCGTAAGAGCTAGAGACTTGAAATTTGTTATGCGAGTTACTTGTAGATAGGTAACGCAGTGCGAAGCTTTTGGTAAAAATTGGCCTAGTCGTTTGGTCGCAAGGTCGCAAAATCGGTCACAAAGGCGTCGCGAATCTAAACGGTTGAAGATATAAAAAATGTATGAGAATAAAAATGATTTGTTATCACGAGATAAACATGAATTTAAAATAAAAGTTGGTAAAATAGGAACTCAAAAAAAATTGAAGCTCAGGTTTTTTAATATACCGGGTGTTCATAAAATTTTTTGGGAAATTTATATTACCGGATAGATAAAAAACCGAGAAGAACAAAAAAGTATCATGAAAATTTTTGATCCGAGGTCAAATAAATAAGTTATAGCCGATTAAAAATTAATTAAACGGACCTATCACAGCGCGCTCGGAGAGCTCGCACGGTTACCTTCAGTGACGTAGCAAAATTTTAAGTACCACTCCATTATTGTCTTGTACTGTTTATTTTAATTAGCTTTCGAGTGTTGGACTCGCGCCTCGTCCTTTTTTAAAATAACAAGTTCCGGGACGAGAACAGCGCAGGGCCGAGACGATGGACCCGGTATAATATATAATAATAGGATAAGGAAAGCCGTGTGTTGTTCACACTAGATTTTTTATCGTTGAATCCGAAAATGACATTTATTTTTTTTATGTCACCTCAGAATTTTTTACAAGAATTGTCAATATATGAGACTTCAAAATAGATTTAAAACGTTTTCTTTCTTATAATTTTATCACTTTTTGGCTTATACTATGCATTTTTATTACTAAACTGTTGAAGGATCTAAAGAGGATGGAGGAAGGGAGTTATTAACCCTAGTGAAATTGTCACAAAATTAACTTAAACTCTATTTTAGTGCATTTTTAAATCAATTTACTTTTATTTTCTTAATAATTTTTTATGAAATAGGTCACGTCTTTGGAAACCACTTCTCCTTTTCACCCACCCTTAATAAAAAGGTATGTAAAATACTAAAATTTTATCCCACGTGTTGAAGTTTATTTGGACGGCTCATGCTCTGCTTTGCACTTTTTCTTTTTATGTTCTCTAAGGGGTTCATCTCGATGTAACATCTAGCAATAGTTCGCCATCATTGTAGTAGTCCATTTTCCTTAATACCTCATTTTTATTTGTTTGATATCCTGATGAGATCTCTCACCCATCTCTTCGCTAACGGCACCTAGATTTTTAGGAAAATAGTCCAAATGTAAATTTAGGAAATGAATCTTTAAGTTTATGGAATAGCCTAGGTTTTTGTACTTCTGCAGCATGTTTTCAACGATCCTTATTGCCTAGAAATTTAGTTATTACGTTTTTAAAGGATTCTCGGACTTCTTTTCTGCAACTTACATGTCTCAAAATTACCATCTTTGAGAAATTTGCTAATGTCAGAACCAGTAAAAACACCTTGTTTTAATTTGGTAGTTAATAATATTGGAAATTTGTCACAGATGTGTTTAAAACATTTATCTTCTTTTGGTAAAGCTTTGACAAATTGCTTCATCAAGCCTAACTTGATTGCAGAGATGGAAGGAGAACGGATCTGTGAGAGCTTTTCGCAGCACATTTTTGGTTTAATGTTTTAATGAAGTTCTTGTTAGTCAATATTTCTTTATTTAATATTTTTTTCTGTCTCTGCTACTTCATTCACACAAAAAACAAGGAAACGTTGTGTACCCCCTCCTTGCTGTCCTAGAAGTATCAATATTATTTTGAAATTGTCGCACGTAATCGACTTATAATTGTCGTATTTAATTTTTATCGAGAACGATTCCACATTCTCGTAACACTCTTTTAAATGGACAGAATGTCCAACGGGTATTGACGCATGCTCTCCCACCGTCTCGTCTACTTCAACCCAAACAATTTTGTAGATTTCCTAGAGACATTTAAAGGGAAGGAGGAGAAGGGAGGTTAAAGACTCAATGTACCTGTTCAAAATTACAAGAAATAATAAAAATAAAAAAATAAAAATGCAATAAGGAGAAAAATTAGTCTCATTTATAGTAATTTTCATTAGAAAACTTTAAATGGTCTATGAATCTCCTCCACCCTTCATGCTACTCTTTAACTGTTTTGCTATAAAAACGTATAATTTAAGTCAAAAAAGTAAATCTATTATATTTATTTATTATACAAATAAAAGGTTTTATGTCTATTTAATTTTCGCAATATTTTGATTTTTTAGAATTTCAAAATTTGCGATTTTCCAAAAATTTTGACGTGAAAATAGAAAATGAAGATTATTTTCGGTCAGAGCTAAAAAATACATAAGAATCAATTATCAAAAACTAAAAACACAACCATCGTAAGCTTGTGTTATAAGTAACTAGTTATAAGTTAGACTCATAAATTGACGGAAGTCGCAACATAGCGATAGTTTGAAATTGGCTTTGATATTTTATGCTAAAATTATTGTGCAACTGGTGCTAGCCAGTGTAACACAGCTACATATAGTGTTATTGAGTCCAGATAACTTATTCTTTGTGGATTACTAAACGTAAATCAAGGTTTAGTGAATGAGCAGGTATAATAATTGTATATTTGGCATATTTAGTTTAAGTTTTAGTTTAAGCTTTGATCTAAAGAAGTTCAATAGTTGGAATTGCATTTTCTGAGCAGCTAATCAAGACCTAAAATTTAGCTTTTAAAGTTGATTATTTATACAAGTTGTTGCGAGTCACATAAGAAGATAGTAAACTTCTAAACTATTAACCATATTAAATTAATTCATATGTTCACCCACAACCTAATTACCAAAATAATAATATTGTCTAATATATAACTGTCGAGGGTCAAACAAAATGTCAACTTTACCTGCACGCGCTATCCTTTGCTAGATAACGAACGAGGTTCTGATGACCTGGTATCCGGAGGTATAACTGGACTCCAGTTGTCTCCTAGATAACGGGGCCTTACGGCTGGGCTAACCACCCGCGGAAGGTAAATACATTCAAAGTAAATATATTAACCTCGGACAGGACTGAAATAAAAGAAGACAAATAGGTAAACGAAAACAGACATGAATAGCAACGTGGAACGTCAAAACAATAAATAGAAAGAAAGTAGAGATCACAGAATAAATGAAAAGATACAATGTCAACATAATCGGTTTTAGCAACGTTAAAAAGAAAAAAATGCGGAGAAAACTCTAGATACCAACTACTCCTTAAAATACTTAGGAGTAACACTAAATGAAAGAGCGAAAGATGGTATGGAAATTATGACACTAGGAATCAACCAGAGTGTCACACAGTGGGAAAGTATCAGCCCCAGATTAATGTATGTAATAACAGTAATAGGGGAAAAGGTCGGAATTATTCAGCTACTAAAGATACACATGTCGAAGATAAGGAAGCATTCCATAAAGAACTGCAAACAACCCTAGACAAGGTCCGTTGAATAACTAACCAAATAATAATCACAGGAGAGTGGAATGTAAGAATCGGATACGATGCTACACAAGTACTATGAACAATGGGACAATTTGGTGCGAAAATGACGAAAAACGACAACGGAAATTGCATAATAGAATTTTGTAGTAACAATCAATTAGTTATAAGAAATCCTTTATTCAAACATAAGAAAATTTACCAAATTACATTTGAAGCAGAAATGGAAGATGTAAAGAGCACAATTGACTACATAGTATATTTTGGAAAAATAGAGGAGTTAAATTAAACACGGACCATAAACTAATAATATCAGACTGGAGATGGAAACCATATAAAAGGATGAAGAATCAGATATATAAACAACTGAAAAACCCTGAAATAAGACAACAATACAAAGATATGGTTACACAAAAATTAATAACAAGAAAAGAAAAAGAAGAACAATTAGTACAAAAATGGTACTTAAATAGAAAATGGGAAATCCTAAAAAAGCAGAAAAAGTATGTGGAATGAAAACAATTAATACAAAAAGTAGTAAGAAACAAACAAAGTAGTGGAATAACAAAATCAAAACGAAAGTGAAAGAAAAGAAAATAGCTTTGAGTAACTACATAAGAACGAAAACAGAGAAAGATAAAAGAAAGCATATAAGGAAAAGAGACCAAGCAAAACAATATATACAAAAAGCCATACTCACTACATAGCAAAAATTCGAAAATAAACTAGAAGATAATTTTAAACATAATAACAAAAATTTATGGCAAACTATGAAAGGCCTAAGAGAAAAATATGGAAAAGCAATCCGAAATATCAAGGATGAAAACAACAAAATACAAACTGAAGAGAACAGCAAGACAAGGACGATCCCGTGAGCGATGAAAAAAGTTAGAAGAAAAAGACGAAATTATTTCATAACGTAAAAAATTAGTTAATTAGTAAAACATATTAGCATGGACAAAGCAAACTGTAGTAAAAGAATGGAAATTTAATATAATAATTCCAATTTATAAAAAGAGAAAACCACAGACCCTAATTAATAAAACATGGAAAATATGCTTTAAAACTATACAGAATTTAAAACAAATTAATAGATAAAATAAAGGTAGAACAAAAACTAGAGGAAGAACAAACAACTTCCAGAAGAAACAGATAAGCACAGGACCAATAACTATAATATATATATATTATCAAGAACTATTAATAAACAAAATTAGAAAACAATTAGATCTAAATGCAGCATTTGACAGGTCCAGAAATACCTTATGGAAAGTGCTACAAGAAATGGACATTCTAAGAGGACTAGACAAAGCTATTAAAGGAGTATTCGAAAATGTTAAAGCACAAGTAAACGTTTAATATAGAGAGAGGTATAAAACAAGGGGACAATCTGAGTCACCATTATTTACAATAGTTGTAAACCAGATCAAAAAATCAAAAAAGAACAAAAAAATAAAATCAGAAACTGGAGAATGAACTTAGTGAAAATCTAGTTAGTATATAATACTAAAATACGGATCGGAAAGCTGGGTACTTAAGGAAGATAGAAGATAAAACTAGACTCGATTATAAATACGAGAATAAGAAGTTATGGAGGCAAAACCGGAGGGAACGAAAGGAAGAGGACGACTACGAATGCAATAGCTAGACTACATATACAACATTGGAAGGAAAAGAGGAAAATCAGAACAAGAATGAAAAAAACTGGCTAACAACCGACCAGTATACAAGAGATGGCTACAAAACCCAACGCTGTAAAGCAAAATGGAAAAGGATAAAGAAGATATAGCTGTTTCAATATTTGTTAATTACTTTCGAGATTAATATAAAAGGACTAAATGAAATTTTATACAAATAATATATTTATTTTCTTTTTTTATACTTATGTTTTTTTTTAATTTAAAATAGTTGCTTTCAAAATAAAGTCAGATCTACAATTACTTGAATTTTATAAATAACTTGGGAGTAGCAAAATTCCTATAATGAGAAGGGCTATTGTTAGCTACTAATACATATTACTTACATTATAGTCACTTAACTATAAATAAAACAAGACTTACAAATTATAAATTTTTGAGTTTGTATTTTATTAGGATTATAATTTGAAGAAGATTTGGAACTTCAGTTTTCAATTGCGGCGTGTTATGCATGTTTATTTTTTAGGTAAGACGATTAATAATACTATAAATGGTTACATACAAACGAGTTAGATTGGACTGATGCATGTTTCAATTGTTACTTTGTGTTGCATTCACATTTTTGGTGATCCTTGATGTTAAAAGTGCCAATACAGCAAACCATATTTTTATAGAATTAAAACGGACAACGTTGTTATTACCACCCATAATCTTGTTCAGATTTTTTTTAAAGCTTTACTCTGCTGAATTGTTCTGTTTTTGTAGTCTTTAAACATTTTTAAATTTATATTCTTATTGTAATACAAGTGAGTTAAGTTTGACTCTTTCAGAGGGTTCACACGAGTCAAATACCTTCTTTGTTAAAGTATTTGCTTCATCTGTAGCAATAATTTGAATACCTTCTAAAATGGTGATTCGTGCAATACTTATAAGCAATTATACTATGAACTTTTAATTAAAAATATTGACAAAAAACTTATGGCCCGATAAAATTAGTTAAGAAATTTGAAATGTCACGTTGAAGTAACCACTTATCACATAATTGCGATCTACTGGAGTAGTCACATCTTCGCCAATTTGCGACTCAAAATTAAGATGAGCTTGTTAGTATTTTTTTTTGTAAAATTCTTTGTTCTAAAATTATTTTTATTAATTGTTAAACTTCCATTTTTTCAGATAATTAACAGTTTTATACAAAACTGTTTATTAAGTTTCACAGTAAAAGCGATTTTAACGAACTGCTAATTTCTTAAATGTAAATTAGCTTTTAGAATTTTTTAAATAAAATACCTTTTATTGAGAATAGTCGGCTTGAATGTTTTAAAAAATAATATATTTTATAGGATATAAAAATTCAATGTAGTATGTTGCATAAAATTTAGAAGGGAAAGAGAGACTGTATAGAGCAAAAAGGTAATTGTTGATTGCAATTGCATATAGCTTAAAATAAATAACTTACCAAATAGACACAATTGTTACACGAAAGTGTTACTTTATGGTTAGAGACAAAAAATGGCTATCATATGTATTAAGTCTTTAATAAGATATACCTTTGGTATACAAGTTTAATTGGTGAACTTACTGTTATTAGAAAAAATATGCAGGAACAGGAAAATCCATGTTAATATCTAGTCCAGTCAAGTTAGTAAGAAAAACGCTAAAAGCTCGAAGTTTTTAGCGGGTACACGTATCGAGACGTTCCAAGGCGCATTCGATTCGTAAGAGCCTCAAAAAAAAATGTTACCACATATTTTTTTGTAATAATGCGAAAGTGCATATATGCACGCAAAAAGTGCATTTATTTGATGAGCTTTTTCCAGACCCAAAAGAATATTTTATTGCTCGCTTAACATTGTTTAAAATAAGCTCATTCTCGGAGGTTTTGGGGTCGCTGTTCACGAATATGATGTTTAGAAAGTGGCCCGATGACTTGGAGAGTATAATTCTGGGGATGGGGGTAATTTTAGGAAACCAACTTAAAGTTGTTTGTTTTTCGAGTTTCTTCTTCTTCTTCTCCTAAGCCCAATTAATTATGTAATTAATTAAATCCATTTTCGGATGTAGGCCTTCCCTAACTCCTTCCACCTATCACGATTTTGTGCGATTTCGATCTTTCGAGTTTAAACTGTCTAAATAAGAGTTTTTGGAGGTGCTGATTACGATTATGATGTTTAGGAAGTGCCTTTATGCACTTGGGGGAGGGTATAATTTTTGAGATGGGGGCGATATTGGGAAACTAGCTCAAAGTTGTTTGTTTTTCGAGTTTAAACTGTTTAAATAAGGGTTTTTGGGGTCGCTGATAACAAAAATCAAAAGTAATAAAATATATTCATATTTGAATTTTATATGGTTTTCTTAACCTTTCCCTTTTATCAAAGTATATTGAAATTTTCATAAAGCAATTTTGAGCAACAGATTTAGAAAGACAAACGTTACAATAATTAAATTTTTACAATCAATTTTCTCTGTTGCAATAATAATCTTCCAAATATATATATTCATTTTCCATCAGCTAAAAAATAAAATATCTGCCGTGTGCTGAATTGGAAACTGCGGAATTTTAAGAAAAATGCTATCAAATATAGATAGTTTAATCTCAAAAAACAAACAACTTTGAGCTGGTTTTTCAATATTGCTCCCATCCCCAGAATTATCCCCCGCCAAGTACATTGGGACACTTTTTAAACATCATATTCGTTATCCGGGATTCCAAAAACTCTTATTCAAACAGTTTCAATTCGGAAAATAAACAAATTTGAGGCAATTCTCTAAAATTACCCCCATCCCCAGAATTATGCCCCCAAGTGCATTTGGGCACTTTTTAAGCATTGTCTTCGTGATCAGCGACCCCAAAAACCTCCTGAGCTTATTTTGACCAATGTTAAGCAAGAAATAAAATATTATTTTGGGCTTGCAAAAAGTGCATTATAACAAAAAAATACGTGGGAACATTTTTTTAGGCTCTTACGAATCGAATGCGCGTTGGAACGTCTCGATATGTGTACCCGCTGAAAATTTCGAGCTTTTTTACTAATTTGCCTCGACTAATCTAAAAAAATTGAACATTAAAAGTGCATTTAAAAAATTGAAATCAAAACATCATCATTTTTATTGCTTTGGTAGTTTCTTATGTGCGTAATTAAAAGATGTGAAAATAAAACAGAGTAATTGTTTAATCATTTGTGGAGAAAGATTATCAAGAATACAAGTGAAGTAATATTTTCTGGTAGCCCTAGCCATACTTTATTAATTTTTTTCTTCTTCTTAAAGTGATATCTCCTTCCGGAGATGATCTGTCATTATGGCAAGCTGTAGAGAAGTGCAACCAAATCATTTCTGTAATTTTTTTATCCTTGACATTCTAGGTCATCCCATTGTTTTTTACTTTTAATTTTGCCTTGCCTGATTATTTGTAATATTCTATACTTTTCTCTTCTGTTAATATGGCCAAAGTATTTGAGTTTCCTTCTTTTTAATAGTGAAAATTATCTCGCTTTATTTATTTATTCGATTTAGATTTTCCTCATTTGTTATTCTTGCATTTTCTGTATGTCTAATGTTCAAAAGCTTCTATCTTCCTTAGATGATTTTTCTTTAAGCTCAAAACTTCTATGCTACAGAAGGTAGCAATTTGTGATTCTAATTTTTAGCCATAAGTTATTATATACAAGGGTTACCTTGTGTTGATTTTTTGCATCTGATCGTTGTTTTTATAAATACAAGTTTTTAGATATTTGTAATTAGTGACTATATTTATTTCTAAATACTTTAAATTTTTATCGTATATATTTTCTTTAACAAACAAATAATTCAATTCATCATTGACTTGCAAGTGTGTTCTTAAAATAAGGATTCTTTAGATAAAAAGGTTTTAAGTTTATCCATGTTTTAAATTTTTTTCTCAATTTCTGCTTTATTAGTTCTTTAATTGTTTTATTTAATTAATGTAAAATTAAGTAACAAGTAAAAAAGTTAACACTGTGCCTTATAGAATTGAACAGATGAGTACCTTTTGCATGATGACAATCTGATCTACCCCATCTGATCTTTACAAACCAAATTTTATTATCCGATAGAATTGATTGTTACTTTCAATTACCTCAACTATGATTTTCAGTTCCCATTTGACTTTTGTAGCGGATAGACGTGCTAATCGATAACGATTTTATACACAATAAACAGCTGGCCGAACGAAAAGTAAATTATTTCTCATTATCTACATTACACTAAAATTAAATATTTTGTAAAAGTAACGGACATAATAACTAATAATCACTAGCAGTTAATAAATGCCAGGAAATTAAATAAAAGGTAACTGTGTTTACCTATTAAACTTCATTAAACAAATTCAAAATGTTACCAGCATATAATGGCCCAGGAGTTAATTATAACCAAAATGGCGTACCATATAATAATCCCATGCAGGTAATCCCAATGAACAACGTTATACCGGGTGTTGCATTAGCTAACACACAAATGCCGCAGTGATATAACTTTCAACAACAAAGTCAATCAATACCCACTAGTAGCAACTTGTTCATACCGCAACAGCCCATTCCCATTCCACTCAGCAGCAGCAATTAAACAACGAACGCCAGTACTACAGACTGACCTCAACCAGCGATGATGAAACAGAAGAAAACCCCAATGAAAACTCCAAAGAAAACCCATGGCAAAAAGTAAAACAAACCAAGCGAAGTAAAATAAATATACCCAACAGTTAAAACATTTTACTACAAAATAAATATAGCCATTTAACCGATGCCATGGAAGAAGAAACTAACACAACACAAGTAGAAAACAAGGTCCCACAACCCCCGGCAATCTTTGTCTATGGCGTAATAAATTACCAACAAATGATAAACAAATTAAATGAAATCATAGAAATAGAGCAGTACAGCACAAAATCTCTAGCTAACAATATAATAAAAATCTCTCTCTGATTCTTACCGAAAACTGATTCACTTCATGCAAGAAAACAAAATTGTGCACCATACATATCAACCGAATGAGGAACGAGCCTATAGGTTAGTACTCAACCACTTACATTTTGCAACTAGCACAGAAAGCATTAAAAAAGAACTTAGTAAAGACGGACATCAAGTCACAAATATTATGAACGCAAGAAAACGAATAACAAAAGGACGTTTAAACCTATTCTTTGTTGACCTAGAGCCAGCACAAAGCAATAAAATATTTATAAAATACAAAAAATACAAAATCAACTAATAACTATTGAACCACCCAAAAAAGTTAAAGGTGTATCACAGTGAATGCGATGTCAGCAATATGGTCATACTAAAGCTTATTGTACTAAACCCTATGTATGTGTTAAATGTGGAGGGACTCATAGCACAAATAATTGTACAAAAAACAAAGACACACCTGCACGATGTGCATTATGCAATGGTCCTCATCCGGCTAGCTATAAAATCCAACAATGCTAACAATAGACTAAACATTCAACACAACCCGTTAACAGCCATCTATACAGAAAACCAACCTCAAACAAATAGTATCCAACAAAATGTAAGCTATGCAGGAGCAGTGAAACATAACAGAATCAACGAACAAAATACATTACGCTCAACTGAGAGTAGAGAATACAACGAGCATCACACCCTCCATCAGCCTGTGCAAATTCCTAGATGAGTTTAAGGCTATGTTTCAGTAACTCGTACAACAGAACAGCATGGTGATGAATTTGCTTACCACGCTGATAAGTAAAATTCACTAAATTTCTAACAATAGCCCTGTGGAATGCCAATGGCCTTCTGCAGCACAAAAATGAAGTTGAAATATTCCTTCATCATAATTCAGTGGACATCATGCTAGTCAGCGAAACACATTTCACAGACAGATCATATTTTCGCATACCTAACTTCATAACCTACATAACCAATCATCCAGATAATACTGCACATGCTGGGACCGCCATTTTAATAAAAAGTACTATAAGCCACATCGAACTGCCAAAATATGTAACCACTCACTTACAAGCCACAGCCATTAAAGTAAAGACACTCCCATACGAATTAACAGTAGCAGCAGTATATTGCCCACCACGGCACAATATCAAAAAAGAAAATTTTAAGGAATTCTTCCAGACACTAGGGTATAAAATTGTTGCAGGTGGAGACTATAATAGTAAGCATACGTTGTGGGTATCTCGACTAATCACAACAAAAGGCAGCCAGTTGGCTAATCTCATACAGGAAAATAATTACTCCTTCCTTTCAACGGGTACACCAACCTATTGGCCGTCAGACCCCAATAAGTTCCCAGATCTTTTGGACTTTTATGTAACCAATGGGATCTCGCAAGCGTATATGAACGTAACACCATGCTACGATGTCTCCTCTGATCACTCGCCGGTAATTGCAACAATCAGTCAATATGCTATTCATAAAAAACCAACGCCCAGACTTCATAACAAAAACACAAATTAGGAACATTACAGGAACAAGATACAAGAAGACATAAAATTGAGAGTAAGTCTGAAAACTCCAGAGAAAATTGACACCGTCCTAACCACCCTAGTAAACATCCTCAAACAGGCCGCTCAACATGCCACTCCTCACACAGAATTCTAAAATCACAAGTATATAATACCTACGGTCATTAAGAGGCTTATAGCAGAAAAAAGAAGAGCCAGGGCAAAGTGGCACTGTACCCATGCACCAGCAGATAAAACTGGACTAAATAGATTAAATAACCAACTGCAGCGTCAGATAAAAGAAATGAAAGAAAAGTCATTCCATGATTATGTTACCAATCTCAACAGATACGACAATTCCATATGGAAACCTATAAAACATAAAAAAAACCTAAGGCGCCAATACCTCCCCTCCGTAACACTGCAATAGCATATTAACAGTGGGCTAGAAGTGATAAGGAAAAGGCCGTCCTATTTGCAGACTACTTTGCCGAAGTATTTACGCCTAATGATGACCTTACAGACAATGCTATAGACAGACATTTATCCGAGATCCCTATCAACATACCAAAGATCAAATCCTTTACTCCGAAAGAGATTGAAAAGGAAATCAGCTTATTAAATCCTCGAAAAGCTCCAGGAATAGATAAAGTGACTACAAAAATGTTAAAGGAGATGCCAAGGAAAGGGTTAGTTTTACTTACCTTTATTTTCAATGCTATCGCAAGACTAAACTACTGGCCAAATCAATTAAAAATTGCCGAAATAATACTAATCGTTAAACCAGATAAAGAACCCAACGACGCATCATCGTACCGTCCTATAAGTCTGTTACCAATTGTCTCAAAATTACTCGAACGACTCCTCCTGCAAAGAATAAACTCTGACCCAATGACAGAAGATTGGATACCTATGCATCAGTTTGGCTTCCGCAATAACCATTCCACTATACAGCAAGTGCATCGAATCAGTCACCAAATAAATCAAGCATTAGACCAAAAGAAATAATGTCTATCAGTTTTTCTAGATGTCAGTAAAGCCTTTGATAAGGTATGGCATACTGGATTACTATATAAGATCAAAGAACTTCTACCCATCACCTACTTCAAACTGATAAAATCTTACCTAAGTAGTAGAGAATTTTGCATCCAAGTCAATGACGAGGTGTCGGTCCAACGTCCAATTAAATCTGGAGTGCCCCAAGGAGCGTCTTGGGACCCCTACTCTACGTGCTCTATACAGCCGATCTTGGGTACGTTTGCCGATGACACTGTCATTCTCTCAACTGCCATTGACCCACTCATAGCATCGACCACTCTACAAAACCACCTAGACCAAATACAGACATGGACTCGTAAATGGAAAATCAAAATTAATGAGACAAAATCTGTGCAAGTAAATTTTACACTACGAAAAGGGCCACCATTATATTTTAACAATGTACCAATACCGCAATCTACAAGTGCAATATTTTAGGAATACACCTGGACAACAAATTGACGTGGAAAGAACATGTAGATAATAAACGTAAACAGATTGACTTGAGGATGAAAGAACTCCAATGGCTAATTGGACGAAAATCTAAGCTCACGCTTGAAAACAAACTGTTACTCTACAACACTGTAATTAAACCAATCTGGATGTATGGAGCAGAACTATGGGGATGTGCGAGTAAATATAACTTAAACAAAATTCAAAGGTGCCAATCAAAAATACTTCGTAGGATCACGAACGCACCATGGTACGTCTCCAATATGACGATTCACAATGATCTAAAAATTCCTTACGTGAGGGACGCCATAAAAGAAAAAAGTACAAGACATCACAACAAACTGGAAACCCACGTCAATCCCCTGTTGCACCTACTGCTTGATATGCAAAATGGTAGAAGACTGAAACGAAAATGGCCAGCAGATCTGAAATAGGATTAGCCAGGGCAACTCACTGGAGAATTCCTCTTCACACCAACCACGACTACCCTAGTAATTAAAAACAGCATATTAGCCTATAGAATGACTTGTAATTCTGATTGCTAATTAAATGATATATTAAAAAAAACTATGATTTTATGCTTTGTATCTCCTTCTGTAAATATTTAATCATTTTTAAAAAATTACTTTTAAGTTGATTGACTTTAAAATCATTAGATAGGCATAATTAATTATTTATAATTAATATTCTACAGAACCGGCAATTATTGTAAAACTCTTGTTTGTTATGAGCAATAATCTTTGAGCTCAATAGATTGGTGTTTTAAATTTGTAAAAATAGTTTAACTTTTAAACAGTAAACGAAATAATGCACTTTTAAGAATAGCTTTATTCTTTACAAAATATCCGATGTAAAAAAATTCTAATTAAAGCTTTTTGTTTATTATTTATTATTATTTATATTATTTAATTTTGCCCCTTGAATTACAAACCGATGTCTTAGTTAAGGGCCCAGAGGTGTCAAACGCCCTAAAAGCAGCAAATAAGGTAATAGGTCGTGGGAGTTGGCAGCAGTTCCCACCATCCCGCTGCACCGCCACCGAGGTCCTCCTGGCCACCCCGATGAAGTCGTCACCTATCACTATCAAGTAAATGACCGGCGCGCATGTCACGGGCTATAAAGACGCTCGTCCGGCGCCGCGACGTTCACAACCTGGGTGCTCCGTAGGAACACCAGACGTTTGGCATCACCGTCCCGGCGCGTCTTTAGTTCGTGTGCTCGCAACTTCTGAGTCTCCCTTAAGGGCTGGACGGCAGTGCGCGAACGACCCGGAAGGAAGCAGAAACTCGTCCGGCCCGGCTCCGGCTGCCAAACGCTACCAACCTGTTGAATTGGCCGCGCTCGGTAAGTTCGGAGAAGGTAAGTCTTTCGCTTCCCGGACCGCTCGGCGTTCATCATTTTCCCCGTAAAGTAAATCATCGGGACCGGAGCTGGTTTATCGAACAAACGAATGGGCAAACATAAAAGCCGGCCCGTGAGATTTCTCCGGAGGCACAAATCCGATAAGTAGCGGAGTATATCAATCAGGCAGGTAAACGTGGAAAGAAAACAGAAGGGCGGCGCGCGGAATTCCAATATGCACTAATTTAATCAATTTCACCTTCGCTCTAATTAGTTTTGTACGTACCCTGATTTATCAAGTTTGCTGTGCGTGCGTGTTTAATTGCCAAAGAACTCAAACCTCCTGATAATTGCGCTTTCTGTGCCATTCGTCGCTTTGAACTGGCTAAACCGTGCATTTGTCGAGGAATTACGCAATTAATTATGCTGTAGTCAAATACTAAAATTACCGCAAAATTCATTTAGTTCAATCACAACACAGAATTTAATATATATGGCCTGATTACTTTGCAAAATAAATATTTTGTTTAATATAAGTATTTGAGCAGAAAAACAAATCATTCAAATTAAAAGCTATGGTTCCTAGAGGTTGCTTCTGTGCAAACGTTCCTAACCTACCACGGGGTTACTGTTGGGTTTCAAAATTATGAAGCGAGGCTTGGACCTTTTAGGACCCTAGCAAGGGCCATTTGTTACATTGCAGCTGCTAATTGCGTATTTGCCGAAGAATTGCGTATTTGTCGAAGAATTGCGCAATGAATGGCGGCTGTGTATTCAGCTAAGTGAGGAGGTAATTCAGCCATCCGCAGAGACCTTTGAAAACCAGGTGTTTTGTCGGCGCGTAATAGTTTTACGGCTAATTATAAAATTAAAAGTTCAATTAATTTCGAAATCTGAATGGTTTTTAAATTTTAAAATAAATGTGGCTTGAAAAATTTATCTTAAAAGTTAAACTACACTTCTAAAATAAAGTTTATTAAAAAATGCTGAATAATAATCAAATTAATCTATGTTTTGCGTATTAAGAATTTTTTTCAAATAAATTGATATGAATCTGAGCAGATTTTTAGTATTAGTACATAACGAATAATTTCAAAATAAATCCATAAATATTAAAAGTTAATTATTAATTTGCTGATTCATTAGAATCAAAATATAGTTTTATCTCTATAATTTGTATTAATTTAATTATTTAATTATGTTTTCCGTTGTATGCTCTTTCAGTCTTTAGAGGTTTGCTACTACTCTGTTTTCAGTTATTCTACGAAGTGCGTTCAAGTTCTAAGGTCTCCATTTTTTTTTCTGAAAAAGTATTTACACAAGAAAGTTGAAACTTATGTTACTTCTCAACGTAATCTTCGTCTAGATGTACACATTTTTTACAATGTCGCCACCATATTTCCACGGCTACTGAGAACACTTTTTTAGATGTGTTTTGCTTATTAGAAAATCGCTGATGCAACAACCGCTAGATTAGAAAATGAGCGGTCACAGAGAGTGTCCAGAAATTCAAGGTGGCATCAATGTCCTGAGACATTGCCATTCTCGCAGCCTTGTGTTTGTCGGTCAGCATTCTCACTTTGAGAAACTTTTTCATTTTCAGATCATCATGCAAAATGGGCTCTACAGATCCTATAAAAATGCCAAGTTTATAGGCGATATTACGTACACCTAACCGACGGTTTTCTATAATAACTTGCACAATCATAGTTTCGGCCCAGTTGGTTCCTTTGGTTCACACAACTCCCAACCTTTTTAAAATTTTGTCCACACACGCACATTTTAACATCCATAACGTCTTCAGGCAGTTGGCGATAAATTTCGATGGGCGTTTCACCACAAAACAGCAGAAAACGCATGATTACACGTTGTTCTTAAACACTGAACGTCGCCATTTGAAGTATACAAACAACACTCGCTGCAATGGCGGTAATTCGATTTCTGTACATTGTATAGTTCTGCTATCTATACTACAAATTCAGAAATATTATCTGTGTTTTTTTAAATTGACCGCATCTTTATACTTACTCTCACTGCTAAACAAAAATTGGAAACTTGAGATCTTGAACGCGTCTCGTAAACAGTTGGCCTACAGTCAGTCCAATTACGTATATTACACGGCCACGACATTAATTACCTTAATACTGGTCTTTTTCCCTGTATTCTTTCTCTAACAATAGTGTGCAACAATTTATACCTATCGGTTCTGAAAATACGCCGTTTTCTTCCTTTTGATGTTCCTGATTAATTTTCTCCCGCTCCTGTTACTTTTTCTGGATTTCCATAAAATTTTTAACATTTCGCGATATGTTCATATTTTTAATGCTTTAATTTTATTTATTATTTACTTCTTTCATACTATACAGCAAAGTTAATCATACGTAGCATATAATAAGTTTTATTTGAAGTTGGAGTTGCACGTATTATTGCCTAACAGAGATTTATATTTAATAAGTAAACTTCTCGATATTCCTGCTAATAGTTTTTTATTCTCTGTGTGAGTTTAGTCCTTTTTTATCCGTTAATCCAGATATTTAATATTATTAACATTTTCAATAAATTTTTCCATTGCTTATTAGTTGCCCAGTATTTACAAGATTATTATTAATACCATATATTTATTTTTAGTCCCATTTATTCACTTTCTCTCATTTACCGTGTTACTAGAATTTGCAAATCTTCTAATCTCTCATCCAATATAGCAAAATCATCGCCCTATCTTGTATTACTTATCATTTTCTACTGATTTTGATTTTTTGGGTTCTTTCCCATAGTAATTTTTGAAATATAAAGAAGTACATATTAAACCAATGAAAGGAGACGATTTTGTCTTATAACTCTAATAATTAGTTGTTCTTATTTTCCTTCTTCCTCTACAGATATTCTTTCTAATATAAATTTTTATTAATTATATTATATATATAAGTTTCTGGTGTTAGCATTATCAAAAGCAGTCTGAAAATGTATGAAGCCTACAAATGTCGGTTTTTGGCATTATCTAAATTTTTGTAACATAATAAATAGTGCATTTCTTGTTCCCAATGTACTTTAAAATTGCCAAATTTAAATTCTCATTTCTTGTAAATTCAGTTCTTTATGATTTTTAACGGTACTTTATTGTATATTCTACTTCTAATTGTAGATTTTTAAAGCTACCAAGACGGTCCTATGTGTAGTTTTTTATTTTAGGTTATCAAAGCTTGAGCAAATCATCTTTCTCAGACTGTTCAAGTTTTGAGATTTCAATAATTATACTACCCTTGTCGTCTTTGAGAGCATTTGAAGTTTTGCTTTTATAATTACATGTTACTTTGTTCAATTCTTTATATATATTAAATTCGTTACGTATGAATTGTGAAATTCTTTATTCCTGCATATATATGTCCTCTTAAGCCGATTAATAGTTTATTGATGTTTGTCATAGCTCTATTTGTGTATCGTTTTTTAGTCATCTATATTTTTAAGTTTGTTTTTTTTAATCCTCAACTAACAATTGCTGTATAGTTTTCAATCGATTTATATATTATTTAGCTCTTTCTCTTTATTAATATTTGATTTATTTTATATATATTTTTCTTTCATATCTGTGTTTTACTTTCATTATCTTATTTCGAATTAGTTTTCTTTTCTTTTTTAGTTCAAAATTTACTTTTGTTGGTAATAGAGTATGACTTAAACACGCATCTGTCCCAGGATACGTCTTTACGATTTTAATATCATCTTTGAAACGTTTATTTAGTAGTAAAAAATTTATTTGATTTCTGACTATGGCTTTTGAAGTGCGTTATGGCGACAAAAGCAGCTTATGCCAGGTGTTGGTTATATTTAGCTTTATTCTTGGCAGAATTGTATTATACATTCACTTGTGTCGTTGTTCTCCATATTCACTCATTATAACTAAAATTTTGCTATTGCCAACCTTCAATGAAATCGCTCATTAATATAATAATCTTTTGCATATTAACTGTTTTTTAACACGATTTGTATTTGCTTGTATACATTTTTCATAACTTGAATATAGCTATAGGGGCATAAAGTTTTATTTGGTTGTAATAATGCCGAATTTTTTAAACGAGGGAAATATTTCTAAATATCAAAGAAACTCTTTTTACGTATAATATCAACATTAAACGCATTTGTAACAGTTAAATGGGAATTACATACTCGGACAATTTTTAAAGATGTTCTCGACTATTTGTAACTGTACTACATTATATACACTATTACGTTAATTAACGATTTTACAATCAACGTATTTAATGTCTTACTTAATATTATTTAATCATATATTTGTCTTAATATTGTGTAATTAAAAGTTTGAAGATATAATAAAAAATTTAGAGATATAAAACAACTAATAATTTATTTAGTAATATAACACGTCTAGAAAAATTGCGGTTATCTGAAACACATTGTACAAGCAGTTTCTAATAATAATCTGCATTTCCTTTAAATTTCCTTATCTTAAAATTAACTCTTTGTAACAAATGTTGATAACAAGTTGCAAGAGTTTGAAATGTTTATGAAGTTGTTACTTTGGCACGTTAAATAAATAGCTGGCCGAGTTCTTTAGAAATATACATATTTAAATTTTTCTTTGACGTATGTTACCACTAGACACAAGTATTAATAAACGTCGTTCCTCAAAAATTTAAACTACTTATTAGTACACTTTATATGTTTTGATGAAATGTAGCACAGAAAAGACTTGAATCGAAAACCAAAAGTCTTAGAATGTTGAGATTTACTTTTTTTATAGTAGTTATATTATTTTGGCCGTTGGAGGTTTATTATCTTTCCTTACAGAAAGACCCGGTTTCCTGGAGATGACTCTTGATTTAATATCGCATACATTTTGGACCAATTGGCACAAATAATCAACAGCTGCGAGGGTATCTTTATTGCCATTCTTTGTATCTGGAGATCAACTAGAAATACCAACCATTTATTTTTTCATTGAGCTTTTTACATTGTATTGCCTCAAAGGTATTTTTCTTCTGCGGCTAGCTTTGTTTCTGGTAACTTTTTTTTAAATCTCAAATTAAACGTTCGAAATATTCCGCGATTGCCTGGAACTTTTTCTTGAGTTTTTAAAATTCTGCTTTGTGTTTTTTTTCTCGTAACTGACTTTTCAATTTCTACTGCTTTGTTTCGCATTTGTCTCTAATTTTTTGCTCAATGTTCTAAAACATTAGTGTTTATTCTAAATTGTCTTGTTATGTTATGAAACGTTATTGCTAGATAACAACGTTACAGATGTTTCCAAAAACGTTTGGTGATAAGGACTTGTTGAAATATTTCTTGCGGCGTTGCTTCTCTGTCGCTATCAAAACTCAATTTTTTAACATTTAGTTTACTTAACAGAACGCGTCTCTTGAGCAAAATTTTTTCTTCTCTTCTTCAGCCCATTTGTATACTCCATTGTTAGATATAGGCCTCTCCCAATGTTTTCCAATTTTCTCTGTCATTTGTTTGTTCTATCCAATTTCTGCCCGCTACTTTTACAATGTCGTCCTTCCATCTAGTTTTGGGTCTTCCAACACTCCTGCGTCCTGTGCAGGGTCTCCATTCTATTAACTTCTTGGTCCATCGGTTGTCTTGCCTTCGTCATAATAAAACATTAACTACAACTAAAGTCTATTTGGCAGGTCAAGGGGCTTTAATCTGTTTAGTCTTTGGATGTTGTCACTATTGTCCAAAAGGTTGATCACTAAGACGTTGCTATGATGTTCTAGTTTAATTAGATATTTCGCACTAAACTTTCTAATAGTTTCTTTAACTGTGTCCACTTTCACATCACTCATTATGTCAGCATTCCTCACAAAATACGGAGCATCGCACATAGCACGTAGGACTTTTGACTGATATCTTTCGATAATTTGGATGTTAGTGTTGGCTGCAGTTCCTCATAGTTGGACACCATAAGTCCAAATTGGTTTTGAACGCGACGTTGTAAACTAACAATTTATTCTTGAGAGACAATTTGGATTTTCTGCCCAGTAGCCAGTAGTGTTTGCTAAATTTGGTGCCAAGTTGTTTTCTTTTATTCCAAATATGTGGCTTCCATGTCAGCCCCTTATCAAGGTGCATTCCTAGATATTTGACCTCTGTTACTTGAGGTAATAGATTGTTGTTAATGAAAACTTGTGGTGAGTTACCTCTACACTTTGTGAACGTAATGTGGTATGATTTAGATTCATTTATTTTAACTCTCCACTTCTTGGTCCAATTTACGATATCATTTAAGTGATTTTGTAGCGTTCTTGCAGCTGTGACTGGGTCTTCATGTTTCATCAAGATTGCTTTATCATCCACAAAAGTAGCTGTGAGCGACTGATCATTGGTAGGCATGTCAGCTGTAAAAGGATATACAAAGGGTCCGAGGACGCTCCTGTGGTACCCTGATCTAATTGGATGTATTTTAGTGAGCGTTTGGTATATTTTATCTGGAAGTATCTTTCTTCTAAGTATGATTGAATTATAATATAATATGAATGTGGTAGCAATCTTTTCAATTTATACAGCAGGCCATCGTGCCACACCTTATCAAATGCTTGGCTGTCGTCGAGGAAGACTGCTGTGCAGTAACTTTTTTCTTCAACAGATTGATTTATTAAGTTGACTACACGATGGACCTGCTGTATGGTTGAATGCTCCCTTCTAAATCCAAACTGATGCGCTGGAATTAAATTCATCTCTTCGATGATTGGCGTAAGTCTTTTGGCTAGCAATTTTTCTAATAGTTTACCAAGTATGGATAGTAAACTAATTGGCCTATATGAAGCAGCCTCGTTGGGTGGTTTCCCAGGTTTTAATATAAGAATCACTTGAGCCACCTTCCAGAGTAACGGAAAGTACCCTAAACGCAGGACTGAATTGAATAAGATTCTAATCATAACAAAGCCTTTGCGAGGAAGTTCCTTGATTATCTTTCCTGTTATTTGATCAATGCCGAGGGCCTTTTTTGGATGTAAATCATTTTTAACCACATCTTTAACTTCCTTAACTGAGAAGAGCCTTTGGCAGTGGGGCCAATTGATATGGTGTGTGGAGATAATTCTTTATTTCAGCATCTTCTTCTGGTGTTAAAGAAGAGGGCAAAGGTTGAAAAACGTT
Source organism: Sinelater perroti (assembly GCA_036346155.1). NCBI lineage: Eukaryota > Metazoa > Arthropoda > Insecta > Coleoptera > Elateridae > Sinelater > Sinelater perroti. The sequence continues at coordinate 33,685,361 of JARFIY010000046.1, forward strand.
ACTAAGATACTGAGCAAAAACATCTGCCTTATCCGAATCAGTGCGTGCCCAACTGTTATCTTCTTTGTGTATTGGGAGAATTTGTTGATGCTGGTATTTAATCCTTTTGGTTGCTCTCCACAAAGCGTAGTTTGTATCAATGGTAGGGCTTAAATTTTCCAAGTACTCTTGAAAGCTTTTATTCTTTAAGTCTTTGATTAAACGCTTGAGTTCCGCAGATGCTTTATTATAGCGTGTTTTATCAGAGGGGTTCTGCCAGATTCTCCTCAGCCTTCTTTTTTCAGCAATTTTCTTTTTAATGACCATTGGACAGCATTCTTGTTTCCTTGTAATTGGGATATCTAGCGTCGCTTCCCTAGCCAACTCTCGTAATACTTGGGTAAAGTTCCATACCGCAGCCTCAACATCATCAGTGGTTTTGAGCGGTATTCTCATATTCAGTTTATTATCCACTAAAGATCTAAAGTGGTACCAATCTGTTCTGTTTTTAAAAAGTTTTGATGAATTTTCTTTTTCAATAATTGTTGCACTTATTGTAGCTATAACGGGAGTGTGATCGGAGTTAAGATCCAAGCATGATGAGATGTCCAGGTACCCAGGAGCTATACCTTTGGTAACGAAGAAATCCAGCAAGCCCGGAATTTTGTTAACATCTGTGGGCCAGTACGTTGGTTCATATGTTGATAACTAATAGTTCTTGGACAACTTTATATAGTACTCTTCCACGTCCTGGTGGAGATATACGGGAGCCCCAGAGAGTATTTTTCGCATTATAGTCTCCGCCTTCTAGGAACCTATTACCCAGGGAGCGAAAATAGTTAATAAAACCTTCTTCGTTAGTAGGGCGATTTGGCGGGCAGTACGCTGCTGAGAGTGTGAAAGGACCGTGCCAGTCTTCTATTCGAACACTAGTTGCTTGTAGGAAGTCCTCCTTGAATTTTGATAGTTCATAATGTTTAATACTATTCTTGATCAGTATGGCCGTATGGCCCATAGCATGTCTCTCTGCTTCTGGATGTTCTGTGGAATATATGTTGTAGTTTTGTATTTTGAGGTAACTTGAGCTTGTGAAATGAGTTTCTGAAACGAGTAAAATATCTACATTATGTAACTTAAGAAACATTTCTACTTCTTGCTTGTGTTTTGAAAGCCTATTGGCATTCCATAAGGCGATTTTAAATATTGGAGCCATTTTTATTATTTGACAATTCTTCTCTTAGGAGCCTGATCTGTGTTGATAATTCATTTATTGTTTGCTGTTGCGCCAATATAGTTTGTTGCATTGATATAATAATTGAGATTAAGTCTGTTTAGGCCTGTTTGCCGACCTGGTTGTTGACTATTTATTTGATTATATTGACGGCTTGGTGTAACATAAAAATTGGCATGACGTTTTTCCAAACATATCTGTATTAAGGGGAGTGAGGGTTTTATGTTGCATACTGGTCATCGTCAGGTTCTGAGGTTGATTTTGTTGTTCTTGATTAGGTTGTACTTGTGTCATTTGCTGTTGTGTTGTTGGTTGAATAGACTGCTGTTGATTACCGGAGGTAAGTATTTTACAAGCTAGACCCGGGTTTCTTCTGTTTAGGATGTCGACATAAACTTTACAGCCTTTGTAATTAGCTGGGTGCGCACCGTCGCATAGTATGCATTTGGCAGGTTTACCATCATTACGATTTTTTGCACACGTGCGATAGTCGTGCAGCCCTGCACATTTGACGCATCGGGCTGGCCTAGTGCACCTGTTCCTTGTGTGGCCGTAGCACTGGCAATTTTGACATTGAGGTATCTGCGTTTTCCTTATGGGTTCATCAAATTGCACAACTGCATTTTCAATATTTTTAATTTTAAATATGTCCTTGTTATTTGCGTTACGCTTGATATCAATGAAGAAGAGATTTTTTTCTTCTTAGTTTCTCGGTTGATAACATTCATAATATTTACAACTTCGTGCCCTGCTTTCAATAGTACTTCCTTGATTAGGGCAGTTTCTGTGGAATGATGCATATTCTTTAACACGACTCTGTATGTCTTCTCCTCTTCAAGGCTATATGTGTGCCTTGCTACTTTATTTTTATCAAGAGCATCCCTTAATAGTTTATAGTCTTCTACTTTTTTTACTTGTAATTTGACTTTGTTACCGTGCAATAATTGATAATTGTAAGCTGTTTTATCTATGTGGTTATTAACTAAATGTAACAGGGGGTTTATTGCTGTTACATAGTGAATTATGAAAGGAGGAACTTGAATCTCTTTTTTCTCATTTTCTGCAGCGGGTATCGATCTAGTGGATTGCTCTCCTGCATCATTTGCGACTGATGCTAGTGCATCGTACCTGTTGGAGGTGGATGTTCCTGTATTAGGCTGCTTCCTTAACTGTGAAGAAAGATCACCGCTTCTCCTTCTTTTATGTCCTCTTACTTCTTGAAACTCATTTAATGTTATAACTTCTGATTTATCATTGGCGACTGACATAATATCATCGTTGTTAGAAGGATTTGTCAACTGGTATTGTATTTATAACATGATCTGATGGTGCCCCATGTTGCAGCGCTTGCGAATATAAATAACCAGAGTTTATCAGTGCTGTACTATTTGGAACACTTTGTTGTGAGGGGTACGATTCCCGCATAGGTAAATAATTAGGTGTTTGTTGTATGAAAGTATTCATCCGTGTTTGAATGGTCTGGGGTATATTCCACTGTGGTATCAAAGTTTGTTGAGATTGCTGTAACTACATTGTTTGTGGTTGCTGTGCTTGCGCCCGTCACTGCATTAGAGGTTGTGAATTATACATGAAGGGAATGTTGTTATTTGTTGATTGTTGTGAATAATAGGTGTTTGAATTAGTCGTAAAACCGGCATTATTGTTGTACATAATGTTACGTTCTGCCAAAGATTAGAAATTTGATTAAGTTTACCAGAATAACAGCTAGACCCAGCAGATAAGTGGCACGGGTTACGATACCGCGCCTGACCTCTGTCTGGATATCACACACGAACCACACCATGTCTGTTCGGCTCTGCTATTCAATATATACTAAATAAATTGCTGGCCGAGTTCTTTAGAAATATACATATTTAAATTTTGCTTTGACGTATGTTACCACTAGACACAAGTATTAATAAACGTCGTTCCTCAAAAATTTAAACTACTTAATAGTACACTTTATATCTTTTGATGAAATGTAGCACAGAAAAGACTTGAATCGAAAACCAAAAGTTTTAGAATGTTGAGATTTACTTTTTTTAGTTGTATTATTTTGGCCGTTGGAGGTTTGTTATCTTTCCTTACAGAAAAACCCGGTTTCCTCGAGATGACTCTTGATTTAATATCGCATACATTTTGGACCAATTGGCACAAATAATAAACAGCTGCGAGGGTATCTTTATTGCCATTCTTTGTATCTGGAGATCAACCATTTCTTTTTTCATTGAGCTTTTTACATTGTATTGCTTCATAGGTATTTTTCTTCTGCGGCTAGCTTTGTTTTTTGTAACTTTTTTAAATCTCAAATTAAACGTTCGAAATATTATTCCGCAATTGCCTGGAATTTTTTTCTTGAGTTTTTAAAATGCTGCTTTGTGTCTTTTTTTCTCGTAACTGACTTTTCAATTTCTACAGCTTTGTTTCGCATTTGTCTATAATTTTTTGCTCAAGGTTCTAAAACATTAGCGTTTATTCTAAATTGTTTTGTTATGTTATGAAACGTTATTGCTAGATTAACAACGTTACAATAAACTTTAAACAGATGTTTCCGAAAACGTTTGGTGATAAGGACTTGTTGAAATATTTCTTGCGGCGTTGCTTCTCTGTCGCTATCAAAACTCAATTTTTTAACATTTAGTTTACTTAACAGAGCGCGTCTCTTGAGCAAGATTTTTTCAATTTTTAAATTTTTAAATTTTGACGGATCCTACTTCTGACATCATTTGTAATAAACTCGGTCTCGGGGTTCCATTTAAATATTTAACAATACACAAGCTTTCTATTTTACAATTTACCATATCACTATTTGTGTAACTTCCAAACTCCTGGTCCAGTCTCCATTCTATTACTACTCCGTCCTCGCCTGGTGATTTATTGTTCTTCATTTTCCTAAAGCTAACTTTATTTCATATTTACTAATATCAGGAGATCTTCAGTAAGATGTTTAGATAGTCTCGCGCGTGGGTCTTGATTAACTATTGGTTTTTGCTTCATTGAATTACATAGTTCCTGGTAAAATTCTTTCACTATTGTTAACAACGAATTTCTATCATTTATTACTTGTCCGTTCGCGTATTTAATTTTATTTATTTGGCTAGTAGCGTTGGATATTTTTGGCCTGAACACTTTGCTACCTCTATTCTGATCAATGGTCTCTTCTATTATTTTAGTATTGTACTGTCTTATGTCATTTCGTATTTTCTTTTTATAGTTTTATTTAGTTCAGTTCCTTCAAGTCTTAACCTGAAATTGTCTGTGTTGTTACTTTGTCTCTGTAATTCTTTTCTTCTTGCTATAAGGTTTCTGGTGTCCAATGATAGTTTATTATTCTCATGTTTCCTCTTTTTCCCCAGTATTTCTTCTGCTGTAGTTATTATGTTCTTGGTAATTTCTTGTTGAAGTTGATCTACGTTTTCATTGTGTATTTCCGTCATTTTTTTGTCTAGTCTATCGTTAAACTTCTCTGTCTTGCAATTTTTCGATGTTGAACCTGGCAGTTCCCTTTGATATTAGTTTAAATCTATCTAATTTTGTTTGAATACATACTTTTGCGCGAACCATCCGATGGTCACTACCTGTGTTTACCTGATTTAAGACTGTTGCGTATTGTATAATATTCTTATTATTTGTCATAATGAAATCGATTTGGTTTTTAGTAGCGCCGTTTGGGCTTTGCCATGTCCATCTTCTGTGATATTTTTTATAGAAGTGAGTATTCATGCAGAACAGTTTTTCTTTTTCCATATAGTTGATCAACATTTGTCCTCTGGGGTTTCTTTGTCCATATCCATAATATCCGATACATTCTTCGCCCTGCTGTCTCTGGCCCAGTTTGGCATTGAAGTCTCCCATTAGGATTACGTATTTTGTCGGTTCTATTTGTAGTGCTTTATCGATGTCTTCGTACATTTCTTCAACTTCCACGTCTTCGTGAGCAGTTGTTGGTGCATATACTTGGATGACTTTTAGACTGTATCTTTTGTTAATTTGTAGTATAATACAGATAACTCTTGATGACATGCAGTCTACTTTTTTAACTTTGTTTTTAATTTCTTATTAATTATAAATCCAGTTCCATGTAGGCTGTTATCTTCATTACCTTTATACTACAGCATGTGTCCTGTTTTCAGTATTAGTAAATTTTCTCCTCTTTTTCTTGTTTCGCTGATTCCTATTATGTCCCATTTTATTGATTCCAAGGCGTTCTCTAGTTCAGTTAGTCTCTCTTCGTTACTTAGGGATTGAGCATTGTACGTAGCTATATAAAAGTTACTTGTGCAGCCTTTGTGTTTGGGTTTTTGGTTATGTGTTATCGAATTTTTGCCCCCCCCCCCCCCCCAGAATCGGAATTGGGGCAGACTTCTGAGTTAGCAGTGTGAGATTTTCTACTCATCTGGGGTATATGATTTTGTAAATTCGACCACATTTCGATTTGGTTTTGGGAGGTAGTTGGCATTTAAAACGCCGCGCTTGCCGAGCGTGTTGGCGAGTGTGATTTTCAGCCGCCCCTAACATGGAGTCAGACGCTGAATTACCAGAATTACCCAACTTCCTGTAATGTATTGTAATATAATAATAATATTAAAATTTGGCCCAAATTTTGGTTAATATAAGGTTTATTATGTTAGTTATTTGGGATGGTATAATTGTGTGTTTGAATTTTTGGAATCCGTGTGTTTGCACCTTTTCTTATTTAGTCTGTATGATTATAAAAGATTATACTTATTGACTCTTTATTTTATTATTATTAATACATTTTTTTTAAATTTTAATTTCCAGAAACTGGTCATAAAATTAATTTTTTTAAATTAAAAATACTTTCTCTCATTTCTTATACCAACATAAGATCATTTGCAAGGCAAATGAAATAGAAAAACGTCATAAGTGCTTTAATAGTTATTTTTTGTTATTTGGAAAAGAAATTATCAACGTCATCAATTACGTTAGTCTTCCAAGCCTAGTGCATCTACGGATAAAGAAATTCTTCTTGAATTTTTACTTCTTATTGAATATATATGAATAGCGAAGTAGAATACACGAAAGAGTAGTCTTTTCTATAATTTAAAGCTCTGATTAGGAGTGGACTGATGCAGACCCGAGTTAATAATTAATTCTAATCACACTTGTTGACATCCAAGTGGATGTCAAAACGTAGAATATTTCCTAATAATTGACGAAATTATTATGGTTTGTAAAATTTATAATATAATTGATTAATAAAGTATCTATTATACTGTTGCTAAAATATTGATCTTTTAATGAATGTTCTTTTAATGAATTTAAAGAATAAATTAACTAACAAGTGTGAAGTAACTTATAATACTTTGGTATACTAGAATGTCTCTTTTGAATAATAACAAACCAAAAGCTAAAAGTAAAATATATTGTATTTATTATCTACAAACAAAACAATTATTTCAAGGTGTTTTTGAAAGATTAAAAGTGAGTTTTACGTACTATTACAGTATTATATTTTATTGGAATATAATTTCCGATTCTTATTATTTCGTTCCGTCAGATTGTAACTGAATGTTTTATATCACGATGGTAAGCATTATCAGTTTTGAAAAATACTGTTGTAGACCTTATAAAGAAGAACATAACGACTGCAGACAACTAATCTAATCAACGCTTATGATTTTGTAATTGGTATTTTCACTTTTCTGTATATGGATAAAATAATTGTAGAACTATATTTGTACGATATTCTCTTGAGTTTCCAAGTTAAGTTGAATATCTTTTTTAACTGTTGTATTCTACTTATACTTCTAAGTTTAAACAAATTTTGATTGTTCTTTGTCGCATCCAGCTATCTTCCAGAATGTAAGACAAATTCCCACCGCTCATCTTGGATCTATTTTATTTTCAGCAGTCACATATATTACTAAAATTTAAAAAAAACCCTTTCTCATAATGCCACAGTCAATGTAATTTTAATTTAAAATTACAACTTTATTTTATAATTGTAATTTTAAAATAATTTGATAAACTAATTACGCCACTGTATTCTTACCAAAAAAGTTCTTAATGAATGCAAAGACTGTTTTTGATTTAAAAAACAAAACATAGATTACTCAATCATGTGAGAAAACTCAAAAGCAAAATGCTATAGCTAGTTTTGAGCATTTACCATTAACATTTTCTCAAAAAGATCGGTATAGAACGCCTATTTCTTCATACCCTTATATTTATAAAGATGTTCTATAAAAATATTACAATTTTCTCATTTCATGCATGTATTTTGTGCGTTTTATGTAGCTAAAATTATAAGCCATGCAATACAAAGTTGATCTATGTACTTGTATTGCGTTGTTTTTTGTTCAATAAAATTAAAAAATACTGGGCCTTTTACACAAGCTTTAATTTTACCGCCGACCACTGTTAATGCTGAATATTTTATGAAAGACCCAAACCTTCCTCTAAGCAACAAGCAACCAATTTAGGTGTTCGGCGCTAATTTGAGCGAAGCCATTTAGGGTTATTGATCGCATAATCCAGACAATTCGAATTCCTCAAGTTGTATTAATGGAATATAGTCGCTAACTGTTAATTAATTTTCTTGGTCATATCTCGCTTAGAGTTATACGGCATAGTAAAGCAGCTAGGGATTTGTAACTAGATTACAAATAACGGCGTACTTAGCACCAGGTTCAGGTTGCCAATTTTGTGCACGGGTATCATTCTACGTATACGTATTCTATTACAGTTGTACTAGTTGGTGCCAAAATTTTGATCAGAATAGTTAGAGATATATTCTTTTTTAATGTTCAGTATGCACATTTGAAGCGAGACATACTTTATTATATTGCAGAGGATAAACAAAATACATTTAGTTATACTTTAAATGCATATATCTTTTAGGTGAAGCAGTTCATCTAGTTCTTATATATATTTTGGCCTATATATAGTCTCAAATATTCTGTCCTTTCGTTATTTATATTACGCAATTTATTCAAAATAAAACCTACCTTACTTTTATGCAAGTGAACTTTATAGATTGAAATAAACAGGAAAAATGGTCTCATTGCTAAAGTTTGTTTTCAAAATCAGTCTTATAAAATAAAAACTAATATAATCTCAATCTATTTTATTCTAAAAATACTCTATTTAAAGCAAAATGACAAATGTTTGTACTTTGACCCATTTATTTTTTAACACTACACATGAAATCATATGAATAGTAGGAATAGTGATGGAAAGAATCAAGAAATATGTAAATGATATTAATATCGTCGTGGGAATCAAATTTGCATAACTAATTTATTTATTACTAGACATTTAGAAAAAGAGAGGTTGCTATGAATCAAAAGATCAAACACTTAGCGACAGTAAATCAAATTTATATAGATTTTATAAAGTAATTTTAGTTAATGGCTAGCTAGATATTTGATAAAATGAAGTTTTAAACACGTGGAAATAACTTTGTAGGAAATAAATGTTTGACTCGTGATCGTTAAAAAAGCAAATTAAAACCTTGATTAATTGATTAAATCAAAATTTCTTTCAAAAATAGCACTATTGTTTTGACTTACTAGTTAATAGTATGGAGTAACTAACACGCTCTTGTGTTATACATGAGAATGGTAATGGTAAGGCTCTGACGCCCCGCCCGGGAGCACGGCCTGTGACTTTACTGCCCGGTCGTCGCGCACCATCTCTGATGCAGGGCGATGTCGCAAGTACTGCGCCTTAGATGGCAGCCATTATTACACCTTGATTGAGCAAGCACAGGTACTCAATTATTTTCATTGATAAGTAGGCCACCTGTTAGGTATCAGAGACCTCCGGAAATGGAATCCGGGTCCGTCCACATCGCAGTCTGCGCGTACATGAGAATGGAGAGTGTAAAAAACGGTTAGAGCATTATGCTCTTTCTATAATGATCTATTATTAATAATAGTAATAATCAGGGATTTCGACTAGCGGAAATAATTTACAAAATATATTTTTGTAGCAATCAAAGAAAAATGAATAAAAAGATAAGCAAGAAAATTGGATTTAAAAATAGGAAATTTTTTTAGATATTTTTACTGTACTTAAAAATTTTCCTAAATCTATCTCTACGTAACTAATTTGAGTGAACACTTGACCAAGCAAGAATACAAGCAAAATAAAATTGTACTAGATAGGAATTGAACCCTCGACCATCGGATTACAAGCACGACGCCTAACCGGGTGAGCCATTCTCTGACTTGTGCAAACGTCAGTTGAACATGCATAGAACATTTAGCATGAGGAGAAATCAAGAATAGAATACGGGTTGACTTTTCTGTGCGTTTCTTACACTTATTTTAAGCTATCGTAGCTCCGAGGGGTTCGGAGCTCGGCAGCTAATTCTTTGAGGGATATACATGAAAAAATCCCCTCTTTAACGTGGAAATAACCGTTTCTTGCGATTCGGCAATAATCTCTGGTTATCTCCGAGTCAGCAAAATATTTCAGTGCAGACCATGACGAAAAAGTGCAAAAATTTAGCCAAAAATATCAGGATAGGTTTCAGAAAGAGTAACAAACTGACTAAACTTCTCAATGCGGTACAATATACCACTGTTAAAAAGAATTGGTTAAATGCACAAATAACACATACACACATAGATTGTAAATCTTTATAAAAATAAAAAGTAACTTGATAGTTGTTTTGTCTTATAAAATTTCTTTGACATTATCGACACAGAAGGATGTTTCAAATCAATTTGTATTTTGTTGGCTCTTTGAATTTAAATATTTGTTTTAAGGTTTTTTATACTTATTAACAATATTAATACATGTTCTGTTTGTTTTTAGTACTCTTTAAAAGTAACTCTGCTTGAAATTGAATTTATAATAGAACTTTTAATCTTTAAAAGTAATAGTATCATGCCAACTTCATTTTAGATTTTTTTTTTAAAATATTAATATGATTGAAATAAATCACAGATAACACTTTATTTTGATTTGTTATTTTCATGCAATAAAATAAAATTAATATATTTATTTTTCTATTCCTAAACATAGGATTAGATGTTTGTGAAAACACGTATCTAGCTTTCTATTTTGATAGAGCTAAAACACTGTGCTTGATAGTACAGTCAGTTAAGCCAGAGCGTGTTCGATGTAGTTAGCAGTTGGTAAAACGTATCATCCTAATTATCTTGGGAGTCGATAGAGGCAACCTTTGTCCTGGATGCTTTGTCACAAAAGATTTAATTGGCATTGAATTCTTGCTAGAGAAACGCGTAAAGTGGCTATTTCCTTCTGTACTCACACGAAAGGTTCGAAAATGTCTCGTGCAACGGCTGCTAAGTACACGAACGAGTTGAAAACATTTATCAGCATGTGGGTGAAGTGATATAAGGAGACAAAAACGCACCATGAATTACCGGAACGTGGCTCGATAGGCAAAGTGTGCCCTAAAGTCGAAAAACAGATCGTGCACTTGTTTTCGTGGAATATTGAGTAAAAGAGCAGCAAAATTGAAATAGAAAGGTGTAGATATATCGTGATATCAGTGAAGAAACTCTTGTTAGATAACAAGATGTGACGAAGCGACTCGCTTGGACAAAGAACGATTATCGACCGAGATTGGAGCAATGTAATTTTTACGGACGAAGTTTCTATTTGGGAATATGTTATTGTCCCACAAGCCTGATCAAACTCAACTAACAAGTTGGTACAGCGGACCTTTAAACACTCAGTGATAGTGCACCTTTCAGACTGCTACTTAAAAATGGGTGGCATCTGTTTACGTTCAACTCAAATGCTTAGAAAATGCTTGCGATTTATAATAAATATTTGTTATCGACTACCAAATCTTAGTTTATTAAAAAAAAAACAAAGACTAGGTCCTTCAGAATGATAACTCCAAACACATTTGCTTACATACTGATATAAAGCACTTCATACTCTTTATTTGAAATCTAAATTATTCCAAGTAGTGAATTCTACACTGGTTTGCATTTATTTACTAATTACTCAACATAAATTCGTCAAAAATGCGTTTAGTATCACTGAAATCATACAAATTCCATTTGTTAACGGTCAGTTTGAGGGTTATTTTCTATACTTTTTAATCTGCGAATGTTAAACAGTAATTAAAATTAATATACTAAAATTTAAAATTTAGATGCAAATAATACACATATTAAATAGCTATGCTAATAAAGTTGTAGGAACATATGTAAATAATGTTTAAAGGGAACACTGAAGGAGAAGTTCGTATTCATATTCAATTTGTAATTTCACCCGCTTTGGCAGGTTGCTGTATCTCGTCTATACGTATTCGATAAAATTGAAGTCCTTGCTGTAGGAGTTGGGCTTTTACAAGACATTTAAGACCTGTTCAACACTTTAGAAGTTTGAACGAAGTAGGCGTTGCTTAACCAAACGCCAATTGCTTGCCTAAATCTATAAGATTACCTTGCTCTATGTTTTATTGTGTTCTTTGTCTGTTGTAATCGAGAAATTTTATGTAATATTATTATTCCAGTAATTATGTTGTTTATTAAGAAATATTGTCCTTTAATAATATTATCTATTTCTTTTGAATAGATAAGCTGATGTGTTATGCAAAAATTATTGAATTAATTTTTTCACTTTTCTTAAAATGACTAAATTTATTATAATGCTTTTTATTGCTAAACAAATGAGTATTATTTTTGATTTCGTAAAGATTTAAAAGGTACCAAAAGGGTTATATTTTGAGAATATGGGCTTTAGTGGATTTACAAAACTTATAAGTCATGCCTTTTAAACCGTTTTACAAATATTTTTATTATTTCTTTTATCAACAATTTGGTCTTTGGTTCCTATTAGTAAGTTGTAATATTATGGATATAAAATTTCTCATCTCCCTTGCTTTAGTAATTAAATGCTGCTGCCATGTTACTGGTTCTAATATCCACCTCTATTAATTACAGTTAAGCCCGGATTTTTATGTAAAAATGACTAAAATGTGTCATATAACTTTTATTTTTAATTTTACGTAATTCCACTTAATGGTGGAATATTTTTATACCCTTAAAAGTCTGTCGCGGCTAGACTAATTAATATGCAATTTGTAATATTGTCGCAAACATATAATTGAATCTAAATCCCTGCTTAAGTTATAATATTCATTTAAAGTATATTTATTAAAGCAGTTTACAAAACCATTACTAATTACAATTTGATTAGAGAAAGGCAGTAGAGTGATGGTTTTATACAATTAAACTGAATATATTACCAATAATATAAACTTATTCAGAATTGACTATCTATTGCAATACCTCTCAAGTTTAATTTCAATTCAGTGGACTTTTTAATTTGAGCATTACTTATCGTTGTGGAAATTGGTGAGGTTTACGTTTTTTCAATAGCATGAAAACAAGAAACGTTTTTAAAATCCTGATTTTTCAACATTAGATAAAGACGTCCTATATTTTTCAGTATCTCAAGTTATTATACAATCTGCCCTATAAAATTAGACAACAATTATTTTATAGGGATTAAAGTGTAAATGTATTATTACTGCAGATAAGAATTAGGAATGTGAAGTAGGGTTCCAGCGACCCCTCCCTTTATATTGTGTGAATACTATATGGCACAAGATAAATTAATTACGGTTGAAACTGTGTAGGTAGCTCGGATGGTTTAAATATTTTTAGTCTTTTTAGTTCCTCGTTATCATCGTTCATGAGGTAATTCACAGTATCATTTGAGTGAGCACTAAATCTATCTTTATATCTCGTGCCGTAATTTTGAATTTCGCATTCCATTGTGGGTACACTCAGGTCATTAAAATCACCCTATTGGGAATGTACCACAGTGTGTTCACGACTGTTTATAGCACTTTATTTTAGAATCCTTTAAGGATCTCTAAGTGTGATGTAAATGACACAAGATAAAAACAAGAACGTGTACTGAGAGATAGTTGATTTAAATAAAATCATATCGTATAAATTATGTGCGTTTATTGTTTTAAATGATCGGGTTTTTATGGCTGTAAAAACCTCAACTACAAGTAGTATAACTTTAGACAAACTGAGCATTTGTCGTTTTTTCTTTTTCAAAAGCTGTTATTAAGAGAGAATAAGGTAATTATAATTTATTTTCATTTACTACTCTTGATTTTATTTAAAACTTAAGAAACTTAAGCTACTTTTAATAATACATTGTTTAATTAGTGTTTTTGTTTTATTTTTATTCACAGTTTCTGACATCTCTTGTCTAATTTTTATGCTTTAAGGCGTTTTATAGTTTTTTCCACTAGAAGTATAAATTGTTTTGTGTTTTTATTTTTAAATGTGCTAGAGAGTTCATTTTAATTGCATAAGGTACTTTGGAGGTTTTATATTTGATTTTAAGATTGAATAAGATTGGGGGGTTCTTGTAATATAATATTTGCATTTACATAAAAATCTTTTTAGAACTATTTGTAGTACAAAACGAAATATTTTCACAACTTTAAAATGACAAAAATGCTTTTACTACCAACTGATCGTGACTGCACACGCCTAAAATATTACACACCTAATGCATCACATTTTTGGAATAGCTATATTCAGAGTTTCTTTGTTCGAATACTCTGATAGTTTTTTCTTGTTTACGTTTCTTTGTAAAATGGTGTACTTTTAGTGTTATGGAAGTTATTTGTTAACTAAATAATTGATATATATGTGCTACAGACTTGATGTATTTTGGTAAAGGTATAATAGAAAACGTACATTGCAGGATTTAGACTGTTTTAAATCATTTATTTTAATTTGGTACTCCTTATTAAATTAATAATCTAACTATCTATATATAATGAGATCTGCTGCAACGATGGAATCTGATGGTTCTTGTTGATGTCTCAGGTCAATTGACCACCGTATACTCTTCTTATTACAGTGTCTTTTAGGAGACGATACAAAAGAGTGTTTGGGTGGGTGTCTATTTTTTTTATAATGAGTGATACTTCTTTCGTTTACAATTTTTTATATAGTTGGTATATGGAGATCATTGTGGATTATTTTGTTGGTAGCATATCAGGAGGCATCAATTATTGTCCACAGAATTACTACAACTATACGTTAGACTTGCTGTCAGAATTCTATAGTTCTATTCTGGACCTACAAATCCAATTTGTCTAATTTTGGTTTATATAATGGAGGCAGTAGATCTTTTCGTAAAATAAATGTGCTATGATTACATTTTAATATTCCAACTTTAAAATATTTTAATAGTTTTGAAAAATAGAATTTTCTTGGTGAATGGATGTGTGGCTAGTAAATACAAAATTGTTGTCAGAAAATGTGCCTAATATCATCATCATCATCTTTTCCTTCTTATACTCGTAAGTGTCGAGGTAATTTTCTACTAACTTTTAACTTTGTCATTTTTACGATCTCTTACCTTTTTCCATCTTTTTTCTTTTCGTTTTAATATCTCCGCTACGCTATTGTTCCAAGTTGTTTTGGACCATCCACTTCTGTTTATTATGCTTTTTAACTTTTCATATTTTCTTAACTTGCCTTGTGCTATCCATTCGGATTAGGTTGCTTACCCATTCTAACTTCCTTTGTTCTGTTTTATTTTTCAGATAATTTATTTTTATTTCTTCTCTGATGTGCTCATTCCATCTTTTTCCACTCTTTTAACTCTTTCTATTTTCCTTAAATATCTCATCTCTGTTGCCTATAGTCTACAGTCTTGTTTTTTATTTAATACCCAATTCTTAGGCCCATATGTTAGTATTGCTATGTAGATTGTGTTGTGTATTGTTATTTTTTATTTCCTTGGATATCTATTTCTTGTTTATAAAATTTTTGTATATAGCATTATACGTCCTTGTTGGATTTTGTTTGCTATTTCTTCTTCTTGTGCTCCTTTGCTATTTGTGATTATTCCCAGGTGCTTGAATTCATTTACTTGTTTTTGTTTTGATATTTATTTTCTCTTATTTACTAGAAATGGCCATTACCGTAGTTTTCTCTTTATTGACTATTAAGTTGTACTCCTTTAATATATTTCCCACACATTAATATTTCCTTCTAATTCTTTTCTATTCTTTGCTACGAGCACCACATCATCTGCGAATACGCATGATTCACTTGTTATAGCTTGTAATATCCTATTATATGCTTTGTCGTTCGGCTTAGCTTTGTTTTATAACTTCATTAATAAGACTGATAAATAGTAAGAGACTTAATATTCCTCCTTGTCGTACTCCATTTTAATTTACAAAGGTTTCTGATGTTTTGTTACTTGTTCGGATTTTATGATTTGTTATCTTATATAAACTTTTGACTGTCTCCGGTAGGTCAGCATCTGTCCCTTTATTTTGTAATGCATTCTTTGTAATGGTAGTTTGAGTGAGCATGCGCAACTTTCAAATGTTTACATAAGGCATTATATCGTATTTCAATATGGACATATGCTTATTTTTATTATAATTCAAGCCCAGCTAGGCGGAAGCAAATCAAATTGCCGTGGTAGACACATTTTTTGCGTTCAGCAATAATAATCACTACCCGGTCATTCGGCAAGGAGTGAGAGCAGTCCCGACGTGCATGCACGAACGTTCAGACCTCATCGTGTACATTGAGCGCTCAGAGCACAGCACGCTAAATTTCATTTCAGCCGTCCTTGTTTACTTTCCGTTCAAATGTATAGGCTGTCTTTGTTTACTACGTACGGACCTCCTCGTTTAAATTAAGGACCGAGAATCACACCACATTTCTTTATTTGCTTTCTGTTCAAATGTATAGACAGATTCCTTGGGTAGTCTTCTTTCACCTAGATTTTTGTGCCTTTTAGTTTTTTAGTTGGTTTAAATATTTCAATTTTTTTGTTTCTATCACAGTTGGTCTATTCTTACCCTCTTGATACTTTCCAATTCTCCTGATTTTGTTTATCTTATTACTATTGTTATTTACATTTTCTTTAATATTACCTTCATTTTTTTCTTTAATTCTACATCGCCCTCCTTTTCTCTTTTCTCAACTACTTGTATTATTAAATTTCTTTTCTTTATTTTTCTCTACAATTCTATTATTTCACGTTCTTGTTCCTGTATACTCTTCTTATCAAATTGATTATCTATCTTCAGTTTTTTATTTTTTTCCCTTAATTTCTGTTAGTTCACTTCTATATTCATCTACTTTCTTTTCTATTCGTATGTTCCTCTTTTTTACTTTCCTTATCCTATAATAAGGAAAGTAATGTAATCGGCGGAAATTTGACCTACCCAGTTTTTCACATTTCTGGACGAATTATAGCCTCAGGACACCAAAAAAGTTGGTTTTGGCCATTGGTTCGTGTGTGTGTGTGTTTGTCGGTCTGTCAGTAAACAAGATATCTTGAGAACCGTAAGAGCTAGAGACTTGAAATTTGGTATGCAAGTTACTTGTAGGTAGAGGACGCAGTGCGAAGCTTTTGGTAAAAATCGGCCTAGCCGTTTGGTCACAAGGCCGCAAAATCGGTCGCAAAGCGGTCGCGAATCTAAACGGTTGAAGATACAAAAAATGTATGAGAATAAAAATGATTTATTATCATGAGATAAACATGAATTTAAAATAAAAGTTGGTAAAATAGAAACTCGAAAAAAAATTGAAACTCAGGATTTTTAATATACCGGGTGTTCATAAAATGTTTCAGGAAATTTATATTACCGGATAGATCAAACCGAGACGAACAAAAAATTACGATGAAATTTTTTGATCCGAGGTCAAATAAATAAGTTATAGCCGATTAAAAATTAATTAAACGGACCAATCACAGCGCGCTCGGAGAACTACCGGGCCGACTTCGGGAGGACGGGGGGGAGCGCTTGGCCGCTAGGAGGAAGCACGCAGGCACGGTTACCTTCAGTGACGTAGCAAAATTTTAAGTACGAGTCAATTATAGTCTTGTACTGTTTATTTTAATCAGCTTTCGAGTGTTTGACTCGCGTCTCGTCCTTTTTTAAAATAACAAGTTATGGGACGAGAGCAGCGCCTCGCATCGTCGCCTCAAA
Source organism: Sinelater perroti (assembly GCA_036346155.1). Lineage (NCBI taxonomy): Eukaryota > Metazoa > Arthropoda > Insecta > Coleoptera > Elateridae > Sinelater > Sinelater perroti. Next base: position 33,702,526 of record JARFIY010000046.1, read on the forward strand.
AAGTTTATTTTCATCACTTCCAGTCTTTGCTTATCTTGTTTTGTGATGAACTACATTTCCGCACCATATAAAAGTATACTCAGTACCACCGTACCCAATATCCGAATTTTGGTTTTATTTCAGCTTTCAGTGTTGGACTCGCGTCTCGTCCTTTTTAAAATAACAAGTTATGGGACGAGGCAGCGTGGGCCGATATATATATATATATATATATATATATATATATATATATATATATATATATATATATATATATATAATAGGATAAGGAAAGTCGTGTGATGTTCACACCAGATTTTTATTCTTTCTAATTTATTTCTTATTTTTCTAGTATGTCTTGCATTTCTGCTTTTATTTGTGGTTCACAATTTTTTGCAACTATCTGTTTGCAGTTAATGTTTTAATTGTACTTGTAGTGTGTGTACACATATAGAATATCTATTTGCTCAAACATTAGTCTTTAATTTTCTTTAATGTTAGTCTCTACATTTCGTTTTTACCCAAAGATAAGTGTAGACCCCGGTTCAATACCCCAGAGGGTCGATTCCTTTTTGTGTATTTCAAACCTTTTCTTTTATCTCCTGTTGGCAGCTCACTTCCCAACTGCCATGCTTATGTATTGCTATTTTCTAATACAATTATTACATGCAATTTTTCGCCTTCCTTACAATCTTCTTAACCTCAAATTAGTATAATTATATCCTATTTACTTACTAATTCGGCGCTCTAACTTCTATCATATCTTTCTGAACTCGTAGTACACTTGGCTTTCTCTGCTTAACCACTTTTTTGTATTTTAGAATAACTCGATATTGTTCAAATTGAACTTTAGATATCGGAGCTTCCAAAAACACACTTTATTTTCATAAATTCAATCAACAGTATTGTCTAATATCATGTTTGTTAACTGATAAAATGTAGCCCCTAAGCTGCTGCTAGAATTGATAAGTAGCAAACCTAGAACTTTCCTCTTCACTTGCGTTATGAATTGTCATTTACTTAACTACGTGTATGATTCAAATAATTGCTAGGATCTTGGTAAGTTATTCTTGATTTTGTAAAATTGGTCTGTATGTCAAAAGTTTGATTTACATCAAGAAACATTGACGTACAATATTTCATATTATTTAGGGTAATAAGAATGGCTTGCAATATATGGTTCTCATGCTGGATTGTGAGGTGTGAAATATCAACAAGGTATTTTGCATACGTTTCTGCTTACTTCTGCTCGCTTTTAATTAATTGTGTTTGTACTGGTGTGTCAACACTCAGAGTCAATGTTCCCTATGTAGATTTGCGTGTGGATTTAATTAGCTTCTTAGTGATTTTAGTTTTGATTTAAGTTTATTACTTAGTCGACTTAACCCATTTTTGTCAGTTACAGTACATCTTTGTCATTTTGCTCAAGCTCTTCTTTTATTAGTAAATTTTTTCTATGGTTAGTAATGTCATTTTTGCAAATTAATTGAGTTGGGTTACTAAGCTGCCTCTTACAAAAGATTATTTAAATTTAATTGTTACTTTCTTGATGTCATTCTAAATTTGGACAACTTTCGATTAAATGTGTTTGTTTAGTTGGTTTGTTTTGTAGTGGATCCAGTTTGTTTTTGAGTCATAAGGACGACTATTAGATTGAACTTGGATAAGACATGAGTTGATGGTCGCTATTTTGGGTGAATACTTAGAGAATAAATTGTAGCTTGGAATGATAAATGATAAAAAATCTAAGAGGTCTGATAATTTATATCTGTCAGATAGTACTTTGCAGTTAAGAATGAGTAACTCTTTTCTTGCAAAAGTTTTAATAACTTTCTCTCTTTGGGTAGTAGTTATGTACAATTTTTTGAGCATAACTCCTATTTTGTTGGCAAGATAAGGATGGCTTAGCTAGTGTTGGTTTTTGATTTGTAGCTCTCGTTTGATAATAGTTGCACCCTCTATAGTTACGGGATGTTTGCTTCCACATTAAGCATATGTTGCTGAGATTTTTATTTTTCTACTAGATTGGTGTAATATGTTGGCTTGCACGCTTAATACAGAGATACGGCTTATTACAGAGCGTTTTTTGTACCCTTATAATTGATATATAGTGCAGTGCATCAAACCTTTGTATTGCCTGGGTAGCTCTGTCAGGATGATACTTTGTAGATGTTTTTATTAGGTTAAGAAGACTCAAGTTAAACAAAAGGTGTATTAAGAGGGTCTTTAATTATCCGATGTTTTACATAGAAAATTATTATTTCTAGCTTTACATTCAATTTAAATCAGTTTATTTTTATATCTTCTGTGTTTGTGGAGTGATGTAGGTATCATTATTTATGTCTTATTGCTGAGAGAGTCCCTTGTAATAATTTGTAATATATGGAGTACATACGCATCTCGTTATTTCTTTTAGTCCGGGTTTTCCTTCTTTTTATGTGTACTTGCTATGGAGTTTTTTAGAAGATGCATTGTAGTATATCTTCTTTTTACTATTTGACGTCATTCTTAAGAAATGTTGTTTGCATTATTCATTGATGGTGCATATTTGAAAGTTGTTTTTGATATAAAGGAAAGTAAGATTGTCTTATGGTTAGAAAAGAATATTGAAGCTGTATTGTTTTCTTCATCGTTTGGTTCATAAATTGGGAAGAAAAATTTTCTGGTACTGAATTAGCACATAAACCGATTTGACACTGTACACCATTAAAAATGTGTGATATCAAATTGTCACTTGCTTGACCCTAAGTATTATTTATGATATTACTGCTTGAACCTGTCCGTAGTTTGGGTCATTTCCTGTTAGTAGCATTTTTAAAGTAACAATAACACACTTGACGTCACAGTATCATTGTAGTCACTTATCACGTTTGGCAAGAACTATCGCACCGGAATCCGCAGGTTTGATGAATTTCAGTAAGTACTAGTTGGATTTTCTGCAGTTGGTTATAACAATTAAATCGTGATTCGTTTTATATGAAAGCATATATAGAGATTTAATTAGAGTTACTTAGACAATATTGATATCCTATAAAAAAGTTCCATCTAATGTTACGTAACAGTTTTTCTGAGATTTAAAAGAATTAAGATTAACTTACTGGTTTCCTTAATATTAGATTTATTTTAAGAAAGGTTTAATTGATTATATAATACAATTTCTAATACAAGAACATTAAATAAAAGTTATTACTTTTAATATATGTATTTATTTTCTAATTGAAATAAAATGAATATTTTTTTGCTTAATTTTGTATGTACTTATTTTGTACCAAAAAACACTACTGAAATATAATATTTGTATACAATTTTTGTTTCGTTTTTATTTAAGTCTTAACGTACGGTTAAACAGTAGTTCCATACAAATACTTTATTTTACATTTATTGCTATTGTTAAAATTTATATTTATTTATTTTTAAAAATTGGGCTTGGTTTGTAGTCTGTTACTTAAGCAAACATAAATTTATTTATTTTTTTTAAATTTATTTTTACATTAGCAATCAGATTACATTGTATTTATTTAGGCTAATATTTTGGTTTATAAATTGACATGATGAGGGCCCATCCAGTGACTGGTCCTCGTCCTAGAAAATAATGCTAAGGTGTTGGGCCCATGTGGGGTCCTCTTCAGTGGAGGTCTGTAGGCCAGTGGCGCTTGAGGCGTCTAATGACTTGATGGTGTGGAAGTTCTTGGAGAAGAAGGTTGTCATGGGTGGTAAGTTTTTCAAGATGTTTCCTGGTTCTGACCTGTATTACCGTATTGAGCATCGGGATGCCGAGGTCGTCGTGAATCATCTAATTGGTGATGTACCAGGGAGCATCAACGAGAGATCTTGAGATTTTAGATTGACTTCGTTGCATGATTGCGAGGTTAGTCTTGCTATCACAGCCCGAAAGTTCTATTCCATAGGACCAGATTGGTGTAATGATGGTTTTGTAGATAAGGATTTTGTTAGAGAGGGATAATGGGGAGTGTCGGCCTAGTAGCCAGGAGAGGGTTTTAAATCTGAGCTCTATATGTTTTTTTTTCTTAGTATGTGCTCCTTCCAGGTGAACTTGCTGTCCAGGTGTAGTCCCAAGTATTTTATTGATGGGGATTGTGGTATCTCGATGTTATTAAGATGTAGTGGAGGACATATCCCTTTGCGAAGAGTGAAGGTCACATGAGTAGATTTGGACTCATTTACCTTAATGTTCCAGCGCTGGAGCCAGTCTTCAAGTAAGCTGAGGTGAGTTTGGACATATTCCACAGCGAGGTTTAAGTCCGTGCGTCTCGCAAGTATAATTGTGTCATCGGCATATGCTCCTAGTGGTTGGGTAGGTTGGAAGGTCTGAGGTATATAACGTATAAAGAAAGGGACCCAGAACGCTACCCTGTGGGACCCCAGATTGGATTGGGTACACTGGAGAGACTTCGTCGTTAACGCGTCTTCGAAATTTTCTGTCTGTTAGATAGGAGTCCAAAAGTTTATGAAATTGAGGAGGTAAGATTTGATGTATTTTGAGTTTGAGTGCTTTGTACCAGACTTTATCAAACGCCTGGCCAAAAGAACAGCTATACAGTAGTCTGACTGTTCAAATGCTGTGTTAATTTCTTGCGTGATGTATGGTAGAATGGTGTAGGCGAAAGCCAAATTGATAATCAAGAATCCAGTTAGTTGCCGTAAATTCTGGGTCTAAGGTTTGTAAGACATACTTTTCAAGGAATTTGGAGCAAACTGGTAACAGACTTATGGGGCGCTTTGATGACGCATAGCTGGGATCTTTATCTGGTTTAGGGATGAGTATTATCTCTGCGATCTTAAATTCTTTCGGCCAATATTGAAGTCGGAATATAGCATTAAATATGTACGTCAGCAGAACTATTCCTTTTCGTGGAAGCTCACGGAGCATTCTCGGTGTAATTTTGTCCGGTTTCGGTGTTTTCTTCAGATTTAATCTCTGAATTTCAGATTTTACAATCTTCGGTGTTATTAGTGGTATGGCAGGTGTATTCGGTTCAGGTGCTGGTTGGTCTGAGAGGTTAACGTTGGGTGGTTCATCATGTGTTTGGAATACTCCAGATAGGTGAATAGCGAACAAATCCGCCTTTTCTTTGTCACTCTTGGCCCATCCTAGAGCTGGAGGTAGTTTTCGTATTGGTGGGGATGTGGTTTGAGGTTTTAAAGATGATTTGACTGGTCTCCATATTGAGTTGTTATATCGGTTTATGGTTGAGAGGTAGGTATTCAACGAGTCTTCCCTCAGGGATTTGAGTTTCGCCTTAAGCTGATTTCCAAGGTTATTGAGGGTTGTTTTGTCTGCTGGATGATGGCTCTTTTGCCATTTAGTTCTGGCTTTCCTCTTTTGGGCAACTAGAAGTTTAACTTCTAGAGGAACATGTGTGTATGAATTGACTTTTCTCTGCTTCTTAGGTGGGGTAGCTTGCTGTGCTGTAGTTGTTAGCAGAGAATTGAAGAATTGGTAACTGCTGTATCAATTTTGAGAAGGGTTTTTAATCTGACTTTCAAGTCAATGCCGTCGTGAAGAATTTGCCTATACAAATCCCAGTCAGTTGAAGCGTTATGGATCCGTGCGGGGGGATTTTTGATTAGGACACTTGCGCTTATAGTTCCTATGATCGGGGAGTGGTCCGAGGAAAGGTCGTAGCTTGGGGAGATACCCATGCAGTTTGGTGATATTCCATTAATGACGAAGAAATTGAGGAGATCGGGGATTTTGTTCTGATCGGATGGCCAGTATATCGGGGTCCTTGTTGAAAGGTAGACATATTTACCGTCTTGTATAGTTTTATATAGCTCTCTGCCTTTTGTAGTAACTAGGCGGGAGCCCCACGCAGTATGTTTACTGTTGTAGTCGCCGCCTGATACGAATTTGGGACCCAGGGTATGAAAGAACTGGTCGAAGTCACATTGTTTGATATTGTGTTTTGGGCGGCATTAGACAGACGCAATGGTTATTTCATAGGGGAGGGTGAGCACCTTGATGAAAGTAGCCTGGAGAGATTCCTTCTCGTAGTTGGGGAGAGCGTAATGTTTTAAATTTTGTTTGATTAATATAGCGGTTTCAGCGTGTCCTGTTTTGTCTGGATGGTTAGTGTAATATAAATGTAAATTGGAATTTTGATGTACGATTTTTCTGTGAAATGCGTTTCACTAATTAGCATTATGTCGATGTAGTTATGTTTTAGAAATAGTATTACTTCGTCTCTGTGATTTAAGAGGCCGTTAGCGTTCCATTGTGTAATGCGGAGGAATTTACCCATTATTTGTTTTGCTTATTAACATTGTCAGCATGTTAAAGATCATGCTGTTCTGCAGAATGAGTTGGGAGAACACGGATTTGAATTCTTCTAGGAATTTGTTTAACGTAAGATTAAGAGACTGGCCAGAAGGGATTTGTTGTTGGGGTTCTTGGTGACTGGTAATACTAGCGTATGTAGGTGAATGCGGGAGGTTGGATATATAACTTAAACAAACATAAATGATTCAGATTTGTGAACTTTTAATTACTACGCTTAATATCATAAGTATTAGTTCAAAAGCGTAATTGATAAAAAAACTATATAAATCGTAAGATTATATTAATAAAAATAATCAATTAATAATTTAGTGTTTACTAAATATTTGATTGTAACTTTCGGAAGGGTGATGGCTATCAATATTTTATTTGCATTATTTGTTATAATTTAAATATATATATATATATATATATATATATATATATATATATATATATATATATATATATATATATATATACTAGTGGCAATGTTTCCAGATTAAAAATTATAATTGCCGAAAAAAATTGTTACATTTGTGTTACTAAAAACAATAGCACATAAAAATGGTATTTTTATATTACCGCAAGAAGAAATTTTATGAAACCGCCACACTTAGGCATTTTGTCTATATTTTGTGCTGACATATAGGTATTGCCGGTTTTTTTCTCTTTTTATGTACGCTATAACCATTTCCAACACTAAAAGGATTACATAGTTTTCAGCTTTCGTATTGCAAATTAATTGAAATATGTTGTAATACATGTTTGTCATAAAATTAGTGAAGCGTCTTTAAATTAAAATTAAAAAACGTGTTCTGAAAGTGCTTCTGCAGTGGGTCAAGAAATACCACCCTAAAATAAAAATATTCTATAAATAAACTTGTATTTTGGTTTCTATGTTACTAATTTCTCTATTATGTTTTAAATAAATATATTTTTTAGAGGATTAAAAATTGATTATTTTTATATTAAACGTTTCTCTGCTTTCATAGAAATTTTGCAATATTAATTGTGATTTATATTAAAGAGTTTATATAAGTATTGAGATACTCTTACAGAACTAATTACTTTGTATTACTTGAAGTTTTAGGTCTAATGTAAGACTTCTTATACTTACCATTTTGCTCAATTTTAACTAAAATGTGTGTTTGAATTGTTTTACAATTATTGTGTTTTTTGTTTTTATATCTTCAAATATTTTTTATTTAATTTTGTATTTTACTATACTTTTGTATTAAATTATCTGATTTCAAACGAAAGTGTACTACTGTACATGTTAAAACAAATTTTATGTATACATTTTATAATATCTTAAAATTTATTGAAAAATTTAATGTTTTATTTAGTAGTAGAGAGCATCACATTATTTATATTTCTGTTTTTTATCTTTAAGCAAATTGCAAGCCTTAATTATATAATGTAGTAAACTGAAAGATACTATAGAAAAAAGTGTATTATAAAAAGGTTTTTGCATAAGGAAAGAGAGAGGACTTACAACGGCAGAAAGAAAAGTATTGCAAAATGTCGTCAAAGAGTTGGACGTCAATGGCCTAACTTTAAGCTCATGCGTACCATAATACGGAGTAATAAATAACAAAGAAAATTAATTCAACTTCGTTAATTATGAAATAATAGAGCGAGGTAAACTCCAACACGTAATGTTCTATAAATAAATGATGCGTATTTCCAACCATAAAGTGTAAAATAAATAAAATTATAAAAGCTTACTTTTGGATATGGCAAAATTATGTCGCTTACCCTACTAGTGAGTATTTTAATGCGAATATATAAACAAAAAAAGATATTTTTGGTTTTCGCAACAATACTGAAGTAAACTTGATTTATAGTACATTATTTTTGATATCTTTTTTATGTAATAATTTTTTAATTTAGTTGTAGTTGTTTTATCTTTTAATTATGGGCCTGTTTCCCTCCAAAAATATGGATGTAAATAATTTATTACACATAGTTACATCTAAAGTGTATTATTAGGTTATATAGATAATTTAAAATTGCAACATCCAATAGTCATGTAAATAAATAAGATACAAATTTAGCGACTTTTAAATCACTTACATTAAAACAGTTACTGTTATTATTTTACCTTCAAAAAAAGTACTGAGAAGTATACCTTACTTACATTATCAACATGGGGCGGCACAAGTGCATGCCACGAGAAGCCCTTGCTCTCCGAACTTTGGTGCTTGATGCAGATGTGGAATATTGAAAGGCAATTCTCGCGCTTTAGTGACGTATTGCGTCATGTGCAAACAGGCGAGCTGCTATTAAACTGCACCACCTTGGAAATGGGTCAACACCCCGCAGTTTTAATTGCAAACATGGCCGCTGAGCGGCTGCAAGTTTGCAGTGCGTCCCCATTGTTGCAGTATCAATAACCCGAGTTTCGAGAGGGTGCGCTCAATGAGGCATGCGATAGCTTTAATTGCATGTTTTTGTTATAAAGATAACGCGGTAAAATATTATGCGATTGTCATTCCTTTCTTATCTTATTTGATATTGTGTTTCTTTTAAAATCAGAAGTTGGCATATATTTCTTCATTTTTTGCAGTTCCATTTTCATCTGTAATCTTATATTTTTCAATTATCATTTTTAACATATTTTTTGTTGATTTGTAATTGATTATCAGTTTCATTGTTCATATTTTCTTATCGTTTTTTTTTTAGTGGTTATGAGTAGCTCTAGGTGTTTTCTACTTAGTTCTTGTATATTACTTATACGTGTTATATATGGGCATTTCAGCGATTTTCTTTTGGTTTGTTTTACAAGTATTCAGGTTTGTTATATTTTGGTAATTGCTATTTTGGTTTTAATTTTTATATAGAGTTGAATAACGTGAATTTAGTTATTCTATTTAGTCACCTCCTGTTTATGTTTTCTGTAAATGGTCATTTATATAATAATTTTACTTAATAAATTTTATAGATCTACAGAGCCATTTGCGTATTTAATGTTATTTACTGTAATACTTTTTTCGATTTTATATTTCTCTATCGCAGGTTTTTTATTTAAGTCTCTGAATTACTTTAGCATATTTCTATACATTTGTTTGTTGTTTATTTTGTAAATATTTATTGACAATTCTTTTATGTATTTATTCGGTCATAACTTTAGTTGTTTATTTCTTGTTTAACTATTTTTTATATCTAATCACATCGTTTTTAATTTCACCTGTACTATTCAATTTATTTCATACGCCGTTTACATCGCTACACCTATTAGTTGTATCCTGCTTTACATTTTTTAAATGTATTTTTATGCTTATTTCTGTTTCTGCAACGTTTATTAGTTATTAAAAAAATCTGTAGATTACTTTTTTTATACTCTAATATAAATGTTTCCTATATTATTAATTCGCTTTCCTCTAGAATCTCTTAATTTACATCGGCGTAGTTTTTGTGGATACGCCAGTAGTGTGAATTGATATATTTATTTTCTTAAATATTATAATACGTTTTTCGTAACAAGGCACCTCACTATTTTTTTAGTAAATATTACCTTACCGTTACTTTAGAATTTATAATTTCTATCTAGTCTCACTAATACTGAATATCATAAATTTATTCCGTTCTTTTAAAAAGTACATTTTTTTTATTTGAGTTAAATTCCAACATTTCATTCAACTTAAACTAAAGGATCCTTAGCAGCCTATGGAGCTGCAGTATTATTTGGAAGTTAACCAAGTTGTTGTTTTACTGCAGAATAGAACCCAAAAGTGTCGAGGTATTTCTCATTCTTATTTATTTATTTATAATCAAAAGCCATTTACCAAATTGATGTTGGCTTATAAAATAAACTAAAATAAAATAAAATAAATACATTATGTGTTATAATACCTATATACCAATTTTCTTAACTTAATTAACTTATTTAGTTATGTATAAATTTATACCATTCTTTTCTGTTACTTGTCACTGCTTTTGCCTCCGCCATTGTTTTTCCTTTCCTTGTTAGTATTTTTCCTATGTCATTGTCCCAATGATTCTTGTGGCCTTCCCTGTTTCCTTTTACCTACTTTTCTCGTTTCCCATATTTGTTTAACTTGTCTATCTTGATCCATCCGTTGCAAATGACCCCATCACGCTAACTGCCGTCCTTCGATGAAATTTGTTATTGGGTTGATCTCTAATTCTTCCCTTATCTGCTTGCTTCTTATTCTATCTCTCAGAGTGACACCTTTCACTCTTCTCAGGTATTTCATTTCTGTGGCTTCCAATCTTGATTTCATTTTTTGTGTCAGTACCCACGATTCGCATCCATAGGCCATGATGGGCCTAAAGATTGATTTGTACACTGTAAGTTTAGTTTTTTGTGACACCTCTCGTTTATTTATAAAGTTTACATTCATTGCATAATATAATTTGTTACATTTCTCTATCCGTTCAGTTATGTCTATTTCTTGTCTTCCACTATCATCAATAGTAACCCCTAGATACTTAAAATGTTTTATCTGTTCTATCTCTTCTCCATTTATCTGTATATTTATCTTCTGGTGATCTTTCCCAATGGTCATTACTTTTCTTTTGCTGATATTCATCTTCATTCCGTTATATGTTAATTCTTCGTTCCATATCAGTAGGTTTCGCTGTAGTTCTTCTTCTCTTCCTGCCATTACTATAATATCATCTGCAAATGCACAACCTTGTATGAATGTGGGTTGTAATTTTCTGTATCCTACATTTAACCCTTTGGTTCTCTCGTGGCATGTTCGTATTGTTGCGTCTATAAAGATGGTGAATAGTACCGGGCTCATTACCCCTCCTTGTCTTAGACCTTCATTTGTGCCAAACTCTTCTAATATTCTGTTATTATTTATCATGTAGATCCTTGTCTTTTGGTACAAACTTTTAATTACCCTCGTTACTTTTGGGCTTACTCCTCTATTGCTCAAACTTTTCCACACACTCTCTCTCTAGGCGTTCTAGCGAAAACTTTCTCGAGATCAATAAATGCAAAGGCAGCTTTCTCGTTCTATTGGAGTGTTTTTGTAATTATTTGTTTAACAGTAAATATATGGTCTTGTACGCTTCTACCTTTACGAAAACCGCTCTGTGCTTCTAATAACGTTGGTTGTATTACAGTTCGGAGTTTACCTTCGAGTATTTGTTCATACAGTTTTAAAGAAATACTGAGCAACGTTATGCCTCTGTAGTTATTACATATCTTCCTATCTCCTTTCTTAAATATTGGGACAATCTGTCCTACTTCCCAGTCTTTTGGTATTTTCTCCTCTTTCCGTATTTTATTAAACATTTTTAGTAGTGTTTTAATTCCTTGTTTTCCCATTTTTTTTAACGTTTCGCCTGTGATTCCGTCATGTCCTGGTGACTTTCCATTTTTGATTTTCTTTAATGCTGTTACTAACTCTTCTTCCGTTATACCTTCTTCTTCATTTCCTGTATTCTGGCGTCTATCTTCTATCTGTGGACTATCTTCTTTAATCATGACTTGGGTTTGTAGAAGTTCTTGAAAATATTGCCTCCACCTGTTCATTATTTCTGTTGATTTTATCAATATCTTTCCATTTTTATCTTTTATTACTGTCTTCTCTGTTGTTTTTCCTTTCTTTAGGTTTTTTAAAACTTTACAAAATAGTTTCTGGTATGCTTTACTGTTCTTTTCTAGTTTTTCGCCAAAGTCTTTCCACTTCTTTCCTTTCGCTTCTCTCACCATGTGTTTTACTATTGTCCGTTGTTCTTTGTACGCATTGTAGGTATGTTCTGATTTTTTCCCTAAGTAGCCTGTCCACCTCTTCTTCTTTAGTTTAACTTGTCCTTTTATTTCTTCGTTCCACCAGGCGGTTCTTTTCATATGTTTGTTAGTCTTAATTACACCGCATGCGTACCTTGCTGCTTTTAATAGAGTATTCTTTATCTTGTTTCACATCTCTTCTACCTTTAACTGTTCAAACTTCTCTTCATCTACCAGTAGGTCTCTGCTTATTATGTTCTCATACTCCCTTGCTGTTTCTGTTTCTTGTAGTTTATAGATTCTTATTGTTTCTTTCTGAACTGTGTATTCTTCTTTTACTGTTTGCTTCTGGTCTTCTGTCCTCTTTATTTTTCCTACTAATAGGTAATGGTCGCTGTATATCTCAGCTCCTCTTTTAACTCTAACATCTTTCACTGTATGTCTGTTGTTTTTTTCTACTAGTATGTATTCTAATATAGATCTCTCATCTCTACTTTTAACCTCTCGTGTGTATGTGTGTATCTTTTTATGTTGGAAGAATGAGTTTGCTATAATCAGGTTGCTTTGGGAGCAGAATTCTATTAATCTCTTTCCGTTGTTATTCCTTTTATCTTCACCAAATTTTCCTATCGCCTTTTCTGTATCATTTTCTCTCTTCCCCACTCTACTGTTGAAATCATCTGCTACGAATATTTTCCCTTTGCTCGTTTCTGTTATCATTGTTAATTCATCCCAGAATTTATCTTTGACTTCTTTTTTCTCGTTTTCATCGGGTCCATAGACTGCAATTATAGTTATTCTTTCTTTTCCTTGTATTTCTAGTGAGAATTATTTTTGACCACTCTGTCCAGATTGTGATCTTATCACTCAAATTCCTGTTTATAATGCATGCCACGCCTTCTGCCGCTCTTACATTTCCTTTCACTCCGGTGTATATTAACCTGTGTCCATCCATTAATATCTTTTCTCCTTTCCCTTTTTTCTTTGTCTCTGCTAGTACTAGTATATCTATTTCTGTTCAGTTAAGGTCGTATATAACTTCTTCTTCTTTTCTCGTTAGGCTTCTTGTATTCCAAACTCCAAGTTTCCAATCCTGTAGTTCATTACCTTTTCTATTTTCGTTGTCGCTACCCCCTGCATATCTATACCTAATAGTTTTTTCGTCCGGTTCGATTTATTTTTCTTATTTGTTCCTCAAAACTTGTTCCTTTTGGCGATCTCTCCGTTACCGTCCTTTTTAATGCATTGCTTTCAGTCCTATCGTCCTTTACCAATTCTTCCTTATTTACCAAATCATTTGCTCTGTATATTTCATCGTTAATTATCAATTTATTATATTTTAGTTGTGCTCTATATCCTTTATTCCTCGCTTCTTTCATTTGTGGGATTAACATTTTTCTTTCCTCTAATACCTCCTTGGTGTAATCTTCATCGATCCATATGTCTGTTCCCTTGAGCTTTCTCGCATTTTGTAGTATTGATACTTTTTTGTTGACTTTAGTTAACTTAACCAAAATTGGTCTATTCTTGTCTTTCATATATTTTACGATTCTTCTCGTTTGGTCTAAATCATCATTTTGGTCTATGTCAATTCCTATCTTTTGTATTATACTAGTTACTTTTTCTTCTGTCCTAGTTGTGCTTTCATTTTCCTCATCTACTACTCCTTTTATTATAATATTATTCCTCATGATCTCTCTTTCTAAGTTAGCTATTCTCCCCTCCTGTTATACCATGTTCTCTTTTAGTTTCTTATTTTCATCCCTCACTTGTTTCATTTCCATTACAAACGTATCAAATTTCTTGTTCATTTGCTTCATGTTCCCCTCTATTTGTTGGAACATCTTCTCAATTTTCTCCATCTCATTCATCTTCAAGTCGGCTGTTGATTGCGTAAAGTGACAGACCCCAATCCGCCCGTCGCAGGTCTGTCACCTATCTATCAACAGCCCTCTTCTAGTTGCTATGCTGTTTCAATTTAAACTTTATTTACACTAACATTTGTGGATTACATTATTTTGGTGTATAATGTGTTGCCTACCCAAAAAATTTTGTTGTGGAGGTCACTCCAGTTATATTTATTTCTCTTATCTCTTATCTACACTTGCCTCATGTAATTTTCGACTTTATTCTCAAAATCCTTAACCTCAATTAACTATTATCTACATCAATTTACTCACTGTTCATCTGTTATTTTATTTCTCATTCTTTAGTATTTTTAATTTAAAAAATTCTCCATGCTTTCTTCTCTATTGCTAGTCTTGATACATTGTCTTATTTTATTCTACCTTCTTGTAATATTTCTCCAATAAACAGACTATTTGAAGTTCTTGATTTTCCTAGTCTCTTTTTACCTAAGACTTTAGCTTTCCATACTTTTGTAACTTGCTTGTTATTATCCAGTCTTACTAGATGTCTAAAACATCTTATTTTTTGTTTTTTAAATGTTTTTATTTGTAGTTTCCTTAGTATGTTTCCATTTCTTAAGCTGTTTTCTTCTTTAACACCTAGTATTTTTCTTATAAATTACATTTTACTTACTGCAATCTCTGTGTTTGAGCTCCAGTTAATACCCAATTTTCACATTCCAACTTGTGGTTTAAAGTAAATCCGAAATCATATTTTGAGTTTTCAGTCTATTACTTGTTTGTACCTACGCACTTTTTATTAGTTTTAATAAGTCGATGTCAATACTTTTTCTTTTTAAACAATTCCATAAAGTGTTTCTCTCAATAATATCCGATAATATGCGTAAATCAATGAAAAGAAAAGTTTTCCTGTTTTTACTTAGTATTTTTCCGATATTTGTTGCAATGTAAACGTATGATGCTTGTACACTACGATCGATTTAGAAACCACTTCGTGCGTCTTCTAAATTATTTCCTAGCGCAGCTCTTAATTTGTTTTTTAACATTTCTTTATAGTTTAACTATGCATAGAAGGGATATGCTCCTATAATTTGTACAATCTTTTTTCTTTTTTCTAGCAAAGTTATTGCTGTACTCCGTTTATTTGATATCTTTTTATTGCTGCATGCTAAACTAAAGACATGATGTAGCTCCTGCATACCTTTATGTTCCCAATTTTCCCGTCGTATCTTCTTATCGAGGTTATAAGAAGAGTTGTGATTATCATGGTCCATTATTCATTGTATTTCTGACGATGTTTTTCCATCTTGGTTGGTTCTGAGTCTCATCATTGATTTGTTGAATTTGCTTTCCTATTGCCCTTTTGACTTGATCTAACCATTTCTTCGGCGCTCTTCCTCGGGGCCTGGTGCCTTCAGTACGTCTTTCCACCATTAACTTTTAAGGCTATTGTTGTCACGTCTTAATATGTAGCCGTAGTATTTTAGGATTTTTCTGTACACTATAGTAGAGAGGTGATCATTTATATTGAGTTCTTGTAGTACAGACAAATTTGTCGTTTTTGCTATCCGGGGTATCCTCAGCTTGCGTCTCCAGCACCACATCTCAAAAGCGTTAATTCTTTGCATTATTTTTTTACTGTCCACAATTCGGCTCCATATAATAATATGAAAACCAGAGTTCTTGCCAGTGATATTTTTTGTTGCTTGTTATTTGTCGATCTTTCCATAGTTTTTGTGACTTAGTCATAGCATTTTTGCTTATTTGGATTTGCCTGATTATTTCCGCTGTGCAGTCTCCCATGTTGTTGATAAGTGTTCTTAAGTGTACGTAATGGTTGACCACTTCAAACCGCCAATTTCTTTTAAATCAGGCCTGCTATTGTTTGCTCTATCGACTATGAGGACTTTTGTTTTTATTGTATTTAAGTTTAAGCCATATTTTCCATTGTTGTTGTAATTTCAAAAGGAATTCCGTTATCTTATCTTCGGTGGAAGCGAGAATAAGTCATCGGCATATGAGAGGTTGCATATCGTTTCGCCGTTCATCTTGAATCCTCCAATGATACATGAATTATATATTCGCCGTATATATTAAATAGTTCCGGAGGCAAGATGCATTTTTGCCGAATACCTTTTCTTATGTTAAATCCTTTGGACTGCTGGTTTTTATTACTCAATGTCTATTGTTATATAGCCCTTGGAACAGTGTGATATGCTGTGGTACCCCCATTTTCTTGAGAATGTTCAATAGGTTCTCCCAGTTTACGCTATCAAAAGCCTTATGATAGTCTACAAAACTAACAGACTCACGTTATATTTCCTTGCTTTCTATATTATTAGTCTTCGGTTAAGGATGTTTTCTCGGGTGCCCTTGTCTTTTACGTTTTTTTGCGATCTGGTGTTCCAGATACGATTTTAATCTTTCATTTATTATATGTAGTAGGATCTTGTTGATATGCGGTATCAGCGCATGTAGTAGTTGTCACATTTGTCTTTTGGTCCTGTTCTGTGTATGGGTATAAGAGTGAGTTGCACAAATCTTTTGATCAGATCCCCGGGTTTTAGATGGCTTGGCATAGCATATGTATTACATCGACTCCAGTTCGTCCATAGCATTAATTACTTCTGCACTAATTCCATCGCTGCATCAATTTCTTCTCGCGTGATGTAAGATTCTTTTTCCTCTATCCTTGACTGTAGCTTCTTTTCAGGTTGCATGTGGTCATTAAACAGCCTATCACATATTTTATCCATTTATATAGAATCTGTGTAAGGTTAGTTATTTTCTCGTCTTGTTTGTTTAAGAGATTCCAGTTTTGCGGCTTGAATTCTCTTGTGATATGTTTGACTGCTTGAAAGAGTTGTTTGGTGTTTTTTTATTCAGCATACTGTTGGAGATCTTGGCATATTTCTCTATAGTAATTATTTTTATTTATTTTGCATGAGCGGTGTGTCTTTATTTATCTGCTGATACAGCTTTTGTTCCTGGGTCTTGTGTATTCCAGTGTTCCTAAGTTTTTTCTTTCGTCTATTAGTCCTAATGTATTTAATGATATTCATGGTTATTTAGAAATTGTTGGTTTTGGAGTTGTTTTGTTTTTTTTTCTAAGGCTTTGATTATGCCATTTTTCAGGTTTTGCCACATTTTGTCTGTGTTCCCAATAGTAAAACATTTTTTATGTTGCTTTATTACACATTAAAGTTTTTTCTTTACGTCTGCGATTTTGTCATCTGTACTTTATTGCTATTCATCGGCAGGTCTTAAAAGTATTCATTATATTTATTTAAAACGTCTTTATTTCCTATCAAGATGTTTTCTTGTTCGTCTTCGCCTTAAGGATTTTATTATTAATTTTTATTGATTTTTTATTATTTTTCTCATGATTTTCTTTTAGTTTCATTAACTAATACTTTTACTTTTTTCCTTTGGTTTTTGTAAAGTAAGAATATGTATATCGTCATTTCTATTTGAAAATATTCATTACAAGTCTAAAAAAGTGTCTTTACGTTCTACCATGATCTTTTTTGCGGATCTTATCTTTTTTTTTATTTCTAAAGGATTTCTTACTATTCATTTCTATTATTTTGCCAAATTCTTTTCATAATTTTACTAACTGTTTCCTGTGCTTTTTGTAATTTTTGGTATGTAACGTTATTTCTACTTGATAAATACTTTCAAAATTTTTCTTTCTCTTAACTTCGTCAATTTTTATTATTTAGTTAATATTATTTTACAGTCACTCATTTTAAATTGGCCATCGCTATTGACCGTGTTCTTCAGATGGTGCCTTCTACTAGTAGTGGTCTTCTTACATCATTTATTTCTTTCAAATTAAATATTTAAAGTTGTTACATAATCTGCTATAGACATTTTACCTATACTTGGTAGTTTACATGTAATTTTATGTCTGCAAACAGAAAATTATTATTTGTGCATACCGTTTTCCAAATAGTTTAATTACTCCCTACCTTGCATTACTTAGATTACACTTTAAGTTCTTAATTTCTCATTTTCTATGCATATACTATCTTGCATATTCTGTTACCTATAAAATTCTTTCTAGTATATCTTTCACTTTTTTAATTTTTTTACATAATATTTATAATGAATACTATCCAGTCGATGTGCTTGTAGTTTAATTAAAATCTCCATAGAGTAAAATATGCCATTCTCTTAACAGCTTGGTTCCACTTCTTTTTATTTTAGTTTGTTTTTATTTTATTTTATCTTTGATTTTTCTATTTTTCTGTTAATTATTTTTTCTTTTACATTTACAGCTCTTATATTTCAGATTTTAATTATTTACATTTTATATTTATTTTCATTATCATTCATCGTTAAAATATTCATCATCTTTAACCATCTTCTTTAATTATTATTTAGCTTATGACTGCATAATCTACTTCTCTTTATCATGCGTACAGCTGGAATTTAATAGTTTTTTTGTTTTAACTTTGTGTTTTTTAATTTCTTCTTTTTTAGTTCTTTTAATTTTATTCCATGTTGCTTCTTTTTTTAGTGTTATGTCGTTTTCTGTATATACGTTAGCTGCTTCAAGTTTATACTTATTTCTTAGTATTTATTATTTAGTTCCCCAAAGCTTTAATTATAATTACTTACTGTATTATTTGTCTTTTAACTCCCACTTTTTCTTTACGTACTGAATCTTAACAAACTGAGTTAATATAAAAACTAAATTACTAAAAAAAGAACTTACTGTAAGGGTTTAAGTAACCTGAATAAAAAATGTAGTAAGGTTCAGTAAAAGGAAGAATTTGTTCAACAGTCGAGAATGCCTTAAAATTATTTACTTTACATTTGAAAACACTTTTTGGGGTGTTTATAGATAATAGTCACAGTGAAAGAGATAGGAATTTGATGACGATTACTTTTAAATTGATTATGTAGTTCAATCAGATCGTGTTATAAGCATTAAGATATCTTTTTTTATAAATATAAATATAAATAAAGAGTTACATAAATAAATAAAAATAAAAGGTAACAATAGAAAGGCGCCAAGCTAAATATTTATGAATACAACAAAAGCAAACGGAAAAAATAAAATTGTGCTGGTTATTAGGCAATTTTTAAAACAAGAAATAAACATAAGAAGTTTTGAGTTGAATTATTTTTGCGCAAAGAAGCACAAAATATATAAATTCTTCTATATTAATACTTATATACGCAATGTGTAGTTTTTGAATGTTACCAGATAATCTCTAAAAGTTTCGGGTCCGACTATAATTCAGTAATAACAGAAACAAAATAGAGGCAGTGTCGGATAAAGTCGCTTTTGATTTGGCATTATTTCATGGCTTAGCAACAATTATTTGTTGAAAATCAAACATAAATAATTATACTTCTTATTAAAAAAGTTTTAGTAATGTTATGCAACGTTTGGAACGTGTAAAAGAATAGGTAAAACAACTTCGCTTGAACCGAGAAAATATAGAAGCCTTGTGCAAGTCCATCAAGTTGAAGTGCAAAAATGAGTTAATGGAATGATACACCCTGAACAAAAAACAGCTAATAAAGGCAAAAGTGGCTAAATCAACAAAAAGTTATAACAGCAATATTTTGGGATAAAGAGAGAATTTTATTAATCGATTTTAAGGAAAGAAAGATAATAGTAAACGGAGAGAATTACGTCAATTTACTGCATAAATTGTGCGACGTTATCAAAGGAAAGATGAACGACATGCTGATTCGAACTGTCCGCCTTCAGCAGGATAATGCATCTGTCCAATCTGCTAAATTTCCCAGGTTTCCGCTGTGGATTAGAGAAGCTTTTCCACCGGCAGCCCAGATCTGAATCTGAAACTGAAAAAGGACCTTTGAGGTACAAAATTTTACTATCAAAAAAATTTGGAATATTTTTCCTGGGCTATTGAAATGCTGATTTCTAAATTTATTAAATGTGTCAAAATACTTGAAGACCCTATTGTCTTATTCCTATCATTCCTGAATATAACCGGGACGAAAACTTTTGGTGCTTGTATATACATTAATACAAAAAAGAAAAACGGCTTAAATGTGGATAATAAATTGCTAACAGCTGTTATAAATGTAAACATGGTAAAGACTTGAATATAAATTCTCTTGATTAATTAAATCACGCACCGGCTTTAAGAATAATTAATTTTGTTTTTTATATTTTTTGCAATGATGTGACGCAAGCAATGGGTTATTTATAAAACAGCTTTCGGGTTTAAGTTGTAATATTCAACATTTGTCTAATTGTTAGCAAAAATTTATATATATATATATATATACATAAAATTTTAATATCCTACGATCCTAAGCGAAAAATCAAATAAAAATATTTATAATAGATGCATATTTTTTTGTTAAATTGTGTTTTTGGTGTTAACGTGTCATTTAAAATTTTTAAATTATTTTATACAAAGTTAAAGCGAGGAAGGATGAGCCAAAATTAATTATACTGTCATGTGCTCGTTAAAGGGGAGCACAATGTATGTCACCGCTACAATTCCGGCAAACTTCAAATTACTTGCAACTTGCTGTCTGCCTTGCTAATTACATGCACCTGCAGTGATACGTCAACGTCTAGGGAAAGTTATGACGCCCTTTAACATCCTAAGTAATAGATTGCTAAATGTATTCACTGTGTATGTACAATAGACCACAGCTTTTGTGATTTTCCCGCCAGGTTCCCACATTTTTCCAGCTAACCAGACGGGGATGCTGTTTCAGAAATAGACCGGACGCCCTTAACCCCAAAAAGGCGACCCTGAAAGCTCTCACGGTAGGATTCGCACCTGCCCGAATTTTGCGACTGAAAGCGTAAGTGGAGCTGCACGGTAAAGGGTCTGTAATTGAAATGACATATTGGTGAAATTTGATTAGGGAGGTGCAATCGGCTCTATTAGACCTTTTAGGTACGGATAGGAGCAAAGGAAGCGGTCTGCTTCTTTGCACAAGACGCGTTATGCACTTAAAATTAGAAGTTATTTATTAAAAATTTATAAAACGTTACATACACACTAATTTTAATTAAAAGTTTATTAAAAAATATAAATTAGATATATTTGGACGACATTCTATTTAAAACCTTCTCTTCGATTTTAAAATTTTCACTTTTTATTCTGTTCAGTTTTAGGTCGAATTTAATTGGATGGTGTATTCAGTGGTATATGTAAATAATAATAAAAATTAACATAAATTGTAGTTACTGATGATGAGTACAGAGACTATTTCTTCGTTTATTAGAAAGTATCTTTTCCAAAGTTAATTTGTTACTATTTTTCATTATCTGTTTCTATTATTTGTTACAGAAACTACTAATAGTAATACTGCCTTTTTTACATGCAAGTGAAAATATATTTTAGTACAGAAACCTTTGAAAAGTGCTGTAAACCCTGTAGCGTTGTCGAAATCTCCGTGATTGATTAGACATAAATTTTCAGACCACCTGTTAACCGAACCAGCTGAAGTGTGGCTGTTCTTTTTTTAATTGAAAATTGTATGGGTATCAAAATTTACTTTATATTTAAATTTGAAATTTAGAGTAAGACATTTTCTAGCGCTAACCTTACATGTTAGGTTAATGAAAGCGCCCTCGTTAAAATGTTGAAACGTGCAGAACCGCGGTTTCTTGCTCAACACTTAGCGTTTTACCTAGCGACGTTGATGAACTATTAAGGGAACGAACTTAATTAACGACACCAGCCTTCCTAAAGTGCAGAGATTATTTGCCAGTGGTAATAAAGCCGACAGGCCGCGATGGCAGCGTGCGATGTTACTGCCAACAAGATAGCTTTTACTTAAAAATTGGTAAAAACTGAAATGGTGAATAATACTTTTTCCGTTTTCAGATTCCAATGTAGTTTTTATTATTTGAAAAGGCTTATTTTTGATGAAATGTCTTTCTTATGTTAAGCGAATACAAAGGTAATAATAAATTTTAAGCGAATATTTTGTTGTTAACTTTATTTTGTAGCTTACAAAATATTTTTCTGTATTTATTCCATAACTTTTGGACAATTCTAATAATACAAACATTTTCCAATTAAATAATCGTTTCATAAACTTTTAATTAAAGCAAACTGCTGTATTACGTTAAAATATCATCCGTTGTAGGAGAACTTTATTTTTACTTTTGAAAGCAAGGTTGTTGAACGTTTAATTAAAGAGATGAGTATAGTGAAGTATTAAAATTAATTTCGATTTTTAGGAGTTTTAGTTTAGAAGAAAATAGAGCAGGTAAAAGACTACATCTACTTAGGACAAACAATAATAAAAAAGCTAAGCCAGACGGCAGAACCAAATAGAAGAATAAAACAAGGATCGAGTGCTTTTGGAAAATGAAA
This sequence comes from Sinelater perroti, assembly GCA_036346155.1. Taxonomy (NCBI): domain Eukaryota; kingdom Metazoa; phylum Arthropoda; class Insecta; order Coleoptera; family Elateridae; genus Sinelater; species Sinelater perroti. The sequence goes on from JARFIY010000046.1 coordinate 33,724,696, forward strand.
CTATGTATTTAGAGGGAAGTTTAAAAACTACCAAAAAACCTAAGTCTATATACCAATGATGACGTATAACACGGAGACGTGGCCATTAACAAGAGAGTAGTAAACCAAATTAAAGTAGTTCAAAGAGAAATGGAGTGGGTAATGCTGGGTAAGGCAGAGAACAGGTATAGAAGACGTAGTAACTAAAATGATAAGACAGGAGTGGAAATGAAAGGGACACGTTGCTAGAATAAGCAAATAAAAGTGGGCAAAAAAATTGTACAATAGAGGCTCTAAAAGGGAAAGAGAAATAGGAGACAACCGAACATGAGATGGATTGATGACGTCAAGAAAATTACAGTCCTAAAATGGATAGAGCTGGCACAGGATGGAGAACGGTGGAGGGCAATAGGGAGGCCTATGTTCAAGAATGGACGACAAGAGTAGATTAACGAGGAAGAAGAAGAAGATTACATAAATCATCTAATTTTTAATACATTAATATTAAAACTAAATATAGTGAATCATTTGAAAATAAACTTATTCATCACATTTCTTCTCAAAATGGTCACCCAATGTATGTACAAGTTTTATATTTTGAGCATTATGTTTACCATACTCTTTCGAGTTTTGTAGCTCAAGCAGTGCAGACGTGCGAATTTCAGAGTGTTCACACAGTTTTTCTCGCGCGGTATCGGTGACCGCGCCGCGCCATCGGCCCAGCCACATACCTGTGATTAAACAGCGCTAGCAAACAACAAAAATGGAAATGGACCAACAAACAAGCATCGCCTACGGGCAACCTAATAATTCGAACATTAACTACGCACAGGGTGCTCCAATGCAACTTCCACTTCCCACCAACCTTCAATTCGTAAGCCAACCGCTATCAACAGGTAACAATTTAAACTAACCTCAAAATCAGTATCCTCCCATCAATCTCAACAACAATTTGATGGCAACTACTTCACAATCTTTAACCAAGAACGACAGAATTCTCTATCGAATGACGTCTACTAGTGACGAAGAAATTCAAGAAGTCGTAAACGATAATTCCACCAACACTAACAAATGGAAAACCGTTAAACGTCTTAAACGTAGAAAACTATCCCAACCTATCAAAGAAACTACGCAAATACCTTTAACAAACAGATATAACCAGCTAAATGAAGAAGAAGAGGGAAGCACCCTTACCAGACAAGCAAACAATACAACCATAAAACCTCCTCCGATATTTGTGTACGGAGTTACACACTACAGTGACACGATCAAAAATTTAAATACAGTTGCGGAAACTAAACAATTTAACACAAAAATTTTAACAGATAACACCATAAAAATAAACTGTCATACTCCGGAAACCTACAGGAAACTTTTTCACCACATGAAAGATGCCAACATTGTTCACCATACGTACCAGCCAAAAGAAGACCATGCCTTCAGAGTGGTTATCAAAAACCTACATTTTACAACCGACATAAATGAAATTAAGCAAGAGCTAGCCAATCAGGGAAACCAAGTCAGGAATATTTTAAATGGAAGAAGTAGAGTGTCTAAAGAACCATTAAACCTATTCTTTGTAGACCTCGAGCCAGCGGATAACAATAAAGAAATACATAATTTACGAGGTATTCAGAACAGAATAGTAGAAGTCGAGCCACCCAGAATATGGTCACACTAAAACATATTATAACAGACTTTACTACTGTGTGAAATGTGGAACAGCCCATAATTCCACAAGCTGTACAAAACCAACCTGCCATATGTACACTATGCGGTGGTCCCTACCCTGCCAACTATAGAGGATGCGAATTCTACCATACTCTCCTCAAACAACCCAATAATGCCAACAACAGACTTAATATTCAACAATTACCAGCACCAATACACCCTATCCCACGACACAGGATACAACCAATAATTCAGGCACAACAGGCCAATACGTATTCGAATATACTAAGAAATCAAAACTACCAAAAGCCACCAGAGGAAAACTCAATTACTCTCAGCACTATTATAAATGAGTTCAAAAATATGTTCCAACAGCTAATGCAACAAAACAGCTTAATTCTTACCATGCTTACAATGCTCATCAATAAAATTCGCTAAATTTGTACGGACTGCCCAATGGAAGTTCAACGGCATCATTCAACACAAAAACGAAGTACAGAGTTTTCTACATCACAATTCAATCGACATATTACTTGTTAGCGAAACGCACTTTACCGACAGATACTTCTTTCGTATTCCATCCTATTTAACCTATAATACAAACCACCCGGACAACACTGCATATGCAGGTACTGCAATTTTAAAAAAAATACTATAAGTCACTACATCAAAACGTCCTCCTACGAGATAACAGTTTCTGCAGTATATTGCCCTCCTAAGCACTACTTGAAACTCAACCACTTCAGGGACTTCTTCAACACACTCGGCTCCAAATTTATTGCTGTAGGTGATTTCAACAGTAAACATACTCTCTGGGGCTCTCGACTAACAACTATCAAAGGTCGTGAGCTAGCTAATCTAATCCAGGAAAAAAACTACTTATTTCTGTCCACCGGTAAACCAGCATAATGGCCCAGTGATCCAAATAAAACTCCCGATCTGTTGGACTTCTTCATCACTAACGGAGTCTCCTCACCATACATGGAAGTATTTCCTAGTTATGATTTGTCATCTGACCATTCCCCGACAATTGCAACTATTAGAACTTTCGTAATTATTAAGAATTTTACACCTAAACTTCATAACAACAAAACCAACTGGGATAAATACAAAAATGAAGTGGAACAACGGATTAATCTAAAAACAAGCTTCAAAACCCATAACGAATTGGAGACGCTTTGGAAGCTCTCACAAGTACCCTTAAACATTCAGTTATGGAAAGTACTCCATCTCTGCCAATAGCTAATACCACAAAATCAATACTACTTGAAATAAAACATTTAATTGGTAAAAAACGGAAGGCACGGTCTAGGTGGCACACAACCCAGGCACCCGTGGATAAAAATATACTGAATCGCATTAGCAATCAATTAAAGGCGCAACTTAGAGAACTCCGTGAACAATCCTTCAATGACTACGTGACAAGACTAAATAGATTCGGCAACTCTATCTGGAGACCAATTAAATTCAAGAAAAAACTAAAAGAACACAATGCTCTAATAAAAAAATCTTGCTGATCACAACGCTAAATGGGCGAGAAGCGACCAAGAAAAGGCTGATTTTTTGCAAATCATCTCGCATCTGTCTTTAAGCCCAACAATCAAGTTATAATTAATGACATCGTAGCAAGTTTATCCAACATTCCACAATCCCCATTTCGAATTAAATCCTTCACTCCACACGAAGTTCAGAACGAACTTAAACATCTTAACATCCGAAAAGCACCAGGTACAGACGATGTCACGCCAAAAATGCTCAGGGAATTGCCGAAAAAAGGGATACTCTTTACTACCTACATTTTGAATGCCATTTTAAGACTGCAGCACTGGCCTCCAATGCTAAAAACGGCAGAAATAATCTTAATAAAGAAGCCAGGAAAGAACCCAAATGACGTAACCTCATACCGTCCAATTAGTTTGCTCCCTACAATTTTCAAGGTATTAGAACGCTTATTACTACAGAGACTAAATGCCGATGTTTCACCAAATACCTGGCTTCCTCCCCATCAATTTAGTTTCCGAGCAGGACATTCTACAGTTCAGCAAACACATAGATTAATCACTCTTTTGAACAAAAACATTATTGTACTTCAGTTCTACTGGACGTTAGCCAGGCCTTTGATAAGGTCTGGCATGCAGGTCTCTTATATAAAGTCAAGGAAACCCTCCCTCTAAAGTATTTCGACATCTTGAAATCCTACCTTTCAGACCGCAAATTTAGAACCAAAGTAGGAGATGCCAAATCAGACTATCATTCCATAGAAGCAGGTGTACCACAGGGAAGCGTCTTGGGACCGACCCTCTGCAACCTATATACATCCGATATCCCAACAACCACTGCAACTACTGTCTGTACTTTTGCTGATGACACTGCCATACTAGCAGCTCATGAAGACCCAGCAATAGCATCTAACCTATTACAAATCCACTTAAATGTACTCCAGGCTTGGTTGCATCTCTGGAAAATTAAAATAAACGAAATCAAATCACAGCACATAGACTCCACTCTAAGACACGAACGTTGTCCTTCGGGTTTTCTCAATAACGTAGAACTCCCTCGAGCTATATCTATCAAATATCTTGGATTCCGCCTGAACACTAGGTTAACATGGAAAGATCACATTACCAAAAAACGGAAGCAGGTTGACTTGAATATCAAAGAACTCTATTGGCTGTTAGGGAAGAACTCAAAACTTTCCTAGAAAACAAAATACTGCTATATAAAACAATCATAATCCCTATTTGGACGTATGGAATAGAAATCTGGGGTTGCGCAAGCAAATCCAATATAGCATATAATATATTGCTCCAAAGAAGCACCTGAGGACCTGAGGATTCCCTATGTCAAAGATGTCATCAAGCTACAAAGTAGAACCCACCACGATAGATTGGCAGCCCACTCAAATAACCTGGTTCAACCATTACTGGAAAGAGAACACCCACGACGACTACATAGACTTTGGCCAGCCGACCTTCTTGTGGATTAAAAGAGTTCTTCACTGGAAGAGCTCTCGTCACGTCATTTCAAGCTGAAATTCTGATATACATTAGCCCATAGAATGTAGTAGTTCTGATTGCTAATATACATCTATAAAAAAAAAGTTAAAGTGAGCAATATGAAAAAGTATCTTGAAATGTATTATTTGGGTTTTTAGTTCGAATCATGCTAAAATAGTCAAAAATTTTGATTATGTAATCTTTTGCGAATGATAGTATGCATGCGCCTAAACCACGCACTCGGCAGTCTCTTTCTAAGAGACTTAGAAAGTCATCAATGTTGTCAGTTTTAAACATTGTAGCTCTCTTGTTAAAATTCTGCTCGATAATCAGATCACATAAATAATTGTGCACATGTTCGCAGTGTTTCAAGCGATTGCGCCGTAATGTCATCTCATACCCATCGCTCCCCATTCTTCTGTGATACATGAATTCCAATATATATACAGTGTAATACAAATGTTTTATTAGGGATAGTATTATTTAACTTTTTCTTCTCATACAATGAAAAAGGAGTTTCAATAAGTTCTTAAAATGGCTAAGATAAGTTTTAATAATATATGTGAGTTTTGTTACAAATTTATTTTTATTTGCTTCTTCTATTATGAATTGGTGTTGACAAGCTGTCAAGAAATATCTTCAAGATATAATTTGACATCTCAAAAACCCTGTTTCAAAATAAAGACATCGCCCATTTAGGAGAGAGTAGGATTTTTTTCAGTATAAATGCATGGTTCAAAGTAACTGCTACATGTCGCGTTGAGCTTTACTTAATGTTGAATTTTTGGTGTATACAATCAGACAATAACTTAAAATAAGAGAATGAATATTTTTAGAAGTATATTGTAGTTACAATTTTGGCAGCGATTTAAGCTTGTGCGTGCACTTGTAAATAAAGTTTTGATTTTTAGAAAGATACAACACGAGCTTTTCTGATGATGCATTGTGTAGTCTGTGAAGTTCAGAAATTTGTTATTTGGCTTTGTATTTTAATTCCCTTCCTCCTTCTCGAGACGTTTAGCAGTTTTGTGCAATTGTTCTATCTCGCTAAGTAACATATTCATTAGTTTGGTATAGTTCATTACCTACAAGTCATCACAATTAAATCAAGTGACAAAAAAATTCGAGTTTGTTTCTAGCCGAATTCTTATTGACAAAGTGTTTTTCGCAGATTTGAAATTTAAATAGCACAAATATCTTTTTTTTAATCATCAGTCGATTAGGCAAATTGTCAAAAATGTAATGATCCATAACAACAGTCGATTGGGCATTGCATTCGTTTTTCCTTATGGAATTATATCACTGTTTTATCTATTACCATCGGTAACCTTTGTTTTGGCAAATGTGATTGTTCTTTTGGACATTTAAAATTAAGCCCAGTCAGTTGTCGGAATAGGTATAGGTAGCTTCCCGTCATAGCTTCCGTGATTTTTGCAACAGAATATCACTTTTCTTTTAAGGCCAGCAGCGGGACTTGCCCTAGATGATAAATTTATATTTTTGAGCATAAAATAATAGATAAACTGTTAGAAATTGAAACACATAATACACTTATTCAATAACGATTGGATATTAACAAATTATGCATTAGCTAAAAGTAGCAAGTTATTATGTTTAATGAATGCTACTATGCTACTATGCAACTAGTTTATACTTTGCTATCTAAAAACGTATTTAATGGTTCTCGGGTATTTGATGAGCGCGTTGTTGCTTACATAATTTTTTTCTAAAATTAATATATTTCACATGGTCACTGCACTAGGAACTGTTTGTATGTGATAATCGTTACATATGCTATCTTGTTACTTTTATTGAAACAGTTCAGTAAAATATAACAAGTATCCTAAAAAATTTATGAACAATGTGACGAATTAAAATTGAAATATTACGGGTATTCGAATTTGCTTCAAATTGCAATCAGCAAATTTAAAGATATATTTAAGTTTATGAAATCTGGAGAGGCAGGCGCGTAAATAGCCGCGCCTCGTAAAGCGGTATGGGGAACAAATTACGGCCCGTTGCGCGGAAAACGCCAAGGCCCAAATCGTCCCTTAATAAGCCGGCGTGAAAGCGGATGGGGGCGGCTACCGATATCAGACCCAACGAGTAAATTGTCAAATCGCTCACCTGTAATTGGCTTCGGACTGCTTCACTGCGTCGACTTCCTGGTGGCCACCGTATATGATGTCTTCGCGCCTGGCTTTGCGGGAAAGTTATAACGCGACCGCACTTGCCGGATTGCGTTTCGAAAATGTCACCGTTGGCTTCGCGCCTGGCTTAGCGGTAGATTATTTACGGGAAAATTTTGCTGCGATCGCACTTGTCGGCATGCGTTTCAAAGGGTGTCACCGACGGCGTGTGCAGGCTCGCAGACCGAGCGAAAAAAGCCCATCTGCCGTTTTTAGTGTGCCATAGCAAAACGCTCGCTGGCAGACATCAAAGTCACCCACACCGCTAACAAACACCGACAGTTCAAGGGCGAAAGGCCGCCACACCACAATCAATTAAGTGGTAAAAAAAATTATTCTAATTTTTGATCGTAATTGTTTTCAGTAGGACCTTTATATCGTTATAACAGCTCTTAGTTACCCATTCGAATAAGCTTAATCTCAACATTACCCCTCATTTGCTCAATACCTTTATAAATCGGATTTGATCGTTATAGAAAATGAAATAAAAGCAAACAAAAATATGAATTGTAAAAAGCAACAGTTGAAAGATTTTTTACACAATAAAAAACAAAACGTCATTTACATTAAGAGAAAAAGCAAAAACAGATTTATTTTCATAAAAAACTGAAATAAACTAAGGAAGAAATTAAAAATTAATCCAAAGTATAACACTTTAAATTAAAATTTATGTAATTTACAATTATCAGCAAGTATTTGAATGTAACAATTAATAAGGATGGCAGAATAAAACAAGTAACTAAAAATATATATAATAAATAACAAGAAGTAAAAAACAAGAACCACCAATAAAAATAAGAGATGTTGTTCCAACAGCATGTATATCTCAAAAATATAAAAAAACTTGTAGATATAGAATAATAAAAGAATAACTAAAAGAATGTTAATAGAGACGATAAAAAAATAATAATAGTAAAAATTAAATGAATAAAAATAGTAATCAAAATAATATTTTAAATACGAGCACTACATAACATTAGAAGTGTATTGGGTAAAAAGAAAAAGAGAAAAGTTTAAGTACATTAAAGATAAACAACTTAAAAATTTAAATATATTTTCAAACTACGTTTATGCATATATAAAGCACCAAAGAAGAACTTTAGACTTTTTTGTTTTTAGCTCCGGTTCTAAATATCTTTATTTGTTTTAATAAGAATCATGTTTAAAGTATTTAGAATTATTATCAAACCCATTTTGAAGTAAAGTTAACATTAATTTTAAATAGGCAACACTTTTAAAAAGGTAATCTATATTTATATTAATATTTTCATTTTGCTCTTCTGAACCATCATCATAGTATTGTTTCGACAGCACTGGTAAATTTTGAAATACAGGTATATTGGTATTTAAATCTCAAAAGTTTTTGGAAATCCGGAAATCCTGTATTCATAATACTACAGTTTCTAGTACCAACAATACGTAAATAAGCTTCATAAGCTCTTGGTTATTATTATTACCAAATTTTATATATCACGCCAAACTTTAAATTACCCTCTAAGGAAGAAAAACAATTTTCTGCCTGGAAAATCTAAAAAAGTCATTTGGAATAACATTAATTAAATTTTCTTCGGCTTAGCAGAAGAGAAACAACCAAAATGCACATTTTTATCTAATATACAGCTTTAGTACAATTTTAATAATACAAAATTTAAAATTTTATGGAATTAATATAATTTTGTTTGTTAAATGAGTTAATATAATACTAGCTTTATCAGCTCTGCATTGGTTCTAAAACCCTATATTTTCAACACTTCATATTTTCAGAGAGATAGAAAAACTATACTTCAAACCGTAGTGCAAGATCTAGATCTTATGTGTAAAAATAATGTTTTTGCTTCATATTGGACTGCGAATTTTTGTAAATAAATTATCCATTAAAAAACCTATAGTTTATTCTTATAAACCATTTTTTAGCAATTTGATGGAAAAATTAATCTCCCCTTTTCTGATTATGTTAATAAAAAAGGAGAAATCCGTAGTGTCCCTTCTATTTGAGATAATTCAGACCAAACCAATGCCGATATATGAAATAATTCGCGTCAAAATTTTAAAATTGTAGAAATACATTTAGTACTAGTAAGTTTATTATTTACTTTTAAAATATTTGTCCTATATATTTGTTCTTTATTTCATATACTACATCTTACGCAATGTAGCTTATATCATTGTACCTATATTTTCATATATTAAATGGCCAACATTTTCGGGACATCCACTGTTTTAGAATCAGAGACTTATATGGCATTATATTGGTCTATTTTTGGCATCAATCACAACCTGCGTTCGCCTAGAAAATATATTCTATTCCTCTATGAGAACTTCGGTGAGTCCAGCGACTAAGACGGGACCATTTAACATGGCGCGTAATCTATGTTCCAATTCTTTCGGGAGGTATTCGATGAGATTTTCAGATCAGAGATCAGTTTAGGTTTCTGACGCCTATCTCTTCAAACCACAACATCATAACCATTACTGTGTAGACGACAGAATATTTATCCTGTTGATAGAGGAAAGGTCCTTCTCCGAACTGTTGTCAAAGATTTGGAAGTAGAGAGTTATCAAAGATACATCTCGCGTACATTCTTCCGGATACAGGAATTAAGAGATTCAGGCAGGAGCACGACAAAAAACGTGTCTATTGGATTACTAGATTGTGTACCAAGATTTATCACTTTATAGAAATTGTTTCTATTATTCCACAGTCCAATCTCGGTGAGCTATAGATCATTACAGTGATGTTTGCAATTGACCGTGCTCATGTTGAGCTCATGTTTTTCAATAAACAGTTTTGTTACTAGCAACAATATAACAAGCATCTTGAAAATTACGACTTGTCATTGTCATCGAAAAAATTCGATTTTTCATCAGAGGTTGACGCCTACGATCATTAAGTTTATGCGACCAACCACTTCGTTTTGCGTGTTTTACATGCCAGACGTCTGGTCGTTGAACAAATATGTATGACCTACATATGCTATTAATTGCACTTTTATTTCAGTCTATCACGATTTAATGTGCGTGACAGCTAGATTCACTTCTCCAGAGACATGTCCGGTTACTTTCGCCCATGCATTTATTATTTGATGCAATTGGCAAGATATTTTAGCATCTTTGAGTTATTATATTTTTTAAAGCTTGTGAAGCTCAGTCAACGAAAACAAAGAATATGATTTTAAAATTATTGCAGCATTAATACAAATAGCCAAATGAATAACATAAAATCTGCAACAGTTACAATGTATCATTTAGTAAATGTTAGATAAACTAATAATTTAACAAAACATTTAATTGTTTTCAAAATAATATACATGTAAGATAAAAATTTGTTTTAGATATAATAATTATAAACTTCCTTTATTTTGTGTTGGTTGAAATAGTAATGTAATAAAGTTTCAAAAACAAAAATGCATAATTTTAATTGTGGAACAATGGCCGAAAGCCAGATTTACATCACACATACATATTAAGTCGATTCTGTACATGTTTAAAAATAATGTTCTGGTGTCTAGCTTTTTCAGAAAGTAACAGATGTTTATGAGCCTCTAGGTATTGTAGGACATTTATAAGAATTATTATAAAACACTGGGGACACAAAAGCCATTAGTTTACACGCAAGATACTTGTAGTGCCATGATGTAGTTTACGCGAATGTTTTTTCTAGTAAATAAATGAGCTTTCTTGCGTTCATACATGAGAAAAGTTTGCGTTTAAGGCTCTGTACGTTTTATTTTATATTGTGTTGTATACAATAACAAAAATATATTGCAACCGTTATTTTTACACACATTTTTGAGTTGCTTATTACATTTTAATTTATAGTTTTGCATTAGGTAATAAAACATTTGAATTTCTTTAAGTTTGATATTTAGCTTAATATTGGAGCAGTTTAATGTTACTATTATTTTATTAACATGTAAATCATCCTGTACTAAAACTCTTGCCGCAAATAACTCATTAATTTAATTGCTAGGCGAAGTTGGCTCTTTATTTATCCGTATTTTTGGACAGATATCCCTAATGATTTATTTGTTTGCGTTACTGACTGGAACGTAGCCCCCTTTCTCAACGTCGCAATTTAAATAATGGGCTCATCTCGGAGTAAAAATTAATTCGTGGCATCTAAGACTTATTTGCGACTTAACTCAAAGTTGTATAATACTCTTCCTGCTTTATTTACAGTGGAAATAATTAGGCGCGTTTTATTATGCGCCCCGCAACAAATTCTCATCTTACATCTCCATTGTTCACTACATTATAAATTAAGCACGCTGTAAAACAAGTTTAAAACGAAAGTTCTGTTGATGCTGTCTGATACTGCAACTTGGCGAGCTGTAAAAGTTGAAACGGTCGTAAAACAGCCATTGTAAAATAAATTTTTTAACTAAGGCAAGGAAACGCCTTAGGTAACATTTACACGTTAAATTTTATCATACGATCTGATCTAGTGATAGTTTGATTTATACTTTTAAGAATGTTTTTACGTATTGTTTAAATGACTGCTTCATGTGAAAGCAAACTAAATATGTATTTTGATATTTTACTACAAATTAAAGCAATATTTGTTTATACCTAACTAATTTAATAAATAAACTTAAAAGCAAATGAAGATAGTAATTATAAAATATGCGTAAAAGGGACATACAAATTAAATGTATAGTACTATTAAGAAGGCATCACCAGTTTTTATGTTTTGCTTTATTAATTTGTGTTATAAATGTGTATAATTGTTTCTCTTCCCTTATATGTGTTTCAATACTCTTAGACTTTGTTTCAGTCAGGGAGTGTTTTTAACAAAAAATAGTAATTCTAAAAAATGTTAAGCACTTTTCATGGCAAGATTACTATAAAAATAAATATAACAAAACAATGTATAATTTATTAGGTGAATTTTGAGGTATCTACATAAATATGATTTTATAATGTACTTGAGTTTCCTGCTTTTTGCATGCGTTACAGGGAGTTAAAAAAGTTAACTACAGAGTCAAAAATATGTTACTTTAATATTTCCAAATCAGTAGGTAAACTGCTGACGTAGATCAGTGGCTTGCAGCTATGCTTTACGTAATTTATTACTTAATTTATAGTTGGGGTTGACACTGGTCTCACAAGCTACTGTTCGCTTGATTTCCATTAACCTGCATTATATTGTAAGTTTATTTTATTTATTTTAAATATGTTTCTATTCCACCAACAAAAGCCTATTACTTGACAATAAATTTCTATATCTCAAAAACAATTAATGTACGCAAACTAACAAATAATGGTTTGCATCAATTTATATATGCAACAAACACCAAGCTAAAATTATAGTATATTATAGTATGTATATTTTGGACAGCTACGCTTATACAATTATAACAAAATTCCATTAGCACCACCAACAACTACTGGTTAAATATTTAGACAAAATATTGTCGAGAAAAGGATAACTGGACAAATTTGGCGACACACCCTAGTATAAAATTTACTAAATATTCTAACAATACACTTAAAAAGACTAATAAAAGAACAAAAAAAAAAACGAAACACTCAGTGACTACGAGGTGGGGCAGAAAAATAATCAGACTGATTTTTTATTTACCAAAGTTTTTATTTTTTCAAACATCAATGTTATCCCCGTTAAAGTAGTTCCCCTGGGCACTTACACACCGATGGAGACGTTGTTCTCACCGTTGGTAGCAGCGCTGGAAGTCTTCAACCGGTATGGTCTTCAGCATATCCGTTGCACTCTTTTGGATGTTTTCTAAAGTCCCAAAATGACAAAAAGAAATCTTGCTCATTAATGATTCTGTCACGAAGATCAAGAAACTTGTTTTTTGAATGTCCTTCTGCCCAATTGTGAGTTTCTTTGGCACCATTTTGGCACAGACCTTTCGCATGTGCAAATGTTTAGTCAAAATTTGATGAACGGTAAATCTGTCCAAATTTAATTGTTCACTCAACATTCTTAATGTTAAACGACGATCTGATCTCACAAGAGTGTTCACACGTTCGATGTTTTTGTAGGTTTTCGAAGTTGAAGGCCTCCCTGAATGGCATTCATCTTCAACGTTTTCTCTGCCTTCCAAAATTGATTTGTGGCAGCGAAAAACTTGAGCTCGGGATAAAGAATGTTCCCCATAGGTCTTTTTTAACATTTTAAACGTCACACTTGCCGATTCTCCAAGCTTAACACAACATTTAATGGCACAACGTTGCTTCAAATTCCGCTGTTCCATGTTGCGTGACGCACAACCAAAATACAACTTCACTAATAGCAGTCACAAAAATCACGTAGTTAACGGAACGAGTTGAAACTTGCACTGAGCTATGGGGGGGTATTTATACACGTGCTCTATCAAGGACAACAGCGTAGCGTTGCCAGATCGCTTGCAGTGTTGCCAGTCTAATTACTTTTCTGCCGCACATCGTATATTAGAAGCTTACATCCCAGACAACACGATGGTTATTGCTTATAACGAGCAATTAGAAAACTTAAATAACCCCCTCCTCCTACTCCCCTCATTTGTAAAATTAGTGGCACTTCGATCCACAATAACAAAGAAATCACATAAAACAAGATCACCTCCTAATGATTTTGTGATTCTTGAATCACTTGAGCCATCACTTCAACTCGATCTACTCAACGAAATAAAATGCCTCAAAAAGCATAAAACACCAAGCTATGATCTCATCACAATCGAGTTGCTTCACTAGCTGTAAAAAAAGCCGTAGTAGCTGTAACGCATATTTAGTGTTATAATTGGAACTCAATTCTCCCCCATTCAATGAAAATTTATGCGGAAGTCATTCTTATAGAAAAATTAGATAAAATAACTGTCTCCAGATTCCTAGAGAGCAATATCGCTGTTGCTGGTATTTTTTGAGCTATTTGAACAAATACTATTAAAAAGGCCTAGTCATATTATAGAAGAAAAACATTTAATTCCTCAAATAAATTTGGTATTTGTCGAAAGTACATAACTTGGAACAAATGCCCTTTCCTATATTTTTAGAAAATTTTTATGTTTTTCTATGTATAAATGTAAATTTAACAAATTTTTTAAATTGGAATCAAATATAGCGCGCTATTATCGACCATAAAGTCATTTTCTCCAAACACTTTTTATTTGTTCAAATCGTTGCCACATTTTTTTAAAATGAGCTAGGAATACGTATTTTTAGCTTTCTGTAGATTCATGCATCTAGTTTTCAAAAATTCAAAGTTTCCCCCGAAAGACTAAAATTGCCCCAGGAGAGGCCCAAAGACGTTTACATTAGTATCTCGGCCGGATCTCAACCAAAATAGGTCTGCTTGACCTCAAAATTTTCGTCACAAAAAATTCTACTAGCTCTGATAATTTCTTTTTTTACATGTATCCTAACCTAAAAATTTTTCAATTTTTTAAGGTTAGAAAATTTTAACATGGCGCCAAATTGCCGCATTCGGACCAAACTGCTCGAATTTGGAAAGTAAGATGGAAAATATCAAAATCTGTCTAATGCTTTTGGTTTTGGGCCAAAAAATTTAAAATTCGGCTTGTAATCGCAATTTTACGGTTTTTCTAAAATGGCCGATTGTAGCGCTACCTTATGAAATATTTCAAACATTCAAAAAGGACGTAAAAGTAGATAAAAACACTGCTGATTTTTGGTATTTACAATTTTTTAAACTTAATACTCAGGTCACAAAATTTTTTTTAATTTTAAAAAAACGTCTAAAATGGGCTTACAGCTAGCTGGCCCAAGACATTTTTTTCTAGCTGATCTCAATCGATGTGTTTTAATAATACCTACAATTTTTATAATGAGTACTTACTTCATATAAGCCGTAGTTTTCCTATAAAACCAGAAAAACCAAAAAAACGGATTTTTGGGCTTTAAAAAATGCCCATATTTTGGAGCGCAGCGGCCGAATACAAATTTGGTCTATCAGATTCGTGATCAGCGCCCCAAAAAAACATAAGAATCCACTTTAAAATACTACTCCCCCAAAACGCCATCTAAAATTACACAGCAACTAGACTATAGAGTACATTTATAAATACAAAAATAAAGCTAATTAAACTTTCAGAAAAATTGTAATAATTTTATAAATAGCCATATTTTTAAGTTACAGTCTGATATTGCAAGACTAGATTTAGTATTGTAGGCTTATTTTGAATTAAAGAAAATAAGAGTTTTGTTAAATGTTAAAAAATTGAATTATCATTACATTAATAGAGGATTAGTTGAGAAGTAATGTTATTTCAACAAGACTGTGCTACATTAAAATTGCGCAAAGCTTAATAGAAACTTTTGCTTTCTATTTCTAAAACATCGTTTAGTTGCAATATTATAAGTTCTAACCTTTAACTTACTTATGTTGTCTATAAAAGTTTTGAAAAGAAATATTATCGGGTTTATATATTTAGCGTGCCATTGTTATTTCAAACCCGTTTACCTTACAACGTACTACAAACTTAATAATATCGCGTCTAAATTATATTACATTAGCTACTGTATAAAACAAAAATTACCAAATTAATTTATAAATAATTTTTTACTGCTACATAAATTTAATTACTTGCAAATTTATTGCTGTATACCGGTAAAAGCAAGGCAATAAATTCAGAGCACTTCAGAGCTCGGCAAATCACAGTTGTGCAAATTTGTAAATTGAGCGTGGCAACGCATGAAGTTGGAATACCCATTTCTCCAGCAGTCAGAAAAGTGTCGGGTAATCGTTATGAAATTTTCGTCGTTGTGGAAATATATCTGGGAGTTTAGATTTATTTGGCTTGCTGAACTTTTTGAAAATAACTCGAGCTCCAAAATTTAGCGTTGATGCTTTTATTTATTTCTCTGGGTAAAGACATATTGATTGCATACATGTTTTACGATAATGTTTAACTTTTCACTGTCCCCGGGAGGTTTCGCGTACAGGATGTTTATTTGCCCGTTAGGATGTTTTACACGCGAGATGTCTGGTCGAGGTAAATAGCGTTACTTCTCTGGACGAAACGTGGATGTATCGAAGCAATCTATTCAAACACACAAATTAAATTTAAATTTTATAATTATAAAGAGTATCTTCAAATAAACACAGGATTTTATTTTAGAACTACTATTTTATATTTTTGTTGGTTGACAAAGTTATGACATTATTTTGAAAGGTAAACATTGCCATTAAATGTGGAATAGAACATTTAACAGATGTCTTCTACGGCTTATTTGACACTCTCAAATTCTTCTGACAAAATTCTCAATTAACTTTTCGCACACTGTTATTTTAATTCAGGAATTTTTCTTATTTTCGTAGCATAAAATTTATTCTTCACGGATCCTCAGAGAAAAAAATCGCACGGTGTAAGATCGCAAGATCTGGGTGCTCAGTTCGCCTCGCCGTTTTGGCAGATGTGTTCCATTAAATTTTTGCTCTAACGATTGGATTGTTCCGGGCGTCTAGTTTTCGTTCTTTGGTTATCTTAGTTCTAAATGGGTGCAGAAGCTAATGTTTAGTTAAAATCTGCTGCATGATGCGTTTGAAAGGCTCAGTCACAGTAACTGACGTCGCACTGGAATATTTGAACGCTCCGTCACACTATTGTTAGCAGCGGTAATGTTTTTATCCGAGTGGCTAATACGAGGTTGGCCTGTTTTTCTGTTGTCGGCAACCAAATCTGATGGTTCAAATTTTGTAATCAATCTTTTTGTAGCTATTTCATTTGGTGCTTTTTTTCTTCCGAAACTGCCATACAACTTCCGTATAGTTTCGCCAAAACTTTCTCCGTGCTTGTAATATATTTTAACAACTATCGTGTTAACACATTTATCTATGAAAT
Organism: Sinelater perroti; assembly: GCA_036346155.1. NCBI lineage: Eukaryota > Metazoa > Arthropoda > Insecta > Coleoptera > Elateridae > Sinelater > Sinelater perroti. Next base: position 33,741,334 of record JARFIY010000046.1, read on the forward strand.
TTATAGCTTACCTAACATCAATATTTAATGCTTGTCACTTCCCAAAAGAATGGAAACACGCCATAATACTGCTACTCCCTTAACCAGGAAAGGACAAAAAACGCTTAGAAAACTACAGACTTATAAATCTATTAACATCTCTATCCAAACTGTTAGAAAAAGTTATCTACACTCGCCTCAATAAAGAAGTAACCTCACTTAACATACTCCCTCCACATCAGTTCGGCTTCAGAAGAACCTAATCAACCACACACCAACTCCAGAGAATAGTTGAAACAATCGAAACTGGATACGAAAACAAACAGTACGCAACAGTCGTTTTCCTTGATCTAGCACAGGCCTTTGATAAGATTTGGCTAGAGGGGCTGAAAAGAAAACTATTGAAACTAAGATTACCCAACTATCTAAAGGCAATACTATTCTCTTTTCTCGAGAACAGAAACTTCGCAGTGAAAATAAATGCCGAAGTCTCAGATATCAAAAGTAAACGAGCTGGAGTCCTTCTGGGCAGTATACTGGGACCACTTTTATTTAACATCTACACGTCAGACATGTCAAATGTAGAAGCCACTTTAGCAACATTTGCTGACGATACAGCCATAATTAAACTAAGCAACGATCTAACAAAAACAGCACAATTACTACAAGCCGCTATAAATAAATTATGCAAGTGGTTTAGCGGCTGGAATATACAAATTAACTCTAGCAAATGCGAGGCAAAAATATTCACATTTAGGAGAATTCGCAACCCACCTAACGTTTATGTCAACAACCAAATGATAGAATGGAATACCTCTGATAAAACAGTGAAATATCTAGGAGTACTTTTAGACACAAAACTCTCTTGAAAGCAGCATATCAACCATAAACTCAATCAGAGTTATGCAAGACTAGCACAGCTATATCCATTATTAAATCAGAAATCAAAACTAAAAGCCAAATGTGCAATCATGATGTACTTCCCTCATAAGACCATTAGCACTTTATGCATGCCAATCTGGAGTACCACCTCAAAAACAAACATAATCAAACTACAAAGGCTACAGAATAAAGTTCTAAGAATCGCAGTAGACGCACCGTGGTTTATCAGAAATACTCAGTTACATTACGAACTAGGAGTTCCAACAACAGAAGGGTACATAAAAACAAGCACCAATTTTTTTTTTAACAACATCAAGGTATGCGATGGAGCAACTCACTATAACCTTGGCAAGCGGAACATTCACTCCCGGCTAAAACGAAGACTCCCCCAAGACCAATTATTATCAGACAAAGAGATGTCTGAGGAATCAAGATACGTCATCAGTTAGATCAGTCACTTGTAACATACACTAACAATGCCATGTGCGATACAAAAATGTTGATCTGGCAAATAAACATTTTATAAAAAAATTTAACAACTGCCACTAGTTCCTCGACTTAGCGCTCCATATTGACTAACCGCAATGTGTTTACTATCAAATTTCACCAAGCAGAATGCTGGCAATAAAGTAGCGCACAATTTAAATTGTCCAGTTTCTTTTGGGATACTCTTTATATGTATACCGTTAAAAAAGATTATGTTTTTATTATATCAGAATTTGAGAGGCAAATAGGGTACAAAACCTTTTATAGAATTTGAAAAAAAAAGTTGTTGCTTTCGTTTTGCAGTGTAAGGTAGTGCCTGACCGCAGCTGCAGCCAAGCGACAAGATAAGCAAGCGACTCTGCGGTCACGTACCGTAAGAGATTTCTATTATTAATTTAACCTATTTTCGTTATATCGGCAACTAATAATGAAGGCCGGTATAGTCTCCAAAAGTAAATCACACTAACGCCAACGGCTCAATAATTTATGCCAATGCAAACAGAACAAGCTCAGCCGATGCAATTTGTCCAACAAAGCTATTATTATGCTCACAATTTCCCAAATTTTAAATCAAACAACCACATATAGCTCTGCTCCAGACATATCTTGTAACTTCAAATGACACATCTCATCAGCCTCACTTTATCTATCAGTAACAACAAATTCTTACGGTTTCCCACAACACATAAGGGTAAATAGTTAATAATAAAAAACGTAACCGACAAAAAATACCAATAATAATCTGACAATTTAAAACAAACATTCTAAAATCACGAGCTACTGGATAAACCCTGAAAAACGTTTTAGTGTGTTCAACGATGTAAATTTACAGGAACAGGATTCGACTTACTTAAAGTGATCTCAAACCGCCACCGATATTCGTCTCGGGTGTGAAATCTATCGATCCTTTACTCAACTTCTTATGGTAGAAGCTATAGCCAAAGACGGGTACATATTAAAGGCTCTATCAAACGATGAAATCAAAATACTTTTAAAAACACCTAAAAAATACTCGTTAATTACCAAAGGTCTAGCAAAAGAAAAACACAAAATTTCACATTTATCAAATTAAGCAGGAACGGAACTTTAGTCTTTCTAAGAAATTTACATCCATCCACGAGCATTAAAGGAATCCAGGAGGAACCACAAACACAAAATAACCAACGTATTTAACGTTACGCAGGCTAGCACACAAAAAAATTACTCCTCTTTATTCTAGACTTAAAACCCTCTGATAATATAGATATATTACAATATATATTATATATTACACTTAAGCATTTTGTTTGACAAATTTGATGCCCCACGCACCAAGCGAACAATCCCCCCATACTCCAGGTATCAGAAATATAGGCATACCAAGAACTTTTCCAATAGAACTCCTCGATGTGTAAAATGCACAGGTATGCATTCTACATTGCAATGTGCGTACAAAGAAAAATTTAAAAATGTGACGTGTGTCAATTGTAACGGAAACCACCCTGCGAGTTACAAAGGATGTTTTGTCTATAAGGAACTCCAGCAAAGAATCTTCTCACCTCTACGACAAAAAACACTCCCAAGTGCAAGACTCGTTCTACCAGGACTGTCATTTCCCTCGAGCATTAATCAACAACACCCAACTCTCCAACAGTACAACTTTATAGTAACAGAATACTAGCCCAACACCTCAACGTAACGACGTAATTGAATTAAATCAGACGTTAAAACAACTGATGGAACAAATGAGCACAATGTTAAACCTCTTAACTACCGTCGTAGCTAGAACATATAATGGGCAGTCACCTTAAAATAGCGGTATGAAACGTCAATGGGCTGTCACAACATAAAAACGAGCTCACTGCTCTTATCACAAATCACTGTCTCGACATCGTTTTAAGTTCAGAAGCGCACTTTACACAGCGTACCAACTTTAACATCCTAGGATTTATAGTTTATGCAATGCAACATCCTGATGGTACGACACATGCTGGCACTGTCATACTCGTTAAGAATTCAGTTAAGCATTATGTACTTCACAAATAGAATCTCCCTCAACTACAATTAGTGGAGTCAAATTAGACAAAAAGAGGCCTAAACTTCGGAATAATAATTTGTTTATTAACAACAAATTATTTGTAAAATTGAATATCTGGAGTATAAATCGATGAAAAAATCTGAAAATTTAAACAGATTTGCAAAATTCAAAATGGCGGATACAAAATGGCTGACTTAAAAAATGCAAAATTAACCGGAAAAAAATTAACATAATTATTATTAGTGGTTTTTGGGTGTGCTGGTTACGAATCTGATATCATAGTTGCAAAATTCACAACGATTGAACATATTATGAATAGCGTTAGCATAGTAATGGTGCAAAAAATAATGTAAAAATTTATTTTCAAGAATTGAATTAGTAAAATAATATTGTGGGGAAAACAATGCGTTTATTTAAAAAAACATACAAATGTATTAAATACAAAAGTAATAAAAAGCATCGAATATAGCACTTACTCACTACACTTCATTTCACGTGTTACGACGCAACAACGCGCAGTATGACTAATGTACTTTTTCGATGAGAATCGTAAGGTATCTTTCACCACCTTAGAGACCACCTGAAAACACGTGTATATCATAGACTCACGTGTACAGCTGTTTTGTTTTGAATTTTTTAACTAAAACCCTTTTTTTATCTTCAAAAAGCCGTATTTTTAACGGGTTTTTTGCATTATTATAAGCTACAACTTTTGTGTTAAAAAAAATTAAAAGTTTTTTTGTTAAAATTATAACAATTTTGTCATTATAAAATTCCCCAAATTTTGAGGTCGGAAATTGTTTTCTCATTTAGTTTCTTAAAAAGTATCATGAAATATTATAATTATTATAAAATAAAGTATATCAACTTAAAGTACAAATCATAAGTTACAAATTGATTATCTGTAAAACATGAATATCATTTTATAAGACTGCAATATAAATGGTCAAAGTTAGAAACTAGAAGCGGAGAAACGTAATTTTTGAAAATTAGCGTATTTGAAAGGTCGGAATTTTGCAAAATAAATTTTTCTAATTTTTTTGACTATTTTAAATTTTAAATATTTTAAATAATCACTTTAGGTATACTATCCACTTATTCATTTATTTTTTTTTGTTTATTTTACTTAGTTTACAACAAATTTAAGGAAATTATCGAAAATTAGCGCAACGCTCGACTTCAAACTTGAATATGAAGACTTAAAAGAACTTAAAAAAGGGTTTTAGCATACGTAATACTTCAAGTAATACTTACTTTTTAATGTCCAATTGGTTTTATATCTATTGCTTTTGTCAATCAAAAGCTACACTGAATTACGAACAGCACGCGCGTTGGGGCGGGCCTGCTCTTCGCAGTAGCAGACAGTCGATACAGCGTTACTTAGTGTGTTAGTTAACAATTTTCTGCTTGCTCAATTTTACTCATTATAACAAATGTTATATATATATATCTATTTCTTTCGTAAAATTTTTCGTTCTTTCGATAGGTGCTATTAGTTTTTTGCTACAAATTTAATTAAACAAGATATTTGTGAAAAATCGTATTTTTGCAACTTAATTGTTAAATAAAAAATTTTGCACTAGGTTTCGTGAGGCAACATTTTGATATGTTATTCTGTATATCTTTACAAATAGATTCCCCCAAAAATCAACTAAATAGGAATTTTTCCGAAGTGAAAATCTAATTTGACTCCACTAAATAGTAGTCGAAGATTGGCCAGGCCCACTCATAATATTAGCGGTTTATTGCCTACCAATAGTACAAATAAGATATATACTAGATAATAGAGTGATGGTGGTTATAGGCATGACATTATCAAAGGCAGAGAAATGCTAAAAGCTGTAACTAATCTGGGACTACTACCCTTGCCCACTGGCTCACGGACCCTAGAAAACTGCTTGACTTGTGTTTTGTAAAAGAGATAAAAATAAACCTCCTTAATGTCAATTCCTGCCTGTATCTCTCTACAGATCACACCCCGGTTTTAGTAAACTTGGGTACTACTGTAATACTTAAGAAAAAAGCACATTCGTTTATAAACAGAGGTACAAACTGGGAACGCTTCAGGGCTGGTTTGCGGATCTGTACGAGTAGATATCTGTTTAAAAACAACCACGAATTTCAATCAAGTTATTCAGGAAGTCGTTTATCGGGCCACTCCGGAATGCATCAAAAACATTAGTCCAGTAAAAACTGCCCAGTTATAGTTAAACAAAAAATTGCAAATAAGTAGAGATTAGGAAAACCTGGCAGATAACACGACACCCAAACGACAGAAGACCCTTAAATTATGCAACTACTGAGCACAAAAACTTACTTTCTAATATTAGAAATCAAAATGTGCAAAATGTACTTAAGACATCCCTTTACATTGGAAGCAAATGATTACCCGCTATCGAGAGCCACAAGATACCTAAACCAACCTCAGCAGCACAAAGCACCAATCCGCACTACCAATAACAACTAGTCCAACAGCGATCGAGAAAATGCTTCAACGTTTGCTGATCATCTAATTAACGTTTTCAAACTATCCCCGGTAAATCTAGACAATGAGAATGGAAACCCCACCTACAAATTATTTCAAACTGTTGAAGTCATTTGACGTTAAAGTCACAAGTTACTTAACCACTCGACGCTTTCTTATTAGACATGGCAGCAAGTTAACACCTCTATACCCCGTTAACTCGGGCGTATCCCATGGTAGTGTGTTGGGCCCAATTCTCTACTTGCTATACACAGCGGAACCATAGCCTCTACTTTCGCCGACGACATAGCCATTCTCTGTTCCACTCCGACCCCAACATAGCATCACAACAGTTGCAAGATCACCTAGACAAAATATAGAGTTGGTACACCAAGTGGAATGTCTTCATAAACTAAGACAAATCAGTCCATGTAACGTTCACGCTAAGGAAAGACACTTGTCCACCACTGATGCTAAACAATCAACAGATCTCACAACCCGAAAGTGCTAACTATCTCGGTATCCACGTAAATAAAAAGCTGATTTGAAAAACTTATGGACAAAATGCAAAACCGATGGATCTAAAATTACAAAAAATGTACTGGCTACTAAGGCGACAATCTCAGCTATTTTTAGAGAACAAGTTGATCTAAAATTACAAAAAATGTACATGATCAAACCCATATGGACATATGTAATACAACTTTGGGGTACTGCCAAGACATCCAATATCAAAATTCCTAAAAGATTTCAATCCAAAATACTTAGAATGATTGTAAAGGCATCATGGTATGTCCTCAATGAAACCAATGACGCGATCTTAAAATGGCTTCAGTTAATGAAACAATACAACTAAAAAAATTTAACATTTAGAAACTACGCAGTGCAGTGTCGCAAAACTCGTAGATTAGTCAAAATTTGTTAAATTAATTTTTGTTTAATATAGGTTTCTATAGCACTCATTGGATGCTTAACCTTCAGGTTCTCAACAATTTGCAATTGTTAAACTAACTACGAATGTCTTTGTATGACAGCTTGTAATATATTTTAAATTAAAAAAAAAATTTTTTTTTATACTTTTAAAAATCATAAATAGATATAATCCTAGCGTGCTTTAAATTATTTTTTTTACATAGGCAAGGTCTTTTCAATTTTCGGTTGAAAATCTTGTAGACTCACGGGGACAATATTTCAAACATGTAACGGTAAATATCGTTTTATACAAATTTTATTTGATTTATATCTATATTAGAGGCAGACCAATCTATAAATTAAATATCCATTAGATAAAATATTCCTGAACTCTGCATTAAACAAACTGCTCACCACTAGAGCATATGAAAAATGTCACTTGTATACTTCTGTTGGCAGTTTATTTATCTTTAGCTACTGATAGCAAGTCTGTCTATTTTCTTAACTCTACCTTAGGCGCGTGGACTACAGTCGTAGCCCAGACCTCCTTGTTTCACTTATACATAGATGCTTCTGCGCACGCGCACATTTAACTAGCTCCTAAAAATATATCAGTGCTCAATAGCAATCTACAACCATTAGTGTGCGTTATTAGTAACTAAATTAATATGGATTACGATAGTAACCCATGCGTCTAAATACGTAAGCTTTTTATGTCTACCAATTTGTGAAATTTGCACTATATTTTGACTTACAACTAAAAGAAAATTACTACAAAATGTCCCAGGAGAAGATAAAATAAACTGGAACATCAAATGATCCAAATGTCTGGATGCAATGTTACAATAAATTGTTAAGTAAAGGAAGAAAGTGATGCTGAGGATAAAAGTAAAGATAAATTGATGACCCGAAAAATGAATATAAGTTCCTTTTCGGAATAAGAAGTCAATGAAAGCGGCGACAAAAAAAACGATAAAAATACTGACAATCACAATGATTCACAACAAAAAATAAAAATGATTACATAGAAAGAACAAAATAACAAGATGGAAAAAAACAGCCAATATGCATATTAGAACACGTGCTCAGAATAACACCATCCATTTAGCTGGACCGAAAAGAATTGCTAAGAATGCCAAATCAGGGATTGAGTGTCTGAATCAATTTTTGGACGAAACTATCACACGAATATTTTTATTCAAGATATTCGATAGCAATTTTAACGGGGGCGAGATGCACGTAAAACAGATAAAAGAAAGATTAGAGCATTTATTGAAATTTTGAATTTAAGTGGTTCAGTGAGATCTCCTCGAAAATTCAAAAAGTAGTGGCGTGGAAAGTTGCTATATGGTAATGAGTGGAAAAAGTTTTAGGCTTTTGAGGTGCGTACGTTTCGATGATCTTAGGGACCGACTTTAAGAAAGGGAACTTGACAAAATGGACGCTATTAGCAAGGTATTTGAATTCTTTTTGACAAATTAAAAAATATTTCAAAGCGAGTGAATAGTTGGCAATTGGTGAGCAACTTTTTACGTTCCGCGGACGTTGCTCAATCAAACCAAATATATTTTGTGCAAACCAGCTCGATATAGTCTACAAATGTTGTTTCTAGTAGTTGTGAAATTCTGATATACAATTAACTTGGAAACTTATCTAGGTACCCAACTTGAAGGGCTATTCATATTTAATGATTTTGGGGGAAATATTATTCTTAGACTGGTAGAACCAGTGGCAATCACTATATAAAACTCACTCAAAATAGTGCTTGTGATAACCTCTAGTTAAAAAGTTGCTTAAAGAAAAAACTAACCTACATCGGGAGAGTTCAGAAAAACAAAAAAGGGATAAAGAAGGAATTTTTACCGAATTAAAATTAAAAGTAGTCTTCTATCTTTGACTCCACCTTAGCCCTAAGAAAAAATCAGTTATACTAATCTCCAGTACCCATTATATCGCCACTATCGACGATGAAATAGGACACGCTGATTAACCGGAGATAATCACTGTGTACAACAAAACTAAAATAGAAGTAGATTTATTAGACCAACTATGCCAAAAATAAGATGTAGCAGGAACACCCGTCCATGGCTGATGGTAATTTTTTACGATCTCTTGAATATTTCTGCCATACATTTTCTGTGTATTTATAGAGTCAATAACCTGGATCAAAAAATAAAAAGAGCAGATTTTATAGAAGGACTTGCATAGAAGCTGATGAAGACGTAAATTGAATTTACCTCCACAATTATGCAGATCCCTTCAGAACTCGCGTTCTACTAGGCATTTTACAACTGTTTGATAATCTGTCTCCTTCAACGCCAAATACTCTTAGACTTTGTACATTTTGCGACAGAAATCGGAATAGATCGGCTTGAAAAACTTGCAAAAAAATGCTACAGATATACATGACACAGATCATTTTTCTGAAATAAGCACAGAATGTGCTGAATAATTTTGTGCCATTTTTATTTTTTCTTCTAGAAATGTTTTCTTATATCTATGTTTTGTTTTAGAAGGAGATTATTATTTATGTTGTTACGTAATATTGTACTAAAAAATTGAAAAAAAGAGTCAGATATACTTTTGCAAACTTTTGTAATTCACTGCAATCGGCATTTTCTTACAAAAATAATAAATATTAAAGTACTTTTGTAAAATACCAGTTTTTATTAGAATTTTTACTTTTTCTACTTGCTTAGATATTAAACATTCCATAATTAAGGCATTTACTTAAGATTGTAGGAATTTCCCTAATAAAAAATAATTAAATTCCGTTACCTACTAAAATCCACGCGCCTAATGTACGGTTAGACACTTAATCCGAGCACGATAAATATCTTTAAAATTATGAAGAGGCTTTTGACTGAAAGAGCACTCATCGTCTCGCCTGTACAAGGAAATATATCCATCTTAAACAAAATATACATAAAATTTTGATTCATTCATATTTGCCCAGTCATTGCTAGTCTTTTTTAAGTTCCCTTCGCAAATATTAAGCGAGCCACATGGTTACAGTTGTCCGGGCTTTTATTTAACAGTATGAATATTCAAGAATGTATCGAGAGCACACGCAAGTCGTGTTGTAATTATTTTGCAGTAACATGCTTGTTAAATCACAAAACGATTATCCGTGGGAGTAGTATAGGTTAGGAGGATTCATTTCGCTCTGTAATATTCTCCAATCTGTCTGTATCTTAGTGCCTTTAGACGTTAATTGATGTATTCCATTAAATATGCAACGTATCTTTTATTTCGCCCATCTTCGCTTAATGCAACGATTTTAATCATTTATTTTTTTATAGTACTCTCTTTCTTTCTACTCATATCCACAATTGTTAAGTTATATTCGAAACTGAGAGATCGACTGCATTAAAAGCTTTCAGGTACATATTTAACATGCAGATATTTCAAAGCAATATTTTTTGCTTGAACAAAGCAAAGTTTATATTCTTTTTTCATGCACTAATGGCTAGAATGCATCAATATCACACATCTGCTTATGCATTTTGTAATGAAATTACGAAATTATTTAAATGATGTTATATGCTTTTGACAGAGTGTATTTTTAACGTTCCTCATATCTATATTACTATCTACTTTTGATATAAATGCTATAAGTATTATTTCGGATAAAATATCCTTTTAGTATTTGTCAAATGTTAAGTCGGTAATGTAAAAATTTTATTCTCGTTGTAACGTGCACCATTCGTGCTTATTATATCTAGGATATTACGCATAGTAAATTTAGTTGTTATATAATAAATTTTTAAACATAACATTAAAATATAAGCATGATGACTCTATGCAGCTTAGAAAGGTCTTTGGAAAGAATATTAGAGTAAACAAAAATATAGATATTTTTTCTTTTTATCAAAGCATACATTATGTACTACTGTGCAATTACCTAATATCTAGTCCAATCACCTCCATTACCAATTATATCTTCACACTTATTTTTCATGCTTTCGACGAGGTTTTCTGTATAATCATTTAGCAAACATCGCCATATCTCCTTAATTTTAAATCGCAGCCTTTTCATCGTGTACACTGACTTTCTTTTGAGTTTCATGTTCTTGTACGATGGGATTAACATCTAGGGACATTGCCGGCCATTCTATCGTAATGACGTTGTTTTGTTTTTTCAAAGCACTGGACAGTCATGGTCTTCTTGCAGCACCCAATTTGTTCAGCCAGAATCAAAAAATTTCTCGACAAATTTAGGCAAATATTTCTAGTAGATGGTGTTTATTTTCTGTTCGTAAACAAAGAGAAGCAACCAAAACCGCATTCACAGAAGCATACCCAAATGTGCACTTCTGCAGGGCGTTTTACCGTATTCTAAAAATCCTGTTACTTTTCGCTAACCATGCTTTTCTTGTGGAGTTTCATTTATATATATTTGAATAGCGCAGCCAGAAGTCCGGCTTGTCTTCAAAGGTATACCAGATCGCTTTATTTTTCTTCGTGAGCTATTGCCCTTTCCGGCAGATCGCTTACATTTCTCATTTCTTATTGAAAGTCTTTGACTTCCGCTTGTATGTTGTAGCTGCTTTACACGTTCGTTTTGGTTCTTTTGCATGATTCCTTAAGAACATTGCCTTGTATCGCTTTAGGAATTTTGCACTCATTGTAAAAATTACTAATTCACTGACATCAGTGTGCCAGCAAACTACATGCTGCGCAAAGCAGCAACAAATAAAAAATCAAACAAATTTACATAGATGCCGCTGCGATGCCTTCTTGACAAATAGCGACGGACATTTTCTTGTCATATAGACTCTATACCGTTATTATTAGAATTGTGATTATATTTTCATACTATAGCCTTGTGTAGATAAGCTGAAAAGTGTTGCGGGGGTGGTATAAGCAGCGATTATTTTTTTTGACCAATTCTTTTTTGGTGTCTTTAGAAAGATTTTAAGTAATACAAATTCGTGCATTTACAATACTCAATATAACGTATCGTAAATTCTAAAACGACATTAGCTTATTACATGAAAGTGGCTGAAAGTTTTGAAAATGCTAAAAATATTAGGGATGTCAAGTGCTACGGAACGTAGTTTATATAGATAATTTAGTGCACATATATTTGCTATGTTTAAACCAAACAAGCAAATAAATCTAGCACAAAAGCAATATTGACAGTTGTTTACAGTTGTATTATTTCTGTTTATTTAGCTTTAAGCTTATATTTTTCTGCTTTCTTCTTTGATTAATAAACCTTTAATCCATTTTGCTACTTCACGTATAATAATAAAATTAATAAACTGATACATATATTATAAAGTTTTGTTATACATGATCAAGTATTCTATAAAATATTGAATGCATTCAATGGATAAAAATATATTAATATTTTAATTTAGAAATACAGAAACCCTATAACGATGTGGGCTGAAATTTCTTGTATAGTCAAAATGCAAGTGTATAAGTTCTAGCAACATCATCTATTATACTATTTATTGCATTTGAATAATACGAGCATCTTATACAATTTTTAACTATTTAGGTTTTGCGGATTTATATCTTTATATTAGTACCTTAGTAGAAGGATCAGGGAAAGCTTCGTCGAAAAGAGAAAAACTATTGCTCACTTTATCCCATAATTTTTTACCCTATCTCTAAATTATAGTAAAAATTTTTTTGACTTGCTAAGAAAAATACACATTTTTAACAGATGATTTGCATTCTAAGAAAGAAATTAATATGTTTAATTATTTTTAATCATTTTAGACAGCCTTTCCTTTCGGCAGGCTTTTGATAGTTATATTTATAAGAATTTCTAAATTTTTTTTATTTAGGAGATGATTTATATCAAACGATGATCTCTTTGTAATTTTTTAAAATTTTTCTGTTGTAAAAAGGCATAAAATGGAGTGTATAATGCCCCAGTAGATTGAATTTAAAGTTAACTCTAATTTCTAGTACAAAAATGTAGTGGTTGGAGTAACTGCGTAGAATAAGAGAGCAAACTAATGCACATATGGTTTTATAACGTATAATTTTGCATTTACAAAAATAACTTTAAAATAATTTGCCTTTCATAGTAATTTGTCAACGATTAATTTGTGTTTCAGTATTCCGTATACAAATTTGATTTGGAAATGGACTAAATTTTAAATAAGAAAAATTATATTATTACATTTGATACCATTACTGCGAGGAAAATTGGAATGATTTATATAAATCTTACTATACCATGGAATAGTAATATATTTTACCAAAGAAAAGAAAAAGCATAATAAAAAGAATAGAGAAAATAAAAATAGAGATGATACAAAATATGAGGAATAGACTTTTTTATTGTCCGAATGTTCTACTGCTAGAGAATTTTCTTCGTAGCCGTGGATGCAGTGGTACTAAGTGGAGCTGCTCCAAGGGTGATCAAGTTTCTGGTACATAGTAAATCGTAACTAATTACACTAAACCAACATAATTCAAATGCTATAAACAAAATGTAAATTTAAGATAAAAACAGCAATAAAAAACCCAAGACATTGATGTGTATAATCCAAAAAGTTATGTGTGTAAAAAGGAGATTGGGAAAATTCTTGGTCAACCTGCCAAATTCTTTTGTTGTTTATTAAGTTCCTCTTGCTTTAATTTTAAAATTTGTTTTTCTATTTTTTGATATTACTTTATTGTCTATATCAACATGATAAATATTAAAGAAAAAATTATTACCTTAAATCTTTCTCCTGACTGCTATTATTTTGTTTTTCGATTTAAGTCGATGCCCAACCTTATATAATAAGCTATGTAAATAGAAGTAATTAAACTACTTTAGTAAATTAAATATAAATGGAAATCTTTTTTAATTTACTGGAACATTACAAAAATACATACATACAGTTATTTTCCTGACTTGGAACTATATTATTCCCAACGTAAAGGTAGTTTTTTCATCCCACTATCGTAAAATGAAGATGTTTGTGACACCAGCATTGCGCACGAACATTTGGACAACAACATAGTTGTCAAATCTCTAACTTTCAAGTGCTTGTAGTAGCTTTTAATTGCCTAAATAAATGATAATCATAAAATGATAACTTAGGAATAAAAAGGGCGTTCCAAAGTAGTCCAGACCCAACCCTCAATGGTTGTAATAGGTCGGGAGTTGGCGTAAAGTAGTTGTTTTTAACAATATGCAAGTTTTGTATCGTCGAAAAGTTAACATAAGCAATTTCACTAATTGTTAATCGGCGGTAATATACTCCTCAGGGGGCTAGTTTTTTGGACAATGTTGGTACCTTTATTTTCAACCACTTTTGCCTTCTCAGAAATTGTTTATGCCACATGTATACTTAAATCTTCTTAAAGGTGCTTTCCCTGAACTGTACGATAACTGTTTTCAAATTTTCGGACGACTTTACAACTTCTGTTGTAAGAATCTTAATAATTTGTTGTGCGAAGGATAAGGGTATTTTTTGCTTTCTCATTGCGACATTAATTAAAGAAGCGGTAGTGCGAGATAACCTATGGGACAATTCCTTTTAGAAGTGCAATGTATGTGAAAATTGAGTTAAAATTTAATGTGTTTTTATATGATACCTCTCTCTAAGCAATGCTGGCAATCATTGAAGAACGTTTCTTTTAGTTCTGTGACATTTTAGTTAATGTCTTTCGTGGAAGTTTAAACAATTTAAAGTTATACGTTCGCTTCTGGCCATTTAAAACTTGGAACAGAATGAGATCCAATATCAAGTTCACTCTCATGGCCTACAAGCAAACAAATAGTGCAGTAATTTAGTGCTTTCTTTGCATCACATTTCAGCATCTACTTGTTAGAGTTAGAGAGAAATTTTAATCAGTTGCCATTATAATAGATCGACTTTAAATAAGAAATTGTTCTACCGTTATATAGATCGCTAGATTACGAAACCAAGAGTTGCGGGTTCGAATCCCGCTCTCGCCAATTCGATCGCTAGCATTTTTATGGCCCAGCTCGACTCAGGTTGCAATAAATGAGTACCTGGAGGTCAAACTCTGGGGTAATAATAGGCGGTCGGTACGTAGCGCTAGCTACGTTACTACCCTTGTGCACCGTAGGCTCTAGATTGTAGCAGATCTATCCTGTTATGACCTCTAAGGGCCTTCAAGGCCTGTTACGGGGAACTATTATATATACATATATACATACATACATAAATATATATATATATATATATATATATATATATATATATATATATATACTATTTCTTCATTAAATATACTGTTTTGGAATGGTAGGTTTTCCATACCACTTTTTCGTAAAATGCATTTGGAAGAATTCCTAAAAATTAATTTTTAATTAAAAAGTCAGTTATTTTCATTATTCTTATCTAACAATTTTATAGATTAAAAATATTAAATTTACCTTCTTAAAATTAAAAAAAATGTAATTATCGCATGTACACCTTGCTCCGCAGGGTGTGCTCCGGAAAAATGTATTAGGAAAACTATAATATACAGTAAAATTGTTTGAATTGCAATTGGTTGACGAACAATGGTATTAGAAAAAAATATTCTCTACAAAAGCGACCAAAAATTTTGTATCGGTTTTTTTTTTGGAAATTAAATTTACTGTATCTTCGATTCTCTAAACATGTTTGGCTTTTCTACATAATATATTTAGTTAGATCTCTTAATGCAAGATCGCTTTATTTTTCTTCTTTCTAGCGAATTTAAATCAAATCAACTTCCTGTTTTTTCTAAAGCTCTGATATTTGTCCCGAAGACTATAGAAATGCCGTCCAATTTTCTTAGTGCGATGGACTGTGGCGCAATTTTGCATAAATTAGAATCCACGCTAATCGAATTTAGAGTTATATGGCCGAAGAACCAATCAATTTTTTATACCTAACCAGTGATTGTGTTGGTCAGAAAATATGGTCCAACAATGCCAAAGTAACTGGTGGCACACTAAACTGTAATACGCTTTGATTATACATCTTGCTATGACTTATGCTTTTTACGGCCCCCATATACTGTGAATGCGAGTCCTTCCAATTTATAGTGACACACGTCTGAGGACAATATCTTTTTATAATCGATTTGTTTAAATTAAGTAATTTTTTTCAAAATAATGTTAGGTTGAAATCTATTTTTAATTGCTGTGTCACTCAACAGCGGATAAATTTAAATTTCAAAAACAAAAAGTTTAAATTCTCTTAATTTTGAGCTCTCTTGATGCAATTCCCATAGATATTTCGGAGTTATTTGGTAATGTGTAAAATTTCTTCGATGTTCTCTTCAGTCGTCACTATTCGTGATTACCAAATTCTGACTTTATCATTATTTTAGACATTTCCAGACCTCAACCATTTTGTAGTCAAATTTTAAATTTTCAAATACAATTTTCCAATAAATATTTAAATTGTTCCCTTTTCTTCTTCTTATCGTTATCTCCTTTTACTCTTTGGGCTGTTAGAGTTTATTTCTGGTCTAAGATATTTATTCCATTCTTCCATTTCTTCTGGTTCCTTGCTATTTCTTTTATTTTGCCCATCGTTCTTCCCTTTGTTTTTTCTATCTCTTATATTTATTCTAACCATGTCTTCTTGGATATTTTTTTCTTTCTTTTATATCCTCGTTTTGCTGCCATTATCATTGTCTTGTTTACTTTATATAATATGAGTTCTCATCGTGTTTTATCCCTAATTTATTTCTGCCGCGGTTACCATAATCTCGTGTTTTTTAGTGTTACCCTTGATTCACGTGCATTATCATTGGTATGGCTATCTTGCTATATAGCTGTAGTTTTACTATATTTTCTACTTCCTTCTTTCCGTATATTGTTTTATACAGTGCGTAATGAATTTTTGTTAATTTTTTTGTTTTATTTACTATTTATAGATCTCATTTCTATCTTGTATAAACGTTGTACCAAGATATCAAAAGCAGTTAATTGCGTTATTAGTTTTCCTTTGCAGATTATGTTTGTTACATTATATTCTTCTCTTACTTTTTGGTTTACTATCATGTATTTGCATTTAGTTGCATTCCTGTAATTTTGTGTGGCAATCTACTACTATAACTAAATTGTTTGCATGCAAGAGTGCATTTATTTTTAAAGGTGTTAAGTTTCTATATCCTATTATTGTATGTAAGCCTCTCGCCGGTGTATGTGTTTTTTATTATTTTGTTTATTATTAATATATATAGAAGTAGGCTTCGAACTGCCCCACTGTTTTATCCCTCTCGCCATTTCAGAGGTTTCAGATCGTTCTCCATTCTATATGCACCCTTCCTCTTATTTTCCCACGCAGGCTTTTAACTGCTTCAATTCATTTGTAGCCTCTTCAATTATTTTCCATTTTTACTTTATTTTGCTGTGTCCAAAGCTGCTCGGAGGTCAATAAAAATAATTTATAATTCTTCTTCTCAATGCATCTTTTCCTATTTAATTTGTTAATATATTATTCGATGTGTATTTCTTTTTTTCTACGCCACCTGTTCTATTTCTTGCTACCAATTTTCTTATTTTTTTTCTAATTATGCTCGTATAAACTTTAAAAAGTTAAGCAAATCGTTATTTAATTTTTAATTCCGTTTTTTCTTCTTTTTTATGTATCGGGATGATTAAATTGTTTTCAGTCCTTTGGTGTTTTATTTGTTTTTTAAGACTTTCTATACACTTCCAATATCCACTTATTTCGATTTTCTCCCATCCGTTTTATAAATTATGAGTTTATATTATTATTACCACAGGCTTTCCTTAGTCTAATTCTCTACAAGGCTCCTCTCAATTCACTCAGTGTTATCTATTTCCTCCTCTTCAATTTCAAATTGTCAAATTTTAAAACGCTTTTATAAAAGTAAAAAATACAAAGGCCCACAGAATTATTGTTTGCCAATTTGACAATTGTTTTTGCCATACCGGTACTAAAATTCGATTGCTTGTATTCTTTCGGAAATAGAACATATATCGTTCGGTAAAGACATTTTAAAAAATATGATACACGCGTTGTGTACACCAAATATATGTCAACAAAATTTGTAAATATTGAAGAGTTTGATTGATGGTGCGACAAACAATGATGACATGCTTGCTTATGCTACACCTTATACCAAAATATCTTTTTTGCTTTCTCTGTTTGTGTCCTATTTGCTTGAGTGGTTTTTATATGTAACTTATCGGACATTTATATTAAGATTGCTTAATAAAAAATAGCTTATAATAAAATCCACACATATTTAATTTTTAGAAAATGTCAAATGTAAAGACAACTTAAAGTACATGCCGTATTTCATTATAAATTTACATTTTTATCCTATAAAAAAAGTAGATGGTTTACTATTAGGAAGATATGTGTGTTGAATGTAAATTTTTACATATACATGTTCTTGTAGGGTTGGATTTTGTTTGTATGCTACATTTAATTAGAATATAGCTTTATTAATTCATCAGACTTTACCAATGTAAACAATTTTTTTGATTTTTGATATTATATTAACCTTGAACGCCATAATTATGATTCCATCTAACAAACCGTAAAATTTATCCTGACCAACTTTTGTGCCCTTCACTCCCACTTCAACAAATGCAGGCGCTAATTTGACTGCTCATTTACATCAGCTTACATTTAATCGTTCCAAGTTTTAGTCCCGCTAGTAAACGATTTAAGCGGTTTTTGCGGGCTTACGTGCTCCCGCGTTTATCTCCAAATCTAAACAGTCAGTGCATGGGAGGGTAGGGAAACAAAATCAAAGGGCTTTCAGCCAAAGTTCCAAACAACTGGAAGAACTTATTAGAGACGCTTTTGTGGCAGGAGGCGAAGCTGTTAACGGAAGAGATTACCGCAGTTGTCACAAAGCCGATGTCTGCCATTTGACACGAATTGAAAAAAGGAAAAGCGTGTTCTCCAGCCGAAGTTGCCTTATCGATCGCGCGCCGTCGAATAATGCAATTAAAATATAAGTTATAGAGCTTTAATCACACTACTTTCTGGGATAAGGCCAATTCATAATTTTTGTGGTATTTACGACAGTTATTTACAATAAACGCGAAATGGCACCGCACGTAATTGTTTATTTGTAATATATGTTTTCAAAATTTTATTACTCTATGAATATTGCCTCAAAGATTTTGTGTCATAGATATGACTATAGCAATAATAATGGTATATAAAAAAGATAAGTTTTAATAAATAATCTTCAGATTCTTCCGGTTGGCAGGTTATAATTTTAGATTATTGCTATTTCTTAATTATTGTCAATAAATATTAGTTGAGCTTATCGAAGCCCCCCCGGTTTCTGAGCTTCAGAAATGAACCCGGGTCCCGTTTACACCGCAGCTACGTGCCTCAACCATGCGACCACACTCACACTTTTAATTTGCACAGTTAGTTGAAATTAACAACTGTAAAATTTTTATTTAATTGAACCGTTTATAGATACAGGAAAGAGAGCATTATAGCAAAAAACTGTAGTTTTTTATATTAATATTACTGCTTATAGGCTTCATTGTAATTATGTAATGGTTTATATAAGATGATTCAAATTTAATGTCAAAAAGTTTTTCCTAAATAAAACACAAAGTACTTGAACAATCCCAATTTTATTGCTATCAGTACACAGTACAGATTTAGCAATTTACGACTCTGATACAAGCGACCATTCTTTTAGCGAAATTTTCCGCAAGTGCGGCTCTATTTCAGCAATAACACGTTTGAAGTTCTTTTTTAGCTCTGAAATTATAGCAGGTTTGTTGTTACAAACTCTTGTCTTCAAATAACCTCAGAGGAAAAAGTCTAATATACAATACGAGATTTGAAGTAAGTGAGTATTTCACGTGCTGTGTGACATGTGGCCCCATATTGTTTAAACCACATACAATTCACATTCGAGTCACCTATTTCATTGAAAACAATGTTGACGGTAACAGCGTTGCCAGCTTTATCCTCAAAAAAGTATCGGTTACATTATACAGTGCATTTTTCTGGATGCATTGTTTTTTGTGAACAGCAGATAGATTTTTATTACCCCCAATACAGCAATTTTGATGATTTATAAAGCTATTAAAAAAATAAATAAATTTTATTGCTTAACAGAATTTTTTTGCAAAAATTAACTTCAACTGCCGTGTTCCCTAAAATCCAGTTTACAAACATTCAGCATTTCTGGTGATCTTCGGTAGACTTTTTTGAGTGTTTAGATACTAACTGTACAAATGAAAACTTCCAACATTCACAGAATTTAATGTTAAAGTTTAATTGGACTCACCTATCATATTCATCAGAGAATATTGTAGTTTATAACGGATCTGACAGTAGCTATTTATTTTTGTAATGTGGGCGTATTGTTTGAAAGTAAACATTTTTGTTTGGCAGTTGTCGGAGTTCATTTTGATTTTCCATTTCTGGAACCATTCACAAGTTATATTTACAGAATTTTGAAGCTATTCAATTGCTGTTTCGGCACTGGAGATCTGTGTTATTATCGCCGTGTTATCAGCATACGTGACTAGTGTTGAGTTGATAACTCAATGCAGATTGTGAATGTACAGATTAAATACAGTTGTCTACCTTGAGGTACTCCTGCTTTATAAGTTTGGTATTGGATAATGTTGAGTTAATCCTAACTCTAAATGTTCTATTGGCCAGAAAAGAATGAGTGATCTTAATTAAGTAACTTGAAATATTTAGAAGTACCATTTTGTTAAAAAGCCCGTCACGCCAGACTTTGTCTAATGCTCGTTTTATTCTCAAACACTTTTTCAATTGCTTTACTTATTCTAACCAGTTGGTCAGGGGTTGAATCGGAAGCTCGGTAACTGTTTGAGTTGTTCTTCGGTTTTTCTACTTTACAAATGGGGCGTGTAATTGCAGTTTCCCAGGGAGTCGGGAAATGTCCTAGTCTGAGACAGGCATTATATATTGTTGGTAAAGTCCTTTAATATTTCATTAGTTATTAGATCGGGTCCGGGAGTCTAACGTTTGGGTAGTAGTACTATGTAGGATTTGAGTTCTTGGGTAGATGCAGGGGCGATTGTAATTGGAAATTGGCAATTGTGTTTGTTATTTGATTCTTATAGAGTTCGTCATAGTCTTTCCTGTTAGGTGTAAATACTTGTTTAAGATGCGTTGCTTATAAGTTTGCTTTTTTGTCTTCGGAAGAGTATATGGAGGTATTGGCTACCATCGAATAGATTATGTTTAGCTGTCTTAACAGTCGTTTGGTGGCCTACTTCAGGGATAGATTGCAGGGTTGTGTATGTTCAAGGTAGGAATTGTACTTTTGGGTTTTTAAGCTGTCTAGTTCGTGCTTTACTAAATGACTGGTTATATAGTGTTGTGACGTACCGTAAATGATCTCTCTGCCATTTCCTTCTGTACCTAGTCTTCAGTTTAATTAGGTTAAGTATGTGTTTGGGTGTTCTAATATGGTCACTAACTTCTCTCTTTCCGTGCTGTGGTAGATTTCTGTATACTTTCTTGTACTGCAGATATGTACTGTCAAACTGCATCGTCTGTATCCGGAGGTCTTTCAATTAATCCTATGCGTCTCAGTCCAGTTCATATGTTACTGTTTGGTATAATGGATTATTAACGTTTTTATGTAATATTACTTCTGAAATATAAGGTTGATGATCTGCTGTAAATGGGCATCAAGTAAAATCATCTGCGGCTGATATTAGAATACCGTGGTCAGTCATAATGTTATGTAACTTAATTCCGTTGAGGTTACTAGCTCGGCATCGCCATATGGAATTTTTTTGTATTTAGGTCTCTTAAGAGTACCGTGGGATCATCGCTATTGAAAAGTTTGACAGTTTTATCTGTAAGAAGCCGTTTATTTGGCGTTTTTTATAATAATAGCTTCTATATTTTGGAGACAATGAAGAAAATGGTAATTGATTTTCTTTTTGATTATAGTTGCAACTCCGCTTGATGTAATTACTACTTCTTTATCTTTTCGGTACAGGTAATATCCATTTCTGTGATGACTAAATAAATTTCTGTGACACAACGCTACCATATATCTACGTTGTGTCGTGTCATAAATTCGATAAAAATTGAACGTTGAGTTTTAAGGCTATTGGCATCCCAATTAGCTACTGTTAGGTTATTTATTAGTGGGGAATTATTTTGATCCATTGTCTCTCAAAGTTGAAAGTAGTGTTGTTATAAATAGCATTAATTTGTTTAAATGGGGGATTAGCAATTCAATCATTTTCTTTAATATGCCAGAGATGTAGTCAGCTGATTCTTGTTGTCCATTAGATGTGACCGTGTTGAGGTTGCGTACAGAGTATCCAGAGGATGATGTTAAACTTTCTTGTCTATTGTTTACTGCTTGGGAATATAATTTGTTTTGAGTTCGACTAGGGTTTCTTGTTTGGTTTTGGTTTATTTTAACATTCTTTGTAGTTTGGCGGGTGCTTTACCAGACTGAGAATCTTCTCCAGGTTGTTTAGGACAGTCACTATATAAATGATTGCCTGTACATTTCACACAAAGTGTTTGCGAATGGTAGTAAGTGCGGGTATGTCCCGTACAACTAGCATTTCTTGCACTAGAAAATTTTATTAGGTTTTCTTATCCCCACTTCTATGATGATATATTTTAGTTTCGTTAGGTTAAATATTTCTTTGCCTTGTTGGGTATTGCTAAGGTCCACTGCACATAGTTGAATAGGATATTTGTCTTTACTGTAGAATCTGGCAATTTTCAGTATTGGCTAATTGAAGGGTGTTAGTTCATTTTTAATTTTGTCTTCCGTATGTGAAACGGGGACGTTTTGGATTATTAATTTCAGAATCTTTAAATGTGTGATAGCATAGTTTGGTCCCGTAGTAATGCTTAATCCTTGTTCGACAATCTTCTATACTGGTAAGATTTATTCGTAATTGTTTATTCTTAATTGCAGTACTAAATTCACTCTTGACTTTTTCTCTAAAGTAAAAAATAATTTATTTACATTTTAATTTATTTGCATTATACAGATAAATTGATGAGATTTTTACTTTTCTCTCCGTAGTATCTACAGCTTGCTGTACTGTGGCATTGTAGATATCCATCGCACTTATCGCTGCGACGTGTTTGCCTTGATAGATTATTTTCTCGGCATTTTCTGTTTGTTTTGCCGATACAAAGAATTTATTGCTGGCTATTAAATTTTGTAGTTCAAGGAAATATTTTTTATTTGGTTCTGATATTGGCGACAAGAGAGTAGAGCTAGTTCGTTTAAGACTGATGTTATTCATCTGATGAGGAACCCCTCCGTGAGGGTTCTTGTTAATGATTTTTGTTTTTTAATAGCAATTTTAAGTTGTATTAATTTAAGCATGCACAGGTAAATAAATAAATAATATTACCGATAAATCTAAGGCGAGTGGCTTTGTATTTATCACTCGCGATAAGCGTTGACAATTGCACTTTTTAGCACTTGCCTGTGCTTTAAAAGCCAAATAGCTTTCTATATTCAATTTATCAAACGTGATATGTTGTAACAGAGCAAAGTCTATAAATAACAAAATTTATGAAAGCAACTTTGGTATTTATTAAACAATTAATATTTTAAAGTAGTGAGGGTGAAAAAAGCACGACTTCTATATGATCTAATAGCTTATTTAGCCATCATCTCCAATAAAACCTTGTGTAAAAGTAGGTATTGTAATTAATTAAAACTTTTTTTTTTGGTTTCTAGTTATATATATATATATATATATATATATATATATATATATATATATATATATATTTCTCAGAAACACAAAATTGCATTACATAGTTATCCAGTTTTATTATTTTATTAAATTATCTCTCTCTAATCATACATCAGCAAACCAAAAAGTAGACATATTTTTGTTATTTTTGTCTGGGGTAAGTTTATGATAGAAAATCTGATTTTTTTTTGTAAGAAAATTTTAGAATAATGTATATTTCAGTATAATTTATTTGAGCCTCTCTCCTCAAAGCTTTCTCGCTTTGCTAGTTTTAAATATTTGTTTTTTTATCTTTAAAAATTGTTGTTATTTATGATCTATTCATATGACACTTCTAATAATTACAATAAATATTTGAATAATAAAATATTTAAAATATTATTTTTGCTTGTGGTTTCCATAAAAATCCTATAATTAAGTAGATAATACAGAAAAACATTAAACACATAACTCGAATATCTCTGTTTATTTAAAATAGCTGAGTAATTTCACTGTTAGTGACTACAATGAATTTATAATTAATATGTTTAATTTATTGTCGATGTTTTATTAGTTGTTCTTCTATATCAAGACCATTGGCTATCAGAAAATATGACTGGATTGTTTATTTATCAAATATTTTAGTTGTTTCTATTATAAACTTTTAAAACATTCTTAAGGATGTGTTTTAACATACAGGTTAGAGAAAAACTCTATCCCTATAGATTGATTAAAGAAAATACGATAAGAGGTACACAAAAAAAACTACAGAACTGCCCTTTATTCTTGATGCATTGTTTAACTCGCTTTGAAAGTTATTTATTACTTTTTGCAATATATGTTGAAAAATACTCCTGATTTATTGACACATTGCATTTCGTAAAGATTGGAGTGTTCTAGAATGTAATGTCTATAAAATTCAGACTTGAAATATCCCCATAGGAAGAAATCACACGGAGCAAGATTTGGCAAGTGAACTGACCAAGCGACGTTGCTGCATTTAGAGTAAGACTCTTGATATGTAGGCTGTGTAGCTCCATCCTGCTAGAACCAAAAAAATATTATTTAGTTGCAAAGCACAGAGTTTTAGTGCGAAAAATTATCGTATGTCTATTTAAAGTAACTGTAAAACAATGGGCTCTTTCTTAAAAAGAAGTAATAGTTAATAATCCGTATGATACACCAAAGAGCGATACATTTTGCTGTGGAAATGTCTTTTACGGTAGGTTGTTATCAATCCAATAGCAAACGTTTTATTTATTAATGCATATAGATAAGTGCAAATATATTTTGCCAGCAAAGAAAATTACGTCATATGGCTTGGTATGATTTAACCAGTCACGTTCTTGTATGAATAAAAATAAAAGTTTTGTTGCAATACGACTAAATAAGTAAACAACAACGAAGACTGCAAGTCTGCAACATGCATCTTCAGACCACTTTTTGTTTTATAATTTTCTTTAACATTAGAGGGGTAATAAAAGAATTGCATAGCGTTTCTTATCACTTAATCTACATTTTTTAATGTTTTTCTTTTAAAAACGCTAAATTTATGTAGGTACTAATTAAATTTCCGTTCTTTTTTTTATTTTTTAAGACTACATCTGCATATTTTTTGGTAAATTGCTCTGTCATTGTATATTTTTAGTATGGATTTTTAAACTATGTTCGTCTAATTTTTTTAAATACTACAATTTGTTTTGAATTTTATTTTACTCTACTGTTTTTTAATCTCCTTGTCTTTTTCTTATGCAAATGTTTCAATTGTATTTAAATGCAACTTAAATGTGTGTTTTATTATTTTTATTTAACGTTCTTAATTTTATATTTTTCTGGTAGTTCTTGTATTAGCACAAATATTTTTAAATGTTCTGGTAAAACTTTTTAATTTTTCTAAAACATAGTAGATAACCAACTGCTTTACTTAATTTAAAATTTTGTGCAATGTGTAATTTTGTATATTAATTACTTAACTACTTAATTGCTTAAAATTTTAATATAAGTATAGCTTCAATAACCATTTTTACTATTATTTTACTTTTAGTTCCGTTTTAACATGTAAAAATTTTAATTTAACAATAAAATTACAGTTTAAAATATTATTAAGCTTAGAATTTTTGAACGTGTAGTCTACTGAGATTAAAATGTAAAGAAATAACATCTCGAATTGACAATGACAACACAAATGACATTATCATACATTATTACTGCATGTTCATATTTCATCGGATACTACGGTGCAGTTGTTAACGTATATAATGCAATTCAGTTGCATAGCAACTTCCCGTTGAATAATATGTTTTGGCGTTTTAAAATAAGTTCAATTAATAGAGCAAAATTCAGTCAATTAAATGTTCCATTTACATTCAATACAATACTATAGTTTAACATATTTACTATTAAATGTTTAAAAGTTTAGTGAGTGCTATAAAAATTAGCCTATAAACACATAGTAAATTAAAAATTCAGAAAAAATAATGGAAAAAAATTAGATGTAGAATTATTAAAATTAAGAAATCTACAATAACATATAAATTTTCAATCTTTTACAAAGTAGGTATAAAGTGCCATTTAGAAGATAAAATAAAATTAAAAAATCAAAATTCCAAAATGTATAAAGTGTACACTTCTTCTCTGTTTTATTTTACTTATATTTTACATTGCTTAGTTTGTATTTTTTTATTGTTGTTTTCTAATATTAACTTTGTTATTTTTAGTTTTATCCATTCAAATTACTATTCAATAATGTCTAGAATTTTTAGTTAGGAAAGTTAATTGATTATCATTTTTAGGGGAATTAAGTACTGCTATTAAAAGTTAGATTAATATAGTAAAAAAATAAGATCGTTTACAAAATAAAAATATCTATGGTATTTTCGAATAGTTTTTAATGCATATATAATCTCTTATGAGTGTCCTACTTATTGTAGTCTACAGCTCGATTACAAAAGTTGATTCTGATATTTAAAATAAGATGCCATACACCTAAATTTTCATAAACAAACATTATAAATAAATGCTGCTTTTAAGGAACTTAGCTGTATATGTTTTAATCTGGATTGATTTAAATGGGGCATTTCAATTTTGCGACAGGTCTATGCCTTTAAAACACATCTATACTGATTTGCACACTTTTAAATGCAGTCTAACATAATTTATTTATTATTTATATTGGTATTTTTTTAAAATTATTGTTTCTTACACATGTTACTCATTTATAAATTAAATTTTGTTTTTGACCATTTTTGTCTAGAGGCATGAAAACGTACAGTTTTAACTTGGATTACAGTTTATACTTTGTACCTATCAAAGGTAAATATTGCTTGAGAAAGGCTTTAAGACATAGACTAAAAGACATAGATTAAAAATATTAAGAGCTCTTAAATCAGTTGCATTTAAATGAGGAGCTTTGACTTTTTTTGACGTTTATCATCTATCTGTGCAAAATGTTGACGATTTTTAAAGGTGTGGTTAAAATATTTTTATGTAAAAATGTTATAGACTAAACCAATAATATAAGATACAGCGGAGATTATGAATGAAATTCTAAATGTCTAAAAGCATAGCAAAGCGTAATTTACTTTTTTAAAGCAACAGAGGCTGTAAATTGATAAAAATAATATCTAAAAGTATAACCATAATAATAAATAGAAATTTTAATTTTTTTAAAATTTTGTTATCAAATTTGTTATGAAAAGAATAAATAGGTGATAATTTCTCTATTTTGTGTAATTTGTTAGATACCATTGATCTATAAGTTTTCTTTATTTTTTGTTAACAAACAATACATCACTGTTTTTCACAGATTTACTTTGAATCGATAAATAAGTTACATTATTCTTGTGTAATATTTAGCATCCTTTTATTAACTGTTTATTTTCATTAACAGTACATTTGAATATCACTTTGTTCAAAATATCTTTAACCTTTTTTTAATGATGTTTAATGTAATAACAGCATATGTTTATTTTCTGTCTTTTTTTATTTACTATATACTATCTTCTGTTAACTTGTTTCCTAGTTTGCTTTGTACCTTCAAGCGGAACGCACGTATTGTCTGCACTATCGCTACAGTCAAATTACCTAGCTATTTATTTTATTTTTTTTGCGCTCGAGAATATCAAGCGCATACATGCTGTTATCAGCCGCCGCGCAATTATCAGCTAAGCGCAATCAGATGCACAATCATTGCAAATAACTTGTGCTTTCATTTGCTGGCAGGGTACAACAAATCAGCAACAATTATAAAGAATCAAACACGCCATTGTCGTATATAAAATTGTCAAAAACTTGTCTTATTTACAACTAATACCAATACATTAAGGATATACGTAAAATGTAACAAAATGCAACATCTAATTACAAAGCAATATTGAATTACCTATAATGAATCTACCTATACTGCCGCAAAGTCCATATTCCATAACATATAACATAACAAATCAATGACAGCAAGTTTCATGCAGTAAAAAGTAAAGTAATTAAATTGATAAATAAGAACTTCAAGCAGTAATACTGGGTGGAAGATAACAAATTTAGTGTACTTACAGAAGAAGCGGATAAGGAAAAGAAAAGTAAAAGAAAAACCACCTAGACAAAACCAGAACCCATAGTCAT
Organism: Sinelater perroti; assembly: GCA_036346155.1. NCBI lineage: Eukaryota > Metazoa > Arthropoda > Insecta > Coleoptera > Elateridae > Sinelater > Sinelater perroti. The sequence goes on from JARFIY010000046.1 coordinate 33,769,321, forward strand.
ATTAAGATTTAAATAAAAAAAAAATAATGAAATCTTTGATAGAACTACTAAATGGAATTTGCCAAAGACAAATTCATAATAAAAATACTGCATCACGATTAAGTAAAAGTAAACCCCAGAAAATTTTATTTACACTTCTATAATAAAAGCGTTAATAAAAAATGTGGGTGCATAGTAGTCGAGGCTACTAACGTGAGGTTTGGCCAATTAAACCAAAAATATTGTTTATCAGCTAACCTTTATTTAGGTACACAACAGAAACTTATATTACTCAGTATTTAACTGCTACAATACGTGTTAAATTAGGTATAGAAGCAGTTTACGGAAGTAAAACTTATCAAATAGATGTACAAATCTTAACCGCCAACACACTATACTATATATACTCATTCGAAACAAATGTCTTGTCGAAGTATACATCAGCCATTTTTGCTGAATTTCGTTTGCTCCTGAGGTATCCGCAATAATCTCTACGCTGACTATCTATGAGGACGTCAGATTTTTTAGAATAGTCTTTGTCCATTGGAGGCTGTTCTATTGCTGTAAATACGCCCACCATACCACTGGACCCCGCCAAAATCTTGGTGCCGTTTATCGATTTGTCCGAGCTTAGGAAGTCTGTGATGACCTTCAGGTTGACCATCTACAGGACCGTCAGATTCTTCAGAATAGTCTTTATCTATTGGAGGCTGTTCCATTGCTGCAAATATTTATAGAAATCTTTTTCTGATTTATTTTTCTTTCCTTATTAATTTACCTTTCTTGTCTCTAATATACAGGGTATAGCTATAGCTTTCCTCTTCTTCTTGATTTCTCTATAAAAGTTTGTAATTTTCTTTCTCTTATCTGTGATTCTATTTTTGTTTGTTTTTTGCTCTTTTTTTTATTTAATTGTCTTAGTTTTACTCGTTGTTTTTTGTAGGCTTTGTGGTTATCTTCTCGTTTTGTTTGTATTGCTTTTATTCTTAATTCTTTTCTTTTTTGGATTCTTGTTGGCATACTTCGTCCCACCATGTTCCTGTCTTCTGTCGGTTTTTAAGAGGCACAACTTTCTCCTGTCGTTTAAACTGTTGAATTACCTCTTCCCTAATTCTTGGCAGTTTTATTTAATTTTCTTTTTATATTTTTGTGTATCTAACAGCCTACCTTTGTAAAACTGTTTTCTCCTTTTTCTTTCTTGCTTCTTCTTATTCAACTTCTTTATTTTTTAAAATTTTTACTAAGAAGTGATCAAAGTGCATGTCAGTTTTTTATATGTTTTTACGTTCTCAATTATTCTATGATGTTTTTTGTCTGTATCTACATAGTCTATTTAGTATGAATATTCTCTGTTTGATGTCGTACACGTACCTTTATAAATTTCTTTTCTTTTAAATTGTGTGCTTATTATTGTTTTTTCCGAAATCTCGATAACTCTTCTTCCATTTTAATTGTGACTATGTTTTTCTCTATTTTTGCGTTAACGTCTCCTATTATTATCTTTATGTTATGCATATGTATTTGACTATATTCTACCTTCAACTCTTCATAAAATTAACTTTTCATATCTTCAGTTTTATTTTTTATCGGAGTATAAATTTTTAATATGGATATATTACCTTTGTCCTGTATTTCTACATGGCAAAGTTTGTCTGAAACTAGCTCGAAATTTACATTTTTTTGTTTTATACTTAAAAGAAGATAAAGTTTGATAATACCATTTTTGGGATTAGAATACATCGTTTTAGCCTTAGGGTATACAATGATATCAAAAGTAAAAGTTTTTCTTTAATACATAACTCGTATGCAGCCAGGAAGTAATTATTAGCTTGCTGTTGATAATGTTGTTTCTTCTCTCTCAGCACAAATGCCTCCTTTGCTATTTTACTATTGCAACTAAATATTTCTATTTGTCTTATATACGTGGTTTTTGGCTTTGATATTCGTATTTTATGTTTGAACTGTAAAAACATTCAATGAACGCTATCAATTATACATCGAGTAGACTTTACTTTTTTAAAATTAAATCTATTTTTTGCATGCATATGTAAAAAAATAGTACCATGGATCATTACTAAGAGGGATATCATTCACTGATCATTTTACTATCCCGGTGGTTTTTAACAGAAGAATTGTCTTCATTAGCAGTAGTGAGCTCAGCAAATTTAAAGCAATTTATTAGTTCAAAAAAATCTTTTTTCATTAATAGGGGTTATGCCAGATCAGCATTACATTTGCTATTACGTGGTAAGATTAAAAGATTTTTAACATTTATATCACTAAAATAGATAGTTCATTGTGGTTTTGACAATTAAATTAGTTATTTTCACTATTTAGGACATCAATAGGTAACTTCCTTTTAACTCTGGTGTGTAAGTTTTCAGTGCCCAAGTTGTAGTGAATCGCACCACTGCATTGATTTATGTTATCATAAAATTTTTGGGCTGTTTTCTTTATGAATTCTTCCACTGTTAGGATTCCTGTTTCTCGGTGGAGCTGCGAGTTTCTTGCGTACCACTGTGCATTTGTTATTATACGGATAATTTTATTTTGTAACACTTGGAGTTTGCTAAGATTAGTTTTTGATGTCGCGCACCAGACACTGCAGCAGTATTTAAAAATTGGTTGAATGATGGTCGTGTAGATGAGAACCCCACATTTTATTTTCAATGTTGACTTCTTGTTGATGATGGGATAGAGCATGGCCAGTCTTGCGTATGATTCAGTCAGTTTTTTATTGGTGTGGAAACTCCATGTTAATCTACCGTCGAGAAAGACCCCTAGGTATTTCACCACGCTATCTTTCGGATTCCAAGGGATAGGTACATTATTGATAACGATGTTAGGTGGGTCTTGTGGATGACGTAAGGTAAAGATTTTGGCATCGCATTTGCTGGGATTAATTCGCATAAACCATTTGTTAAACCATGAGTTAAGATGATTCAGACTTTGTTGCAGATTGTTTGCGGCTAGGTTACTGTCGTAGTCTTGAGTTATGATTGCTGTATCGTCGGCATACATTGCGATGTCAGAGTTTGGTGTTGTAGGAGCATAGTGCATGAAAATATTGAATAACAAGGGACTCAGTACGGATCCCTGCGATACTCCCGCATTGATTTTACGTACTGATGAGGTATATCCTTTTATTCTTGTCTGGAACGTTCTGTCAGTTAAAAATGATTTAACTATGTTTAATAGGTAAACAGGGATTGCCAAATCTTTCATTTTGTATAATAAGCCGTTTATCCATACACGATCAAAGGCTTGCGCCATATCTACAAATGCCATTATTGTGTGCATTTTCTTTTCGTAATAATTTTCAATTATCTCAGTGAGTCGTAAGATTTGATGACTAGTAGAGTGTGCGCTTCTAAAACCAAATTGAAATTTGGACAGGACTGCATTATCTTCTAAAAACTGGTTTAATCGGCTTTGAATGGTTCGTTCAAAAACTTTAGAAATTGTGGACAGCAGGCTGATGGGTTGGTAGTTGTTAGGGTTGTCATGCGGTTTATTTGGTTTGGGAATCATTTGAATTAGTGCTCGCTTCCACTTGGTAGGGAAATAACCCAATCTTAAGCAGGAATTAAATACGGCTGTTAGTAAACATATACTTTTTTGCGGTAGATTTTTCAGAATTATGTTGGGGATCATGTCGATTCCTGGTGCTTTTCTGGTTTTAAGTTTTTTTATACATTCTTTAATTTCTGTTGGGGAGATAGGGTTATCTAGCATTTGTTCTTGGGGTGTAATATTTTGAGATTCCATTTCAACCTGTCTGATATGATTGGGATCATTGTTAAAATATGCGGTGGTAAATGTTGCTTCGAGATGTTGTGCGAATATTTCAGGTTTGTCCTTATCTTCCGATATTGTTTCGCCATTGTATTTTAGTGTGGGGGTAACCGTGGATCCGTTCAGGATCCGTTTGGTGGCTTTCCACATGTTGGCATTTCCAGGTTCGAACGATTCTAGATACTGTTTATAAGAGTTTATTCTGAACTGATCGAGTTCGTTTTTAACCTGCCGGATCAGCACATTTAGATGATGTTTATCTGCAGGGTTCCTAAGACGTTGCCACTTCCTTAGGGTGGAGTTTTTTTCTTTTATTAATTTTAAAATTCGGAGTGGGGGTGTTTGGTTATTGACAGGTTTGCGTGTTTGAGAGACTAGAGTGGATTGTTTGATAGTCTCATTTGTTGTTTCTTTGAAGAATTCAATGGTTCCATCAATTTCAGCTGTGGTAGATATGGTAAGAGGGCACTTGATTTGTTCGTCCATGATATTACGGAAAAGTTCTCAGTTAACTGGTCCGTTGATTAGCCTTGGAATTTCCGGGTAATAATAAGGAGTACAGTTAAGAGTGAATATTACCGGCAGATGATCAGAGTCAAGTTCAGTTATTACGGTTTTGGTTTATTGGCAGTTGCAGGTTTTTATGTATTATTATATCTAGGATGTCCGGTAAGTGGTTTGTGCGGTAGGGGAAATAAGTGTAATCTCTAGGGACTGAAATTTGTAAAGCCAGTTGGGATGCTAGTGTGTTCAGTTTTATTCCGTTGGGGTTGTTGGCCCTGCATCCCAGATTGTGTTTTGCAATTTAAATCTCCGGCCAGTATTGTGGCTGCTGGTTGTCAAATATTTTTACCAGTTCTTCTAAGATGAGTCTATTTGTGGGTGGTTTGTAAGCCGAAATTATGTTAATTGAAGAGTTATTCTTAAAGGTTAATTTTGTGGCGGTAGCTTCAAATTGATGAATGCCTGTTAGTTCAATAGGGGTGGCTACGATGTTTTGTTTTATGATTATTGCAGAACCGCCCCATTCTATTGCTGTTTCTCTGTTCTTCCGAATAATGCGATAGCCCAGAATTGTGAAGTTCTCGTTTTGTATGAGGTGGGTTTCGGAAATACACGCAATGTCTATGCCATGTCTTGCGAGGAATGATATGAAGGTAGATCTCTGAGTCTTTATACCGTCAGCGTTCCAATTCATTAAGGTTAACTTTTGTAAAGTGGTTGATTTATTTGCCGCCATTTGTGAGCAAAAAAAATCTATGTTAGGTAAACAGGGTGTGGAATTGATTGCTGCAGACGTATCGAACTTTGGATTTCTTGTGCTCTAAGCTGTAACTGAGGTATTGTTAATATTCAAATCAAGTGGTAAGGATAGTTTTTATTAGTCTTACTGAATTAGGATCTATTCTAAAGTTAAATTTGGCACAATATTATGTAAAAACATCTTATGACTGCTCCGAGCAGGTTTATAGTTAGAGAACCGCAAATTGGTCGTGATGTTGAATTGTGGATTTAACTGACACGACGCACATCGTACACTTAGCCTAATTCAAACAAGATAAATAAAGAATTTTCACCGTTTGGTCTTAATAAACAATTTATAGTTTCAACGTTTTGCTTAGTTATTGAACTGCATTAAATTTATTCATGTGAAGCAAAATTTAACAAAGCTCGCTCAACTTAAATACACCGCTCTAAATTTCCACCTAAGACCGCTTAGCCGAATAGGTATAGTAATAAATTACAAGCAGGGAACTGATTGTGCACGATAATGTGATTCAAACCGAGATTTACTTTGTAATGCGTTTGTAGGTTAGCCTGGATGTTGATTTTAATAAATGCGTTTTTATAGGTTAAAAGTTACAGACTATTAATTGAAAAATAAAAATTTTGCACAGATCTTTTATTTACAGGAATGTCGTTGTAATGAAGGTAATTAGAAACAATTTCAGTGGATATTAAACAAATGGCGAAAGCGCGACAATACGTAATTGAATAATAAAAACACCTACACTTTTTAAGCAAAGTTTAAAAGTTTGCAGAAATCAACTAAAATCAACGTTGTATTAGAGTACTTTTTTACCTATTGATTAATATCTAGTTCTTTAATAGAATCAATAGAATTATTACATACTGTTACTGGCAAAAAATTTTAAGAGCGTTAAATTATTAGCGTTAACTTTTTTAGGTTTTTGTGGTTTTGCTTTTGCTTTTATTTCCGCACAATAAAACAGTTTTTAGAAAATTATTTATATCACTGTGGCCTAAACATCCACAAGCAGGGAAACCATTTTTTTTAAATTTATGTGCATTTATTTTTTATTGTAATTGGTGGGATGGTTTGTTACAGAAGATTATTGTGGGAAACTATCTAATTTTTATTTTTTTTTTGACGCATCGTTAATTATATTTATCCCACTTGCTTATTATACCGTGATGCTTTTAGTTGCTTGTATTTTTTGCATTCTTTTTTATTAATTTTTTTGTTGTAATGATCAATACAGTTTCTATTGCAATAATTTAAAAACTGAAAAGTTTCTGTAATTGAACACTTCTTATATAGTTTTTATTATGTCCATAGTTTTGTCTCTTAGTGCACTGTCATTATTACCATTTTTAAATGTTGTTTTAAATTATACTATGTAGTAATGTAATTACATTTTTATATCATTTCTTCTTGTAGGTTGCAAATCGATAATGAGTAGAAGCAACTGGGAGTTATTTAATATTTTATATAATATTTTATCACCACAGTGATTTAGTTTTTCTTTTAATGACTCGGTGTATATATTTTTTAGTACTCCCAAAAACATCAATTTTATTTAGATTTATCATTCACTAACTAGTATGCAATTTTTCTAATTTTTTTTAATAATCTTTGAAATTTTCTAAGAATTTTTTTGATTCGTAAAGTATTCTCTGAGAGTTTCAAATAAGTAAGCTTTTCTAAAGAAGCAAAAATTTTAAAAATTCATATGCAATAACAGTTTTATTTTAGAGGGCCCTTTAAAACTCAATTTAATTACGTTATAGAACAACATCTAAAGGAGGACGGGAAGATTGGGCCCCAAATTGAAAATTTGGGAATCCTTACGGAGAGTCGTAGAAAAATGATCTCGGCGTCTAATAATAGGGAACAGTCTGCTCTAATAGGATTTATTGCGATCACCAACTAAAACTGAATCTGGCCTTAGCTACTGATCTTAGAACTTGACCTGACATAGTGAGACTACAAAGTACCGCACGATGACAAATGAGGACTTAAACAAGAGTCTAGAACCCCGCGACACGAAATTCGGTGAGTGTCAGAGGTTACTAACAAAGCGATCTGAGATATAGGCTTTAAAACTTTTAGAAAAAAAGATCACAGCGCCGGCTAAAAGAAACGTACAAAGATGGTCTTGGTGCATAATGTTGGGGACCAGCGTCCATCGAGTTTTGCCCTTCCTTTTTTGATAGTTTGTGTAGCATTAATCTAATATTGTTTTATATGTAAGTCAAAGCTTTATAGTTTTGTTAAGGATTTCTTAAAGCACCGAAAACTAATAATCTTTGGGTTCGTTTCTATGCATTTAAGTATTCAAGCTTTAATTATTTCTTTTAAAGATATGACGTCAGATGACTCTAAGTGCTAATTTTTGAAAATAATGTGAAATCGCTATTTCCTTTTTTGATTAAATTTTTGTACAATCTGTTTAAATTGGATAATAAGTCTTATTATACGAATAGATTTATGAGGAAGATTTTATTGGGTAATTTCTCTATTATTACTAACTTATTAATATGTGTTATCTAAGTAGTAATTATACAAATACAATCTTATGCGTACTCAAATTATTTACTAAGATTAACATTATCTCTTATTAATCAAATGTTTCAGACCAGCCTGAATATGTAAATCTTTTCAAAGTTTTAATTTGCTAAATAACCTCATCGACTAGCTGATTTGGATGCATTCTTATTCTCTTATGCATAACAATTCTTCTTTTAATTTTTTATTAGAATAAAAATGCGCACAAATTACTATGCTGAGAATATACTGTGACAAATTTATTATGTTTCGTAGTATTTTGTTTTAAAATTGTTGAGTAATTGCAATATTGCTGCTGCTGGCTGATACCCAAAGTCGTATCCAACAGTTACAGACAGGTTTAATTATTATTTTATAAATCTATAATTTATTTCCTGTTGCTTTAACTTTAATCTGTTATCCTTTCGTAAATATGTTTTGCCAATCTAAATACATGTTTGAATACTTTGTAACTTTCTCGTGCTTCGTTGGTCTACGTTTAATATTACTAAACCGCAGTTATCTTCGTCTGGTGTAAAGGTTACTTATATTGATTTAACCTAATTTACTTTAATTAATGCGTTGCACGGTTTTTTAGCAATTTCAAGATTAGGGCGAGAAGGTAGAAGAAGCGTATCATCTACAAATGTGGCCGGTGTTGTTAATCTAGATTTTGCCTGGTTTGCTGTAAACAGTAAATATAATATCGACCTTAAAACGCTTTCTTAGCAAACTCCGGATGTTATAGGGTGTAGATTGGCTAAAAGAAAAAAATATCTGCCAGTTAAATATAATCTTATAATATGGTAAATTGTTCTTAATTTGGTAACATAATCTTCCATATCCCACTTTCCCAAACTCTTGATTTATATCAAAGAAGATAGTACTGTTTTCTTTTAATGTCATTATTGATTTTTAACCACATTGATGGTTTCGAATTGGTTGCCTTTTCTCTAATACGATTTCTAGCCGCTCTATATTATCTTCTCGAAGACATTAAAAATTACTTACTTTTACCAAGCTTGGGCAATCTTATGGAAATTTGGATAGCATCCTAATTTTAACGAAGCGTTAGATATATACAATACATATTTTTGGTTGGCATTTTCTTAAGCAATTTCCCAATAATTAGTTCAAAACCTGGCGCTTTTTTGGAATTAATTTCTTTCTTTATAGTGTTTTCAATTTAGGAATAATTTGTATTTTTATTGGGTGGTCACAAAATTAAGATTTTCAAATTTTTTTCTAAAAAAGTACTTACCCAAAAAATCAAAACTTCTCAACGCCACCTCTGTCTAGACGTACACATTTTTTACGTCATCGCCATGGCTTTATGGCTGCTGAGAACACTTTTTTAGAAGTGTGATTTGGCCCACTGGAAAATCGCCGATACACTAGCGTCTCGATTAAAAAATAATGGGTTACGGAAAGTAACATTTCCACCCCCTTGTGTTCGTCGGTCAGCATTCATGGGCCCATCTTTTAGAAACTTTCCGAATTTTTAGGTCATCATGCAAAATTGACTCTACAGATCCTACGGAAATGCCAAATTTAGAGGCGATATCACCGAAACCTAATCGACGGTCTTTCATAACAACTTGCCCCACTCGCGCAATTATGGTTTCGGTCCGGCCGGTTCATGGCTGAAGCTGCTTTGGTTCATTGTGTCACAACTCTCGACCTTCTTCAAACTTTCGCACCCACGAACGCTCATCCATTACGCCTTTTCCGCATGTACCATTCAATTAGCGATAAATTTTAATGGGCGTTTCACCACGCAAGAGGAGAAAACGGATAATTACACGTTGTTCTTGAGCACCAACGTTGCCAGTTAAAGTACTCAAAGCAACATTCATTGCAATGGCGGTAATTCGACCTGTGTGCGTTGTACAGTACTGTCATCTATATTAGAAACTCAAAAGTATTTCCCATGATTTTTAAAATAGAGCGCATCTTTTGATTTACTCTCACTTCTGAGGAACAAATTTGGAGATCATATAACTTAAACGCACTTCATATTTTATTTTATTTTGACATTCTTAAATTATTTCTGCTTAGGTGTTTAGTAAACATCTCGGTGTTTGTTTATTATTTCTCACCTAGCTACCATCGTGTCCTCTAATTCTGATAATTCATTCGGATATGGCTTTATCCTTCAAGATCAGTAGTAATGTTTTGAATTTTTTTACGGCTTTTTTTATTTGGTTAAGATTTTGTAAGTTGTCATTACTTTAGCCCCCGCTTTTCAGAAATTGTTTATTTTCTAACAATTCATTATTTTCATTCTGACAAATTACATTCACTGTAGTTGTTTGAAGACTTTTGGTTACAGTGCCAACTGCTGTTTTGAGTGAAACAATCCAAGAGGTCTATTTTTTAAAATAATTTTCAGTTAGTTTTCTTAGTGTAAAGAGTTGTTTTTTATATCATATATTGTATGTGAGAGTACATAGTGAATTAGAAAACCGATCAAAACTAAATCCAAATTTAGTTTTCCTGTTGTTGTCTGTCTTTACAGCATAAAAATCCGGCAGATCCTGTATTTAGTTGGAGTGTGTAGGCCAATATGTCCATTGTTCTGTTAGTAAATAATTTTAGTTTTAATTCGGTGACTTTTATTGTTCATGACCTTAAGTTTTAGTCAGGTTTGATCTCCAGTGAACGTTTTCGGAATGGTAACCTCTATTGACTATAAATCTATTCCGAAAATTCTTGAAGAATTATCCATTGTAATATTTTCTTTGTTTTTATGTTTTGATGAGCAGTGTACTGCTGAGGACTTTAAGGCATTGATTTGTTCTGTTATTTCTATTGTGATAGCTTGTAGGTATTCTTAAGTACAATTGTTAGTAAGTCAACTATTATGACACTTCAGTAACTAGTATAGTAATGAGATTCATAATTGTTCCTATTTAAATGATTAAGATTTTCATTATGATCCTTATCCTTTAATTAGTTACTGTTATTAGCGTGACGTGTCTGTTGTATATTTGACCTTCATGCTTGCGCATATATTATATATTATTTTTTTAGTATAGGGTAAATGTTTCTTTTATTTGTTTATAGACAGCACACACTTGTAATAAACAGGATGGTTCACAAGACAATTTACACATTTCACTTATGTAGCCCTTGTATTCTTTGAACAATCTTAAATAAATTGCCTTTCTACATATTTAACGCAGCGTGGCTATTTGTGGTAAATTTTTTGTATCTTTGAAATTCTGGCATCTGCTATATTGTGTTTTTTCTTATTGAAGAGAGTTATTTCAAATTGTACAACAGTGATAAAAAAAAACTTAATTTTATATATATGTTGAGTGTACCGTGTGGTTCGTTCGTGGATTGTTAGATTGTGGTCGAGGTTTGGAAAATTTTGGCATTTCGTCTACAACTGCGGCGAACAACTTGAAAAATTTTTTTTATTGGATTGTGGTGGATACGTCACATACGCCTCAATCAACATCAGCGATTGCCGAACATGTCTTAGAAAATCCTACAAAAAAATTATACAGAGGAGGTAGAAATTCATAAATATAAAATAATGTTCACAGGGACGACGAATTCAATATACCTAAATCTTCGTTTATTGTTTTAAAGGACAAAAACAGACTACGATATGGTGAAAGAGCGAGTGACGTCAGCAAATGTAGAGATGTTATCTGAAACGACCCGACTGACGTCAGAAGCTAATCTGGTTACGTTAGTAACGTCAACATCGCCTCCTCCCCTCCAACGCTATCCCAACCATACTCACACGAGTATAGAAACAAAAACGGACGGGATAGTAATTTAATTTTTAAAAATCTGGTGTGAACATCACACGACTTTCCTTATCCTATTATTATATATTATACCGGGTCCACCGTCTCGGCCCTGCGCTGCTCTCGTCTAAAAACTTGTTAATTTAAAAAAGGACGAGGCGCGAGTCCAACACTCGTAAGCTGATTAAAATAAACAGTACAAGACAATAATTGACTCGTACTTAAAATTTTGCTACGTCACTGAAGGTAACCGTGTGAGCTCGGTCGCACGGCCTTCCCCATTATCGACTGAGTGCTTCCTCCTAGCGGCCAAGCGCACCCCCGTCTTCCCAAAGTCGGCCGGAAGCTCTCCGAGCGCTCTGTGATTGGTCCGCTTATTTAATTTTTAATCGGCTATAACTTATTTATTTGACCTCGGATCAAAAAATTTCATTGTAATTTTTTGTTTGTCTCGGTCTGATCTATCCGGTAATATAAATTTCACGAAACATTTTATGAACATTCGGTATATTAAAAATCCGGAGCTTCAATTTTTTTTCGGGTTTCTATTTTACAAACTTTTATTTTAAATTCATGTTTATCTCATGATAACAAATCATTTTTATTCTCATAAATATTTTGTATCTCCAACCGTTTAGATTCGCGACCGCTTTGCGACGGATTTTGCGACCTTGCGACCAAACGACTATGCCGATTTTTACCAAAAGCTTCGCACTGCATCCCCTATCTACAAGTAACTTCCATACCAAATTTCAAGTCTCTAGCTCTTACGGTTCACACACACAGAAGCACGGTTCTTTAGATATCCTTTTTACTGACAGACCGACAGACACTCACACACACACGAACCAATGGCTCAAACCAACTTTTTTGGAGTCCTGAGGCTATAATTCGTCCAGAAATGTAAAAAAACTGGGTAGGTCAAATTTCGCCGATTACATTACTTTCTTTATTATAGGATAAGGAAAGTAAAAAAGTTTCTTCAGCAGATGTGCACCGCAATTGTGGACACAACGTCAATTTTTTTTAGATTTGTATGTGTGATATTGTATTAAAGAAGAAATAATTGATGAGATGAAAATGCAAAATATCGACTATTTAGGCATAACGGAAACCAAAAAGAAAGGGAAAGGAGAAATGGAACTGAACCAAGGATACTGGCTATATTGGTCAGGAGTAGAGCAAGAAGAATGGAGAACAAAAGGGGTAGGGTTAATAGTAAAATCCGATAAAGTAAATAATATTAGGGAAGAAAAATATATTAATGAAAGATTGTTGGCACTAGACATTAAAATAGACAATGAGGAAATGTGGACGATAATAGTAGCATATACGCCCAATGATAATGAGAGGAAGGAAGTGAAAGAACAGTTTTATGAATTACTAGAAATGAAAATTGATAGAGGAAAAGAAATGTAATTGTAATGGGAGATATGAATGGCAGAGAAGGCAATAACAATGAAGGCATAGAAAGTCACATGGGGCAGCAGGGCAAAAATACTAAAATGACAACGGTTTAAGGCTAATAGACCTATGTGTAGGAAATGAGTTGGTGATTACAAACACGAAATTCATGCACAAGGATATACACAAATACACCAGGAAGCCTGCTCCAGGAACGAGAAGTCAATTATTGACTACTTTATTATAAATACAGAAAATTGGAAGAGAGTGAAGGATGTGAGCGTGAAAAGAAATTCTGAAATAGGAAACGACCATTATTTACTAAAATGGGACTCTGGATAAACGTAAAAGATAAACAAGAGATAAAAAACAAGATAATAGTAAAACAAAAATCAAAAGTTATAGACTAAAGGAGAGTGAAATACAAAAAAATTTCCAAGAAATTCTAGATAAGAAAATTGCCCAAAGTAAAAGGGAGAGTAAAGATATAGAAAAGAAATGGAGACATTTTAAAGAAAATATTCTAGAAGCAGCAAGAACTAGCTGCGGAGTAAAGAAAATTGTGAATACATACAGGAAGGGAAGTAGATGGTGGTCAACCGAGATACAACAAAAAGTCAAAGAAAAGAAGGAAAAATGGAAAAGTATATAATAACTGGATCGGAAGAAGACTATAACATATACAAGAAAGCAAAAACCGAAGCAAAGAAAAATATAAAAGAAACGAAGAAAAAGGCATGGGAAGAATTCGGAACCAAAATGAAAGAAAACTATTTAGAGAACCAAAAACTATTCTACAATACATTAGGGCATTTAAAACAAAAGAAACCACCCAAACTAAGAAATATAAAAGACAAAAACGGGAAAGTGATAATTGAAGAGAAGGAAATAATGCAAAGATGGAAGGAATACTTCGAAGAATTAACAGAAGCAGGAAATAATGTAGAACAAGAGATAGAGGAAATAAGGGCAGGACACGGGAATACACAGAAGATACAAAGAATCTCAAAAGAAGAAAGCATGGAAGCAGTCAGGAAACTCAAACTAGGGAAAGCACCAGGGGAAGTTGAAATCACAGTTGAGATGTTGAGATATATGGGAGAGATAGCTGTAAAGGAATTCCACGAGTTAATAAATAAAATAATAGTACAAAAGTAATACCCACAGACTGAAATATAGGAATAATACTACCCTATACAAAAAGGAGACATAAAAGAATGCTCAAATTATAGGGGTATTACACTAACGAGTATACCCGGCAAAGTAGAAGCGACCGAGAGAATAAATTGAAAACTGTCTGGAGGAGTCACAACATGGGTTCCGTAGAGGTAGAAGCACACAGGACTTAATTTTTACAATCAGACAATTAGGGAAAAAATGATAAGGAAAAAGAAGGAAATTCATATTTGCTTTATTTACCTAAAAAAAAGCCTTCGACAGGGTAAAGAGAAAGGATGTTTGGGAAAGTCTAGAAAGAAGAGGAGTAAGTAAAGACACGATAGATGTCATCAAAACACTATACAAAGACAATAGAAATAAAGTAAGGACACACAACAACGAGTCAAAAAACGAAACAAAAATAGAACTGAAACAGGGATGCGTGCTTAGTCCACTCCTATTCTCAGTACTCATGGACGATGTATTGAAGATCTGTAAAAAGGAATGCTATAATATGGAAGTGGTAAGTTGGAAATTAAAAAGAATAACAATACAGGAATTACTATTTGCTGATGATATGGTGCTACTAGCAGAATCAGCGGAAAACCTTCAGGAAAATATCAATATCGCGAGCTCAGAAAAATAAATATGGAAATAAATATAGAAAAAATTAAAACTATGATTATTGCCAAGACAGACCCTCAACACAATATCAATATAGAAGGACAAACACTAGAACAAGTAACAAATTTCAAATATTTAGGTACAATAATAGATAACAAGGGAGAAATAGATAATGAAATAATGGAAAGATTAGGTAAGGCGAGGAAAATATTTAACACACTGAAAAACACGTTCCTCAGGAAAAAAGAAATTCCGAAACAAATAAAATCGGAAGTATACAAAAAAGTAGTAAGACCTTCGTTAATCTATGACAGCGAATCCTGGACGTTCAACAGAAGAAACGAGAGTAAAATTAGAGCAATGGAGATGAGATATTTGAGGAAAATTAAAGGAATGACAAGACTAGACAGAGTGAGAAATGAAAATATAACGGAACAACTGAAAGTGAAACCTATATTGAGAAGGTAGAAGAAGCGTATCATCTACAAATGTGGCCGGTGTTGTTAATCTAGATTTTGCCTGGTTTGCTGTAAACAGTAAATATAATATCGACCTTAAAACGCTTTCTTAGCAAACTCCGGATGTTATAGGGTGTAGATTGGCTAAAAGAAAAAAATATCTGCCAGTTAAATATAATCTTATAATATGGTAAATTGTTCTTAATTTGGTAACATAATCTTCCATATCCCACTTTCCCAAACTCTTGATTTATATCAAAGAAGATAGTACTGTTTTCTTTTAATGTCATTATTGATTTTTAACCACATTGATGGTTTCGAATTGGTTGCCTTTTCTCTAATACGATTTCTAGCCGCTCTATATTATCTTCTCGAAGACATTAAAATTACTTACTTTACCAAGCTTGGGCAATCTTATGGAAATTTGGATAGCATCCTAATTTTAACGAAGCGTTAGATATATACAATACATATTTTGGTTGGCATTTTCTTAAGCAATTTCCCAATAATTAGTTCAAAACCTGGCGCTTTTTGGAATTAATTTTCTTTATAGTGTTTTCAATTTAGGAATAATTTGTATTTTTATTGGGTGGTCACAAAATTAAGATTTTCAAATTTTTTCTAAAAAGTACTTACCCAAAAATCAAAACTTCTCAACGCCACCTCTGTCTAGACGTACACATTTTTACGTCATCGCCATGGCTTTATGGCTGCTGAGAACACTTTTTAGAAGTGTGATTTGGCCCACTGGAAAATCGCCGATACACTAGCGTCTCGATTAAAAATAATGGGTTACGGAAAGTAACATTTCCACCCTTGTGTTCGTCGGTCAGCATTCATGGGCCCATCTTTTAGAAACTTTCCGAATTTTTAGGTCATCATGCAAAATTGACTCTACAGATCCTACGGAAATGCCAAATTTAGAGGCGATATCACCGAAACCTAATCGACGGTCTTTCATAACAACTTGCCCCACTCGCGCAATTATGGTTTCGGTCCGGCCGGTTCATGGCTGAAGCTGCTTTGGTTCATTGTGTCACAACTCTCGACCTTCTTCAAACTTTCGCACCCACGAACGCTCATCCATTACGCCTTTTCCGCATGTACCATTCAATTAGCGATAAATTTTGATGGGCGTTTCACCACGCAAGAGGAGAAAACGGATAATTACACGTTGTTCTTGAGCACCAACGTTGCCAGTTAAAGTACTCAAAGCAACATTCATTGCAATGGCGGTAATTCGACCTGTGTGCGTTGTACAGTACTGTCATCTATATTAGAAACTCAAAAGTATTTCCCATGATTTTTAAAATAGAGCGCATCTTTTGATTTACTCTCACTTCTGAGGAACAAATTTGGAGATCATATAACTTAAACGCACTTCATATTTTATTTTATTTTGACATTCTTAAATTATTTCTGCTTAGGTGTTTAGTAAACATCTCGGTGTTTGTTTATTATTTCTCACCTAGCTACCATCGTGTCCTCTAATTCTGATAATTCATTCGGATATGGCTTTATCCTTCAAGATCAGTAGTAATGTTTTGAATTTTTTTACGGTTTTTTTTATTTGGTTAAGATTTTGTAAGTTGTCATTACTTTAGCCCCCGCTTTTCAGAAATTGTTTGTTTTCTAACAATTCATTATTTTCATTCTGACAAATTACATTCACTGTAGTTGTTTGAAGACTTTTGGTTACAGTGCCAACTGCTGTTTTGAGTGAAACAATCCAAGAGGTCTATTTTTTAAAATAATTTTCAGTTAGTTTTCTTAGTGTAAAGAGTTGTTTTTATATCATATATTGTATGTGAGAGTACATAGTGAATTAGAAAACTGATCAAAACTAAATCCAAATTTAGTTTTCCTGTTGTTGTCTGTCTTTACAGCATAAAAATCCGGCAGATCCTGTATGTAGTTGGAGTGTGTACGCCAATATGTCCATTGTTCTCTTAAAAAATAATTTTAGATTTAAGTCGGTGGCTATTATTGTTCACGACCTAAAGTTTTAGTCAGGTTTGATCTCCAGTGAACGTTTTCGGAATGGTAACCTCTATTGACTATAAATCTATTCCGAAAATTCTTGAAGAATTATCCATTGTAATATTTTCTTTGTTTTTATGTTTTGATGAGCAGTGTACTGCTGAGGACTTTAAGGCATTGATTTGTTCTGTTATTTCTATTGTGATAGCTTGTAGGTATTCTTAAGTACAATTGTTAGTAAGTCAACTATTATGACACTTCAGTAACTAGTATAGTAATGAGATTCATAATTGTTCCTATTTAAATGATTAAGATTTTCATTATGATCCTTATCCTTTAATTAGTTACTGTTATTAGCGTGACGTGTCTGTTGTATATTTGACCTTCATGCTTGCGCATATATTATATATTATTTTTTTAGTATAGGGTAAATGTTTCTTTTATTTGTTTATAGACAGCACACACTTGTAATAAACAGGATGGTTCACAAGACAATTTACACATTTCACTTATGTAGCCCTTGTATTCTTTGAACAATCTTAAATAAATTGCCTTTCTACATATTTAACGCAGCGTGGCTATTTGTGGTAAATTTTTTGTATCTTTGAAATTCTGGCATCTGCTATATTGTGTTTTTTCTTATTGAAGAGAGTTATTTCAAATTGTACAACAGTTATAAAAAAAACTTAATTTTATATATATATTGAGTGTACCGTGTGGTTCGTTCGTGGATTGTTAGATTGTGGTCGAGGTTTGGAAAATTTTGGCATTTCGTCTACAACTGCGGCGAACAACTTGAAAAATTTTTTTTATTGGATTGTGGTGGATACGTCACATACGCCTCAATCAACATCAGCGATTGCCGAACATGTCTTAGAAAATCCTACAAAAAAAATTATACAGAGAGGAGGTAGAAATTCATAAATATAAAAATAATGTTCACAGGGACGACGAATTCAATATACCTAAATCTTCGTTTATTGTTTTTAAAGGACAAAAAACAGACTACGATATGGTGAAAGAGCGAGTGACGTCAGCAAATGTAGAGATGTTATCTGAAACGACCCGACTGACGTCAGAAGCTAACCTGGTTACGTTAGTAACGTCAACATCGCCTCCTCCCCTCCAACGCTATCCCAACCATACTCACACGAGTATAGAAACAAAAACGGACGGGATAGTAATTTAATTTTTAAAAATCTGGTGTGAACATCACACGACTTTCCTTATCCTATTATTATATATTATACCGGGTCCACCGTCTCGGCCCTGCGCTGCTCTCGTCTAAAAACTTGTTAATTTAAAAAATGACGAGGCGCGAGTCCAACACTCGTAAGCTGATTAAAATAAACAGTAC
The DNA here is from genome assembly GCA_036346155.1 of Sinelater perroti. Taxonomy (NCBI): domain Eukaryota; kingdom Metazoa; phylum Arthropoda; class Insecta; order Coleoptera; family Elateridae; genus Sinelater; species Sinelater perroti. The sequence goes on from JARFIY010000046.1 coordinate 33,787,630, forward strand.
AAGACAATAATTGACTCGTACTTAAAATTTTGCTACGTCACTGAAGGTAACCGTGTGAGCTCGGTCGCACGGCCTTCCCCATTATCGCCTGAGTGCTTCCTCCTAGCGGCCAAGCGCTACCCCCCCCCCCCCGTCTTCCCAAAGTCGGCCCGGAAGCTCTCCGAGCGCTCTGTGATTGGTCCGCTTATTTAATTTTTAATCGGCTATAACTTATTTATTTGACCTCGGATCAAAAAATTTCATTGTAATTTTTTGTTTGTCTCGGTCTGATCTATCCGGTAATATAAATTTCACGAAACATTTTATGAACATTCGGTATATTAAAAATCCGGAGCTTCAATTTTTTTTCGGGTTTCTATTTTACAAACTTTTATTTTAAATTCATGTTTATCTCATGATAACAAATCATTTTTATTCTCATAAATATTTTGTATCTCCAACCGTTTAGATTCGCGACCGCTTTGCGACCGATTTTGCGACCTTGCGACCAAACGACTATGCCGATTTTACCAAAAGCTTGCACTGCATCCCTATCTACAAGTAACTTCCATACCAAATTTCAAGTCTCTAGCTCTTACGGTTCACACACACAGAAGCACGGTTCTTTAGATATCCTTTTACTGACAGACCGACAGACACTCACACACACACGAACCAATGGCTCAAACCAACTTTTTGGAGTCCTGAGGCTATAATTGTCCAGAAATGTAAAAAACTGGTAGGTCAAATTTCGCCGATTACATTACTTTCTTTATTATAGGATAAGGAAAGTAAAAAAGTTTCTTCAGCAGATGTGCACCGCAATTGTGGACACAACGTCAATTTTTTTTAGATTTGTATGTGTGATATTGTATTAAAGAAGAAATAATTGATGAGATGAAAATGCAAAATATCGACTATTTAGGCATAACGGAAACCAAAAAGAAAGGGAAAGGAGAAATGGAACTGAACCAAGGATACTGGCTATATTGGTCAGGAGTAGAGCAAGAAGAATGGAGAACAAAAGGGGTAGGGTTAATAGTAAAATCCGATAAAGTAAATAATATTAGGGAAGAAAAATATATTAATGAAAGATTGTTGGCACTAGACATTAAAATAGACAATGAGGAAATGTGGACGATAATAGTAGCATATGCGCCCAATGATAATGAGAGGAAGGAAGTGAAAGAACAGTTTTATGAATTACTAGAAATGAAAATTGATAGAGGAAAAAGAAATGTAATTGTAATGGGAGATATGAATGGCAGAGAAGGCAATAACAATGAAGGCATAGAAAGTCACATGGGGCAGCAGGGCAAAAATACTAAAAATGACAACGGTTTAAGGCTAATAGACCTATGTGTAGGAAATGAGTTGGTGATTACAAACACGAAATTCATGCACAAGGATATACACAAATACACCAGGGAAGCCCGCTCCAGGAACGAGAAGTCAATTATTGACTACTTTATTATAAATACAGAAAATTGGAAGAGAGTGAAGGATGTGAGCGTGAAAAGAAATTCTGAAATAGGAAACGACCATTATTTACTAAAAATGGGACTCTGGATAAACGTAAAAGATAAACAAGAGATAAAAAACAAGATAATAGTAAAACAAAAAATCAAAAGTTATAGACTAAAGGAGAGTGAAATACAAAAAAATTTCCAAGAAATTCTAGATAAGAAAATTGCCCAAAGTAAAAGGGAGAGTAAAGATATAGAAAGGAAATGGAGACATTTTAAAGAAAATATTCTAGAAGCAGCAAGAACTAGCTGCGGAGTAAAGAAAATTGTGAATACATACAGGAAGGGAAGTAGATGGTGGTCAACCGAGATACAACAAAAAGTCAAAGAAAAGAAGGAAAAATGGAAAAGTATATAATAACTGGATCGGAAGAAGACTATAACATATACAAGAAAGCAAAAACCGAAGCAAAGAAAAATATAAAAGAAACGAAGAAAAAGGCATGGGAAGAATTCGGAACCAAAATGAAAGAAAACTATTTAGAGAACCAAAAACTATTCTACAATACATTAGGGCATTTAAAACAAAAGAAACCACCCAAACTAAGAAATATAAAAGACAAAAACGGGAAAGTGATAATTGAAGAGAAGGAAATAATGCAAAGATGGAAGGAATACTTCGAAGAATTAACAGAAGCAGGAAATAATGTAGAACAAGAGATAGAGGAAATAAGGGCAGGACACGGGAATACACAGAAGATACAAAGAATCTCAAAAGAAGAAAGCATGGAAGCAGTCAGGAAACTCAAACTAGGGAAAGCACCAGGGGAAGTTGAAATCACAGCTGAGATGTTGAGATATATGGGAGAGATAGCTGTAAAGGAATTCCACGAGTTAATAAATAAAATAATAGTACAAAAAGTAATACCCACAGACTGAAATATAGGAATAATACTACCCCTATACAAAAAAGGAGACATAAAAGAATGCTCAAATTATAGGGGTATTACACTAACGAGTATACCCGGCAAAGTAGAAGCGACCGAGAGAATAAATTGAAAACTGTCTGGAGGAGTCACAACATGGGTTCCGTAGAGGTAGAAGCACACAGGACTTAATTTTTACAATCAGACAATTAGGGAAAAAATGATAAGGAAAAAGAAGGAAATTCATATTTGCTTTATTTACCTAAAAAAAAGCCTTCGACAGGGTAAAGAGAAAGGATGTTTGGGAAAGTCTAGAAAGAAGAGGAGTAAGTAAAGACACGATAGATGTCATCAAAACACTATACAAAGACAATAGAAATAAAGTAAGGACACACAACAACGAGTCAAAAACGAAACAAAATAGAACTGAAACAGGGATGCGTGCTTAGTCCACTCCTATTCTCAGTACTCATGGACGATGTATTGAAGATCTGTAAAAAGGAAAGCTATAATATGGAAGTGGTAAGTTGGAAATTAAAAAGAATAACAATACAGGAATTACTATTTGCTGATGATATGGTGCTACTAGCAGAATCAGCGGAAAACCTTCAGGAAAATATCAATATCGCGAGCTCAGAAAAATAAATATGGAAATAAATATAGAAAAAATTAAAACTATGATTATTGCCAAGACAAACCCTCAACACAATATCAATATAGAAGGACAAACACTAGAACAAGTAACAAATTTCAAATATTTAGGTACAATAATAGATAACAAGGGAGAAATAGATAATGAAATAATGGAAAGATTAGGTAAGGCGAGGAAAATATTTAACACACTGAAAAACACGTTCCTCAGGAAAAAAGAAATTCCGAAACAAATAAAATCGGAAGTATACAAAAAAGTAGTAAGACCTTCGTTAATCTATGACAGCGAATCCTGGACGTTCAACAGAAGAAACGAGAGTAAAATTAGAGCAATGGAGATGAGATATTTGAGGAAAATTAAAGGAATGACAAGACTAGACAGAGTGAGAAATGAAAATATAACGGAACAACTGAAAGTGAAACCTATATTGACACTGGTAGAAGAGAGGCAATTAGGTTGGATGGGACATTTGCTCCGAATGGATGATAATAGGATAGCGAAGAGAGTATACGAACCAAGAACAGAGGGGGAGAACGCAGTAGGTAGACCAAGAAGGAAGTGGGAGGAACAAGTAAAAGCAACAGCGGAAAATAGGAACATACAATGGAGAGAAGTAAGGAACCTGCCAAGAGACAGAAAGGCTTGGAATAAATTAATTAAGAAATGTTAATTAAGTTTAATAAGTTTTATAAGTTATATTAGATATTAAATTATAAGTACTGTAAACTGGGTTATAATCCGACACCTAACGGTATAAGGATTTTAGTTTAAATAAATAAATAAAATAAAACTTTTTTACATAAACATCAGTATTGTTTAAACAACGTTGTATGGAGATGGTCATGTGCTTTTAATTTAATTAATTTATTTATGTCTTTTTTAACGTTTGTAAAAAGATTTTACGAGTTGTTTCACCATTTTACGCCTTTTATTCTTTTTATATTTTATTTATTTTTTGGTAAAAAATTTCAATATTAATTTTAGTAGCTCAGTTGCTGTTTTTATGTGCCCATCGTTTCTTTTTTAATGTATTTAATTCGGTATGCCGTTCGCCTTTTTTATATGCCCGTTGCTATCGTAAATGTATATAAAAGTTATATTTCTCTCTTTTTAGAATTTTAATATAGCTATTTGATAACCACGTACTTGGTGCGAATACTATTGGGATCAATAAATTGAGTGAACCATGATCTTTAATCTGATGGTTTTTTCATTTATTAACACGTAGGACTGCCACATTTTATTTTTATTTAAAAAATTTTAAAAGGATTTTTGACAACTAACTAAAACAGAATAACCAAAATAAGGCATTTTATCATTTTGCCTGTGTTATCAAAAGTCCATTGATTTATTGCTAGGGGAAAGCGATCTGCTCGCTGAAACAGAGCGACCACTTTTATTACTTTTATGCATTGTCGCAATACATCAAAGGTTTGAAACGAAGTACATCAATGTTTTTATAGTCGTCAGGCGCAGCCAAAAATTACACCCCATAAAACGCCCGATGGCGCAATCGCATATCAAATTATTTATTCGTTGGCGCAGCCGGATCGCGCCTGGCCGCGCTATGAATTTTATCGCCGAGTTTGGCGATAACCAATACAGATTGCTTTCGGAATTGATGTCCGCGGAGTCTCTACAGATCTATAAAAACTATCACGTTTCATTATAAGAGCAATAAACACGCCCCGCGCCGAATGTGCGCGGGAAATTAACGAAACGCGGAAAGTTGCGATCGGGGGCTGGAGCTTAGTACACACTTGGAGCTTCTTCTCGACTAAGAATTCAATTACGGCTGCCAGGGCGTTATGCGCTTAGCAAACTTGCAATTGGGCAGTTGTTTGGAGTTCGTTTAATTGAATCGGTCGCCTAACTTTAACGAGCTCTCGAGATTTTGTTTGCGCACTCAAAATGTTGGTCAAGATATTCCAAATTAATCTTTAGCCGTTAACGACAACATCAAACATCTAAGTGTTGTACTAGAGTTAAACTGATTAAACTGTTTGTATAGTTTTTAAATTAAGAATACAGTCTTAGATCCTTGCACTATATCTGGGGTGCTATAGATATGTTACTAATCGTTTTCTTAAGCTGCTTTTCTCTCTCAAGTTGTTTGTCATTGAAGTGAAGGGGGATATTGATTGTTAGTGTCGTGAGCAAATACTTGCTCACTATCGTCAAGGTTGTCAAACAAAAGAAATTCTGCTTTCAGGCAATCGGGCTAAAGTAAATAATAAAGTATTGACGTTTTCAATTAGAAGCTCGGCCTCTAAAGCCAAACTTAAATTATCGAAGTTGACAACAATTTTTGTCATTATTACATTGTTTATTACAACATAATAAAGATGAGCATTTCTTGTTATCAGTCTATTCGCCTCACGCGACAAAGCGTTAATTGCAATTCATGAAATTATGTTCAATTTGTATGGAAATGGGTTTTAAAACGGAGTTTTAAAATTCTCACCGCACTGTTTAACATGATAATTGTTGTACTAGTTGTTTGGTAGTGATATTTTCGATTGAGCCTGCAAACAATGCTTTAATGTAGCGCTAAAAGCAATTAATAGTACAAAACATGCGTAACTAAAAGAATAATTTTCGGGGGTAAAATAAGTTTAGAAGCATTAAACTGAATTAAAAGCTGCCACTGTAGGCTGCTTTAAAATTTACGAATTCAATTAAAAGTTAAATGAAAGGATTAACATAATTAAGTGGTCCCTAAATGTTCCTCCTTTGTTCTATTATTTCTAGTCGTATTTGGGCAAATTGTCTAAATAAACAATTGTAATTTTTTATTTAATGTTGTAGCACATAATATTTCAGTATTATTTAATTAAAAACTTGTATATGCTACAACTCAAGAGCAATTATACATAAAATAACGAGAATGGTGTAAACAAAAATTTGCAACTACCGAAAGTTTTAACTAACACGATTTGGCTTAAAATCTAACTCATGCTTTGCTTTAGTCAGAAGTACTTGTGTACCAAATTTGGTGTCAATCAGAGCTTTAGTTTTTGAGTTATCGTGATGACAATCAAACACACAGATGGGATTGTAAACTCACTAACTACCTCTTAAGCGCTAAGACGATTTTGGTATTTAATAAATAAGCATGCAAGGCAATTTACAATGCTTAACTATAGTCTATTTGAATAAATTAATATAAAATGCTTAAAATTGAAAAAGAAATTGTTTGTCATTAACAAAATCATTTATTTATTGTTAAATATGCAAAATATGGGTAAAGCGTATTTTTCTTATCTTCTTCTTCAAGTGCCATCTCCGCTTCGGAGGTTGGCAATCATATTGGCTATTCTAATTTTTGATATTGCTACTCGAAACAGTTGACCAGAGCTGCAGCCAAACCATTCTCGTAGATTGCGCAGCCATGACATTCGTCTTCTACCAACGCTTCTTTTTCCCATGATCTTGCCCTGTAGTATAAGTCGTAGTATGTTGTACCGTTCTCCACGCATGATATGTCCCAGATATTGGAGTTTTCTTTCTTTGACTGTATTTGTAATTTCCTTCTCCTTTCCCATTCTTCTCAGTACCTCCAGATTTGTCATTCTATCCGTCCACGATACTCTTAAAATCCTCCGGTAAGTCCACATCTCGAAGGAGTCAAGTTTGTTTAGTGCGGCTTGATTTAACGTCCACGCTTCCATACCATACAAAAGTACATTAAACACATAGCATCTGAGCAGTCGTATTTTTAATGGTAACGACAGATCCTTACTACAGAAGACGTTTCTCATTTTTAGAAAATTAGCTCTTGCCTTTTCTACTCTTGATCTTATTTCTGCCGTGTAGTCGTTGTTTTCTGTAATTAGACTTCCTAAGTAAGTGTATTTCTTGACTCTTTCTATCTGTTCTCTAATTCTTAAGCTGTCGTTGTTATTGTTTTTACTGATCTTCATAAACTTCGTCTTTTTGATATTGAGTGATAAGCCGTATTCCTCACTATAGTCAATTACTTTATTCATTACCCTTTCTAGATCTTCTAAGTTTTCAGTAATAATTACGGTATCATCTGCATATCTTAGGTTGTTTATTGGTCTTCCATTTACCTTTATTCCCGCAGTTTCAGATTCCAGGGCTTTTTTCATTATTTCCTCTGAGTAGGCGTTAAATAGACTGGGCGACAGAACACAACCCTGCCTGACACCTCTTTGAATTTCAGTTGTTTCTGATGTTTCGTTTCCTATTCGTACTGTAGCCTTCTGGCTGTAATATAAGTTTGATTTCTTATAAGTTCTGTTAAATAGTTGAAAGAATTTTGGAAAGAATTCTATTTTTTAAAATTTTATTTATGAAAAAATAGCGAACATCCTCAACTAATTAGAATAAATTGGAGATTTCCAAAATAACCTCAAAAAATAATAATTAATAAAAATAAATCTTAATATGCTATTTTTAGTAAGAGAGAAATGTATTATTTGAAATTTTCAGAAATTTTTAAGAGTAGAAAATCTTCATTTGCGCATTGAAATAACTGTTTATAAAGTAAAGATTTCAAAATATTTTTTAAAGCATTAATAGAATTAACTTATTTAGAAAATATAACGGAATAGTTGCCTTATTTTTATCTAAAGAGTATTTTTAAGGTAATACATAAGTTCCACAGATATGACATTGGCAGACCAGCTTGCTCGGTAGCGAAAACTAAACCACTTCATATTAAACTAAGACGCCCTAATATGCTAACTGTTAGCACTTCAATTATTCCAAAAACTGTTGTAGTAGAATTTTGAGATGCGTAGGATATGCCAACTGCAATGGACATTACCTGGAAAACTATAGGTGCTGTAGTGTAAATAAAGAGATTAAACAAATGATGCACTTGACAATAGAAAGAGTTTTGCAAAATGAAATCCAACATAATTTTACACATGTCCAAATCGTGAAATCGCATCTATAACATCCAATTATACATCCCAACTACAAAAAAACTTAATGAAACCATCAAATGGCTCATTGGAGGACATAAGTGAGCTAAATATACTAAGAACTCTCATAATAAAAATCAATAACGGCACGCCATATTAAAGTGGCCAAATAAATACATAAAAACATGGAGATAAACTACCATATTTTCTTACAAAGCAATACATATATGCCATGCTTAATAGTTAATCGCATTATATAACTTATTTAAAAACTTCAGGATATAGACTTTATGCCAATGAACATTCTAATGATGTAAGTACATGCTGGTACAGTTTAATTATAGTAACCTTGGAAACACTCACGATACTTAATAGAAAAGCATCTACTTTGCATAATAAACACAGAAATTTGGAGCTACTAAGGGAATTTATAGATAAAGCACTGTTTCTAGACTCTTTCTTAAATACTGAATTTTACATCAAAATATTTTATTGCGATCGTGCAACAGGCTTCCGGACAGCAACTCCAAAAAAGCAGTTTTTGTCACTAGTTTAGAGTACCCCATATTAGTGAAACAAAAATTGCGAAACAGCATAGTCCCAGAAGAAGAAGCATTTAGCAAACGAGCTACCATTAAATCAAGCTCATTTTTGATATAAAAAACCAGTCTACACAAAATTGTTTGAAATTGAAGCTACACAATACTTGCTTAAAAAATTATTGAAAGAACTTTCAAATAAAAGGAACAGGTTTACTACGCTTCATCCCTTTGTAATGGAAAGTTGTTAATTATTACGGCAATTTTGAAATCTGGAAAAGCTAAAAAATTACATACTATTTAGATTTCAACAACAAAATGCTACTGTAGGGCTAATTTTAAGAGAAAAAGATACCGTTATATCTATAGATTAAGCAAGTTTCCGAAAAAGTGTGGCAGGATAGAGTGCTATTTAAAATCATGAGTAAACTTCCCCAGATTGTTACCAACTCCTCAAATCATGTTTTTCTGACAGACACTTCTTTGTCAGGTTTTTTTAATTATCAAACAACGTTATTTTTTATAGTCTCTGAAGTTCGCAAGAAAGAGTACTGTTGGCAAATTAAATCGTTTGTATACTGATGATTTCTCAACCACTAGAAGAACAATAATTGTGACGTTCAATGATGACACGGCCGGATGTTGTAGTAGCGGGTGTGCCGCTTAACAGCGATGTGAGTGTGCTAGAAAATATCCGATTTCAATAGTAATTATAAACAAATAACTGATAAAATTTGGTGTGAGAGACAGCAAGTGAAATAAATGCAAACAAATAATACCCGTAAGACAGTTTTGAGCTCAACAAGTAGCCATAGACTTGATATCAAAAGAACAAGCGTCGGTGCGGGTGACTGATAATAAATCACAATGGACTATACTACAGCGACCCAGAAAGGTTGTCAATATGGAATCCGATAAAGAAGCATTGAGAAAATAGAAGAATTGCTACATTACAAGTAATAGACAGAAAAATAGGAAATTAAAAAGGAAAATGAAAAAGTTAAAACAAGAAAATAGCAGACTGAAAGGAGAGCTTAATAAACAAGATGATAAAACAGAAATATTGGAAAGAAGATTTAAAAAAATTTAATAAATGTTTCAGTAGAAGATGCAGAAGAAAAAGAAAGAGAAATTTGAAAAAAAAACTTTGGAAGCTTACTCCAGAAGATGGTTGTGGACGTCAATGTCGAAATTAAAGTTGATGAAGTAAGGAGAATTAGAAAATAGTAGGTAAGCTCTAATAATTTACATAAGAATGCGTGGATATGACCAGATAAAAAGTCAAAACAAGTAGTAGATGCACACTGTTTTAGGTGTAAGAAGTTGCAGAGGGACCTAAAAGCGGCATAGGCCATTTTTTAGTTCAATCTAAATTAAAAAAAATAGAAAGTAAAAGACAAGAGAAATCTGTACTTAATAAATAGTACAATATTCAAAAATTGCCAGAGAAAAAAGAAATAAAAGATAAATACTTAATCAGGACGGAAAAGAAATTGAAAAGAAAAAACCAACCGAATAAGGAAAAATAAAGAAATACAGAAGAAATGATAAGTAAAGAAATAAGCGGTTCGACGAGGAATGTGAACGAACAATAGAAGAAAAAAACGGCGCAAGATTAGAGATGTTAAAAAAATGTTTCACAAGAGAAAGTGGAAGACTTTAAAATTAAAAGAAAATTAATACAAAAAATGTAAGAAAAATAAGAGAAAATATGAACGAAACAAGGAAATATATGATGCGGTAACTGCAAGGAATACTAAGGTGTTTTATAAAGAAGTAAAAAGACAAAAATCTGGTTTTTAACTAAGATCGAAACTGTGTAAGAGCGAGGAAGGAAACTTAATAAGAGGTAAGCTGAAAATGATGAAGAAATAGAAACAATTCTTTAAAAAATTATTACACCCAGATGGGGACAACACCCAAACAATGCAGAAAACATGGGAAGGTCAAGAAAAAAGACACTCAATGAAACCACCTATAAGAGAAGAGGTCAAACAAGCTATAAAATTACTAGAATATTATAAAGTTCCAAGAGCACATGGAATAATCGTAGAGATGTTAAAATATAGAGGACCGATGTAACCGAACAAATACATAGATTATTAGAGAACATCTGAAAACAGGAAGTAAAACTACGAGAATGAAAAATACTTGTTATATGCTCCTTACATAAAGGTATTCAGAAAACGATGTGCAGTAATTGTAGTGAAATATAGTATAGGAATATTTATAGAAAGGAAGCTGAATAACTGAATGTAATTAATAATAGGTGATTCATTTCAAGTTACTTTTACAAATATACGCTTATCTTACTAAACAACCAGCAGGTCCCACAAATAGAGAACGCCAAATATTTGGAAATTTATTTAGATAGGAGACTAACACGGAAAACGTATCTAGATGGAGTACAAACTTTTATAAAAACTAGCTTTTATATCACACATCGCAACTATCTCAAAAGAATAAACTTTTGTTTTACAAAGTCACTCTGAAACCTATCTAGACTTACGGTATATAGCTAAGTGGTAGAGCATGCAATTCTAACATTGAAATATTGAGGTGTTTTAAACTAAAACGGCTAGATCCATGGTAAATGCACCATGATATGTGCCCAATAAGGTCATACGCCGTGATCTTACTATACCGTCAATTATTGAAGAAATATAGCAATACGGTATGAGTTATCACAATCACATTAGTGCTCACCAAATTTTTCTAGTCAAATGTTTACTAGAAAACAAGGAAGAAAGTCTCGACTCAAAAATTAAGATATTGGGTCTTTCCAACAGATGCGAGTGATTGTGAGAGTATTGTGTTAACTACTTATTTATTATATAAAAGTCAATGCATTCTTTTTTTACGATACCCCCGTATACTATTTGATAATTTACTAAATGTCACTAAGGAATATAATGTAAATTTATTAATACAATTGAAAAAATTATTTAGTTCTTTAAATAAGGTGTGATTACATTAAGATCATCTTTTAAACATCACCAGTGACAATCTCGAGTATGTATGAATAAAACTAAGATATCATATACAGAGATGTCTGTACAGTAACATGTGCATATTTTTTGTTTCATTTGTATCTTGTGAATTAATTTCTTGAAAAATCTCCAATTTTTTATGTTTTCGTATTTTAAAAGAGCAACCTCTAAGTTTTGATTTAAGTTGAAATAACTAGGTTCTCATGGAAGGTGCTTATTGCGTTATCACCGTCTTGCCCTAGGCAGTACTTAGCATATTTAATCTAGTTATAAGGCAACGTTACCCATGCAGACACTTTCCCTGGAGCGGCTGATCTAATTTCAAGCAAACTATCCACGCCTCTAAAAAAATCGTTATATAACTAAAACTTTTCAATTGAAAACGTAATTTTTTTATTTATTTATTACATCAGTTCTATCAGCCTATGAAGGATAATAAAATATTGAATAGGCCATTTAAAACAACTATGCATTCTTGCGTATGTCTTTATCGAGAGGTTATCAAAATTTATAGCTAATAAGAGAGAAATTCTAATTCTAAATTTAATGGGACAACATAGTTGAATTACTAAATTGTTAAAACCAAAAAATGTTTACTTAACACGTTGACTGCCGACTACGAGATAACTCGTAGATTGCGTTCTTTTCTAAGACGCCAACTACGAGTTATCTCGTCCTTGTTTACCTGCCATTTTTGTGCAGCTACTATTAAACTCGGAATATATCAGTGCGAATATCGATAGATGGCTTCTGGGAAAAGAACAAAAAATTAATGCTGGCTTGCATGAACAGAAAATTTATTAAAAAACCAACAAAAAATATAATTATAAAAATTAATTCTAATTCAAGAAATAAAATAATATTTTATTGTTTGTGGAATTTCTTAAAACAATCTTCCACACAAGGGCTGACTTCTCTTTACAGGGTGGACAGAAACAACACGTTTCTCGGCGTTTTTTTGCTTGGGTACATATACGACGTGGCTTTGTCGGACGCTGTTTTTTTTTCGGTAGGTGGTAGACTCTCTAAATAATGGAGCCCTTGCAGTCTAACTTTTTTCTAAACTGGTTGAATCTCTTCTCCAATCAACGCGACGACTAATTCTTCTCTGAACTTTATCAGTTTTATTTTAGAAGAAGTTACTTTCTCAAAAATTTTGTGAGCATTGTGTATCTCTATAATATGTAGTAAAACCTTTTTGGGCCATCTAATAGTCTTTCTTAGAGATTAGTAGTACGAAAGCATTTGATCTGATCAGTCAATGCCAGACATTCCATTATTGTAATCTCGAATTATATTCGGTTTCATAGAAATTTTTCCATTGCGATTGGGCACCTCTACCGTTTCAACAACATGCATGTTTGAAATGCTAAGGGCATCTCGTTTGTCTTTCCATTTGCATACAGTAACAGGACTATTTTGCTGCCAAATGCACTCCCCTTTTTTCAGTTTACGATTTACCACATCTCTGGGGTTTCCTTTTCTGTTATTTCGTAGGGTTCCACACACATAAGTTTTTCGTGTATTTAGCAGTTTTGTAAGAGTAACAGAATTATAAAAATTATCCATGTAAACCGTGTATCCTTTATCGAGATAGTCTTCAAGTAAATGTAAAACAACGTCAGTAGTGTGACCTACATTATTGTCAGTTTCCTCAGATTTTCCGCTGTAAAACTTTATTTTCATTACAAGACCGCCGGACTCACATAGTTCATACAGTTTGATACCATATTTGTGTTTTTTATTTTTTATGTATTGGCGGAAAAGCAATCTTCTCCGCCATAGCATCATGGATTCGTCAATACAAATATTTTTATCTGTTACATAGTTTTCACGCATAATATTATTGAAATGATTTAGTATTGGTCTCACCTTGTATAATCTGTTGGCAAATAGTATTGAGTTATCAACCAAATGAAAATAACGAAGTAACAACTGGAATCGATTTCGACTCATATGTGAGCGCCAAAAGTTTACATTATATAGTTTGTTTGTGCTCCAGTAATGTTCAATTGATGGAAAAGTACAAGGTCCCATTTGCAACAAAAGTCCAACAAAAACTTTCATCTCTGCAGCACTGACGTCTTGCCACTTTGATAACCTATTAGATTTTTTTATTGCTTTGCGTTTTTCCATTTCTTGCGCAGCATATAAATTAGTTCGTTCCACCAGTAATGCAAGAAACTCATCTGAAAAAAATAAGTCCACCAGCGTTTGTACTGTAAAATTAGACATATCCAATTTAACACCAAAATTGTCTTGGAAAATAAATAATTCGGGATTTTGTTGAGTTTCTGTCCACAAATTATCATTCGCATTTGATGTTGTTGCTTGGGAATCATCGTCATTATCTTCAGGTTCGGAGACGACTTCATCTTCACTATCACTTGAATTCTCAGAAGGTTCATAATCGCTACTGTCGTTACCATCCTCGCCAAAAATCCCGTCAATTTCTGAATCACTTAGATTCGCGTAGTAATCAATTTCATTTTGAGTCAGTGGTCTTTTTTTATCCATATTAGGTTCTTGATAATTTAATTATAACAATATTTATTTATAAAACAAAACACTCAAAAAAGATGCACTCGACAATTTCTGGGATACTACTGACGAATATGGACGCGTATCTATGATTCAGCTTTAGCGAAGCGTGTCTGCGTGCGAATTAACTCGTAGTTGGCTTCCGCGAAGAGATTTCTGTTACAGAAGCCAACTACGAGATAATTACTAAGATCTTTTTTTTAAAACACATTTTTTTATGCTTTTTGATGATAACTATGCACTCGAATTAGAGTTTTTAATAATATAATGTGATTAAATCAAATTGTCATTTTAAGCCAGATTTCTGAAAATTGCCGTGGCAATCAACGTGTTAAAGATTTATAGCTAACAAAAGATAATTATGTTATATGCATTTTTTAGTGTAGATGATTTAATTGAGGTACGCGCAAACAACTGAATAATACCATTATTATTATAGCAAAATAATGCTGGTATTTATAAAAAATTCTATGTTAACCACAATTTCCTAGAATTATTTACTTTTAACGGCAAAATTATAAATTTTAAACAAAATAATATTTTCCTATATGTTAAAGTCTTGTGTTTTTTGTTGTGAACATATATTGTAACAATATTTGTAAAATGAGATATACACTTAATGTTACATCATCTAATAAAAGAACAATGATAGCGTAATGTTATACAAAAATCATGTGTAAAAGGAAATGGTAGAATAAAAACTAAAACTACTGAAAATAAAGCACAAACCAAAAAATGAAAAGTACGGCTAAACAAAAAATTAAATTGAATTACTAAAAGAAATAAATAAGAAAAATAATGTAAAATTTATAACGTAAGGAGATTAAGAAATAAATAAAAAAAAGTTAAAGTTGTTCTGTAGTCACTTCTATTGGCAAACTTAAAATATTTCTCTTGTATTATTTCCTGTTATTAAGATAATTATTAGTTGTGAAGTAAATTTTATAATGTCGTCGTGTAGAAGCATCTATTTGACAAAAAAGTATTAAATAATGTTTAAAATTGTAGCAAAAATTTGTATGAAATGCAAAGATAACGAAATCATAAAAATTCACCAACTAACTTTAATAAAAAAATGTTCTGTTAGTTTACCTATTGCTGTGCACATTTTAAGGCGTTTATTTTAATTAATCTTGTAGTCATATTGGAAGTAACGAATAAGTTCTTTTAACAAAATCATGTGTAGTAGTCTTTAATCGTTTCAAATTTTTCTTTGTTATGTTCAGTGCAAGTAGTATAAAAGCGACCACTACAATAGTGATTCTGAATATTTGTCTTCTGTTTCACTCGTTTCTTGAGTTTATTGCCATCCATGCGCATATCTTCATATGTATGTTAAAGCCGTTGATAAATTAGGATTTGTTTCAAAATAAACTTAATGGCAGCTCGCTGTCAAGACAAAACACTTGTACTGGCATTCTTTTTTCTCATCGAGGCGCACTTGCCGACACTGTAGCCTCAAGGGTTTATTGTGCTTACTAACATGCACTTACTTAATCAACTTAATAATATGATGTCACATAAACTCATGGGTTGAGTGAGATTTGCACTTGCTTGCGCCGGCTGAGACGGAGAAGCAGTGCTTATGTCCGTATGAGCCAAAGCGGCAGCTCTAAAGATTCTATAACCAGATATTTTTAGCTTTTTGGGCAAAAAGCTATTCGACGTTTTTACAAATGAGTAAATTGTTTTCTGTTAAGTGTAGTCTAGATAGACCTCAATAATTATTGCAAAAATAATTTAAAACATTCTAAACTTGCATACATTTTATTTTTTAAGCTAAGTTTTCCGATTGAAGTTAAACTATTCGAACTAAAACCGCCTTTTATTGTCTATAATAAGATAAGCATTTAAAAAGCCTACATTACTTCCACAATGCAAAAAATGTCAAGAATTATTGCGGCAGAGAAGCCAGGTGCGTCAAATGTGCAGGAAAGCACCATACAAAAAACTGCCAAAAGCAGAAAGACACGAAACCTAAGTGTATTCACTGTGGAGGGGAACACCCAGCTAATTATAGAGGCTGCAGCACAGCGATAGCTCTCCAAAACTTAAGAAACAAAAAACTTAATAAGAAAATTCCAGAAAGACAAGAAGTTAACACGAATAGAGAAGAAAATAGACCTACGCAACAGAGGAGAGTAGAGCCGAATATAACTTACGCCCAAACGACAAAGAACGAAACACAACGAGATGAGTCTGGCACTGACACTTCAATTCTAATGCTCCAGCAGATTAAGAGTATGATGGAAGAGCGGGAAAGAAAACAAGAAATATTTAATCAAATGATCTTAGAAAGATTAACTAAATTAGAAAACGCTATCAACATCAAAACTAAACATTAGTTATGGCTAATGATCTTAGAATACTCCAATGGAATGCTAACGGACTCTTGCAACACCAACAAGAGTTACTAATTATACTAGAAACTCAAAATATTGATATATGTCTAATCTCAGAGTAACACTCCACGAACGAAACATATATTAAACTGAAAGGCTACCAAGTGTATCACGCCCTACATCCATAGAACACAGCTAGAAGAGGAGCAGCTATTGTAATTAAAAACAGTATAACTCATTATGAGAAAGAAAAGTATGAGACAGAGGCAATACAAGCTGCTAGTATATGTATCAAAACACAAAAGTATTTGATTACTGTAGCAACTTCCCACCTCGACATAATCTGCAAAAAGAAGATTATATAAACTTCTTTCAAACTCTAGGTGAAAGATTTATCTTAGGAGCAGACTTCAATGCTAAAAATACACATTGGGGGGCGGGATTGACGACAGCTAATGGTAAAAACCTTTATCAGGCAATCTTGGAACTTAAAGGTAGTTGGCATTCAACTGGTAGACCCACGTATTGACCGACGGATACTGCAAAAATCCCAGATCTACTGGATTTCTATATTTCAAGAAAAATACCAACAAATTTTATACAGATCCAAGATTGTGATGTCTTAATGTCTGACCATTCCCTATCTTGCTGACGTTACAGGAAAAATAGCGACTAGGGAATTAAACCCGACACTAACTAATAGGTTTACCGACTGGGAAGGCTTTAAAACAGAGCTCAGCGAAAAGATTTTACTAACCTTCCAATTTCAACAAAAGAGCAACTTGAATATGAAGCAGAGAAATTTATGATGGATATTCAAAGCGCAGCATGGAATAATACACCAGAAATAAATAGAAAGCCGACAAGGAATAATTACCCAAAAGAAATCATAGATTTAATAAAAGAAAAGAGAAGAGCCAGAAAGACGTCGCAGAGATCGAGAACAAGAGAAAATAAGCATACGTTAAATGCTCTTACATCACAACTCAAAAGGGAAATTCAAAAAATTAGGAATGAAGCACTGAATACCTACCTTAAAGAAATCACGGCAGATCAAAGTACTGAAGACGGATTATGGAAAGCTACTAAGGGAATTAACAGACCAATAAAATATATTCCACCGATACGTAAAGAAGATGGGTCTTGGGCAAAGTCTGACAAACAAAAAGCAGACACATTCGCAGTTTATCTAGAAGACATTTTCCAACCAAACGCAGAACAAATTCAAATGCAAGCTCAGACAGAACCAACTGCAAGAATGGTAGATATCCCATTAATTACTCCCAAAGAAGTATCTAGAGAAATAAAAAAAAATATTAACCCAAAAAAGGCTCCGGGATTCGATTTAGTCAGTGGGAAGATATTGAAACAGTTGCCAAGGAAAGGCATTATGAAACTTACACACTTGATAAATGCAACATTTAGGTTACAACATGTCCCAGTTTTGTGGAAAACAGCTGAAGTTATCATGATACCCAAACCGGGAAAGCCTGTTAACGATGTAAGTTCATATAGACCAATATCATTGTTACCTATAATAGCAAAGCTGTTTGAAAAGTTATTTTTAAAAAGAATGAAGACGATAATTGACGATCAACAACTCATTCCCCCATATCAATTTGGGTTCCGTAATGAACACTCTACTGTAGACCAAGTACATCGTATTACAGATGTGATAGAAAAAGCACTCGAGGAAAAGAAAATATGCTCAACGATATTTTTAGACATTGCCAAAGCATTCGATAAAGTCTGGCATGAGGGTTTACTAATGAAATTAAAAAGATACTTCCCTAAGCAGTATGTCCAGTTCTTGGACTCGTACCTAATAGACCGAACCTTTAAAATTAAGCTGGAAAGCGTGCTTTCTGAACTCAATATAATAAAAGCAGGTGTCCCACAGGGAAGCGTTCTTGGGCCAGTACTATATCTGTTCCTGAAAAAGAAAATGTTAAACTAGCTACATTCGCGGATGACACCGCAGTATTAGCTACAGGAGATAATATAGATGAAACAACGGCCAAGCTCCAAGGCGCAATTGATGAAATAAACACGTGGATGAAAAGGTGGCGTATAAAGGCTAATGAAGAAAAATCTGCTCATGTAAACTTTACGAATAGAAAAATAAACTACCTTTCAGTAAATCTGAACAACAACATAATTCCACATCAAGGAACAGCCGAATACCTAGGCCTAAATCTAGATGCAAAATTGAAGTAGAAAGAGCATGTCAAAAAGAAAGCAACCAAAGTAAAATTGAGATATAACAGCATGTACTGGCTTATGGGAAGAAATTCCCAACTATCCACCCGAAATAAAGTACTAGTTTATAAACAGGTAATAAGACCAGTATGGATTTATGGCATCCAACTGTGGGGCTGTACAAAAAGGAGTAATTACTCTTGTATCCAGAAATTCCAGAATCGAGTTCTACGAAATATGATAAATGCCCCTTGGTACGTGCGAGACAGGGATCTGCATCGGGAACTCCAGGTGGAGATGGTCGAGGACGCAATCAGGAAGTTTGCCAGAAGCCACGAGGAGAGGCTTCATAGACATCCAAATCAAGAAGCCCTACAACTTCTAGTCAATCAAGATCTTCTCCGTAGGCTCAAAAGAACGAAACCAAGTGTAGCCATGCCAGAGATGTGTGCAAAATGTTTCAGTAGCTAGGATGGGTCAATGGAAACATCTGGAAAATACTTTAGTAACTTAGGACATAAATAAAATGTTAGTTAATCTTAAAGATTAGGTGCATTACTTGAAATTAAAAAAAATATATATATAAGGTAACCGTTTTCAAAAAAAATGTTTCTTAAAAATGAAGTGAAACTTCTCATTATTTACAAAGTATAGCCTTAGACTTTGGTGGACTACTTTTGTTCTCCAATTTTTATCATCAACAGAAGACGACAATTTAAATGTGTGTTTTCTTTAACACTTTTTATTTGGTAATTTTTAATGAAGCGCTGGTTTGAGCAAATCTTATAAGAATTTTCTAGAAACTTCAAAGTTTATTAAATAAAAAATCACACTTTAAATAAAACTCACTTGAATATTTAACTACAACCATTATCATAGCCCCTTTATCAAATAATAAAAATCTAATTGCGTCAAGTAGATTTGACCTCACATGACATGAAAGAGCAATCCAAAGCTACTTAATTACGTTGACCCTTACGGAGGATCATTTACTCCGGACAGCAACAAAGAGACTCAAGTAACCACAATGAATTATTTCTCTATTCAGATTACAAACTTAAACATGGACTAAAAGCAATTGAGACAAGACAATTATGTAAATTACATTCATGAATAGTTCAACACTTCCTACCGATTAAAATACTAATTTTAAAACCTGAAAATCTTCCGAGGAGGCATCTTCTTATCGATCTATCCGTTGCTGCTTTCTTCTATCTCTTTTTAAAAAGATTAAAACCTTTCCTACAAGATTTAATAGCAGAACACCGATTTAAATTTAAAGAGCAATACGCTACTGTGAAGTAGATCTATAGACAAATTGGTTTAATTTATATTAAAAAACAAAAGATATTCAGCGGTTATTTTAGATATTATGCAAGCATCACATATGGGATTATTTTACAAAATTGAATCTAATCTTTCTTACCCTTACAAATTGTCTTACAAACATATTTGACAGACATTTTCTTGTAATACCAAAAGAATGCACGCCACTCTTTTCAACTAAGTTAAGATTATCTCAGGAACGCGTGGTAGGTCCGGTTTAATATCTGTTACATAGTTCTGATATTCCAAATACAAAGCTGGCAGTAGCAACTACCCCTGCCGATAATATAGCTATTATAGCATCGCGTAACAACCTGCTTGTAGAATAGAAGGCATGTGAACCATACATCTGGAAACTTATCCTCCACTTTTCTTGTCTTACAGACAGACAATGTGAATTATCTAGAAATTTATCTTGGCCGACGACTTGTAAAGAAGGAACATATCCGGACCAAAAATCCATAAGATATAGCGATTTCCTCTTCCAGTTGTCTCTAGAAAGCAAAGTATTTTTATATAAAGCAATATTAGAGTCACTATGAACCTGCAAGCTGCAGTTATATAGATTTTTAGTAAATCCAATATAGCAGTGCCTTGTGGTGTGTACCAAACAAATTTATCTATCAAGATTTGTATATATCTACTATTACCGAAGAAATTATAAAACTCAACGCACTATATAGATATAGATTGGCTCTTCACTCTAAGCTAAGCTAATTTGATATATAATTCACTGGATGTCTAGTTACTTAAGACAGATTGTAAATAATAATGGTAGTTAATAAAAAATTATATCCTATTTTAATAGCTATAAAAGAAAGTATTATATTACATTCTACTTTTATACTCAATTTCCTACAATTTTATTAACTACAACAGAACGTAATACTACTAGCACTTACAACATACTTTGTGTGTATTTATTATTTTATTACCATATCAAACTGAAAAAGTACATAATAAAACCATTTAATCAGATGTTACACGAAATATATTTTAGTTCGGATTAAAATTAAGACTATAAAACCTGTTGTAACTGAGAAGCTTTCTACACTTAAGAAATGGGGAAAGTTTGTAATAACAAAAAGTTTTTTATGTCTGCTTGCAAATGTGCCTTAACTTTTCAATAAATCTAACATATTCAGCAGCGACTTCATTATAGGCCGACTTGGAAAGAAAAATATTGAATCATGTCTTTTAGGCAAAACAACGGTTTTATGTAATCACAGACTTAGAAAGTCACAAAATAAGTTACTGCTTTATGTAAAATATTGTTTTTAAGCGTTCAAGTAGATTATAAAAAGTATTTTAAAATTTGCAGGATAATATTTCAAAATGTTTATGATGAAATGGAGCTGATAATATAAACCAGGTGTATTATAAGGATATAAGATCTGTTGCTACGTTTGGTATTTCGAGCTAGTGTTAGTGATACTCGTTTATGCAATTTTATCTATTTCTATATAAATAAAAATGTAATTGGTGTTTGTGCAAAATCTTAAAGTTCTTCAACGATTGTTTTGAAATTTTGACACAACGTTGCATTCAAATACGCGCGTGTTTTTTATATACCTATATTATATAGATGTCACACTTGTGACAGGTAAAAACATGCTTTTTTTGAAAAATAACATTATTTTTACAATCTTTATATCTGCACAGACAATAGGAACAAAAAATGTTGTATGGCCACAAGCAATGTAAAATGAAACATATTAGAAACGTGCGCTTTCTCTTTTCTTTCGTTTCTATTTAACCAGACTGAGCCACAACACGTGGGCGGGTACAGCTAGTATAATATAAAATGTTTTTATCTACAGAAAAAAATATTAATTCAAAATTACTGAACTTAAAACATCCCATAATTAAAACCATCCAATCACCAAATTACAATAAAATATCAATTAATTGGATACATAAATAATTACTATCATCTCTGCCCACGATACGTTAAATATGCCGGGAATTCCCAATACGTGAAGAACCACTAAAGAAATTCTTAGGCAAACAGTGCTTATTTTGCTACTTAAAAACCTTATAAGCTGAAAACAAAAGTGAAATTTTCCAGTAACAACCTAAAAACACATTTATCACTTCCGCAAACCTAGCCAATATAAATCGAATAGTACGGACCCTAAAAATTCTGATAGTGCTGCTATTATACGATATATTCAGAACTAATTATTCCATCTGACCCTAGCAGTACATTAAAAAATTGAAAATTAAGAATACTCCTGGTTCGAACGGGATCTCAAATTTACTTCTAAAAACCTACTAAACAAATGTATATGTTATCTAACAATAATTTTCATCAATCATTTAAAACTAAAAATAACACACATATTGCATTTATTGACAGGGCGCAGGCCTTTTACAAAGTCTGAATTGAAGGGGTGATATTCAAAACGATGAAAATAAATTGCATCACTGTTAACTAATAGAACGTTTCAAATAAGAGTTGATTCTACTCGTCGTATACGGGAAGGTGTCTCCCAAGATTTAACATTAGGCCTCACCATTATTTAATTTCAATAAAATAGAGCAGTGTTCTTATCTACAAATCAATAATATGGCCAATATTCACCTATGGAGTAGTGTCTGGAGTTCCATCTTGAGACAAACTACAAGTTCTCCAAAACAAACTAATAGGTTGCAACTAATTTTCTGCGGCCTTATCATAGTACCATTACATTAATTAATTTCGAACACAAGACAAATTAGTAGTCGAAGTAGTTTTCTTCCTAATCTATGACATTCTGCCACTTGTCGGAGAGCATGTCGATACCTTGGCGGTAGAACTCGCTGGGCTTGGAGTGGAAGAAGCTACTGAGAGCTTGGCGGTTGGTCTTTCTCCTTGTTGGTGGGTTATGATCTCCCATCCCTTCTTGAATCAGTCCTGTACAGTGCGTTCAAAAACGACTCCGTCTCCATAGACCTTGGAAATGTTCCTTCCGGCCTTCGCAACACTCATCTTCGGGCTCAAAAACCGTACTGAAGATGTAGCAGTAAACGGATTTACTCTCTAGTCAGCACTAGAAAAAAGGTATAATGAGCTGTGCATAAAAGTTGCTCCTGGGGACGCGGGCTATCGAATAATACTACAATTGTGACATTTTGTCGTAAAACTTAAAAAGTTATGGTAGAGCCGCAGAAAATTAGTTGCCAACCTATTATTACTCATCATCACTAACGTTGAATGATTTATAAAAAATTCCCAATTGCATAAAGAAGCCGATGTTTCTATAAATAATAAAATCAGCAATACATAAAACAATAAGGGGAAAATTTGACCAGTGCAAAGAGACAAACTAAGTAATTATTGTAGATCAGATTGAAACGAAAGTAACACGTAGACCTTTGACTATAACAGTAATAATAGATAGGGTTATTGATAATTAGGCTTATATATGTATGTTATGAATATATATGAATATGGTCAAAGCGGGTGAGGCGCGGGCTGTGATGCGGACGGATTCGGGTTCAATACCCGGTGCTCTCTGAAGTCTAGTGGGCGGCCTACTCAGTCACTAAAAATTATTGAGTACCCGCGTTCACTCGAACAAGGGGTAATAATGGCGGTCACCTAAGGCGCGGTGACCCGCGTTCACTCGAACAAGGGGTAATAATGGCGGTCACCTAAGGCGCGGTGCTTGCCACATAGCCCCGTATTAGAGATGGTGCGCGACGATCCGGCAGAGAGAGCGAACATATGAGAGCCTTAACCTCTCAATTTGTAGGCTGTGCTCCCACGCGGGGCATTAAAGCCAGCCTTACCAGTATTATTATATTATTATTTATGTAAATACGCCACATTACTGAACAAAACAATGTCAATCGCGACTAGCGAGAATGAGTTTAAATTGTAGAATAATCGCTATCACGAACAACACTCTGTGGTGACTTGTTAATAAAATGTTTAAAAACTCTTCCTAATTCTTTTCAGTGGTTAGGAAGGGAATTAAGCTTTTTGGTTTGCAAGCACAAAAAAGCAACTATAATTTTTTAATTTTCTTTTCTGAGAATTTCATATAAATTCATGTCAATGGCGAAATTAAACCTTATGTAACAGAAGCTTTATTTTATTGTAATTATTAGTTTTTTTATTACCATATTTTCCTTAAGAACCTATTAGAGATTGCTCTCCTTTTTAGATTGATTTCGTAGAAATAATACTTATTTCAGACGTCATCGTGTTATGACTTTCAAAAAAATTTACTGTAATTTTTTATCCATTCTCTCAAATCTCAAAACCACACTCCTTCAAATTTTTGTTGAAGGCACATTTATTGGGCTAATAGTTTGTTAACGAGCAAAATTAGTTACAAGAGTGGAGAAACGACTTTCAAATTTTAACTTCCACAGTCCTAGATTTAAATGAAATTTGAGGAGTATGTTTTTCATATACATAGATGGTAATGATGGTACGACTCTAACGTCCCGGGTGGGAGCACGGCCTGCGAACTGAGAGGCTAAGGCTTTTATATGTTTGACTTTACCGCCCGGTCGACGCACACGATCTCTGATACGGGGCGTTGTGGCATTTTACCCCTTGCACGAGCGAGCGCAGGTACTGAATTATTTTCAGTGACTGAGTAGGCATTAGAGAGCTTCGGGAATAGAACCCGTCTGCATCGCAATCCGCGCCTTAACTGCTTAGACCACTCTGGAGCTTTTATATACATAGATGCAGGCCAAAAATAGAGTCGATCGGATAATGACATGGGGATATTTGACTAGATATTTTGATTGCTACGCGTAACTCACATAAGATTCAAACCAATTCGCTACATTACGAAATCTGTCTACCTCCTGGGGGCTTTGTCGCAAGAGAATTTCATATTAAAAACTCCTTTAATTTTTTTTTGTCAGTTTAAACAAATATTTCAAACAATTGTAATTCTTAAGAGATATGAACTAATATAGTTATACGTGATAGTTATACGTAAAACTTAAATATAGTTATTTAATTTAATTATAGCAATTTATTTTCAAAATATAAAATTTATTTCAATTTTTTTTTTATTACTATCACTTCAGTATCCCACATATCTTTCCCCGTAATTCTATTATCTGGTTATGTTTGGTAAGTGGACGTCTTAAAAGCTGATCCTTAATTTGCACAAAATATGCAAAATTTCAGGGGGCAAAGTGAATATTAAAACACTGATAAATTTATCTGATCTAAATAGTTATTTCTAAATGTGGTCCTACGTTGAAGCACTTTAAATGTAATTTATATGTGTTTAAATAAGAATTGGGTTTCAGTTTGTTTTACAAAGGCGAATTTCTGTTTGGTTCATTCTGAATGCTTTCAATATATATTGCGATGTTCTCATATACAAAGAGCTGCTCTTAGTCACTTGACTTTAACGGTACATAAAAGTAGTGCAACCTCGTTTTATTAGTTGTTAGGGTACTTCTAACTGCTAGAAAGATCTTATTTTAATATTTACGAAGTGGTGCTGAACATATCGGTTGTTAATGAGTCGATAAAGTGCTCTTACATCGTGCATCTTATGAATAATTAAATAATTCTATATCTGTACCTTAGAGATAAAGAATCATATCTCTATTGTTATAGATTTAGAAAAAACGTGGTTTAAAGTTTCAAAATATAGGAATGGTGTGTTCTTTATAACATAAAAAACAGGAAACCTAATTTCTTAAGTTTTTAATTTAAGTATTTTAACTGAAATAATTTATATACGCTGTACCTGACCAAAATTAAGGGACCTGCGATTGTTTACCATTAAATAAAAAATCAGATAAAGAGCAAAAAAACATAAATCGTAACTGCAAATCCATTGTGAATATTGAAAAAACTATTACAAAGAAAAAAGTTAAAAAAATTATGACTTGCAGATTTCATTGTGAATCGGATTTTCCTACTTTCTGATTGGATATTCAAATAAATTCAAAATATGTTGATACTTTTTCATGCTTATGCCTTTGGAAGTTTTACGAATAACAGACAACTCGTGTGGAGTAATTTTTTTTTTAGAAAATCCTTTTAAATTGACCTTTTTAAATTCTTCATTGGTAATGATGTTTTTTAATAAAGTACACCTACGCTCCGACTACGCACTTCTAGCCATACTGCGCAAGAAATAAAAAAATTCTCTTACTTTTTGATTTTTCGATTTACAAATGGGCCGTTTGTAGCTACATACAACATAAGGAAGTTTTTAAAGTTATTTATTTTTATATTCCAATTTGTAGCTCCTGTTGACATAATTAACTGTTGCCGATCCCAAGGTGTAGCTATTGTCATTATGGGTTGCTTTTTCACAGTCCTTAATAAGAGCGTGGATATGGTCCGCTTCTATATGGGTATGACCTCTTAGAAGGAACTTATTGTATATCTGACTTCAATGAGGGACACACAATCAAAAACTAGAAATAGTTTATTGCCATCATAATGTTTCGAATTTGACTTGGGCTGTTATCAGACCACATTATTAATGTATAATGTCTCTGTATCAGAGTTTTTCAGAACAGGCTGATGTTATTTTATGTCAGCCCCTACCGATAACAGATTTATCCCAGACCATGCATTAAGCCTTTTTCTCTGTAGTGTCATATAAGGTTAAATTCAAGGTCCAGAGCTTCAACGAATAAAAACTTTTCCCATTAGATAAATGTGGCGTGGGAAAGCGTTTTTATAAGTCTAGCATAGCCACTTTGGTTTTTTCTAGAGAGTTTAATTTATCATTTTCAGTTTCAGTTTCAGCTTCTTTAAAATGATAATCAATGGTCTCTTAAACGACTGCTCGTTCTTCTTCTGACTAAATTTCTTGTAACGACATTTTCAAACTATCTCACATATCGCGAGTGCCATTAGATGGCAGTTTGAACGCTAAATTAAACTGGGTTCTGAAAACATGACGGTATAGCCATGATTTAGCTATCTCATTTTTTTACGATTTTCTTCTTCACAAACTTTATAAAGATTGTACATAGTGTCCACGTTATGTTCACTTTCAAGGTAACTTTTTTTTTGTTTTGTTGTGATTGTAGTGCCTGTCATAAACAAAAAGATGGACACGGACTTGTTTTTCTTATATCTTCTGGTAACTTATTTTTTTGGCACGTGTGCGTTTTCTCTGGTCGTTTTTGGCGACATTTGACGGTATTTTAGTGTAATTAGCGTATTTTTTACGTTAGAAAGTATAAATTGCCGATTGAAAACCCAGGTCATTCCAATAATTATACATTTTTACTCGTTCTAATTCATTAATTTTGTCAATGAATTTTTCTTTGCAGAGACCGCAGCCAGGTTTAACTCTCTTTGCAGCAATAATCTTTCCCAATTTTGAAACATCTTCTTTTCCAACCAAAGTTGCTTTTTTTCTTTTCGTTAGCTTCCAATCTGCATTGTTTCTCATGCGCTTTTAGGTTTTTTGTCTTTTTTACTGCTGCTTTTCTCTTCTGTTTGATTTCTCTCATCGTTATCTGTCTCTTTTTCGACAATGTTATTATTTCCCTCTTCATCTGAGGGAATAAAATCAGGATCTTCATCTCCAAAAAATGGTTCAGTTTTACTATTAATGTCGTAGTTTGCTTCATTTATAACACTTCCTTCCAGATTTATTGCTTGATTAAATTCATCATTATTCTACTGTCTTTTACCCTGGAAAAGAAAATAAGGTAAATAGTTATCGTATTAATTAGACTTTCCATTCAAAAGTTTATTATAAATTATTCACAAACGTTTCAGTCCGATTGGCACCTTTATCGATGTACGAATTTTTTAATCCAATTTAATTTTTCATACATTGATAAAGGTGTTGTTTACTAATTTGGTTTTGATGAAGATTCAACTAGGCATACTTGTTCTTTGGAGATACAATTTTTTATCTTCATGAAAAATATTCGGCACCTTTTTTTCTAAAGATTGTATCTTAGGAATTAATAGACATACGATTCTTTACCATAATAAAATTTGAGCTCCTGGCATATTGAAAAAAGTATTAAACTCCATTTAACAAAACATTGAAGACATGATTCTTTACCTCCAAGGTACAAATATGAAAAATAATTAATTCATGTTCAGCATCTATATTTATCTTAAGTAGTTTTTTTAATGTAACTATCAAATATGTGTATATCTCTTATTCACACCAAAACTCACTCATCAGATGGCTCCGTTAGTAACAATATAAACCTTCTAATGTGATTTTATACAGTTACTTCATTTATATTTTTGTAATTAAGTAGACTATACCAGCGCATTTCATTTTGACAGGCCAAAACCACTCATTTTGGGTTCTTTGCTTATATGCCTTTACTTTTATATTTATTAGAAAAACGCCTATATATATTGCATAACACTTGATATATGAAACCTTAAATACAAATACAAAGTCAATGATCTTTGATTGTAACGGATATATATGAATAAAAATAATTGTCTTAAATATATGTAATGTAATAATGATGATAGCTAGGTATGTTTGGTTTGCTGGTTATTCAAATTTTATTAACATTTTAAATTATTCTACGGCTTCGTGAAAAGCTGCTCTACAGTCACGTCTTATGACAATTTTTATGTAAATACGTGTAGGATTCGAAATAATAATATAATTAAATATTGAAGAAGAATCTACAAAGAATTATTTTAATTCTTTGCAATAATAGCTATCTTCGACTTTTCAGATTAGTTAAAGCATTTGAATCATAATTTCATCAATTATTCTTACTCTTTATATTCGTATATTTTCTATCAAGTGAAACACATAAAAAATAAAATCCAAAGTACCTGCTATTAGAAAACAAAAAAAATTGGAGTAAATCAAAACTTATTAACCATAAAAATAAAAGCTTTTAATAAGTGAGTTGCCTTATTACAGTATACATTACATGTCTCCTTAAAATTAGTACCTTTTTCTTTTCACTCTTTTATTTGTGTATCAAGGTTAGTTTAATGTAAATTTAACTGTTTTCAATAATATCTTTAACACAAATGAAAAATTGTTCCCTTATGATATGCAGATCCTTAATTTTATATCGTTAGTTCTTATTGTAACAAATCTCAACATATTATATTATAATTTCCATCTTATTCGGCACAAGTTAGGGATCTCTTTTCTCAATCTTCATCTTGCTTATTCTTAAAAACCACAGAAACTGTGTCATCCACATAAAAATATGAGCTTCTCTTATATAGTTTTTAAATAAATCCATCGTGTTTAATATTGGTTTAATTTCCAGATTATTTTTAATGGCAGTGTTTACTATTGTGTCTATTCTTGTAATTTCTATGCTTTTTATTGTTTTTCTGGTATTTGTGTTAAGACCCAAGATCCGCATATCAGGACTGGGGTAGCCAACTTAATTTCATTAATGTTAATTTAATTTTAGTAATAGATGTAAATTAATTTCATTAATTTAAAATATATTTATAAATAGAACAATTTCCACATTTAGTTATAAATTTAAATAAGTTATTCTATAAGATTTTACTATCTTTCCTTAAACGATTAAGGGATTTTCCGGCGACGTGGCTTTCAAAACGGCACGCCAACGAGCTTATGCTAATGAAACAAGCTCTGGTTAGGTTAATTTCAGGAATTCACTAAATTATTTCTCCCACGACATTCCTTCTAGACGAGGCAAAGACAGCTTGGTGCTCCCTGCAAAATAATTCGCATTAGGGCGCGAGCTCCGGCTGCCGCCAAATTAAAGCCTGTTTAGGCCGGGCTTGGCATTCTGCGGGCGCGTTTGCGTTTCAGCAGGCTGTGTTAACAGATTTCGGCATTAACCGAATATTTCCGCCCGAAAGCGCGGCCGCGTGCACGCTGCGTGGCAACAAAAGGACTGCCATTTACACGCGCTTTCGGTCTTTTGACAACCGGCCTGTAAGCACCTTCAAGACGAGCGAATTAAACAAACCGCTAATTAGATCAAAGGGTTCGCCGTTGAATGCTAATTTTTCTATCTGGCCGTCGTTCGGCAGCTCTGATTTGGGGGAATCGAGCTCTATTTTTAATCTTTCACATATGCGGGAAAGACGAATGAAATCGTGAGGTGAAGTCTTATAATTTCGTTTCGTGTTTTTAATGCGAAGCTTAGATGCACAATGATCTTATCTTCAATTTTCAAATAAATGATGTGTAATTTTTTAACGCACTTCTTAGTTTGTTTCTATTTTTCACTTCAAATCTCGATTCAGCATCATTCTACAGCTCATACAGACAAATCTGAGTACACAATATAAAGGCATACTAAAGAAAAATAATGAAAATATTCAGAGAGTTAGAAATAAAAAAGATATAAAAATATTTCCTAACTCACTCATGTATTGCTGTTGGAAAAGTATTTTTAAGGGCTCTGTATATCATACTTTTAAGGAGAAATAAATTTTTTTGTTACTCTATGCGTTGCGATTATGTGCCAAAATAATAAACTGAAAATTGAAAGATAGAAGACTCAAAGCACAGGTGTGTGATACA
Organism: Sinelater perroti; assembly: GCA_036346155.1. Taxonomy (NCBI): domain Eukaryota; kingdom Metazoa; phylum Arthropoda; class Insecta; order Coleoptera; family Elateridae; genus Sinelater; species Sinelater perroti. Next base: position 33,817,933 of record JARFIY010000046.1, read on the forward strand.
GATCTATGTCCTAAGAAAACATGTCTGCTAGGAGTATTCAAAAAAATTAGCTAGACTTTTTTGTTACGTTAATACTTAAAATTTGGATTTTTTTAAATATTTTATTATTAGTAAGTGGAGTTTTATTTTTTAAAATTGCAATTAGTCTTTTTTATACTTTTTATTAGCAATCTTCATTAGATACCTTATCTCTGGCAGCTTGCAAGTTGTTTCTGATGGCAAAGAATCATTCCTGCCTAATAATTGCAGTAACTTTTGTATTTCTGGACCATTGCATCTCTAAGCTTAAACACTTAGACGCGATATTAATGTGGTTACAAATGATAATTTATTCCCCGAAACTTAAATTCCGCTATATTTCATTTAGTGCCAGGTAACTTACTTCTGTTAACATTTACAGGAGCTTAATATTTTCCAATATTTCCTTTAATATAAATATTATCTAAATCAGGTGAGTTAAATATTTCATTTTTTCTTTATATTCTAAGCTATGGTTTCAGTAATTTCAAATTACTGTTATCTACTTTGGTTCAAATTTTTTCTGATTACTTCTTTACAACACATAATCTCTTAACATTGTATTTGATAGAGAGTTACTACAAATGAAACATCAGGTTTTATAAAGGCATATTTTGCAAAGTATTACAGATATAATATTATATGGCACATGAAAGTGAAGACACAACTCCCAAGTATTTGATTATACCATCATAAATGTTCTATATAAACAGAACACATGTCTAAAGGATGGCCAAGTTCGGTCCATATACGCTGTAAAGTTTTTCCATTGATACTCCACATAACAGTATCAATGAGGTCCTAAGGTATATTCAATGTTGTTGGTACTGATGTACGTAAATCAAACATTTAATGTGCCCTAAAGAAAAATTCCCAATTCAGTGGTAAGTTCCTCATTTAAATAGTCACGCATGTTACCATACAAATGTGGAGTCTTTATGAAATATGAAGTTGTCGGAAGCCTCTGTTTCATATCCAATTATTCTTTTGTAGTAACGCTGTACATATAATATAAGATACTACATTACATTAAATATGATTAAATAACATTCTTTAAACCAGAACTAAAATTAATATTTATATTAACATAAGTGATTAGAATTCAATATTTAAGTTAAGGAGCCAGTCTTTTCTGTTAGCGAATATATATCGTCGGGGTTTTCATGATAGCGGATATATTGGAAAATTGGTAACAATGTAGGTTATGTTTTTTGTTTTGTGTAGCCCCATTTGTGCACCAAATTTTATAGCTTTCGTGTCTCGTGCGTATCCTATTTCATTTGGTCCATAAATGCCGGAGTAGGTCAAAGTCAGGGGATCTGTGTTACATTTATTCCTAGAGGAGACTCTCGCTATTGTTCTCTCTATGCTTCTTGAACATTCAGATTTTTAAGATAAAGGAGATTTTTATGATTTCATCTTGCTACGGGGTATGCCTTAAATCTTTACGTTTATATGTTTTCCTTAATTTCTGTAAAAGCTAAGCGCGTCATAACTGTGGTAGGGTTCCATTTCTTAATATTGGTAACCATTTTCCAAAAGTATATCGAACAAGACCTCTTACCATTCTCATTGTGTTATTAAATTGTACATCTATCTATCTTCTTTATATAAAAGCTGTTTATCGAGACTGAACAGCTATACTCCGCTATTGAATATCTCAACGCGAGCCCGGCTGTTTGCCGTGAATTAGCAAAAGCACACCATGGGGTACCAACAAATTTCTTTATAATATTCTAACCTTGGAAGTAGTTTTTTTCTAAATGTCGTTTAAAGGTTAATTATCTGTCCAAAGTTACATCTAAATATTTTATATTGGAGTTTTGATTTAGCTTTGTTACATTAAATGTTATAGAGTCGTTGCTTTTCTGTTGTAAAAGTGAAAAGTTGTTACTTCTTTTTTGGGTGGATTTGGTCATAATCTCCAGTTTTGTTTGTTTTGTCAGTGAACAGATAATTGCCCTACGATGATTTTAAAAACACAATATTTTTTTTTAATTTTATTTTAGCTGGCTCTGCAATATACAATGCAATAAACGGCTTGGTTGTTATAGTACAATTAAATAAGAACTAAACTACATATATTGAGGTTTACTCCAGTGGGGATTAACTGATAAATTACATTTATATCTTAGTTTGACATTGAGTTGGGTTTATATACCACATTTATTATTAAGTCCTGTGGTAGTTTACGTTTAAGACGCCTGTGAATATTTTTTTGGCCTAGATTTAATTTGGTAGCACTTAAACACAAGGTTAGATTTTGGAAAAACTTTACAGTGGATTTATTAATGAACTCTGTAATTAATGGAACACTTAATTCACTGTGAACTTGATTATTACGCACAAACCAAGGCAGTTGATGCCGATTCTGAGCAGTTTGTTCTGGATTGTTTGGAGTTTCTTAATGTTTGTCTTTGATGTGTTGCACCATATTGGACATGCATACGTAAGAATTGGTCTGAGGATTCCTTTTGTAAATAAGTACAGCACACTCAGGTCTAAGGTGAGATTTGCGGTTTATAAGGGGATATAATACACCCAGTCTGTTGTGGCACTCATTGAGTTTTTTATTGATATGAAACCCCAAGTTCAGTTTCGCGTGAAGTGCACGCCTAAATATTTAACAGCTGAGTCCTTTGGATTCCAATCTATTTCGTTATTATTTATTTTTATTTTTGCAATTTGTTCATATCTCTTGAGGGTAAACATTTTTGTTTGGCATTTATCAGAATTTATTTTAATTTTCCATTTCTGAAACCATGCACATAAAGTATTTATAGAGTTTTGTAGGAGTACAATTGCTGTATCAAAACTGAGGCTCTGTGTAATAATTGCAGTATCGTCAGCATACATGGCCAGCGTTGAGTTGAGATCTGTAGGTACGTCGTGAACGAACAGGTTGAATAAGATGGGTCCCAGAATACTGCCCTGGGGTACTCCGGCCCGAATAAGTTTAGAACTAGATAAGGTTGAGCTGATCCGCACTCTAAAAGTTCTGTTAGTGAGAAATGAGTGAATGATTTTGGTTAGGTAATTTGGAATGTTTAAAAGCCCCATTTTATATAGAAGTCCATCATGCCAGACGTTGTCGAAAGCTCTTTCCAAGTCTATAAATACAACCGCAGTGTATTCTTTCTTTTCAAACCCTCTTTCAATTGATTCACTTATTCTGAGAAGCTGGTGAGAGGTCGAGTGATGGGTTCGGAAGTCAAATTGAAGAGGAGGAATAGTATCATTTTGGTGGAGGCCATCTTGTAATCTGGAAAGTATCACTTTTTCTAAGAGCTTGGCCAGGGTTCACAGGAGACTGATAGGTCGGTAGCTGTCAGGGTTTTCCTTCGGTTTACCTACTTTATAGATGGGGAGCACATTTGCAGTTTTCCATGCTGTCGGAAAGTATCCTAGTCTGAGACAGGCTTTGTATATTGAGGTTAAGTAAGCCAGAGCCTTTTTTGATAGGTGCTTTAGCATTTCATTTGTTATGAGATCGGGCCCAGGGGTCTTACGCTTAGGTAATATTGTTATATAAGATTTAATTTCTTGGACAGATGTAGGAGCTATTTTGTGATTATCTTGTAACTGCATATTTGCGATTGCGCTTGTTACCTGCCTTTCGAAGTGTTCGTCTTGTTCTTCAAAATTGGGCTTAAATGCCTGTTCAAGATGAGTTGCTAATAAGTTGGCTATTTCATCATCGGAGGAGTATCTGGCGTATTTGATATCATAGGATAGATTATACTCGGTTGTCTTAATAATCGTTTGGTAGCTAACCACATAGATGGGTCACCGGGTTTAGTGTCTTCAAGGTAACAATTGTATCTTTGGATTCTTAGACTGTCAAGTTCATTCTTTACTAAGTGACATAGTTGGTTGTACAGTGTTTTAAGGTATGGTAACTGGTGTCTTTGCCAATCCCTTCTATATCTATTCTTTCGCTTAATTAGATCAAGTATGTAGTTGGGAGTTCTAATAAATCTCGGAAACTTTCCTTTGCTTCCATGGAGTGGTTGTTTCTTGTATACTTGCTTGTAAGGCTGATGTGTATTGTCGGACGGCATTGTCTATATCCGGGGGAAGTTCATGTGGTCCCACCCAACGGAGTTTTTGATCAAGTGTCGACTGAAAATTGTCCCAATCAGTTTTACCATGCGCTAAGCTAGGCGGTGGAGGTATTATTTGAGGGGTGTTGTGGAGGCTGATGATGACAGGAAGATGATCGGAGTCCAGTTCAGAGGCCACTGTTTGATACACTGGATAAGTGACATTTTTATGCAGTATAACAACTAAGATGTCAGGTTGATGGTCTGTTCGGTATGGATGGTAAGTGTAGTCGTCAGGGGCTGATATTAATATACTGTGTTTGGCCATAATGTTATGCAACTTCATCCCGTCTGGATTACTAGCACGATATCCCCATATGGTATTTTTTGCATTTAAGTCTCCTAAAACTAACGTGGACTCGTTGCTGCTGAACAATTCACCGATTTCGTCTTCAACAAGCCGTTTATTTGGGGATTTGTGAACAGATGTAAGGGTTAAAGAGCCACTAGTTTTCATGTGTATTTTGATAGAAATGGCTTCTATGTTTTGAAGAACACCCATATGGAGGAGGTGGTGGCTGAATTTATTTTTAATTATAATTGCAACTCCGCCTGATGCTATTACAGCTTCTCGGTCTTTCCGATATACGTGATACCCAAGAATTCTGAATTTTTCGGTGCTTACAAAGTGTGTCTCTGTGATACACGCGATATCAATGTTGTGTCGTGCCATGAATTCTATAAAAGTTGAACGTTGAGATTTAAGACCATTGGCATTCCAATTTGTCACTGTTATATTATTTATTAACTGAGGACTATTTTGATCCATTGCCTAGCAATGTTGGTAATAACGTTGTTAGGAATGGCATTATTTTGTCTAAATGGGGGATTAGCAGTTCTATTAATTTATTAAGTACTGTGGAGGTAAGGTCGGTTGATGATTGCTGTTCGTCGGGAGTGGAAACGTTGGGTTTGGATACAAAACATCTTGGGGGGCGATGACTCATTAGTCGTAGTATTTTGTTTGTGTATTACTGCTTGGGCGTATGATCTGTTTTGAGTTCTAAAGCTAGAGTTTCTTGTTTGGTTCAGGGTTACCTTCGCGTAATAACTACAACCTTTGTAGTTTGCTGGGTGCTTTTCCAAGCAGTTTACACACTGAGGATCATCTCCAGGTCGTTTAGGGCATTCGGTAAATAAGTGATTGCCAGTGCACTTCATACAGCGTGTTTTCGAGTGGCAATAGTTACGTGTGTGGCCGTACAGTTGGCATTTTTTGCATTGGGGAATTTCCTTCGACTTTCTTCGTATCTCTACTTCTACTATGCTGTGGTTGAGTTTTGTTAGTTTGAAAATTTCCTTGCCTTCTTGGGTATCATCGAGATCCACCGCGCATAGCGGGATCAGATATCTATCCTTGTTGTATAATCTGGCTACTTTTTGTACCGGATATTTTAGAGTTGTTAATTCGTTTTTGATTTTATCTTCCGTAAGGGAGACAGGGACGTTTCGGATTATTACAGATAAATTGCGAACTTCTGGGTTTTTAAATGTGTGGTAGGCTAGATTGTTCTCGCTGTAATGCTTAGTCATTACTCGGTAATCCTCTATACTGGTGAGATTTATTCTTAATTGTTTGTTTCTAACTACAGTGGTAAATTCACTCGTAGCTTTTTCCTTAAGATCAGTAATTATTTTTTGAAATTTTAATTTGTGTGCATTAAGCAGATAAATTGACGGGATCTTTATTTTATTCTCCTTAGTATTAACAGATTGGGACGGAGCGGTAACAGAGGTATCCATGTCTTTTATAGCTGCAGCGAGTTTACCTTGATAAATGGTTTTACCGGCATTCTCGATTTGTTTCTCCGTAACGTAAAATTTGTTTTTGGTTATTGGATTTTCGGGTATAAATAAATATTTTCTATTCGGCTCGGATACAGGTGGCGATAAGGTAGAGCTGGTTCGTTTAAGATTAGGATTGCTCATCTTGAATAAAGAACCCCTCCGCAGGGGCTCTTATTGGCAAAGTCTTTGTTTTATTTAATAGTAGATTTATGCGTTAAAGGTATTAAATTGTTGAATAAATAAATAAATACGCCTGACCTTAAAGACTGCGGCTCGGCGCGGCGATATCGCAGGTACACAATATTTTATGATCAGTACAATAACATTGGTATAGATAAATTGTCTAAAGTAGGTTTCTGGTGGGTCATGAGTATATAAATTAAAAATAAATTATGCACGAGGCAAAATCTGTAGCAATTTATTATTAAGTAAAGTTTTTTACCGAAACAATCGTTTACGTAATTTCTCAACATGTCATATGTATATTAGGTTATAGATTGTTCTACAAGGTAGCAAATTTGATCAGTTTAAATATTATTATCTCATCTCTTATGCGTCATGCTCTGATAAATTCGAAAGATATTAGTTGTTTATGGAAATCTTGTTTTAATTGTTACAATGTTACTTTTGATTACAGCTGGACAGGTTCAATGTTCTATTATAGAAGCCTAATTTGACTTATTTGATGGTGTCAAATTGATATTTTTTATCGGTGGTAATTTTAACAACGTTAGTAATAATAATGATTTGTTCTTTCAAATTACAAATTTTCAGTTTTCAGAATATTGGAGTTAAAATGCGTCAGTCACTCTTTAGTGCCTGGTTCGGTGCTCTTGAAAAATTCGGAAAAGATATTATCGTCTCTTGCAGTTTTTCTTGTTTTTTATTTAGACATTACTTGTTGTTTTTCGTGACTGGAAAGGTTCCCAATTTTTTTTATTATAAATGGTATCCTTCACTTGTTTGAGGTGGGATGTAACAACCTTGATATGTTTTTTGTCAGGTGGTACTTTTAAACAAACCGTAGTAATAATGACAATGAGTATTCGCTATCTGTTCTAAATAAAATAGTTAGATTAGAAAAATGTCCACAAAGGCTACTTAAAATTTTTTGAGCTATTTCTTTCTTCTTTTCATTTAAAAAAATCTTTATTATAATCATTAGTTTTATGTTTGTAGTTTAAAAATGTATAATGAAATGATCAGTTTGAGTATATTAACGAAAATAGGCTTTTTTAAAAATATATCTGATTCAAGACTTTTGTATAAACTTTTTACTACAGAGAAGAGAATAAAGACCAAAAACTTACTGTTAAAAAAATGAAATTATCCTCTTATGATCCAATATGTAAGAAAACATTCTTCGCACTTTATAAAGCATGCTTATGAAAAACATGGGTGACTAAAATTTACAGGAAAATTTATCATTGACTTGAAATTTCTAAATTAAGCTTAATACTGTGTATAACAGAATATAAATAAATACAACTCATTTGATACAAAATATTGTAATTTTTTGCATATATTTTATTGTTACAAATGACTGACCTTTATACAGTCTTAATGTAACTCCTAGTAATAACTTTTGTTCTCAAAATTTAAATTATATTTACAAAGAAAAAGATTTAACAACAGACATTTTTAAAATATTACACATTGGCTTCTAAATTGTCCCATTTATTTCAGAGTTTTATTTATCTCTTGGTTAACGATTAATCATTGAAAAAAGTTGCATTTACTGTATACTAAACTGAATATTTTAATATCACAATACAGATTGGAGGTCCATCAAAGTTCGCAGTTATTTTATTGTAGAATACCGATGAAACAATTCTACTCTCCATAATTTCCTCATATTGCCTGTGTGGATTAGAAATATAACAAGCATAACTAATGAGACACCTGCAACAAGTGTAGGTAAGCAAACGCTTCTAACATACCAAGCTTAACGTATGCAAATTTGTCATGCCTGTGCAAACACTTATCTTGTGTTTATTAATTGCTGCTGTTTGTTGCAGATAAGTAATAAATTGCAATATGCCTAATACAAAAACTGCAAGCTTTATATTTTTATGCGACATAATTTTAGGTAATTCAGTTTTTATTTTGCAGTTTTAAAATCGTCGAGTCATTAATATATATAATATAAAGTTTATAATTATTTAGAGAGTTGAAGAAAAAATGTAATATTCTATTAGTGATTTAAAGAATTTTTTAGTCACCGCTCGTAGGTAACTTTGTTTCATACAATGAACAGAACATCAAGCAGTAAAATGTAGAATAAAAATACAATCACTAATTAAGATGCTATAAAAATTAAAATAAATAATAAAAAAAATTTAACATGTACAATAAAAAGGCAACGATGTCACATTTTTGAAGTTTGCTAGTAAAGCATCACACATGCACATGTCCAATAAAATTAAATCGCCTACACAAAGGCCTACAAAGCTCTTTGTTACATACTACGTTTTTTCCATTAAAACTTTATTATCGCCCCGGGCGATATAAAATTGTGCTAAAATGACACCAAAGAATACACAAAATTTTACTACAGCAAACGCGTCTATCCAGTTTTTAACTTAAAACGCTCTATTGCGTGTCAGTTCATAATTATAACAACATGCATACTAAAGAAATTAATATTGACCAAGTATATAATTTTTATTGATTTTATAATATAAATATCTCATTATCAAATAAACCAGTCTGTACTTCTGCGAATTGTCTGTATATTGTTGCTGTGATGCTTTATAGAGGGAAATAAAATCGTGTGTTGATATCAATTCTTTTTTTTCTGACCAACAGACAATTGCATCCAAAGAAAGTTGGCAATTGTACAACAAATTGCTTTAGATTAATTTATTTAACTTACGAATTAATGGTATTAGGTCTTGTTAAAGTAGTCCTCTCGGCTATCAGTGCGCAGCTGCCACCATTTCTGGAGGTCATAAAAGTAAACACAGAAATCATAGCTGTTTGAATTGCTGCAATATCTTCGACGCGCTTCCCTTTTAGCTGGCACTTTTGGTTTGTCTGGTTTCTTGTAGGCGTTCTAGGGTTTTGCATAAAACAAATTAGATGTTTATGACACGTACCTATATGCTCTTACTTCAAGAATAATTAGCAAAACAACAGTATTGTATGTTCTATCTTACGGCTTTTCTTCTTTTCCCATTATGAAACAAGAAATACTTAGATGTTAATTTTAGTCCTTTAAGGAAATAGTCACTGTCACAAACGAAGCCTAAAGATTTTTTTCAGAATTTTGGCAACTGTACTAACATATACCGAATTGAGTATGGAGCAATAGCGACTATTGACTGTACTACGTAATAATTTGATTCTATTTATTTGACCGGATAATTTATTTATAGGAATGTACTTGGAAAAATATGTTTCACATTATACATTAGTGGCTGCTGTTGCCAGCTTTTTAAAATCAAGTCTCCCAATGATACTTTTTGGGTTTCTACACGACATTATGTTGGGTATCAGCGATTGTATCAATTTATTTAGAGTTAATCAGTCATTGATAATATATTTTAGACAAGTCTTCGCTTTTGTTCATATGTGCCCAATTGCTGGGTTGATTTTTTATAGGTACATTTTACCTTTTTAATTTCTTTAAATACACAATCCTTTACACCTAACGGTAAGAGGTACAGATTATATTATATTATATATAATACAAAAGCATTATATGTTGGTTTTGATAGTTCAATGCAGTTTTAATTACACTTTTGGCGATTTTCACACAAATTGGTCTAACACGTCTTCAAGTTTCATACTTGTATATTATTTTTGCAACAGGTAACGGATAAATAGATTTAGGTCTCAACAAAAGTGATAAAATGTAAATTAGCAGTACACTTATATTTAGCATTGTTTTTAATTTTTATAAAAATTGTAGATGACTACATTAGTGGTAAGCTTTTAACTATCGAAAGTTTGGTATCTGCTTTACCAGATATTCAATTTCTTATTTTGCGCATAGTAAATTTGAGAAAATATTATGGTACAAATAAAAAAATCACATGATATATGTGTTAAATAGTTTTTTTTAAATTAAAGATATTAGCTAAGCCTTTCAAATCAAGTATTTATTTAGAATAATGCCCTTTAGAATCTATACTTTAAATATAAATTATTATTTATTTTAGATATATCGATTTCCATAATATTTGGATGAAACTAGTTATTTTGGTTTGTTCCTAAAGATGAAAATATTTTAAGATATTAGTATATCATTGGATTAAAAATATTCAGCTTTCGAAATGAGTTAAACGTGCACATTTAAAAGCAATTTAGTAGAGTACAGGTACTTGCTTTCTATAAAAATTGTTTAAGGTTAATTAAGACTTAGTTTCCGTAGATGAAATGGTAGTTTTGCCAATTTTTATTATTATTTCCTATATGGGTCTAACTACCACTGACCTCTTTCTGTACTTCATTTCCTTTGGTTTAAAGGAAATTAAATTGTAGTATTAATTGCAGAACATTTTAATTTTATTTATAGTTTATTTTTATTTTTTTCTTTTATAGTTGTTCTTTAAGATGCTAGAACGAATTATAACTAATGGGGTGGAGGACTAAGATCGAACTCTTTACAAATTATAATATGCCTGCTGCTTATCAAATACAGTGTGGCGTAAAACAAACCCATATTCTTCAAACATAAGACAAAAAATTTATTAACATTAACAAAAACTATAATAAATGCAGCTTTTATACGCATACATTGATTATTTAATTAAGAAAGATTATATCAGGAAGATGACATCATTCTCGCTGTGCATACATCTGGAGCTTATATTCAAAGATCTGCATCACACTTACTAACATTTCTTCTGACATACTTGCAATAGATGATATCGAAACCCTTGCCATATGGTTTGTTACTCCATCTTATTAGAACCACGTTGTTTCCATGTTGACCCGTAAACGTTGAAATTGTGACTGTAAAAATTTTACAGTGTATCGAAAAAGTGATGTGGCCCTTTCTTCTTGAAAAAAGTGAAGTCTAACAATCTTTACTTTTGACATGCCCCACCAAACCGTAACCTTAACAATATGGAGAGGTATGTGCTGTAATTCCGGGGTTTTTTTTGAAGATAAAATCAACATTTTTACTTATTAAGATAACCATCCTAATATAAATGTGTCCCATTACTCATGATCACAATTATATCAGAAGCAATAATTCCAAAGATATATTTACAAAACAAATCGCCTTGAAGCAGCTTTTAAACAATTAAGAATTTGTATAGAGAGAATTTTATTACTTAGAATGCGTTATAACACCCAAACTTGGAGCACGACCCCTAGTGGAACGCCGAAGACTTTGAAGAACCGACCTTCTCACTTTTCAATATTTACTGGAGACCGAATGATACCAGGACAGCTAGTTAATATTACAACTGATCCAATTATGCAAAATGACTCACCTTATTGTAGTATTGTGTCACGATCAATATTGAACTCTTAACGAGCAATAACAGCGGAATCGATATTTTCCAAAAACTGCTAGGCAAAAAACGCAATGCTCACGGTCTATTATGTCAGGACTACTAAAATCTAAAGTACCTGAGCTAGTCACAAGCCTTTTGTGATGGTCGCGGACCTCCCCCTTTCCAATTACTCTTTATTTGAAAACTATGCGTACTTTTTTCGCTATCCAGTTTTTTTTTACACTTTTTGTACATTCTTAAGGCTGATTTTAATAGTTTTCCGTACTATAATCAATTTTTATTTATCTTAACGTTCTGCTCTATAAGAACTTTGATCAGGCACTGTTATTGCACGACCATACACTTTCTCAACAATGATCGTTACAATTCTTATAGATATATGAGCTAAGTATATCGCTAATGCAGTTTAATTTTGTATATAATATGTTTTTAAGTTTAGAAGATGATTAACAAAATAAAATATATAAAATTATTTATTAATAACTGCAGAAATACACTTCTTCCAACGTTACTTATCATAAAAATAGTCTAATAAATATTAGTTTTATTAAAAATTTATCACCTAGGCATTCTCAACAAACATTTTTATAATGTTTTTATAGCATGCTGTTTTGGGTTTAAGTAAAGAATTGTTCAAATTTGAAAAACAATCCTGATTCATATTGCCTCCTCGAAAAAAATTTTTATAACTTTTTTTGCATCTTTTTCGTTTTTTTTAAAGTCAGGGAAGTTAATAATATTTACAGTAATTTTTTTGTAATTTGTTCTTTAAAGCTGATATTAAAAGTTAAGCTAAAAATATTTGGTGTAGCTCTAAAGGTAAAATATTCAAAGTTTCCATCGTCTTTCAGTATCTCAAGTGATCTTCCTTTTGTCCTCTAATATATTTGTGAAATTAATTATTGTAGAACATTACCAATTCACTTGAAAGCAAACACTTATAAGATGACAGACAATTACTGTAATTGAAAAATAAATTTCTCGATCATTTTTTTCCTATAAAACTTATTGTGTTAATTACACAACACCGTACTTGTTTAAAATACTTTTTTTGTTGTAGCTCCCCTTTCATGTTTCATCTCCTAATGAAGACAAAAGAGCTTTTCACAAGCAAACATATTTGTGAATTCGAGTGTTTTTATGATTCATCCCTTCTTTGAGGTTTTCTAACTCCTAACACAATTTCCTTCTACCCAATAATGACAAATTTAAAAGCGTTGGGTATAAAATTTTTTCTTTCAAAGGCAAAAGAAAATAATGAAAGTAAATCCAATCGGCGAATTTATTTTAAATTTTGTATTTTTAAATAACTAATAATTAACAAAATTCTAATAATATAGTTATAAATCCTGAAACGCATTCTAAGTTATAGTTAATCACTACAAAATATTGGTTCGAATAAATTATTAAGTTTTTGCTAAAGATATTTTATTTTTTAGCCAAATTATAGTTATTTGGTGTTTTATTGACAGCCAGCGTGGTCCTGGTTGACGCTGCGATTCAATTTGCATGCCTGGCGGGTGGTCTCAGTCACTAAAAATAATTGATACCTGCGTTCATTCAATTAATGTCGTCTAAGTTGGTGTTAATAATCAGAAATGGTCGACGACAAACAAGTATATTTTCAGATCGCATTCATTACCATTATTATATTATTATATATGCTGTTTATTGTTCTAATTTGCATTTTCTGTCTTATGATCTGCACACATTAATGTTTTATTGAGTGTTAAAATAAAATACAAACTAATTTTTTATTTCATTCATTGTAACTTTTATATTCTTATTTTTTAAATTTTTCTGTTAGTTTTCCTAAATGATATCATTTCAGTTTCATACTTTGTCAACATTATTTCTAAAAGTACATGGTATATCAAATAATTGCACTCACTCTTTAAATAATAACAAATACTGTGTTTAGTAACTTAGAAGCAATTTTGTAAATGTAAGGTGATCCAAATTGGACTTTAGGATGTTTTTGGATAAAATACAAAATATTGAAATAATCGAAATTGGATTGCTATTGTTTTAAAGTACAAACTTGGCAGTTACTTACGAAATATGATATTGGCAAATGCCTCCTACGACTCCGCTGATATGTGACCATTCTTTAAAAAATTTTATAATGCTTTCCTATAGATGCGACTCTATTTCAGCAATTGGACGTCTGATTTTTTCTTTTAGCCATAGAATTGTAACAGGTTTGTTCACATAAACCCTTGCATTTAAATATTTTTAGAAAAAAAAGTTTAATGGAGTTATATCAAAAGATCGCGATGAGTGTTTCACATGCTATATGACATGTGGCTACATTTTATTGGAACCATATGCAATTTAATTTAATATTTTTTAATTTAAACCATAAAATTATTATTTGTAAGTCTTTATATACTGCATATATTTTTATTTTAAGAGTGAGTACAACATTTTGAGACATTCTGTAGAAAAAGTTATTTAATTTTTGTTGTTTGAAATATTGTTTTTTTGGCAAGGAAACACGCGTTTTATTACTACTTAGGAAATTCGTTCATTATCTAGCATATCTGTTACGCTTTATTATCTATATTAAAACACTCTTCATATATATGCGTAAGTAATTTGATGTTCATTTTTTGTGCGGATGTAATTACATTATTTTAAGATAGACCGTTTTAAATGTTCATTTGTTTATTAAAAAATTCGATTATTTGCTTTTTACGTAGTATGAATTTATATGTAATTAGTAAATGAATATTAATCATTTTTGATGATTTATTTGTGTGAAAGTACTTTTGATAGATTATTTATAAAACATATTTTTTACAATTGTTTATAAATGGAATAAAATTTTTTATATCATGATAATAAAACAAAAGATTTTTTCTTTAAAATAAAAAAACTTTTAATACAAGTTTTCTATATATAGAAGAAGCAGTTAAGCAATATATCACACTGAAAAGGTACTTAAATAAAATTGTGCAACTTCTGGCATCAGATCCATCCAGCAGACGACTTTAGATAAAATGACCCAAAGATCTGACGAAGTAAATGTACTTGACAATGCTAGGAACCCTCTTCAATAAAATTCTAGCTCTAATTATTATACTTTTGAGGTATTATTTTTTTTTATTTTTTGCTATTTAAAAACCTTTATCAAATGTCATATGAAACAGAACGTAGCTACAGTCTTACAGTATTATGCCGTACCCACAAAAAAATTAGTTTATCGTTAGACCGTTTCTTACTGCATGCCTTTTTACCAAAGCATAAAGTCATCCAAATTGAATTTTATGATGTTATTCTTAAATAAAATAAAATATTATAACAATACAAATTTTATTGTATAAAAACTTAGCAGTTACGTATAAGCTATGATGTCAACCAAATGCCCTCTACGATTTCGGTAACATGCGACTATTCTTTTAGCCACTTTTCAGCTGTTGCACGTGTGATGTTCTCTTTTAGCCATGAAATCACCGGGAAATTTCGTTTGATGTGAAACTACACCTTATTGAAACCACAAGTCATTCAAGTTAATATCGTTGGTTTCAAAATTAACATCTCCTGATAACTTACACCGTTACAGTAATAGTGTTGCCAGTTTCGTCCTCAACAATTCCTTCTGCTTACAAATACTTATCCAATAGTGCATTCTGATGAATGCACTAGTTTGCAGTAAATAGCATTAAAATTTTCACAATCACAAGTGCAATAATTCACAGTCATTCAAAGAAAAATAATATCGCTTCATATGAGATTTGTTTGCAAAAATTAGTCTCAACTGTTGTATTCTCTAAAACCCAGCTCACAAATGTAATGCGTTTCTGGTGGTGTTTGCCATGTGTTTAGATACCAAACGTGTAAATACAAACTTGAAACGTTTACAGAATGCAAATACCGCGTAATTCAAAATTTAGTTCAATTTGAATTACCCTATGTAGCAGAGCTTGAAAATATAAAATTACAGTTCCCTTGAGGCCAATAAATGCGTTACGTAGAAAAATTCAAACCACAATGAGAACTGGTGCAATGTCACAATTTCGGTCTTTGCAATATCCATTTTATGCTTTTTTGAAACATAAAAAAATAAAACAAAATAATACAAGAACTTATAAACGTAAAGATCCTAGAGAATTCAAATAAGTCAAAGTCACCAAAGTATCTAGAATACCAATTTGAAATAAAGAATTTCCAACATGCTTCTTCGACTCATAATGACAATCGCAAAAAAGCACGCCATAGATCGAAACAGGCCCTAATCAGAAGATGCAAGATCAAGGCTGTAAGCTGGGTGTGTCTGAACGTCAACTTCATAGTGTTTAGCAATTTCGTCTTCTTGAATGAGAGCATATTTACGGTTGATCAAAGTCAGATAATTTTACTTTAAGACTTTGCAAACATGTCCCACTTGCTCACGGTGCAGTTCGGAATTTACGGCTTTTTCATTTAGATCCAATTTAAAGTGCACATTATGTGTCAACAATCTACCAAGCTGAGATTATAAGTTTCTGGCCAAAACGATCCTGTAGAACAACACACGATTAACGCGGCAAATCAATTTTCCTCACAACTGACAATGCGCTTTTAAAACCACTTATCTAGCGGATGTTCACACAGTTGACGACAAATTTTGGCGAGCTTTTCAGCTTCTGCTTCAATCAGTTCTTGAAAAAATGGTCTTAGTTCCTTTTGCACAAAGTCGAATTGACGTAAATGATTCCAGACACACACATGCGAGATGCGAGGAGACACCTTGCAAGTGTCCTTCATCTAAAATAGATAGTCAGCCAGAACGTGGTTGACTTTCAAAGCTAAGTCACTGGAATCGACTCGCTTGTACTATTTTAAAATATTCACGTGGCTCATAGTTTTTTAACTTTAAGCATCATAAATCTCCTTTGTAGCATCTCTTGTTGACAGTTCTTATTTCCTTTAATATCGGATCAAAACTCAGTTCATTTTTTATATGGAATCTAAAACTAAAAATTAGTACTGTACCAAAAACACAAAAAAAAACAAAAATTGCATCAAACTAAAAAGAAAGCGCGAACATATTTAATCAAAAAAATAACTTAAAATACAAAATTAAAATTAATTTGTTTTTGTAACTGTAACTATATATCTTTATAATTTTAAATTATTATTATTGCTAAATAATCTTTTATTATATTAATATTAATGTATTGTACCATTTTGAAATACTTGTTAATATTGGATATTACATGTGTTCTGCTGATATTTTAAATCTGCTTAATATTCGTGGATTTAGGCACTATAAATAGGGGATTGAGACTACACCGTGTAGTTTAATAATGTTCCATAAGTTTACTTAAAAGCATTTCTTAAATGTTAAATAAAATTTAAATAGAAATATAATATTATTTACAAAGCAAAAGTTATTTATAATGTGGTACATGTATATACAACCTTTGTTAGGAAAGCATCGAATCTGATGTCTAAATTATTTATTTGTGATATTTAGACACAAGAAATGGGTGTTATTTAGTCACCTACAATGTGTTCTGAATAGATATAGTCTTGAAGGTGTTTCCATATAAACTTATCATGTGGCTGGGCTATGTTTAGTAACCCACTGATTGGTTTGTCAGTACATTTAGTTGGAAGTTTTATGAGTGATATTATAAAGGCGGATTCCGAACAGAAAGTTAATATAAAGTTCTGCATTAAACTGTAGAAAACCGCTACTAAAACATGGAATATAAATCAGCAAGCAAATTGTAACGTTTTTGCTCTCAACAGAGGTGAATAACACTCTTGGAGTTATTTAAACTACTTAGTTGCTTTACTTCCAGGAAATTAAATTATTTAATTATAATTATGTACACTACGGAAAGGATTATTAAATTAAAGTTACATTCTATATCACCATTTATCTAGAACATAATTTATGTTATACCAGCACAGTATATTTTGCTCCGATGCTCGACTCCTCCGGGTTGCTTCGCTGCGTCCTATTTATATATCCAGACCTTTGTAGTAGCATTGGAACTATCTGGTACAAACTAAAATTTTTTGTCGTTTTAGTGTCTAAACGTGTATAAGCATTTCGGATTTTAATAGTACCACGTGCATTATTTGTTTGCTGCTACGCCAGCGTGAACTCGTGGTGTAGAAGTGGGGTGCAATGTGGACGGACCCGGGTTCATTCCCGGAGCTCTCCGATGCCTGGCGGGTGGATTACTCAACCACTAAAAATAACCTGCATTCTCTTCGAACATGAAGTAATAATGGCGGTCGTCTAAGGCGCGGTGCTTGCCACATCGCCCACAGTGGATAAACCTACGAGAGCCTTAACCTCTCAGGCTGCGCTCTCACGCGTGGCGTTAGAACCTTACTATTTATGTTTGCTGCTCAACCTTGACCCCAATATTAGTCGCGAATGTTAGAAGATGACGGTGCTTGACAATGTTTAAAAATTCGTTATAATATGGTGGGTAAACATGATCGAAAAACCGTATCTTTGAATAACACAAATGTTTTGGGAGGGCAGAAATTGAGTGCAAAACGACGCTAGAGTCGTTCTCCTGTCAACATTACATCCCGTTGCAAATGTCTAAAGCAGTTACTGCAAGAAGACTGTCGTGTTAGTGTGCACATAATATTCATAGGGCTGAAATTGAATTCAACGATTTAGAAAAATGGAAACTTAATGCAGAACTAGCTCCTCACACATTAACACAGGTACAGAAAGGAATTAGAGAAATAATTACTGATGAACTGTTGGAAAAAGCGCCTTATGAAAGTGCAGTTAAAAAGACAGAAATCCAAGTGACAGGTGTGCTGAGAAGCATCCTAGATGAAGCTTTCTTTGCTTGATTTCATGACATCCAAAGGAATGGCGGCTGCTGCGTATAAATAGCCGAGTAGATTACTTTGATAAAACCTAAGACCATTAAGTTGTAATTTAAATAAATTTAGTTCAAAACTATGCGCTAACTCTTTGATTGTAAATATAGTATTTATTGGGTTAGAAATAATTTTGTAAATGGTACTCGAGCGAATACGTGGAAAGTGCTGCATTTTTATTTAAAATTGTCTAGAGTAATAAGGCTACGTTTAATTAAAATCGGCCCAATTACTCGACATAATTGTATTTAGCGGGCTTCTTAAAATCTTCAAGTTTCTATGAAATACCATTAAATGTTACCAGTGTTACAGTGTAACGTGAGAAATCAGCATTGAATATTTTGAAGCCATTTTTTTTGAGAAAACTGTCACTGGTAATGTTTACCTACAGATTCTGCAGAAATTTGCCGTTCCACATGTCGAAGAATTGTCTGAAGCACCTCCCCACTATCGTAATTTAAAACTCTCGATACTATATTTTAAAATAAATGGACTATTCGAATAGATGGTGTTGAATTTCTTGAACATTTCCTAGAGCTTCTTCTTTAATCAGCGTCTCTCATTCGCATGCGGACATACCCCTCTCCCATCTCCTTCTACCTGTCTCGGTCCTGTGTCCTTGTAATCCACGTCTTCCCGGCTACATAAAGGCCTTCCCACGCTCCGCCTCTCTGTTCATGGCCTCTATTCGGTAGTAATTTTTACCCATTTGTTAGTTTCCATTAGGGCTATATGGCCTGCCCATCCACATTTCATTTTTATTATTGTGTGACTTATATCTTATATTTTTGTTAGTTGTCTGATTCTCTCTACTGATATTTTGTCTTTTAGAATGATATTTAGTGTTGCTCGTTTCATGTTTCTTTGTGTTACTTGTGTCTTCTGTAATGTTCTTTTTGTAAAAGCCCATGTTTCTGTCCCATATATCAATACAGCGATAATACATTGTTGTAATGCTCGTATTTTTAGATGTATGATACATTTTCTTTTTGTATTTTTGAGTATACGTTTTAACCTTCAAAAGCCGTCCATGTCAATTTTGTTCTTCGCTGTAATTCTGCGTTCTGCATATTTTTGTCTATAGTTATTCTTTGGCCCAGGTATACGTAATTGTCTACGTTATCGATGTCGTTGTCTCCTAGTTTTATTTTTGATTTTTGCAGATCTGTTTCGTTATCAGATATTTGAACAACGTCATCTGCGAATCTTAGGTTGTTCAATCTCCGACCGTCTATCATTAGACCTCGTTTCTCCCAATGGAGTTTTTTAAAAACGCCCTCTAGTGCCGGTGTCAACAGCTTCGGTGAAATTGCATCGCTCTGTCTGATTACTCTTTCTATCTTTATTGGTTTGGTATTTTCGTGGATCCTCACCGTGGTGGTTGCTCCTCTATAGATGTCTTCCAAAAGTTTTATATATCTTGAGTCTATGCGACAGTTTTTAAATGATTTGAGAATGTCCTACCTTTCTGTTGTGTCAAATGCTTTGTTATAATCTACAAAAAGGTATAGATCTATGTTATACTCGTGGATTTTTTCAAATATGTTTCGAAGTGATTGTATGTCATCTAGCGTGATGTATGGTTTTCTAAATCTCGCTTGCTCCGGCGGTTGGTACGAGCCGAGCTTTTGTGTCAATTTGTTTGTTATTATTTTGGTTAGTAATTTGTAACTTTGACACAACAGACTAATCGGTCTATAGTTTTTTAACAGTGTTTTATTGCCTTTTTTATGTATTAAGACCACAATGGCATTATTCCGTCCTGGAGGTATTTTCCCTTCTTCTAGGCATTTATTTAATACATTTTTAGGCTCTATAGTAGTGTTATATCCCCATATTTGATAAGTTCTGGTAGTATTTGGTCCTCTCCTGGTGCCCGATTATTCTTGCGGTCTTTTATTGTTCTCTCTAATTCTTTTATGTTTATTTCCGGTATTTCCTCTGAGTTGGCATTAATTATTGCTTTATATTTTACTGTTTGCGATTTTTCTTTTTTTGATTTACATAAATTTACGTAGCAATTTTCTGTTCCGTCTATTATTTCTTTTATATTTAGAGTCATTTGACCATCTTCTACTCCTAGTTGGTTAATTATGTTGGTACTGCCATTTACCTTCCTTTTCAGAACTTTAAGATTTTTGTTTTCATTTATTGTTGTTTCTCTTAACTTTTTATTATATTTTGCAATGTCTTGTTTGATGTTCTTTTTAACTTGTTTATTTACTTCAACGTATTCCACCGTTCTTTGTTTCCTTTCGCTCACCAGTTGGTTTCTAACATCTGTTTTTTTCCCTAGAGCTCACCAAACAAATTTCTTTTTATGATGATACCTCAAAGACAAAGTTTCTGACAGAAAGCCAACAACAATCAATGACAATTAAATAGCCTGGCAGTTTAACATAAATTACTTGGTAACACTGTCAAATTTATATAATATAGATTTAAGGCGTTAATCTTCGAACTGTTATTTATTTTACATCGTAAGGCAATTTGGTATTAAATAGTACTTTTGCTAAAAATCCTTTAACTTCATATTAGCTAACAATACAAAATAAGTAGCTGTTCGAACATTAAAACGTGCTATAAATGTGTGTTATTTCTGTTGCGGGTAGACGGTGACGGTTTTATTACGGCGCATAGCTGGGTTTAGTAGTTATAAACTATTGATGTACGCACCTAGTCAGATCTTGCAGTTTAAGCACTCATTATAACAAATTTTAAAACGACGCTGCTGTAGATATACCGGTTTTATTATTATTTTTCATTACCTACAAAAAGAGTTTACAACTTCTTATTGATGTATTTAATTATAGTACAAAAGGAACTTAGCTCTTATGGCTTTAACGGAGCAAACAGTAAACATTCATTTTCCATACGGACTTAGGTACAACTTTTAAATAACTTGCATAAATAACAAAATACCGATTGGCAATAGGTTATTTTAAAAAATAATTTACTCGATTAGAGTTTTGTCGTAATTGATATTTTGACTGTTCATACTTCAATAAAGCATAGTTATGTTGAAGATTTGTTAGTAGTAAATATTGTACACAAGAATAATTTATTGGACACTTGATGCTCTTTTACATTATTTCTGACTTTGTGAACCTCATACAATAACTGACAAGACATCCGTACGCGATATTCCCTTTTTCTCTGGATAAAACTGTCGAATCAGGGAACAAGAAGAACTAAGAACTAAAATTCATTGTCTTGAAGTTATATGACTTCTAAGTTTACGCAACAAAAATCAAAGATTTAAGAACGATGAGTAACAAAGAGCTAAAGATTAGAGTTATGATGTCAAAAACATATCAGACGCAAAATCGTCATTACCACTGTTATCAGAAAATGCCATAGGGTTTCATATATTGATTATTTTTGTTGCATGTTATCATTGATTTTGTAGTATCTTCATTAATGTTTTAGGCGGTTGCTTTAATTTTAGATATTTTGATGCAAACCTACAAAGGGTACTACAAAAGACTCTTCGAATTTTAAAAAAATATATTTAACAAAGTAGATACAATATAAGTTTTTATTTATATCATCACAAGTATATGATGTAAATTTTTTACGTCACACAACGCACGTCTAAGCAGTAGTCCAGTTCTATCAACATGCTTTATAGTGTGCGGCCCTTGATGCTTTTCATAGCAGCAGCAATACGACGTCAAAGTTCATTTAAGGTTGTAGGCATTAGTGGCACGTATACCATATGTACTTCCAAAGAAAAAATCTCAAATCATAAAGTCGGGAGTCCTGGAGGGCCAGCCGAACAATATTAAATCTTGATTATTATTTCGTCCACTTTAGCGCTAAGGAAGTTCCTCACGCACTTTACCATACCAATGAACTGAGAGCCTCATCTTGCTGGAATATGAAGTTGTTGAAATCTTCTTGCAGTTGCGGAAACAGTTGTAACTGCAACCTGTCTAGGTATGTTGTACCCCTCACAGTCTTCACTGAAGCAAAAGGGTCCATACAATTACATTTTGAAAACTGCATAAAAGATTTTAAATTTTATCAAACTCATTTTATATTTCACAACGGTATTAGTATTTTCCCTGTTACATACCCGAAATACACGTTCTACCGTAATAACCCATAAGCTCTTTACACATTCGAGAACACAAAACGTTTTTGCCGCCATTTTACAAATTCGATCCGTACTGCTACCTGAACGTTTCAAAAAAAGTTTGTAGGCCTGCATTTTAAACTTAAGCGGTTTCCTTTCCTGTTTATTTGTTTCAAATGTTTCCCATATTTCAATAAGTTTAGTAAACAAAGCTACATTTGGTAAGCAGTGGTACCGAATATAAAATAAAACAAAATAAAGTGTTTTTCAGACTTTCTCTACTTTAATGTAGCACTTCTACTGAAAAATAAATAATTTTACCATTTGCTGATTAAAAAGTCTAGGCTAGCCAAAAAACAAATTAAAAATTATTTATAGTAAAAAAAAACGGTAAATATATTAACGCCCTAAAAATGCTATCACAAAATGTTTAAACATTTTGTTTTCCTCAAATACAAAAAAAAATCTTAGAAAATTACATCTGATAAAAATATATATTTATTACTTTATGGAGCCGCGGTGGTTCGGTTGTCAAGATCATCGTTTCTCTGTCATCGAGCCGGTGCGGGCAAATTCGAGTCTCGCTCAACCCATGAGTGTGTGTAATAGCCTAATTTAAGGTGCATGTTAGTAGGCACAATAAGGCATTGTGGCTGCAGTGCCGATAAGTGCACCAGTAATAAAAAAGTATCTTCTTCTTCTTCTTGCGGTTCCTATCCGTTCCGGATGTTGGCAACCATTTGGGCTATTATAATTTTGTTGACTGCTGTCTTGAATAACTGTGTTGTGGTCATAGAAAACCATGTTCGCAGGTTTTTAAGCCATGATATCCTTCTTCTACCCGGACCTCTTTTGCCTTGTACTTTTCCCTGCAGTATAACTTGAAGTAGTTGGAATCTGTTTTCGTTCCGCATAATGTGTCCTAGGTACTGGAGCTTTCTTGTTTTTATTGTAGTCAATATTTCTTTTTCTTTTTTCATTCTTTGCATAATTTCGTCATTCCTGACTCTCTCTATCCATGACACTCTTAACATTCTGTGATAGAGCCACATTTCAAATGCCTCCAGCCTTTTTTCTGTTATTTTTGTGAGGGTCCATGACTCTACTCCATAAAGAAGGATAGGGAAGACGTAGCATCTTAGAAATCTCATCTTTGAATTAATTGTTAAATTGTGGCTTTTGAAGATGGTACTCATTTTGTTGAACACGGCTCTAGCCTTTTCAATGCGGATCTTTATTTCCTGTGAGTTATCCCACTGGTCATTAATGGTGCTACCAAGGTAAGTATACTTTTCCACTTGTTCTATAGGTATATGGTTTATCATGAGTTGACATCTGGGGATATTATTTTTACTGATGATCATTAATTTCGTTTTGTTTATATTGATGTATATGCCCTGTCTCTGACTACATTCGGTTACTCTGTTTAATAGTACTTGTAAGTCCTCTAACTTTTCAGCAAAAATGACTGTGTCGTCTGCGTACCTGATGTTATTTAATCTTTCTCCATTTAAGAGAATCCCTATATTTGTGTTTTCTAACGCTTCTCTGAAGATGTATTCTGAATAAAGGTTGAACAATAGCGGAGACAGTACACAGCCCTGTCTCACCCCTCTCTGGATTTTTATATCTTTGATGTTTTCTTCTTCTAATTTCATTGATGCCGTCTGATTCCAATATACGTTTATAATAATTCTTAGATCTTTTTCGTTTAGTTCTATGTTTCTTAAAATATCTATCATCTTTTGATGTTGGACCCTATCAAAAGATTTTTGAAAGTCTATGAAGCAGGCATATACATCGCAGTTTACATCCCTGCAACGTTGAATTAATACTTGAATGCTAAATAGGGCTTCGCGTGTTCCGACTGCGTTCCTGAATCCAAACTGTGTAGGTGCTATTTGTTCTTCGCATAGTTTGTATATTCTCTTATGAATTATTTTTAGAAATGATTTTAATAGGTGGCTCATGAGGCTTATTGTTGTATACTCGTTGCACTTCTTAGCTCCTGGCTTTTTAGGTAGTAGAATGAATTCAGATTTAAGCCATTCTATAGGTATTTTTCCAGTGTCATATATATATAGTTGAATAGATCTGTCAGCCATTTCACGTTTTCTTCATCTAGGAGTTTCAAAAACTCTGTCTGTATGTTGTCTGGGCCAGGAGCTTTGCCTTCCGTCATACTTTTTATTGCATTTTGTACTTCTTCTACTAGTATTTTTGGTCCGGTTTCGCTATTTATCTGGAGAGGTTTTGGTCTATTATCGTGAAATAGCTGTTCTGTATATTTTTTCCATGTTTCACTGATTTCATTTTTATTGATAATAATTTTCCCTTCTTCATTCACTAGTTTGTTCACAGTTCTCTTTTTATATTTCCCAGTCACCTCGTTAATTTTCTTATATATATTAAAATTGTCATGTCTCGCTTGTAAGGTTTCTATTTCCGCACATTTTTCTTTTACCTCGTTTTCTTTTGCTTCTCTTATTTTATTATTTTATTCTTCTATTAATGGTATTATATTCTACTGGATGGCTTTTTGCGAGTCTTCTTTTCTCCATCAGTTGTAGGATTTCATTTGTCATCCATGTCTTTTTCTTTACGGTGTCTGGTTTTAAGAATTCCTTTTTGATACTTTCCACAATGTCTTTTACTTTTTTGATCTCCTCTTCTATATTTGATATATTGACCATATGTCTATTTACGTTTGTGTTTAATCTCGTCGTTTAACCTTATCTTTGCTTTATGTTTTATTAGTGGTTCTTTTAGTTTTCTTACATCATACTTATTAGTACCTTTCTTTCTTATTCTTTTTAATTTAACTTTAAAGGTGCCCACTAATGGGATGTGGTCTGACTGTATATCTGCACCTGGATATGTTTTTACACAGGTGCAACTGTTTCTGTATCTTTTATTTATCAGGATAAAGTCTATCTGATTTCTAACAACGTTTTCCGGTGAGTCTTTAGGCGATTTCCACGTGTAAAGTCTTCTTGGTGGAAGTGTGAAAAATGTATTCATTATTGCTAAGCCTTGTTCTCCTGCAAATATGCTTAGTTGGTTTCCACGCTCATTTCTTTCTCCTAACCCGTGCGGTCCTATGAAATCACCTTCCGACCTTTTCCGATTTTTGAATTGAAATCTCCCATTAGTATATTTAGATCTTGTTTTGGCAAGTTTTCAGTATATCTGCGATTTGAGAGTAGAACTGTTCCATTTCTTCGTCTGTGTGATTTGTCGTTGGAGCATATATTTGAATAATGTTTAATGTTGTAGGTTTAGCTTTTATTTGTAGTAGCATGATTCTTTCTGAGATTGGTATAAAGTTTGTTACACTTTCTGCGATTGATTTACAAACTATGATTCCTACACCATGTTGATATTGCTCATTTGATGAACCTGAGTAATATACCCGATGTTTGTTTATATCACAGTAACTTGCACCAGGCCATCTCATTTCGCTTATTCCCAGGATTTTGATTTTCAATCTTTCTATTTCTTGGATAGCATTGTTAATTTTTCCGGTTTGCGCCATTGTTTTTACGTTCCATGTACCTATTTTCATATTTATTTCTACCGACTGGTTGTTTTTCTATTTCTCGACTTCGTTCATAACCCTCCTCCCCCCGGAGATCCGATCGGGGGACTTGAAACTGCGGACAATTTTGTTTTGAACATAGCCTTTTCATGGTGATACTAGAGAATATTCTTAGGATCTCTAATGCGTTGATTTCTCCTTGTCTTCCGCATTCCTATGCCGTTGACTGTATGTGGTTCATTCGCCTTTGGGGTCAATTTCTTAGCCCCAGGGCAAAGAAGTGCCCTTCTCTTATCGACTTATCCACCCGAAGCTGTTGGTCAACAAGAGGTGTCCGTTTATACCGACGGTTTTTCGGATCAATTTCTTTTTTTGCTAGTTTTGGTCCACCCCGGGTATTTTATTTCCCCGGTACCCGTCATATCTGACGAGTGTTCCCCTATCCGCCACCTGGGGAGGCGCCCGATGGAGGACTAGCAACCCCACACGGGTATAAGTAAGAATATATTACTGTAATTCTAAGAGCAATGCCAAAGCGGCCAAGTAGTTAAGGCGCGGACTGCGATGCCGACGGACTCGGTTCCATTCTCGGAGTTTTCTAGCGGAGTGTTCTACTCAGTCACTAAAAATAATTGTGTACCTGTGTTCACTTAGAACAAGGAGTAATAATGGCGGTCGTCTAAGGCGCGGTGCTTGCCACATCGCCCCGCATCAAAAATAGTGCGCGACGACCGGGCAGAAAAGGCGAACATATGAGAGATTTAATCTCACAGTTTTCAGACCATGTTCACACGCGGGGGCTAGAGCCTTACCACTAATTCTAAGAGCAAGAAATAGTAGCCTGTGATTCTAGAGAATTATGAACATTGACAGAAAAATTTAAGATTTATAATAAAAAGCCTCTGATTACCATATTCGTATTCTTCTTTTTTTACATTAATATATAGTTTATTAATCTGTTTCTGCACATTTTGTGTAGTACTATCAGCCATGTTCGACATACCTCGGGCAACATACTTTACGACTGCCGAAGGTGTTTGTATGGTGGCCGGAGAGCAGTTGATGTTTGTAGTTGCTTTTGACCCAAGAGTTGAACCCAAAACTCGTCGCGCGCTAGTGTGGTAGGCCGAAACCTTTACCTCTCAGCGATCGTGCTCTCGATTTCTATAGTATGGAATATAAAAGAAGTAATATGCTCTGAATTTCTACAAGATAGATATACAATAAAAGCCGTTTCGCGGTTCTGTTAAAGTGCACTTCTATGCATGAGATGGTAAAGCTTTCGAGCGGTGTGAGTTGAGGCACTTCGTGCCTTGTAAGAAGTGCAAACCCTACTTTCTCCCCCATTTAAATGTAGCAAATGTTGCAAAAGATTGCAAAAAGACGGCAACCACCAAAAATATTGAACCCACAAAACTCGCATTTCAATATAAACCCACTCGATCAATTGGGCATTACGGGAAAGCGCTCTTTTTGCGCTGATTCGTTCGGTCATTTTTGACATCTGTCAAGCATTATAATTTTTAAATGCTATACTTATAATTTAGAGAGAAAAAATTGTAAAGTTGGTTGGTACCAACTACTGGTAAACAAATGGAACAACATACTGATGCAGTTACACAAAGATACTCAAGTACATGTTTCAAAATTCATAAAACAAATGTTTTGAGATCTCTATTGAATAGTTTTTCTACAGTCAATGTACTCTTTCGACTTACTCTCAAGAGATTGCTACTGGGTCAAATTTGCGTAACACATATTGGAAGAAATGTACTTCACTAATTTTGAAGAGATATGAAAATTGATGATAAAATAGATTTTGTCAAAAAATTTATTATTGTAGAATATAACTTTTGTCAGAAAAGTAGAAAAAGTCATACATAAAGAGTAGTGAAAACAATTTTAGTTGGTGTAAAATATAATACAACGACTTCTTTATTTAAAATTGGGTTTAAGGCTTTCAATTGTTGTCTTATATTTTATTCTTTATTTTCTGCTTTGATTCAATATTGTAGTAGTTTAAACTGTTTAAAATGGAAGTGTTACTGCACGTGTCTTTGTTCTGTCAAGTAGTTATTCACATCTTTTAATTCCTTTATTTTTGTTTTTGAGTTGGAATATTAAAATTCCAATTCTTTGTTTAATTATTATTTTACAGGTGCCCAATTTAATTTTGGGCGCTTTCTCTTGAATTGTGATATTACTTAAAAAATCAAATATTTTTTCTCATTTGCGCAATATTTCGAGGAGTAGCCGAATTTTATTTTATAAAAAGGGGGTGACTTGCGGTTGACAAAATCAACCAGACTTTTCCCAACATTTTCAACAAAAGTGTGGCGGGTATTAGACAGGGAATGTTGCATGAATCTGAAAAAGTGATTACAAAAATAGGTAAAAAAAATATTGGCAAACGTGGCAGTCTGTGATCGTTTACAAAATAATT
Organism: Sinelater perroti; assembly: GCA_036346155.1. Classification (NCBI taxonomy): domain Eukaryota; kingdom Metazoa; phylum Arthropoda; class Insecta; order Coleoptera; family Elateridae; genus Sinelater; species Sinelater perroti. The sequence goes on from JARFIY010000046.1 coordinate 33,846,218, forward strand.
TTAGTGGTATGCGGTTGTGCGTTGCTCTAAAACAAACTTATCGGTTGCTATAAGTAACGTTCAGCAATATCGTTACATCAGGTGTAAGAAACTCATAATGTACAACTCTCCACCACATACTTATAACTTTCTAGTGTGGGTATTTTTGTGATAGCTGTCGACGGTGTACTTGGATTAACTGATGGTTTTTGCTTTTTTGTATCGTTATAAATAGTCCAATTTTCGTCTAAAGATACAATCTTGCGCAAGAAATATTTATTAAATCTGGGGAGTAGCATTAGTGATTTTAATAGTGTCTATTCTTGGTCTCAGCTGTAAGTGGAAAACACAACGGCTTTGTTTTATAAATTCTTGCTAGCTTATCGAGATGCTTAGAGGTCACTTTTGAGTTCTGACTGTGTAAGATAGAAATTTTCTTTTAAAAGCTGTTTTAGTTTCTCAACTTTGGGATCGCACACAGGACTACTATATAAAATAAAAAGAAAGTTACCTCATCAAATTTATCTTCTCTTAAAATCCTACTTAAATGAACGACACTTCCAGGTTCAAGTTGACAACTCACTATCATCCTACCACTCCCTTAACTCTGGAGTTCCACAAGGCAGTGTCCTTGGACCCTTTTTGTACCTCTTGTCTAGCGAAGATGTTTCCACTACAGACACTACCTTAATTTCCACCTTTGCAGATGATACTGCCATATTGCCATCTGATACTAATCCTAACCGGGCATCCGAGAAGCTGCAACTACACCTAAACCTCCTACAAACTTAGCTAGATCGCTGGAGAATCAAAGTAAATAGTGAAAAATCAACCCAAATCACATTCACTACAAAACGCTCCACCTGTCCACAAGTTACTATTTATAATCACCCCATTCCCGTAAAAACTGAGGTTAAATACCTAGGACTCCAAAAAGCTGGCATGGAAACCCCATATAAAAGCCAAACGGCAGCAACTAAATTTGAAAACAAAAATTTTATATTGGCTCATCGGGCGTAAATCGCAACTAAGCATCGAAAATAAAATTTTACTGTATAAAACCATCTTAATGCCTGTATGGACCTACGGAATCGAGCTCTGGAGATGTAGCAAACCCTCCAATACTAAGATTCTACAGTCCTTTCAGTCGAAGACTATACGTACTCTGGCAAACGCTCAATGGTACATCAGTAACCAAACTCTGCACCACGATCTCAGAATTCCCTTCATCAAAGATGTCATCAAAACTTCAGCTCGCATTAGCCGAGACCGCACATTGAACCACACCAATCAACTCATCGGTAGCTCCTGTTAAAACAAAATCCTCCGCTAGAGCTGTAAATTATTTCTACAGTTTCGATGGCACTTTTTTTACCGCAAGTGTTGCTGATTGCAAAATATTATTTCCATCATTGAATTTTAAGTTATGTTACGGTACTTATTGCATTTTGCTGTAAAGCTGACTGTAAGGTCGGCACCTATACGAATTTGAATAGGTGCTATCATCAATTTAAACTAGTGATCAAGAGCTAAGTTGCACACCTATAATACTTTATAGAATTTTTCATTTCTTGATATTACTTATCTCTTATTGCTTACAAAGCATTCTTATAGAGATTTGCAGCATAAATTGGATTTTATGATCATCATAACGATTATAACATGGAACAACGCTCTACTAGTTAGAAATCTAACAATAAATGCCGATTAAACTAAAATAACGGTGATCGGGGAATAAGATCTGGACATATTAATACAGCTGAACGGGAAAGAAATAGGGCAAGTACAAACTTTTAAGTATTTAGAGCGAGGCCGAAATAAATGATAGGCTCGAAAGTGCGATTAACATATACCACTCACTAAATAAATCATTTATACGGAAAAGAGAAAATCTAAGACAACGAAGATCGCTGTATTCAAATATATTTTTAAACCGATTCTGATATATGGAAGTAAAAGCTGGGTACTATCAAAGCAAATGGAAAACCAAATTCAAGTTATGGAAATGAGATACCTACGCTCTTTAGAGCGCTTAAGAGAAAAGACCCAGAAAAAAATCAGAAATGACTTAGTGAAAGAGGAACTAGAAGTAAAAGCAATTATAAAAAGCATCAACCGCCAGAAAATATAAATGTTTGATCACATAATACGGATGAGGGAAATAAGAGCAACAAAAAGAATATGAAAGTCCAGATCGCTACAGAAAAGAGAAAGCTCAAAGAAAACATGAGACAAAGAAGTTGTATAGAACATAAAACAAAAAGGACTAACATGAAATGAAGGATAAAAATTACCAAAAAACAGTAATAATTATAAAACTACATAGTACTATATGAAATGTATAGTTAGAAACAGGCTAATAAATAACCTATATCTAAGAATAGAAGGAGAAGAAAAATTATTTCTTGTATATTGCAATCAGAGAAATTCGACGTAAAAAGTAAAAGATATAATTTTTTTGTTGGGGCGGATTTACCGCCATTACAGTCTGAAGAACTTACCGGTGTCTGCTAACATGCAACTTTTTACTATTTTTAACTAAAATGTTACATTCACCCATTATTTTCTAGCGAGATTTAAACTCGTCTGCTCATAACTACAACGCAGTATTCAAAAAAGTAGTTAATATTACTTCTTTATTAAAAATATTCTATTACCTGTAGTTTTAGTTAGTTGTTGAATTTACACTTTATTTGCTTCTAAAAATCAAATAAAAATGACATTAACTCTTAAAAAAATACGTTTTTTAACAGAAATTTAAACATTTTTATTAAAATTTTATTGATAAAAATAGACTATTATGATATCTGTTTTAAAAATCCATAGAATTTAACAATTAAAGTTCAGAAGTAAATGTAACGCAACAGTTTTGTTTCTTAAATTACATATCAACTTACATTTTCTATTAAAATGTAAATTATTTATATATGAGTTGTAAAGTAATTGACTGATAAAAATGTATTAGAGAATTTCAGATTTCAGATAGAGAACTCCCACAGAGATTTTCAAGGAAATCTGCTGGTGAACATTTAATCTGCACTCTGCGTTGAGTTGCTTTTCAGAAATAATAACATCGAAACATCGATATGATGACGTTCTCCATCAAAGAATGTGCCATCTCTCAAGGGATTAGAAGGGTCAAAATCTGCGACGGAACTCTCAATATCCGCTCGTCCTCTTGGGATGCGCAGCGATGTGGCTGAATGTGGTCGGAGCTGTCGAGTCAGCGTAGAGCTTTTGGTAGCAATGCTAGTCGGCGCTTAAAAATAAAAGAAACAATAATCCAATCAAGTGAATAACAATTAAAAGCATTTACTTCCACAAGCTGGAGCAACGTCAGTAAACTAAAACAAAGCCGCTTTTCTTTCTCGTGCCTTATATTTCATCAAACTTAGGCAGCGATTTTGTTCCCGACCTCCCCGTTGAGTCGGGCTTTGAATTAAGTTTTCTTCCAAATGAAAAATGGTAAGCATTGCACGCACCCGCCAACTCTCGCATTTGAAGTTGTAAAATCGCCTGGTGCACGGGAAAGTTCAAATATTCCAATAAGGGTTTCAAAGCCTGCTGCGGGTGAAATGGCAGCAGAGTTATTTGCGGAGCCGCTCTCTGCTTTATTATCCAAAAGAAAGCACGCCTTGGCGGTAAAGTTATTTCCTTATAAATTACCATTAGCAAATGTAGGCTTTTAGCATCTCTTCTAGTAAAATCACAGCCTGTGTGTTTTCAAAACAAATTGAATTTAGACTATTTTTGTAACAAGATATCCTGCTTCCTTGGAATTTAATATCACAGCTTGTTTACTTGCAATATATCGAATTGCCTTTTAATTACTTCAAGTTTTTCAAATAACAATGAACATAAAATTTAAATTTCTTTGTCTGACAAATGGCAAAGTCCTTTTGAATTGACTTAATACGTTAACGGTTGATAATTATTTTTTGTAAAAAAACAGACGTGATGATAATATAATAATACATTACAAGCAATGCTGATTAAAAATCTACAATTTGAAGCAGAGCTATTTTTAGAATCTAGCGGTGATCATCTAATACAACGTTAAGTCAAATATAAATATTTTTGAAAAGTTAGAATTTGTTTTAAGTAAATTTATTATACAAATTCTTATATGTTAAAAAATATTAAAAGTAATTTCAATGCTAGAATAGAGAAGAAGTGACATTTTATATACCCAATTTAAAGTAACCCCTAATACATTACTTTGTGTGTAGGCTTATAAATAAACATGCAAAAAGTTGTTAAGCAAGACACGGCTGCAAAACTGGCAACACAAAGAAATGCAATAGCAGAGAGCATTCAGGCGAAAACCAAATCAACGACTTAGGTAATAAAATATTTCATTAAGCACAGTAATACGCTAGAAGCCATTTCCAAGACAATAAAGTCTGGGTAAATAATAACGTGAATATTAAAATATTATCAGTTGTGAGTTTAGCATCTGTACATACAGAAAGCGGAAGAATCTTCTTGTGTCAAAAGCAATATCCGTTCATCTAGTTGCCCAGGGGTGCTGTAATAATTATAAAATGCGACAAGCAAATTACAACATAATATTTGGAACTTAAAACTAATTGTTTAGATTAATAGTAAAAGCAGAAACTTAGTATTTAAAATAATTTTATCGGCAGTCTGCAAAGTTATAATAGCTTTGTTCAAATACGATAATCCTTGTTTTAAAGTAAATTCCTTTTAACTTAAATAACTTTACTGACTATTTTACAAATTTTAAGTAGACCTCACTAAATCTCTTTGGTAATTCAGTTATAGTTCAAGCAGTTGAAACAGTTCTTACTTGTGATTTAATTTTTTATTAGAATTATTTTAATTTTGTTGTTTATGAGAAATGTTTTTGATAACATGGAATTAAAACTTATAGTAATTTACGGTTATTACAAAACAAACTTATTCTTCTCAGTCATAATTTTTTCTACACATTTTTTTTAGTTGCTTATTGAACAATATGAAAATAATTAAAATATTACATTATGATACAAAACACTAAAGAAATTTGTAATATTAATCAATTACAGTAATAAGAAAAAAGCAAAAACTTGTTTAGGTTGGTTAATATTTCCACTTCTTTATGGTTAAAATAGAATTTTACAATTATCTTCTTTTCCTAAATACAAAAACTCTGATATATAAAAAAAGGCGGTTTTTGCTGTCACTTGAGACAGACATAAATATATGGTTTAACTGGCAAAAAATATAGGGTCCTCTAGAATGATAAATTTCCATATTAAAAATATAAAATATAAATCCACATTCGCAGCCTCTTTTTTGACAGAAGGTATTAGTAAAGTCCAAAATTGATTATCGTGTTGAAATTTTAAAATTTCAGACTTTTTAATTTATAGACAATTAATAGAGATTTAAATTTTTGAAAAACCTTTGATTAAAATGAAATGACGTACTCAATATTTAGGTTTTTCCAATAAACTTGGGTTATGAAATAAAGTTGTACAATATTAAGAACGAATATGAAGTTGTAAGCTGCATGTCGTTCCAACGTAATAAAGAAGTCAATTAAGACGAGTTTAGATAATACTTGTAGCATGCAATATGCCATAGTAAGATTTGGACTATTGCGTTGAAATTTTTAAAGAGTTTCACTTTGTTCATCAATTTATTTAATAATTTTGAACAAAAACAACTTATAACAACCAATCGATGTATTCTCCGTCAACTCTGATCAATTCCTCCCAATTTTCCGCAGATTCATGATCCCGCGACGGTATGATTCGGCGTCTTTTGAGTCAAAAATTCTTCAAGCGATTCTCTCATTTCACCATTGTTTTCAAACCGTCTGCTTTTCAAAAAGTGTTGCAACGAACGGAACGAATGAAAGTCTGATGAAGCATTTCTCATCTCCCGTAATCAATTGATTGGCTAAAAACGGAATTTTATTTTGACCATCCAACAAAGTTTGACTGTCATTCACCCGTTTCGTATTTGGAGCAGCAGAAAACTCATGCGGAAACCAAATCGTTTTCTTCGAGGCCTTACCGAACTCGTAGAGGATATTGTCAATAGTCTGAAGGCTGCAGTCGAAATCATCGACCAACATTCGGCATGGCAATGACGAATTTTCTTCAGTGGCTTTAAGAACGGCTTGCCGATTAACTTCTTTTGGACGTCCATCTCCTTGTTTGTGATCCAAGTCTTCATTGCCGGCTTTGAACTGTACAAAATACGTTCGAACCGCCGACTCTCCAACCGTACCTTTGCCCCATGATTTATTGATTAGGCAAGTGGTTCCAGCAGCATTTGGTTTGAACTCAACTTGTAAACGTGCAGCATTAACAATTTTTTTGGTCGCGCGTAAGCTCTATACTGACACAAATATACAAGTATTATATATCAAAATGCGTGGAAGATTGCGAGCTTTCAAATAATACTAAAATCATGTAATAACAATGAAAACAATATGAAGAAAATTAAAACACAAAAGTAAAAACCGAAAAAAGAAGTTGATGTTGAACAGGTAAATAGAATTAAAAATTACTTAAGTAAAAATATATTTTACAGTTAAAAATCTAAGAGATGCCATCAGTTATGATCTATGAAAATATAAAAAAGAATTAAAGCAAACTAATTATTATATACTAAAATATTTATATTCATAAAATCAGAAAATTGCCTAGGAGTGGGCAAAGACAACCTTCGTTCCGGACGGCCTTCGACCTCTTTAAACGGCGGAAACATCGAAAAAGTAAAGGAAAGCTTGCTCGATAAACGCCATTTTAGCTTAAGAGAAATATCACGTGACCTCAAGGACTCTCGCAAGTCCGTTTGTGCAATTTTAATACTTAATTTGGCATGAGACCAAAAGAGCTGGATTTTCTACAAGAAGAGTTCCGTAAACAAGTCTCTTTAGGCATACTGGATTCAATTCTGATTCCACATTAATGTAACGCATCATAATTAGTAATGAGATATCAATCTATAAATTTCACATGCAATCAAGTCAACAGGCACTTTGGGGTACCCGTTTTCAGTCCATAAAGCAACATTTGTATAAGAAGCTGAAGAGTACCAAAAAGCGCATATAAAAAATGTTTGGAAGAATGGAAAAACGCTGACGTATGTGTGTTGCATTTAATGTAGCCTACTTTAAAGGCGACAAAATAAATGTTAATGATCACACTAAAATTGTGTGTTTCATTTAATAATTCTTGGTACTTTTTTGACAGAGTATATACTAGAAACGCTAACTATAAACATTACTAGACAACATACAGAAAGTATTTACAAAAGTAAACGAGGTGCAATAATAAATTGTACACAAAATATTAGACATAAAGTGACTCATTCCAAAAAAATTTATACAGAATGTGAAATATTGCAAGTTATTTATAAAGCATAAAGATACTAATAAAAAATAATTAAAAAACGAGCAACAAAAAATTATTTTATTTAATCTTAGAAGTATGTTTATAAAATAGATAGAGAAAATTTAGAGACAATAATGATAGAGTGCAAAAAATATGGAAAGTTTAATAAATAAAGAACAGAAATAATTGAAAAACAAAACGGTTCAGCGATTTTCACCGTTTGGTCAGTAAATATTAGTATTATGCGACATATAAAATACATTGAAAGTGCCTGAGGACCAAGAAGCTGAAAAGATCGAGACGTTTGCCTTCCAGGTCAGTTGATGAGCTTAATTATCAACACCTTCTACTCGTACAAAGAAACCTTAAAATTGAACATCGGCAAGTATATGTACAATAAGATGCTCCCTAACAAAAGCAAGAGCACTCTAACCGTCGTTAAAACGGATATTGGAATGACAAAGGCTGGTTTAGTCAACAATTTGCAAAGTCTGAAACCAAAATTTTTATGGAAGGTTTTCAGGCATACGTCGACATTTCCATGAATGGCCATTTTGTTGTGGGCTTTTATTCTGCATATCTTGTTGCTGACAAAGTAATTGTAATCTTCAAATACACAAATAAACAGTACCTGTGAGGATCATTGTGTGTGCCTTGAATGTGGTGAGCTTGACGGCAATATGATCCTCCACATCAAGAGGATTAGATAGAAATCTTGAAAAACGAAATTAAGAGAATTGTCAAGAAGCATTCTTAAACAACGTGAAAGGGAGCTGAGCTATGACAAAATTAAAAAGTAAAAAAGAAAGATAAAAACAAATCAAAAAATGGTAAAGTATATATAACAAATCAATACATCACAAATGAGAAAAAATAAAAATGCAGGTTAGTAGTAAGAAAATCAATAATATATAAACATTTCATATAACCTACAAAACCATAGAAACAGTTTATGTGGCAATACAAAAAATAAAAGAAAATTGTAATGTTGGATATGGGAAAATAAGAAAAAAGAACATAATAATTATAAAACGGTTATTGGCAAAGAAATAATAAACAAACAAATAAATTTTATAAACATTATAATTAAATTTTATTCTTTTTAATTATATATATAAAAAAAATTATGAGTGCTGCTGCTGTCACACATTGTTCGTGCCTTTCCGTGCCGACCCAAACACCTCCGAAGGACAAATTTCGGCCCGGCGGCAGGCGCGACCGAGGTAATATATTTCCGGAACCGCAAGCGATAGAAAATTTTCGTTTGAAAGCGGGTAATAAAGCACTTTTATAAATTAAAAAAATATAAAAACTACAATCTCGGAGAAAATATTATCAAAACTTTGATTTAGAAAAGTGTTTAAAATAGAATATTCTAATTATTATTATTAAATAAACAAAATTTAATATAAATAAAAAATAATAACCATTTATAAAAAATTGCTTTCAAAAAACATTAAACCGTAAAAACTACAAAATAAAATAAATAGCGAATTAAAAATCTCCTGAATTTGGCTAACAAATTATCAATTATTTGTTAACATTAATATAGCTGAATACATATAAAATATATAAAAACTTAAATTAATAATTAGTATACAAAAAGTGCAGAAAATTCTAAGATTATTTTGGACAAAGCATTGATTGCAGTTTTACATAAAAATAGGAAGTATCTAAAAAACCGAAAAGATTATTTTACAACAAATATCTTATTAAGTAATTTATAAAGTACACAAGATGGAATATAAAATGCGAAAATAGTGTTTTTTTTTTCAAAAAATACCAAAGTACTTTTCTTGTTTCTTTAAAACTTATTTTTGTATATTAAGGTAATGAAAATGTCAACATACCTTCGTAATTTAGAAATGTGATATAAAACTAAAGCGCTTGTATCAACATTTTATTTACATTCTCGGATACCCTATCAGTCCGCTTCATTGCTGAAGAATGTAGGCTTAAAATGGATACGGGAGGTGATCAATAGTGTTTGAAACAACTCAAAAACAAATGGATTGGCTAGAAATCAACTATATAAGAATATAATTTTAATTAAAACTAAATATTAAAAAATGGATTGTTTTCTTAGAATAAAAAATTATGTCAAATTGCAGTAAAATTATATATGAAGATAAAAAAGTAGAAATATTTAAGAGAAACAATACGATTATGAAAGGACACTAAAGTGAATATCCTTAAAAAATCATCTTTAGCCGAAAATGTCATAATACAGTATAGAAAATTACAGCACATAAACACAGAAAGTTTACGAAAATTAAGAACTTTGTATAAAAAATCAACATAAGTTTAAATTATTTAAAAATGCATGAAAAATTTGTATTATAGAAAAGTAAACACAAAGACGGTTTGCGAATGTCAGTAAAAGCACATTAAAAATAATTTACATGCACATGTATGCACGCATTTACACGTACACAAATGCACACACGCAAAGGGGAGAGACATGCGGCCCTATCACATCTGTAATATGAGATGATATGAGATATTGTAAGGTTTTTTAATAATTTCAATCACTTTATAAAATTAAATTTACCAAAAAATGTACACAGCAACAAAGGTAATCAGAGATTTTGTAAATGAATGTAAAGAGTAAAAAAACCTTAAAACATGACAAGATAATGCGACAATAGAAAAGCATTTGCAAATAAAAGCATTGTACTAAACTACAGTACATCTTATACTTCTCAACAACATAGAAAAAAGATTTAACGAAATAGTCATGGGCCGCCGCTGTATTGTAGGGGTCACAAGGATTGCTTTTCTAAACGTGAGCCCCACAGGAGAGTTCGAGTCTGGCTGGAAACCTATGTGTGTATGTGACGTCGTAGTATTGAGTTAGTTAAGTGCACAATAAGTTCTTGAAGCTGAAGTGCCAGTAAGTGCGCCTCAACGAAGAAAATCCTAATATATAACTTACAGTTGTTCATTCACACTTTTTTGAAAGTTGGTATAACATAATAATTTAAACTAAAAAAGTCTGGTGCAGAACAATTAGGTCACTTAAGAAACTTGACTAACGAAGTAAAAAATTGGTATATATACGATACGGTAAAATAATATTTACAAAATTGGAAAAACAATTTTTAAAAAAATGGTAAAGCAAAAGAAGCTAATTTATTTATAATTTAATTTTTTTACGCCAAGTTTTAAACAGATCAACTAGATACAGTCAAATATAGGTGATTGCTATGGTAATGTGTTACCAGTGTATAGGAAATTTGTTTTTCTGACAACTTTTCTGATTGTATGCACTTAAGAAATATATGAGGTAAGCGCCAAAAGTTGTCGGCTTGACTATGTTCTAGTAATAATAGAAACAAAATACCGGTAGTCTGACATAGCGCCCTCTTTGTTTAAACGTTTGGAAAAATTTCAGCAGCCTGTTTTTCTCAGTTGTGTAGTAACAGTTACTTGAGTGAGCCGTGGTTAGATTTATTTCTAAAGAAGTCTTAGTTCCAGTAACATTAAACAACATTTGAATATATTTATATTGCACCGTAAAGAAATCGGCAAAACAATTCGTTTCGGCTGGGTAAGCATTGAAGACGAACTACGTTTAGGTTAGATAGTTGAAATGGTTTCGGAAGGAAACGTTACCCTTGTTGAGTTTGAGATGCTGCAAGATTTTAAACCTTAAAAGAAAGAACTTTTCAATTAATTGTTACAGGAAATAAAATTATGATTCCCATCGAAAACGGTCAAGGAAGACAAACAGGGTTCACTTTACAAAAAGGATTATAGTAACAATCTTTTCGGATTAAAGATGTTTCTAATTGATTTTTAAAGAAAGGTAGTAGTAAACGAAGAGTATTACGTTAGATTATTGCATAAATTACGCGACATTATCAAAGAAAAGGGGAGTAGCATGCTGAGCCGAATTGTCCACCTTCTACACGATAACGCCACTGTCCATAAGACCACAATTCCCCAGATTGCTGCAAAATACTGTGTCTTAGAGAAATTTTCCTACCCACGTTACAGCCCCAAGTAACTACTATTTGATAAATTAAAGAAAAACCTTCGAGGTAGAAAATCTAACAACAATTGTAGAGCAAAGTATTTTCTAAGAGTATTGAAATGCTAGTTTGGATATGAAATAAATATGTTAAATTACATAGAGGCTACAACATAATTATGTTTCCAATCGGAAACAATTATGGCTTCAGCGCCCCAGGAACAACAGCCGTAAATAATCAATCCGCTCCTCAAAATTACGGCTTTACTTTCAATATCCCTGGTCTTCAAGAATACCCTACTTCTTAACCATAAAGTCATCTTAATCATCAATACCCATATGTAACCCATAACCAAACAATAACACCCCATTTTGCAATGAACACAAATACAAAGTAATCAATATAACAGAACAGGCAATCACACACTAACAGATACAGATATGAACGACGAAGAGGAATCGACTGCAGATGATACAGCTACTGACAAAGACAAGAGCAGTCCATCCACTTCAAAACACGATTGGCAGACGGTTAAGAAAAAAAAGGAATTCAACCACAGAGAATCCCAATTTAAAGCAACCTAACCAATTGACTACATCTAACAGATACGAAATTCTTGCACAAACGAAAAACAATAACAATAATGACAATCACCAAACCAAAACTGCAAAACCTCCTCCAATATTTATCCATGGAGTGACTTATTATGATAAAATGATTGAAAATATTACTAAAATCATCGAGAAAGAACAATATTATACGTCAGCAACATCAAATAATACGATCAAAATCAATACTTTTACCGCTGATTCCTACAGAAAGCTATCAAGGCATCTAAAAGAGGAAAATATAATATACCACACTTTTCAATTAAAGGAAGAAAGAGCTTACAGAGTTGCTATTCGGAACCTGCACCATTCTGTACCAGTAGAAATCATAAAGAATGAGCTAGCTAAACAAGGTCATAAAGTGCACAATATGATAAATATGCGCCATAGGGTAACCAAACAACCTCTCCCGCTATTCATGATCGACCTTGAACCAAATGAAAACAATAAAAAAATCTTTGATGTAAAGTACATCGGGAATATAGTTGTATCGGTAGAACCTCCTAAAAAGAAGAACATTATCCCTCAATGCTTAAGATGCCAAGATTATGGGCACACAAGGTCTTACTGCAATAAACCTTTTGTCTGTGTAAAATGTGGCGGTGGACACAAAACGACAATTTGTACAAAAGACCGCAGTACCCCACCTAAGTGCGCCCTATGTGGTGGAGATCATCCTGCCAATTATAAAGGCTATACCAAGACCTTCAAAGATACAGAAACGCACCATTTAGAGGAATAGCAAATACACCTCGCATCCAACAAGCCCCTTCTGACCTAAATGAATTCCCTCCTCTTTGTAACCAAGCTAATAACCACAATGGTGAAACACAAAGACTTACACAAAACGTAGTTAATAATCCTCAAGCATAGGGCAGAAGAAACAACAATCGCCTAACCCAAGACCAACAGCAACTTAAACACCAACAAAATACTTACAAATTTCCTCAATTACTTCAAAAATATGTTTTCCCAACTAATAAGTCAGAATAGCATGATACTTAACATGTTTCCTACAGTCATTAACAAAATAGCGTAAAAATGACTACTTCATTGCGCATTGCTTTGTGGAACGCCATTGGTATTTCTAACCATATTCTTGAAGTAATAACTTATATCAAAAACTCACGCAACAAGTAGGACAGTAATTAAAATACCGTATTATACTGTATATTATGCTAATCACCCTGATGGGACGGCTCATGGCGGATCAGCTGTGATAATTAAAAATACGATTATCCACCATGAAATACAGTCTTATCTAACCGAAAAAATACAAGGTGTGGCCTTAAAAGTTAAAGCCTTTCCCTACTCATTTGTTATATCAGCCATATACAGCCCGCCAAGGTATGCCATTTTGTCTGATGAATATGAAAATTTTCTCAGATCCCTAAGCAACAAATTTATAGTAGGAGGGAACAGGAATGCAAAAAATACAGCCTGGGGCTCTAGACTTATTAACCCTAAACGACGCAACCTACTAAGAACAATTCAGAGAAACAATTATGATTATCTATCAACCGGAAAACCTACCTATTGGCCTAGTGATCCACGCAAATTTCCGGATTTATTAGATTTTTCAATACTCAATCGAATAGCTAATGTATATACTAAAGCGGAATATAACTACGACCTCTCCACTCACCACTCTCCAGTCATCATTACTGTCAGTACAACAATAATCGCAAAAGAAATGCCTGCTAGATTGTGTAATAAAAATACCGATTGGGATCAATTCAAGAATCCGTTGGAAGAAAACATTAACCTAACCATTAGAATTAAAGATAATCAAGATTTGGATGAAGTAGTCCAGCATATAACGACAATAATCCAGTCAGCCGTCTGGCAAGCCGCACCAATTATTGGAAATCTCAATTCTAAAGCTGATAATATTCCCCGCCATATACGAAACCTAATCACTGAGAAACGAAGAGCTCGGAAAAATGGCAAGTAACAAAGAACAGGCATGATAAAACAATCTACAATAGGCTTACTCATCAACTACATAATATCCTTATAGTACGCAATGAAACATTTAAAGAATACGTTACAAAACTATCTCCTAACGATCATACAATCTGGAAAGCAACTAAAAAATTTAAGAGTCCAATACTAGCAATACCACCAATCAGACACGTGGGCCAGAACAGATAAAGATAAAGCGGATACATTCGCAGAATATTTCGACAACGTATTTACCACCCCAAACCCACATGATAACAATGACGACACAGAAGTTTAAGATTTCCTGATTGCTCCAATAAAACCAATTTTACTACCAATAAAACCCTTCTCCCTATCAGAAGTTCTTCAGCAAATCAAATTTACGAACACCAAAAAAAGGCACTGTCTATGATATGATCGGAGGAGATGTTCTGCAGCATCTGCCAAGGAAAGCACTGGTTCCACTTACCACCATATTTAATAGTATAATGAGGTTAAGCTACTTTCCAGTACTATGGAAGTATGCTCGGATTACTATGATTGCAAAGCCTGGCAAACCACCTACCAACGCATCTTCCTATAGACCTATAAGCCTTTTACTCTTAATGTCTAAAATTTTTGAAAAACTCCTACTGAAAAGAATAAAGGAAACAGTAAATCTCAACCAGATAATCCCACCCTATCAGTTCGGCTTTCGTGAAGCCCACTCAACGATACACTAATGCCACGGAATCGTCAATCAAATAATAGAAAGCCTTGAAACCAAAAACTTAACTACAGCTGCATTCCTAGATATAAAGCAAGCTTTCGACAAGTTTGGCACACAGGCATGCTTTACAAGCGTAACTGGCCACAAGACTTAATTCCCTAAGCGATTTATAATAGTATATTCTCCCCTAGGTTGATGGCAATGGCTTGATCCTAGTTCATGACATGTATTTATATATAAGAGCAAATTTACTTATTACTCAATTTGTATAACACGAGTAGATTGTAAATATGCAAATACAAATAAAAAAAAAAAATTGTCTTTAAAATATTGTGTGTCATCGGTAGAATCGTCCCATTTAGTGCTAACAGCCTATTAAAAGTTTGAATTGTTTTATAACTTTTTTTTATTAAGTATTGTTTTATTGTTACCATATTTCGTATTTGTATTTACAGCTACGGCCTGGATCTGTCAGAACTTTTTATGAATTTCATTTTAAATTACTTTTACAACTAAATTTTCGTTATGTAAATCCTTACTTACGTTACAGTTGCTTATTTGGCTTTGAAATACTTTTTGGTTAGTACTTAATTTTATATTTTTGCTGTTGTAGTCCTTTATCTTATGAAATTGAAATAAACATTTTTGCTGGATTGTTCTGTCCCATACTATTAACTTTAAGATGAGAATTTTTTAATACTTTTTTGTGTCTTTTACGTTTTTGTAACTTCATTTATGAATTGGCGTTATAAAATTGGCATAAAATTGCTTTATATTGCAGTATTATAAGCATGTTTCTGTATTTAAAAAATATATTGTTTAAATACCTTTTCAAAATCACTATAATATGTTTGTAAGTTGTAAAACTTGAAATCAATTGGCACTTATCAAGTTTAGTTTTGATTTTACGTAAATATACCCAAAATTATTATTAGATTTTTAAATTGCCATTTTAGATGTATTTTGCTTTGAATAGCTTTTAAAATCTTCAAAATACAAACAGGTTTTTTAAAAGCACTTTTGAGAGAATTCGTCGATTTGTGTACTACTGATTGTGTAGCATATTTTCAATTAATATTTGTTAATTTTATTTTGATTAAAATACATTTGACTGGTAGTTCTTGTTTAATATCGTTATTAGAAACAAATTCTAAATGTTTGATTCCACTTATAATTGGAATTCTTACCGTTGCTGGCATATTTTCCTATCATTTCTATTGTTCCTAAGACAATTTTATAATTATATGTAATATGATATGTCATGGTTTATAGTATTTTGCTATATTAGTTTTCAATTTAAAATTTAGCCTGACAGGTTAATTTCAGTGAAGTCCATGATTATATGATATATATGTTGGTTAAGAATATTTTTTTATGTATCAACGTTTACATTTAGATGAATCAAGAAAGGAGGATTTAACGTCAAAGTTTATTTTGTAATTAATACAATTATAAAAAAATAATCATAAATTACAATATGATCTTAAATGTACCTTCAGGTGCAATATATAACAAATATAGTTTAATTATTAGTAGAATAGTTTACTAAATTTTACCACATTGAACCAAATATGAGCTAATTGTCTGCATGATGGGTATCACAAATTCTGTTTAGATTCAAAATAAACTTTTTAATTAGATTTTGGGTTAGATAAATTAAGCGGAAATTAGCAGACACTTTTACATCCAAATAGAGGCGTTTATAAACAAATTTTAATTTTTATGCATTCTTTAGTACATGTACATACTGTCATCTAAAAGTTGTTATATTTTAACCTTTGAAATATCTGGACCAAATAATTCTATTTGTGCTTGTTGGTTTTAAAAATTGAAACTGTAAAATAATTCTACATAGACTATTAAAAATATTGTACCCCGCTTTAAACTTAAAAATTTGTCAAAGATGGTTTACAAGATTGTTGTAGGGGATTAGCTCTGGATATTAATAAATAATGCAATGATGGAGATAAAGTTACAATTAACGCGGTAAGTGCTCGGTGAACAGCTTAAAGCAAGCGATAAAGCAATTAGACTTCATTTATATAAATTGGTTATTCAGTAAATGGGCCCTTTACGCATTAGAGCTAAGAACAAATTACAGCGCTTCAATGTTTCCATAAATCATTTTTTACGTTTAAGATTTATGTATTTCTAAAATCAAATTTTTGTCGCTATATTTTATCTATACACATAACCATAATTGGTTATTATAAAACTTTTGCGTGCATAGATACTGAAGCGAAAAATATTAAAAGGTAGTTCAGTTCTTCACATCGCGAATAAAAAGTTCAATAAAAAATAGTATTTTCAGATATTCTTGCTGAAAAAATTAATTGAATGTAAAGATGAATATTTTGCCAAAAAATTATTTTATTACATAAAAACTGAGCAAACTTATTTTTGTATTAAAAGAGAGCACGATAACCGCGATGTAAAGGGCTCGATCTACCACACTAGTAGGGGGCGAGCCCTGGACTCGACGTCCAGGTCTGAAAAGCAACGAAGATACATCAAATGATCTCCGGCCGTCATACAAACACCTTTGGCATCGTAAAAGTACATTTTCCTTCTTCTAACAGGTTAGACTAGCCACCTGCCCGGAGTACACCCCCAACATAGCTCTAGTACTACACGAAATGTGTAGTTAGAAACAGGCTAATAGCCTATATATAAGAGGATAAGTAGAAGAAGAAGAAGAATATTGTTTTATTCCATTATATTTTAAGTCTTAATGAAACTACTTCGGAAGTTTCAAAGTAAACCAACGAACTGTACTAAATTAAGAGAATATTTTGTCGAAAAATAAAGATACAACTATTGGTTATGCAAACCTCTTAAGTCAGACATATATGGTGTTCTAACTGTTGCGAGAAACCTGAAAAATATTCAAATAATATCATGAATTATACTCTATAATAATAAAAGCACTAATGGTAAGAAAACAAAATTTATATTTATAAATACAAACAAGACCACAACTTTAAAGAAGTATTCAAGGTAATATCAGCTGACAAAAAATATAAAGAAAAGCATTGAAGAACAAAGTACTAAACATATGCAATACAAAGCAAAGAGGTACCAAAAAGCAGCTATCATTATTCTTTGTTCAAATTGCACCAGATAAAAAATCCAACAAAAAGATTATAAAGCAAAACACATAATTAACATAATTAATTTGCAGCCAAACTCCAGACTATGTAAAGTATGCAAGTAATCATTTAACTACTAATTATCAAACGAAAAAAGGATGTAAAGTGTGTAAGCTGTTGAAGGAATCTAGCTAACTATATAGGTTGTCTTGTGCATAAGCAACTGAAAAATAATAGATATCCTAAATTAAGAAGGGAATAAAGAAATCAAACCGATCAAATAACGGTCGTCCTACAAAACTGACTAGAAGGAACTAGACTATCGTATGCTCAAATAATTAAAGAAAATAACTAATCTACCGATAATGAAACAGATGACAATCGTGAGTTAAGATACATATTGGCACGAAATGAGTATTATGCTCAATTTTTTAACCACAATGGTCTTAAAAAGTTAAATAATGGCTTTATGTAATTAATTATACAACAAGTTAAATATTATATTAATATTTAAAATCATTTTAATTGAATGATCCTACCTAAAAATTTATAAGTCTACAATATACCATTCCGATGATACTGCAAGTAAGAGTATTGATGTCATAATCGAAAGTTTGACTAAACACACGGTGCTACCGAAATACAGATAAGACCATATGCAAGAAACAAATGTAAACATATAAAACCTTGACAATTTCTGCGGTATATTTTCCGCCTAAACTTAAAACTAAAGACGATATTTTAAACACAGTTAAATGCTTAATTATAACTATTCAGCAGCTGCGTGGTAAAGAACATCTATTTCGTCTTAACTTGATAATCTGGGAGCCTTCTCTATATTACTAAAAAGAAAAATTATTGAGAATATACAATTACCAAGAGTATCAATATTTAAAAATAGACTAAATATAGCAAGTACAGATTTGACAACATCCTTACATAACATGAAGGAGCAAGAAATATTACAGAAACAACTGTTTATCTGTTCTACAGAATAACGAAGGTAGTCGAGCAACCGCAGTAACATATTCTTATTATTTAGGCTATTAAATGGAACTTATAAAAAACCGATTAAGGCAAAACGACTGTATGAAGCAACTATTTAAGAGAAATATTCGCCCCATTTGCAGTGAAAATCTATCTAATGGAGAAAACAATATTTATGAATATCTTAACACTTTCTTTGAGATTGCATTACCCACTGAAAAGGTACAAGTAAATAAATTTAAAAAAAAACTACCCTCATCGACTTAAACGCAAAAAGGTCACTTGGGTGTGATTTAGCAAGTGGAAGAATGTTAAAATCTCTATCAAAAATGCAGGCAACTGATCACACACACATTCAATGCTGTATTAAGAAAAATATTCTTTTGTGACTATTTGGAAAGTCGCACAAACAGTACCAATTCTAAAATTTAGAAAATTGCCCAAAGTGGTATTTTTTATCGACCTATTAGTCTCATTTTTGCGTTGCTAAATGTGTTTGAGAAAATTTCCTTGAAAAGGTTAAAACCTATACTACAAGATTTGATATCATAACACCAGTTAGGTTTACTATAGAACAGATGCACATATTAATTCACCCAATTCACATTTATGAAAAAAAGAAAGATATTGATCAGAAACTTCTTTAGATATTACTTAAGCTTCTGGAAAGGTATGGTAAAAAATTATATCTAATCTGGACATCACTCTTTATGATCAATTTAGGAGTGCCTATAAAAAGTATATTAAGACCAACGCTGTATCTGCTATACACTTCTGATCTTCCAACTATAAATTTGATAGTAACAGTCACCTTTGCTGATGATACAACTATTATAACATTTCTCAACAACCCAAACGTAGCATCACATTACTTACATCACCATTTAATTATAATTAAAACTTTTCTCAAAAAACAGCACATCAGAGCCAATAGAACCAGATCAAAGCACATGAGTTTTACTTTACGTAACAACCTGGATGTCATTCTGATGCAATCCGACCAAACGAACAGCGATATCTTTATTGAAATCAAACATTATTTACCACAGATCCTCCACTTTCATCTGCTTTTTTCAAGTTTTTTATATTGATGTTGTTAAAGCAGAGCTACTTTTTAGAGTCCATTATAATTTAACCCAAAAAAGCGTGTTTTTATGGTATCCAAACTAAAAAATAACCGCAAAAAGTGGTATATTGCGGTACCGATATATTGAGATTAAAATGTATTCAATTTTTTTAAATACCAAAGTGCAAATGCATATTTAGATTTTGGAAAGTCTTTTCAGTTGTAATCCTTGGATAATTTTTTACTAAAACATACATAATGTCAATTTCAAAAGACTGCTCAGAGTGAAAAGGATCATCCAAGCTAAAATTACTCTTTAGAAATCTACCAAACTTTTTTCGTTATTCTAAGAGCAGTACTATGGTTTATATAAACGCCTTAAACGTTTTTTTAGGGGGGGGGTTCAAAACTTATTTTTCCAAAACTTGTATAACATATTGGGCGTGCAATTTAATTCTCTAACTTCATTCGGTAACAGTACCTATCCAAATTTATATATAGTGCTCGCCGTATATTCATAGTAAAGCACCATCTACCAGTTTTACACTGAAATGCGTATACGTAGTTCTACCAACATAACCTAAAAATCAACCCTGAAAGCAAAGTTGTACCAAGCAATATTTATTAAGCTCACAAAATAATTTACTGTTTCTTATAGCACATGCATGAAATGGTTGAAGAATAAAAATTTTAATTTAAATGATGCCGAATCACATTACAAATTCAAAGATAGTCGACAATAAGAGATTAGAAGTCGAGGCTCCCAAATAACTCGAAATAACACGTCAAGCCATTTATAAGCGTCTTATAGGTGGGCAGGATTCTTAAAAAGACTTTAAAAAGATCACTAACCTACCGCACTTTTTTCTCTATATTAACTGGCTGGTGTCCGGTTCACCTTTGTCAAAGATGTCGAGAGAAGTCCGGTTTGGCTTATCAATATTTATACACAAATGTAAATATTTGTTTGTTGAAATGTGGTGTTAACTCATAAAACGTCAAAAATGTATTTAATCTTTACGATAATTCCTCTCGTTTTTGCGTTTGCGCAATCTCATGAGAAACTGCCAAATTTCATTTCCGAAGAAAGGGGGGTGGTTTAAAGTCGATAAACTAAACCGGACTTCTTTCGACATGTAACTATTTGTTCTCCATTTTAAAAAACCCCTTTCTCACACTTAGTACTAGCGGTGTCCCACACTACTGACTTATAATGTAACCACTCGTGCTTGGGTATGCAGCATAGCCATAAAACAAATATCAGCATCGTCATCTTGTAATATTTTTTTGTGACTTACTGAAATCAAGCACGAAACTTTCACCATAAAATATTTTTATTATTTATTATATTAGAATTAATTGCAATGATATAGTTTACAGTCCACATACCTTATCCGGGTGAATTAACATAGGGGTACTTAATTATAAGTCTTTACGGGGTGCATCTAATTTTAATTTTTTTCTAGGAATGGGAACAGATAAAAATATGCGGTTTCTTTCAAAATATGAGCGCACTCTTTATGCGGCAGCGGCGAGAGTAAGGACTGTTTTTGATACTTAAAATGGCGATGTTTTCATTACAAGAACAGCGTGTAATCATTTGTTTCTCCATACGCGTGGTGTGACACCGATTAAAAGTCATCACCAATTGAGTGAGACATATGGTGATGGTGTTATGGATGTGTCTAATGTGCATTTCTGGGCGCGAAAGTTCAAAGAAGGCAGAACGTCGTGTGACAACAAACCAAGTCAATCTCGGCGTCGCACTAGTCTCACGATATGATCAAACGAATGAAGAAATTTGTTTTGAAGGCTCGCCAAATGAGTGTGGAACACATCGTCTCCAAAGTTAATATTTCCGTAAAATCTATGCACACAAATTACATAAAATGCTCCTTCAAGCTAACGCAACATTAATATTTTATTAGTCAATCTTTGCTCTGGTTAACCAATTTGCACTGTTGGGGCGTAAAATGCACTAGTTTCTGCAAGTCGTCTTTCAAAATATAATGATATCAAATTTGAATTAGACATTCGACTAACTTCGTTTTTGTTATGGATTTCTTTTTGGATATGATGTGTGTTATAATATGATGGTTTTTATGGGATTGAGGTCCGAGAACTCTGATGGTTAGTTTATTCTGTCAATTTTGTTAGTGGTAATTTAGGGATGAATTTTTGTCCTGTAAAATAAAAATCTTTATCTCCAAACATGTCTTTTACGATGACATATTAATCTATAAAACTTCAAGATACCTTGTGGAATTTATTATTTCAGATATGATGTATAGCCCACCAATTTTATAACTGTATATAATGCACATTTTGGTCACTATACTTTTCTAAAGAAACCTTTTAACATACTATTCGTTACTAAATAGCAGTTGCCACTGCTTCGTGGTACGAATTCTATATGCTTTAGTACCACTCAAAATAAAAGTGTTTCTGCTTTTCAAAAGCAAGTGGCTTTTTAGTGGTTTACATGCATTAATGAGCTATATTTGTTTTACAGTAGATGTACATACACTAACATTGATAGCTTTATGCCAATACTAGTCAATCCAGAGAAATTAAAACTTCTGTCGACCAGACTTGTCCTTAGAGCAGAATCATATCGAATCGAGGTTTATCTTGATCGCCTATTATACGCTTTTTTTACTAAACTTTTTCAAAAAGACAACAAAAATTATTATATTAACTACCAAATAATTAGAGATAATTATAAAATATGTACAAAACGTCTGTATTATAATCAAACTATTATGCAAAACGTTTTTATGGCGTTGTAATCGTCATAATTTTCAATAACACTGTTCCATCTCTCATTAAACTTCCATATTTCCTATTCGTAAAAACACTCAGAATTGAAAGTCTTCCATAATAATTATTTTTTGTATTTCTGTAAAGTTAGTTGTCTAGGAGAAAATTCTTGAATTTCTGAAGTATAATATATAATATATAAACTGTGTGATTAGTTTGGATTTCCTATATTTACTAATAATTGCAAAATTAATCTCAGGGTTTGCGAGAAAAATGTATTTTAGACAATCTCAATATTTCAATTTATATATAAAGAGGGCAGCGCTTTATATGTTATTTTCAATCCCGCAATATTGCAAATATCTCGAATTTCAATATTCAATAAAACGGAATGAAGCTACATACCCAGATCTGCTATACAAGAACACGTAAGCAGTTGCTTAGCGGCGCAATATTGTAATAAATTCATTCGCCCAATGAGCCGAGTAAACAAGCAAAATGGGGTATGCCGTAAAATTCATTTATACGACTTCGATACCGCAATGAAAATAAAGTTTGTACGTCTTCGGCTCTCGATTCACTTTTATGGCAACACAAGTTAAAGCAACAGGTCAAAGCGTCTAATATTTTCTTTTTAATTGTTAGATCTAATTATAAGTCGAAGGTGCATATTGGGGTGCAGTTTGGTAGGCAGTGGAAGGCTTTGCTACAAAATGTAACCGAACCGCGTAAAGGTGTCCGTTTACAATGCAAATTTTCAACGTTGGCCGCGCATTGCACCTTCCATCTTGTTGTTTGGGAATCTCAGCGAAGTTGATTTTAAATTCTGAGCAAACAGAATTACCGAAGGCCTTAAGTGCTGTTTACACAGCCTCGCCGACTTAGTCTCTGAGTCCGATTGTTAGGATGGCGGCCTGCCGAAGCGGGAAACAAAGTAGGGTTCTGCGAAATAAGGGCAATCGTAACAAATTTTCCCTTTTTTGCTCATCCGGCTTCCTTCACCTAGTGAGTATAATTCTGCCGAAACGCTAGGGCGCCATTGTTACGCGGAGCTTAGGCTTTCTCTTGATTTTGGTCCACAGCAAGTGTCTGTGTTATTTTAATTAGTTATCTGCGCTTTTAGAAAAAGCACATAAAGCGTTCCGGAGCAGCGCGGAAAGCCGCTGCAGTAACATTCCTATATTTAAATATTTCTGTAGAGCTCCATTTGTGGTTTCCCCGTTCTGGCCTGTTACGCAACGTATAAATTAAAGGAAAAAATCTGGTGTGAACATCACACGACTTTCCTTATTCTATTATTATATATTATACCGGGTCCATCGTCTCGGCCCTGCGCTACTCTCGTCTCGGAACTTGTTATTTTAAACAAGAACGAGAACACTCGAAAGTTGATTAAAATAAACAGTACAAGACAATAATTGACTAGTACTTAAAATTTTGCTACGTCACTAAAGGTAACCGTGCGAGCTCGGCCACACAGCCTTCCCCCCGCAGTCGGCCGGGAAGCTCTCCGAGCGCGCTGTGATTGGTCCGTTTAATTAATTTTTAATCTGCTATAACTTATTTATTTGAACTCGAATCAAAAAAATTCATTGTAATTTTTTGTTCGCCTCGGTCTGATCTATCCGGTAATATAAATTTCCCGAAACATTTTATAAACACCCGGTATATTAAAAATCCTGAGCTTCAATTTTTTTCGAGTTCCTATTTTACCAACTTTTATTTTAAATTCATGTTTATCTCGTGATAATAAATCATTTTTATTCTTATGAATTTTTTGTATCTTCAACCGTTTAGATTCGCGACCGCTTTTGCGACCTTCGCACTGCGTCTTCTACCTACAAGTAACTTGCATACCAAATTTAAAGTCTCTAGCTCTTACGGTTCTCGAGATATCCTGTTTACTGACAGACCGACAGACAGACACACACACACGAACCAATGGCTCAAACCAACTTTTTTTGGTGTCCTGAGGCTATATTTCGTCCAGAAATGTGAAAAACTGGGCAGATCCTAAGGTGGTTACTTTAAAAGTGACTGAGGCTACCTGCAATATTCTTGTACCTTGTATTATTTTTATTAAATATACGAATTTTTGTTTTTTTTATTACATGCCTCAGTGCTTTCAGACTAGACTACGTATTTCACCTCGAATGTCATCTCAGACGTGTTTTTGTCCTGTGCGAATATAAGAAAAAATTATGCAATTGCGAATCAATACCGCCCAGATCTTTGAATTTGGACAGAATCAAACTGCGCGCTCATAAATTATTTAAAAAAATTAAAATTTTGTTAATATAGAGAACAATATATTGGAAGTTTCGCGGGGCCCCTAGAAACTAGGGCCACGAGTAATTCCATTCGCTCACCTCTACCCTCTCTACGGATTTCTCTGTTGCCCGTGCATTGATTTTTCCGAAAACAATATCATTGTGCATTTCAGCACAAAAAGTGGACTTCAGTCTTAGCATCTATCCTAGTTGCTAAGCTTTTTTCTCGACAGCGTTTTATTAGTATTTAATTTATTCTAGTTAAAATAACTTTGTCTAGGTCTATTTTGATAAGTTTTTAAAATATTATTAGCTTCCGATATTTCCATTTACAAACGTGCTTCTAATATTTTTCCCTTCGTTTGTTGTCCTTATAGTATAAGGAAAGTAATGTAATCGGCGGAAATTTGACCTACCCAGTTTTTCACATTTCTGGACGAATTATAGCCTCAGGACATCAAAAAAGTTGGTTTGGGCCATTGGTTCGTGTGTGTGTGTGTGTGTGTGTGTGTCTGTCGGTCTGTCAGTAAACAAGATATCTCGAGAACCGTAAGAGCTAGAGTCTTGAAATTTGGTATGCAAGTTACTTGTAAGCACGGGACGCAGTGCAAAGCTTTTGGTAAAAATCGACCTAGCCGTTTGGTTGCAAGGTCGCAAAATCGGCCGCAAAGCGGTCTCGAATCTAAACGGTTGAAGAAACAACAAATTTATGAGAATAAAAATGATTTGTTATCATGAGATAAACATGAATTTAAAATAAAAGTTAATAAAATAGGAACTCGAAAAAAATTTGAAGCTCAGGATTTTTAATATACCGGGTGTTCATAAAATGTTTTGGGAAATTTATATTATCGGATAGATCAAACCGAGACGAACAAAAAATTACAATGAAATTTTTTGATCCGTGGTCAAATAAATAAGTTGTAGCCGATTAAAAATTAATTAAACGGACCAATCACAGCGCGCTCGGAGAGCTACCGGGCCGACTGAGGGAGGACGGGGGGAAGCGCTTGGCCGCTAGGGGGGAGCACGCAGGCGATAATGGCGAAGGCCGTGCGGCCGAGCTCGCA
The DNA here is from genome assembly GCA_036346155.1 of Sinelater perroti. Lineage (NCBI taxonomy): Eukaryota > Metazoa > Arthropoda > Insecta > Coleoptera > Elateridae > Sinelater > Sinelater perroti. The sequence goes on from JARFIY010000046.1 coordinate 33,872,026, forward strand.
CGGTTACCCTCAGTGACATAGCAAAATTTTAAGTTCGAGTCAATTATTGTCTTGTACTGTTTATTTTTATCAGCTTTCGAGTGTTGGACTCGCGCCTCGTCCTTGTTTAAAATAAAAAGTTCCGGGACGAGAGCAGCGCAGGGCCGTGACGATGGAGCCGGTATAATATATAATAATAGGATAAGGAAAGTCGTGTGATGTTCACACCAGATTTTTTTTCAGTTTATTCTTTAAAATTATACAAAATCCTAAAAAAAGTAAAAGGTGTAATGACTTTTGTCACCATGAAATTGAATTTATTACTTTTAATGTTTCAAAAAAAAAATTCCTTGTGGTAAATTTTTCGAGAGTCAGGTAGATTTCGTAATGTAGCAAGTTGATGTAATTATATCCAAAATTTAATCACAATTTAGCTTGGGGAGTTAAATATGTTTGTAGTCATATCCTTCTACTACTTAAAAAGATTTCTATCATTTATATATTTTTCCATCACAATAACGCCCTTCCCCATATAAACTTTGGGTGGTTGAATCCATCTTTAACAAGATATGGGATCTGCCTTCTCATGTCAAGGCCCTCATGAACTGCTACGTTAAGCGCTTTAGAAAATTTATATATATATCGTAATGTGTAACACTATGGCACTGAATGTCACAATAAATTTCAAGCCTTTGTTATGAATATTTAATGCACCTAGTTTTTCCGTTTGGCAAAATTTGTGAAGTACATAAAGCGTTAGCCAGATCTTCGACTCCTTTTGTCGGGTAATACAAAACGGCCTTTTCACAAAATTTCAGTTTTTATGAAGTACCTCAGAGAATTGTATGTAGATTTAAAGCGTAATTATGTAATATTAATATTAGACTAATGTTGTCTGTACTAGATATATTTGCCGAGTAAGGTTGCTGTTTCGCTTTTGCTATTACATTATTAGTTCGAGCCTCTTTACTTTGCACAAATTTGAGTGCGGATATGATTATCTTTACTATATCTTAAAGTTACTATAGCGTTTTCTATGCTTTTTTTTAAGTTTACCTGTAGAAGATCATGCGCTATTTTAACTTTTAACTTTTGCAGATATGCATTAGTAGCAGCTTTACTATTTCAAAAGCCGTTTTTTCCAAATTTTAAACTTTTTTAAGTAGCTAACAACAACAATGATAAGGAGGAACGTTATATCTCTGCTCCTTGTTTTTTCATATCACCAAAGATTTTTGTCGTTTTAATAAAAACATTTTTACTTAATTTTTATACGGTGTATATTATTCAAAAAGCACCTAAGCGCACCAGAGTTAAATAGTTTGAAATGTCTCGTACAACACTGAAAGGTTAAAGAAATGTTTTAATTTTATTTTAAATTAATTAAATATGCAATATATAATGTTACTGGCAAATTTCTTCACTACTTGCAAATAAAACGTTTCAATTGGCAATAGAATAAATGTAAAACAGCTAACACTTTTATATTGTAGGCCTGAGTACATCTAGTTAATACATAAATAGATAAGAAATGTTGTGTTTATACATCTTCTTACAAAATTTTTATTAAATGGAAGCAATATATTAAACACTCCTAACTCAATGAATTAATTATATTAAAACGACGTACTTTATACCCGAGTTCTTACTTAGCATTATAATTTCTTCCTTCTCTTTGATTAAGAAATAGTAAAAACTGATTTCTTAGAGGTATTTCAATTCAATACTTATGCACTTTTGCCATCTTTCTGGATGTTTCGATAAAGCTGATGCAAACCATTATTTATGTGTAGTACGGTACCACTTTATTGCGTTAAAGAGAGCACAATTGCATGGTGCAAAATATAGCAAATATATTATGTGAGGCAGCACGGGGAATACAAAAGCTGTAAGGTGCAAACAGTGATATGTAGCTGCTTATTGACATGTGAAAACAACGCTCAACGTCTTTGATTTCCCTTGTTAGCGTTACTAATCCTAAAATGTAATAGCCACATGTTTTGGACTAAACTAACCCTGATGTGAAAAAGGCTCCCAATGTATTACCATTTACTTAAAGAAAGTTTCTGGATGCATAGTGTGTAATTGCAGCAAATATTGGCATACACGCACATGCTTTTGCTTCTGCTGATCGGTACAAGTACGGACATAGACCCTTATTATCTTCAAGTCTTTGTGGATGGTAGTATGAAAAGTTCTGCAAGGCACACCTTATATTCGATAGTGCATCTAATCTGTTTGAAACTATCAATCTTACTGCTTTTTGTCTTTCTTAGTACAGTATTTGCCGACCTTTGAACTCCAATATTTAGCGAAACAGTTCGGCGCTTCGTTGCTGCGTTCTCAAACGCAATTACTAAGCAAATACAACGTCCATCGTTTACGACTACGCTTACACCACTGTGTAAATGGTTCACCAACTTTTTGCTGTGCGTTCTAGCCACGTTTGCCGGTTGCATAACATAGAACTATAGTAATATTTATTAGTTTGTTCAAGCAGTTTTAGGTAGCTTTTATATTTTAGTTGTGCATTTTTGTCTTTTGGGTGCAGTAAATGAGGATATAGGTAACTATTAAGCTTAATTTGACACTCAACATAGGCATAATATTTTCTACTAGTAAACAATATTTGTTTTCTCGACTGGTCGAAGTCCAGATTTTTGATACTTATTCATTTCTATGATACTATTGTATTTTTAAAATAAAATTATTTTTAAGAATATGGTATTTACCAGGTGTATCAGAAAGTCTTTAGCGTTTTTTGGGAAAAAATGTATAATTTTCGATGTAATGGAAAAATTTATTTATTCAAAATATTGACCATTTAATTCTGCACATCTTGCCTATCTTTCAGGCAATTTATGAATCCCATTCCAAAAATATTGTTTCTCCTTTGAGCGAAACCATTCATCGATCCATTTTTTTAACTTCTTCGAAATTGGCGAAGTGCTGCTCTGCTAATGCAGAGCCCATTCATGCGAAAAGGTGATAGTCGGACGGGGCAAGGTCTGGAGAGTACGGCGGATGCATTAATATTTCCACCCAAGCGCTTTCAATGCTTCCTTGACCGATTTTGCTGTATGAGGCGGTGCGTTATCGTGTTGCAAAATCACTTTACCGTGTCTTCGGGCCCATTCTGGACGTTTTTCGATCAATTCATGGTTCAAGTTGATCATTTGTTGTTGGTAGCGATCATTATTAACTGTTTCACCAGGTTTCAACAGTTCATAATACACCACGCTACTCTGGTCCCACCAAACACAGGGCATCGTTTTCCTGCCAAAGCGATTCGGCCTCGCGGTTGATGAACCAGCTTCTCTAGGTGATAACCATAATTGTTTGGGCTTAGGGTTTTCATTTGCCTGTCATTCAATTGATGTGGCACCCATCTTCCCATATTATGGATTTTTTCCATCGATCGTAATCGGTCGCTAATAGTTTCGTGGGCCACATTTTACGCTTCTGCCAATTGTTTTTGAGTTTGTGTTGGGTCTTCATCCAATAACTCCTGCAGTTTCGCATCTTCAAAATTTGTCGGTCTGCCAGAACGTTCTTTATCTTGCACATCGAAAACACCAACTTTGGAACTGTCGAAACCACGCCTCACATGTTTTTATGGTTGGAGCATGCTCGCCGTTTGTTTCAACTAGCAAAAGATGACTTTCAGCGGCTTTTTTCTTTTGATTAAATAAAAAAAGTAATGCTGCCGCAAATGAACGTTTTCAGGCACATAACTTGAAGAGGTATAAATATATGACGGTGATACTTTCACAAAATATAACCTACGACGTTGAAGCTTGATGTCTGTAGAATAAAATGAACACGTGTCAAGTCATAATATTGTATAATAAGCCTAGCGACACCTATTGGAAAAAAAACGGTAAAGACTTTCCGGTACACCTGGTAAAACCCTTGAAACTATAGCCAAAAGTAGTTGTTAGAGACTAGGAGTCGGAGGCCGGAAGAATTTTTAATTTATGTTTGCTCACAAACATAAGAAATTAGAAATTTTAATTTGATAAATTAAATCAAATTAAAATGAATTGAAACACATATTGTCATTTTTAAACTTTAATTGTTCAAATTATTTTATTTTCTAAATTCATTTCTATTCAAAATTGATACAAATTAAATCGACCAATTTTTGGTACACCACTACATTATACTAATATGATAGTTGTATGATAGTTGATATGATGATGTAGTATGGAATGTTATAAGAGCAACCAATGAAATATAGAACTATAATAATAATCTTGCAACTTAGGTGCATAACATTTATTATATTATTTTCTGGATAATTTAAATGTTTGATATATTTTTTAAGTAACTAAAATTGTCTTTATGAAAGAGTGAGTAGCGATTTAATTTTTTGCACTCTTGATTACAATTATTCGTATTTTTTACATTTTAATTTAATAAGTGCTTAAAAAAATTGCAATTTTGATACGATTTTTAATAAACTACATTATATTACATTGACATTTCGAATAGTATCGGCAATAATTTTCCTATTATGTTTCAAATGTTATGTTTGTGTCCTAGACAGGCTTTTAATAAAATAATTAAAAAAAAATTTAAGCCAATTTACAAAAAACGGGGCATAAGTTCTTCATAAGTTCTATACTAATAAAATTATTGTACTATGTAATAACGTAATACAACTAAAACGTTTCCACTTCAAATGGCCCACAAACAAAGCCGATTTCATTAACTATTCTATAACTCAACTTAAGCTGAATATAACTGCAAGCGCCTTTCTCAACAATATCTGCTAGGCGATTATAAGTATCACAAACTACCAGTGGTGCAAGTTTGTTGAATTTTACGTTTCACTGGGTTGCATATTGTGATATTTCTACTTTAACAGGTAGAATGCATTATATTTAAAGCAATTTAATTATTTTTAAATTATATCAATAATTCAATAGGCCTTTGTATGCATTATTTTATTATTCACCAACGCAACAGTTTCCACGTAAGAACTACTTTTCATTTTCCTTTCTAGCTTTAACATAAATTAGTAAAAACATGTATGCATTGCGTAACACTTGATAATATGAAACGTTAATATGAATTAAAAATTTTCGATTGTGAATATATATGAATACAAACAGTCGTCTTAAATATGTTGTTGCAGGGTTTTGTATCACGCTTCGTGCGTTGTTCCGTATTCTATTATATATATTATAACGTCGGGTTTACACACGTATTCTGTGACTCGTAACACAGACTTTTCTTCAGTTACCAAAGTGCCTTTACATTTTTCTGTTTTCTCCTTCATACACAACCAAGATACAACGGTGTCCTTCTTCCTTTGACACGATACTGGAATCCGTTCAATATTGTCAATGGTTTCTTTTTGTTGTTTCTGTAATCTCTATATTTAAATTCTCCGTACTCACGACACTATCTAAATGACGAATAAACTAAATTTATTTTTTATTTATTATTTCTCTTCGGCTGCTTAAAGGCAATTAAAAATTATTTTGAAATATGCAACTATATATTATGAAGTCCTCTCTTCCTTGTAGTGGTATAGCTAATAGAAACGAGAAACGGTGAAAGTGGATAATCCCTTAATAGTTTTAGGGATCACCAATGATTTGTATTAAGACTAATTCCTTTAAAATTGTATTTTAAAGAAAAACTCACCAGTGCCGTCGTTAACGAACCACTATCTAATTTTTGAATCATTATTTACACATTTACCAGCATAAGCAAAATATTGACTTGTTTTCGTCTCGCATTTTATCCTATGTACAAAAACGACGAACGACTGGGCGATTGTAAATTGCTCCGATAATCCGCTAGGTCACTAATCCCTGTATGTAAATTGCTCCTTTCGTACAGGTAAACAAATTTGTAGAAATGTAAATTGCTCCGCAAAAATTAAAATCTCATTATCTCTCTAAGACAAAATATATAAACTGCCCTTAAAAATAAAATAATCAGATCTTTGCTGTAAAGACACGAGTGCAGTGGAAAGATGACTAATTTTAATATAATTTTGAGTGAAAAAATCCACCGATGTTGTTAATAAACCACAACAATTTTTTTAATCATAGTCAGTTGACTTCCGGGGAAGTAAAGTGGAGGTGTATTAATAAAAAGTGTATGGCGAAGGTGTACACCATTGGAGAAGATGAACAAAAAATAATTACTAAAAGCGAATTAACGCATAATCACCAGGTTTGTGTACTACTTTATTGTATTAAATTGTCATTCGAATATTTAAATTTGCTGAGTTATTGATACCTTAGGCAGATTTGAGATAAATACAACGGCAAGTACTAAGGTATTGCATGCAAACGAAAAGCGGTTGAAGACATTTGTGAAAGACCATCTAAAATTGTACAAAAAGTTCTTCTGTCAATGGATTCATTCAGCTTATTGCAACCTGATGTGAATTATTGCAAAAGAAATATGTACAATGCAAGGAGATCTGTTTTGCCACCTTTGCTTCGATGCCTGGAGGATGTTCATAAAGTGATAGAAGAAATTAACTTAAAAACAAACAGAAATGAAAATTTCCTATTACTTAACAATGCAAATGAGAATATAATTATTTTTTCTTGTTTTACTAATTTGAAGCGACTGTACTTAGCGGACACTTTGTACGTAGATAGCACAATTTCATATTCGGCGAAATTTTTTAAACGACTGTTTACTATACATCCCTATCTAAAAGGAATTTACATACCTCTTATATACTTCCTAACAAGTTGACGCAGTCATACGAAACAGCTCTTCGAGCTATTGTATATGAGTGCCATAAGTTAAATTTACATTTCAAGCCTCGTGAAATCGTAATTGATTTCAAAAAGCTGATGATCAAAAGATCATTGAATGTCGGTTCCACATCATCCAAATTTTATAATTCATTACGCTGTTACAACATCCGGTTAATAATTTAATTTCTGGTCTATAGGTACCGGAAAATACAGCAGCTAGGTTTGAGTTGCGAATATAAAGACAAAACTTCCGAAATTGGAAAATGGCTGCACTATGTTTTCAGTTTGATTTTTTTGGATCCTTCGGATGTTGGAGATTGCTTTGCAATGGATTTAGCAGCAATACAGCCAGGTGAAGAAAGCATCACAAAATTTGCTGATTATCTCTTAGAGACCTATATTGCTGTTTTCCGCCAACAATTTTGGCCGCAGCCTCAGAGTCTACTAATAGAACAACAAACAGCTGTGAATCTTTTCATTCACATTTTAATTCTTATTTTAATTCAGTTCATCCAACTATATATCTGTTCACGGATGTCTTATTAAAACATCAAACAGAAGTATACGTAAAAATACAAACAGGTGACAGCGGAAGAATATGGTGTTTCAAACGCCGTGACGAAAAAAAGCAATTGTTTATTAAACATTACAATTTGTAAAAATTGTTTCTTATTATTTTAGCAAATAAGGTGAATATCAATGTAGGTAACAATAATAAAAAATTTCCTTATAAGAATTTTGTGAACAGTATTTTTACCTATCCTCCAAACTTTTCTAGTTAACAGGTAATTTATAAGATTAAAAGATTACAATCGGAGGAATATACCATTTCTTGCGCAGGTAAGAAAATAGCCTCGGAGGAATTTACACATTTTTCAGATAACTAGTTTGGGTCATTTCGGATTAAGGGATTATGATCGGAGCAATTTACATGCAGCCGAATAACTAATGAGCTAACATACAACGTTGGGTGCAAGTGAGACCATTATTTTTGTTGGCATTTTTCTAAGGTGCAGTGAGCCGAAAATGGCGGTAGGCGCAAATGTGCCGGGCGCATCTAGGCCTGTCTTTTTAAAGAAAGTAGTTTATAGTAATTGTAATTCTGGAATATGTGAATTACATACGTATAATATTATTGTATTACTAAATAATTCATTTTATTTAACATCGTTAGATACGTTAACAGAAGGTTGGCTTGAGATTAAAAGTTGATCACTTCTACAGATGATTTTCGTATTTCTATACATTTTCTCTTAAAATTCCGATGATATAAACTTGAACTCAGAAATTTTCGGGTTTAAGTACTATTTGGTAAGACATAAGAAAGTGCGTAAATTGTAAGTTACTATTTTTTTGATACTGTTGTAGAATATGGCAATATTTTTATGTATTCCACTAGTTTCACTTATATCTCTTATATGCATAAATAGCGTTCTCCTCCTAAATTAAAAATATCTGAAAAAGATATTTGTGTCATAGGTATGTGATAGATGGAATTTTTTAAAACTTTTTGTTGTATTATTTAAACATACTCCGCTATGGAGCACAAACGAATATTTTTGAATGTCTTCGGTATTTAGATCTCATCATCAGCAAAATGTATTTAAGAAATGTTTACTGTAATAAGTGACTAATTGGAGAAAATTGCAAAATAATTATTCCAACTTTTTAAGGAGAGTAACTACTATGTATTGTCGTACTAGACAATGATTTTTAGGTTAATTGGTAACTAAGAAGGAATAATCTACTTCTTAAACGGCACTCACAAATTCAACTCTTGAAATCAAATATGTAGCTTTTTCAATAACACTATTTCAAAAAAAATTATTATACTTATGAAATTAAGTATCTTCAATAGATCAACACAGCTTTCCTTTTTATTTTCTTTACTTTTTCGATCTTCCTTTCTCTCTATTAAGTTTTATGAAGCACTTTATTCCTCGACAACTATTAGAAAAAGTAATTTTTTAAAATAATTCAGCTGTAGCAGCACCATTTTATAAAGGATCACCTAGAAATTTCTATTTTCGTTAGAAATTTGTGCAAAAAATTTATTTTTAAGAACTTCCGTTTCAATGTTATGTATTTCTTCCTCTATTTATTTTACAGGCATTTATGACAAGTGTATTTTAAACTCTTTTACTAAGGTTCTAGCATTTAATGTTTTAAAAACAATTTACCGACGCTTTGGGCAAAATAATTGATATTACGCATCTACTCCAAGTTGTATAATTGTTTGCCTTTTTTAATTTTTTAGTCTACTCTTACTTCTCGGCATCGAAATAATTTAATTTAATAAATGTGCTTTATTTTTTTTAATAAGAATTTTGAATATTACAATTTTTATCATATATCTCAGAAGCCGTCAATATGGGAAGTGACTAATAAAATAAAATATTTACATATAAGTAACCTCCCATTTTGATTATGATGACAACAATAAAAATAAATAATATGCCTGAGTGTAAAGAGAGCCACCATACCAATTCGTTAATGTATCATAATTATCAAGATAATATCTGATTGTTGCTCGCGTGGTATTAAAAATGTGTTTGTATTTATTCAAAATGCACTTATTTTCCTTACAAAATTCCTTTAAATAAAATGTATATGCGGTAACAAAATGTAATAGAAGTTGTTTGATAAAAAAGCAGTATCTGTATTCTTACTTACATAATACAAAATGATTTAATGACAAAATGTGTCATTTAGCCTCAACCCTTATAGTTAAAGTTAAATGGAGTAACTTTTTTAAATTTTATTTAAAATAAAAAAGATACAATTTATGTTAAAAAACTAAATTTATACGTTACACATCTAGTGGTTGTGGTTTTGTGTTTTAACAAAACTGTTTTTAATATTCCATAAATGGTATGTTTATTCTTTCTATTGAACATCAATAACATTTTTTTAATTATTAAAATTACCTTAGCTACAGTCATGGTTTTATTAAAGATGCCTTTATTTAATATTCCTACGACTGTTATTAGAAGGAATATTTATTTCCGTGACAGTTGAAGATTTGATAATAGTATTTGTGTCATAAAATGCAATTTCTGTAATTTTAAGCAAGTCATTACAGAGATTTTTAATTGCAGAAAAAAAACCTTTACTCTTTCGTTAATTTGGTCATAATATAGAAGTGTTGAACCTACAATTAAGAGACCATGTGTCAAGAATTACTTAAAATGTTACATAAATTATTAAAAAATACCGAAGTACATAAAACCAACATTTATTTTAAGCAAAAACAGATCATAGAAGTGCAAAAGTATAATAAATAATTATACAAAAAAAATCTAACTTAGATTTTAGATCATTCGAAGAGTAATGCTGTGCAAAGCTTATTATACAGCAAACGAAGAAGTAATATTTCTTCCAAATATTAGGAACATGTTTTTAACTAAAAATATTTTGTGGAAAAGCCCTCAAGGGCAGGTAAATCGTTATAATGTAGCGATTTGATATAAATCTAATCAAAATTTAATGTGAGTTAAGCGTAGGAATAAAAAATACTTATAGTCATATCTCCCCATCTTTTTTTTCATTTTTGGACCTAAATATAAACTTAAAAAACATAAGTGCTAAATTTTATTTTCTTGTTCTTCCCCATTATTATAATCCACCTTCTTGCTATTTTTCAGGTGATCGTTTTCCTATCGGCGATTATCTTTGGCTATCCAGACTAATCGATCTCTATTCGTTCTTTGAACGTAGTTGTTCCACTCTTCTTGTAACCGAAATCTATTCATGTACTGATTGTATGTTGTATTAGTTTCTTATGTCCTCGCTTTTCATTCGTGTTTTTCCTACTATCTTTCTTAGAGTCTTGTAATCTAGACATAATTGTATTGGTAGTTCACCATTTTGGTTGATTGTGACTTTACTAAAACTTTGTTTTATCCCATTATTTGACTTCTCACTTGGACATTTAGATTTCTCATTAAGATCATTTTTTTCATTTTCTGTTACAGGCAATAGTTCGTTGTTTAAATCCTCAAAGAAAACTCTTTTTTTGTTTAGTCTGTATGATCGTAGATGCTACAGCTATAAATAGCTTCTCTATTTTGATTTTTAGGATGACTTTTAGTCCTTTTGATAAAACATATTTAATTTTTTTAATGTTGTTTAGATATTTTTTATATATTAACGTTGCAACTCTTTTTTCTTTATTAACACCGCTGTAGATTGGAATGTATAAATTGTATTACTTGTGTGTCTTGTTTTTTTTTGTTTTTATTAATACCCATTCATCCTGGTTTTTTGTATTCCATCCATTTATGTTCCAGCTGGCTACACTTGTATTATTTGCTCGCCATTGTTTCTTTTTGATTTGTGTTTTGGTCGTTAACTTATTTAAATTTTTATTTATGCTTTTTCTTTGTCCATTTTCTTGCCGGTTCGTTACCCTCAGAGCAGTTTGGGTTCCGAGGCTTTTTTTGTTGTAATCCATAATTAATGTTTATAGTGTATGTTCCAGTGCGTTATTTTAATACAATCGTTTTTGTATACATAGTCCTTTTCTTGCCTGGTCATTGAGTTCCATAAACATTGTTTATTTTCTTTTCCCGAGCTTGAGACCGGCAACGGTATTCAATTCACTACTCAATACATGCATCTTTATTTAGCGCAGGCGGAGCTACATTTAAGTTAAATTAAAAAATTGAATACCACAATATCTGATAAAAAAATTACGTGGTTTATATAGAAAGTCTACAAACAGAAATGTACTTTCTTTGGTATTGGATGAAAGAAAACTAGAATGCATGTTAAATTCTATGAGCAAGAAGCTGGAATTTGAAAATATATTGTGCAGTTAATCTAGTCGTTTATGCATAAAAATATATAAAAGTATAGATATATTTATAAAATAAGCATACAGATTAAAATGAACAAAGCATAAGCCGTGGTAATAATAAAAAAAGTATAAAATTATGTAATTGGAATGCTTGAAAAAGAATCTAAATAAACACAAAGTTTAAGTACTGGAAAGACAAGTAGGGAGAAAATTATACAACGGTATCAAAAGTACATCCATGAAGAAGAAAATATACCCGCAGATATAAAAGTAGAAATAATAAAATTTTACACATAAGTAGAAAAAGAAAAATAGAATGCAAGTCATGAAAATCAAGATTTAAAGCATAGAGAAAGTTAAAAAAAGGTAGAAAGAGAAAGTAAGAAGAGCAGCTCAGAGAATTAAAATAGGGCAAGATGGGGCAGATGAAGACGTCTCAGGATCTTTTAGTGCTTTACAGTCGTAAGGGTAAATATGCAATAGTATTATGTAAGCAAGTTTATGTGATGATTTATTTTTTGTTCCAACTTTTACAAAACAAGGTTATGTATGTGCATTCATTTTAATTTAACTTACTTTTCCATAAAAAATCAAAACCACAATTCATTCAACTGAGCGGAAAAAATATTTGAACAAACATTTAATATGACATAACTAACATTAATATCCGTACAGTAACAGTACTAAGGAGATTAGGTCAAGCTTCTTAGGAACTGAAAAGTTCTACTCTCATCTAAAATATACCGTTTTTGAGATTGTGGTTAGTTTTTCTAAAACAAAAATAATATCTCGGAATTCTACGTATAAAATGGCTTGTTGACCGGATAACTAAGAACATTACTTCGAGTTTTTTTATGAGAGGAATATTTACAAACAATCGCAACTATTACGCTTTTCTTAATAGCTTTATCATATGTTCCTATTTTAAATTTGTCCGAATTACTTGTTGTTTTGACAAGATAACTGAAACCTTGTCAGCTTACTGTCGCTTTGTATTAGATTATTTTAATGCTGTACTCTTGCTGTTTAACAATTTATCTTGTATTCTTACAGAAATTGACACTTCAATTGTTTATTTTTGTTTCCTAAACAAGTAACATTCCTTTTTAACCATTCGTAGAAAAGTTAATCTAATCTACTATATTTGCAGATTTAAATTTTGAATATTTTTGTCTTGCCGCTTTTATTAATTTTTCTTTGATGGCGCTTTTCTATGTTAAAACTTTTCTAATCTAAAATATTCCTGTCTAGAATTATCTTCTTGCAGATTTAATTTATTTATTATGACAATAATAATAAAGAAGCTCTGACCCCTCATGTGAACTAAAAGACTAGGGCTGTCATATATTCAATATTGGGCAACATCCTTCATACCGGGCCTTAAAAGGCCAGCACTGCATCTTAAATGATTGTATTTATGTTCCATGTGAACATAAGTACTTAATTTAGTAATTGAATAGGTCACCTGCTGGGCGTCTAAAACCGGGATGGAACTCGGGTGCGTTCGCACCGCAACAAAGTACTTCGACTATGAATTCACGCTGGCTTTCGTATTTATTTCTTAAAACTATTTTTACCATTTACTAGGCCTGTGACTTTTTTAAAGTCAACGGCATGTTGAGAGGACACGTTAGCAAGACAGCTACAGTTTTACTTTTTATTACATATAACGAGTAGATGATTTTTCACGTCTTCATCTAGAGCTTTTTTGATAGGTATTCAATATTTAGTTACGGTCAAAAAGTAAAGTTAAGTCAAAATCGACCAACTTTAAAATAATTACATTCTTGAGGTCATAATCTCGCCTTGCTTTTGTTGAAAAATAAAAAATTTGTTAATATTGATAAAATTAGAAATTTATTGCCCACTGCAAAAACATAAAATTATAAATACAAGTAACGATAATATGATTTTGTTAATTTATAATGAAAACAATTATTGCTTTGATGTTTAAATATAAGAAGATTAAACCAGATTAAATTTTTGGGGTGAAAAACTAACTAAAGGGTTTTCCAATAAGAATGATATAATTTTGAAATAAAATATCAACCCTACATAGAATGTTATAACTGCCACTAGTTGGAATTTGTGTTTAGTATACTCTGATAATTCATCATGGCGAAATACATGCTTTAAAAACCTTTAGTTATTGTACTTCATTTTTATTGAAATAGACGTTTCTTTATAAACAATTAACATGCCCTTCAAGAAACCTAAACTCCACATAATAGCCATTTTGTTTTTGCTATTCATCAAATACGAAAAATTTGAAAATTTACTCTTTACGATGCGAAAATAATAACAAGACGTCGAAATGTAAGATATATGGCGAAAATTGCTATTGTAAGAAATTGTAGAAGCTCTAAATTTATTGATCCTTCGTGGTGTTTAAGAATTAGGGGTTGGAAGAACAACAAATGGATGTATTTTGGGAAAAGATCCGTATAATGTTGTGTTGACAAAAGAAATGATGCCACTGGAGCTTCGTATATATAGGAAATATATTTGGCTACAATTTTAATTGATGTATTTTAAAAAATGGGTGTTTTTTCAAATAATTTTATAATGTAAATATACTTCTTTACTTGTATTGTTTTTATTTTTATAAAATTAAATTTGAGTTCAGTGTGACCTTTATTATTTGTTCAGTAGTCGTGTTGTTTAACGGTACTTTTAATTAAAAAATATTTCGCAATTATACAAAATAAAACTAAAAATGCGACCAATAGTTTTGCGACTATTGATTTTACAATTGAGTTTTCCGTTTATACATAATACCAAGAAGTGAGGTGTTACGATGTTAATGCGTGGATACAATTACGTACAGTACATAATTCGTTTTACATTGAAGCTTGCCTGGCTGCCTGTTCATTTGCTTCATTGGTAGATATGCGCATATAGCAGCTTATTAGTACGATTAAATTTGCATTACAAATACGATGCTGCATAATTTAAGTTTTTACGATACTAAATATTAAAATTAGCTGCCTCGGTGAATGTGGTTTAGGTTTTTTATATATTTTTTCTTTACAAAGGTTGTCTCTCTAATTTTAAGCCATTTATTGGCTTCTCTAAAATATGCTTTGCGGTTGAAGTTGGACTATCTATCCACTTTATATTTTTCACGTGAAACCACAATATTTCTGATATTCTTTTGCAATATATTATTATCGTAATTCATTTGTTTTTTCTTTTTTACTTAAGTGTATTGTTTCCATAATATATTTTTTATTTCTTCAAACTAATCAGCCTAATTTTAATAAACCTGAAGAATACGTAGTCAGCATGAAAAGTTTTGAGCCTAATATAGAAACAAGTATTTTTCTGTCAAATTTAATTTATTTTTCAACATAGTCTCCTTTTAAGTCGATACACCTTTCCCAGGGATGCTCCGACCTCTTTAATCCATCTAAATAGTAGTTGGGTCTATCTCAATATAAGCGATAACCTCCATGTTTGATAAAAATCTTTGTCCTCCGAGCCAAGCTTTGAGCTTAGGAGCTAGAAGCTAGATCTGATGCTGAGTGGTCAATCAATTCAAATTGCAATGCGTAAATTTTGGCCATGGCTACTGCCGAAGTTATTTTTCAGCAATTGCTGTCAACAACGATGCGTAGTACGATTCCGTTATTGTTTTTTCTTTTTCTAAGTAGTCGATAAACGGAATTCCCTGATTACCCCCCCCCAAAAAAAAACAATCGCCATCACCTTCCCGGCCGATAAGACCGTTTTCGCCTTTTTTGAACCAGGTTCGCCCTTTGCAGTCCACTATTTTGACTGTTCATTCGTCTCATGAGTGTAATAGTAGACCCAAGTTTTATTTTTGCTGAAACCACCCAAGCAGGGCCTTGAAAACGTTCATTTAAATGAATTTTGGGTTTTCCATGTCCAAGTTTTCACTCAATATATAACAAACGCGTTATTTCGATATACCCACAGCCTCTGCTATCTCTTTAAGGTTGATTCGACGGCCGTTCATTTGAAGAACTTTTTTGATGTTATGCGTGGAAGTCGCAGTTGTTGGCCGTCCCGAACGCTCATCATCAGCTAAGTTGGTATAACCACGTTTAAATTCAGCTGCCTATTTTTTCACGGTGCAAATAATGGACAGAGTTCTCATAAATGGCATCTAAGTCGGCTTTAATTTGCATAGGCGTAATGCCTTTCAAATGCAAGTACTTAATTAAGGCACGGTATTCGATGTTTTCCATTTTTACAAAAGCACCGACATTGACTTATACAAATGACTGTCAAATAATAACTAAGCTGACATTTTTACGAGTGTCTTTTAAAGCATGTGCAGCTGTAGTAGCAGAATGGTTTTGACGAGTAGGGCCATCTTATCCTGAGACTCAAAATTATACAGACTGCCCACGTATATGATGGTGATGTTTAAACTAAAACTTAGTCTAAATTACGAATAATGGAAGAGAAGTCCTATTAATCCCTATTCTAAGTAACTTAACTAAATATTATTTAAACTAATTACCATATTATGTGCTAAAGTTTAGTCGCCAAGTCAGAGAATTAACCTTTTTTAGCTGTTGTAAATCACAGTTTGTATTTAATAAGTTAGCTGCTTGTTTCTTAGTGTGCAACTTAATTTTGTTTTTATATTTTTTACAACACTTTGTAGTACTTTTTCGCGCACGGTTGTTATAGCTGAATTACTATGAATTAATTTGAAATATACAACGGAACATTTAATATATTACAAAGCATATTGCTTTGGAAACGTCGCCATATTTTAATATTTGGGGTACTGGCTAATCTTTAAAGCGGTATAATATATGTCCAGATAGGATAAAGTATTGCTTTATTCAACAATAATTTATTACGTAGTGATAATTATGATCTGCTTCCTGGCGGCCAACATATTTGTCTGTATTGTTCTCCTAATTGTTTTTGTTTGTTGAAAATATGGATGCCTCAAGTCATGATTTTATCTAAATGCAAACCAATGTAGTTTACCTCAGTTTCTTGGAGTATTTGAGTTGTATTGAACACAACTGAAAGACCCCTATATGTTTAATGGCAAATGCCCGAGCTTACTTTCATTAACTTTTATTCATTATTTTAATAACCACGCTTGAATTTATTCAAATGGCATTGTAAGATAATAAAACGGTGATGGGGTTATAATGTGACCTCAAAATTACGACATGATCTACGCAAAAGTTTGATAAATAGAAGGTCAGCCATGTAAAGTAAATATAATACTAAGCCAAGAATAGTTCTTTGTAGTATTCCAGTATGTCTTGATTTAAAATCAAATTGGTAACTGGATAATAATTTTTTATTTTCTACAATACTACATACATTTTAGCAACAATACTTTTAATAACAATGGTAAAATCCTTATTAGTCTACAAGATTTTGGGATTTTCCGTTAGATCGTTATAATTGAATATACTATCTTCTACGCGGTGGGAAGATATTGAACTCGTATAACACCATGATCTTTATGTAACCTTATTGGCAAAAGTACTTAAACTACAGAGAGATGTTCTATAAACAGAGTTGCTTTATGAAGATTAATTCTCGCTCATTTAGCATCTTTAGCTTTTAGAGATGCTATTGTTTGTTGGAGCTGTGCCAGTTTTCTGGCTGTTTTCCATTTTTGTTTTTAAACATTTGCTTAGGTTGTTTTAACACTTTGTTAAATTCAACTTCGTCTCCATCAAATTTTGATGGTTACCATTTTCGGGGAGTTCTTTTTCTGTAATATTTTGTGTGACTAAAACTGATAATTAAATTTTTACATGTATTTCTTTTTGATAAGACGTAGCTTATCTAACTCAAATTTCAATAAAATATTAAGTTAATTAGTTCATCAAGGTTCTCTCAAAATATGTTTCATTATATATTTTTCCTATAAAGTGATAATTCTTTTGGTTTACTGATTATTTATATAGCGAAAGTATGTAGCTTGACGATATGTCCTAGTGAACCATTTTATTAAGCTTGTCTCCCCCATATTCCAGTAGTTCTGCGACTACTTCATCTTTTTCTGGGGATTTTCTATTTCTTAAAAATTGTACGGTTAACTTTTTTTGCGTTATCTAGAGTTCTTCTTCTTCTTGTTGCTGAAAATTTATATTTCTTTGTAATGTTCTTATTCTTTCGTAATTGTCGAATTTGCTTCCACAGTATTTTCTCCAAGTTTTAATGATTCTTTCGATCTTTGTTTCTATATTATTTGTTCTTAATCCTTTTACTATTGTCCAAAACTTTCTTTAATTTTCTCTAAATGATTGTTCTATAATTTCTTCAAGCTTTTTCCTATGTTTTTACTTTAACTTCTCTGAGTCTTTTGCATCGTTTCTTATTTATTTGTATTTTCCGTTGTCTTGTGTCTTAATTCTCAGCTAATTCTTCCTTTACCATTATCTTTTCTTTTACGGTTTTGTTTTACCATCTGGTTCTCTTTTGTCCTTGTTTAATTACTTGTATTTTACGGTTTTTTTAGCTACTTCTTGTAGAATTGTTTTTAGTTTTTATTTACATCCCATATGGTATTTGTTTCTATTTTATGTTGTTCTTGATCAGTTAATTTCTGCTTCTAAGTGTTTATCCTCTAATTTTCTTAATTTAATTTTTTCATACTTTTTTCAGTCTTATATTTAGAGTTTTGAATCTTGTGTCGGCTACTAGTAGCCTATGGTCTGTTTTTAATTCTGCGCCTCGTACCACTTTCACATCTAGTATTGCATACCTTGGGTTGGTGTCATATGTTATATTGTCTATGACGCATTTTATCATTCGCTCGCCATTGTTGTTTAGAATTTGTTCCTCTGCTTGATTGTCTACTATTTTGTATTTCTGGTTTATTTCTTATCCGTGAATTCTAATCCCCCATTACAATTATATGTTTACTTCTACTCCTTGCTTTGTCTGCTTCTTCTTGTAATTAGTTTTTTTCTCCTATTGGTTCATTTTCAGTTGGGGCGTATATTTATATTATCGTTACTGTTTCCTTCAATTGAAGGTCTATTGTTATCACCTTTGGGCTTATTGTTTTTCAGTATGCTACTGCCCAGTCTATCTCACTTGATGTTATTATTCCGACTCCTTCTTTGCTCTTTCCGTTGTTACTCCTGAGTATCTTACAACACACCCATTTTGTAATATTTGCTTTCTGTTCTTTTTGATTTCGCCTAATCCCAAGATTTGTAATTTGTATTTTCTTATTTATTCCGTTATTTTAACCTCCTTTTCCGTTAGAGTCTTTACATTCCACGTACTAAATCGAAAC
The DNA here is from genome assembly GCA_036346155.1 of Sinelater perroti. NCBI lineage: Eukaryota > Metazoa > Arthropoda > Insecta > Coleoptera > Elateridae > Sinelater > Sinelater perroti. Next base: position 33,890,792 of record JARFIY010000046.1, read on the forward strand.
TTCTTTTTTCGCGCCACCCGTCTTGAATTATTTCGTCCTAGCCGAAGCCATCTGTTTTTCTCTGAACCAATTCTTCCAACTTATGGGTGATTAGCCGTTATCTCAGGACAACTCTCCGATACTGCGTCACTTCAGCCTTATTAGTTGTCTAACAGAGTGTACTGGCTCATTTAGGTTATCGAGGTTCGTATCTGACAGGTTGGTATTTGAGTCGATAAGATGTTGATGAGCCCCTTACGCCCTCATCAATTGCCTAATGTATTAAAGAAGTGTTCAAAATGTTCATATATGTTGTTGTGTTTGATAGACAAAAGGTAGATGGTACTGCTGTTTTTCCAAAATTATCTCAGATAGTGACACTAGTAGATTAAATACGTGTATTCTCTATTTTTCTTATTGTTTGATAACTTGCCTTTTAAATAATGCAATACCTCCATGTACGCTTTCATGTAGACGATTGTTAAAATCTAAGTTGTACTTACGTATTTTGAACTGCTTACTGTAAGGAGTATTTTAGACATTAGTAATATGTCTAAATTATGTTGTTGGATAAAAAAGATCATTTTTAGTACATATCTGCTCGTTAGTAAGTTTGTTATAAGTAAAACTTTTTGATGTAGCGAAGTTTTTGTGACTTATATTAATTCTATTATGCGATGAATAAAGAGTGGTTTGTTTTAAGTTGTTGTCTTTGGTAGTAATATTTTTGCTAAAGGTGTTTGTGAGTTATGCATCTTTGGTAGTATAATAGGTGATATTCGATACAACTATACAAACTATGTCGCCATACTTTTTTCGTAAGAAATTATTCGTGAGGTGCCTGATCATTTGTAACGTTATTAACTAGTTTTTATTTATTTCAAATTGATTAACCTTAACCGCGTTATTTAGCTGCTTTTTTGTTTTGTTGGATGGTTCTTTAATATTTTATTTATATGAATTGTATTAGTAGCACTATATCCTCTTTGTTTTAAATGAGACAAAAGAACAAAGCATGTAAACTATCGAAAAAATGGCAAATTAATAATTAATTTACTAGGTTAACCAAAGTTACCACTGGTAATGATTATATTCATTATTTGTTTCTATTACATTTATATATTTAATTGTTTTTAAGTGTATTAAAAATGTCGTTATTTTTTCATAAGATTGCAAAAAATTGCCTTAGCTAATTAATTTGTTTTTAACATTTTATTTTGCTATGTACTTGATATAAACTAAATGTATTTAAATAACTCATACTTTTAGTGTTATTTGACATAAAACTAAGTCTTCAAGAAATTTATTATAAATAAAATAAGCCAACGAACTAACGAAGTAACTGTAAAAAACATAAAATCAACACATTAATTTGTGGCAAAAGCAGAAATGAGAATGGGCAGACTATGTAGCAAGATAGTAAGGTAAATGACCACAGCTAAATTAAACTAGAGATAATGAGGACACAGACGATTAATAGAAAGATCGCAACGGGTTGATGAAATAAAACGTCGGTTTGTAAATGGCAATAAATGCCATAAGACATACCGCGGTCTCAAGTAAGTACACAGAAGAAGGCTGAGAAGGAGAACAAAGAGATGTATTTAATTACATCTTGCCAACGACTAAATTATAAATATACATTTTATTTTTTAATAGGTAGTGCCATAATTTGGATAATTTTTTTAATATGTGTGGTTATTACACTAAACATTTATTTCTACAGTAATTATTAGTTTAAATAATTCTGTCGATTATTTCCTAAAAAATTTGTTATTACTATTTTTTTGTAATTATCATCAGACCATGTCTTTCTACATTTTTAAATAATTTTCGTACTTTTATTTTTACCTGTATCTGACTCGTTTTTGCCCTACCTTCTAATATTTTTACCATCTATTATAGTAGTTTGTTGTTATCTAACTATTTCTTCTTGACTTCGCTAGTAAAATCATTTACAGGCAACACGTTTGCAACTGGAGGAATAATCAATATGCTTCGTAAAGCTACAGATTTTCATTATCTTAGCATTACAAACTAATGTTAAAAATTTATTTTTTGTTTGAATCTTCATTAAAAACGAACTATATAATATCAAACGATAATATATATCCTTTATACAAAGCATGTCTACACCACTATTTAGTAAAGTAATAATTTTAGATTCATTTAACAGTATAAGATAATTAAATAATTAATTTTTACAACACATTAGTTCATAAACATTTATTCAATAATGCAAAGCTCGAACTTGAGCTCTTGTAGCAGCCTTTATTCTTCTTGGCATCAAGTTTTGATAGATTGAAAATTCCATTAATTATTTACACGCTCCCATAATTGCCAGATGTCGTGAGTACCATTATTCTTTTCGTCCAAATATTTTCCAACGGCAAAAGGTTGGGTGATTCCACGTTTTGTTGAAGAATATTTGATGTAGTCCAGCGATATCCCGTTGAAAGTTGCTTGGAACACCCTCTAAAGGAAGAGAAGTACTACAAGTTGCGTCGATGTAGATTTTACAAATAACCTCTAACTAACAAGAAGAGTTATGTTATCATAATTGATAACTTTTCATACCATAATACCCTTAGTTGAGTTTGTATGCCTCGTATGAATGTAGTCTTTTTTCCACATCTACAGCATATTAATATCCAAGTATTATTTTAGCTTAAGAAAAATTTGGGTTCATTAGAAAAGGCAATTCTATGTCACTCATGAGTTTACAGATGTCTTTCTTTTGTCTATTGTAAACTTTGTTGTCGTGGTGCAGAAGTTAAACAGCACAAAAAAGAATGTCATGGTGTTAGTCCTACTATCTTTGTTAGGGGTGCCAAAATATATAAAATGGCATTAATAGAAATAGTCTAAACTGACTATTAAGTTAAACATGGTGGTTTAATGTTGTGAATCTAGACCAGAGGCTCCCAAACTTTTTTTCTCATAGACCACTTTGAAGGTTTTGCTGGTTCCGGTTGACCCCCTGCAGCTACATTTCTACCATATTCCCAAAACTCGAAAAAAATGTGAAGATTAGATCTAACTATGGAAATTTGCGTTGCGGCTGAGTTATTGGTTAATTAATTAATTGATTGTGCTGTGAGTGGATGTCAAAAAAGTAAAGTTAGCCAATCAAAAATATCATTCCATCCAACTTTACTCCTTCGACAAACAAATGAATAACGTTTATCCGTGGCAATCGTATTTATATTGTGAAGAATAAAACAAGTTCATGCAAGATTGCAAGCACACACACCACAAGTCGTACTTCGTCCCTTTGCACGTCTGAACAAGCATTGCGGACGGCGGCAGCGGCAGCGGCAGCGCTTTGCAAGTCTCGACACGTTGTACTGAATATGGAATATGCAAGTTTTTACAAGTAACAGTCGCTGAACTTCTTAAAATATTATCTGCCTACATTGATAAGTGAACTCAAGCCAACATTTTAGTTCTTCCCTAGCAAAACCAGATAAATTTTCGTGGGCCCCCGCTTACTAATTGTGAACCCCCATTTTTTTGTCACGCCAACGTAGACCCCGTCGAGTCTCCCGTGGACCCCTGGGGGTCCACCTGGTCCACTTTGGGAATCAATGATCTAGACGAATGTCAGGACAAAGCTGTCATCTAAGATTAGGTTACAGTGTAACCAAGCCCGACTAACTCCTTGGCGGTTATCATCCAATTAAGTCAAATGTCAATATAGTGTCGCAAGACTTGTATACACAATAGTTTTAATCAATAAATTGTACTTTAATGTTTTTGCAAGTAATCAAGGTCAAAAGAAGAGAGGTAGACAATCGGTATCTCGTAATGATCCATCACTGCGCTAGGGCACTTGAAGTCGCGCACGATCAGTAATAGCAAGCCTCTACTCCAGACCTTGATTTTTAAGAACGAGTATCTTCAACTCACTGATTTCATATTTGCGCCACAATACTACTATAGCGACAAATTCTTCGATCTATTTTTCGTAATGAAACAACCCATTCATGTAGACCAACAACCCGTCTTTTAAATTCGCTAACTCATTGATTATGTACTCTATAAACATTGCATTTTTACTGCGTGTAAGTTACACGAAGCAAATCCGAATGGCTGAAGACACTTTTATTTCTATTTTATGTGATGTCACGATTATCCCTAGACCTCATATCTAAGGAACGATATAACCAAATCTCAAACATAATCATCTTGATATCAAAATTTATCCGTTTCCTGATTGTAGTATGCTTAATTTAATATAAAAGTTTTATTATAAAATAATTTGTTTATGATTGCACTACAATTTTAATAAGAAGAAACTGTAGTGCCTATCTATCTTCTATAACTTTTTCGTATCTGAAATTAATCAGCGACAATTTTACAGATTACAACTTAAAAACTTTTTATTATTTGACATAATTTTATCAAATTGTTAAATTATTCTATTAATGTAAAAAACGCTTCTTTTGTTTTTCTTTAAAATGTTATCTTAATTGCATTACATTTTTTATATTAACACCGCACTACAGATTTATTTGTAATAATAACGACATTAAAAACAAATTCCAGAATTTATGTTTAAAGGTAATGATATATTTTATTTTCTTATATATTATTTGAAATTGTTATGTAACATGAGCAGTAACAACTCTGAGGCTTAAAAAAAATTATCTGAATACAAATTTTTACTGCAGTGTTTTAATATGCAACTTAATTTTTTCCTATATACAAACCTAATGAAACTACAATAATGATAAAGAACTATTGTGTTGATGTCAGCACACACATATAATGTAACTGTTAACACGTTTCGTCCTACTTTTTGTTTTTATTGCAGCTATAAAAGGTATGTCTCTCAATACCATAAAACGAATATTAAAAGCGCCGTAAACTCGACATCTGCAACAAATTGAAGCAAATGGTCAATTCTGGTTAGATGCATATTATTAATATGCCGGCAATAGAACTCTAATTCATATTAAAGTTTCTCCGTTAAACTAGTTGCAGTTTACAACATTTTTAAATATTTTAGAAGCGAAGCCTATCGCGAGAGTTTGAATATGAACCAGTTTAAATATTGTTTTAGAGTTCATTGCGTAGGAATTCAAAAAAAAAGTAATATAGAGAAATAAAAAATATGGGTTGAATATATTTCACAATTTAGAGCAGAGCAGTTCAGGAGACCCAAAATTGCTATGTAGTTAGAGCGACCTAAAAGCAGGTTCAGCAAAAATTGCACATATTTTAAGAGCCGAGTCCTTACTTGAATTTTTAGTATTTTTTATCTATTTGAAAAGGGCTGCCGATAAAAATATACTTATTAAATAAATGTTTCATTAATACGAGATTATTTTAACATTCCAATTTATTACTTTTAAATTAATAATATTCCCGTTTTTACATGATGCAAAAATTAATTTAAAGATAACTATTATACCTGGAAGTATATATATATATATATATATATATATATATATATATATATATATATATATATATATATATATGCATATAATAGGTGTACAAATAAGTTCTCAGCTTTTTTCTGCAAAATTGAAGTTTTATTTAAAAACAAACAAAAAAAGCTTAAGTATCAAAGTATTCTCCGTTGGCATAGATGACCTTTTGCCATCTTTCGGGTAGCTTGCAAGCTCACCGCCTTCGAGACAATAAAGTTATCGATGCATTTTCAGCCAAGTGATGCTGTAACGACCAGAATAAATGATAATCGGAAGGGGCCATGTCTGGGCTATACGCCGCGTGTGGGAGAAGTTCCCAGCCCAACGCGTCTGCAGCTCATCCGTGTCAAATGTTTGAGGGCGCCCAGCGCGTGGTTGATCTTCAAGACTAAACTCTCCTCCGCGAAATCTTTGGTACCACTTTTTGCACGTTGCATGACTTACATAATTCTCACCATATGCAGCACAAATCATTTCGGTGGCTTCAGCAGCGTTTTTCTTAAGATGAAACGCGAAGTGGATAGAAAATCGAATATGCTCTTTTGTGATTGCCATCGTGAACACAGCTGATTATTGAGGTTATGTGCATCAAACGCCAAATCGCATGATGTTCCGAAAGACCAAATGTCATTGCTTTAAAACCGCAAGAGGGCGGACTAATACATTACATGTAAACGGTGATTTGCGTCCTGTGAAATCTAAAGCTGAGAACTTATTTATACACCTATTATATACATATATACTAGACGTGTCTAAAAAGTTTGGTGAATGGTCCTATATCTCAACGGTAACAAGTGTTCTGTATATATAATTTTGATATTACAAACGTCTGCCGACGCTGTTCGATCTCTAGACTTTTTATCTATTGCGCTCGATCTTGCCAATTTTTATCCTTGATATTTTTTGCAGTCATTGCTTTTCTGATACTTTGTCTTTAAGATGTTCTGGGTCTTTTTCTCTTTCTCTTCTCGAGAGATGGGAGGGTTAATCTCCACTTCCATGCTGTCTTTGGTAATCTCTCTTTTCTCATTTTTATGACGTAATCGTACTACACTAATTGTTTCTTCTTCACTTCTTCTATTATGTTACTTTTTAGCCCGACCTGTTGTTTTATTATTTTGTTAGGAATTTTTTGCGCTCTTCCCATGCGACAAGATCTTCTTAAGGTGTCCTTTTCTGTTGCTACCTATCGCTTTTTATCTCCATACTTCTGCTCCATATAGCGTTATACTGTTCACTATGGCATTATAGATGTTAAGTCTCCTTCTTATGCTTATTTATTTGTACCACCATATACTCTTTAGCCTTTTTATTGCATTTCTTCCTCTCTTTATTCTTTCTCTTATTTCTTTACTGTCTCGTCCTTTTTGATCTATTCTTACATTTAAATATTTATAATTGTTACATAAAGCTATTTTCTCTTTATTTTATAATTCTAAGTCTTCCGATTGTTTTACGGCATATTCTACGCAAATCTTAAACAGGGTTGGCAATAGGCAACAACCTTGTGTAAGTCGCTCGATCTTATCTCGGTATAGTTTTTGAACCCCTTTGATGAGTACGTTGCTAATATTCGTTTCTTCTAATGCCTGTCATAGTTTTTCCATGGGAGCATTGCCATATGCTTTTGTTAAACAAGAGATGAATTCTTCTTTCTCTTCTGATTTTCTTCTCTATTATTTGTTTAAGGCAAAACAAGTTGTCGTTACATGAACGTTCAGTTCAGAATCCAATTTGTTCTTCAGCTTCTTGATTCTTATATATATTGCTGTTCTATCACTTTTCTATAAAACCAATTAAACGTAGTTGTTACTGTTATACCTTAGTAGTTTTGACATTTGTTCCTTTGCTTTTTTTTGCGTTTTGCGTTTCAATTTGTTTGTTCTATTTTGTTCTGGACCGCTTGCTTTATTGTTCTTCATTCCTCTAAGTGCTCTTGTAACAAGTTTCTTTGTAACTTTCATAGGGTCTGCTTGTATTTCTATATTTGTGTGTGCTGTTGTATTTATTTCTCTGTGTCCTGTTAACAATTCCTTATCATATTCTTCCCATTCTTTTAGCGTTTTCAGTTTTATATTCAATGTGCTCTTGTCGGACCTTATTTTATTTACAAATTTTCAAGTTTCTGAACATCTCTTTTCTCTGTATGATTCCTCTGTAACTATTTTTTGTCATATTTTCAACGAACTTAAAAAGTTCGTTACTGAATTCTATATGTCTGTCGGTCTGTCGGTCTGTCTGTCGCTGTCATAAAATTATGGATTTTTTAAAATTTTAAAATGGATTCTTATAGGAAATTTTACGCTGATTTCAATAATGAAATCGAAAAAATTCTATGTCGAATAATTTTCCAGATATTCGATTTCGAATTTTCCCGAAATTCGAAATCGAAATCGAAAGGTTTTTTTAAGTTCATTCTGGGATTGCTTACAGAGCAATCTCTTCGCCGGCCCCATGTTTTTATTTATATGTTTTATTTTGTCTTCCTCTGTTTTAGAGTTTAGTCACCTTAAATACGATTCCTTTTTTATGTTGTTTTATATTTCTTTCTTTCACCGGATGTTCTTGGTTGCTTGCTTAATTTTCACACTTCGTATGTCTTCATCGATTTTTTTCGACATATTTTACTTTTTCCAATTTTTGGTCTAACCTTGTTGATATAGATACTTAATATTTTTATCTTCTGAACTGTCTATATTATATCTGATCACTTCAATTTTTTTTAGCGGTTCTTGATGTTTATCAGATTCTCTTGTCTGTAATGATAAATTAATAAAAGGAAAATGTAACTTTGACATTACCATATAGTGATATGAGCCACATCCTCCTCTAAATACTCGAGTATCCAATACTCTAGTTGTAGATGTTTGTTTAATAATAGTATAACCTATTACTGTTTTTAATTGTTTGCTTAGTTAGATCCACGTGTACATCTTTATGTTCGTAGAATCCGTATATTATTTTTAAGCAGTTTTGGGCATAGAAATCTGCCAGACTTTCCACTATTATTTGTAGAATTGTGCCCATATGCCCATATTCACCTGTATGGTCATCAGTAGGTGCATAAATACTTATCACAACTATTCTTCTTCCCATGATGTTTATGGGCACCTTTAATCGAGTAAAACACACAGCGCTGATCAATATACTCTATGAACAAGGAATAGACCAGAAGGACATCAATCTACTTAAAAATCTACACTGGGAGCAAACAATATCCATAAGAATAGAAGATAAATTGACCACCAGCATTCCCATCAGAAGAGGTGTAAGACAGGATTGTATACTGTACAGTCCTGTTCGACATGTACTCAGAAAAAGTATTTCAGATAGCACTAGAAAACATCGAAGAGGGTATAAAAGTAAACGAAAAACTAGTGAATAATATACGGTACGAAACGACAGCGTTATATTGGTATATAATAGTCGACAAGAGCTTCAAAAACATATATACAGAGGCAGAAGATACGTGCTTCTGAGACTGATAATGGAGGGCAAGATTGAGGGTAGAACAGGTTCGGGCAGGAGACAATGCTCATGGTTGAGAAATGTGAGAGACTCCGAATAGTCACGGCTAAGAATAGCACTAGAGAACAATTTGGCGAAGTTGTTGCTAACCTTCTATAAGAAGACAGCACCTTAAGAACAAGAATCCATCGGTTTATTAATCACTTGCATATTTTCTGTTAATTGTTATAGTGTTATTCGAAGCATGTGTGTTTACATTTTCCTCATTTTTTTACTTCCGTTCTTATGTCGGCCATTTTTGATCTGATTTCTTTACATTCTACATTGCCATTCTTATAATCCTTTTTAATTTCCGTTGATTTTGTTGTTTCGTATGTTTTCCGTCCAATTTCCCAAGCATCGTTTTTGCATTTTTATATTTTTTACGGGTAATTAGAATGCAGGTGCATTACCTCAACCTTCAACTTAAAAGATCAGAAGTTTTATTTTTGAGGTAACCTTTTTTTAAGATAGATTATTGTCTACAATTTAGAGGCTTATCTTCTCTATCTGTTAGCTCATTCGCCTTTTTCACCGTTGCATTAATTCCATTACTTTTCTTCCACTTTCTGAATTATTGGTAACCCTGAACAAATACCTTTACAGAATACTATCAACCGGGCCAGTCCAACCGTGGTTTTATAATGAGGTTGTTACCTCTCCTCCTCGCCCTTTCTCAGACTTGCTTGGGACAGATTACGGCGGGTTTATGTGTGTTTTATCTAATTTATAATACATATGCCTGTTAGAGCAAACCCACTCCGAATAGTCGAATGTAGACAGTATTAGAGGTAGTATCACAGTACAATGGACAAACCGGTGAATATTAAGTTTTGCTATAAATTAGCAAAAACGGAGACGGAAAAGCACAAAATGTTGGTGCAAGTGCACAAAGACGGAAGTTGTAAGAAGAAAATGAGCCACATTCGGGTCGGCCGCCAACAAGCAGAACCCCAAACGTGATCTAGTGAGTACAACAAATACTGGCAAGAGATCGGCGACTAACTTCACGATTGATAGCGGGAAAATAGGGCCTTAGTAGAGTCATAAGTAGACGGAAGATCTGTATCTGGTTTGTGGCATACAAGCTTACAATATAATTTATTTATCCAAATGTATAGGTCAAGCAATGTATACAATATTTGTCTCTTACTCTATTTCACCAGCTCTATTGCAATTGCATTATTCTTATCCTCTACACCTTACTTCTTATAAAGTTCAATGTTTCTTAATCTCTATTGTGATTGCAAATTTACCTGTTCCGGCATTTTTCTTAGTGCAGGACTCAAGAAAATCACGAAAAGTCGAGTTAACTGACTAAAATCAAACAAAACCATTGATGGATTGAAGTTTTCCTACAATTATAATTTTACACAAAGAAATCGATCAACCTATTTCAACCTACGCCTCTGTTTAATCTTTGTTTTTAAATTTGCCTGATGCACCAGTACTAATTTGCTTAACTCTCATGGGCCAATTACAAATTTGCGTTTATGCGTAGTCGCTCACACTATTCTTGTACAAGCTGACAGATAAACAGGAAACAAAACAGATAGAAATTTCTGCAGAATTTATTACTAGGTGTAATAAGAATTTGTCCTTTCTGTGTATTATCGTTACAGAAAATGAGACCCGGTGTCACCAATTCCAGTACCAAATAGAATCGCTTGCAAAAGTTCAAGGTCAAGATAATGTTCTTCAACAACGATGACATTATCTATAAGGGATGTATTTCTGTTGATCAAATAGTAAACGCCGCATGCTAGAAAAATGTTTTCAAATGGTTTCTATAACATATCTGCTGTGTTCACCCAACGTTGCATTAAACTAAAATTTTTTTTATGGCCGTTGCCAAAAGCGTGAAGGATGGTGATTATTTAGTTTGTATCTTTTAAAGTGTGAAATTAACAACACAAAACATTCCTAGCACAAAATACTTTTCTATGTGTGTCTTTCTTGGCTCTGTTTAGTAAATGATTTACTGTTTATAACTAATAATATTATGTTCAGATCCTATTTATTTTAAGAGAATATAACAGAGTGTAGTACAATTTGGTGTTATATTTGCAGAAGTAGGAGCCGGTCTATTAAAAAATGTTCGACTATTTTTAAGTTATTATATTGGATGTTTACAAAAACCATTGTTTTTACATTAAATTGTTATTTCTTGTTAACGAAGAATGTTTCCAGTTTTAAAAATAGTGTGGAAGATTTAAAAAACAATTGAAGCATATAAGATGGATGCACAATAAAGTAAAACGTTAAATATATTAACGTTTTGTAACCGACAATACGTTAGCATCCTTGCGAAATATCTATTCTTTTTTGTTTAATACGGTTTTCTTAAATGGCTCCTCTAGCTTCCTTAAAACTATCATAAAATGTTGACCATAAATAGATTTTTTGTAGATGTACTGTAATCATAATTTTGTGTATATAATGTTACAAGAAATGTATACAATCTTCTCAATTTTAAGCACTGTTACTTCACATATAACACAATTATACTACATTGTATCAGCGGTTTGTATTTTGTTATCTATTTTTGAAAGTTTCAAATATTTTTAAATGAAATAGTTTAATAACCTTTTGATTTTGTTACAAATATATTATAAAACAAAAAGTTGTTTGGCTTGTATAATTATTAACATTTAAGAAATAATCTTATTAAATACAAAATATAATAGATTGACTACTATGATTCCCACTTATTAACCTGACATAATCCTTTTTAATTTTCTTTAAATCGCTGATCTAAAAAAGAGTATTATTTGAAAATATTTTAAAAAAAAACTTGTTAATTATAATTTGAGTAACAGTGTAATTTTATAGAAATTGTTAGAAATGGTGATATAGTGTTACTTCATTGGCGTTGCAAGTCTTTACGGATCTCAAGCTTTTGAACTACACCACATCATCGTTTGTACACTTTTTGTGCAACATTAAGAAAAATTAACAATAAAGTTGTGCAGATTTATTTAACAGCAAAAGGCAATAAATGATTAAGTTTACAAGAAACATTTATATTTATTCAACAAAGTGTGACTCCACTTCGGGCTTTTATGACCTTCATTCAAACAATGAGCGTAAGGTGTTTCGATGAACTGGATTCCATTGTTTCAGTAAAGTTTCTTGAAGGTTGTCGATACCGCTGTACCCTGTACAAAATTATATTATAGATATTACTTATTGGTAAAAGGTCAGGTGATCGGGCCGACTATGGAAAGTTTCCATTCTGTTCTGTTGAAGGGAGTTGAATGTGTTACTTGTTATATGTGGTCGAACGCTATCTTGTTAAAGGGTTGTTTTGGAAAACCGGTAAAGAGAAGTAAATACCACGGGTTTGTACAACCTCGTCGATGTAGATCCAATGTCGGCTCTAATTTTGACTAGAAGTGTTTTACTATTATAACTAATAGTTTTCCTTGCCATAATACCTATAATATATGTTCTATATCTTGTACAAATGTATTCTTCTTACTCCCTTTATCTGCGTCTAGAATGTGCTAATATTCGACCATTGTTAATTTAGATTTACCATAAAAAATGATTCCAATACTACCATACTTGAGTGTGCATAGACGCTTTTCCGTTACTCGTTGTCAGCACAGAAAAGTCAGTTGTATCCTGTTAGTGTCATTGCGAGTATGTATGTAAATTTGAATTTATGCTATGATCTGTAATCGCAAGCCCCTGAAGATGGCGATTCTCTCCTGTGTAATGTTTCAGACCCCAATCTTTGCAAATAAGCACATTCTTGAACTCACTAGTTTCATATTTACGCTACAATATTGAAATAGCGACCAATTCTTTGGAATATAACTCGTAAAGGAATGCCCCTTCTATGTAGGACAACAATATACCATTTTTTAAAATCGGTAACTTGCACGTTTTGTTGAAGGCGAGACATTCTTATACCGTGTTAGGTACACGTGCCAAATAGCTTAGAACATTTTTATGCCCATTTTATATGCGATATTGCTATTTTCTCCAGACCACCAGAAACGATATAACTAAATTTGGAATATACATTAAACATATAGTTCTCAAACTTAATTGTTTTTTTGATCATATGCTTAAATTAATATAAAAATTTTATTGCAATATGTTTTTCTTAATTGTTTTGTCATACCAGTTTAATCTAATTAAATTGTTGGATAAAAGAATGCTAGATATTAACATAAATTGGGCTTAATCTAACGACTGTCTAGAAAAGACATCTTAGGAAAATCTTTTTATGCAGATCATAAAGAAAAAATATTGATTGAGTGAGAAAAAATAAATGTTAATTGTGTGAGAGATTAAGTTATGATAATTATCTATACTATTGTAAGTTTAATAAAATTTTTCGATACTCCTTGTTGAAAGTATTCCACGACAACATAAAAATACTTTGATAACTCTAGTACGGCAGCTTAATAAATTTTTTTTGTGATCAGTACCGTATTGATTATAATGCCAACCGTACGGGCTACAAGTTACACACAAAATAAACATACGTGTAGGCAGAGAACGAAAAACATCAATAAGGTATCTTATCGTGGTTTCTAAGAGACACTGTAGCAGAGTGACTTAAAATGTTAAATTATCGCCCACTCGTTAAACCCACCTGCCCCCTTTTCGTGAGCTTCCGCCGGAAAAATGCGCCTGTTGCCGTTCTTCAAGCTGCTTTCTGGGGCGTGTAAAGAGCGCGCGTCCGAATTGAGTTCAAAGAAGCCGGCCGACCAAGCGAATTTGACATGCCAAGCATTTTGGGCGGCGAGTTTTCAGCCATTTTCGCGATAACTGCGGACGCGAATGCCTGTGCGTCGAGCTTATTGCAGGGCAAGAATGAGGCGGATGCGCGCTGCATGAAACTGCACCGTGCACATGAATGCCCCTGAAAAGCTGCATTCTGCACTTGCAGACAAATTTTCCTTCTCTCCGCTAGGTCCATTGTGCGCGGCGAAATTATGCTGTTTGGGCATATTCCCATTTGAAAGCGTACAAAAACACGCCACTTTTAATATCACTCCATCTACATAGCACCACTTTGTAACGAGAGGTGAATTTAACCGTGAATTGCCTGCAGCACTACACATATAGCATAACTGTATGTATATAGTATTTTACTGACTCGAAAAGCGTTTCGCTGGAATGTTATTGCTATAGGCAACATCATTCATACATCAACAATTCTACGTATCACTTGATTTTTATAAATTGCCGTTAAATAATGTAAAATACTTATAAATGTTGATATGTATATTTTATCTATAGTTTTTTGATGCTTTATTATATATTTAAAATGTTTCGTTAATCACATTATTATATAACTAAAAAAAGTATTTAAAAATATTTATAAAATTATTAAAAATGTCATTTTCCCTTGACTACACAAATCGGTTTTCTTTTAAATTATATGTATATGCATGACTAGATGATGATATCATGGATTAATGCTAACGCCAAATTTAAGTTTTAAATCAACTTAAATGTATATAGATAAGTAGAGTAGAATAACAGTTTTAATTTGATATAATGCATAGTGAAATTCAAATAATATTTTATTCAACAATCAAATAAATAAATAAATATAAAATAAACTAATAAGCCATATCAAGAAGGATATAACATATACCGTATCGCATAAATATAAACTTAAGCACCTAAAATAGACAACATTTTTAGCACCAACCAAAGGCATACGTAAAAGAAATAAGAGAGGGTAAAAACAACCAACGCAACCCCCGAGCAATGCTCTGAATTGAGTAGGAGCATCGCAGAAGCTGGGATTGCAACGCGGTTTTTTCCTAAGGTATAGAATGGAAAAAAATATAGAGAAGGTTATGGAAAAATTGAAAAACACGAGCAGAGGTGAAAATAGAATAAAACAAGAACTATAAGAAATACATAGTAAAATAAGAGATATAAAAAAAGAAAATATAAAAATAAAAAAGAAAAATGAAGAACTGAAAAAATTTAAGGATATAAAGAAAGGTCAATACTAGTACCACTGAGAAGTGGGGGATTAAAGGACCAAATAATAAAGAAGCGATAAAACTAAAAGGTACCAGAAGCCTTGTAAGTAGAGATTACATTAAGGAAGTCTAAATGCAAAGGAAGATACTAGAAGAGCATGTGGAAAAATAGAAACAAAGCAAGCATATACTACCATAAATTATTTTTCAATAAAAATATGTATACAGTGGAGAGTCTGAGATCCAAGAAAAACTGTGAAAAAAACCCAAATAAAAAGAATATTGAAGAAACACCAACAACAAAGACAGGAAAAAGAAAGATAAGTAAGGAAACTCAGATGAAGAGAGCATAGAAGAAAAATTACGAAAAATAACTAAAACTGATAGATATACGGAAGCAATCTCAAGAAAATGAATGGAATAAACAAAAGTCAAAAGAATATAATGATCGGCGCAATAGACATTGGAAAACGGGAAACGACAAAAAAGTAACTAAATGAATATTAGCATGAAACATAAAAACAAACAAGTAAACTATATAAAGATAGCAACCTGGAATATAACCTCAATAACCAACAAAAAACAAGAAATTATAGAAGAAATGGCGACATATGATTCACATATACTAAGCGAAACAAGAAAAATGGAAAACATACAAAATAATAAGTAACAAATATACTACTCAGAAATAAAACCAGGAATGATATCAAAAGAAGGAATAGGTCTAATAGTAAAAGATGGGAGAAATAACAAACCACATGAAAGCGCAAAATACTATAGACAAATTACAAGAGAAACAAAACAAAATTAGTATAATGGGAGAGTGGAATGATAGAATAGAAAAAGATGTACACAAAGGACTAAGACTCAGAGGACCATACGAGGACAACGAAATAAATAGAAATGGTAATAATAACATACAATTCTGTCTAACAATTGAACTAAAAAATTAGAAATTCCTTCTGGAAACAAGAACAAGAAAACAGATATACTTTTGTAGCACAAGAAATGCAAGCAAAGAGTATCATAAGCACGGCAAAAGAGTATGTGGATCCAGGGCGATACATAATGGAAGAAAAAGAACAAACTGGTAGACAAAGGAAATATATACACACATTAAAGAGCTAAAAGGAAAGTAAACTTATAATAAAAAACGAAGAAAAGTAAAAAAATTAGTTTAGAAATCCAAAAAAAACATGGAAAAATTTCGGAAATAAATTAAATGAAGGATACAAAGACAACAATCGAAAATTTTGGAACAAAATGAAAAATCTAAGAAGAAAAATAAAGAAAAGAAACTTAAAGAACGAGATAAAAACTATAAAATTACAACGGAAAAATGAAAGTCTAGAGATGCCACTATAAAGAAAAATTAAAATGACAAAATACAGCCAATGGCAGTAAACATACATAGACAACAAAAAAAACTAAATGCACCAAATTGAAATTAATATAAAGAGCTGGAACGGCAATTAATAGCATAAAAATAGGAAAGGTAAGTGGTGAAAACGAGATAGACCCAAAAATAATGAAATATATGGAAAAGAAAGGAAGAATATAGATACACAAAAGAATTTAGGAAGCATGGGAAAGAAATACTATACCTCAGATAAAAAAAAACAACTTAATAATGCCTATAATTAAAAAAGGTGAAAAAATCCAATGCGATAATTATAGACAACATGCCTGTCACCGGTAGCGTACTAAATGTACACAAAAACTAGAAACAAACATAGAAAATAAGCTAGAAGATAAGCATAGCATATAGAGAGAAAATACAAACAACAGATAATATATTTATAATAAAGCAACTCGTAGAAAAAAAAATGGAGATGGGAGAAAAACTATTCTAGCTTTTATAGATGTAAGGGAGGCTTTTGACTCAGCACATAGACAAGTAATAGAAAACTGTATTTAATAAATAGAGACACCAAATAATCTAATGCAAATTATAAATTAAACACAAGTCGGCACACGTGCTACGGTGCAAGTAAATGGAAATGGATACGAAGCATTTAACATCAGAAAGAACAGATAGTCTAAGCCCTTATATATAAAAAACAAAAATATAAGACAAAGAACGAACAGACTACAGACTACAGTGGTGTATAGGAATATAATATCAATTAGAATAGATATCTTTCTATATGCTGACATCTAGTGTTCATAGTAGATAAAAAAACCAAAATGCAGAAGCTGATAATATATGGATAGAAGAAATAGAAAAACTGAAAATGGAAGGAAATGTAGAGAAAAGCTAAATAATGTATACAAAGTTTGTCCGAAAAGTAATGCAATTAAGTTAGTAAAAAATATATTTAAGATCTCGTTACATGCGTTTAAAATTCTTCGAAGTACTCATTCTGGCCGTCCGCTTACTTTTCCATCCACGATACCCATCCTGGAGGGTGTCGATGGGGACTTGCTTTAGAACCTTAGTCACAATGATTTGGATCGCTTCAATGGTTTCAAAACGGGTTTCTTTCAGGGCGGACTTAACCCTAGGGAACAAAAAAAGTCTGCCGGGGCCAGGTCAGGACTGTAGGGGGACTGGAGCAACATTGCCAAGCTGCGCTTAGCCAAAAAATTCCTGGGTGAGCAGAGGTGTGGCATGAGACTGCGAGAGAGCAGAGTCCCTGTAAGCTCCCTGAATCATTTAATGGATTTTGGCTAGGCTTTTGTTCAGTTTAGAACAGAACTTGATCGCGTAACGTTGTTCGATAGTTTTCTCTATTGTGCATTGCGACACAGGAAGCGTTGTCAAGCTAAAAGTAAACCCTACCCCCATCTAACACAATTGGTCCGAATGGGCTGCAACCAGGAGGAGCAACGCGTTCGGACAAATTGTATTAGTTTCTAGACAAATCTTGTATAAATAAAAAAGAAGGACAAAAACAGTCCAAAATAATGTATAAGGACCAACCCCTGGAAGAAGTGGTTGTAATAGAAAATGATGGGAGAATAGACCTTGAAAGAGCCAATATAACCAGGAAAGCAAATAATATATACTACCTACTAATAAGACAATAATCGGGAAAAGCGAAATAAGTAAAAAATAAAGTTAAAAATATACAATACAATAGTGAACACAACGTTCCTGTAAAAACACAAACCAAAACTGATAGCAGCAAAAAAAATACTTTTGGAAACTAGCAGGGAAGACCAAATATAGCACAAAAATTGAGAGAAACAAATAGAATGGTACGGGCATGTACAAAGATTGGACAGCAGCAAACTACCGAAAAAAATATTGAAAATGAAAACAACGAAGAAACGAAAAAGGGGAAAACCAAGACTAACGTGGCTGAAGGGAATTGTAGATATAGGAAAACCAAATAGGAAAACGATAGAAAATATAAACAAAATGGCGTTAGACAGGAAAAATGGAAGATATGAGCCAATAAGGCAAAACCTCAACTTCTTTCCAACAGATGTGTTTCTAGCAATTTGTAATTTTTTATCGTTAAAGTCTTCTTTATTTTGTATAATAATTCGGCACGCCAAACCTTATCATATCTAAGATTATTGACAGGTAGTATCGGTTTAGATGTACGTCGTGGTTAATTTTTGTGATTACTTTACGCACTTGTTCTATTATACTACAAGCTTCCGGAAAACCAAATTAATGTTTTGGTACGGCATTTCCCTGTTCTAAAATTGGTTTTAACTTTTGCAGCGATATCTTTTCAAAGACTAGATAAAATGGGTAGCAAGTTGATGAGTTTGTATGAAGCAATTTTCCCTAGGTTTTCTAGGCTTTAGTATTAACACATTTTGTGCAGCTTTAGATTATTATAGAAACGTTTATAATCGAAATATATTGCATTATGTGGGTAATAAGTTTTTATTGCTTTTTTAGAATTTACGCTGTTATCATGTTGTAATCTGGAGCAGCTTTCTTTAAATTAAAACGAAGATGGGCAAAGCCCTGTTGACACTGCCCCCCCCCCCCCGCGTAAAAAACTAAAAAGTTCCAACTAAAATATAAGACGAAACGCAAGGTTAGACCTAAGTGGAATAAAAACCCCTGATGACAATAAGCAATTGTTTAAATAACATTGAGAATTTGGTGTCGCGGGGTTCTAGGCTCTTGTTTCGTAGTCCCTCTATGTCAGGTCAAGTTCTAACGCCAGTAGCTAAGGCCAGATTCAGTTTTATGTTGTGATCGTAATAAATCCTAATAGAGCAGACTGTCCCCTATCATTAGACACCGAGATCATTTTTGTATGACTCTTCGTACCGGCACTATGGGCTGTTTTTTCTAAGTTCTAAGCCCTATATCTTTGTTCAGAAAGGTTTCTTGGTTTTTTAAGTTGGTTAGGAGATTTTTCAACTTACGAATAGCTTATAGTTTTTATGTTTTTAATGAGATATGTAGTTGTATCTTTTGTAACTAATTCCCTGAAATAGTTCCACTCGGTTCTTTTTAAAGATGTGACAGTTTTTGAATTTGTAATGCTTTTATACTGTATATAATAAGCACTGGTGGATGGTCAAGGGCAAATACTAGCAGAATTCAGTTCTTAAATTGTTATATGAAGCACTATTGCTGACGCAAGGACTAATAACTCTAGAATCTTGTTAAGGACCAATTGCTAATACTCAGATTTACATGTATTTAAGTAGTATACATTATGCTTTTATATTGCTTTGTGCAGTTCTCTTTTTAGTTAAGGTTTAAATTTTTATTTTTGAAGTTATAACCTCTAGCAGTTATAAAATATAAAATTAATGCTTTTTAAAATTATTCAGGGTAGTATACATAAGAGAATATGATGTATCTATGCTTTTTTGCTACTCAACGGCAGTAGCATGTAGACAATTCGATTGAAATTTTTGTAGTTTGAGAATTTTATTATGGAAGCTTTTTTGTACTATATCAGATCTATAGCAATGAGATGTAGATATTTTGTTAATATCTGAAGCTCATTCCACTACCAACTCTTTATGTAAGTGAAATGAGCTTCAGATATTAACAAAATATTTATGTCATGTATTGATAAAATATTTTGACTTCATGGATATGTTGGGCAAGACACTCGGCGTTCCGTAGGTTCTTCTATTTTAAAGATGTGAGGCATTATGATTCATCTTACTAATTACACTTTTAAGTAGGTTGAGTATTGTGTTCACCAGTTCTATGAGTGGTGCCTAACATCTTGAAAATAGAACGCGGACGAAACAAATAGAGTTTTACATCGTTCGCTTTCACATTTAATGCAACTTGGTGTTCTGTAACAATACTTATTTTGGTACTTTTGACATTATATTTTGTTTCAATCTGAAATTTTGTCAGATATTTTACGTTTTTTTTTATTGCTTTTTTGGCTGCTACAGTTCTACAAAAATATTAGTAGTGGGGTTTTGATGATTCTGTGCTTAATAATGTAAATATTTAAAACTTCATTTCCATAATTATTTATTTCAGTGGCTAATTCTTCGAGTTCGACTGTGGTGTGCTTATATCGCGGTACTACGGTCGTTTTTATGTTGAAATGTGTAAAATGCTGTGCTTTTTAGTATTTTGATTATTGCACGGTAGTATGTAAATTTATTTATTTGTAGTGGTCTAGTGGACAGGTCGCTAGACTGGAAAAATTATATATGCGGGTTCGAATCTCGCTCTCGCTAATTCGATCACTGGCACATTTACGGCCCAGCTTGACTCAGGCTGCAATAATGAGTACCTGGAAGTCAAACTATGGGGTAATAATAGGCGGTCGGTACGTAGGGATGGCCACGTTACTATCCTTGTGTACCGTAGGCTCTAGATTATAGCAGACCTACCCTGTTACGACTCCAAAGGGCCTTCGTGGCCTATTACGTAGAACTATTATTGTTATTATTATTACCTTTGATGGGTATTACTGACCAATTTACTAACACAGTTGCCTTTAGTTTTTTCGCCAAGCTTATTAGTTAGAGGTCCAAGTTATTTACGCCCTAAATAAATATTGGTCGTTATCTGTTAGAGGCAGTTGAAGCATTAAGCGAGTGATCTAATATTTTTTTTATTTAGAATTATGTAGTAATTTGGAACCGTTACGTTTTTACTTCTCGAGTTTTTTGTTAACCACGGGTCATCGAGATTTGAAATCTGTACCCGTTGCTGAATTAATTGTTGTATTGGATGTACACGATAGTTATGTTGCGATTGCTATAACTGTACTTGTATGGGAGTGTTAAAATTGAAGTTGCTGTTGTTGCTGCGGGAGAATTTGTTGGTATGCACAAAAATGTAATTGCTGATCAATTGTCATTGTTGCTGTAGGAGGGTACTGATACTGTAATTGGCAACCATACATGGAGTTTTATATTCTGAATTGCATAATAAGAAACATGGTAAGAGATTGCTCTGTAAGCAATCCCAGAAAGAACTCTGATTGACTTCGATTTCTGAATTAATTGAAATCGATATCTGGAAAATTATTCGACATAGAATTTTCATTTTCGAATTAGCGTAAAATTTCCTATAAGAATCAATGAGTCGAATATCTCGAAAACTATTGTGATGAAACTTTGATTTCGATTTTGAAATACGTAAAATTTCTATAAGAATCCATTTTAAAATTTTAAAAAACCATAATTTTGTGACAGCGACAGACAGACGGACAGACCGACAGACATATAGAATTCAGTAACGAACTTTTTAAGTTCGTTGAAAATATAAAATAGGATTATAACTGGTTTATCACTCCTGCTTTGTGCAGGGTCCTTGCAGTCTTCACATAATAAATAACACCTCTAATTTCTACAGCTTACATAATTTAAAATAATAGTCTATAGTACGTAATGCAGAATAAACGTTGATATTTTATCTCTGTTCCATAGGAGTGCTTACGGATTGTCTGTGGTTTTAGGACACGGGGTAATGTGTACTCGTGACACAGAACACGAACTGATGATAGAATACGGCCGCTCTGTTTGGATACACGAACCGAACTAACTATTTTAAACTATTTTAAATATATAATAACAAAAAAAGACAGAACATATTAAAGTTATATGAAATAACATTTACACCAGTACTAACATGAGAACGGCAGTGGCTCGGTGGTCAAGATCATCATTCCTCTGTCATCGAGTCGGCGCGGGTGAGTTCGAGTGTCGCTCAACTCATGGGTGTGTGTGATGTTCTAGCTTTAAGTGCATGTTAGTAAGCACAATAAGCCATTGTAGCAGCAGTGCCAGCAAGTGCGTCAATAATTATAATAATAAAATAATAATAAACCAAAACTGTAAGAAGTACTAACAGAATCAGTATAAAAAGCAACTAAAGCAATATGACAAATGTAATACAAATAAAAGTAAAGATACAAAACTAAAAATAAATGCAAAGTAGAAAAACCACGGGTAAGGTAAAAAAAGTACTTGAAAATAATTTGAACAAATAATGTAAAAAAACAAGAACAAAAATTAACCGTGATATTTTTAAAAAACAAAGACAACCCAATTCTCTAAAAAAAGTTAAAGAAGAAGAAATTGTTTTAAAAAAACCCACTTTCATCAATTTTTTTATTAATTCTGTTTTATTTGCCCTGTAACATTCAGAAGTGATTGTCTTATAAAAATGTATACATATACAAATTTAATTTTAATAAATAATTTATTTTATATATTTATCTAAGCTATTGAAACTATTTTTTGAGTTATTTGTTTTAATTTCTTTTTATTAATTTTAATAGTAGCATTAACAAATGTTTGATAATTAAAAAACTTTTTTGTTATAAGTTAGACTAATACAAAAATTTTAGTTTTTACATAACTAAGTAAGCAAGAGACAAAATGATTAACATTTTTTTAAAATTTGTGTCACATTAATAGTTTACAAAAAATGATATTGTGTACCATGGTTTCTCGCACCAAAATTTTCTTTTAGATTTTTTTATGGATACCACTTTTTAGTTCTTCTGTTGGTTTAGGAACTCTATCTAGATGTCCGTCTTATCTAAATACCATAAGATGCACATTGAATGTACACAAGAGTAAAGTACAAATAAAATAAGTGAAATAAAAATTGAAAATTTTTAGATCTATGGGTACAACTTCTAGATAAATATTTTTACAGAACGTTTTTTCTCCGTAACCCACAGTGGCTTGTCTTTAATACCAAATATGAGAAAATTAAGAGGCGATAGTTTTTCGAACAATATAAACATAAAGAGCTTTGCCTTACTCATAGTTGAGGAAAACCGAGTGGTATAGCATTTTTGGATTACTTTAGCTTTTTCATAGTCGTCTGATATATGATATTAATAATTTAAGCATTGCAGCTTAAATGAATTAACAAAATAAACACTGAGAAAAGGTTTTACTTGAGTATTTTAATTACATGACAATTATTATCATTTTGTCGCATATTCAAAAATCTGGTGTGAACATCACATGACTTTCCTTATCCTATTATTTGGGTAATTCTGGCAAAAATCCTGGGCTTAAATTTTTTTGAGTCCCTATTTTACCAACTTTTACTTTAAATTCATGTTTATCTGGTGATAACAAATAATTTTGATTCTCAGGAATATTTTGCATCTTCAACCGTTTAGATTCGCGACCCCTTTGCGACCACACTGCGTCCCCTACCTACAAGTGCATACCAAATTTCAAGCTCTCGCGCACGCGCGCTCACACACACGCACACGCACACCACGCACAGGCACACGCGCGCGCGCTCACACAAACACGAACCAATCACCCAAACCAACTTTTTTGGTGTCCTGGGGCTATAATTCGTCCAAAAATGTGAAAAACTGGGTAGATCAAATTTCCGCCGATTACATTACTTTCCTTATTATAGGATAAGGAAAGTAAAAATTGTAAAAACTTACATCATCAGTTAGTTTATTTGATCAAGTTTGAATAGTTGCTACTTTCTGCTTAGTGTCAGGTTAATACAAGTGGTAGATATTATATGGAGATTTTTATTGTCTACTTTGTACTACAAAATGTTGTGCTAACGTTTATATCTACTACATATTAGTAGTTTACAATATTAAATAAAAGGAGTGTTTCTACAATAATCAATTTTGCATATTTTAGTAACTTGTATTTGTTTGAAATTTAATCTTATTGTGTTGTATGATCCATTTGTAGTTAAAGAAATGTGAAATATCCTTTTTCTTTAGTATCGCAATTTGTTTTCCTAATTGCCTTAATATTTATGTCTTCTTGTCAACTTAGTTTTCAGATCTTCACCATTGAGTTAAGATGGCGGACGATCGTATAAAAATATCTTATTTTTTGGGCCTCATGGATGAGCCAATGTAATAAATTCTGATTGAATTAAAGAGGTCTCTTAAAACATGAGGAGTTTAAAAAGTCAAATTCCCAATCCATAAAACAAAAATATCATTTTTGTGTATTTACTAAAAAGTAAAAGCGCTTTCTTTTATATGAAATACAAATTTCTTTGAGGAAATTCACCAAATCAGAAATATAAAATTTGAATGTGTTAACTGAAATTGTTAAATTTTCCAACTACGATATTAAAAACAGGAGTTGCATGTAAGTTAATGGTAATTAAATACAAGACAATAGTTTATACAAACCCTAAACAATTCAAACAAGTTATACGTGTGATAATTGTAGGGGCAGATTTCTAATTATACCAATACTGTTCTCGATCATATTTATCTTAAGTTTAAGCTATTTGATCCAAGATTAAAATTTTAGTACAATTTGGTCAACAACATAATAAACAGTTGTTTGTCTAAAAGAACACGATAGGCGTCTATCATAATGTAGCTGAAAAATATGAGTTTTTGGTGGCAAAAGCGTAATTTAAATCTCAAAATATAAATGAGATGTGGGAAATACTGATGGGGTCGCTAAGTTTTAGGATAGAAACGCGTGATAGGAGGTATAGTGGGGATTAAGAAATAAACAAGTGGGAAGCGCAATAAAATGCACAGAATAGGCGAAAACAAAGGGCTTTATATTTATCAATAACATACAAGGTTTACAACTGTTACCTTTTTAGTTAACATTTTTGTTAAATTTATAAATACAAATGTGCTGAGTAACAAAAAAGAACATTTTAGAATATAAATTTATTTTTAAAATTTTTTCCAATGTTTAAGCTAAAGAAAAATACATACCTCATCGTTAAATCTATAATTGTTATAATTTATAATAATTTATTATAAGACGTTTTGTATCAAAAACAATTTAAACCTTTCAAAAAATAAGGTAAAAAAATTAAACATTTAAATTTAATTTAAATACACACAAACTTCAAAGTTTTAAATAAAAAGAAAAATTTTTTCTTAAAAATTTTAAGCAGCGACATTTTAAATAATCTATGAATTTTAAAATATAAATTCAGTTTTAAGTTTCAATCTTACCTTAATGGCAATATTCCAACCACCAAAAGCAGTTTGTGCTTTTAAAATATCAACCCTTCTTATAAGTAATTAAACATCGAGATGGTTTAGTTTCATCTAAAACTGTAAACATTCCCATTAGACTTTAAATAAGAATTTACTCAACCACCCGAAATTTTGATTAATGGGGTTGGAAGGCATTGCGCATGGAAAAATTATCTGGCTAGGAGGGACTAAAGTCGTAATTTTACTGTGTTTTAATCTAAAAAGTTCGGCTTAACAAAAATTTGGCTTGAACGACCAAGAGCTTTTTGAGTGCAGCATAGAATTGTTAATAATAAACAAATAGATTCGGTATTCTTAATGATATTATTTGTAATTTTTGTCTATACCTTACATATCTATACCCTTTACTCCGGCAAATTTTTGTAGGACGTAAATGATACCCAATTAATATAATTTTTATCTTTTGATATCCCTTTAAACAAACCTTGTCGAAATGATACAAATTAAAAAATTAAATCACTTATTATGTCAATCCCATCTCAAAGGAACTCACGTCAATATAGAATAAATGAAAGTGAAAATCGACGATATAAAATTCTGTTCAAAAATGAATATTTGTACCTTAGAATTCAGTCCATAACTTCGAGTTTTACCTTTAATATAATATCAAACAAAAATGTTTGCCTAATAACTGGCAAATGTTGTAATAATTGCAAAACAAACAATGATAATGCGTCTATTCGTTATCATAAAGTGTTACTTTCAATAGTGTGTTTGTTCATTGATTTTTTTATTACGTGGGACTATTAAAAATATCATTAGCATCCCTTATAGCAATGGGTTTTACAAAGAAACCATATTATTGGGAGCATATTGTACATAAAAACTTTTATGTTTATAATAGGCCTAATGGAAAGTAAGCAGCCTTTTAGAAATACCCAAAAGCAAGCTTTTTATTTAATTACATAAATCTACCGCAATAGCTAACTATAATATAATTTTTTCAATAGACAGTTAAAAGACCGATACAAAATAATTGCGTACTGCTTATATTAAAACTACCAAGTATTTTTTATGAATTGTTAACATCTTTTTTATTGTTAAATAATGTTTTCTTTAGTTTAAAATTTAAAAATTCTAATTTATTTACTTTTTTGCTTTTAACATGAATGAGAAGAAGGGCTGACAGTTTAAATCTTTCTTAGTATTACACATTTTGATTTTTGCATTCAAACCAAGCGGACCTGTTGTGCTAATTATACCCGCGGCAGCAACTATGGTTTGATTAAGGTTGGTTGTATATGTCACTTATTTTTGATATTATTCTTGGATATAACCTACCAAATTAAAATCGCTCGATAAAGAATTTAAAACTAGGGGTGCTTTGTGTAGTGTGGTGTACAAACCGCAACTTAAGGAATCGTGTTTTAGTGTTACAATTAACGTAATACAAAATATGTGGGCAGTAGACCTTAACATAGAAACAAGTATTGTTTTGTTAAATTAAATTTTATTTTTTAACATAATCGCTCTTTAACTCGATACACATTTTCTAGCGATGCTTCAATCTGTTTAACTCGTTCAAATAGTAGTTGGCGTTTTGCTCCGCAAAATAGGGGACCATTATACATATAGCCAAACTTTAAGCTTAAGAAATTTAAATAGTCGCCAGAGGCCAGATCTGGTAAATATGGTGGGTAGTCAATCAATTCAAGCTACAATTCATGAACTTTGTCTATGACGACCGTCGACTAATACAAACGACCATCAAACAACAACTAAGCGTCTAAAATGACTGAAATTTTTCAGGTATCTTTTAAAGCATGCACGATTGTAGTAGCATAATTGCTTTAACGAGTGTGTTCAGGCTCAAAACTTTTCAGACTGCCCACGTATGAACGTATATACATGAAACTTATAGTCACAATAACTGTATGTGATCAACAAACAACCCCTGTGCAATACCAATAAATACTCCCCCAATTCTAATGCACTATCCGCTTCAATCTTAGATTGATACCGCTCACTTTCGCAAAATTTGTAAATATTTGTTATTATGGCTAAGCAAAACGGAATTATTTAAACAAATAAACGGAGATCGAGAATAACAAATCTAAACATTAAGAAAGCAAAATGCACCAATTCTAAACAATTACACACATAACAAAAACTGAATAAATTATTCGTTAGGTGCTCCACATATAAAATCCAGATTGCAATGTTGTCAGACAATAAAAACATCCAAACAATAGACACACATAAATCATTAATTATACACGCAACATAATAAATATATCTAACATGAAACATAAATAGTCGCTATTATGGGTGTTCTTTGTAGAGTTACGATAAAAACAAAATAAGAAAAGATCTACAATGTAGTTATTATCGAAATCAAGAATTGCTATTGACACACGTAACACGTCTTTACGTTGAACTGCTTCTAGTTCAATGTCTTAACTGCCAAATATTTGATCACTTCGAAAATTATAATCTAAAATATGTTAAGTGTGGTAAAGAACAGCTTGCAAGAAACTGTTGAGCTAACCATTCCCAAAATACAGAGAGTTTTCGCTGTCCAAATAAATTTATAAAGCTCGATTTTTCTCTATCTAAATCCACGTTAAAAGCACAACTGATATAATTAGATATATCTTGGGCTAAAATGCCAGCGATGATAATCGTCAATTACAACTAACAAGCAATGTTAATTAAACTTAGGAGAAGAATAAAAAGTAGGTTTAATCTTTTTGCTGACATCGTCTCCAAATTTCCACAATAGTCCAATTTCCAAATATCAGATTAAAGAATACTAAAATTGTAAGGCAGACTAGCCAAGAAGTTAAAATATAATATGAATAGAGTATTTTTTTATTATATTAACTTTATTAGCAATCAGAATATATACATTCTATGAGCTAATATTATGTAATTAAGTATTTGAACTTAGGACTATTGGATAGGTTTCCATCGGCGTCCTTTCATATTTAGTTAGTCAGATCCTTCGGCCACTTCATCTGAAGTCGTCTATTAAGAGGATCTGCTGTCAGTGGCTCCATAATTTCATTTGGATGATTTTCAAGTGTGATTTGGTGTTTAAGAGCAAATTGTTTGATAATTTTTCTCACAAAAGGGATATTTGGAATTTCTTTAGCATCCATCTGTCCATATTGGGCGGATTATAACTTTATACATATTCTCTAACGTTAATGGAGATTTTCTTCCTATAAGCCAGTATAGATTTTTTAACTTAATATCCATTTCTTTACGCTTTTTCCTTATATGCATTTTGCAAGTTAATCGCCTATCAAGATGGAGTCCCAGGTACTTCACTTCTTGTGATTGAGGTATGGGTATGTTGTTGAAAGCGACAGGTGGACATGTTAAACGTTTTGTTGTAAAAGTGATGTGCGCTGACTTGTCTTGGTTAATTTTTATTTTCCGTTAATCAAACCCTTTTTTAATTTGGTTTAGATGATTTTGAAGCATCGCTGATGCTGTGTTCAGATCTTCGTTGCATGCTATGATCGCGGTATAATAAGCGAAAGTACTTATTATGGTATTATTAGATGTTGGCAAGTCAGAAGTAAAGAGTGGGTACAGCATTGGACCCAGGACACTATCCTGTGGTACACCTGTGTTTATTTGCTCTATCTGAGATGCATCGTTACCAATCTTAGTTCGAAAGCTTCGATTAGTGAGCTACAAATAAAATAAGCATTTATTTTATATGGCAGCCGTCTATGCTAGACGCGATCGAACGCCTGTCTCACGTCTAATATTACTGCAGAACAGAACAGTTTATTTTGAAGTGAAGTTTGAATTATATTTGTTGTCTGATGGCATTGTTGGATCGTCGAATGACTATGTCTAAAACCGAATTGGTGGTTGGGTAACCAATCCTCTTGCAGCGAGTTTTTTTATTTGCCCTAGGAGTAACTTTTCCAGCAGCTTTGATATGACTGAAAGGAGGCTTACGGGTCGGTATGAGTGGATTTAATTGGAAAATTTCCTGGTTTGAGGATTAGGAGTATTTCGGCGAATTTTAACTGTAGTGGCTAGTATGTGAGG
Organism: Sinelater perroti; assembly: GCA_036346155.1. Classification (NCBI taxonomy): domain Eukaryota; kingdom Metazoa; phylum Arthropoda; class Insecta; order Coleoptera; family Elateridae; genus Sinelater; species Sinelater perroti. The sequence continues at coordinate 33,920,075 of JARFIY010000046.1, forward strand.
CTTACAATAGCATCAAAGAGAATTGTCAGAAATTTGATACCCTTCTTATGTAGATGTTTTAATATAATTGGTGTGATGAGGTCTTGTCCCGGAGATTTTTTGTTGTTTAGCATTTTTATTTCACTTTCGATTTCTGAGATGGTAAATTTTCGTATTGGCAATGCCATCTGGAAGGGGGTTTGTAGCTCGTCTTCTATTTCTTGATTTATTAAATTGTTTGGTTTGAATACTTTAGCCAGGTCATGTGCGAATGCATCAGCTTTCTCTTTATTAGACCTTAACCAGTTTCAATTCTGATCTCTTCGTGGTGGTATGGGCCTTAGGTCCTTTGGTTCCTTTTGTAGCTTCCCAGATGGATTTATCACGAGAAGATAATGTTTCTATGTATTTTTGGAAAGATGCATTACGAGTTTGTATAATTTATTTCTGAGCTTGTTGTTTAATTGGTTAAATTTATGCTTGTCTTCTATATTGTGTGTACGCTGTCATTTTGCTCTTGCCCTTCTTTTTTCCTTAACTGTTTTCATTATCTCTCCTGGAATATTGGGGCTATTTATTTTAACGTTGGTAAGTTGTGGAATAGAGCAATGAAGAATTTTTAATACACTAGAGCATTGTTTTATTTGTGGGAAGGCCAACAAGCCAAATTTTATATAATTGATGAATCAATTAACTATCTTCGAATTAACACGAAACTCTTATCCTAATAATTTTTTATATTATGAAGCAATAAATACAACGCATCGAATTATACTTATAATTTCAATTTATAAATGGAATATATGCTAGAATTCAGTAACAATAATCCCTCTAAAGATATCATTGAGAACAAACAGAACTTATGTTATTTTTGCTGCTTCAAATCACAAAAACGCGAAGATAAAAAGATAAAAAAAATTTTAAATACTTTAAAGAAAGAAAGACTGATTAAGAATATAGTGTATAAAAATAAACAAAAAAATCAGTTCGTTACGTTTATCTTGCATCAAAAATCATGCATCTCAGTGAATTTAAACGATAATTCGACTTTCCGACTAGATAGGGTAAGTATTTTGGATTTCCACTTACCTGAAAAAACATTTGGAAGAAAATGCCGACTAGGACTAAAATTTCTGTAACTGTACAAGTTAATAGGCAGAAATTTCTAAATGATAATGGAAAACAAATTTTTATTTTATAAATGTATAACTAAATCGGCATGAACATGAGGTAATTAACGACGATAAACAGCTAGCAATTCAAATTTGGTTTAAAAACAAAATTTATAAAATAATCTCTAATAAACTAAGATTTTTTCAAACTGACTAATTCAGCAAAATATTCCATATATAACAGACGTGCATCAGTTCAACAAAGAATACTAGAAGAACTCCAAGGCATGCATGAAAAAAATGGGATACATTTTATTATTGAGGTCAAATATATTAATATTAAAAATATTTGATTGACGAGATCAACTAGATTTTATTGCTGACATTAAACATTTTATGTATTTCTATAATACTTAAATAAATTTTTACAGCGTTAAATTTATGTCAAACGGATGTTACGAGGTACGTGTCAAAATTTCCTACCTTATTATGTTACAGTAATAATAGAAACAAAATAGTGATAGTGTCAGATAACGCCATCTATGACGGAATGTTTGTAAAAATTCTACCAACCGATTTGTCTCAGCTGATAGCAAAAATCACTTGAATTGGTAAGAAGTTCCTACGTACAGTAATATTGAACAACGTTTGGATAGTATATATGGAAAACTTTTGTTTTTATATTTCACTGTAAAAAAAAATGGGTAATTCCATTGCCAAAAAGCATTAAAGACGAACCAAGGGCAATTCGGCCAGGTGAAGTGCTTTCGAAATAGATAAAAGGAATTATCTGTAAGGCTCGGACTTTTATACAGTAGTACGACACATTCTCTGTGAGAATCTTCGTATGAATAGGCTTAGTGCTAGATGGATACTCGGACTTTTGCCAGTGATTTAAAAATATCAACGTATGACCTGTTGTGAAGACATTTTAAATATCTGCCTCAAAAATAAATAACCAACCTCTACTTATATAGAATGAAATCATAACAGATCGAACTGAAATAACCAATGAAGGCAAACGTCGTTCAATTGACGAAAAAGATTGTGGTAATAATCTTTTAGGATTCAGAGAAATTTTTTCTAATTAATTTAAAAAAATAAACAATGGTAAACAGAGAGTGTTATGTTAACTTATTGCATAAATTGCGTGACTTTTATCAAGGGAAAAGAAATGGCAAGCCGAGTCAAACTGTTCATCTTATACACAACAACGCCCCTGCCTATAAGGCCACAATTGCTTTAGAATGTGTGGTTGAGAAGCTTCTTCATTTACTCTACACCCTAAACTTACTATCGTTTAGGTAGAAATTTAACAACGACGAATATTTTGGAATATTTTCCAGTTAAAACTTTATAGTGTTTTTTCAAGGGTATTGAAATGTCAATTTTAAGATGTAATAAAGGTGTTGAAATAATTGCAAAAATAAGTTTATGGTTTTATTTCTAGCGCCTTTAAAATATAGTTAAACCAGAAATATTGGCGCGCGTCTGATATTCCATATAATTCTATCCTTTTATTTCTTTTTGCCTACAGCAAAAAAAATAATAACAAACCTTCTCAACCATTCTTTACTGACATGATTTCTAGTGCACGTAAAAAGGCTAAATAATAAGATTCACACAATCTTGTCTTTATCTGAATTTAATCAATGTTAGGTGTATGCTAAAACGTTTCTTAGTGATAGTAATTTAGGGAGCTTTGTCATGCAAAACAAAATAGAGTTTTTATATTATTACAGAAAAATTATGTGCAATATATTTTAACTTGTTTTCTAGGTTTGTTATTTTTATTATGTATTATTTATTTATAGTTGCTATAATGCTTAATTAATAAAATTAAGTAACTAAAAAAATTTGCAAATATTTAAAAACTTCTTAAATCTCTTGTTGCTAAATGTCTTTAAAAATTTTTAAGTTACTAAATAAAACAAATGATATGTCAATATTCTTCTATAATTACATGCTAAATGTCTTACTTCATATCTTGCTATTTTAAAACGGAATCTGCAGCTTACCAATTGATAAAAACTCGGCAGGCATAACCAAAATCACGACTACAGTATTAAAGGGCAATATTTCAAGAAAAAATTCTGCAGATTTTATTGCTACATATATATACAAATATTTTTAATTGTTTTTGATGTAACAATTATTTGTATTTTTGTTATGAAAAATGTTATAATGGTAATTTTGCCTTTTTAAGTGATTTCATGCTTTTTAGTTTTTTACTAATTGTCATCGACATGAAAGCATTGAGAGTTTTTATTTGTATTACACCTAAAAGTCACATGGGCTTTCCATGTGAGTTTTTTGTCAAAATGCATGCCAAGGTATTTTGTTTCGTCCTGGATTGGGATTTGGATGCCATTTAGGAAGACGGGGGGAGCAGTTCCGTGCTTTGTGGTAAAAGTTATGGCGGTCGATTTTGCTTCATTTATTTTTATGCGCCATTTGCAGAGCCATTCCTGCAATGTGGTGAGGTAGCGTTGAAGTATGGCGGAGGCTTGATGTGGATCGCTATGTGATACTAATAATGCCGTATTATCCGCATATGTTGCAATGACAACCTGATCTTGATGAGGGAGGTCTGTATAAATTAAGTATAGGATAGGTCCCATGACGCTGCCCTAGGGAACTCTTGCTTTAATTTGATGGAAACTGGACAAGCTGTCGCTGTGTTTAACTTGAAAGTGCCTTTCACTTAAATATGATCGGATAAGAAAGTAGTATTGGTAGGGCAGTACTTTTTTGATTTATACAATAGGCCAGGTTGCCAGACCCTATCGAATGCCTGGCTGACATCAAGAAAGGCCGCCACGCAGTATCTGTTTTCTTCAATATCTTGCTCACTGACATTTGCAACTCTATGTATCTGCTCTATGGTATGATGTTGTGGGATAAGTTCATAATCTACAATTACGGGTAACAATCTTTGTAGGATTAGTTTTTCTAGATCTTTTGAGAGTAATGGGAGTAAGGTTATCGGCCGGTAGGACGCGACTTCGTGAGCGGGTTTACCCGGTTTAAGGATAAGAATTTATTTTTTTTTATTGATCAGATACATAACTATTTACAATCTGCTGCAAAGCAATAAGTAAATGATTTACGTAAGTGTGGGTTTAGGTGGAAGTTGACGTTCATTAACGTCACTTCTGCTGTAACTTAATGTAAGAATACTAGTACTAAATCCGGAAGGGTAAGTCCAAGGTGTAGTGTCTTTTAAGTCTGCGGTTGTGTTCACTGCTATCTAGTAGGTTTAAAGCTAAATGATTGGGGTGCAATTCTAGTTTATTGATATATCTTTCACTATTTTTAACTATTTCACTTTTCACTAAACTTATTTTTAGGTCACTGTAAATGTCCGCATTGGTTATGTAGTATGGTGCATTAGTGATGGTTCTGAGTGTTTTTGACTGGAATCTTTCAATTATCGAGATATAAGGATAAGAATGATTTGCCCAAATTTCCACTGGATTGGAAAATACTGCAAACGTAAAGTTGCATTGAATATATGCGTGAGAGCTATTATGGTTCTATGAGGTAATTCTTTAAGGACTTTAGCAGTAATTAAATCGTAGCCCGGTGCTTTAACGTTATGTAAATGTTTAATCACAAGTTTTATTTCAGCAGGTGTAACGTGTTGTATAGGCGGGCTTAATTGACAAGGAGCCTGTAGGTAGTCGAGAATCTCAGTTTCTTCTTCATGAGCGACTGCTATTGGGTGAGATTGAAAGATACCGGAGAGGTGGTTCGCGAACAGCTCGGCCTTCTCGTCATCTGTTCGAGCCCATGTGCCATCATCTTTACGAATCGGTGGTATATGCACTTTTGGACGTTTAAATTTGCTAGTGGCTTTCCATAGTGTGTACTCATCATGTGCAGATGGAGGAAGGTTGCATACATACTCTTTAAATGTTTTATTTTTCCAATCTTGGAGTACCTGTTTGAGTTCTCGGGTTAGCCTATTTAGTCTGGTTTTGTCCGCAGAATGTTTGGTTCGTTGCCATACATTCCTAGCTCTCGTCTTCTCGGTAAGCTTGGATTTAATGTAAAAGGGATAGTTTTCAATAAGCTCTGCTTTGGGATGTTCGGTTGGCGTAAAAATGCTTGATGTACGATATTGTTAAAGTGCTCCTCGGCTAAGTCAACTTCGTCTGGTGTCTTTAGATTAGCTGGAATTTCTATATTGGCAGTGAGGTTCTTTTTGTACATGTCCCAGTTCGTGTGTCTATTGTATAATGAGGGTTTCTTTTGTTTGGTTATAACTGATGTGCTCAATGTGACGATTATGGAAGAATGATCAGAGAGAAGATCGTAGCAGGTTTCCACTTTACAGTACTTTGAGGAGATGCCTTTGGTGATAAAGAAATCCACTGTGTCAGGAATCTTGTTTGGATCTGACGGCCAGTATGTGGGCTCACCAGTAGCCAATATGCCATAGTTGTGTGTCTGCAGCGTCTTAAACAGTTCTCGGCCTTTGGTGGTAGTTAGTCTGGAGCCCCAAAGTGGGTTTTTGGCGTTATAGTCCCCCCCAGCAATAAATTTATTCCCTAATTTTTGAAAGAATGTTTTGTATTGGTGTTGTGGCATATTATGTCTGGGTGGACTATATATGGCTGCAAACACTAGCGGACCGGTAATACTCTTGACGTTGAGGATGGTACCTTGTAAGTAGTCAGTGGAGAACTCTTCCATTATGTAGTGAGAGATTTTATTACTGATAATTACTGCTGAGCCAGCGTGGGCTGTACCATCTTGGTGATTTGTAGAGTATGGATATTTAAGTAACTGTATTCGGTGAAGTGGAGATCAGTAGGATGTCGATTTTATGTTGTTTAAGAAAGAGCTCGACTTCAATGCGATGCTGGGCTAGTCCATTTGCATTCTATAATCCTATGCGTAAAGTATCCATTATTGCAATTTGTTGACTAACATGTTGAGCAGATTAAGCATCGTGCTGTTCTGGTTCTTAAGCTGCGTGAACATTGTTTCAAATTTAGTTAAAAACTGAGATAGTGAGATGTCATTGTTGCTGTTATCTTCGAGTTAGCTGTTCGTGCGGTGCTGTGATGGTGCTTGGGCATAACTTGCATTGTTTAAATTTGAGGTGTATGAATGCTGCGCAGTTATTGGTGTATTCGATGTCTTTACAATAGATGTTCTTGGAAGACTAGACGATTTACCTCTATTTATTTGTAGTTGCTGATACACTTGACAACTCTTATAGTTGGCGGGGTGTGGGCCTTGACTTAGTGCACATCGCGCGGAAGTTTCCTTTGATTTCTTGCAGACAGTGGTATTGTGTTCTCCTCCACATTTTACACATAGGAAGGGCTTGGTACAGTAAGTTAAGCTATGTCCATATGCCTGGCATCGTGTACACTGTATTATTGTGGTTTTCTTTCTGGGCGGTTCTACAGTTATTAGTTGGTAATTAAGGTGCTTCAATTCAAACACTTTTTTATTATCCTGAGCCGGCTCTAAATCAACAAAGAACATAGGCAGAGGCTCTTTAGTTGCTCTGTGTCTGATGTTGGTGAGATTTCGTACAGTGTGACCGTGCTTTTTTAGTTCTTCTTTAATTTCCTTGGTGTCAACAGAGTGATGTAGATTTCGAATTACCACTCTGTATGCTCTTTCATCCTTTAATTGATAGGTATGGTATATAATTCGTTCAGTTTTTAGATGGGTGATTAGTTTTCTATAGGAGTGAGCAATATTAGTATTTATTTTAATTGTGTTGTTTGAAAGTGCTTTAGTGCTGTATTGTTCCCGCTCTAAGACTTTTGTTAGATTTTCGATCATTTGGGCATAATTCGTAACACCGTATAGGTACACAGGCGGGGGCTTGGGAATTTTTTGTGTGGAACTTTCACTAGAATCTTGTTGGGCCTCTTGTGTGCTACCGCTAGCTAGTACAGTAAATCGATTTTGAGTGTTGATTGTATTTTCTGGTTGTGTTCGTTCAGCTGTAGTTCTGCGTTTTTTGTATGGTTTCTTGTATTGTTGCCATTTGTGTTGTGTTCTGTTATTTCCTCTTCAGAGGAGTCATCGATATCTATTTGTTCTGTTGCTTCTTTTATTAGTTGCGGGTTTGGATTTTGATTAGGGGCTGAGACAGAAGTGAAGAATTTTGTATTAGTATAATTTTGTGGTGGTAGCAAAGGGTTCTGATGTTGAGGCGTCGGAATGGCATTACTGGTTTGCGGGAGCGGCGCATAATTGAATTGAAGTGGTTGTTCATTTCCAAATTGAGGTTGTTGTGGGTTATATAAAATTTGTGACTGGGGTATAAACATATTTGAGCCATTGTTGTACATATTCTGTATCTACAGAATTTGTGATGATGTTTGCGAGTTTTTAATCAGCGAAGTTTAAAAATGTAGTAAAAGTTTTTAACTTACACATTTGGTGTAAAACTCGGCAGAATTAAATATAAATCGCTGGAGGGCCAAGAGCGGGCACTGGTGATAACTTAATCGGATACGATATAGCACATCCACTCGCGCTCGCTGTCTAGAGCGTTCTTGGCCTAAAAGGTGGTATTAAAATATTCAGTTTTTATTTTTTTTGTGGCTCACGTTATTTGCAGACTTTCCTATAATTTTTGTTTGACGTATACTTTCGCCACCTGTGTTTTCTTTTTATTTTCGGTGAATTATTTTATAGTTTCTTTGTATTAACTATTTCCAGTATAACCATTAAACATTTATTTTCAAATATCAACAGCTTGCACTTGATTATATTCATTATATTGTTATTAACGCGACCCATACAGTAGAAGAAGCTTTATTTTATTTTGAATACTTTTATTTTTGTTTTAATGTTTAAAATTTTTACTCTGCATACATTTAATTGCAAGTATAGATTTTATGATTTATTTATTACATTTTTAACTTTGTATACCAAGTGTTATTATACCAATTTCCTATATAAGTTGTTTTTTACTTACTTTAATGTTTGTTGTAATGTTTTATTAGATATCATTTTTTGAGTAAACACCTTTAAAAAAATTAGAAATCTTTTTCTATTTGAGTGTTTCTTCTATAAGTTACTTCATACATAACTCTGTTTTATTTTTCTTACTATTTCCGTTATTTTTTATATTTATTGAAAATAATTCCTCTTATTCTATAAATCATCTACACATAATATAATTAACTATTCTTTTCGTACTTGTAAATTGGCTTGAATTTTGTGCTTTAAATGGTGCAATACATCCGTTAATATTTTTTTAGCCTCGTTCTATTTTCATGTTTCTTATTTTTTCATCTAGAGGTAGTAGTTGATTCCGTATACCTAATTTCAAAGCCAACCAAGTTGTTTTGTCATTGTTTAAGTTTAAATATTGAACCCCTTTTTACGACACATTTTATAGCGCTTAGTTACATTATAACTGATCTATGATATAAACTGACGAATAATTTTAGTTTAATAAAATAGTTTAGTTAATTTATTGATGTCAGAGTTCTTTCCAATGGCATCATTCAAATTTTTATTACACGACAATCAGAATACACCAAACTATGTTTTAGTTTGCACCTCACTCAATCTATTAACAGAAAAGGCTTGTGCCTTTTGAATCATTGTATTAATCCAATCTGATCGAGCCACTGGATTGCCTCAATGTTGGTGTGGTTATAAAGCTAATCTTTGTGCAAATTATTTAATCTTAATCGTTATTCCTATCCTATTCCTAGCTTTCGATGTAGAGTACTATTTTTAAAGTACACAGGATCGTCTACTTACATACTACACAAGCAAATTTTTTGCTCATCTTTTTGAACTTTACCTTTCTTTTTGATAATTCGTACTTAAATGTTTCTCGGTATTAGTGTATGAAACTACATGTTCGTCGATTGTTAACGGTAACTGTACGGTCTTACAATACGTAAAGTTGATAATAACAAATTTATTTTCATTGAGCTTTATGTCCAGCTTTTTGTACATGCATAAACTATATCTATAGTTTGTTATGAATTGTATTAGCTTGGATTTTTAACACCATTTGCAAAAATACTTAAATCGTCTGCAAATCTAGCGATTAGGGTATTAGCAGTTTGAAATATTCCACAAATGTACAGTAAATACATCAGTTCTGACGGGTCTTAACTCGGAGTAAGAGTTTTGTCGAATGCAAAAATGTCTGTGGCTAATGTAAAATTTCAGTAACAGGCTATACTCTTTAAATAGCCATTTATTCATCTTTAATTCTAATTCACTTTGCTACACACCCAAGAATATAACAAAAGCAAACATTTTCTGCAACGGTTTTTCGATTACGTTAGTGAATCGATGGACCTAATCTAAATTTGCGTGTTTATTTATAAATGCGAATTAATAGTCCAGAATAATTCTTTAAATTAATAATAGACTTTAATCTTTTTAGAAGCAAGTTCACATATAGTTTAGAAATAAATAGTAGCACCATTCGGAGTTGAGATTGTGATAACTTATGCGGTCTTTTAGCATAATAGTATGTGCTTAAACCTCAATTAAGTAGCTTGGTTTGACAAAAAAATTTTAAATTTTTTGTTTATAAGATTGAGATTCTAAAGATTTTCAGGGGTTAAGTTTAATGTCCGTTACTACCTCCATCGAAGAAGTGTTTACGATAGTCTTTATTTAGTTGAAAAGTTTGTTTCAAAAGGCAAAAAAACGGACTTTTCTCCGTGGCTCATCAAAATGGTAAGCGTGATCAGGTACTCGTTAAATATCTTGTCTTTATCTTTCCCTGCTTAACAGCTGGGTTAGCTGGTTTAGCCTAGTCTTATCCCTTGGCTTTCTATTTGTTGCCAACGTTTTCTTGCTATTCGCTTTTATAAAAACGAGTTTTCTAATCTTTTTCGGGTAGTTCATTTCTTTCGTTATTCGTTTGAGAATCTTAGTATTGGTCTTTGCTGTCTTCTATATGTCTCCAAAAAAGTTTTAGTCTTTATCGAATTCTTTAGCAATTGCAAGCTTGATGTTCAACTCCATTATATTGTCTAGATACAATTTAAAACTGTCCCGGACATTTGTCCTGTTCATTAGAAATGACAACTCTTCTTTAGTTTCTTAAGTGATGACCGTGCCGCTGAGTATCATGACTATCAACGAATGATCTACCGCTAGTTCCAATCCCTCTTAATCATTAATATAGTTAATCAAAAGGTCCGCGATCTTGTTAGTATGTGTAGGCCAGGAAGTTAGTGTTCCAGTAGAATGGAAAACACTGTTAATTTCCCTTGCTATTGAATGTCACTCTCTACATTTTGGGGTAATTAGTCTTGATTTCCAATAGATATGGTTTGCGTTTAAGTCTTGTCCAAGTATAAATATTTTGTTGTATTGAGAGGTAAAGGCAATATTTTTTGTTAAAGACATATCTAGAAAAGCAATAGATGCCCGCAACTTTAATATTATAATTATGGAAACTGATTATCACCAAAGAAACTTACATTTTTTCAACTTATACGGCTTCGGATTTGTAATGTTTGATGTCTTGCTTTGTAATCACTGCATTTCTTTTTCTTTTTTTTAATGGATGAACATTATGAAACCACAGTAGTTTCTTAGTTGTAGTTGACTAGTGGAATAAGCTATCTATTTTATGTCTTTAAAAATAATTGCAATTTATTTCTGTGCTACAATAGTTTATTGGATTTTTAGGTCCATGATCTTAAGATCCGAAGTCATTTTTCTTGTTGCCATCGACTTTTTTATTGCCAAATTATAGACAATTTGTTTAATATACCTTTGATCAATTTTTGTCTTTTTCTTGCTTATCAAGTCGGCTGAAGATGTTACGGGGCAACTGAGAGGCCGTTATCTATCTTTGTTGGTTTCTGGTTATTTAGATTTTTTTTAAACATTTTCTACTTGGATAATGTGGATTATTGTTACCGTCAGCTCTTTGTTGCTTGCGAGTGCAACATCCGCACTTCCTGAGAGACAATTCCTCTAGCTTCAGATTCATTTTATCTCTAAATTTGTGAAAGAAATGAGTTACTTTGCAGCTCCCATAATTGGCAAGGTACTTTTTTTTGCAAATGACGTATACAGGCTTATTATACTTTGGGTTTCGGCAATACTTAGTACATTCACGTACCTATGTAGGTATCTTTCGACAAACTCCTGACGTTCTTTACATTAAGTTTTTTTTTAACCTCTTTAATATTATATTTTATATATGTCGTCGCTACAATCGAATGTCAGCATATGTATCGGTTGCTCAATCTCTCTGTTTTGTTATTATCTATAGTCTTCTTAAAGGCATTTTCTTTTAATATTATTTTGAATTTTCTGCAAAGTGGATCTTTAATTCGTTCGCTAAAAGAAGAGATGGCTATTAACGATGACTTCAATAGAAGAATTAAGCGCATTTTCATAAATATGCAAATTTTGTCTGCTTTATTCGACAAGCTAGTAATACATTTTTAGGCTTTTTTATCATCGAAGGTAAGTTTTATTTTCTTGTAGGAAAGTAACTTAGATTTTACATCCAATCCCTTCTTGCCCAGAATCTTTTAAATTTCTTTGAAGTGTTCCTTTGTATAGATGATAATTAGCGAGGGATTAATCTTCTTTTCTTCATTTCCAAAGTGTGTGGATTTTGGACGGTAACTTATGCTTCTTTCTTTTTTCCTATTTTTTGACTGGATACATCAAACTTCATCTGTTTTGTACCAAAATGACTATCACTACCTGTAACAACAATAATTTTTTTGTTTTAGTTTAGCAATTTGTCTGCTATAACATAATTATTTATTCTTGCAATTGGTGCTGACTCTACTAAACTGTTTGTTGTATTGCCGTTTTTTTTTCATTTACTTCTTTTTGTCGAGCAGTATGAAGATTGGTCTTCTATTCGTTGATCTAGAGTTTGATTTTGTTAAACCACTGCCATTTTATAAATTAAAACAGTTGGCACGTTCATATTGCAATTATTGTTATATTTTTAAAGTTTAAATCACTTAAATTAACTTTATTTTATAAATAGTCTTTTTCTTATTTCTAGTTTATACAAATACCACATGTCCTTATCTGCATATACTTATTTATATAATATTTTTTACGAAGTAACACAACAAAAACGGACACGGTCAAATTATACTTCTAGTTTCAATTTTTGTAAGGTACAAAACGTAACCAGCAAATTTTTTTATGACTAATATTCTCAATTTTTATAATTTACTGCATTATATTATTTAACGTTTCCTTGTGAAATTGTTATTAAGTGCTAATTTCACTAACGGGGTTGCTGTACTATTTACACGCTAAAATTGAAATGCAGACCGCAGATGAAGGTGGTCTTCTGAACTTGAAGGTAAATAGGGCTAGGTTTTGCCTGTTTGATATTTTTATACTCTTGCTCTCGCTTCCCACAGGGGTGTAGGGTCAGGTCAATCGGCGCTAACTTCCCGAGGGCAGGCTTGAAAATCGCACATTGCAGTCTTTGATTTATCAGTATGTTCGCCGCGGATGTTAAATCCAGGTTTCGAGGGTAAAAGCACGTATGTTCTCTCTCTCTACGTTTGCGTGAAAATCGCTCATTAATAGGATTACATCTTGATTATGCGTGTTGCTCTCTATTCTATTTATTATAAAGTTTTTTTTATTTATAATCTTAGTTATTAGCATGTAGTAATATATGTATGTCTATCTTACCATGATAATTTTATTTCTAAATGGTGCCCATTCCAATAAATAAGCATTCAAATCTATCGTATAATTTTACTTTTATCCTATTTTTTCTAGCCATAAATATTAAAGATAAGCCATTTGATTCTAGCTCACTGAAGTATATGGGGTTTTTTACATTTTATATCTTTGATAATTTGCTTATGCCAAATTTCCCTCAGGTTTCTTGCTTTTCTCTTTTATTTTTTGTTATATTAATAGTCTTGCACTATTGCGTTCGTAGTTGTTGTTTGTTAGGATCTTATCTTTATTAGTAGATCTGCCGCCGATTTTGAATTCTAGGTTTGAGGGTAAGAGCACGTGTGTGCCTGTATAGTACTCTCTTCTCAGTGATAACATTAATTTATTATAACCATCCAGATGCCAAAACAGCGGAAACTATTTTTGTCTAATTCTATTCTACATGAAATTAGAAGTTTATGGAAATAACGGCTTTTAAAACTACATAGGTAATTAAGTAAACTAGCATAAAACTAACAGAAAGTTAGTATTATTTATTCAATTTAAGTTTATAATTTAAATTTTGCTAGTGATGTAATATGATTGGGCTAATTGATTACTGTTTGCAGCTGTTTGTTATCCTTTTATAAATACTGTCTTTTTTACTTCTTTTTTGCACTTTTGATCTTCAAAACCGCAGTGGTGCATGCCTGCAAAACGCTAACATTGCATAAAAAGGGTGCCAACCAGTGTATAAGCCGTTTGAATGGTCACGTACTATCAAGACACTATGGGGCATCTGCAGTGGCGACTGTGAAAAGCTGTAATCAAAAACACATCCATAATTTGCGGGCTTTAGTTTTTGCAGTTTTTTCTTACTAGTGATAGTTAGTCTTTACTTAGAAAAACACCTTAAGATAATTATAATATTTTTAACTACATGCTTTTGTGCTTCCATAAGAGCCACGAGGCTTGATCAACCGGCGATGTTTTTGATGGAATGGGCCAAACGTGTTAGGCCTTCAGTTGGTTTGTTAATAGATCTATTCTAGATCTGTAATTTAGGAAACAGCTTATTTGTATCGTTACATTTTCATTTTCAAGGTATAAGACTATAATTAGGATCTCAAAGGTACTAATCGTTTTAACAGTTTTATTGTATTATACTCCAAATGTATATTTTATTACTATTAAACACTTTTTGGTAGTTGATTTTGTCTTTTCACCAAGTTTGACTTTATTCTTTGGATATTTGGATTAAGTTTGTCTGTGTCTACCTGTTTTTAAGTGTAGAATTGTTTTTATTGTAAATTTTTGTCCTACATAATTTCGATTTCTATTTTCTTTTTCTATTGCTAAAATATTTTTTATATTTTACCTTTTCCATTTTGTTTCTGTAATTCCTATTCCTGTAATAAAAAGATCTAAGTTGTTCTCACCAACATTTTATTTTTTTAATGCAATGATCATATTTTCTTAGTATGAAATTTTAGTTTTTTATTAATAACTTTTGTTTGTCCCATTTTTGTGTTATATTTTTCACATAAATTTTCACTGAACTCTAAACAATCTATTATTTTATTAAATTTACGTATCAAGTATAGAAAATAAGTTTTCTTGAGCTATATATACATATTATAGCAAATAAAATACATCCAAACTAAAACAACATTCTATAATTTAGTGTCCTAATTTTAGTTAAAATAAATTAAAACCGTTGCGGCTAACGTTATTACATAATAATCACTAATTTAAGTAACTGCATTTTACATGATTTCTTAAACACTAATTTTTTTATTTGTTTCAGGTAAGCTTTGGATTGTCTTCAAAATATTTTTTCAAATAGGCTGTGCTGACAAAAGGGGTAAGTGAATAGAATATTTAAATGTGCTTGCATATATACTAAATAACTAAATTATAAATATAAAGAGTTTTTCAATAAAAATTATAGGATTTTAAAATAAAATAAAACTTCAGATACAACCAAACTTTTTATATAATTTTGAATCGTAGGCTATTAAATTATTTTTTTAGAATAACACATAATTTAAGTGTCTATCTCGATTGCGTGCACACAAGCAAATTCGATGAATCCAATTTTCTATGACTTTGTGCAATATTTCGGGTTTAATGTTACGAACGCAGCGTTTGATATTCAATCTTAATGTATAAAGGGTTCGTGGTTTCTTTGTATAGACTACAGATTTCAAATAACTCCACAAAAAGTAATTTGAATGAGTTAAATTGCACTTTTTTGGAGGCCAACTAACAGCTGCATTTTTTGAAATTATGCTTTCACCAAACTTTTCTAGCAATACGTCAGTAGTAACATTAGCAGAGTGACATGCGGCATCGTCTTGTTAGAGCCACGTATCTTCCAAATTAATCTCATCTATATTTTATTACAAAAAATTTGTTAGCATCAATTGGTACCACTTACCAGTCACTGTAACTCCTACTTCGTTTTGGAAAAAATGGTCATATGATGCCACCATTCTATAAACCACACTTTTGCAGATGCAAGGGTTTTTGGTGAATCTCTTGCGAATTTTTCACACCAAAAACGACAATTTTATTTGTTAACATATGACTTCACCAGAAATGAGTTTCATCTAGGAAGATAATTTTTTGTCCAAAATCATGATCTGTTTCAAGTTGCTCTGAAGCCCAAGCAGCAACGTCACGGCGCTTACGATGGTCGTGACTTCAGTTCTTGCATTAACACAATCTTATACGGGTGTAAATCTTAGTGTTTTTGCAAAATACGCCAAATTGTCGTTCTTCTACATCCTAATTTTTGAGCTCAACGAGGAACCGATAAATTTTCAGCCTCTGCAGCACTATCTCTTACAGCAGTATGTTCTCTACATTTCCTAAATTTTGATGTCTTATTAGTATTTTCACATTGTGAAGAGTAAATCAACTTCAAATTTTGTCAAAAACGTCTTTTCATAAAATTTTTAGACAATAACCAAAATTGTCAGAGTTTACTAAATACAAATGACAACTAGTTGCGGTTATAACATTTTAAGTTGACATTTCATTCTATAATTATTTTTATTAGAAAACCCTTTACATCAGAATTTGTCATGTTAGGCAATTTAATTTAGTCTGTCCTAATTGACAATTTAGAAACAAAAATTTTAGATTTATAATGCCATAATATAATTAGGAGAAAACTTTTAAATGTGTTGTAGCATACCCGTTGCGGTGCAGTTGAACAGAATTTGCAATAAGCTAATTGCACTGCACCCGAGCTTAATAATTACCATTAAAACAGTTTGTAATTAATGAAGTGGTGTATTACCTGCGATAAATTATAAATTCCTGCTAAACTATAATGCTGGTAGTCTGCGCTGTTATTAACAGTCCAATATTCAAACATATTTTTATGTTGCATGAGCACGGAGAAAGAATATAAAAAAGTCTAAGAAATATTCAACGCTGGGTTTAACATGCAGGAGGCCTCAAGCCTTAGGATTTAACGACTGTTATCGGTTCTCTCGTTGTCAATCAGTATTCAGATCCTATAGTTTTATCGGCAGCTTTATTCTCTCTCGGGAAGCTGATGTAAAGGTTTCGAGTGCGGCGTGACTGGATTTGAACAGCGGATGCTTTCTGCGACAGACTTAGGGAAAATGAAACTGCTTGGAATACATCAGATAATTAGATATTCAAGGAAAATAATCAAATACATTATTATTGTATAAAGCACTTGCTACACAATAATATAGTTAAGTGTAATTGTTTGCCAGCTTTACATACCTGTCGCCAACTAGTGGTAATTAAATTCGCGTTCGAATTTAGCGCGGCTTAGAGTTCATTAAAGAGGGTTCGATCAAATTACATACGCATCTTGCCGACGATTGTTTTCTGTGTAGGTTGTTTGAAAACAATGCCGCTAATATATAGCATAATAAACTAAAAAAAAGTGGATGTGACAAAAACAATATGAAATTTTAATGCTGGAACAAGCAGAGATTTACGTTTTTTATTTTTATAATTCATTTATACACCGGAAAGCCTGAACGTTGTGTCAGATAACATAAAAATCCTTTAATATATTTGAAATGGATGCAGTTTAATTATGTTTATTATGCTGTCTGTATATTATAAGTATGTTTAATTATGACATTTTTAGACTACCAATAATATAGTACTTAGTAAACCAGTTTTGTTATGCTTAATAAATACATTTTTTATAGGCTAAATAATATGGAATATTAAAAAAAACAAAATTTGCCAAGTTTGAATTTGCGAAAGACATAAAAACTAGAGTAATAATTTTTTATTTATTACAGTTTTATTTTAATTTTGTAGGACGTACACTATTATTAACGTAATTATTATTTGCTCATCTTTAATAAGAATAAATTATGATTGAAGATAGTTTTTTAGGGTACCAATATCTAATTTCTGTGCATACGCTAAGAGAACTCAGTTGATCATTAAGGTTAAAATTAGATAAATATCATAAGGTAACTGAAAACACCCACATTAGGGGTTAGTGCTTTTTCAAACCAAAATGTACGATTTAAAACATTTAATAACAATAAAAGCTGAAACAAAATATATATCCAAAATAACTTAACTTTACCTAAAATGAAATCGTTTATGCTACTAATATTAATATATATTTAGCAATGACCTTAGTCTAATCCCATAACCAAATTGATTGTTGCTAATTTTAAGCTGTTTGGCAAAGCCATTGTAATATAAATCATTTAATTATATTTTTTTATTGGTGTAGTTATTTACAATCTGATTTTTAGGGGCAGTAAGCAAATTTGTTTGAAAAATAATTTGAAGAGAGGTGACGTCAATTGACAATCCTCCATACAATTACTTCGTTGTTCTGTTGTTAAGTTTGTGGGTAGTTGTCTGTTTAGCCGTCTTTGTATTGGAAGAGATTCATTTAATTAGGTTATTTCTTAGTACTGGTGACCGAACAGTACAAAGTAGTTTGTGTTCTCTTCAACTGTAAAAATGGGTAAATTATCGTGTATAATTGTATTACTTTATGCCATAAAACGTCTATAATCGTACTTAGGACTTTTTATTTATCTGAAGCTACCGTACAGCCCTAAAACTCTACTCTATATGCCTATATAGGTTTGATGAGTCATTTGTAACGAAGAATCTCGTTTTCTAGTCTTAATTTGAAAAATTTGAGGATGTGTGTGGTTTTTGGTTAGTTTAGAGTCCAGTATTGAAAACTTTTTTTAACGAATACAATGTTTGAACTTTTGGGAATCCGTTCCATTTAATTTTAAAGGTGATCTGTGCAGATTTGGTGATCTTTTCCAGGGTTGCAATGATTGAACGGCATGATGAAATCGTTTGCAAAAGTAGAGATTAATATGTTGTTCATTGTTGGAACATCGGCCGTGAAAACCCTGTACCACGCTAGACAGTTTAAGAAAGTTTTTAAATTGAATTAAATTAAAAGTGACGCTTACAAAAATATGATTTGAAGATAAGGTAGTAATTTGTGGACAGGGTGTGCTTTATTTTAGATATTTGAATGTTCATTCGATGTTGAGAAAAGCTACACAATATCTTCTAGGTTTTTATAATTTGATTGAATATTCTATGTCATTGTCTTAAGATAAAATGTTGCTGTTAGAAGTGTTTGGGTAAATTTCGTAAAGGTCAATTTCAACTTCTAGCCTTTTCAGCAGTAATTTCTCAAACATATTTGATAATACAGATAGTAAACTGATAGGCCAATACAAATTTTATGAGTTTGTTTTGTTTATCATTATAATCTGTGCAAATTTCTGTTGTCGGAAAAGTATGTTAATTTTAGCTATTTTCGGTTATGGTTAAGAGTACTATAGTATTCTTCTTGGTAACTGTTTAAGGATTTGGGATGTGAGGAAATAAAATGCAGGGATTTTATAATTTTTACATGCAGCAATTTATATTTTCATATTTGAAAAGAAAAATAAATTAATAGAAAAATTTATCGGGCAAAGATTGTCTAAGAAATCGTAAATAGTATCGTCAATATTATTAGGATTAAGATCTAAGAAACTAAGGATTTTACGAGGTTTTCGGCAAAGATGGTGTCTTTCCCTTGTAGTGATACAGACAAACTGTTATTTACTTTTAACAGTAGCATATAATTTATTGGTTTCTGAAATCTTTTAGTTGCTTTCCAAACTAATTCTTAAAATGTACTACGAGGTGCATTTAAGCACCTCCGATTTTTTTCACAAACTAATTACACGAAAACTGTGAAATTTGGGTCACTTCTCGACGTAATCTCTCTGCAGCTGTTCACTTTTTTCACAACGTCGACACCATGGTTTCATAGCCGCTGCGAACGTTTCTTTACGAGTCTTCTTTGACCACTGAAAATCGCTGATGCAATAGCGGCACGACTTGTGAATATGCAACCAGTGATAGCGTCTTTTATCGTTTGAAACAGCTAAAAGTTACTAAGAGCTAGGTGAGGGGAGTAGGGAGTAAGAAATCACTTCAAAGTTGTCACGAAGAAACTCCTGCGTCGCGTTCGCCCGATGCGCTGTGCGTTGTCTTGGTGAAAGAGCATAGGTACAGCCTTTTCCGGCCATTTTTTACGAATTGCTGAGGTTGTTCTTCAAAACATTTTGGTAGGTTATACCTGTCACAGTAGAGCCCTTTAAAATGTAATGAGTAAGGATTACGCCATCCATTGTCATGCATCAATATTACCTGGTGGCATGCCACGCGCGCAGCCTTGTGGTCATTCGTCAGCATTCGTGACACCCACCTGAAGGACACCTTTGCATTTTTAGGTCTTCATGCAGGATTGTGTGCACAGATTCCACGGAAATGCTAACTTTGGAGGCGATGTATTCCACATTCATTCGGTGATCCTCCAAAACAAGTTTCTTCACTTATTGGTGCAAAGCCGAAATTGTCTTGGTTTGTTGTTACACGACGGTCTGTCTTCTTTGAACTGTCGCACCCACAAACGCACAATAGACACATCCATAACACCATCACCACATATTTAACTTAACTGGCGATGAATTTTAATCGGCGTCACACCACGAAAATAGTGAACACGAATCATTACACGCTGTTCTTGTAATGAAAACGTAGTCATTTTAAGTATCAAAAACAGTCCTCACTCTCGCCGCTACTACTAAAATCCTGTGTACCTTGCAGTACTGCCATCTCTGTCAAGCATTCACGAAGGGTGCGCGCGTATTTTGAAGTAAACTGCGTGCTTCTATCTGTTCCCAGTCATGAGAAAAAAAATCGGAGGTGTTATAACTTAAATGCAACTTGTAGTTATGTATGTAAGCTATTTTATGGTATTTATACGCTCATTAAAATGTGTTTCTAAAATGAGAATTTTGTCTATTTAGTTGGTTTGGACAAAATGTTCGGTTTTCTAAGTTATTAATCCGTTAGTATTCCAGAGATCAATGGGTAGACACGAAATATCCACTATTTGACCCTGCTCTACCCTACTACATTTATGGTAGTTAAAAACATCTTTTATATCATACTATTTTGACAACATAGCTGGTTGTTCAGTTGATGTGTAGATCTTTTTTTCTGCCCAGGTCTGTTTTTATTAAATTGTTTTAATAGCTGTAAATTTTCTATATTTTGAACATAAAGCACATTTAAGTAGCGTTGCTTTAGGTTTCTGATAAGAGGCTGACATGAAGCTTCCATCACATTTTATAAATTTGTGGCTATATATAATACATAATGCTATTTTTCTTATTTGATGATTCAAAATTAATTTTTATCTGAACTAAAAACTCCAGATTATATATGTCTGCGTTGTTTGGCTTGATTCTATAGATACATAGAAAAGCGTTAAAAGTAATTTAGAGGTTCCATCTCTATTATTCATGAAGTTTCTAGCGGCATGACTATTTTGTTATATCATTATCTTTACGTTGTAAATTAAAACAAAGTAATAAAGGTTTCTTATAACTGTGTATGCCCTATTTTCCGTAGGTTTATATTTATAGTGAACTATCTTTCAGCATTTATATGTATAACTAATATCTTTCATTTATCTAAAGAACTCGCATTTATTTTTGATATCTTTACAATGATTTTCAATAAAATGTTTCTTTTTCTGTAGCTTGCATGAGCTTTTCGATCATTTTTAGTAGTCTACAGTCCCTGTAGGTTTATGGAGATCAGTTTATTTCAGCTTGAATATTATACAAGGACTAGAATCTGTTACAAATGGATACCGTAAGTGAAATTATATATAGTATATTGTATTATTTATTTAATATATTTGCTCTTTAATTGTACTTATTAATCATAATGTTTAAATGAGTTGACAGTGAACTATTTATTTAATTGTTCATTTGAAGTTTATACACTTTGAAATTAAACAGGTAATTGATGTCGTATAACCACACATCTTTTGATACTAGAGATTTGGTACATTATAAATATCTGCCCTAAGGATAAACTGTAAACCAAAACTTTTATATTTAATATGCTGAAACGTTTGCGAAGAAGTATCAGTAGCAGATCTGACAGTCTGTGGGCATGTTAAGGCAATGGTCCTTATTGAAGCTACGATGCGAGGCCCGATATTATTGTCAGTTCAAAAATGTATCGCCAAACATCATATCCCTGCTCTACCCTACTACATTTTTATAATTAAAATGTCCCTAAAAAGGAGGCATTATAAAGATATTGCAGCAATCAAAACGGCTGTGATAGATGTGTTGAAAAGTATTCCAGGTGAAAGTTTTTTGCTTATTTTGATGAGTTCCAAAAATAGTACCAGATGTTCACAGATAGCTAAGGAGAGTACTTTTACGAAACCTAACACCATAAGCTAGTAAACTGTAAACCATAAACTTATATATTTACGAGCGCAGTGCTGAAACGTTTGCTGCCAACAGTTCCAGTACACCGTCCTAATCTAGCTGGCAACTTAACAATAAGTAAAAAATGTTGTATATCTTACAAGACAAAATTCAGGGAAAGTAACTAATAAAAAACAAAACTTAGTTGTTAATAACTAATACATAAGTGTACACATACTTTATTATTAGAGTACTACTTTGGTCTTTCCAGTACTTTCATTAGTTAAATACTAAGAAATAATTCGATGTTGTTTTGCATTTCTATGCAAATTAAAATTTAACTAGATAGCCTTTAACAACAAATCGACCTTCCAAAATATTTGCAGGCGAACCGATCTTGGCACAGAATGGAAAGCAATTACAGATCTGTATGCCTATCGGTCTGGGCTGCTCGAGGAGTGGATTTACGATTAACTTAATTCAAAAGGAGCCGAACTGCTCGAGGAAACGCTATCAATTCTGCCCTCGATTGGCTTCAATTGGGATATTAACGTCCGCCTTTTAGGTGCTCCTGTGGGTTACAGGAATGTCAGAGAGCATATCGCGTTGGATGCCCTAAAAATTATACCGTTAATAACTAGTTAATTATTTTGTAATTAAAGCAGTCTCCAGAACAATAATTCAATATTTTTGTAAAACATGTAATGTGAGTATTAACTCTAATTATTGTTGAAATTGTAAGTTTGGTAGATCTACTTTATTACTTGGTTGTAACTTTTAAATACCTATAATACTTGAGTAGTAAATTTAGTACACATTTTTTAAACTTTCTTCTCTTTACTTTTAATTGTTTATTAATTTATTGGGTCTCTTTTTTTAGTTTTTTCTTCATTTATATAATTTTAAGCAATACATTTTAATTTTTTTAGAAAGATATTACAAATACGAATATATTTAGAAGCAAATACGATTTACCATGCTTTTTCGCGTTTTTATCTTTTTTATGTTTTGTGGTATACATTTTTCAAACTAATTTACCACCTATAAAAACTAATTGAAACTAAAATTCAAGTTATTGGTATCATTTATTTAAAATATTTTTATTTGCAAGATATATGTTAAGTTTTTTATTA
This sequence comes from Sinelater perroti, assembly GCA_036346155.1. Classification (NCBI taxonomy): domain Eukaryota; kingdom Metazoa; phylum Arthropoda; class Insecta; order Coleoptera; family Elateridae; genus Sinelater; species Sinelater perroti. Next base: position 33,942,710 of record JARFIY010000046.1, read on the forward strand.
CTTTATATAAACAAAAAGTAAATTTGTTTTGTTTAAGTAAGCTAAAAGAAAACGGTAAGAAAATTCAGGAAATTTAGATACGACTAAATATTGAATTGAATTATTTAAGTTTTGTTTGCTATAAATTGCTAAAGGAGCTATATATAGAAATCAATTCATTCAATTTTGTACCTTTGCTGTTAAAATACGAAGTTTTCAAATTACTGACTTAAATTTTATATAATTCCATACAAAGTAATCTGATATATACAAGGCAAATACAAAAGTTCTGACACAAAAATGTTTTGAAAAGCTTTGCCTTTGTGACATCTAAGTGGATAATGTATATAAATAGTAGGATACATATCTCCTATAAGCTTGGAATGTCTTTATCAAGATGTAGTATTTATTACCTTTCTACAAAATCTCCTGTCCACGCTTTTTCTGCTAGTTCAAGAGAATCCCAACAGCTCCAATTATAATCCTCTGCATCACGCGACGATAAGTACAAATCAATTTGTCTCCACGCGCATTAACCCATGGCTGTCAAAAGCCGACTTCATAGAAACTGAAAATGCATGTAGAATTGTTGTAGCTATTTTTTTCCTCTACACTTCTTACCAAACTATCTAACAAAATTGACATCCAAACAGACGTTATAACAGACAATACCTATTCTTTGATAAATAGGTGCACAACTTCCACCCGCTAGGAATATAATAATAGCGCTTTATTTTAACCTAAAATTCATCACTCCCCATTTTAGTTACTACAATAGGAGCACTTAATATTGCAGAAAAACTCTGCTAGGTGTTTTGATGGTCAATGGATTAGAGAATATTGTAATACCTATTTGATCTGCTTTGAAGTAGTATTACCATATCTATCAGCTAGAAGATAAATCAGGAACATTACCGTAGCACCAAATACTAAATTAAAAAAATTCTCGTTTTTGTCCATACAAGATTTTTTAAACCATCATTTAAGTAGTACTTTTTGTTGATTTTGACATCCTCACCAATGAATAAGAGCAATAATTTGCCACAGAACACCATTATCGAAGTTATGTTTTGTTAATACTGAACATCTCGCAGTGATTTTGAGATACTAACTTATCTTTTTACTTGTAAACTATTTTTTGTATACAAAGAACGTTTTATCACTGTATATCATTTTAAAATATAGCTTTAGCTGTAACTTCTTGTAGTACAATTTTAGTTCAAAATCTTTTGTAAAGCTTCTCAAACCCACGCTCATTTCTATAGCTATTTTTTGATAGATCAACCGCATTTTCTACAAATTTTCCTTTATCAACTTTCTTGTTTCGACAGTATATTGTAACTTCTTTTTTGGCTTTAATAGTGCTGCAAGTTATTAAAGCTGAAATGTTTTAGATGTTTAAGATTTGTTGAAACATGGAACTTTTTATTTATTTTTTGTTGTTTGTTAACTGTAGAAAAAGTCTTAAACAAGAATAAATAGAGATTTCTTATGTCCCCTTTCTAGATCTAGAAATGTTCAATTTCACACCTAAAAGGCAATTGTAGTATTATAAATTTATTAGCATATTAATAAAGACAATAGATAATTAAATATAATAATAATGGTTGTATTGCTTCAATTCTAAAGCCTCAAACACCAACCCAAATAAAATAAAGTTTGATATTTTAATCGTTATGTATTTTTCGTATTTTTACTTTCCTTATCCTATAATAAGGAAAGTAATGTAATCGGCGGAAATTTGAACTAGCCAGTTTTTTCAATTTCTGGACGAAATATAGCCTGAGGACACCAAAAAAGTTGGTTTGAGCCATTGGTTCGTGTGTGTGTGTCTGTCTGTCTTTCTGTCGGTCTGTCAGTAAACAGGATATCTCGAGAACTGTAAGAGCTAGAGACTTGAAATATGCAAATTACTTGTAGGTAGAGGACGCAGTGTGAAACTTTTGGTAAAAATCGGCCGAGTGGTTTGGTCGCAAGGTCGCAAAAGCGGTCGCGAAACTAAACGTTGAAGATACAAAAAATTCATAAGAATAAAAATGATTTGTTATCACGAGATAAACATGAATTTAAAATAAAAGTTGGTAAAATAGGAACTCGAAAAAAAATTGAAGCTCATGATTTTTAATATACCGGGTGTTCATAAAATGTTTTGAGAAATTTATATTACCGGATAGATCAAACCGAGACGAACAAAAAATTATAATGAAATTTTTTGATCCGAGGTCAAATAAATAAGTTATAGCCGATTAAAAATTAATTCAACGGACCAATCACAGCGCGCTCGGAAAGCTTCCTGGCCGACTGTGGGAGGACGGGGTGGAAAGCGCTCGGCCGTTAGGAGGGAGCACGCAGGCGATAATGGGGAAGGCCGTGCGACCGAGCTCGCACGGTTACCTTCAGTGACGTAGCAAAATTTTAAATACGAGTCAATTATTATCTTGTACTGTTTACTTTAATCAGCTTTCGAGTGTTGGACTCGCGCCTCGTCCTTTCTTACAATAACAAGTTCCGGGACAAGAGCAGCGCAGGGCCGAGACGATGGACCCGGTATAATATATAATAATAGGATAAGGAAAGTCGTGTGATGTTCACACCAGATTTTTTTTACTTGTTTGCTGCTGAGCGTAGTTCAGTACCAGTTAATAAAATGTAAGGAAGCGCTAAAGTATCAAGATATGCCACGTCCCAGACCACGCGCAGCCCTTTGTTCAAAAGCGTCACATAATTAATCCGGTCTTTTTATTGTCCCGAGAAGGACCACTTGGTTTGAGTGTAAAGGAAATATGGGCAGAAGCGAGGGCCCTGTAAATGATTTACTGATTTTTATTACTGTAGAGATATTTGTTTTTTTTTTCATAAACTCACAACGCAATCATGATGATACATAAAGTTGGAAATCCTGGCTGTATAATTTTTAATCAACCTATGTAAATGCAACCATATATTGGAATCTGAAAGTTGTAGTGTATTAAACCACGCTGCATCTTTATCTCAGTTCCATTCTATTTTGCTAATTATGCGATTTCTATTTATTTTATCTTAGTTTCTTTGAAAAATTGTGATAGGCAGAATCGAGTCTTAATTGAATATTGTCCATCAAATCAAAGCGTCTTGCTCAAAATATACAATACTACAACTTCATTATCTATGCTAGGTATAACGCGAAACGATCCGCTGCGTAATTCAAAAAATAGAGCTCAAGACAAACAGACCAATATTGAAAGTTTATTACAATTCTTCCAATTTTAAATGTTTTTGTGTTTTATCTAAACGGAGGCTGAAAAGAAACTTCAGGAATTTACGTCGACAGTTACCCATTGCCTCTATTAGATTTAGACTTCCATAAAGTACAAGTATAAGATATATATACATATATATATATATATATATATATATATATATATATATATATATATATATATATATATATATATATATAATATGTGGTATGCGAGTTTAAAGTGGAATATATGGGTAATAGGCGTTGCAACGTTTCAAATTTTCTTTTGAAAGCCGACTCAGTGTGTTCTGATGTATAGCTCTGGGAAATCCTCGTAAATTCATTGCAATACATAGTGGTTCTATCAATTATATTGAAGAAACTTATGGAAATTATTTTCAAAAGTGCTTTGTTCGCATTTGTGGATGCGTTCAGATGTGTCCTTACAACATGTACACCATTTTGGCAGCCTCATGACACTCAATATGTGTGGTGAAAATTGAGAAAAAGCTTTTTTTCTAGTACTAAACATGCCTTGTCGCTACAGGCGTTATTTCGCTGTCTTTTGATAACGCAGTACACGATTTCGCAACGAAAATTGAAGCTGCTCTTGTATTTACTTTTCTGCTATTAGAAAATTGCACATCTGAATCTGAGGTTGAAGCTCGGAGAAATGAGTTGACTACTTTAAGAACATCTTGATCATTAAAGACAAAGAGATTTCTTCCAGAATCTGAAGTAAAGCGATTATTTTTAAAGTGATTGGATGTTTTCCACGAAGTTCAGTTAGAGTTTTGGAATTGTTGTATGCAATTGCATAATTGAAATTTAATATTCTGACGACTCCGCAGATATCAAAATCCGTTGCCTTGGCTTTCACTTGGTTTGCGAGGCTACATCAAAATCGGTAAAGTTGATTTTAATTGGGAATAGTATTTTGGTTAAGTTGTTCTTGATATTTACATCGGATTTAAGAACTTGTGGTTGGGACATTAGTTTGAAAAGGTCTAAGATAGCGAGAATGGGAAAAGGATACAAGAGGTTATACGTTCCTGAATTAGGAACTGCCAAACCAAGGTGTTTTCTTAGAATTAGTCAATTTTTTTACTTGAAAATGTGTAATGTAAAAACGTTATTTCATTTTTATATTCACATAAAATAAAAATAGTGTTTTATGTTTAATAGAATAGTACTAACGATTTGATGGGAATTCATCCAACGATTTGTCTCGTTAAATGGAGATAATCTTCTTGTAGATCAATAGGCTAATTCTTTTTCTTAAATCTTTAGGGTGTAAGGTTATAATGTGGACTGGCCGCCAAAGTATTTGGATACGTTTATATCACACAACATTTTTACACTTTTAGAAGCAATTAGTATAATTTTTAACTCGTAAATCCATACCCTTTTTTTAATGCTGTTCCTGAATTGAACTGTTATCAACGGGAAATTCCAAAAGTCTCACTACTTGCAGGGATTTATATACACTAGCGGGAATTTGTACGATTTAGAGTAAATATGACAGAGATTTTATTTGTTTCATTTATATTTATTTTTCATTTATTCGGCTAGTTTTTTAATAGGAACTAAAGTATTTTTAAATTAAGAAAAGTTAATCGAAGATTAATATGGATTGAGATCAGCAAACGTGCTTAAACATGTATATCTAAAATGATCCAAGAACACTTCCTTCAGGCACCCCAGCGTTAAATTGATGAAAATCAGAAAATTATTGTCCTTATTGAATTTTAAAGTGACAATCACACAAATATGATTTGTGGCAGAGATAACACTTACTAGAAAAGAGTACTTTAATCTTACGTAAAATACCGTTTAACCAAACTTTATGAAAGGCTTGTCGTTGTATATAACATTGAACACTAAAATTTATTACTAAAAACTTATTATTTATATTTGCAACACTGTTACTTGTAGAATGATGTTCTCTAAATTAAAATTCACGGTTATATATACAATATTTTAGTGCGTGAGTTTTATCTTTTAATAAAAAGCTTTGGAAGTGGTTACGATAGTAAAAACAAAACTGTTATTGCTGAGTTTTGATAGAATTATCTGTATAAGTTATCTTAGTATGTAAAACATAACTGAAATATTTTTTAAAAATACTACACCACTTTTAGACGAAAGTAGTCTGGAAATTTAGGACCATACCACTTTTAAACAATTTATCAAGCAGCTTACCCCTTATTAAATTGTATTTATTATGTACTTCAGTAGAAGCAAAACTTTTCTTAATAGACAGCAAAGACTACAATCACCTCAAAGAAGTTTTTTACTTAGCAAATAAGTCTGGCTATTTTTATCTGGCCTAGTCCAAACACTATTTGGTTTTCTCAAAGAAAGACTATTTACTATTTGCTTCAGACATTTTTCAAATTATGTTGTCTTGGCGTGATAAAATTTTATTAATTTTAATTGTTTTTTTAAATTATTGGCTAATCTAGTAATATTATTTTGTCAGATGGATTACCTGTTTCTACTATTTAGCTCTTGTCGTCTATTTTTGTCACATTAAATCTAATATTTGCTTTATGTTTTATATCTTTGCAAATTTCTCTTGAAATAGTCAGTGTAGAATGACATGCTGTATACTGTACAATAGTGACAAAATGATTAGTAGTTTCCTATAGTTTATATAAAGATTTGAAACTGATATTTCTTGTAGATCATCTTGAAAATTGGTTTTAAACTAAAATGATATATTAACTTCTTGGTGATTTTTCAATTATCTCTGTAGCAACGGGAAATATGCAGGTAAATGATGAAATGACAAGTCAAATCAAGGCTGCTTATATGGTTTATATAATTTGAGAAAGTGGTGTTTGTAACAAAAAAGTATAACAAGGCCGATATTCTTTTTAGCCTGTAGGCCCATATGTAGATTTACCAGTTGAAAGAAAGCTATGATTTCTTACTCCTGATCTGAAAAGTGTGTTTACAATTAAAGGGCTCCACTACGACTAAAAATCCTGACAAGTGATATAAGAAATGGTTTTAAGATTTTCTTGGTAATAATATATCGAAATGAACAGTAAACAGTGGAAATTATGTTTGTATTAAGAAATTTTAAAAGATAATTTTTTTACTAATTGCGTTATACCTCCTTAAACAGTGCCATCGTGGTTATCTGAGAAAAAAAACTTATAGTTATATTTTCTAATATAAAAATATTTCTGATATAAGAAATATACTTACATTGTTTATTTTTGAAGCTTTTATGTCTCTTTGATTGAATATAATAGTAAACAACATATTATGTTGACCTATTAACACAATTTAGAATTATTTTAAGAATATTTGTAATACAATATGTCAATTTTGTATTTGTATAATGTCTCCTTGTATTGCTCTTCTGCAGGTCTTGTATTGCTCTTCTGGGAGGTGTACGTGATAAGTATCGTATTTATAATATCGTATTATTTTGCTATATTTCGGATAATGTTGTACTAGGTTTTCATTTATATATCTGTTTCGAGAATATATATTTAACCTTAGCTTATTTTGTAGCTCTTCGTGCATTGTACTACTTTTCTATTTGCGGAGAATTGTCATCTAAAGAACCCAAAAAAATTCTACTGTTGTGTAGGCTACCACATTTTACGCGCATGTTTATATCCCGGCTCCACTTTTATAACTTGATTATTTAAGAATTGAATGTTATAAATGTTTTTATTATTTCTAACGGATTTGAAATCAACAAAAAAAAACGTTGGCGAAAATGATCTAGTAAATCTAAGTTTAATGTTTGTTATAACTCTTACTCTAAAGTAACTACACTCTGCTGTGTTTTGCTTAATTTAATAAGCAAGACTTATGTGTATTTGTAGTATTATTAGCATTTGTCTTAACTGCATGGTCGATCATTACTTTTGATTTATATTACTCAGCTTCCAATATCGCTAAGAGTACATTAATCATAATTAATAACTCAATATACAAACATGGGTAGTGATTTAACTACCTTATTTAGTCGTTCAATGTGTTATGAATATCTTTATTTTAGTTGGGAACGTCAAAGTTTTTTTTATGGATTACGTTCGGTTATTGTTTTCCAGGTTTTCTTACAATTAAAACTTTGCCATTTTTTCGCCTGACATGCAAGTCGTCGTCACTATGATTGCAGAATATACTTATAGTGTAATTATTCGTTGGAATGTTATTTATTTGCATTGGTTTTTGTGCATACAATCGAAGTTGTATCTTTGAAATATGAATATTTAATATGTGCGATATGCTAATTTGTGGGAAAAAACATTGATAACTAAATATTGATTCAAAGCCATTGCGTAAAACATATGCTTTTCTTTAGTTTAGTTTAGTTGCATTGACGGAAAGTGAGTTACTGCGATTAGTCGCAATTGCTTATCTCTATCCGACGCAGTACATATGTAGCATCCAATTTATATGTATAGGTTGCTCATATGTATCTTCAAAAAGGGGGTGTAACTCATTTGTATATTTATACTTCTAATAATAAAATTTAGGTTATAAAAAACCAATTAATTCTTTTCCATATTGTGTTGCTGATCACAGTCATAATATTGTTTAGTGTTGTAAAGAAGACATATAAATAAAAAAAGTTAAATTTGTGCACAGCGATATAAAAAGCTACATAAAAGAGTAATAAGAAAAGTTAATAGAATTTAGAACAAAGTAAATAGAAATAACAAATTCCTTGCTGTAGTTGATCTACAACATGATTATAAATACTCCTACCAAGATAGTGACACCCAAAAAGGAAATAGAATTTTTTGATTTTAAATTGGTAAATACATATTATTTTTGTGCTATATGCTTTGTTTTATATTCTTGTCATATATGGTTAATAAAAAAGTAACTCAAACCTTGTTGGCTACGGTTCTTTAATTTTAATTTTCCAAATTAAAAATAATTGGTTTTAAGAATGTTTTTCTTGGAATTTGTAGATTAATTTATTGTTTTAAGTTTAATATAATTTATTTTATTTTTATTTATGCTACAAAATAGCTTAATGATGAATTTATTTTATTTGGTTTTTTTCACACTCCAATTAATGTCCCTTCTGTGTATCTGACTAAAGCAACTTGACATTCATGCAAAATGGTTCATTTAATAAACGTCTTTTAAGTTGATTTTTTATTAAAAATTTTATTGTTTGTTGGTAGGATTTTTTTAATTCTTATAACACTGTAATAAATTGTTGTCAGTGTAGTTACTTTTCTTTCGTAAAATTTTAACTTTTGTACTCATTTTTAATGCACGCATTTTTGTATTAAATGTTAAATATTTTGGGTTATAAAATTTTAGAACTCAATTGATTACGAAATATATATAAATGTAAAGCATAAATAATTGATATGCTTTTGTTTGTGTAAAAATAAAAATATAAATACAATACCAATAATAATGCTAGAAAATTGGGGAAACGCAGTTGCCCAGGTCTTCGAAAAAATTGTAATATGTCAAGAAAATATTAATTTTAATTATATTAAACAATTTTTTGAAAACCAATGTAAAATATTAAAATTAAAAGAAGAAAAAATAGAAAAATTAGAAAATGAAGACGCAATTTAATTAAATGGATGTACAAACTCAAGAATAAACAAATACAATATGTATATACACATAAAACTATTGGTGTGGCGGCCTTTTCGTCCTTGAACGGCCTGTGTATCGTGGCGGCGCATGCTGGTGGCTTTGATATCTGCCGCTACGTTTTTCTATCTCACACAAAACGGCATATAGGCTTTTGCTCAGCCGGCGAGTCTGCAGACGCCGGCGGCGGCACCCTTTGAGATGAAAAGTACTGTCGAATTAAAATTTCCCGCAAAAAGACCTACCGCTAAGCCAGGCGCGAAGCCCGGCGATATACTCACACCGCATCGCGTCCAGTGCGGCCGCATTTAACCAACCCGCAATATCGTACGCAACATGCGGTCGCATTTAACCAACGCAATAACGCAAGACATACGATCCGTGCATCTCGGCCAGTGCGGTCGTGTTCCAGGCACGAAGACATCGCAACAAGGTGGCCACCGTGAAACCATCGCCGCCGAAGCCGAAGCCGATTACAGGTGGGCGATTTGGCTTTACTTATCGGTTGATATCGGTAGCTGCCCCCATCTGCTTTCGCGACGGCCGTTTAAGGGACGATTTGGGCCTCAGCGTTTTACATTTCAAAACGGGCCGTACTTAGTTCCCCACACCGCACCACGAGGGCACGGCTATTTACACGCCTGCCTCTCCAACTATTAAACAACTTATTTTTTAATATGGAGAAAATAAAGTCGGCAAAAGTTGATTATAACTAAATAATTTTTACTGAGTAGTCAAAAAGTTCGGGCACGTGTAAAAAATGTAATAAAAAATAAATAAAACAAAAACTACCAATACAAAACTGAAAATACAAAAATTTAGTAGAATATATGTATATGATGAAAATGGCAATTAAGCGGCACAAATAAAAAAAATAAAGAGAAAATAATTAACAAGCGAAGAAAAGTAGGGGACAGAAGATATGTAAAGTAATATGTGAAGGGCATAATGTTAATAAATGTTAAAAAGTACACGATATCAAACAAACAGGCAAAAATACAAGTAGAGAAGAGTAAGTAAAAATAACTCTGCGTCCAAAACTCCTGATAAATGTCGATATCAGACAAAATATGTTTGGAGCTGTTTTGGACAGTAATATTTATAGACATACCAAAAACTTAAAGACACTTATCAAATACTACAGGATCTTCATTATATGAGGCAAGCAATAAAAAAATTATAAAGAAAATACGAATTGTGTTTCCAAAATTACTGCCTTTACTAGAGATAGTCATTTCAAAACTTTTCCCGAAACTCTCAATAGCAGCTTTTCTGATACCCGCAGAAATGACCGGAACCTCTTCTGTGATGCGACTTTTGAGTTCCGATAAACGCTATACTTAAGATAACTCTATAAGAAGAAATCACATAGGTTTAAGTAGGGGGAATTTAGCGACCACTTGATACCATCTTCTATCTTACGGGGAAGAAGAAACGTCTCAATTTATGACCTATTCAAAAAGTTTTGTGAGGATGTTAAAGATGAGTCTGATGAGCGGTAACTCCATCTTGCTGAAACCAGCATTGGTTGACATGTCTTTTGTCTCTCACAATTGGAATTAATTTCTCGAGAACTTGTGAGAGACAAATTTCTTTATTCACATATTTTGTGAGAAACAGTGAGCCTACAATTTCGTAGTAGAAAATTTCACACCATACTAACTTTTTCTAGGTGTAGTCGACCAACATCAGTTCAATATAGGTTTTTAGTACCCAAATATAGGTCGCTTTATTTGTTGACATAACCATCTGGTTGAAAATAGGCCTCATCCAAGAAATAAACTTGCTTTATGTCCAATTTCGTGGTCCAAACCATCTTCATGATCACTTTTGCAAAAGTGTTTTTTTGACAATATTGACTTTGATTAAAAGGATTTACAGTTAAGTCTTATACAAGAATGGATTCAATTTCTTGGTCATAGTAGTGTGCATAAAGCTCACATTTAGATGAGTTGAGCTGCGCCTTTAAAGACCGAAGTTGTGGGTTCTTGTTCATAAAGCACCTGAGCTACGGTTCTACGGTCTCGAAAGTGGCCGCAGTGACTAATCTGCCCGTTCTTGACAAATTGTTATTAATTACATTTTCTGTTTTCTCAAACTTTTCAATCAGCCCATTATGACATGGTAAAATAGACAATTTTAATTATAGAGACAAATTTAATTATAGAGCAAATTTTATCATAGTATTTTTTACCTTGCTATTCTAGAGACAGAAAAAGGAATGTGTTTGTCAAACTTGACCTTGAATGTAGTTATCGTTTCACCAGCAATTCCGCTCCCCTCGTAAGAGGTGGCCACAATGAAGATAATGAAGGGTAACTGTGCGCACTTAATTTTTATTTATTGGTAAGATGAAGTAAATATTATTGTTATCTAAATGAATATTTTGACATAAGGGAAGTTAAAGAGTAACATCACACTATAAAAATAAGCCTAAAACTTAATAATTTATTATGGGCCCAAGTTTGAACAAGTTGATCAATGCGAACACTTAGACGACAGAAGTGGGTAAGTGTTTGCAGTTTATCGTGTAAGTGTGCGTATTACTAACCCCCCTCCCCCGTATATCGATTTTGTTTTAGTAGGACACAATTTATTAAAACTCATTCACAATAGTCACAAACAAATTTCCCATGTCCTTCATATGCAGTGCATAAGTCATGCCACTACTCGCCACAGTAATTACATTTCACCCAATTTCCGTCTTCACAAGAGTCGTCACAACTTGAACAGATGTAGATTTTCTTTTTGGACATTTGTTCATCACTAGATGTGCTTGGCAAATGTTAATTGTCATGTAATGGAAGACACTGGTGGAGTTCCTTTATGGTTTATGCCACTTCGTGTAGCTTTAGATGTTTTATTTGTTTTTGCAACCTGTTTTTGGGCTTTTGATTTTATCCGTTCTTCTTTCTTCCTTTCCTTCTACTCTTTTAGTGATTTTTTAATGCTCCAAAAGTGTTAAGATTTCAGATTTTTGACATTTTGCTTTTTTCTTGTTTTGGTTTTGACATTTGTCAAAGGATAAATGTGTGTGATAGGGACTTAAGGCAAATTAGTGGGATTTTTGATTTTATTCTCCTTTCTGATGTCAATTTTTATGCGCCTCTTGTTGATCACTGGCTATGGACTCGTCGAGTTCTGTAACTTTTGGTAACTCAATTCGTGTTGCTTCAGCAGGCAATAAATCGTCGCCTTAAACACATCTGGATTAAAGAGATAAATGCAGCTACAGCTTTTCAAGCAGTTGTCACCCTTTCGAAAGCTGCACGGAAGAGTCCTGAAACTTCCATCTGTGTTACAGCTTTACCTGTATTGTGCAAAGCCATTTTCAATGTTGTTACCATAAAATTTCTTCAATGGAGCAAATATAACGTTGTCTAACGGTTGAAGCATATGGCTATCGTGGGGAGGTAAAGTCAACATAACAATATTGTTCTGTCTGTAAAATTCTAAAGCGGCGAAAGAGATCAATGTGACACATTATTGTCTAGAATGAGTAGGACAGGATCGTTCAATAAAGGCTTGGTGTGTTTTGACAAGTGTTGCAGCCATACAATGAACATACATGCACTAACAAGTCCCAGATGTCCTGCTGGAGCATTGATAAAGAGCTCCGGTTTATTCCGTTTACAAGGAAAATTCAAGGCTGGAGTATAAAATTCTCCAAGGAATTCACACAGCAAACAGCTGATACCATTTGACCTCTCTAGGCTGACTTGATCTTCCTGAGTGGTCTTTTTCCTTTTGTAGCCACAACTTTAGCTGTTTTATCAGGGACGGTAAACTCCGGTCTCGTCTATGTTAAAGAGCCTTGAGGAGGAAACTTATATTTCTCCAAGCATTTCCTAAGGTTTGCAAAATATCTTTCAACCTGTACTTTGTTGAAGCCTTTTGCTTTTTCTAAGCTACACTGTTTGGGTATTCGCAAAGGTTCAAATCCAGAAAGAATCTGTACACCCAGTCTTTCATTTAAACTGCAAGATATACATTTATATAATTACTTTATTCAAAACTAACAATAATTGAATCTGGCGCGCATCTGTGATATTATTAAGTTTAGTCGCTCATAGATGAAATACTACTTTCAAGCAGAAGTGGCGTCATCCTAACCACAAACAACTGCATTCTCAATAAAATTTAACACAATCTGATCCATTCATTTTGGAGGGCGCAAGGTCTTATCTTATTGACACTAAAAATTACAATATAATAGGTCTAGTAAAAAGAAATCCATTATTTTTCCAATAGATGGCTTTAATAAATTGTATCTCGCGCTCTAAAAGTCTGATCAGTTCACACTAGATGGCGTTAGAAAGCTGATGTTTTGTGCTAAAAAACTTATTTGACAGTTTTGTGAATGGTTGACTCAGTGTTGTTTGAGCTCACGTCAAAGATGGACACCAGCAAAGAGAAAATGCGCTATATTTTACAGTTTTTGTTCGATAAAGGTGAAGGCGCAAGCCAGACGGCTGAAAATGTGAATAGTGTTTATGGTTCTGATACTGTAACAGCCAATCAAGCGCAGTTTTGGTTTCGTCGATTCCGTTCCGATAATTTCGATGTCAAAGATGCACCACGCTCTGGAAGGCCAATTGTCGAATATGTGGATAAAATCATGTAAATGGCCGAGTCCGACCGTCATATCAGCACTTTTCTATTATCCAGGAGCTAAACATTGCACAAAAATCAGTTTGGAACCATTTGGAGAAGCTGCCACACGAGTTAACGCAAAAAAACATTATGGATCAAATCTCCATCTGTGAATCGTTGCTGAATCGCAACAAAGTCGACCCATTTCTGAAGCGGATGGTGACTGGCGATGAAAAGTGGATCACTTATGACAACGTCATACAAAAACGGTCATGATCGAAGCTCAGTGAGCCGGCGCAAACGGTGGCCAAGCCAGGATTGACGGCCAGGAAGATTTTGCTGGGCGTTTAGTGGAACTGGCAAGGAATTATATACTCTGAGCTTAATTCGAACCTGTACTGTAAAAAATTGGACCGTCTGAAGGAAGCAATCGCCCAGAAGCGGCCCATTTTAGTCACTAGGTCAGGAATTGTGTTTCATGAAGACAACGCCAGGTCACACACATCGATAGTGACTCGCCAGAAGCTCCGGGAGCTTAGTTGGGAGGTTCTTGTGCAACCACCTTGTAGTCCGGATCTGGCACCAAGTGATTACCATCTGTTCCTATTCATGGCAAACTATTTTGTTGGTGAAAAATTCGCCTCTAGAGAGGCTTGTGAAAATCGACTGTCCCAGTTTTGTCTCAATAGAGACGAGAGCCATAATGGAATTACCTTCAAAATGGCGTACAAAACGGCGCATATTTGACCTAAATCGGTTCATTCTAAGTGTGTTAAATAAAACCTTCAATTTCATGCAAAAATAATGAATTTCTTTTTGCTAGACCTATTATTTAATGAAAATTGATATATTACTTGTTTCAACACGACAATCTTACAGATTGAACAACAAAACAGACGACATTTTTTATAGGCAAAATTTCCATTAAATCAATCGAGAAAAATTTGTTATAAATATTAAAAGCTACAGAGAATCAATTTGTAACAAAATTAAAGCACTAACAAGTAATATCAGTAAATAAAGTATTAGAAAAAATGAACTACAGTAGAAATAAAAATAGTAAAATTGTTTCAATAGAATAAATATGTCTATGCTAGTATGGTCACGCAGTTGATGCGCTTGACTGTGTACGGACGGGCCCGGGTTCAATCCTGAGCTCAAGATAGTTGGCGAGTGGCCTACCCACTTACTAAAAATAATTAAGTAACAGAGTTTACTTTGAACCAGGAGTAATAATGCAATGTGATCTTTTAAGATGGGGTGTTTGATACATTGCCCCATACTAATGATGAGAGTTGACCGGGCAATGTAAGCAAACATATGAGAGACTTAAATTCTCAATTCACAGGCCTTGTCCCCTAGTAGGGCGTAGAATGTAACCATTATTTTTTTATTAGTTTAAATAAAAGTGAGCAAAAATGAAATGTTAAAAAACAACGGAAACAGGGCAGATCACATAAAATGTAACAGAAGAAATAAATAGCAAAAAAGAAAAGAAAAACATAAATAAATTTTATCGACATCATATTTCAACTAAAACTTCTGAATCTCTACTCTATAGTGATGGCAATCAAAATTCGGATTATTCTAATATTTTGTGCAGTGCTTGTAATAGCAAATATTTTAATTATAACTATTTAAATGTTTAATCCGTTGCAAAAACAGTGCTAACAGTTGTTTAGATAGCTGTTGAACCAAGAAACAAATTATGTCCTAATTGCTTTGCACATAACCCTGCATTACTTAGGCGGGTAATTAAAGCAGGCGTAACAAGACCTCCCGAGACCTGCATCTTCACTGCTCATGTACAAACCCAATCATGCGGTAATTACCTCCTCTGACCAGAAATCGCTAGTTTAACGCAATTCATGTAGCATTCTCATTTCTTTCAACAAAGCTCCCTCTTTTATATAAATATCTGTTAAAAGCATTTAATTTTAAGTAACCATTAGTTAATGAGGAGTCGATGTCAGACAGAGACAAAAGTTGTAAATTACAGTGTAATTGCGTTATTAGCTCTTGGATTCTCCGTAGTAAGAGCTTTAAGTTCTAATTTAAGTTGAGCACCAAGTCAGGGCAGCGATTAATCTTTTTGAGCGACAGCCGTTTACGCAACCGACTCGCTGTGTTTAAGAGTTTTAAAAATAATTAAGGCCTCGTTTGCCTTTAATTACCTGGCTGGTTTGCCGTCAAACGTTTAGCTAATGTTTGATATTTTCGGGGATACATTTGAATTATAAATGCTATGCAAATTGAAAATGCTACGGTAGGCGCAGATAAATAATTAGTTTGCGGAATAAAACAAAAATAGAAGCCGCCGGCTGCTTTAATTATGTATAAAAATTGTAACTAATTTCATAAATTCTAAAAGGCACTCTTAAAATATTTAACAGCTTTCTCACGTGCACATGCTAAGATTTTTGTTTTTGTTATCAAAGATACTATAATGCAACAGGGGTGGTTTTTTCTCAATCTTATCGAGAGCGTCGCCGGTTGGGATTCGAATAAATGTATTCTATTCTGATTATCAATAGCCTTCTTTTTGCGCTTTTTATTGGGCGCAAGGTTTCGTTTTCTAATGGACACATCGCCTTTATGCTTGCACAGAATATAATGTAAAAGCTTTATCCTGTAGGTGTGTGGTTAAATAGAAAAGCATCCAGTTTTACGTTTTTAACAATGTAAGAGGTGAAATTTATTCCCAGCTAAATTAATTATTACTATTTTGGTATAATGTTTTTGTTAAGCTGGTAAGATTCTTTACTTTCATCTACTAAAAAGAAAAAGAGATGATATAGCTGTTATTATCTATTTTTTTAGACTAAGAGCCTTTATTTTGTTTTATAGCATCTATACTTCTGTGCTGAAAGTAGAAAGCTAGACTTTTTTGTTTATATTCGATAAGTAATAGTAAATATCTAATAAGTAATGTACGCTTTAAAAATTAGCTATTTTTACAAAGTTAATTGATAATAATTTAATTAATCACATTTTGTTCGACCGACTTTGTTTTTCTTTAAACTGCTTAATAATTTTTTTCTATAATCTGTATAACAACAACTGTCGTTATTTGATAAGAAGGCACCACATCTATGTTAATTTGTTTGAATCTCTATTTTGTGATTTTTTGCGCACTATATAGTTTTCCGGGAAACTACGTTGTCTAGTTCAGTGAATTCTTTATCTTTAAAATGAGAAAAAAACGCGGCGGTCGTGCACGGAACACGGACGAATTTAATAGTGGCGATAAATAATCCGAATACGGGTCTTATCACAATGAAATTGAACGTAGTGAAGTGCAGAACACCGGTAAGCAGAAGTGACATAAGTGAAGTAAACAATAGTAAATAATAATTAAAACTGAAGTGCAATTTAAACTGAGTTATAACAAGCTAAAACCAAACTTTCCTTCAATAACGGCCGACTTTATCAATCGAGAGAGCGCAACGGGGTATTAGAGGTCGACCTGAGCGAATGAACTGTGCGATAAGCCGACCCGCGATTATCGGAGTTTGAAACTAAAAACTGTAAATATTTATTTAAAGTACTAGTGTAAATATTTATGTAAATTTCAAATGAGTAACAGAGTTAAAAGGAACATAGATTTAAATAGCAGTGAAGAGAAAGAAATAGAGATATTCAAGCCTAGCAAAAAGTAATTAGATCACCAACTGAAGAACACAAACAGAAGCCGACAATAACAAATATGGCAGATTTCAAGAAATCAAGAATATGATGCTAACAATGACTGAAGAAATAAAGAAAACACCGAAGAAACACGTAAACTAAGAGAGGAAATGCAAAAAGAGGAAAGATGGCTAACGGAGAAGAAACAACTAAAAATAGGATCACCAAATTAGAAAACCAGATAGAAGGAATGGATAAGGAGAAAAGGAGAAACAACGTGGTGATAAAAGGAATAGGATTTGACCCACAACAGAAACAAAACGCGGCTAAACAATTCCTAAAGGACAGATTAATGGTAGAAGCAGAAGTTAACAAAGTAATAAGCATAAAAACCAAGGAGGGACGATTAGTAAATATTATTGAAGTAAATGCATGGGAAACTAAACGAGAAATTATGAAGAACAAATACAAATTGAAAGGTAGTAAGATATATATTGAAAATGATCTAACACTAAAGGAAAGAGAAATACAGGCTGAGATAAGGAAAATTGCTAAGGAAGAAATTACCAAAGGACACAAAGTAAAAATAGGATACAGGAAAATAAACATTGATGGAGAAGCCTACATTTGG
Source organism: Sinelater perroti (assembly GCA_036346155.1). Classification (NCBI taxonomy): domain Eukaryota; kingdom Metazoa; phylum Arthropoda; class Insecta; order Coleoptera; family Elateridae; genus Sinelater; species Sinelater perroti. The sequence goes on from JARFIY010000046.1 coordinate 33,960,355, forward strand.
GATGATGATGAAAAGGGCGTAACCATAGCAAAAAATTGAACAAACCAAACAAAGGAATAACAGAGTTGACGAAAATGGCAAAGAAAAAGTACAATGAAGCGGAATACAAATTATGGAAAATTGGAAAATGGAAAATAGGGACAAAAAATGAGAAAGACGAAACACTAACAAAAGAAATAGAAAAACAAAGAGAAATACAAATAAAAAAGAAACTAAATACATGGAAACTAGGAGCTTGGAATATCAGAAGTATACAAGGAAAAGAAGTGGAAATAATAAACGAATTTGAAGCAGCAAATTTAGAAATATTAGTGATAAATGAAACATAAAAGAAAGGAAATGGAGAAATCAGTCTAACAAACGGGCACATATCAATATACAGTGGAGTACAGAACGATCAAAGAGCAGCAGGTGGAGTTGGCTGTATAATACACAAAAAAATAACTGAACAAATCAGTACCTGGAAAGCAATATCGGAAAGAATACTATTAGTAGAATTAAGGAATAGACATGGAAAGATTATGACAATAATATCAATATACGGACCAAACGAAAATGAAAGAGTAGAAGAGAAAGAAAAATTCTGGGAAGAATTAACAAATACCACAGAAGAAGCAAAAGGAAGTATATCCATAGCAGGCGACTTCAATAGTAGAGTAGGGAAGAAAGATGAAGAATATAAAGAAATAATAGGACAATATGGAGAGGAAGTGCGAAACAATAACCGGAAAAGACTTTTGGATTTCTGTCAATTACAAAACATAATTATAACCAACACATTCTATCAACACAAGGAAATACACAAGTTCACTAGAGTACAAATAAATAGAGGGGAGAAATCAATCATAGATTATATATTAGCACAAAAGAAGAGAAGAAAAATATATTAGATGTAAGAGTGAAAAGAAGTGCAGAAATCTATAGCGACCACTACTTGCTTATAGGAAAAATAAGACAAAATGACACGGAAATAGAAAAAACATTAAAAACAATAAAACTAAGCCATACAGCAATAAAAACATATAAACTTAGAAATAAAGAAACTGCAAAAATATATCAACAGAAAACAGAAAACAAACTAAAGAACAAAATGGACGTAATAAAACAGGCAGATGCACAAAAGGATGGAAGCTATTTAAAGAAATCCTAATTAATACCGTGAAAGAGATATGTGGAACTTATAGGATGGAAAACGGGAAAAACAAACAGCCTGGTGGACAAATGAGATAAAAGAAGAAACCATGAAGAAGAAGAAAGAATGGAAAAATACTTAACAAGCAAAACAACAGAACAATACGAATTATATAAAAATCAAAGGAAAAAAGTAAAGGAATTAGTAGCAACAGCAAAAGAAAAATTATGGACAGATTTTGGAAACAAAGTGGAAAAGATAGCACAGGTAACCAGAAATTATTTTACAAAATCATAAAATCCTTTAGAACAGAAAAGCAGAGAAAAGAGATATACATAAAGAACAAAAACCAAGAAACAATAACAAATGACAGAAATAATGGAAAGATGGAGAGAATACTTTCAGGAGCTACTAGGACAACAGACACGTACAACAAGAATTATTACAAATGAAACGGGGAAAACAAACCAGATAGAAGAAGAGGAAATTGAAAAAATAAAAATGGACGAGCTGAGGAATGTAGTAAGAAAACTAAAAAATGGAAAAGCACCGGGAGATGATAAAGTTACAGCAGAAATGATTAAACACTTGGGAGAGACAGGGATGGAAGTACTACTAGAAATATTAAACAAAGCATGGCAAAGTGAAAAAATTCCAGAAGAATGGGGAGTGGCAGTAATAACGCCAATACACAAGAAGGGAGACAGAAAACAGTGCTGTAACTATAGAGGAATAACGCTACTGAACATTATTATAAAATATATGAACAAATAATCAATAACAGATTAAAAATAATATTAGAACCCCAACTAGCAGAACCGCAAAGTGGATTTAGACCAGGAGAAGTGCGCAAGACCACATCTTCACAATTAAACAACTAATAGAGAAAAGACAACCACAAAACAAAATCTTTACCTAGCCTTTATAGATCTGCAGAAGGCATTTGACACAGTTCCTAGAGATAAAGTATGTAAAGGACTGAAAGAAAAAGGAATAAATAACAAAATTATACGAGTGATTGAAGACCTATATGAAACCAACACAAATTACATAATAAGTAACAATAGAAATCAGAAGGGTTCAAGACAGAGAAGGGATTAAGACAGGGAGGAGGACTAAGCCCAACCTTATTTAATATACACATGGACAATATCATCAGAAAAACTGAACAAAACATAAAGAAGTTGTTTGTAGGACATAGAAATTTAGAAAGAGTAGAAATAGCCGAGGGAGTTTTCGCAGACGACGTGGTGTTAATAGCAGGACAGGAAAAACTTTACAAGAAAATATAAATACATGGAAAGAAGTACTAGAAACAGAGGGCATGAAAATAAACATAGATAAAACTAAGATAGTGGTAATTGGAGAACAGGATATTAGAACAAATATCAGAATAGAAGACATCAAAATAGAACAAGTAAAGGAATATAAGTATTTGGGAATAGCATTAGACAAAACAGGGAAACAAGTTGCAGAAATAAACGAGAGAATAAATAAAACAATAAAGCTGTACTATGCAATGAACAAAAAAATTCATAAACAAGAAAGAAATAAGTAATAAAACCAAGTTAAAAGTCTTTAATACAATATACAGACCAGTACTAACCTACGGAAGTGAATCGTGGATACTCTCAAACAGACAAAAAAAAACCAAATTCAAGCTACATAAATGAAATACCTTTGACGAATACTAGGAGTAACCAGAAAGGACAGGATTAGAAACACAGAAATAAGAAAAGAATTAGAGGTGAAACCAATCATACAATTTATAGAACAAAAGCAACTCAGTTGGTGGGGACATATACAGCGAATGAATAACAAAAGACAAGTAAAGGCAGTATACGAGGCCAAGACACAGACAAAAAGGAAAAGGGGAAGACCAAGGAAACAATGGAACCAAGTGATAGAAGAAATACTACAAAAAAGAGGAAAATCATGGGAAGAGGCAAAAAGAGTAGCAAGAAATAGAAAAGATTGGAAGAAATTTATAGAAGAAAAATAAAAATAAAAATAAAATGTAATTATAGATATATAATGTAATATGACTAAATAAGAATGTAAACCCGACACCGAAAGGTATAAGGGTAACGATTATAATAATAATAATAATAATAAAATGAGTATAAAATTTCTGATGCCGTAGGAGGCAGTGTTTTTAGTGAAACACGCAAAAGGAAAAAACTAAAATATGAAACTGCTGAAAAACATATGCGAAAATCCGAAGCATTTCTTAAAAAGCGTGTAAAGTGATATTTGGAGGTTGGAAATGTAAACGATTTGTTTAAGAGGGAAATTACCTTTTGATCCAAAAATAAAGAAAGATACAGCTATCTAGTATCTCTGAATAAAAGACAGGCGTTTCGCTGTTCTGTGTGCCAATGAAACTCGGCTTGAAAGGAATGTGATTCGAGATCGTCTACGTGAAAAAGAACGTCTCTTAGATCGTCTTTTTCTTCATTTAAGAAGGCTATTAGCTTGTTTCTAACCACACAGTCGTGCGGTATTACGAGGTACGTTCAAGTTCTCCAAATTATTTTTGAAAAAATAGTTACATAAGAAAGTTAAAACTTTCGTTATTTTTACCCTCTACATGCACAGACTTTTCACAAGGTCGTCGCCATGCCTCCATAGCTACTGAGGGCACTTTTTTGTCCACTGGAAAATTGCTAATGGAACAGCAGCTCGACTGTAAAATCAGCGGCCACATAGTGTTCTTCATGATCGGAAAAAGTTACAATTTATAGCAACATTATATGTAAAGATATCCTGAGACATTGTCACCCACGCAGACTTGTGTTTGTTGGTTAGCATTCGTTGGACACGCCTTGAAGAAACCTTCCCCATTTTCAAGTTATCATGCAAAATGGACTCACAGATACTACGAAAATGTCAAGTTTTGTGGCGATATCGCACACCTAATCGACGATCCTCTATAGCAACTTGCTCCACTCGCGCAATTATGGTTTTAGTCCGGTTGGTTCGTGGAACATCAATAACGCCTTCACAGCATGTCTCATTCAATGGGTGATAGATTTTGATAGACGTTTCATCAAGCAAGAGAAGAAAACAGATGATTACATGTTGTTCTTAAACAGTAACTCCGCCATTTAAGTATACAAAACAATACTCACTGCAATGGCGGTAATTTGACCTGATTCTGCCATCTATATTACAACTTCAAAAGTATTTCTCACGTCTGTTAAAATTAACTGCATCCTTTTACTTACTCTCACTACCAAGAAAAAAATTTGGAAGTCTTAAAACTTAAACGCATCTTGTGTAGGCCATGTAAGCAGGTGCCTAGTCAAACCCGTTAACAGAAAAAGTAGAGAATATATTTCACGACCGCTAAAGGTGTTTGTATGACGACCGCAGAATATTTGATGTTTGTCATTGTTATTGACCCGGGATTTCTTAGGTCAACAAAAGAAAATTTGTATCGGGATTGGGAAAACGTTATCTTTAGAGACAAATTTTCTTTTGAAAGCGGGTTAGTAAAAAGAGGTAGGATTCTTCAGCACACAGTAAATACCATGTAAAAGTACATTTTTGGAGATGTTCTTGTAACCCAGATTTCGTTGCCGCTTTCTGTTTACATACAATTTGTTTGCTGAAATCTGCTGAAAAGCTATTTCTAACAGAACAAGTTTAGTGCTGCAAGAAGACAATGACCCTAAACATTGTAGTAAACTGTGCGGTTCATGGAAACAACAAAATAGCGTTACTACGATGGAATTGCTAGCAACATTCCCATATATTAATCCCATCAAAAAAGTGTAGTCATAAATGCAACTATCATTTTAACATAAGAAGATGCAGCAATCTTTAACAAATGATTTTACAAAAAAACCTCTTCAAAAGCATAGAAAAAGATGTGAAGCTATAATCAGCAATGGAGGTCATTGTACTAGATAACTGCCCAATAGCTAGTAATACATACTTTAATAAAAAGAAAAAATTTTCTATATTTTAAATGTTTGTTACATTACAACGCTCACTTTATAATTGAAGAGACTATATGACAAAAAATTTTAAAAAATTGACGCCATGGGGTTTATATTAAGTATAAGTGATCGACATATGTATACAAATATTTTGTTATTCAAAAATAGACATTTCAAAATATAATGAAAGAAATGTAAAATTGGTCCAAAATTAGAAAAAAAACTAGTGGTCGCAGAAAATGTAATAATTATTTTAAAGTACAGAAAAAGTTTATATAGCTGATTATTACAGACATGAATAAAATAGCACTTCAAAGTTTAGAAGAAAATATCCTTGCAATATTATCTATTCAACAATTGCTGTACCTCTTTTCGAGACGTCTTAGCGAATTAAGTAAAAAACAATAAATTGTTATAAAAGGAAACGTATTCATATTACTGTAACTTTGCTGACAAGAAAGGGGAACTGCGGATTAATGTAATAATCGGTGTCGGAAAAGCTATCAAGGGCCAGATAATGAAACAGTGTTATCACAGTATTTTTGCCCATAAAAATAATCCTTGCAAAAAGAACAATAAAATTTTACATTTAAAAAATGTTGTTTACTGAAATATTTAATACTTTTATCCCTCTTCTTGAAAAACCATTTTTATAAATAACATTATTTACTTTCAATATTTCTAATATAATTATAATATATTTCTATTATAATTTACCAACTTTTCCCCTTTTAAACTTTTGTTTGATATAAATAAATCTTTTTAAACGTATGCAACATAATTAAGCAAAACAAAGGAAAATAAAGAAAATTTGACTTCCAAGAGGGTACTAATTGACGCATTAATGTGATTTTCTTTGACTTGGACATAGGTATCACTGTCTAAAATTAGTTATTTAACATTTGGTTATTGTTGTTATAAATGTTTCTGTAAATGACTTAAATGTTGACAAGGACTATGTTAAAAACGCTCATCACCTATCTAATTCTGCATGTCGACTTTATATACTGAATTGGTGGTTATTGAAAAATTCGTAGTCACTTTTGCTTTGTTTTGGACAATTTTACAAGATGTGTTACGAGGATATTCCAAGACTTTGTGTATAAGATCTTTGAAACGTTTTAAGCAGAAAAGTTCCAATAAGCATGAATTGTTTTTGAGGTATCTATGAAGCAAGTTGGGGGTGTTTGAAGGTTCTTAGTCGTTCTAACATTTTATTCTTCCTTCAAATATTATCATGTCGACTTTCGTTGGCAAAGAATTAGATGTAGACAAAGAATACATTTAAGTATTAGATTTGTGCTTAGTGACATTATTATTACTTGTCTAAAGTAATAAATTTATGACAAAGTAAATTTGTATTTATTGAACAAACAAAATTATTTAAAACACCTTAAAAATGATTAATAATTTATGTGAACATTTTGAAAAGTTTTAGTTTCTTTTAATTTTAATTTATCCTCATTAATAATTTATAGGTTGTTTGAAATAATTGGTGCATCAAATACCCCTTGGCAAAATTACCATCAAGCTTTGGCTTACTAAACAGAATAAAGCAAAACTTGTAACAGCCGTCATTGATTTTAAGTAAAAGCTTTTTACCTACAATTTTTCTCATAAGTTTTAGGCCAGAGAGATAATAATAATTTATGCTTATTATTTGGCAGTTACAAATTTAAAAACCTATTATATTTTAAATGCACCATTAAGCTTCTCCAAAAAGAAACAACTTTGTAAATTGTTTATTATGAAAGTTCCAACTATAGGTATTTTTAGGGTACAAAATTTAGTATTTAATTTTTTAACTCATTTTTATGTGTGTATTTGCTAAGTAAGATTTTTAAATTTTATAATAATGTTTTTAGTATAATTGTTTGTCTTATAATTTGTTAGTCTTATTAAAAATGCTATGATATAGCGTACGCTCTAATAGTACCTACTCCTCCTTAACGGATATTACACATTGTAATATATGCTAATTGTGCATTATCAATGATGTAGAACATTTTTTTGCAATACTTGTAGTCTTTGGGGTTCTTTGTTTCATAGCTTTAAAACAGTTCTATATGGATATTACCAGTTTGAAATTTTGTTTGCAGCTGCCAATTTAGATGTACCCTATACTAGACAAACCATAAATTTAACAATTTAATACAATTAACTTGTTTAATAATTTGTCTAAAAGTTATTTTAAAAAGGCAGCAAAATCGTACTTCTTGGGGCGCCATTATCTAGTGCAATTTTTGGAATCTTTGTTAAATAAATAATAAATGTAAAACAACCAATTAGAAAAAATATTTGGAACTTTGGTACTTTTGTATATATTTTACAACTGTCATTTTGTTTCAAATTACCCTATGTACGGCAATACTGGAATAATTATTTATTACTTGTAAGACTATTTTTCGCTGTACTAGTTGTTTTTGTTCCTTTTGCATAAATGCATCTCTAGCACACTATGAATACAGATACCTACTTCTTTTAAAGGCGTAACATACAGTATATTTAATAAAAGTGTCAGCTGTAATTTTTAAATATAAAAATGAGGGTAAATATTTTTTTTCCATTAAAATTTACATTACAAACTATTACTATCACCCCCATTACTGATTATAATTAGTTTCACACATTTTTCTGTATTTTTGACGAGGTTGTTTGCATGATCACTTGGCAAAGATTGTCATATCTTCTTAATTTAAAGTGACATCTGCTTAATCGGGTACAGTGGTTTCCTCTGAGCTTCATTTTCATGTAGAATTACATAATTTTAATAATCGTTGTCTTCTTACAGCACCTAACTTGTTCTCCCAAAAACTTTTAAGCAGACTTCAACAAACATTTTTGGTAAACGATGCACATTTTCTCAGCATTGAAGTTGTCCGTAAACGGGGCTACCAAAACCGCGTTTACGAAAGAATTACCAAACACGAACTTTTACAGGGTATTTTACTGTACGTTAAAGAATTCTATTGCTCTTCGCTGACTACACTTTCGATGAGGAAGACCGTAGTCAAAAAGAAGATTTGTTCGTAAAAATAATATTCCAATCTCGATCTAATTTTTTTTTGTCTACAACCGTCGTTCTTCCGCATGCATTTCTGGTAATAAATGTTTTTTCAAAGAAATGTTTTTTACACAGACAACTTCAAATCGCATTTACAGAGATCTTGTGGTGTTTTATTTGGACACAGCGCAGCAAAAAGGCTATCTTGCCTTCAAAGTGATACAAGATAGCTTTGTTCTTCTTTGTTGTGACGCAGTCTATTCCCCTCTCAGGCAGATCGTCTACAATTTCATTCTTCAAATATCGTTTCATCCATCTTTTAACGAATGATTACAACGTTTTCATATATTTTGCAGCCGCTTTGTATGCTAGTTTTGGTCCTTTCGCATGATTCACTAAAAACACTGCCTCGTATCGCTCGGCAAATTTTGCACTCATAGTAAAGATGGTGAATTTACTAATGTCAACAATACAATGTTTCAATAAACTATACACTGCCCAAAGAGCACAAAATAAACATCCAAACGAATAGATGGCGCTCAAAGACTAAAGTCATTTTCCTGTCATACAGACTATATGTTCTATTATTTAGAGATTTGCAGATTCTTCAGTTTTCTAGGCGACATTGTACTAAATATTTTTTACTTATACTTTTCTAATACCTTAATTCCGTAAAAATAAAATAAATATATTTTAATGTCACAAACTAGCTCTCTGTTAGAATGAACATTTTAATATGCAAGAGGTAAGTTTTTTGGGTATGACCATACATTTTAAATTATAAATATCTTTAATATAATTAAAAATAAACAATTTTGCGCAACAACTTATTTTAATTAACAGTTGAGACATAGATAACTACGGTTACAGATGTTTATATAAGTTTAGCACAGAAAAGCATTTAGTATTCATATAACATGAATGATTTTTTTATATACATTTTGCCGTTTTTATTCTTTAATACGAAGTGTCCAGTATTTTTACATTTAATCCCAGTTAAAGTAATTTAAAAAAACGTTTTCTTTCAGTTTAGAATCTGCCATAAAAATAATTTATAAATACGGGCTGTTCCCCTGTTACCCGTTGTATAATTAGTTCTTTTGTGATAAAAATCGGCATCCCTTTTCAAGTGCCAGTTATAGAATTGTATCATGCGAGTTTTTAAGGTTATTTAGTGCCGTATAAAGTATATTTAATGTCATTATAATTGGATATTATAATTACCATAAAATAATCTTTTCAATAATATAAGGCTTCTCAGTTAAACTTCTTTTAGATTTAAAAAGCATTTTTAAACAATAATCTTTAAATAGGTTCCTGTGCACGTAAAATAGAGTAAAATTGTTGAAGAATTCCTTAAAATATATTTGAAATTTGTTACTTGGCGTAAGTTGGAATTCATCTTCCAAATGACACCGTTTTTTAGTGTTTTTGGCATAAAGATTTAGAAATATTAACTTCAATTTTAATTCAAATCTAACATGCTTCACCTACCATAAGTTTATTATTATAAATAATAATAATTATTATTATAAATTTATTTAAAAGTGCTTTATGTCGTAAAAATTGTATTTATCTTATTATGCACTTATCTTTTTTGTTCTTTGGTTTTAAATCAGTCGACTAACATATTTTTAATATACCGCCGTTTTTGTTAACAGAAGTTTTTTTAGTGTTACATTAAAATTTTTTGTACTTCCATCTTTACAGCCATTGCTCCCAAATTTGTCGTTTAGGTTTTAAGGGGTTTCTTTGTCTTGCAAGTTCCGGATATACTGTTTGAGAGGTCATAAACTGAATTGTCATGCAATTCGGGTTCTCCGGATTTGTTTTTTTAAAGGTATTTGGAAGGAGAGCAGAAGTATTTAGTTGTCCACGTTTTAAAATACTAATTCCCAATTAACAAATGTTTTTCTTATTATTTCCTTATCATGCGTATTACGTAATGGCTATTAAGCTTAATCCGGTCTGTTCCGCAATAAAAAGTTAATAAGAAGCAAGCGTATGGAGAGAAAGCATCTGCCCTAAGAATAAACTTCACTGAGCTTATAATAAAATATTGCTTTATTAATTAATATAAAAAGTTGAATACTGTTATAATAAGAATTAAACTACAAATTGCATATAACAGCACTTCTAGCAATGCGAAATTAACCCTGTTACAAGTTCGTTGAAATTGTGTAAATGGTCTGTTTGTAAAGTATCGAGCTATATAACTACAGTAACTAAAACTATATATTTTATAAAGAAATAAAAAACATTGTAACTAATCTCAGTTCCCAACATACCTACCCACTACCATAATTTTCCCAGTATTGTGTTTATGTTCAAAAATTCTTTTGAAAGCACGAATAACAAACTCATCTTAATGGTTCAGAATTCCTTACTATTCAAAGGTTATTTAGTCAAAATTTCACACAATTTAATTTTTAAAATCTCCACCTTATATACTAGTTCTTCGACTGTCAGTTGTAAATTGTTATTCTTGTAGTTGCTAAATTACTTTTATCAGATTTCTGGTTATTTCTGAATACTTCGTACCATGCCCTTATTCATTCTGCCTTCAGTAGATCGATTCCAAATTATATTATTATATTCATTCGAATATTTTATGCGGATAATATTCTAGTGTTACACAAAATTTGGTAAGTGTTTGCGGCTCTACTCGCTCATTTATTTTAAATGCGACGATCTCTCTGTAAGTGGTGATTTATCAGCATCTCAACTGATTCTAATTCGGTGAGTTCGTTCTTATTTACCCATGAGCATTACAGTTTACTCTTGCGGGCTACTATATTACATCACAGCTACTCTAAATATTTTGGGATGAACCTTGTACATCATAATATATCTATTAATGGTTTCACAATAAATTGATACCTTTGCCGCATTACAAGTAATTGTGTACATTTTAAAATAGAACTTTCGATTTTTTTGTACTTACGAATTTTTGTTGCATTAACCACCTAAACAATTAAAAAAAAATAGATTGCTGTTTAGATCAGTTGTAGTTTCCGCAGTTAAATTTAAATTTTTAATTTAATTTAATTGGGTTTCTGGATTGAACTCTGTCGATATTTAGAAAATCTTTGGGCATCCACTTTGTCTTGGGGTCACAATCTTTCTATTCTTTAAGAAAAACTATAAATAAAACACAACTGGACTATTGTGTGTTCTACTTCATTATTTATTGAATCAGAATTAAAACACATTTGGTGGAAAATACATTCGATTAGAAGAACTTCGACTGTTTATGTTATGTATTTATTAACGTATGAAGTAGTTAACGGTTTCTAAATAGCGGAAAAACGTTGAATGTCATCTCAAGTATTAAAACGTTCAGGGTATTTTCTTCCTAATAAATGATTCTGTTAATGGCGTGGGAAATGGAAGCTAGTGTTTTTTATTTGTAAAAATCAGTTTTACGACCAGTTTCTTTTTATGTTTATCAGATGTCGGAAAGTTGATCTTTTTATACGACTGAAGAATGTTCGTATATGCGGCTTGCATTTTCCTATTTCTTCAGCTTGTGCAGTCACCACAAAGTATTTTGTAGACTTTTTTAAACTTTTTAGGGCATAATAGTCCCTAGCTGAGTGGATAAGTTTAGTCATTTTACTGTCAGTCGCAAAAACCGTTTGCATATTTTATATATTATCAGTATACGAATTATTTTGTCAGTTATCTCTCTAATGTAAAGCAAGAACGCTTTTATTTGGTTCTCAAAAATCTGCCGACAAAGAAATCAATTTTCAAACATAAAATTTTGAGTATCTTTATAATAATCCTTCAAATTGACTTATTCGGCATCGCCTGACTGAAATAATCGATTAGTAAAATTTTATGCTCTTTTAGAATACCTAAAGGTAAGTTGACAATTACTTCGCTTGTGCACATTATAAATAAAAGAAGTTAACAACTTAACTTATTAAGAAACTTCCAAAGTTCTACCTATCGTATCTAAGACTAATTTAAATCGGGGATATTGCTAATAAATAACATTAAAGTGCGGCTTTTGCAATATATAAATAAATATAACAAATAAATTTTAACTGTCATCATATTATACTATTCTTTCGGGAAAATGCAATACAAAATTCAACTGAATATAGGAACCAACAATCTCCTTGAATTTGCATATAATCGAATCGGAATCGCCTGGAGCATTCTTAAAGAAACAGAGGCGTCATTGAGATGAAGAATAATATATTAGAACTTGCTCGAGCCCCTAAAAACCACAGCTCTGGGGAAATTTACTTCGTCTTACAACAAGTAACCATTTCTTATATATAACTTAAATAATTGCTTTAAAATTGTTAAAAAACAGTGATTTCAAATAAAAAATTGTCTATTAAAGTATTTTTTTTAGTTTAATAAATCCACAGATTACTACTTTATTCCAAAGTTTTTATATTTGTAAAAAGATTTCTACAATATATCGAAGCATTTCTAGGCATGATATATTTATTTTACTTAACACAAAAAATGACTAACAAGCAATTTAAGGAGTTTGGCAGCTATTATGGGCCTGCTTCGTATAATATGGTTGCGGCGATTGCAATATTTTTATAATAAGTCTTTTCGTTAAAATTTTAAACTTTAGGAACACTAATAATTAATGAAATGCTGATATCCGGGCAATGAGTGTGTAACAAAATGAACTTTTAGCTTGTTAAAATAATTAAATAAAATTATTTTTTGAAATCCTTAGATAATGTTAATTCTTCTATCATTGAACTTTCTACCAGTATTCTAACAAACATCTAACAAACGTTTCCGAGTGACCATTTTCTAATAGTCCTTTCACTAATGTACCGCCGTCATTGAATTAAGAGAGCCAATCTTAAACCTTGTACAGTAGAGATCCTTACCCTCATAAAGGGTCTTTCATTAAGCGCTTCCTACCTTTAAATTTAAATAAAACAAAGTGTGTGTGAGATATCATCGAAATTTTTTATTTGTTTGAAAGGCCTATGGATGCCATTATGTATGGAATATAACATCGTGCAAATGTCTGCTGCGGCTTCGCTAGGTGGTGTGCATCCGAAATGTCCAATTTTCCAAGACTCTGGCGCATAAATCAAGCTGAATTTGACCGATGGAATGGGTTATGTTTATGGCTTATTCGCATAGACCTGCGACTTAAGAAAACCCCACAAGAAAAAGTCTAACGGGGTCAAATCGCACGATCTCGGTGGCCAATTCACATCACCTCCACGTGAGATGGCCATGCCCTCAAATCTTTCGTGCAGAATGTTCAATATGGCATAAGCTATATGGCACGTAGCGCCGTCCTGTTGAAACCACATGTCGTTGGTGTCCATATCATCCAATTCAGGCCAAAATAATTTGGTAATCTTCGACCTATAGCGCTCGCCGTTGACGGTGATGGCTCGGCCAACGTCGTTCTCAAAGAAATATGGACACCAAACAGTGACTTTTTCGGGATGCATTGGACGCTCTTGGATCTCATGTAGATTGGAATCGTCCCAAATTCAACAATTTTGTTTGTTGACATACCCATTTATCCAGAAATGAGCCTCATTGCTAAAGATGAAAATTAGGGTCAGTTTCCAACTGCTCCAGGGCCCATTCACCGAACACACGTCGTTGTCTATGGTCATTTACCTTCAGCTCCTGGGTCAGTTGAATTTTGTTCGGGTGCAGGTCCAAGTCACAAAGCAAAATTCGCCAAGTTGTGGTCTGCGAAAGGCCGAGCGACGCAAAATCTACTGTCTCGGATTTTCGACAGATCTTGCGTTTCGTCGTCGTACGGGTGTTGGTTGATTGTTTACTGAACCTTACTCAAATTTATCCACCACACTGCGAATAGTTCTCTCGGTAGGGCGATTATGGCGACCGTAAAATGCCGAAGCGCGCGGAATGTTGGCCGAACAGAACACCAACTTTGATAAAACAATTTTATCATTTGCACGTGTTGTTGAACGCTATATCCACAAATGGTGATTTGACAAAACAGACTGAATAAATGACAACCAATTCGACAGATGTAGCTTTAACAACAAGGCCGCTATCAACTGTCGAAGTTCGGAAGCCTCTATTGGAAGACCCTTTTTCAACAATGATAAACATTTTGTTTAATTTAACGCAGAACTTTCCAATGTTGCTCTATTGTTTCATAGCATTTTTGCGGCGAACGCCGCTCCAAAGCTATTACGATTTGCTCTATAACATAAGCGGTTATGTACCAATTTCTTAAAATTTTATCGATTACTTGCGTTATCCATCAAATGTGCTAACTATCACACGAAGGTACTAGTTGTAATGTTCGCTAAAGTAAAAGTCCAGTTTCTGTTAAACAATTTGTAAACTTGTTTCAAATCGCTTACGAATAATGAAAATTATAAATATTTTGACGGTAGTTAAGTAGTGGCTTAGTGAATTTTAAGCTTTTTTAAAAATTGCAAAACCTAGTTTAAGGAATGTAAAAATGTTTAAAAGTTGCATGAAACTAATTGGTAAAAGAAGGTTTAGTCGAATATTTTTAGTTATTACACAATTAATATATTTGGTACCCTTTTGTGATAAAATAGACAAAAGTATTATTTTTAGTTTTTTAGTTTTATGTTTAGCCCTTTTCGGAACATTTATTTATTTCGTCATTTTAGCATTGATTTTCAGTTGGAGTGCTTTATTTTTAGCCCTAAATGCCATTGTTTCACATAATATTTTAATCGAATAAACAGTTTGATAATTATTACATTGTCGCTTTTTACCAAATTAGATTATTTATTAAGAAAAATAAAAATGTGGTACTTTATTTCTGTTTGAAGAATTCAAAGACCCAAAAAGTCAAAATTTTGATTTTAAAAAGTTAGATTTATAATATGATTTTTAAAGTTGGAATAAACAAAATATGTATTGATAATTACGTATACTACTGAAAAAAGTAAATTTTTTCGTTAGATTCTAATAGGATAAAATAAATAAATATTAAAATCATACTAATGCATAAATACTAATGACAAAGAAGTAGATACGTTATGTAAAAAGCTAAATGTAAAATAGTTATAAAGACAAATAAAATTGTAGCATATATTAGCAAAAATTGTTATTAAAATGCTGCCTTTTTCTTGACATACCGCCCTTAGAGGTTAGCGATTACTTTAAAAACGTTTATCTGTCTTCTGCTGTATTAAGTATTTGTTTTAACATTTATGCCCGTCTACTTCTTTATATTCCTTAGCTAGGAAGTTTTTTTTCTATCTTGTTTCTTTTTACCCTCTACTTTATCCTGAATTATAATAAGTAGAAGTGATTCATTTTTCTAAGTATCCCAAGTATGCTGTCTTTTTTTATAGTACTTAAGATCTCTTGAATAAAATTCATGCGTTGTAGTACCTCTTGGCTTGTGATACTGGTTATCTATGGGATTCCAAGTACTCGTCTCATTAGCCACTTTTCGAAGGCTTTTAGTTTATCGATATCTTATTCACTTAGTGTTCAGGTTTTTGTTTCGTATAACATTGACGTTATATAATCTTTTACCATTCTTCATCTGATTTTTTAATTTAGGTTTTGTTAATCAGGATTACTTTTATTTTAATACATTCTTGCCTATTTATATTCCGATTTTTGTTTTTATATCAAAACATAGTTCTGGGTTTAACGAGCAATCCAAATATTTAAATTCTTAAACTTGTTTAGATAGTGCCGTCACTTGTAAAATTGCTCCTTTTACTCCTCTACTTGCTCGTATTATTTTTCTTTTACTGGTATTAACTATTAAACCCATTTGTGCGCTTTATTCATGCATCTAGTAATTAGTTGTTGTAGCATTGTAGGGTTACTTGCCAGTAATATGCTGTCAACAGGGTATCTTGTATTAGTTATTGTTTTCGGTTTATTTTTATTCCTAAATTGCAGCCATGTAAGATATATATATATATATATATATATATATAAAATACATCGAATTTCATTACTCTTTCATTAGAGTTAATGTTTTCTAAACATTCAACGAGTTGCATGTGTCTTACTTTCTTAAATGCTTTTTCATAATCGAGAAAGCATAGATATGCATATTTTTTCATTACTGCGTTTCTACATCAACATTTGTATGCAGGAAAGAGATTCACGTGTTTCAATTCTATTTTTGAAACCGAATTAATTGTCATTAAAAAAAAACAAGCAATGGGTATCTCATATTTGCTGTGTTGCATGTGTAAACAGGTTGCGCCAATAGCTTAGAGGTTCTTATTCAACTATGCCTTTTGCTGTATGTAAAAAGCAGGTTTTCTAAAGTTGGCGAGGCAAAAATCAAAGAGAGTATCTTTATTAATCCACAAATTTGGCGTGTGATGAGGGATATTGAATTCGATGCAGTTTTAGAGGGAAAAAAAGATGCCTAGGAACGCTTTAAAGATGTCACAAAACAGTTTTGAGGGAACAGGAAATCTGAAGACTACAAAAATTATATGGAAAAAATGTTAGTATTCTATTGTTGGATGAAGTGCAGCATGTCTTTGCACTTCCACTTGCACTATTTTGCGGGAAATTTAGGGGATGTCATAGAGAGTCGTTCCATCAGGACATTTTGACAACTGTAAATCGTTACTAGGGAAGATGAAATCCACCCATGTTAGCAGTAAGGCAAACGCTAGAAACATACAAACGGAAGAGAGCCAAAAGAAGTTCTTGCAATAAGACAAGTATACTGAAATAAGTACTTCACTTTTTTTGCGATTTACCAAATTTGATAAGTGATAGACTTGCCGATTTTTCAAAAACTATACGTGATAGGAAAAAACTAAAGGACATATCTGAATTCAGCATGCAATTTTCCGTTAGGATCACTTACTTTCATCTACTAAGCAGAAAAAAGTTCAAAATTGTCGAGCTGTGCAGTTAGGCCTACTTGTTCTTCATATTTAATTTGTAGACTGACTTCTGATCTTTTGTGGTCAAACAATTTAGAATGCATTATTTCCAGATTCTTATTCTTTTATTTTTTTATTACATATTACGCTCTTTTAGATTTTAAATTTTTGTATATCTGTCTCGCACCAACCTCTGTCTCTTTAATATTTTTTAATGTTTTTATTTATTCATCTGCATTTTAGTTCACTGCTAGGTTCTCCGTTTGTCCATTAAATCTAATATATCATGCGCCCTTCCTGTTACAAGTGGGGTATTGTTTATTAAATCTGCTATTTTAGAATTTAGGTTTTGTTCTACTGGTTTTGTTTTTATATTTCAAAGTTTTTCTACGTTAAATTTTTTATTAATTAATTTATGCCTAACTCTCATTTTGTTGATTACTGTGCGCCGAAGTATTTGCGCTTAGTATATTGCTGCAGTATCTACGAATACATCATAATCTATTTGATTTCTAATTATCTTTTGTTTATTGTAATGTAAAGAAGACCAAGTATATAGTCTAAAAATTGACAGTTTAAACCATTAGCTATTACTGTAAGTTTTTTACAGAATGGCACTAATTGATCTTCTGTTTCGTATCTTTTCGCTATGCTATATTTTTTCACGACGCTCAACTTCGCCGTGTTCGATTATTGCATGTAAATCTCCAATTATAATATTTACGCCCTGTTTCTTTCTGTCAAACATTATGTCTCTAATATGTGTGTACAATTCTTTGACTTCAATAGTAGGTCCCTTGATTATTGGAGCGTATACGTGAATTATATTAATGTTGATAGGGTTACTTTTCAATCTTAAAGTTTGATGTGTAAAATTTTAAACATATATTTAGTTTATTGTTTATTGTGATTTCTACTCTATTTTTACGATATTTGTCTTGATTTCCTGCCACCTGATCTTAGAATTCGGGAATTCGGCCATCTTACTTTTCTAATAATTAGAATTTCTAAATTCGTTTACCCATATTTTGAATAACACTTGCTAATTTTCCAGGTGAATTTGGCTCTCCATATTCCGTTTTAATAGTTAATAATTTTCTAAAAAAAACTATTGTACTTAAGTTTTGTACTAATAATTACCTTTCTTGAAATAAATAATGCAATGGTTTTTCGATGTCTTCTGTATTGTGGTATTAGTTGCCGGTTGTAGCGTCCATCGCTGCTTTTAACAAGTTTCATAACTCAATTTCTTTCAATATTTTTAATTACCATCTTCATTTATAGCATATCGAAAAAGATTGCCCCTCATTTAGTTTGATCTACATATCGTTATAGTTTACCTATGTATGACCATTGTATTATTGTGACAGATTCTAGAAAGCATAAATGAGAGTTGAGTGATCATTGAGGACAAAGACATTACTACAACTATACAATTATTTATATAGTCGGACAGTACTCTATACACACTCTTGCAGCAATTAGGGTTCTTATCTGTTTTTACTTCACAATTAACAGTCCAAACAACCAATTTTTGATGCCTTATTTTGTGTTTAAGCTATTTAAAGTAATTTTTGTGTCTGATTTTGATCATCTAGCAAATTTCATAAACTACTAAAGCTTAAAGCGTGTGGCTGTCCAGATAATGTTGTTTTTATTTGTGCGTTAAGAGTAGAAGGACAAATTTACTGCAACATATCACAGGTTACGATTTTTGCACAAACATCCTTGCAAAAAGCTGATTAATTGATAAATTTATAAACTTCGTTAACATTTTCCTATTATTTATAATCTCACTGTTTATACGTACAAACTTAAATTTGCTTGTATAAATATGCTCATCAAAAGAGCTAAAAAGCATTTCTAAGGTTTCTGTAATCTTCTTACAAATTTAAAGCTGCTACTTTAGTTTAATTTGTCAGCTATCATAACAATTGTGGAGTAATAGAATATGCACAAATTCACATCAAACAAATGTAAGCAACAAGACGTATAACTAAATAGTAAATTGATTTAACAGAATAAATACAATGACCTTTTGATACCAATATAATTTTATGTTTTGGCACAGACACAGTATATACAGCCCTAAAATATGTTAAAAATCTCCAGATGTTGGTGTAATTTAGTTCTTTCTTAAAACAAAAAAAATTAGGTATTTTGTTTTTATAAAATGCAATCCTCTGTAAAATTTGAATTCTAAAATTACGTTCTATTTGCTGTTTATTTTGATATAAGTGAAAAAAATATATATTTCATAAAAATGTGACATTTAAATCATTAGAAATTTTATAATCGGGGTTCAGTAGAATTTTTTTTGTGCGATAGTAGACACACAGTGATGCATTTCATTTTTTGTTGAGTCTGGGCTCCAGTAAATTGCGTAACATCGCAACATAGATGGCTAGATGCGACAGTTACCTTGCGTCTATACCAAATACTTACACTCCCTATACCAAAAGTTCTGCTTATTAGCACAGTTCAATAAATGAAAATGAGCTTCATCACTATCGAGCACATCATTATGTCACATTCCTTAAGTTACTGGACTATCATCAGTTTATATGGATAAAACATAAGGTAGCAGTTTAGAATTCTCTGCAAACTCCGATCTGATATTCCGAAGTCGAGAATGTGATTAGCGGCGGAAGGCGATGTAGCAACAGCCTGCGTCAATGTTACAATATTCTCGTGCATCCGAACGCGACGAGATCTATCAATTTTCGGGCGATTCGAATGCGGAACTAAACTGTCGGAAATTGTCCACTCATAATATTATGTTTTTATTTTTAGGTCAGAACTCTTCCGTGACCACATACTTCAAAATACCCACGAAATAGACGATGTGTCACAATAACAGAATCGCCATTTTAAAAAATAAGCCTTCAATACAAACGCACGGTGATGGGCACTAAAATGACAGGCCCTGTGCTATTTAAAAACTCGAGCGTGGTCTGCCAATGCAGTGCGCACAGCGGTTAATTCTGCCAGACACTGTATTTAGAACAATTATTGATAAAATATCGTGGTGTTGTTTTTAATTATTGGGATTATACATCAACACAGTAAGTTTTTTATTATTTTTTTTATTAATAGCTTGATATTTCCCATAAGAAATGAAAACTAAAGCGTTAAGAGCTACGGAGCAAAACAAATATTGCGAAAAACGCAATTGGAAAAATTTCAATGAGAAATGTTATTTTAACTCCAGTCCCCAAAACGCGTATGGAATAAACTACGTACAAAAGAAACAAAGGCAATTAAGGCTTTTTCTCTGTAAAAAGTTCTGTCTGGACGATTCAAATGGTTTAAGCAGGCTTTGGACTTTCCTTTTCGCCCTTATCGTGCCTTTGATTTGCAGCATGGCGGCCCATCAGAGCTTAGCAGCCCCTATTATTCCGCCCGTTCTTATCGTGGCACGCTAGCGCGCGGAAATGCAACTGTAACCGTGTGTAACTGTGTTATTGTTATTGCGCCAGTCTTCGGCTCGACTGCCTCGTTACGTTTCACAAAGCGCAGCTTGTTAAATTCTCCGGATTCTAAATCCAGTCGCTCCCTCAGACACAAAGCTGCCGCGCCAGTGGTGGCCGCCTTTGAGCGCGTTTACGGCAAAAAGTGCGCCGCGCCTTCGCCA
The DNA here is from genome assembly GCA_036346155.1 of Sinelater perroti. Taxonomy (NCBI): domain Eukaryota; kingdom Metazoa; phylum Arthropoda; class Insecta; order Coleoptera; family Elateridae; genus Sinelater; species Sinelater perroti. The sequence continues at coordinate 33,980,909 of JARFIY010000046.1, forward strand.
GCCACCTACTATTTGCAACCAAAATGTTTGATTTACTAAGAGTTGCTTTGTGGAGCAAGCACTGTAAATATTCCAGGAATTTGTAGTATTTAGTTTTCATTTTTTGAATGCGGTTTGCATATTTGACAAGGTTCGCTAAATTCATGTGGGGAACACAAACTTTGAAAACTAGTGTAACGCTGCAAAAGCTGCATATAAAATAAATTATTTTTATTAAAGCTGCTGTCGAGTAAAAAAAAACAATTTGTACACATATATTTAACAGTAAGCTCTAAGTTGCAGTGTTATCCACAAAAGAAAATAAAATGGGTACTAAAAGAAAGTATTAGATTTCTAAAATATTTATTATTTTAAAAATAAGTTTTCATGAATGATTTTGATAATACGTACAAACCGGTGGTTAGTGGTGACTATTCAATAGATGATAAAAAAGTAAATATATTTATAAAATCTCAAGAAGAAGAAAAATCAAATCTGTATTTAACGTACAGATAATAGAATTATAAAAAGAAATCAAAAAATGAAATAAAAAATGAAAATACCACAAGCATAAGAAATAATATAAACGCCTTAAAAGAAGTAAGATAAATAATATTTTTATAAGAGAGTTAGACAGTCACAAAAACAACTTTTTTAATTAAATATAGCAGCAAAAAATTTATCAGAGTAACCAAAAATTAAAGTTAAAAAACCAGTAAAATTAAAGAAAAATGTATGGTTAATTAAATTAGAAAATTAGTAAAACAAAAACAAGGAAAAATTAAACAAATTAGAAATTATTAGTGTTTAGAAAAAATGGATATAAAAACGAAAAAATAAAATTAAAAAGCAATGGGTAAAAGCATAAATAGGATATATGAGACAAGATTAAAGTAAAGATTCAAAAAAATACATGAAGAGAACTAAATATACGAGAAAAGAATCGAAAAATGGAAATAGACCAGGCAAAGACTATAAAGTTTTAAAAACGTATTAAAGGAAGGATTAAACAATATGAATGAGAAATAAAATATATTAAAAAATAGAATAAAAACGAAAGTGGTAAACTAGAAGGATAAATAGAAAAACTATGGAAAACAGATACGTGGAATATTAAAAGCTTTGTGAACAAGGGACATTAATTAATTGAAAAATTTAAAAAGTAGGTATAAGTGTATCTTGGAAATATCAAAAAAAAAACATGGGGCCGGCGAAGAGATTGCTCTGTAAGCAATCCCAGAACGAACTTAAAAAGACCTTTCGAATATCTGGAAAATTATTCGACATAGAATGTTTTCTTCATTTTCGAATTCAGCGTAAAATTTCCTATAAGAATCACATTTAAAATCGTAATGTCGAAAATTTTCCCGAAATTCGAAGTCGAATATCTCGAAAACTATTCGACATAGAATTTTTTCGATTTCATTATTGAAATCAGCGTAAAATTTTCTTTAAGAATTACTCATAAAATCGCAATGTCGAAATTTTCCCGAAATTCGAAGTCGAATATCTCGAAAACTATTCGAGATAGAAACTTTTTGATTTCGATTTTGAAATCAGCGTAAACTTTCCTATAAGAATCCATTTTAAAATTTTAAAAAATCCATAATTTTGTGACAGCGACAGACAGACCGACAGACATATAGAATTCAGTAACAAACTTTTTAAGTTCGTTGATAAAAAGAAAGATGGTATTAATTGGAAATCATGTGTTATTCTATTAAAAAAAGTATAAATTATATAAAATATAAAATAGACAAGCAGTTCGGCGAGAATGGAGAAGAAAGAATTAACAATAATATTATTTGTTTATAAACTAAATAAAAAACAAATAAAAAGGATAAATTTTGGAAGAAGTTAGCTTAAATAACAAAGAATAATAAGGGTAGACTAGTACTATTTTAATGGAGTACAGAGAAAAATGAAGAAGCGGAGGAATCCAAAATAATAGTTGTTGAAGACTTAAATTTTGTATAATCTGCAATCTATAGATACACTTTCTTCAAAAATAACAACTTCTTCTTCTTTGTCCATCTTTTATACCCTAAGGTGTCGGGTCCTCTATCCATTTTCGAAATCTCTTCCTGTCCCTAGCGATTTGTTTAGCTTCTGCCATGCTTTTCCCCCTCCTTTCCACTTCCTTCCTGATAGTTTCCATCCATGTTTGCCTTGGCCTTCCTCTTCCTCTTTTTCCTTCTCTTCTTGCCTCTAATACCCTTCTTGGCAGCCTTTCTTCGCCCATTCGTGTCACGTGCCCAAACCACATTAGTTGTCTTTTCTGTAGTGTTTCCACTAGCGGTTCTAGGTCTAACTCCTCTCTTGTTGTGATGTTCCTCACTCTGTCCCTCTTTGTTCTTCCGACTATACGTCGCAGGTACTTCATTTCATTTCCGCAGCCGTTAATTTACTTTTGCTCTTGTCTTGTAGCGGTATGCTTTCTATTCCGTATGTTAATGTAGGTAAGTATATTGTTTTATACAGGTGGAGCTTAGTCTCTTTGCTCAGCTCTTTCTTGTTGATTAATGTTGAGTTGATCTGATAGTATACTCTAGTCGCCTTGGAGATCCGGTTCCTTAATTCTTCTGTTACTGTTCTGTCTTGGCTTATTATTACTCCAAGGTACTCATAGCTCTCCACTTGTTCCAATTGCTCTCCTTCACAACTTACGTTCAGGTTTCTTTGTTCTTCATCTGTGTTCTTACTTATTCTCATTATTTTGCTTTTCTTCTCATTTATTGTCATTCCTTTTATTTTAATTTCGTTGTTCCAATTATTTATTGCTTGTTGTAGTTTCCTTTGGCTATCGGCTATGAGTAGTATATCATCTGCGAAGACGAGGCTTTGTATATTGATTGCCCCCATGTTCCAGTGTCCTAGTTTAGTGTTCAGGTTTGGGTTCCTGCTGTTCTTAACTATTTCATTCATCATGATAATGAATAGTAGTGGACTGAGGAGTCTCCTGTTTTATCCCCTCTCCATCAAGAATTTCCCGATTCTTGTCCTTGTATTATTACTATTCCTTTCGTTCTTCCGTATAGTCGTTTTGTGGCTTCTACAAGTTTTCTCGGGATGTCAATTCTTTCCATTGAATTCCACAGGGTTGCTCTTGGTACCGTGTCGAAGGCTGCTAGGAGGTCTACGAATGCCAGGTGTAGCTCTTTGTTTCCTTCAAGTGTCTTTTCTATTACTGTGCGAAGCATAAATATGTGGTCTTGAGTCTGTCTGCCTTTTCTGTATGCAGCTTGTTCCTCTAATAGCTCGTCTTCTATGTGATGCCTTATCTTTTTTTCTAGTATCCTGGTGTAGATCTTTTGTACGCAGGATGTCAGGCATATTGCTCTGTAGTTTCCACAGTCGTTTGTGTTACCTGTTTTGTGGATTGGTACTATTATGTTTTCTTCCCAATCCCTCGGTATTCCTTCTCCTTCGTATACTTGCTGGCATATCTTTTGTGTCCATTTCTTTATACACTCCCCTCCGTATTTGATTAGTTCAGGGCTTATTCCGTCTTTTCCTGCGGATTTTCCTACTTTCATGTGTGCTATTGCGTCTTCTGTTTATTCCAAAGTTACTGTTTCGTTTTCTGTCTCTTCTTGTTCTTCTTGTTCTACTCTGATAGGGTTGTATTGTTCTTGTATGTTTGGTGCTTTGAATTTTGTGTTGTAATGTCTCTTCCATGTTTCTAATATTTGTGGCAGTTCTGTAACGACTTCTCCTTCTTCGTTCCTAATGCTCCACACCTTTTGTTTGTGCATTCCCCTTAGGCCTTTAACTGTTTTCCAGAAGTCCTTTTGTTGTTTTGTTGTCTTTGAATTTCTGCTCCATCTCTCTACCAAACTCTTCCCAAGCTTCCTCTTTGGCCCTCTTCACTACCTCTTTTGCCTCATTTCTCCTTGTTATATAATGTTGCCTGTCTTCTTCTCTCTTGGTCTGTAGGTATCTCTTCCAAGCTGTTCTTTTCCATTACTATCCTTTTTACTTCCTCATTCCACCATTTCGTGCGTTGGTATCGAGGTGATATTTTGCTTTTCCCACAGATTGTTGTTGCTGTCTCAAGTATTACTTCCTTAAGTCTTGTCCATCTCTCTTCCACGTTCCATTCTACCTCCTGATGGTGCTCTTGTTGTTCGTGTTCTAGTAGTCTACGCTCTACTTCTTGTGCGTATTCTGTTTTTTTCTCGGGCTTTCTTAGTTCAGTTATTTTTATTTTCTCGTAGCCTTTCTTCGCTACTTCCTTTCTTACATATAATCTCGTGTCCGCTATTACTAGTTTGTGATATGAGTGGATTTCTGCCCCTCGGATGACCTTCACGTCTAATACTGCGTACTTTGCTCCCTTTGTGTATGTGAAGTAGTCTATTTCACTTTTGGCCTCTCTGTTTTCTGCAATGAAAGTTATTTTATGTATTAGTTTGTGATTGAAGAAACTATTTCCTATTAGCATTTCGTTACTTATGCAGAAGTCAATCATCCTATTGCCATTGTCGTTTAACACTCTGTCTGTACAGTATCTTCCTAGAACTCCATGTCTTTTGTCTGGGTTCTTTCCCACTCGGGCGTTCCAGTCTCCAAGTATAAATGTGTGTCTGCTTCTGTCTCTAGCTTTGTCGAGCACTTGTTGTAGGCTTGTGTAGAACTCTTCTTTTTCCAGTATGTTGTCATTTTCTGTTGGTGCATAAATCTGTATGAATGTAGTTCTCTCTTCTAGCTTGACATCTATTGTCATTATTCTTGAACTGATACCTTCCCATCCTATCACCTTTCCGGTTAGGTCTTCGCTAATTATCACTCCTACTCCCTCCTTTGCTCTTGTTCCTAACTGAACTCCAGAGTAGAACAATTTGTATCCTTTTTCGAGTGTTTGTTCTTTGATTCCTTTCTTTTTGATTTCTGAAAGTCCTAGGATTTTAACTTTATATCTCTCCATTTCTTCAACTAACTCTATCTCTTTCCCATTTAGTCCTGTCACGTTCCATATTCCAATTCTTGTCCTTTGTGCAAGTTTAGGTCGTTTTCCATCTTTCCGTCCATGTCCGAGGCTTTCTGCGTTTCTCTGAATCTGTATACCTCGTATGGGTGATTAGCCCGACGACGAGGGCTCCGTTACCTCGGGACAACTGGTATCAGGTTATACCCCCCGATGCTGGGTTGTCAGATCCCCGTTCGTTTTCTAGCAGAGGGTACCACGTGCAGGTGGGGTTGACATTTGGGTGACTGGATGTTGGCCCCACCCCTTACCCTCCAAAAAAAATCCATTTATTATGTTGAAAAATAACAACATAACATAAATAAATCGAAAAAACTAAGTACAGAGAATAGAAATCAATAATATATTTTATAATATAAAGTAAAGTTTCAGGAAAGAAGTAAAGACACGAATAAACAGTATAATAAATAAAGGAAAAGAGAAATATTTTGGTGTAAAAATAAAATAGGATAGATTAGAAAATTTGTAATCTTGATCTTTATTTGGTTATTTTTGTATATATATTTTTATCAATTTTTCTCTTATAGCTATTTCTCTCATCGCTTGTCATATTTTACATCTAGGTACATTATCATAGACTTTTTCTAGATCTACACAGGTCACATGAGTGTCTATAATTTTATCTGTTTTTTATTAATTGTCTTACGCAATGTATATTATCAAGACATGATCTTTTCTTCTAAATCCGCTTTGCTCTTTTCTAAATTCTATTTCTTCCTTTTCCATTTTACTTTTTATTACTGTTGAGAGTAGACGGGCTATGGAAGGGATGGCTGTTATGCCTCTATAATTAGTGCATAACTTTTTGTTTCCTTTTTTGTATAAAAAAGTTATGTATGATTTTGATGAGATGTCTTGTCCCTCCTCTATTTTGTTAAAGATCTTAGTTATAAATGTTATAGCTTTCTTCCCTCCATATTTGAGGAGTTCCATTCGTATGTTTCCTGGACCTGGTGACTTGTTGTTTGCTTTTTTAGAGCTTCTTATACTTCGTCTTCTTTAACCTCTGGTATCGATTTGTTATGCTTTATTGTGTCATCTTGTTGGTATTTGTCTCTATGTTCTATTAAAGGATTGAGTTGATTATGACATTTAGATTTCTTTTGGAATCTCTTTTATTTCTTATCTTTTTGATTACTTTATATGCAGCTGTTGATCTGTTATATGCTATTGCTTTGTCTATGTCTATGCATAATCTTCTCCAATACTCATCTTTTTCAATTTTTACTTGTTTTTTACTTGATTTCTTAACTTTACATACTCTTAATTTTGGTGTTTTTCAGATAACTGTTTTATGAGTGCTTTTTTTTCTTTGATTAGCCTTTCTAATTTTTCTGAAAATTGTTCTCTAAGTGAGTGTATATTTCTTCTAGAGAACCCTCTTTGTTTTCGTCTAGCTTGTTGTTTATTATGTTTTGATATAGCATTTTTATGCTAAATTGTTTTAGTAGGTCTGTTTTATATGTGGTTTTTCTGATTTCTTTTTCTAATTCTGATATTTTGCCTAGTTCGTTTTTCCTTTGTGTGTTTTTATATGTGAAGTGACTTACAAGCATGTGATGATTGCGTGGCCATTATGGTTGTCTATAGGTTCTTACGTCTTTTATATATATTTTCCTATTTTCTGTTATCGATTTTAGATTTTGTGGTGGATTGATTTAGGTGAATTTGTGAATTATAGATTACTTACTTAGTTGAAACCATAAGCAGATCTATGTTTCAACTGTCCTTTAAATTAAAGATCTTCTTACCCTTTTTTATAGCATATGTGGTTGATCGAGTTGATTACGCCAACGTTTGTGTTTAGTAATCGAAGTTAGGATAAAAATTATTATTGTATAGGATAAGCCCAATTGCACTTTATAAATTTTTTCCTGAACAAAACAATCCTAATTTTATTGCTATCAGTGTGTAGTACGGACTTGGTAGTGTAAAATATGATGTCGACCAAATACCCTCTATGCAATCATTGAAAATGAGCTTCAACGTACCGTATACTTGTAAGTTTTGAAAAATTTACAAGTGTACATAGTTTCTGGTGGTCTTTTGAGGACTTGGGTATACCTTCAAATACTAACTATAATAATTAAGTTTAGAGAAAATATATATCCTTTCACTACTTTTATATTCTAAATAAACTCATTGTCCTAAACGGTGAACTAAGAAACTGTATTAAACAATTTAATTTTCTGAGCGTAGCACATTTTATAACCGCCGTGTAACATTGTGTTAGAATAATTGCGTTAAAGGAGTATTTTGTGCATAAAAGAGGTATTAATATAATTATCAACGCGCTGAATCATGAGTTAACTGCTTTTGAGCAGGTTTTCCTAGACGTTTTCGGGGAAATTTAATTAGCGCGCGGAAATTCCAGTTACATTATTTCCAGTGGTCTCGCATCTCCGCCCGCATTAGCGACAATATGCAGAGAGCTTAGTGCTTTATTAACAAACCCTGTGAAGGTATTGAGGTATTTTGGTGCGCAGCCCAACTTTCCAGTATTAACCATGAGGCTTTATCGGCTTTGGCAGGACAGAAGCGGACACGAAAAACAAATTTTGATTTCAGTTTCAACTCCAAATATTGACTGCTGTATCATTATTTGTGCAGAGTGTGTGACCTCTATTACTTCAATCAACAAAGTTGAAGCGCCTTAATATAACATTCTGTAATAAAACAAAATATTGTTAATGTATCTACACGCATTTTCAGAATCAATAACTCACTCTTATGTTATAACTTAAAAAACGTCTACAAACTGTGCTGTTTGAAAACTGCTTTTACATGTTATTAGAACAACGAATTGCTGCTTGTAATAAAACATTTGCTATACGCAGCTTGTAATTGAACTTGCTATATATGTAACACTTTGACATACATTCCTGATTTATCTCGATATGATAATGTAAATTTTAATAATTGTACCTAAATATTTTGATACAAACGAACACGTTTTACATTATAAATTATTGCTCGTAGCGTGACTTATCACAACTAGGTACCATTGCAAGCTGTGTTTTGATGTACATACCCTAATTAATAATTTAAATTGTTGAACTCAAAATTGTTAAATGGTCAAGAAAAAAGAAAATAAGTTTCAATACATGTAATCTTACTTTAAACCTTAGGAGGGGGGTAGGTGCACTCCAGATAATTTTTTTTTGATATTTTGCTATATAAGCAATTAAATTAATTTACATTAAGGCCGATGTTACTTTAATATTTTTAAGCATAGTTTAATAGTAATATAATCTTGTTTGTTTATTTTACAATTATGACACCCCACTTTTGGACAGAAATATTTAGCATAAACTAATTATTTAGAATTGAAACAATGTTATCTAATTTTTTTTTGTTACATATACAGTATTTTCTTTTGACTTGCACCATTACCATAAATATTTGCTTTATTTTTTTAGTTTAGACTAAAATTCTTGATAGCGTGTAGTGACATGAGGGCCAGCAAGTATTTTATCAAGTTTCAACGGGCAATTTCGTTTCTGATTTAATGGTATATATTTTTAATAGGTTTCTCTATCAATTTGTAGGCATTTATTCCTGGCATATTAAAGAATTATAGCGAAGAATGATATGCGGTTTTCGGAGGCGATGTCTACGTGTTGTTCAGAGGGCAACTAATTTACCTAATTTTGATACATACTAATTTAACTTTATATTAATTTTAAAAGAACACATACTAAACTACATTAGCTGTAAAAGCTCTTTCACAATGGTTGGCTTGTTTTTTATAGAAATTTTGCATTACCAAAAGTTTTTATTTTTTTAAAACGAAACTAGCAAAAAATTGAGTATAGTTATCCAATATTTATCAGTATTGTACTATGTCTACAATTACTGATCTTCTGATTGCATTCCTTTTTGTCCCATTTGTAAGATTGGTTTTTTTCTAGTATTTTACAAAAGATCTAACTCATCTCAGCTTCGAACCTTAAAAACGCCAATGAATATTTAGATCTATAAAAGAAATGCTAATAATATAGAAGATCCGAAATATCTTGATAGGCTATTTTTTTTAATTTGTAATACTCCTATTGAAATATGTAAACCGCTGTAAGCTATAACCAACCTTCTATTTAAAAATTCTTGAAATGCCATAAAGTGCAGAAATAAAACGCTCTTCTATTAGTTTCTGTTACTATGATATAAATAATGTTTTCAGGTATAAATAGCTAAAAAAAACCTCATACGTACTTTAAAATATTAGATTATATGTCGTTGAAAAGAAATCTGGAGATTATTCGTATTTTAAAACAACAAACAAAGAGAAGTATCAAGATAAACCCAATAACATCTGGAAAATGGATAAACTAGATACTCCTACAAAAGAAAAAACATAGTATGTCACAATTCAAGAACAAGAAATCATAAAGTTATAGAAAAAGCATTAATAACAATACAACGTGTAGCAAAAGCATTGAAGAAGAGTAAAAATAATAAATTAATGAAACCAGGAAATATGATAATAGAATTAGTAAAGTGAGGTAGTTATCGACTAATAAAAATAACTAAAATGTTTCAAGAAATGGAAAGAGGAGACAATATGACAATAGAAAAAGGTATGCCATAATTATAGAAGAACGAACATATTACGAACGATGGTGAGTAAAATGTAGATCATATAAAATAATTCAGTAAAAAACAAAGTGGATTTAGATCTAAAGAATCATATATGGACAATATTAACTGCATCAGGCAAGTAATCAAGAAGAACAGACCAAAAAATATTAAAGCTCATATAAGAGAAGACATATAACAACGCTTCAAAAGAAAAACTGTGACACGCAGTAAAGAAAATGAAGGTTAAAGATAAATGAATTAAAGTGATTAAAGCTTTATACCAAAATACAAAAGTCGAAATTATAGTGGGGAATATAACAAGTGGGGCCTCACAATAATAAAAAGCATACATGTGTTGAGAGAAGTCGTACGTAATTTACAGATAAGACACAAAACAATAAGAACCTATGTAGAAATACAAGTATTTAGGTTTTATAACATCAAATATAATACGAATAACGCAGAAACCAACGTAGAAAACAAAATAGTGAATGAAAAAGTCAACAAAAAAGTGACAGACCAATCCGGAATAAGAAGCTCTTGAAGGAGAAAATTTTAGCGCAACTGTAGAAAACATAATAATGTAAGAAAACAAATAAAATAAAAGATAAAATAATAACAGTAGGTCTGGACAACATGAGATAAGGTTTAAAATATATACAAAAAAAAGGAAAAAAATAGAAGTCATCTGGATAGAGATAGAAGTTATAAGAAAACTGGAAAGCAAATTGTTGAGATGATACCCATACCTAAAGCATGAAAGATGAGAGATGGCCGAAGGACATTATGGATTATCATACAAAGGAAAAAGCATAAAGTGTGAACTAGCAGTTAAATAAAAAACAAGTGTTAAGAAGATGACAACGGAGAAAGGCCTATAAGAAAGAAGTGTGAAAAACAAGCAATTGCGGAGGTTGGGAACGACTAACGGATAGACAGTCAAAATCCAAAGAGATAGAAGGAAAGAGGTTGTAAGTCCTTATTTTAGAAAAAATCTTAAAATGTTTACAATATAGCAATTAGGGAACTATAAATAAACAACAGAATATTAAATTTTAAAAATGACAAACTGTGGCCGGCATTTTCAGGAAAAAAAATTTTGCTTTTATACTCATACGAATGTAGTAGAGATGATGTTGTTGACGTCAGCGAGTTGGTTGATAACGTATCGGACTAGCTGCTGACGTCAATCGAGTCACAAGATGCACCATAACACCGGCTGTGAAAGCCTTCGCATTTATTTGATGTCTTAGAGTTTAGTTATAAATATCGAATGAGTTATTTGTAAACCAATTTTATTTTATGATACGTGGGCTTTAATTGCTCTCCATTTACATGATAAGAGGATCATACGTAAGCTTCAGAAGCCACTATTCTTATAAATTTTATGCAGTTTTCTTACCATTTTAGACTATCCTTTAACTAAAGAGAACTTAATGAACTTAATACATATTGCGGTATTATTCAGCCGACTGTTGTTACCATATTTGATCAACAAAAGTTGTTATTTGATATTTTTGTTGTCGCTACTAAATTGTTCTTGTTTAAATCAATTTAAAAAATGTATTCCTTAAAATTTGGAACTCTTTATTAAGCTTACATAACTTCTTTTTTTACTATAATATAATTAAAATTTGTTTTTAAATTCTTACAATCTCTTAAATAGTTTATAGTACACGAGGTACCGTTTCGATATTAAAAACGCATTTTAGCTGTGAGCTTTTAGTTCATTTTTGATGCGCAAAATCAAAAAATTTTGGTTTTCTTGACATTTAATTACATATACTACTTTAGCATATCAGTAAATCAAAACAGTAGCTTTCATTAATAGTGCAGTTCCTATAAAACGTTGTTTCTGCTTGCTTTGTTTCCAGTATTAATTAATCACTGTGTAGTATGCTATAAAACTTTAAATTTTTAAATTGTCTTCAAACACTAATTTGTTTATTGTAATATAATAAGCGGTGCAAACACTTGGTTAAGTAAGCACACAGGAGATAATTATCAGACCAACACTTCTTATTTAAAATATTCACTTACACGACTCATATATTGTGGTGCCAAATTTTACCATTTATTGGCATGAAAGTTTTTCTAGCTTAATTATAAGAGCTTATTTGTATAATATATTTCAAATAATTTCTGATTAATTAACGTAGTGTAAAGTTTCAGGTGAGTGTCGCAATCGCATCTCTTAGTTTTACATAGTAATTAACGCACCTGTTTACTGAATAAACAGCTATAAAGATGATAGTAGCTAATGTAGTGTCTAGCTACAAATACATGAACATACAAAAAACATTTAGTAACTAATGCACATATTAGTTTTTATGCACTAACAAATTGAAAAAACAATAGCTCGAATATATTTGATTAAAGCTTTAGTGTCATAGAAAATGTCTTTTATCTTTGAGACATAGTATTGATTAAATTGTTTATCATTGCCTGAGAAATTTTATGCCATTCTTCTGACATAAATGATATCGGATTAACTTTGTTGCTAGGTTTTTGTGATCTTTTGAACACGATTTCTTTACCAGAGTAATAGTAAAATTTCTTATTTCTCTTTTCACATGGTAGTTGTACGCGTTTGATGGCAGGAAATATTAGTTTTTATAAAAACGACTTTTTTAATAAAAACATTATTACTGCTGACAACCAGAAGTCTGTCATTTAAAATTTTAATGTATGTTGGCATCATTTACGGTGCCCTCACATAAAATTAAACGTAGCTTGCTACTATATCAAATGATACTCCACACCATTCTTCTTCTTCTTCTTTGCGTGCCACTCCTATCGGATATTGGATATAATGGGCGACTTTAATCTTTTTTACAGCTTTTCGGAATCGTTCGTTGGTGGTGCATCCAAACCATTCCCTCAAGTTTCGCATCCAGGACATTCTTCTACGGCCTTGGTTTGTTCGTCCTTTAATTTTCCCTTGTATTATATTCTGCAGTAATGTGTATTTTTGTCCTCTCATTAGGTGACGTAGGTACTCCAACTTTCTCTTTTTTATTGTCCGGATAATTTCTGGTTCTTGGTTTATGCGTCGTATTACCTCTATGTTTGTTATTTTGTCTATCCATCTTGTTTTCAATATCCGTCTACAGCACCACATTTCAAAGCTTTCCAGCTTCTTTATGTTGTTTTGTTTTAGGGTCCATGCTTCGACACCTTACAGCAAAGTGCTAAACACGTAACATTTTAGCATTCGTAATCTTAATGTAATGTTTATATCACGGTTACATAGCATTTTCTTCATTTTTATGAAAGTTATTCTGGCAATTTCTATGCGTCTTTATATTTCCTTTGTATATGAAAGCTCCCAGATATTTGTAAGTATCTACTTTTTCGATCTGAGTGTTGTTGATACGAATATGTGTGAGAGTAATTGTATTTTTCGTAAATGCCATGTGTTTCGTTTTCCTGGCGTTGATTTTTATCCCATAGTCCGCGAATGCCTTGTTCATGTTATCAAGTAAACATTGCAGATATTCCGATGTTGTTGCTAGCAGTACAGTGTCGTCTGCATAACGAATGTTGTTTATGACTTCACCATTAATTAATATTTCTTCCTTAGCTTGCGACAGTGCTTCCTGGCAGATTCTTTCACTGTAGACATTAAAGAGCAGCGGCGATAATATACATCCTTATCGTACGCCTCTTCGTATTTCAATTTTTTGTGAGATCTCATTATCCACTTTGATGTTAGTTTTTTGGTTCCAATATAGGTTAAGGATGATTCGTAGGTCTTTATCATCAATGCCTCTATCTTATAGTGTGTCTTTAAGTTTAAGGCCTTCTCAAAGTCTATGAAGCAGGCGTGTACTTCTTGATTGACGTCTATGCATCTTTGTGTGATCACATTTAAGGCAAATAGTGCTTCCCTGGTGCCTAGTCCTCTTCTGAACAACATCTGCGTTTCGCTTCTGTCAGCGTCTAATTTTTGAAAGATTCGATTATGTATAACTCGAAGAAATATCTTTAGTAGATGGCTCATCAATGATATTGTTCTGTGATCCGAGCATTCTTTTGCGTTTCGCGTTTTGGGGATCGTGATAAATGTGGATAAAAGCCAGTCGTGCGGTGTGATTCCCGTGTTGTATATCGTATTGAATAAGTGTAGTACTGTCTTTAGAGAATTATCGTTCAGAAGCTTCAATAGGTCTGTGGGGATTTCATCGGGTCCATTTGCTTTTCTTTCTTGGAGATTTTGATTGCGTGTTCTACTTCGTCTTTTAAGATTTCAGGTCCGGTTTCATGTTTTGTATGACAGGTCGTTTTTATTTCATCTTCAAATAATTTTTCAATGTATTCCACACCATTACGCTAACTTAATCATATTTTACAGTCTGCTGAAGACACTTATCATCTAAATGAATAGTCAAATATCTCAATACTCAAATTGATTACTGTCGCTAAATTAGCAGTACTTCTAAAAGTAATCTGTTTTTTAGTAGCTTCCCTTGCTACTGCTTTTGTTCTAGAAAGAAAATACTAGTAATTCTGGTTAATTTCGCTTTTTTTAAATTGAATAATAATCAGGTGCACTGTCAACAACAGAGTAATTAAATCTACACTTATTTCTTTTTGCAAGATGCCATTGTATGCCATAGTCTGAAATCATCTATGTGCACTCAGATAAACATAACATGGTTCAAATAACATTATACTGTCTAGAAATGTTTAAGAATGTTATTGAACTGGATATCTAAATTTGATTTATCACTCTAAACTACCAATTTTCAATTGATTCCTATTTTGGTCTGATACCCTAATATAAATACTTTTAGAAATCATAAATTCCCACGCTACGTTTAAAAAATTAGGATGTCTTTATTTTTATTTAACGTTACAATGTTCCTTAAATGCAAAACGGATGACTCATTTTCGAGTGTCAGCTTAAAGTTTGTGTATTTTTGTGTTATTTTTACATAAAATTGCTATAATAATTTGTGATTCTGTATCCTTTTCTATCTATCATAAGTATTTCTCAACTATCAAACAAAAGTATCGTTGATTTAATAATTAATTCTTACCGTTGAAATTATTTGAATAAAGCATGATAGTCGTGAGGAAAAGGCTTTGGCCTGCCATAATGACGGTGGTTTTGGGTTCGACTTTATGGCCGTCATAAAAACACCTTTGGTGTCTGTGAAGTACATTCTCTCTTTTTAAATGAGCGGGTTAAATTAGACACCTGCCTGAGACTCATAATACTGCGCTATTGTTTGGTTAGAAATAGGCTAGTAGCCTATATAAAGGTAGGAGAAGATTTTTTAACTCTGGATCGACGTCTGTAACTTTTTACCAATAGATACAATCTACTATATAATAATAATTTTCTAATTACGCGGAATTTACATTTTATCATGAGAGCTAACAACATTCTTATTTTTTACTTACCTAGTTAACACAAGAAGAAATTCCATTTCATTCACTTATCGTATTATTTTTATAGTTGTCCCTGTTCTTTAATACTCGTCTTTTAAATATATTAGTAATTAGTATTGTAATTGGTTTTACTGATTATTAGTAAATAAATTAAGCAGCTACTTTAATACCAAATCCAATTTAAAAGCTGTCAATAGCAGTAGCATTAATTTTTCAAACAATCATTATGTGATTGAATTTTTTGTTATATTTAATAGTCTAAGTACGACAATAGTTTTTTATTTTATTTAAAAAATACTTATTTTTTACTGCAAGGATATTTCGTCTACCACATTAAGAATAATTAAATAATTTCTAACTCTTTACAACTTAGAGTTGCTATATTTTTATTTTTATTTTTTATGTATGTGTTTTAAAGGCCTAAAATCTTCTACCGTTAGTTTTTTTCTATTATTAGATAGCGCTTTATAAAACATACAATTTGTAAGTTTTTGGCATTCATTTAATGAATGGGAAAATATACGGTTTAGAAATTTATATACACTGCATATGAAATTTTACATCTTTTAAACAGCCCCCATTTGTTGCTTCACACATGCTCCATTACAGCTGTAGTCATTTAATTTCTACACGAATATTGCCTCTCAGTTCTACGACAGTTCGAGACGTATTTATATAGACCCAGGTGACCCAAGTGGGCGATTAATTTTAGTTCTTCGCAAAATAATCTTTCTCCAAATATATTCTTTAACAAACATATTGCGGCTTCAACAGTACGACATATCAGGCTTAACTTGAATCGATGATAACGTGCTCCATTTACCATTATTCCATTATTGGCGTCATCTTCGAAAAAGTAATAACCAAAAAGGAACTGTAAAGAAACACCATACCACCCTGTGCCACTGAAGTGGCTAAAATTCATGTTGGTAAACAACTAAACAATTGGAATTTCTTAGGCGCAAAACCTTTTTTTATTAACATAACCATTAATATGAAAACGTGCCTCATCCGACATAATCAGACAACGAATAAATTCGTTTCCATTTCTAGCTGGTTCTTGAAATTGAATAGCAAAATGTTCCTGCTTCATCATTTGTGCTTTTGCCACAAGGTCGATGTTATCCTGTTTCCTAGAAGAACGTGGTCTGCTGGAACGTAGACAACCATGTACACCGCCTTGTTTCACAAAACCTCCCACGAAACGACGAATCGTTGATTCATTAAATCCATTCCCGACATCGAAATGTCGACGGTAAGCTTGTGAAAATGATTAAATACTGTAATGTGTTTTGCCATAGTAAATTTCCAAAATCTTTGTTATAATTTCAGAAAATAAATTTTTATAAACAATTATTAAAACAATTATAAACATTTAAAACCCTAACGCAACTTTTGGGACACCTGATACACATAAGGTACAGTTATAACATAATTTAAATGATAACAGTAGCAAACATTTTGCCTGGATGTAATGAAAACGTTGCTCTAGAACTAAATAATTTATAATTAAATTACGATAACTAACACTCCGCAACTTAAAAGTTAAAAAAAATTGATCATTGATTTTTAGTAAAGTTAAATTATATTGCATTGTTGAAGATATTATATAAGCTAAATTATTACATAAGGATTTCACAGTATCATAATAAATGATATAGGCAAAATTATTTTATTTTGATAAATGTATCACAATCCGACAATTAATTTTCTGATACAATTCTGGAGCTCAACAAAAATTTATCTTAAGTTAAAGGAGATTACATGTTACCGTCAAAATGTGGCAATTTTTACCTTTTCATTTTGCATATATTTCGCAACAATATATTTGAAGCTACATCTCTCCTAGCCTCCTTTGCGTTTAATCTGCGGCAAAAGATCTCAAGCAAGTGGGAATGTTGTCATTCCAACTGAATACTACCTTTATGTAGAAAATCATTTCTCAGTTACCATTCTACCTAGAAAACAATTTATGATAAATTTATTGCTTCAAATTACTCTTGTTTACCTTATATAATCAAATATATTGTACCTGATAACAAGCATTCAAAAGATAGTGTTATGCGCTCGTTCATAATGCACGTCCGTAATTTTTAAGTTTTACATTCATACATAAGAAATACGTTGAAATTGGTTCAACTTTACGTATTTCTTTTATTTATTTGCAGTAATTTTTAATTTTTCTCTAGATTAATGTTGGCCGCAGTAACAGAATGTTTGTTTTGATTCTGAAATTGTGAAATAGTATTGTGGACAGGATAGGGAACTAATAATTAAGTTAGTAAATATGCATCTCCTGTCCTAAAAATAAAAAAGATGGTAAACCGGCAGAATGTGTGTTATGCGGTGGCGCACATCCAGCTAATTACAAAGGCTGTAAGGTCTATGTAGATATCATAAATAGAAGATTTCCGAATCAAGTTATAACTGTCAACAGACAACCGCAACCCACTCAAATCAAACTGCAGCCTCAACAGGTCCAGCACCAATCTAATAAAGTACACCAATCTCAACCACATCAACCTCAACAATGTAGTCATTCTCCAATACAAGAGCTTAGCAATGAGCAAAATAACATATACGTACCACAAAATCTTGACAAATCATTCAGATTATCTAAACATCATCCTACAATAAGTACACAATCAATACATTCAAACAATAACACAACAGAACAACAAGCAGGTGACCTAACCTCCATTATTGCAGCAATGCAACAAACGATACAAGCTCAACAACAAACTACAATTGAGTTAACAAAACAAATAGCGCTTTTAAGAGAAGAACTAATTAAAAACAAAATGGCCCCAGCATATAAAATAGCCCTCTGGAATGCCAATGGCCTTTCAAACCACACACATGAACTGGAAATCTTCCTCAAGCTCCATACGATCGACATAATGTTAATCTCGGAAACCCATTTCTCACAAACAAGCCAGTTTAAAATCCAAAATTATTGTGTATACTCAACTGAACACCCAGACTCTGACAGACAAGCGAGGGGAGGTACGGCAATATTGATTAAACAAGGCATTACACACAACGAACTTCCGAAATTCAAAAAAAACTTTCTACAAGCTACAAGTATAGTTATCGAGGACTGGCTCGGTCCGCTCGCACTTTCGGCAGTATATTGGCCCCCCAACTACCCTACTACCAAAGAAGGATTCATTGAGCTCTTCCGATCCTTAGGTAGCAGGTGGGGACTACAATGCGAAAAACGTGCTCTGGGGCTCACGAATCACTGCTCCAGGACGTGGTAGAATACTTAGTCAAGTTATGCAGGACTTACATCTTAATCACTTTTCTACTTATGAACCAACCTATTGGCCTAGCGATGTAAATAAAATTCCAGATCTCTTGGACTTTTTCGTAACTAAAAGCATCGCTCCAGGATATTTAGACATTTCTTCATGTTCCGATCTATCATCAGATCATACCCCAGTTTTAGCTACAGTCAGCGCCATTGTAATTGAAAATGAAAAAGCACTGCAGTTATTTAATAAGAGAACAGACTGGTGCTACTTTAGATCCCTGATTCATGATAAATTAAATATGAAAATTCCGCTTAAAAATAGCGAAGACATTGAGTCAGCAGTAGCCTACCTTACCCAAGTAATTCAAGAGGCGGCCTGGGAAGCCACACCTGACGTGCCATCCAAAAAAAACACAAGAATGTTGTCCTGCTGCGAAAAGAAAGATTGTAGAAAAAAGAAAATTAAGAAAAACATGGTAAAGGACCAAATATCCATCCGATAGGATGCACTATAACAAGGTCGCAGACCAACTTAAAACGCTAATAAAGGACCTCAAAAACAAAAGCTTCCACGAATACTTAGAAAATCTAAGTCCAAAGCAAGATTCAAATTATTCCCTATGGAAAGCGACTAAACGGATAAAACGCCAGAATGATCCAATTCCCCCCTTGCGTAAAGCAGATAACAGCTGAGCACGCACTGACTCTGAGAAAGCTGAACTACTGGCACAACATTTAAAAAAAGTCTTCCAGCCACTACCATCAGCAATAACGCCTGAAGAAGATTCTGAAATTCGGGAATATCTAGAGGCCCCCTTTCAAATGTCGACAATGCCGAAACTGTTCACAATCATCATCACAAATCTTCACCCAAATAAAGCTCCAGGCTTTGATTTAGTAACGGGGCAAATAATCAAAGAACTCTCCCGCAAAGGTTTCGTAATGTTAACCACTATTTACAACGCAATTTTGAGAATAGGTTACTTCCCGGCACAATGGAAAGTCTCCCAAGTAATTATGATTCTTAAGCCAGGGAAAACACCAAACGTAACTGATTCTTACAGACCAATCAGTCTCTTGCCGATTATAAGTAAACTCTTTGAAAAACTGCTTGCCAATAGACTAACACATATCATAGAAGAGCTACATCTTATACCTAATCATCAGTTTGGCTTTAGATATGAGCATTCCACCATTCAGCAGGTTCATCGAGTTGTTGACTACATCAACCAATCATTCGAAAAGAAGCAATACTGCGCAGCAGTGTTCCTGGATGACAGCAAAGCTTTTGATAAAGTGTGGCATGATGGCCTCCTTTACAAATTGAAACATACACTGCCTCATCCATATTTTATTATATTGAAATCCTATCTAGAGGATAGACTCTTCCAGGTTAAATACGGACAACAACTAAGTGAACTGTATCCGGCACGTTCTGGAGTCCCACAAGGCAGTGTCTTAGGACCTATGTTATACCTGCTCTATACAGCTGATGTACCCACCAACACACAATCTGTAACAGCAACATTTGCGGATGATAAAGCCATCCTGATGAAACACAAAGATCTTGAAACAGCCGTTAAAATCCTACAAGCACATCTAAACGAAGTAGTGACATGGACCAAGCGATGGAGGATTAGACTGAACGAAACCAAATCGCTACATATCACCTTTACACAATGCAGAGGAAATACACCGCAAATCCATATCAACAATACACCATTACCGCAGATTACGGAGGTAAAATATCTCGGCATGCATCTCGACAAGGGTTTAACATGGAGGGCACACATCTGGCATAAAAGAAAACAATTGGGAATCAAGTTTAGCAAACATTACTGGATGCTCGGTAGAAGATCCAAGTTGTCACTTCAAAATAAACTCTTAGTTTATACGGTTGCATTTAAACCAATATGGGCCTATGGCATAGAGTTATGGGAGTCAGCAGTAAACACCAATATTCAAATCATCTAAAGATTTCAGACAAAAATGCTACGTGCAATGTGTGACGTACCCTACTTCTTAAGAAACATTGATATTTTGCGCGACTTAAAAGTGGACACAGTGAAAGAAACCATTACCAAACTCAGTGAGCGATACCTAAGTAAATTGGAGTCTCACGGCAATCCTCTTGTGCTGAATTTACTTGATAACAGTTTGGACACTCAAAGACTAAGCCGAGTTAAACCACTACAACTACCTTATAGATTTACTTAGCAATCAAGATCGCAGTTCTTACTTGCCCACTGTAATAATCTAACCACATCTCCTCGGATTCTAAGTTACTTATAGGTTTAAGTCACTGGACGTTAATCCTAACGCCTTTTTCATGTCATTAATCACTTATGTATCAAATTTGCTTATTGTGTATACAGATCACAAATAGTGAATAAATAAATAAAAAAAAATATGCATCTGTTCCTACACCATTAAAGAGATAACAGGTACAAAGGCAACATAATTATGCAAAATACCTGGAAGGATACTGCTGCCGCTAGTTTCATTGAACATGCGCAACTTTCAAATGTTTACATAGAGCTTGCGTGCATGATATGTATTTCTTATGGGCAGCTTATGTTTATGTCCTTTATAAATGGGTAGTAGACACGCTTTTTGCGTATGGCAATGCTGCGGCTGCCCGGAGAAGCGAAAGCGCCCCTGACGTGCATGGACCTCGTGCAAATTCGTTCAAATGTATAGGCTGTCTTTGTTTATTACGCACGGATCTCTTCGTTTACATGCAACATAAAAAAGTAGACAACATGCTCAATCTAAATGTTTAAATTTAGGACAAAATTCCGTTAGTTCGACTGAATAATCTTCGTGGTCGAAAATCAGTATGCGATGTCAGATAGTGGAGTCTAAAATTAGTTAAAAAAATGCATTAGTGTCAAAAACAACTTTGATCCGGACGGATTTTTGTAGTTTTACTTCACGATGCAGAAAAATCTGTAAGCACCTGATAATTATCGTGGAGTTTGGACCATTTCTACGATAAACTATTACGTTAGTAAGTTAGCCAAAGCCAACGCATAAAGTAGAACGGTGAGTCACAGTTTAACGTAAAACCAAGGTAAAGGTAAATGCGTGCAGACAGTTGCTTGCAAATTCTTAGGATGTTCGATTTTTTCGCCGAAACTGGTGACGAAAGAATCATCTATCTTTGTATACAAACAGATTAGACTAATTGTTTTTCTTCATTTTGTTTCACATTTTTATTGATAACATAAAAATAGCATTATATTTTATTGTCATTTTTTTCGTATGGAAAATTTTTTTAAAATTTTTCTTAGTGTCTGCACATGTAAAAAATTAACAGAATAAATGATTTCTTCATGCTTCAAAAAAATTAGCATAACTCAAAGTAAAACAACAATAATTAGTCTACCATATATTCTAATTATTAAAATCGCGGTACTCTTCAGCAAACAAGTCAATAAATTGTCCTTTGATTCTGGGATCTTGTAGAAATATCTAATAACAGTATTTTTATTGAAGAAAAACAGGACATGATTGTTTTATTTTGTACCACTCTCGCTTTACTCTTTTTGTAATTAAGTATGTATTGTATACTTTGAAGACTACATTAGCTTATTTATAGTTCTGTAAGGTGTAGTATGTAAATATCCTGGAAACGGGCTTTACAACTCTGTTTTAGAGCTGACTTGACTTAATTTAAGCAAGTTATAATATTTTTTTCTTTTTATTAATGCTTTCCCTAGTTACCACTTACAATTATGCAATCTACTTTTGAAACTTCATCGCGCAATTAGGTGAAGTTAAGCCAATAAAGCAGCTTCTGGTGCAGTTCTATGAGCACTTCCGCGTAAAGTGAAATCTTGAAGGCATAAATTAGCGCCTTTGACTTCAAGCGGTTGTTAATTGGTTAACTTTCTTAGTGTGTGCTTTTTATTTGCCCCAAAATCAAGTGCAGGGTGCTGAACATTAAATGAAAAATTAATTCGTCGTGAAGAGGGCTTGTAAGCGCACGAAAATGGGGTTAAGCGCAAATTAATTAAGTAATCAATGTAAGACGCGGAACTGTTTTACGAAAAATCAGTTTTCACAATGGCGTGTCGTTATGTGGCTTGTTTAGGATCTCTGTTTTAAATTGTCTATTGCAATTAAAATTTTGAATCTCGCTGGACTGTTCTTTGTCATTAAACTAAAAGAGGTAGAGATTAAAATTAAGGTATCTGACTATGATTTCGATAAATAAAAATACATAAAGAATCAATAGAAAGTGAACCTATTTTTATTATTTAAAGCACTAAGGTTTTTGTTTATTTTAAGCAATTAGACAGTAAAATATTAATAAAACTTGTGTAACATCGTGGCTACAATATCAACCTTATATTACTTCAAATAAAATTTTGGAGCCGCAAGTAAAAGCGTTCTAGTTGTTTAATACTTTGTAAATAGTTTTGCTCAAATAAACAAGTTGTAAGTAATGTTTAGGTTTTGAAGTTTGCCTATTATTATTGTATGTAATAACCACAGGCTCTTACTGACTCCAGCTTTAGCAGAAAACTTTTACAGGAAACAATAAGAGCAAATATTTGTTATAAGATATAAAAATTCCATCAAAAAATAAATTTTACGTCAGTTAAATTTAACCAATCAGCCTGTTGTTGCTCTTAAACTTTTGAAATAAATTTATTACTACATAACGACTATGTCTGTTTTATATATATTTATAACTTCTGAAGAAAATATTTTTAATTTTTGTTTTTGCGTACATTTCACTTTTTTTGCTTTTTATATCCGAAATATTGTATTTTTAACAATCCATTGCCTATTTTAGTTGTTATGATTAACTTTGGGTCTACTATGTTGTTTTAATTGTTCTTGCATTCCAGAATTTATATTAATTTAGTAAAAGCTAACATTAAAAATAAAACAGGAGTGAGATTTTCTCAGGTAAGTACAGGTAAAAATTTAAAGTAACAAGCGAATTCAACTAAATCAATATGAAGGAAGAAACCATCCTTTGATGATGTTTTGATTCTGCTTTTGGAATCATTTTGTTTAACTGGGTTACGTTATATATTTGTACAAATAAAGTACGTAAATTGCAGAGGTTACTTTAAACTGCAAGCTTTGCAAAATTTTTGTGTTTGATGTTTTTGCGCAACCTCACAGTTTAATTTTGTGTAACAGTTTTAAATGTTACACTCGATCAAAACATTGCAGCACTTGTACAATGTTTATAAACAGCATGTGTACGTTTGAATTTTTTATTACATATTAATTATTTGACGTGGTTCTTAAACGGTTGAGAGATGTTCTTATATTGATTTAAATCTGTAACCGGTTACATAATGTCTGTAATGGTTTTGGTCTAGGCAATACTCTTGTGGGTAGATGTTATAGTTGATTTGATAGTTTACCCAGTTTGGAAATTAAATGTAGTCACATAAGTCCTGCTTTAGAGATTTCTTTTGTGTTTATTTCTATTTATAATCTGTAATACATACAATAAGTAAGTCCAGGATCAGGTAATTAATTATAACAGGACGTGACTAAAGACATGTGAGAGGTATTCCAACGATTACTTCTCTGTTGCGACTTGCTGAGGCACCGAGGTTTAAATTACAATGGAAACAGATACTAAAATCTGTGGGGTAAATCTAGTGTTTTAAATCGTTTTAGTCTATGAGTTTGTTAACTATTATCAAACAGGTTGACTGTATAAGGATTTGGGTGGCTGGATAGTCTGTCTAAATATTTGGCACTGCACTTACTTATTTCATCGCGCACTGAGTTTACTTTTAGATCACTTAAGATGTCAGCCTTGCTAATAAAGTAAGGCGCATCGCATATAGCGTATAGTGCTTTGTTTTGAAATATTTCTATGGATTGTATTGATGGGGTGGCAGCAGTACCCAGAGCTGAAGACCGAAGACCATATGGGTTTATACGCAACTTTGTAAACTAGCACTTTGTAATCGATAGTAAGTAAGGCTTGCGGAATTTGTGCCCCAACTGTTTCCGTTTATTCCATATGTGACTCCTCCACGTCAACCCTTTATCCAGATATAGTCATCGATATTTTAATTCTTGAACCTGCGCAAGTGGAATATTATTAGTAGTAACTAATGAGGTAATTCCTTTGCATTTCGTGAAGGTGATATACACGGATTTAGCGTCATTGATTTTAACTCTCCATTTTTGCGCTCATTTTCCTATTTTATATAACTTCCGTTGGAGGAGCATGTAGTAGTAGCAGTAGTAGAATGGTTATTCCTAGGAAAATCGGCTGTTAACATCAGGTAAAGTATTGGACTTAATATACTCCCTTGCGGCACACCAGATTTAATTAAATATGAGTATGTGATGTCTTGATCATGTTTGACATAAAAGAACCTTTCTGATACAAAATATTTTAGAATAACAAAAAACTGTGGGGAGGTGATCTTTTTAACTTGTGTAAGAGCCCATTGTGCCGTACTCAGTGCAATATTGCTTATTTTCAAATTCTTTGGTTGATAACGTCGACAATTCTGTGAACTTGTTCTACCGTTGAGTGTCCTTTGCGGAAACCAAATTGGTGATTGGAGTAAGCCCCAGTTCTTCAATAATTGACTCTAGTATCTTAGAAAGTAATTTCTCGAATAGTTTGCCTGATTGCGGCAGCAAACTTATCGGCCTGTAGGAGGAAGTAGCATTTTCTGGTTTACTAAGTTTAACTATTAAAATCACCTGCGGAACCTTCCATTGAGTCGGTAAGTAGCTCAACCTTAGAATTGCGTTGTAGATGATTCTTAACATGACGAGACCTTTACGGGGATGTTCTTTTATAAGATGTCCGGTTGTAAGGTCGGAACCTGGCGATTTTTTGGATTTAAGTTATGTTTAATTAATTCCTTTATTTCAGTGACTGTAAATAAGTCTGGTAGAAGTGATATTTGGGGTATGGTATGGTATCGAGGATTGCCTTTATCTCTGCTTACTTTTCGGGAACAATGTTGATGGTAGAGGTTGAAAAATTGATTCGAGGTATGAAGCAAAGATTTCAGGCTTTTATTGACCTGATCTTGCTCAAGTGTCGTCTTCTTCTTGAATTGGGAGGATGGGTTGGAGTTACCCATAATGAGTAATTCGAGGCTGGTGTGGCGTCTAGGTTAGCAATATAGTCTTAAAGAGCACTGGCTTTAGAGATTTATGTTTAGAATATATTTAATTTGAGATATATAAATTAAGTAAGTGAGTGAGTCTGTTATATATGGTTTTTTTCTCGTTTTTTTTAAGTTTGTCATATTTTTCTAATTCTTTGTTATCAGGAACCAGTTTACGTATTCATGGGGATACATTATTAATTTCTTTCAAGGTTAGATGGAATAAACCGAGTAACTACATCTTAAAAAAGTTTAAGATATTGTGTAACTCTCCTTTTATCTTCTTATGTTATAGCGAAATTTTCAGATTTATACCTTTTTTCTAATTATATTTGATAGTTAATAGTCTATAGATCCTTAGGTTTTTTTATATTTTTCTGATTTTTGCTTTTTGTTTCCAGTTTATTCCTACATAATTTTCTATTTTGTCCTCCCTAGACGTCATTTTTCTCTATTCAACCTTAATGGTAGCCATACTGTAGTTTTAAATGTCCATTTTTCATCTGGTAGTCTCGTAATATGCCTCGTCCAGTTCTATTTATATTTTACTTCTTATTATGGCAACTTCTACTTACCTTTCTCTCCTAATTTATTCAAATATTTGTTATTTATATTTTATTATTTAATTTTGAACCTTTCCATGTTTTACTGTATTATCCTTAATTTCTGGTACAGCTTTCCAGTCATATCCTTTTAATCGCAGTGCTTGCTTTATTCTTTAATATTTTCTTATCTAAAACTTCTTCTTATATAAATTAATTATCATTCAATTTCTTTTTTTGTGGTATTTGTAAACTTTTTAGGTTTTTTATTTGTTATTTATTTTTTGCCTTTTATTAGCTAACAGTTGTGATTTTTCTATATCAATCTATATATTTTTAATTTTCTGTTAATAATGGTTTGCAAAACGTAAGTTTGTCAATCTATTTACGCATATTTTGCTACCAAGTTTTCTTTTTTATATTTGTAGAAGCGATATTATTAGTTAGCATTAGAGCCGGCCGATCCTGTTGTTTGATGCACTTTTTTTGGATTGAAATAGTAGCCGCCTTTTTCTAGACTCGCTTTAACTTTGATATTGTTAATTAGGATTCCATGATCCTGTGCCATTAAGATATTGTTATATTTTAGGCTCTCTCAGACTTTTCCAAATACTTACTGCAATACATATGTATAGTTCTCTATGATTTGGTTAATTGTTTGAAAGTAATCTAATCACTGCTAAAACTTGCGTGCTCTACTCGTTGACTTTGTTTTAATTAGTTGATTATTCTTTTTTAATTATATATATAAAAAAAATTATGAGTGCTGCTGCTGCTGTCACACAGGTCAAAGGTCAAATCGTTCGTGCCTTTCCGTGCCGACCCGAGCGCCTCCGAAGGACAAATTTCGGCTCGGCGGCAGGCGCGACCGAGGTAATATATTTCCGGAACCGCAAGCGATAGAAACTTTTCGTTTGAGAGCGGGTAATAAAGCACTCGTTATCTTTGAAAATAATTTATATGTAATTAATAATACACTTATTAATGCAATTTGTAATTGAATTCCTATTTTATGTATTTCTATTAAGTTTTATTCTTTATTAAGTAGGAATTTTCTTTTGATCCTAGATTTTATTAAAGATCGTTGAATAAATGGCGGTAGGGTTTTAATCAGTTCCTCTTTTTTTTAGTTCTCTTCGATGAATTTATTTTTTTTTAGATGGCACTAGTTTAATCTATTCCTTACTTCTTTCCTCTTTTTCTGTTTTTAATATATTTTTGATACTTAGCTTTTGATCTCCCTTTTTGTGAGAGAGTTTGTTATTGCTTATACCTTTTCTTTTTCATATTTATAAAGATTCTTTGTAATTCCGTTTTTTGTTATTTTCTATTTTCTATCACACTTCTTGCATCTATTCGGTTTTTTTAATTCTCCTCTTTTCGAATTATGTTCTTATTTTATTTTATTAGCTATTCTCTATAATGATGCAAATAGTAAATTTAGTTGATAAATTTAATGGAGCTTAGAATGCTTGTTGTGTGATCAAATTTCTTATATACATACCTAAATTGTATTTTATTTTGGCAAAGGTGAAGCGTTAGTTACAGAAAATCTGAAAGATTATTTGCTTTGTTGGACCAGTATATGGGTCACCCAAGAGATAAGTAGTCGATGTTTCATAATTGTATAGTATGGACCAAATTTTTTTTAAGCATTTTTTGGTATTACTAATCACAATTTTGTGATAAAAATGTCCAATCTTTAATGTTAGATTAACTGATTACTTTAGGAGTTTTTAAAATTTTTTAGGGCGTAGAAGATTCTTAGACATGAAGTAGTCGGCTGCCTACAAAACCCAAAATAGATTTAACTTGCATTTCTTTGACTTTTTTTTTAGGTAGTTGGGTTGTGATCTCCGTCACATTTAATATATCTGAAAGTTTTTGTGCAGTACGGTTTGATATGATCTCGGACTACGTTCACTGCCTACTGATATCTGCCATAGAGATACTATTTTTGTTTTCGAGTGTTGAAATTTAAATATTTTTTGTTGTTGGGTTAGTGATTTAAATCTGCAAAGCATAATTGAAGCTGGAGAAGATTTCTTATTTCACAATTTATTTAGATTCGTTCCATTTCTTTCTAATTTTGTCTGAAACGTAAGATATATGAAAACTTGGCTAGAAAAATAAAAATACCATTAGACTAAGGGTGTTAAAATATGTTAAAATATTAACTACAAACCATTTTCCATATTAATACACCAGATCGAATCCGTATGCAACTTTTATTTTTTCCGATTCTTTCTATCTTATGCTAATTTTACATCTTTTAATTGGATTCTTTGTGTCAGTTCTCGGTCTGCCTACTTTATCAACGAACTTAAAAAGTTCGTTACTGAATTCTATATGTCTGTCTGTGCGTCTGTCGGTCCGTCACAAAATTTGAGATTTTTTAAAATTTGAAAATGGATTCTTATAAAAATTTTACGTTGAATTCGAAAATGAAGTCGAAAAAATTATATGTCGAATAATTTCGAGATATTCGATTTTGAATTTTCCCGAAATTCGAAATCGAAATCGAAAGGTCTTTTTAAGTTCGTTCTGGGATTGCTTACAGAGCAATCGCTTCGCCGGCCCCATGTTTTTTTTTATTTTTACTTTATGAGTTTATCATGTTAATCTATTTTATTTAATTCTGTGTGAGCGTTCTAATCAACTCAGCTATCTCTGATTTATTATTGTGGCTTTGATTTTGCATTCAGTTGTTCAATCACTATTGTGTTAGCGTTTTATTTCTTTATGTTATTTCTTCAAAAATTTTCAAAATTTTATTGCTCTAATTGTAATTCTACTCATATTTCTCACTCTTTGTTTACATGTTAAAAAGATTTTAAAACTGTTATGTATTTTTATTTTCATACTTTTTAGAATGCCCGTGTTTTGTAGAAATACATTTTATATTGTATTAGAGATTTTTTCGGCTTTATCAAAATATTTGGTTTACTATGTTCTTCTATAATCATGCATAAGTAATCATAGCTTTTTAATTTCAACAATATTATAGGTAATTAATTTTCTTTGTAGACATTATTATAGGTTTACTTTTATCATTGTTTGCATATTAATGTTATTAATTTGGCGTTATAAATTATTATATTCTGTTGCAATCTATTATAAAAAATATATCACTATTCAAATAAAAATAAAATACATTTCATTTTTTAGTAACCCACTTTTACATTTTTGTTTCTTTCCTTATTTTTCTCTCTTGTTTTTGTATACAGCTTTATTGATATTTATAACATATGTCCCTGCTCCTCTTCTTTTCAGGAGAACTTTACAAGTTTTACAAATCACATATGCATTTCTGCCTTTTCTCACAATTGTCTTATTTACAATGATAGGTCTTACTCGCTTCTCTTTTTTCTGTATCAAGGCTACAATTCTTTCAGTAATAGTTATAATATTTCTCTTCTCTATTATCTTTGTAAAGATTTATTCTAGATTATTCTTCTGCAATTTGATATTTTTTGCTTAACTTTTTTTTAAGCATTGGTAATATTAATAATTTACTCCATTTTTTAAATTTTGATATAATTTAATTATATTTTACTTTACCAGTTTTCTTTTCTTGTGGATTTTATTGGGATAATCCTTGAAAATATTATCCTTATCTTTTTATTACATTACTTTTACTTGTTAATATACTTTCCCATTGTTTCCGTATAGCCTGTATTCTTGGTATTTTAAGATTTTTTAAGTTTCTTTTATTTTATATAAAAATTACTTTTTAAGTTTACTGTTTAAATTTTTAACTAGTAAATTTATACGCAGTATAATTGTCTTTCTGTCTGCGTGTAGTTTTTTTATTTTTGTTTCTTATTTTTACTACTTATATTCTAAGATACCTAACAGAGAAGCAAGGACATGGCGTTCAGACACCTTTTATTCATAATACTTATATGCTGGAATATTGAAAAAAGTCAGAGAAAAAGTAATGGCTTGAAAACTACAAAAAATACAAAGAGTTGTAATTAATAAAAATAGATGTCCTTCTCTATGCAGATGACAGTACTAATTGCGGATAATAAAAATAAAATAAAAAAGTACTGAATTCATAAAAAGATGAAATAGATAATATATATATGAAAGCTCGTATGAACGAAACCAAAATATACAACAAAACACAAGCAGACAAATCATACAACTTTAACAGTAATGGAAAAACAATTGAGGAGATAACAAAAATAAAATATCAAGGAAACACGTTCACTAATAATGATAAATTTTATTTAGAAAGGGCTAACAAAACAAGAACGACAAATTCGGCGTATTATGCAATAAGTATTAATAATATACAACACTATAACCCTAATAATGATATACTTTAGTGAAATCTGAACCATTTACAATAAACACAAATCAAAACTAACAGCTGCCTACATGGAAGTTTTAAGAAAAATAGCAAATAAAACAAAATTTAATCAGATACGAAATGATGGCATTAAAACAGCGCTAGATCAATCTGTAGGTAAATAAAAAAGAAGCAACTAGGACAATATGGACACTTTATTAGAATGTGACAGATGGACTACCAAAAAAGTCATGAAAGCTAAATTTAAAAAAATCTGGTGTGAACATCACACGACTTTTCTTATCCTATTATTATATATTATACCGGGTCCATCGTCTCGGCCCTGCGCTGCTCTCGTCCCAGAACTTGTTATTTTAAATAAAAAAGAACGAGGCGCAAGTCCAACACTCGAAAGCTGATTAAAATAAACAGTACAAGACAATAATTGACTCGAACTTAAAATTTTGCTACGTCACTGAAGGTAACCGTGCGAGTTCGGCCGCACAGCCTTCGATATTCTCGCCTGCATGGTCCCTCCTAGCGTAATCGGCCCGGTAGCTCTCCGAGCGCGCTGTGATTGGTCCGTTTAATTAATTTTTAATCGGCTATAACTTATTTATTTGACCTCGGATCAAAAAATTTCATTGTAATTTTTTGTTCGTCTCGGTCTGATCTATTCGGGGGTATAAATTTCCCAAAACATTTTATGAACACCCTGTATATTAAAAATTTTGAGCTTCAATTTTTTTTCGAGTTCCTATTTTACCAACTTTTATTTTAAATTCATGTTTATATCATGATAACAAATCAACGGCTCAGCCGATTTTTACCAAAAGCTTCGCACTGCGTCCCCTACCTACAAGTAAGTTGCATACCAAATTTCAAGTATCTAGCTTTTACGTTTCTCGAGATATCCTGTTTACTGACAGACCGACAGACACACACACACACGCACACGCACACACACGCACGCACACACGCGCGCACGCACACACACGAACCAATGGCTCAAACCAACTTTTTTAGTGTCCTGAGACTATATTTCGTCCAGAAATGTGAAAAACTGGGTGGTCAAATTTCCGCCGATTACATTACTTTCCTTATTATAGGATAAGGAAAGTAAAAAGGTAAAAATGTAGGCCGAAACTGACATGGATGAACCAAGTCGCTAAAATACGACAAGATAGAGGAGAAACTGTAATTTAAATAAAAGGGTGCACCAAAGACTAAACAAATAGAAGGTTTGAATAACAGAGTCATCAAAGACAAAATCCCGACGCCTGCTTAGAATACCAGGATATATAAAAAAAAAGAACATTTTCACTGCCTTATCTCCACTGTTTGTCTTTCTTTGGCAAAATGTTTGTGATTCTGAATATTATCGCAAGTATCTTTGTAGATTTAAACACCTTTTTTTTGGATTGTTGCCATTTATATTTATTTTTATTTCTTTGTTTATTCTCTTATTTTTAATTTCTATTCTTTCGGCTTTGTAGTTTGTAGTTTCTTCTACAACTTTTTCTTTTATCGTATCTTGTATTTTTCTTGGTAAAGTTTTTTTCTGTGTCAAATAATAATTCCTACTTTTGTTTACCTCTTTACTTTTACGTTTTTACTTATTTCGGTGTCCACTAAAAAGTAATTTGTAATTAAATTTAATATTATACTTATTTTCTGCTCTTCTATAGTTTATATTTACTCTTAATCAGTATACTGTATTTTTAGTCTTTAGTTCTTTAATGTCTTTTTAATTTTTCTTAGTTTCGACTGCTCTTAACTAATCTAAGTTATAAAAATTCGCTCCTTTAATAAATTCGTTTCTTTTACTATTTTTATTCTTAACGTCCCATAGTAATACTTTTTTCCTTATATCCAGTTTAGCTTTGTTCTATTTATTTTTGTATTTAGTAGCTTATTCTTGACCTCTGATCTCCCTTTAGTTCTTGTAATAAAATTTTCAATCTCTTGTTTGGCGGAACTTGGAGTAATCATATTTTTATTAAGTTGTAATTAGTTTCTAATACCTAACTTAAGTTTTCTCCTTATACCTTGTTTTCTTGTTTTTTTGAAAATTATTTTTTGTTCGATTTTTATATTTCCAAGATCTTCAATGTTATTGTTCTGTTGTTTGCTTTAATACCGTATTTATTGTATCCACATCATTATCGGCCATGTATTATTCTAATTGTTCAATTTTCTGTTTTATTTGATGTTTCTATTACTTATCTTTTATTATTAAATTATTTTTACATTTTTGCCATTTTTGCGTTTCTAGTTAATTTCCCAGTTTTCTTATTCTATGTTCAAATGTTTTTCTTTATACGTTCTACTCTTATTTCTTCTTCCCTCATTCCGATATTTGTGTAATTCCTCTTTTACTGATGTTAATTTATCTAGTTTTTAGGATTGCATTTATTTTATGTTTTCTTCCTAATAATAACTTACTACTTTATGGTTCTATTTGAATGTGTTTTGATGAAGGTCACTAAGCTTTATAAAATACATGTGAAAATTTTTAAGTAACAACAGATAGTTTATATATTAAAAACAGCAAACTGTACATTTTAGTTTATTTAGCCTGAATAATTTATTAAAATAAGGATATCGGTTGAGTTTTATATACTATTATACCTTAATAAAGCTCAAAATATTAAGCAAACTGTAATTCTTTTTGTAAAAAATGCAAGTTTTGTCAATGATTAGGTAAAATATTTTAAAGGCAAGCAGTACTTTGTTATTAAAACAACTAATATTTAACTTATTTATAAAAATGATTTAAAATATTTATAAATAACATAAAATAGAAATGAACAACAATCGGTAAGATACCTTTCCACATTACACAGCATTTCTTTAGAAAATTATGTATTTGCTTTAAAATTCGTTTTTAATTGTTTATTCAAAAACTTTTTATTAGTTTTACGTTAACACGTTTTAAGTAAAAAGTTCAGATTTAATTATCTTTCAATCACGGTTCGAAGACTGAACTAGAAAGATAAAGTAAACAAGGGTTGCAAGTAAAGTCAACGGAAAATTATATGTATAGTATTATAAAACTCCTTTAGCGAACTTAAAACCTTAAATTAGTTTTCTGCGTATAAAATATAAAAATGGGGAGATTCCCAAGAAGAAAATAATTTTAATGATCCACATATATCAGCATATGTGGTTAGTTCAAGAAATAAATAAACGTGATTAAAAAATAAGCAAAAATATAAGAAGTATAAGTATATTAGTAATTATTTTAAAATGCAATTTTTCTGCAGAAATACTTTATTAATTTTGTTGTAACGAATCACTTAGCTGTTTTAGTTTAATATAAGATATTTATGCATCACACTTGTGTTTTACAATATCTACAGAATATTGCCATATTTACCACAGCACACCTAAACAGAAATTAATTACTACATTACAGTATCCCACATACCAAGATGTAGCTTTTATTCCAAAACCGTCGTTTCACACATATTTTTCATGATATGTATAATATAAAAACTTTAATGATTTTTCGTAAAAAAGAGAAAAACTCTTTAAATTATCAAATTATTAATAACTTTCATTTTTATACTAATTGTAAGCACATTAACCATTTGTGGTTACCTGACAGCAAGCAATATGAAAACTTCTCCTTAGACTAAAGATAATGTTTAAGCATATCTGATATTACGCAAATAATATTGGCAAGCATAATGGAGCTAAAAACGGTTTTTGCTATTACTAAACGTTTATCTAGAAGAACCGTTCTTCGAAAGAATAATTTGCTTCTAACATTAAATGAACGTACAACTAAATAAGAGTATTAAAAAGCTACACTATACCTCCTTATAGGTTGTTAAGTACTATATTTATTATTAGTCTGTCGTTAATTTACATGAAAGTAGCAGTAAATGTTATAATAGAAGAAATAATTAAGATACTTGTTCTATACTAAAAGTAAAGAAAATAATAGAACACGCAGTTACAATTTACATTCAAAATTTACATATTAGATGATCCTAATATGTCCAACACATATATCAATCAAAAACATTTTTAATGCTGAGGCGAAAGAGAACCAACTTTAGCAACAATTCTGATCATTCCGTAACTCTGCGTAGCTCTCGGCTCACCTTCACTAGAGACACGCTCTTAAAAGGGCGGCTTAGTAAGTTTACTTTGACACTTGTATTGTCGGCGAGAAGCATTAACTACAACTATGATCCACTTCGAGTAGGTCAAAGTAGTAACAAGTTAATAAAGTGTGGTGACGCCAGCGGTACTCAATCATGTAATCGACGAAATGCTCTTTTGAAATATGATATCTACGAAATCTGTTTGTTAATAAGCGCCATGTTGCCTTAATTTTCTGTGTGTGAGTGCCATCTGGAGTTAAAGTAATAGTTAATGGGTTAACGGTTTTAATTACATACCAACAAATAGATTGTCTGAGTTGCTGTGGTTTATAACATTGTCTATGAAACTGTGTTGCGGGAGATTTGAGTACGCGAGCCACTCATCTGTATAAATTTTGGTTTCAAAGAGAACATCCTTCTTTATGATCCCTATTAGAATGTCAGGGTTTCGAGTATCTACTACCTCTAACACGACATTTTCTCGGTCACATTTAATTATTCCAAGTATCCTACCATATGGCCTCGATTGTACTTGCGGCGACCATGGTTCCATAGATCTAAACGATTTTGACGGATGCATAGAGTTCTACATTGTTTTCAATGTAAGCTGAATAATTCTCTGCCACCATTTTGCGACAGTACTGATACTGATAAGTTATTAACAAACAATAATAATGTAAACAAACAAAATGGCGGAGTTATCACAAATAAATTGTTGTCGAACTAAATTCAGTGCGCTGATCAGCTGGTAACTCTAGTTCGTGGCATGTTTATTATGCGCAAATCCATAAGATAATTCACAACACCTGGTGAAATTTAAGGTCAGCGTCTCAAACCAAGTCCTTTTGCACTATTCTGTGTCCGACAATGTGAGCAGGAAAGCAAATTTTTGTGTGGTGGGCAATTCCTTGCCGCTGAAATAAATTTATTATCTGTTGTTTATTGAACTCTATTCTCCAAAGTGGGCAAGAGACAAGTATGCCAGCGTTTGTCTTTTTTAGACATTTTTCTGAAAATAAAGCACACGGTAACTCTTACTAAACAACACTTTCCAATTGGAAAATTTAGTGCGTTCGCTCTCAATGAGACCTGAAACCAAAATAAAAAAAAACAGTGAAAATCTATATTGAGAAAAGAGTTGATTTAACGCAACTAATGCTCATAAGTAACTAAATAAAATTATTACCTGTTCTTGTTTTTATACTAAATTGTCACGTCGACTCTTGTCAACCAATTAAAGTGCCGAGATAGTTGTATAGCGGCGGCACTGAGGAAACTGGAAATGTGCATCAGTATAATACGTGTTTCTAATTCAAATTCACTATTAGTTGGCTATTGACCATAAATTTCGCAGATATAATATTAGCAGTAATACATTTCAAAATAATGTTATTTGAGATGGAATTTCAGCTTGGAGATTAAAAGCCAAATCGAGATTTCGTTATGAGATGAGAAAGCATTATGGTATTTTATTTTAACTAAAACTTTTTACGTTGAATACCTTCTACTATATAAAATATTAAATTAAAGATGAAACAGTATACCCAAAAACTGTCTAAAAATTTCAACCTTTTCGAACCAAATTCTCTGAAATGCACACAGAACTTTATCATGTAACTTCCAGTGACGATACCTTACTATGCCAGTTAACAAAAACCTATTAATTGTTACAATGAAGCAAGCTTAATTGATTTTATTTTTACATGCTTCTCCACACTTTGCGTGTCTCTTGCGTCGCGCAAAAAATCGTTATTTTCACTTTTAAGGCAAAATCCCTAGTAAAATATAGATAAAAGAAAATAGAAATGACTAAAAATTATGCCAATATTGTGAAGGCCCGTCCCTCTTTTCCACACATACATAGACACGCACGTATAGACACTTGTTTGTAAAAGTCTAAAACAAAATTGTTCTGTTGTATCAGCTAAAAAATTTACATTTGGCACACATTGGTCAATTTCACTAATATGCAAGGTTTTGTTGTTTTGAAATGAAGAGGTATACCAAAATGAATTTTTTATTTGGTAATTCCAAAATAATAATCAAAATTGCATATTACGTCAGGTTTGTCTACAATTGACAAAAATATAAAAATTAAAAAACGCAAACATTTACCACAGAGCTTCCCTTGAAACTTTCTGGATTGTCTTCGGTGTTCGTCTGTACAGTCTGTTTTCAACATCCAACAACAGTCGGACATCATATGTACTGTCCACTTTCCTTGTGTGTCTTTTATTATCCTAATGAAAGCGCTCGCCATGTTCTTCCATAAAATCACCAATATTGTCAGGAAAGTAATTTAGATAAGCATGAAAACAGTAAACTTTGACGCTAATGTTGCAACCAAGCAGTTCATGGAATTCCAACACCTCCTCGACTAAAATGGTATAATTTGAAGTCTTCGTGTTCTACAAAAGTTTTATACCACATTTCTGAGTGCAGTTCATGTTTGCAATTCGCACTCACTCATGGTTTTCTCGGATACGTTATCCATCATTACTTTTTGTGTTTGTAGGCCTATAAAAATGCCAGCTTTAATTCTTACAGACGTGATTGATGGATACTTAACATCAACATACTAAAAGCATCTTCACTGTGCAGAAGTAACAATCGTCGTTGTGATGTGTTGGCTCACGCCACACCATGGCTACACCGAACGGCATTAATTCCCTTTTTCCACTTTTCCAGTTTCTCATTCTGTCCACACATACACGGCACACTTTCTGAGGAACCCACGCTTTGTACTAATCTGCAAGTTTAATCCTGAAATATTAAAAATAAGCATTTTTCACGAAAGGCTATCCCCTATTTCTAATTTTGAGAGAAAGTCAATAGTGGAACTCATTGTGGATATTATTCTTTGTTTTAAAATTAATTACCAAAATTAAATTTCTTTGAGTTTTATGAACAATATCTGCTTTTTATAAAAACAAAAAGGAAACTTTTTAAATTTTTTAATTTCTTTGTTTTTAGCACACAACTCAATCACTTTAACGAAGTTGCTACTAGAAAAATAGTTTAATTTTCTACTATAATTAAAAATGCCTACCTCGTATAATATATTTTACTAGAATTGGAAAAAGTTCGTTTTGTATGATGGTACAGTCAACCATAATGATTATTTGAAAAATAAATCTTTAAGATTGGCATTAAAAAAATAAACATTTTGGCTGTTATATTTCTATTAAAAAGTGCTTTGAATACATAAAAGTGATTTTTCTATATTTTCATAAATAAATATGATATCACATAAAACTAAAAGTAAAAAATCAAATTTTTGCAAATGACTCAATAACAAAGTGCGATAACTTTTCAAAAATAAATTGAGTACAATGAGTCCTCTTTTACATTTTGTAGTTATTGAGATATTCTATGAAAACTTCGAAATTTTTTATTCTGTACATAACGAGGGCTTTGAAAGGTCTTGGTTTCTAGCACATAGAATAGATATCAAAATATTTATAATTCATTGACTTTCAGGTAGTGTATATGTAATATTAGATTGCCTTACTATGAGGCAAATAAGTGACAACGCATTGTTATTATGTTTTTATTTTTATTATGGTTTTGCGCTCATGACGTTAATTGACAAATGGGTGCTGTTTATGATAACGTCTGATTAGATGTCCTTACTGGGACAGTAGAGAACTGAACAAGCACATACAACATATCAACATGATTAGGTTCGATGTGATTGATTCTCTACGGTCACGTAATAACAGCTTCAAGCGCATGTAGACTAATTCGTACTAATTGCCTTGTAAAACGTAACGATAATGTTAGAAATGTTGAAATTTCGCTTGAATTGAGATATATAAATAAAAACGCTACCAAAAAATGTTTGTCAACAATTTTTGGTTTAACATAAACAGAAAGGTGATGTCTTTTTCTGTTGAATTGTTAGTGCTGTCGTTAGCAGATGCCTAATATCTTCTCCAATGGAATGAAAAAATAGCGTGCGTGGACAGAGATGGTGATTTTGTGAAAAATTAATGACGCCCGTTGATGGAGTATAATATTATCTTATATGAAATATACATAGAAGTAGTTTATTTGTATGTCTTGTCAGTTAAGATAGTATCGTAAAGGAGACGAAACTTTTCAAAACACTATCACACTAATCTCGCTTATGCTTACTATTCAATATAAAATTTTTATGTCTGTAACTAAATAATTTAAACAATAATTGTTGTTGGCTGAGTTCAATTGAAATAGTAAACGTATAATATAGACAGTGAACTGTACTTTTGACTATAGCATAGTTGTGCAAAATCTCTTTACAAAAGAGCTAACAACAAGTATCTCCAGTTGACAAACTTCTTTCAATATCGTGGACATTACAGGAGCTAGTTAGCAATATTAATTTACTTCGTAATAGTTCGACTTTTGGCTTTTCATTTGGGGTTAAGTTTTACAATAAGAAGACTCAAGTTACATTTGTTTCATATATTAAACATTTTTCTAACAACTTAGTATTTACAAAGAAAATCTGTACGCTTTAAATAAAAACATCTTAGTTTATAACTGTAAACTAAGTTGAATTTAAGGATGTTATAGACAAATCAGAATATTATCATTATTTATATTTAAATAGAAAAACGTACAAGTGCCCTCTCACTATCTTGTAGATTGTTATTACAGATAACTTCTGCATTTTTTACTTGTTTTTAAAAGCAAACGTTTTGGCTGTTAATTTGTAAATGGTGCAATTTACCTAATATTATAAAATTTTTTTTAATGACATTAAAACAATTAAATATTACTAAGGTAAAGACACGCTATTAGTTTTTAACGGTTATTACTATTAAAACTAAAATTTTAACTATAATAATAACAAGTAGGATCTTAAGCTTAAAATAGAAATTTGTCAAAGTTGCCATCATTGTTTCCTAAGCTTATAAAATTGGTCTAAAATTGGTTTAAATAACTTAATTTCTTCAAATAATAAAAAAGCCTTCGTTAAAGTGTAAAAAAATGTAAATGTATAAAAATCAACAGAAACGTACAATAATTAGAAACAGATTAAGATTGTAATAAATCTGTGGAATTAATATGTATTTTCATTATAAATTTTTTAAATTATAGTATTTAACTTAACAGTACCACGGCTATTGTAGCCGAAACGGTTTAAGACAACCGTTATATCTTACAATGCTTGCAATGAAAAAAGGATGAAATTTGCCGGGTGCTTGTTTCGCAGAGCACGCTATCTGCAAAAATCATCTTTGCGCGACTGCTTGAAAATAAACAAAACGCTTAACGGGCGATTGCACTCCGACGTGCCCGTATGAGAAAGGAAAATAAGAGAAACGTAGATACACGCCGCAGAAGCCACCTGGAAGCTTTGATGTTCGTTCAACTTTCCTTTATGCCAAGTATTACAGCCGCAACTAAATGTAATATGTCTTTATGCGCCGTTAAAGCTGCAAAGCATTGTGTAAGTTATTTTTTATTGTCGGCGAGATTTAAACTTGAGGGCAGAAATTTCAGTTACGCTTGAGAATTAGTATGTCAAACACTGAATGCGATTATTTTTAAAAAATATTTTTGAGTCCAAATAAAATACGAAAACCTGGGAGAAGCTTACAATTAAATTATTTTTGAATAAAATTTTTTTAAATAGTACAGACTTATTTCAACAAAGGTTTGCTTCTTTAAAAAACCATTTCTATATTTCCTTCAAAATTAAAGAGATAGTAACATGATTTTGACAAATTTTAATCAAGATATTTTATTGAGAACAAGTTTAACTAAATTAATTTTGCAAATATTAAACCCACTGTTTTATAAAGTTGAGTTGGAAGCTTTATTCAAATAAGCAAAAGTATTAAATAATGAAGACCTGTGATTACATATAATATTTATGACGCTAATCTCCGAGTCTCTGGGGATTTCAAGAAGAAGAGAAAACATAATATAGAGTATTATTTTAAACTGAGCCTAAAAAATTAGCATATGACAAGCTCAAAAAAATAAAATTGGTTTTGCGATTTAATATATCTTCGAGAGTAATACTTTTTTAAAACTACAAAAAAGTTGGTATATAATTGCAAATTATTTAGATAATACAGAGTATTAAATAACAAAAATTAATAAAAATTTATTTTTTTAACGTAAAAATTCGATAATCAAATATTCCAAACAAATTCTAGCTGCAACATTTTTTTTTTAGTTCTTAAGAAATAATTGGGCATGTTCTATTATATATATAGAACATAACAAGGTTGTTTAAAAATTAATATAGTAAACTTATATATTTTAGTTAAGCATGTAAAAGATGAGCCAGCATGGTCCCGTGGTTGAGGGACGGGCTGCGATGCTGACGGACCCGGGTTCAATTCCTGGTGCTCTCTGATGCCTGGCGAGTAGCCTACTCATTCACTAAAAATAATTGAGTACCTGCGTTCATTTGAACAAGGTAATAATAGCGTCGTCTTAGGCGCGGTGCTTGCATCGCACCGTATCAGAGATGGTGCGCTAACGACCGGGCAGAAGCGAACGTATGTGAGCCTTAACTCTCATTTTCGAGGCTGCTACCGAAGAGCTAGAGCCACATATTTTATTATTATTATGTAAAAGATAAGTATGATTTTTATTATTATTTGAAAATAAGTTAACTATCAAAATCATACTAAATATATAATCTCCATCAAAAAAGTTTTAAAACTGAATTTTTAACTTTTTACCTGTAATATTCGAACACAAAAATAGGCGCTTTTCAATCACCTAATACGTATTCTGAATACATACAACCTTATGTCTTTCTATGTAAACTCCCTAGATGGTGGGACTGTGCTTAATAACTCAATGCTCTGCTTGTGAGCGCATTTAGTGGCAAGTTATAAAGGGTGTCCCAGAAGTAGCGCAAGATTTAAATTTGCTGCCATTTATGCAGTAAAGTGTTGACAACCCTAAAACAAAAACAAATCGACAGCTGACAGCTAGGGTTAGTAAAAATGGAGCGTTACACGATAGAACAACGTGTCTTCATTATTGAACAATATTTCAAAAATAATGAAAGCTTGGCGGCCGCTGTTCGAAAATTTCATACAAATATGGTCGGAATAGTGCTTTAATTTCGTCAACTGTGAAGATATTAATTGAAAAATTCCGAGAGACATGATCCGTTGGAGACGCCAAACACACTGGTCGTCCAAAAACAAATGTTCAACATCGAAGCAGTGCGTGAGAGCGTCGGTGACAATCCAGGAACCTCAATTCGGCGTCGTGGACAAGAATTGCAAATTTCAAGAAGCTCTCTACAGCG
This sequence comes from Sinelater perroti, assembly GCA_036346155.1. Taxonomy (NCBI): domain Eukaryota; kingdom Metazoa; phylum Arthropoda; class Insecta; order Coleoptera; family Elateridae; genus Sinelater; species Sinelater perroti. The sequence continues at coordinate 34,022,445 of JARFIY010000046.1, forward strand.
TATACTCACTAAAGATCTGTGTCTCTATGCTTAGAAAATTCAATTATGCACAGCTAAGAGAGTTTGTTGAATGAATTATTGAGCATCAACAAATGGATGCTGATTTTTCGAGCAAAATTATCCTAAGCGACGAAGCACATTTTCACCTTGATAGGTTTGTTAATCGCCAAAATTGCCGCTTTTAGGGTTCTGAGAACCCACATCTGATTGTCGAAAAACAAATGCATCCACAACGTGTCACTGTTTGGTGTGGATTTTGGGCTGGAGGTATAATCGGACCAAACTTTTTTGAAAATGAGGCTGGTCAAGCAGTGACTGTTACTGGTGCTCGATATCGCGACATGATAACACAGTTCTTTTTGCCGAAATTGGATTATATCGATGTGGCCAATATGTGGTTTCAACAAGACGGCGCCACATGCCATACAGCCCGTGAAACACTTCAATTACTGCATGAGACATTTCCAGGTCGTGTACTCTCTCGTTTCGGTGATCAGAATTGGCCATCTAGATCGTGTGATTTAACACCATTAGATTGCTTTTTATGGGGTTATTTAAAATCACAGGTCTATGTCAACAAGCCCACAACCACGCGTGCATTAAAGGAGGAGATTCAACGTTGCATCAACAAAATTCAGCCACATTTATACAGAATGGTCATGGAAAATTTCGACAAATGAGTGCGTATGTGTATACAAAGCCGTGGAGGCCATTTGCCCGATGTGTTATTCCATAAATAACCCTATCGTATGTACTTTATGATTCAATAAAAAAATTACAATCAAAAGACTAAAAACTGTGTTTTCTATTTAACTCAAATCTTGCGTTAATTTTGGGACGCCTTTTACAAATGACATAATGGACATGGATTCAGGGCACAAAGTTAAGATTCATTTCTGCATTCAACTAGGGAAAATAGGATGACGATATCAATCGATTTAAACTGAAATTCGGGAATTTTGGCCATGGCGACCTCCGAAGTATGAGCCGGGCGTTGATAAAAGGGCACCTTCTTTCATTCTAAATGGGACCGTTCTTCAGCTGGTCCAATAACAATGCGTAATATAACCCCCTTATTATTTTACCTTTTTCTAATTAGTCGATTAATAGAATTCTATAATTATCCCAAAAAATAATCACCATTACCTTTCCAGTCAACGGTTTATTCTTTGCAGTCCACTGTTTCGACTGTTCGTTCGTTTTAAAAGTGTAACAGTGGACCGTAGTTTCAACAATAGTGATAAAATGACTTTTTCGCTGAAACCGTTTAAGCAAGGTTTTAGAAATGTTCATTTGATTGGATTTTTTATTCAAACGCGAGACCCAACGCAGCTTTTTCATACCTAATTCTTCAATAAACCTATGACAAAAACTTTTTTTCGGTATCCCTGACGTTACTGGGTTGAATAGACTTTAGATTTAAATTCAGCGACCCCAAAAACATATTTTGATCTCCAGACCAAAGAAAAAAAATATTTAACACTGTTATTAGCCTACATTAGGAGATTTTTTGAGGTTATGACTAAACCCAGACCCGATGGAAGCTACATGGACCTCGGATTCGGATTCAACGACCCCAAAAACATATGGTAAGCATAGTGAGATCCCCAGGTCAGAAACTTTTTTTTATTTGTGAGGCTGTGTTATCTTTTACGAATCCAATCTTGGAAATTTGCTAACAAAGATTGTAGAAAGTTAAATGTCATTAACTAAAATTATTAACAACATTAATAGATTAAAAAGAGTGTTGACATGTCCTTTCTTTTATTTATTTTTCCTTTCCATGTACACCAGTACCTCTTTTATTGTTGTTTTTGTCGCCTTTGCATTAAATCTCCTGTTATTTTATTGAATTTTCTATAATCCACTAATTTATCTCTTTCTGCAGTTGTTCTTATTTCTCATCGTCATAGTCTTTGGTAGCTGCATAAACTTGTATTATTTTAAGCGTGAATTTTGTTTCTTATATTTGTTAAAAATCTACTCTTTCTTAGCTTCTGCCTTGTTGTCATTTATAAAACAGAATATGTTCATAATCAAGTCTTAAGTCTCAGTTATATCTTATTTAACACTGTTCAGCCATTCTTCCAATTCTGTTAACCTGTCGTCTCCTATAAGTGTTTATACACTGTATGTATCTATAAATAATTCTGTTTTATTTTTACTTCGGCAGCCTAAAGATTTTAATACTTTATCTTCCTGCTATTCCGCCCTCTGTCTTGGGTGGAAACTTCAAGATTTCTGGAGACTGAGAAACCTATCTTCTGAATATCGTTATGTTAATTTTACAGTTATTTAGCAATTTACACTACGTTAGCCACATGTCTTGGTGTATGCATTTTGTATCTTCTGGCAGAATTAGATTCAACTACTGCACTGGAGTACTTCCGCTATTGTGTGCTCGCTCAGCATAGGTCAGAAAATATACGTGTTGCTGATATTTATTCTCCCAGGTATTTTATCTTTCCAGTGTCCACCATACTTAGTAAGCGATTTCTTTATCCCTCACAAAGGAGGACTACCAACCCCACACGAGACGACCACGTGTAGTACCCGGATAGTATATCATATTAGCAAACAATTTTTTGTATAACTAATTTGTTTTTAAATGCATTAATTATAAAAACAGAAGAAAAATGCAGATTAAAGGTTCTTTTCGGAAGGGCTTCTTAATTATTAAATACAAGTTTTGAAGTTGGTTGTAGAAAAAAAATTGTAAGGTCTATCACCGTCATTCTATACGGCACACGTTTGTCAAAAAAAATTAATAGAATAGCTTAACTAAATAGTTCTTCTTCTTCTTCTTCTTCTTCTTCTTTTTAACCCTTTTACCCTAGACGGGTGCCGGGTTGTCCTTCGGTTAGTTTCTTATCCATATTTTCCATTTCTTCCGGTCTCTCGCGTCCTCTTTCATTTCAATTAGTGTTATGCCCCTGCTTTTTCCTATTCTGGTAATTTGTTCTAGCCACGTTTGCCTGGGTGGTCCTCTCTTTCTTTTTCTGCTATTTTTGGCATCCATTACTTTCCTGGGTATTCTTTCATTCGAGATTCTGCTAAGATGTCCAAACCATCCTAACTACTTATTTTCTATTTCACTTATATCTTCGTTTCTTAAGTGGTCTATTTTAGATATGTTTACAATTTCGTTTTTTCATTTCGCTGGCAGTCAGTTTGGGTTTATGCTTACTAAGTGTAGTCCAAGTTTCACTAGAGTATGTCAGTATTGGGGATAAGATGGTATTATAAATTTTCAGTTTATTTCTACTATTTATCTCTTTTTTTCCAAAGATAGTTTTATTTAATGAGTAGTATACTATGTTGGTTTTCCTTATTTTATTGGTTATTTCTAAGTCGATTTTACCATCGTCGGTGAATGTGCTTCCTAGGTATTCCATAGTTGTTACCTTTTTCCAATATTCTTCCTTTGTAATTAAAAGTATATATTCGTTTATATTCATTTTGTTGAGTATCATTATTTTACTTTTCTTTATATTTACTTTCATCTTGAGGTTTTCAATTTCTTTTATCCATATATTAATTAGTTCTTGCATTTTCTTTTTGTTATCCGCCACTAACAGTATGTCATCCGCGTATAATAAGACATCCAATTGCACTGGCCTCAAGTTGTTATACCCTATTGTAGTTTCTAAACCTTTGCTTTTAATCTTGGCATTCTTTAGAATTCTATCCATGACAAATATGAATAGAAAGGGGCTCAGGCTGTTCCCTTGCTTGATTTCTATTTTTATTTTAAGTTTGTTGGATCAGTTACCGTTTATTTGTATTTGGGCTTTGACAATTTCATACACAGAGTTGACCAGATTTATTAATTTTCTGGGATTTTGTATTTTTTCCAGGCAATCTTCAATTATTGGTCTCTGTATGGTATCAAATGCTGCATGGAGATCTATGAAGGCTATGAATAGTTCCTCCCCTGTTTGCATCTTTTTCTCTATTATATTTCTTAGAATGTATATGTCATCGTTTGTTTGCCTGCCCGGTCTAAAGGCAGCTTGTTCCTCTGCTAGATTGTTTTCAATGGAAGCTCTGATTTTAGTCTATTATCTTGTATGTTTTGTATATCACTGATGATAGACAAATTGCTCTTTAGTTCTCGCAATTTGTTTTTTTTCCTTTTTTGTGTATGGGAAGTATTAGATTTTTATCCCAGTCCTCCGGAATTTTGTTTGTCTTGTATGCCTCCATAAATATACAGTCCGATCCAATATCTCCCAGATACTTGACCATCTCTCGCTCTATATTATCATCTCCGCAAGCTTTTCCTATTTTAATGTTTGCTACTGCAGCTAATACTTCTTTTTTACTTATACTATGTTGCTTTAAATCTTCTTCCGGTATTTTTACCTCTTTCGTTTCTTTATTTTCATTTTCGTGTTGGTCATCGGCATCGAACTTTTTGGAGAAGAACTTTCTCCATCTTTCGGTAATTTCTTCCGTCTTTGTTAGTAGTATATTGTTTGCGTCTTTTATTCCGCTTAGTTCCTTTTTACCTTTACCCCTAAGTTGTTTAATTTTGTTCCAGAAAATTCTGTTGTTGTTTTTGAAGCCTTCGCTAAGTTCTTTCCCGAAATCTTCCCAAGCTTTCTGTTTTGCTCTTTTAACCATTTCTTTCGTTTTTTCTTCAGCCTATCGTATGTTATTTTGTCGTCGTTTTGTTTTGATATTTGATATCTTTTCCACTCTGTTTTTTCCGTTTAACTGCTTCCCTTAATTCCTTGCTCCACCATTTGGTGCTTTTTGATCCTTTCCTTATTTTTCTCGACCCGCGTATTTTTTTTGCCGCATTTAATAGTGTTTCTTTGAGAATTTTCCATCTATTTTCTAGTGACCAGTTGTTGTTGGATAATCGTTGGGTTTGTAATATTTTGTCTACTTCGTTTGCGTATTTTATCTTTATTTCTTCATTTTTCATTCGTCTTATATTGATTCTTGTGAATTCGCTATTATCTTCTTCTATCTCGATTGGTTGCTGGACTTTTGCTATTACTAGTCTATGATTTGTATTTAGTTCTGCTTCTCTTCGTACTGCTATTTCTTCAATGCTATTTTCCATTTCTTGGGTGTATACAATGTAATCAATAATACTCCTTGCGTTTCTCTCCTCTGCTATGAACGTGTACCGGTCTGCTAGGGGTTAGTACCAAAATGAATTTCCTATTTTCAGATTATTGCTGATACAAAATTCTAGTATTTTATTTCCATTTCTATTTAGTATTAATTCTCCATATTTTCCTAAACTACCTAGCGCTTTGCTTGGATCTTTACCTACTCGAGCATTCCAGGTCCTACCAAAACTACTTTGTCAGATAAATCTCTTGCTTGATCTATTGTTGTTTGTAATGTTTCGTAAAATGTTTCCATTGCCGCGTTCTCCGTCCCTTCTACTGGTGCATATAACTGTATGACTGTAATTGTTTCCTTTAATACGAGCGTCAGTGTTATTATTCTTGATGATACTGAGTTGTAATTTAGTATTCTTTTAATTAGTTCATTTCTAATTATAATTCCCACGCAATCTTTTGCTCTAATACCTGAGGTAACTCCTGAGTAATATATAGTGTGATTGTTTTCTAGACTTTTTATTCCTTGCCCTATCATCTTTGTCTCGCTTATTCCAAGTGAAGTGACATTAAATTCTTCCATCTCTTCTACTAGTTCTACTTATTTACCTGTTAGTGTGGTTATATTCCATGTTGCTAGATTGCAATTGTTGATTGTATTTGTTGCGTTTTTACATATGTCCTTTTTCGTTTGCCTGTTCGTACATCCTTTTTGTCTGATATCATGATATTGGGGTAACAGTTTTTTGGAATATATCTTGTGGTCCTGGTTATTTTTAGCAATTTATCTCTTCTTCGGTCATCTTCTGTTGGGGATCTTTCACTAGCCTTTCTCGCTAAATCTTTTCCCACCCTTTTACCGATGTTCCTACCCCATTTTCGATTTGTTGTTCTTTTTCCCATCTTTCCAAGTCTTCTATAGTAAAAGCTGAGCCGTTAACAATGAGTTTGTTATATTTGATTATTGCTTTTTTACCTTAGGCTCTAGCCTCTTTCATGTGTATTAGTAATTTTTTCCTTTGTAATTGTATTTCCTTGGGGTAGTCTTCACTTATTCTCCACTTTGTATTTTTCAGGTTATTGGCTGCCTTTAATATTTCGAATTTTTTGTTCACATTTCTTAATTCTATCATAATCGGTATGAGTTTGTTTTCTTCCATTTTTCCTATTATTTTGATGTCAGTTATATCATTGGTGTAATATCGACCCCTATCTTGTTTAATAGATCTTTTATGCTCTGCTGTTGGGTTTCCAGGTTTTCGTTTTCAATTTCTTTGATGCCAAAGATCATCAAATTGTTCTTCCTTATTTCCCTTTCGAGACATCCGATCTTGTTATCTTGCATGTTTATTTTATTTCTTAGTTGTTCGTTTTCCCGCTTTATTTCTTGATTATCTAGCTTTAGTTTTGCCATTTCTAGCTGTATCGAGTCCAATTTTGTGTTCTATTCTCATTTCTCGTTCTTCTGATTTCCGACTGTTATCTTCCAGCTGCGTTAGTTTGTCGCTAATGTCTTTCAGTATTTCTTCCATCTTGTTTTATAATGTGTACGTTTAGTTATAATTTGTTTTAGTTTTATTTTGATTATTTATTAAATCTCCGAATGATTAGATTTTTTCGCACCGCGGAAAGGGTTAGAGGCCAGTCTACGGACCTTTAACTCTTATCGGTGTTGTGTATCCTAAATTTAAAGTATACTCCTTGTATAAAATATACACGGGTTTATTTATAGATTTTAAATTTTGTGTTTTCTTATGGAGCTATGCTGTTTTGAACTTGGATTTATCAAATTAAATTTTATGAAAGATAAGCGAGTAATGCTGATATTGCGCTGATATAGCGCGGCGTCCTCGCAATTATCGCACCGGGCGATGTTGTCCGGTGACCTCGGCCGCCAGCTATTATCGCGTTCTCGCCTGTATTTATGTTTGCAAGCCGAAAGATTTATATGTTATAAAGTAACGGATTTAAACTTACTTTTGTTTGCTGCTGCTGGAATCTCCAGTTTTTCAGTGTTTATTTACTAGTATTTGTTTCCTACCTTAATTTAATATTGATTATTTACTACAAATATTGAAACTGAGGAGCACTTTCACTGCATGTCTCCAGACCGCTTTAAAAAATCTAAATAGTTAAGAATGTAAAACTCTATTGCAATTAGTAAGACAAGTATAAATATAACATTTTTAAATTTTTTTGTAATAATTGAAACACAATCTTATCTACGTTGTTACAAAAAAGAACAAAGACGCTATAGAGGTTAAATACTTGAAATAAATATATATATATATATATATATATATATATATATATATATATATATATATATATATATTCTATTTTGACACATAGTTCTCTTTGGAGAGTAGGCAAATATCTGTTGGACCGAAATCTAAAATAAAAAGAATAAAATACTTTTATGTCCTTGATCTGTTGCTCAAAACTTTAAAACTTTCTTTTTGTTTTTATCTCTTGTCTTAGGTGTTTGTTTACATTTAAATAACCGTCCGGAGCTTCGACTTCCAAGCCCGATAGTTTATCATCAAAGTTTGCAACGTTTACTTGGATTTTTGTCGAAACTTGTCACTCCCCCTTTACATTGAGAAAGGCTATCAGTGCGTAATATCACGAAAGCATTAAGAATTTGTACTTCGACGGTAAGTCAAAGTTTTAGGGATCGCCGTCCCCATGCAAAGGAATCAGTTTATCAGATCAACAAGTAAGCGAAATAGAAGATTAACTGTCTGATGTAATGAAACAATAAACCTGCAAAGCTTGCAACGCATAGCGAAGTGGCGAAGCAGTCTCCCAAATTTGAGAACCCTTTAGTTTGTAGAAATTTGAAATCGTAAAGGTCACTAACGCTGACGTTTTACCAATCAGTTTCAAAATCACTAGCAAACAAGCTTTGTTACCTGTCGAATGGTGAATTTGGAAATTCCCAGCCGTTCTCAAGTTTTCTCTCGTACGGACGGACGGACAGACAGACAGACGGACAACATGAAGTTAGTAAGGGACTCCGCTTCTCTTCGCCACCTAATAACAAACAGCACGATGAAGCAGTTTCTTCAAGAGGGTAATCTTCGTTGTCATACCACGGTCAAAAATCCGTTGTTACGGCGTGGTAATAAAACTAAACGGCTTCAGTGCACGCAAAAACATTTCTGAACAAGTGAACAGAGTAAAAGTATTATTTTAAAATTTAAAATTTTAAGTCAAAAACGGAGAACATGCATCAGTCTTAAACTGAAAAGATAATCTAGGATTTTATTGTTCCGACTGTCAAGCACGGAGGTAAATTTGTTTTAATGTAAGAATGCCTTTCTTTGAGTGGTGTGGGAGATTTAGTAATATAATTGATGACATTATGAGTAAAGAACTGAATAACAAAATTTTAACATAAAACACTATACCATCTGGGTTGCGGTTAATCAGAAAGGGATTTGTGATAATTCAAGATAACGATCCTAAATATAACTTAAAGTTTTGCAAGTATTATCTAGCAAATCAAGAAGAACAAGAAATGATTAATGATGGCATGACTACCACAGAGCCCAGACTTCAACCCCATACAGTTGCTATGAGATGAGCTGGACAGAACAGTAAGAAAAGGGCATCTCTCCAAAAATTATCTTTCAAATCATTTTCAAGGTACCTGAAAACGTACACGACTCGAGAAATTAAAAAAATAATTGAAAAAATGCCAAGAATTGTAAAAGCAGTATTAAATGCAAAGAGCTTTTTTGATGAAACAAATATTTAATATTGAAGTTTGATTTCAGTGTTGTACAATATATTCAATTATAAGTGGTTCCTTACGTTAAAGGGTATAAATTTGCTTTTTATTTAGTGTCCATACTTTCATGACCTGTATATGCCAAATAAGAATCAATACCGTACATACCAACAGAAAACTTAATTACTAAAAATTGCAAAGATAAGTTTTTTTAAGTGTTTGAGATGCTAAAGTGATTCTATTAATTGAGTATAGATAGCTATGCCAAAAGGTGTTGCAGTTTTGTACGGGTATAAAAAATAATAGGTCAACGACTATAAATTGCACAACTTCATAACGTAATCAGAATTGGTATAAATTTTAGATATATACTTTAAATTCTGATTTATTACAAAGAAAATGATTGATATCTCTCAATCAAAAAAAAGGAAAACATTTTTAGAGACAAAGTATCTATGATTATCCACACAGAGGTAATATACAGATTTCCTAGGATTTGTTGGGGCTACTGCGTTATTTGAAAAATTCTGTGGGGGGTAGTGCAGTCTGCATAAAGAAATAAGTTTTTATCTCCACAATGTACAACTTGAAATCATTGCAACTAAAATTAAAAAAAATAGTGATTATCTAATTTTGTCTTTAGTACACATACTTAATAGGCTAAATTAACACTTTAATGCAATTAACAACTAGTCTACATCACCTGAACATACATATCTACTTAATGGTGTAATTTGTGCTACTATACGATTTCCTGCGGCAGCAGCAGCTGAACATTTAGATGGTACTCGCGTGTTCGCAACAACGCACCGCTCTATTATAAATTATAGTCCAACAGACCACCTGTTGAATTTCAATAATTCCATTGTGCACTGCTAATGTGCAAGTTCACGGGAGCTATTTTTTTCGTTGTAGCGAGAGTCGCAAATGGCTGGAAAGTAAAAGAGAAACAAAAAGGAAATTGATAATAAAGGGCATTTAATCCAATTGATTTTTGAAATTCGTTTACGGACTGAACGAAAAAGTTAATTGTCACCCGGACGTTCGCTCGATCTCCCCGAATTGAATAAAACGTAAACGTCTATTTCGTTTTACAGTTGCTTTAGTGTTATAGCAGTCGTAGTCGGCAAAATAGAGCTTAATTGCCGAACGGCGCTTTGTAAGAAGACTGCATTAACTAAACGTTTGCTTTTTCAGGAGTAACTGTAAGTTTGTTAATTAGGGATTTATTGAAAACCGGGCGAATGTAGCTTAAATTAAGAATAATTTTAATATTATACTACATTAATCAAACTATCGCCTTAAACACGTATTTCAAATAAGTAAATTTGTATTTTTGCACTCGGATATACATTTTCTACAACAAATCTAGATTAGCGGAACGTGCAAAAAAAACGATCATCTGTAATCAAAGATAATCTGATATAAACTTTACTACAGTTAAATTCAAAAATTTATCAGTAATTGCACGGTATTCTTCTAAGATGACTTAACTTACTTTTTCTCAACAAAAAGAAAATTTTAGTGAGGAACAGTATTTACGTAAAAGTCACTACAAAATAAAAAAAAACACGCTGGAAAGATTTCGTATACTAATGAACAATATGTTCATAAAGATCATTGTCTATCAGTTTACATTAATGGAGTAAATATACCACAAACCAGCACAGCTAATTATTTAGGGTTTTACCTAGATAGCAAATTAACCTATAAAGAGCGTGTAAACAAAAAGCGAAAACAAATAGACTTAAACATAAAAGATTTCTACTGGTTGTTTGGAAGGAAGTCAAGCCTACTATTAGAGAACAAATTATTATTGTACAAGACCGTCATCAAACCTGTTTGGACTTACGGAGCAAAACTTTGGGGAAGTGCCAGTAAATCTAATGTAACCTTAATCGAAAAATGCCAATCTAAAATATTACAAATGATCACAAATGCACCTTGGTACATCACAAATCAAACCCTTCACGACGACCTGAATGTGTCCTATGTTAAAGATGTTATTAGGGAACGAAGTGCTAACCATTATGAAAAACTGGGAAATCACAACATACTTCTACACCCATTACTGGAAGAACGCAATGACATACGCTCAAAACGATACTGGCCAGCTGATCTAAGAAATGGTTAAAGAGGACGCCTTCGATCACGCCATAGTCAGTACTGTATTAGTACTTAAGTCATAAAATTAGCTCACAGAATTGTAAGTTGTGATTGCTAATAAATCTGCAACAAAAAAGATTGAAATTACACTCAGATCTAGAAAATTAATGTAAAAAAGTGTAACTGAACTTTTACTGGTGTATGTAATTTGAATTATACAGCTATTGATGTTATGATTGTTTTTAATTTTTTTAAATATATAAAATATCTTGTTGTTATTTGTATTACATGACTTGGTGCCTTAACAAACAAAAAGAAATAAATGTGGGAGAGGAAAGTATTATAAAAAATTTCGGAGAAATATAAGTATAGAGCGGGGGATGTAAAAAAGGTCTAACTAAGCAATTGTAAAACGACACACAAACAAACCAACTGAAACACATTGTAAAAGTACTTGAAAAGAAACTGTCTATAAAAACAAACAAGTAGATCAAAATATGATATCTGACAGCAGTTTACAACAATCTGTCAAGAAAAGACTAAGAAAAAAATTAAATGAAATTAAGCGACAATAGAATTTGAACCCAAGGTATGCAAAGCTGGATATATGTATTATATAACTAAGTTTTTTAGAATCTCTTTTTTTTCTACAAAAGTATTTACCCAAAAAAGTTAAAACTTTTCTTACTTCTCAACGCTTCCTGATTTTATGGCTGCTGAGAACACTTTTTTAAAGGTGTATTTTGCCTACTAGAAAATTGCCGATGCAACAGCGACTCGACTGGAAAATGAGTGGCTACGGAGAGTGTCCTTCAGGTCGGAAATTCATGGCGGCATCACGTATCAACATCTCCTGAGACATTGCCACCCACGCAGCCCTATGTTCGGCGGTCAGCATTTGTGAAAACAACCTTGAATAAACTTTCCGCAAAATGGACTTTACAGATCCTACGGAAATGCCAAATTTAGAACCGATATCACGCACACCTAATCGACGATCTTCCACTCACACAATCATGGTTTCGGTCCGGCTGGTTCGTGGCCAAAGCTGCTTCGGTTTATTGTCACACTACTCTCTACTTTATTTAAACTTTGGACCCACGAACGTACATTTTTAATGTTAATAACGTCTTCACCGCAGGTCTCACTCAATTGGCTATGAATTTCGATGGGCGTTTCACCACGCAAGGGGAGAAAACAGATGATTACACGTTGTTCTTTAACACTAAACGCCGCTATTTAAAGTATATAAAACAACACTCACTATAATGGCTGTAATTCTACCTGTGTACATTGTACGGTGCTACCGTCTGTATTACAAATTGAGAAATATTTTTACTGTTGGGAAATTTGGAGACATTAGAATTTGAATGCACTTCGTAATTTACATAATACTGTTATTAATGTTATTTTTGAATGAATTAAATATATTATTATTATTTGTATGTATGTTATACGTGAAAGCATAACCTGCGAACTTAAAAGTTAAGAACTTTCATATATATGTTCGCCCTCATTGCCCGGCAGACGATATGGCAGCACCGCGCCTTAGACGATCGCCATTATTACCCCTTGTTCAAGTGAACGCAGGTACTCAGTTATTTTTAGTAACTAAATTGATCACGCCAAGCATTCGAGCCTAGGATTGAAACCATGTGAGTCCGTACCGGAGTCAAACACCTCATCCGCTTTCTAAACTGACATTAATTGTCCAAATTTAGCACTTATTTCATTAATTAAACTATTCTTGCATTATTAATGTTCTGTATAGCGTAATACTGTCCTGTCGGTTTCCTGTTACCTTAGGTCTATATATATATATTTGGAAATAATAGACGCTTTATCTTAGTCGCGTTAGACAGCGTGATTGATATGCTACGTATTATTTCTGACACCATACTCACACCTCGCATCTAAGAGCTTGTTATTAGCGCAACATTAGTTATTGCTTTTAATAATATAACTTATACCTACAATAAGTAGCGTCTTCCTTTTTTGTATTGATTATTTAATTTTGATTATGCCTTACTTTAGATTATTTACTTTTAAGTTAAAATTGGAAGAATTTTACTATTTTTTATTTTAAAATATTCCTTTGGGTTCTTAGCTTCTTAAAAAAATCGATAAGTACTATTTTTTACAATTTTATTAACAAGAAAAAGTTTAAAGTTAATTTAAATATAGAGATTTTACGGTAGATATCGCGATTCTTTAAGTGCGTACAAGTTACCATGGCAACATATTTTAATTTCGTTTATTTCAAAATCAAAATTTTTAGCTTATAGAACAGTTTATTTTAATGAGTTGGTATTGTTCTTTTTCAAATAATAAATTATATTATTGTTTATTAAAAACATTTAGACTTTTTTACTTTCCTTATCCTATAGTAAGGAAAATAATGTTAATCGGCGGAAATTTCACCTACTCAGTTTTTCACATTTCTGGACGAATTATAGCCTCAGGACACCAAAAAAGTTGGTTTGGGCCATTGGTTCGTGTGTGTGTGTGTGTCTGTCTGTCGGTTTGTCAGTAAACAGGATATCTCGAAAATCGTAAGAACTAGAGACTTGAAATTTGGTATGCAAGTTACTTGCAGGTAGGGGACGCAGTGCGTAAAAATTGGCCGAACCATTTGGTCATAAGGTCGCAAAATTGGTCGCAAAGCGGTCGCGAATCTAAACGGTTGAAGATACAAAAATTCATGAAAATAAAAATTATTTGTTATCACGAGATAAACATGAATTTAAAATAAAAGTTACCTAAATAATAGGATAAGGGAAGTTGTGTGATGTTCACACCAGATTTTTTAAATATTGTAGTGTAATAATTTACGATATCGTATATTTCTTATCTGGGTTATTATAACAGAAGCTATCTCCATTAAAAATTATGTGTCTGTAAACTAAAAATTTACGATATTTATAATAGTACATTAAATATCCATTATGAACAATTACTAGGTACGCAACTAAGTTTCCAGTTTTTTTCGATCACTGAAAATTGGAAAATTTTAAGAGAAATACAAGAAATGGTTTATTCAAAGTATCGTCCCTCGCTAGCTACACATTTTTGCCATCTCTGCAGCAATACATGAATACCGCGAGAATAAAACGACGCGTCTTTGGATCGAAACTATTCATCTAACCAATTTTGCACTTCTTTGAAATTGGCCAATTGTAGCCTAGTCAAGCCATACGCCATCGATCGGAACAAGTGATAATCGGAAGGGACCAGGTCTGGTGAATACGACGGGTGCGATACCAAATCCCATTTCAGCGTTTTGATGGTGTCCTGGACGATGAAAGTGCGATAGCACGGAGCGTTATTTTTTCCCCATGGCATGTAAACGTTTAAAAATAGCTTGGCAAGTCATGTTTAATGCCTCCGCAAGTTGATCTTGTGTTTACGTATAATCTTTATCCCCTAACGCTCGCAGATCGTCGTCCTTAATTGTTTTTAATCTTACGGAACGCTCTTTGTCCGCAGTGTCGAAATCGCCACTTCTAAAGCGTTTAAACTAATCTTCACAGGTAGTGAAGCAAACGACGTGCTCCAGCTGCATTGTTTCTTCAAGTTAAAACAGAAAAGCACAGCTTCCCGCAAATGCTGTTTATTTTGCACAAAACTCGACATCTTCATTGTTAGAAAAAAATTTGCGTTATGATAAGTGTTGATGTTACACTGCTTGTTGTTAACAGATGTCCAAGCTAACAAAAAATACAACTTTAGATATGTCGACTACATGTATCATTAGTGCAATTTATGTGTGAAATCCGGAAACTTAGTTGGGTACCCAGTAGTTAAATGATTATCATAGCTTCGTTAGATAACTTTGTCTTTGCAATGGCTCAACTTAATTAAACAATATAAAATTATTTATTTATTTTCCTCGGCTAGCAACAAAAAGAAGTTTAAATTCGAATATTTTAAACTAACGTAAGTTATGTATGTATGTTATGTATGTATGTATGTAGGCGTGCGCTTTTTGACAATACCAGACTGTTAACTCCCCAAATTCTACCTTGAAAGATTGGAAGATTTGTCAATAAAGTTTTTTTCTAAAAGTAATTTGTTTTAAAAGCCAGTCTTTTCTTAACATTTTTTGTTATCACACATACAAAAAAATAACACGTCTTACATTTTCAAACCATATTTTGGCAGTAAATGACTATAGTTTATAATTAGAGGTTAGTTTTTAGAATTTTTTAGAAATATATTTTTTGGAATATCATTAATGTTAAAGTAAAGAAGAATTGTTTAATTTTTGCGCACTAAAATTAGAGTGCGTTTAGCGGGTACACTTCGATGTTATAATTGTAAGCCTAGAAGCTTAGCTTTTATGGATAGGCTAAAATCTCGAACTAAGTATGCATCTGAGTCGCGGCTTTGGCGAGCAGGCGCAAAACAAGTATGCCTCGATAAAGCTTAGTTTACTGTGACTCCTAGGATCTTTTGAACTCTAAAAACTGTACTAAAAACTGTTTTAAAAACTAAAGTACACTTTCACTATTGGCGCAAAACAAGTACGTTGAAACTTAATAAAAGTATATTTAAAAGTTAAATAAACAAACCGAAACTCGATATAAATGTACTTTGATAATCATTTTCAACAAAACATTTTTTCCGAAAGCGTAATTCAATTAAATCTGATCTATAAAATGTATTTCTATTTCTTAGAGCATTTATTGGACTGCATATTTATCATTAGTGCATTTCCATTAAAACGTCGACTTCTGCATCTGTTGCAGTATATTTTTATTATAGCTACACTTCAACTGCAAATGTTCTAGACAATTTCTTGGTTCAGTTATTTACGTGGTACAAAAAATAATAACAATATACGGTTTTAAGAGTATTTGTCATTTGGTGACATTGAAATTCAACAATGAACTTTCTACTAATAAAATAAATCATGCCTATTGGAGAACAACAAAAGTGTTATCAGCAATTTATACACCAAAAAACCGAACAAATAAACTATCGGCTAACTGATGACATGAGCGTAAGTGAGAAACTTTAGCCATCTTTAAAACAAATATACAAAATATATATATGTATATATATAGGGTAATTTAAATTAAACATTACATTTTTCGAATAAAATACGGCTCTATTTCAGCAGTTACACGTCTGATAGTCTTTTTTAATCCTGGAATCATAGCATGTGTTGGCATAAACCCTGTCCTTTAAACAACCTCAGAGAAAACGTCTAATTGGGCTAGATCTCAAGGCAGCTGTGGTCTTCTCCTGTGCCACATATCATAACCAAGGAATTCGGTTTGAAGTAAAGTAATTGTTTCACGTGCTGTTTGACCTGTAGTTCAATTTTGTTGAAACTACAAACTATTCAAATTGAAACCTCTGGCTTTATTAAAAGAAATTGTTTAATACCTTCCGATAACATATACCATTGACAATAACATTGTCTTCTTCGTCTTTAAAAAAGTACCGGCTAATGATGTTTTTAATCCTCAATGTACATCAACCAATGCATTTTAGGCTTTTATACATATAAAAATAAAAAGCTTATTGCGTGCGGTCTGTCCGTCCGTCTGATCGATGCTTTTTTAGCTTCGTATATTTTCACGTGGCCCCGAAAATACTCGCAGCGGCTGGCTGGCGTGATATGCAGCGGAAAATATAATGCTTTCTAATTGCACCTCGATATTGTCAATAACATGAATTTAACTTGGTAAATATTAAGGCAACGTTTGGCGGTATACTATTTTAACACTATGTGGTCGGTAACTAAATTTAAAATAACTTATGTGCTGTCAATCTAACGTTTAAGACATATATATGTATAAAAGCTCGGGATATATGTAGAAAATTGTTTCATGCTCCCACCTTACTTGTTGATGCATTGTATTCTATGAATATACATACATTTTCGTTTTCCCAAATGTGTAAATGTTGACGATTGACAAAGCGATTTGAAGAAATCTAAGCTTCATCACTGAATATGAGTTTTCTTTGCGAAAATTAGTATTAACTACCCTGATATCTAAAATCTAGTTTACAGATGTACGACGTTTCTTTAAGTTTTTAAGTAAATTGAACTATATACGTTGCGTAGTGCCGTATGAAGGAGTCTAACATTTTATATATTATGGCATCTCTAAACATGGCAAAGTTAAAGACTAAGCATATGGAATAACAGGTCCTAGAGGAGTTTTCGTTTTACTTCGGTGCATACTTCGTCTGTCGAGATGATAATACGTAGATCCGTCACAAAATGGTTTATTTTACCTTCGCAGTTTTGCTTCGAGTTTGCGCAGCATATAAGGTCGAAGATCTTATTAGCGATGTAATTATGAAGCACTCCCAAGTACTTGACTGCTTCATCAATTGGCTTCATTTAATAATATTATTACTTGTTGCGATGAGTAGGTAAGTTTGGATGCGTTTTAACACTTTGTAGAGGTTAACTTAAATATTTTACTTGGTGAATCAGGAATATACGTTATCGGTCACTTGTAAATATAAAATTGCTTATGTAAGATCGAAACTTTATAAAAAGATGACAATGTCGTCGGTAAACGTTGCTAGGGTGGCGTTGACTGATGGTACATCTGGGATGTAACAGTTGAACAGTAGCGGTCCCAATAGTTTTAAAAGGGTAAGGTTGACTTTGACAGCCAACATTGTATCTTCTAGTTATATCTAGTTAGTTATCACATAAATAGTTTACTTTTCAAGGTTTGTACCAAAAGCCTTAGCTGCGCCAGAAATATTGCTAATCTGTGACAAGCGTTTTCCTAACCAGTGATTTTCGCTTTGAAAGTTTGCTGATGGAGTTTGTCATTCAGAGGGTGGCTAGATAGGTTTAATCATAATAAATAAATTTCGTTAGGTATAGGTAAGTACTGGTGTGAAGAAAAGTTTAAGTTCGTCAGTGAAAGCTGTGGCTTTCTATGCATCAGAGATACATTTTTCTAATTCTAAAATGAAACTTGGAATTTCTTCTTTTGATTTTAGTATTCTTGGTATGTATTTATTTTTAATTCTTCTAGTTATCTTTTAAAGAGATGTGTGAAGATTCTTTTGACTTTCGGATTCCTTGCCATTCTTTGCTTGCTTGGCTCTTTATTTTTAGGAAATTAACTACATCTTTTGGATTAGACTAATCATAATAAGTATAGTTACGGTTGGTCCATCTTTTCTTGTCTCCAGATTAGTAAAGCATTGTACTTAGTTGTTGATGTACGTTGGTTTGGAATTTGTCTCGGAGAATTAGATTTGCAATTAGTTTAAGAATGGGTTATTTTATTTGTGTAGTTCTAATGAATTATATAAGAACAGAAAGGTGTTAATACAAACAAGATTGAAGAATAGAGAATTGACTGAGTTGGTTTTTGTTAAAAAGACTTTGGAGTATTAACGTTAGGGGGTTGTGCGGTAGAAGCGTGGATGGACTACGCACACGCGTATTTTGGGGCTATAAATTTTTGAAAATAATTTTATTATTTATGGATAGTTAAGAATCCGTGGAAACTAACGGGTTTTTTCTGATACTCAAAGTATGACCCACCTAAGGGGAACCTAAAAATTTGAAAAAATTCAATATAAAGAAATAAACCTTTAACCTGTAATTTCCCCCAGACTCGACATATTTACGATAAACTGGACAACTTTTTCTTTTCTTAGTAATTCCTGTTTAGTTTTTGGGATATTTTAAGTCTTTAAAATTTTAAAATTTTGAATTTTCTCCACTTGTTTGTAGGTTGGGTTTGTGCTCCATGTATTTACTGTATATGCTTTCAACAGTCAACTTTTATATTAAATTAATATGGTTGCAAAGTAGAATTTCGCCACAATTAACATATTTAAGTGCTTTTTAAGAATCTGGATATACTGATTATGAATGTGGTTACCAGCACATTTAAAGCTAATAATGTTAATAGTTTATTACCCCCCCCCTTTGACAGCTATACATTTAGGTGTACCTGCCTGTTTTTTTATTTCGACGGTGATAACAAATAGAATAATTTATTCAGTAAAAAATTATATTTTGCAACATCTCAGTCACAATTGTCAATGACTTTTGTTAAGTACATAGTCATGTTAGCTTAATGATTGATAGGTTCTTTAGGCCTTATTGAATGTCATTTTCTGTTAATGAAAGAAAAATTTATTATTTTATTCTTAATGTACTAATATTGCAAAATTTAATAGATTTATCAAATACCATTATTTTAATGCCGGATATTACTGCCATGAAATTGACAGCCTTAGGAAGACAAGAAGATGGAACTCTTGGTTTTGATTCGATTACATTTGGTGTATTATTTGGGCATTTTATGTTTCATTGGGCTAACATTTATTTTACTGTCGTAATGATAAGATTAGCACTGCTTGTTTATGATATAATAATCAGTAATTCTGCTGTTGGCCCACTCACAAGAGTAAAGGTTTTCAATTTACTGCACTTCGAACAGCGATAATCGCTTTTATATGTTTTGAAAGTCAAACTCGTTCTGTGTTAAAAATATATTCTATT
The DNA here is from genome assembly GCA_036346155.1 of Sinelater perroti. Classification (NCBI taxonomy): domain Eukaryota; kingdom Metazoa; phylum Arthropoda; class Insecta; order Coleoptera; family Elateridae; genus Sinelater; species Sinelater perroti. The sequence goes on from JARFIY010000046.1 coordinate 34,041,868, forward strand.
AGCTAGCTCAGGCTATAAATGTAAGAAATAAGAAAATACTTTTCTCATTCGAGAACTCTTTAAAGGCTGAGTGTAACTAGCTATTTCAGCAATACGGTTTAGGAAAAATAAACTTCGGCACCTATTTCTTAGAAAGTTTAACATTTTATACGGTACTTTTAGGATTATTGGTTTGAAATTAATTACATACGTATAAAAATCACTAAATAAAATATTTCGTTGACTTTGTTGCAACATTTTAAAGCTAAACGAAATATAGAAATTTGCTTGTGTTAATATAATAAAAAAATATTGTTGCTGATAGTAATTAGCAAAATAAAATATTTTTACGATACTTTCACTAAATTAAAACTTACTGAATTATATTAACTTGCTATTTCTTTATTACTATTAATTATGGTTTAACTGTTTGTACATATTTTCTAGATAAGCTGATTAACTATTATAGTTAAAATTCTTAACACTTGTTTTATAAATGTACTTTTAGATGGTAATGTAGATAGAATGACACACTTTTTTGGATGAAAGTTCGCTTTCTTGGGTCAGCTGTAGATAATATCAAGATAACGGACAAAAATGTTCTAGATGTTGAAAATTGTGTGGATACAAGTTATATGTAACGCGAGTTTAATGAAGGTGGGGATCAATTTGCACCTACTAGATAATTTTGAAATTCTGTTTCAATGAAATGTACCGTTCATCATTTGAAAATATCCTTTTAATTACATAACACTGTACCAATATAAAATTTGTTTTTGCAACTAAATATATGATTTTTCTTTTGATATTTATGTAAATGGGTTTAATGGAATTTTCTTGTTTTACAAACCGACCAACTATAAATTGTTAAACAGTTTGTAAGATGTTTTAACCGTCATAAAAATAACGCATCTGAAAGTAATTTTCCTTGTAAACATAATTTAAAGTAGTTTTATTTCATGTAGTGCTAATTGGAAATAGCTTATTGCATTGCTGTTTTGTGATAATCGCACATAATGAACTAAATTTCCAAGGATTATAACGAATGCTTTTTATTATTTAACCCATAAAAATTACTAAGTACAAATATTTTAAAATGATAAATTTGCAGCTTCTGTATATAAATACGAATATAGTTGAAAAGTTAGTAACACCAAAAGAAAAGTAACTTTGGCTATAGCTACATTTATTTTATTACTATAAAAATTTTGTGTTTTAGATGGATAAATTTTACGCTCTTTTTCACGATTTTAGTATAAATCATTTCTTTCTTTCTAATACATGTTCTAATAACAGAAAGAAAATTATAATAAAAAAAACAATATTTGAACTATGTGCAGATTATGAAATAAAATTCCAGTTTAAGTTGTGAGTTACTATTGTAGTAATATGCTACGTATTGCAGAATGATACCGCTACGTTTTACCAAGCTTTCGAAACATCTTTTACGACTGCTAACAGTATAGTTATACTTTTGTCTAGAGTTTAAAGCACAGAAATTTTCTCACAGTATATTAAACATACATTGGAATTTCTTGGAAGGTTATTTAGCTCTCTTTTCCTTTTTTAATAAATATAGACATAAAATGTATTCACCATCTTCAAGAAGAACATGTAATTTAAACTTTGAGTTTCAATTTTACACCAAAACAAAGAATGTAGTGTTAAAAAAGCTTATTTCTTACCTACGTTATATTTTTCTGTTAAACATAAGTAATTTTGCTTTTTGTTCCACAACTAAACTAAGAACATATTTTGACGTTAATTGTACTTCGCTTTATATCATAATAACAAGTTAAATGTTTTTCAACACTTCTTGAGATTGCAACGACAATATTGCGCACGATAACGTTTTATAACGGTTTTAAGTAGAGAAAAATGACTATTGCGAATACGAGTTTTTAGCATAAAATACAAATGCGAGTAATAGTGCGAGTGTGAAAATAAAACCCTGGTGGTCTTTAGGATCAAATTAAAAGAGGGTAAGCAAAATAAAATCAAAAGAAGTTTTGTTGACAACAGGTGTTAACTTAGAACTGCGCAACATAAGTAAGCAGATAACAAGGTCGTATAAATTCAAATTTTTACCGCGCACGGCAAATTTATTTTCCCCACAAGCAGAAATGAACGGGAACCCACAGGCATACAACGAATAGAATAGTACAGGATCTACAGCAGGCCACATAAGCAAAAGAAAGCAGACGTCTTCAAAAAGAAAACTCAAGTACAAAGAACTCTACCAGCAATAACTTCAAATACATAACAACAAAATAAAGATTTATCAGTAAACATGGACATCATTGAAAAAATCAGTATGGGAAATGGCTACGCAGTTAAAATAAATTAAGAAAGACATTGATAGCACATAGCAAGAGGTAAGGAGTGTTAATCGGCAAATAAAAAACTATAGAAACAAATAAGAACAAGTGAAATGGGATACAAAAATGAAATACACAAAGAAATTCAAACAACGAAAAATAAATTGGTGAACCACTAAAGAGGCCGGAAGAAAAACAACATAGTTATTGAGGGAGCAAATTTCTATGGCAAAAACCAAACATAAAATCTCTGAATTCTTCCAAAAAGAGAGAAATATGGTAACGGATATAAAAAAGTGGAAAACCGAAAATTACCGTAGTAAGATTTAAAACATTTGAGAAACAAATTAAAGTATTAAAAGAGAAATATTAGCTGGAATGGAAAAAAATGTACATTTATAACAACCTAATTACAAAAGAGCAAACGGTCTAAGCCGCGATAAGGAAAGTTGCAAGAGATGAGAGGAGTAATGGCAGGAATACTAAAGTAGGCTACAAGTATAAATAGTCAGATGGAAATAGAAGAAACTTAAAGCAACTACCAAAAAACTAAAATTAAAAAAGAATAAATGGACCTAGGATAACAAAAACCAGTACAAAAATTGTTTTGAGTATGGATAATAGAAAGAAAAGAATGCAAAAACTAAACCAAAAATTAATTTTTGCCAGCTGGAACGTAAGAAGTCTAAATAGTGAGGGAGTCTTAAAACGAATAGTAATAGAACTAAAAAGATATAAAATAGATCTCATTGCAGCTTAAGAAACAAATCTAAAAGAAACAGATCTAGCTGAAATACAAGAGTAGTGGCGGACTACAAAACAAATTAAGAAATGGTTTTCTAATAAAAAAAATCTTTAAGAGAGCACTTAATAGAGTTTAAAACTATTAGTGATAGGCTATGTTATCTAATACTAAGAGATGAGGGATGAAGAAAAAGAAACACTATGAAGCACTAGATGGAAAGTGTGATAAGATACCAAAAAAGAAAAAGCGGTACTAAAAGAAATAACGACGTACTCAGGAACGCATTGGTGACATATGCAGAACCAAGGAGAACTAAAACTTTAATTAAAAAGTTACATTCTGAAGCGGGCTAGCAATTAATGAATATAAAACTAAATACTTAGGAAGGGTATTGCATAATTGTCAGAAAATACAGCAATTAAAAATAAAAACTGTAATGGAAACCTAACAAATAAAATTGACAGAAGAATAACCAGTGGCTAAAAAAGTGCAGGGGCTCTAAGTAAAGTGGTAAGGTCAAAAAGTAATTTTCTCGCAACTAAAGTGAAAGTGTACAAAACGATTATAAGACGTGTGACTTTCGGGGAAAAACTTGGATACTACGATAAAAGGACAAATCAAAATTATACGTGTTCGAAAGACAGATATTAAAACGCATCTACGGAGGAATAAAAGAAAACGAATTCTGGAGAAGGAGAACAAACAAAGAGTTATTGTATGTCAAAAGAACCGTGAATATATATAAAATTTAACGCTAATCCTAGTTTGCTTCATATGAACATTTCGGTCACAATAAATGTTTTTCAATTAAACTAATCTAAGCAAATTGAAAGCTACGGTTCTATCCAAAATTTAATTGGACTTTTCCGGCTCCTTTGCGTAATTGTACGTGGCTAATGCAGTTTGTCTCATGAGACAATTTAAATGGATGGCAGCCTTGAAAATTGAATTTGCATACCATTTGCATATTCCAATTATTAAATCCAAATATGGCGTGCTGTAGCAGCCACCGGTCTCGGCAATGCTAATGAAAAAAATATGTAATTTAATTTAAGCTTAATTTGGGTCATTTGGATTTGGGCCTATATTTGGAAATATAACTAAATCCATAACCTACCGCTATTTCATTACTAATGTTCTAACAGTATTACGATGAGGGTTCCTTCGTGCCGCTAGGATTATTAATTACTTAGCTACTACCAATTTCGCAGTTAATGGATTATTTCAAATTCTAATTAAGGCGATTACTAAGGTCCGAGTGTTAAATGACCCGCGATATTATCCGACCGTTTTGAAGTATTTGCAACTTCCCTCCGTTTCCTTCCAAAAGTGATATAACATTTTGGAGTGTTTGGTACTTGAAACAAGCGCTACGTAGCTCCCACGTACCTAATTTAATTAAACGAGATAACTCTTACGCAGGCTAAAACAACTAATTAGAAATGAGGGGGGTTGGCATTTTGGGTGATATTGTTAGCGAACAATTATATATTCAGTTGGAGGCATTCTGAGCGAAATAGTTCTAAATTCTTATAATTATTACATTGCCTCTTTTCGTACTAATAAGATAAATTTTATGTTTTCTAAACTAAATAATAAGTTTACGACAATAAAATGATTACATCCCTGTGGAAGATCAATCATTTCCAGCCAAGCCTCCGTCATACATCAATTGCATGAAAACGAAACAATTATTCTAAAAGCTTTACTTTTCAACTTATTAAATTTTGCGAGATTATTGCTACTTAAAAATGGATAACGTTAAAGCTGGAAAAGATCATTAGTTTTATTCTTAAACACAGTTTTAGAATCCAACCAAATTAATCTTATTAATACAAAGACCTTAGTCCATTTAGAATAGCATCAAATCCACATAAGCGTATTTTCAAGAAAAGCCCTGATTCATTTTTATAACATGACCTGGAAGGCTCGTTAACGAAGTTATATACTTCATCTCAATAAGCTTACTGTTTATTACATCTCAGCTTCTTGAAAAATTGCTTATAACAGGTGTGGGGGCCTAACTTGAAAAATTAAATTTATAACATCAATTTATTTTTCAAAGTTATGGAAAAATTAATAAGTTATTCAAAAGCAAAATATATATATATATATATATATATATATATATATATATATATATATATATATATATATATAAATAATATATTAACAAGTTAGTGATCTAATTTATACTAAGTGACAATTCATATTTAAAAATTAAATAAAAAATTAACTAATTTAAAAGCTTATTACTGTTTACCGAGTTCATTTAGTGTAATCCAATTTATTTATAGAAGATGTATAGCAGCTATACTATTTTTCGTCACTCTGTACATAGAAAAGAATAATTAAGAATAATTTGTGATCATCATCCTTTGCACTACAGCCCCTTGTTGGTCTTAGTCTTCTCGATAACTATTTTCCATGCCTTCTTATCTTTTGCTTTTTCTTTCCAGTTTTTTATCTGTAGTGTTTTCAGGTCATGTTTTACTGCCTCTATATATCTATTTCTTCGACTCCCAGCAGTTCGTTTTCCTTCAGGAAATTAAATACTTTCTGTAGTGGTGGTTCTTTATTCAGTTAAACTATATGACCCACCCATTGTAATCTGGCTGATTTGATAAAGTTAATTAAGTTTGGTTCTCTGTAAGTGTTATATAGATCATGATTGTATCCATTTTCCTGTATCGATCCTATGATTTTTTTAAATATTTATTTCAAATGTCTCTATGCTGTTTTTATCTTTTTTGGTCATCGTCCATGTTTCGACCCCATATGTTAACATTGATCCAATGAAGGTTTTATACATTTTGAAGTTGGTTTTTCTGGATATCCGGTTTTGTTGGCTAACGTTATCCTTCTTTGTATTTCAGTATTATTATTGTCGTTGCTTGTGATTAGCGCACCAAGGCAAACCTATTCATGCACATTTTTAAAACGATAGTTTGTCGCAATCACTTCCGCACTATTTTCACTGCTTTGTCTGTTGATGCACATATACTCAGTTTTGGGCACATTTACTATTAATTCCATATCTTTTGCTGCACTTTCAAGGCGTAAATAGGCTTTTTTAAGGTTTTTTGTTAATCTTTCGATTACATCAATGCCGTCTGCATACGCCAAGATTTGAAATAACTTGTTGAAGATCGTTCAGATAGTACTTATTTGGTCTGTCGTTGATTTTCTCTTGCTAAAGCCACATTGATAGTTTCCGATTTCTGTCTCCACTTGTGGTTGTATTCTGCTTACGAGGATGTTTGTTAATATTTTATATGCTCTATTACACAGAGTTGTTGATCTGTAGTTGTTGCATTCTAGTTAGCTGATTTTTTATGTAGTAGGAAAATGACACCAAGGTTCCAATCATTAGATATTTTGGCTTGTTCCTATATTTGTTTTATTATATGATATATTTATTTCTCTATAGCCTTTTCACCTTACTGAATAGCTCAGCTGAGAGGTTGTTGATTCTGGTAATTTGTTGCTCTTCTGTTTTTGGATTGCTTTTCTAACTTACTCTTTGATGGTACCTGACAATTTTTTTCTTCCGTGTCTTCTTTTAATATTTGTGCATCCATTTCTATTTTCTTTAAATTTTCCTTATTCTAATTTAGTATCTCGTTATAATGTTCTTGTCGGCGTTGTAATATTTTATCTTTTCATTTATGATGTATCTTATTTATCTCCGTACATTCTGGTTCTGGGTTTAAATTAATTCTCATGTTATTTATCGTTTGATATAGCTTTCTACTTACCTTCTGATTGTTGTATTCTTCTACTTTTTTAAGTTATTTTTTGTAATAGATTTTTCCTGTTTGAGTAATTTTTTTCTCTTTCTGGTAAGGTTTTGTATTTGTTTTGTAGCATTCTTAGATATGTATCATTTTTCTTTTTTGCGGCGTCTTCGTATTCGTGGTCAAATCACTGATTTCTTTTTTTTCATAGCTTAGTATGTTTTTTGCTGTTTCGGCTATCACTTTTGAGCAGTGATTCCACTTTTCTTCAACTGTTTGTTGAATCGATATCTGTTTAAGGTTATTTTCCAGGTTTTCGGCAAATGCAGTGGAGATTTTTGAACGTTATAGTTTTGCTGCGTTGGCCCCTTACTTTTTTTATAAGTGAGATTTTTGCTCTTGTCTTGATCATTATCACAAAGTGGTCTGAGTAAATGTTGCATCCTCTGAGCGTTCTGACATCTTGCACATTTGAGTTAAGCCTTACATCTATAATGTATTGATTTATTGCATTTAGTTTTTCCGTCAGGAATTTATAAATCAGTTTATGTTGAAATCGTGTGTTTGCAGTGACCATATTAAGTAAAGCTGCTAGTTGTATTAGTATTTTGCTATTTTCCTATTGTTGGGTGGTAGATCTTTTCTTGACCTACTTTAGCATTTAGATCTCCTAAGATGATTTCTGTATAGTTTGAAACACACTTTCTATTAACTGCTTCTAGTTGTTCGTAAAATACTTCTTTGCCGCATCATGTTTGTCCTCAGTTAGCGCATATGAATTTATCAAGCTATAGTTGAATAAGATATTTTTTAGTCTGATTACACTTATTCTGTCGTTTATTGCTTTGAAGTCGAGTTCTATATATTTTATTTGGTTGTTTACTGAGAATCCAGTTCTATTAACATTTATTTAGAGCTGATAGTTTGGCTCATACGGACACGATTATTGCTCAAGGATGTATGTGACGTCCTAGTATAAGTGCATGTTAGTAGGCACAATAAGCCCTGCTGCAGTGCCAGTAAGTACACTAAAAAAAACATTTATTTTGAATTCTAATAACTGTTTGTAAAGTTCCAGTTTGACGTTCTAGGAATATATTTTTTTTTTTTTTTGTTTTGCTGAGCCTTCACAACCGATTTTATTTTCTGGAAAGAGGTGATTAGCCTCTTGTCCAGTCTTCTGTAAATGGTTATGTTTTTAATTGTTTTGGTAGTATTCAAGTCCATGGGAATAGCGTGGTTGTCATCTGTTGGCTTTGGTACTTTGTTTACTTTATATAGTTTTTTGAGTTTTCAATGGGTTTGCTTTTAATGGTGTTTGATGTAGTTCTTTTTTGTTTTCCGGTTTTACTAAATTTTGATTCTTTTTTTTCAAGGCTTGTTTAATTCTTGTACTTATTGTTGGTGAAGAGTCTTCTTTAGGTTTTTCTGCCCTTTTTTGTTAAGTAATTTCTTCCTTCCCTTTTGCAATTGTTCTACCGTGTAAACTTCGTTGTTTACTACTAGCCTGTTGTTCTTAATTGTTGCTTTATATCATTTTTCTTGGGCCTTCTTAAAGTGTGACATTAGGTTTTTACTAGTTTACTAGGTCTTTTTGCTCACATCTCCTCTAATCTTAAGTTTTTTTTAAGTCTTTTAAGAAAGCAAGGTCGCGCAAAAGCGTTTTTCCTGTAAAAATCTATGGAATGTTTCCACTTTTAATTATATTTGAAAGACTTGGTTGAGCCCTCAATCTGTTTTCTTCCCAAGGAAAGCTATAAGACTGAAAAAGTCTGATGTTTTGCGTACTCTGCTTTGCTATTTATAGATTTATAGATTAAAAGTGAAAGCTTGACAGAAACCTTGTGAGTCAAAGAAAGTTTGTTAGTCTGGAGGTGTTACTTATTTGATGGTGCGGGGTAATGGAAGATTTCCATGTGATAGATAAGCGTTGGCTATCATTTCTTGCATTTAATCAGTAAGAGTTTTTTTCTGTTTCAATATTTTTACAAACAAAACAGTGGTTTTGCCCACGTGAAGTTAATTTTGTTCCCTCACATATGAGGCTAAATATTTGTTATGGTTTTGCCGATACATGTTCTTTGGAAGTATCCACAAGGTATTTGATATATTTTTTAAGATTTATTAGAGTAGGGATCCTTGACTAAAATCAACTCTTTATTATTGGTCATAAAGGCTGCAGTATGGCAAAAACATTTTTTGTTGGTCGGGAAAGTTTTAGGACTAAGAGTTGGTGTTTTTGTTATCAATTCTAATTATAAGGGGCTAGAATTTTTTATAGTACCCATTTTGCAGCAGGATAGTGCTAAAAGTTCTACTTGATATTTTTATATAGGGACTTCTGGTGGATTTGGTAATAATCGATTTTATAACTGAATGGGTAACCGATTTGAGTAGACCGGTGATGAAATATAGATATTTTAATAAGTCCCACTAAACTAAAATAAATATTGAATATGTATCTTTCTAACATGTGATTGACATGATCTGAAATGAAAGGAAGTCGAATAAAGGAGAAGGGAAATATGATTATAAATATGTATTAAATTTGAGTTTGATTTATATTAAAACGAAATATATCTACTGCTTTGTAACTTTGCCCTAAGGAGTTTTTGTTGTTTCAAAACACCGTTGTTTGTGAGGAAAATTCGATCATACTAAACAATGATTGTGATTTCGTACTAACTAGTGATTTTTGGTATTTTGTCACTTTAACTAAAACAGTATTAGTAAATCAGTGATAATAAGTGTACTCTATGATGATTTCGCTGGGAGCTAATATTAAGAAGAAATGAAAAGCTAGTTACAAGATAAAAATTATGCAAATATGAAAATAGACAAAACTAACAAAACCTTAAAAGAAAAAATTATAAACTCAGCTCAAAAAATAATCCCAAAACAAAACAAAAAAGTTGAAACACTATCCTCCACAGGAAAAGAAATGCCGAAGAGTATCAGAAAACTATCACAACAGAACAAACAAAAACTGTACAATTCCTTGAACTATATAAATTAATAAGAAGAGCTATAATACACAACGAAATCACAAAACAGGACATTATAATTCAATATGTTATACAAAAGAATCAAAATATGAAACTCCTAACAAGATAATAACAATAAAAGATAGAGAGTAACAACGAAATAAATTCTAGAGTGAAAGAAGTTTATGTAGAATTGCATAAGTCTCAAGGAAAAGCTCCACTACAAACAAAATAAAAATTAAAAAGAAAAATAATGAACATAAAATCAGAAAACATGCCGGAAAAAATAAAAAAAGATGAAATAGTAAGCGCATTGAAGAAAGTGAAAAATGAGAAAGCCCCAGAAAGGACAACCTGATTAAAGGAGAGGAATAAACAATAAGAGCGTTAAAGACGTTGTTCGATAAATGTTTAAAAAGTGTAAGAATAGTGTCAGAGTGGAAAGCGCCCGTAACAATATTATTGTGCAAACAAAGGCTATAGATTTAACCAATTATAGATCCATAATATTACTATCTCAAGTTTATAAACTTTTGCCGAGGGTAATAAAGACAAAAAAGATTAAATAATAAAATACAAATGTATTTATCTGGTCAACAAGTCGGCTTTCGTAAATGGTTCAATACAGCAGATTACCTATTAACCTTTAAACTATCAATAGAAAAAGTAAATGAATGCTACAAGAACTAGAGGTGACTTCTAAGAAGTGAATATAGAAATAGATCAAAACACTATAGAGCAAGTAGAAGAATATAAATATCTAGGGCAAAGATTTACACTAAATAAAAAAAAACAAGAAATAGATATTTCCAGAAATAACCAAACTGGGATGAGCCGCCTTTAGCAGATTAAGTTATACATTAATGAACCGAAAGTCACCCCAACATCTTAGGTCAAACATATTTAATAGCTGTATTCTACCTGTTATAAATTATGGAGCTCAGACCTGGACTTTGATAAACAAAATGTAGACAAGCTTATAAAGACTCAAATGACCTTGGAGCGCCAAATGTTACAAATAACTCTAAAAGACAAAAAACTGAACACATGTATAAGACACAAGGAGACAAAAATTACAGCTATAAGAGAGAAAGAGTAACCAGACTCAAGTGGCAATTTGCAGAGCACAACGTTCACCAAAAAGATACCAAGGTGGAACCCACAAATGCGATGGTTACACAATGTGAAGCGTCACACCGGCCTCGTATGAAAAATAATCGCCCAGAACAAGACAAGATGGAAGGAACAAGGAGAGAAGAAGCTGGTATTACATTTTCCAAAACAGATACAATTTACTTTTCTAATATCCAATTTTTTCGAAATCAGAATGGTTACAACTCAACATTCTATTGAATTATTTTGGGTTAAACATTTGTAGCGTTCAAATTTCTGTCGCGAAATAAAAGTCCTTTTCTTTGTGTCTCGTTAAAAGTACAGGAAACTGGGTCCTAAATTTTTCTATTCCCTAACACTGCATTACCAAAATGGCTTGTTAATTTATTTACTAAAAAAAGTTACACAAAAGAAACTCAACTATAAGCCCTCAGAGCTGCAGTGCCAGAAGATGCGCCCCAACTAAAAAATATGCAGCAGAAAAACGTTGCCCATAGAGCATAATAGGGTTTTTGTCTATATACGACGATCAAGCAAAAACGCCAGCGTAGCCGAACAGTGAGGTGTGTGTCTGCGATGCGAATAAACCCGGGTTCAATCCTGGGGCTCGAATACCTGACGAGTCAGTCACCAGTCACCAAAAATGTTTGTGTTCAATTACGCAAGAGGTTATAATGCGGTTGTCTAAGACACGGTGCTTACCACATCGCCTTATATCAAAGATGGTGTGCGACGACCAGACAGTGAGAGTAAACATATGAGAACTTCAACCTCGCAATTTTCAGGCCGTGCTCCCATGCCCCTCCCTGACTAAGCCCTCACCATTATATAGTACAACGTAGATATATTATCTGATATATTAAGTGAAATATTTGATAAAAACTTTGAATGTAGGAAATACTTTTTTAACATGCATTACCAAATCTAATAAATTAAATAAATTGATTTTGTTACATTTTTTTGAACAATTTGTGCTATTTTGTTTAAAATCTTTAGAAACATGCAGCATTTCATATCTTTCCGAACAATACTTTCTATTAAATATTATTGTGATGTGTATTTATATAATTTAACAGACAATCGTCTTTGCACGTGTTTTCTAAATTATGACTTTAAATTCATTTAAGCTAAAAATGATTTATTATTCAATGTAATACCGATATCAGTGCAAGTACTAATCCTTAATTTTTCGATGAACATGTATTACATGGAAATCATAAGGACATTTTCACAATTAAAAAAAGCATTTTAATTACTACACTTACACTATATTTATTACTTACCCTTAGCATCTGATATCAACTACGTATCAGCAATATTAAAATGATCAACGTTATCTATAACATGAAAAAGTTATACAAAACTTTTTTCCATAAATTCATTTAAAAACTGAATATTAGTAATAATCTCCTACAACAACAAAAATAACTAGAAACAAAGAATATTATAGTATTCTGGACAGTACAGCAGATTTACACTAAGAATAGTACTTTTGGGAAGATGTGACTACTCTGTTTGTACACAGGCTCACTTTGATGAATATCGGCTACTATTTTGTCACCCCAATAAAACAAATGTAAAACTCTTGCTCCCTTTATAGTTTCCCTGTAGTCAGAAAACGCAGATGCCTTGCTCGTTGAACAGTCGGTGTACTTCGTCTTTGTTTTCTTTTACATCATTAATTAGTCCTATGTGATGTAATACTTAAATAAATGCATCGCAGAAGTCTTCTACTGTAAAAAGCAGAAAGCTCACTTCTCAACAAACTCGTGGAAATTGTCAAAATTCTTCCGGTTGTCGAGTAGTCTTTCTAGATTCACGTAAACGAACGCTCAGAAGAAACAATTGCTGTTCGGCCGGGTGCTGCACACGTTCTTTTACTTGGACGCCAAGTTTTTATTTTTTCTGGGTAGACGTCACCGCTGGCGTGCCCGTTATTTAGTGACGAAATAGACCCGAGCTCGCCCACGAGCGCGGATGTCTGAAATCTCCTTTTCGATCTGGCGCTGCTGCTGCAGGATCAACTCGTCCTAGCTGGATTGCTTCGCGTTTTCTGTCACGACGTTGGTTTTTAGCTCGTCTCCCATTTTCAAGTACAAAAATTTGCAGTGCGTTTTTAACAGCTTACCATTCATATTTATCCATATAAAGTAATAGCTAGATTAAGGTCGTAAAGAGTGCAAAATCAATCGAGCTCTGATATTATTTCTTTTTGCATATCTTTAATATTAAAACTATAGCATATCAAAAACCACTATAACCAAAAAATTCTGTTTAATCTATATATTGGAGTTTTTTTGGGGAAGTTTAGTTGACTAGTTATTTATGTTTTAATCTTCAGATTAAATATTTTGGACCTCTCATAACTTGTAATCACCCAAAAAGGACCGACTGGTGAATTCATAATAGACAAAGGGGTGAAACAAGGCGATGCGCTTTCGGCCACACTTTTTAATATGTGTATAGAATATATAACGCGGAGAATAAATAAAGGCACAGTAAGGACAGGGGGGACACAACTGTTAGCATTTGCAGATGACTTAGTACCGATTGCCAAAGGAAGAGATATATTAAGGAATATGACCGAAGAGCTAATAACAGAGGGACAAAAAGTCGGTCTAAGAATAAACGAAGATAAAACAAAAATCATGAGAACGGGAAGTAATGCCGCAGAAGGATCCCTAAAAATAAGAAATCACGAATACAAAGAAGTCGACAAATTTAAATACTTAGGGATTATGGTGTCAAGAGATGGAGAAAGGGAAACAGAGATAACGGATAAGATAATATCAGCAAACAGGGCCTTCTATGCTAATAAGAAATTATTGAAAAGTAACTACATTTCAAAAAAAAAAACCAAAATAAGAATCTATAACACTCTGATAAGACCAATAGTAATGTACGGGGCGAAAACAATGTCAATAACGAAGAAAGAAGAGGAACAACTAAGGATAATGGAAAGAAAAATATACAGAACTATACTAGGACCAATTAAAAGTGCAGAAAACGAATATAGAACAAGGATGAACTACGAAATAGCACAGGAGATTGAAGTGGACATAGTTAAAAAAATAAAACAGCAGAGAGTAAAATGGCTGGGGCACGTATTAAGGGCTGACCCGCAGGAAACTACAAGCATAATCATGAACTGGACACCAGCCGGGAAAAGAAAGAAAGGAAGGCCTAAATCAAGATGGATGGACGAAGTAAAACATGATCTACTAAAGATAGGAATGGGAGTGGATGAAATAAGGAGAAAGGTCGGGGACAGAAAAGGGTGGAACAAAATATGCCAGCAGATAAGATGAAAACCGGACGGGCTGATCCCCCGCAAAGGATCTCGAAAGCTTCCTTAGAAGCGGCGAAACCCCTCCAAGGGGTGTTAAGCCATTCACTCATTCATTCATAACTTGTAATCCGTTTGGAGTTACTTTGATACTGTTAAACTTCTTACAATATAAAATATGTTATTCAGTACTTCTTTTACCAAATTTATTTAGAGTCTTGCTCAATTTCATTATTTACTAAGCGATTTGATTTTGTATTATTTGTTTGACTTTTGAACGTTGAACAACTGCCGAGAGCCGCGCGAAACAATAAATAAACGGGTATCATTGCGCGCGGGTGATATCCGGCGACTTCAGTACGGTCGTAAAATTATCGCACAAAACAAATATGTTTCCCCAACAACAAACCGTACCACAATCAATAAATAAAATGATATTAATGCATCAAAACAATGCGTTATTTCAAGAAAATTATCAAGGTTTGCAAAATGAACAGCAACTCTATAACAGCTGGAAATTATCGGACGGTAAGTGCTATAAATAAATCCATCTAAGTAAAATACACAAAATTTATGAAGAATTGAGCAAAAATTCTCAGAAATAGAAAATAAATTGTCTAATAATAGCGTAGAAGGAAAGACAGCTGAATACTACACCGACTAATAGGAACTAGCTTTTGAGACAGGGTGGACTCTACAGAAGAAAATAAAGAAAATAAAAATGGATACCTCGCTAACCCCACCGCAAAAGCAACAACAGCATCAACAAGAAAAAAACTGAGAGAAATTATAAAAAAATTCCTAAAAAATGAAAGCACCTTCACCTATCATAGTGGACAACACTAAGAATTTTAACGAGCTCTATGTTATGGTGAATCAATTCATTAACGGACAGATAAAGTTATTAACAATAAAAACTTTAAAACTAATGTACAGGACGAAAAAGATTTTAGAACACCTTCCGACGCTCTAAATAAATGAAAAAATCCTGGAATTTTTATGAGGCTCACCAAAATAGGCCAATTAAAGTTATGGCCAATAGACTGCATCATTCCATAAAAACTGAACAAATAGTCTAGAAAATGCGAAAACGTGGCTACAAACTCCGTGACGCCACCCCCAAACTAAAATATAAAACAAAAATACCGTTAAATATGTTTATGCTTTCATTCAGACATGATGAAAGTGTCGATAAAATCTATGGAATTGCTGATATATTGGGTGTCAGAGTAGAAATCCTGCCACTAAGAAAATCTAAACTAAAACCCCAATGTAAAACGTGCCAAGCATATGGCCATACGCAAAAATGTTTTTATAAATTCCCACGCTACGTTT
This sequence comes from Sinelater perroti, assembly GCA_036346155.1. NCBI lineage: Eukaryota > Metazoa > Arthropoda > Insecta > Coleoptera > Elateridae > Sinelater > Sinelater perroti. Next base: position 34,057,365 of record JARFIY010000046.1, read on the forward strand.
AATGTACCGACAAGCCAAAATGCGTCCACTGTGGGGGTGCATGATCGCAAAGGAAATGCAAAAAATAAAAAATAATCGTACAAAAACCCATCTTACCCAAACAGCAACAAAGATCAAATCAACAAGAACCAGTAGCCAAAGCGAACGAATGTATAGAAACCTATACGCAAGCTGCTTCTGGTAAGAATGAAACTAAAAATAGTAACAGAAAAGAATCAAACACATCCATTGAGCATACTCTTCAGCAATTACTGGAGAGGCTAACTATGGACGAGCGCATAGCAAGATTAGAATACAGCACTAAAAGAGCTATTCCAAAGTATTATAATGTTAAATACCTTGAGAATAATGGAATTACAAATAGTTTTAGATATAGAAAACATCGATATCTGCCTCATTTCCAAGACAGACTTTACCAATGAATCGTTTATTAAATAAAAAGGATATAAAATATACTACTCCATATACCCTAAAAACGCAACTAAAGGAGGCAGTGCAGTATCATAAAAGAGTCGATTAAGCATTATCAAGAAATGGGGTATAAAACAGTGGAATTTAAGCTACCGCAGTAAAAATTAAAACTAGAACACATGAGATTAGAAATGCAGCAGTATACTACCCTCCAAGACATGCTCTCAAAGAAAATCGATACTTAGATTTTTTAACAGCCAGGGACGAAAATTTATAGTTGGAGGTAACTACAACTCCAAACACACCTATTGGAGATCTAGACTCTCAAACGCCAAGAGAAAAGAACTCATGGAAGCAGTAAAACAACTAAAATGTAAAACACTGTCAACTGGAAAACCGACATACTGGCCTACAGATCCAGGGAAAATTCAGACCTAATTGATTTCTTTATAACTCTAAATGTTTCCGTGAACTACATGCATGATGAAGAAGCCTGGAACGTGGACCCTGTTCACTACCATTTTTCTCACGCTCAGCGATAGCATTATAAAAAGGAATTACCTCCTAGATTAGTTAACAAGCAGACTAATTGGAGCAGCTTTAAATTACAACTCAAATAAATATTAATTTGCCAGTTTCTCTGCGAAATCAAGAACAATTAGATAACGAAGTGGAGGCTTATATTAAGGATATCCAATAAACTGCATTATTACGAGAACCAAAAGAAATAACTACCCAAGAAAAATAAGAAAACTTATCCATGAAAAGAGAAGACTCAGAAGAATCTTGCCTTAATCTAGAGCTCCAGCCGACAAAACTATACTGAATAACGCTACACAACAATTAAAAAAAGAAATTAAAAAATTCATAAACAAATCGATTAGTGACTATTTAAGTAAATTGTCAAACAACAGTAAAACTGAACAAAACAAAGACCGACTCTACAAAATCCACCGATAAAAAATGCAGATGGGAGCCGGGCAAAAAGCAATGCCCAAAAGATAAATAAATTTGCCGAACATCTAGAAAGAACATTTCAACCGAATGAAGGTGAACACTTCTAGAGTGCGAAACCTTAACTAAGAAGAAAGTGAAATCAGACTCGTCACTCCAACAGAAATTGCAACTACAATAAAAGAAAATATTGACCCAAAGAAGGGTCCAAGATTTAATCTATTTAATGGGAAAACTTTAAAACAACTTTCTAGGAAAGCCATAGTCAAACTTACCTATCTTATCAATGCCACATTTTGGCTGGGATATGTACCCAAGATATGAAAACTAGTTTACATGATGATGATCCTCAAACCTGGAAAACCACCCGACCAAGTTTCATCCTATAGACCAGTTTTCCTTCTTTCAGTAATTTCAAAACTATTTGAAAAATTATTTCTTTAAATATTGAAATACGTTATAGAGGGCAGGCACCTGATTTCAACACATCAGTTTGGCTTCAGGAAATGTCACTCAATCATAGATCATCCATATTACAACAAATATAATAGAGAGCTCGTTAGAGGAAAGAAAAGTGGGTGGTGCTATCTTCCTTGATGTGGCACAAGCTTTCGATAAAGTGTGACACGAGGGTATAAATTAAGAAAACCGTTTGCCTAGACAATACACACGGTTATGGCAATCATACATTACAAAATTAAACAATAAGATACTTATTCTGAAATAAAAGAAATTAGAGCAGGAGTGTCACAGTGCAGTGTATTGGGACCTGTACTTTATTTATACACCAGACATACCCGAGTTAATGAATAACACGATAGCCACCTTTGTAGACGACGCGATCATCTTGTCGGTAGGCAAAGACTACGAAGAAGCAACAGGAAACCTGCAAAAATCTGCTAATCAAATTAACGCTGGCGAGTCAAATTGAACAAAAGTAAATCCATTCATGTCAATTTTACAAACAAACAAGATAAATATATCCCCATTAGCATAAATAATACACAAATACCATATGCTAATACAGCAAAATATTTGGGTATTACCCTAGATGTTAGGATGCGCTGGAAGGCCCATAATAAATAAAAACGAGAAGAACTTTGCTTTTAGTATAAGAAAATGTATTGGCTCTTGGGTAGATACTCCGCCTTGCCAATATACAACAAAATACTATTGTATAAACAAATTTTTAAGCCCGTATGGATATATGGCGTCCAACTATGGGGTTGCGTCAGAAAAACCAATATAGACATCATTCAGTGTTTTCAGAATAAAGCGCCGAGGAATATTGTTAATGCTCATTGGTACTTCAGAAACAGCGACCTTCATAGAGATTTGGAAATGGAAACTGTTAGTCAAGCCATTGGAAAATGTGCCAGAGTTCACGAACAGCTTTAACACGTCAACATTGAGGCCATCCAGCTCCTCGACATCACGATGGTAGTCAGAAGACTCAAGATGATGAAACCCTTTGAGTTTGAGTATAAGTTTCAGTGAGAAAGCAGAGTAAAATGCTATTAGTGTAAACATTAACTAAGTGTAATTAAATAATTAGAGCCTAGGATCTGATAGTGAGTACGACCCTAGGTTAGGTTTTGTAGTAATAATTTAAGTTTGAACAAAATTTCTCATTGTTCACATATGATCAGATTGTAATCTATAGAAACACCAATAAAGGTATTTCATATTGAAAAAAAAACTGACCGATTTGACTAGACGTCTTTTCTCGTTTTTCAGCTAAATTTTTAAAATAGGATTTCTCATTCGCTAAGTTGTGTCCGTAGAATTTGACTTCTACCATTTAAAAATTAAGAAAATTTAATGAGTCGATGTATAAATTTAAGATTTTTTATAGTAGTTTTTATTTGTGTGGTCAGAGCTTATCAGATTTACTAATTCTCGGGTTAAGTGACATAGATTATTGGAAATTAGAAGTTTAACTTGTTTTTAATATAGTGCTTAGAGACTATCACTCTTTCATTCTCGTATTGCAGTTTAAGGAACAAAATTATTTATCACGCCTTATAAAGCCAAGAATGCTCACATATTTCCGGGCGAAAAATTATTTTAACCTTTAATTTGTAGTATAACAATATTAAGTAAATTTAACTCATGTAGCATACATTCTTCCCAAAAAAAATATAAACTGTAGCCCATTTTAGAAAAAGAGAAAAATTTGAAAACCAAATAGTCTGCCAAATATCCTTCATACATTTACAACATTCGTCTCAACTGCAACATTTCATAATAGTAAAATAAAAAAAAATGTTTTTTTCAAAAAATACTAAAAAACCTCAGAATAATTTTAATTCAACGGCATTATTGCCACTGCACAAATCTACACAGCAAACCCCGTATCTCAGGGCAAAAACGGCTGCAAGCCCGGAATAAATTTTCAAATTACAATCGGGCAGAGGTTCACGACAGGGCTTAGTTGTTCTATCTGGGGATCTCCTTGTTTGGCATAATAATGCAATTTGTCAGGCGAAATTGGATTTGCACTGCTACAGCCCTGATCAAAACATCCGCCGCAGACAAGGTAAAAACACGGGCCACGACTTTGGGTACGAAACGTTATAATTTTGAGCGCCTCGCTGCGCTGACGGGTGGCTGGATTTCAATCGATCGAAATCTAATGGAACGGGGTCTTGAATTGCGGCCATTAATCAGGTCGTAATGGATCTGCATTCAACAAGTGGAGCAAATCATTGCCTGCAGCCGTAATAACATTTGCATCGAGCGCGGCACTTGTTCGTTCAGTCGAACAAGGAAATTACGTCAGTGGTAATTTATGCACTTCGTTCGCGCTGCAATCGTTATCATAAACCAGAGATAGCAACTGCAAATTATTGTGACTTGCACCATTTGTTCCGTTCATTTAGTTCTAAACCGTCATTTCCAGCTATTCACTCTTTATGTTATCGTGTTACATGTGTATATACGTGGGCAGTCTGAAACGTTTTAAGCCTAACAGAGAAATCAATTTTTTTCTGTCAAAATTCGATTTTATTTGTCAACGTAGTTTCATTTTAAGTCGATACACTTTTCCAGTGATGTTACAATCTCTTTAACTCGTCCAAATATTACTTGCTCTGCAAAATAGGCGTTTACGGTAGGGATGACTTCCTCGTTTGATGAAAATCTCTGTCCTCCGAGACAAACGTTGAGCTTAGAAAACAAAAAATAGTCACTTGGGGGCAGATCTAGTAAAGCAATTCAAACTGCAATTCGTTAATTTGGACTATGGCAATCGCCGAATTATGAGCCGTTGCGTTGTCTTGATGAAAGAGTATTTTCTTCTGTTTCAGATGAGGACATTTTTCAGCAATTGCTGCCTCCTTCAACTGGTCCAATGACAATTCATAGTACAACCTCGTTATTGCTTTCCCTTTTTCTAAGTAGTCAATAAACTCGTTTTTCTAAAACCGTTTAAGCAGGACCTTTGAAATGTTCATTCAAATGAATTTTTAGATCAAAGTGAACAAGCGTGGGACTCAACGCGCGGACAACTTTCTCATTCCCAATTCTTTAGTCAATATATGACAAACGCGTTCTTTCGATGAGCCCATAGCCTCTGTTATCTCTCCAACCTTGATTCGAGTGTCGTCCAGTATCATTTGGTAAACTTTTTCGATGTTATCAGTGGAGGTCGCAGTTGTTGGCCGTCTTGAGTGCTCATCATCAGCCAGGATGGTACGACCGCGTTTAAATTTAGCTGTCCATCTTTTCATGATGAAATAGAAATATTTATTTTCGGCACGGTATTAGATTTTTTCTATTTTTACAAAAGTGCTAACATTGACTGATACAAACGACTGTCAAACAACAACTAAGTACGCAAAATTGCAAAATTGGTTTAAAACTCCTTTATTATCCTTTTTTATTTAGTTCTGTCCTTAGCCTTCTTTTTCCACTCCTCTACTCACATACGTGACAGATTTTCCTATATTGTTGTAGGCTCTAATATTTTTGATATTTCTCTTCGTTTTTTCAGAAATTTTATTTTAATGGATTCTTCTATATAACAGTCATTTCAATCTCTGTAATTTTTCTATTTGTCCAATATTTGTTTCCTCATATAATTCAATGATTCTTCATTCTCTGCTCCAAAAGTTTATTTTTCTATTCCAAATATACTGGCTACCAAAAATTGAGGATACATTAAAATTGTGATATATTTTCAGAATTTTCAGTTAAACGCTTTTATTTGTAAATGTTGAGTTAGTGTACCAAATTTCGTACGCTAAATTTATTTTAATATTCAATACCGAATCGGAAAGAATATTTTTTGGTTTTTACGATTTATTTTGAAAAATCAACAAACTTACATTTTTGTTATTAAGACCAACGTGAAAGTAAAACAATGAAAAAACTTAGTACTAATAACGTATATTTTCTTCTCTACTTGAAGTCGACGAGGCATATATTCAAGTTGAGGAACACATTCTGGTCGATGTTATTCAACTTCTGTAATAACTACCCTTTTAGCTCCTGGACAGTTCCTACAACTGGTGTATGCCTTTGGATACGTCGGCCTAGCTCATCCCAGATATGTTCAATGGGATTCATATCTGAACCGAAGACTGGCCACTCGAATTGCTTAATTCCCACATCAAAGTACTCTGAAAATACCATGCTCGCCCATAATGATCATACATAATTTTGTAAAACTCCCATAATGTACCTGTTGGCTGTCAAGGGGCTTTTGTATGAAAACCAATTTTGTGCATGCTTGTAAAAAGATTCGCACCCAAAACATAACCGACCCCATCACCAAGTGGAAGTCGCTCATCAATACAAACTGTAGCGTATCTTCTTCTGAGTCGACTTTCATCTGATCCAGTGACTCATCTGAAAACAGCCCTGCAGCAGTCCTTACTATTTTATGCTAGATGATTTCGGGCAAAAGCCAATCTTACAATTCGATGCCGGCGTTGCAATGGTAAACTCGTTGCAATAGTGAACCCCTAGTCATCCTTCTACAAAACAATTCCGCAGCAAGAAGTCTTCTTCTAACGATGCATTCACTGACATTTACATCTCTATCTTCTTAGAATTTATTTCGAAACTAAACAGTAGAAGCTGTTCTATTCCGCAAACTTGCGAGCTCCAAAAAACGGCCATCTTTTTGGGTGGTGTTTTTTTTGACCGGATTCTGGTCTTGTGGCTATCAGATCAGTCTTCTCAAAGCGCTGGTGCATCTTTTATACGGCACAGAGGCTCTCACCAACAATTCTTGCAGTTTCACGTTGTCCTCGACTATATTGCAACAACGTTATTGTTCTTGACACAGCAAGGAAACATAAAGCCATTATGGTCTGTTAAATAAACCCTATAAACACTTAACCATACGATTAAAAGATTTTACATTAAGATATTAACGTTGGACACCGACACATAGACAGTGAAATGGGAATTTTTAAATAGAACGAATGCACGCTAATAAAACTTGTAACTGTAGTGAAAATACGTGACGGATAACAATATGACGGATAAGATTTCTTGAAAAACAAATCGTTAAACACCTACTAGTGCAAATAAAAGTGTTCAACTGAAAATGTTACAGTTTGTTATCAACACGTTTTATGAATATAATTTGCAACAGTAAATTTCATTTTTAAATAGATGATTTTGTTAATAAGCATAATTTCTAAAATAGAGATTGTTTAATTAATAGTTGAGAGACCATTGCACATCAATTGCATTTGTGCTATTAGTAGTTAGTATTTTTTTAATTACAAAGTTACTCTATAATTTATTTGAGATGTGGTTGCAATAAAATAGTGTCACAGGCTACATTTTTGTTGAAACTATTATTCTATTGAAATGAAAAATCGATAATCAGGTTATTTTAAGAAATCCATTTATCGATTTGTGATTGCTTTTTTAAGACAACGCCGTTTTTGATGTGGAGTTATGCTAAATTTCTTGATTATTCCAACAAACCACTAAATATCTTATAGCAAACGTTATTGATGACCTGACTTTGTATTTACCCTATCACACTCATCTGTGGTGGTGATTTAAATGACCAAGTTCTTTATGTTAATTAAAAAAAATCTTACGCAAATACCGGCGATTAAGGACAAAGGTCCTGTAAGTGCTTGCTAAAAACTCCCGTGTAATTATTCTCGCATTCAGCGCTACTATAAGATATGCTACAAAGTTACGTGGCTAGTCTAAATTCAATCTTTAACAATGACTTTACATATTTTCACTATTTTCAGAGTTTGACTAACTAAACGTTTGTCATACCTCATATATATGACATCTAAGTTACCTAAATATTTATCCGTTACTTAAGGCGTGTTACCAAAAGATTGTTTTATTATTCAATATGTTTGTGCTGCAACTTTACAAGATTCAATTTTAAACAAATTGGCACGAAGTGCGGTTTTTTATAAATTGCCTCATTCACTATAATCTGTTGGTTTATAAATTTCCTGCAATTATAATCCCATTAATTTACGTTTATGTAAAGTGATAGATGTTGTACACAACACAACTTGTTACTTTATATAGAAAATGTTACTGCTTGTTATAGAAACTTTTATTGTCAATTAGTGATTAATTTTAACTATTACAATTATTATACAACACAAAAGACACTTCTAATTTTCTTTAAAATTCACACATTTAAAAGTACAATGAAACGTTTTTCGCTTAACCTAAAAGTTTTCTTAATACGAGTTTTATTCAAAAATGTGAATACATATTTATGGAGGTGTATTTAATGTAGTCACCAGATCTAAAACTGCCAGTCACTTAGTAATAGCAAAAATAAAATTAACTTAGAATTAGCTATATCTGCGCCGATATCATCTACTACAATGTCTTTTCTATTTGAGAGATTTATGCACTTATATACCAGGTGGTTTTGTTTAGAAGTGTACATTAGATTAGAATTTCTTGTTTATACAACTTCTTTCTAAGATAAAGTGCAAACTAAAGTAGTTAGGCTTTAATTATTTTTAATTTTTTAATTAATGTTATACAATATATCATGATTGTGAAAAGATACTACATCGTATTTATAATCTTTATAATCGGTGTGTTTTCTGACAGTGATATGTATATGGTATATAACAATTAAAACATTTTATTACTCTTGTGTATATAAATGGCCATATTGTTATTACGCATTATTATATAATCCTGACAGAATAACTTGGAAAGCCATGCAAATAATTTGCAGTTTGTAATACGCACATACGTATAGTATGTAGGCCCCAAGCGATTTTCCTCGAATTGCTTCCTAACTTTGTAATAACTCTTAAGCAGTCTTTATCATGTTATACCACAAATTACATTTAATTCATCTTTAAATATTGTGTTCAGGAAGTAGTTGAACATTTGGGGTTTGAACATGGGATTCTTTCAAATATAACAACAGCTTTAGTTTCATTAAGTATTTCCATCTGTCTATCATTTAAACGAAATACCAAAAACTACCAAAAAGTTGTTTGTGGTACTATTAAGAGCTATGAAGTCTGTTTCGTAAATATCAAGCCAATGTTAATATATTAAAGCAAATTGTACTTTAGAATGTAATTTGACAGCAGATTACACTGGATTACAATACGCATGCGTGATTGAGCACAACTTTACTGCCTGAATTAATTGAAAAATTTCGTTAACGAACTCAGCATCGATAATGGTATTGTACAAACAATTTAAAGATGGCCGTAAATATATTAAAAAATGATTTAATTTCTAGAAAATTAACAATAAACGGAACATACATACTACAAATAACAAGAATTGGCAGCTGAGTTATCAGAGCAGAAGAAATATTGTGCTGTAGTGACTTGCTTAAGACTGCTGGCAGATTTGCTAAAAAAAAACAACGGGAATAGAACATAGGGCTACGGCTACAACAAAAACAAAGCCACAGCAAGGCCAAGATTCAAATTAAAGAAAACTAAAGCTACACGCAACGTTTCTTGTATATTCTACAATTTTCACTTAAATACGTTTTAGATCTAAACTATTATTTTTTAATTCCAAAAATGCTAACAATGTCGCCTTACACAGAATTTCAATTATTAGTGATAATGTTCTATTTACTGCTTTTAGCGCGTTAGGCAACTGTGTATCTGTGATAACTGGCCAAGTACTAGTGTATGCAAACGTTGCACGACTCTGACAATGCACTATTTAAAAGCCCCTAGTAAAAACGTTGAAACAAGCAAAATTATATGCAGTTAATATATAAAATTAATTTGAAAACTACCTAATCATTTTAGGAAATACTTGTAATAGATAGTTAAAATATTTTTATATTAGTACTAAAATAAAAAACAACTAAACAATACCGTTATAATTATAAGGATTGTTGTGAAAATACAAGTTTGCTGTATACACGCACGAGAGCGAGGCGTGGAGCTTTAGTGGGTAATTTCAAGTAATCAAAAAAAAAGTAAGTATTTTAGAGAAATTAAACAAAATGTAAGATAACTAAAAAAGCGAAATAGAAACTAATACATTTTATATCTAATTTAATTTAAGTATATCAGTTGTAAAAAGAACGCGATCTTCGCGGAGTTGATTCGGGCCCATCCTTATCGCTCAGGGACCAGACAAAAAATAACCGATACAGATTTACACTTCAAATTTTAGTACTAACAAGCGCACGAATTAGATATTGCTATAAAAACAAATAGTAAAGCAAATAATTTAATTAGGAGAGAAATATGGAATAAATGTATTAGATAACAACTAACACGGACGAATTAAACACAAGAAAATAAAGGAAGAAATAATGGTGTATAGAATGGTCATCGACAAGCAAAGAAAAGAAATTAATAAAATGCAATGAAAAGTAGGTAGGCAAACTTTGTTAAAACAGGGAAATAATGTCTATCTAATAGAATTAACATATAGCAAAGGTCCAAAAGGACACAAAAGGGAGATAATAACAGAAGCCAAGCCAATAGGGTGTTTTAAAAGATGAATAAAAAAATCAGAGCTGGATACAAGTAGAGGACTTATAAGTAACGACCAAAAAACCATAAGAAATATGAATATAATTAGAGTAAGTACGTGGCACGTGAAAAGTAAGTACGGAATTAGATCAATAAAAAATGTAATAATAATTATAAAGAAGTACCTTCTAGACTGGAAACTAAACTAACAAATACTAAAATTTGCAATGTTTATGGTAGGACTATTTTTAATATACACGAATAAAGGATACTGGGGAATAGATTCATAATACACATGAAATTAAAAATTTTGTAGCAGATTTTTAAAAAAAATCAACTATACTAAAGATCAATTTTGAAAAGCGGGTCATATGAAACCAATATGCCATTAAACATACTTCCAAAAATGGAAAAGAGAAAATATACATAATGCGTAAAATAAGGAAAAATACACAATTAGAAAGAAAAAAACTATTGAAATTGATTGTAGAAGTGAATATAGCAATAATAAACAATGTCTGTGGATATCTACAAAATAATGTAGATATCACCTGGTGGAAAAACAGAAAACTGGACACATAATTATAAACAGAAAATGTGAGAAGAAAATTTAGCCCATACCCTAGTAATAACAAAGATAAAACAAATCTATGACGAACAAAAAAAAAACAAGCAAAATAGACGAAGCTTAACGTGAACAAATTGCATAACGTAACAATAAAGATATATTTTAAATAAGGCTTAAAGAACACTAAAAGGATAGCAAAATAAATGTTATAAAAGAAAAAGCGTATATGTAGAGACTACAGAAATATATAAATATAGTGATTACTAGAAGACAATTTTTCGAACGGAAACCAAAAAAATAAACAAAGCTATACGAGAAGAACAAAACAGAGCCACTGATAGGTGGAAGAACAGAAAAACTAAACAAATGGGTTCAGTACTACAAAGAGCTATTGGAAGAAGAAGAAGGCAAGAAAGGGGAATACGAAAAAGGAAAAAAATAATCGACGTTATAACGATGTTCAAGGTAGCGAATAGGTACTTCTTTGCGATCCCGGTAAAGGATAGACCTATTTCAGGGGGTGGCGACCCTGTCTACGTGAGCTCTTGATTATCCTCCGCCTCCTATAACAGGAGGAAATCAAGTCCCTACCCAAAGTCCTATCATACCTAACAAAATTTACCGTACCTTATCCTAAACCAACTCACCAACCCGCATGGCAAGCGTGGTGTTTTAATGCCAAAATACCTTTCATGATGATATTAAACCCTAAGGAAAGGCCCCGAGTCCCCGGCGGTCCGCTTATCCCCGACCATGGCGGCGGTCGGATAATGAGGAAGACCAGGGGTGCTAAGAATCCCCGGGTTAGGACAGGCTGCCAAAAAATAACTGAACTAATGATTGGAACCATAAATACCAGAACACTACTACACGATCATCACATATATGAACTGGAGCATGAACTAACTAAAATAAAGTGGGATATTATTGGATTATGCGAAATAAGGCGCAGAGGAGAAGAAAGTATAATACTCGAATCAGGTAACTTATTGTATTATCGAGGATCAGAAAACGAAAGCCAACGTGGGGTAGGTTTTATGATCAATAAAAAACTAATACACAATATAACCAGGCTAGATAGCGAAACAGATAGAGTTGCATCAGTAACAATACAAATATCAAATAAACACAAATTAAAAATAATAGAATGTTATGCCCCAACAACTGCCCACGATGATGAAGAAATGGAAAGCTTCTACGAATGCATCAATGATAATCTATCCAAAGGAAATACTAATTATACCCTCATCATAGGCGATTTTAATTCAAAGCTAGGCAATAAACAAGAAGAAAACGAAGAATATATAGGACCCTACAGTTTTGATGAAAGGAACGAGCGCGGAACAATGATGCTTGAATTTTAACACGCCACAAGATCTATGGATGAATTCATTTTTCAAAAGAAAAACAAAGTAAATGGACGTGGATATCTCCGGACACCCGAACAAAGAACGAAATAGACTATATTCTCTCAAAGGATAAGCATATAGTAAAAGATGTAACAACGCTAAATTCTTTTAACATAGGCAGTGATCATAGAATGGTTAGAGCTAAAATAAATATTAATAGCAAAATAACAAAAAGAAAAGAAAAGAAAATATAATCTACCAGACACTCAACGATTATTGGAGAAAACGGACGAATATCAGCAAGATCTACAAAATGCACTGCAACAAATAGAAGAGACATGGAATAGTAAAATTTAGATGATCAAAGTACCATACTGAACGAAATAATGAAAGATACCGCTGATAAAGTTGCACCAAGGAAAAACAAAAAGTAGAGAAACTAAAGCAAACAACTAAGATTAAAATAGAACAAAAGAGAAAGTTATTTAGAGAAGGTAAATATGACGAATTTAGAGAAATGGCTAAAGAAACGAGAAGATTAGTAAGAAAGGATCTCGAAAACTACTATGAAATAGAAGTAGAAAAATAATAGAAAATAACAGGGATTGAAAAGCTTAAGAAGTAATAGAAAATAAAAAATAGTGGTATTAAAAGATGAGAGAGGACAAGAGATACGACAACGAGAAACTATGCTAGAAATAACAGAAAAGTTTTATAAAAACTTGTACAGTTCAAAGAAACAAGAAGAACAGGGAGAGAATACAAAACAAAAAATAACCAACATAGGATCAGAGGAGATGCCCGAAATAACAATAGAAGAAGTATACCACTCACTCAGGCAGATGAAGAATAACAAGGCGTCAGGAGAAGATGGAATTTTGACAGAGATGATAAAAGCAGGAGGAAAACCCATAATATCAAAGCTATGTGATCTTTGCAATACATGTCTCATGGAAGGACGAGTACCCGAAAGTTTCAACAATGCGGTAATTGTAATATTATATAAGAAGGGAAACAAGGCGGATTTGGAGAATTATAGACCAATCAGTCTACTCTCACAGGTATATAAACTATTGACAAAAATTATTACAAATAGACTTAATAACAAAATAGAACAGTATTTGACAGTAGAACAGGCTGGATTTAGAACAAACTACAGTACACATGAACATCTATTAAATAGCGAATTCTCCTAGAAAAATCAGTAGAATATAATCTGAATGTACATATGGCCTTTGTTGATTTTAAGAAGGCCTTTGACAGCGTAGAGCACTGGGCAATCAAAAGGTCGCTAAATAATGCAAGGGTAGATCATCGGTACTCGATGCTTTTATCATATATATATGAACATGCAACGTCGACAATACAACTTCATGAACATACTAAACCTATCCCAATTAAATGCGGCATAAGACAAGGAGATACGTTATCTCCCAAATTATTTACGTTAGTTATCGAAGATATATTCAGACAACTTAACTGGGACAACAGAGGCATACTAATCAATGGAAAACGTCTAAACCATCTCATATATGCAGACGACGTAGTACTTATCACAGAAAACTCTGAGGAGCTACAGAATATGTTAACTCATTTAGAACAGCAAGCATCTAAAGTTGGTTTAAATATGAATTTACAAAAAACAAAAGTAATGTGCCCATAAAATCCAAGAATAAATGTAAGAAACATAGAAATCGAAAATGTAGAAAGCTATATATATCTTGGAAATATGATAACGTTAGGAAGGCCTAATCAAAAAATAGAAATAAACCGCAGGAAAAGACTAGCATGGAGCGCGTTCGGAAAACTAAGTAAAACACTAAAAAACAAAAATATACCTATGCGTTTACGTAGCAGACTATTTGATCAGTGCATATTACCGGTGTTGATCTACGGAGCACAAACATGGAGCCTCACCAAACAATCAATGTGACGCAAAGAGCAATGGAGCGTCAGATGTTAGGAATATCCCTAAAAGATCGTAGAAGGAATACATGGATTCGAAGCATCACGAAAGTTAAAGATGTTGTGGAGGCAGTGACAGAACTGAAGTGGGGTTACGCAGGACATGTTGCTAGATACCAAGATGGAAGATGGTCTAACACTTTATTAAAATGGAGACCATACCTAGGAAGAAGAAACAGAGGACGACCCCCAATGCGCTTGAACCGACGACCTTAAGAAAACGGCCGGGTTAGCATGGATCAGAGAGGCTCAAAATCGTGAACACTGGAGAAACATGAAAGAGGCCTATGTTCAGAAATGGACCGAAGATGGCTAATGATGATAACGACGTTAAAAAACAAGAACAGTTTGAGAGAAAGTAAAAGTGCTACGAAATTTTTGAAATTAAAGTGGGACACAGTTGATAAAAAAAAGTATAGTAAGAAGAAAATATGATTAATATAAATCATAAGCTGACAATACACTAAGCAAATATACAAAGTAGAATTTTAATAATACCAAATAAACGTTGATACTAAGTATATAACTTTGTATGTTGGATCCTTGTTTTTGGCTACCATTTCAAAATGGCTACATGTTTGTAGAAAAATATTTTGTGATTATGTGAGCAGTTCCTTCATGCACTTGTCGCTTGTTTGTATCTTCAGGTATTTGTAAGTGGTGGTTATTGAATTATTACTTTCTTATATAATTATGATTACATATTTTTATTTGTATCTTTCTCTTTGTAATATTTCTTCTTATATTTTATTTTAAAATAAATTTATACAAGTTTTTTATTCATTTGTATGCTGCATAAACTAATATTAAGTTTATTGAAAATAAGATGTATTAGGATTATTAAATGTTTATATGATAGCTTAATACATCGTGGGGAAAAGTATATCGATACCTATGGGAAAAGGCCAAAAGATAAAATCAGATAAAATACCAGAAGAAGAGAGAAAATTAAGGTTCTTGTAATCAGTTACATATCAAAAGTAAAAAAAGTAAATTATTGTCTTGTTATTGTTTTCTTTTTATTTTGATTTCTTTCATACAATATCTTTTATCACCTAATATATATGGTCAAATTATTTTTCCAGTTATTATATTCGGTTTGCAAAAACGAAATATTACACCAAATTAACAAATGCTTTAATTTATATAATTCTGTTTGCATATCTACATGCAGATTTAACTTTTTTTATTTGTAAATGTTAATACTGACTGCTTTTAAACATTCTAAATGTAATTCGTCGTTTGTAAATGACGTTTGAATAGCGTCAGCTAAAATCGCAATTAAAACGTGAATGTAGAAAGTTTAAATTTAATGTCTATTCAGTTTGTTCTTTGAAATAAAAGAATGTTCTAACTCTGCTCAAATTTCAACTATATTTGTATGTGATAAAGCTATCAGCTGTTGAACTCAAACGAATAAATTTTATCCATTTATATAAAAAAGCCCTTGCGTAACAAAATAAAAGTAATTGAAAAACTTCGTTAGAATTGTGCTTATCAGAACATTAGTTAGGCCACTTCAATGCTATCTAAAAACATTACAAATATTTTTTGTCACGTCATTTTTACATCTGAATTCTATTGGAACTGCTTTTGGGACGGTTGAGCCGCTGTTCATATAAATACATCCAAATATGCCAAGTGGCACAATCTGCTTTTTAATCTGTCCAGCAAAGATAAGGCTTTTAGAATACTAAAATGTTGGTCACAAATCTTTGATTGGGAATAAAGCTTAAAAACGAGTCCATTGCTTTTCTGTTATATGCTGTTCAACAGCAAAACTTTCGTTGAAACCATAATAACTCTTGTTTTTGGCAGATTTGTTAACACTACAATTACTAACAAATGCAAAATACCATTAGACACATTAAACAAAAACATTAAAATTCAAAAATTTTGTATCGGAATCTTTTCGGAAAACATGTACATGTACTAAGAAGCAGTGAATGGTGTCAGTTGAAGACACTATTAAGTTGTGTAGTACTAAAAAATATTCATATAATGAGGGATATTAATTACAAACATCAAAAAGCAATTATCAATAAATACAGGTACCAAAAATACATAACAATATCTTTAAAGCTTATTTGAAGCCGACGGTAACCGTTTCAGCACTTTTTTTGTGTAGATCTGAAGAAATCAACAAATTTGACTTAGACATGTCGTGCGAAGTCTTCTTCTTGTTATCTATCCACAAGTATCAGACATTATTGCATACCTAGAAAAAAAAACTCCACGTGAGGAAAATTGAGAAACGATCAGTTTCTTAATAACCTCACAGAAGTACCACTTATAAAAAATTATAAAGCTGAACTAAAAAAGTAAAATTCTTTGACGGTCCGCACGTAACACATTTTCTGAAGGACATAACAGTGCTTGTCATATAATAAAAAAAGTGGCCGACTGCTTCACCAAAATAGAATTGATAGGTTTTGGATTAATAATAATTAAGACTTTTTACTGTTAAAAATATTCCGTCACTGTTTCTCGTAGTAGAACACCAGAACACTATTTAACTGCTCTCAAATGTTTGTAGCACAAAAGCTCGCTGGTGGTTATATTAAAACAGGATTGTAACAGAACAATTTAAAACAAATGCTAATGTAAACAAATGTAGTTAAGATAACTGCTGGTACTCCTCATACATATCACACGACTAATATAATTTATTATACATATCAAAAGAGAAAAAATAGAGAATTGTAATTCGCAACCTTCACGATACAACCATCTTTACAACGAAAATAATAAAATACTTAAAAGCAATGTATGTTACGAATGTTAAGCTAAAATCACAAAAGCGTCTCTACCTATGTTTTTCGTAGACTTGGAGCTGATCTTTAAAACAAAGACATCTACAATCTTTAATATTCAAATAATCAAATTATAAAGTGGAGCTTGCACATTAAAACATATCTATCGTCCAATGCACAAGATCTCAACAGTACAATTACGCCAAAGTTCTCACGTATGAGTAAAATGTGGAGGCCTGCACGATACAAAAACTTGCAAAAATTCAAAGCAATCAGCTGTAAAGAGTGCTCTAATATGGCAGCTACCACCCCACTAGTTATAAAGGCTACATAGAATACAATGAATTACAATGTAAGTTGAGATTAAGTATGCAATCTCAAGGTTGAAAACCTATTAAAATCAATTACAACAGCAAAGTTCAACATAAATGAATTTATTACGTCTATCGTTACGTACACTTAGTATAGCAGCACAGAGCAAAATAATGTGACAAAACAAATTGTTTACTATTATAAATAAACTCATTCATTAATAACGTATAAGTATATGGAACGCTAATGGCATTTTGTGAAAAATACATAAAATCAAATTATTTCTAAAATTAAATAATATTGGTATATTCATTATATTAGAAACGCACTTTACGGCTAGATCACACCTAAAAACACCACACTATTTGTGTTATACAAAACATCCTGACGTGACGGCCCATAAGAGCTCAATCGTTTATTATAAATTACAAGCAACTATAATTCAAGTTTGTAAACTAATAAGCCCAATAACAACAATTGCTATTTATTGACTACCTAAACACATGACTATTAAGTACGTCCTTAAATCATCCTTTCAATTGATTGACAATAACTTATATGAGGTAGGAATTTTAACTGTAAGTATACCATTGAGATTCTTGGCTAATGACGATAAAAGGCTAAGAACAATAGAATCTTATATTCAAAGAAAAGTACGGTTGTCTTTCCACTGGCGGACCCGCATATTGGCCTTCCAACCCTGAGAAAATACCTGACTTGTTGGGCTATTTCTTCACAATATCACACAATCATACAGCAATTGCAGCTACAATTAGCACAACAATAATCAAAGAATTGGGACATATTTAGGATAGTTGCTGATAAAAATTTGCTAACCAGTATTATCCGAATTACTTCCCTTAAATTAAAGAAATCCATCGTTCAGTATCACTATCTTTACATCTGCGGTCATAAAAAAGGTACGGCAAGATGTAAGTGTTCCCAATTAAATACTTGATTTAGCCGACAAAGGAGTATGTAAATATTAAAGTAAGAAACCTTCAATCTATTTAACTACATCATCACGAACAGACAGTAGTATTTGGAAAAAGTGCGATAACGAATAAGAAGCCGCAAATAACAAATTTTGCACTAAGGAAACCAAATGCTGAATAGATCAGTACGAATCAAAGGAAATCTAAGCTATTTGTTTAACATTTTGTTAAAGTATTTACCCTATACTTTACCATTACGGAGGTTCTTGATTACAACTTAATAACCAGGAAGGTACTTACAGAATTACCAAAAAATGGTATACCATTCTTAAGAACTCTTCAGTTCTATGTTGCGTTTTAAATATCAGCCATCATCATTAAAATTTGCCCAGATAATACTATTATTAAAACCAGGAAAGCCCATGTGGAAAGAGTGGCATCTTGCCACCCAATAAGTTTGTTACACAAAATCCCCAAACTACTCTAGAAGCTTGGTGCATCGTGTGGTTGGTTCACTGATCAGATCTTATATATCTGGCAGGTACTTTAAAATAAAATGTAAACAACATTTTTCTGATATTAATGCAATCATTTCTGGAGTGTCCCAGGGAAGTGAGATCTTTATTATAAACATTGATGCATATATAGGCGCTTTTGCTGATAACACTGTCCTTCTCTAAAAACTTATTCATCCGCATATGGCCTCAACAAACCTTTAAATTACTAATTTTGTCCTGGAAACATTTAAAGTGCCTTATTTAAGTTAACGAGACGAAAAACACGCGGTCAATTTCACTTTAAATTGCAGTGTATCTAAAGAATATAATAATTCCTCAATCAAATGAAACACGCTATTTGGGTCTTTTTGTAGACAATAAACTTACATGAAAACACTATATACTAAAGAAAGGGAAGGAGACGAGTTAAAACAATGTATTGGGTGCTCGGTAGAAGCTTGTGCTTGCTTAACTTTATAGAACAACATTCTACTTTACAATGAACTAATTATATGGACACATGGCGTTGAACTCTGAGATTGCTTTTGCAAATCAAATGTTAATATCATACAACTTCTACAATCAAAAATACTAGGAATGCTGGCAAATTTCCTATGATACGTTAGTAATCTGGCACTACATACGAATCTCAGAATATCAGCAGTTCAAGAAGAATGGACCAAAAGATCTGTCAGTCACTTTCTGCGTTTACAAGCTTATCCAAATGTTGTCGCGCCCAACCTACAGCATTATCATGCTACCAGACTAAAAAGAAGAAATGGGCGATTCATCTAAAAGAGAGGTTAGCTACAAGAAGTGGGATAATATCGCTGGACGAATTGCCTTCATGTTATTATAGTCATCCAACTAACTAATAGAATATAAATTATTATAACTAATTCTAATTGTTAATATTCCAGCAAATCAAAAAAGTATCAATTACATTTTATATTGTTTATAATGCCACTACATTATTTATAATCCTGCACAATCCCCGTAGAAATTTTGAAACACTTCAATATTGCTTATCAATAAATTTTGTAAGCACTATCAGTTTTTAAGATAAAAAAATTTAAGAACTTTAATTATTAAAAAATCATGTATATGTGTCACTGGTATGTGCACTTAAGCTAAGCGCCTTATAATATTAGTTTAAAGCACTAATTAAAAAGTATTTAAATTAGACAATTTAAGGCCAATTTAAATGTTATATATTTCTATATTTACTTACAAGCTATATCCTTAGAATTTTGGAGTCAAAATAATTATTTAATGCTGTTTGTAATAATTCACGGATAAATTGTACAATGTCAGATAATAATCACTACTCAATACATATCTAACATAGAAACCATTTGCGGTATCGTGTTTTATGTGATGTTTTCCATAGTCCGCCGATTATGCAACAATTAGTTTCCCACGTGCACTTAAACCCTATTCATTAACTGTCTGACACCGTTTTGCAGCAAGTATTTCAGTAAAGATAGAAAGTGGGTGCAAAACTTAGTACTCATTTGTATTTGGAGGGTAACCCACATAATACTAAAGTAAGATTTTGTACGTTATTGTTTATACTTGTAGGTTACCAATTATTTAACGCAACCCGAAGAAAGCCAGCCACAATATGAGGAAGAGTTACGTAGTAGGGGTTGGCTTGACCAATTTTTTCAAACCAGGTAAAGGGCCAGACTATCCCGAGCTAGCAAGAGAAGCCGCGACCAAGGCAATGAATGACTGCAAAGTGACGATTGGAGATGTTGACCAAGCGTTTGTCAGTTATGTTTACGGCGAGTCGAGTTGCGGTCAGTACATAATCTACGAGTTGGGAATGACCGGCATGCCGATCTTTAATGTCCATAACATGTGTGCATCGGGCGGCACTGCTATCTATTTAGCTAAAGAAGCAGTCGAACACGGCAGCAGCGAATGTGTCATTGTAATAGGTTTTGAACTAATGGATAGGGGCAGCATTACATCAAAACACAAGGATCGGGCATATCCCCTTGACAGGCATATAAACCTCATGAGAAATACAGTGGGCTTTGACGAGAGTTTTTTTTTTGTCCATCAGCTGTTCAGCCGAGCCGCTGAAGAACATATGGAGAAATACGGAACTAAAGTAGAACATTTTGCCAAAATAGCTCAGAAGAATCATAGACACGGTGCCAATAATTCGCATGCGCAGTTTCAGAAGGCACACAGTTTACAAGAAATATTGGAGTCGCCGAAAGTGTTTGGAATTTTGAACAGGTTTCAATGCTCTCCAACAAGTAGTGGAGCAGCTAGTGTTATAGTAGCGTCCGAAAATTTTGTTCGAAAACACAACTTAGAAAAGCAGGCCGTAGAAATAGTAGGAATGGAAATGGTTTCGGATTTTCCTGCTACGTTCAACAGCAAGAGTTGCATTTGTCTAGCTGGTTTTAACATGATTAAAATTGCAGCACAACGGTTATTCTCCAAAACCAACATTAAGCCAGAAGACGTACAAGTTTTAGAACTTCATGATGGCTTCTCAGTGGCTGAGTTGATATCATACGAAGCGTTGGGGCTTTGCGAGGTAGGAAAAGCTGGAGAAATGATTGAGCGGGGTGACAATACCTATGGAGGTAAATATGTAATAAATCCAAGCGGTGGATTAATTGCGAAAGGTCATCCGTTGGGTGCAACGGGTGTGGCTCAGTGTGTAGAGCTTTGTTGGCAGCTGAGAGGAGAAGCTGGTAAACGGCAGGTTGCTGGGGCTAAGCTAGCTCTCCAGCAGAATATCGCAATTGGAGGAATAACTATTGTTGCTTTGTACCGCCTAGGATTTTCGAACTTAAAGAAATAATTGTTTTTCCCGATGAAGGTATTATTTGGTATTTGTTTTACCTTTTGAAACACAGGTTTAATAAAATTATAATTATAAAGGATAAATTGTTTTTTACTTAAAAGCTTGCGTGTTTTTTAGATATTTGTAAGAAATTATGGAATGACAAAAAATTATTATTTTTTATTTAATTGTTAACCTTCTTTGTTTAAAGATATTAAAATTATTCAAATTTTAATTCAAATTTTGCTTTAAACAACTTGGTTGAGTCAAAGAGTCTATTAAAGGTATCTCAACGTATGGAAACGATTGTAGTAAAACAAAAAAACCTAGGGATAAAAATTTTGTTTATTAAAAACAAAGTGGGTATATTTAAAGCAATTGTTTAAAAATTGTATAGGTACAAGCTAAGAATGTGCTGAATTTCCAAATTGTTTGCTCCAAATCAAAAGTTGTGCAGGTAATAAATTGACAAAGAAAACTTGATAGCTTTAATAACAAGAACTTACTTTCGAAAATTGTAACTGTTAATTAGACTTATGTAAAAACACAATATTCGATAGGAAAGCTAATGGCTGCCGTATTTTAAAAATGTGATCTAGTGTTATATAAAGTTACCATAATAAAAAATGTGCGTATAAATAATAGGAACTTTAGAAATCCTTATGTAAATTGAAAGAAGAATTTAAATTTCAAATAATCCGCAAAGGCTTTCATTAAATAAACATATGCTTTACGAGCTCTGTTATCTCCAAAAGCGCAATGCCGTTAATAGATAGCTAAGTCAGAGATAGAGTTCGTTTTAATCTGCAAAGTACTACTAAAACTTTTTTTTTTATTTTAATACATGTAAACATTTTGATTAATATTTCCAATAAAAGAACAGTTATGGGTTCAGCCCGCTAGAAACATCAACCCTAGCTACTTGATTTAATAGCTCCGGAAAATTTCGGTTTTACAATTAAAATCCCGAGTATTCACGGACACCTTATTTTACCTCCAAACTCAGCTCAACCCCCAATTTCCATATGTATCCCATAAACAAACAATAATAACATGTCCTTTTCCGATGCATTCAAATACAGCTCCGTCCATACGGGTTATGCAAACTAATAAAAATAAAAAACAGCTTTTAAAATAAAAATCGGGTGTGAACATCAAACGACTCTCCTTATCCTATTATTTGGGTAATTCTGGCAAAAATCCTGGGCTTCAATTTTTTTTCGAGTTCCTATTTTACCAACTTTTACTTTAAATTCGTGTTTATCTCGTGATAACAAATCATTTTTATTCTCATGAATTTTTTGTTTGTTCAACCGTTTAGATTCGCGACCGCTTTTCGACCAATTTTGCGACCTTATGACCAAACGGTTCGGCCTATTTTTACGCACTACGTCCCCTGCCTACAAGTAACTTGCATACCAGAAACAGTTAACAATATAAAACTGTAAAATACCGGCAACATCAAATGACACATTTTAAATTGACAATTAAAATTAATACCGTAACCGCAGATTTCCCAAAAAACTGAAAATATCCCAAAGAGAAAAGCGTAACACATCGCATCTACCAGCTCAAATGAAAAAGAGCATATAGAGTAGCCATTCAAAATTTACAGTATTCTGTTTAACTAAACATAATCAAAACAAATTAGTCGAGCAAAGTCATACAGTTTTCAACATAATAAACTTTTCTTCCTTTCCATAATCAACCTCAAAACTAAGCAAAAATAATAATAAAGTTAAGTACATAAGTGCAATAGTTGTTTTTATTAACCTTTAAAAAAGAAAAATATTATTCTACAATGTCTAAGATGTCAAGACTGTAGACTCACAAAAACCTACTACAACAAATCTTTTGTCTGCGTTAAATGCAGCGTTGGACCCAAAACATAAATATGAAAAAAAAAACATAATACAAACAGCTAAGTGTGTTGCTTTATGGGGTGCAAAAAAGCCAAAAATGCACCATTCAGAGAAAGAGTAAACAAAATTCAACTTTGGCAAGCCCCCCAAATATAAATAAATTTCATTTTCTTGGTAATAAATCCAATAATCTCAATAACTAAAAATAAAATATAATTAGCTATCCTTCAGCATGGGCAAAAAACAGCAACAATCCTCTAACTCAGGACCAACAACTTAACATTAACAAAATGCTGCCACCCTGTCACTTCAATTTATAAGACAAAATAACATAATTTTAAACATGTTTTTCACTGAAGTAGAGAAATACTACATATTTTTCTATGAAAAGCAGAAGGAATTTTTAACCACATTCCTGAAATAATAACTTTTCTACATCTGCAACAAATTGACATATTATTAATTTCAGAAACTCATGCAACTCATCCGATGGATATAAAGAATTCTTCAATCACAAGGTACTAAATTTTAGCAGAAGGAGACAGGAATGCGAAAAATTCACCCAGAACTCTCCTTAAAATATTGGAATAAAATATCAAACCAGCTGTTAGAATTACAAATACTCGAGACCTAGACAAAGCAATCTAACTCAAAAAGATGCAACCTTATTAAGAGCAATTTAAAAAAGTAATATCAGTTATCTTTCAACCGAAGAACCTACCTATTGATCTAGTGATCCACGCAAACTCTCAGATTTACTAGACTACGCAATCGTCAGAAGAATAGCTAACAGACACGTTAAAACGGAATCTAACTACAATCTATCCACCGACCATTCTGCAATGATTATTAACATTAAAATGTCAAAAAAAATGCCAATTAGACTAAGAATATAGATTGGGATCATTTGTACTTGAACCACTTAAAAGAAAATAACAACCTAGCTGTTATGATTAAAAATACTGAAGACAATCTACTACACCTTTATTACATGCAACAAATATAAAGTTATTAATATCGCCCGCCATGTACCATACCTAACCACTGAGAATCGAAAAGCTCAGAAAAATAGCAAATGATGAGAAACAGGTTAGACAACAATCTACAATAGACTTACGGAAGCGCGCAATAAAATATTTAAAGAATACAAGCAACAAAGAAATTTAAGAAATCCATAGTAGCAATTTCACCAACTATAAAACTTAATATTACCTGGACCAGAACAGATAAAGACAAAGGATATACTTTTGTAAAACATCTTTGTACCATTTCTACAACTCCAAACCCGCAAGGTAACTACGACACCGAAATTGAAGATTTTCTGAATATTTCTGACAGCTTTTCGCTGTAAATAAGTTCTTTCTCATTATTCTAGATTTGCCACCAAATTAAACTTATAAACAATAGAAAAAACCCTCGATAAGATATTAGTTCTGCTCACTGCTATTAGTAAAATGATATTCACATAATTTCCGTACTATGGAAGTACACCAGAATCAACATAATCGCAAAGTCCGGTAAACCATCTAACTAACCATACACCTATAAATCTACCACCATTAACATCAAAAGTATTTTTTGGTTTGTGCGAAGCCCATTTCACGATACACCAAAGCCACCGAATTATCAACTAAAAAGAAAATTAAGAGCAGCTGCTTTTTTGAATATTAAATAAACCTTTGACATAAAAGCTTGTTATTGAAGATAAAAGTACATTTTTAAGTCAGCTAAAATTTTACCTAACTGAAGAAGATTTTCCAAGTAGCAATAAACAATGCAATTTTAGATGACCACCAAATCAAGTCCAGTGTACCGCAGGGTAATATTTTATGACTACTACAATGTCCAATTTATTCCTCCAACGCGCCAACCACAAAAACAGCCAATAATGTGGTGGTCCTACCAACCAATGAATCACCTGAAGTAAAGGGCAAACACAGTAAAATTGAAGAAACCGAATATTAAAAATAACATCATAAGTACAGTAATTTTTAAGCTGTCTATTTAAATAGAATGTCTAGTTAGAGAGAAAACTTGTTCAGTGGAGTTAGTCTAGGGTCGGCTACGATGTCATTGAATGAAATGGAACGAACATTTTCACAATCCTCAATCTAAGTATCTGTCAGCTTGCTCAAAAAGCAAATGTTTTTAATTCAACTGTTTTTTGTGTGCTACAACAGTTTAGCGAACGTCATACCGTAGAAAGAACACCAGAAAGTAGAAGTAAACATGGAATGACAGATCAAAGAAGGAGCAACGGGCATTGCAGCTTTTTAAAGGCACTCCGAATATTTCTTCTCAAGATGTGGCCAATAAGTCAAAATGTTGCAGTCTTTTCTACAAAAATTAATAGCTAGAAAAAGCTCTAAAAAAATTTAAGGCTCGGGCAACCCCTGATTGGTAAGCAAAATAGAATTTAATAGTACAGTTCTGTTTCCGTAAGTTGTACGAAAATTTATTGACGCTATTTAGTGTGTGGTGATGGGTAATGAGATATGTTGCTTCGCCAACTTCAATTATATTGGTGGGCAAGATTATTACAGTGCTCACAGCTGGAAAGGTGCTTCAAAGAACTGCAAAAGAAAACTGGAAGCTAAATATCTGAAGAAATTCATTGTCTAGCAAGCCATGCGCAAAGCTTTTATTACCACTAGGTCTATTAACTCAAAAATTTACCGAAAAGAGTGTTTACAAGAACGTCTTTTGCAGTTCCTGTAGTAGCACGATGCGTAATTACTTTTTTGGCTAGACTATGTACCAAAACAAATAAATCCACCAAACATTCCAAAACTTAAGCCTTATTAAGCAATATTAGTTTATCGTAAAGGAAATATTGAAGAAAACAGGTACAACAAACCAAACCATCAAATAGTTCCGATCCAAGTGGTTTTAACCAGTCAAGAAAAATTGAAACGGAGTTTGTCCAAAAATTGTTTGCTCTAGTATATAGGTTTAATAATATATATCCAAATATTTTGTGTAAATGGTCTCAATTTGGTGCTCCAATACCAAAAAACAGCAGAACATTTACAATAGTATCTCTTAAATATTACATGTACCTTCTGAGAGAATAGCAATGGCTTGATCCTAGCTCATGACATGACACCCAAAACCCAAGCTTTACTCAATATCTAATTATCTCTTAAACCTAATCCAATACTGCATGGAACAAATTAAATAATTCTCATTATTCATTTAATAACCTACGATCCCTTTTTATTAGACCATAAAATTAACATAAATCTTTAATTGGAGTGCAAATGGTCTAATGTTAAGCGCAAAATCATAGACCATTAATGCCAACCAATCAACATCTTAGACCTCAAAATTGGTGGAAATAAAAATCAAATACATATTGACACTGCCGTAAACATAGTGTTTATAAGCAATCCAACAAACGATTACTAGAGCAACACATCTCAACAATCTTTACACAGTTGAAGCCATTCTACTTATTAGAGACTCCCATCTGAGGATGTAGAGTAACAGAACTTAAACCAAATTTTATGATCTAACATCTATGTATGCTTTTCAAATAAAAGCTTCTGAGAGGCTGACTTACTAGTCCTATATAAGATATGATCTACCCGACTACTGCGTATACTCTGTCATAAGAACTTTAATAAGTAAATACTTCAACAAGTGCTTAATGAACTGGAACCACATACTAATAATTATACTATTTATAAGAACACCAAAAAAATTTATCCTCGAGCCTAGTCTAGTCAATGAGATAGCAACTGGAACCTTTACAATACAATTCTTGACCAACAACTCAAATATCCAAACGATCTTCAGTCCCCAATCAAATTTAATAAAGCAGTAATAATGTCTAGCAGCGTACATTGGCCTGTTAAAAAAGGTTAACAGAAAGGTTCCAACAATAACTCAAGAAAATAACAGAAAACCTCAACTCCCCTAACAAAAAACATCATAAGAGTAAATACAGCAAAATTAAGACAATTTACGCAAAATATTGGAAAATGTATTTATTAGACTTATATAGTCTGTAAACACTACAAAATAGTGCTGCAAGAACATTGCAGTATCCCGCTGCGAGAATTTTGCAACGTGCTGGTGCTATCTATTTTTGCACGAACTCCGTTTGACTTTTGTTGATGCTCAGAACCACTTGGATCGAAATTCTTCGATGGTTTGGTTTTAGACTGTTTGGTGAATTTATTTGTTTTGGTACATAATTCATTTCACTAGCAGTGCACCACTCTTTCGATGCCTTAGGGTAAAGGCACATCTCAAGAGCTGACCAAAAAAGCAGTTTAACATCGTGCTACTGCAGAAACGTCAAAAGTTGTTTTTGGAAATGTCCGAGTTGGTAGATCCAGTGGTGATAAAAGCTTTGCTTTTCAAACCAAAACTGCTTATAGCTTGCCAACAAGAAATTTTTTCGGGAATTTTACTCTTTGCTTTCTTTTGCAATTTTCTGGGGCATCTTTCTTGTAGTAATCTTACCCAGCAATATAAATTGTTGGTGAAGCAATATATTTTATCATCCATCATTATGCGCTAATATCGTGACAACAGATTTTCGTACAACGTACAGAAACGAGACTGTACTGTTTAATTCTGTTTACTTCCCGATTAGGGGCTGTCTAAGTCCTAAAATTTTTTTAGGTCCGCTCTAGCTTTTACTTTTTGTACAAAAGTTTGCAATATTTTGACTCTCTTGACTTTAAAATCTGTCATTACATGTTTACCTTCACTTTCTCGTTTTGTTTCCACCGTAAGTAGTTCCATAAACTTTTTCGACTCACGAGCGACAGCAGAATTAGGTACATTTGCTTTTCGAGCAAGATAAAGAGTAATAAAGTTGGTATTGTGGACATGTTCGTGCAAAATTAATTTGTGGCATTTCACTTTATTCAACAACATTGTATTTGTTATTATCAAGTGATATTTTTTGTGCTAACTGGGCAGTCTGTTTAGATAGGCAGCTGTACTTGCGACATTATATTTAATTTTTGGTGCTCCAATTTTGATGTGTCCACCCTTTAACTTATCTCATCGCATCAAAAGAACTCGATTGCTGTCGAATGAGCTTCTATCAAATACACACCAGCAATCTCAAATCAGGAAGTCCGGAATTATATAAGGCAACAAAGTGGATGTCATTTTAGATCTCCTCAGAAGCTTAGATATTTAATTCCGATAAGGTGTGAAGTTAAATGTGAGCTTTTGCAGATTATCTTGAGAAAACGTTTACTTCACATAACCACGATCATCAGGTTCTCAATAACATAGTTACTCACTTTATTGAAACATATCAACTAATCTCAGAGGAAAACATCATTCAAAGAATTCTCTTATAGTTAAAACCTTATCAATAAATAAATTACGGAGCTACTGTAAAATATTTAATATCATATCCAACCAAGTTACTATCAACAAATTTAAAACTATTTGAAAAAGTTGTCCATTCCCGGCTGAATAATAAAAAACCTACTTGCCATCACTTACAACGTGTGGCTAAGACTATTGAAAGAGGATGTGAAAGCAAAAGTAAGACAACAAATAGCCTCAAATACAAATTTTACCCTTACAAACACTCAGCTGCATCAAATTCTTTTTTTTTTCCTATACAATAGCACGTTTTCAGTTAAAATTTACACATTTCAATCCTCCACTAAAAACACACTTGCAGAGATCTTTCAAGGCAGCATACTGAGTCTAATTCTTTTCCACGCTGGTATGCAAGACTTTATCATAAATACTAACCTTGCAATGTTTGCAGATGACATGGCCATGTTAACCAAAGACGAATTCTTTTCCTCTCCATATATATGCTTCTTCATCTTTAAATTTGGTTGTGTGGTAATCTTTTCCATGTTTTCCATGTAATATTCCTGTCTCGTTTCTAATATTTTACACTTTTGGTGCCTTATTTCCCTTTGGGCGCTTAACTATATTCCAAAACTGTTTTTTGGTTTTTTATATAATTGTCTTCTCTTTTTACCAAATTCCTCTCATGTGTCTTTTTTGCTTGTTTTACCGCTTGCTTTGCTTTATTTTGTTTTACTGGGTATTCTCTTTTACTTTGTTCAGTTTTATTTATTATATATTTCTTCCAGGATTCTTTTTTAGTTTTAATTTTATTCTTTATTCTTCATTCCACCATTTTGTTCGCTTATGTATTCGGTATTGTTTTATTTCTTTTTCTCTACAGACATTATTTGCTGTTTTTATTTGGGTGTCTCTAAAGGCCTTCCATCTTTTATTTAGGGTCTATTGATTTTCTTCTTGAGCTTCTTGTTTTTCCAATTTGTTTAGGTTTTCAGTTTGTTTTTATATTCTTGTCTTTTTTCTGTGTTTTCTAAAGTTTTCTTTTGATCTTTGTATAGCTCTTCGTTCGTACTTTAAGCGGTTTCCTAATGTTAATGTCAGCAATCACCAGTCTGTGTTTCGTATTTAACTCCGCCCTCTTATTACATTTACATCGTTCACTGCATCTCTTATATTTCTCGTGTGCGTAATGTAATCATACTTTTCCTTCTAGTTCTTCTGGTTTGTATGTTATTTTGAGTATTGTTTTATCTAGCATTCTCTCGCCATTTTCGTTTACATCTCCTTCTAGAACCTAACCTTCCGTGTCCATGCTTTATGTTATTTCCTACATGGGCATTCCAATCACCCATAGTAACAACGTGTCTGTTGTCGTTTTGCATTTTCTCTTTAGATCTTTGCAGGTCTATATAGAAAGTTTCTTTATCTTATTCAGTTGGATTATTCCAATCTTCTCTTGAAGTTATAGGTTTATTGTTGTGATTCTAAAATTTACAGCTTTCCATTTGGATACTTTTGCTGAGGAGTATTCCTGCATCTTTTTTGTTCTATTTCCGACTGGTGTGCCCTCATATCTAAGAGTGTAATCTTTTGTCTATTATTTTAAAGACATTTTCTTTTTCTTTAATTTCTGAGATTTCTAGTATTTGAATCTTATATTTCTCCATTTCGTCTATAATCTCGCGCTCCTTCTCTGTAAGAGATTTGATGTTCCACGTTTCAAACCTTATTCTATTTTTCTCCTGTCGTCTTTGTTGTGACCGTTCAATTTCAAGACTCATAGTGTTTTTCTACATTATTTTACAATGCGCGGACAATTGGTATCAGATTATGTCCCTTAATGCTGGGCTGCTAGAGCCCCGTCTATTATGTGGCAGGGTGTACCGGGCAAGTTAGTTACCACTCGTGTAGGCGGGGTTGACATTTTGGTCCTTATTGTTGGTGGACCCTTTACACCCTAATATTTATAGAATACAGAAGAAAATTTTTATAATATCAATCAAAGTTTCCTAGTTTATCACGAACGAATAATTACACTACGAATTGTCTATTTCCACAATCGATCAACAGATTGCCAAACTTGTAAAAAAAATTCTATACCAATCACACCATCTGTGCTGGTACGCTTACTACAAACGAGGAATCCATGTACGACTAAAAAGCAAGCTAGCACAATACTTATCTAAGTGACAGTAGTGATAATTAGGTGATCAAATAAATCATACCATAGTAATCCCCAGTTAATTAATTATAGTAAACTTTTCAAGTGGTCATAATTACCGTTCATGTTATTTAATATATTACATGTCAGTTATCACTTTATAACAGTGACTATTGTTTAGCAGGAAAAAACTTAAAAACTGGCCAACCAGATTTAGATAATTTTCCACATCAACAAACAATAATAGTGTTAATATAGTTCGTGTTTTTAAACCACAAAAGAGCTCGAAAAAATACAGTAAAATAGCTGCATACCATTTTCAAAAACGTTTTCAAGCCCATAAATTTGTAAAACATCCATAGGATTCAAATCTTTAAAAAGTATACAAAACTGCATTTCTAGTAATTCAGCAAATCATAACAAAAACGCTTTACGCTATAGGCGTAACAAAATATTTTGCTAGAATATCACGTGCAAAAATTTGGTATTACAAAACTTAGATATTTGATATTTGATTGCTTGCATTTGCTAGACTACTTTTGATTAAAATAACTGTCAATTTTATATTATTAGTGGAATATACGCATACCTTATAAATGAACGAGAGTTCCGAATGTACCACAAAATATCCACTTTGTGATTAAATAATCTAAGCCACAGATTGTCAAAAAACTGGTAGTACATTTATTTTGCCAACATCACTAAATGAAGAGAAGTTTAAAAACCGTTAAAATTACAGTTTAAACCATATGTTTGGATGAAATTATTGACCCCTTCCTCTAAAAACATTTTCGGTGTCTAGTTATTGTATCTGATTTTTTTTACGAAAAGAGCACAAGGTTGCCATCATAAGTCACATAACATTACACTACCATATCTTTGAACACTCGTGAAATCGCGTAACGTTCCGTTATAGTATGTTCTTTATTTTTCCGCATTTGATGTTTTTATAAAAAAATATACCGCACATCGCTTTTAATTTCAATGCGAGATATTTTGAGTTTTTTCGGTTTACAACTATTGCGACCATAATGGTCTGTGGCTGTTTAAAACTTTACGTAGAATTATAAATTTTTTCTTGTCACAAACACCTTTCTGCTTTTACTGCATAATTTTATCGGTTTCTTTTTGCCTATTTAATACTAACTTCTTAGTACAATTTCATTAAATGCAAATTACACAACAAAAACTTTTTTATCTATTTTGTGTTGCTTAAAAAATTATGTTGTATACGTTAATTATATGTATTACAGAGAAAAATAGGTGATATAAACGGACTGCTCGTCTGTTACGTAATCATAAATAAATTGGTTATGAATTACTTTATATAGATATTGTCACTATTTTTTGTATATTCCGCGTATGTGTTAAATAAATTTTTCAAAAATATATAACCCATACAGTTAAAAATAATATTTATAAGTAGCAAATGTGTAGATACAATTTTGTGACTTTGCGGTAAACAAAAGCTCTAGAATTTCTTATCAGTGAAACATTAATTAAGTATTGGAAATATGATAATATAATATACAATTTAACTTACAGCTAAACATAAATCTGTTTACAATAACAACACATGTTATCTTTTGTTTACGTTTATTTTAATTTAAAGTAAATATTACGTGCACTTTAATTGCGTTATAAGTACGTAAGCCATAGATTACAGAGCAAACTGTTTTGCATCTTTAGTACTACAGATTAGTACTAAGTAAGTGCTCGACGATAGCACACGAAAAATTTTTTATAAATTGCACTGGAAACCACAATACAAGTACTTTGTTAAATAAATTTATTTAAACAGAAAAAAACGTGCAAAAATAACTGAAACATTATTTACTAAGTTTACCTGCAGTGAATAATATAAAGCCGCAACATTTTGTTCAAAATGAAAAAAGTTTACGTAATAGGAGTTGGTTTAACCAAGTTCTTTAAACCAGGAAAAGGGCCAGACTATCTGCACTTAGCTAAAGAAGCTGCGACAAAGGCTATGGACGATTGTAAAGTGACGATTGAAGAAATGGACCGAGCGTATGCCTCCTACGTTTACGGAGAATCTAGTTATGGGCAAAATGTAATCTATGACCTAGGAATGACCGGTATGCCAATCTTCAATGTCCACAACATGTGTGCGTCAGGTAGCACCGCTCTTTACTTGGCACAAGAAGCCGTTGTATATGGTAGAAGCGAGTGTGTCATAGTGTTTGGTTTTGAAAAAATGGAGAAAGGTAGCATTAAACTAAAATACCCAGATCAGCCTTCTCCCACAGAGAGGCATACAAATGTCATGAGAAATTTAGTAGGGTACGACAACAAATTTCCGTTTATTTTGCAATTGTTAGCCCACGCAGGTGAAGAGCATATGCTCAAATACGGAACAAAACTGGAACATTTTGCCAAAATAGCTGAGAAAAATCACAGACATTCTGCTA
This sequence comes from Sinelater perroti, assembly GCA_036346155.1. Classification (NCBI taxonomy): domain Eukaryota; kingdom Metazoa; phylum Arthropoda; class Insecta; order Coleoptera; family Elateridae; genus Sinelater; species Sinelater perroti. The sequence continues at coordinate 34,090,592 of JARFIY010000046.1, forward strand.
ATAATCCGTACGCGCAGTTCCAAGAAGAATACAGTATAAAACAGATATTAGAGTCGCCAGTGGTATTTAGAAATTTAACCAGACTTCAGTGCTCTCCCACAACTGATGGAGCAGCCAGTGTTATAGTTGCATCTGGAGATTTTGTCCGAAAGCATGGGCTAGAGAGTCAGGCAGTCGAAATAGTAGGAATGGAGATTGTTTCCGACCCCCCCACGTCGTTCAACACTAACAGCTGTATATCTGCAGCAGGTTACGATATGGCCCGAAATGCAGCGCAACGGCTATTCGCCAAAACCAAGTGCAAGCCCGAGGATGTGCAAGTTGTAGAAGTCCATGACGGTTTCGCGGCCGCTGAGTTGATAGCATATGAAGCGTTGGGGCTTTGTGAGCCGGGCAAGGCTGGAGAGATGATTGACAACGGCGATAACACATACGGAGGCAAATTTGTGGTCAATCCGAGCGGCGGCTTAGTTGCGAAGGGCCATCCTCTGGGTGCAACGGGTGTGGCTCAGTGCGTAGAGCTCTGTTGGCAGCTCAGGGGAGAGGCTGGTAAGCGACAAGTTGAAGGCGCCAAGCTTGCGCTGCAGCACAATCTTGCTGTTGGTGGAACTGCTGTGGTTGCGTTATATCGCTTAGGGTTTGCTAAGTAGGTCCTTATGTTTCAATAAAATGTTAAAAATAGGCAATGCATAATTCAAAATAATTAATTATTAAAATCGTTAAATATTATCATATATAAATGCAAAGTATTGCTATATACATCACAAAAAAATTGAAAAAAGCACAATAAAATTTAAATAATTAAAATTGATTAACTATTTAATAAAACGGATGTACCTACAAAATACAAAAAATATATATCTTTTATGTACATTCTTAACTGATTATGCAAAATTGTTATCTATTGCTCTATTAATATAACACATGCGTACATAAATGCAATAACAATTATTTTTAATTAAAAATATGTTTAATCTTAAGGGGTTCTTCTTTTTATTATTAGTTGTTTTATGTAGTCTAAATTAATTTAAATCCTATTATAGCCATACTAACCAATGTATTCATTTAAATAAAGATGGATAAATATTCATAGTAAATTAATTTATTGTATTTCTTATAAATGATAATAATATTTTATAAGCTTTGTTAAGTTAAAACCAAGTTGTAGTACCAAACAGTTTGCAAGGACTAAAAATCTGAAAGTACAGCAGAAATTATTAAATTTTAGAATTGATATGAAAACAGCTGAAAAACTTAATCATATTCTTAGATATATTATATTGTTATTTGAGTATAATTTAGGTTATTCCACGTAACATATCGAGTGCTTTCAAATTTTTATATGTGAATTGATTCAGTTGCAAATTTTATCGCAATGAAAAACAGTTTGTTTCTTCAGTTACCGACGAACTAAAAACTCAAACTTTGTACGCAACTATCATGAAATAAGAATCTTAATAATAATAATAACAAAATTTAATTTATTTTATACTGGAATCTTTCCAGCCAGCCGTGCTCTATACTGCTCCATAATTGAATGCCATACTGGTCTGAATATGACCTTATATATTGGAAGTTCATTTTATACGGATAGTTTAGACTTACAATTGAGGACCAAATACATTTTAGAGAAGCCTAGTTCAAAGTATTTTATTTTTTGGAAAAAAATTGCCTGTACTTTACTTGGGCTGGAAAGAAAGTTTCTTAACATGAAGTAAGTTTTATAAGGACGCATTTGCTAATGTTAACTTTAATTTCCAATTTCTTAGGACAATTACTAGTTACACTTTTTGTTAAACTAGTTTGCATCTCCTATGAGACAATGTTAAGATCCTCATCGAAAGCTAGAACTGCACTTTATCAACAAAGTTTGTAGTTATGACACTTCGAGTAAGCGGAAGGTCTGCATTAAAAAAATGATTTAAGTGCACTTTTGAGATACTCGAGAAGATACCAGGAAGTATGTATAGAGTGGATACGATTTTATAATAGTGTAACAATTTAAAAGGAGGAGTAAACATATCCTACCAAACGCTTGGGTAATATAACAAAATGCAAATCTTGATGATCCGCTCTATTGTGGAGTGCATTTGCCTACAAGACCAATAATCAGATCATTACCGCAATGATTAGGACTGATCTTTTGAATAGAAGCTTTTCCAAATTTGGAAATGACTGGTAAAAGACTTGTAGAGGTTAATAAAATTTACCTCTATGGCCATGATTCTCTGATTCTAAAATGATAATTATCTGCCACACTTTTCACTGAGCTGAGAAGTATCCTTTATGAACTGTATAAAACAATTAAGTGAGGTATTTAATTGCGACAGTAGAATATTTTTAAGAATTTTACCGGTAAATAGAACTAAGAACAGTTACAGAAAAGAGATTAGAAAGGGGAAACCCTTTGTATCTAGCATTCATAGATATAAAATCAGCATTTGACACAGTACCCAAACAAACAATATGGAATGCGCTAGCAGAACTAAATGTATCATACCCACTACAACAGGCCATAAAAAGAGTATACGTTAATGCAAAAGGAAGAGTGCGAATTAAAGGGAAAGAATCTCAAAGCTTTGAAATGGAAAAGGGGATCAAACAAGGAGACTCACTGAGCCCCCTACTGTTCCTAATAGTAATGAATCAGATTATTCAGGAAGCAAAAGAACCAAGATTCAATGTGAAGGTAGGAAATTGGAATTTAGAGCCCATATATATACAATGCCTAGTATATGCAGACGACATCGTGCTTCTAGCAGACTCAACTAGAAAATTACAACTAGCAATAAACAAATGGAATAGAGCGATAGAAAGAAGAGGTATGAAAATAAACACAAACAAGACTAAAATTATGAAAATCGAGAAAATGATACAAACGAAAACACAAGAATAATATGCAATGGGAAGAACTAGAATGGGTCAATAACTATGAATATTTAGGAACGATAATAAATAAAACTGGCACGATAGAACAGGAGATTCTGAATAGAAGAGATAAAGCAAGCAAAGTATATTATGCGATTAACAAATCAATAATAGCGAAAAAAGAAGTAAGCATGCAAACAAAGCTTAGAGTATACAAAAGCATATACACACCAGTAATAACGTATGGGGCGGAGAGCTGGACAATACAAGATAAAACCAGAAGCAAAATTACGGCGAGTGAAATGAAATATCTAAGAAGACTAGTAGGTAGAACAAAAAGAGATCGCATACGAAATACAATAACCAGAGAAGAAGTAGGTCAGCAACCGCTAATACAAGAGGTAGAGAAGAGACAATTACAGTGGTATGGGCACATAGTGAGGACGTCAAGAAATAGAGACCCCAGAAGAATTCTAGAAGCAAAGCCAGAGGGAACAAGAAGCAGAGGAAGGCCACGAGAAACATGGGAACAGAGCTTAGAAAAGAGGGTAGAACAGAGAGGAAAACACCTAAGAGAAGTAAAAAGAATGGCAACCAACCGAGACAGCTTCCGGAAGTGGTTAGAGGACCCGACGCTTTAGGGCATAAGGGAGAAGGAAAAGAAGGAGGAGAGACCGGTAAATAGATTGTACATGCACACTTTCTTTAAGTTAAAGTGCTAATTTCTTCTGCAAGATTAAGAAACTTAATACTTTTGAAATTTCAATTGATAGGAAATGCCTAATTATTAAACAATATTCACTTTATCCTTATGCTTTTTTCTAAGCGATGAGTTTGAAAAATTTCTGTTAAAAGTTTAGCAAAAACTCTTAGTTTCTCCATATAATTACTTGTCCTTCATAGGTCGAAAGTTTTTGTAGGGTTGTTTATATATTTTTTTGTTATCCTCCAAAGATCATAATTAGTCACTTCGGTGGGTATGAGATTTTTCATTAACGTTTTTTGTGGATTAATTTTACTCTTGCTAAGCAGTTCTTTGAGATTTTTTGTAGCAGTTTTAGTGATTGTTTACATCTTCGCTTATAATGGGGCATTTAAAATTAGTTTTTCATTCACTGGTTATTCGAAGTCAATCCAGTTCGTATATATATTGCTGAAGGATGGTTGTTTCTCTCTAATTTGACTATTACTTGTTAGTGTAACTGGAAAACAATCTCAAGATAAGTGAAAGCATATATATTTGCTATAGCAAAGCCTTGTGATTAAAGTTTGAAGCCACTTCTATCTAGAATATTGAGTAATTTTTGCCTTCTGTAGTTATAATTATAGATCCCCAATCAGTATGTTTAGAATTGTTGTTATTTTTTGTAGTGAACCGTCTTCCTTGAGAACTATAGCATTTATCGCAATTCTCTTTCTTAACTACATGTTTTAGAGAACAATATATAGCTAAGAAAACTAAGGAGCTAGCCAAATTATCTACAGTCACACTGGTTGTCCGGAGGACGTTTTTATTGTAAGTCTTTGTTTGGAATTTAACAGATTAATCTTGAGCTCTTTCACCATGATAGTTTATACTATAAAGCGAGTAGTTAAATAATTTCAATGTGTTAAGCTTTTGGAGACTAGTAATACGTCAATATTGTTATTATATATAAATAATTTACACTCTCGGAAATGTTGTGATACACTATTAATGTTCCTCTATTGTTTAAACTTATAATTATTTGTTTAAATAAATTTATTATTTTGTATTTTAATATTTTATATTTTCGAATTAGTAAGATAATTTGAAAGAAGAAGAATAATATAAAAATAAAATAAAATAGTTTATAATTGTATGTTGTCTGTTACATGTTTTGGAATCAACATCAAGTTAACAAAATGGAGAAAGATATTATTAAAACACCTGATCTAAATAAAGCTCACTCACTATAAAAATGCTCCAATTATTCAAAAAAAATCTAAATATATTTGGCTAATACTTGTGTTAAATACAAAGTATAGTTCACTCAAAGTAAACCGTTATAACTATCCCAAAGATAGATGAAAACATGGAAAAAAATTGGAATAGGTTGCTTTATCTTATATATTTCAAATTTATTATATCTATGACTAGCCGCGTTAATCCCGCTTCACAGAGGTTAGATTTTTGGAAGAAATTGTTTTTTGAAATAAATAATTTTACCTGGTCACCTGGTGGTTGTTACTCCATACCTGAATGCTTAATTATAGGCAGCTTAGCTGGCGCGAGTTCACAACAATGTAGATGGCCGCTCCCACTGCAATTAAATGGACATATTGATGGTCAATTATTTCATCACAAAGATATTCGACCATCAACATGAAATAAAAAGATAAAAAAATATAATAAATAGGTTGATTGATGGAAGATAAATAAAAAATACAGAGCTAATTTTTTTTCAACAATTTGTTGATTCCTTGAATTCATATAACATTTTATATCTAAGTAGACGATTTCTAACATCCATAAATGTTGTCTAAAGTGTAATAAGAATATTTATCTTAATTATTATATAAATCTTCTATTTCTGAAGGCAATACAAGAAGAACAAATCATCTCTAATCATGGATTTCTCTTTATTCTTCCCAAGATATTTAATAGTTTCCTGTGGCATTTTTTTCAACTTATGATCTATGTCAATACAAATAAGTCAAATAACAAAAGAATTTGTATATTATTTTTTGTTGATCATTGGTCTATATTAGTTACGTTATTAGAATTATCAGTTAACTCCCATTGATAAAGATTTTGTATTCAATCATTTTCTAAACATGTAAGCACAGAATCACGCTAGAGATTCAATGTTGGGATAACCCAGGGCAACCGTCAATTAAACAATGAATTTATGTTGTCTTTGAGAATTTTATAATTGCTTGCCTTTTAGATTCGGTGTATTCGATGGCGTTACATTCGGTAACTGTAATTTTGGTAATTAATTTGATAAAGTATTGTCTTTTTTTAGATTATAAGTACGATAGACAAATATAGGTAGTGGTTTTTGTATCCCATTATCTTCTAAGGTTTTTTTCATTGTTTAACACGGTTGTAAATCTATTTATTTTGTTTGTATTTACTTGGTACTTTCGCATCTGCGTTGATGCAATTTTTAAGAAAACTTAACTTTTTACACAAGGCTTCAATCTGCCTACTTAGTATTTATATATCTCTTTCTTCGTCCACCCGAGGTTTACGCTATAGGATCTGATATGACTCTTCTGATTTCATTATTTTTTTGCTCTACTCACGTTTCTTTTTCTACAAGGGAAAAACTTTTATGTCAAATTTGGCGGTTTTCTTTGTTAGCTTCAATTGTTACTAAGACAAATGTACTTCTAGATTTTCTGTTCGTCATTTTTGACTGTCGCCTCTAGCATTTCTTATATCGGCTCTCAAAATTTTCATCTAGGAGACTTGAATGTGTGAATGGCTTTTCTGTCTTAAAACCAAAGTTTCGCTACCATACAGAAAAACAAGAATTGATATAGTCACACGGTTTTATTTATGTTTCTTTTCTAGTCTAGCTGCGGAAAGTTTTTCTAATACTTTGTCTTCTGATGTAAGATGATTTAATTGCTTTTTATATTAAGTATAGTTAGTGAGAAAGCACGACAGGGGCGACGTAAAGGCCTCGACCTGCCACACCGCGGTCTCGGGTTCGAACCCCGACAATGGCAAACATCTAATTCTCTCCGGCCGTCAAACACCTTTGGCGGTCGTGAAGTACATTCTACTCTATCCACTCGCCAACCGACCCCGCAAGCGTGGCGTTTAATTGCCAAATCTCAAAGTAATTGCAAAAACTGTGAAATTCAAGAGAGGCCTACGTTCTGCAGTGGACTTCAATGGTCTTCTTCTTCTTCTTCTGTCGTCCAGGCTTAGGCCATTCTGCCTGTTCCGAACTTCATTTGATTAGGACCATCTTTTCTTCGGTCTTCCTACATCTCTGCGTCCTCTTGGGTGGTAGTTTAGGATTTGTTTAGGTATTCTTTCTTCTGTCATCCTATTAACGTGTTGTCTCCAATTGCTTCTGTATTCTTCTATTTTGTCGTTAACGTTGAAAATTTCTAGGTCTTCCCTTATTTCTTCATTTCTTATCCTATCATTCCTTGTGCAACCTTTAAAATTTCTGAGAAACCTCATTTCCGCTGCTTGTATGCTAGATTTGTTTTTTGTGTTTGTTATCCACGATTCGCTTCCATAAGTGAGTACAGGGACGGCCATGGTCTTGTAAAATTTCATTCTTGTTTCTTTTCTTGTTTTGTGTTTTAGCGTTCTATTTATTGTCCCGCAAATTGCTTGGAATTTATGAATCTTGTTTTCTACATCTTTATCATTTTCGTATGTGGTGTCGCAGCCTAAGTAGTTGAAATGAGATATCTGTTCTAAAGTCTTTCCATCTATTATTATTTTCGGTCGCACTGGTTGTTTTCCTTGGAAGGCCATTATCTTTGTTTTGTCTTTAGATATTTTCAAATTGTAGTTTTCGCAGAGTAATTTGAGACGGTAAATTGATCTTTGCAGATCGTCTTCGTTCTTTTGAATTATTGTTAAATCATCGGCATATAGCAGTAAGTTTATGTTTTTGTCGTCTCGTAGTTTTATCCCTGGGTTTACTTGTGGTTTCCAAAGTTTAACCACGTCGTCGATATAAATATTAAAGAAAGTGAATGATAGCCCACACCCTTGTCTTAGTCCTTGATTTGTTTGAATTTTATCAGACTTACTGCCGTTGTTGTTTATTACTATGTTTGTGCTAATATATAATGATCTTATGATTTCTATAAGGTGGTTAGGGAATCCTTTTTCTTTCATTATTTCAAGGAGTTTATGTCTGTCTACGCAGTCAAAAGCTTTTTCGAAATCTATAAATGCAAGGTGGGTTTCAAGTTGAATTCTCTTCTTTTTCAATTAATCTCTTTAAAACGAATATGTTGTCACTACATGAGCGGCCTTTGGAAATCCAGATTGCCCTTCGTCTAGTAATACCTCAGCTATGGGTTTTGTTCTTTCATTAATTATTTTGGAGTATAATTTATAGGTGGTGTTTAGGAGGCTGATTCCTCGATAATTTGAGCATTTTGAGCGGTCTCCTTTTAAATATTGATATGACTTCTGCTGTCTGCCATTCTGTTGGGATCTTCTTCTTTCGCCAACATTCATTTAAAAGATGTAGTATTCTGAATTCTAGAAGTGGTCCTCCATATTTCAATAATTCTATACTAATTCCATCGGGCCCTGCAGCCTTCCGGTTTTTCATTTTCTTTAGGCATTTTCTTAGTTCTTCTATGGTAATCATGTCAATTGTAAAATCAGTTTCATCAATATCTTCCTGTATTAAAATATCCTGTTCGTTGATTTCTCGATTATTCCATAGGTTTGTGTAGTGTTCCTTCCACTCTTTGTCGTTAATCGTTTTTAATTTTGTACGTCCTTTACTGTGCTGTTCAAATGTTTCATCATTTTATAAGCGAATTTCTCTTCCATATACGTCGTGTTCTATGTTGCTTATCAGTTTTCCCAAGATTCTTCGTGGGCTTGTCTTACGATCGGTTTTACTAAGTTTCGTTTTCATTGTAGCGTTGTTTATTTTCGGGGTTCTTCTTTGTAGATATATTAGAAATGCTTCTTTTTTCTCTTTTATTGCGTTCTCTACTTCTTCATTCCATATTTTTAATCCTCTAGTTTTCTTTCTTTTCTTTTTCTTCCCTACTGCTTCATTCGCTGCTTTAATGATGCCGATCTTTATATTATCCCATTCTTCATTGATTTCATTACTAGTGGGTGTACGTAGTCTGTGTTCTTGTAGTCTGTTTTGATATAAATATCGGGTACTTTCCTCTCTAAGGAGATGTATTTTGAAAACTTCTTCTGGGTTATTTGTGTTTGTGGTTTTTCGTTTTTTCCATTTTGTTAATAGGGTTATAGTGGCTACTAGAAGATAGTGATCTGAATTTATATCACTTCCCCTGTAAACTCTTGCGTCTTGCACGAGGTTTGTCATCTTGTTATTGACTATTACATAATCTATGATTCATCTTAATCCTCTTGCTGACCAGGTGTATTTGTGTATATCTTTTTTCTTGAAAAACGTGTTTGTTAGTTTTAGTTCGTTGAAAGTAGCGAAATGTCGTAGTTCTTGTCCATTATTGTTGATTACGTTTTCGCCGCATGTGCCTACAGTTCCTGGGATGGGGTCTTTTCCCACTCTTGCATTTAGGTCTCCACTTATTATGAGGTGATCTGTCTTTGTATACTTGTTTACTACTTTCTGTAGTTGTTTGTAGAACTGCTCTGTTTCCTCTTTCTTTCCCTCTTCAGGGGCGTATACGCCTATAACCATCATGTGTCCTCTATCTATTTTCATTCTGGTAGTTACTATTCTTTCATTGATATATTCGTAGCTTACTATTTTGTTTCTCCACTTTTTATTTACCATGATTGCGACTCCACTACTTGCTCGTCTGTTTTGAGGTATTCCGCTGTAGATCATTATATAATTATTAGTTTCTTTAGTGGCTTTTAGTTTCTTTTTTGTTTCACTTATAACTGCTATGTCTACTTTTCTTTGCATAAGTTCTTTGTCTAATTCAGTTTCTTTTATTCCTAGTCCTCTAACATTCCACGTGGCTATCTGTATTCTCTCCTTAATTCCAGCTCGTTTGTCCTTTTCACGCCTTTTTCGTCTGCTTGGTGATCCGTCCGGTTGATTCTCATGAAGTTTGCCAGCAATTTAAAATCCCCCGGCAGCGTTACGAGCGCTGTGCAGGTTAAGCCGGTAGTGGGGCTGCCACTTTTCTGCCTCCGGCAGGCAGAGCAATTTCTCAGGTTACTATCCCTTAGACACGTTGCCTTCTCTACGGCTGTTGAGCCGTGTCTGCTCATTGCAACCGCCCATTCTGGGTCAGACGTTGCAGACTCTTTACCATATCTGGTTACCCTCACTTATTTAGCCTGCGGGTCAACGCAGTTTCCAGGGTGTGGCACGTGGAGCCATAAGTGAGAGTTCGGCACCCTGCGGGGACCAGTTACCGGGAACCATCTCCCATTTATAACGCTCGATGTGACCGTCCCGGCAAAAGGTACTACCCCTTCAGCGTGAACCCCAACACCCCGACTTCAATGGTTGGAAAAGAAAGTTCTTGACAAATTCTTTTAAGGTAATTTTTATTGTCTTGGTTTATAATTAACTCGTTAGAGAAAAGCAGAGTATTGATATATTTGCCTCTATCCATCTAGATACTGGGAGTAGTATATTTCTATTTACAAAGGATGCCATCACTATATATGTTAGAAAGTGTGATAGAAATAATACGCCTTTGTCGTCCACATTTGTTAGTAAAAGGAGTTTACTCCAACGCCCATGTAAGTTTTTTACGACTGCTGTGACTGAAACTAATGGTTTAATTTGCAACAGCAGAATTATAAATTTTCTATCCGTTTCTGAGATACATAGGTAAAGGAATAACCGGTTGGAAAATGATTTGGAGAGTTTTCAACAGTAGATGGGAGAATTATAAGATTAATAACATAAACGTGATTTTGGCTATGACAAGTACTATAATTACAAAAATAATTTTTTTGATCATTGTTTCACGAGGGGTTATAAAGAAGAAACGAGAATTTAATTTAAAAATGTATTTTAAATATTTTTGTCTAGTTAGTTTTTGTAGCATTATGTAACGTTTTTGCTCTCAACAGTGGTGAATAACACGCGTAAATTTACTTAAGTACCTATTTATTTGACTTACAGAAAATCATATTATTTAATAGTACTTATTTTTACAACACAAAGAATTACTGACGTAAAATTACGCTATGTAACTGTATTTTATGTGTAACCCACTGGCACTGTTCGGTTCGCTTTCGGTACTTCATTTCTCTGGCTACCTCACTGCGTGATATTTAAACAATCAGAACTAGTTCAGGGTCTACGGAAATCAAATGGAAAACATCTGACAGTTTCCGCATTATTCGAGTTCTCTTAGAACACGAACAGCGTGGCTGTACGCTTGGAAGACATTATGTTCGCCGCTAGATCGTGACGCCTGGGTAGCAATAAAAATTTGTTACAATATAATTGTAGTGTATTTTACAAAAGATAAATTTTACAAGGAACTAACTTAAATTTAAAAGCAAGTGAAATATAAGTCTTTCCTGTTAGAATGGCGTTCAATGATTATTATAAAAATATTCTGTCTTCTTTAAATGTTTAGTTATACAGTAAAAGAACAAATTAGAATTCAGAAACAAATGTAGTAATTTGTTTTAAAAACAATATCTGTTAAATGTATCAATATGTAGTTGTAAAAAGATGCCGAAAAAGATGATACGTAAAAGTTTGTTTAACTCCACAATGTACTGGTCTTGGTAGCCAATGTTGTGTTATAGCGCTTAGGATTTTCTGTATAGTCCAAGATATTGTATATTGTAATTATTAGATATTTTTATTTGTGTCTTATTTCATTTGCTTAATTGTCGTCTTTTATTCCAGTTCTTTCTGAGGTTATTATATTTATTTTGGGCAAGGGCCCCGTTACCTCGGGGCAACTGGGGTTCAGTTATACCTCCGGACACTAACTCGTCAGAGCCTCGTTCGTTATCTAACAGAAGGTACCGCGTGCTGGTGAGGTTAAAATTAGGGTGGCTGGATGTTGGCGCCACCCTTTACACTCCTTCGATAGAATCTCCAGAAATACTATATAAAAAGCGCTACAAAAATGGAAATTCCGAGAAGACTATACAAAGCTATTAAAGAGGTATTCAAAAATGTTAAGACTCAAGTACGTTTAAACGGGAAAACTTGTAAAACATTTAACCTAGAGAGAGATATAAAGTAAATGGAGAGTCTGAATCTACTATTATTTAAAATAGTTATAAATCAAATAATAAAGAAAAGCAAAAGAAGAACAAAAACCGCTAAAACTGGAAACTGGATAATAAGACTAGTAAAAATCCAGTCACTAGTATACGCAGATGACATCGTGTTAGTGGCGGATAAAAGAAGAACATCACAGCAAGCAATAAATCTCTATCTCTATCTCTATCTCTATCTCTATCTCTATCTCTATCTCTATCTCTATCTCTATCTCTATCTCTATCTCTATCTCTATCTCTATCTCTCTATGGGGTCTATTAATAGTCATTTAAAAAATCTCTATCTCTATCTCTCTATCTCTCTCTTATTTGGAGTATTTAGGAGTATAATTAGGAGTCAAAGATTAAAAACAATTTTTCAGATCTCGGAAACGGCAAGAGATAGCGGGACGCTGTTTTTGCTGTTATTTAGTTCGATTCAATTGTACTAAGACGACGTTACTGGCGCGAGCGCATAATGATACCGGGTGCGCCAAAAACGCGTTCCAAAAACACACTGAAATTGTTTCCTCTGGCGAGCCGCTCACAGATGAGGAACCTTCTGGGAGTCTTTGGGAGTTTATAGAACCCATAATAAAGTTTCACTTTGCAAATTTTAAAAAACATTTATGTTGATATAAGGACGCTATAGAGGCTGAAAGAAAAAACGGTTTTTCGCAGATATCGACTTGCCGTAAAAGCAACGTTGTAGAGCTATTAAGTGGCTTCAAAAAACGCTGAACAACCCTTGCCCTTGCTCGCCACCTTCCCGCCCAAAAACGGCTCCAAAGTTGGAAAAAATCACGTTTTCGTTTATATCTCCGAAACGGCAAGAGATACGAAGGCGGCTCCGTTACCAAGTTGTGGAGCCTAAAAGGGGGCACTTTTTTCGCACAAAACATTTTCGTGCAGCTCGTACGGGGCATTTCCGAAATTTGGCATTTCCGGAACCGGAAGCGATAAAAAATTTTCGTTTACTCTAAAATTGAAAACCGGTCATAGTGCACGCATATACCGAAAATCATAATTCTGCGATTATTCCTTCGGTCAGAATTCGCGTGTTAATTTTGACATTCCCGAGGACGCCGCCGTCCAGCCAAAAGAAGGGAAAATTCGACGGTGCCCGCGATAATTTCGTTTGCGCGTCATCTAATTCCGTCTCGCTCCGACACATTGATGAAATATGCGTTGACGTTATGTTGACATTACGAAATGTACAGCAAAAATTGTTCGTGTGTTTCCGCGCGGCTCCGAACGTCCCCGAACGCCTCCGAATGACAAATTCCAGGCCGGCGGCAGGCGCATTCGAAGTATTATATTACAAGAACCGGAAAAGATAAAAAAATTTTTTGTTTGCTCCATAATTGAAAGCGGGTACTAAAGCACTCGTGTGCCAAAAATTACGTTCCTACGATTATTCGTTCAGTCAGTATTCAGGAGTTAGTTTCGTCCGCCCCGGGAAGCTGCCGTCCCTGCTGGCCGATTTTTGCTGGCCGATCCCTGCTGGCCGATCCCTACCGGCCCAAGAAAAATTTCGATGGTGCCAGCTGGTAGCAGCAAGCAGTTCCTCTGCATATTGTATTATAGGAATAATTATTTCAATATTTTCTAAAATCATCTTCGAAGTAATTTGTTAGTTTTTTTTAATGCATACTTATATGTGGTTGGTAACTAAAATTCAAGATGACATCTGGAATGTCAGGCCAACATTTATAACGTCAAAATGACATTTGCTCTGCCGTATTTAACATTTTAGGTTAGGGAATTTGTCAATGCGGACCAATTTGTCGTATACAGGTTGTTTGAAAAGTAAAAGGAGAAAATAACAATAAATTAAAATTTTACTTAACGACTTTAGTTTGTTTAGCAATTATTTAATGCAAATCCATGTGTGATTGATTAGTAAATAGAAAAAGCAATATTAAAAACGGGAGTATCCTATAATTTAAAAAATATATAGCAAAAATCGTTCGTGCCTTTCCGCGCGGCCCCTAGCTCTCCCGAAGGACAAACTTCTGGGCCGGCGGCAGGCACAGCCGAGGTATTATATTTCCGGAACCGCAAACGATAAAAAACTTTTGTTTGCTCCATAATTGAGAGCGGGTAATAAAGCACTTGTGTGCCAAAAATCACGTTCCTACGATTATTCGTTCCGTCAATATTCGCGAGTTAAGTTCCGGATGGCCCGGGGTGCTGCGGGCCCTGGGCCCTGCAGGCCTGCCGCGGCGATCGCTTGCCGAAATCTACGGGGAAGCAATTAACGTTTTGTAAATTCATCTTGACTTCACCGATAATACGAATTTAACTTTGTAAATATATATAATAAGTTGTTTCAAAAGTAAAAAGAGAAAATTATAATAAATTAAATTTTTACTTAGTGACTTTTCAGTCTATAATTTTGTATGATTGGTAACCAATATTTTTTTAATGCATAATTATATGCGGTTGGTAACTAAAAATTAAAAATGACATCTGCAATGTCAGACCAACATTTGAAACGTCAAAATGACTTTTTTTTCTCACTTTAGGTTAGGGAACTTTTGAAACGTCAAAATGACGTTTGTTTTGTCAAATTTTCTACCTTTAGGTTAGGGAATTTGTCAAAACGAAATACAGAGTGGACCAATTTGTTATATACAGTTTGTTTGAAAAGTAAACCTGAAAAAAAATTAAATTATATAAAAATCATAATTTATTGTTTGTTTAGCAATTTCTTACTGCAAATCCATGATTGATTACTAAATAGAAAAAGCAATATTAAAAGGAGTTACATATAATTGAAAAAAATTTTATAGTGGGAAAGTAAAATTCAAAAAACCATATATTTGTATATTTATACTCCTATGTCGACCGCTAGTTAAATAAAATAATAAGTTTTAGTTTTTGCTAGGCCATCCTTCAGTGTTGCCGCTAGACACATCCGATTAGTTTCAGTTGTTAATACTTCAATTTATAAATTCTAGTATTTGATTTACAGGCCGCGTACACGTCATTATTTTTATAGCACACGTATCCGTTTTTACCTGTCGCAATTTTAAAGCTTTGCTTATAAGCATTATCAATCATAATTGGGCTATTATAAAATTTTTATTCCTTCTTTTATTATATTTGAGGACTTACCCCTTATTACTTTTATTGTTTTAAATTTGTTTTCCTATTTATCATGCGACGTAAGCTAAAAATTGCTTTATTAGACATATATACGTATGTAATTATATAAACGTTTAGTGACTAAACAAGTACGTTAAAAGTGCACAGCATAGTACAATGCGCAAAGCTTACGTAATAGGGGTTGGAATGACGAAATTCACCAAGCCAACGGCGGAGAGCAATTATCTACAATTTGCTAAAGAAGCAGCAGTAAAAGCTCTTGAAGACTGCAAAACTACCATCAATCAAGTTGAGCAAGCGTTCGTCAGTTACGTTTATGGTGACTCCGGTTACGGACAGAACGTAATCTATAACATAGGAATGACCGGTATGCCGATCTTCAACGTCCACAACATGTGTGCCTCGGGTAGCACCGCTCTTTACTTGGGGAAGGAAGCAGTCGAATGTGGCCGCAGTGAGTGTGTCATGGTGTTGGGATTTGAAAAAATGGAGAAGGGTAGTATTCGGCCCATGTACAAAGACCGAGCGTATTCTTTAGAAAGGCATATGAACATCATGAAGAGTACGGTGGGAATCGAAGCTGATGTACCGTTTCCACCACAGCTATTTGGCTGTGCAGGTGAAGAGCATATGAACAAATACGGCACCAAGCCTGAGCATTTTGCTAAAATAGCTGAGAAAAACCACAGGCATTCAATTAATAATCCATACTCGCAATATCAAGATAAGTATAGTTTAGAACAGATATTAGAATCACCCAGAGTGTTCGGAATCTTAACTAGACTCCAATGCTCATCAGCTAGCGATGGAGCAGCTAGTGCTATAGTGGCATCTAAAGATTTCGTTTACAAACATATGCTGCAAAATCGAGCAGTGGAAATAGTGGGCATGGAGATGGCTACAGATCTTCGCACGTCGTTTGATAAGAACAGCTGCATTGATCTATCCGGTTACGACATGACCAGAAATGCAGCTAAACAATTATTCACCAAGACCAACTACAAGCCAGACGACGTACAAGTAGTGGAGCTCCATGACGGTTTCTCAGTCGCGGAGTTAATATATTCTGAAGCACTGGGCCTTTGCAAACCAGGAGAAATCGGGAAAATAATCGACCGGGGTGATAATACCTATGGGGGCAAATTTGTGGTGAATCCGAGCGGAGGCTTGATTTCGAGAGGTCATCCCATAGGTGCAACAGGTGTAGCTCAGTGTGTAGAACTTTGCTGGCAGTTGCGAGGGGAAGCTGGCAAACGACAAGTTGAATCAGCTCTTTTAGGATTGCAACACAGTATTGGTCTTAGTGGAGGAGCAATCGTTGCTTTATACCGCTTGGGATTTCCTAAAAGTTAAAGACGCTTGGCATAACATTGGTATCATATTTTTGCATTAAACTAGTTGTGTAATGTATTATTTTAGTAACACAATAGTTATCAATGTTTTTAAAAATTATAAAAGAATGCGTTAATAGGGAATCATGCTTAATATAGCTAGTAAGTGTTTTTTTTTATATCAACTCTTTATTGTAACAATATATTAATAAAGTATTATAAAAATTACAACTTAGTAACGTAAATTATAATATAGATTTACATATAAATGTTTAACAGAAGCCACATAGTACGATAGTTGGAGTGTAGGGTTTCAATTAGCATATTCTTCAGAAAATATAGTTTTGAGGAGATTCTGGACACGATGAAACTGTTTAAAATCGGACTAGAATTAAATGTACCGACGTTCTGGTTAAAGTAATAAAATCCCACACAAGACTTTAACATATAAATTAAGTAATAACAAAATGAAATAATGAATATGTGTCAATAGGCGGCGTTTAGCAAGAGCATGGCGTGAACGGATATAATTCACCATTCCAATAGTAATTCCGTTCGAATGAAAGGTACACCTAGATCAAAAAGATAGCATGGGGATTAAATAATGTATGTCTCTTAATCTTGTGCAGAATATACTTCACAAAAGCACTCGTTTAATTTGTAAAACTTAAACAAGAAAATGAATGCAAAAAGCAGGGTCAATTGTATGTGATCTACAATTTGTAAGTCTAATTAAACTTAATGTTGTTATTTTCTTCTAAAACGTGTGAAGGTTCTAATTTACAAAAAATGGAAAATAAAGTTTTCACTCCAATTCTCACACATGGCCGTAGTTATTGAACACGGAAATATGAAGGATATTACGTTTATCTCTGGAAAGGTATGTATAATACACCTTTGAAGTTATAATATTTTAAGTTCTTTTTTAAATGAAAACGGTTCTTTTACTTCTACAATAAACGGTTTGCATGTTTTTGTGGTAAACTT
This sequence comes from Sinelater perroti, assembly GCA_036346155.1. Lineage (NCBI taxonomy): Eukaryota > Metazoa > Arthropoda > Insecta > Coleoptera > Elateridae > Sinelater > Sinelater perroti. The sequence continues at coordinate 34,107,767 of JARFIY010000046.1, forward strand.
AAAACCATATTGTATTTCAAGTCAAGTCATGTTTTGAATTTCACAGGCGTTATTATAATCTCTACTCCGAGTTCAAAGCATTTCAAGTAATCGCTATCGATCGTTACATACGCCAGTTATTAACGATGCTAAAGCTGAATAATGCTAATTAATGCTAAAGCTAAATAATTTAATTGCAAGGGTCAATTAATCGTGCCGTTTTATTATGTAAAACTGCTGTCAGCACTATAATTAGTAACCACGATGCTACATCAAGCATAAATGTGTCTTATCGTTTAGTCCCCTGTCAAACCCACGTAATATTTCAACAAACACAATGTAAAATACCATGCAATCAATGTTAAATTCTATTACTCAACTGCAAATATTTCGACAATCTTAAACTTAACTCTTAAGCTAGCCAGAGATAAGTACACCGATACTAATAACAATAGACAAGTTTGGTAATTTAAAAATTTCATAACATAAACCCGTAATAATCTTTAAAAATACTTTCTGAAAACTACAGCAGAACTAATGGTACAAATATAAACCCTGCTTTCCAAATCTAGGATATTAAAACTAATTTACTCCTATGTTAAATTTATTAAATAAAGATAAATTCACTATTACATTTACAGATGACAAAAACGATTACGGTAGCATTATAAAATAAAAATGCAGAGTTCTACTCATATTAACTCAAATAAAATAAAAAATGTAGAATTGCATATTCTAGTTGAAGAGAATAATTATAAGTACAGTATGCTCAATGTCACCAATATAAAACCCAGAATTAGTGAAATTCTTTTTGTAATATTTTTCATGCATGTCTAACAAAGCAAAGACGGAGAGAATAATCGACTAAGATTTTCCATAAAAGGCAAAAGTAGTCATCTTATCAGTTATAAAGATTATATTGAAGCGAAATAAACAGAAAAAAGCTATTTTCTCTACTAAAGTCCAATCGTCTAGTCCTCCAAATGTATCTTACTCAAAATGAACAGAACAAAATCAACAGCAACCTCAACAAAGTATTTAAACTTCAAAAGGATGAAAGAATTGAGACGAACTGTTAAAAACGTTGCTTAATTTACCTAAAACAGTAATTTTTAAATTATAATAATGCATTATATTCCAAAAATAGTTTTTCTTAACCACAATGATCTATCACAAATTTCTTAATATATGCAATATTCTGTTGTACTAACTTACCCTATTTGAAAATACCAAATTATTTAATATGCAAAACCCTATCCAACAAAGACATAACTATCTCAGCAATACATTTTTTTTCTGTAATATTCCATTAAAAAAGATCATTTTCAGTTATTGCACAACATATTGAGACCTGATCGCCAGAGTGGTCCAGTGGTTGAGGCGCGGGCTGCAATGCGGACGGACCCGGGTTCAATTCCCGGTGCTCTCTGATGCCTGGCGGGTGGCCTACTCAGTCACTAAAAATAATTGAGTACCTGAGTTCACTCGAACAAGGGGTAATAATGGCGGTCGTCTGAGGCGCGGTGCTTGCCACATCGTCCCGTACCAGAGACGACGCGCGACGACCGGGCACATTAAGCGAACATGTGAGAGCCTTAACCTCTCAGTTTGCAGGCCATGCTCCCACGCGGGGCGTTAGAGCCGTACCATACCACACCATTGAGACCTACGTTTATAACGGTAGAGAACTATAATGCCAAAAAGCAACGGTGAGAATTAAGATTTACACTAATACGGGGTAAAGTGTTATATAAAGCTATACGTGACTGTAACATTAGTATTTGAGAAGAATATAGAATAAATAGAACAAAATACCAAGTATGATAGTTTCAACAGAACAACCTCAACACTAAAAGTAATTTTACATAATCTTAAAAATATAAGAATTTAGCATTATCTAACCAGACTGTCAGTAACAACGGATACCAATTACTAGTACGGAAAATCACAAAAAAGCTAAAGAAACTCCAAAACTAAAATTGGACAACAAATAACACTGACAAAAAGTCTTCGCCAAAAGTTTTCAGCTTTGACCTGCTCTGAAAGTAATTTGCCAAGCTCGTGACAAGAAAATCCAGATTGAAAAAAGATCAAAACATTCAAATAAAAGAAAACTAAAGAAACAGTAAAAATCTAAACTTGCATAAAAATGAAAAGCGCTGAGACAAATAACGTGTTGGCATCTTCCCAAAAAAATGAAAAGTAGACCAAATTGCGTGAACTCTTAAACTAGGCAGAGAATCTCACGAAAATACATTTTAGAGGACGACCAGTTTGCTGCCAGTGGTAGGAAAACTTTGTTGCTTTAAATTAAACTCTATAGTTAAGGAGCGACAACAAATACTTCTAAAACCTCAGTTTGATTTATAAAGGACCACGCGACCATCAACCAAGTTCATATAGTGATCACTACCACTAATCAACTAGGATTATCTCTTAGAAACCAAACATTACCCACCATCTTTACGATAAAATTATTTTCAAGTACAATACCAAAATATCTTAACAAGACTTGACCTAATATAATCAGGCACTTCACAAGGTAGCGTCATGGGACCAACACTTTTGATTGCAATATTAGTTTACTTTGCGTTAGGCTAAGAGATTATTGGTATAGCCTTTATGTATTGACCTTTAGCTAGTCGCGTTAAAATAATTTTACTACTGGTCGAGTGGGTTTCACCGAGAAATATAATAAAGACAAATGTTTATATTTATTAGGAACTTAAAGTACAGCATCTTAACAAAAACATAAAACTTCTAAAAAATAACTGAACATAAACTTCAAAATTAGTCTCTCAAAAATACTTATTAATTAACAGGTACATAAACTGTAGACCTGGGTACGGTGCTCAGTACACATAAATTTGTTGCATTTACCGCATTTTTCTTGTTCTTAGAACTCGGACATAGGTGACAACGGCCTTTGGAAGCAATTGGTTCAGTTTCAGAAGTCGAAGGCTCGGGGTTATCTATGAGTCGTCGTTTCAGAGAACGTGGCAATGTAGAAATTTATTTCTCTTGGTTTTATAGCTTTCTACAAGTGCCGTTAACAGTTTTTTCAGAAATTCCTTCGAGTGATTTTTGTACTGTTATTAGTGTTATAAGTGACTTAAGCGTTTATTGTCGCCACATTGAAAATATGGAAAAAAATTGCCATAGACCATCTCTTGATACGACGGGCAACGCTATAAGTTTCACACAGTTTGTCATTGGTGCTAATGCCGTCCTTGGTTTTATTATAAAATTCTATTATTTCTGCCTTTTTTTCATTATCTTCACATATAGCATCATCATGGTGCATTGTAGACCGTAAAATGAGTTCAAATCAGTTCGGTACAAAAACCAAACTTTGATGTTTTTGTTTTCGCAGGGTACCGACCAAAGTGATGTTTTGGTTCAGCAAGTGTTTAGTTTGAGAAACACTTGTGTACCTGTTGCTAAGCGTAATATTACGTCCCGTACCTTTGATTGGATCGGCAAGTCGTTTCACGATACTTATTGTGTCGTATGGTTTTTTATATGGACCATCTGAATAACCCACGTATATTTCAAATGTTTGTAGATAGGCTAATCATAGCGTAGAGTTTAATTCCATATTTATTCGGTTTGCTTAGCATGTAAACTAAACCATCAGTTACATATTGCGATACTGTGTAATGTTTTTGAAGGAATCACCAATCAGATCACAAATTTTGGCCCAGGTGAATGTAAAACAATATTGTGAGCTCTTTGTCTTATTCTTTGGCTTAAGGCATTTTTCGACTATTTTGTTTTCTTGTCCTTATCTAAATAGTATTCTGAAGCCAGTACTACCGATTCATCTTCTGATTCTTCTCCACTCTGCTAACTATCAGAATCATGATCTTGATCAATACACACTTTTTCCATGCCCAACTCGTCGTGACTTTCGTCGAAAGGATGCATTTTATCTTCGTTGAAAATAAAATTTATTTCCTCTTGAGTCAAGTAATGACAGCTACCCATTGTGACATTTTACCTGTAAAGATCAATAAAATAATAATCAAAACGAGCATAATAAAAAAAAAACGAAAAACAAATATTATGCTAACCAAGAATTTACTACACTATTAGTCGCGCGGAGTTTGTTGGACCCTAAACACTTCCGCGTGACTCGTGTGAATGAAGGCGTGACTAATAGAGTACTGAGAAAAAAGGAGCGGGTGAGCTAGGAAGGTACAGTCGCTTACGGTGAGTATTTACTGAATTAACACAAAAACACAGTTGCTTGAGGTCCAATGGACCCCACGCGATTAGCTAAAGGTTAATTATCCATTCATCTCGCGGAATGCATAATCCATTTTAGATGCATCGTTAACAATTATTTGATATGGTCTACACTTTAAATTTATATAATGACTTATTGGCAGTATTTCAATTGTTACAAGCAACTCTAAAAGAATAGAGAACACTGGATGAGCAAAATTGCATATAAATACAAATGAAATCAATCAGACTACGAAAGAACTGGCCGCTTGTCAAATTTACAAAAAGTCACGGAAATGCACTTAACGGGAAGGCCAACGTAGAAGACCCAAATTTGGAAAAAAGACTAATTAAATTTAATATTTTAAAAACTGCACGAGGAAAAAACTATATGACAGAAAAAACTGCCAACTAACAACAAAACAAGCTATTTTTATATAATTTTATTATAAAACAAGTAGGAATTTATGTTTTACATTTTATTTTTATTACATTTTTATTGAATACCTAATTAGTAATAAATAATGGCTCATTAAAGTCAAGTCAATGTTTTTGTTTTAAAGTAATCGACTTGAGAAATGGTTGCGCTATACTGCAACAAAGAAAGATTCAACTATCACGTTAAGAGTTTCTACACAGATAAACAAGTTTTCTTGTATCAGAATCATTATAATATGTTCTCATAAGTCATGAATGGAGGAATATGGTGCAGGTTATGTAATATAGTGCTGTACTAAAGTTAGTAACTACCCCGATTACGTTTGAATTTATTTGTTTCATCTCACATAATCATTAATAATGCTCATAAAATAGAAATAACTCTACACCCCGTGAGATAAATGTACGTTAAGAAGTAAAGACTGTACTAATATTCTCTTAGACTCAATTAAAGCAAGCTAATGCTGATTTTATGACATGATACAAGAGGGAAGAAAAAAATCGCTAAAAGGTATTGCGAGACACTTTAAATAAAATACATTAAATTTAGGATTTAAAACTTTAAGTTCAACTAGGGTAGTCTATTGAACTAAAGTAGAAAACTTAAACAAAAATATCAATTAAAGTAACCACAACACAACTTGAAGGATATAATGCTAATTTTATTAGTGATAATCAAAAATTAAAGAAAGTATTTATTCTGTGCACATAACCACCAAATAAAGTGCACCTAGCAACTAAAAGATATGACGTTTAAAGATTAATATTTTTCTTATACATTTTTTAAATGTTAGGCAGTAAGTGGTAACCAGCTAACAAATTACTTTGTTAGGCAAAACTTCATGTATTACTTAAAAGGGTTAATTTGTTCTTTGTCTTCTTCCATTTCAAAAAAGGTTTTTTAATATCCCCATTTATTTGCAAGCTGTACTAGTACATAGGTAAATAGTGTATGAAATGCTAAACTTGGAAAAGAATCTTCAATAGTATACTTCTGTAACAAGTAGGATTCTAGGTCTGTTTTGACTTTTGGGAAGTAAACTTACAAACTAAATCGTCTAAACAATTTAAAATTTGATAGTTACATCTATGGACACGTGTCATTACAACCTTTTTTCGTTTTGGGATTGATTTATTAGATTCAGCATTAAATTGTTTGAGTGCACACTTAGTCGAACACTATATTTAAAATTGGGGCCCCAAAGTTAGGTGCCATAAGTCTATATTGGTTAGATCATTCTTTTATATGATATAAATTTATTGTCCAAAGTAAGTTTGGATTTCCTCCTGAGTAACTAGTAAATTTTAGAAAGATTTAGTATTAGTTGCTTTCGCTATGTAAAAATATGCTTGCGCCAGGTAAGTCGTCTATCAAGGCACAATCCAAGACACTCGGCTTTCTCTTTTTGCAAAAGCTGAGTATTATGTAAATAGACTGGAGGATACACTTATGTCGCGGCGTTTAGTGAAAGTTATGTGGACACATTTGGATTTTTTGGCTTTAATGAGACGTTTGTTTAACCATTTTGAATTGCTGTTAAATTGACTTGGATTTCTGAGAAGTAGCGACGGAGTCGCTGTCAATCGCCAGAACTGCATGATCGTTACCAAAAGTTGCTGCGAGGATTCCGTTATAGTTGATAGGTGTGCAGTATACAGCAGATATAGGAATGGCCAAAGACACTACTTTGAGGTAACCTGGCTTTGATAGGTTGATATGCTCACTTGCATATCTAACTCTTTTAGAATTAAAAAAAATAACTTGTTAAATTTAAAAAATTTTAAAGCGTTTAAGTGGTAATTTAAGTTGGTAGGGAGTTTCCAGAAAGCAAATAAGGTCACTTACTTATTCCGACCTATTTTCTGGTTAAAATATTCCCACTAAATATTTATTGCTCTTTACACAAGAGTATGTAGTATCCTAATTGGTGAAAAAGCTTACTTTGTTTGTTTTAATTTTTTGTAGTCTTCCAAAGAGAATAATCGATGGCCTCGGTTGGTATAAAACCTTGAGGGGTTGGTTGAATGATTTTTATTATCATAAAGTTTTTTCGTAAGTTTCTACGTAATTAATACAGAGTAACCGTAAACTAGTAGAGTGTCAATTACTCTAGCGTTGCATTCCAGCTAACTCATTTCATGATAATATAAAAGAACTTAACTGCCTCTTCAATGTCTTTGTCCTTCTTGAAAATTTAAACTCCTTATTTGCCCGACGCTTAAAACTATCCCACCATGTACGTCTGTTACTTAATCTAAGTTGTTTTCTCTCATAATGATTCTGTCGATAATGTAATTAGAATAAGAGAATGGCTTAGAGATCAAACATTATATTGCTACAGCAAAACCTGGAGAAATGCAACAGTGTTGCAAGAATCCACTAAATTAGGCACTTCCTGTTAGTTAGTACGTATGTTCACCCGTAGATAAGTGCTTTAAATTGTTGATTTTCCTGCAAAACAAAAATAATAATCATTAAGAACTGGTGTTAAAATAATAGTATAATGAATTAATTTTGTATTAGCCAGCTTAGATCAATTTTTTATTTAAATTTATTTGTTTTTTTTTAACTTAATGTGTCAACTTTCAACATTGCACGATTACATTATATATAAATTTGATGTGATGTTTTTCAGTAAATGAGAAAAACTTACTAAGCCAACATTTATCGTACTCAGTCTAGCAGAACTTAGTACAACCCTTTTTAGATAGGATGAGCCTAAAAACATTACACTTACCATTGAGTACTCTATTAATAAAATTCACATTTAATTTCAGTTGTTTGCAAATGCGTACATGCTAATGAGCTTTGATTTTACTTAGGTGTATATGACTTCCTTTACTTTTAGCGGAAATATTTCCTGCTAATGGCTTGAAGTTATTGAGAGATAGCCGGGATAATTTAAAATTTTTTATATGTAATAAACATAAAAAATTATTATTGCCTCTTTAAACATTTTGATTAATCTGAGTTGCTATTTTTATGAATAGCATTTTCAGTACTCTTATATAAACTAAAAATATGTTTAGAAAATTTAAATAAGTATAAGTTTATAATTTCATCACTTACAGTAGAAAAGTGAAAGTCATCAATAAATACATTAACTTAAAATACGAATTTATAATAGAAATAAAAATTTTTATTTCATACTTTAAGAAGGGTGCGGGTTGTTTTGCTGCCATTTAATTGTAAATGTTAACTTGTATAGGTGCATACTGTTGAAGAATATAATGAGATTTTTGTAATAGTTCTAGTCTTATACAGTATATATTTTTTGTTGGTAAAAACAGCTTTTCAAATTAATCTCCAGGTAATAAATTAGGTAATAGGACGGGAGAAGAGAGGAGGGTAAGAGGTTACAAATGCTTTAAAATCAGGCAATTTCACAAGAGATATGTTTTTTACAATATTTACCGACACTTTTAATAGCCTTATCAGTACTTGAGCTATCAACAAATCAGTTAACCTTATTTGTACTTTTTTAAACTGTTGTATTTAATTTATCTTTACTTTTAATCTCAATAACGGCTGTAAAGTGAAATGAATCATATGTGGATAGTGAATATCTTGCACGTGTGGCAGTAAAATTAGTAAACCAATAAAATTTGTTTCACAACCGAGCAAAAAAAATCAGCAACGTCTATGTTCGGTGCCATTTATTTTATCTAATCAGCTGTCTGTTATTCGAGGACAAAAGTGTCTCTTTGCATGATTTGCAGCCGGTCTTCATTTCCATCCGGGAGTGATTTCATTAGGCGGAACGTGCAGGGACTGAAATACGCACAATTCGATTACGGCAGGATTGCGCCGCTGTTTTAGATCTGAGAGATCGATCATTGCAGATGTCTAGAGGTGAAAGTGTTTAAAGCGTATGCGGTAAAGGGGCTCTGAAGTTTAAAGTCTATGGGCAAAGAAATATATTATCTAATTAAGGCAAAGTCACCTTCTACTTAATTATTACATCTTGAAAGAAATTTTATAATTTATAAATAATTTAGGAAAAAGTTAAATTTTATAAATTTACGTTCACATTGGTTTGTACCAATTTACATGATTTTTGATACTGCTTTAAGAATATATTTACATTAGCTTAACGTTCTGGAATACAATAAAACTTTTAATGATAAACAAAAATACTTATAATTGCAATTTGGCATTTTAGTCAATCAAATTCTTTAATAATATTGCAATATACAATTTAGAGAACATTAATTCTACATATATAAGCGAATCAAATTAATTACTTATAAGATATAAAGGACCAGAAACATACATACTAAAAATATGGGCTGAACACTATAAAGAACTATTAACACAGGAAGATGAACCTATCATGGACAACATACTTTTAAATGAGCACCAAAAAGATCTTAAACTCTTGCAGCTAGAAGAGGTAGAAGAAATTATAAAAAATCTAAATAATGGCCAGATCCTTGGAAGTAATGAAATCCCTGGAGGGTACTAAAATATGGAAGAAAACTAATAACGAAAATTAGGGGAAAATGCGAAATACCAAAAGAATGGAACAAAAATGTGATAGTACCAATATATAAGAAAAGAAACACAAAAACCGTGTAAAAACTATAGACCCATCTCCTTACTGAGTGTAGCATATAAAATTACAGCAAAATTAATTGAAAAGAGACAAAGAATTTGCAGAAACTAAAGTAGGTAAATATCAGTGCCATTTTCAGAGAAATAGATCTGCAAAAAAATTCTCGAAAAAACGTACTTTTACCCTCTTCTAAAGTAAAATAAAATATTTTAGGTATAAATTGGAGAATTGGTTGTAGAATACAGACAAGCTATTGTTTCAATAAATACACAAAAAAAAATTAGGTCGATTGGATCAACGGTTTCCGAGAAATCGTGTCCACCGCTCGAAAAACCCTCATTTTGAGAAAAACGCATTTTCTTTTCTGATTCGTATTCAATTATAGTAAGCAAAATGCTTACCAATCATCAGTCTGCGATTCCTGCGCCATAAAGTAATCTTTGGGCCTCTTGAAAAAGTTCTCCTTTTTTCTCTTGCCTCTCGCAACTTTGGAGGATTGCTGAAATTTTTTATCAGCACATGAAACTTTCATTTTTATTCCCACCACACTTTGTTTTATTTGGATCTTTACGAGATTCTTTGTCATTTAGACATGATAATATCAAATTCAACGCTCGTTCAAAGGTCACGACGTAACTGGCAAGAAAACTCATTGAAACTTGCACCGCGGAAAAACTGGTGGGCGAGCGTGCATGTATAGGTATAAAGATACGAATAGATTAATAAAAACATTGCGGTTCTGAGGTCGTTAGCCTTTCGAAAATATAAAAAGCTGAAATTAATTCTTTGATCCAAAAAAACGACGTTCCTTCCGAAGAAACAAATCACAATTTGCAGGGCGGAAAAATGACTTTGCGGTCGTGGAAATATATAGGTATATATACATGTATATCTTTGCGGTAAATTGAGATATAGAAAAAATAAAAAAAGCATTATAATCCTACGGTTTTCAGCTTTCTGAAAAAATAAATATCTCAATATCGATTTTTTGGCAAAAAACAGACGTCCTCCTTAATTTGGTAGCACTGAAACAGAGCACTAGGTTTTGGAAGAACTTCGCTATAATTTTTTTGATAAACTCAATTATTAGTGGAACACTTAGCTCACTATGCACTTGGATGTTGCGGACGAACCATGGGCAGTTGATTGCAATTCGGAGCACTTTGTTCTGCATTGTTTGGAGTTTCTTCATTGAGGTTTTTGAAGCATTACACCAGATTGGACATGCGTAGATAAGAATTGGTCTGAGGATTCCTTTGTAGATGAAAACGATCCACTCATATCTAAGGTGAGATTTGCGATTTATTAGCGGATATAAGGTACCCCGTTTGTTGTGACACTCGGAGAGTTTTTTATTGATATGATGCCCCCAATTCAGCTTTGCATCTAAATAAACACCTAAGTATTTGACAGCTTCGTCCTTTGGGTCCAGTCAATTAAGTTATTATTTATTTTGATTTTTGTAAAGAAGGCGTATCGTTTGAGGGCAAACATTTTCGCTTGAAATTATATATTTGAGGTTATAGAAAAGTCAAAATCAATTTTAAAGAAATATTTATATTCGGATTTTTACATCTAAACGCAATTATGAAATCGAAAATAAAGTATGCCAAGGGTTGTACAAGAAAATGAGGAGGCAAAACTAGATTTATACATATATAATTTAAATATTATATAAGCTTAAAGAGACAAATCAAGAAATTCTTGACCTATATTTACGCCTAATGAGAGTGAAAAAGAAGATGTGGATGACAGACGACATATTGAATATGATGGAGGAAAGACAGAAAAATAAGAACAAAGACAATACCAGATACACACAAATCGACAAAGAAATAAAGAAAAAGATTAGAGGCGCCAAAAACGCTTGGATGGAGGAAAAGTGCAAAGAGATTGAATCACTAGATGGTAAACATGACTCTTTCAATCTGCACAAAAAAGTGAAAGAAGCAGCAGGATTACAACGACCAAAGAAAACCGGATGCTTACAAGATAATGAGGGCAATACAATATTAGATGTAAATGAAATAAAAACAGTTTGGAAAAACTATGTTGAGAAGACCTTCGAAGATAAGAGAAACAACGATACACTAAAAACAGGGGACTCCATAGGTAACACAGGACCGGAAATTACTCAAGAAGAAGTGATAGCCGCAATAAAAGGAATAAAGGACGGAAAGGCGACGGGGCCAGACAACTTCCACGCAGAAATTCTAAAAAACATGGAGAACGATGAAATTAAATGGCTCACGGCCATGTTTAATAACATATACGAAACAGGAGTAATCCCACTTGAATGGCTTAAATCCACATTTATAACCCTACCGAAAAAACCGAATGCGAAAAAATGTGAAGACTATAGAATTATTAGTCTAATGAGCCACCTTCTTAAAATAATGCTAAAAATAATACATAGAAGGACATACAAAAAATGCGAAGCGCAACTAACTCGCACACAATTTGGCTTTCGAGACTCATTAGGTACAAGAGACGCTCTTTTCGCCATTCAAGTCCTCATACAAAGATGCAGAGACGTGAACTGTGACGTGTATATGTGTTTTGTAGACTATCAAAAGGCTTTCGATCGGGTCAAACACGACGAGTTAATATCAATCTTAAAAACAATTGGTCTAGATGATAAAGATCTACGTATCATTAACAACATTTACTATAACCAATCAGCAACTATCAAGATAGATAACCAAATGACTGAGGAGATCAAAATAGAAAGAGGTGTGAGACAAGGCTGTGTGCTATCTCCGCTACTCTTTAACATCTACTCCGAACACATCATGAAAACAGCCTTAGAAGATATCGACGAGGGAATACTCATCAACGGAGAACGGCTGAACAACGTAAGATACGCAGACGATACAATTATACTGTCAGATAACCTAGAAGGCCTACAAGCCTTAATAACACGCGTAGCAGAATCAAGCCAAAAATATGGTCTAAACTTTAACATACAAAAAACTAAATACATGGTCATCAGCAAGAATCCAATACCACCGGGACGTCTAATAGTTAACCAACAACAGATAACACGAGTTGGAAATACACATATCTAGGGACAAGTCTAAACGAACAATGGGATCACTCAACTGAAATAAAACAAATAATTGAAAAAGCCAGGGCAGCGTTCATTAAAATGAACACAATATTCAAGAGCCACGACCTCTTAATACCAATAAAAAATCGTTTACTGAGATGCTACGTATTCGCAGTGCTCCTGTACGGGGTGGAATCTTGGACGCTGACCGAGGCTACTACCAAGAAGTTAGAGGCGTTCGAAATGTGGTGTTATAGACGCATCCTCAAAATCTCATGGGTCGACCGGATTACAAATAGAGAAGTACTGCGTAGAATGCAGAAAGACTGTGAAATAATCATCACTGTCAAAAAACGTAAAATGGAATACCTGGGCCACATAATGCGTAACGAACATCGATATGGCCCATTGCAACTCATCTTGCAGGGGAAAGTGTACGGAAAACGAGGCCCAGGACGTAGAAGAATATCATGGCTACAGAACCTAAGGAAATGGTTCTCTTTAACAACAACTCAACTTTTCCGTACAGCAGCCAATAAAGCTAGGATAGCCATGTTAATAGCCAACATCCGAAACGGATAGGCACTGCCGGAAGAAGAAGAATTTAAATATCAATAATAGTTCTCCTTAACAGGCCTTGAAGGCCCTTTCGGGTCGTAACGGGATAGGTCTGCTACAATCTAGAGCCTACGGTACACAAGGGTAGTAACGTGACTAGCGCTACTTACCAACCGCCTATTATTACCCCAGAGTTTGACCTCCAGGTACTGGAGCTGGGTCGTAAAAATACCAGCGATTAAATTGGCGAGAATTTAAATATTAAAATTTTTATATTGCTTATAATTACACAAAATGGTTAATTGATTTTTAACGGACCCAGCTTCCAAGCTGGAGACCAGCTTTACTTTTATCTGTCGTCTATTATGCCTTACAACTTTTGATCAAGGCAGCTTCCAAGCTGGAGACCAGCTTATATTTCTGTCATTTCTGACATCTGTCACGCCTTACAGTTTTTGATCTGTGATAGATAGACATAATATTTTCAGTATTCAACTAAGGACTATAAGTCAAGTTCAGACGCCAAACATCAGTTTTATCGGAAAAACTCCGGTTTGACCGGAAGTGGCCGCAAAGTTTTTCGTTCCGGTCGCTAAATTTTTGTCGCTATTCACTTTCTCTTGAATATAGTTCACTATCATTCGTTTCAATAAAATTTTGTTAAACCCTATAGTTTAGTTTTACGCATAGGGTCCGCTCTGCTTTACCTCTAAAGCAAATTTTTGCTTGTTATGATAGATCTTTATGTTCTATATAAAATGTCACGTTTCTCTGAACTGAGAGTTCTCATAACCCTGCATTTTTCCTGTAAAATTAAATTATACCCTATTTCTTCTTCTTTATTCTATTTGTAGAAATTCCCTTTTTGTCTTCTTAGATGTCTTTTTGGCGCCTCTATACTTTCTTTCTTCCCTTTTTCCTCCTTCTTGTCTTTAACTTCCAATGCCTTTTTCCGTCTCTCCTTTTCCCCTGCTCCTTCCCGCCATTCAGTTTCCGTTTTATTCGTCTCTTCTTCTTTCCTGATACTTTCTTTCTTTTTTTTACTCACTACTTATCAAACATTACGTTTATTATCCAATTATATGTTGCACGCTAGATTTTTTCGGTTATAAAAAGAATGTTTTCATTCCATTACTCTTGCTGAAACCATTCTAGCAATCTCATTAAAATTGCACTGCCAGACTATCTCATTGCTTTATTCATCACCGATAGGACATTTGTTGTTACGGTGCATGCAACCCTAGCCACCAAAAAGGCAATAAAAGCGGAAGTTCATTAGGGCGGTACACTAGGACCAATACTGTTTAACCTCTATGTTCATGATTTACGAACCCTAAATAAATACCTTAGAAATTTTTACAGATGACACCGCAGGGATTATATAAAATTAAATTTTTTGACAGCAGTTTACTACATGCAAAACGCACTAAATACGATAATTGGAAAGTTAAAATAGATGCAACAAAAAGCCAAGTAAAGGTTTTCACCTTGAAGCAAATTAAAAACCTTCCAAATCTAAGAATACATCAACAACTAATTAAATGTAATGCAAAGGATTCAGCAGTCAAATACCTAAGGGTATATCTGGACACCAAACTTGGATTGGGTATTCATATTAATAAAAAAATAAAGGAATGTCATGCGAGACTCTCATTGCTATACCCGCTGATAAACAAGAAAAAAAGGTAGTCTCACCTACGTATTGAGTGCACTATGTTGATTTACAAATTTATATTACAACCAATTATAACTTATGCATGTTCGGTTTCGAGTAATACATCTAAGACCTATATATAAAAACCCCAAGTATTACAAAATGTGAATTAAGTTATTATATATTATTTTACTGTAATATTAATTAAAACACTATGTAACTTAAACACACATCAATAATGATAACGTACTCATCCAAAAGAGAATTTTATGAAAGACAAAAACTAAATTTCATAACAAAAAAAATAGTTAAATGTTTCGGTATCTCTGGTTGCAGCAAAATGTTAAATTTAAAGAATCACACAATTGATCTTAGTGTTGCATTACAAAATAATTATTATGAGGAAAAATTAAAAGCAGTTTACGAAAAAGCTGTGTAAGAATGTACTCGACGAATAGTTTGTATTTTTACATGATTTTAGATACTATTTTATATTAAAGATTTAGTAAGATATACCAATGCAGTTGAGTAGTTGTGGTGCTCCTGAGTGCGTCTCAAAAGGAAGATAAGAATTTATTAATAAAAAATTATTTATCCGATAGTTGCCAAAGTTATGATATTGTGTTAAAAAATAAACGTTGTCATTAAATGTGGAACAGCATATTTGACAAATGTCGTCCACGATTCATTTGGCTTTTTGAATTTTTATGATAAAATTCTCGATCACTTTTTCGCATATCTGTGGCTCATTTTCGTCGACAACTCTTCAAATTTCTGCTTTTAATTGCGAAATCGTTCTTCGTAGAACAATTTGTTCCTGACGAATCTACAGAGTAAAAATCACACAGTGTCGCAAGATCTTGGTGGTCTTTAATTCATATGCCGTATTCTGCTGGACTTACAAGTAATCCAAACCTATGTCGTTTAAATGAGGCCACAAAAATTCACTATTATCTCACGATAACGTTCGCCCATTGAAAATTGTCTACGCATTTTCAAAAAAAAATGGCACAGTCACTCTACCAGCATAAAATCCACACCAGACTGTTATTCTTTGGGGATTTTCTATGCTCCAAATGCGACAACGCTGCTTATTGATATACCCACTAAAACGGAAATGCGCCTTATCGCTAAAGATGATTTTCTTAACAAAATTTTTCTCTAGCATCCAGTCAGCAAATACCCAGCATCTGGCTTAAATCTGAATTAGTGCAGATGCAGATCTTTTATTAGAACCTACTGCATAGTTCATTTTGAAATTTTTAGTTGGACTATTTCTTGTTCTCTAAAACCGAATCAATTTTTTTTTTTTTAGTTTTTTACAGTTGTTTGATTTAGTACATTTCTCCTTTCAAAAATTCCATATAATTTGCGTATAGCCTCGACGAAACATTCTTCGTTCTTGTAATCAATTTTAACAATCGTCACTTCTCCGTCGAGCAACGCTCTATATTGACTAACCGAAATGTTTTACTGCAAAATGTCACAAAGAGCTACGTTGACATCTTACAAGAAAAAATGGGTACTCATATAAAATTGCATTTAATTTTAAAATTAGTTATTTATCGCCCTTGGCTAACCAATTTAATAATAAGATTGCCTGATGGAAATTCTAAGCAAACTTCATTAAGTAGATAATTAGATAGTTAAATAGAAACGAACTACTTCAGCCCACACACTTCACAGCCAACATTTTCTTACGTTAATGTTTTCTAGCAAAAATGACTTAGAATTTCCAGATGCGCTGTACAAACAACTGTCGAATTTAATTGAATTTATCCTATAACGTTTCTAGGAGAAAAAACAGTTATGTTTTAATTCTTGCAATAACTGGGTATTGACTTAAGAACAAGAAAAACGTTCGCACATAACTTTGCCGATAGGGCGTTTTTGTGTGGTGTATTGTTATTAATTTTTTTAGCGCTGTCTACGTTGGTTATTTTATATATCTAAAAATATGTAGGCGTAGCAATTCGCAAGGAACTGTTTACATAATGTATAAAGTGCGTTTATTAAATAATAAAATTACGTGAAAGGTAAAAGTATTTTATACAAGCACCGCAAACAGTGCTGTGTTTCTTATATAAAAAAAACTATAACAAAGTACCAAGATAAACTATAAAAACTATATATAAATATTTCCGAAGAGTACCAGTTAATTGCAATTTATGTAGTTAGATCAAAACACACTTTACTAAAATCAAACTGGAAACGGTATACTAGGCATTTTAATTTTTTCTGCTGCTACATCAGGAAAACTACCTTCGTTTTTTGCATAATGGATTCTAAAAGTTAGACTAATTATCACATTTCAATCTTTAACTGAGGGACAAAAAGGTAAATTTAACACGTCCACCCCAAAATGATCAAATGTACGTACGTGTCTCGGCTGTGAAATTACAGCGCGAGGTTAATTCGATTATAAGTGGTGACGTTTACAAATTACTGATGAAGCCAACTACAAAAACGTTGAAATATTATAATTACCTTTAAACATTAATAAGCAATGTGCTTGCGAAAAATTTTATATCCAATTCAGTTTAAGCAAAATAAACAATACTTTATTTTCTGGCAGTTGTAACTTGTTAAAATGAAAATAATAATAAGTCATATTTTTTATAACAACGTTTGTTTTAATTAATAAAGTGCTCCAAGAAATTTTCAAGGACAAAAGTTATACTTATTTAGTTTATTCTTTGGATGATCTTTTAGAAATACTAAGCAATATCATGTGCTAATCAGTATTAAAGGAACAAGTAAAAGGTGGTCAAAATTAAACGCCCAATTTAAATTTAAATTTAAAAAATGTTTTCTGATTAAATATTATAATTGATTTTTTATTGAGCAATAAAATAAAGAATTTTAATTATATATATAAAATTGGGCTGCAAATCTTAATTTAGATTATAATTTCGCACATGTTCTGATCAATTTCTTCGACAACAAGTCGGACTTCGTTCTTGAGGGTAACTGTTTATAGTTCTGGCGTAGACCCCACAGAAAAAATCGCACTGTATGTTTCACCAGAATTTCGTAAAATTATGCAGCTAGAAGTTGCTGCTAGTTACTCGATCTGTATGGTAGGTGACGCCATCCTGTTCGAAATTTATGTTGTCCAGTTGGTACGAAGGAAACTGGGCTATCTCATCGCTAAATATTATTTTTTGACTAAACAGAATCTATTTTATGATGCTCTAAACAACAACTAGCGAATTGCCGATGGATGGTCGTAATCATTAAATTTTATAAGCGTGAAGGTGTAAGTTTTTAGTAAAGATTTTCTGAAGGAAGCTTCTCAAAATCTCTAATAAAGTCGATGTTTTGGATTTGACAGCAATACTTGATTACGGCAATATTCTCGCAAGACCTTATCCCGCGTTGATACTTACAAGCTCTTGCATCCACTCCGATCTAGTGTTGTAATTAACTTTAGAGCAAAAGAATAATTTGATGCACCAATTCTGTCAAAAATTTTACCGCTGTTTATTATTTTCTAATTGGAAAACGCAGAAGTATCAGAGTTGCTAACCCCAAAAGAAAAAATCGCAAAGTTTAGAATTGGGGTCCAAACCTTTTAGTTTTCTAAATATAATCTATTTTTTATAATCTTATATCAATAACTTTTTCCAGCATTCAGAAATTCGTCTAATCTGTTCACGGTACCAATCTATCGATTTCAAAACATTACTAATTTTTAACATTCTTTTTCAACTTGATCAAACGACTCAAAACGGCGACCGTTCATAAAATCTCCTACAGATGCAAACAAGACATACTCATCAAAAGTGCAAGATCGAGACAAACGCAACAAGTCTTTAATTCCATCTACATCACCGTTTTTGTTTATGGCCTTTGTATCACGATGGGTGGACACGTTATCTTGTTGAAGGGAAGATCAATGTTGAATATATTTGATTTATAACACATTCCCGGGGTTTTTCCATTTAAAACCAATTCAAACTGCACTATATTGTTAATATTTTATTAAAACGAGCTTATGGTTTTTTATTAAAATGAAACAGTCAATCAATTGACGTCAGATTGTGTATCCATTGAAGTCTGAGTTTAGAATAATTACGATTAACAAGGTAAATACATTTTTCAACACATATGATAATGCGCTTACAAATACAGCCATCCAACGAATTTTCAACCAATTGGCTACAAATTATTCTAGGCAGTGATGTGTGAGGCGGTTATTTTCAATGAACAAAACGCGAGTGCTTGGTGAAGGTTCGACATCCGAAGCAGCTAGCCAATCTCTTTAATCAAACAGCCTGTACCATTTCGGAACAGTCACGTAATTTACAGTTCCAAATACTTCGACATCACAAATCTTCTTTACAGAATCTCTTACCGACAGGAAAAATTGCAAATTGCAATTTTTGTAGATGGTGAGAAACTTCTTTTCCAACGTGGTAAACGATTTTGAATAAAATTACAAACATTTTCATCTAGTATCAAAACGTGTATGAAGTTTGATTTCTATTTCAATCTATTAAAGATGATACAGTACTGCTAACCACTGTTTTCTGGGCTACTCATTCTCTTTAGAGTTTCATATTAAACTGCAATTCAGACGGTGATGTAGAAGACAGTCAAAAAAGATATTTAGGCAAAATAAAATTTTTTTTCCCAATCTACTGATATTTTGATTATCAGAGAAAATTGCCTAAAAAGTGTTTTTCTTGAAACGCGATAATAACTAAATTAGTTAGAATCTACAGGTCGTATTTTAAGGTTTTAAAATATTATTGTATTTCTATACGAAGGGTAATAGACTATACGAGCAACATTCCTAATGGTCACGTTGTCAGAGTAGATATAAATAAAAATAAATAGCCTTTGATTATGCATATTTTTATAGAGCAATTAACCTTTACACGTAAAGTCCCTAGATGTTGGTGAAAAATAATATTTGGTAGAGTTAATTCAAAAAGTTTTAGATATTTGAATACCTATAATATACAAAAACTCCAAATCTAAATTTATTTTATAACTTCAACAAATACAAAATAAATTATATTTTAAATTAAAAAGTTGTCGAAATCCTACATTAATAATCTTAAGGATTCCTAGAGATTTGACATAGCATTTTCAATATTTGAATTAGAAACTGATATACTGTCCAGAGTACATGAGTTGTGCTGTGCTATTTAAAGTATCTTCGCACGTATGGGATTGGCTTTTTAGTTTAAATATCACACGACTAATAGTGAAGTATTGATCTATTTATACATAATAACACAATATTATAAATGTTGATATGTGCGTCAGAACAACTAGCTCCTGAACTGGCTTTTGGTGTTTTGGTAATTTTTAAATACTTTTTGATGTTGGGAGTCACAAATAAAATATAGTTTTTTTTTTATTTATTTCAAGTAATGCACCTAATCTTTAAGATTAACTAACATTTTATTTATGTCCTAAGTTACTAAAGTATTTGTTAGTACAGATGGTTCCATTGACCCATCCTAGCTACTGAAACATTTTGCACACATCTCTGGCATGACTACACTTGCACTATACTCTGCTTTTCACTACACTTTACACTACACTAGCTCAAATGGTTTCGTTCTTTTGAGCCTGCGGAGAAAATCTTGATTGACTAGAAGTTGTAGGGCTTCTTGATTTGGATGTCTATGAAGACTCTCCTCGTGGCTTCTGGCAAACTTCCTGATTACGTCCTCGACCATCTCCACCTGGAGTTCCCGATGCAGATCCCTGTCTCGCACGTACCAAGGGGCCATATTTCGTAGAACTCGATTCTGGAATTTCTGGATACAAGAGTAATTACTCCTTTTTGTACAGCCCCACAGTTGGATGCCATAAATCCATACTGGTCTTATTACCTGTTTATAAACTAGTACTTTATTTCGGGTGGATAGTTGGGAATTTCTTCCCATAAGCCAGTACATGCTGTTATATCTCAATTTTACTTCGGTTGCTTTCTTTTTAACATGCTCTTTCCACTTCAATTTTGCATCTAGATTTAGGTCTAGGTATTTGGCTGTTCCTTGATGTGGAATTATGTTGTTGTTCAGATTTACTGAAAGGTGGTTTATTTTTCTATTCGTGAAGTTTACATGAGCAGATTTTTCTTCATTAGCCTTTATACGCCACCTTTTCATCCACGTATTTATTTCATCAATTGCCCCTTGGAGCTTGGCCGTTGTTTCATCTATATTATCTCCTGTAGCTAATACTGCGGTGTCATCCGCGAATGTAGCTAGTTTAACATTTTCTTTTTCAGAAATGTCACATGTATACAACAGATATAGTACTGGCCCAAGAACGCTTCCCTGTGGGACACCTGCTTTTATTATTTTGAGTTCAGAAAGCACGCTTTGCTGCTTAATTTTAAAGGTTCGGTCTGTTAGGTACGAGTCCAAGAACTGGACATACTGCTTAGGGAAGTATCTTTTTAATTTCATTAGTAAACCCTCATGCCAGACTTTATCGAATGCTTTGGCAATGTCTAAAAATATCGTTGAGCATATTTTCTTTTCCTCGAGTGCTTTTTCTATCACATCTGTAATACGATGTACTTGGTCTACCGTAGAGTGTTCATTACGGAACCCAAATTGATGTGGGGGAATGAGTTGTTGATCGTCAATTATCGTCTTCATTCTTTTTAAAAATAACTTTTCAAACAGCTTTGCTATTATAGGTAACAATGATATTGGTCTATATGAACTTACATCGTTAACAGGCTTTCCCGGTTTGGGTATCATGATAACTTCAGCTGTTTTCCACAAAACTGGGACATGTAACCTAAATGTTGCATTTATCAAGTGTGTAAGTTTCATAATGCCTTTGCTTGGCAACTGTTTAAATATCTTCCCACTGACTAAATCGAATCCCGGAGCCTTTTTTGGGTTAATATTTTTTTTTATTTCTCTAGATACTTCTTTGGGAGTGGTTAATGGGATATCTACCATTCTTGCAGTTGGTTCTGTCTGAGCTTGCATTTGAATTTGTTCTGCGTTTGGTTGGAAAATGTCTTCTAGATAAACTGCGAATGTGTCTGCTTTTTGTTTGTCAGACTTTGCCCAAATAAAATTTCGGTATATAGACTTAACTCGTTCTTCTTTACTCTATAATTTGATATAACTTTTATCCATGTCGGCCGAGGGGACAAGTACATTTACTATCTATTTTAAAAAATAGGAAAGCCATAAAAAAAGTTGTTCAGTCATATATAACGTGCTCACGTTATTCAACCTAGAACTTGAAATAACTGCCACCTCCTTTCTCCAAGAACAAAATTGGACAATGTCGACCATTTGAAGTTATAGGAGTGGAACAAAACTATTATTTACGAATAAGAGTAAAAAAGTTTGGATAGTACTTTTTACATTTTGCAAACTTATCTTATATTTCTCTGGATAAAAGCTTCAAAATTTAATATTGGTTTATATTTTGCTTCATCGTAGCAACTGTTAATATTAAAAATGTTAACATTTTTTATTTGTGAATTGGTTAACGTAAACTAGTTTTAATGGTCCATAACGATAAACTTATGGCTAATAAAACCTTACCGCTTTAAGGCTTTTCAGAAATAAGAAATTCTTTTAGATTGCATTTTTTTATTTAACTTTGGTCACAATTTTGTGAAGTCACGTGCAAAATTACAAATCGACAAGTTAATTGGCGCAATGGTATTTTAAATATGTTTTTAGCATATTGAATGACTCTTAACAGTTCTTGGGGCATAGTTTGGATCTGCCACATTTTGGTAAATTTATTCACTTTATAAGTTTTCAGATGTCTTTATTATTCGGTAAATAATCGACAATCTTGTCCTAACTAACCTGTAAATAACCTTGAATATTTAAAGTTTGTACGACGTCTAGCAAAGCTTAGACTTATATTAATGAATAACTATTTTGTAATTCTTTTTACTAATGACAACATAATTGAACTATTTGGTAGTAAAAATTTTCATCTAAAAGTTTTCCAAAAAATCATGCTAAATACGCTGCGTCATTATGACACTAAGCTTTTGTATTTTCCTGAAGGTCCCCATACTTTTCTATCTTTTACCCATTAAATCTTTAAACCAATTAAGTCCTCAGAACTTAATTTAGATTATGTAAATGACAGTGTGCCCAAAATCTCCGAATAATAATCCCAAAATTATAATCGAGGTAAAACTTTCGTACAAATAACGCTTATTCCGCCCTGGTGAAATGCTTGATAAGGTCTAAATTTCCAAGAATTTGCACCCTTATCTCAATTGCTGCGTTACCCCAGGAAACTAAACATATTTATACTTATTTTTAAGGCGCCCTATATAAAACTTTTATTTATAATTATTGTTATAGTTTTACGAATTATGAGTTGCATAGAAAAAAATATAAAAGACACTTAATTTAATTTTCGTTTTATAAGTATATTCAATACATGCGCTGCAAAAGTAAAACTAATATTAGGGAATTAACAGTGTGGACTAAATAATTAATATAATTACTTCTAATGAAAGCTACATATTAATGTATCTTATTTCCAGAAATGTATTAAAATAAAAAAAATGTAGGCTGTTACTTTGAGGAACACAACGTACAATTAGTAAAAGTACAAAAGTTAATTAATATATTTAAAATTTTTATTTTAAAAAGTTTAAATTCTGATATTTGATTATTTTACAGACACAAATATCGTTTTTGGATGCGTAAGCCAATAAACTTTTTACTTGAAACGCTTAGAGGCACTCTTTAAAGCTTTCTTAAGTGTTAATTATGTTCAATTAGTATCTCAAAACTTTATAGAATCAATCTTTTTAAAGCAGGTTGTATACATAAAACTTAAATAATCTTCATATGTTATTTTTTTAATTGTGAGAGATAAAAATTAATAAGTTTATGACTAAATCTATTTTGAAAGTATTGAACGGGACTAAAGATCGAATTAATGATGTTTTTGTAACAATTAATAATTTGCTATTATTAAAAAAAATAGAAATTGTTGCTCATTAATTATCCTACAAACAGCTTTTAGAACTTAGAACATATTATTAAACCACTTTATCACTTTATAGCGAATAAATCTTCAACAAATAAAGTTTCTGAGGTAATTCTCTTAAAGTTTTAATTAGAAAATCTAGCTTTACATATTTAAGAAATATTAATTAATATTTTACACTAAGTTCTATGCCAAAGTTGCATTGCTACTATACTTAATTTTTTGAATTTGCTAGCTTTAGTAAATGACAATTTAGATATATGTTGTACAAATCGTGAAGTATGTTTAAAGATGTTATCTACGGATTTATATTTAACGTATGTTAAAGTGACTCGCTTGAACATTATGGCATAACGTTCTTAATTGAATAAACCGTTGCAGAGCAAATTCGCAGTATATTATGTAATAGCAAGACATTTGCTAAAATACTTGAGAACACTCATGTTTCAACAGGTAGATTAAATAGAGGTTTCTGTGTTCTCATCCGAGGTACAGTTACATGTAGACGCGCAATTTGCAGTGTTTACTTTGCACCATAGCACTTTTGGTGTATTTAGTAAGACCGAAGTGTATGTTTGGTTTCAAGTATGCAGCAGCAAAATATAAATGCGTCGATTGTAGACGGAGCGGCAGTTTTTGCTGCTTAAATCCATATAAAATTGTTTGTGAAATTAAATCGAAACAGAGAATTTTTAAAAAATAAATTTGAGTGTTTTATAAAACTTATTTAAATTTTAATAAATCCTGAAAGGCAATATTAAACATTTGTTGCCGTGTCAAGGGTAATTTAGTTTATTGCTAATAACATCGAATTTAACTGCAAATTAAAATTGAAAATTACCTTTACTGTAAAAGAATTAAAATTAAAAATTTAAGTAGCGCAAAGTTACATTTTCGTTTGATCTCTAAACATGTATATGTAATTTTAAAGCGTAAACACGCAAAACCCAAAATTTCAAACAGCATATTCAAGCAATATTTGATAACGGCAAGTAAAGGAAATTCGGTAAAACCCAACTCTTATTTAAAGCAAATGACGTCTAACGCCATTAAGAAACAACAAATTTACAATTTTCAAATACCCTACAAATGTTTAAATTTGTTTGCAGAAATATTTTAAAACTAAGAAGTTTCATAATATCCTAGTACTTTCCAAAAGTTAAGCTAATTCATCAGCTTAGCTATAAAAACATGTATATCCAGAATTTGCTTTTGTAGAAAATAATTATAAAGGTACTTCGTTTCATTTATTGCTTAGTTTGTTACTTTATGCAATAGTTAAATAAAAAACCTTTGTGAAGTATACCTAATAATCAATTATCTCATATTGAAGTTATTATTCTTAACAACACCCCTCCAATAATATAAAGGCATCTTCTGTTTCAGACAGATGAGTCAGATTGAGATCTAACATCTAAATAGACGCGATCCACACTATGTATTTTGTAACGCCATTTTCAAATAGTAGTTTAGTAGTGAGTAGAAGTTGGGGCATCGAGTAGTTTTACAGACATAACAGTTTCCTTCTTAGTGTTGAACATTTTATCCGTCGACAGTTAATGTTGCACGTAATGAAGCAATTCCGAGTTGTAACACAATAATCCAAAGGATTAAAGCATTTCGCACAATTGAATCACTTATGCAGATGAAATCAACTCCTTACGACTCGAACTTCAAAAAATGTTGAAAAAGTGAAAAGTTTGTTTTTCAGAGCTCTCGGCTCTTTTTTAGGTGTTATACAAAATTATGTCCGTTTCGTCGCTTGCTATACCCCCTACACGGTAAGTTGAAATTTCATTTGTACAAAATCACCAATGTTTAAAAACTGCTTTAAAGTGATCTTTCCTAAAGCAAACTGCTTTGTGAAAGAATGTTTGGACTTATTGCTTTTGATAATGTAGTTGTGGTGATGCAAAATTATCGTTTTTTGCAGCAGATAATTACACCGTAGGCCTTTACATAGTGCGAAGGTTACAGTTTGTGCGGCTTTTTGAAAGTAGGTATTGTTGGACCTTACTTTTTTAAAAAGAAGGGGCTACAATAAGTAAGTACAGAGCACTGTGTTGACATACTTTGCATTTTTGGAGTCTACCACTTAGACATTTATGGGCCAATATAAAACAATGTGGTTCCACCAAGATGTAAAAGATAGTTCTTCGATTAGTGTTTCCCAACATTTAATATCACATTTTGGCGATGCTTCTTGGCCTCCATACTCACTAGATTTGTCTATCTGCATTTTTTTTTGGTTGCCTCAAATTGCAAGTTTGCGTTAGAAATCATTGTATAACAGACGAGCTTAAAGTCGCATTTTAATTGCAAAATTAATAGCAATTGTACAAAAAAATGTTGGTAAGTGCAATGCAGATCCTTGAAAAGAGGTTTAGAATGTGTGTACAACACGAAGAAGGTTATCTTTCTATATATTCTATATAATATTCTAAACTGCAGATTGCTTTCGTGCTAATATTTTTTGTTTGTATTGAAAATAAACAAAGTAACATTCATTCAAAAAATATGCCTGGTTTTTACGCTATCCTGTCTGATTGTACTAAAAGCAAACTTATTAGGTAGTGGTTTTAAAAATAATTTTTTAATTCAGATCTTTACCACAAGTTTGACTATAGATTGGGCTGCCTCATAAATTACAAACCAATCTTAATTTTTCAGCTACGTTTACTTCTGTCATTGCTTTATGGAATAACTAATTATTTTAATTCTCTTTCGCTCAGTTTTAGCTTTATGAACTTTGTATTTTAGTTACCATTACATACAAGTTTCTTGTAGTTTTTGAAACAGCTATGACTATATAAAGCCAATTTTTATTTATACTTTAGCATTAATAAATGAACTTTTATATGAATAAAGACTTCTTCTTTAGGTGCCGTATCCTATCGGATGTTGGCAATCATCATTGCTATTCTAACTTTGGACATTGCTGCTCTAAACAATTCTCTTGACGTGCAGTCGTACCACTGGCGTAGGTTTTTAAGCCAGGATATTCTTCTTCTTCCCACGTCTCGTTTTCCATGTATCTTTCCTTGTATTACCAGTTGTAGAATTTGATATTTGTTCCCTCTCATTACGTGGCCTAAATATTCCAGCTTTCTTTTCTTTATTGTATACAGGAGTTCTTTGTTCTTGCTGATTCGTCGTAGCACCTCCTCGTTTGTCACTCTATCCATCCATGATATTTTCAATATTCGCCGGTATATCCAGAGTTCGAATGCTTCTATTTTTCTGCTAATTTCTTTATTTAGGGTCCATGCTTCCATTCCATATAAGAGAACACTGAAAACATAGCATCTGGTTGTCCTCATCCGTATTTCCAAGCTTAAATCCCTGTTGGTTAGAATTTGTTTAATTTAGAAACGTGGCTCTAGCCATTTCAATACGTGTCCTTATTTCATTTGTGTATTCCCAATTATCATTCACCCATGTTCCCAGGTATTTATATTTGTTTACTCTCTCTATACTCACATTATCTATTCTAATGTCAGGAATGTTCACTGGTGTTTTTGTGATTGCCATGTATTTAGTTTTATTTAAATTCATTCGGAGACCATATTTTTTGCTGATGTCATTTGTCCGTTGAATAAGTCTCTGTAAATCTGGAATATTATCTGCTAAAAGTACAGTATCATCAGCATAACGTATGTTGTTAATTATCTTTCCGTTTACTACTATACCACCGTTTTCTTCCATTAGTGCTTCTTGAAATATTGCTTCCGAGTATAGGTTGAACAGCATGGGCGAAAGAATACAACCTTGCCGAACTCCTCTCTGTATTTTTATTTCTTCTGTCAGCTGATTTTCTACTTTTACTGTTGTTTTTTGTTGCCAATATAAGTTTGCAATTATCCGCATGTCTTCTACGCCTATGTTCTTTTGTTTTAGGAGTCTCATTAGTTTATCGTGTCTAACTTTATCGAACGCTTTTTCGTAGTCTATGAAGCATGTGTATACTTCTTTATTAATATCTCTGCATCTTTGTATTAGTATATTTAGTTTGAACAATGCTTCTCTTGTTCCAAAACCATTTCTAAAGCCAAACTGTGTCTCACTAATATCTACTTCTAGTTTTTTATATATTCTTGAGTGTATGATCTTTAGAAAGGCTTTAAGCGTGTGGCTCATTAAGCTTATCGTTCTATGTTCACAGCATTCCTTTGCGTTGTTTTTCTTTGGTATTGTAACAAACGTTGAATAATTGAATAAAGACTAAAGATACTAAACTTAATTTAACTTTTATTTGACGATGATATTTTTTTTTTACTTATTATTCATATAAGTAGTCATTTTACCTATCTTTTAGTTTCTAGAAATAGAGATTAATAATATGTTACCCAATTAATAATTAAATTAATTTATATTAAATTACAGTATCTTACCCTAACAATTAAATAACAATGTTTAATATTGTCAAGCACTAAACAATTAATGAGAAAAAAAATTGAAAACATTTAAACGCTGTTTAATCTATTCAAATACTCTAATAAAATCAGCTTAGAATATTGTAAATATATTTTTGCACAAAAGCAGCAAATAATATTTTTGCACGCTAATAGGCCAAGTGCAGCAAAAAAGCAAATAGAACATAAAACAAATTTAAATTGTTGTCCAGTTTTAATAAATGCTTCCTTAACTCCAAAAAAAGAAGATTTTAAAACTCTGTTTTGCTTATGGTAACCAACAGGTATAATATTTTAACTTAAAATAGTTTTACTTAACAATGATTTTTGCCAAAAAAGACTAATAAAGGGTTATTTAAACAAATATAGCCACCGTATCAAAAACGATTCACAAGCAATAATATATAATTATTAGAAGCACTTTAGACAACAGTTTTACATGATCACTTAGGTGAAAGAAAACTCTGTTATTAGTGGGACAATTTAACACAACAGAAAAAACAGCGTGTGGAATAAAGAAATAAAATGCAAGTAAATGTAATTCATTACACAACATTATTACTGATAACAAAATTTTATTGATTTAAATCTTAATAGAAGGAACGCTTGGTAGAATGAATGTTCTTCTCCTTCTTCTTCGCTATGCTTTGAATGCAATTCGTTGCGTTATTATTAAATTAAATTTACATTTTGCTCCTTTTTTATTTTCCTATGCTTTTTTGTATTTTGTATTCTTCATTCATTGTAGATGTTCTTTCCATTGATTATTTTGAATATGTAAAGTTTTTCTCTGATATCTCGATTTCTCTCTTATATTCTTCTATGTATTTAGAGGTTGATCGTAATTCGCAATTCTAGATTCGCGTTCTAAAATAATGATCCAAGATATACTATCATATGTAAAGCGTGGAACAATAACTGTTTATAACAGTTAAAATAAACCTGTATTATCAATATGTAAAATCAATGTACAAATACCACAGAATTTATTTTCAATTATTTTCAACAGTATGTCTACCAGATGTTATTTAAAAGCTTGACATGACATTTTCTAATTACTTTTTATTTTTTCTATTAAAAGATAATGTCAATTTTGAACGACTTGAAAGCTTTAAAAACCTTGTACTAATGTGATTCAAAAGGAATGGAGTTTTTATTCGATAACTAGTTAAATCGTCGGCATAAATGCATTAACGAGAAACATAAATAAAATTTGGTTAGAAAATTTTTTAATTATATTTTTTCAGTTGTAACTTTGTATAGTTTTCGTTTAAGTCCGTTACGATGAAGGTGTATACGGAGCCCTCACAATTTGCAAGTGAGTCATGAGCGGTTATCATTGTGCGCTAGTGAAATTCGGCGGTCAAGTTCACGGCCGTAAGTTATCGCGTAACAGTGTTTCAGGGAACGCCAGTACAACCTACGACTAATGAGGCGTTATTAATTCAACCAAACAATGCACTATTTCAGGAAAATAGCGCGAGATCGCAAAATAAACAGACGCTTTATAATGCTTGGAAGAATTCTGAGTATGAACGAAATTGCATAGTTGGCAAATTTAATGCAATGCAGTTGCAACTCGCAAATATGCAGAAAATGCATGCAGAACTAGAAACCAAATACAAGGGGTTAGAAAAAAATCTGGAACAAAGTTTACCAGTAAAAAAAATGAAAAACCGGTTGAATACGTTACTGATAAATAAGAATTAGTCAAAGAGACCGAATGGATAATCGTAAAAAGAGTTAAAAAGAAAAATGAATACTTCACTCATGAAAATAAGCAGAAACGACCAATTAAGGTAATGGCCATCAATCTTCATCGTTCTTGAGATCCTGCTAAAATAACGAAGGACATGAGAAGAAAATGATACAAATTTCTTGAAGTTACTAGAAAATTAAAGTATAAAACAAAAAAGCCACTGAACATGTTTATGTTGTCATTCAGAAGTGATGAAGATTAATAAAATCGTATTTCCAAATTAGAATAACGCGCGCAAGAAACGATTCCTAAAACTAAAAATCGTTGACTAGTTACGAATATTGGAGTGGAATACCAACAGATTGCTATAAAAACACCAAGAGTTGCAAGCTGTCTTGAACATAGAACAAATTGATGTATGCCTCATATCTGAGACCCATTTTACCAATGAGTCATGCATCAAATTTAAAGGGTTTAAAGTCTATCGTACAATCCACCCTGATAACGTAGCAAAATGAGAAAGTGTAATTATCATAAATAAATCCATCTTCCACCATCAGGAAATGAGATACCAAACAGTGGAAATGCAGGCCACAGCTGTAGGCATTAAATCTAAATTATATTAAATAATGGTCACGGCAATATGCTACCCACCGAGACATGCTATAAAGAAAGAAAAATATGTACATTTTCTCAATACCCAAGAAAATCGATTTATCATTGGAGGTGACTTTAATACAAAACATATACACTGGTAACCTAGGTTAACTACAATTAAAGGTAAGGAACTTTTAGCAGTGGCAACACGGTTTACTGCAGAGTATTATCAACCGATAAGCCAACGTACTAGCATACTAATCCGCATAAAATTCCTGATTTCATAGATTTCTTTGTAATTAGGAATATCTTATCAAATTATATCTATGTAGAAGAAGCATGGGATATGAACTTAGTTCACTTGCCGATACTATTCACACTGAGTGATGGTGTAATCTAGAAAGGTGGTCCTCCGAGCTTAACTAACAGGATAACAGTTTGGCTAAGCTTCAAAATCCAATTTGAGGAGCTAATTGAGCTTTTAATACCAATGAGAACAGAAGAACAACTAGATGACAAAGTTGATCTATTTGTCAAAAACATTCAGTAAGCGCCATGGGACAACATACCCCAGCTTATCCGTAGAACAAAAGAAAATAATTATCCTAAAAAGATTAGAAACCTAATTTCAGAAAAGAGAAAGCTCAGACGGAAATGGTAACAGACCAAGAGACAAAACAACTCTGAACAACGCAACTCAGCAGTTAAAGCGAGAAATTCAACGGATCAAAAAGAAATCGATCGGAGACTGCCTGAGTGAACTAACAAATGATAAAACATATTATTCACTCTAGAAGGCCAGTAAGCGTCGAAAAAGACCAGTGCTGCATAATCTCCTAATTCTAAAATCGGATGGAAGTTGGGCCCAAAATAATATCCAATCAGTTCATAGGTTTGCAGAACATCTTGAGAACATTTTCCAACCAAATGATGGAGAAGATCCCCAAGACTGGATAGAATCAAAGCAAGAAAATGTCGTCATTACAGCTACTTCAACAAAAGAAGTCTCGGATAAAATTAAAACAAACATTAATCAGAAAAAAGCTCCTGGCTTTGACCTAATCACTAGCGAAGTTTTGAAGCAACTCGCATAGAAAGCTATTATAAAACTTACCAATCTTATTAACGCATCATTCAGATTTAAGTATGTTCCTAAGATGTGTAAAGTCGCAGAAGTCATTATGATTGCTAAACCAAGAATTTTTTTTCAAAACGTAGCATCACATGGACCTATATCATTGTTACCAGTCATTTCAAAATTGTATGAACAAATACTCCAGAGGAGACTGAAATCCATAGCAGAGGAAAATAATCTAATTTTGGATTTAGAGAAGACCACTCGACTATCGATAGGATCACAAACGTAATAGAAAAATCTCTAAAGAAAGAAAAGTCTGTTCCATGGTTTTCCTCGATGTCGCTCGGACTTTCGATAAAGTATGGCATGAAGGCTTGTTTCACAAACTGAACCTGTGTCTACCACAACAACTTTTACAATCTTGTTTACCAGAAAGAAATTTCATAATTAAACAAGATGCTTATTCTGAGTTAAAGGAAATTAGAGTACAGGTACCACAAGATAGTGTGCTAGGTCCGATAGTTTACCTATTATCTACTAGTGACATCCAAAGTCTTGAACACGAAACAATACCAATATTTGCTGATGACACCCCAACTATTGCTGCTGGAGGAGACTATGAAGAGGCTGCTGAGAAACTTTAAATCTCTATTATAAAATTAATACCTGGACTAAAACTTGGCGCCACAAGTTAAATGAAAATAAGTCTGTACATGTAGACTTTACTAATAAACAGAGGCAACATCTACCTATCAGAATCAACGATACCCAGATCCCCTATGCTGATTCGGCTAAATATCTGGGAATGACTTTAGACGCTAGACTTCGCTGGAGAGTTTATGTCAAAAAGAAACGTAAAAAGTTTGGCATTAAATTGAAAAAAATGTATTGGCTACTTGGGACAAACACCAAGTTGTCCACAAATAACAAAATGCTCTTATATAAGCAAATCTTAAAGCCCATATGGACATATAGCATTTAACTCTGGGGTTGTGGCAACAAAAGCAACATTCAAGTGATCCAGCTTTTCCAAAACAAAGCACTAAGGAATCATAGTTGATACACCTCGGTACTGCCGAAACAGATACATCCATCGGATACTGTTGACCAATCCATCGCCAAATTTGCCAGTAGCCACGAACAAAGGCTACTCAACCATGTGAATGTTGAGGCCATCCAGCTCTTGGGCAACACAAAGCTGATAAGAAAACTCAAGAGGACGAAGCCTTTTGAGTCAGTGAAAGAGTGATAGTAGTGCAAAGAAGAGCATTGTGCGGGTCGTCCTACATGATAAATTTAGTGTAGTTAAGATACTAGAACACAAGGCAAACTAGTGAGTAAAAGACCTTAGTTTAAGATTTTTATATGTAGTAACTTAAGTTAGAATAAAATTATACATTGATGTATACATAAGATCAGATTTTAATAACAATGTAAAAAAATAATTTTGTATCACGACACAAAGTGGCCAAGTAGGTTCTGATAAAAGTTAATTGGATTAAGACTAATATATTCTGATGCAGATTTACTTAGTTTTAACCTCTTGATTGTTGATTGGGTGGTGAGTTGTTCTATTAATTGGTTGGGATGTCCTTGGAGCTTATTTTGGTAGGTGCTTGCGCATTTGCGGATTTTATCAGCTCTGTAAGAAATTTGTAGGTCAGCGTGCAGAGTATCATTTCTGACATATCAAGGGGCGTTAGCTATGATATGTAAACTTTTCGATTGAAATCGTTGCAATATTTTAGTATATTATTTTTTGCACACCCCCATAATTGGATTCCGTATGCCCAAACTAGTTTTAAGATGACCTTGTATAGTAGAACCTTACTCGATAGGGAGAATTAGGATCTCCGCCCAAAGAGCCAATCCATTTGTTTGTTTACGCCAGGTGAGTTTTTGGTCCAGGTATAAACCAAGGTATTTCACGTCAGATTTGATTGGTATTGGGGTATTATAAATCGCTGAGCACGTTTATTGGTGAATGTTATTTGAGTAGACTTGTCACTATTGACTGTAATCCTCTGGCGTTCTAAACAATCTTCTAATAAATTGAGGTAATTTTGTAAATTTTCTGATGTTGCTCCTCCTGAGACACTTATTGATAAATAGTGCTGTATCGTCTGCAAATGTTGCAATGACGGCGTGCTGGGTGGTAGGTATGTCGGAGGTATAAATTAAGTAAATAAGTGGACCCATTACGCTGTCCTGTGGTACTCCGGCAGTGATATTATGGTGACTGGATACTGCATCATTAATTTTTACCTGGAATGTTCTTTCGCTCAGATAGGATTTGAATATAAGGTATAGTTGGTTAGAAGAAGTATCTTCAGTTTATAGAGCAATTCCTTATGCCAGATTTTGTCAAATGCCTGCTTGATATCTAAAAATAAGCCTGCACAGTCATTCCTGGTTTCTAAGGTCTCCATGATCATGTTAACAATTCCACTGTCTAGTTGTGTTCTCGAAATCTAAATTGATGTTGTGGAATTAATATATTTAAGTCTAAGGTATCTTTAATTCTTTTAAGGGGTACTTTTTCGAAGTTTTTGACATTAAAGGCAGGAGACCTATGGGTCTATAAGATAGAGGCTCCGTGAGTTGTTTTCCAGGCTTAGCAATCATGATTATTTGCGTATGCTTTCAGTGGATAGGAAAGTGACACAATCTCAGAATGCTATTGTAAATGATAGTAAGGAAAACTAGTCTTTTCTAGATGAGTTTTGTAGTATTTCTCCTACTATTAAGTCGTATCCAGGGGCTTTTCGAGTTTTGGTAGTTTGGATTTGTTTCCGGATTTCTGTCGGCTAGAAGGCTTTAAGTGAAGGCGATAATTGACAAGGTGCATCAAGAAATGCTTCAATTTGCGTAGCGTCACCATTTACTGGAGCTAGAGGTGCAACGAAAACGTTTGCTAAATGTTCGGCAAATGTATTAGCTTTCTCCTGGTCTGACCTAACCCAGCTAGCTATTGTCCATTTTTTTTTAATTTGTAGGATTGCTGTAGTAGGCCTTTAAATTTTTTAATCGCTTTCCATATAGAGTGATCAGCCGGGGAAAGCTTAGTAATATATTATTTAAAGGATTCGTTGCGTGCATCTTCTAAAGCCTTATGCAGTTGATGCGTAAGTCTGTTGTAAATAATTTTGTCCGTCCTGTCCCTAGTTCGTTGCCACTGTTTTCTAGCCCTGCGCTTTTCCACAATCAGGTTTTGTAGATGGTGAGAAATGTTGTTAATTTCTAATGTATTTCTGGGTTTACTAGGTGTTGCTTGCTAAACAGCATTCTGTATTAGGATTGTAAAGTAATGTGTGGCCTCTTCTAAGTCATGTGCTGCACCTCCATGGACTGTCTCATCCGGATGGTTAGCTAGGTATATGGTGTAGTTTGGTATTTTTATTACTGTTCTCAAAGTAGCATGAGTTTTTGAAACTAGCATTATGTTAATTTTATGGATTTGTGGAAATGATATTACTTCTGGAATGTGGTGTGTGATACCGTTAGCGTTCCAATATGGATTGGTAAGCCCATTACGCTAATTTATTGATGACTGTGAAGAGCATATTTAAAATCACGCCGTTCTGATTGGTAAACTGGGAAAACATTGATTTAAATTTCATTAGGAAGTTGGAAAACTGTTCGTTAATGTTCAATTGTTGTTGATTATTGGTGGAAACTGGATTGGTATTGCCGGCGGTTACTTGAAAATAGGATAGTGAATTATTATGTGGAAAGACAGGGACAGAATTATTTAAGGAGTTCAATTGAGTTCTGGGCGGAATGAAGTCATTTGCATTTATAATTCTTTGTTCTTGCTGGTGGTTTTTAGTTAGCAAACTTTTAAATGATGAGCTTTGACTTCTTTGTAGGTCTTTATAAACTAATAATTCCTTATAATTGGTGGGATGGTTGCCGAGACAGAGAGCACATTTAGCAGGTGTGTCTGGTGATTTTTTGCACATTGCGGTATTATGTTTACCTCCACTTTTGACGCATACAAAAGGTTTATTGTAGTATGCCTTTGTATGTCCATAACCGTGGCAACGGGTGCATTGGGGTATAATATTTGTTTTCCTTGGGGGCTCAACAGATATTTTATGGTTACTTAAGTATTCGAGATAGTATATCTTCTTATTGTTATCTTTCGGTTGAAGGTCAATTATAAAAAGTGGCAAGATGCAAGATGCTCTGTGCGGTACATTCATAATATTTCATGGTTCGTGTCCGAGTGTGTGTAACTCTGCTTTAATTTCATCAATCGAAATCGAATGTTGGATGTTTCTAATAAATACTCTATAAGCTATGTCTTTTTTTAACTGATAAGTGAGGTGAATTATTTCTCGTCTTTAAGGTGTGTTTTATATAAAAATCAGTAGTATGACTATTAAT
This sequence comes from Sinelater perroti, assembly GCA_036346155.1. Taxonomy (NCBI): domain Eukaryota; kingdom Metazoa; phylum Arthropoda; class Insecta; order Coleoptera; family Elateridae; genus Sinelater; species Sinelater perroti. The sequence continues at coordinate 34,143,367 of JARFIY010000046.1, forward strand.
TTTAATTGTATCATTGGTTATTGCTTTTGTATAAAATTGTTCTTTTTCTAGGATTTTAGAAAAATTTCTGATCATTTTATTGTAGTCTTGCATCCCGTAAATGTAAACTAGCGGGGGTTTAGGAACTTTTGGTTGTTTCGTAGCAATGCTGGATTCTTGATTGTCTTTAGTTGTTTTGTCTTGCGAGAGAACTTAGTATTTATTGGATGTGTTTATTTCTGTTGTAAGGGTCTTTCCGGAAGAAATGTTCCTCTTTCATTTTTTAATAACTTGCCATTTATTTTTAAGTTTTGTAGTATCTTAGATGTTTGCATTATCTGGAGTGTTTTTATTAACAGAAGTACTTTTGTCGTTGTGGGAGGTTTCATTATCCATGTTTACAGAATTTATGTCGAAATCAGTTAAGTAATATGTTCTTTCAAGATTGTCATTACTTGATGCACACTGATTAGAGGTAGATTGCCTTGCCAGTTGGGAATAGTTTCATTGGGTATGCGGTGGAATCTGGAAAGTTTGATTTGGGAGTGCAAACGGGATTTGTATGTTAGCCCGAGTTTGCTGAGCATAATGAATTTGTTGAGTATTGTAGGAATTATATGCAGCTCCCGTATTAGCGGGATGAGATTGACTATTGAATGTGGAAGTCTCTGGAGGCCCGTAATTGCAGCCACTCCCGGTTGGGAACGTTTTTCAACGTCGAGTTACATGAAATAGGGAAATTTATACGTACAGTTTTAAAGAGTTGAATAAATTTTTATCCGGTTATCATGGTCGCTAACCTTAGGTATGCTTATCAACGGCTGGCACTTGACGCTTTATGTAGCGGAGCACTGATGCGCACGTCCTTAAACTTTAAAAGTCAAATGCAAACTGGTGCTTATTTTAAACTAAAAATTTAAAACTATAGAAATTTCTTAGATTATTTTTTTTATTCTTGAAGAATTATGTTTAATTCCACCGGCTTTATGGAATACTTATATTACTGTATTTAGCTAATAATAAATTTATTCATAGTTATAAAACAGGAAATTTCAATATAACTAAATATACACGGATAATTTATTTATAACATAATTTTAATAAAAGTTTTAAAACTTTATTAATTTCTTTTTAATTGTTTTTGTTAACTTTTAATTTAACAGCACTTCAAATATAAAAGGCTTATATAATCTTAACATGTAAAATGTAAATATCAGATATTAGAAAAATACATACAGCAGGTGTTAAAATCTAAATTGTTTATTGTTATTTGCTTATATCAGAACTATTTGAGATTTACTTCAACTAGTTATTTTATGTATGAATATTAAATTTTACATTTTTGTTTAGTTTTTGTTCTTTGTATATTTATTATACTCTAGAATATATTCTTCTACTAATTCTCTCAAAACATTATAAAGTCTCTTAGTTGTTTATCTGTCAAACACATTTAAATAAAAGAAATAAATATTTAGAACATTTCGATAATCAAGTCTTTAGGATTCGTATACACTACCACACCTCTATTTTTTTTTTAATTTCTACAAGACTATTTTTTAACACTATTTTATCTAGCACATCTAAACAATTCGATTTGGGTACAGAAGATTTCTTGATATTTGTAGTATACTTCATTTAATTGGTTTGTTGATAATCCTTATGACAAACTGATTTATGTTTTAAAAAAAATAAATTATAAAATATTGCAAATTTTAAGAAAACACACGCATTAATTACTTCTTGTTAACATATCAGTCCATTCTGCAATTAATAGAGCACTTTGTCATTATATACATTTGGGTTTCCACATATATATTTTTTTAGAAATAGCATAGAGAAGCTTAACCGTAACTTACCAAGATTTTCCGGTTGCGTTTTCGGACTTCAAAAAAAGCAACAACCCGGTTCTCAAACTTTTCAATTCTTGACAATTTATGTTATGTTATGCAAATAAACTATCAGCTATCAAACAGTCATATTCTTTCAACACCCAACAAATCAATAATCCACAACACAATTATTATCCCCAGCCGACTAACCAGCAACAAAATATAAATAAGTGCAGTCCCCGCATATGAAACTTCCAGTAATAATAATGAATTAGCAATGCAAGTTAGTAACGATGATGAAACCTCTGTGAATAAACATGAATGGCAAGTTGTAAAAAGGAAAGCAAAATAATGTTCAAAAAATAATAAATGCAGTTGGACCTCATGTTATAACATCAAATAGGTTCAACTCTCTAACATACGAAACTGTTAAAACACCTATGACCCAAAATGAAAAATCTCCGAAAATATCAAAACCTCCACCAATATTCATTTATGGAGTAGTATATTTTAACAAATGACTGAAAGCCTATCCAAAGTCACACCAGAAGAAAATTATCAAAGTAAATCTCTAGCTAACGATGCTATTAAACTTAATGCTAAAACTACAGATACATACAGCACACTTAAATAAAAAAATAAAAAGTGATAAAGCTTACAGAGTAGTAATTTGTAATTTCCATTACTCGATTCATATATCGGAAAATAAAGAAAACCTGTTAACAAAAGGTCATGAAGTCCTCAATATTATAAACATAAGACACCGAGTTAGCAAATTACCTTTAATGTTATTCTACGTTGACCTCGAACCACAACCAAATAACAAAGATATATACGATCTTAAATACCTAAATAATATGCGAATCCAAGTAGAACAGCCACATAAAAAGAAAAGCATCATACAATGCACAAGATGCCAAATGTACGGACATTCAAAATCATACTGTACAAAACCCTAGAAATGTGTGAAATGCAGAGAAAACCATAATTCTACATTAAGCCAAAAATCTAGAAATACGCACTCTGTGAGGGCAGTCATACAGCCAACTATAAAGAGTGCACAGCCTACAGTGACTTGCAAAAGGCAAGAGGCAGGCCTACAAATATGAACCATCAAACTCACATCACAACTTACAGGGAATATACAGTAGGGTATAAGAACCAATCAGTCATACTCTGGAACACTACGAGGAACTACTTTGCAAAATCAACAGAATTTAGAAACTCAACTAAACACTTTTCTCAATTAGTTCAAGTCTATATTCGCTCAACTTATCAATTACAACGGTATGATACTAAACATGCTGTCTACCGTCATAAACAAAATCGCTAATTAATGGGCCTTTCATCAATTCGTATAGTCCACCATAAAATTGAATTAATTAACTTTCTTCAATACAATAAAATCAATGTGCTACTGGTTTCGGAAACACATTTTACCGAAAGGATAGTATTACCAATACAGCTGCTATATATAATCCACCCAGACATACAATCTCAACTGCAGAATATAAAGCACTTTTTCACCAGCTGGGAAACAGATTTGTAATAGGAGGCGATTGGAATTCCAAGCATACAAACTGGGGTCAAAACTTACTACCACCAAGGGTAGAAATCTCTTGCGGGCCATTTTCTACTAGAAAACCAACCTATTGGCCGACAGACCAAAACAAACTGCCACACTTAATCGACTTTTTCGTGCTTAAAGGTATCTCACCAAACTACCTTAATATAACATCAAATTGGGATCTCTTCTGATCGCATTCCCATAATTGCTACGCTAAGTAAGCATATCATTTGCCTACCCGGCGCTCCTAAGATCATTTCGGCTAAAACAGATTGGAATGCTTTTAGAGCTTATATCAACGAACATCTCAATACCGATCTCAACCTGAAACATCCTGACGATCTTGATGTTGCTGCAAACCACATCACTTGTGTAATACAAGAAGAATCTTGGAAATCTACCCAGTGACAAGTCGAGATGAGAATACCACAAACAACACACCTGTACATATTCGCGAACTTGTTGCAAAAAAAGGAGAGCCAAAAGCATTGCAAAGAAGTGAAAATCCTAATGATAGAAACACATATAATAAACTTACAAGACAACTAAAGTTGGCATTGCAAGAAATCCGAAATGCTACGTTTAAAAACTATATTATTGCGTTATTAAAAGAAGGGACTATTCTATCTGGAAAGCGGCGAAAAAATTCAAAGACCAGTCGCCCATATCCCTCCTTTAAGAAAACAAGACGGTATAGGAGTAAACTGAACAGGAAAAGACAATCATCTTCGCGGAGCATTTATCAGCAGTATTTAGTTCACCTCAGGCAAGCAATAAATAATGGAATGATAAGGTTAGCTTACTACCAAGTAACTTGGAAGTTTGCACAAATAATTATGATCTACAAACCTGGTAAACTACTACAAGATGCTGAATCATACCGACCCATTAGCTTACTTTCAACTATGTCCAAAATATTTGAAAGACTCTTGTTGAAAAGGCTTACACAGACAGTTGATCTGAATGAAATAGTAGCATCATACCAGTTCGATTTCAGAGAGCATCACTCAACAATCTAACAAGCGCACAAAATAGTGAATGAAATACTTAAAGGTCTTGAGGAGAAGAAGTTATGTACTGCCGCCTTCCTGGACATAAAGAAAGCTTTCCACCGCGTGTGACATACCCGACTATTATACAAATTAAAGCTTACTCTACCCACACCCTATTATCTATTACTCAAATCATATCTATCCCATCGCTATTTCCAAACAAAAATTCAATCTGGAAACATACACATATCATCCCATCAAGTCAGGAGTGCCACAAGGTAGTGTACTGAGACTCTTTCTTTACCTAATTTTTACTGCTGACATTCAAACTAGAGTAAGCACAAAAATCGCTGCTTTTGCGGACGATACTGCCTTAATCGCTACAAACGAAAACCCACAGCTAACTTTCAGCACCACCTTAATCTTCTCGAAGAGTGGCTCGGCAGGTGGCGAGTAACAGTGAACCAACTGAAATCAGCACAGGTTACATTTACAAATAGACATATTGAATGCCCTGAAGTAGCAATAAACAGTATCCGACTTCTTGTGAAAATGAGATAAAATATCTAGTATTAACATTAGATCGCAGACCAAGATGGAAATCACTTATCATGAACAAGAGAACACAAATCAACATCAAGCTACAACAGATAAATTAGTTAATCGGTCGAAAGTCGGAACTAACAACTGACAATAAAGTTCTCCTGTGCAAATGTATAATTCGACCTATTTGGACACGCGGAGTTCAACTTTGGGGTTGTGCTTAACCTTCAAATACCAAAATCATCCAAAGGCTACAATCCAAAATACTAAGGATTATATTCGATGCCCCTTGGTATGTCAAGAACAAAACCTTACATGATGACGCAGGCATACCCCTTGTAGAAGAGGTAATCCGCAACCTAAACAACCAAACAAAGAAGCTAGCACTTTAAATATTTCCCCACCAGTACGAAGACGACTAAACAGAAGACCCATAGCAGTACTTATTAATAATTATATATAAAACAAATTATATAAGTAGTAATTAATTGGAGTGTAATCACTGGATTACTTCTCTTCATTGTAACTTGCTAAGCTAATTTACTTATTGCTATGTAAAGCAGATTGCAAATCTTCATTAAAATAAAAAAATATGTACTATCGACTGAAATATTGAGTGCAAGAGAAGAAAATGTGTTGTTTTATTATACTTATAGAGTAAATACTATAAACCACAAGTCAGTAAGAAGTATTAAACTTGTAGGACAAACATATATTTAACGTCTAAAAGATTAGTTTGATATTAGTATAAGGTCTAATTATCGTACTTAAAAAGTTGAAGAGGGCGGAAAATAATCATCACTTAAAAAAATTATAACAAAAATTTTGCTAAACTGCTAAAAACTAAACCCATTGCTTGGACAAACTAAAGACTTAGTTGAATTAATGTTTTTAGACTACAGATAAATGATATACAAATTTTTAAATAAGAAAATAGATCTTGAATAAAACTTAGTTCCCAAACTAAAAATTATTATTTTTGGTATTTTATCAAATATTTCTATATACTGATAGAAAAAAAATACTATATAGATAGAAAAGTGCAATAAGTTATGTTGGTTTCGAGTACATGAAGAAATGAACACTTAACTTATAAGTACTTCAAGACACTAGTATGTTGCGTATTTTATCTAATTTTTTACTTTTTGTTTGCATGTTGTTACAATTATTATTTTAGATTATTTTTTAGATTAGTTAGTACTAATAAGTAAATTTACTGTTTTTACAGACAGTTGCCTAAGTATTAAGATTTTCCAAATACGTATGTATGTTAATTGATTGATTCATATAAATATATTTTAATTTTACCTTTAAGGAATGTCATATTATTGATTATTTGTTAAAATAGATACGATATTTTAGTAGTTTTTTTTAAGAGTATCTGTAAGAATATTACAGTATATTTTTTCAGTATTCTGGTATTTAGTTGATTTCACTTATCATTAATGATGCGCTCTACGTATTTTTAGGAAGTAAAATAACGCAATATTAAAAGAGTATGGATTATTGAAAGCACTAGCATATATTTAATAATAATAATAATAGTTTCCCGTAATAGGCCAACAAACGCTGTTTTGGGTCGTAACAGGATAAGTTTGCTACAATGTAGAGCCTACGGTGCACAAGGGTAGTAAAGTGGCTATTATTACTCTCGAGTAATCATTTATTGCAGCCTGAGTCGAGCTGGGCCGTAAAAATGCCAGTTATCGAATGGGCGAGCGCAGGATTCGAACCCGCATCTCTAGGTTTCGTAGTCTAGAGACCTATCCACTAAACCACTACGGCTATACTGGCATTTATAGAATTAAATCACCATAAATACTATGTAACTATAGTAAAAAATATTAAAATATAAAAATTTGGTATCACAGTACTCGTATAAATGGGTTTCCCCTAAAAACACAAATTAAAATTCAAATCAGTGTATTTTGTAACTTCCGCAAAATAAATTTATCCAGGACAAATTTAAATGTATCAAAGACAATTAAGTGTAAACGATGCAATAGATTTCTATTATTCTTAGGTGACCTTAAAAGCAATATTTTAGATGAAAAATAAAAACCAAAAATTTATGATTAAATTACCATTCAAACTTTTAAAATACATGCAGAATATTTAATATTGTAACCACGGCGATTTCTCTGTGAAATACAAAGAATTAAATTAACAAAATTTGACTTTTAATGTTGAATATTTTAGTATTTACAAGAAAGGACGTTTTACTGCTTGCTAACATTATTTCCATTTTGTTCTAATGTTATTTTAATAATTTTGCTCCCGTTTTCTTAAGAATCACAAGTGGGATACATAAAGCACTTTTAAGTTTTGTCAATTTAGCTTACCCAATATTTATATTTATATACACATTTATACCTATACTGTTGACTAGTTTGAGTCACACTATATGCTATTATTTATAGAAATAGAATTAAAAGCATTGCATTTATGGCACGTTCACTACTGCTAACTTAAAGCGATCACCAAAAAAATTCTGACAAACTTTATTAGCTGTTTAATAAACAAAATTATATTATAATTTGCTTTTATAATTTTTTGAACCATCTAAACATATAAATAAAAGGTTACCCTAATTTATAAGGTCCAATATTTCTGGTAAAAATCGAATACAGTGTTCTTATGGACTTTAGCCTTTATTGAAAAATTTTGTACTAACATTTACTTTATCAAAAATGTGGCATTCTAAGTAAAAATGCCATTCAAAATTAATATTGATATAAAATACTGTTATATAAATATTAAAAACTATGAGCAAAATCATTTTGGTTAGAATTTGGGTTCTAAACAATTTTTTATGCTATTAAATACTTTTAGTATGTTGTAAATTTGGCATATAATTTCTTTTTTAAAAAGGTAGCCTATTCAGAAAAAACAGTCAACTTTTGAGTGTAACCGGTTCTTCCAGGACTAGCAGCTTGCAAATCAAAATTTGGGTCTGACAGATATATTACACATTAAAATAAAAGTATTATTCATGCATAAGTATAACACAAAACCGTGTATTAAAAACAAATAACTAGCTACGCCAAAACACAAACAAAACAAGCATTTTATTAACTGAAATATGTAAACAACTTGTTTATTTGCGTAAAGCTTTATAAAAACACAAGTACAGATTAATGTTCTGTTCATTAAATTTAAAAATTATAGGAAAAACAGCCAAACATAAAGTAATTTCTTTAATGGCCTCCATAATACAAAGATTTTGAATTATTTCTCAACTTTTACAGAGTGAAATGTATCTGCAGTACTCGTATCTCACGCTCTCAAAGCTTTATCTCGCCGCAGATGTAAGAACTCCTGGTAATGAAAAGAACCATTTTATTCGCTTCGTTTTACATGCTGAGAAAAAGGCACGTGTTACACCTACATTTTTGCTACAAAAGTCATTCTCAATTATGTTAATGACCTTACTGTAACTTATGTATGTCGTTATTTGACATTTAGCCTAGAATTTGTTAAATTATTCTACTAATTCTGAAGTGCAATGCGTAGCAACTTATTGAAATAAGAATAATTAAAAATTATATTTAAACAGCTTGGTCTTATTTGTAAATTCATTATATTGTTAAACATGCAAATTTCGGCAGATCTTTAAACATGCAAAACGTGACTTTCAATACTTTACCTCATTTTGCATATAATTTACTCAGGAAGTTTGTATATTGCGGCTTCTGAAGTTTCACGCAAATTTTTTTAATATACACAAGCTTCGCAGGCTCCAAGGAAACCGCGATGTTCTGAAATTGCGCAGTCAATTTTCTACGAAACAGTCATTAATTAAGGCGAAAATGTTTAGGAAAGGCAGCCCTATTCGGGGCATTACATTTTTCTCTTTCTGTGTTACGCTTCGCGGGATCAAATGACTACATGTTCGAAAAAGTAGTCTGCATGCTTATCAATATGGCCGAGTACCTAAAATAATACTGACGAGTTTAGAATTACTTTGGAAACATTAGATGACGAAATAAGTTCTAACATTTCTATTATTTCTCTTAGCACATGTATCGTAAAAGTAAAATAGTCCTGTTTCACTCTTGGGCAATAAGGTTTATATGCATGATATGTATTTTTCCTAACCATATTTAATTGACAATTATTATTATATTAATATCTATGCTCACTATCTTTTTAAAAAGCTGCTGACAAACTGCGTATTCGACAATCAAAGAAATTCTCAATTAGAAATGATGGTGTTCTAAGAAGTCTGGCTGATAGAAGTCTAATTCCACTAAATGGACTAAATTTTAATGCAGAGCTACCAATGTTAGTATATGTATATTTACTGTAAGGCAAATATTGTTTGCTTGTGAATTAAAAAGACTACTTGTCTCTGAAAAGTAAAAATGCTTTTTTTGTAGATTGCATAATATGAAAATTATACTGCTGAGCAATAACAGAAGGTGCTATTTTGTGATGAGTATTATGTGAAATATTTTTTTCATGTAGGATATTTGTCAAAATAGATGCTCTATATAATTATGAACATTAGGAATAAAGTTACAAAAGCACGCTTACCTATGTTCCTCGTTGACGTAAAACCTGCTGTAAATAATAAAAAAATATATGAAATAAAATATCTACAGGACCATTTAATATCGATAGAACCTCCACAAAAGAAAAATACAATTATACAATGTATGCGATGCCAAATATTTTATTGACACAGCAACACCTACTGCACAAGATCCTATTTTGTGTAAAATGTGGAGATAAGCACAACATTTTACATCGCAAAAAGACAAAAAAATAGCCCTTGCAAATGTATCAAGGCCCACATCAAACTAACTATAAAGGCTGCTAGGTGTATCAGCAATTACAATATAATAAATTAAAACCCGTGGTTACTCAAAGAACTCACAAAACAAGTATACCAAATATTATCCCACCAATTACTGCAACAAAAGTTTCAGATAAATCCAAACAACAGAAGCTATGCAAATATTGTAGCAGGTCAACAAAACAGTCCAACACAAAGAAACAACAGTAACGACACCACACTATCCCAATTTCTAACTAAATTTGTAACTTATGAATCAGAATAGTATGATGTTAAATCTACTCAACGCACTAATTTACAATTCCCAATAATAGACGTCCTCCGAATAACATCTTGGAACGCCAATGAACTTGCTCAGCGTCGTCTCAAAATTGAGCTATTTTTTCGAGAGCAAAAGATTAACATTTTATTGATTTCCAAAACACATTTTACAGCAATTACTTTAATATTCCTTAATTTACCCTCTTTTCTTCTTTCCCTTTCTTTATCCTTTTTATTCTATGTCCCTGTCGGGTTCAGCAGTTCTTCATAATACTCTCTCCATCTCTCCACTAGAATTTCACCTCGCTTATTTTTGCTTTCCTTATCCTGTAATAAGGAAAGTAATGTAATCGGCGGAAATTTGACCTACCCAGTTTTTCACGTTTCTGGACGAAGTATAGCCTCAGGACACCAAAAAAGTTGGTATGGGTCATTGGTTCGTGTGTGTGTGTGTGTGTCTGTCGGTCTGTCAGTAAACAGGATATCTTGAGAATCGTAAGAACTAGAGACTTGAAATTTGGTATGCAAGTTACTTGTAGGTAGGGGACGCAGTGCGAAACTTAAAAATCGGCCGAGCCGTTGGTCGCAAAGTCGCAAAATTGGTCGCAAAGCGGTTGCGAATCTAAACGGTTCATGAAAATAAAAATGATTTGTTATCACGAGATAAACATGAATTTAAAGTAAAAGTTGGTAAATAGGAACTCGAAAAAAATTGAAGCCCAGGATTTTTGTCAGTTTTACCCAAAAAATAGGATAAGGAAAGTCGTGTGACGTTCACACCAGATCTTTTATCTTACCCTAGTACATTGGTTTAATGTTTCGTACTGATTTTAATATTTTATAAAATAATTTCTGATTCTCCTTGCTGTTTCTCTCCGGTGTTTCTCCAAATTTAGATTTCAGAAAATGAAGACGCTGAAAAAATAGAGTTGCAAGAAGTGAAAGAAGCAATACAAAGAATTAAAATTCGAAAAGCAGCCGGACATGATCAAATTAAGGCAGAGATGATAAAATATATGGGCGAAGAAGGAGAAATGTTATTACTAAAGATTTATAATAGTCTGGAGGAAAAAAGCAATACCTAAAGAGTGGAAAATAGGAAAAATTCTCCCAATCCACAAAAAAGGAGAGAGAACTAACTGTGACAACTACAGAGAAATTACTCTATTAAGCATGCCTATGAAGATCTATGAACGTATATTGGAGAGAAGATTAAGACGAACAATCGAGAAGACATTATTACAATCACAAAGTGGATTTAGAAGGGGTTTTAGTGTACTAGATCATATATTTACATTAAAACAGATAATAGATCAGTGAAGTACAATACAAAGATGCTGTTTGCGTTCATAGACTTGAACAAAGCATTTGACAGGATAAATAGAAATAAGGTATGGGAAAGTTTGGCCAAGAGAAATATCGATTATAACATGTTAGCAGCGACTAAAAGTCTATATAGGAACAACACCAATTATGTAATCACCAGAAAAAATAGGTCTAAAAGTTTCAATATGAAAAAAGGACTCAGACAAGGAGGAGTACTGAGTCTAGTGCTATTTACAATATTCATGAACTACATTATAAAAGAATGTAATAAAAATGTTAAAAAGCTAAAACTGGAATACAGAAATTTACAAGTAGTTGAGATAACAGAATGTGCGTTTGCAGATGACGTAGTAATAATGGCAGCAAATGAAAAGACCTACAAACGAACTTACAGATCTGGAACGAAACTTTAAAAGAACATGGCATGGAATTAAATACAAACAAAACTAAGGTGATGGTAACTTCAAAAGAACCTTGCACAATTAAAATACAAATAGAAGGTAAAAACATAGATCATGTACAACACTTCGAATATCTAGGAGTCACAATAGAAGAAACAGGAATACAAGAATTAGATCTCATAAAGAGACTAGAAAAAGCTTAAAAAATATACTATGCAATAAAAGATAAGTTTGTCAGCAAAAAAGAAGTGACACAACAAACAAAAATGAATGTATACAAAACAATTTATAGGCCTATACTTACTTATGGATGCGAGACATAGGATACTTGAACGAGGATTAAAAGTAAAATACAAGCAGCAGAGATGAGGTATTTGAGGAGAGTGAAGGGAATAACATTAAAAGATCGGATAAGGGATGATGTAGTGAGGGAGGAACTGGAAATCGAATCCATACACCAGTTTATAGAGAAGAGTCAACTTTGCTGGTGGGGCCATTTACAACGTATGGGAGACAGCAGACAGGTTAAGCAAGTATGGAATACAAAGGTTGTTAAAAAAAGGGACAAAGGAAGGCCAAGAGAAACGTGGGATGATGTAGTGGGAAAAATATTAGCCAAGGAAGGAAAATCGTGGCAAGAAGCGAGTGTAGCGGCGCAAAATAAAAAAGAGTGGAGTGGGTTTGTCCACAAAAATTAAAATTATTGTGGGCAAAAGTGATATAAAAGCTTAAATTTATAGTTAAAAAAAAGGAACGCAACTTTATTTAAATAAATTTTATGATTAATTTTTGGTTTTGACATTTGAAAGTTAGTTTATGAAATATTATGTATTTACAATCAAAATTAATTTATGTAGTTCATAGATAATTATAACCCTACACTAATTGGTAAATGGGTATATTGATAATATATATACTTTAATATCCACATATAAACATACTACACAAACCATCCCGATAGAACCGCTCATGCTGGCAACAATTATTAATATCAAGAGCACCGGATCTATAGTAATAGCAGTACTCTACTGCCCACCCAGACACCCCATTAAGCAAAACCAATACAAAACATTCTTTCAAAAATTAGGCAACCGATTTATAGCCAGTGGGGATTTCAATACATATGGAATTCTAGACTAACCACGCCAAAAGGTAGGGAACTGCAAAAGACCATATTATCAAATAACTATAACCAACTATCCAACGGTGACCCTACTTACTGGCATATATATATATATATATATATATATATATATATATATATAAGCAAACTACCCGATGCCGCAGATTTCTTTGTCGCCAAAGAATTATCATCAAATTACTGCAAAGTGGACACTTTGATTCGACCTCCTTTCTGATTACTTATCCATAATAACCACACTCAGCACTTCTATTATCACAAAAAAAGAAAACCATCATTTTATAACGATTGCACAAATTGAGAAATGTCTAGAGAATACTTAACAGATAATTATAATGATTAAAATTTCACTAAAAACTAAAAACGGAATCGATATTGGAGCGGAAAATCTCACTTGTAACATACATAATGCATCTTGGTTTTCAACTCCAATTAATCCTCAAAAAAGGTCATTGTTGATAATTATCCTTTAGACATCAAAACAAAGGTAGCTGCGAAAGAAGAGCCAGAAAAATCTGACAGCAAACTAAGCATCCCAATGATAAAAATAGATTAAACAGGTTAACCACATTTATTAAAAATTAGAAAAATAGAACGTTCAACAAATGTAAGTAATCTATTACGGTCTTCACATAATGATTATACTTTGTGGAGAGCAACAAAAAAATTAAAACGTCCCAAAAAACATATCCCCCAATTAGAAAACTCAATGGCACGTAGACAAAAACAGAAGAAGAGAAGACAGAGCTCTTTGCTTATCATTTCTTTAATATTTTCCAACCACATCATTCAACAGCAACGCCTCAAGAAGAAGAAGAATTATTAGAATATTTAAATGTTCCATTGCAATTAAGTCCAGCCCTACAACATTTTACGCCTGAAGAAATAAAATCGGAAATTAAAAATCTCAAAGATAAAAAGGCGCCGGGTTTACGATCTCATTACAGCCAAACTGCCTAAAAAGGTATTAATGTAAATGACACAAATATTTAATGCAGTAATAAGATTACAGTCTTCCCAATACAGCGTAAATTTGGACAAATAATAAAAACCAGGAAAACCTCGTATACGCCGATAACACTCTTGCCAATATTATCAAAATTGCTTGAGAAGCTCACATTGAAAAAGCTAAAGCCCGTAATAAAAAAAAAACAAGAATTCATTCCTCAACATCAATTCCGATTTAGACGCAAATAACCTACACTAACATCCGCTCAACAAATACATAAAGTAATAAATCATCAAAACACACCTCTTAAACGCCCCTGAAACGCAGAAAGATGTGCGCCGAAGTCAGGTTTACAATGTAGCATTTTCTTTGTTAGAAATAAATTTTGATTTTTAACAAATATATACAAGGCATATATTTTTAATTACATATTTAAATAAATAGGTTTTATAATCGCCGTTGTTTTAACTAAACATAATATTTAAATTCAAATTGTGCCGCGTAAAAAGTTAAAAATATAATGTTCAAATTACATAGTAACCAATTATTTATCGAATAGTGAAAGAAGCTTAGATTGTTTTATTAGTTCCAAAAACTAACATTTCTTGCTTAATTTGAAGCCCTTTAGATGTTAACTCTAATTATTTGGACTCGTTCTTTAAAAGATTCTTAATGGTGAGAAAGTAAATATAAAACAGAATAATTCTTAATTATTATGGTTTATTAAAAAATAAGAATTTTTTTCTTAATACTAACTCAATACAACAATTGGCAATTGGTAGGATCCTTAGGAGTGACTCAACAGCACATTTTAAAGGCCTCAAAGCCATGGGAATGATTCAAAAACAAGGAAATTGGGTGCTACATGAATCAAAGCCGAGAGATGTTGAACGGCGTTTGTTTGATTGTGAATAGCTGTTTGAAAGGCAAAGACGGAAGGGATTTCTGCATCGCATTGTGACTTGGGTTTATTGTGATAACGCTAAGCGCGTCATGGGGACTTCCCGGCCATGCTTCCACGTCGACGACCACACCGAATATTTACAGCTCCAAGGTCATGCTCTGTATTTGGTGGGACCAGCTCGGCGTAGTATATTATGAGCTGCTAGAACCGTCTAAAACAATCACATAAATCTGTATTGGAAGCAATTAATGCGTTTAAGCCAAGCATTGAAAGACAAACATCCGAGAGGCACAATAAAGTAATTTTACAGCATGATCATGCTCCACCCCATGTCGCAAAGTCGGTTAAAACTAGAGATGGGCGATCCGCTCATGAGTTACTCAAAAGAACCAGCTCTTGGTAGAGAGTGAGTGAGTTATGACTCACAAAATAAGAGCGGTAGCTCTTCGATTTCCCACTCGATTCTCGCTCTTTCCCTGTCGTGCGGTCTGCGCATGTGCGAGCAGCTCTTGGTTCTCCCGTCTCGATCTGACTCACTGATCTGATTCACTCCCGAAACTTCATCTCGACTTGTTTCTGATTCCGATAACTCCTCAGTTTTTTGCGACTTTGCTTATCCTCTCTATCAGTCTTCGCCTTTATACAGCTTGGTATGTAATATTTATCTATAACATCTATAATATAATATTTAAATGATTTACGTTATTTATAATATTTTGTTGTTATTTTA
Source organism: Sinelater perroti (assembly GCA_036346155.1). Lineage (NCBI taxonomy): Eukaryota > Metazoa > Arthropoda > Insecta > Coleoptera > Elateridae > Sinelater > Sinelater perroti. The sequence continues at coordinate 34,158,787 of JARFIY010000046.1, forward strand.
GAACGAAATGTCGGTGAGAGCAAGTACGTTGTCGAGTGATATTTGGTACCATTTTACCAAAGAATGAAAGGGAAAATTGTTAGGGAAAAATAAAATTCAAATAAAACGTTATTGAATTAAATAGTTTATTACAATTTATTTTATAATGGTAGCAGTAGTAGTCTAACTGATATAGCCAGTAGGCATAAATGTAGCAGAAAAATTAAATTATAAAAAAGAGCTAGTTCTTTTTGGTGAGTGAGCGATCTGCATCTGATCCCAGAGATGAGTCACTTTGCCCATCTCTAGTTAAAACTTGGAAATGTTGAAAAAGGAAGTCCTACCTTACCCGCCGTATTCTCCAGACATTGCTCCCTTTGACTATAACTTGTTTTGATCAGTGGCACACGACCGAACTGACCAGCACTTACGTTCTTATGAAGAAGTCAAAAATTGGATCATACGTAGATCGCCTCAAAAGATAAGCAGTGCCCGAAAGATGAAAAAAAGTAGTAGCCAGCGATGGGCAATATTTTGAATCGTGAATGTGTAACCAGTTTTTTACTATAAAGCCTCGAATGTCGGAAAAACTGGCGGAAGCAAAGTTGTACACCTATTATATAAAAGAATAAATTGATGCACATATTTTGTTAGGAGTTATTGAAACCGTGATATTTGGAATTCACTGTAAACTATCCCTCTATCAAAGACAATAATTGACTTTTACATTAGTTTTTAAGAAACTGTAGAATAAGTTGGTCCGCAGCAACGACATCCCTGAATATTGCATATAGTGTCCAGTTATTATCGGCACTAACCACTTCCTGCATTTATCCACGTCTTATCTATGAAATAAATTTTCTTTCCTTCACTTTTTATCTTCCTTATTTCAAGCATAAATCGCCGTCTCCAAACTTCAATTTCATCCGTTTCCTTAAATATACTATTGGTCTGTCTCTTATCGTAACTACAACGCAGAAATGACCTATATTTTTACAAGTAACACGTTTTATTTTCTCCCAAAAACCTATTTCTTTCTTTTAAAAACTGGCATATTTTTATTTGGTCCAACGTTACTGGTTCATTTCGATAAAAACAATAATGCATAATCTGCCTAATACCATTACTTACTTCTTTATCTAGAGTATCTAAAATATTTCTGTTTCTATGGCTGTAACGTACGCTGTATGGTACTCTCAAAGAACATTATAAACACTGGCTACTCCAACACCTACAAAAATTATAGTAATTTAAGGTCTCTTAATAATTATATTTAAAACTAAATAAACCTGCTGCTTTCCAAGTAAATTGCATTTAGTCTTTTTTGGATTGTCTTTTTTGTACGATTTAAAAATATTTCTTACCGGTAGGTGCTTTGATTACGGTTTCTAGGTGGCGATAGATCTTTAATTAAATCATGCTTCAACACAAATTGTGATTAGAAGCTTTATTAAAATATATAATTGTTTCTACTTATCGACAAAGCTATCACTGCAATAGATAAAGTTGAAAACAATTTATCGCCAACATCTGCATCTGTAAAACAGGTTAAATATATCACATGGTATTAAAATACATAACTTAAAAATATACTTTCAAATTTTAATTTTAATACAACGTTAAACAAATGAACAAAAATTTAAAAATTTCTTTTTTACAATACGCACTATCATTAATAGTCGGATGCAAATGAAATCGCCGTTAGTAGTCACACTGAGTTAGCCGTAGCACTAATGTATAAATGTCTAGAAATGAGTCAGTGTGTACCTGAAATACCTGCTGCCAACCAAACCGACCAACAACGGACAATTATTTAAAAAGAGCAGAAATTTTTGATAATTTTATGTATTCGCTGAAAGGATTTTAGAACAAATTCACAAAGTTGTGGATATAATTGAAAAAGATATTGAAGAACACCGGTATTGTGTGGCAGTGTTTTTAGATGTAAGTGAGGTATTTTACCGAGTCTGGCACCCTAACTTACAATTTAAAATCAAGCAGTTCTTACCACATCAATATTACCTACTTATAAAATCATATTAAGTGACAGATATTATCATGTGAAATATAGTGACAGTCATTCTAACCTACATCCAATTGGAGCTGGTGTTCTACAGAGAAGCGTCATGGAACTCATTCTATACCAAATATTTATAGTAGATATACTATGCAGAATGTAGTCATGGTCACGTTTACAGACGATACTGTGATACTAGTTTCGTATACAGATCTTTCACAAGCAGCGGCAGAACTATAAAGATCACTTAATAACTTATAGAAATGGTTATACAAGTGGCATGAGAATAAATCAACAGCAATAATATTCACTGCAAAACGCGATCACACTAAGCAGCGTACAAATTCCAGACAAACAAGAAGCTAAGTACCTTGGTATACATTTACACAGAAGACTCACATAGAAAACACCTTACAAAAAAGAGAAAAGAGTTGGATATCAGAATGAAGAACATATATTGGTTCTTTGGCAGAAAGTCTAAATTGTTGCTGAATAACAAATTGCTGCTGTACAAAGTAGTGTTAACGCCTTGTGGACTTATGGAATCCAATTTTGGGATTGCGCGAAAACATCGAATATTGAAATAATACAAAGATTCCAAGGCAAGACTCTTCGCAGTTTAGCAAACGCAGAATGGTGCAATAAAACGCTTCAAGCTAATCTCAAGGTTCCATGGATCAGAGACGAAATTAAAAGATATGCAACCAACTATGTAAACAGCCTACAGAATCGTCCTAGCGTGTTGTCAAATCTTCAACGTTTCAATAGACAAAAAACACTAGATCTTACTAATTAGTGATTAGTAATTAGTAATTACAGGAATCGCCGCTGAGCGATATTCTCTTTTCATGTTATTATAGTACTACAAACAATCACATTTGCTTGTTAGTCCTACGACTAGTTCTAAATATAGCAGTCAACAATAAAATATATACCTACAATTGATTATCCAATTTTTGTCATAATATGAAAATGCATGTTTGTCGAATGAGTCAACTGTACATCATATTTTGGATCTTTAATGCTGTAACTTACATTAAAGTATCACAAAATAATGTGTTGCCTAGTGGAAAAAATTTGTTTAGAGATAAAAACAACTTATTCAATTTTAGATGTCCACCAACCAAATTGATAAAATAAACTTGTTAAGACAATGTTTGAATCTTAGTTTTACAGAAATCTTATATCAAGGGATAACGAACATTATATCTCAAAAAATAAGAATAAAAGCTAAATTAATTAATTGTCTAATTCAAACTTGGCATCGTTGTATTTTTAAGAAATTACAGAAAATGGTGAATTCTATGATTGGAAGTTGTGCATTTGGTCATCAAAAACAAAAGCTGTTTCATCAAATATTCATATTAGTTCAGATTAAGTAGTATATTGTAGAATCTTCCCAATACTTTTTAATTTTACTACCTATTTTTTATAATCCTGTAATTGTTTTCTAATTATATTTTTTGAGAATACTGCATTATATATTCAAGTTCCTTTAATTTTTCGAGTGATGCGAGATTTGATTATGCCACTGTATATGTGCCTCTACGATTGAGATAATATAATGCAGCTGTCTAGTTTCAATTTCAAAATAGTACAGCCTATTTATAATTTTTTCGAGGATTTTTTATACGTGGCCCAAAATATGAACTATTCCACACGAAACTAAGAAATTCTGTAAAAAAACAACTATTAAAAATATGCAAATAATTAAGTAAATGCCCATAAATTAAATAACAAAAGTCAGCGTTTCTTTTTGCTAATATTACATCACTTTAATTGTTTTCTTAAAATAATGTGCATCTTTTACTTTTTAAAAACCTATCTAATAAAATATTCCACTTCTTGACTAAAACAGTCCATTGCTACAACACAGTGAGCACTTGAATTGGTTGGTGAATTTCAATATTCTATGATATATATGTTATAACAACTCAGAGGCTATTCATATTAGGGTAAATGATAAAACTTATACAGAAGTCCAATTTAAAAAATGGCTGTAACAAAAAAAGTACTTCGTAGTATAAAATTAAAAAATAAGAAAAACCCTTTAAAATGTATAAAACTAACAGGTGATCTCTATAGAGAATATAGAACATTGTTTTTCATAGTGTTTTTTATATACTAAAAGCTAAGTTATGAGTTAACTTTAAATATAAGAATTGACTCATTATTTTGCTAATTTTCAAAATTATATATTACCAGACATTAGATAAGGGATGAAAAAGTGGAAAAACTCTTTTTATTATAAATGTAACTAAAACTGAACTCCTGATTAAAGTTGTTGCTCTAAATTTTCTTGTATGAAAAAGCACTAACATGCCCAAAACGTAAACTCCATAAAGAAGTCCTTCATATGCTTCTATAACAACTTTAGAAAAGGCAGGGCTTAGCATTAATAGTAAAATTATAAATATTTGAATATTGAAGCTTTATCCTCCCTAAGTTTTGAGCGCTACTAAAGTCAAATAAGTAGCAAAAGGGGTAAAAATGATAAGTACGGCAGAACAAATCTTGTCTCCTGTCTGTCTCCTCCAAAAAACTACACATAAAGAGCTTATGAAAAGATGTCTTTAAAAATGTAATGTGTGCTTTTAATAATTCGAGCTGGATAATTAAAGAAAAGTTTCTCTACGTGCTATAGCACGGCAATAGTAAAAAGACATAATTCGCGTACTCCCAGATAATCATAACGTACGTAATTATGCCCAACATTTATATAATGTCGATTCGTACACACAACCATTAAATAATGCAGTTTTTAGCCTCTTTAAATCCTCATATGAAGCAATCTTTAATCAATCGATGATAGCTAATCTTGGAAAACTGCACTTTACAATATAATAAAGAATTTAACAGTTTTTATCAAAATAAAATATATAAAACAAGATATTCTCTTCATTATTAATACAAACATTACCAAGGAAAAACTAAGAACAAAGAAAATAAATGGAAAAAAGAAAAAATGCTGTAACAAACACAAGAATAAAAATTCAGAAAGGACTAAAGTAAATAAGATGAAATGGAATCTGAAAGGAATACAAAATTTTATGATTGTGAAAATATGGTATACCACAAAATCGACTACAAATATACTTTTGTAGAGTTTAGTGATTTATATATCAAGTGATTTAAGTTAGAAGAATGACTGATAAGCTAACATTATTTTAAAATTTTAAATAATGGAATACCAAGACAATAATTACTTATATTCCTGGGCATGCGGTTGATATTGTGAATGACACCTTTATATCGACGACGACCAAAAAAATTCTTTCGTATAACTTGGTAGATATCACGTGCCACATTAAGTTTCCCAATAAGTTAATAAATAATAAATAAAGTAATAATAAAATTTAATAATAATAAATAATCAGGTATGCCCTATCCTTTCCTAAATTTTTTAATTATTCTTCACTAGTTCCCTTTAAACACTAAATAAAAATTTAACTTTTCTTTAAATTTATATAAAGGGCTGGTTTATTACTACTGTTTCTTATACTACGATCTAAGAATATCATACAATTAATATACAATGTTTCTCATATGCTTTTTCTATTCTTTTATGTCCACTTAGTACAAAGTTTAACAAATAAAGTTACCTTGTCCAAATTATTTTCGATAGAAAAAGCTATTAGACACTAAAAAAATACCAGGTGAATACAATAAATTACAAAAAATTTAAACATCTAATAAATTTTAAAGAAAAATCTATCCCCACTAGCCTAGAGATAAATAAAGAAAAAACTCAGAGACACACATACAAAGGTTAATATATAATAATCTACAATAACTATACGATTACGTATATACCACAAATCGTATTTCTATTGCATTAGAATAAATAGAAAGCCACCCAAGTGCAAAGTTAGAACGATTTTTTAAATAATTCTATCCCTAAAGCACTCGTTTTGGTAATTCGTCACAGTAGTAATTTGTGAACTATTCGAAAACGGTTACCGCGCTAAAAGGCATTATTGAAAATTAAAATATACTAAATGTATTTACTGTGGGAAGGTTTACTGTATAATGAACGTAATGTTTGCAAAACTAAATCAAAACTTAAACTAAAGTTCAGCTGAATATGCGGAACTGCTTGAACATATTTTACAAGAATCTAAATTTTAATTTTTGATCAGAAATTTACTAAGATACACCAAAGTTTGAACCATAATAAAAAAAGAATAATGTCTTTAATAAAGTGAATTATTATGCCTAGTTGTAAAGCCTATCGTCTAACATTAAGAACTAACTATTTTTATAATGTTTTGGCCTAATAATTAGTATAATTTCTTTATAATTTCCTGTAAATGTGTTTAATTTCAAAACGGTTATAGTGTGATCTCCATACACTTCAAAACTCAATTATTTTGTTTTCATTACTTTTCCACTACTTCTCTAAATAAACTTAATTAAAAATATAATATTGACATTGTTTCTAGATTTTCGTATCAGATACTATATTATCAATGTCTTTTAAAACAACAAAAAGAGCATTAAAACATTTTATTATAAGCACATGTAGCTCTAATGTTTAAGTTAAAATTGTGATTTAGTTTATACAAAAAATAATATTGCTTTGTGTATAAAATTGTCTAAATAGTAGCATAGAAAATAAATAAATCAATCTAATAATTACAAACCGATTTTAGCCATGTCATTTCATTAAACAAGCATTTACGGCAATGCTTTAAAAGTATATTTTTTGCCCCGCCGCCTGTTCATTTTATTGTCGACTTGTCTGACCCGAAAATTTAAGAAATCTAAATTCTGTGTTCAATAACCTTCAAGAGATATGGAAAAGCATTGTGTATTTCCACTTCAATAAAAAGTAACAAATCAATGCCCTCAAACAAACACCAGCAAAAATATTCTACTATTTATGAAAAAATCGGTTAAAGAAACCAGTCCACGCAGCGGTATAACATTGCTGGCAAATTTTATTGCACATAAAATATATGGCAGCTACTTTAGTAAAAAATATATATATTGCGCTTGAATAAGTAATTGTAAAAGAAACTAAACTAACAATAAAATAAATACAGTATTTGCCTTTTGAAGACAGTTGGTCTCTCCGTAAAGGCGATTAGATTACTTCACAACCTACAAAAACGAATACAACACCTTAAGCAAACAAAGTAAACAATTTTTATTTATTAAATAAATTACACCAGTTAACTGGCTTATTGTTGACTGCTTCTGCAAGCAAATATTGTCGACGTAATGAGTGCAAAAAAAACAAGGAAAGGAAATAGCTACATATAATTGTACTAACCGTGAAGAGCTCGGAATAACGACAAAAACAGAATATAATATATATTGTGCACTGGGTATAATAAAAACACATAAAATGCAAAGGTATCTTACTATCAATTGTAGAAAATAGAAGACTTTTAGCGTGTTAGGATACTATGCTGATAACTTATGAATTAAGTAAATAGCGAAAAACAAAAAGACAAGTTCCGAAATGTACAGTGCTTGGACGCTTATATTTCAGCTCGGAACTTTTATAAATCACGTGCGGCTTGATGGATGCCAAAAGGAACTTTCTCGGTATCAAAACAGAAATCTGAAATTAACAGTACTCTATCGACTATTGGGACTTCAATAATCACAAAGAAAAAGAAATTTACTTTAAGTATATTATTAAGGCAATATTATAAAAAATTAACTATAGCATAAAAAACTGATAACCATTTATATTAGAAAATATTAAAAAAAGTAATTATTGGCCATCGACAAGAAAAAAACATAAAAATTATTTTTTGAAGCACTACAGACACCTAGATGCTAATATATTAAAAAACTGACTAAAATAATAATTAAATTAAATGCTTGACATGCAAAAACAAAGAGCCTTTATGACACACACAAAATGGAGGTGACCACAACCTAAAAAAAAAGTTAGCAACAGCCGATTTAAAACGTAATTATATAATAACAAAAAAACATCTTACTGACTTGCTGATTCTATTACCTTTGACTCATTGGACTTGTTTCTAACAAAAAAATCTAAATATTATATAAAAGTGTCACTTATATTTTAATTATTTGGTAACAATTTTAACACTACGCGAAAATATAATTACGAAACATAAATATAACAATAAAATTTATAGAAACAAATTAAGACCAAAATCTAATCAAAAAATGTTATAGATATCCAGCAAATACTTTTTTAAATGAAATTTTGTAAGAAATGAAAAAATAGAAAAATTCTAAGCAATATATTTTTTAACAATTTCATTTAATTTGGAACATTAAATACTTTTATTTTTTTAAATATTTAGTGACCATTTTCGATGATGGGAACGCAATTCTTTGACACTTCGATTGTTGTTACATTATTTTATAACCATTAAAATTTATTATTTCATCTACATTAAAAATTTCGTTAAGCCCTTTCACGTAATTTTAGTTCACTCTAGAGATGGGCAAAGTGACTCATTTCTGGGATCAGATCCAGATCGCTCACTCACCAAAAAGAGCTAGCTCTTTTTTGTAACTCATAACTCATTTTCTGCTACATTTGTGCCTACTGGCTATACCAGTTAGGCTATTACTGCTACCATTATAAAACCAATTGTAATGAACTGTTTAATTCAACGTTTTATTTAAATTTTATTTTTCCCTGAAAATAGCGGCATTTCCCTTTTCCTTCTTTGGTAAAATGGTACCAAATATCACTCGACAACCTACTAGCTCTCACCTACATTTTGTTCCAAAATAACAACAAAATATTATAAATAACGTAAATCGTTTAAATATTATATTATAGATGTTATAGATAAATATTACATACCAAGCTGTATAAAGGCGAAGACTGATAGATAGAATAAGCAAAGTCGAAAAAAGCTGAGGAGTTATCGGAATCAGAAAGTCGAGATCAAATTTCTGGAGTGAATCAGATCAATGAGTCAGATCAAGACAGGAGAACCAAGAGCTGCTCTAACATGCGCAGACCACACGACAGCGAAAGAGCGGGAATCGAGTGGGAGATCGAAGGGCTACCGCTCACTCACTCTCTAGCAGAGCTAGGCGATCCGCTCATGAGTTATTTAAAAGAACCAGCTCTTATGAGTCAGGTCGAGGAGGGAGATTTTGTGAGTCATAACTCACTCACTCTCTACCAAGAGCTGGTTCTTTTGAGTAACTCATGAGCGGATCGCCCATCTCTATTTCACTCCATTAACTTTACAAAAAACTTTACATTTTAATTGAATTAAAATTTTTTTATATGATCTTCTATCTTTAGTTTCCATTATTAATTTATTCAAAGAAACAACAAGGTAGTATTAGAAACTTTGTAAAAGTGTTACCTATGCGGGTATATTAGATTGAAATATTTTAAAATCAATAAACGTATTATTAGAACTGGTAAATTTAGTTTTCCAGGTTTTTAGTCTAATTCAAGTAATTTTTAATCATTGTAGCGATAATTTTTGTGCAAATATTAGAATATCGAAAATTACAAATTATACAATTAGAACAATTTTATTATTGTTTAGAAACATATAAATTCGCACTATATAAATTAAAATAATAATTAATATCTATGGGATAGTAGAAAAGGTGTAAAATACAGGCTTCTGAGAGATACCAAAATGTTAGAGCAATCGTATCTACCATTAAGCTCCACAGATGGTAATTAGGTAAGAAATGACTGACAAAAACAAAAACATACATTTCAATAAAACGGGAACCATGTTGCTGATAATTTGCTAAAATAAAAAGAGAATAAATTTATTTGCTAGCTACAGACAAAAATAATAACAATTTTTAAGTTTTTTCTTAAACTTTATTGATAATTTACGATCTACTCTATTAGACAGAGTAATTAGTAAGTGGTACAATACATAACATGTCCGTCTTGATTTAGGGACAGCCCATCGACGGTTTTCTGGAATTTACATGCAAGGTCTTCAGGCTAGAACCGATTAAGTCGTCTGTTTTCCAGAGGTTAGGTGGAGAGGTCGCTGATAAGTTGATCTGATTACATTATTTACAAAAGGGATGTTAATATCTGCATGTACAGTTAAGTTAAAGATGTACCATGGGGCATTCATAACTGTTCGGAAAGTCTTGAACTATAAGGTTTTGAGAATCTTAATATTTGAGGATTTGCTGTAACCCTACAGTCCCAATTTGTTTTCGGGTTATAACGAAAATCTTCTGTTAAAAACCCAATCCCTTTTTTTGAGTTTTAAATCAAATTATCGTTTCTTGGATTTAATATGGACTTTCTGTGTATGTTGCTTTTATTAAGGTAAAGTCTAAGGCATTTTATTTCATCTTGCATTGGTATGGGATGGTTATTAATAGTAAGTTAAAGGCTGATTACTCCTTTTGTTGTGAATGTTATTTGCGCCGATTTATTCGCGTTAACATTGATTTTTTAGTGGTCGAGCTAGGTTTAGAGAAGGATAAGGTGATCCTGAAGTTTTTATGGCCTACTAATAGGGTTCGAGTCCGCCAGCATAGCAGTATCATTGGCAAAGGTTACCTTCAGCATATAGTTTGACAGCGGTACATCCGCTGTAAATAGTAAATATAAAAACAGTCTAAGGACACTGCCTTGAAAGACCCCTGCTTAAATCAGTTGGTAGGAAAAGACGTAATAAGTAAATAAAATTGATCAGGTAGTTGGTTTTTAGTCTTATATAATAGGCCATTGTGTCAAACTTTATCAAAGGCTTGTTGCACACTATGAAGTACACACGCCTTTTTTAGTTATAAGCTTTTGCTGATTTAATTTACCAGTCTGTGGCATTGTTGGGTAGTGGATTGGTTTGGCTAAATCCAAGTTGGTGCTCTAGGTCTCCAATGTTCTCCAAAAGTATTTTAAAGACTTTAGACAAAAGAGAAAACAAGCCGATTGATCTATAGGTACTTACTTTTGTTACAGGTTTATAAGGTTTGAAAACCGTGACTATTTCAGCAAACTTCCGCTGTAGAGGAAGTAGCATAGTCGTAGTATGTTTTTTTTGAAAAAAGTTTTTTTTAATACTCTACCAACGATTAAATCGTAGCTAAATACTTTATGTAAGTTTAAGCATTTTATTTTTTTTGTGGATTTTCGTATGCACAAAAGCTCTTAAGATAGTCTAGAACTTCATTGTCATTGTTGTTAGCAGTTGGGTATGTAGTAAATATATCGGCAAGATGTTCTACAAAGACGTTTGCTTTTTCAGCGTCTGATCGTGCCCAGCTTTGATCTGGCTTTCTGATTGGGAATACAGCAACAACCAGCCTTATAAATTTTTTAGTGGTTTTCCACAGCTTCTAAAACGTCATGAGGTTTCTTTAGTCGGAAATCGAGCCTGATGTTTTAAGTGATATAATTTTTGAATAATTACCAGTCTTCGCCATTTGTGCAGAGGCGAGATAAGTTTTTTTCAGGGTAATCCAATACTTAGAGTAATAATGGTATGACTGTAATCTTAGGTCAAATCAAAATTCAAGATACAATTGAAGCATTTAGTTTAGGTATACCTTTGATTATGGAAAAAATCCAATAAGTCTGGAATTTTATTCACGTCTCTGGACCAATAGGTTGGTTCTTCTATTGATAGGTAATTGAGATTGTTGTCTTGGATGGGTTTTTAAGAGATTTCAACCTTTTGTCGTATTTAGTCTAAATCGCCATGAGATATTCTTAGCATTTCGGTCGCTAATTACTAGGAATTTTGATCCAAGTTGAAGTAGAAAGTTCTGAATATTGTCACAGTAAGAGATATGTCCTGGTGGACTATAAATCATAGCGATTGTGAGAAGCCTAGTAAGGCCTCGAGTTTTAGTACTGTACTTTGTATTTTGTTAATTATATGTGGTTGTAAAATGTAATGCTTTAGAGTTGACTTTGATTAAGGCTGATCTCGCATGCGAAGTGCTATCGATATCGTTTGCTGACTGGCTTTCAGAAATTAAAAATATGTCAATTTTGTCTATTTTTAGGAATACAGGTATTTCCAAAACGTCGTTAATTACCCCGTTTGCATTCCATGCCCTAATTCCTAGTGATGTAACCATTATTTTGTTGGTTTATTTATGACCCTTGTAAGCATGGTCAATATCAAAGCTATTTTGATTAAGGAGTTCAGAAAACAAATTTTTAAATTCTTTTAAGAAGTTAGTTATGCCCATATTGTTTATTTAAGGGTCAGTTGCTACCTCAGCATAACTAATTGTGTTTTGCAGTAAATTTCAGTTAAAATGTTAATTAGCGGGTTGTTATATTGGGTTAAAGAGATATGTTAGATTGATGTCCTTGGATTATTGTTATTACGAAGATATTTAAATCTTCGTTTTTTTTAATCCTAAGGATGTACCAAAAATAAATTATAACAGTAATATTTTTACATGTACTATAGCACTTACATAAATACTAAGAAATTTCAATAGTCACAAAATAAACCAAAAGTTTGCAATTACATATATTTGCATGACAATAAAATACTGCAGTACTTTCCAACAAACCATGACTCAAAAAGATTCCAAAAGATTAAAGCCTTTAAGTTTATGTAATTTATATTGTACTAAAACAGTATAATATCGTAAGATGCAAATGCAGAACATTAAGAAGGAACGTAAGGCTTAGTCAACTAACATTTTTTAGCAGCTTGTTTATTTTGTCATTTGTACCGGTATGCTTTGAATGAGCAGATTTTTGTTGTTTTCACTTATTGTTAAACAAAATCAATAAAGTCATGTCAACAGTATAAATACAGCATTTTTAAAGAGCAGGAAATCTTTGATCTACCTTGCAGATCATTAAATATTCTTTGAAACGATCTAAAAAACGTAAAGCATCAATTAATAATGTTTTCCAAGAGGTCACTAAGCCGAACTTCACAAAAATCAAGATTCTTTAGAAACACTTGTCAATGTATTGTAAAAATGCAAAACTACGTGCGTACCGTATCTTCCTAACCCACAAAGATAAGAAGAAAATCATACAATTGATAGGTATCAGATATTTATTCATCAAAATTCTAACATTCAGATCTGTTCGAACCAATCTCCAATTAATTTTATTTGGATTTTAAATTAGGACCGGCCGTCTTTTCACTCCCTCCTGTATACGCGCTTTATTTTTGATTTGAGATAGCGGCGGCCATTTGCCCGCGTACGCGATGCACGATATATAAAGCAGCGGCCTTCGGCCTGCCTGGTCCTTCGCTCTTTTGCTCGCTTCGTTTTGAATTTAAGTTATGATAATTTAGAAAGCGGGCGACCGGCTTTAAATTTTTCGTGTTCAAGGCCGTTTTGACCGAGAGTTTGCCAATGAGTTTGATTGGCGGCAGAAGTTTCCGTTTGCGAATGGCCATTTTTTTGAAGCTAATTTTCTTGCGGAGTTTGATATTTTGCAGACCAGATTATTTTCTTCCCAGAGGTCGTTTTGTTGCCCGATTGCATTCAGAAGTTGAAATTTTTCCGGTAAGAAAACTCGGTCCAATTTCCTTTGTATATGTGAAGATTGGGGTAACTTGTCCTATCTTTTTACCCACATCCTTATTTCCTCTTCCTGGATCCCCCCAGGATTACAGCACAGAGAACCAATTTTTACAGGAGAGCGCCGTTTCCAAGGTAAGTTTTCCAGCTTTCTCTTTTGATTGAAGTTCTTTTCTTTAAATTTAAAATTACGATGCAGTCCACTTTTGGCCGTAATAAGATCAGATATTAATTCTCAAAGTTTTTGTGTTCGGACAGATGAAAATCCTAAAGTCATACACGAATAACTTTTTCATTCAGAGAAAACTGATTTTGGCATGAGATGTTCCGAAAGCGTATTTTAGCAACTACATATATAGAAATCTTTATAACCATATAAATCAATTAGATTTTGCATTAAATGTTTCCTTTAAGCTAAAGTGACATTCTTCCTACCACTAGACCAAAATTGAGTATTTTTAGCGTCTACTTCATTTCCAAGAAACTTTAATCACCATGCTCGCAAAATGTGATATCGCGCAATTATTTTTTATGAAAATACTTAAAATAAATTTTTCCACAATAAACTATAAGTAATAGATGTCTCAAAAGCAAACGAATTCAAACAGCAACTTCCCAAATATGAGCACTGGATTTAATAGTCTGTAGGCAAGTGGTCGTCACCTCTAACACATAATATACGTCATATTTCTCACAAAATGAAGCAAGTCCGTTTGAAATTACGTTCCAGTGTCATCGTCGGTGTTACAGTGGATTACCAGGTTTGGTGACTAGTGGGCACTTTGTTGTACAGAGTGTCACAAAAAAACACATGTTTTTCAAATAAATGTAACTTCGTTGATTTCCAACATCTTTTTTATTAACAATGCAGTTTTAATAATTACATGTTGATTCTTTATTTATAAAAGATTATATCGGAAATATGATGTCTTTTTTACTGTGTATACATCCAGAGCCTCTCTTTAAAATTCCGCGTCGCACTTACTCACATTTCTTCTGGCGCAGTTACAATTTCGTCACTAATAGTAACTTTTAGCTTATCTATTGTGCGAGGATATCAAATGTGGATTTTCGACTTGAGATAACTCCAAAGGAAGTAAAACGGGGAAATCTGGTGTACATGAAATCCAAGATACCAAAATGTGAGATTACGCGTTAAAAAAACATTTGTCGTACAACTTGTTGGAACCACCATTTTGTCAATGTTGATCCGTAAACGTCAAAGTTGTTGCCGCAAAAATGCATAGCATGTCGAAATAGCACTTTGAATTAAAAAAATAAGGTTCAAAGATAGCTAGTTTCAAAATGACGCACTAAACTGTAATCTTAGCACTATTTTTATCGGTTGTATGCTACTCAAAATCGACAATGTTGCTTATTGACATAACGATGCCATCACTCATCATCACAATTACATCGAAAGCAATAGCTTCAGACATTCTTTTACAGAACAGTTTCCATTTGACAAAATCACCTTAAACCGGCTTTTGAACGATCATGATTTTGTACGAATGGAATTTCAACTCGCCATGTAAGATGTGCCGTAGCAAGCCAAAGAGATAGACCCAAAGATGGAACATGACGCTTAGTGGAGCGACTTCCCTATTCTCACGACATTTTCTAGAGTCTAAATCGCACGGAAACAGTGACTTTCTTTCCTCCCCAGTGACTCCTATGGAAGGAAGCATAAAACTGTCAACGAAAAAAACACTGACCAATAAAAAAAACCTTTTCACTGCGCTATGTTTACTAAACTGGATCTTCTAAACTACTCACAAAAGGTATACGGTGGCCATTGACTTTCTGTCTTCTTCGCAACTACTACTGATTTCAAAACATGCGTCATTTTTGCGACACTCTCTATTGTTTTGAATAAATGTTGCCGTGTGCTTTATGATGTCATACTAACTAAGTTCTTATCTAGAAAAATGTTAAGCAATATATATTTTATGTAATGATAATTAAACCAAAGTTTTAGTTTTCCTACGCTACAATATATTTATATCACTTCAATATTAAATAAGTCAAAGTCCGTTTATAATGAAAAGCTTTCTAATAATACAAAACGTCTATTTAGTTCTTTGTAATTTCAAGATTTTTGAAAGAACCGCGATGTTTCACCGACTTAATTAATATTTCAATTTAAATACCAAAAAGAAGGCAGCCAATTAATGAAACGCGAAAAAATAGCTGGATGTAAATTAAAATATCGCAACAGCGAGGCTTTCCTCTGAAAAGTCCAACCACGACTTGCACTTCGTTAGTTGCCGAAATGCCAACTCTCGCAAGTTTCCCGTAAATAAATAGCGCAAACGAGCTGCTGCGGGTAAACACAGAAGATGATTGATTTACCCTTTCGTAAAATGTGTGTTTGATTTGTCTCTGCTTTCCAGCCAGCGGCTCCCAACTCAAAGACTCCCACCGGTGTCATTACGCTATCTACAGGTGGTTTCGTCGGAAATTGGAATCCCATTTCCGTCTGCCGTGTCTTGCGGGCATACACGTGCAGGTAGAACAGCGGAATGCTTTTGGTTCACGTAGTTGTGAGTGGGCTTTCGTGCGCAACCCAAGTCGACTATTTAACTGTAGTCATATAGCAAATATTTTAAAATATGTATCGCTTTGACTCTTTTCTTTTCCACTTTTAATCTCTGCTATACTTCCCCTTTCTCCCTCTTCTATCTCTTTCTATCTATGTCAAGTTTTCTGTGTTATATAATCATTGTAAGTAATGTCAATTTAATATACTCAGTTGCAATAAATTACTTACATTTAATTTTGCTATTGATTTTTTCCTTTAGCAAAAAAATAATGTGTGTATGAAATTAATTATTAGAAAATAAATAAACAACAACTTACCAAAACATGTGATGTAAATGATTTAAGGCAACGAATGCACTATACGTTTGTTAGTACTACAAAAAATCAAAATAACATACTTTAAGCAAATTTTCAATAATCGTGCTATTATCACACTTGAAGCATAATCATGTAGTTAGTTTTATGTATTGTTATACTTCAAGCTTCATTCATAGGATTATATCACCTTGCACCAAAATTAGTTGTGTTAATGGCTTGTGACTTTATTTTTTTTATTTTATTTGAGCTATTCTTAATATACATGATAATACAATATATGCTATTCTAGTGAATATTTATGTATATTAATACCGTTTTTATTCTTACTTTCTTATTGCCGTTTTATGTTTCAAAATATCATTTTTATTTAGCTTCGATCTTATTTCATTTCTTGATGCTTTTTGTTTTTTAATTTAAAAGTTAATTTTTATTAATAACTCCATTAACTATACGATCAGCCTATACTAACTCATGCTATAAATGGATTTTGTCATCTACTTAAATACTAAACTTAATAATAATATTTATATGTCGTGAAGGAAATATCCTACTGGGCATTATCTCCTACTTTCTCAATTTAGATGCACTAGTTTTGCATTAATTTATGTCGTCCTATGTTTATTTCAAAATCTGTTTGGTATGCCTGACAGTTTGAATGTCTTTAGTCGTCGGATTTCATTACCTTCATTTAACAAATTGGCGGCTAGTTATTAGCTGTTCTTATATTTTACATTACGCTTTGTAACTTCTTCACGCATTGTAGTGTACTTAAGTCTTTATATGATGCTGCATTTAGAATGTACCACGGAACGTTTACTATAATGCGAAACACTTTATTTTGAAAACGTTGCAGTATTTCAATATTGGATGCGCTGGCCGATCCCTAGAGAGGTATTCCATAAACCCAAATGGGCTTTGGGATTGCTTTATATAGCAGAATTTTATTGTATAATAATAGCTATAATTTTTTTTTAGCAACCACTACATCTGTCTGTATTTTACGCCCAATTGTTGTCGCTTATTAGATATGTGTACACTACATTAGTCTTTTGTCGAGGGTAAATCCAAGGTATTTAAGTTGAGTTGCCGGAAGACTTTGATTACTATTCAGAGTAACTGGAGAACAGCTGTCTCGCTTCATAGTGAATGTGATATGCGTGGACTTACTTTTATTGACTTTTATTCGCTATTTTATTATACATGATTTAAGCTTGTTGAGATGGTTTTATACGTTGGTCGATGCATGAACCAATATTGCGGTATCGTCCGCGAACGTTGCTGTTGTAGTAAGTCTGGTCGTTGGAAGGTTTGCCGCATATGGGGCAAAATGCGTCAACTACCGCAGTCAACCACTTACCCAGTATTCACTAAATAATGTAAACAACAGTCATTTAAAGCAGATTAAAAGTTGATAAGTCATAGATATGTTGATAGCAATAATTTATTTATTAAATAATTTCATTTATTAGTGAATACAGTTGAAGTGCCTCGCGTTCGCGGCGCGCGGCGACTCGCATCTTTGTGTTCGTCGTTTAAATACTCGAAATAAACAAAAGAAAACCCTATTTTTTTATTAACTTTATTTATGTAAAAATGTCTGATCTTTCGATCTAAATGATCTAAAAAATTCAAAAAACTAAGGATAAAATGATATAACGTTTTTCAAACCTTTACATTTTTGAGGTTATAGAGTAAAAATTCGCTAAAAATAATGATACCATTGGAAAGCTGAGAAAAAAATACATAATATTGTGTTTTCAAATCATTTTTTTATTGATGTTTTGAGGCCGAAACGATGAGATGAAAACGTCGTGTTTGGCGCTCGCGCGGTCGACCGCGGTAGCGCTGGGGCGGTTGACGCGTTTTGCCCCATATATTAAGTAGAAAATTGGACCGAGAATGCTTCCTTGCGATACACCAGCATTTATTGAACAATGAATAGTGTTGACTTCTTGACATTTATGTAAAACTGTCTGTTTGTGGGGTAAGATTTTAGGAGGAAATATATGGGATGCGGAAGTGATGTTTTAAGCTTATAGTACAGCCCGGAGTACCACACTTTATCAAATGGTCAGCTGACATTAATTAGTACAGCCGAACAGTAATGTTTTCCCTTTAAAATATATTTTTTTGATTGACTAGCATGTGGATTTGTTTAATGGTACCGTATCCTATTCTGAATCCAATTAGTGTTTAGGTATAGGTTTATATCTTTTAGAATTGCTAGTAGTCGATTTTAGAGTTTTTCAAAGACTTTGGAAAGAAGACGTAAGACTTGAAAAGGTAAATTATGGCTATAACACATTTTTGAGCGCATTCTGGTAGCACTTTTCTTGTAATCAAGTCGTACTCTGGTGCCTTTTTTGGATTAAATTTTTTGTAAATTACAGTTTTTGCTAGATCTTTGGTTATTTTTTTAATTGGAAGATCTACCTTATTTTGGGTCTAAATATTTATGGCAGGAAGCGAAGAAGAACTACAACGAAACCTACTGATATGGAACGAAGAACTAACAAATAACGGTATGAAGATAAACGTCAATAAAACACAAGTGATGCTTATTGGGAAAGATCACCAGAAGATAAAGATGCAAATAAATGGAGAGGAAATTAAACAGATAAAACAGTTCAAGTATCTAGGGGTCACTATAGATAATAACGGAAGACAGGAAATAGACATATCTGAAAGGATAGAGAAATGTAATAAACTATATTACGCAATGAACGCAAATTTTATAAACAAAAGAGAAGTGACACAAAAAACCAAACTTACGGTATATAAAACAATCTTCAGGCCTATTATGACTTATGGATGCGAATCATGGGTATTGACACAAAAAATGAAACTAAGACTAGAAGCCACAGAAATGAAATACTTAAGAAGAGTGAAAGGCGTCTCCTTGAGGGATAAAATCAGAAGCAGTCAGATTAGAGCAGAATTAGAAATTAACCCAGTAACAAGCTTCATTGAACAAAGACAATTAGCGTGGTGGGGCCATTTACAGCGGATGGATCAAGATAGACAAGTCAAACGAATATGGGAAACGAGGAAAGTAGGCAAAAAGAAAAGGGGAAGACCACAGGAAACATGGGATAACACTATAGGAAAAATACTAACAAGGAAAGGAAAAACAGTGGAGGAGGCGAAAGCAATGACAAACAACAGAAAAGAATGGAATAAATTTGTTCATAACACAGACAATCCAGTTTAATTCAGTTTAATTAAGTTAAGAATGTAGATAAGTATTGTATAATGTACATACAAGCCAACACCAATAAGGTAAATGGCTTTTGATTATATATATATATATTTATGTATATTATCTTTATTTGAGGGATTTGCTTTGGGATGAAAAGGTTGGAAAACTGCAGCGAGATGTTCTGAAGAGACGTCTACTTTTTGTTAATTAGTTTTAGCCCAAATACTATTATAGCTTTTATAGATGATATGCTTTGTAGATGCCGTTTACTTTTCTTGGTTGTTTTCCATAAAGAATATTCTGTTGTCTCACTTGAGGATAAGTTACTTTTAACTTTTTGTAACAGTTATGTAAGTTTATGTTCGTGTTAATTGCCATCTATTTTGGGCTGCCCTTTCGTCTGCGATTTTTTGTTTTACTATAAGTAGTAGGTGTACTTTTATTTCTGTTCTGGTGTAGCTTATCACGCTGTGGATTTAGTCGAGTTTTCTACTGCTGCTTCGATATTTAATTTGTCCTTTAGTGAGACTTCTATATTAACTAGTTCATTTTGTACTTCCCGAAACGTTTTCCAATTTTTTTTTTGCACATTAATGACGCTTCTTTTGGTTTTTCGACTATATTTGTAGTTAAGGTAGTTGGAGTGTGGTCGGACTTAAGGTCCCAGCAGAGTTGTAGAATTAGTTTTGTAGTACCTAAACCTTTGATAACGCGAAAATTTAATATATCTGGTATTTTGTATGTCTGAGGGCCAATAAGTAGGATGGGTAACACAGTTAAGTTGTTTTTTTGAACTACTTTTAACAGTTTCCGGCCTTTTAGTGTGACTAGCCGAGATCTCTATTGCGGATGGTTCGCATTAAAATCTTCAACTATCAATCTGTTTTCTAAGGTTATAAATAACTCTTCAAAGTGTTCATATTTATTCTTATGCGTTGGTAGACAATAAATTGTTGAAATTACGACACTAATGACTTGTATGTGCTTATGTCTGAAATTTAGTTTTTTATAATGTTTGATGCCTTCTCGAATGATTGTAGCAGAGCTTCCGGCCGCTGTTTATCCGGGATAATTTGAAAAATATATGTTATATCCAGATATGTTAAGATGAGCTCTCGAGGCGCAGTGTGTTTCTGAAACTAGCAATACGTCAAAGGCATCATGTCTATTGCAGTATTGTGTTGATCTATGTTAAAGTTCTGTTCTTGTTGTCTAGCTATTTGAGAGTAGGTTGTGTCTTGTTGTACTGGTTGTGTAAGTGTTGTCTTTTGCGCAGTCTAGGATATATCTTTTGTTGCATCTACTTGTAAACTAGGCATTCTCGATGGTATGCAAAGTGATTCTAACTTCGTTGACCTTGATTTTTCTAGGACAATTTTTTGTGTAGTGGTTATCAGTGCATGTCACACATCTTGGAATATTATTGCAGTAGTTTTCGTATGACCAAACCTTTGACACCTAACACACTGGGGTATCTCTCTTTGATGTGCGGAGGTTGAAACTGAACTATCGTATTTAGTAGCTGTTTAATTTTGTATATTTCTTTATTATTGTCTTTTGGTTCAGTCCTTACTTTATAATAGTTGCACATTGACTTAATCGGTACTTAACGATTTGATTAGATATTTGTGTTTTGCTAATTCTTTTAGTATATCTGTTAATGGTTTTAAGTTTCTGGAACCCTTTATGAAATATATAGCGGTTTTGTTTTTTTGGCTCTCTGATTTCTTTCATTCATGTTCTCCTCCGTTAGATTCTCATATCTGTTACTAACAAGTACATCTTCTCGTACTTGTTTGGTTCTGTTGTTTAAGTAAAGTGTTTTTTGACCAAATAGTTAGCGAGATACAGTAATTCAAAGATATAACAAAAATAGAAAAATGCAGGTTTTTGATTTATAATTTTTATTTTTTAAAATTTCTATGTAATATATGTTAGGTGCCTTTAAATTACAACACGTAGAAACGTAGAAACG
This sequence comes from Sinelater perroti, assembly GCA_036346155.1. Lineage (NCBI taxonomy): Eukaryota > Metazoa > Arthropoda > Insecta > Coleoptera > Elateridae > Sinelater > Sinelater perroti. The sequence goes on from JARFIY010000046.1 coordinate 34,180,267, forward strand.
TCTAGGAGCCATCCCCCCTTCCGTAATGCCAGACAAGAATAATTTTTGCCGCACGGGTAGCATAATGGCATGTACCAGAGCAAGACATTTCTTCTTCCATGATTCCAGTGAGCCCCGTTTATTTGTCAAAATGATCGTATAAAGGAGGAAAAGCACTATCTTGGGGACAACACGATGGGAACCACCATAAAAATTATTAATGGGAGGATAACCAGTAAAGCTGAAGATTTTAGAGCAGAACACCTTTAAAATAATTTTGCTTTCACAATTCAAATCTCCTTTCTTTATTCAAAATTGTATGGCCAGTGTTCTTGAAACACACGACACTACCTCTGTTGAGTGAACCAGAGATAATTATGTCATTTTCACTCTCCCCTAACACCTGTACCTGATCCCGTTACCCGAGGAAGGAGTTACGCCAGGTCATTCCAGTATAATGACTCTTTTAACAATACCCTTACCTAAGGAGGGTGTAAAGTTCTGCATCTAACATAATTTACATAGAAATGTTGAAAAATGAACGTTATAAAGCAAAAACTTGCATTTTTCTGCTATTTTTGATAATTTTAGAAATTTGTTGTACCTTTGAACCACTGTATCTCGGTAATTATTAGATCAAATAATACTTTTGGCTAAAAATGCATAGTTTAGAAGTTATAAGCGAAAAACTAAAAAAGTCTAATAATTTGGAGGTTTTCGGCTTCCCCAAGTTAGCGCAGAGTTCTCAAGGTTGAAAACTCAGATTCCACTCCGTAGAATACCCATAAACAGCATACCAAAATATCATTAACTTCGGAATACTTTCCAGGAAACCCTCTTTATTTATTACCTGCCGCTCGGACTACGCACGTTGGCCACTAATTCCAAAAAAAAACATTGAAATTTTTTTAAGTTTCTACCATATAACATTCCCATCTGTAGATTATTTTTCTGATCATTTCAAAACGGCGTAAGCTGAAAGAGTAATGTAAACATGTGTTGCTTTTTTAAATGTTGAATTGCATCTGACGTCACTTTTAATACGGTTACGTCATTTTCTTAACAATACTGGTAACTCGTGCATTATTATAGAATATCCCATGTATTTCTAAAAACTGCAATGTGCCATATTTATGAAATTATTATTAACTAATAATGAAAACTCATATCCTATCATTATCATATTTAAAACTTTTTTGTAATGAAAAGGATATACAATAACAAAATATTTTTATAATCATCTTGGATTTTTAATTAAAAGGGACTCCCGATATTTATTTTATAATACCTAAAATACCAGAGAAATTTGTAATAAGCGGCATAGTAGCGTTAATTCTTATTTATAATATCATATTAAGGTTCATAGATTGATCAAAATATCTCGCCAATCGTAATGATTGGTAGTACAGAAACAGAACAATAAATATGAAAAACTTACTTCATAGAATTAATAAAAATCTACCGCCCTAAAATTTGATTCCAAATTACGGGTTTGCTTCCCTATGCTCACTTCACAGTACAGTAAATTTATCGAGTCACACAAATTAAAAATAAATTATTAGAATATAAACAATTTTATTTTAAAGTCTTCTTAGGAATTCCCATTCTATTCAACTATGAATAGAAAGAAATTACGTCTATTCAAACTCGTTCGTATAATCAAAAATAGTTAAATGAATATTGAAGTAAATTTAAAACAAAATCCTCTGGAAGCTGCCCCGTCCAACATTCATAATAAATAATTTGCAAATAGCATGAACAGAAATGGCAAAATATTTCAGATTGCATATTTATGATAAACTGGCGTAGAAGCAATATATAAAAAATAAAAAAGATAAAAGAACAAAAGTAGCTAATAAAGAAGGAATATAAACTAGAAGTAGAAAATAAAATTCCAATTAAATCTATACGGACATATGTGCTAGAACTATGAGGATATACTTCTAAATCCAAAGTAACCAATTTATAATAATAATAATAATAAGGCTTTCCATTCTGTAAGAATATAGCCACTTCTTTCCGAAGTTTACTAATCCATTTCGTGGGGTGGATTAGTCCCCTTTTTGCTTCGTACGCTTAACTTCTTATAGTTTCTGGTGTGTTTTCGCTTTTTCTACTATTCTTCTCCATTCTACTCTATTACTTGTTTTCTTCTTCCAGTCCTTGACATCCATCTTTTTTAAGTCTTCAGTAACTTCATCGCACCACCTCATCTTTGGTCTCCCCCTTGGTCTATTTGTCTCAGGTTTCCATGTTGTTATTTCTTTAACTATGCTTTGATCTCTTTTTCTCATTATGTGTCCCATCCATCTAATCCTCTGTGCTGCCATCACTTTCACTATATCCTCTCCTTTCAATATTTCCCTAAATTCGTGATTCATGTATTGTCGTTTTATCCCGTCTCCTATGTTTTTGGGTCCTGTTATCGACCTTAACACTTTCCTCTCAAAGATTCTTAACTTTTCTTTTTCTGTCTGTGTAGGACACATTACTTCTGCAGCATACAACACTATTGGCCTAATGAGTGTTTTATAGATTGTTATTTTCGTTTGCAACTTTAGCTTTTTAGATTTTAGCATTTCCGATTAGCATAAAAGCTCTGTATCCTTTTGTATTCTTTCCTGTATTTCTTCTTTTCTCTCGTTGTTTTGTGTTATTTGAGTTCCCAGATAGTTGAATGCCTTTACTTTTTCAATTTGATAGTTTTCAAACTTGACTGTTGCCCTTGTATCATTTTTTCCTCTCTTGCATTGCATGTATTTCGTTTTGCTTTCATTTATTTCAAGCCCTATCTCCTTTGATTCTTTGCATAGCTTCTTCACTATTTCCGTTAGCTTCTTTGGTGTTCTTGAGATAATAACTACGTCATCAGCATATGCTAAAATTTGTGCTTCCTTGTTTTTTATGCACCCTTGTACGTTTACTTTTCTTATTGCCTCTTCAATCATCAGGTTAAACAAAGTTGCCGACAGAGCATCTCCTTGTCTCACTCCTTTATTGATTTTGAATGTTTCCGTATGTCCATCTTCTGTTTTCACTTTAGCTTTGGAATTTCTCATTGTCATTTTTATGCAGCTTCTCAGTTTTCTCGGGATCCCCATATTCCTTAATACTTGTATTAATTTCCCTCTCTTGATATTATCAAAGGCCTGTCTGTAATCGATAAATACCATATGGATTTCTATATCGTATTCGTAACATTTCTCCAGTAACCAATTTATATACTCTATAAATTGGATCCCATATTTTCTATAGACTTATAAATTCTAATGATATTAGAAAATGATCTAGAAAAAAAGTTATTAACCATTACTAAAGCATGTAAACATACCTAAAGCCTTCGTTGAAACAATTACTGAAAGCACAGGTCAAAAAAAGTTTTATAAATCGTGTCTTAATGGATCAGTTATGAGTGTTAGTAAATTCAAAAATTTTTATAAATGTTATTAGATATTACAAGATTATAGGACTTTAAAGAAAAAAGTTATTATTGATCTATATCAACAAAGATAACTATTGACAACAAAGCAAAGATAAAAATTCTTGAACAATTTAATAAAAAACTTAAAAATAAAGTAAGATACAAAGCTAGTATTATTATTATTATTATTATTATTATTATTATTATTAGCATTATTATTATTAATTTTTTGTATAATTTATCGAAGGTCTAGTTATTAACAAAGATTTTAAATAATAATGGAAGTTGCAGTCTTAGTTAAGTCTAGCTCTTGAGAAAACATGTGTTTCAGCAGAATCTCGCTTCATTTCCCAAGACACGAAAAATACAACTTTGACCTTACCGAAGTTGTACAATTCCTCCTGAGTGCTATATCTAGGAAGTAGTCGAGATAAATATTAGTGAGAAACATTACAATAACAAAGACGCTCTGAAAGCTTACATCATGTAGGTAATAAATCATACGCACAAAAAGAAAAGAAAATTGGGTAGCAACCGATTAAGATCAAAGTTAGAAAGGTATGGCAACTGACAGAAACTTTATCGAGTAATTTAATTTTTCATGCTCTACTTGATTTTCCTTGCATTTTAATTGTTTTTTTAGTTACTTTTCCGGAATTATTTGACAAACCTGTACAAATGCATGCTTATTTCATAATATCTATCTCGGACGTATACTATTTATGTCGTTGCTGATCACAAATTTAACGAAACAAAATTAATTTTTAAAGGGCCGAAAATGCAAGAAAAACTGCGAGCAGCTTCCGTGCCGGCCAATTTATTCCTATAACATTGAACTTGTGCACAACAGGGGTGCCGGGAAAACAAGATTAAGCGATTCTGCTAACGGCGAAAGTGCGCGAAATAAAATTAGGGCCACTGATGCGGAAGCGCCGCGGCCGCTTTTTCTGAAGCAGCGCGATTCCGCTGCGGCGAGAAAGCAGATTGTTTTCCATCAATCAGCCTCAATACCACGCTCCGGCGAATTCAATCGGCCCGTTCATCCACCTTTGAAGTCGCAAGCACAATGCTGTCTTGTCATTGTTGTCGCATGTAATAGGTTCGCGATAAGTGGCCACTCTGGTAACCAAAAGGGATTTTGTCAAGGTTGCGAGGCGCGGGCGGGGCTTTATGGCCCAGTTTTGCCCGGTGTGGAGCTGGCATTTATGTACACACCACTAATAATTATTCTTTTAAGAAAAGAGCCAATTACATCATTGAAATAACAGAAAATAAGAAAGTAAGATGAACTGCAAACCTTTCTAAAACTCGATCTAAGATCACTCAGAATAAGTTTTTATACAGAAAAATAATAACAAGACAAAATTCTACTCAAATACTGTATTTTAAAAGTTGTTAATAACCTATAAAATCCCCACCGTTAACGAGTTTAATATTGTGGTGAATAAAACAGTTAAAGAGTACCAGCGGAAGTGCTACGAAAACCGGCCTAGAGTAAAAATTTGATATGGACTCTTTAATGTGGCTCATTTAAATAGTTTTGGTTGAAGAAGTTTTTCAAAAAAGGGTCTGGGTGCTGAGTTGGCTTTTGACTTTTTTGCAGCTCAATTTCTCAAAAACGGTGATAGATGGCGCCAAGGTTTAAACGGTGTTTGGTGGACCTTGGGAAGTACTTTCGAATGATGCATACATATTTGAGCTCAATCGCCTTTTTGATCGGTTTTTGGAAACGATCAATTTGTTTTGGGCCCTTGAACTGGAACACGGGATATACGTAAAGGAAGGTGCCGAGGTAGACTACATGTGAGGGAAGTTTCAGAAAAATCGTCTCATCAGAACGTAACGAAATATACGAAAGTGTATTTCAAACTATTTTGTGTTTTAAGTCATTTTTGACCAATGTTATCACCAAGAAGAGGCTTTCTTGGGGGTAGGAGATATAAAAGAGGTATAGTATGTTTTGGGGTTACATGGTTATGGAGATTTGCAATAAACAAAATAACCGGAAGTGACCTATTTTTGGCCATAAGTCGACTTTTCAAGCATTTTATGGTACAGTTGTTTTATATTCGAAATCCTCTCTTTATAAGTTTTAATTTTAAATCTGTGATAACGATATGTCTGTATTCTGGACTTTTTCGATTTCCTAGAAAATTTCGTTTAAATCTTGGCGCCATCTATCACCGTTTTTGAGAAATTGAGCTGCTAAAAAGTCAAAAGTGAACTCAGCACCCCAACCTTTTTTTGGAAAACTTCTTCAGCTAAAACTCTTTAAATGGGCGACATTGTAGAGTTCATATCAAACTTTGACTCTAGGCTAACCGGCCGGTCTTCGTAGCACTTCCGCTGGTACTCTTTATTTAAGACTACTTATTCAATTTATTTTTAGAACTGGAATTATTATTCGATATTCATGTACACTACAGGTTTTTACTAATATAAAATCAAAGTTTATTTATCTGCAACACAATTTCTGTAACTTGACTTCTTATTGCTACTCTGCTACGTCCAACATCTGTTTTTGAATCTTCTTGTAGATCTAAGGCCGCTCATGTTTGTTCCAAAATATCTCCTGCTGTTTCAGCCTATGCGAACCTGGCAGTCAACACATTATTGCAGCTAGAACCAATTTTCATAGTATTTTTCCACGGCGAATCGGGTATTTCCAAAACATGGGTTTTGAACGCAATATCCGCTTCTTCCGGCGTCGAAAATCATTGTCCACACAGTTGTTGGACAACGTCCATTTAGTGCTTAAAAAGCTGTCAATGTGTGTGAGCTCGTACTGCAATGGTGTAGAATGTCCCGGCATCGTACGTTGGTTTTTCTTATTTCTCCGAAGACTTTACACAAACAAATGGCTATGTATTATTCCGGTTGCGAAATTTTCAGCTTTAAAAAAAAACGTAAACCATTTGGTTATAAGTATTTCGAGCGTAATCGACTTTTATTGGATTTGCCTGACCTTGGAAGACAGTCTAGTGCTGCTTAGTTTTGAGTTTATACGCCTAAATCCAAGATTTGTAACCTATGACGATGTTGTAAACGATTTTTGAAACACTGCGGTCGTATTTTTTAAGCATTTCTTTCGACCAATCGCCGTAAGCCTGTTTTTGAGCGACCGTTGACTTATGCGGGATCTAACCTTCATGCAGTATTTTCACGCTTAAATTTAATGTATGCTAGTCATACATTAGTTATCATCCCTAAGGATGCCTGAATTTCAGTATGTCACATGACGATTTTAATATACCAGTTCGCACACGGCATATCAATGTTTGATGGCGCTACAATCGATTTTGGACGGCCTTCTTTAAATTCATCCGTCAGCGAACTACGACCACGATTAAATTCATCAAACCAACGATATACAGTGGCTCTGTGGAGCTTCATTACCAAAAGTCTGAGTCGATCGATGCAATGTTGTTGAGATAATCCACGTCGAAAGTCGTAAAAAATTGTCGCACAAAAATGTTCATGAGTTAATTTCATTTTTTGGTCGAAAGGAAATTTTCAACTTAATAAAAACAAAATAAATAGTTTCCGTATGACAAAACGTTCTGAGTACGTATGCCGTCAAAAATGTCAAACTATGTGATGTAAACATCAGATCGCACCTAACACACGTAGGATTACCAATTTGCAAGAGATATCGAGCAGCTCAGGTACAATCAAGAGAGAAATTTTCAGCAACTTGATTATTTAACAAGCTACTAAATTACAAAGAAATAGGTAAAATAGAAGTGACTTGGTTAAAATTTAGATAAGCTAATCATCACTTTACTTTATGAAGCACAATTTTGCCTAAACATTAACATATTGAAACCAATATCTGAAGAAAAATGAACACAAATGACATATCCAATTTGATATCTGGTTCAAATACACAAATAACTAATGCATTTAAAATCAAATCAATCAACTCAACAACGGTAGAAGTACTCTAAGGTAGCAGAATAAAATAAACGATAAATTTTATTAATGCAACTCAATATTTAACTAAAACCTACAATAAATGGTTATGGACTATCATAGAATCATTTTAACATTCATAGCATATTTTCTGCTATTTTTTATTACTGCCATTAGTTCGGCTTTGCTGATAGGCTTCCGAGGTCTTTCAGGCATATTTCAATCGGGTTTATGCCTGGGTATTTCCCCGACCATAGCAAAAGTCGGAATTGTTCTTTCCAAGCTTTATGTATGCACTCGGATATCAAATGACGTCAACCTACATAACGACCACATTTTTCTTAACAACAATGTTGTTTTTGAAGACAGGTCAAAGTCCATCCCGTCAAGAACCTATCTACGTTTCCGAATTCTGTGTTATTAAGTGTCAGGAAAAATTATGACGCATTTATACAGTTTCACACTGAGCAAATATTGGTGAATGATGTTTCTAGTTTTTTGATACCTACGGCAATTTCGTCTTTAACTTCTCTAACCAATATCTGTTCTATTTATGATGAACAAATTGAGTAATAACACCAGTTAGTGTTAATAAAGTTATTTTTAAACATGCACTTATTTGTTATTTCTCGGTTGAAATCATTTAAATCTTTGTATTTACAGCAACGGTTAGACATTTTTAAAACTTATACGCATGACCAATTTACTTCAAAGGCTAGCTACCCTGAGTTTTGGACGCGTGCTGGGGAATGACAAGTTATCAAAATATCTATGTGATGGTCCCAATATGACGATAAGAGAATTTTTTTATAGCTAACCTTGTAGTAAGACCTGCTTCAGTTTTTTCCGGGGCGAAAAAAAATGCGAAAACAATATATGCTAGATCCAATTTCGCTGACAATCATTCAGAACACACAGAAATACAACGTTGGGAAGAAACAATTTTTTGAAAAATTGTTTTTTTATTTATTCAATCCATTTGATATATCTGATATGCATACGTGTACTTTAGTTAGACACTAGCCATTTCCTAACAGATATGTCATTTAGTCCATTGGCCTTTGGGGTCTAACATTAAGAGTGCCCTTCACAACACGTTACCCATTTTTTTCTATATACTAAATTTTCAAAAATAGGTGACGGATCATCTAAAAAGCTTAAAAAGTTTAGAAAACCAAACCAATGTCATATATTTTCGTAAAAATTTGGCTGTTTTTGATGAGCATACATTGGAAAACAATGAAGTGGAGAAAAACTCATTGGTGAGTTTGGAGTTGTGCTTTCGGTCATTATCTTGGTGGAAGATCCACCCAGTAAAATAATTCTCCGTCGCCTAGGAAGCCTTCCTAATACCTTGAATCCTACACAAAAGTCTTACTTTACCCCTGATGAAAGAGCCCCATATCATAACGTGATTTATGCGCACTGCAGCGTATATAGTAAACAAAAACAGCCAGATACATCAAATGGATTGAACAGATATAGACAATTTTTTTTTTTAGAAATATACCCTTTTTAAAAATGTATCCTAAATAATGCTAAAGAACCTATCTAGCAATTCCTGATTTTTTACAGCTGCATTGTCGATAAAAGATGTAACAAATTTCAAACTAAATAATCTTTGCAATGCAAGATATTTGTAACTTTTGTAGCAACAGTAAGTGATTTTAAGTATTGTCAAACAGTACTCAGTTTATTGTATGGCAAAAGTTTGTGAATTAACCACATTTTAATTGATTTGTAGACCAAGTGCCTTTTGTTCATAAATGTGTATTTTCTCCGTTAATTTACAATTACTGCGTCATCTACCTTATTTAAAAAGTTCATGTGTACCTAATCTTAATAATATAATCGAAGACCTTTTACTTTATCACAAACAAACCTATTTAAACGGAAAATAACAATTAACTCCAAACAAAAATATGCGGTGTTAATTATGTTAGGCTTTAAAAGTCATTCAACTTTAGAGGATAAAATAGTAAAATAACTTAAAATGCCATAAAAGTAAAACTGTATCTGAATAAATTAATTTACAGGTCTTGAAATTCTAATAAAAGAAACTTATAAATGGATCCATGCTTGATTTAAGATAAATTCTGGGGGTATCAAGAGACTTAATCTAATATTCAGTTTATGAAAATGACTAAACATTTTTTAAAATACGGTATTGTTTGTTACAGTAATAACACAAGCTTGCAATGGTTTCTTATTAGTTTTTGATAATTGATTCTTATGTATTTTTTAGCGTTAAATCCGAAAATGATTTTTATTTTTTTACCACCACGTTAGAATTTTTGGTAAATTCCTAGTTTCAAAATTGTTAAAAAGCAAAAAATTGCGAAAATCTGCTACTATAAAATAAACATAAAACCTTTATTTTTATAATAAATAAATATAATATATTACCTTTTTTTACTTATACTATACATTCTTATAGCAAAACATTTGAAGGATCGGATGAGGGACGGAGAACGTTTATTAACTTCTTAAGTTTGCTAATGAAAATTGCTATAAATGAGCATAATTTTATATTTTATTGCATTTTTGAGAGGTATATTAGGCCTTTAACAGCCTCTCTCCTCTCTCTACCTTTTAAATGTCCCTTAGGAAATATATAAAATTGTTTGGGTTGAAGATAACAAAACGGTAAAAGATTATGCATCAATACCCTTCGGATATCTGTTCATTTAAGGGTATTATGAAAATGTAGAATTCGTTCTCAATAAAACTAATAGGTGTATAAATAAGTTCTCAGCTTTAGATTTCACAGGACGCAAATCACCGTTTACATGTAACGTATTAGTCCGCCCTCTTGCGGTTTTAAAGCAATGACATTTGGTCTTTCGAAACATCATGCGATTTGGCGTTTGATGCACATAACCTCAATAATCAGCTGTGTTCACGATGGCAATCACAAAAGAACATATTCGATTTTCTATCCACTTCGCGTTTCACCTTAGGAAAAACGCTGCTGAAGCTACCGAAATTATTTGTGCTGCATATGGTGAGAATGCTGTAAGTCATGCAACGTGCAAAAAGTGGTACCAAAGATTTCGCGAAGGAGAGTTTAGTCTTGAAGATCAACCACGCGCTGGACGCCCTCAAACATTTGACATGGATGATCTGCAGACATTGCTGGATCAAAACAATGCGCAAACTGAAAAACAGCTTGCAGGACAGCTTGGCGTCACTCAGCGAGCCATTTCCATACGTTTGCATGCAATGGGTAAGATACAAAAGGAAGGCAGATGGGTTCCGCATAAACTGTCCGAAGACAACAAAAATCGACGGCGTGACACTGCACTCCATTTGCTTTCAAGGAACCGAGAAAAGGATTTTCTGCATAAAATTATTATGGGCGATGAAAAATTGATCTTGTACGACAATCCCAAGCGCAAAAAAGTATGGGTAGACCCTGGCAAACCTTCGACAGCGACTCCAAAGCCCAATATCCACGCCAAAAAGAATTTGCTCTGTATCTGGTGAGATTGGAAAGGTATGCTGTACTATGAACTCTTGAAACCAGATGAAACAGTTACGGCGGATCGCTACCAACATCAATTTGAGCGGCGCAATCGAAGAAAAGAGGCCATTTACTGGACAAGGAAGTCGCAAAGTCATCCTGCTCCATGATAATGCCTGACCACATGTTGCGAAGGCGACGCAAGAACACATCTTTGCGTTAGGCTGGGAACTTCTCCCACATGCGGCGTATAGCCCAGACATGGCCCCTTCCGATTATCATTTATTGCAGTGGTTACAGCATCACTTGGCTGATATGCACTTCAAAACAGAAGAAGAAGTCCGAAAATGCATATCGTCTCGAAGCCGGTGAGCTTCTATCACCAGGGAATTCGTAAGCTACCTGAAAGATGGCAAAAGATTATCGATGCCAACGAAGAATACTTTGATACTTAAGCTTTTTTTGTTTGTTTTAAATAAAATTTTAATTTTGCAGAAAAAAGCTGAGAACTTATTTATACACCTATTAATACGACAATTAAAAGTGGATTACGTGCGGCGATCTCAATATAATATTGATGCTCCTAGGACAACAAGAAGGGTACACAAAGTTTTTTTGTTTTTTGTGTCACTGAGACAGCAGAGACAGAGAAAATAAATGGAAAAGGAAAATTGGCTAAGAAGAACCAAAACCTGGAACCAAAAATGTGCCCCAGAATGCTCTCATAGATCCGAATAAAGTTCTCTTTCTATCTCTGCATATCCAATTAGACCTTATGAGACATTTTGTCAAAGTCTTACCAACGAAGGTAATATTTTAAATACATATGTGACAAATTTCCATCCAAATTTTCACAAAACTAAAAGAGGGTGTCTTTACCGGTCCTGACATTAGAAAGCTTCTCAAATATGGTAACTAAGTTTCTGGGCAATAAGAAAGATCTGAACTTCAATTCAATCATTGAGGAGGACATCCTGTAGAAGTACAAAAATTTAGGCTATTCCAAGAGATTAAAGGTTTACTTCCTAAATTTACATTTGGACTATTTTCTAAAAATCTGGGTACCGTTACTAAAGAGGTGGGTAAGAGATTTTATGAGGATATTAAAGAAAAGGAAAGTAGCTACCAAGGAAGCTATAGAAAAACGCAAAGCAGAGCATGAGCCCTACGAATGAACTTCGACAGATGGAATAAAATTGTATATATTTTACATACCTTGTCTTTAAGGGTGAGGTTTCCAATGGCACGACGTACTTCATAAAAATTAGTTATATAAATAAAAATAAATTAATTTAAAAATGCAAAAAAATATAAATTTAGGCTAATTTTATGTCAATTTTCATTAGAAATTAAGGAGTCAATGACTCCTACCACCGCCCTCCTCTTCAAACTCCACTGTTAGCTGTAAGAATGCATATTATGAACCAAAAAAATTAATAAATTATGAGAAAAAACGCTTGCATTCTATTTTGAAATCTTATACTTTTGCAACCTAAACTTTACAACCTTGTGTAATGGAAGGTATACAAATTATTATCTATAATTTCACCAAGTATCTAAGATTATGATGAAGAACAATATAGACATATGTTTTTATTTTCATAATTGGCAAAGCACTAACAAGAAGAAAGTTGATACCAACTTAAGTTGGCCGAAAGCATAACGTAATAAGCAATAAACTTTGCAGCAAAATATATTTTAGTATCTGTATAAATATATATATATATATATATATATATATATATATATATATATATATATATATATATATTTATATTTATATTTATATATATATATAAATATAAATTTGGAAAAAGTGAGACAAGGAAAAACACAAAAAGTGCTTAAATGCAAAAAATTGTGACATCACACATGTAAAATATTGCAGTTAAAAGAAACTTTTTGTTAATAAATATGTAGTGATACGAATGTCCTTTCACGGCTCTAATTCCCCGTGTGAGAGCATGACCTGCGAACTGAGAGGTTAAGGCTTTCATATGTTTGCCTTCTCTGGGCGGTCTTCGGGCATCATCTCTGGTGCGGGGTGATGTGGCAAGTACCATGCCTTAGATAACAGCCTTAACTGAAGTGAACCCAGGTACTCAATTATTTTTAATGACTGAGTAAACCACCCGTCAGGCATCAGAAAGCTCCGGGAATGGAACCCAGGTCCATCCGCATTCTGGTATTTAAAATGATGCAAGATAATAAAAAATAAGAATAAATTTAAAGCAAAGTTATACATGTTGTGAGTTTTCAGGTTGTTAAGCCTTGATTGGAGTTTAGAATCTCTTGACCCCACCAAAAGCGAAAGCACACAGGGCAGTATCAATTTTTAGATTTTCTTCTAAAGATGTCCGACGCATTTGTGAACAAAACGTCAAAAGTTTCTATCTCCGACCATGGTCTAACACAACACGGCCAATCAAAATTATATTTGGTACACCAAACTTTTCTAAACAATATCAATATTAAGTTTAAGAGATAATATAATTAGCAATTTGAGCCCGATATAGCCTATGCACATACATCAACCAACCATATTTTTTCTTTTACTTGTATTAAATATAATTGTTTATATAAAATTGTTTATATAAAGAGAACCGCTTCTACTTTTATAAATGACATTTCTGTTATAATATTTTATCTCTATATTCTTTATCTTATTATCTGCTTTGTTTATTTCTGTATCAACTTTCTTTAGGTAATCTGACTGGTTTTCTACACTTTTAAGTCTTTTTTGTATGTCACCTATGAGTTACGTTGTTTTTTTAGCTTTTTGTAAGTCAGCTTTATTATCATGTTATGATCTGTATCTGCATCAAGACTGGAATAGGTTCTGCATTCTTTAACCTGATTTCTAAAACGTCGTTTCATTAGGATAAAGTCTATCTGATATCATTCTGTATCTACGGCTTTGTCCAAGTATATCGTCTTCTTGGTTGATAAAATAATGTATTCGTTAGTACCAAGTTATGTCATTTGCAGAACTCGACCAGCCTCGACCATTGCATTTTTCTAGGCCAAATTTTCCTTCCACTTTTTCTTTTGCTCTTTCTACTACAGCATTAAAGTCTCCTATAACAATAAGGTTTTTGTTTTCTTTTACTTTTTTAATCATGTTACTTATAGATTCATACAGATATTCCATCTATTGATCATTATGTTTGCTTGTTGGAATGTACACTTGCACAATGATAGTGTCCTCTAGTTTAGTACGTATCTTTATCATTAGTGCTCTTTTGTTGTATTGTCAATAACTAATTATCCTTTTTTTATATGCTTTGTTAAGGATAACACCAACACTTTTATTTTTTTGGTTAGCTCCTTTGTGGACTATGCTGATAGCCATCACTCCAAAAATCTTCTGCTTCTAACCATCTCATTTCACAAAGACCTAAAATTTCAACGTCAGGCCTTTTCATATCTAACTTAATGTTTTCTACTTTCCCACACTTTAGTAGTGATCTAACAATCTAGGTGTCTACTTTGCTAATGTTCAAGTTACGTTGTTTGTTGGATCTCTCTTTATTAGCTGTCTCCTCTTGGAGATCCGAATGGGGGACAGTTTTACTTTGGACTTATTAACTATTAAAGACTTTTCCATATTTATTAGGATTGCTGCTTTTTTTGAAATTGTCTATAAAGTGGTTTTACCTTAACTTCTGCATATTTTAACCTCATAGTTCACTAATGTTACAGTAGTACCTAAGAACTGAAATATAAGAAACCAAAATTATTTTTAATACAATGTAAATTTACATACAAACGATTTTCTGTTTTCGCTATTTTTTCGCTACTAACTTCCTTCATTTTTATATGACAGTTTTTGGAGCAAATTGTATTAGAGAAAAATCAAAATTGCTATTGGTTTAAGTTTCTTGCAAATAGGAAAATAACTCTGTTGAATGTAATAGATTATTCCTACAAGCATTTTCACGACGTGTAGAGCACAAAAGTGAAGTTGTAGAGTTGGCCCAAAGGTAATTTTTACTATTAGAGTTCAGAAAGCAAAAAAACATCGTTTTTCGTATGCTTCTTTTTGCAATCAAAAATAACACGGCATTCTAGGTTTCTAAATCTACTGCTGTTAGAACAAGTTATACAAACCAGATATGATTAATTTTAGGAAAAGAATAAAACTAAATTATTGGTGACAAATTTTCATTGGGAATGAATTCATCGTGACGTTCGAAATTTAAAGTGTTTTACATAGTATATTATCCAATTGCAATTTATTTAAAAAAATGACGTTAGAAAACTTAAACCTCTTGGAAATTCTTATAGAGCTTCATATTTTAAACAGTTTGTACTACAAATAGTTCTTTTGTTTAGAGCATAAATAAATCTATAATTTTTTCTTCAGTAGAAAACTTAAGTTTTAAAGCTTTCCAGTGAAAAAATTTGATGAAAATAATATTCTATTATAAACTACCATGAATAGCTTTCTCTGAAGAGTAAATTCTCTTTATTGTCACTCTGATTTATATCAGAATAAGTACACGAGTAAAAATTGAAAAGACTGAGGTTATACATAAAATAAAAAACAAAATAAAACATTTTCATTAGCAAGGTGTTCCAGGAACAGTCCTATTCTAAAATATTATCTTAATGCTACGCTGAGCATCTGGGACAATTTGCATTTCGATTCTAAGATACCAAATTTGCTGTGTTCTAAACCGTCCACAATTCTTCTGCCATGCCGAAAGACTTATTGTCCACCACTTAATTACTCCGCTAGTGGGTGCAAAGCAATCTTTCCATTCTTAACCGCTCCATGTAAAGGATTTAAAGGAGCGGCTCTTGGAAGAGAATAAACAAAAATTTTAATTAACAGAGAACAACAGCCGATTTTAAGCACACTGACGAATACAAATGTTTGGCCATCAATTCCACCGCAGCTAAGACGCGTGAAGGCATCCAGTTAGCTCTCCCCCGAGAAATTTTCTTAATGCTGTCATAACGGCGGTAATTTTCCCGCAGGAAGAGTTTTTCCGCTATCCACGTGTTTCAAAGGCATAAATCTGGGCGCGCTAAATTTTAAGTGAGCCGACTGCTTCGAATTAATTGGGTTTGGTTTAGTGCTTCATCCTCTCTGGGCCGGGCTGAACTGATGGCGGTGTTTGTGTTGTAATAAAATGCTCTAAAAGGTAAATTGCTGAAGATTAAATTTAAATATGCAGCGCTAGAGGGAAGAGCTTTTACAAATTGATTACCTTGTACAGTAAAATGTGTAAAAGTAAAAATCTCATAAACCACTGCTGTGCAAAATTTTCTGGTTACCATTTTGTTACGTTGAATATAATATCTCAAATTAATTGTAAACAATTTTGAGTCTGTTATTAACAAAAGTGTTTTTATATCCACCGATTGCAGCATTAATATAATTTGATTGACACAATATAAATATTTGCTATATCATCAATTGATATCTTCAGACTAACATATAACAAAAAAAAAAAACAAAGCTACTACTTAACAACAGTAAATATTAAAGACTAAAATTATTTTTTCAGCAAGACGTCTACAAAAGCACGGTAGCAAACCATGTAACAAACAACTCTTAGTTGTTTTAAAGACAAAAGGTTTTTGTTCACATTGGTTTACTTCAGAGTTGAGGTTTAAATTATCTAGTAGATTTATATTTATTATATTTTTAAAACAAGCTTTAATTTTATTAAAATATTATATGTTATAGATAGTTTTTGTTGATTGTAGTTTTATAACGCAAACTAAATACATTTGGTAATATAACCATAGGATTAGAGCTTCCCTCATATTATTTAATTATAAAATGAATAACAATTTAAAAAGGCTAAAATTATCGATATAATAAGACACAAAAACATTCTGAGAATTTATTTATAAAATAATAATTACTTAATTAGCTCTAATTGTTTCTAATGACTACGCCAGTATTTATGTACATGTTGTACAAAATAATTCTATAACATTAATATTATTAGACGTATATATAAAGAATTGTTGGGAGCGTGCTGGGTTAATGTGGAGAAAAAAATATTTCAAATACACAGGTACATTGTACCCCATCAGAATAAAGATGATGTATCAATAATGTGTCCAGTCACCACCGGCGTCGATAATTGCTTGGCATTTTCGAGGTATGATTTCGACCAAATTGATGACGTATTCGTCCAGCAGGGACCTCGAAATACGACGAATTTCTCGTGTTAACTGGTTCGAAGTAAACACTTTTTATCACATTTGGTAATAAAAAATGTTTAGCACTTCAAGTACCTCAACACTATAATTAATCAAAATATCACTTTTTTTATAACTCCAATATTTATACAATCTGCCAATTAATATTAGGCTATAAGTATTCTATAGGGCTAAATATAGGTAAATGAGTACAATAAGACATGTGAGGTAGAATTCCAGCGAAAACTCCCCTTACAATGTTTTAATATAATATTCATGAGAATGAGGAGTACAATGTTGTGAAAGATTAATATACAATGACAGTTAGAATCTAGTAGGTATATCATATGGCTTAAAACGCTTGAGTCTTTTGGGTTCGTTGTTTGGGTTCCATAAGGTGCTGCACAGAAGGGTTGGGATGAGCGAACAGCCTGTCTTTATATCTCTCACTGAGCTTTTTAATTTCACTTTTCGCTGTGGGAATTTGTAGGTCACTTAAAATCACATTATTGGGGACGTACCATGGCGCGTCAACGATCATTCTGAGGATCTTACTGTGGAAGCGATCAAGCATAGCTAAGTTGGAGGTAGCTGCAGTACCCCACAAGGAGATCTCATAGGTCCAAATGGGTTTGAGAACTATTTTGTAAATTAATAGTTTATTTTCTAATGATAACTTGCATTTTCTGCCGATAAGCCAGTATAACTTTTGGAGTTGAAGTCCGAGTTGCTTGCGTTTGGTGAATATATGATTTCTCCAGGTCAGTCTCCTATCTAAATGCAGCCCCAAATATTTAACTGTCTCTGTATGTGGTAGTTGATGACCATTGAGAGTTAGTGGAGAACAGTTATCTTTTCTCATAGTGAATGTGATGTGTTCTGACTTAGATTAATTCATTTTGATTCTCCATTTACTGGCCCACAATTGAATTTTGTTAAGGTGAGCCTGAAGGTATCTTGAAGCTGAAGTTGATATGAGAAACTAGAATAGCCATATCGTCTGCATGTCGTTAGACGAGATGTAGGTAGGTCTGCTGTGTAGATCAGATACAATATTGAATCCAAAGTACTGCCCTGAGGGACGCCAGAGGAGATGGGGTGGATGTTTGTAGTTTCGTCTTTATATTTTATTAAAAAGTGCCTATTTGTTAAGTAGGATCTTAGGAGTTCGAACATCTGGTAAGGCAATTATTTTTTGAGTTTGTAGCATAAACCAAAAATCATATATAAGACGGAAACATTGTCAAGAATTAAGCAAGTTAAACATATATTCATTTAATTGAAAAAATTACTAACAGCTCAGGACCTTCCAGTGGCCTTGAGAAGAAGAATGATCAGATGCTATGTGTTCCAAGTACTATTATACGGTCTTGAAAGATGAACTTTGAATAAAGAACCACATAGAGGCTAGAATCATATAAGCTCTGGGTATATAAACATATGCTGGATATTTCCTGAACAGATCGCATTGCAAACCAACAAGTCTTTAAGTTCTATTCAGCATCAAGAAGAGAAAATTAGAGTTCCTTGGCCACATCTCTCGCAATGCTAAACACGGAATTCTAATGCTTATTAAGCAGGGCAAAACAATTAAACGAAAAATCATCGAACGACAAAGGATTTCCTGGTTACGCAACTTACGTAATTGGTTCGGACTTTCATCATTATTCTGTACAGCCCTTTCCAAAATAAGAATCGGCATGCTGATTCTCTAAGGGAGAGGCTAACATTAAGGAGAAGATATTTGAAGGCTGGATTAAACAAGTGTTATTATTTGGTTATTCGATTTATTTACAAAATGTTTTCGTGTTTAACTGCTCACAAGTCTTAGTGCTGGTGCAGATCTTTGATTTGTCATTTGATATTTCTCAATACGCCGTAAAGTATAGAGTATTAAACTACCTAGGATAGTAGAAATACAATAGACAAACTGCAACGTGGGAATTAAAAAAAAATATATTTACAAATATTTCGAGACAGTCAACGTGACCGAAAGTAACGTAAAAAAATTTATAAAAATATGACGAAAACACCTTGATAACCCCAATATCATATCATTTTACTTTAGTCATGATTATGGTAAAAAGTGAATATCATTATCTTCAGCTTTTGACATAAATTAGAATAATAGGAGAGAGATCTTCCCAGACAGAACAAGAACTTTACACTAGCATGTATTGTTCAAAAAAAATACAAAGTCGATAAATCCAGAAAATGAATAAACAGTAAAGACATAATAACACTGAAATACAATAAAAATTAAATTAATTTACATGAACTAGCACAATTACAGTAAATAGTATTGATAATCATAGTATTCCATGTTAGTCTCCGTCAGCAGCCATAACCTTCTCGAGTCGGGACTTAAACCCCATGCAGACCAACACAACATCCTCCTTGTCCGTATGTGTCATTACCTCCATGATGGAAGCTCTTAAGCTGTTCTTGATGTTATTATTGCCTCTCATTGATCTTCGCCCCTACCATAGTCTACACGTAGTATTTATAGAAATTGTATTCGGGGATGAAGAGTGGTCATAGGTCGAGGGACCAGTGGTAATAAAAATTGTTGTATAGGCATACTTAGTGTCTCTAGCACATAGATATAGCTATCGATGATCACCTTCAGGCGTTTTTCAAAGACGTGGGGCGCCATGAAAGGATCCTAGATAAAGTTCTTTTTATCCGAAAAGAATGTCAGAAATCCAGCGCTGTTGTGGTTGATGTCGTTTAGCAGTGTTTAGGCCTTTAATATCCTATCCATTTTTTTACCAGTCGACAGTTGGGAGTTCCTTAGGACCAAAGATTTGTAATTCAAGTCTTGATGCACTGCTAAACTAATAATCAACCACGTGAGGCCCATTTCTTTTGCCAGGTCAGTTATGCCCCAGGATCCTGATCGATTTTCTGTTTCAATTTGTGGACGATTGCGATCAGATTGCTTATTGTAAATTACCCTGTCAACAGTTACCTCCTGGTAGTTAAATTACTTGTACTTTTTTACTAAGTTATAAAATGGCTCACGTGTTATTAGAGCTAATCTATAAAGCAAAGCTTTAAAGATACGCCCCATTTTAAAAGCAGTACCAACTTTATATGATACAATTTAAATTTGCTTGTTTTCCTTTTCTAGAAACTTCTAAATTAAAAAATGCTCATTTTTATATAGGGGTTACCTTAGGTACTACTTTATAGGGTGATTCTTTTTTATTTTATATCTTGCTAAGTGTTATGCACCAAATTTCCACTTTATAAAGGCTTTCAGGTGAACTACAATTTATGGTTGGAATTGACGTATAAACACTAACTGTTTAATTACCTTATTATTATTACCTTATTGTAACAGCTACTAATTCATTTACAAGATTATGTTTTGTTCTTATATATTTTTTATTTAACTAATAAATTTTTATGTTATTTTATATCTTCTAAAAAATACGATGTCTTGAAATTAATATATAACTTAACCGATAATAAATTAACAACTCGCCAATTAAAAAATATTTTTCCCTAAACGATAATTTTGCGCAAATTTCGTGTTTGTAAGTAAACGAGGGGTGTAAGGGGCAAGGTAATAAGTCGAACCAACCCAAACGTCAACCTCACCTGCAAAAGTGGTGGCTTAGGCCTCCCGGTACACCCTGCTAGATAACAAACGAGGCTCTGGTGACCGAGTAACAGCGGTATAACTGTAAAAACATGCTTGGAGAAAATGCTTAGCATAAATAGACCACTCGCCAACACGCCTGGCAAGCGTGGAGTTTTAATGCCACCCCCCTCCCAAATAAATGATGAACAGACACAAAGAGAAAAGGCCTTCAGTCCGCAGCAGTCCCGGAACCCTTGGTCATGACAGCAACCAAGCAGGGGAAAGGACAGAGGGTGCTAAGAATACCTGCGTCAGGAAAGGCTGTCACAGAAAGACGTACCTGGCAATAATGACGTACAATATAAGAACAATGAGCACAGACGATAAAGTAGAAGAACTGGAAGAAGAACTGAAGCAGATGAAATGAGACATAATAAGGCTATGCGAGATCAGAAGAAAAGGCGAACAATGCATAACATTAAGATTAAACAATGTACTATTCTACAAAGTAATAAATGAGGAGGAACAAGAAAACATCGGAGGTGTTGGCTTTATAATAAATAGAAAGATAACTAATAATATCCTAACATATAATGCAAAATCAAATAAAGTGGCATATATTATTGTAAAAATAACAAGACACTGTAAACTAAAAATTATCCAAGTTTATGGCCCAACATCCACATATGAACAAGAAGCAATAGACACCTTCTACGAAGAGGTAACCGACGCAATAAATGAAAACCCATGTAATTATACTATAGCCATGGGAGACTTTAACCCCAAAATAGGAAACCAATTAGACCCCAACGAAAATAAGACAGGAAAATTTGGACTAGGTATAAGAAATGAAAGGGGCAACACGTTCGTAAATTATCTAGAACAAGAGCAATTATATGCTACGAACAGTTTCTTCTACAAGAAGCCTCATAGAAAATGGACATGGGTTAGCCCGAATGGTGAAATAAAGAATGAAATAGATTTTATACTATCCAAAGAAATAAAATTGTAAAAAATGTAACAGTAATAAATAACATTAACACAGGAAGTGACCATAGAACAGTGAGGGCGAGAATAGAAATAAACAAGAAAATGGAAAGAAAAAGATTTACGACAAACGATAAGAAAAAAATAGACACGCGAATCCTATGAGAAAATAAAACAAATTTCTAAATGAAACAAACAAAGCAATAAAAAGCCACGGAGATTTAAGTCACAAAAACATAGATGAAATCAATGATATATTGATAAAAACCATAACAGAGGCGGCACAAAAGGTAGCTAAAAAGAAAAAAAACAAGAGCAAAAAATTTGGAGCAAGAAAACGGAACAACTATTCGAAGAAAGAAGAAAATTACTCAGAGAGGATAAAAGAAACACGATTCAGTACATAGAAACTAATAAAACGCTGAAAAAATCAATCAAAGAAGACAAGCGAAAACAATTGGAACAACAGATAGAATAAATAATAGAAGAAAACAAAAATATGAAAGCAATCAAAAAAAGCCTAGGAAAAGTAACAATTAACAATCTACAAGATGAAAGTGGGCAAGAAATAAAGGATCGAGACGGAATACTAAGAGTAATAGAAAACTACTATCAAAAACTGTACGAATCAAAAAATGATATACCAGAACATATGAAAAAAATGTAAAGCGAAAAGTTCTCCACGTCAACTCTGAGGAAATACCAGAAATAACGGAAGAAGAAATTATATCAACTCTGAAAAACATGAAAAATAACAAAGCTCCAGGCGCAGATGAAGTGCTAGTTGAATTAATAAAGGAAGGAGATGAAACAGTTATACAAATTTTAAAATTACTGCTAAATAAGTGCTTAGATGAAAGACAAATACCAACCAATTGGAATAATTCCGTAACAATACTGTTGTTCAAAAAAGGCTACAAGAAAATGCTAGATAACTATTGGCCAATATCACCATTGTCGCAGATATATAAGCTATTTACTAGAATAATAATCAACAGACTAGAAAACAAACTGGAAGCTAACCAACCGATAGAACAAGGAGGTTTCAGGAAAAACTTTAGTGCCAGTGACCATCTGCTAACGATTAGAACGCTTATTGAGAAAGCCACAGAATATAATCTAACGCTTTATTTAATATTCATAGACTATCAAAAGGCATTTGATAGTATTGAAACCTGGGCGGTAGAAAAAGCTCTGAGCAACAATAGAATAGACTATAGATACACACAGCTAATAAGATCGATCTATAATAATACGAAAATGACAATAGAAGCGCATGAAACAACGAAACTCATACCTATAAAACGAGGAGTACGCCAAGGCGATCCAATGAGTCCTAAACTATTTAATGCCGCATTGGAAGAGATCTTTAAAGAGCTGGATTGGGATAAGACAGGAATAAACATAAACGGAGAGAGACTACATCACTTAAGATACGCCGACGATGTTGTTTTAATATCAGACAATATAAATAACATCCAAAAAATGTTAAACGATCTCAAGGAAAAATCCGAAAGAGTGGGACTACAACTAAATGAAAAGAAAACAAAAGCCATGACAAATGACCATAACCCACTTGACATAAGGATAGGGAACAAAACACTTGACTATGTAGAAGAATATATATGTATATATATATATATATATATATATATATATATATATATATCTAGGACAAGTGATACAATGCGAAAAACCTAATCAAAATGCAGAAATAGAAAGAAAAATTGGACTGGCATGGGCGGCATTTGGAAAACAACGAAACATCCTAACTAACAAAAAAATTCCTCTAAGGCTAAGAAGAAATGTATATAATCAATGCTATTACCCGTTCTTACATACGTAGCACAAACCTGGACATTGACAAAGGGCATAATGGATAAATTAGCCAAAACGCAGAGGGCAACGGAGCGTCAAATGTTTCATATATAGATAAAGGATAAGATACGGAATGAATACATTAGAGAAAAAACAAAAGTAATTGATGTAAAAGAACATATAGCAAGCCTAAAATGGAGATGGGCCGGACATACTATGCGGACGACCGATGGAATAAGCAGATACAAGAATGGAGACCCTGGCTGGGAAAAAGATCAAGAGGTAGAGCTCAGACCAGGTGGAAAGACGACCTAAAGCATACAGGCGGGCTCACATGGGCAAGAGAGACACAAAACCGAGAAGAATGGAAAATGAGAGGGGAGGCCTATATCCGACACTGGATGTAAAGAGGGCTAAGAAGAAGAAGAAGTAAACGTGGCAGTAATTACCTTTTAGCGAACGTTCAGTTAGAAGCAAAAGTTTGCTAAGTGCCTGCTTCACTTAATTTGGTTGCGCCAAGCAAACTTAAAAACGCGGCAATTAAATTATTTTCCGGAAGTGCGCCCCATCTTACACAGTCACAATAAAACGCTTACAAGCAACTCGAGCACAAACACGCTCGTCTTGGATGATTAATGGTATTTTGTTTAATTAATTTAATTTTCCGCTGCAGCTCGCGAAAGTTGCTGGGCATCCGACCTGAAAATTCTTGCTAACTTTGATTGCGAATATGAAGTTGGAAGTTCGGCGCGCTGGGCATTCCTTCATTTCTTTTTTAATCTGCACAACTCATCGGCAAATATTTAATAAAAACTTCGATTTTAATATACATGGGCCCAACTTCCAAATTAAAAATTTCAGTTATGCTCCCAACGGTTTTAATTAAACTTAGGCGCTAACTCGTTGTATATTATTTAATAACTTAATGTATTCATATTACAAAAAGAATTTAAAATGTTTTGTTCCATGAATTTCTTTATTCACTTATAGTCAGTTCTTTGTTATTTTAAAAGTCTGTAAATAAATGGCAGCGCTACAACAGTACATTGTTATTCTGCGTTTTCATTAGGTGTTTTTGAATTTAAATAAGATGATATACACTTCAACAAGAAAGCGTCTACTTACATTTTAAATTTTAAGTTGTTAAACCATAACAGCACTTAAAGAAGCAGCATTAGAACTTATAGAATTTGTTTGATTTTATTTTTTAATTTATCTATGTTATACCCATTATAGTGTTTACCGCTACTATAAGAAGCCGTATCTAAGTTTCCTATTTTTTAAGTTTACATATGCGATATTGTGTAAATAACAAAAGTTTCTATTAAATTTCTTTTGAATTCTTCGCTTGACTTTCGAAGCCCTCAGAAGTGTAGGCGTCCGGTCACTGTGATAATAGGAGCGCCTGCTAACCCGTAGCCAGACGTTTACTTCAAAATCAATATTGGTGAATTAAAAAACCTGAATAATCTACAAATAACGGATCTAAAATATGTTTCCAACCACTAGTAACTTTGAAACGTTCACGGGACCGGTGTCCCACAATTTGACACTCTAACCAGTAGGTACTATCAATAATACTCGTCTTTAAATAATATTCTACTGCAATGTAATATAAACAATGCGAAGAGACAGCCAATAATCCAGTCACACATTAGTATACCAAGCTTTCCTATTTAATTAATACAAACGCCAAACTTTACATGAACTTTAAAAAAAAGCTAGCTGCTAATAATTATATATATAAAAAAATTATGAGTGCTGCTGCTGTCACACATTGTTCGTGCCTTTCCGTGCCGACCCGAGCGCCTCCGAAGGATAAATTCTGGCCCGGCGGCAGCCGCGGGCGAGGTATTATATTTCCGGAACCGCAAGCAATAGAAAATTTTCGTTTGAGAGCGGGTAATAAAGCACTCGTATATATAAATATAAATAAAGGGAAAACAACTTTACTTGATAACAATACACCTATTTAACAAACAGATGTAAACCAATTTAGAAACAATCAACATAAAAATACTGAAGAAAAACAAGAAAAAACACAAAAACCACCTCCAATTTTTCCTAGAAGGAATCATTGACTATTTACGTAATTTTAAATTAATGTTAAAGACAAAAGTCTTGTAAACAATATGTTAAAAATAGACTGTAAAATTCTAAATACACACAACATATTTATTAATCAAATAAATTATAATAACATAATTCTATCATACCTACCAAATAAAAATTGGACCAGCTTATCGATTAGTTTAAAACGTCTAAATTCTACCGTCCCAGTGATTAGTATAAAAAGCAAACTAAACAGTTACGGGCTGAACAATATGTGATATGCCACCAATTTTGTCCTCGCACCGTTCACGAGTTATAACCAAAAACTCCACGTAGGTCAGAAAATTAATTTTTACCGATCAATCGAGTTTGACATGACATTGAGACGACTTATTGTAACAACAACAGTGCGCATGCATTGCGTGCGAAAACAACAGCGCAGACTTAAGTGTCATACGAGAGCAAAATATGCTATATAAGCAATGTTTTCGCTGAGAAAACTGCAGTTTTCTTTTTAATTCCACAGAAGTTGTATTTTCAAACTTGTATTGAAGACGATAATTTAACTAAACTTAATTGTTATTGTAATAAAACCAGTTATTCGTTTTGGTTCATTACTTAAAATTTGATGGAATTTGTGAGTTTTCAATAAACTGTATCATGGCTTCGAAAGAAGTCAAGGTCGACTGGAAAAACTTTAATTTAGAAGAAGAATTTGAGAAGCCTATAGGCATACCAAGAGCGCTAAAGAACTCGAAGCTTTCTTACAATCCGAATTCGAATCGAATCAAAGTCAAGAATGCGGTAAGTGTTGTACTTGAGCCACAAACAGTTTATTAACAGACAAATCACAGAAATGTGATTTCTGCCTGATAAATGGACCACTAATCACGATGACCTGCTTGAAAGGTATGGAACGATAATTCCTCTCAGCGTACACAGCACGAACTGGAAGAACTATTAGAACAAAGATTCAAAGACAAATTTGTAAGTACTTTTCCAGAATTACGCTTCGTATTAAAGCGCAAAGAAGATGAGAATGAATTTGCTTTTCTTACCTAAACTAATTTTCGATTTAGTTTTCTAGACGCAGCAGGACAGGCAGGCTTATAAAACATCAATTAACGGTTCCTGACATATGGTTGATGGACGTTATTTTATCATCATACCACAAAAGAAGAAGAAGAAATCGGCTCTGACAAATAACATGAACGTTGCACTTTGAGGCGCAACGCAGAGAATCCGGTCTTCAACAACGCTAGATAACGCAAGGGGCAACGCAGCCCTGAAGTCTCTACGATTTGGGATTAAGCTGGAAAATATAAGATTGTTATCATTTTATTGCTACAAGTGATATATCTTTCTTTATAAAGCAAAGAAGAAAGTAATCAGAATGGTTACCAACGTCTCCCGACCTTTTCCTGTTGAAACATTCTTTTAATCTTCTAATCTGCTGCCAGTGGCTTAAGGAAATCAAGCTTTTGGTCAATCAAGTTTGACCTGACGTTGAAACGACTCATCATACAACAACAGCATGCATGCGTTGCGTTCGAAAACAACAGCGCAGGCTTAAGTGTCATACGAGAGCAAAATATGCTACATAAGTAACGTTTTTTCTGAGAAAACTTCAGTTTTCTCTTTAATTCAACAGAAGTTTTATTCTCAAACCTGTTTTGAATACGATAATTTAACTGAACCTAATTGTTATTGTAATAAAACCAATTATTCGTTTTGATTTTAATAAACATTAAGAGGAGATTCCGTTTATGATTGTAAAGATAAATAATAAATTTTTCCCCTATTGAGAAAGATTGGCATTGTTACAACTAGAAGAAAATCTAATAAATATTAAGTTGCGAAGGCTTTCATGGCCGGTGTTATGCTGCATCGTGTGGTTGATTCTCGGGTTATAAGGTCGTGGTCAGAGTTCTAAAAAAATTTAAAAGATTTTTTTCTGAAGATGTTCGCCGCAGTTGTGGGCGAAACTTCAAAAGTTTCTAAACTCAGACTACAACCTTATAACTTGAAAACCAACTACAATATAAATGAAATATAAATATACTCCAAGTTTGTGTCCCATAGCAAGAACATATTTTAAAAATATGGAAAAATTTTACAATTGTGTTAAAACTAATAATTTTTCCATTGTTGAGCCAGCGCATCTCACTTATTCCGAGTATGTCAATATGCAGTCATTTCTTGTATGATGTGAATTTTTTCGTGATCTTACATGCTATTCACATTCCAAGGTCCGATATTCTTTGCTAATTTAGATCTATATCTGATTTTAGCTGACCGAGAGATTCTTCGCATCCCTGCCTCATTTAAAAGGCGCCCGTACTCAAAGCCGTTGTATTGATCAGCCATAATCTTAAACTTCCTGTGAAGTCTTTTTAATTAGATGGTTTTCCGTTATCTTTCTACGTAGGACTTTTGAGTGGAAAATGTGGATATGATTGGACATGATTCCCTTCAGTATTAGGATTGGAGAGAATTCGCGTAGCCTCCCTGAGGTAGATCTATCTTAACCGAGTTTGTTAAGAGTAGCTACCCGCTATCCCAGTACCAGTACAGAAATTATTTAACGTAGTTAGAAACAAAGAGAAATACAGCAAAGCGATCGCTAACATAATTAAATAACGGCACTTTAAAAAGAAAGAGAGCCTTTGCCTTAACTTCATGCGCTGACTGTATAATAAATTCATTGTCAGTTGTACTTCTTAAGTATGAGAAAATACCTCTTTTTAATTTAAAATTTTGCTGAATGTTTGGTCATAACAGAATGGAATTTTAAAATGAGTTCTACATACCTAAGAAAGTTACAGTTTCTTACAACACTTTTCATTATCGTCGTAAGAATTTTCAGAGCCCTGTGCTCAAAGCTCAAAGCCTCTTGAATCAGTACATTGGATGCATTATAATTTGAACTAGAAGTCACTGAAGTCGATAACGACAATTTTTATTGTTACACACTACGTGAGAGAAAGTGTCGAATTTTGGTATTTTCTCGATTAGAATATCCTGTCGCTCAAGACGCTCTTTTAAGTGTTTTACGAATTCTGCTCCACTTATAATAATCAAATGATAATCAGCGAGGATTACAAACATTATTTCTAAACTCAGCCTTACATAGTAAGGGAGTTCAAAAAATATCAACACAACAGAATATAATAACTTGTAAACTTGTAGCACAATAGCGAAATTCTTAAAGATAACGTTATGGCCTGTATACCCAAAGAGGCAATGTAATCACATTCCCCTCGTCAAATAATGTAGACATACTATTGGTACCGAAACTTACTTTAGCCCCAAATGGAAAATGATATTGTACTAGCCAGGCCTTTAACAATATCTGAAAGAAAAGTATTATTGTTTAAATTAAAATTAAATTTTCCCATTAACATTTCAAATTATTTGAATCATATTTGAATGACAAATATTTTAGGTAAATGACAAAATATCGCACATCTATTTTATAATTTGAAAATCAGTATCTTAGGGTCATTATTCTACCAGATTTCCCAAACTTACTACACAAGAAAATATGAATACTTGCACCAATAGAAGTCCAAATTTTACCAAAAACATAAATTCTTTAGTTTATTTGTAAGTCTGGTTAAACAATTGGAAAACTCACGTTAACGAACAGAAGTCAAAACTCACAATTTTTACACTAAATCGCTCTTCAACTCAACAATATACCTATTGCTCAAATTAATGTATCGAGATACCTAGATCTGCCTCTAGATAGTAGATTGTTCAAAAAACAACACACCAGAAGTAAAAGGAAATAATAGATGGAAGCAATAATAAAATAAAATACTGGGTTATTGAAAGAAAGTCTCCTAAATCACTTAAAAACAAAATTTCAATCTTTAAGACGACATAAGCATCACATAGATGTATGGAATTTACCTATAGGTATCCTCTTATAAATATAACGTAAATATTATCTAAAGCTTCCGAAATACTCAGTCATGGCTGATGCCCCTTGATACGTCCCCTTCAGGATCCCCTTTGTAAATAGTCACAGAAACAGCTACAAAATACACAGACAAATTAACAGCACATCCTAATCAATCAGTGCAACTCCTGTCAAAGATTTTTACAAAACCGACGTTGGAAACACAAACGGCCTCAAAATCAGTCTAAAACTCAACTCATCTGCCCTCAACTTTCAATCTATAAAAGCAGTTGCAACAGTTTTATTAGAAGCTTCTGTATCACGCCTGATACGACATACAGTTAGCTCATGGAATCTATTATAGAATTC
Source organism: Sinelater perroti (assembly GCA_036346155.1). Lineage (NCBI taxonomy): Eukaryota > Metazoa > Arthropoda > Insecta > Coleoptera > Elateridae > Sinelater > Sinelater perroti. The sequence goes on from JARFIY010000046.1 coordinate 34,209,923, forward strand.
TGATTGCTAATAAAGTTAACAAAGGAATACATTTCTTTTATAATTAAATATAATAAATAGAATAAAAACAAGTTATAGTAGCAAAACTATAGATCAACTAATATAAATTTTATTCATCTTTATAAGAAAATGCGGATAACCTCTGGCGAGGTTAATAAAAATTTAAATTTGCCCCACTTAGGGCAAAGTCTGAGAGGTTAAAGCTCACATATGTTTGCTCTTACTGGCGATTGTCACTCACCATTTCTAACATAGGGCGATGTGGTAAGCACCACGCCATAGAGGGCCGTATTGCTATTCTTTGTTTGAAGTGAACTCAGATAATCAATTCTTTTTACTCCTTAGGGTACAAGGAAAACGAAAACTACAACAAAAATACGAAACTGTGTAGGCAACTAGTCAGTCATGTGAACTCAGGGATCGAATCTGAGTCCGCTTATATACTATAGTATTTATTTATAATTTTTAACGTTAAACTATTGTAAGAATATCCACATAGGTTAAAAATCTAACATATACAAAAATTCCACATAAACATCAATAAAGACAAGAAAAATTGAAGCAAGTGTTCTGTTCTAGTACAATAGTCAGATGACAATTAAAGAAAATATACCACTAAATAGTTTTACAGAAAATCTCAAAATAACAAATTTATAGGACGGTAGTGAAAACGCTACTTTAACCGTAGTGTACTGACACAGTAGAGCCCCATTTGAGTAAAATAATCAGACTATTAATTAGGGTATACGAAAAAAAAACAACAAAGAGTCATAATAACTAGAAAATTCTACAATAATTAAATATGACACTTCAGTTTCAAAAATATATGCCAGACATACAAGAAGGTTTGAAAAAATAAACGTACAAGAAATATTTATAAAGTCGCTGTGACATTTCAGATTTAAATTTTGAGATTAATATATAACATATAAGTTAACAAGCGTAAAATGTTACAACCGTAGTATTAAAAGTACAAATAAAAAAGAAGGAAAAATATTATATATAACTTTGTTAAAAAATAAAGAGTATACTATTCCGTTTAATAATGTATTAATCTTATACTGATAAACAATATTATCAAATTTCGAGTCATTTTTTATATTGATATTAGTTTCCATTAACTGGGTAGCTCGATCTACAAGCCAAACACACAAAAAGCACAAAATGTGTTTTTATTCTTTAATAATCGCAAATTTTAAATTGAAATTTAGTTTAAAATAAAATTTGACATGATTTAGTTTACATTTCATTTTAGCAACAACTATGGATTATTCACTAAAAATAAAATATATACATTAGAGAGGTTTTTAAAAAATAAGGGAAAGGTATTTTTGCATTTTTCTGGAAAATTGGCATAAACAATTACAATGTCATTTTTTACCTAAAATGACGTAATAAAATATAGAGATTTACGGCTTTGAAGTAGAAAATGATAGGCAAACAGCTGAAATCAATAATACACATTCTTATCCTATTACGTCACTAGAAAAATTTGAATTATAAACTTGGTTTAAATAAACATTACAGAGTTTTTTTTTTGTTTAATTTATGTTAATTTACTCACCGGATTTGCAGCCTTAATGGCTTTCACTGAACCTAATACTACGTCACATACAGCCATGAGTTGAGCGAAACTCGAACTCGCCTGCGCCGGTTCGCGGACAGAGATAGAATGATCCTGATAACTGATTGTGAGCTATGGCAGCATCTCGGAATAGTCCATATTATAAAATAAATTTGCTTATCTTTCAACATGATTTACAGTTGCTGTAACTCTACCTTTGATTGTCTGTATTATTAAGTGGCGAAGCGAAGGGGAGTCACTTACTAATTTCATGTTGTCTGTCTGTCCGTCCATCCGTCCGAGCAATAACTCGAGAACGGCTGAGAATTTCCAAATTCTGTTTTCGCCAATCGACAGGCGACCAAAAAGGCTTGTTTGCTAGTGATTTTGAAACTGATTGGTCAAAGGGTTCTCAAATTTGGGAGACAAGCTTTGCAGGTTTATTGTTATTGTAACCAAAATTATTTTCTTATCCAAGACTTTTGTGCTGAACTCTCTGTCGCTATTTATCGGTCATATCAATTACGTCTTAAACATATTAGACTATTCTTTGTAATTTTTACCACAACCATAATCACATGTTTTAACAATACTTAAAATAACAGTACATATTTTATCTTCATTATGTTTAGCCATTTGGCAATTATAAACTCAACTATCTTTGGCTTACAAATACTGATCTATGTTCAGGATTTAACCTGTAAATGTACATTAGCTTAAAACACGTTTATTTGTAAATGTAATAGTTTTTTTTAATACATCTATTATGTGTAGTATAGAGGATTTTTTCATAAATCATAGCCTATAAATAATAAAATTAAATAATTAAATTGTTTTTTGACTCATTGTATTAAGGTGGTTTCAAATTTGCTTCCCTAGGGAAAAAATTGTATAAAAAAGGAATCAAAGTCGGATGAAATTTATATTATGCAACGTACTTGCAGAATACATCAACAAGAATGTTTAAACAGATGGAATATGGAATTTTCTGTTCGGCACAGTGCAATTTCTTAATAAAATTCCAAAACAATATTTTTCATATTTGTTGTGATCTGCTTGAAAATCTTTTCCGGCTTTGGTCAAATAGAGTGACATTCTCCGTCAGCAGGTTCCTAACAATCATTTTCTTTATACCAGTGATCAAAACTACTAAACTAGCCGCCTCTAGTTGCACAGCAATCGAATTGTCTAATTTTGTAGCGTACCAAATCTTGTTAACTGCCAAAGAGACTGTTGTTGAGTGGGAAAATGGCAGAGTACTTTGAAAAAGATATGTTGCATATTATTCAAAGATAAAATACACGGCAGCACAATTGTTTAAAATATTATTAAATATAGACCTGAATATCTGTATTTGTAATAGTCCCAAGATCTGGTGACAATTTCGCGTCTTGTGTGAATACCTGCCTCACTACCACCATACTACCATAACTATCACATGAAGTGGCTGATCTGGTTCTATTCCATTTTAGTTTTGTTGTCGATGATGAACTGATTGTCGCCACCTAAGTGTACTAATTGCTCGTTATCTTAAGCAGATTCTCTTTTTGATCAATTGCCAGCATTTTCGATTTATTACGAAGGTCCGATTGGTCGCTAAAGGAAAGGTTCGAAGAAAATCCACTAGGACTGTGCGCAGGCGTCTTGCGCTGTATCTGTAGTTGGCCCGGGGAACGCGTCGATTCGCGGTTGTCATTTCTGAGTACATAGGGAGCACATAAACATGCTTCGAAAAATAGAGTCTCCTGCCAAATGTGAATTGCGTTCAGTCATTCGATTTCTGCATGCTGAAGGAAGCAATACAGCTGAAATTCATAGACGAATGAGTAAAGTGTACGGAGAAACGTTCATGAGTGGCAGCAAAGTGCGGAAATGGTGCAGGAACTTTGATGCTGGACGTACAGATGTTCATGATGCAGGCGACCAGGGAAGGAAGCCAGTGTCAACCGATGATCTTATTTAGCGCGTGGATCAGGCAATTCGCGGAAATCATCGGTTCGCAATTTCTGGGTTGAGTGATTTGTTTCCGGTAATTTCACGGTCAGCTCTCTATACCATTGTGAGTGAAAGACTCGAGTACCACAAACTCTGCGCGAGATGGGTTCCCAAGATGCTATCTGACCATCACAAAACTCAGCGAATGGGCGCTGCATTAACCTTCCTTCAGCGCTACCATCACGATGGAGATGAGTTTTTGGACAAAATTGTCACAGAAGATGAGACATGGATCCATTACAAAACTGAAGAAACCAAAAAACAATCCAAACGGTGAATGCATTCACACTCCCCGAGTCGTAAACCAGTGAAGTTCAAGCGCACGTTCTCCACCAAAAAGTGTATGGCTACAGTGTTTTGGGATCGTAAAGGTGTTCTCTTGGCGGAATTCATGCCACGTGGCACAACCATAGCTGCAGCTTCGTACAGCAAGACTCTTGTAGTCAGGAATTGTCCTTCTTCATGACAATGCACGGCCGCACACTGCAGTTGCAACAACAATCCTCCTACAGCGTTTTGGACAATCCTGACTTGACTCCCTCAGATTTTCATCTCTTTACCTACATGAAACGCTGGCTAGGAGGACAAACTTTCGCCACAGACAAGGAGCTGCAGACCAGCGTAGAGCACTGGCTTTCTATGATGAAGGTATTGGAAAATTAGTACCACGCTACGACAAATGTATGGATCGGAACGGCTATTGCGTCGAAAAGTAGCTTAATGTTGTATCACATTGTTCCATATAAGATTTTCTTGATTCTGACTGTGATTATCATTCAGCGACTCTCGTATTACGAATGCTTACCTATTCGACAAACAGCAGCTTGCCGAGTTGGTAAATTGGACTTTTTCATGAACAGCTTCTTTGTTTTCTTGATCATTTTCTAACATCTTACTATGGGTCGTGCCTCAAATAAATTCTTAAAAAATTCCGCAATGTGGCTTACCTTCATATTCACTGATTTTTGTTTATCATATAGAAGTCAGTGCCGTACTGCCGAACTACTGACTTGCTGAGACAATAACCTAGTTCGGACTTTGTACAACAGAGAATTTTGCAATAGGCCTCATGTTCAATTAGGTATAATATTAAAAAATTAGAATAAAAGAAGAGTAATATTTTAATAGTTTGAAGATATAAAAGCTTTTAAAATTATTAGGAACTCTTCGAATTAAAAAAAAAACAAAAAATAAAAAATTAATTTATACACCGAAATTCAAAAAAAAGCAATACTATAAATAATAAAAAGTAATAATGTCAAAATACTACATAAAAAACAATAACAATCATTTTTAAATAAAGGTATTATTTTGCCCCATTATTTCACTTTTACTCGTATAATTTTTGGTCTGTAGTACTGTAGAATTATTTTAGTTGTCTACCTTGCTTTACAGATGTACGTGATTTCCAGTTTTATATTTTTCTTAACTAAATCTAATTTTCCCTTATATTTAATTAGTTTTTCACCTTTCCTCGATAAATATGATACACGAATAAAACTGATTTTAAAAACAGAAATAAATTACAAAGTAGCAAGGAATATAAAACAACACCAACAGTCGCTAAACTTTATAAGATATTTAAAAATTAAAAATTAAGTATAGATCAAATTAATTATATGCTTTTTTAACCTAAATTTGTGACACGACTGTGATAAAATGTCTTATACTATTCCACAATAAATAGTGTGATAAACATAAAATGTTATTGTAGATACAGGCAAATGCTTTTACCTGCTTGTGATTATAATTAAATGATAATTATACATTAACGTGAAAACTATAATGTTAGCTATTAAGAAACACTTAACATGATGTTATTTTATCATTAAATTATGATAAAAAGAACACTTTAGTACAGAAATAAATTTTTGTTGGCACAAATCGGCTGGACGAGCCTTCAGGATATTCATTTTTGCAACAAAGCTCATAATTACTAAAAATAAATCAATATGTGACACATTTTACCTAACTAAATACGAGGTTATTTAGAGAAACAATGTGACTGGTTTTCTTTTAATCATCTATGTAGTTCTTTTTACAAGTATTCTGTTTAATGTTTCTTTATTGCTTGTAGCAGTCTTGGAAGGTTTTTGATAGACTCCCTTTTAAGTGGATTACGCTCTTCTGGATATTATACAAAGTACCAAAATAACACTTTTTTATATACGTGTTTAGCCAAGGGAAAAAAAGAATTCAGAAGAACTTAAATCTGCCAAATAGCGGAGCTAAAAAAATGATTCTTTCTGTCATAAATTCTTCAACTTACAAAGCTTACATTAAAATCTTATGAATGATAAACAGCTTTAAATTTAAAGCACTATTGATTTTACGCAATAGTCATCAATCAATAGTCACAATGTTGCTAAAACTTTTGCCAGTTCATTTTCTTATCATACTTTGCAAACACCACTTCAAGTATTCTCATCAAACTTCGCCGGTAAACCGGCGAAATGTGTTTTGTGTAGGGCTACTCATGCTGCCAATTAATAAAAGAACAAAGTTGATTTGGACATTTTATATAGAAAATTCCCTAACTACACATCACCATTGCGTCCCAAGCTCCGTCAGATGCATCAACACGACAAACATCGCATTATCAGCCGACTTCATGCCCAAACAACCCAGTCTCAGATCACAGGTTGGCAAGTACAGTTCATTTAACTAAAAACCAACATACCCAAGAAACTCCTAAACCTTCAAAAACAATCAACTAAATGTTAGGACCGCAAGCAGGAAATCTCATCTCTATAATAGTGTTAATGCAGCAAATTATTCAAACTCGACAACAAACAATCAATGAATTAACTACAAAGATCAGACTTTCAAGAAAAGCGCTGTTGAGAAACAACAATGGCTGTTAGTTATAAAATAGCTCTTTGGAACTCCAAGGGTCTTTTTCACAATATTTCTCTTGGACAACAATACAGTTACGTGCGCGCGTGGTACCACAGCTTAAAATAATTAAAAACCACATCAAACATCATAAACTACCCAAATTTTTAAAAAACCACTTACAAGCAACGGCTGTACAGATTGAAGATTGGCATGGTCTATTTACACTGTCCTCCAAATTATCCTACCAACAAAAAAGATTTTATCACAGATTTTCGGATACTGGGTAGCAGATTCATACGCAAAGCATACTCACTGGGGTTCTCGGCTCTTTTCTTCAGGCAGGGGTAGCGTCTTGTATAAGGTGTTGCAGGAACTTACTGGCAAACAGACATAAATAAAATACCGGATTTGTTACACCTCTTTGTCATTAAAGGCGTTGCTCCAGGATACTAAAATATCTGCTCATCTTTAGATTTCTGTTTTGATTATACCCCTGTTATATCCACTATAAGTGCTTTCATTCCTGTTAAAGAGCAGCTAGTTAAACTATTCAATAATAGAACAGATTTGTATTACTTCAGACATCTAGTCGATTCCCAACTTAACCTAAGACATTCCCTAAAAACTATCGAAGACCTAGAAGCGGCTATTCTACATCTCACCACAATAATTCAAAAATTAGCCTGGGCGGCTATACCTAATATTCCTTCAAAAAGCGTACAAAAATGCTGTCCAATGTCTATTAAAAAAATATCTGAAAAAAACGCTTTAGGAAAATTTGACAAACTACCAGATATTCATCAGACAAAAGGCGATATAACTAAGTTTGTAATGAATTAAAAACTCCAATCAGATATCTAAAAAACGAAAACTTTTACAAGTTTTAAATTGGACGTGCACAGATTTGGTTAAGGCTGACATCTTTGCGCAACACCTAGTGCAAGTGTTTCAACCTTTACCACCATTAGTTATTCCCAAACAAAAACTGAAAATTAAGAATTTACTAGAAGCTTTGTACCAGATGTCTCCTTTTCCAGATTTGTTCACAGTCAGGGAAGTTAGAACCTTAATTAAAACCAATCTTCATCAGAAAGGCTTATCAAGGAACTTCTGCGTAGAAGATTTGTTTTGCTAACAAGTATCAATAATGTTGTTTTGAGATCAGATTACTTCTCAGCGCAATGGAAAGTTGCCAACGTAATCCTAATTCCCAAACCTGGTAAACCGTCCATTGAAGTCAAAAGACTGCTGTTTATCGTAGAAAACTTTAATCTTATTCCTGATTTTTGGGAGCAACATTCTATCGTACACCAGATTCATCAAGTGGTAGGTTATAAATCCATCCATTAAAGAGATGTGTTGTACCGCACCCTTCCTTGGCGATAGCCAAGATTTGACTTGCACGATGGTTTCTTCTTTAAACTATATTAACTCACTCATACTATATTATCCTCAAATCTTATTTTTCCAAGTTAAATATGAGCAGCACCAAATTCATTATGGATCTGCCTTAAGACACTGATCTATCCACCAGTGATCGAACATTCACAGCAATCTTTGCCGACAAAGCTATTTTGGGTACACATAAAGACTCTGTTATAGCTGATAAGATCCTGCAAACTATCCTACATGTGGAGGATAAAGATTAATGAATTGTCATTACAAAATGAATGGAAACACACTCAAATGTGCCGTTATCTCTAATAACACATGTGAAATACTTAGGTATGCATCTAGATAAATACCTCACATGAAAAGACCACATATGGAAAGAACCGAAACAACTCGGCTTAAAATTCAGTAAACATTACTGGGCCTTAGAAAAAATCCACACTTTTCTTTCGCAACAAACTGCTTGTCTACAATGTAGTCTTCAAGCCCATATAGACCTACGGTATACATCTGTGGGGTATAGCCACCAACACTAATATTCAAATTATTGAACGCTTTCACTTTAAAGTATTACGTGCTATGTGTAATGCGCCTTACTTTCTTAAACATAATGAGTAATCTAAAAATAGACTCTGTTCAAAATACTATAGTGAAGTACACTGAAAAATACCTAAAGAACTTAGAATACATATGTATCATAGTAATCTCGCTTCAACCCTAGTTAGCAATGGTGCAAACATTAAAAGATTGAGTGGAATTAAGCCATCGTATTTACGTCATACTGTTGTAAATACGTAGTGCTTAGTTGTTTAACACATACGCAATTTTACAAGTAACCCCAATTTTAGGCTCAGTTCTAATCATGTCACTCTCATCTCACATTATTTTGGCTTAGCATTTACGAATTTACTCTTATATAAACAGGACAACCGTTATATTAAAATTGCGAATTATATTAAATGTTTTTGTTGGGTTGTTCAAAGTACTACAAAAGGTATTAAAGACAGTGTAATTACAAGTGAAACAAAAAAATAGTCCAAATAAAGATAACTTATAAATGCAAAGGACAGAAATTGATTCAAAAGTCGCTTAAGAGCCGGAAAAACGTCTTTGAAGCTCATTTGCACTACGTCTATAAATAAATTGTCTATCGGCTTAGTGCTAAGACCGCAGCAAGGCTTAAAAATTGGGCATGGAATGCTCCAAGACCAGGAAGAAGCCATGGTTTTTGAAGAAGAACAAAATAGCTTGTTTATAATAGACTCTACAACATCAGAATTCAATTGGGCAAATGCTCTGTGGTCATAAAAGTTTAATTTTAAGTTTAACGAGACACCTTACTATTATTCTCAACGTTTGAATCTTAATAAATAAATTAATGTTTAATTCTGACAATTATTCAGGTGTTTGGTACCCATGACGCTACTTACAAGAGGCAACGAATAGGTAAAAATTACCTTCCTCAGCGTGTGGTGCTGGCAGTCAAACACGGAGGGGGCTGTGTGATGATCGAGAATTTTATAACGGCCTAAAATCTAAGAGAAATAGTTAGTTGCAAAGTGCACATGAACACTAAACAATTTTTATATCTATCTTACACAAATATTTCTGGTGGTACCAACATAGACTACATCGAATTTCAGTAAGATAAAGTGACCTGCTGCAAATATTCAAGTAGCGTATCCTAGTTTCAAAAGCAATTAAATGCAGCTGTTAGGCTGGTTAGCTCAAACACTAAATCTAAACCCCATTGAGTATCTCTGGGGCGCATTATTGCGGAAAATAAAAAAGCATATGACATCAGGAAATATCTCAAAAAAATTTTATAGAAGAATGGCATGCTATTACTTTTGAAAGTGTCGTAAAATAGTTAGGCATTTGCCCAAAAGAACAGCTACCCTTATTAAATCTAAAGGTGAACTGATAAAGAACTTGAATCCTAGCAATAGGTAATAAATAGTAAACAAAACATGTGCACTTTTTTCTGACACGCACAAATATTTATTTAATAACCTATTAGATAGGTCCCGTAATATTTATGTCTATAGATGTACAAAATACAGGTAAAGATAACATCGATTAATTATATTTAAAATTTGAACGTACCAAACGGAATTTTAATGAAGACTAGAAAAACCCAAACATTAATTTTATGGCTATGATTGCATATTCTAACACAGAATATAATTGTAATCGTGACTTAACATTCGTCATTATTAGTTTCATATTAATCTTGATGTTTTTATGATTTGAGTGATATTTTCTTTTGTCTCAATGACAAAAATACTAATTAGTAAAAATGAGCGAAAAAACTGTCCAACTGCATTTTTTAAAGTTTCCTCTTAAAAATTTAAGTTTGTCAATTAAATCACATGGAAATTTTACAAAATCTTCTTAAGATCTCAGTCAGTTTTCCATTATTACAATAAGTGGGATATAAATCTAATCTAGTTAATTACAGTCTAATTATATATATAAAAAAAATGAGTGCTGTTGCTGCTGCTGCTGTCACACAGGTCAAAGGTCAAATCGTTCGTGCCTTTCCGTGCCGACCCGAGCGCCTCCGAAAGACAAATTTCGGCCCGGCGACAGGCGCGACCGAGGTAATACATTTCCGGAACCGCAAGCGATAGAAAATTTTCGTTTGAGAGCGGGTAATAAAGCACTTATATACAAAAAAAAAGTTATGAGGCTGTCACACAGGTGAAAGGTCAAAGGTCAAAGATCAAAGTTCAACTCTAACTGGGTATACGTAAATGCGTTGTCATGGCAACGGCGTACGCCAATTATGTCAAACAGAGCTTTTTAATCGTGTTTTTATTATTTTTAAAAAATACTATGCGAAGGGGCTCAAGCATGTCGGAGTTGGACAAGCTCTTCGGGGGGCCGCTGCCAGACCTCGTATTAGTAAAAATATTGTTGTTTTTCGATCGTATAATTATTATTAATATTAAAATCCTTTGTATGTGAAATGCGTTGCCATCTACGTCATGATTTCATATATCCAATTATTAGTTGAAAGTTACAATTTTTATCTTTTGGTATAAAAGATTCGTGTGTTCTACTTAGAGACACATACTGGGTTTTTTTTAGTTTTTCAAGCATCTCATAGATAACCAATTTTCAATGTGATAGAACCTGATAAAACTATGCTATTTTATTTTTTAATTCTAGTAGTACTTGTACCATACCAGTATGGCCAAAGCGGTGCGGACGAATGCTAGGGGTTACAAGCGCGGCGGGTGGCTTACCTTGTCATTAAAAATAATTAAGTACTTGCATTCATTTCAAACAAGGGGTAATAATTCAGTCGTCTAAGACGCGGTACTTGCCACATCGCCTCGAATTAGAGATGGTGCGTCACGATCGGGAAGTGAGGGTCTAAACCTCTCAATTTGCGTGCTCCCACGCAAGATGTTAGAACATCGTTAATATTATAATATCTCTCCTGCAATTCATCGCTTTAAGAGATATACTGAAATTGAATTTTATTTTATTTTATAAACTTCCAACGATGCGATTTTTAAAAGTACGCGCCTTTGGATCATATTGACAGTTTTAACCGTTTCTCGTAACATAGTGCTCAGATGGGGTGTAAGGGTACTACAACATCTCATTACTACCAAATGTCAACCACCTACTGGAGTGATGATTGCGATCATTCGTTGCAGCCTGCTAGAGAACTAACGAGGCTCTGGCGACCGAATATCAGCAGGATAAATGAAAAAACTAGAATTAACAAAATGTAATTCTATGAATACGAAGAAGGAAACGAGAAACCACTTCGTCAAATTAATTAGTTTCCATAATGAAGACGAAAATGCGAAGAATATAGAACGATAAGCTTACGCATCAAAAGTACTGGTAAAAATAATTAAAGAAAATAGAAAAGAGAATAGAAGTAATTTGATTGAAGACGAATTTGACTTTAGAAGAAACACAGGTACGAAAGAAGCCATACTGACCCTAAGAGAATTTATAGAAGAAATGCTAAGCAAAGATAAAGAAATATACATAGCCTTCATCGATGCAGAAAAGGCCCTTTTCAGAGTGAGCTGGCCTAAATTGTTGAACATATTACAGGAATTTGGAATTACCATGAACGATAGGAAGATAATCTATAATTTATACAAAAATCAGTAATATATACAATGGTGAAAAAGAAGAAGCAAAAATCAGACAAGGAGTTAGACAATACTACGGCCTTTCTATATATACTACTAAAACTATTTAACTTAACATTTTTTCCAACGGATCAGTAGTTTTTTATTCCGCTATCGTGATTTTAAGAAAGCAATATTCCTTCAAGTGCTTCTTTTAGTGATCCAAACAATGTAAAAGTCACAGAATAATAAGTCCGCATTGAAGAGAAGGTGTTTTAGTTTAGTTCAATAACAAATCCTCACTATTTTATCGAATTGGATGTCGTACGTTACGGTGAATCAGTAATGAATACCTGAACACTGTCGTAACTTATTTTAACGTTAGGGGAAATTTCAGAAACAGTTAATAAACGTTCACGCATAAACAGATAAGAAATAATCAAATATTCTCTACAGATAAGCTGGTCTTTGGGCAACGTCGCTGGCTTTCATTCTCAATAGCTTCTCGTCCCCCCAAAAATTTTAAAGGCTTGTGTTGCAATAGCAGATTAAACTTGATAATAATCCATTGAGCAACAGACGGGAATATCTTTTACTTTATCATTATACTGACTACAGGTGCACTAGTGCGAAGTACTCTTTAGGAAAAATTGCTTTCAGGTACCCTATCTGCAATTGTTAGAAGCCGTGTTCCGTTCATCTCACATCATGCAAAAATAAAATTTCTGTTTACACTTGATTCGCCCGGGTAGATGCTTTTTAATGTTATATATATTGGATTCTTATTATCCAAGCATTTATTACTAGTCAAGCGTATAAAATTATCTTTTACATTTGTAAACATAAAATTGTTTTGTTTATAGATTTAGATGTATATTTTTAAAAATGTTTTATTGTCTACTCCTTTTGTATATAGTGTAAAAAAATTCCCCGTATATAGCTGATTGACGTTCACATTGCGTCACTCGCGACGCCCAACACTTCTAGGAATCTAACTGGCGCGTACGTGTTCGCAAATACTCCAGAAGGTACGATGTGTGGTGTGGCACCAGTGTGGTGCCTCTAAATGGTTTACGACTTGTTCTAGAATATCTCTAATCTTTTTTTTTTATATTGCGACTCTCCTTAACAAAAGGCAACTAGGAAAAATTCCGAATATGATCACGTACTGCTAATAACGTAAACAAGTTTTTATGGAAACTCAAAACGATACATGAAAAAACAACTAAACGGCATAAGGTGCGGTTCACTTCAAACAAGAGGTACTAATGGTAGTGGTTTAAGGCGCGGTGCTTGCCAAATGGCTCTATATCAGAGATGGTGCGCGACGAAGTCGAACATATGATATCCTTAACCTCTCGGTTTGCAGGCCGTGCTCCCAGGCGGGACGTTAGAGCCTTACCATTATTATTAAGCAGCATAAGATCTGGTGATACAATGAGCAGCTCGGAAATCAGAGAGTCCCGGACGGCGCACGGTTTTTTTAATGTAAATAAACATCTAAATCAAGGCATTGAAACAGAAAGAAAAAAGATTCAAAGTGCTAAACGGAAGTTTAAGGACGTAAAATCATTATGCTTTTTTTATTCTAGCTTTCGGTTCAACAAATGCTTATAAAAAAATCTACAAGTAACTAATTATTTGCTTCAAAACAATATTATCTACGAAGATGATAAAGGGTTAAACGATACAATTTTTTTTACGAAAAGTATAGTTATTCATTGTATATCTGAATTTTAATAAGATGTCCATACTTCCATGAGCGGTAGTATATATGCTTCTCATAACATAAATGATTAAATCAATTAAAAAAATTTCTTTACAATTATTATTTTTATTATTTATAAATTTTAAAATTTTAATAGCAAACAATATGTAACTTTCCCTGCTTGCTTAACTTAATGAATTTGATAAAACTCTTTCAAAACGTCTTAAAACCTTAGATTAACCTTATAATAATACGCCTGCTCTAGAAAATGAAAATTAATTAAAATTTCTTTTTCAGATCTAATTAAATAAAGCTCCAAATACTTTTTATCTCTTAATCCAATCATAAAATGCTAAAATTTAAAATTCTAGAACAATTTTTATGGCAGTTTTAAACATTTATGCAAATCTAGCATCAGAAGTTTCTTTCTTTACTTGTAATACCTTAGCTATCTTTATAAGACTCTTATGGATTACATATATTTTACATTTATAGCTTTTGTCAAAAGTATTTTATTTTCACTGTCTTTATACCACTTGTTTTAATCCAGTGTCTCCAGAGTAAAGGTTTGTGAGAATTAATTTTACTACTTAGGCTCTAGTTTGGTATAGTCTTTTATAAAATCGAAAGAAGGAAGTATTTCCAAATAAATACTATCTCTCTATTACAATTATTTAATCATTTGGATGACTTTCTTCAAGTCTCATTATTTGAGGTCTGACGTGATATAAATTAATAAAATGTTGACTTATGTGCTGTAAAAGCATCTATTAATTATAATTTCTTTCTTATTGGTGTCTTGTTAATTTCAATATAATTTAATACTATTAAAATTTTATTTTATTACCAATATTTTTAGGCGTTTGTAAATTGTATATTAAAAATTCGATTAGTATTGCATTTAAAATATTCTTTGAAAGCACAATTTTACTAATTTAATAAGATATCTTTATCATATCTTTCTCAAGTGTTTTCTTGAAGTTATCTTTCATATTCATGTAGAGTGCAGCGTGACCTAGCGGTCGAATTTAATCCTAAACTCAGATGCCCGGCGGACAGCCCCTCATTTTACAAGCTTTACCTTGACACGAGACTAAGAGTTTTATTATTTTTATTATTACATAGAAGACTAGAAAGGTCTATAATAGATCTCTAATTTTCAGAGTCTTTTAAAATATTTTCGACTACATTCTGCAGACTTCTGCATAATCGTTTAACTAACTTGTCCACCTTTTCTTAGAGATCTGGGCACATTTGTATGCTATGAGAAGGTTTTGTTCTTGAAAAATTTTGCTTTAGGTTTCATTGACCACCGAAATGTTGAAAATTGTTTGAAAATCTCTCATTACCACAAAGAGTGTTTTGCCATCTGCTCATCAATTAAGATAACCAAAGGAAACAAAGTTTTTCGCCTAAAGGTCGTGCAGAAATATCCAAATACTCTTCTGTCTGGAAATTTAAACCTGCACTAACACATTGCGTTGAATATATTGAAAAACTATCCTAAAACCCCAAGTATATTTAACGTTCATTTAAAAAATTATTTAAATTTGTTATTCCCGGAAATTAACAAAAAATTCTCTTTTGTTCTTTTCAGTTTTAAAAAGATTGGTTGGTTGACCTGTATGTAATTTATTATATTTAAAAGTCCTTATCGTGTTTAAATATAAAAAATCTGGTGTGAACATCACACGACTTTCCTTAACCTATTATTATATATTATACCGGGTCCATCATCTCGGTCCTGCGCTGCTCTCGTCCCGAAACTTGTTATTTTAAAAAAGGACGAGGTGCGAGTCCAACACTCGAAAGCTGATTAAAATAAACAGTACAAAACAATAATTGACTCGTACTTAAAATTTTGCTACGTCATTGAAGGTAACCGTGCGAACTCGGCCGCACGGCCTTCCCTATTATCGCCTGCGTGCTCCCTCCTAGTGGCCAAGCGCTCCCCCCCGTCCTCCCGCAGTCGGCCAGGAAGTTCTCCGAGTGCGCTGTGATTAGTCCGTTTAATTAATTTTTAATCGGCTATAACTTATTTATTTGACCTTGGATCAAAAAATTTCATTGTAATTTTTTGTTCGTCTCGGTCTGATCTCTCCGGTAATATCAATTTCCCGAAACATTTTATGAACACCTGGCATATTAAAAATCCTGAGCTTCAATTTTTTTTCGAGTTCCTATTTTACCAATTTTTATTTTAAATTCATGTTTATCTCGTGATAGCAAATCATTTTTATTCTCATGAATTGTTTGTATCTTCAACCGATTAGATGCGCGACCGCTTTGCGACCGATTTTGCGACCTTGCTACCAAACCACTAGGCCGATTTTTACCAAAAGCTACGCACTGCGTCCCCTACCTACAGGTAACTTGCATACCAAATTTCAAGTCTCTAGCTTTTACGGTTCTCGAGATATCCTGTTTACTGACAGACCGACAGACACACACACGAACCAATGGCCCAAACCAACTTTTTTGGTGTCCTGAGGCTATATTTCGTCCAGAAATGTGAAAAACTGGGTAGGTCAAATTTCCGCCGATTACATTACTTTCCTTATTATAGGATAAGGAAAGTAAAAATCACTCTCTTAGGTATTAAGATGCTATTACACATTTGCTAGGATCACCAGCAAGATAAATTGTAATCACATTCCTGTCTGAAAGATATATCATCTTCATGTGCGAGTTGCCAGTTCGCCAAGCTCTATAACCCCTCAAAATTTTAACAACACTGATTGTGCCTTTCTTTTATTTGGATAGAACTCTCAATCTCCTTTCATTGCCCGCTTAAATTTCTTCCACCCACAGTATTTAGACTCCACTGATAACTATTCATCACGTATGCAATCCTTAGTTTATCAAGAGATTATTTTATAATTTGACACACTTGATCTAATAAAAAAAACACATTTGCTTAACATTAGTAATTCATGCACTATAAAAGCAGGAGTGAACTATTCTAATTTACATTTTACAAGAAAAAGCAATTTCCGACACTCAAATAAAATTTTCAATTATTAACCAACCACAACAATATCAAGCAATCAAAAATTTTTACCCAAAATAACGTTTTATATAAAGCAAACAAGATGCAGTAGAACCGCTTGAAATTGAATTTGAAAAATCATTTTACATCGGACAAAACGTATAAAGCAAATAAGACACGAAATTTAATCAATCAATGCAGCCTTTATTGTAACCACATTTCATAAAACCTTTCAGTAACTGAATAGCTAATTTATAATTATACTTTTATTTACCTTGATTTTGTTGGCCATAATTGACATAAATCGGAAACGGTATATAAATAAAAAGCGTTTTATTCTACCAAAAGACAAATGGGGGCCATAAATTAGAAACACTGAACTTAAAAGAACTCTAATATACAGCCGCTATTACATTGTATAAATCTGCAAACATCTTTATGGGCGTAATAAACCTCAAACTTTTTCAAAAGAATAAGACGCTTGCAAAACTTTAACCTGCCAACGGGCAAAAACATAATACTGACTTGCATTGTTTCTTTTGATGGCTTATAGGAATAGCTAAAGTTTAAGAAATATAAGGTATGATAAAATGACGAATAATGCCTCGCTTGGTTTTCCAATATGAACAATGACGCTGATAAACCGTGCGAAACAAAAAGCGTGTAACATTTGCCAAGAACAAAAAAGGATAAATAATGTAACGGGGCATTTTATATGAATTTGGAAAAAGAGAGACACAAGCATTAGCTAAAATATAATTTTAAGATTTATGAGTAATATAAATAAGGCTGTTGCATCCTATTTCAATTAAATGTCATTTATGCACCATTAAGTAACGAAGTCACTTTCTAGAAAATAATGTATCAATTATAGTCTTCACAATTATTTAACTTTAATATATAAATAATCCTTTAATAATTTTTTAGCAATTATAAAATTAAAAATAATTAAAATAAGAGAATTAAAGAAACTTATAGGCGAGCAGGGCACACACCTAAAATGACCTTATAGTGACCACAGCGGTTCTAGTCGCGAAAACATGATTATACTTAGGTTTTTGGGATCGCTGAACACAAATCGCTTAAAATGGGGCACCTATGTATAAAATGGCTTTTTAGTGAAAAACGTTTAACTCGCGGTATCTCCAGCAGTTCTTAATATTTCTTTTTGAATTTTTAACCAACTATTCGTGCCATGAACTAAAAAACGAGCCCCATCCGAAATTTCTACGGCGTTTATTGTTCAAGTAGCGAATTTTACAATTTGCACTTACCGATTTTATGTCTTTTTATGTACTATCACAAATATTGTACATGATGTTTTGTTTTTCCGGTAAGTAAGTATTAGATATTGAAATATAATATATAAAGAAGTTTTCTGCAAAACTTCAGCTCTCTATGTCAAATAGAAGAAAAAATATGCGTTTTGGAATTTTGACGTCGCGTTCGGGCGCGCGTGCTCGGTACGCGCAGATCACATCGACGGTCATATACAAGCGTATAAATGAGAGTATTATGCGATAATATTAATTAAAAATCATATTTAAACAATGTGTAATCATATTTTGTTTTTTTTCTATTTCTTGCTACATATAAAAATACCTCATCGTTTAAAACGTTGAGAGTTTGGTGCGTTGAGATTCATTTGCACATTTTCAACATTTTGAAAATGAACCATCTACACTGATCTAAGAAAATACATACCTATACATATAATATCAAAAAACTTGGTAATTATATATGTCCATCTTTATTCGCTGCGTATGCACAACATTTTATTCTACTCCCTCTTTAATGTTTTAATATTTTGCGTGCCGAATTTCCTGAGTTTTAGTCGACTTCCATTTTTTGCTTTCGACAGTTGTCCGTTTCCAGAAATCCAAAATGGGGAACTGTTTTAGGACCGAATAGAAACTTTTTATTATAAACAGTGCATTTATATTTTTTCAGATAACTATCTATTACTATTTATTGCTTTAACGCAGTGTTTTTCCATTTTATTTCAACGTGATAGTCTGCAGTGGTTATATCAAACAACCTTTTCCTTAAAGTAATTTAATAATTCAGGTTCTGGTGCGTGTTATGGTTGTACATCGTATATGAAAATAAAGTAACTTGCAAAAAGGTGAGATTGACATTTAGATGGAGTGTCTTTGTATTCACTACACACCCCTTATACCCTGGACATGGATGACATCATTTTGGCCTGATTTTAGCTACTATCTTAAAATACTCACGTTTATTTTTGAAGTTAAGAAACAAAAAAGCAGCTGATTTTCTTATTTATATGTTAAATTAATTAAAATATTTAGTGTTTTCATAGTAACAAATTTTATCATCCCAATAATTGACTCGAAATGATCTATAAGAAAAATTGAACCGCGTTGGGTGTCGTTCAACGCTTTATAGTTCATTTAAATTATAAAAAATAAAAGTAAACACTATTACTAAAGCAAAAAAAATTACATTTTAACTTAATTTAAAACTTTTTTGACAATTTTGAAAATAAAACGGATATAATTTACATGATACTTTTAATTATTAATAGTTTTGTTCAATTTTGGTTTTAGTATCTTAAAAATAAATTTTTGAAATATTATATTTAAAATTAAAAATTTATATTACCCAAAACACTAACGCTAAAGTTATTGTTATTTTTACAACGCCTAGACTAAAAAAATTTGAAGTTTTGATAGAATTTTCAAGTGAACGTCCAAACTCTTGGATTTTACATTTTATCTGATAATCTCTATCATTTCCGCATACAAATGCAGAAGTAAAATTGTCACGCATTTTTAGTAATTTTAAATAACCAACTTAAAAAAATCTTGAAACTTAAAGATTAGGTGCACTAATTTTTGACAATATTTTCTATTGGGATTAATTGCATTCTACTACACTCAGCTTCGTATAAATAATTAGTGACAACGATTAGATATCAGAAAATAAATATTTGTAGCTTAGATATTGTTGGCCAGTGGTATCCGCTTTCATTCCAACTAACAACTATGAATCATTTTAAAACACAATCGGTTTACTTTTGATATACAGTTGGGTACACGAAGCTTAGTCAACGATCCCAAACTTTCCTATACAAATTTTACACTCTAGTGTTACATACTGTTTATGTAGGTTTAATAAGAAAATTTTTCAATTTTTAGCCTCGCATCTTGTTCTGTAATATGACTGTAGTATATCTAATTCAAAACCGAAATGGTACATATTAAAATTTTATTTTCTACACAGATATTACTTTTTAAATCGCTCATAAATTTACCAGGTAAATTCAAAGACATTCTTTATTTTGTAATCTGCAAGCTTTTTTCAGAAAATAACTATAATAATATTTTATCAAAACCTCAATTTAAAAAACCCAATTAAAATTTGTTTTGTCATTCACTAATTTAAACCACTATTCCATTTTTTGTTATCATTTAAATGATGGCCAAAAGAAGGGTCGGAAATATATATTCGTAGATATTAATTATTGCAATGGAAAACTTGAAAGTAAATTATTTTTTAGTACAACGGTTTAGGTATTTATTGTGGTACGAAGTATGTCACAGTATTTGTGTTATTTTGTGCTAAAAACTTAGATATTTTCTAATCAGATATTGCAAAAAATGCAAATATTTATAGAAGTTACAATATTGCCTGTTTTCTAAACTTCACAAAGTTATTTTTATTTGCAAAATTATTACCAACAAAGTTTGCCACTACATAGCCGATGTTCTTTATTTAAAAGTTTTACTTAAAAATAGTTGCTGCACATTGTGGAAAAAAATTGCAAGCATTTTCAAAAACAATTTCTTGTTCCACTGTTTTAATTTCAACTTCTGAATGTTTGCAGCAAAACATTGAAAGCTTACAAATGCCAAATAATAGAGCACCGCGAATTTCGCTGTGCAACAAATTATACGTGTCCTACCAGTTGGTTGCTAATATGATATAAATGTTGTTCTTAATTAACTGAAGTGTTGGTGAAACCCATTGTGTTCTTGTAATGATACCACAACTCTTTAAAAGGAATTTAATAGCAAATTTGTTATGCTAATTAATATATTTGAGCTGCATAATATTCTACGACAAAGAGTACTTTGGGAACCTGCGACAGGAAATGGGGCGAAATTAAAATGAGCCGTTGTTTCTTTTGTGTTTTATATAATCCTATTCGAAAGATATGAGCCACATACAGAATGATACGTGGGTGAACCAAATATAAACCGAAATTATTAAAAGTTTATCGAAAAATCTGTGCCCTCTAAGTTCTTTAGTATTTTAAGCAAATAATAATCACGCGGTAATAAGTCCGGAATGTAAGGAGGGTGTGTTCCTACTGCAGTCCAGAATAAATCCTAAAATTTTGCCAAGTTTTGATTTCTCAGTCTTTTAAATTTCTAAACATTTTAATAAACAACGATCAATACCTCATTCGAACCAGTTTGTTGCCAAACTTCACATAAAGATTTTGGAGATTCGCGAATAAATCGTGAAGCAGTACAGACGCTACGCGAATGCTCTGTTATTACGGCTCTACATTCGACCTTATAGATAGGCTCATATCGCAGCGGGGAAATATTCACATTTTATTTCTATCGTTTAAAATTATAAACCACGGAACAAATTAACAATTCATCTAATAATGAAACCAATGACGTACAAAAAAGGTACCTATGGTCAACCGACACCTTATTGAAACAAAATAAATACTACAATTTATCACACAATGTCGACGTGAAAACAATAGTCAGTCAACTAAAAATAAAGATACCACCGAAACCACAACTACAAACAAAATAAAAATCCCGCCAATCTACCTAGATAATAACATAAATCACAAAGCTCTGGTGACAGACGTTAAAGCCTAAATAAAAGGCCCATTTACAACAACGCATGGCCAAAACACCATACGAATTAATTTAACCCAAGAGGATGATTATCGCAAACTAACAAAGT
Organism: Sinelater perroti; assembly: GCA_036346155.1. Classification (NCBI taxonomy): domain Eukaryota; kingdom Metazoa; phylum Arthropoda; class Insecta; order Coleoptera; family Elateridae; genus Sinelater; species Sinelater perroti. The sequence continues at coordinate 34,231,468 of JARFIY010000046.1, forward strand.
TTTACAAAACTAATGAAATTCCTTATTATACTTAATGCAATCCTAACAGTAAACCTCCGTCAGTAGTGATCAAAAATGTACCCTTGTCCTTAACTAAACAAGAAATAAGCGAAGCCCTTACAACCCTACCAGTTATCAATTTAACCAGACTGTTAACTAAAGACAAAAGACCTATATCAATTTGTGCAGTCTAATTAACAAACAACGGCGAAGGCAAAATAATATTCAACCTTAAGCAGCTATATCACTCTATCGTTACAGTGGAATTACGAAAGAACTCCACCAACATACCTCAATGTCACAGGTGCCAGAAATACTAGCACACAAAGAACTACTGCATCCTGCCATTTAAATGCGTCAAATGTGCAGGAACCCATAATCACACCACCTGCAACAAAAGAACCGATGAAAAACCAACATGTGCTAATTGTAATGGGGGCCACGCTGCCAGCTATGGTGGATGCAGCCACCACAAGGAACTCCAAGAAAACACACACATATTAGGACCCCTAATAGAACCAACTTCAACAATGCATACGTAAAAGATAACCAAACATACGCTCAACGCGTACAACACCTTTTAAGCAATATCCCAAATGTAAACTGATCTCAGCAAACAGCAGATCCTGTCCCTTCAAGTAATCTCATCAATACATTAATAAATCTAATTATACCAGGTCTCCCCGAATCAAATCTTTCCTCATCAACACTCTCCTACCCATACTCCTAATCCACATCGACCGGGTAAGTATCAACAATCCTCAATTGGAACGCCAACGGCATAGCTCTCAACGCTCAACGTTCATAGCCTTCTTAGCCAGATACCAAGTAGACATAGCTTGCATGTCTGAAACACACCTCACAAAGGGCGAAAACTTTAGAATCCCAGGTTATCGTGTGTATCGCAAAGACAGAAACGCCCAGATAGCGTCTGGCGGAGTTACTATCATCATCAAGCAAAATTACGCCCACAACTCGATCGCCATCTCTCAACATACTACGCTAGAAGTCAGAGGAATATAAGTTAAACTCAACAATTCAAGTAACCTTACCATCATGAGTGCCTACAGGCAACCTAACAAGTCCCTACAAGAAAATGCTGTCAAGACACTATTCAACACCTCACAACCAATACTGATGATCTCACAACCTGGGGCTGCAGAACAACAAACCCAGCAGGCACCAAACTCGAACAATTCTCCACGATATATGGTCTCCAAGTGTTAACTCCAGACGAATACACTTAGTTCCCATACAGATTTGATCATCAACCAGATATACTGGATATAGTTATTCAAAAAAACTTCGCTAAGCCAATTGTGCAACGAGTCATCCCTGAGCTAAATTCTGATCACCTGCCGGTACTAATCTCCTTCGATAGCTCTCCCACACCCAAACCACCCCCTGCCCAACTCACCAACGAACCGATAAATTGGAAACTTTTCCAAGAGATATTGAACCTCAACCTCACCAAGATGCGAACTCTTATTACCCAAAACAACATAGACACAGACGTTTCCAACATAAGCTTATCGATAACCGATGCTGCCAAGAAGGCATCCCTAAGTAAACCCAGATATCCTCGACCCGACTATAATATTTCTTTCTCTACCCCCCCCCCCCCCATATCAACATGATCAAATCTCGAAGCCAAACCCGAACTCTGGCAACGAACAAAAACCTAGAAACCAAAAGGCAGCTAAACAACCTAACGCATCAATTAAAACGTGAATTGGACGATTACAGAATTTAATGTTATCGCAAACACATTGCCGATACAGACCCAGGGAACCCGGGAATGTGGGAATCCACTAGAAAAATATTAAAAACCCCACAAGAGATACCAACACTAAAATCAAACAATGATACCATTTGTACAGACGAAGCTAAAGCCGCCGCATTTGCCAACCACCTGGAACGGACCTTCACACCGATAATTTCTTGCTTCCCCACCCAAGTGACTTACATAACGAACTACATTGAAACACACCATCCGATCAGCTCCGATTTTAAACAACCCACATCCCCAGATGAACTAGCGGAGCTAATAAAGACTCTACACAAACCGAAAACCCCCGGACATGACCTAATTTCCAACCTTGTCCTCCAACATCTAACTAGAAAATGTCTTTCATACCTGGCAACCCTGATGAATGCATGCCTGCGATTAGGTTATTTCTCACAAAACTGGAAACACGCACATATACTCATGTTTTCCAAAACCGGGAAAAACAAAGAACTCCTTACAAGCTATCGTCCAATCAGCCTACTGACCACCATCTCTAAACTCTTCGAAAAAGTTATACACTTACGCCCAATCAAAATTATCGATGCACTCCACATCCTCCCGACCTTTCAGTTCGGATTTAGAAAAGGCCATTCGACCTGCCATTCATTGCAATGGATTAGCGAACACATCGAAGTAGGATTTGAAAATAAATACTACACCACGGCAGTTTTCTTAGACATCACCCAGGCCTTTGACAAGGTCTGAATAGAAAGCCTCAAGAAAAAACTCCTAGACTACGAAATCCTACGATACCTGCAAGCTATCACTTTCTCCTTCTTGGAAAACCGCACCTTCGCTGTTAAGATCAATGGTGTAATCTCTGAAACCAAAATCATAAGACCCCCAAGGGAGCATTTTAGGGCCACTTCTATTTAATATATATATATATATATATATATATATATATATATATATATATCAAACATACCTGCGACATTAGCCACATACGGCGATTATACGGCCATCATAACGCAAAATACCGATCTAGAGATAGCAATCGAACAATTACAAAACACAACAGATAAATATTGCAAATGGCTTAAACAGTGGAACATAAAAATTAATCCCAGCAAATGTCAATGCAAAATCTTCACATTAAGAAGATTTACTAATTTCCCCTCTCTTACTATAGATGGACAAGTTATAATATGGACACCTAAAGACTTAGTAGTTAAATATCTAGGGGTGTTTCTTAACACTAGACTTTTTCTTCCAGACACTTCTTTATAGATACCTTCTGCGACCCCTAGCTCTCTATGCATCTCCAATCTGGAGCACAACATCCGGGACGAATTTCCTAAAACTACAAAGATACCAAAACAAGGTACTGAGAATTGCAGTGAATGCCCCCTGGTTTGTCCGCAATGCTTAATTACACCAAGAACTTGGAGTGTCACCAGTTCAAACATATATCATCACGACCACCAAGAATTTTATTATTAAGGTGCATAAATAAGTTCTCAGCTTTAGATCTCACAGGACGCAAATCACCGTTTACATGTAACGTATTAGTCCACCCTCTTGCGGTTTTAAAGCAATGACATTGGCCTTTCGAAACATCATGCGATTTGGCGTTTGATGCACATAACCTCAATAATCAGCTGTGTTCACGATGGCAATCACAAAAGAGCATATTCGATTTTCTATCCACTTCGCGTTTCATCTTAAGAAAAACGCTGCTGAAGCTAGCGAAATGATTTGTGCTGCATATGGTGAGGATGCTGTAAGTCATGCAACGTGCAAAAAGTGGTACCAAAGATTTTGCGGAGGAGAGTTTAATCTTGAAGAACAACCACGCGCTGGACGCCCTCATACATTTGACACGGATGAGCTGCAGACGCGTTAGGCTGGTAACTTCTCCCACATGCAGCGTATAGCCCAGACATGGCCCCTTCCGATTATCATTTATTCCGGTCGTTACAGCATCACTTGGCTGATACGCATTTCAAAACAGAAGAAGAAGTCCGAAAATGCATCGATAACTTTATCGTCTCGAAGCCGGTGTGCTTCTATCACCAGGGAATTCGCAAGCTACCCGAAAGATGGCAAAAGGTCATCGATGCCAACGGAGAATACTTTGATACTTAAGCTTTTTTTGTTTGTTTTTAAATAAAACTTTAATTTTGCAGAAAAAAGCTGAGAACTTATTTATACACCTATTACTACTATGAACAACTGCACTGGCGCAACATACTACAATCTCGGACAGTGAAACATCCATACAAGACTAAGGAGAAAACTCCCACAAAATATCCTCTCCGAGGAAGAAGACTAGACCACCAACACAATCGACAGAGTCCGTCATTGTCTGCCCCCGTGAAACAAATAAATAAAGAGATATTTGATGTGAGTGCACGCGTATCAATCGCTCCGTAAACAAACTCAACATTTCAGCCTTTACGAGTTGAATTTACACGGAAGTTGTTAACCATAAAGAAAATCAATAGCATGAGATTATATAAATAATATCTAAGAAGGAATAATAGACGTTAAATGAGATAATTAAGTACTAATTTGCAAATATTGAATATTAAATATACAAATAAATACACAACGTCGGGAGATAAGTGATATCACCTCCGAAAGGTCGACTTGGGTGATAACACTTCACGCTACACGTCGTCTAAATAGGCTACCCAAATAACAAATCAAATATTTAAAAGGAAATATATTCAGGAATGCATAAGAATTAAAAATTTAAAAGTTTAAAGCCAGGTATAAATTTTTGAACAGAGAAATAAATTAAGATAAAATTCAATCAAAGTGATCAAACAAAACTTAGGATGAGTGAGTTCGACAAAATTGAGAAAATGTTTCAAATAATAGAGGGGAACATGTGCCAAATGAATGCAAAATTAGATACATTAGTAACAGAAATGAAACAAATAAAGGAAGAAAATGTAAAATTGAAAGCACAAATATTAGCGCAAAAAAGAAAAATAACCAATTTAGAAAGAGAAGTAAGAAAAAAGAATATTACAATAAAAGGAGTAGCAGATGAAGAAAACGAAAATAAAAATGAGTTAAGTGCCAAATTACTAACAATCATTCAAAAAATAGGTATGAACTTAGACATAAAACCCGAAACCGACCAAGTCAGAAGAATTGGGGGTTATAGTAAAACAAGCAAAGACCAATACACGTTAAATTAATTAAAGATAGTACGAAACTAGCAATCCTTCAGAATGTGAAAAAACTTAAAGGATCCGATATATGGATCGACCACGGCTACACCAAGGAAATACAAAAAGAAAGAAAGACATTAATACCACACCTGAAAGAAGCGCGGAAAAAAGGATTTAAGAAACAGTTAAAATTCAATACGCTAATTGTGAACGATTAAATATTCAAAGTCGATGATATAAAAAGAGAAGAAAAACGGACAAAGAAAGATAGTTCAGAATCAAATACCCTAGAGGACAGTAACGGAAACGTCCTCGGAGGGAAACACTCTGGATGATCAATTGAGGAAAGTAACCCGTACCGGGAGAAAAAACTGGTAGACAAAGATAGGATAGGGGGAAGTGATGACAAAAAAGGCAATGAACAAGGAAATGCGCAAATGGTAATACATCAAAAACATAAAAATAGGAAAAGAAACAAACAATACAACGAAGAAGAACCGAAGAAAATAAAACAAAAAAGAGACTCGATAAAAATTGGCACCTGGAATGTGAAAAGCAACATAGCAAAAGAAGAAGAAATAATTGATGAGATGAAAATGCAAAATATCAACTATTTAAGCATAACGGAAACCAAAATGAAACGGAAAGGAGAAATGGAACTGAACGAAGGATACTGGCTATATTGTTCAGGAGTAGAGCAAGAAGAATGGGGAACAAAAGGGGTAGGGTTAATAGTAAAATACGATAAAGTAAATAATATTAGGGAAGAAAGATATATTAATGAAAGATTGCTGGCACTAGACATTAAAATAGACAATGAGGAAACGTGGACGATAATAGGAGCATATGTGCCTAATGATAATGATAGGAAGGAAGTGAAAGAACTGTTTTATGAATTATTACAAATGGAAATTGATAGAGGAAAAAGAAATGTAATTGTAATGGGAGATATGAATGGCAGAGTAGGCAATAACAATGAAGGAATAGAAAGACACATGGGGCAGCAGGGCGAAAACACTAAAAATGACAACGGTTTAAGGCTAATAGACCTATGTGTAGGAAATGATTTGGTGATTACAAACACGAAATTCATGCACAAGGATATACACAAATACACCAGGGAAGCCCGCTCCAGGAACGAGAAGTCAATTATTGACTACTTTATTGTAAATACAGAAAATTGGAAGAGAGTGAAGGATGTGAGGGTGAAAAGAAATGCCGAAATAGGAAGCGACCATTATTTACTAAAAATGGAACTCTGGATAAACGTGAAAGATAAACAAGAGATAAAAAGGAAGATAATAGTAAAACAAAAAACCAAAAGTTACAGACTAAAGAAGAGTGAAGTACAAAAAAATTTCCAAGAAATTCTAGATAAGAAAATTGCCCAAAATAAAATTGAGAGTAAAGATATAGAAAGGAAATGGAGACATTTTAAAGAAAATATTCTAGAAGCAGCAAGAAATAGCTGTGGAGTAAAGAAAATTGTGAATACATACAGGAAGGGAAGTAGATGGTGGTCAACCGAGATACAACAAAAAGTCAAAGAAAATAAGGAAAAATGGAAAAAGGATATAATAGCTGGATCGGAAGAAGGCTATAACATATACAAAAAAGCAAGAGCCGAAGCAAAGAAAAGTATAAAAGAAACGAAGAAAAAGGCATGGGAAGAGTTCGGAACCAGGATGAAAGAAAACTATTTAGAGAACCAAAAACTGTTCTATAATACATTAAAACATATAAAACAAAAGGAACCACCAAAACTAAGAAATATAAAAGATAAAAACGGGAAAGTGATAATTGAAGAGAAGGAAATAATGCAAATAAGGAAGGAATACTTCGAAGAATTAACAGAAGCAGGAAATAATGTAGAACAAGAGATAGAGGAAATAACGGCAGGACACGGGGATACACAGAAGATACAAAGAATCTCAAAAGAAGAAAGCAATAAAGCAGTCAGGAAACTCAAACTAGAGAAAGCACCAGGGGAAGATGAAATCACAGCTGAGATGTTGAGATATATGGGAGTGATAGCTGTAGAGGAATTCCACGAGTTAATAAATGAAATAATAGTACAAAAAGTAATACCCACAGACTGGAATATAGGAATAATACTACCCCTATACAAAAAAGGAGACATAAAAGAATGCTCAAATTATAGGAGTATTACACTAACGAGTATACCCGGCAAAGTATATGGGCTATAATCCGACACCTAACGGTATAAGGATTTTTAGTTTAAATAAATAAATAAATTACTAAGTGCACTGGCACAGCACACTGCAATCTCGGACAGCGAAACATCCATAGAAGACTAAGGAGAAAACTCCCACAAAATATCCTCTCCGAGGAAGAAGACTAGACCATCAACAAATCGACATAGTCATACCACAGATAATGAATGTACTGTTAGTTATAGTTATTCTATATCAAAACTGTCATGTATAACACCTGATTCTTAAACTGACAAATGCTGTAAATAAAAAAAAAGGTTTTGTATTTTCGATTTGGGTCACGGTTGACCCGTTATAGGTCAAAACATAAATTATCATAAAGTAATTTAGACAGTTTGCTCCACTTATCGGTGTTTTATGGATTACGTGGCCAATTCTTGCCGTTAGCAGTCGCATACGACGCAACTCTGATTTATGTGAAACCGAATATAGCTGAACGAATGTCATCGTGCTTAGATACGGCTGATAAAATGATCATTGGCCCGTCCTTGGGACGGGCCTTTTTACTAATTTAGTTTAAAAGGGAAAATTTCATACAAGTGAAAAACTACAAATGTTATCAAGAATGTTATAAAGAAATCTACTTCAAAAATAAAAGCCCGTTTAGCGAAAATATACATTTTGACGAAACTACGTCAAGGGTGATATTGTGCTTTAAATAAAATGCACTATATTTAGGTTGCATTTAATAATAATAAAAAAAAGTTATGAGATATGAGAAGAATAAAAACTAAAAAGTGTGAACAAGTTTGGTTAACACCATTTGTTCGGCGATCGTGTACGCGGGTGTCTGCATAGTGTTCTGAAGCGATTAGTTTGTTGTCAATTTGTTTGTCATCTCACCGATAAGAATTTAAGAGGATGCCTCATAACGCTATTACTGTTTCATTATTTGGGCTTTTTGGGGAATGATTTGCACTCCGCAGGGTTGCGAAAAAACAAATGCCCCCAAATAATTTAACAATCCGATAAACAATGACAGGCTCTATGGTGTATATAAATGTATAGGGCTGTTATAATACAGGCAACTTAGTTGCATTGCTCTAGTCTATCATTTCTAATGTCCATTTATTCCACTCCAGTCACGTTAGGGCTAGAAGCAATAGTCTCCTTACGAAGCGGCCCGTAGGTATTGACTTTTTGTCATTTCGATGTACCATGATAACTTCGTTATCTTTATCAAACCGTTTCTCAAAATAACCTCTTTCGTTAGTTTTCTCCATGTCCTTACACGTCATAAGAGGACACTGCTTTGTCCGGTTTTCACGAACAGTTCCAGTTGCTTTCAAGTTGAAGTCTCTCAGGCATGTAAGAATTTTGTATCCCGTAAAAAAGTGTCAAAGAAGACTTCGTAAACTTTCATGGTGATTACATTTTTCACAACTCTGCAACCTACGGGTTCTTCGTTTTCATCTTTTGACTTGCCACCATAAGGGTCCAAATTGTAAATTAGAGCTACAGATGGGCCAAATTTTGTGGCCAAATTTAATTGCTTTTTCCACGCATATACATCTTGGTTAGGTGTGTTCCGTAATAGCAAACCATCATTTCATCTAAGGAAAATTTGTTATAAAAAATGTCAAATTTCGTAAAATTTGTATTCAAATATTGAAATATATCCTTATAAATTTCGTCAAATTTGCTGTTGTCGTTTAAATGACGATATGACTTTATCTCTCTAAATCTACTTCTTGAAATTAAGTTATACACTCTTGGTACACCGGTATCACATGTCTGTGTCCAATACATATCTTCTGGTGTAATTTATTAGCAAAATGCCAATTAATTTCTTAAGATCTTCAAAATCAAAATTGAAGTTTGTTGTTTTGACTTGTGCATATATCCACTTTGTTCTAGGATAAGCTGGAGTAAATCTTATGAGAATAGATATTCAAATATTTACACAGCCGAGTTGTTTTTTAGCGTAGAACGAACGTTTTCAAACTTATCTTTGGATGCTGATTTTGGCTTGTTGTATATTGGAGATGTATGTCCCATTTATGGCATCAATGCAATTTTTGATTTTTTACTTCGCTTATTAACTTTCTACAGCGGAGCTTATAGTAGAAAGTTAATGAGATTATCATCCTGTCTGACTGTCTGTGTGTCTGGAGATACTATAACTTCCGTTCTATCCAACGGATTCACTTCAAACTTGGTATACACACATCTTAGGTCAATACCTTTCATGGGATTGATTTTCAGCCAATTCGGTTAACGGCAACCGGAAGTGACCGTTACGATTTCGCACCGCTGTAGAAAGTCTCCTTTACGGTATTGCACCGTTCTTGCTTGGTATTGAGGAAGTATTAGGTAAAGATTCTTTCAAATTCCTTTTTTTCTTACTTTTATTAGTAGTTGGTAATGATGATTGTCCTGAGGATAGCCCAGCTCTATTTTTATAATTATAAATCATAAATAAATGCCTGCTATATCTCGATCATTTTCTATCTCATTTTCATCTAGATCTTCCTCGTCGATATCCTCCAAATCAGTTAGCTGGTCTAGATCCGGTGGTATTATAGCAACGTTGACGTCTTAGTGTCATTTTGTTGAAGGCCGGGGAAAAACTCTTTATCTTCAAAAAGAACAAGCTCATTTGGCCAGAAATTATATTTCATTACGCAAATGTCCCAAAAATGGGACGTAAAGTTCAAAGTCGTAAAAAACTTACCTGTCTGGTGGGCACGCGAAACAGAGTTTATAGGACAACGTCGTATCACACTTTTTCGCACTTGAGAGTTTTTACAATTTCTTGGTAGACACTTTGAAGATCGTGCACACAAACGTTTGAGGTTATGTATTCCAAGTGACTATATGAGGACCCATAGCAACATCTATTAGTGTTCTCACACCCAACAAAGATATAAATTGGTTTTATTAAAATACTAACAATTATTTGCAAAGAAAATCTTAAATCCCAAAAATGGGACATTAGCGGCTAATGGGTTAAATATCCTAGTGCATTATTGCAGTAGTATAATACTTTTCCAATCATTCTAAGAATATTTTTTCCGCAAAGTGCAGCGTATTGTTCTCCAATAATAACTTTTTACTTGTTTTTATTCAAAAAAATTCTTTTGCGTCTCAAACAATTGTCAACATTACTTTTTCCAACAGATAGTATACTCTTCGCCTTTTTTGGAGCCGGTTGAGCATATAGTCTACTGTTTAAAACTGCTATTTGACAGTATATAGCGATTAATCCAACTTCATCCGTAACCCTGGATGAATCATCTTGAATAAAGTTTTTTCATGTAAAGTTTGTTATCCAAAACAAAGTTCGCTCATTTGAAATACCCATGGGCCTTGCTCACTCGCGCACTTTTATTCATTTGCCCAAGATGTAGTGCGTCTTCAAAGGCTCTGCTATCGTACTTAAACCCGTTCACCCAAACTCGAACGTTTTTATAGGAAAGTTATGAACCAACCAATGTTGACAAACCCTTTCATAGATATTCGTCAATCTTCTTCGTTAAAAAAAAGATACAACCACACCACAAAAATTTAAAATAAATTCATTTTGAACTCTCAAAATGCTTGTATTTAGGCAACCCTCAGACGAGCTAAGATCAGAATCATTTTCATGCTAACTAACATTCATTTGTAAGTAGAAAATTTTATGACCACTCGTACAATTATTGCTGTCGCTTTTATGAGCGTCAAACCATATATTCCTAGATTGTGTTAACACTTACTGCCTTACAATAAATTTCGTTCTTAGAACCTTCCTAGTATTAACATGATAATTCGATTACTTTTAAGATTACATGATTTAAACATGCAAATAACTTAGTAGAAATAATGTCAATATTTAATTACATGTAATGTAATCACGATAGTCTTAAAATATAATTTGTGAAATGCAATTCTCCTGTACTATTCTGTCATGTTAGTCATTTAATTGTATTTTATTTTATTATATAAATAAATATAAAAAATAAAAGTTCGTATACTTTCATATGAAAACAAAATGAAATTTCAAATTAGTTAAAGAAACAAATATGGGGCCGGCGAAGAGATTGCTCTGTAAGCAATCCCAGAACGAACTTAAAAGACCTTTCGATTTCGATTTCGAATTTCGGGAAAATTCGAAATCGAATATCTCGAAAATTATTCGACATAGAATTTTTTCGATTTCATTTACGAATTCGGGGTAAAATTTCCTATAATAATCACAATTAAAATCGTAATGTCGAAAATTTTCCCGAAATTCGAAGTCGAATATCTCGAAAACTATTCGACATAGAATTTTTTCGATTTCATTATTGAAATCAGCGTAAAATTTTCTTTAAGAATTACTCATAAGATCGCAATGTCGAAATTTTCCCGAAATTCGAAGTCGAATATCTCGAAAACTATTCGAGATAGAAATTTTTTAATTTCGAATTCGAAATCAGCGTAAAGTTTCCTATAAGAATCTATTTTCAAATTTTAAAAAATCCATAATTTTGTGACGGCGACAGACAGACCGACAGACATATAGAATTCAGTAACGAACTTTTTAAGTTCGTTGAAAATTGTACGAAGCAAAAAGCAAAGCTGTCGCTTCAACCAGCCAGAAGTTTAGTCATTGAATCTTAAAGATTTTTGCGAAGCAGTCATGATAAATTCGTTAATCAGCTCTTAAATATTATCCACTAAACTCGACACTTATGTGTTGGTAAGTCAACAAACGCCGTCCACGAAGTGCCACATTAATTGAACGGTGTCTACGTTCATCTATATAGATACCTGTCAAATCTTGTCTAAAATTTTTACTAGCGGGAAAATTAATATAAAGTGATCCAAACTGAACTATGAGATGTTTTTTCCGAATAAAGTACCAAACTTTGGAACAATCCAAATTGCATTGTTATCACTGTAAAGTACAAACTAAGCACTGACGTATGGAATACGATGTCGATCAAATTCCCTCCACGTCTCCGCTGACATGCGACCATCCCTTTAGCGAAGTTTGTCATATTGCGCCTCTATTTCAGGAATTACAGGTTTGATGTTCTGGACTCGCAGCAGGTTTGTTCACATAAACCCTTTCCTTCAAGTAACCCCAGAAGGAAAAGTCTAATGGGGTTAGATCACAAGCCCATGGTGGCCAATTGATGTCACCACTCTGCGAGATAACATGACCAGGAAATTTTGTTTGAAGTAAAATAAGTGTAACATTTGCCTCCATATTGTTAAAATCACCTAACGTTCAAGTTCAGATCGTTGATTTAATTAAAAAAAAAGTTGATTAGCATCTCCCCATGGCGTTGCCAAGTTCGCCCTCAAAAAAGTATGCACCAATAATAAACAGTATATTTATGTGGATGCATTGGTTTTTCGTGAATAGCACTACCCCAAATGTGACAATTTTGACGATTCACAAAGCCGCTTAAAGAAAAATCAACTTTGTCGTCCAGCATGAGGTTTTTTTTTTGCAAAAATCAGCATCAATTACTGTTTTCCAAAACCCAGTTTACAAATGTATGAAGTTTTTGGTGGTCTCTTAAACTTAAACGATATTGATGCGTTACTGCACAGTATAGGATGCCATAATGACTTTGTCACGTGTTTAAATACCACTGTACAAGTGCAAACTTCCAACGTTCATAGAACACACACGGCGCGCAATTGAGATCCTAAAATTCATTTTGGATCACCCTATATAACCAAATTATGGCTAGACTTGAGACAACAAATTTGTACTTAAACCAGAATTTTTCAAAAAAATAACACATTGTGTGAATTTTAAAAAATAATTGCTTTAAACTGAACCATCAATGCTGACCTCTTCAGTTCAACTTCAATGAAAACATATTTAATGATGGAGTAAAAATACTCAAATAGAGACATGTCCCTGCCACAAAAGGCAATCATTGAGATCTCTTATTACATTCCACACTTCAATCTTGTATCAGCAAATATTTGTCTTTTTATAGCGAGAGAATTTATGGGATATTGAGTTAGAGTACCATAAATTTCTTACCGCCCAGAACAAACTGTTAAATCAAATAATTCAAAGTTTCAAATGATTTTCATTTGATATATATACATCTGAAGATTCATTAAAAAATATCTTATGACTCAACCTATTTAAGTGACAAAGTTCAAATTTTAATATTGAAACCCAAGTGTGTAACTTATTTATTTATTTACAATTCTTTCATATATAACTGAAGATACATTGGTGCTTAAATGAAGGTGACTAAACACCAGCAATGCATGTTATACATTTAAAAAACACAGTCCTCGCAGATTCCCATTTTAACATCGGTAGTAGCTCGGACATTAGCACAGCAACCAAAATTATGAGTTTACAATTTTTGTATTGTCAAAGTTATAAATTTAATTGACTATATATTAACCCTTTGCACTTCCAAATATTTTTCTTACAATGACTATTGATTCTGCCTTTGATGATAACAAAGTTAATGTTACTCTTCTACAACTAAAATATTGGGAAATTATTGAATAAGCAATTCTAAAATTTTATAACCTATTAGTTCTATATATTTTCTAATTTATGGTCACATTGTATCATTTCTTTTAAAATGCTAACATCTAATGAAATGCAAAGGATTATAATTAACAAGATATATTTGATACTTGAGGAAAGCTACTTGCAGTCTAACACATTGGTTTTATTTACACTTTGGTGTACAATCATGTGCTTCTGCAGGCTAGCGTTCAAAGAAAAAGCGTCGCCACAGGTATCACAAACGTAAGGCTTCTCACCAGTATGAGTACGCATATGCACATGCAGATGAGTCGACTGGGTGAATCTTCGTTGACAAATATTGCACTCGTGATTTTTAATGCCCAAATGTACACGCATATGCCTCTGCACACCGTTTGAGAACGGAAAGTTTTTACCGCACACTGTGCACAGAAACGGAGTTCGTTTAGTCTTTGCCCTGGCGCAGCTTCATGCGATCGAATGTGCCGCTTCATCGAGGAAATGCGCTGAAAAGATTTGTCACAGAAGGAGCACGCATAGTTGCGCTCGCCTGTGTGACAAGTCAGGTGTTCTCGCAGGTGATATGATTGTTTGAACCCTTTATTGCAGTAAGTGCAAATGTACTGTTTTTTCTCACTATGAACTCTTGAGATGTGCTTCTGCAACTTCCATCGTTTGTTGAAAATCATACTGCAATGGTAGCATTCATAAATCATTTCGGGTGCTGGATTAATCTTCTTTCTCGGCCTACCTCGTCTGCGTTTCATACACTCGTCATTCTTAGAATTAATTGCCATTTCATCTTTATAGCCGTTGTCACAGTTACATGCCTTGCATAAATGTTGTTCGATAAAAGTCTCACCTGGAGATGTATTACAATTTGCACAACGCAACTGGTCAGATCCTGTTTCAGATTTAACCTCTTCAATACCTATATTACAAGCACTATTGTTGTTATTGGTATTACTTATTTCACTTGTGTTAACCAACAAATTCTTAGTTTCTATAAAATAATCACTATTGTTGCTGTCCAATGGAAGCGGATCATAAATATATTCATCACTACCGTCTTCAAATTTTAGAGGCTTTGGAGTTCGAAGACTTCTTCTAATCGAGGTCTTCACGCACCGACTACCTTTGAGATGCTTCTGCTTTGACACATACTCATCCTCGAGCAGCTCTGCTTTTATCTTGGAAATCTTAGAGTCTGCTACGTATAAGCCAGATATAATTTCACTTCCATGACTTTGTAAAGCATTTTGGGTCTGAAGCACCATTTCCCTGAACCGGTGGGCAAGCCGCAGGCGTTTCACACACAACGGACATATTTGCTTCACGTTGTTTTCTTTCTGTGGATATTAAAAGGCACAATTAGTTGCATGACAGCTTCAGTAAAGCGGCCGCAACTTACCAAATCTTCCGATATACAGACCTGCAGTTTATATAAATAGGTTATATTGTCCACGTCCTTCTCCACCACGTCTAATAGATTTTTGCAGTTCGACTGCAAACATATGTAACACGTCTGCAGTAAGCCTAACATACTTGATTACAGCTAAAATTTTTATTGCTTCCTCCAAGTTCAATACGAATATTGTAGGTTAGAAATTGACTACTGCACTTCATAACAAAATAACTCAAATAGTTGGTACTGCCGGCAGCCGCCAGGGAGAGTATTGATTTGCTCCACGCCCGCGCATTTTCAAAATTGAAGGAATTAACTGTATGCTTACAGTTAATGGTTGTATATTATTATAAATTGTATTTGTTAATTATTTTTATTACTGTTTATTAAAAAGGCGTAAAGCTACCAAACCTATCTACAAATAATATTAATATTGTCCATTATTTTAAATGTTACTAATTTTAAACGATTTACGTACACATAAGGCTGTTCTTTAATAAAACAGTTTTACTGGTTTATTAAAATGTATATCCATTGCTTAATAATAAGCACAATTAGATTTAACTTAAATGCTGTGTAAACTATATATTTAACACAAATAAATATTAACAACAAAATACCATGAAAAAATTAATGAAAACAAACAAACACATTAATGAAAGACAAAATACAAAACGTAAATAAGCAAAATTAAATTATATTAAAATCGGGTGGGCGGCATGTTAGCTGCAAACTCTCCGGACTACGAAAAAATGCTGTTGGGATCAAAATTCAAGACGGAACAACTAAAAGGGACTTATCACACGTGACGTTCTCTTGTAGCTTGGCGGCGGATGTTAACGTACTTCGGCTTGGCGACGTCAAACTCGAGGGTGGGTTCTTACTTGGCCAGATGTAGAATCATAGGAGCGCCACGGACGGGTGCAGAACACACAAAAAGGGCAACAGACAAAACGTAACCAACGCGCGCTGCTGGATTTGCACAAATTCAAAGTCAAAATATGGCCAGCTTCGGTCCGCGGCCAGTTACGTTCTGTTCTCAAAAAAGTTCAGCTTGTAATTCTGGGTCGCGGTGGTCCTTTTCTTTGTGAAATCTCTTTTAGCTTTGAATAGGGGTGAGCAAACGGACAAGTCAAGGTTGCGGGTAGAGATGGAATTAGGGCCAAAGGTGGCTTAGAGGTGTGCACAAAACAACCATTATACAATATTAAATTTACAATTTGGAAATCAAATAAAATTTTATTCTCAACGTAGGTGCTATTGACTTGTTAATTTTGCCTAATACTGGTACCATTAAAAATATGCCTTAAAACCCTTTTTTAATTTGGAGAGTGTCTAATATTTGCTTGATGTATGATCCAGAGCCAAATGATAACCAGGTCTATCAAAACAGCGCAGAAAAGAAGATGGAATTTCCAAGTTGTTGGTTCTTAGAGGCTCGGGCACACCTTAGCGTATTGTTCTTTATACTAATAAAATTTTTATTTATTAAAAAATTCCCCATACGTCCACAATTCGATACTAACCAAATTCAAAGAACTGGTTGGTATCACTAAATAATTGCATCTTTTTTTCATAGATTTTCGCCAAAGAACAAAATCTGAAATTACATTACAAATGATTAACCATCTCCGAATCACTTATTTTAAGTGTTCATTCATGCCACGCCCATTGCATCGTTTTAGAAAGCCTGCATCAATCGAATAATTTATACGAACGAGTGTTTTGGCTTTTCCACTAAAGTTTAATTATAAATTAGTTATAAATTTGCTGCTCTACTCTGGGAGTCATTGCAAAAACCGCGATAACATACTACGGGGGTTCAGTCACTGGCATTTAACTCCTGATTGATCTGGATAGTAAAATCGCCTTCATTTACGCATGCACATAATAACAGTCTACTCACGTGGGATGGCAGATTACATCACAGCCGCGAAAACTACTTTCATTATATTAATATTGGCTAGATAGACTCTACGGACATGCACGAGTACTGCAGAACCTGGGAGAGCAAGCTGGTCGTGGTCGACAACAGTCTCTGGAGAATAGCCAAGGTCCTTCGCTGACGACCTGGGCTACGACGATTTCGACCTTAACCACCTCGTAGGTTGTCTTCAGAGGCATCATCACCTAGATTCAGCAACCTATAAAGAAGTTCTTCGACTCATCTGAGTGCAAAAGCTTTGCAAAGCACCTGGCCCGAATGTTATGCTGAATCACGCACTGCAGGCTCTCCCAAAGAAAAGCGATCGTCTACATCATCTCCATCACCAATGCCGTCCTCTGCCTCTACTACTTCTTGAGCCCTTGAAAGATGGTAAATATGATTACGCTCTTCAAGTCTATAAAGTTAGGAACCTTTCCCTAGAGATACTGGTTCTATTCGTTTACTACCGACCATAAGAAAGTTTTTAAAGCGCCTGTAGACAGCAGTCAAAAAGCTCCAACTGTTACCCGAAAATCAATTTAGATTTTGCTACAGCCATTCCACAGGTAGCATTACCTAGAGCTACACCAAGAAGGAAACTACGGGTGCAGTCTTTCTCAAAGTGACCAAGGCCTCCGATAAGATAAGGCTCCACCGCAATTACGCTCCCATGCTTCATCTTGTCCAGTCCTTTCCATCAGAGAGAAGTTTCCTATTAAGTTCGGTGGCGTGAGGTAATAACTCCGACCAGGCATCCCCCAAAGCTCCATCTTACTTCCCACACTCCTCAATATCTACGTTCGGGACATTCCGACGACGCTGTCCACTACATTAATTCTCAGTACTCAGACGACACGGTACTGGTGTTCAGCTTGTTGAGAACTTTTTTTATTACAAGACGACTGTAGGAAGAAATAAACCTCCTGGAAAACCAGGGATCAACGCAAAGAAGAGCTCGGCGTCCTATTCTTTACCAGAAAACCACTTCACTGGAGAACCTTAGGATCTTTGGAAGGTGGAGAAACCCTGGATCACGTCGATAGGGCGGTAAACAAGGCAAAGACACCAACAAACTATCATTAATCCTTTAATGATATATATATATATATATATATATATATATATATATATATATATATATATATATATATGCGGTTCCAGTTTGAGGTGGAGTTGCAAAATCACACATCAATGAGCTCCAGGTCATATAAAAACTCGTTCTGTGGTCCATCTTTGATGCTGCAACAAATATTTTAGACGTTCGATATAAAACTATTTTTTACGCAAAGTGTTGACTCTCGATGACCCTGAATGTGACTAGTAATTTTATAAAACTGCAGTTTTTAATTATTCTTCTTGTATATGATCCGAAACATTAGAGTTGGTAATTATGTTAGGTATAACAACTTTGTTTATAGCTGTTCGAAAGTATACAGCTGTTAACCCAAGCCTTTTTTGTAAATTCTTCACCCACGACGTTTTCCTTCTTCCTGGGCCCCTTCTTTTCTGGTTGGTTTATAACGTGGTTAAAGTATTACAACTTTGCTAGTTTTAACTGTTAAAGCTATTTTTTAAGTTTGGTTTAACATCTCATCACATTCTTACGGGATTTATTCAGATTATTTTAAGTATTTGTTCAAGTTCAAGCCTCGACACTATACAATAGAACTAAGGACACACAACGTCAGTCTAGTCTTAGTCGTAACTTCAAATTTAGTTTGTCACTAGACATTATATTCTTCAACTTTACGAAATTAGCTTGTACTTTTTCTATGTAATTTTTAATTTCTAGTAAATGGCCTTAGTTATCATTATATAAGTTTCAAAGATAAAGTGATTATTATTACTCTCCTCAACTGTCTGTTGGGCAATTCCATAAAAAGTCGACAAATTTTGGGAAAAGCTTTGAGAATCTCAATGTTGATTTTTTATATGAAGGCCATATGCCACAGATAAAAAGTGAATTGGCGTTTGGCATTTAGCTCGTGCTTTTTAGAGAGTTTTAATTTTAATGGGTGAAAAAGCAAAAGCCATAAAACAATTCCAAAAACGTGCAAATATATATTTGGAAATTTCTTTTGGATGTTCTGAGTTTTTGTTTTTTATTATTATTAAGAGTGCATATTTACAATCTACTCTATAAAATCTAAGTGAGTAATAAGCAAATTGTATGATAAAGTAGAAGACTTGAGGGAGGTCCATCCATTGATGGTACTCCCAAATAGGAGGCTTACGCCTGGTTGGGCTGATATGTGAGGTCAAGGGGCCATTGACGATGCAGTCTTCTTGTCACGACTGGTTCTTGAGATAGCTGATGAACGAGCTCGTTTTCATGTACCACGAGAGTGTGTTAGTAGGAAGTTGCTAGTATATGGATTTCGCTGGAGACATATGCAATCTCTAGGTCTTCGTGGAGGGTCTGGTTAGTAACGTACCAAGGAGCATTTGACATCAGACAGAGAGTCTTGAACTGGAAAACGCTGCAAGATTTTAGTACTTGACGGCTTGGTGCAACCCCATAGTTGGAAGCCGTACTTCCAAATTGGCTTCAGAATGGCTTTGTAGAGGAGAACTTTGTTTTTAAGGGATAACTGCGAACGGCTTCCAAAAAGCCAGTTTATTTCTTTTACTTTGATGACCAGATGTTTTCTTTTTGCCTTTATGTGAGTCTTCTATGTGAGTTTCTGGTCAAAATGCATCCCTAAATATTAGACTTTTGGTTTGACTAGTATAACTGTATTGTTAATAGTGACTGGTGGACATGTACTTTGTTTGTTTGTAAAGATGATGTGGGTGGATTTATCGTTGTTGGCGGAAATTCTCTACTTGCTGTACCAATCCTGGAGGAGGTTAACGTGGTTCTGAAGGTTTTTAGATGCCTTAAGAGATGAACTGTGTCATCGCCGAAGGTGGTGATCTGTAGTAGGAGCGTCTGAAGTGTACACCAGATAAAATAGAGGACCCAGAACACTTTATTGTGGTACACCAGATATGGGTTGATAGTTTGAGAATGAATTGTTGATTCTGGTTTGAAAGGTTCTGTCGCTCAGGTAGGATTTCGATAATAGAAAAATTTGGCAGAAAGAGACCCTATCGAATGCTTGTTTGATATCCAAAAAGGCTGCAGTGCAGAATGCCTTGGCTTCTAGTGATTGCATGATTTTGGTAACAATCCTGTGGATTTGCTGTATTGTCGAGTGTCACTTACGAAAACCGAATTGGTGCGCTAGTATGATTTGGTGTAGGTCGACTGTTTCTTCTATTCTTTTTAGCAATAGTTTTTCAAAAATTTTAGACAGGAGGAGAAGGAGACTTATAAGGTCGGTATGATGTTGGCTCTGTGGGTGGTTTGCCGGGCTTGGTGATTACTGTGATTATAGCATACTTTTACTGGAGGGGGAAGTAGCAAAGCCGTAACATGCTGCTGTAGATTATAGTCAGCAGTATTAATGTTTTCCTAGGTAGATGGCGTAAAATTTGTCCTGTTATTAGTAGCCTGGGCATTTATGGACATTGGTGTATTCGAGTTCCTGTTGAAATTCGTCCGGGGAGAAGGATTTGATCGGTAAGGACATTTGAAGCGGCGCTTGTAGGAAGGCTTCGACTTCTTCTTGATTATCATTTAGATTTGACTGCAGTGTTGTAAAGACATGTGCAAGATGCTCTGCGAATACATTTGCTTTATCTGGTTCTGAGTAAAATTGGAATTTATTGGTTCAATTATAAATAAGTTGAAGGCTTTAGCCAAACATTGTTATTGTTACCAGCCGCGTAGAGGCAACCTTCGTTGAAAAGTCTCTGCTAGGCTCTCCAAGGATCAGCAACCTTTCCGTTTTTGGAAGGTTGTTGAACCTTCAAGAACTACAGGTTTCCAGTATGATAGGAAGGTTTCCTCCCGATTTGTAAAATACAACTTGGAAAATGTTTTCCTATTATATTAAAAACCCAGTTGTTGCTTGCTGGTTTGATAAGATGGATTTTTCTGGTACTAAGAATGTAAATCGCTTTTTCAAATTTAAATTTTTCTGTTGAAGTCTATGTAAATTTGATTTTTTTTTTGGCAAAACGGTATGGTTTACAAACTTGGTCTACGAGAGTTTTTTATTGCTTCAGCAAGCCATATATTCAAGTCACAGTTTTAAAATTTTTTAGTCATTGCATTTTATGATATTGATTAAAATATATCAAAAAGCACTACGGTCTACAATCGCAAGTCTCTAAAGATAACAATTCTTTCAGTTGGTTGTCATATGTACTGCTCCAAACCCCGGTCTTCGCAAATGAGTTTGGTTTCACATTCGCGCCACAGTACTGCTACGGCGACCAATTCTTAAAATTATTTCTCGTAAAAAACATCCCTTTATGTAGAGAAACAATACGTCCTCTTAAATTTCCTAACTTGTTGATGATATAACGAATTTCCAAACGGCCTCCGCAGGAGCACCATCGAGTAGAGCGGCAAGCATAATGCCATGGGGCTCGGAGTCCTTGTGCATGTGTGAGTTTTCAAACAATGAGGAAATTTCTAGATGTTAACAAGATGGTTCCTGTAGGCTCCAGAACCGGTATCGATTGTATGAAAAGCACGCAGCGGTCCAGAGAAAGGAAATGGAGTGTTACAGTAAAATACAGTTATAGAATGTAATTTTGAGTTGCGTATATAAATATTATTTAGTAATTTGAATTTCTGAAAGTAAAATAAGTAAGTAATTTAAGTAAACTACGTAAGTAAAAACGTTACAATAACATACCCTTTGTTGACAAAAAGGCATTTTTATATCACTTAAGTTACACCTACTAAATCAAAATGGCTGAGAAAACGTTTATACTTATTTATATCTAAGAAACGGTATCACCAAATCCCAGACAGACATAAATACGTGGTTTTCAAACTTTAACCGTTTAATATAAAAGTTCCAAGGCAATATAATTGTTAAGTTATTCGATAGCGGTATTATTATTGATACAACAGTGTTTTTTCTTTAAGTACGGTTAACTTCTCTACTTTTTCTATTTATCTACACTTAGAATTGTTAAATGGTTTATAGTTAAAGACAATATAATTAATTATACAATTTTATTATTTGCTATTACTATAGCTGGTCAAAGATGCGTAATGTTATACCAATAAATTTATTTAGTTAGTCCCATAACAGCTTCTGATCTATTTTAAGATGAATTTCTATTTGAGAAATGAAACGGAACACAGTTACGCCCAGACAGTAAAATATCCAATCACCATTATTATCTAGCATTGAACGGCATTATTATAACTAAAGGCCGAATTTGCAGGCAAAATAAAATATATAATTAAGCAAAAAAATTAAAAATGAGCATTTTTCAGGCAAAAATTATCTGATTAATATTCCTGAAGCAAAGAAAAAAATCTCTAATTTTTGGAAGTTTTATTTGTACTATTTTTTATTTACACGTAAAAAGAATGCCCTACGATGTATTTCTCTAAATTATGTTCTATAAAATGTGTTCTTCTATCAGTCAAAATGTGTATATGTTGTGAAAATGAACGTTTCACATCATAAAAAGTGATGGACGCGTTATTTAAAACAGGATTCTTCTTTAGGGGATAAGCTATCCATCATTCCTACACCTTCTCCCTCAAGGGCATTATTGATATTGGAGCTTGATTCATTAATTTCGTGCTCTCCGTGAGGGATAGAGATAGATTTTCCAATTGCTTTATTAAACTTGAAAGATGGTTAAAATGGGCTCCAATGTAGCCTAAATCAGCCACTACAGAATCAGAAGAAAACGTAACTTTGGCACCTTTCAGAATTAGGTCTATGTCTTTGCGCCCCCATGCTTCCTTTTCCTCGCACAAGTGATCTACAACCTGTAAAGAAAATAAAAACAATTATGGTTTTAAACAGACAGATCTAACATTTAATTAAAAGAGAATTTGTACCTTTTGAATCTCTCCAAAATTCTTGTTGTAATATAGAGCCGCCTCTAACCAAGTCCCCCAACGAGTGATGACGGGAGCCGGAGGAAGGAAAGTCTCGGGAAGCATATTTTGAAATGTAGCGCACCTACTGGGGGCTTTTAGAAAAATTTTCTTAACTGTTGAAATTAGAGCATTGATATTGGGGAAAAGATTTCTAATTTCTTCCACCACTCGATGCATGTCGTGGGCTATACACGTTAAGTGTACCATTTTTTCATAAAAAAGCATTAAAGCTTTTACCATGTAGGGGGCTGCATCAGTTACCAGCAGCAAGAGGCGATCGTCCCGGTCTTCATAAGGCCACGAAATTTCTATTGAAATTAAACGGAAGAAGTAAATTAACTCTGTATAGTTAGTTCTTTTGAAATTCACTTACTTAATGCCGCTTTTACTGCACAGGCTATCGAAGCATAATTTGCAGCATCCAAAAATTTTGATAAAATAAGACGAAGCTTTGTGCCATTTGGAGAAAGACCACGAACCACAATCGTAGTACCATTTTTTATATTAAAACACATTATCTATCTACTTATACATTTATATATTTTGTTAAAAAATTGCGAAATGCGGGGTTTGATACCTTGGACCATGGCATATTGGCAGCTACCAACGCCACACAAAAATCTTTTGAAAATGTATGCTGGTCCAATAATTTTTCTTGTATAGTAGTCAAAAGCGCTTGTGTTGACTTGTTCGAGGTCCCTGCATCTTTAGCTCGTTTCAAATATCCGGTAGAGCCGGAATGTAGATCTATGTGATACTTTTTTTACATGCAACCTGCAATAACAAACAGAATTAATGAAGTGGTTACTTAATTAATTAATATGGTGCTTGCGGATTTTAGAATATTCAGATACTGCAAGTGATATTCAGAATTAAAAAATTTAAATGTACACTTACCTCTTTACTACAAACTACAAAAAATAATTTTTCCGTCAGTTGTGCGGACATCATTTCTAGAAATCCATTACCTCAAATACGAATTAACGCTTTCTTTAACTTTCAGCATTATTCGACAAAAAATATTTTACAAAAAAATGCGAATAAAGATAAAACAGAAATTCAGCAACAAACCACACTGCTTGACACAGAGTTGCACACACAAATACGACAGATCGCAAAATGCAACTTTGGCATGTGGATTTCTGTTTGGAATAGATCGAGCACTTGCTGGAAAAAATGTTTACGAAGGCAGTGACCTTCGGCTTATCAGTTTTTATTGGTCATTAGAACGCAGTAGAAAAGCACGTGCTTACTTTTGGACAATGTACCTTTAAGTCCGTTTTAAAATTCAGAGAAAAATTTTGCGTCTTCAATTTTTTAAAAATCGTCGATACATACCAGAGAAAAGCACAAATTGTCATCAATTGTCAATTCAGGCAAATTTTAGGCAAAACCCTTCAAGCAAGCAATTTTCGGCAAAATAAAAAGTTTGTAAAAGCATCTTTACCTTTGAAAACCAATTTATGATTTATTAAAATATCAATATCTACTAGCAAAATATACAGGCAAAATCCGTCCTTTAATTATAACATAAAAAGCGGCAAGTAAGCGTTGTATTTTCCTAATCCTGATGTAGGATCAGACATTTTCGATTGGCTTGGTACCGGGAGATTGCCACAACTAATTCAAACTGTCGATTCTATTTTCTTCTCTTCTTGTAATGCTCAATTGGATGTAATATTTTAAGACCGTAATAAGCAAGTTTCATATTTTTTTAATTATATATTCTGCATTTACGAAACTATCTGTAAAGAAGTGTAATGTTAGAAATCTTTATTCAGTGAAACAATTCCAGCTTGTTCTAGTGTTTAATAGAACGCCCGTATAGTTTCTTTACACGTATAGACTAGAGCTACTTTAAAATAAACTGAACCTAAAAGCATTTTGTCGGTAAATATGACATTGTTCCAGTCTCTTCACAAACGTTACTTTTCTGGATGTTTCTAGGTAAGCAACTGTTTCACGATCGTACTTAACCATGTAATATTGTGGGATTTTTAATGTCATTTAATTGTTAGGAATCAACGGTAATACTCTCTCTAGAAAGTCTATTGTGAACTTAATAAAATGTTTTCAAACAATTGTATTATCGTTTAAATGCTTTGTCTAGTTTTAGACGAAATCAAGAGACTTCCATAGTTAACATAGTCTTCACCTTGCTGCAATTTTTATACACTTTCATTAGACACAGTGAACCACGGATTTCCATTGCGGCAACCAAGCTATTGTTTCTGGATTATAGTCGTAAAGCCATATTTTATCTCCAATTATGATCTTTTTGAAGAAATTTGATTAATCGATCGCATTCCTAAACAAGTAATATGATGTTCTTTCAGCTTTGGTAACAGTAACCGCAGAACAAACTTTGCATCAACATTTCATGCAAAATTTTTCATTATAATTTCACACACTTTAATTTTCGGAATACCCAGCTTATATTTTAATTTTCAAACTCTCAGTTGCCAACCTATACTTTCAAATTTCTAGATCACCAGTTTTTGGTTGTTTTCCTGTTTTCGAAAGCCTTGTGAATAATCCGAATAATTTCTACGGACGAATGTTTTAGCTTCACAAAAATTTTATTCAGATTTGGTACTGTACTAAATCAGTCATTATAAATGCGAAGATTTCACGCTACATGTGCTCATTCATATCTAACTGCCATCTGATTTGGCTGGTAAAGTAGTCTTCATTTACATATGCGCGGCTCTTAGGTCACAGCTGTGTGTGTGTGTGTGTGTGTACAAAGTGGCGCGGAGCCATCTGGCGTTTTTCATAGTCATATATTACATACGGAAGAAAGGAAAAATTAAGTAAAAGTGTCTGTAAATACGACCATGCATGCCATTTGTTCACCACCAATTACAAGGTTATTTTTTACATCAATGCTTTGTTGCAAACGTTTCTTAAAGTTGTCGCACACGGGCTTCCGTAGGTCCTCATCAATAGCTGCAACTTTGTCATCAATGGCTTGTTTGAGTTCTTAAATACTCATGATACGCTTCTGGAATATACAGTCTTTCAGGAACCCCTACAAGCCAAGCGATTTCGCCAAAACGATAGATAACATTTTACGAACTACAGCCATCCTGTTTCGCGCGGTGTGGGCTGTTGCTCCATCCTGCTAAAAATATAGTTTTCTAGGGTCAATGCCAAGCTGTCTTTTGTCTAACAAAGCCTTCCAACATAGTCAGATAACGTTCTGAATCAACGGTCACCGTTTATTCATTGTCATTTTCAAAGAAATACGGGCCTACAATTTCGAAAGCACCGACTCCACACCAAACCGTCACTTTAGAAGAGTGCAAAAGCTTTTCATGAACTTTCTTAGGGTTTACTGATGACCAGTATTGCATGTCCCGTTTGTTTATCCAGCCAGAAACATGAACATGTGCTTCGTCGGTGATTAGCAAATTATTCAGAATATCTGGGTTTTTCCGTAACAAACCACTCATGGTGGTGCAGAAAGCAAGTCTTGCTTCCTTGTCTCTTTCGTTAATTTATTGCACAACTTGCAGTTTGTAAAGGTAAAATTTTATCTCTTTTAGCATTCGATTTAAAGTTCTTCTACTGATGCCTAAAATGCGAGATTGCTGACGCACCGAACGGCAAGGACTGTGTTCGACAGCTTCCCTCACTGTCTGCAAGTTCTCTTTACTACTGCGAATATTTTTGTTACATATTTTCTATGTACAACATTTATTACCTAAAACTTAAAGAAATATTTCCTAAATGTTGTAAAAACGTTGTATACACAATTGTTTTGCGTATTATTTATTTATAAATCTAATACTGTTAATGAGTATCATTTCTAAATACAATTTTAAAAAGTTGATATAAACCTAATCCATCCAAGCACGACAAATTTTTTAACCTTACTATATGGACTTAAACCCACTATAATTTAACTGAATACCCTCTAGAATTAGCTTGCAAGCAGCTTAGCAAGGCAGGAACTCTGAGCGCTTTTTTGTTTCGTTTAACCATAGTTCTACTAAATCCCCTAGTCCACGGCACAAACAGTCTCTATATTTCGTTCGCTCAATTTCTGAGCTAAATCGCTACACAGAAGCGTCCGCGAGACACTTTATAGTTAAACCTGCGAGCACGCCCTATCATACTAAAATCTGTTCGTTCGGAAACGTCAAATCGGTCCTCGCTGCTCCAGAAACCTCATTACGGCTTTCATCAGAACAAGAAGAGCGACGGGAATACAAATTTACCTCTAGAGCGCGGATGCATCGGCAAGGAGAAACAACGCGCAAAACCACCCTCACCCACATGAATCAGAGAGCTTTGTTTTGAATTTGTCTCTGCACCCTCCCTTCTCGCTTTCTTCCGGTTTGAGGTTGCCCGCGGCCTCGGCGAAGCGTTTCATGTAAAATGGAGTGTGCTCGCATTGAAAGTAGGAAATGCTGCGAAAAAGTAGGTTTCCGAAAAGGTTTAAACGCTTCAACTTGCAGTTTGCTTGAGCCTGACTTTAATGTTTACATTTTTACGTTCAACATAAATATAGTAGTATAAGCTAACGCTTATTTTTTAGAAGAATTTTACATCTTAAGGGGTTACTTAAATCGTGCAATTTTTAAGGTTACCTATTTACTATAAAATATTCTTCTTATCGAAAATATGCTATTTGTTTTTTAAGTCAGAAATTTTAAATACCAGCGTTTATTCATAGGTTACAGGAATTATGTTATTTTTGCTTTGAAAATGTGTTTGAACCGAAAATCTAGTGTATACAAGGTTATTGTAAATACGAAAAGTAAACAAATAGTAAAAATGACTTTCAAACACATAAAAAATTATTTACCTGACAGTACAATTAAAGTAAATATAGTAGTGAGAATTATATTATTCATTATAAGTGTAGCCCCTTTCAGAGGCCACGACCTTTTTGAGTCGGGACCTAAACCTACTACGGACCATGCTTGTCCATGTGTGTCATTACCTCCATGATAGAGGCTTTTAAACTGTCTTTAGTGTTATGAAGCCTCTCATAAATTAGGGTTGGAACTGCAGGGTAGGTTCAAGTCGAGGGATCGGTAAAAATACAAATTGTTGTATCTTGATTTGGGGGCTAGAGCGGAGCCTTACTGGAATAGATATTTCCGCTCTGCGAATACCTTTAACTAGGGCTTGGAAACTGTCTCTAACGCTGTCACCTTCAAGCCTTCTTCAAAAAAGTGAGCACAAGCCTCAGTATCATCACAGAACCGGAAAATTTTGTATGTATACACTCTAGTAGATTCAACGGTCATTGTAGTGGTTTAGCTTCTTGTCCTCAGTGAAATTCTTTTCTCTCAAAAAAAAAAAACAATCTCAAAGCCAGCGTCATTGCGCTTGATGTCGTTCAGAAGTGCTTAAGCTTTCTTTAACTTCCTCTCCATCTTCTTCTCCGTCACCAGTTGGCGGTTCCTCGGGACTAAAGACTTGTAGTGCAGGTCTCAGCGCACTTCTAGACTGACTGTCGATTTCGCGTGCCCATTTCTTTTCCAGGTTTCTCAGGATCTTAATCGATATTTTCTTTCAATTTGCGGACGAATTCATCAATTCTCGTGTGAACAGATCGCTTACTATGAGTTGTTCTATCAGCAGTTGCTTCCTGGTGATCAGATTTTCTAGACTTCTTGGCTATGTCGTAAGCTTGGGTCTTTTTGTAGCTTATTTTGTCGACAATCGTAGGTTGTCGATTATATAAAGCTAATTTGCTGTATTGCATAATGAGAACAACACATACGGATAAGAGGGCTCTTCAGCTTTACTGCAATACGAATTTTGGATATACTTCAACGATTCTATATATGTCACATATTTCTTAATTTGTTATGAGATAAGACATAAGTGCAGCAATTAAAAGTAAAGCTAGTAATAGCTAGATGGGGTTAGGCTTTCTACTGAAACATTTCCTTCTCCTTTGTTAGAAATTGATACTCTTAAACCTTATGCGGTTATAGCATTAAGAGACCGCCAGAGTGATCCAACCGGTTAAGGCACGGACTGCGATGCGGACAGGCCTGGATTTTTACCCCGGAGTTCTCTAATGCCTGGCGGGTAGCCTACTCAGCCACTATAAATGATTTAGTACCTGCGTTCACTAGAACAAGAGGTAATCATGGTGGTCGTCTAAGGTGCGGTGCTTGCCTCCTAGCCTCGCATCAGAGATGATGCGCGACGCCCGGGCAATAAAGTCGAACATCTGAGAGCCTTAGCTTCTCAGTTTGCAGGCCGTGCTACCATGCGGGACGTTAGGCCCTTACCATATATTATCATAGAATCACTCACACTTGCGAAACGTATAATATTAGATTTCCAATGTTACAGCTTATTAGATAGAAGAAAAAAGCTACTAGGCTATATATCTTTCTATATAATAAAGTAACATAAGTTATTAACACTTGATCTAAAACTTCTCCTAATAGTTTGCTTTTTGTGGTTATACGTACCGAGATACACCGAAATTCGATTAACCCAATTTTTGATGCCTTTGTGCAGCGTTTGATGTCCAACCTTAATGCAAAAAGGTTCGTGGTTTGTTTGCACAGATTATAGATTTTAAATAACTCTACAAAAAGTAATCTAAATGAGTTAAATTACAATTTCTTGGAGACCAACTAACAGTTGCATTAAAATTATCTTTTTACCAAAGTTTTCTTGCATTAGTAGTGTGACATGTACACCGTCTTGTTGAAACCACATGTCCTTAAAATCAATTTCAACTAAATTTGGTTACAAAAATCTGTGAATATAATTCACTCACCAGTCACTTCGTTTTGGAAAAACAATGGTCAGATAATGTCACTATGCCATAAATCATACCATGCAGTGATCTTTTGCGGATGCAAGGGCTTGTCGTGAATCTGTTGTGGATTGTTTTGGCATCAAAAACAACTATTTTGTTTGTTAAAAAACCCACTTAACCAGAAATTAGTTTCATCTGCAAAGATAATTTTTTGTCCAAAATTATGATCCGTTTCAAGTTGCTCTAAAACCCAAGCAGCAAATTGCGACGCTTATGATGGTCCAATGGTTTCAGTTCTTGGGTCAACACAATCTTAGAAGGGTGTAAACCCAAACCTTTTTGCAAAATATGTCAAGTTGTTCTTCCAAGCCCTAATTCTTGAGCACGACAAGGAACGATAAACTTGAAACCTTTGCAACGCTATCTCTTACAGCAGCAGTTTTCTCTACATTTCTTGCATTTCGAGGTCTTGTTTTCGCATCGTGAAGAATAAAATCTTTTAAAATTTTCAACGATTTATAACATTCATAGAAGAGCGATTATGTGGATCATACGTTTCGCGAAGAACACGTTGATTGTTCATAAAAGAACTTCTCTTTTCATAAAATTCTTGGGCAAATATTCTTAAAGCGTGTATTTAGCCATGATGAATTGTCGGAGTATACTAAAGACAAAGAACAACTAGTGACAGTTATAACATTTTAAGCACTGTTAACATTTCATTTCAAAATCACATCATTCTTGTTACAAAACCATTTATATTGAACATAAAGAATGCATTAATCGAAGTTGCCCAATAATGATTTGTCACACTTATAGCGGCTAAATAGCTAAATATGGCCAAAGAAAATCAAATTAGAACTCGGCGTCTTTCAAATATGATACATAAGTAGTTTTTGTTATCTATAAACAAGGGAACACAAAAATAACACCAATTATTATTTATGGCCTTGTCAATGTTGCCGTAAAATACTTTTTAATTTAACTTTAAAAAATAGAAGATAATAGGAAAAAGCTTCTGAACGGCGCATCTAGTGATCGAAAAAAGCAACGCTTGAGAAATAATTTTGTCTTATAATTTCTATTTCTGTTATTAAGTGGCGAAGCGAAGCGGAGTCGCTTACTAACTTTATGTTGTCCGTCCGAGCAGTAACTCGAGAACGGCCGGGAATTTCCAAATTCTGTTTTCACCAATCGACAGGTGACCGAAAAGACTTGTTTGCTAGTGATTTTGAAACTGATTGGTCAAAGGTCAGCTAGACTAGAGGTTCTCTAATTTTGGAGACTAATCGCCACTTCGCTATGCGTTGCAAGCTTTGCAGGTTTATTTATTTCTGTATGTTAAAGTGTTACAATTTTCCCAAATACTCTTTCAAAAGATTGTTATGTTACCCATGTTTATATTGATTTTCATTTCATTGTATCAAATAGTATGATAATACATTTAATTCTTCTTTATTGATTTTTACGTTTTTGCTATCAGCCTTTTTTATAATCAAATTTTAAAATAAATTTATAATATTATATCTTATGTTGGTATATTCTAGTTTTTTCGAGTGAAGCGAGTGGGATATTGAGCCAAAAGCATTATTAAAACCAACTTGTCCTAGCCAACCGCAAGAATCATAGCCGTATAAAAAATAAATATGGCGCCCTAAGTTTTTCTTCGTTTTCAAAAATCAAATTGCATTTCTTGATAGTTTCTACTTCAAATTTTTGCATCCTGAAATTAACATGTAACAGTCTAAAATTTTTTATAGATATTTATTAATCAGCCCGTCACTTTTTTAAATTCGCAACGACTTAATATAATTGAAAAGATTGTTTTCATATTAGCTAAACACGACACAACCAAATTGTGGAAATCATTTTATTCTAGTACAAATACAAAAGACTGATTAGATTGTATTCAAATGCACTTTTTCCATTAAAATTAAAATTTGCTTTTTAAATTGCTTCTCTGCTTTTTATTTTTAAAATACTGTACATAACTAAATTTTATTTTAGTAGCAACGCTTTTTCTTGTTAACTCCTGTTTCTTCCAACTTATTGCGTTTATCTGCAATTGAGTAATGTTAAATAGTTGTTCTCATTTCTTTTTCAATTTAATTTTTACGTTTTTACAAACGGCTCAATGGAATTAATCCCTTGTTCATTTCATTCTACGTAAGGTAAATAACACATCTGCTATATTTAAATAGATAGCTTAAAATAAATAAACAAGAAATGGCTATACATAAAAAAAGCACATAGATATAAATTTTTTTAATTTATTATGCTTTTCACCTTTTTATTCTACATTTTTGTAAATTTTCTAAACTGCAACCTTATCACTGATTTATTAAATCTTTAATAGCTCAATTTGTGTATTCAATTCTAGGATAGTATAGAGCATAAGTTTCAAATATTATAAGTGACAATTTCATGCAAGACTTTAAAGCCTGACATCAAGCGTCTATGTATAAGTCATATTCCAAATTTTATTTTGAAATTATCTTAGACGCCAAGGAATTAAAAAAAGACAAGAAATAAACACAGGTTTTGCTCTTTATAAAAATATATGGCAAGTCGTTAAAGCAAAGGTTAAAAAAGCTGAGCCAAAAAATATTTTTGATTTGCAGTCCAAAATTAAACACTTTTGAGATGATTTTCCACGTGAGATGAAATAAAAATACCATTTGGGTTAAAGAGGGCCATAGAAATTGTTAACCTTCTTTAAAGTTTAGATTAAATGTTTCAGCGCATTGTTTAGTTATTAAATTATGATATATTAATTGTAAAATTATAGTGAAAAATTAATTGTTGTAACACATTTAAGCTTTCCAGATTTTTATGCACTAGACTATGTATAGATACTTTGTTATTGTTTGGCTAGATATTTTATAAACAAATTTTAAACTTGTTTTCCTGTGCAAATGGTTGTTTTATTAATTTTGAAACATTTTTATATCTTCTGAAAACAAATCATCTGATAAATCAATTAAGAAGTAA
The DNA here is from genome assembly GCA_036346155.1 of Sinelater perroti. Classification (NCBI taxonomy): domain Eukaryota; kingdom Metazoa; phylum Arthropoda; class Insecta; order Coleoptera; family Elateridae; genus Sinelater; species Sinelater perroti. The sequence continues at coordinate 34,264,088 of JARFIY010000046.1, forward strand.
GAAAATGCCAAACCTAATAATGGCATGTTTACAATTTTTACATATATTTTAATTGTATTAAATTATCCATCCTCAATAATTTTTTTAATTTTTTATCTTTAAGTAATGTCATTTTTTAGCTCTTAAAATTTTTTTTAACATTTAACATTATTATAATATCCTTAGTTATTTTAGCTAGACGTGCAATTAAATAAGTCTGTGCAAGCGATGCAACTACTTCTAATTTGTAGGATGTGTTACTAATTAAGCTATAAGGGAACGTTTATGTTTTTGTTTCGTTAATAACATCTTATTTGAACAATTCATTTGGAAAAGGTAAGAAGCAAGCAGGCCTCATGCGTAAATAAACGTGCAATTTTCATAAATAGGTAAAATGCCACGGACTTACAACAAAGATATCAATTTTGTTCTACATCTCTTTTTGATAGTTTTGTATTAGTAAATGTTTGTATGAAGTCCCTGATGATAAGATTCAAAAAGAAATAAACAAATATTACAAACGGGATGCAAATTTTATAAGACCTACGATGTCAATATGAGTTGTTTTGCAAAATCTGCGTGAACATGATATGTTCTGTAAAATCTAGTTTACGAATGTACGGCGTTTCTGGTGGTCGTTGGTGGACTTTTCGATACGTTTAGATACCAACTATACAAATACAAATTAAAGTTCGATTTGGGTCATCTTATTACATCAGGAGGTACTTTTTATCTAACAGTTTATTTTTGTTTATTTATAATATTTGCAAAACAATTCAGTCTATTGTTGTGTTAGTGCTTTTTGTGCATAGTTTAATCTCTTACTATTTAATATTAACGATAATTTTCTTTTCAGGTGAGTGGTTACATCCCTTGTCACGAAGTTAGGCGCTCAGTTCTGAAGAAATTCTACACCTGTAAGCATAAAACAAACAATTATTTAAATTTTGCAGTATAGCTCTTAAGAAAATTTTTATTCGTAAATATTGTTATATTTATTAATTACATTATTCGATATGCAGCATGTTTGTTTTAAAATTTGAAAAATAACAATTTTTTTTATTTAATTTATGCACTTTTAATGCTGCTGAGTATAGTAAACACTACATTACATTTTAACTGTAATAATAAGTTCATTTGCACTTTCTAAGATTTTATCTTTAAGAATACCTTATCAAGGCAACGATACACACCAGCCTGTGCTGGAATGGTATTTCAAGAATTTAGTCCTTCCAGTCTACCACCCAATAAGCTAGGAATTTATGTCCTCGTCTTTGCAGACATTCTGGGGTAATCACGTGTTATCAAACAACGCGATAGTTTTAAATGCGCCACATAGTTTGCGATTTAACCCATTTATAATACTTGTTGCGAGATATTATGCTGCTTTAATTTGGTTTAGGTTAAACTGCTGATATAATTCTTTTCCGATGTTCTCAATTTTAATTGAAACTACATTTTATTTTAATAGAAACTACGCCTTCGTTTACCTTATCATTACAAATTGGAATTGAGAGGGCAGTATCCTATTACAACAAAAACTTCTCTGTTCTCTGCACCAGTTAAGGGAAGACCTTTGAAGACTTGTTAATATAGGTGTAAGATAATATTAATAAAAGCACAATTTCATATTACATACCTACAACTTTTTGATATTTTAACTTTATTTGAATATCACTGCTTGGCTTCAGTAACGGTTTTGTTACAAGTGAGGTTTTATATCCTGCAATGGTAGTTGTGGTTTGTAGATTAAAATGAAAGCTTCACAACTACCTACATCAAAAATTATCAATTCACGAAATGTATCGGGCTGCAAAGGAAACACATGTTATATTTTTTCGTTTGCTCTTCTCTGTTAAGCACATTAAATTTAACATTTGCGTTTTAATACAAAACCCCAAGCAAGTGTCCTTATAAATATAATAATAATAGTTCTCCGTAACAGGCCTTCAAGGCCCTTTGGAGTCGTGACGGGATAGGTCTGCTACAATCTAGAGCCTCCCTTATAAACATACTGACAGCAAAAAATTGCAAGATCTCGTGAGCAGAGGCTTCTTAGCTTCGTTTCCCAGTAAACATTCAACCACTAGATTAGCGTGAGCGCTAATGCGACTGTGGTAACTCAGTGTATTGCTGGGTTTTTTCATTAACTAGCGGTGTATGATTTTCGTTGGACATATGATATGGTGAATTTATTGTGAATCTAAGCATCTTAGCTTAGAAGCATTTTAAAATTTTGTTATTAGAAATGCTTACTGTACTTTATATATTTTATATAAAATATAGACCGGATGAGGTTCGATGGTAATATGGCTGTGTCGTCAGCAAATGTCGCAGTCTTTATTTTTCTGATGGTTGGCAGATCAGCAGTATACCAAAAATACAACGTTGGCCACAATGCATTTCTCTATAGAACTTTAGAGTTAATAGGAAATAATGTTGTTTGATAAACTCCAAACTTTATGAGGAAATGTCTGATGCCAAGGTATGATTTGAGAAATTGATGACAGTCTGGATAAAGTTTGCTATTGATTTAAAAAAAATTATTGTCTCTTACCTTGACAAAAGCTTGGACTACATCATACAAATATAGCTCAACAGTACGTCTTTTCTCCAAATCTTTAACAACCTTGTTTACGACTTTTACTGGTAGCATGTTGTAGAAATCAAATTGGCGATTAGAAATTAGTCGTATAAGTGTAGCGGTTTATAAAATGTTAATAAATCTGTATTATTTCAAAGGATTTCTAGGTTTTACGATTAGGGTTATCATAGCACTTTCTATTTCGTAGAGATGACGCGTAGTCTTAGTATAACGTAGTTTCTTCGACACTTTTCAAGTGATCACCCCAGGCGCTTTTCGCGAATTTGGATTTCTAAAGATTTGCGCGTTTGTCTATACCGTGAACTGCTTTATTTTGTAAGCTTACCTACAAGGCTGCATCAAAATGCGATTGTATTTCGAGTTTTTCTTCGACTGAGATTTCAGATTAAAATGGTTGAAATACCATAGTTAAATGGTTTGAAAACACTAAAATTTCCGTTCCCAGTATGAAGAGATTACTTATGCTGCTGCGGTATTTTCAGCTTTTTGGTTGCTTTTTCAAAGAGAGTATTATGTAGTTTATACTGGTTATAAAAATTTCAAGGCATTTTAAAGGGATTAGTTTTTAATAACAGAAAACCTTTTAAGCTTGATTTAAACGTTTCTTGCCTATTCGGTGTCTCGTTATTTGCTATTTTCTGTTTCATTACTATAAAATATTCTCAATTAGTAACATACTGTACTTTTTGTAGAGTTGCTCGACTTTATTAAAATGTTTTATTAACATAGTCAACAATGTTTCAACTATAAATTCTTCGACTAGCTTCCCCAATTTGTGTATTTCTTACGCAAGTAAATTTTGTTTACTGAGTAGCACGTATGTTCTCATAATTACTATTATTGACAAGATATCAGCTTACAAATCCGGGTAGGACGACAAAATCTTTAGGTAATTCGGAATGATTTTTTTACTGTATTATATATATAATTTCGTTAGATTGGTGGATCAGTGGATGTGTCGACTCCCCAGTAAAAAGTTACTGCGAACCAGTATTGATTTCATTAATTCCCTGCTTTTACTGAAAGTAGTTCTAGCTCCCTATTATACGTTTTTAACTGCAAAGTCGCCTACTATATATCTGACTCCCAAAGTATTGTTGATTGCAATTGTTTTGCGGGGAAGAATAGCCATTCTTCAATCACGAATACCGTTGATTGGAGATACGCTTATTTGTATTTAGGAAATTCGTGCTGATTAATTGAATTTTTAATAATCATTGATGTACCGGCATGTGCTTCACCGTCAGGATGTTGAGTTGCATAAACTGTATTTCCTAAAATTCTTAAAAAAGTTCTATATGTCAAATGAGATTCAGCAATAAGCATAACATTAATGCATTGGTTTGTAAGAAAAGATACCTAATGTAATGCGCCATTACTGGTTTTCACAGCAAGAGTTTTAAGTAGATTTAAAATAGTTTCCATTTGCCCCATTAGTCCTTTCATACTATTCTTCAACTCATTCTGCCAAAGGACCATCTGATAGAGTTTATTGTGTTTGGAATGTATGATTGGGAATCATGATTTAAAAATGTGTGGATTAGGTTGGATTTGTTGTATTAGCTTCTGGATGGTAACTTCAACCGCTTCTTTTCTAGTGTCGAGCATATGCTTTGTTGGATCTCATTGTTTACAGCTCCTATAATTTTCCGTGCGATTCCTGTTGCAATTGACACATCTTACGCTATCTTTACGTTAGCAATAAAATGCCGCATGGTTTTTAGTGTATTTAACACATCTCAGAGTTTTATTATAAAAGTTTTTTATAATCAAATGGCTGACATCTAACACCTTGGGGCATTTGCCTTTTAACGTGGGACGGTTCAACATTTATCAATATGTGGGCTAGTCTATCATTTTATAGATGCCCTTGGTACTATAATCTGGTTTTAATTCAACGAAGCTGTTTTTATGACTTTTTGTATGTTCCAGATAGTCTGTGTGCTTTTAATTTTACCTTTAGTTATTCTATATTAGTGTTTTTGGTATGTTTGAAACACTGTATTTTTAATTTTTAATGTTATAATTATAATTATACTCAAATATATATTTTTGATAGAATATGACCTTGTAATTATGTAATACTTTAATTTCATATTCGTTTTTGGCTATTGCTTCCAATAGTTCAATTAATGAATTGAGCATTTTTCTACCTGCTACAAAGATTGACGGAGGTTTAGGGTCTCTCTTCGTCGAGTTTACATTTTGGTTTTCAATTTTATCTGCATCAGTGGTACCTAATCACTCACAATGGTTGATGGGATTTAACAAGTTGTAATTTTTGTTATTTTAGTGACGTATCTTATTAAAGATTTTTTTTGTGTGGATACATTTTTTGTTTTCTACTAATAGCGTTATGAATTAGGGTAACTAGTATTGTAGTTGTTCATAAGCGTCACCGTTTTGATAAAATAACTTTAAAATTGCTGTATTGTTCAAAGGCGGTATGATATTATATACAGCCCAGTGTGTATATATTGAAAACAGATTGTTGTTGTGGAACATATTAGCTATGATACTTTTAATCAATTAGTTTTTTTAATTATTTGTTAGCAATCAGAATATTAGAATACAATCTATGAGCTAATTTTATGATTATTTAATACTTGGGCGTGAAGGGGATGACACCCAGTGGAGCCACCCCTATATTATGGTAGTAGTTTTCTTTAAGCGTCGGTTATTGGGATCTTCTTTTAGTAGATCTATGATTGCATTTGGATGAGTTGTCAGGTTGGCGTGATATTTAGTTGCCTTTCGTTTTACAGCATCTTTCACAAACGGCATGCCTAGGTCCATATGAAGCGTTTGGTTTGATACAAATCATGATGCATTTCCTCGGGATCTTGGATTGACAGCGCTGGATTACATTTACTGTGGATGTGCTGGCGCAGCCCCAAAGTTCTGATCCATATAACCAGATGGGACGAATGATAGCCTTATAAAGTAGCAATTTGTTGGTTAAAGTAAGCTGAGACCGCCGTCCAATGAGCCAGTTCAGGTTTTAGATTTTTAGGCCCATCTGCTTTCTTTTGTTAGTGACATGTGCCTTCCACGTCAATCGTCTGTCGAGATGTAATCCCAAGTATTTTACCACATCTACTTGAGGGACCGCTTTGCTTCGGATGTTAATTGGCGTACATGTCGAGCGTCTTGATGTGAACGTAACATGGACCGACTTGTCCACATTAACTTTAATTCTCCATTTGATAAGCCATTTATCTATTAAATCTATATGTTCTTGGATTTTTATAGATGCTATTATTGGATCTTCGTTACAAGCTTTAATTGCCGTGTCGTCAGATCTATTAGTTGATTTAAACTTATTATTGTGGCAAGTGAATAATAGCAGACCAATCTGCTCTTTAAATTAAAATATGAACTTAAAAAATGCAGTGCCTAATCTTTTTGTTAGTAAAAGGGTTTCCAATAAAAGTAATACGATTTTGAAATAAAATCTCAACCACGTTACAACTACCACTAGTTATTATTTGTGTTTAGTATACTCCGACAATTCTTCTTCTTAAAGTGCTATCTCCTATCGGAGGTTAGCAATCATCATAGCTGCTCTGAATAGATCTAGTGATGAACATCCAAACCATTCCCGGAGGTTCCTCATCCACGACATCCTTCTTCTGCCTCTCGATCTTTGTCCTGAGATCTTGTCCTGTATGAGCAATTGCAGCAAGCAGTATCTTTCACCTCGCATGATATGTCCGAAATATTCCAATTTGCGTTTTTTCAATGTCAGTAGTAACTCTCGTTCTTTGTTCATGCGATGGAGGACTTCTTCATTGGAAACGTTTTCTGTCCATAATATTTTAAGTATGCGTCTGTATATCCAGAGCTCAAAGGCTTCCAGTTTTTTCATTTGCTGTTGTTTGAGGGTCCAAGCCTCCATTCCGTACAACAGAATCGAGAAGACGTAGCATCGTACCATACGCATTCTCAGATCTAGCGAGAGATTGCGATTAGAGAAGAATTGCCTCATTTTTACAAACGCTGCCCTCGCCATTTCGATTCTTCTATTGATTTCAGTAGCTTGGTCATTACAACTGTTTATTATGGTCCCTAAATATTGGTATTTGTGCACTCTTTCGATTTCGGTGTTTTCGATTTTTATTTTTAAATTGTTGATGTTATTATTTCCTATTTTCTTGATGACCATGAATTTAGTTTTCTTACAGTTCATTTTGAGACCATACTCTTTGCTAACTCTGTTGATATTTTCTAGCATGTTTTGTAGGTCGTCGGGATTGCAAGCTATTATTACAGTGTCATCCGCATATCGCAGATTATTGATCACTTGCCCATTCACTTTTATCCCTCCTTGTTGGTCCTCTAAAGCCTCCCGGAATATACACTCAGAGTACATGTTAAAGAGGGCAGGTGATAGTACACATCCCTGTCTAACGCCCCTAAGGATCTCAATATTTTCGGACAACTGGCCATTAACATTGATCGCCGCATGTTGTTTCCAATAAGATTACGAATGATGCGGATATCACAAGAATCCAAGCCTTTTTGTCTCAAAATTGCTATTAACCTATCGTGTTTTACCTTATCAAAGGCTTTTTCATAATCTATTAATCCTATATACAAATCCACATTCATGTCGAGACATCGCTGTATTAGAACATTTATCCCAAAGAGTGCTTCTCTTGTCCCCATGTTGTTTCGGAATGCGAATTGTGTGTCGCTAATATCTGCCTCTAATTTTCTGTAGATCCTTTTATGTATGATTTTCAAAAACACCTTTAGAGTATGGCTCATAATGCTTATTGTTCTAAATTCTGAGCAGTCTTTGGGGTTGTTCTTTTGGGTAGAGGTACAAACACCGATCCTAACCAATCGTTTGGAATACTCCTTTTTATATATATTATTGTATAGATCTACAAGTAAGTGTAGATTTTCGTCCTCTATTAGCTTTAGAAATTCTACAGGTACGTTATCTGGGCCTACGGCTTTATTGTCTTTGAGTTGTATATAGCATGTTTAACCTCCTCTAGCGTTATAGCCGGGCTATCCGAGCTGATTTGGTTATTTTCCATTTCTATTTCTGACGTCCTGTCGTCGTCAAAGAGTTCTTTATGTATCCCTTCCATATTTCTATTTGCTTGGTTATGTCTATAATTATGTTGCCATTCTTGTCTTTCATAATACTTCTCTGTCTCTTCTTTGCTACTCCTGTCATCTCCTTAACTTTTTATGCAAATTGAATGTATCATGTTTCGTCTGAAGCTCCTCTATTTCGTTACATCTGTCGGTCATATATTTTTCTTTGGCTTTTATAATTTCTTTTTTAATAATCTTATGTATTTCTTTATACTTGTTGTCATCTATGTTTTTATATTTCCTTCTCGTCTCCATTAATTTAAGGATTTCAGGTGTCATCCATTCCTGTTTTGCATATTTGGTTATTTCTGAAGAATTTTGGTTGGCTGCGTCTATTATTGCTGTTTTGATATTTAACCACTGCTTCTCGATAGTTGTTTCTGTTGAATTCTTTAGCGTTTCTAATTTTATATTAATATCTTTCGTTATATCAGTTTTTATCGTAGCATTTTCTAAAATTCGGGCATTGACTTTTGGATCCAGACGTTTTCTTTTTATTATTTTCAATTTTAGTTTAAAAGTAGCCTCCACTGGATTGTGGTCTGATCCCACGTCTGCACCAGGGTATGTTTTAGCGGACAGAAGCGCATTTCTATATCTTTTATTTATTAAAATGAAATCGATTTGGTTTCGTACCACGTGGTCGTTGGTGTGTGCTGGTGAGGTCCAAGTATATAACCGTCTGTTAGGGAGCTTAAACCATGTGTTAGATATTACCATCTGTTTGTTCTGGCAGAATTCAATGAGTTTTTCTCCATGTTCGTTCCTCTGACCTAGTCCATGTGGGCCAACATAATCCTGTACACTTCCTTCTTCTATTTTTGCATTAAAATCACCAAGCACGATTGTCACGTCATTTTTAGCGATGGAGTTCATCAGTATATCCAGGTGATTATAAAACTCCTCTATTTCATTGTCGCTTTTGTCAGCTGTTGGGGCATAGATCTGAATAATATTGATGTTATTGGTGTGAGAGTGTAGTTGTATCAACATTATTCTATTTGAATAATTTATCACGCTTTTAACTTGCGGTTTCAGTCTATCTGACAGTATTGTAGCAACTCCATATCTGTGGTTGGGTTCATCTCTACCAGAGTAATAAACGCTGTAGTTGTTGTTTATATTGCATTCTACGTTCCCTGGCCATTGAGTATCGCTGATTCCAAGAATATCTATGTCTATCCGTTTCATTTCAGCAATAACATTTTGTACCTTTCCTGCTTGATACATGCTTTTGACATTCCATGTTGCTATTTTCACCGGTGACTTATTTATCTTCAAGAGTGTATTTCTATTTGTGTTTGTGTTCGTTCTGCCGGGATTTCGCTTGATGACGACCTGAGAGGCCCAACCTTCTCCTCCCCTGCCGGATCTTGGTGTCCGATACCCATGATCAGTAACATTTAGATTGTCAGTCTTCACTACGATGATGATTTTACTAGAAAAAGTAATGAGGTGGTTTTCCGTTGCCTTCCTTATCGCAATATCTTAACCACTTCAATATCATTTATTCCGTGCTTAAGGTTATCTGTTCTTATAGTCGTTCCTGTCTTCCTGACATCCGCCTATACGAACTAATATCCACGTTGCTGCCCGTTGATATGCTAGTTTTAGTCCACCCCGGGTATTTAATTTCCCTGGTACCACCCATATCTGGGAGGTGTTCCCCTATCCGCCACCTGGGGAGGCGCCCGATGGGGGACTAGCAACCCCACACGGACTCCGACAATTAATCATGGCTAAATGCACGTTTATACACGTTTGCTTATTGTACAAAAATTTTATGAAAATAGTCGTTCTTTTGTGAACACCAAACGTGCGCTTCGCGAGTCGTCCTTCTGTGCTTGGTATTCGTCGAATTCTTGAAACATTTGAAAGGAATTTTGCTCTTCACGATGCGAATATACCAACAAAATGTTAAAATGCAGGAAATGTAGAGAACATTGCTGCTGTAATAGATAGCGTTGCAGAAGCTCCAAATTTATCGTTCCTCGTACTGCTCAAGAATTAGAGCTTGGAAGACCGACAACTTGGCATATTTTGAATTTGGGTTTGCACCCGTATAAGATTGTGTTGAGCCAAGATCTGAAGCCACTGGACGATCATAAGTACTGTGATTTTGCTGCTTGCAATGGATCATAATTTTGGAGACAAAACTATCTTCTCAGATAAAGCCTATTTTTTATTAAGTGGATATGTTAACAGAATTGTTGTTTTTGGTGCAAAAATAATCCACAAGAGATTCACAAGAACCCTTTGCATCCGCAAAAATTATATGAAATTAATTTAAAGGATATGTGGTTTGAACAAGACGGTATCATATGCCATGCTGCTAATGTCACCATTAACTTATTGCAAAAAAGTTTTTTCAAGTAATTTCAAGAAATGAAACTCTTACTTGGTCTTCAAGAAATCATGATTTAACTCATTTGAATTACTTTTTGTGAGGTTCTTTGAAATCTATATTCTATGCAAACAATGCATTAATATTAAACATCGAACTCTGCATTAGACCCAAGTTATTGCTCAAAGCTATCGGAAATTGGATTAATCGAATTTGTTGGTGTACATGAAGTCGAGGTGAACACTTAAATGATGTTATTCAAAACATAATGTTTTAGACTAAGCTTCAAAATAAAAGGTTTGGTTGCATCTGAAATAGTTTTTATTTTAAAATCATGTCATTCTTATTGGAAAACATTTTATATCGCTGCTGGACTCGAAGGTCGCTTGTCGTTCCGTTTTAAATGCATTTATCAGCAGGTAGAATTTTGAATGTTTTCAACACTCATAAATTAGAGCATGGCATACGAAGAATTGACCACCGTGTATAAATAATGTATTTAAATACTATAATCCACCGCTAAGTATTTTGTGTTCGACTCGATTAGGAAGATTGAAACAACTTTCTCAAATCATCAACGGACAAAGAATTAAATTATGTGGTAATACATGTTAAAACAATATTTGCCTGAAAGCACCACTCCATATTATTTTTGTAATTAAAATTGATGTTCACGATACCACATCAGATGAACTTGGCTTTATTGAGGTATTAAGGATAACAGAAGACGGCGTACTACCAAACCAAGAAGAGTCGTTATAGTTACTGTTATTTGACGCCAAACCACTTTCTCAGAATGTTTTGATATTCTCGGGGGTTGTTTAGTTGATACCAATTGGAACCTGAAGATATCAAACAGTTTATTGTTGGTCGATTTATTTGTATCAGACCTTACTAGTAGTAGATGTATTTTATCCTAATTAGTACATATGTTTGCAAATCCACACATTTACGTCACATACACAACAATCTGTTCCACACTGAGACTAGCTTTTATAACATATTTTTGTCTACGAGACACTTTTTGCACCGTTATCGAATAACTGAATTTTTAGTTTTTAGTCGACGTAACTCCTTTGTGTCTACATTATGTCCTAATTTGGGATAAATAGCTACGTTGCTTCCAAGTGCTGCATTTGGGTCGCCGCTGTAGCGTAGTGGTCATGGGCAATCCTCCTATGTCTGGGGACTCAGAGCGTGAGGGAGTCCGAGTTTCGCTGACATCGTAGTATTTAAGTTAGTAAGTAATATTAGTAGACACAATAAGCCTAGTAAGCGATAGTAAATGTACTCCAACGAAATAAAGTGTTGAATTTTATTTGTCTATAACTTAATTTAATTGAAAACTGTAAAAATACTCTTCTATAAGAGGTAAATATTTAATAACCTCTATAACTAGAACACACATGCATTTATTCTACTATATGGGAAGAGCAAACTGCCATACTGAAAAGAGTATAAGTGGAGTAATTACTAGCGCATTCAGCAGAAGAAGCATTAATTAACAGGGGCAGCTGGCTAGATAGCAGGCGACGTCGACTCGTGCGTCCTATAATTGCACCGCAAAAAGACGCCCATTGTGTCGCACCGAGAAGCTCACTCGGCGCAATTTTGTGCTGGGCGTCGTTTGTGCAGTTCCATTAGCTTTTTCAGATGATGTGCAATCGCTGCTCGTCTGCGGCTTACGTCAACGCAGCTAGCTGTAGCGTAAAATGCAAATCTGGCGTTTACGAGCTTTCGGGTACATTGCTGCATAAAAGTCACAGTTCTGCCGCAGTACGCTGCAATTACAATTTGTAAAAAGAGTGTTAACGAAATCCACAAAAAGGAAAGCACCCATTAACATGCAAACTGTTCTTTTAAAGACTTTTAAAGGCAATTACGTTCGTACAGCCAAAATTGTTATTGCGTTCTTATTACGTTAACGTGTACGTATAAATTTAATCTCAACTATTATTATAATTTATACTAAGTCAGATATAATTTAAAAAAATAAACTTTTTTGCAAAAGAGATATGTAATGTTAATATACTTTAAAGTATCCATTTGTCTCCAAAAGATGACAGCTTTCATATGTTGCAAATGATAAATTGGGGCTGACAGAAAAAATATAGAAACATCTGAAAAGCAGCTTATTTCCCAAGATATTGTACCTTATTCTATTATTGTGAAATATTTAAGGGTTTCTCGCAGCATTATATGTATCATCTTGTATTTTCAACGAACTTAAAAAGTTCGTTACTGAATTCTATGTCTGTCGGTCTGTCGCCGTTGTCCGTGAGAGTGTGCAGGAGATTCCGAGGCAGTCGATTTCGCGTCGCTCACAAGAACTCAGCCTTTTACAGACCACAACTTAGAGAATTTGCGTCGTGACTTGGGCCTGCACCCGTACATAATTCAACTGATCCAGAAGCTGAAGGTAAATGACCATAGACAACGACGTGTGTTCGCTAAATGGGCCCTGGAGCAGTTGGAAACTAACCCTAATTTTCATCGAAAAATCATCTTCAGCGATGAGGCCTATTTCTGGATGAATGGGTACGTCAACAATCAAAACTCTCGAATTTGGGACGATTCCAATCCACTTGAGATCCACGAGCGTCCAATGCATCCCGAAAAAGTCACTGTTTAGTGTGGATTTTGGGCTGGTGGCGTCATCGGTCCATATTTCTTTAAGAACGACGTTGGCCAGGCCATCACTGTCAACGGCGAACGCTATAGGTCGATGATTACCAAGTTCTTTTGGCCTGAATTGGATGATATGGACTCCAATGGCATGTGGTTTTAATAGGACGGAGCTTTGTGACACACAGCTCATGACACATTGAACATTCTGCATGAGCGATTTGAGGGCATGGTTATCTCACGTGGAGGTGTTGTGAACTGGCTACCGAGATCGTGCGATTTGACCCCGTTAGACTTTTTCTTGTGGGGTTTTAAGTCGTAGGTCTATGCGAATAAGCCACAAACCACAGCGGCCCTCAAAGCCAACATAACCCATGCCATCGGTCAAATTCAGCCTTATTTATGCGCCAGAGTCTTGGAAAATTGGACATTTCGGATGCGCACTACTCAGCGAAGCCGCGGCGGACATTTGCACGATGTTCCATCCATAATGGCATCGATGGGCTTTTCAAAGGAATAAAAAAGTTCGATGATATCTCACACACACTTTGTTTTATTTAAATTTAAAGATAGGAGGCGCTTAATGAAAGACCCTTTAGATTTTAAGATAATGGATTGTAAATATAAACACAATCGATGTGCGATAGGTATATTTTAATGTACGCGGGACCGTGGCAGGCAAGCCAAAAATAGCTAACGACAAAATTTTAGTAGGCAGACGTGCACTTGTCTAGGGTTTACCCCTATCTACCCTAGTGCAGGCCGATGTATCTCTTACAACAGCTAAATGCTTTTGTCGTTCGTAAACCGGTCGCAAGTAAGGATTGAAACTTGTTTATCTTGGAAACAATAAAAAAAAATATTTTCCATAATTTTGGCAGGTAAAAACCAAATTAATTTGGCACGGGTTAATTGCGGTCTGCATTTTGCAGATTATGTTTAGATAGAAGACTTGTGGGTGAATAACATTGTCTCAATTTTAATTCAGATTTTCCTTTGCTCATATCAGTCGTTTTTATGTGCTTTTCTGATAATAAAGGTTTCTTCAAAGTTGCCAAAAAATTTTTTTAGCAGCCCCAACTCCTAACCGTATTAAAAAGACTTGCATTTCTTTTTTGCGGTGTTTTATTTGGGCACAGATTGCTTTACTTCTCTTTTCTATTCCCTTTCTGGCAGATTGTCTACGTTTCCAATCTCCAAATATCGTTTTATCCACTTCTTAACGAGTCCCTCCGAACTCCGACTTCTCCATATATTTTTCAACCCTTTATGCGTTAGTTTCGATACCTTTAAAGATAATAAATTCATAATGTGCTTATATACTACGAAAAGAGCACAAAATAAAGATTCAAATAAATTAGCATAGATAGCGTCACGGTAGCTCCTTATTAAATGACCACGGTCACTCTCTTATCATACAGACTACATTTAATGTATGTATGTACTTACAATTTTTTTTAAATAATTTTATATTAATTTAATTTATAATAGCAAATTACTTGTAACGCTGCAAAACACATTATTTATTATTTTAAATGCCATTTTATTTTTTATTAAATTTACGCAAGTTATCCGATTTAAAATTGGGTAAAAATTTAGTCAAATTCAAATTCCTTCATTTATAAAATAGTACCTCTATCTAACATATTTATTATCATTATTATAAATATTAGTTTATAAACTCATATTCATAATATTTGTACGTGTTATGCTTTTTGCACGCCCAGCTCACGCTTCATATTAAAAATCCTAATTTCATCAACCTTCGAAACACGCAGGCTGATGTTTAGGTTCTTTTTATCATAAAATTCGCAAAACTGCATATAATACTTACAATGGAAATTTAATTTCTTATTATAACGGTGATAAAGACACTCGTTTGTGAATAAATACAGTGTTGTAGAAACAAGCACATTACTGTAAATATTATTTACTATTAACTTTGAGTTATTCATTCGAGTCTTATTAAAAAAATTGGAATAATAATATAAAAATAGTAAAAACGGCCACAAAAATTTGAATCTGAGATTGAGTCAAATTATGCCAAGAAAGGCGGATTTATGTTCATTAAATATATATCATATTAATTGTTAAACACTAGATACACAAAACTTTTACAATAATCTTCTTAATACAATGATCTAGGATGACTCAACAATAATCTTTAAAAAAAATTATTGGAAGTTAAGGGACTTATTAATATGAAATTCTTTTCTAATTTCAGTTTGATATGCCAAATAGTTTATAAGATACAGCAGCTTATTTACATCAACTTTTGTCTTTTTTATTGTTAAAATGTCTAATATTGTTGAGCAAAAAAGTTACGTAAAATTATGTTAAAAGTAAAATAAACACTACTAAAACGTTTAAAATAGCGCAGAAAGCATTCGGTGATCAATCTTTATCAAGAAAAACTATATTCCAGTGCCATTAATTGTCTAGATAAGTTTTGCCTTTCCTGAGAAAGTATTAATATCTGTTCTTATTACGCCTTCCTCCGGAGATTTGTAATCATACTGATTATTTTTATTTTTGAGATGGCAGTTCCAAAGACTTCTATTGAGGTTTTTAGTTCATACCATTTGGGCATGTTTCGTATTTAAGATGTTCTCCTCTTTCCAACGCTTCTTTTCATTCTAGTTTTCCTGCATTATTAATTGCAGCAGTCTGCCATTGCGGTAATGTGTCTAAGATATTGTAGTTTAAGAGATTTGATTATTAGCATAGTTTCTAAAGCTTTATTCATTCTAATAAGCACCTCTTTATTGGAGATTTATTAAATCTATAATAAGCGCAACATTCTCAGATACATCCACGTTTCGAAAGCATTTATTTGGCACTTAACTATTCTTATTCTAAAAATTAATTTTAGTTGATTTGAAGTAAGTAGATTCACCATTTTAACAAAGGTAGCCCTTGCTTGTTCATATCTACTTATTATTTCTTGGTGGTGATCAACCTGGTCGTTTACTATAGTGCCTAAATATTTATTGTTGATTTGCAGCCCAAATACTACCAATAATTTAGTCTTCTCCGTGTTAATACTCAAACTACATCGCTCACTAACTTCGTTAATGATTGTTAGCATTTTTTACAAGCTCTCAATGTTATCCGCAAAGATAGCGGTATCGTTGGCATACTAAAGATTGATGAGATTCTTACCATTTACAATTATTCTATCTGGGGAATTCCCTAGGGCTTCGCAAAAGATCGTTTCCAAGTATAAATTAAAAAGTAATGGCGAGAGAATGCACCCCTGTCTCACACTTCTCCTAATTCCTATTTGCTCAGAAAAAATATTTTCCACTTTTACGGCTGATTTCTGGTACCAATACAAATTTGCTATTATTTTTATAACTTCTTATAACGAGTCCAGCTTTAGATTTTGCAAAATAGATGTGAGTTTTACGCGATTAAAAGCTTTCGAATAGTCGATTAAACATACATATAATTCCTTATTTACATCTTGGCAGCGTTGTGCTAATATACTAAATGCCAATAGAGCTTCCCTGGTCTTGAAACCATTGCGGAATCCAAATTGAGTTTCGTCTAGTTTCATTTCACATTTTCGATATATACGGTTGTGTATTATTCTCAAAAGTTTTAGCACATAGTTAATTAGGCTTATCGTACGGCATTTTTCGCATCAATTTGCTCTTCGTTATTTTGGTATTGGAATTAATATTGACTGTAACTAGTCATCTGGGATGATATCAGTATTGTATATTTCACTGAATAACTCTACTAGCATTGTCAGTTCTACATCTACCCTATTAAGACCTGTTACTTTTTCATCCTTTGGTTTTTTAATTTCGTGCTCAACCGCTCAGCTGAATATTAAGATCGTCATTGTCTTCTGTGATTTCATAATTATCTGGCCTCTCACATTTAAAGTTTTAGGATATATTATTTCCATCTTAATAGTTTGTTTGAGAGATCTAGCATAAATTTGCCATCTTTGTCTTTGAGACTATTTACTGTTCCATTATACCTGTTTACGGTAAATTCTTTGATTCTCTTGTGTCATTGCCTTTGTAATTCATTCGTTTCTTCACATTTTCTCATCATTTATTTTTCTTTTGGTGTTCTTATTTATTTTCTGATTTTTTGTGAATCTCTTTATTATTTTGATTTTTATTTTTGTACTGTCTACGCTGGCTCATTAAGTTTAGTATCTCATCTGTGATCCATGCTTTCCTTTTATCCGAGTACTTCCAAGTGTACAACCTTCTAGGATGTTGTTTGAAGATTGTGATAGTCACAACAAATTCATGTTTTCTAGAGCAAACAATCTCCCCGGGGGTTTCTTTTGCCTAATCCGCATGACCTTACAAGGGGTTGACATTCTCCACGTCTTATTATTGCATTGGAGTCACCCATAACAACGGTGACTTTTCTGCTTTCTGTTAATTGCAGATCAATATTTAGTTTTGCATAAAAATTTTCTACTTTATCATCAGCTTTTGTTGCAGTAGGAACGTATACTTGATGAATTTAATTAAGGTAACAATACTCTGTCTGACACTGACGAGAAGTTTACTAGTAATTCGTTTACTTCTCGTGATATAATTATGCCTACTCCATATTGGTGTTTACTATCTTGACTTCTGAAATAGTAAAATACTCCGTTGTCGGTTTTGTGTTGCTCGGCATTTTGCCATCGTACTTCGCTCATTCCTAATATACCCAATTTTAATCTGCATTTCTTGAACTGAGTTTGCTAATATCTTAGTTCTATGTATTTTCAATTCTTTCCCTTGAGTTTTGACTGACAGGGGGATTCTTAGCACCGCCTCCTCACTTAAGAGGTGCCCCGGACTGGCGCCCACAACTTTGTTGTTCTCAGCCATTATGATAATCTTGGGATAGTTAATATATAATGAGGTGGTTATCCTTGTCCTTTCTCATCGCAGTACTTCCGCCGCTTCACCACAATATAATTTACGCCGATAGCTATGCCTCATGCGATTTTACCAGTTTTCCTAACTTCCACCTGTATGTGCCGCAGACTGCGCGGCTTTCTGCAGTCCCTCCTGTGTTAGAAGCCACCGAATGCATCATTTGCAGGGTGCCTACTATGCCGTTGCTAGTATTTTATTTCCCCGGTACCCTATATATATAACCCTAATAATATAACTGATTTTTAAAAGATTAATTTTAATGTATATGGCTACCATATTTGAAGCCTCAGTTATATTTAGTACAGTGTACCATTTAATCATGCATTACGGTTCAACAATGATTACCATTAAAAAAATATATTAAGATAGGAGCACCGTGCATTTTGAAAAAACTACGGCCGTAATAATTGTTTCTTTTTTCAGATTGAATTGTAAAAAAGTATCTGTAAGATAACAAAATGCAAGCAGTGCAAAAAGTTTTGTACTATGCTCAGAAAGTGTCCCTTTTTCAAATGATAAATTTATTGATTAGACTGCTATTTACATCCGTATAAGATTTTCTTAGCTCATTTATATGCTTATATATTTACATCCATAAAAGCTAGTTGTATGGTTTGATTTATGGCTCAAGGGCACTATTTATTCTTATTTTTTAAAAAAGATGAAGAAAACAATTAGAGTAAATGACGATCGACAATGACCAAAATTTTGTGACCGCAATTAAATGATATAAACTTAAATAAATCGAAGTTTTAACAGGACGGTGCTACAAACCACACTTCTGGCGGTGCTATCAACTCGGAGACAGAAAAGTTTAACGAATTAATAATTTTACAAATGATTTTGTGAATTGGCCTCTATAATTCTACAACTGAATTTCACTGGACTGTTTTATTGAGGTTGTGTTAAAATGCATATTTACAGAAACAAGCTACAAGATATGAATGATCTGACAAAATAATCACATCAATGTTGGGGTACAAAAGAAATTTTTATAATTAACTTTTTTGACAAGAAAAACATCATTGCTATCTAATATTATGCAGCACTCTTGGAAACATTACACAATTTTCGAGAATAGTAATGTTTTATTGACAGAAACACATTGACCTTGCTATTAAGCAAGAGACTAAATTAAGTTTTACATTCTTCCCATTTTTCTATTCGTCAAAACTTTTCTGGCCGGACAAAAACTTGGATGGAACGAAGAGATAATATACAACATAACTAAGTATCTTGGGGGCATCCCAGAAACTTGCTCCAGGAAAAAATCCAAACTTAAGGTGACGTCATATTTAGAGGACTTTTCCATCAATTAAAGTACTTTATAAAATTCAATTAAGTCCTTAACATCCAAGTAACTCATCAAATCAGTTGTGTGTTTTAGATGCTCTCAATGTAATAACTATTAAAGCTTGAAAGCGTCACAGAAAGCTTTACAAAAAACAACTAACAATCGTCACAAAAAACTACTCAGAAGACAATGGAACAAAGTGTTATTCTGGAAAATCGCATAAAAATTTTCCAAAACACTTCAAATACAAAAGATGCAAAATGTTTTCTGATTATGACAAGAGTAAACAAATACATAGTAAACGATAAAAAAAATTTCAAGATTATTATTTTATTTTTAACTTTAAAAATTGATTGAACTTATTTCAAAATACAGTCCATATTAGAACGTTCGGATCGGTTTAAAGGTGCGGTGTTTAATTTGATTAATTATATAATTCACCAAACCAAGCACTACAACGTTGTGGAAACTTAAACACAATCTAGTAAAAAGTTTACTATTATTTTTATTTACCATTAAATTCTTAAAGTCACATTTAATATTACCGCATACAAATTATTTATCAAATTACCAATCAAGTTCTAGCTCCAACTAAAAAATTAAAAAGTGAATTCGAAACACAAAATTCAAAAATGTTGTGGCCATTCAAACAGAGACATAAACATGGCGCACATACACTGAACTTGTAAAATGCACTTAACAATTTGTAACATAACTCTTAACTTCTAATTTAAAGATACATAAAGATTACAATCCATAAAATTCTAAAACAAAACTACAAATTAAGTCAATTGGGTTTCTTAATAATAGAAAGGATTATTTGGTCTGTTTTTGTCTGATAGCTCTTGGAAAACCTATACTTTCCACAACGGTCCAGTATTCTTAGTACCGAATAGTTCAGTTACGTTCACTTTAAATGTAGTAACGCTCTTTATCTCTTTGGTTAGTTGTCTCTACCGACTTTATCTTGTGTTCTCGTCGAACTATACATTATGACACTATTTTTTGATTATTTTTCTGCATTTCAATATGTACAGATTCTCGTAAAGCTATGGAATATTTATCTATGTTTCTAATAATTATTTTGACCAATAGTTTCATTGGTAATTGGCTAGGAAACTTAAAGATCTGCCAGTTTTACCTTTAATCTCAATAAACCATCGTTATGATAATAATTCAGATATACATATGAGATATTTCTTGCCATTACTCTTATTAAACTTATTAAGTTCAATAACTTTGTCTCAGCTATTCTTATTTTTTCACTTTTAAGTTTTCTATAATCTGATTTTTTCCTCTGCGGTTGCTACAGTCTTATTTCTCTATGTTATCAATCTAGATGTCCTTTTGTATAAAGAGAAATATCTACTTAAACTCTACAAAAAAGTCTAAACTGTCATAAATTTTAACCGTCAAGACCCAACTTCGCTAACTGTATATTTAAACGTTGACCAAACCTCTGATTTGTTTTTGAACTATATTGTATCTTTTCCATCATTTCAACTTCAATAAAACTCATGTTCTTTATTTGCAAACAAAACTGCCGTTTTTTTAGCTACGTCTTTAATGCTTAACGATCTTATCTACTTTTGTCATATTATGACACTGTTCTTTGGAACTACTTCAACAGTTTATTATATATTTTTATATAATTTTTATATATAAAAATATAGTTTTATTTCCAAACAATCTGAAATACATTTTTTTGCGCACTCACAGGGACTGCACTCTCAAGGGCTTATTGTGCCCAGTAACATGCACTTATTCTAGGACATTCACACACACACACACACATGCCCATGGGTTGAGCGAGACTCAAACTCGCGCGCGCCGGCTAGAGGACAGAGGCAGTTGCTTGAACCATCTGAGTCACCGCATCCCTACTTACATTATTTAAAGAAATACACGGTATGCTACAAAATTGATTTAACAAGCTGATCGTTCTTGTGGCATAGTCGTCTAGCCTAGCAGAGCATTAAGTAACGCGAAATTTTTATACTACAAATTTATTTTACCTTTGCATAAGCTATTCAACACGTCAGCACCTAGTAATATTTTTGTTAATATCCTTTCACTGTAAAAAAATACAGAGAAACCTCAAATTCTTTATTTGGATGTCATATTACAAAACTTAGTTTGAATTAAAGCATTTATAGTAAAGCCAAATTCACTGTTTTTACTCTTAAGCAAAAATTTGTACCTAGGCGACTTCTTCAATTTGGGTCTCCACAAAAGACTACAAGTAATTAATTATTTAACTTTAAATATTGTAAGCTTCTAAGATATATGATTTTTAAAATACCTTATTAAGAAACACTTCTACGAATTCCCGTTTATTATTATTTTAAACAAACAAGCTCTTTAATAAAACCTGATCCTATTTAAGATTAACTAATACTAAAGCCTCTATGGGTTTGTTGCATTCTCTACCAGCTTGTTCTTTATAATCCGATAAACTCGAGTATTTCACAAATTTATCACTTATTAAATTTATTGCATCTTTGTGCCAAACATACAAAACAAAATTGCGATCTTTTATTGCCTTTTTTTATTGTACAAATTTATTTTTCTATTTAGACCACTGTCTCGAAAGTCTTGGAATGTTATTTCGCAAAATAGATATTGTCTTATTGAAATATTTGAACTGACGCTGTAGAAATAAAAACCTAGACTTTTTGTTGACTCTGTAAAATATGAAGTTAAAAATAGACTTTCCCAGCGGTATTCACTGCGTTTTTTACTTTTGTGCTTGCTCTTTTTCTAGGTCTTCAGCATCTCTTCAAAAAGAGAACCATTTAGCAGCGGC
The DNA here is from genome assembly GCA_036346155.1 of Sinelater perroti. Classification (NCBI taxonomy): domain Eukaryota; kingdom Metazoa; phylum Arthropoda; class Insecta; order Coleoptera; family Elateridae; genus Sinelater; species Sinelater perroti. The sequence goes on from JARFIY010000046.1 coordinate 34,285,754, forward strand.
TATAGTATAGCCCTATTCAAGCAATTAAGTTGGGTGTACAGCTTATCAAATAACTGCAATAATGATTCTTGTTTATGTTGATGTACCACAGAAATGCTATCAATTCTTTTACATACTCACACCTTTATTAAATAATTGCTCTTTACAAATCTTTGTTTAAAATTTTTTCATTACTACTTCATTTCTATCGAAACCTGTAAAACTTTCAACTAACTATTTACTTCTGGATTTTAAAATTGATTCTCATTAGATGGCCGTGAGCTATTTTATATTTTTGTAAACTGACTCCATAAAACTGACCACTATTTCACATTACCATTCAAAGTTTTACATTTATCGAGCTTATATTACGGTCTCTACTAATGTTAGTATTTCCATTTATAGATTAATAGAAACATTATTTGTTTAATTATTTCTATCTTTCTCGTTTCACTTACTCCGCTGTTATTTTTAAGCGCATATAGAGCAAATACCGGAAAAATGATTATATGTAATATAAGACACCAGTAACACAAGTAAAGCAAAACTGAGTGTTGATTAAACATACTGCATTGGAAGTAGTAGAAATTTTTGTATCTGTTGATAATCAAAACTACCTTTTGGTTATAATTTATCAGTATTAAACAATCTATAACATAGATAACAAATATATGACCAAAATAGCATATAAGAAATGTTTTGAAAATATTAACAAAAACAAAAATACCAAAAACTAAAAAAGCATATTATGACATCAAAAAACTCAAAGAGGAAAAAACATCGGAGAAATTGTCTATTGAATTAGAAAATAGATTTGAAACAACGAATTGCCAGAATACGGATGACATTGAAACACTTCGGACAAAAATAAAGAATACAATTTTAGAGGCAAAAAAGTGTGCTCACCCATAATCAAAAGAAGAAGAAAACGCATAAATGGATTACAATCGAAATTTAGAAGTTAATGGAAATAAGAAGAAAATATAAACAAACAGATAAAGAGAGATATCATACTACGCACACACAAATTAAAAATAAAATTAAAGAAGCCAAAGAGGGATGGACGAGAGAAAAATGTCAGGATATCAAAGAATTGCACAGAAACATGATGAAATTAGGTTACATAAACGGATTAAAGAGATAGCTGGCCTCAATCACAACACATATTCTGCAAATCTTGTGAATAATCAAAACGGATTACTTATATCCGCTGAAGAAAAGAAAGAGGAATGGACTTCTGATGTAGCTGAACTGTTTATGGATAATTAGTGTATGTTGAGACAGAAAATGATTACTAAGGACCACATATCTTAATATTAGAAGTTAAAAAAGCCGTTAAAACCAGCAACATAGGAAAGTCTGAATCTGACCAAATAAGATCTGAGTTTTTAAAATACCTAAAAGATGGGAAGGATATAAGAATTACAAAAAACCTATATTGGAACCAAAGTGCAAAAATTAAAGTGAGCTAACCGATGAAGTTTAGATCAGCAGATCCATTATTATTTAATATATATTCTGAAAGATTCGTACAAAATGCTCTGGCAGAGAGGCAGGAAGAGATAAAAATTAATGGAGTGCTGCTGAATAACATACGCTATGCTGACGACACAGCTTTAACTGCTGATAGCGAAGAAGATTTACAATCCTTATTAAACTGCCTAACAGAAGAAAGTAAAAAGATGAAATTAACCATTAGTGTACAAAAAACAAAAGTCGTAATTCTAAGTAGAGGCAACCTTAATTTAAACATTAATTGTAACAACCATAGAATTGAACAAATAAGAAAGTACAACTACTTAGGAAGAGTTATTGACAACCACATAGATAGTAGTACTGAGATTAAAAGGAGGATAGAAATCGCAAGAACAGCTTTTATTAAATAGAGGTAAATTCTTTGCAATCGCTCTCTCAGTACTGGCTTAAGACTGGTTTTTAAAGTGTTATTATGGTCAACACTCCTCTATGCATGCGAAACGTGGACACTCAAAAAGGATATGGTAAAACGTTTAACTGCCTTTGAGATGTGGACCTATAGAGGAATGTTTAGGATTGCCTGGACACAGAGAATTAAGAACGAAGAAGTTCTCCATCTATTAAGAAAAGAAACTGATTAGAATCGACTGCGAAAGTTCGTAAATTGGCGTACTTCGGACATGTGATGCGGCACGATAAATACATAACGCTCCAATATATCATAGAAGAAAAAATTGAAGGAAAGAGGGGTCGTGGGCGAAGGACTTCCTGAATGGATAATTTGAAGAGTTGGTCCGGACTAAACAAAGAAAATTTGAAACACAAAGCAAGAGACAGATGGGGTTATGCCATAATGATAGTCAACCTCAATAAATGAGACGGCATCTGCACAAGAAGATTAACAAAAAAAGAGAATAAAGGTTTGCTTATATTTTTTGAGAACATAGTGACAAATTAGCTTGTTTAACAGTTTTCATGTGTTATTAGGAAAAAATCGAACACTTTGAAATAATCAGTAACAGCAACAAAAGGATTCGATACGTGCAAAGTGATTGCAAAAGCTCTCTCTAATATTTTATCGATAATTACTGATAGTGTAGTACGACTACCAAGGGAAATGGTTTTGTTAATGTAATTACATATCCTGTTTTGATATTCGGTTCTAGAATTTCATTAAATTCTACATATGCAAGTAGTTATTTAGTAACGGTAATTTTGAGTAACTGAAAGATATGAAACCTGTAAGAAAAATAAGAAATTTTGAATTATAAATAAACTTTTAGTTTTATTGAATAACTTGGGTTTATGGTGGCTTGTGTACAATAAAGTTATTGTTTAAGTCAGGCTTTTATTGAATATACGAGATTATTCTAAAAAATCTTGCCATCTTTATAATAACTTTATTAATAAATAAGATACAGATAAGTCGTATATTTCCTCTCTCCATAATTATGGCATATATTACAGAATTTATAGTTATTCAAATTATAGTATACAAAACTTTCAAATTTAATTTATTTTATTTATTTATTACATTTAGTATAATTAGGTTACAATACAAATAAGTACCTTTGTTTTTATTGTTTAATCATCATCATTGCTCGTAATATTCTGTCGGATTATGTTAAATGTATCTTTATTGCACGTAAGGGATACCAGAAGTCTCCTCTTTTGACAAAGTTGTTCTTTATCCACATGTAGAATTGTATAATTATATCCATCTTTTGCGATTATGATTGATTATATACAACTTGGTGATGTTAAAAATACGCTGTTCAATTTGTTCATATTTAATTCTAAATTTTTGGAGAAGCCTGATGTTACAACGATTGGATTGAATTAAAGAAACCTAGATCTAAAATATTTAAGTCTGGACTATAAAACTACATAATAGCTATCCATAATTAACAAGTTTTTATAGAAATGTATACCATAATTTGAGACAGAGGGAGTCTTTCTTATAAGCTTGAAAAGTTCCCCATAAAATTATTAGTTTTATACTAAGTCACCATATCTGCTGAAAAAACGTAGGACAACTTTTTAAAAAAAGATTTTATTTTGTTGGAAAAAAACAAAACTTTGCTCGATTAACGGGGTAAACCAGGGTAGAAATTTTTTTTTGGCTTAATATTTTTTTTGTCTTAAAATTTTTCTTTGAGAATCTATTTTTAAGATTCATTTATATAAAGTGTACCGTAAATGTTAGAAATGTTAAAACCGGGATTTACTGCTTCCACATACTGGATATTATTAAAATGCAAAAAAATCCCCATCAGAAAGATGATTAATTATAACAACTTATTAGAAATATACAGTGTTTTTAGTTAAATTTCATTAAATTTTATCAATATAAAAGTTTTTTTTATTTTTTAAAACAATTGTGAGGGGGTATCATTTAATATGTATACATACATATAAAAGTTATAAATAAATGATGGGTTATCTCACAAGCAGAAAATTGTATTTAGCATTTTTAATGATTATCAAAGATTCTATGTGATTCTGACCTTAAAATTCATGAATTTTTCCTTCTAAAAAAATATAGATTTGTCGTAAAAAAGAGAGAAAATAGGGAGAGAGAGAGAAAAAGAGAAAAGTTTCATATCTTTAAAACTGTTACTAATAAAATGCGTTTTTTCTTAGTTATAAAAAAAATCTGGTGTGAACATCACACGACTTTCCTATATATATATATATATATATATATATATATATATATATATATATATATATATATATATATCGGCCCTGCGCTGCTCTCGTCCCGGAACTTGTTATTTTAAAAAAGAACGATGCGCAAGTCCAACACTCAAAAGCTGATTAAAATAAACAGTACAAGACAATAATTGTCTAGTACTTAAAATTTTGCTACGTCACTGAAGGTAACCGTGCGAGCTCTTCCGCACAGCCTTAGCCACTATCGCCTGCGTGCTCCCTCCTAGCGGCCAAGCGCTCCCCGTCCTCTCGCAGTCGGCCCGGTAGCCCTCCGAGCGCGCTGTGATTGGTCCGTTTAATTAATTTTTAATCAGCTATAACTTATTTATTTGACCTCGGATGAAAAAATTTCATTGTAGTTTTTTGTTCGTCTCGGTTTGATCTATCCGGTAATATAAATTTCCCGAAACATTTTCTGAACACCCGGTATATTAAAAATCCTGAACTTCAATTTTTTTTCGAGTTCCTATTTTACCAACTTTTATTTTAAATTCATGTTTATCTCACTTTAATAAATCATTTTTATTCTCATAAATTTTTTGTATCTTCAACCGTTTAGATTCGCGACCGCTTTGCGACCGATTTAGCGACCTTGTCACCAAATGGCTAAGCCGATTTTTACCAAAAGCTTCGCACTGCGTCCCCTACCTACAAGTAACTTGCATACCAAAATTCAAGTCTCTAGCTCTTACGGTTCTCAAGATATCTTGTTTACTGACAGATCGACAGACACACACACGCACACACACACGAACCAATGGCTCAAACCAACTGTTTTGATGTCCTGAGGCTATAATTCGTCCAGAAATGTGTAGGTCAAATTCCCGCCGATTACATTACTTTCCTTATTATAGGATAAGGAAAGTAAAAAAAACGTTTAACACAATTTATAGGATATTAAGAAAGCGTACAACTACGTTTGTTACTCATTACAATACAACTTAGACGTCGCAAAAAGAGAATCGTTTATAAAATTTTTTAAGATATCTCTTATCTAACACCTGAAAGTAAACCACCACTGTAGCCTAGTGGTCACGGCCATTTCTCTTATCCGGAAACCCAACACGCAGACGAGTTCAAGTCTCGCTAAAAATCCATGGGTGTATTTCAGTTGCATGTTAGTGGTCATAATAAGCTCTTGAGTCTACAGTGCCAGTAAGTGGGACCTAAAGAATAAAACTATTTAAAATTGGATAGTTTATTTAATATTATTTGTTAGCACTTTAAGTGCAGCTAACTATAGAGTAATCCAAATTGGGCTGTAGGGCATCTTTTCTGAATAAAACAAAAAAACTGAAACAATTTGAATTCTACTGTTATCAGAGTAAAGAACAGACTTGGCAGTTACGTCTGAAATATGAAGTAGGCCAAATGGCCTTCGCTGACATGTAAGCATTCTTTTAGCGAAGTTTTCCATAATACTTTCCGATAAATGCGGCACTATTTCAGCAGTTACAAGTATGATGTTCTTTGTTAATCCTAAAATCGTAGCAGGTTTATTGACTTAAGCCCCTTTCCTTCAAATAGTCACAGGGAAAGGTGTAATGGAGTCAGATCGCAAGACTGCGATGGCCAATCGATGTCATCCCTCTGCAAGATAACACAACCAGGAAAAATGATTTGAAGCAAAGTGAGTGTTTTGCAGGCTGTGTAAGATATAGCTCCATCTTGTTGAAACCAAATGCCTTTCAAGTTTAAATCGTTGGTTTTATTAAAAAAAATATTTAGCACCTCCCAATAAATTACTTCAAAAAAATTCCTCCAACCCACAATGCACATCAAATAGTGCACTAATGCAGATGAATTGATTTTTTGTAAATAGCACATATATTTTCGCTACCAGGAAATGACAATTTTAGACAATTTAGAAAGTTAGAATAATAGTAATTAGGTTATTAACTTCCAAGGAAAAATTTTTATGTCGGTGGTGAAATTTTCATATATTTGCATATAAAAAAATTAAAATTTATATTTAATTTAGAAAATAAGGAATCTTAGCATAACTATGATAGCGTAAACATGTATTTTTGTAATTTTAATTTTAAAGTGACAATGACGCTTGCCATATGATCAAAATTGTGATAGTGTAGTTATCATTTGAACAATTTAGACAAATTCAAATTGTCATTAAATTGTTAGTTCAATGAATAAAGCCCCAAAAATTATATTATTAGTTATCTTAGATTAAGCATACATTAATAGGTTATATAAACGATGTAACATTAATTAATAATATTAAAAAGAATAGCGCTCCGAGAAAATTAATGTTTCCATTATAAAACCCACCCCTACTAAGTGAATGTAATGCACCCGGCGCCTCGAGGCTTTAAAAGCTAATGTAAATGAGCAAATTAGTTAGCTTATTGGTCGATTTTGTTCTGCTTCACAGGCTGGGGCCATGGCATGTCTCAGAATTAGAGTCGAAAGTTTCCGGTGAAACTGAGACCGCTGGAAGTTCGGCTAAGTAGTCGTGGATCTTGACTGCAATTTAAACTCCGGCACTGGCTGCGAAACTAAATCGAGAACTGAAATTTGCATTACAATTAAGATTTGCATGTACAAGAGCTGTTGCTTACTTTTGTGCCGAGAGTCGGTAAAGGTCATAAGAAGGCGTGGAAGTTCCGCGCCACGTCATGGAAGTGCGACGGTGGGGTATTGAATCAGAACGAAATGATTGCGCGCATTCTAAATAGTTCTAAATTTCTGCACAATAATTGAAGTCATCGCAGTTGCGAACTTTAATTAAATTTAAATGCTCGCTGCTTTAGGAACGCAAAACTGAGGACAAGGAAAATTTGAATGAACGTATGAATGAATGCGGAGTTCGAAATGTCAAAGAATTGTTTTCCATCTCTAAAAACAAATTAAAAGTTGTACTGAAGTATTAAATAAAATTTCTTAATTATCTACTATATAAAAATATTTAAAAAGTTTTAAATGACAGCAAAATAGGTGCGATTCAAATTATATTTAATTCATGAAACTCAAACTCAATGAATAAGTTACTGAAGAATGTTTAAATGTTTTTAAATACTCGTTTACAATTTTGATAATCGAATCTAAATCTTTCAAGTCAGAAATGACTTAAATTTTAAAAAAAGGTGTTGGTATAAGAAAGCCAACAAAAAAATTCAAATTGTAATTTAACAAATTCAAGTTCTGCGTCCATTTTTCCAAAGCTTCATGTAGTATTGATTAGTTACAAATTTTTTATTTACTAAAATAGAAGTATTTTATTTACGATGCTTAATTGTTTTTCGGGAACCTATTACCACTTTCAAGTAAGTTGGATGGTTTTAACGTTTTTCTTGTTTTAGTATGCAGTTTACATATGCGTTCACGGAATCTATTTTAAATACTTTGAAATATTTGGTTGAAGTTCAGACTTAACTGCATTTTTGCCTTAAAAGCTCAAATTCATACTAATTTGTTTGTTATCGACCTTAAAACAGTACGTAGTCTGCTAAAGCTACTTCGTAATATATGATGTTTTAGCCATTTTGCATGTCTTGAACGTAATATCATTTATGTTTGTGTACAGTTACAATAAAGTTTTAATTTTTTAAAATAATAATTTTTTTAGGTCAACATCTCATCTGGACTTAATTTTTATTTTTTTCATCATGAGCTATAAAATTTTGATTTTATCTAAAAAATAAAATAGTCATTCAAAATATGTACATTAGGAAAAAAGGAAGTAATATCAGAATAAACCCAGGCGCTTGGAGCAATCTAATCTGAACACTTCCACGCAGAAGTGGTCTAACCCATCATTCAGGTCACTTCTGTGGTATCCAAAACCAAGCTACAAGCATTCCTTGGGATTTCTTGTCAATCCTTCAATCAGGAGATCAGCCAACTGATCCTTTCGTTTACGCTTTTTTGATGAAATGTCATTGATTGTTTGCTCCTTTTGTGGAACTCCGGGTTCAGCACCAAACGCACAGCGCCCTGATTGTCGCAATACAATGGTGTCGAACCTATATAGAATTTTTGGTGTTCTCAACTATATCGTGTCTTTTGATACTTGACATACGGCCACATATTTTGCTCTTGTAGTCGATAGTGAAACTGATCGCAAAAGCGTTAAGGTCCAGGTCACAGCACCACTTGCAAGACGAAACACAATATTACCGTTTAACAGGTGGGTGTATGTATCTACACTCTGCATACTTTGCATTGCAAATGACAGGTCTTTAGTGCCTTTTAAATATTTTAATGGCCGCTTTACTTCACACTAATGCAGCGACCCTGGATTTTCTAGGAACTGACTGAGAACTTTAACGCTAAATGGTATGCCCGCTAGCGATGCTGTAGTTGGGAAGAGAAGTGCTCCCACGACTTGTCTATATGGTATGTTTTTTTTTTATCTATTCTTTTCTTACTTGTATTATCAGCGAACTTTCTTTGGACATTGTTACAGTTCTGTCTAAAAATGTTTCTAAAATGTTTTAACAAATTTTCAGTATAATAACTTTGAAATACTATTATTTCGGTTCCCTGACGTTTTATCTGAAGTCCTATATAGCAATCAGTTTATCAGTTTTGTAATTCAAAGTTTTGTTTTAATTCCTAGAATTCTAAAGTGATTATTGCATGCGATGTTTTAGCCATCAGTCCACATATAAACATAACAGTGTGACTTCACTCTTAGACATCCAGGAATACACACATGGATTACAGAATCCATTTACGTTAATCCACATGACATCAGATATAAATGAAATTTTTAGTTCCACTGTCTTGAACTTTGCTTTAGACTTTTTGTTGTTCCACATATGCTTCTTCGAGTTCAGCGTGAACAAAGGCAGTTTTTACATTGAATTGGTATGACACCATGTTCATCTGTGTCGCAAGCGGTAACAATGTTCGGACTGAGTCACAATGTTTACTGATAATCGATGTCTTTTCTTTGAGAGAATCCACGTTCAACTAATCTAGCTTTGAAGCGTTTAATCTAGCCGTCTGTATTTCTTTTTACTCGTATAACACCGTTTTGTTGACTTTGTGAGGTCCTATCTTTTCTTTCATCATTTTGCACTAGAAAAATGCATTGCTTATCTTAGACTCTGGGATACGTCCACATCGGCTACCATAGCACAAGTGAAATTATTTTTTTACTGTGGTGTTGTATTTCTCTCTATATGGACACTCAACACGTAGAGAAACACGAGCTTGATCACTTGTATATTTAGTTCATGTTGGTACTTAATCGGTATTTAAATCTTCTATTTTTTCAATGGTAGTTTTTTTGGATTATTCCCTCACGTCTTTATTATTATTCTATTTATACTATAACTAAAGTTTGCCCAGTCAACAAAATCAGATCTTTTCATAAATTATATCAGCCCTTGCAGCGGATCCTAAGGCCGGTATGCTTTTCGTCTGTCGGAGTAGCCGGCAAACAGATGTTAGACCGGCTTTGTGTCCTATTTGAGTCTTGTTTACACTGGCACCATCACTAACGCAAGCGATTCAAACACATAAAGATGTCTCAGCGAAGCATTTTACATTTTGTCTGACGTTAACTTCGAATTATTTTTTTTTTGGAATTCTGCTCAACGTATGAATCGCACGGCAATGGCTTCGCCCAAACGCTTCTTCGTGTATCTAGGTTCTGGCCAAGTCTACCAGTATGTGAACCTTGTTTAGATTTCTATTTTTATATTCAAAACCATTGTCATAACTGAGCATGCAAATCTTTGGTCCTACAATTTACGCATGTGATCACCACTTTTTTTTTTAGTAAGTACACTGTGAGATGATTTTGAATGTGATGAAATATCTTGATCCTTGTTGGTCTCGACACCTCTATTAATCCGCAAAAACCTAAGTGTACAAGTTCTCCGGGTTTAGTTGACCTGTGTTAGCTCGACTTATTTGCTTCATTCGTCAATGAGCAGTTTTTACCCTTGAAATTATCGATTTTTAAATCTTCGATAACGCTGGGCGACAGACTTTATTTTATTCATCAAGTTGTCAAATTTGTATACTTCACATAGGTTGATATATATATAGGGTAAATCTAAATATATGCTACAAACTTTAAGGGCTGATTCCTGGGGTTAATTTGATCATAAAAGTTCCTAGGACTAAATATCCACAGTGGCTTAGTTTTCAAGTTATAGGATGTTTAATAATAAATTAATAGTTTGTATAGCATAACTTACACCATCCAATAACATAGGTGAGTCAGCAAAAAACATTTTTAAGTGAAAATATTTATTTGCCATTTCAATATTATTGTGTCAAAGCATGCTGAGATGTGCGATATGCATTTTGTTTATGGCCTTGCCAATGGCAATTTACGTGTAGCTACACGTATTTATGAAGAACGATATCCGAGGTGATAACCGTATCATTCTATATTTACCCCTCTTCACTAACATTTTAATAAAACGGAAAGTTTGTAATACATATGACTGATAACGGATACCCTAGCACAGTTAGAACTCCACAAGTTGAAGAAATGGTGCTAAATGAAATTGAGGAACATCCTACTACAAACGCTAGAAAATATGCTTCTGCCTTAAGAATAAGTCAACCCTCAGTTTGGAGAATATCGAAGAGTTAACAGTAGGCATCTCTATCACATTGCACGAGTACAAGCACTTACTTACTAACCGATTTCCCACAAAGAGTAGCTTTGTGTCAATGGGTGCAACATAAAATCACAACAAAAGTTTCAGTTTTTGGCGCGAGCATTCTACACCGACGAGGCCACTTTCTCTAGAAGCGGTATTATTAATTTCCATAATAATCGCCCGAAACATTAGTTGTCCCTCATTAACACCAATTCTCAGTTAATATGTGGGTTTGAATTGTTGGAGATCACTTGATAGGTCTACATTTTTTGCCGATAAGGTTAAATGGAGACGTATATCGACATTTTCTTGGAGAGAAACTGTCGTTGCTGTTAAAAGAAGTCCCATATCAATTAAGATTACAAGTTTATTTTACGCACGATGGTGCTTCCGCCCAATTCAGTTTTTGGACGGTGCATATCCAAATCGATGGATAAGGCGAGAAAGTCCACAACCGTAGTCTCCTCGGCCTCCAGACTTAAATTCTTTAGATTTTTTCTCTGGGGTCACCTGAAATCACTAGTTTATATGATTTATAGCAAAATTATTTGGTGAATTCAAATATTTTTGTAGTCTTGCTATCTCTTACTATAAGCACTATATGACGGGTGTAGTAACAGAGATTTTGGTCTACTTTTTTAAAAGGTTAAAAATGTTCTTCCACATGTTTTAAATTTTAAAGTACATATACCGCGGGTACAGGTAGTAGATAGGTCTGCAGTGATCAGTTTTCACAGTGTTGTAAAAGTTTAAAAGTAGCACTTTCTCCTCTCTAAAATTTCAAATGATACTGTACTCTGGTGTATTTTAAAATGTAAATCAATTTTAAAATATGAATGCCAACGGTTTGTCTCGACATCAAGAAAACATAGTTCACCGATGCTAATTTTTTACATAGCCATTCAATATAAACCTTCCACGTAAATCAATTCTCAAAATCAAATTCCTAGCACTTTATAAGGGTCTTAGTCGGCCACAACATCTTTTAATCCAAAACGATTGATTGAGTCTTATCTTCATTAAACTTTAATTTGTTGGTCTCAAACAAATTTGACATTGACTTGATATTTAATTTCATGGACTCCAATAAAGACTAAATTGTTATCATTACCCAGAAGATTTAAGCAAACTATCAAATAGAGGCTTTATAATTTATCTTTATTTTTAGATCATTGACCAATAAAATAAAGAAAATTAGTCTTAGTAATGTACCTTGGGACGTTCTTGTGAAACAATCCCTCTGAGTGATACAACCTGCTTTCTACCTTCCAGAAAAGAAGTACAAAAATCCAATGCATTATCATGTAAGCATAAAGTTCAAGTTTCTAGGCAATTTTACAATCAACAGCGTCAAAGACTGAGAATCACACGCTACCAATCCTTTAAGATTCCTCCAAGTCATTTCTACTGAGATTTTTTTTGAAACCCATATTGAGTTGCAGAAGTGGTTTCTTTTGTAAGCCAAAAAACCTAGTAAACGCCTTTTAAATGCTGTTTTAAATATTTTCGACAATACAGGCGTGAAGGTCTAAATTTTCCTATGTTGTCATGACTGTCTTTTTTATGAATTGCTATAGCTTTATTTAGTTTCAACAAATTAGGAAAGCAATCAGTCGCAAATGAACAATTTATAATGTGAGCCAAAGGTCGACATACTTTCTGTTATACATATTTAATCCTTGATATCTGAATTATTAAAATTCGAAATGACATTAAATATTTTATTCTTAATTGCTGGAGTTAAAAATAGGCTATTACATACTTTTTCATCAGGCGTTAGGTAATCCATAACATGTAATCCTAATTTATAACTGTACTTTTTATTTGTTGGGCCAAATTGATGAAAAAATAATTAAAGAAATCAGCTGATAAATTATTATTGACTTTTAAACTTCCTTCTTTTCCATGTACTCTGTTTATGAGTAACAGGATTGGCCTCCTAAAAAATAACTCTAATTTATCAACTAATGGTCCTAGGTCTTGTCCATGTAACGCATAGCTGCCACTGTTTTTGCAAGTCATGAAAAAAGTAGAGAAAGCTTTATACACTATTCTTCTCAGCACATCTGTAGTCATCTGCAGTCACAGTAGGAATTAAAAAATTAGTTCGAAAACTTTTCTAGCAAAGGTTGTATGTATATTAGATTGCCGATAGTTTAAGCCTATAAATTATAACTCTAAGAAAGATAATTAATAATTATAATATATATATATATATATATATATATATATATATATATATATACAAAATCTATTACAAAAATTGTAACTATAAATGGATATTCAATTAAGGATTAAAAAATGTTGTCTTGATATCGGTGGAACAAAAAATAAACAAACTAAAGTTCAATGTATTATAAATGAAAAAAAATTTAAATTAAGAGGTATTAAAACAAATCAATAATACTTAATATGAAATGCAAATATTTAATGAACCATTTAAGAATAATAAAAAAATCAAACAAAAAAGAGTAAAACGGTACTTATAACTATACATGATGGCATCAGAGTTATGCACAAATGTAAGCTACAAAAAATCTCGCTAAGAAAAACAGTGCCTTTACAATTCTTATTTGTAACACACAAGACAATGAAGAAAATTGTTTCACCTTATATCTCATTAAATTATCTATATGCATTGAAGTTGAGAAACAAGTGATAAACAGGGAAAACCTATAAGGTATTGTAAATTTTCTTATACAACTAATCCGGTACTTTAAACTCAGTGTAATATTACGAAGTTACTTTAAAAGCGTAAATCGTTGGAAAACTCAAAAGAAAATAAATTAAAAAAATTTAAACTAAAGTGTTAGTTCTTCTTTTAAGTATAATTAGTTATTAATAATAATCATATTTTACTTTCAAATACAGATATAACAACTAAGTGAAAATAAAATAATTTTCTTCCCAAAGTAAATCCAATTAAAAGTATAATAGACAAGCTTCTAGAAACACACAAAATAGATCGTTCTCATCCTAACAACTAACTAACATCTCTAAATGGGAAGAGACATTGAAGATTTATCTTTTAGGTTTCATAAAACCTATACCTTGTTAAATTTTGTCTACTTCGTTGCCAGTTTCTCTTTGGCCATATTACTTTTTTGTTTACATTATTTTTTGTGTCATCGTAGCGTAAATATAATATGCATTATATTAAAAATTTATTTCTTATTTTGGAAATATGTGATTTGCACCTTTCTCCGGTCTTCACAATTTTCTTTTCAATATTTTACTTCGTTACATTTAAAATTTCTATTATAATTTTTTATGTTGCTTTTGTTTTTTTATTTTATTACTGTTTCAATATCTAAACTAATTGTTCTTTAAATCAATTTTAATATTCTTTTATCTGTCAATTGTTAATTTTGTACTTTACTTACTACGTATTCCCTTATAATGAAAATTCTGACTGTTCTTTGTATTTTATTTACTTCACCTCAACTATGTAGCATTCCTTCTTTTCTATTCTATTTTTCTTTTCCTTTGTCGCGCTTATCATCAATATGTTTGTATTTCTTTTATTTAGTTTTTATCATTTCCTTATTTTTAATTCTTTATTTTTGATCATTTATATAACAATCGTTATTTTTGTTTCATTGCATTTTCTGTTTTTACTTAAGGGGGAGTAACACTGTAAATTATTCTAAAAAAATCATTTTTTTTGTTTTCCCTAAATCAATAGTTTTGCTGCCAAATAACATGTATCTTGTTTCCAAGTAAAAATTTGCGCTAGAAATATTCAAAATGAGCGCTAAACGCTGACGAGTTATTCTAGCACTCTTTGCGGTTTGGAGCGCTGAGCGCGCATCTTCCATCAGTTATAAAGCACATGCCAGCACGCACGAAAGTCTTCAAGCCCTGCAAGCTTCCCGATAACCCTTGGTCAAGGAAAAGCGGCCCATGGATAGCAGACTAAGAGGTCGATTTTCCCCTTCTGAAACTTAAAACGGGTTTTTCTCGAAATCATGTTTTTTGATGGTTTTGACAGCATAGCGCCTACAGTTTTTGTCCTATCGACCTGAGTCAAAATGGATTCTGTTTAGGAAATGTGTCTTCATTACGTAACGTAGCTGTTTTTTGATACATGCTATATATTTTTTATAAACAATTTACTACAAAAATTTACGCGAAAACAATTTTTTTTCAATTGGCCGCTATTTTTTGCTAATCAAAATATTTTAATTTACCTACGTCACGTAATATGCACATATATTTAAAGAATTTTTTTATTTTTTGATTCTAGTTTGACGCTATTTTAAACCAGCCGCTGTAAAAGACAAGGCCACGAACAAAATATTTTTTGTATTGTATTAACCTTACATAATAAACATACCAATTTTCATAATTATTGATCAAGCCGTTTATTTTTAATTAAAAAAACAAGAAACACTTTGAATTTCAACATTTACAGTGTTACTTTCCTTAAAATTGTATTCTAGGACAACACAAAAAATGTCTCCACTCTTTAAATTAAATAAAACTTTTTTTTATTATTTATGGCTACTTAAGTGTCTTTAATTTTTTCCACACAATAAGTTGTGAATATCTAACGCCTAACATTATACCACGGTCGCTATTTTTTGATCAAATGTCTTAGTTTTTGTTTTGTTCTTTTGCTCTTCTATTGATTAGGTCATTTATATAGTTTACTTTTACATATACAAATGTTGGCAAAATGTTTATATGTTTACCTTTGTGTCTTTTTTTATAGAAATGAACGAATAGATACATAAAATAAAAGATTATAACAGTAGTTAAAAAAGTAAATGTAAAAGAGTGTCATGCACGGTAGTGACAATGAATGATTTTAGCGTATCAGTCAACTATAAATTGAATTTCTTTATACAACTGGAGGAGAACGAAAATAGGAATGTGCAGGGTACCTGATATTACCACTCATTTTGTTAGAATCATAATGTCAGAACAAGAGATACTCTCGGTCGTTGTGCAGTAGGTTATTATCAAGTTCCTTACGACATAAAGTGTACTTTCTACTTAAAAAGTACCCTAATTTGTCAATAAAACGAAAACAGTTCAATTATTCATCGATATTTATTTTACTTCTTCAAAGTAATTTTCATTGCAAGCAATATACATATTCCAACGCTTGTTCAAATCTTAAAAACACTTTTATAGGCCGATTTTGGAATCGCCTTCAGCTACTTTTGCGAAATTTCCTTTGTCGCCTCAATCCTTTCAAAATTCTTTCCGCCAAGTGGTAACTTGAGTCGTGGGAACAGGAAAAAGTCACACGGAGCTATGCAATGTTAATACGTAGCTTGAAAACGGTACCAACTTTGTTTTTGGTCAAATAGTCACGTACAAGATGAGATGTGTGAGCCGATGCATTGTCGTGGTGAAGAAACCACAAATTGTTTCTCCATAATTCTGGCCTCTTGCGACGGACATTCTTCCTCAAACACTTCAGTACGCTCATATAATACTCCTTATTTACTGTTTGGCCTGGCAGAAGGAATTCGGGGTGGACCATACCACGGCAATAAAAAAAAAACGGTTAACAAAATCTTGATTTTGTATCGACTTTGTTGTGGTTTTTTGGGTTTTGGCTCGTCTTTGAAGCGGCATTCCGGTGATTGTTGGTTCGTTCCGATGTCATATTTATAGACCCGTGTCTTGCCACCGGTAATAATGCCTTTGATAACATTTTGGCTCAAAAATCATTATTTTTAGCGACAGCAATGCGATGCTGTTTCTGCAAAAAATTTAGTGCTCTCGGCACAAGTCGCGCTTCAACTCGTCTTATGCTCAAAACATCATGCATAATGCTCTGCACCGATCCGAACGAGATACCAAGATCAGCTGCTATCTCCCTGATGCTCACACGACGATCATTCGAGCACAATTTTCTTAACTTTTTGATGTTTTTGTCAGTTACAGAAGTGGATGCACGACCAGAACGAAGTAAATCATCAACCACAGCACGGCCCGCTTTAAACTCTTTGTACCACTCGTATGATTGTGTTTTCGACATCGTCGAATCCCTGTAGATTACAGTTAACATTCTCAACACTTCCACACATGACATTTTATTACAAACACAAAATTTCAGATAGACTCTTTGCTCAACTAAATTCGACAGTAAAATTCGCAAAATACATCAAACAATTACTTATTTACAAAGCTATTACGCACGAACTCTCTGACAGATAGCGCTCAAAACTGACATGTAAATAATTAACTGATGTATCAATCTAAAAATATCGTGACAATATTTAAAACGCGGTTCGTTTAAATGCAAATTCCAGGTTCTTTATGGTCAGAAGGTAAAACAATTCAGAATTTTTTAAAAACTTGAAACAACACGTGGTACGTTAAAGTTCTAATGTTGCACCATGCACTCCACAGATTTTACGGAAATGCCAACTTTAGAGGCGATAAAACACACTTAATTGACGGTCTTCCATAACAACTTTTTCCACTTGCGCAATCATGGTTTTGGTACGGCAGGTTTGTGGCTGAGCTACTTCGGTTTATTGCTTCACAACTCCGGACTTTTTTTAAATTTTTGCACCCACAAACGGACATTTTTAACATCCATAACGCCTTTACCGCATGTTATTCAATTGGCGGTGAATTGAGATGGGCGTTTCACCATGCAAGAAGAGAATACGATGATTAGGTTGTTCTGGAACACTAAACCTTGCCATTTTAAGTATATAAACACTCACTATAATGGCGGTAACTTGACCTGTGTAGATTGTATGGTACTGTCATCTATATCACAGATTCAGAAAAATTTCCGCGTCTTTTAAAATTAACCGCATCTTTCTACTTACTCTCACTGCTAAGGAAAAAAAATGGAGACCTTAGAACTCAAACGCACCTAATACCCTTTAAGAAAACATAAGTGTACGCGTAGTATAAACAGTTTTTGGAAAGACGAGAAGTAATTGAAAGTATAGGTTATTGGTATCGCTCCAGAACCAGTGTAACTGAAAGGCATATTAGCTTTGTTTGGCGTCTGCTTGAAGATGATTAACAGTTGCTAAAATTGCTTCTGTTGAGAAATTAATTTGCATAAAAAACGCCAATTCTCAATTGCAAACGTTATTGTGCTTTACAACTTCGCCCGTACCTATACAGCTGCCCAAATTCAACAAGTAACTGAGGATTTATTCTGTACTATACTGGAATACCCTTTCTGCAACCCCAACTTATTATCATACAATTATAATTTGTTTGAACTACTAAAATAGATATTTGGAAAACGAAAATTTAAGTATAATGTTGCTGTTTGCTAACTATTTTATTTTACTACAGTGAAAATAAAAAAACATTTATCTTTTAAAAACTAAGTCAAGATTTTATGTTGAAAAATAACTTTATATGTATATATTTTTATTATCCTTCAATAAACATAAAAAATGATTTATAATTGATTTACCGATGTACTAGTATACCTATATGATATTTAATAAAAATAAGACTGAAGAAAAAAAAAACATAACTTCAAATAAAAATCAATAGAGGATTGAAATTCTGCACGAGTTGACATTGTCTTCAATCTCAAAACTTGTTATATAAACACGTGTTTTACCTCAGTCGTTTGCATTTTGCAGTAGAGACCAAAAAAGGTAATGAATTTAGGGTTGCAGGTCGTTTCCTACAAGTATATTTTGGACAAATAGTAGCAAGTGATAAAACGTAAATTTTCTATTATAAACAGAAAATATGTCAGTGTAAAAAGCAGTGTAAATCAAGAAACACAGCGTTGTCACTAACGTAATAATTCGTATTTAAGCGGCAATTTTGGGTTGAATATATATACATATATATATATATATATATATATATATATATATATATATATATATATATATATATATATATATATATATATATTTATATATTAATTACACTACAATCTGTCTTTAGACATTCAGTAGTTGATATGACATATATGGTTAAAGAACATAATAAACATGAAGGAAGTGCATCCACTGATGACACTCCTCTATTACTCTTAAACTAGTTTATCCTATACACTGTTGGAACTGTTGATTAACCGACACATTACTGCACGAATCTGACAATTAGGTCTGCGGGTTTGAATCGTCATTGTCTAGTAAGCGCACTACACTAAAATGTTTGGGTGATCACTGATAGGATCGTAATAGCGCACTAAACTTTTGTATCTCTTGGTTAACCGTTGAAACTCCAAGATCGCGTCTTATGGTTTCGTTGGGAATGTACCACGGTGCATTAACTAATGATCCTAACACTTTGGATTGAAATCTTCGCACTATTTCAATATTTGAAGTTTTAGCAGTGCCCCATTACTGAATTCCATAACACCATATGGGTTTAAGCATGGCTTTACAGAAAAGTATTTTGCTTTCCAGAGAAAGTTGCGATTTACGCCCGATTAGCCAATACATTTTTTGTAGCTTAAGCCCTAGTTGTTTAGGCTTTGCCCATATATGTGGTCTCCAGGTTAGTTTCCTGTCTAGGTGGATGCCCAGATATTTAGCACTATCTGCTTGAGGGATCAGGTGGTTGTTTAGCTGCACCGGCGGACAGTTGCCTCTTCTGAGTGTGAAGGTTACCTGGACCGATTTGCTATCATTTATTTTTATGCGCCACTCATTACACCAATTTTGTATTTTGTCTAGGTGAGCTTGAAGCTTCTGGGATGCTTGATTTGGATCTGTGTGCGATGTAAGGATAACCGTGTTATCGGCAAAGGTAGCAACCATGTTTCCTGTAGATGTTGGGAGGTCTCGCGTAAATATCAAGTACAAAATGGGCCCCAGAACACTACCTTGGAGTACTCTTGATGTGATAGGATGGAGGGGTGTTATTTCGCTGCCATATTTGACGGAGAAATGCCTATTAGTCAGATATGATTTGAATATTTCGTAGTAATCCGTGGGTAGGGTTTCCTTAACTTTGTATAGCAGCCCTTGGTGCCAGACCTTGTCAAAGGCCTGCGTAATGTCGAGGAACACCACAGCGCAGTATCTTCGTCTCTTCGAAGTCCTTGGAGATTTTATTCACTACCCTATGTACCTGCTCTATTGTAGCATGGTTTTTTCTGAAGCCGAATTGGTGATCGGGTATGACATGTTTGTCTAGGAGAATCGGATATATCCTTGGATAACACCGGTAGAAGACTGATGGGTCTGTAGGACGCAGGTTGGTCACTAGGTTTACCTGGCTTTTGTATTAAAACAACTGTAGCATTCTTCCATTGGTCAGGAAAATGTCGTAGTCTTAAGACTGAGTTGAATAGATAAGTTATGAACTGATATCCCTTATCTGGTAGTTCTTTTAGTATTTTTCCAGTGATTAGATCTTGACCTGGAGCTTTATTAGAGTTCATTTTTTTAAGTATGGTAGTCTCTACCTGGTAGGCGTTGAACTTTTTAATCGGCAGGCTCCTCTGGTACGGCGTTTCTAAAGATTTGTGGACTTCTTCTTCGTTGTTTACTATCAGCGGAAATAGTTCGAAAACTTTTTCTAGATGTTTTACGAAGGCTTCCGCCTTTTCTCGGTCATTTTTTGCCCAGGTATTGTTTTTGGCGCGAATTGGTGCTTTGTGTTGTTTCGGATGTTTTAAGTGTTTTATAGCTCGCAAGAGAGAATAGTCATTTGTTTCTGTTGGAGATAAGTGTTTCAGGTAGTTTTGTACATGTTGATTTTTAATGTTGCGCAGAAGGTCTTTGAGCTCGGACGTACCATGATTGAGCGCTCTTTTATAGTTTGGATGTCTTGTTGCGTGCCAGATTCTTCTTAGTCTGCGTTTCTCTGCGACTTTCTTCTTCACTATGATAGAACAATTTTCCGATTGGATGTGCTGAACGAGTTCTGGTGTAGCCTGACGGTCCGCATCTTGGACAACCTGATTGAAATGTTCTGTTGCTTCTTCAAGGTCTTTTACTGTTTTTAAAGGTATTTGCATTTGCAAGGATTCATTGACTAGTTCTTGGAAGAGATTCCAGTTTGTGGCTTTATTGGTGAGGGATGGTGATCTGACATTGACCTTTACGTTTGCACCTAATGTCACTATTACTGGGGAATGGTCCGTCGAGAGGTCGAGACAGGAATTTGCTTTTAGTAAGTTCGGGTTAATGTTTCTCACGAAACACAGATCTAGCAAATCAGGTTGTTTTCTGAGGTCAGATGGCCAATAGGTAGGCTCACCTGTGGACAGAGGTCGTAACCCTAAGTTGTTTACTGCTGTAATTGGACCTAGCCAATCTTCAATTACTATTGTTGTAGCTTGTAGTTGTGGTTGACTGTATTGTATGATGCTTGATTGAACTTCGTATTATTATTGTTGTACCAGCATGGGCGATGCCGTCTGGGTGTTGTGTTGCATACACGTCATACCTTGAAATGTTGAAGTAGCTTCGTTCTGTAAAGTGTGATTCTGCGATTAAAACGATGTCTATACAGTGATTTGTGATGAAGGTTGTGAGTTCTTCTTTGTGGTGTAATAGCCCGTTGGCGTTCCATATCGCTATTTTAAAAATATTATCCATTATGTGTTTTAATGACGAACATGGTTAACAGGTTTAACATAGTGCTTATCTGTTCCATTAGTTGTTTCATCATTAGTTTTAATTCTGTCATATCGTTTTCCTGGTTTGTCGTTTCGGTATTTTGGTGTTGAGTGTTTTGGATGGTTTGTTGTGGGTTGTTTGTTAATACTTGTGCATGGGTGAGACCTGGTTAATAGTATCTTGTGCTTTTCGCTATTAGCGGAGGAAGCATTCTTTGGTGTAGTTCCTTGTACGCTAGGCATACCCTATCATTTGCAGGATGATTCCCATTGCAGTTTACACATGTGACGTTGGGATATCTGTCTTTGTGTTCACATTCCGAAGTTTTATGTGAGCCAGTGCACTTAACATAGCAAAAATTTTTAGTGTGTCCATGTTTCTAACACCTGGAGCATTGTGGTATTGTTCGTTTGACGCGTGGTGACTCAAATTTAACCACAGAGTGCATAAGTCTATCTACTTTGTATATCTCTTTATTGTTGTCACCCGGTTTTAGTTCTACCGCAAAAAGAGGCAGTTCTTTTTTTGTGACGGCTTGTTTAATATTCCATATATTGACTACTTTGTGTCCAAGTGTTTCTAGTTTTTTTTTTAATTCTGTCCGTACTAGTTGACTGATGTAGGTTCCTTAGGAATACTCGAAAGCTTCGCTCCTCCTTAATTTTGTAGGTATGGAATTCTGTTTGCTTTTCTGCTAATCCTTTAGTTATTTTTGTGTATTTTTCCGATGTATTTGGTTGAACTTTTATTTCGTCGTTAGGTAGAGCCTTTAGTGTATATTCCCCTTTAGCTATGGTTTCCAAGTATTTAATTAACGGTTCGGTAGTTTTAACACCCGAGATGAATATCGGGAGAGGTTTCGATACGTTTTGTTTTGAATTACAGGGAGCTTGTTCTTGTGGATTAACCTCATCAGCAAGGAGGTCGAAGCGATTTGTAGGATTTAGCCAGTAGCATGCGGATTTGAATTGCTTATTTTGTTCTGCTTGTTTATCTGTGATATCTTGACGGCCACCTTTTCTATTAACTAGTTACCAGTCTGAATTATCAGTTGTTAGCGAACCTTGATGGTATTGAGAGGCAATTTGAGACGGATACGATGCGGTGTAATGGAATTGTCGTGTATTCATAGCGAGAAACTGCGTATATGTGTTGTTTATATTTGGAATTTGAGTGTATTGGTAGTTTTGTTAGGTAAATTGCGATGGTTGAACTTCATCCGTTTGCATTGGGATGAATTGTTGGGCAACTGGCGCCGTTGTGAATTGGTTTTGGTACTGAAAGGCCATAATGACCGAAAATATATATAGTTAAATATGTAGTTAAATTTTAAATATAATTTTAATTTAAATTGTACTTTTTCACACAAAAATTAATAAATTAAACGTTTATAAAACAATTTTTAGAACTTTAAACATATACAAAAACAAACGATAAAATGATGAAGGGATAATTAAAAAGTTAAAGTCGAAGAACTTTTAGCGGCTTTTAAAAACGGCACTAGCTAACTTAAATAGCTGAGTTTATACTACCCGCTTCTATTATTTTTTAAAACCCTTGTAGTTTCTTTTAGGCAGTCCGTAAAATTAATTCCGCAATACTTTTTTATGATTTCGGTTTTTATAGCCCTAGTTGTAGTTTCATTAACTTCCATTGCTTTAATAAAAAAGCAATGTGGCTAAGGTTGTAGGAATTTTCTTGTCGCCTCAATTTCTGCAGGTTTCTGGGAAATAAGGAAGTTGGACAATATTTACCCCGTAATTTACTATATTTACAGTTTACATATCCTTGTACTACTTCCCTTAATTTAAAAGTTGCTGCCTCATTTCTATTAAATTTATCTATTATTGCATCATCCCAATAATATTTTTGGTTAATTTATAATTCGAGTTTTAAAAGCGCTTGATGCTTGTGATAAATAAATTCAATTGCAATGCCTTATGACACATAACTATACTTTAATAGGAATTTGTTATAGTAATTTAGTTGGTTCAGATTTTTATTTTTGTACTGTTTATGAGATGCTGCGGAATATTCTTATTCCTGTTTCGCCTACAGCTTAACAGCTTCCCACGTGATTCCATCGATGTTTGGCGATTTGTTTGGTTTAGAATTTTTTGTAGGGTCATTATTTTCCTAAGTTGTCGACTCTAGTATTTGACTTCAGTAGTACGTCATTAAATAACACCTGCCTTGTTATATGTTAGGTGAGCGTTGTACATTCATGATTGAGCTTATTTGTTATTGCAGCTTAACAACTTTTGTAAATAGTTTAAGCTAAGTCAAATAGTATACATAAAACGTCCAAATTATAACGTAAAATGAGGTGTAAAACAAGTTATTGTGCAATATGCGAAAGATTTTTACACTTAAATAAAGAGTAAACGCGCATATTTCAGTAAACGTTGTACTTTAAAGTGACAGATCTCAGTTGTTAGTTTACAATAATAACGCAATTAATACTGTATCAAGTATATCACTAACACGGGTTGCATTCTGC
The DNA here is from genome assembly GCA_036346155.1 of Sinelater perroti. Lineage (NCBI taxonomy): Eukaryota > Metazoa > Arthropoda > Insecta > Coleoptera > Elateridae > Sinelater > Sinelater perroti. The sequence goes on from JARFIY010000046.1 coordinate 34,309,537, forward strand.
CTGAACAAATATAATAAAAACAGTACTTCTTGCGCACTTTTGCATATGAATAAATAACATCAGATAATTAAGAAAGTTCTTTAGTTTACAGGTGTACAACATTTCTAAGAATTGTTTATGCATATCACAAATTGTTCCTTCTTTATACTAGCACGTGTTTTACTTCAGTCCTTTACATTTTACAGTAGAGACCAAAAAAAAAACTAATGAATTTAGGGTTGGAGATCGTTTCCTATCCCCCATATTCTCCAGACATCTCCATGTGATTATCGCCTATTTTTATTTTTGAACATTTACAGGAATGGCAAATATTTTATAATAAAATAGAAATTAAAAATAAAGTTATTTACATTTATTGAAATTACAAATGACCAATTTTATAAAAATGAAATTTATAAATAATCTTCTCTCTAAGAAAGCGTTGTTTGAACGTAAATATTTTAATAAACAAAGCTATTTTTTAAATATGCAAGTGTTTCTTCTCAATTTTAAAAACAGAAGAACTTACTAGAAGCAACTTTTATGGCAAAATTGTAGTTCACATTCCGTAATCCTCATACTGGTTTTGTTCTCATTGTGATTGAGATTAATCAAGCATTGCAAACCCTTATTAACATATTTTTTTATTTCTACCGAATTTTCGTTTGATAATTTGATTAGGCATAGTTATTTCATAGTCAAAATCTAACGTGAAGGTGAAAAAAATGCTCTAAATTTTCGAAACCTTGAAAAATAAAAAGTATTTTGTAGAAGTTTATGGATTCTGATATCTAGGAGTATCACAAATAATTCATTGGTCTTTAATGTCATACAACTTTTAAGCTAAGAATCTTAATAATTCAAACTAATGATATAAAGTAATACTAAATTTAACATTTTAAAATTCTTGGACAGATCAAGCGACAATTCACAATAGCGATTATGCAGCAAAAAGCGTTTTGGAATATGGAGAGTGTTATGTACTACGTTATAGCATGCATTTAGACTACAGTACAATACAGAACTGTCAAGCCATCAAAGTTTTTCGTTATACTAACGACAGTTTAAGAACACATGTTGCCTGTGTAAAGATAAAATAGTGGATGACCAAGTGTTTTTAATTAAACTCTATAAAAAGTTCGAGTGTGTTTCGAGTGTAACCCACAAATATCAACAAATTACGCATTCTACAAACCAAGTGCTTTGTAGCCAACTGTTTTAAAAAGTTTGCGAAATAATTAAGGCTAAATCATGCTTTTACAACATTTGCGCCCGGATAACTACATCAAGTCATTCAAATTCTGTAATTTTATGCATCAAGCATTGTTCTCTCAACCTAAAGCATTGTTTTTTTTATTAGGTTGTGCTAAAAACTTTGTTTATGTACCTTTATCGCCAACAACACTGAATGACCTCTGAAACTCCATTACCACTGTAGGGGTACATATTGAATATTTGTAATGTTACAGTAATGTTTTTATTAGTATGATATGTTTTATTTTACGTTATGTTTACTACTACGTAAAATGTAACTTTTTAAATCTCAATGAATCATTTGCAATAATTCTGAATTATATAAATTCGAATTGATATTTTATATACATATTATGGATATTACTAACACATTTTTTAAATAATTAACGACATCTTAATTAAATTTTTTTTAGTTTTAAAGTATAGCAAATAACATTAGCATAATTATATAGCAAAATTTTAGATGCCATTAATTCATATAAAATTGGTTTACCAAAATTCAGAGGGCTAGATTTACCTGTAAGACATCGTTAACGAACGTACGTCATATGTAGAGTTTGAAATATATGCACCAAAAAAATACATTATTTTTATAAAAAATAAATTTATTTGCATACAATACGTATGCAAATATGCACTATAAAACACTTAAAATGCTAAAAAATATGCAAAATAAAAATACGTGTTTTAAATAATTATTAAGCATTTTAATGGGAAAAACAAGAATAATAATATTTTACAAACGTGAAAACATAATTAATCCACGTTTTTATTATACGTTTCTACACTAAAACTCACTGAATATTTTTAAATTGTCAATAGTTAAACATTATCTTCGATTGCTTTACAAATGTTTATAGCTCGAAAATGTGCGTTCAACTTTACAAGAAGTAACGGGTTCGTATTTAAATGTACATATTGTAATTGGATCCAATTCTAGATCATCGCTATGCTCACCGTTTAATACATCATTAATTTTTTAACATGATGTAGCCTTCATTTTTTGTCAAACCAAAATTTAGCTTTATTTTAATTTTTTTTAAATTTTACCAGCACCTTCAGCAATGAAAAGTCTTGTTTCTCTAATTTTTCAATGGCCCTTAAGATGCAAACAAAATTAGATTTAATGTAAGCTAACTGCTGTTTAATTGTTGCATCTCTAAAATATTTGATACAATTTTCAACTACAGATAAAATTTGAAAATCAAAGTGATATACGACATCTTTGCAAAAAAATCTACACCATTTAACCAAAGTGTCCCATTTTGTTAAGATCGGCTCTAGTGGTAAAGAGAGTTTAGGTACTTTTCCTTATATACGTGAACTCTAAAAGTGCTTTAGTAAAAACCTTTTTAACATTCAAAGCTAAGTGTTAACTAAATTATATTTGAGTTTAACAATTTTAGCAACACGATTTAAACCGTAGCTAAACAAGTGCAATGAATTAAATTAGAGAAAAAACTTTTTGTAATGTTTTCATCGTATACAGTGCCGCATTTGTAACCATCTACATCATTTTATAAATTGGCATTTGATTCGGCAAATAAAAATGACTTGACGATTCATTAACGAATCTACGAGGGCTACTTTTTTTTCAAGGTCCGATTGGTCGCTAAAGGAAAGCTTCGGGGAAAACCGCTAGGTCTGTGCGCAGACATTTTGCTCTGTGTCTGTGGTTGGCCCGGGGAACGCGTCGATTCGCGGTTGTCATTTCTGAGTACGTAGGAGCACATAAACATGCTTCGAAAAATAGAGTCTCCCGTCAAATGTGAATTGCGTTCAGTCATTCGATTTCTGCATGTTGAAGGAAAAAAATGCAGCTGAAATTCATAGACGAATGAGTAAAGTGTACAGAGAAACGTTCATGAGTGACAGCAAAGTGCGGAAATGGTGCAGGAACTTTGATGCTGGACGCACAGATGTTCATGATGCAGGCGGCCAGGGAAGGAAGCCAGTGTCAACCGATGATCTTGTTCAGCGCGTGGATCAGGCGATTCGCGGAAATCATCGGTTCACAATTTCTGGATCGAGTTATTTGTTTCCGGGCATTTCACGGTCAGCTCTCTATACCATTGTGAGTGAAAGACTCGAGTACCGCAAAATCTGCGCGAGATGGGTTCCCAAGATGCTGTCTGACCATCACAAAACTCAGCGAATGGGCGCCGCATTACCCTTCCTCCAGCGCTACCATTACGACGGAGATGAGTTTTTTTTTGTCACAGGAGATGAGACATGGGTCCATTACGAAACTGAAGAAACGTAAGAGCAATCTATACAGTGCATTCATTCACACTCCCCAAGTTGTAAGCCAGTGAAGTTCAAGCGCACGTTCTCCACCAAAAAGTGTATGGCTACAGTGTTTTGGGACCGTAAAGGTGGAATTCATGCCACGTGGCACAACCATCACTGCAGCTTCGTACAGCAAGACTCTTCGACATCTTCGAAGGGCAATTCAGAACAAGAGAAGAGGAATGTTGTCGTTAGGCATTGTCCTTCTTCATGACAATGCGCGGCCGCACCTTGCAGTTGCAACAACGATCCTCCTTCAGCGTTTTGGATGGGAAGTTTTTGATCAACCACCATACAGTCCTAACTTGGCTCCCTCAGATTTTTATCTCTGCCCACATGAAACGCGGGCTAGGACGACAAACTTTCGCGACAGACAACGAGCTGCAGACTAGCGTACAGAATTGGCTGAAAACACAGGCGGGTGCTTTCTATGACAAAGGTATTGGAAAATTTGTTTCACGCTACGAAAAATGTATGAATCGGAACGGCGATTACGTCGAAAAGTAGCTTAATGTTGTACCACATTGTTCCATATAAAATTTTCTTGATTCTGACTGTGATTTTCATTTAGTGACCAATCGGACCTTGAAAAAAATAACCCTCGTAGTTATTGCTACATTATTGATTTTTTTTGAGCTCTTACATTGTCCAAATAACCTTTCCCAGGTTTATTTTTAGTTAGCATGCTTAACATAAGATTAGCTATATATCGTCATTTAAAATCAATTGTTTCATCTACTGAAAACCATACAAATCCACGCTCAATGTATTTTTTGATTTCAGCCTATGCGTCGTATATATATATATATACAAATTTTTAATTAGGTCAGTTTTTTCCCTAGATCGGAAACGTAAAACAATTTAACTTAGCGCCTATTTATAATGGACGTAAACATAAGCCGTCTATAAAAAATATTTAATATGTAAAGTTAAACCAATGAAAAGTTTATCTGTTCGTTCATAATTACCCCCCCCCCCCCCGTTATTTTTACATTTTACGGTCAAACATAAGAAATCGCAAGTTAAAATCGGTTCAACTTTACATATTTTTACATTTATTTTCAGTAATTTTTAATTTTTTCCTAGATTAATATTGGCAGCAGTAACAAAATGATTGTTTTGATTCTAAAATTGCATAACCTAACTTTAGTATTGTCGACATTTTGGCTTCGTTTTTACAACAAGTAGGAAACTATTAATTAAGTTAGTAAATATGCACCTGTTTCTACACCATAAAAGGGATAACAGATACAAAGGCAACATAATTATGCAAAATTCCTGGCGGGATATTGCTGCTGCTACTTTGATTGAATATCCACAACTTTCATGTTTACATAAAGCTTATGTGCATTATACGTATTTTTTATGGGCGGCTTATGTTTATGTCCATTATAAATGGGCGTTTACCTCCGCAAATCTTCGCTCGGAGGAAGCAAATCAAATGGCCGTCGCCGCCATACGGAGGAGCGAGAGCAGTCCTGACGTGCATGCACGAACGCACAGATTTTGCGTAAATTAAGCGCTAAGAGAGCGGCACGATAAATTTTATGTCAGGCGTCTTTGTTTACTTCCCGTTCAAATATATAGGCTGCCTTTGTTTACTACGCACCGATTTCCTCGTGTAAATCAAGGGCGTGGGGCACGCCACATTTCTTTGTTTATTTTCTGTTCAAATGTATATATAGATTAGTAGTATGAATTTATTGACAACTTCAATGGCTAGTTAATTTTCACGCATCTTATCAGTGTATGTATAGACCTCCAATAAGCAAGCCAAATATTCCATTTATCGTAACATTTTTTTTATATGCAGTAAGATAAACAACGTTTTTAGTATTTATATATTTAATTTAAATTTAAATCCGGCGTTAATTGTGCGACACCTTTAATAATAATGTATTTTAAGGTAGATTTTGCAGAAATATTACGTATTGCAGATCTCAACATATTATGATTTCAATACAGTTATTCGATTAATAGACCTCAACCCCCCCCCCCCCCCACCCGCGATCAAAACTTTCACAATTCTCACTAGATTTAAATCAAATTTAGTACGTATATTCGATAGACAGGTATCTAAGAGAGCTTAAAAAATAGAGAGGATCAGTTAAGAAGATTTTGGAGATATAACTAAAAATATTTTCTGATTTTTATGCGTTGGATCCTACATTACAATATCTATCTTCCTCTTGAGGACTTTGTCGCAAGGAATTTTTTTACAGATGAGTAGTGACCGTATTCATTATCTTCGACCGTCAGACGAATTTTCCTTTAGGTTGGTTATTTTTTCTGCAACTATGGAATCAAATTTGCTTTTGGTATTATTACCATGCAAACCAAAGACTAGGGAATAATGTGTTATATAAGAACGGTACTGGTACGTAAAATTCGGTCTAATACACGGTTTTGTAACTTTTGTGGTATACAGTAAAACTTTAATTGACAGTAACATTTTAATTAGGAATCTATTTTTAAGACCGATTTTATATCTTTTATGAGCATATTTTTTAGTAGAATTAGTTTTATAGTATAATGGTAAGTTACTTTTAAATTATCAAAATATTACTTAAACGCACCATTTAAAACCAAGTTTAGTAAATATATGATACAATAAACTAATAAGATTTTGTACAGCAGAGTATGCATACGATTAGAATTTGAATATATGCAAAATGCATATTTTGATAGTTTCTTTATAAATGCATATTTAGAATCACTCATGTTTATTTTCTTAATTTTCTTAACTTTATTTACAAAAAATTTTAATATCTGTTCTGTATTCTTAAGTTCTGAGATGCTTTAATTTGTTTTATTTTTAGTAAATATCTATAGAGGGTAGTTAAAATAACTTTTCTATATTTATTTACACTTTGTTCTATTGTTAAGGGATTAGTAATACCTTAAGACAATTTTGGATTATTTTTCGACAAGTACACATTTAAAAGCAATTAGGGAGCTCAACTTTTCAATTTGTAGAAATACAGAAACTATATAACATCTTTTATAATACCTCTTGTGTTTGTTAGAATATTTTTACCACCCCAAGTGTTGGTTCGATTTTATTTGAACATAATATAAATTTTCTAATCTATGTTGCGCTATTTTACTATAAGTTAGTTTTGTTGCATGAGATCACGCGTTGTTAAAAAAATAACTTTTTACTAGTCAGTTCTAGAAGATTTTCCAGCAACTTTCCTTAAACATGTTGTAAATTTCTAATTCTAATGTTAAGAGTGATTATGTATGGTTATATATGATTATTGCAGAACACAGTCAATAAATAATAACGCTTTAATTGTAGTTTTGATGTAGTAAACAATTATAAAGAAATAATCATTGATGAAACTTGAGTGGGTACGGAAAAATAATTTGATCTAGACAGTGAGTAACAATTAAGTAAATTATGTCGTTGCTGCTTGTGTTCTATCATTTAATTATGTGACATCCATTTGCTTAACTTTTATATCTTTCCGAGCCGATATATACGTTTTCGTCAAATGAATTTTGAAGTTAACCCGATTTCATTATTTTTATTACTTAAAAAATTGCTTTTTACTTCGGAGTATATTCTAAAGAATTTTCAAAGCTTTGGAACCAGTTCTGAGGCGTTAATTTTATATTTAAATATCACACTGATCTCTTACCAAAGCTGGAATGCGTTGGAGATAAGTTTAAACTTTCGGTAACCATACCCAAATAATGTTTTTGATCAAACATATTAAGTGAGTAAGCAAACATATAGATTAATGTTTTTGATCAAAATGCTCTAATTGAATGGCTCAAAAGATACATCTCAGTGCAGGTTAAGAAGAACTTTTTCGAATACCTAATACGTAAAGTTCAAAAAAACGGATTTTTAGAAATTATAATAAATCATTTTATTTACGATCTATTTTAGATTTCTTGGAACACAAACTGTAATTCTATAGTAAATAAACATGTTTTGCTGCTTACGACACTAAAATTTTAGTGTCGTAAATAGGCCAACAAATACATTTTTTCTACAAAATTTTTCATATTATTATTTAAAGTGTAAAAATGTATTCCAAAATTATTGACATTAATATTGCACTAGCCAAACAATAACAATTGTATTAAGGATGGCGTTTACTTTTTATTCAATTTTTATCAATACATCCAACAATAAACATTTATATTTTAATCTTCTGTTTTACTTAGAAACTAATAAAAAATATAATTGTTAATTAGGCAAAAATTTGCCATATATTTGTTTAAACGACAGCTGTGTTAACTTAATGTTAGTCATTTTCGTACTACGAGAAGCATCTCAATAAATTATATTAATATTATAAAACAATTTACATATCAGTTACTAACATTAAATTTTCATTTAAATGATTTTAAATTTTATTTAAGTGAAACCCGACTAGTGGCTTCTATAGTTCTCGCTTAAAAAAATATATAAAAAACATTTTTTCAATACGCTCAGAATGTCGGGCGTCGTTAAAGCCAACAAAGGAATAAAGCACGAAGGACTCTTAAAGATGTCAGAACTCGTAAACGGAAACTGCGCCGCAAATTGCAGGCGACAGATGGAACAGCCTTAATTGTCTTCACCCTCCGCTAACAATTTTATCGACTTTCATTATTGCAAAACTTTCCTGAAATAAAAACAAACGTACGCGAGCACTGCTTGGTTTTCTCACCGAACTTCTTGCCTCATTAAAGTCACAATCAGCTGCTGAGCAGTGGTCCAATTTCATTTCCTCTTTGCAAAACCTCCTGGCTCCCGTGCACCCACGCAAGCTGGCGAATTAATTTTCAGTCGATTAGTACTCAATTTATTTCGATTCTACCGGACGCTTTTAAAATATCGCTTCACGTATCGCCCTTGCTGAAAAATGATCTCCTTTAAATTGAGTTGCTTTCATAAAATGGAGAACAATGTGTTGCAATTTGGGGAAGCCATTAAGGGCCTGCTTTGAAGGTATATTTATCACTGTCTTATATCTTTAATGCAAAAATATTCGACGTGGAATTAAGTTTATGTTCTTACAAATAGCACTAACTTTATTAAAATCTATATTATACTGCAGCAGTTTGTACGTCATATTAGTTATAATTCAATTGATATGTTGTTAAAATCCACTACCACTTATTTCGTTATTTTGCAATGTTATCAGTTAAGTTATAAAATTACCTCTTAATGTTTCACATTTCAAAACAAATTACAATCTATAAGATAATCTCAAACGGTTTATGTAACTTATTCAATAAATGTAATGCAGTTCTAAAAAAACTAACTGTCAATTGTTATTTTTGTAGCTATACTTATTAAACACCAACTATTTAAAAAAATAATAATACAGAGTTCTGGGTAGTCCTTTTCCTTACTTATTAAGCTTCTGACATTCTATGTTCCTATTTTTCATATTTTCCGGTTCTTTTTTATTTTGTTTTTTTTTTCTAATATATTTTTCCTTATTCCTTGCACTGCCTTCATATTATTTTTTATCTTACTAGCTCTGTTGAGGTTTTTACCTTTTTCTGTTTATTCGGTCTTTTCTAATTTTATATATTTGCCTTTCATCTGTCTGTTTGCACTTTCATTTCTTTCCAAAATCGTATTAATTTTATTGCCAATATTATCCTGTTTAGTCTTTTCTAGCTTTTTGCATACTGTTCTTTTATTCTTTTGGTTTTTTTATTCCATCTCCATTCTTCTCCATTATGATCACTTTGTTGTAGCCAATTTTTGTCATCTTTGCTCTTCATTGAGATTATCTTTCTATGTCTTTCAGTGTTATAACATTTTTGGTAAATATAAGCTTTTGCTCCTATTTTTCAATTTTGATGTGTTTTTTATGATTACATTCTTTTCCATTTTGCTGTTTAATTTCTGTAGCACACGTGCTTGTTTCTACTCCTTTTACTGATTTTGAGCTAGTGTCTATTTCTAGCTGGTTGTTTAAGAAACTTCTAATTTCTTCTTTTACGTATAAGATATCCGTTTTGTCTATAACTTTTAGAGTATTTTCCATTTTTTTGTAATTTGTCTTTCACTTTCTCATTTTCTTTTTTATTATCTCCAAGCACTCGTTTTCCAGTTTTAGTCTTACATCTTTTTTAAATTTTTTCTGCTCTATCTTTATATTCTTTTGGCCTTTGTACCTATCATCTATAATATTTTGTCTAATTTTTCTTTGGTTTTCTTTTTTTTTCTTTTGGTGAGTGGCTTTTTTGTTTTCGTAGATTTTCCAAAGACCCCCTCAAGATTTTCCACACTTTTTTCCTTCTACTCTCGTCCGTTCTGCCATTGCAGTTTACTAATTCTTATTGCTCGTTTATTTTGATTTCGTTCATACACTTTCTTCATGTATTTAATCACTCGACACGGTACAGAAGAACTTTTATTACGGTAGCTTCAAAATATTGATTTAAATATTCTTTGTACAATGAAACCATTAAAAAACATGTTCATAATTTATCAAAATATAAATTTTGGTACTCTAAACCTTTTCTCAGCAGTTTCGTAATTTGGCAATAACATTTCCACAAAAATCTTTAGTTTTACTGAGAAAAAATGTTACAAGAACTAGTATGCTGTAGTTATCCAAGTTATTCGAAATACTTATGTGCTAACAAATAAGTCTCCGCACCGATAACCGAAGAAAACAACAAAAAAAGTTAACAATATATATATATATGATTTCTTATATGTATGTCCTAATTGAGAAACAAATAAAAATCTCTAGCTTGAGAGATGTTGATAAAATTAGTAAAATAATATAAATTTTCTAATCTATGTTGCGCTATTTTACTATAAGTTAGTTTTGTTGCATGAGATCAAGCGTTGTTAAAAAAATAACTTTTTACTCGTCAGTTCTAGAAGATTTTCCAGCAACTTTCCTTAAACTTGTAAATTTCTAATTCATATGTTAAGAGTGATTATGTATGGTTATATATGATTATTGCAGAACACAGTCAATAAATAATAACACTTTAATTGTAGTTTTGATGTAGTAAACAATTATAAAGAAATAATCACTGATGAGACTTGAGTTGGCACATGAAAATAATTTGATCTAGACAGTGAGTAACAATTAAGTAAATTATGTCGTTGCTGCTTGTGTTCTATCATTTAATTATGTGACATCCATTTGCTTAACTTTTATATCTTTCCGAGCCGATATATACGTTTTCGTCAAATGAATTTTCGAATTAACTCGATTTCATTAGTTTTATTATTTAAAAAATTTCTTTTTACTTCGGAGTATATTCTAAAGAATTTTCAAAGCTTTGGAACCAGTAATTATATTTAAATATCACACTGATCTCTTACCAAAGCTCGAATGCGTTGGAGATAAGTTTAAACTTTCGGTAACCATACCCAAATAATGTTTTTGATCAAACATATTAAGTGAGTAAGCAAACATATAGACTAATGTTTTTGATCAAAATGCTCTAATTGAGTGGCTCAAAAGATATATCTCAGTGCATGTTAAGAAGAACTTTTTCGAATACCTAATACGTAAAGTTTAAAAAACGGACTTTTAGAAATTATAATAAATCATTTTATTTACGATCTATTTTAGATTTCTTGGAACACAAACTGTAATTCTATAGTAAATAAACATGTTTTGCTGCTTACGACACTAAAAATTTAGTGTCGTAAATAGGCCAACAAATACATTTTTTCTACAAAATTTTTCATATTATTATTTAAAGTGTAAAAATGTATTCCAAAATTATTGAGATTAATATTGCACTAGCCAAACAATAACAATTGTATTAAGGATGGCGTTTACTTTTTATTCAATTTTTATCAATACATCCAACAATAAACGTTTATATTTTAAGGTGTACTACAGTTTAATTGTTAACAGAAAATATTCCTCAGTTTTACTTAGAAACTAATAAAAAATATAATTGGTAATTAGGCAAAAATTTGCCATATATTTGTTTAAACGACAGCTGTGTTAACTTAATGTTAGTCATTTTCGTACTTCGAGAAGCATCTCAATAAATTATTTTAATATTATAAAACAATTTACATATCAGTTACTAACATTAAATTTTCATTTAAGGTTTATTTAAATGAAACCCGACTAGTGGCTTCTATGGTTCTCGCTTAAAAAAATATATAAAAAACATTTTTTCAATACGCTCAGAATGTCGGGCGTCGTTAAAGCCAACAAAGGTAAATAAAGCACGAAGGACTCTTAAAGATGTCAGAACTCGTAAACCGGGAAACTGCGCCGCAAATTGCAGGCGACAGATGGAACAGCCTTAATTGTCTTCACCCTCCGCTAAGCAATTTTATCGACTTCCCTGTGCATTATTGCAAAACTTTCCTGAAATAAAAACAAACGTACGCGAGCACTCCGCTTGGTTTTCTCACCGAACTTCTTGCCTCATTAAAGTCACAATCAGCTCGCTGAGCAGTGGTCCAATTTCATTTCCTCTTTTGCAAAAAACCTCCCCGGGCTCCCGTGCACCCACGCAAGCTGGCGAATTACACTTTTCAGTCGATTAGTACTCAATTTATTTCGATTCTACCGGACGCTTTTAAAATATCGCTTCCGTACGTATCGCCCTTGCTGAAAAATGATCTCCTTTAAATTGAGTTGCTTTCATAAAATGGAGAACAATGCTGTTGCAATTTGGGGAAGCCATTAAGGGCCTGCTTTGAAGGTATACTTTATCACTGTCTTATATCTTTAATGCAAAAATATTCGACGTGGAATTAAGTTTATGTTCTTACAAATAGCACTAACTTTATTAAAATCTATATTATACTGGCAGCAGTTTGTACGTTATATTAGTTATAATTCAATTGATATGTTGTAAGCTTAATCCACTACCACTTATTTCGTTATTTTGCAATGTTATCAGTTAAGTTATAAAATTACCTCTCTAATGTTTCACATTTCAAAACAAAATTACAATCTATAAGATAATCTCAAACGGTTTATGTAACTTATTCAATAAATGTAATGCAGTTCTAAATAAAACTAACTGTCAATTGTTATTTTTGTAGCTATACTTATTAAACACCAACTATTTAAAAAAAATAATAATACAGAGTTCTGCAAGGTAGTCCTCCCGTTTTCAAAACAGTAATAAAAAATACAACATAGCTTTTGTTCAATGTTTTATTGGACAATCACACAGAACAATGCTAGGCATTTAGTCGTCAACCAGTTTTGAAGATGATATCGTCAAAATGTTTGCCCACAAGAATACTACACTCCTGTATCCTTACGTTATAGTTTTATGCTTGCCGAGTTATTTCCACTGGTACTGCTTTGATCGCATTATGAATAGCATACTTTAATATTTCTCAATGGTCTGCAGCCTGAATTAAAATATTTTAGTCTTTCTGTACAGAAAGAAATTGTAAAGATATGGGTCTGGTAACCCGTAGCCGCCTATGGAATGTCACCATCTAATGAGATGAGGCGCCCTGGAAACATTTATCCCAGAACTACTCAATATTTTTGCTGTACGTTCGATAACGCCATCTTGTTGGATCCACAATGATACTTTTTTTGTTTGTTGAGTTTGGTCTCTAGGAAATTGCATAACATCGCAATATAACGGATAAATGTGACTGTCACCGCGCATACTGCTGCTCCAAAAAAAGTAAGGCTTTATGACGCCAAATTCTCTAACAGCACACCAATAGTTACATACTGACTGTGGAGAGGTTGATTATGTATATATCAAGAATTTTGTGGGGCCCAATACCCAAAAATTCTACTTATTGGCGCAGTCCAATAAATGAAGATGAGCTTCGTTACTACTGAGTACAACAGCATCAGCTGGAACATTTGCCATGTCTTTGTACGTAGCCTACGGGCGTATCAGTCATATTCTTTAAATTCTTGGAGCACATGAATTACAAAATCATAGAATTCTACGCATGCTTAGGCAAGATATTCTCAAGGCGAGGACATACTTAACAGCAGAACGTTGTTCTGAGATGTCCGAACGCTACAAGATTTACCAGGTGATTTTCGTTTAAATGTTGAACAAGCTTGTCGAAAATTGTGTACCCACAACATTATGATTTTCTTGCTCGAAACTCTTCCGTGACGACCTACTTCAAAATGTTTACGAAAAAGCGATACAAACACAAAAACGCTATTTTTAAAGCAAGTCTCTAGCACGAACAATATGGGCAAAAAATGACATGTCTTGTAGTGCTCAAAGATGTACGGCTTGAGCGCCGTCTATCAATACCTTGCGTGCGGTGGTCAATTCGAAAAGAGATCAGTCTGCCGGACCTTGTATTAAACAAATATTAAATTTTACACTATTAATAGACATAGTGCATGGTTTACATCTAATCTTTCACAATACAATAGGAGCACAGATTTAACTTGACTACCCCGCACGCAAAAGTGTATGGTTTTGGAGGCAGAAATGTCTTCTTCTTCTTGATGTTCCGTCTCCTAACGGAGGTTGGAGATCATCATGGCTATCTTCACTTTGTTTACAGCAATTCTGAAAAGTTTTGGCGATGTTATCCCGAACCATTCTCTAAGATTTCGAAGCCAGGACATTTTCCGTCTCGCTATGTTTCTCTTCCCTTGTATTTTGCCCTCCATTATCAGTCTTAGCACCTCGTACCTCTCGCCCCTCATTATGTGTCCCAAGTATTACTTCTTCTTCTTTGCCCATTCTTTGTAGGACTATGGCATTTGTGATATGGTCCACCCATGAAATGCGAAGTATTCTTCTATAACACCATCTCTCGAAGGCTTCTATTTTCTTGGCTTCGTTCTGTCTTACGGTCCAAGCCTCGGCTCCATATAATAGGGTTGAGAAGACGTAGCAGCGTAATATTCTTGTTCCAAGATTTAAGTTGAGGTCTCTATTACAAAAGAAACCTTTGAGCTTTACAAAAGTATTTCTGGCTATTTCTATCCTTGTCTTTATTTCTTTTGAGTTATTTGCATCGTTAGTTACCCATGTTCCTAAGTATTTATATGTGTTTACCTTTTCTATTATTGTGTTATTTATGGTAATATTTGCATTAGCATTTGCTGTTCTAGTTACTACCATAAATTTAGTCTTGCTCAGATTCATATTTAACCCGTACTCCTTGCATGTGTTGTTCAATTTTTGTATTAGATCTTGTAAATCATCTATGTTGTTTGTTATTATAACGGTGTCGTCTGCGAATCTTATATTATTGACGATTTCGCCATTGATTATTACCCCTTCCTTGCGTTCTTCTAGGGTTTCCTGAAAGATGGCCTCACTATATACGTTAAATAATAAAGGCGACATCACACAGCCTTGTCTTACTCCCCGGAGAATTTCAATCTCCTCTGATGTTTCCTTGTCAATTCTAATCCTTGCTGTTTGGCCCCAGTATAGATTACATATGATCTTGATGTCATTTTCATCCACATCTTTTGATTTTAAAATCTCTATTAGTTTTTCATGTTGGACTTTTCGAAGTCCACGAAACAGGCATAGATCTCATAGTTCATGTCCAAGCATCGCTGCATCAACACATTTATACCGAACAGCGCCTCTCTAGTTCCCATAGCGTTTCTGAAGCCAAACTGTGTGTTACTGATATCATAATCAAGTTTTCTGGATATTCTGTTGTGTATTACTCTCAGAAATATTTTTAAGGTGTGGCTCATTAATGCTATAGTCCTGTATTCTGAGCACTTGTTTGCGTTCTTCTTCTTGGGGAGTACTACAAAAGTTGAGGTTAGCCAGTCTTTTGGTATCATGCCTGTTTGGTAGATTAAGTTAAATAGCTCAAGTAGCACATCTATTGTCTCTTCTTCTATCAGTTTTATTAGTTCAATTGGTGTTTCGTCAGGGCCGACCGCCTTACCACTCTTTACTTGTTTGGTCGCATGTAGTACCTCGCTTTTAAGTATTTCGGGGCCTATTTTATTATTAGTATCCCACTGCTGTGTATTAGTGCTTTCATCGTTAAACGTGTCTTTTATGTATTTTGTCCATGTCTTAAGTTTCTGTTCTACACTCGTTACGGTATTCCCATTTTCGTCTTTCAGAATATATGATTGGTTTATTCTTCTTATTCCCGCCATATCTTTTACTTTCTTATGTAAATTGAAGTTGTCGTGTTTTCTTTCGTAATTTTCTATTTCTTCACATCTATCGGACAACCATTTCTCTTTGGCTTCTTTTATTTTTCTTTTATATTCTTATTGATATTCTGATATCGTGTGGGATCTGTGGTCTTGTGTTTTGCCTTTCTTCCATTAGTTTAAGTATCTCCTCATTCATCCATCTCTTTTAGCTTTCTTTGTTGTCATCATGATGTTTTTACCGGCATCCATAATTGCTGTTTGTATGTATTTCCATTTCTCGTTGACATTTTTTGTTTGCTTAATATTTGGTTTTGCATTAGTTAGGTTGCTGTTGACTTGTTCTTCTACTTTTTTACGTATCTCCATATTTTTTAGTTTTGCGGTGTCAATTCTATTGCTTAACTTTTGTCTTTTTACTTTTTAAATTTTACTTCACATGTTGCTACTACTGGGTTGTGATCCGAGGAGACGTCTGCCCCTGGATATGTTTTTGTTGATCTTATAGAGTTTTTATATCTTTGGTTTATGAGTATGTAATCTATTTGGTTCCTTATAATACCCCTTATCCCATCTGCAGGAGCCTTCCAAGTGTATAGTCTCCTGTTTGGAAGTTTGAAAAACGTGTTCATTATTGCAAAGTTGTTGGTTTGACAGAACTCGACTAGTCTTTCCCCTCTTTCATTTTGTGTGCCTAGTCCATATTCTCCTACACAGGTATCGATGCTTCCTCGGCCGACTTTTGCATTGAAATCACCTTGGATTATTGTAACTTCATGTTGTTTTGTTAACTTTAGTGCAGAATTTAACTGTTCATAGAATGTCTCGATTTCGTTTTCGCTTTTTTCAGCTGTTGGAGCGTAGACCTGAATTATGTTTATTTTAGTTGGTTTGCTTCTAGTTTTATTAGCATAACTCTTTCAGAGATTTTGGTTGCCTTATCCACAATGATTCCCACTCCGTATCGATGTGATGGGTCACCATTATTAGAGTAATACATCACGCCGTTTGTAGTTTGGTACTTTCCCGTCCCCGGCCATTGTACATCACTAATACCTAATATATTTATTTTTAAACGTCTCATTTCAAGGACAGTGTTGTCTATTTTGCCCGCTGTAAACAAGCTTTTCACATTCCACGTCGCTATTTTTGTTCTTCTTTTTCCTTTCACTACTTTTCTCTCAGCATTATTCAAAACTGCCCCCCCCCCCCGGAGATCCGATTGGGGGACTAAAAACTCCGGAACATTTCGTCTTGAAATCAGCCATGATTTTATCTGTACTAGGGACATCTTATCATCTTTAATACGGTGGTTTCCCGTTGCCTTCCGTATCTTCATGCCGTTCACTAATATATTCGTCAATGTTAGTTCTTCCGCCTTTAGGGACGATTTCTCGCACCCCCAGGGCAAGAGGGCGCCCTAACCCTTGCTAATTCCTCCATCCGAAGCTGTTGATTAGCAAGAGGGGACCACTTATACCGGCGGTCATTCGGTCGTTGATTGTTGTTGCTTGGTCAGGGACTGCTTATTCGTCAGACAAGTCTGCTTATTTCGCAGCTAACCTCAATATCTTGAGGCCGTGCACTATCCGCCACCTGTGACCCCGCTAGTAGCCTGCAACCACAGCCCCAGCTTACAAATCTTTAAATACATTGATCAATAAAAGAAAAAATGCGTGTTTCCCAATAAAGCAATTCATTTTTCTATTTCTTGCCTAAAAGCAATAATACTGATAAAATATATGTAGCTGTTATGTAGATGTTCCAAGAGTAAGATTAGGTCAATCTCTTTTTAGATATAAAGAGCTCCATAAATGAGGAGCACGACAGTATTGAAGCATAGAAATCATTTAAAAAAATGTACAAATTCAGTGTTTTCTTGATCCGTTCTCTATAATCTGGGCAGCTATATTTTGTAAGAGTAAATTGTATTAAAAAGACGTTTTGACAGCGTAATAATAATGGTCAAAATATATGGCATGCTTTTCAACAAAAGCAAATTTATTCCAAATTTTTTTCTTGTATCCCTTGGTTTACAAAAGTTGGTTCCATCTAATAGAAAATCGCATATTTATATTTCGGTATTATAATTGTGCGTAATATAATCAACAATCAGCAGCGACGTTTTTAGGCTTTTGTGAAGGCTGATGAAGGCCACTTTGAGTAAAAATTTACCAATTTACTTAGAATTGACTATTTTTTACGTATGCTAAAAATTTTTTCTCATTTTTGAGCATTTTGTTTTATTTTAATTGGCGACAGTATTCATAATAACTTTATATTCTAATACTTTTACTCTTAAGATAGAAAATAAAATACTATAATTTTCTAAAACTACGTACAGATAATCCTTTTCTAACACTGTAGATACATAAGTTTCCAAAAAATTCCGTTATATGAAACCCAGAACAAGTACAAAAATGGAGGTTGGGTTCCGAAAACATTAAAAGCAAATATTTGTTTAAATCCATACAAGTAACTTTATTTTCATTATAAATATTAACATAAAACAATTATCTTCAATCTTTTCACCATTTGCAACTTCTGCTTTTCTTAAAAAAACTGCAATTTAGGTTTGTTTGCCGGCCCTTACAAGATCGTTGCAGATTTTCGGTGTGAAAATAGACAATTTTGCATCTCCCTTTTCAAAAACGATCTTAGATTTTTACCTAAGCTTAGACTTTTTCTCAATTTTCGACGTTGTTTTCATCAAATTTGCTTCGCCAATTTCTTCCGATAGATTTAGCAAATTCCCATATACCTCCAGTTTCATTATCTGACGATTTAGACTCGTTTTCTATTTTAACTGACGATGGCAAAATCTTTTCCCCAAAACGCATTTAACGTTGTTGTTTTTAGATCTTTCAATGATAAGGATGTGATTTTAAAACAGTGCTCAATTGCATATTTCTTTCAAGCTTCCAGTACACCAATTGATCTCGATCCAGTTATGTCTAAAATCCACTGTAATGATCTTCTAATGTAGTAAGTTTCCAGTTCCTAGCATAACGAAGGTGTTTTTGGCAGAAAATACTGCTTTGACGTTGGAATAACTCAAATCTTATTTTTGACATGGAGTATTATTTAATAGTAACAGCAGTTTAAAGTCCAAAATAGCCAGAAAATATTTTAAAAAGCATTTTTTTGATAAGTAAGGTCTCCTTATTTACGGCTTTAACCGCACAAGTTTTTATTGTAAAGTCTTCTGATATAGTTTTACACAAAAGTAGTGTTGCATGGTTTTCAGATATTTTAAACTCGTGAGCAGTCTTTTTTTGTTTCAATATAAAGGCTTTATTAGGCATTTCTTTTCCACAAAGCTTAGTTTCATATGAATGAAAGACTAGATATGTGTTCTTATTCTTCTATAATTTTCTGAATTTTATAGATTCTAGATTTTAGCAGCTTTATGATTATCCGGCACAGATTCTCCTCAATTTTTTATACTATAAATTGCAAAAGTTGTTATAAATTTTAAGAGCTTTTTATTTGATGATATTGCCGTCCAATGAAATTATTATTGGCAGCTACCATCATTCCAAATGCTGAGTGCTTTTTCAATTTACTTCTGGAATATTTCCGACTTGTTTTAACACTCATATCTTTTACGATGATCACGGGATGCTCAAAAATTCGTTATAATATTATAATGCCCTAAACTTCTTAAATGCTTTTTTGATATGCAGACCCTAGTAAGGTTTTGCCTTTATCTAACAGATAAATTTAATTATTTTTTGCAGAAAGTATTTTATCTGAATTTATGTTCTGATATAAAGTAATTCTCCATTAAAAAAGTTAGCTGCTAAAAATATTGCATCGAGTAACAAGTATGGTCGTATATAAAAACAAAAACGTAACAAAAGTACCCTTAGTGTACAAACTATCCACTGTTTTATTTGCTAAACTTTTGTTACCTTTTAGAAAATTTCTGAATTTTCTGTACAATTTTTTTTATATAGAGAATTCTGGGAAGACCTAAGTATGCGGATGTCTTGTTCCAGCTCGGGTAAATAAAGAGAACAAAGTAATACATCCCAGTTGCTAGGAAATAGTTTTTATTGGTTTGTCAACCTCATAAAAACTGTTTAGTTCTTATCGATTGCTACCTTTTTGCATTCTAATTGGAAACAACATTTGTTAGAACTCATCGTGCGATTTTGTTTAAGCTATCCTGTTTTGCAAGTTATTATACTTTATTTCTTTTTTATAGTCTGTAAGAAGCGTAACACATCCAAGTGGTTTACAACAGTTTCTTAAATTACTGTGGTTAGGGCCACCACTGTAGCTTAGTTGTTAGTTCTATCTACGAGCATGGGAAAACCCATGAGTGTATGTGATGTCATACTATTAAGTGCATGTTAGTAGGCACAATAAACCCTTGAGAATGCAGTGCTGGTAAGTGCGCCCCAACAAAAAAAGAATTGTAGTTATCTAACTCTAAGTCATTTTTTGTGTTGTCGTGGGCCACTTTCAATCAATGTCTCGAGTTGGTTGCTATCAATCACCAATATCCTACTTAAACACTTTCTGTTTTGACATGAGATATTATACTTTACATTTAAATAAAAATCTTGACAGACGTCAAAAAATTTATCCATATATGCGAAAACACGAACGTACATTTTACATAATCTAATAATTTGACCCAACTAATAATAACTTATGCGGAAACCATTATTAGTTTCAATATATGTACAAATTCTTCAAATTTAACCAAATTAATTTTAGTCTTCGCCTTTAGTGATCAAAGACATTTTTATTTTTAATTCTGAAGTGAATAAATTATGTGCAAGTTTTAAATGGATTAGACTTTTAAAATAGCTCAATACTAACAAATAAAGTTGTTGAAGAAGTGTTGAGCGCAATTGTTGCACATAGCGGTTAGGGAACAATTTATAATCTGTAACACTCGACGACGCTGAAGGTAAATAGCGCCAGACACAGACAAATTTAAAAGTTTTCTTGTTTCGAGCTGTATTAGAATGTAAAATTCTAGCAAACAAGTAATTCAACAACTGTATTTAAATAATTTTCTACATTTGTTGGAACTGCGTTGCCTTTTTGATTTATTATCTCTTGTGGATTTTGTGCTTTTTGTAAGGCGTTATTAAATATTTTGCAAACATTAAACTCTTAATTGTGTGAATATTTTAAATGGCCAAGTTTTTTATGGTTTACTTATTAGATCTTAATGTTGCTGCTATAATTAACATACACCATATTTTCCAATTCCTGGTTTTTTAAGATTGCTAACCTTTTTTGTCAATTTTTTTATTATTTTTATTGGATAAGTTAATAAATTGTGGGATGGAAAAAAGAAGTAAAACCTCATAAGAAATATCAAACATTTGTAATTTCTAAAAAATAATATAGTAAAATCTAACAAACATGTTACAGAATTATTATATATATTTATTATACACTATTATAACTTGCCTACAGAAAATATTTCCACATGTTGACAAACAAACCTTATTTTTATTTAAGAAAAATTATATAATAATTTGTAGAGACTAAACATATAAAGCTAAGATGGGAAACCTATAAAATATATTTTAAGACCATATAAAAATAACAATAAATAACCAAATAAAAGTAAAAATTTTAAAATAAGGAAAGTACTTTAATATTTATACAAAGAAGCAGAGAGGGGAAAAAGTACAAAGCATGAATAAGAAATTTATTTTTATATCTCTTCTGAGCAACATATCCTCTATTATTTTGATAAATGCAGGCATATAATGCACTATAAAAATGTTTTTGCTTTGTTTACGACACTGATATGGGCTTTTGTATTTATGACTGTAACACTTCATCTATATAAAAAGGAACTTCTACTTCGCATACTTACTGCTTTTATGTATATATACTTCCCTTTATTTTATCAGGTTATTAATTTTATGGCAATTTCTGTTTAAACTGCTTGTATAGTGTTTGAACATCCATAAATTGCTAGAAAACGCAATAGCATTTTAGTTTCTTTTAACTCCTTAAAAAGTTTGGCACTCACGAATATGAAAAGACTGCAATTCGAAGGGCTTTTTTGCTAGGTATGTATTGGTAAGTTTACTGTTGGTTAAATTTTAAATTATAAGGCAAGCTTTGTAAAATATATTTGGGCTTAGGAACAACAGTACTGCTCGTATTGCACAAAAATAAATATATATTAAATATGACGTGAATCAGAAATTAACGAGAGTGGGTATAGGCCATTATCAATTTATCATACAAAAAGTTACAAGAATTAAAATAAGATGTAGTAAATAGTAGTAGGTGACAACTGTATGTGCTAGTACATCTCCGCCGCCTCTCTATGTACTCTCGGGTGGTAATTCCTACATTTAGATGGAACTTGTGTTTGTTCGAATTCTATCTTTAGCAACTGCTAATTTTTCGGGTTGATTGAAGCGTAGATTTTTATTTTTTATCCTAGTGGTAATCGTTCGTCCCGTAGTCCCAATGTAGACCTGCTCACGTGAATAAGGTATGCAATATACCGCTGGTGTATCCTGTGGATTTCTTGCATTCTTGGCTGGTCGAAATAAATCCCCTATCTTGGTGGTAGAAGTGAAGATGGTTTCCAGTTTGTGTTTATTGAGAGTTTTTTCTATCCGGTCCATAACCCTGTTGATGTAAGGTAAAAAAGCTTTACCTTCCGTGACCAACTTCGGTTATGCTTTGCATGTGCCTTTGTTAGGTTCAGTTGCTCTGCTTTACCTTGGTTCTCGGGTAGCCATTCTCTTGTAGGGCTTATTACAAATGTTTTAATTTCTTATCCAAAAACTGTGGTTCACATATACGTTGTGGTTGATCTACCAGTGTTTTCACAAGCGATTTTTTTTACTTAGGTGGTGATTTGACTACTTATGAATGTATCGGCCTGTAAGTGTGGGTTTTCAGTACACGGTGTATTGTAAATGTACGACCACGGCCTAACAACCCAAAAACCAACCGCACAATGCATTATGTATATGGAAATTTACTAATAGTTCTAAATAATCGACTCTCCTAGAACTAGCCAATATTTTCTGTTTCAATATTATCCTTATGTCACAAGAAAGCGACAATTTATTGACTACTAATATTCTGCTCACAAATCTTCTGCCTCAGTAACAGTTTGGCACCTATATTGCATTAACTAGGTCTTTTTTTAAATAGTTCGCTTCCACGTTTTCTTTAGAAAGCTAATTCACTCTTCGTAATTCTTATGATTGTGTTCACACAAATGCTCAATTAAATTGGGCAACTCAATCTAACTTTTTGGTTATACTTTTTTCAAGCCCTTTGCGTAAAATTTTGGCAGTAGTTTTGAGCCATTGCTTTGTTGAAAGACAAATACTGTAGAATATTCTATACATTATATACAGTGGAGCAAAATAAAACCACGAAAAACTACTCCACACTGTGACGTTGCTATGAAACATAGTGGTTATTATTTGCCCGAAAAACTCCTTTTTTTCTGTGTGTATTCTCCATCTGAGCCGATTAAGTTATTTTCATTTGATCATGTGATCTCCTTCCAAAACTTAAAGTCTTTTTCAACAAAATTTTTGCTATCTCACCTGTTTATTTCTATTTATTTCACTAATGTGTGGCTTTTTTCAAGTTAATCTACCTTTTATCGCAATTTTGTGAATTTTTCTAGGAACAGCTTATGATGAAATGGCTGCAATTATACGATTCTTTTTTACACATCGCTAAATATAGCAATCTATTTGTCCTGTTATTACTGGTTTGCACTTTTTTATGCTTCTGAATGACATATTATACTACTGTTTTAGAAACCCGCAGTTTTCAGCATTAAATTAGCTTTTGTGCGTAACCTAAGACTCAAATCACGAATAGCATGGCTACATTTTATTTGTTCTGCATTTTACTTGATCTGAAAATCTTTGCTTAATTCCTAGTTATTGTTAACATAAGCTAATAGCTTACTTTGCTCAACTTATAATTGTAAAATAATATTTATCACGTGATCCCACAAATTATTTGAGTGTTCGATTTTTAAAATCTGTTACAAACAATTAAATTGCGCTTTTATTTTTGTTTTCCTTATGGAACAAATAGCTGACTTCCAGGCATGAGTCAAACACCTATTTCTTGACGGAATTAATTTTATTGAGTTCAAGCCCAAAATTTAAATATTTTCTTTGTAGGTTTTAGTTGCACGGGAAGTTTTTGTTTTTCACTTTTTAAGTAAAATGTAGGAGAGCTTTGATATTGAGTGTACGGTAAAATTTCACGATATTAAACCCTTTGCAATGGAAGGTGTAAACAATAAAAAAATTCTTCCTGCCCTACATTTTTGCTTTTTATAGCCGCAAATGAAGGATGAAAAAATCAGAGAAAGCTCAAAATTATATGCAATCATCGATTTATGTATCAGCGTAACTTAAACGCTGTAACCCTGTGTTAACTATCGTTTTTTTACTCTTATTTCAGCAGAGTGTAACTAGCAAAGCTTTATTTTGTTTGCTAGACAAAATTAGAAACAGAAAAGTTGTTGCGTCTACCTCGAAGGAGAAATAGATAAGAAACATTAAAAATTAAATACCGAAAATGAAAAAAAATTTCTTTTGTCTGATAAATTGCTAGTTTCTTTCAAATGTAAGTTAATAAGTAATGCTGCATAATCTTGTGAATTAAAAAATAGTACTATTAAATGTGCATAGACAAAATCCAATTAAATTAAATCTTTCGACTTTCCAAGATTTAAAAAGAATAAAACTTTCTCATGTCAACAGCCTAAACAATTTAAGTCATTGAAGAATAAATAACGTCTCCATCTAAATATCTAGACAAAATGTACAAATGCATTATTTATTTTTTTTAATAGCGAGGCACATTCGGTGACTCCAGCCAAACGCTTGCGATGCCGAGGCAATCGTTGCTATTTTCTTGAATATGTTTGGAGACAAAACGTATATTTGACGTTTTAGTCTGAGAATAAATTATCGTCTCCATCGCTACCAGTAGCGATTAGTTAAGGTATCTATCTGACAAATTATTGCTCCTTGCACGTCCTTTATACTCTTCACGACCATTGTTTTGTATTTCTACATTTTTTGATATATGTATTTGGCTTGTTCCTTGCTTTTTAGAATTTTTGAAACTTTTAAATGTACGGTAAATTTATCAGCACAGCTTTAGTGGCTTTCCATCTTTGAACATATATTTTCTATTAATTTAACAATTTGCACCCTACGATCATAAGGTATTATTATACCTATTGGTTTTGAATGGCCTCATAAATGCCACATTCAAGAATGACATATTTAGGAGTCTTCCTACCAATTCTAGTTTGCGACTTCTTCGTGGGAAAACAATTTTAGAAAGGAGGCTTAGCTTTTTCCTCTTAAAATTAAAGTTTATAAATAGCTTTTCTGTCTTTAAATGCGGTGAATTTTGTGCTTTTAGAGTGGATACGTGCGAATACATTTTTCGCAAGCTGAAGCTTCTGCTAGAGTTGTATTTACTTGCCTAATTCCGGTTTTAGAATCTTGAGAACCTTCAACATCTCGCTCATTAAGATCTATATTTTTTATTTTTGGGAAAGATTAAGGAACGCCAATTTCAGGTGACGTTTCAGAACCAGCTTGAATTACTTCCGTCTAGATTACTTTACTAACGTTTGAAGTAGGTGAAACAGGTTGCTTCGGAGTATAAGTTATAATGTCATCCTCTTTATGACCTCTTTAGTAAACCCAATTTTTTATTATTTGCAGGCAATAGAAAATTTTTTTTGTAGGTGTAGCATAATTTGATTGTTATTTAGATTTAAAATTATTTTTTAATTTAGATCTGGGTGCGCCATACATTTATGAAGTCTTCAGAGACCGCTCTCTCTATCGACTGTATAGCAGTCTCCATGATCGAAATGGTTTTTGTGTTTTCTTACATTTCCTATGAATAATGACTATCCTAATGAATTAACTTACTATTTTATATGAGATAACAGACTTAAACTTTTTAAACATATGGGTATTTGTATGTGATTGCGCTGTTAAATGTGAAATACAGTATTTTCTTATTAGTTATCAGGTAAGTATACACAATACAGCGTAGGAGAGTTTCCAAAAATGTAAATAAACCAATCACATTGTATGGTTATCTAAATATAAACCAATAGGTATGCATACACGGAACTTAAAATTGCATGTGTTATTTATAGATTAATAACAACAGCATGATTTGATAATTATATAAAAATGCAAGGTTCGGTCCATACACGCTGTAGTGTATCCTTATTCATGCTCTTCACAGCAGCAGTAATGCGCTCTGGAAGCTTATCTAATGTTGTTGGCACTGATGACTTGTAAAATTTATCTTTGATATACCCCCAAAGGTAGAGGGGGCGGGACAGCCGAATAATATCAAATCCTCTCTAACACACCACCCAATACAGCAGTAATTGAGAATTTCTCATTTAGATAGTCACGCACTTCGCCAAATCAATGAGGTGAAGTCCCATCTTGTTGGAAACCTCTTTTAGTTGCGAAAACAACCATAACTGCAACATATCTATATTTGTTGTATCCGTCACAGTCGTTTGTGGTATGATGGTATGGTATGAGAATTTTCCGGGCCCTACATTCGAAGATTGTGACAGTTCACTTTTCCAGTTACATGAAATGTTGCCTCGTTGCTGAACACCAAACGGATAGCAAATTCATCATCTTTCATCGCTTCCTTTATTACCATACAAAAATTGATTTGTTTTACGTGTTGGGTCGTAACTTTTACACCATTTTTGACTCGCAATCGCTGTCGTAAAATTTTCTATGCGGTTTGCTGCGAAATATCAAGTTCACTACTTCTTCTGCTAGTGGACTGTTGCGGGCTATGTACGAAATAAAGCCATTGGAAACGCCTGGTATTCCTGTATTTTTACGTTTATATCCTTGAATTGGAGATATGATCACAAAATGGTCTGATGACCCACTGGTTCTCTTTCGTGCCGCCTTTTGTACATTGCACCATAACAACCAATAAACTGCTCGCGTACTCGAGAACACAAAACTCTGTGGTGTACCGTCGTTATTTTGCAATGCTGCTACACTTAAAAAAAGTTTAAAACCCAATGATTCTTTTGTAGTAACCTTTCATATTTTATTATCCATTAGAGTAAGCTTATAAGGAACGAACAGAAAAAGTTTTTTAAAAAAATAAAAACAATTAAAACAACAAAGCCAAAAAATTTCTAGCATAAATTATAAAACCTAAAGTAGTTAAAAACAACAATTAAAGCATATAATAGAACTTGAACTCTATGTATGAATAAGAATACAGAGAATATATATGAGCTATTAGTTAAATTTCTAACGTAATTTTACAGACTTTTTATTATATATTACATACTTTTAAAATATTTGAGCGAGCCCTGACTATAATAACTATTTTAATTACTAAATAAGAAACTTTCATGTTTAGCGTTATAACTGACCCCTTGATGTTAGTCTTTGGTATTTTGATGTTTTAATCTTGTTTCTAAGTAATGTGGAATGAAAAAGTTGTTTTCACGCGCCTTACATTACTTTTCATAAACATAACATCATACAACTACGTGTGACAAAACATCTCATGTCCCTCATCACCGATTCCGCGGTGGTTCAAACCAATTTCCTCCGGATTGCAGCTTCTGCCGCCGGGCCGTTCCGAATAGGGCTGAGCGAGTGCTCGCCGCGTTTTCGACCGTAATCAACAGGCTGCGATCGTCACGCATGAACTGCACCGCACATTTGGAAACGGCTGCTAATTCTCTAATCAGCTGAAAAGCGCAAAAAAGCTCCGAGCAAACACGTGGGCGTGTTTGCCGAGGGATTTCCTATCGCGAATGTAATGGATTATTTCGGCCCTCGTCACAGCCGCCAGCGGTCATATGCGAGCAAATGGTCGACGGAATACTGTGTCAAAATTCGCTTTCAAGGTCGCCGATAAATTTGTTACTAAATGATTCTGTTGTCGTAGACGAATAACCCGAAATAACTGGTTTAATCCTCAAAAAGGGGGCACGGCGCATTGGGTGTTTTTGTAAATATTGTGTAATAAAATAGGCCTACAAAAATTAGGTAAATTGATAAATGATAGCTGTGTATTAATACGCCGGGAAATTGTAAACATGCAGTGATCAAGGTTATTTATAAATATTTTAAGCTTGAGTGTTTTATTTTTTAAATTTTTTGTTTAATTTTATTTTTGAAGGTTCGCATGAGCTGTTATTTTAAAAGTATACAACCAACACCTTTTTACCATTCTTATTGCAGGGCATCGTTTGGCGTATCTTAATTATGCAAATCAATTAACTACCATAAACATATTTTTCAGTACAATAAATAATAATTTCAATCAGAAACAATTAAAATATAATATTGTGCAGAACACTTCTTTAATGTTTTATAAAATTACTAATTTAGAGTAATGAAAAATTTAACATGCTTTGTGTGCTCGAAGCACTTCGACATATCACGTCTTTAAATTTTAGGAAATACAATAATAATGCTAAAACTCAAAGGTCTGTACTATAAATTGACAAAATTTAACAAGTAAATTCAAGTAGTAAAGGTATTTCGTCAGGTATCTTTTGTCTCAGACGGTGTCTTTAAACGAAAACACTAGACCCTACTAAAAAACAATACATTTCAGACTGTAAATAATGTAAAATTTTAGTTACTAGGTATACTTTAAAACAGCCGTTTTGGAGCATTTTTTTACAGCATAATTTAATAGAAAGCAAAAAGAAACGGGATTAATCCTACGATATTTTTCTTCTTTGTCGCGTCCTCTTTCCTTCAAACTTCCCTTCTGTTATGTATTTTTTGGATCGTATTATGTGTTCAAAGCAAGATAACTTTTTATATTATCCACTGTTTCTTTCTCCGTTCCAATTTGTCTTAATATTTTATCGTTACTCACCCTTTGTGTTCAATGGATTTTAACATTTTTTTATATGTCTCCATTTTAAAGACTGTCTATCGATCTGTGGTGCATTATATTTTTGAGTTAATTAAGCAACCTAAATATCTGCAACTATTAAGTTGTTTGATTCTGGTATTGTCTGTCTCAACATTTGTATTTATATTGCTTTTAATTATGACCATGACCTCTGTTTTGTTTACATTTATTATGTATGTTTGTTCCTTCCTCTTTTGCCCAATCCAACAAATTTTGCAACGCTATACTGTTTTCCCTTATTAGAGCTGTGTCGTCAGCATATGTTACACAGTATACCCATAAATACTGTTAAACGCTAATTAGAACGGAAAAATAAAACAATTAATTGTTTTCAAGATTTATTAAAATGGTTATTGGTATGTATAATTACAACGTACTCATTCAAAATAGTCCTCACTAGCTTCTACACAAGACTTAAGTCCGACCTACTCGTCTATGGCAGCATGCAGTACATCTATTAGAAAAGTATTGATTGCAGCCTGTATCAAAGAATCAAAACTAGGGTGTTCTTTTGGGCCAACTATTCCCTCTAAATCTGTCAATAATTGGAAATCTAATGGATTGACGTTTGGGGTACCAGAAGGCCAACCCTTCACTGATAAAAAATGAGGCGCCTTGTGGCTTAACCAAGTTTGAGTTGACCGAGTTTTGTGGACTGATGCGGGATCCTGCTGAAAGAGAGTGTGATTTAGAGGTTTTACACGTCTTTTAAAACATTTTTGTTGATATACAAGGGCCAAAATTAAATATTAATCACTCCATCCTAACACACTGAACATTAAAATAAGAAGCACGTATTACGACATCAAAGAAATACATAAGGAAGCATGGTTATCACTAGACTATAGGTATATAAATCAAATCGATCATGTGTTGATAGAAAGTAAAGGAGAAGGTGCATCCAAAAGATAAGAAGTTACAGAGACCCATATGCAGATTCCGACCATTTTATGATTGGAATAAAATTAAAACAAATTATACCAATCAGCACAAGCGGATCCAAGCGCAGGAAAAAGAGTAATAAAATCACAAGCCTTCAGCAAGGAAAGGAAAAATACAAATAGAAATAGGAAACATCAATACAAAGCAAAATATAGAGAATCTATGGGAATCAATAAACAAAGTAATTATAGAGGCAACAAAGTGATTACAAGAAAAAACAAAGAAGTAGATGAAAAGATGGTACAATGAAAAATGCGAGGAAAAGTTAGCAGAAAGGACGAAAGCAAGACTAAGAATGTTGGGTTCTAATTCTGAAAAATATATAAGGAAGTCCAATGACTTAAGAAAAGAATGTAAAAGACTATGCCGAAGAAAAAAGAGGGAATACGAAGCAGAAATGATCGAAATAAATTTAGAAATAAAGAAATAAGAAATTTATATCAAGGTATAAAAAGAGTTAAAGGAGGATGGCAGACAAAAACAAACTTTTGTATGGATTAGGATGGAAATCTAATAGGATTACACGAAGGTAGAATGGAAAGATGGGCCCAGTATTTTGAGCTATTAAAAAAAAGTTTAGAAAACAATACTGATATAGGGAACAATCAAGAATTATTAGTTGTAAATCAAGAGAATAACTTGGAAGAGAAACCACCCGAACTAGACGAAATAATAACGGTAATAAGGAAATTGAAAAACAATAAAAGTCCAGGAGGCGATAACATACAGGCCGAATTAATAAAATATGTAGGAGATGAATTACATCGAATAATACACAACCTAATAGAACAAATATGGAAGGAAGAAAAAATGCCAAAATCTAGGACAGAAGCAATAATATGCCTCATATTTAAAAAAGAAGCAAAGACCGAATGCGAAAACTATAGAGGAATAGCACTTTTAAATATTGCCTATAAAATTCTAGCCACATGCATCAAGAGCAGAATGGTAAATAGAGTAGAACAAACCTTAGAAGAATACCAATGCGGATTCCAAACAGGAAGATCAGTAACAAACCAACTCTTTATATTGAGAAAAATACAGGTCGTTATGAGCATAAATTAAGCACACATGTGTTATTCATAGACTTTCAACAAGCGTATGACAGCATTGACCGAAATCAACTGAGGCAGGCAATGACTGAAACAGGCATACCAGGGAAAATAATTAGACTAGTGAAAATGACATTAACGAAAACGGAAACAGAGTAAAAGTGAAAGGAGATTTAACAAGGAGATTCGAAGTTAAAATGGGACTAAGGCAAGGAGACCCACTTTCGGCTGTTCTATTTAATATAGCACTAGAAAGGGTTATTAGAGAAAGCGGCATACATCGATCAGGCTTAGTCATAAAAGTCACAACAAAAAGTAGAGCAGAACTGGGGGAAGTGGCAAGACGCTTGGAGAAGGCAGCCCAAAGAATGGATTTGAAACTAAACAAACAGAAAAAAAATACACGAGATGGAGTAACGACGATTTTGAAACAAAAAAGTGGTTTGAATTAAGGACAAGTGAAAAATATATAAATTTGAAGAAGTAGCAAATTTTACCTATCTAGGAACAATTGTCACAAGAACACCGACAGTAACGGATAAATAATGACTGGAAACAAGTGTGTGTTTGCGCCAAATGAAGTGCTTAAAAGTAAAGTTGTGCCGACAAGGTTAAAAATGCAAGTTTATAAAACCATAATAAGACCAATAATTTTATACGGGAGTGAAGTGTGGACACTGTCAAAAGCAAATCAACAGAGGCTAGTAGTGTGGGAAAGAAAAGTACTAAGAAAAATCTACAGAGGAAAGAAACGAGAAGACACATGGGAAAGAAGAACAAATCAAGAAATAAGAGAATTGTATGCCGAACCGGACCTAATAGGAGAAATGAAAGCCAAGAGATTGAGATGGATAGGACATGTGAGGAGGATGTCTAAAGAACGCCTCCCAAAAAAAGTTCTCGAAAGCGAATTAGGTGGATCCAGAAGAAGGGGAAGACCACGGTCAACATGGATGAACGAAGTTGAAAGGGACCTAAGATAACTGAAAGTTACAAGATGGAAAGAAAAAGCAAGACAGAAAAAGGAATGGCAAAAAATCGTACACCAAGTCAAAGGTCTACACATATATATCCTAACACACTCCCCACCAAACCATTACAACTGCTGAATGATGACCCCACCGAACCCTTGACACTAGTTGAGATAGCATCTCAAAGAAGCATTGAACCTAGCTCATAACCTGTCATTTTCTTTGTTGAAAGATTCCTCTACTATAAAATTTTTTCTTCCGTAAACAGAGATTTTCTGTAGCCATCATTAAAGCATCTGTCAGCAAATGTCCTGTATGTCTTTTGTAAGCAGCTAGTCCTAGGTCTTGATTAATAATACAAGAGATCAAAGTTTTGGAAATTTACCTCTCCTAAAACATAATATTCTGCTTTTGTTTAATTTTTTATTTCATACCTAAAAGATCCAAGGTTTTAAACAGTTTTTCAGTTCCATACTTGTGTAATACGGTTTTATTTGTCATCTACTCCGTTGGTAAACACTTAAACTTGACAAAAAACACAGGGTAACTTACAACTTTGAGAATTGACAATTGCAACCGTATGTTAAAGTCGCGGATACCTCTATGCTGTGTAACGCAAGGGTAGGTTTAATTTTGTAACTGAGTTTATGGTAATGATACATATATCATCCAGTAAAATTCCGTTTTTATTTATTCCTTCTCCGAGTTTAAAACTCACTTTTTGATACAGATATAGATTTGGATTTTCGCTTTGGATCATACGGGTACAAGCACTGCTCCTCTATCCAAACCGACGCAGGAAACCTATCGATGTACTATATATGACGCCTCAAAATTATGTTAATTATCACACAATAATCTCTTTAGATGCTGTGCTGGTAAGTTCATTCAAAAAAAAAATTAGAAACATTTTTCATTTTTTTCGCCAGTTCCAAGTAAGTAATATATAGTAGTTTCCGGTGTACCATTTTATCGAAAGCTTTTTTGAAGTCAATGTTACATATATACAGATCTTGTCTTATATCGAGGCATTGTTCTGTCAGAACTGTCGAGAAAAGTAGCGCTTCTGTAATACCCATCTTCGCCCTAAAACCAAATTGCATATGATTTATGGTTCCCTCGTATCTATTTTTTATTTGTTTATAAATTACCCGGAGAAATACTTTTAATACGTGGCTTATCAAGCAGATGGTTCTATAACTGTCATACTTTCTTAAATTTGTTTTTAGGTATTGTCACAAACACTGATTATAAGCAACTTGAACTAAAAGTAACACATACAGTTGAGGTTTATAATGCAAAAGGTGATAAAAATATAGGGAAAATCAAGTATCGCGTAATGATTTAATATTTTTATTTAAAAAAATAAAAGGCTGTCCAAATTAAGGTAAAATAAAGATATAGCCGCTCTAGATGCCAAGTTGAACAAAGAAAGGTATTAATATAGAAGACTAGATAATAAAAGTATATAAGTTGGCTGACATAATAAGCATATCTGCAGATAGAATTCACAACAATTGGATATAAATAAACTCCGCTGTGAATCTTGACTGTTGACAAAAATTTCAGTGTTTTGCAATGTTCAACTGCAATCCAAAGAACTTCTTGCGACGATTCATTACCGCTTATAAAACATGGATCTACTATTAAATACAGAGATAAAACAGTAGCTAAAACAATCGACAACGAGAGGTACAAAGCACTGAAGAAGATAAAGATTACTTTTTCGGCTAGAATTGTAATGGCCAATTTTTTATTTCTAAGAGGTCATTTTAATTAACTACTTAAAAAGGACAAAACAATAACAGGACCGGTTAAAAATTGAACGAATAAAAGTTGTAACTTGATAATATAAGATTATTTTGCATTTTCTGCAAACATTGTTGTTATATTTTTTATTTTTATATAGTCAGATGGGTTTTGAAACAAACTATCCTTGTATTTGTCAAAACATTTTATTAGATTGTTTTCTCCAAAAACAAGCCAGCAATTTGATATATTATATTTCAATTAATTTTTGATATGTAATTTAAAACATTTTGTTTGGAACAGACAGCTTCTTATAGTCATTCCCATTATTGTTATAATAATAATAATAATCGTTTTCCAATGTTCGACTACACACATTAATTCGATAGTCTCTTCTTTTTGTACTAGTTGATCGAAGTACTTCTTTCTTTTTTGCGAGATATTATTTTTTTATAATTTATCTTTAAATAATTTTTTTAAATATTCTTGATAAATTATGATAAATGGATTAAAACCTGAAAACGTTGATGCCATTTTCAAAATATATTTTGTCGTTCTTCAAAGTATCTCATCATTTGATTTAACGTTACCTTTCCCTATCTATAATTCTTGCTTAGTCAAAAACTACTTTACTTTTTTATATTTTCTTTTGCGTGCGTTTGCAAGCTTGCAGTTTGGATATAACCCCCACCCCCCAAGTGATGAGCAAAGTAAGCAACGTACGGAAAGGAAACTATTTATAAAATTTTATTTTTTAGAAAGCACGAAACATTCTAAGGCAATTATATGTTCCAGAAACTAAATCAATGAGTCTTTGTGTATAGTATAAAAATCAGATGTAGCAGTACTTTCTTAAACAGAAATATCTTTTGATTTATTTATTTATTCGTTCATTAATCTGTCTACTTGTTTGCAAGAATAATTTTACAAAAACCATTTTCTACGACATTTAGCAAAACGACTAATAGAACTACAACGCCACTCTTTGTCACCTGATTACGTAACCCATATAACTTAACGTACTTTTAGAATAATAAACTTTTTGTATTTCATAACTTCGTAGTTTGAAATAAAAGCCTCAAGTCGAGTTTATATATTGGTATTATGTCTTACTGTTAGTTAAGCGCTAGCTTGGTTGCACGGTTAAGGTGCGCACGGATCCGGGTTTATTTCCTGAGCTTGCTGATGTCTGGCGGGTGGCCTATTTATTCATTAAACATAATTGAGTACCTGACGGCCGTCTAAGGCGCGATATTTGCCACATCGCCCCGCATCAGAGAGAGCAAACATATGAGAGTTTTAACCTCTCAATTTGCGGACCATGCTTTCACGCGGGGCGTTAGAACCTTAGCATTATTATTATGTCTTAGTTATTTTGTTGAGGCATAGAATAAAGCCAAGACAAAAATACGAACACACCAATTAACCAAACAATTCAAAAAAATCCAACCGCACTTAAAGTTTGGTAAATGGTGTTAGAAAACAAACAAAGAAGAAGATATAAACAAATTACTCGTACCATATGTGCCGTTAACAAATCACCATTTTTATTTTTGGCACAATTTAAAAGCTTTTGGAAACTGTAAGCAAATAGCTATTTAGGAATAGATTTTAAAAGATTATCACATAAATGGCTGTCACATCCACAAAACGAGCTCATTTCACAACTCTTTTCGGACAGAGAAACAAAAAGAAATCTAGAAGCGCCAAATCAGGGCAGGAAGATACACCCCGATTTTCATCCGTCTGTTCGTCTTTTAGCTTTAGCGATACACACCGTGTTCTTGCTAATTTACAATTCCTTCGCCATTAATCATAGAATTAGTAACCGATTTCATGTTAATACTTGCCGTTATCATTCGAACGTATCTGGGACCCTGCTCATTGGTAGCTAATGCAAACGTAGTTTAGCATTCGATGTCGTATACACATTTTCTACTCACAACTTCCATCCCGTACATTTGTACCAATGTTACATACATCTCCATTGCTGTTTTATCCAATTTGTAACAAAATATAATGTTTATTTGCTGTTCCATTACACTGCGACCCTACCTCTCACATTGACTACGTTTGACTGCCCGTAGGGGATTTATCCTGACAACCACGCTATACGACATTTCTTAATACGTTTTCGGAGTCTTGTGCATGCGCGTGCACTTGGAAAGGTTCTAATTTTTTATGGAATACACTTGTTGATTGGAACCTCAGCCATCAAATAGTCCAGAATTGAGCGTTTTGGATCTGAGTTTCGTTAATTCAATCCAATCGCTACGACGCTAAGCTTCTCCAAAAATAATTGATGAACTAATTGGATGTGTATAGACAAAATTCGGTGAATGAGATATAAGCGAATTGGACAACGTATTACACCACAAACATTATTGATGTATGGTTTTCAATAAAGTAAAAAATATTTAGACACTTAAGATTCCTTATAAGTGCTACATTTTCTAAGTTATAAGCCAAAGCGTTACATTATTAATAAACAACTCAAAAATATGGAGAATTAAAAAAAGATGTGTATTATGTATAAAAAACAATGGTATTAGATTAGTTGCAAGAGTTTTAACATATATTATGTATATACAATGTTACTACTTACTAAAAATGAAAATATGTAATGCAATTTGGTAAGGTTTGCTATTAGGATCGCGTTACTTTGCATTAAATACAAAAATGCCTGGCGATATTATATAGCCGTTTTCTGTTGCTTTGTCTAGACGCTGATGCAGCATATCGTTTGAAGGACACTCACATTATTCTTGCTAGAGTTAAAGTTACACTGAAAATTCTAACGTCAGTACTTTTACAGTGAAAATATAAAATCTTATTATAACATTTTAACTTATTTTAAAGGAAGAAAAGATTGATAGTCATATTCTGTATTAACGGCTTTGCTACCTATATTTCTGATACAATAGTGCCCAAAATTGCTTAAATTCTGAAAACGCTACATGTGCGTCACTGTTATTTTTTATGTCCTAGATAGATTTATTTGGGTTTATTCTTAAAGGACCACATTT
Organism: Sinelater perroti; assembly: GCA_036346155.1. Taxonomy (NCBI): domain Eukaryota; kingdom Metazoa; phylum Arthropoda; class Insecta; order Coleoptera; family Elateridae; genus Sinelater; species Sinelater perroti. The sequence goes on from JARFIY010000046.1 coordinate 34,345,794, forward strand.
GAATTTATTCACTTAGATGCGATTTAACTTAATAATTCGAAATAAAACACTGGAGTGATAAAAGTATGGTAGGTTTGTTGTTTGTTTACGCTATTGTTCTAGATGAGACGTACCTTTATTTTATTATTACTAGTACGCCACCAGTAAAGATAAGTATCGTTTAATGTAACATGTACAAGTTTTTATTTAGTTACAAATTCAAAGCTATGCTATATTATATTTATATACATGTGAATATTCAGGGTTACTAGAAAAGGATTATCTGGTTTTAAAAAGATATATTTCTCAAAGTATTAAATAGTATATGACATGGAAAGGAGTTTAGCGATGAGGCGACATGTTGTGTAACTGAAAATGTGAACCGTTACAATCCTTGAACATGAAGTACAGAAAATTCTCATACCGTTGTAGAACATAAAAGAGACTTGCCCGAATGCAAAGTTTTTTGTGCAGTCTCTAAAATAACAGTGTAGAGACCTTTTTCCTTCAGTGGCAGGTAAAGCAAATTTAGATATTACCTAGTTATGGTTGTTTCTACAACTAATAGAAGATTCCAACATCTTCGTATTCCAACATGATGAGGCTTCACCTTATTGATATGACAAAGTACGAGATTATCTAAATGAGGAACTCCCTTACTGCTGGATTGCTCACTGTGCTAAAGAGGCTGCCCTCCTCCTCCAAATTTTCCAATTTTATGGTTTGCGATTTTTTTCTTTTGGGTACATTAAAGATCTGGTTTTACGTGCCCCCAACGTTAACAATATTGGATAAACTTCAAAACCTCAATGGCGCGTGACGATAGACCACATCGAACATTTGTGATAGTATGAATAAAAAATCGAGCGTTTTTTTGTATCATTCTATACTGTTATGGTATCTAATTAAAAGCAAAATGTCTCCTTTTTTCTTTTTAAATTATCTTCGGTAAGTATATACACATGATATGTTAAATAATTTTTCCCGCTGACTATTTACTAATTCTTGATAAATCTATTTCTGTTGTCTAATTTTTACAGACACAAAATTTTGATAATTAATGACTGTGCCTAGTGTTTTCTAGTGCTTCTTTATACTATCCTTAGGCCTTATTAATAAAATAAATTTATATAACATATAAACATATAAATAATTTATCTTGCTTTTATTACTTCAGTTGTACCATCCTGTAATGAGTTTGTATTTCACTAGTAAATTCAGAGAAGAGCTCACCATCTATTATGGTTTGCATGTACCCGCCGATAAGCAGATTTTTGTATTTCTAACCGAAGGTTTATTTTTTTATAATGTAATGTTGATAATAAAAACAGACTTAAAGGGTGCAGGTTTTCTACAACGTAATTCTAGTTATAATAATCGAAAAGATGGAAAACTAACACTAATTTGCTTGTAAAATTGGAATAAAAATTAACAAGAATAAAGAGCCCAAAACTTTTTTCTAAAACAATTTACATTCTTATTTCTTCAAGCAGAGGATGCTTCCGATTTAAGATTATAATTTGCTTGTTGAACAAAAAATAACGGTTGATTAGAACTTACTGGAAGAGAAGGCGGCGTATACGGCGTAAATTTGGCTAAAATGGAAAGTGTACATATTTGTGGTAAAAAAACGATACCTTCAGATACCTACCATCAGGAGGTACAGTACATTTTAATTTAGGTACGGAAATACTTAGATTTTCTGTTATGTTCTAATTATTTATTTGATATCTTAAACGACAAATATTATATGTGCAGCTAACAGGTGATGTATGAATTAAAACCAGATTTTTCAAATTCGGAAAAGAAAGATATTAGTACCTACATATTATTACTCATAAGTAACTGTTGTTTCCTTATATAGGATTCGGCAGACTGGTCTCTTCTTTTTTAATTGACCGCCGTGCGCAATGTATTAGTAGACAATATTCGAGTCGTACATGTTTGCGTAGCACAAGACGCCATTTTAGTGCCCATAATAGATTAAAGAACACTATGTTTTGTATTAAAGACTTATTTTAAAAATGGTGATTCTGTAAATGTGACGCAACGGCTATTTCGTAGGCATTTTGGAGTACGTTTTTACGGAAGAGTTTCAAATAAGAAAACTGTAATGTTGTGGATACACTATTTCTGATAGAGTGGCCGAAAATCACAAGGTAGACCTCGTAATGTTCGGACACCCGAGAATATTACAGCGACTGTTGTTACGTGGTAATGCTGCGCAATGTTCTGGAGCCAGGCACAAGAAACTTGGAAATACACCACTGTGGTTCGAAGAAAATGACGCTACCGCACAAACGTCGAGAAATTCTCGAGAAGTTCTGGGACAGATGTTTTTAGCCCGCTTCATCTCATTAGATAGTGATACTCATGACCGAATATTGCGATTTATTTCTGTGGAGATACCTGAAGCTCAGCCTTTCAACGCAGGCCGCGAACTATTTAATTAAAGAATACAGCAGGACAGGTGAAGCTCTAAGAGTCTACCCCTCGTGTGGACATTTTTACGATATTATTTTTAAAACTGCTTGATGACTAAACGGCAAGCACTGTTCCGTATGTTGGTTCAATAAAGCATTGAGCAAAATTTATATTCTTTTTATTACTGTTTCAAAGAAGAGAGATTATTCTTTCGGAACCTATAATGTTTTATATAGTTTTTTGTCAGTTGTTGAATTACTCTAAAAATGTTTGTTTTGGCGTAACAGAATTACTTTTTTATTTGTGAATAAAATATTTTCTCAACATACAAACTAATTTTTATTTAATTTATTTTATATAGTAAAGTTTCGTTAGTTATTTCTTTTTTATTATTATTTTTATGTGACTGATTCTGTATTCTGAACCTATTGTTCTAGTAATCTGTAATGTATAAAAATATGTTTATATGCTCATTATTATAGTATTTATAGTTAGCTGTAAATCACAGAACATATAAATGTAGGATAATCTAATAAAAACTTATATTTGCGAGTGTTAAAAAGCCTTTAATTTTAATGAATAATAGATTGACGTACAATTTTATATGTACTTGTGGAAACTGAACGCCCGATCAATCGTTTTGTCCACAAATGTTTGACACAAAGCTCGAACTGCTACGTTTGTCAGATACAGAGATACAACATTGAGGACGTTCACTTTCGCGCGGTTATCTCCACACGTGATCATAGTAAAATCAGTACTCAAAGATGTCATATACTGGTGACATGCTGTCATCGGGCTCATTAACAACGGATCATGTTACGAGTGCGGTGCAGTGCTCCATGCTAATTATAGTTGATCGCGCCGAATATAGTCCAGCCGCGAACGAGAGTCCAATTCGGGAGGGCCTTGGAATTGGTGAGGCTATTTCGGTTCCTTCTTTGTTGAACTTAATTAGGTTGCAAAGACCGCAGCGCCGAATGATAAAGGTCACGCCTGTTTTGCTCCCGTTGGGCCCTTACGCCACATTAAGTTATTTGCATGCTCGCCGTCGGATCCCCGCGAATTACCGACAAAAATATAAATATTGACGCGTCCGCAGTAAACGCTATATCGCTGTAGTGTAACACGAAATTGAGAAACAGCGGCGATAAACCAAAAATATCTCGCGGCAGCGACCGCTACATAAGACTTGCGTAAAATTATCGCGTACACAGAAATGGTTATAAAAATATGCACTATAATAAACCTTATCGGCAGCAGTGGACAAGTACGTGTCAATTGTGGAAAAATAAGCAATTTTATGGGATAACAAAACGCAACTGTTATCTTGGGAAAAAATTTATCAGAACACAAACAAATTTAGTTTTTAAAATGGGCGAGTAGGAAAAGTGAAAGTAATGTTAGATACATCGGGATTCAAAGAACTACTAAGAAAGGTCGTCAATAATTTAAATACATCAGTTATAATTGCCTTTACTATTAAACTGGAAATATGAAGTATGAAAAATTTACAATAGTTTTAACAAATGGATGTAATAAGAATAGAACATTAGAAAAATTACGTAATACTACCTTCAAGGTTAAAAATATAAGTTGAGCAAAACTTTTGTGCACTTTCTATTGTTCTAACTGTATATAATATTTGTATTTTACAGTTTCAAAAATAAGTAATGCATTAAAGTATTGAAAGAATAAAAATACTGAAACAATCTAAGGCATTAATAGGTATTTGCAGAAGACATGATGAAATTTGAGTTTATCATTTTGAGGATTTTTAAAGAAAAAACGGCGAAATATAAAACATTTTTTTATTTTGGTTTTCAATATAGAAGTTACCAACAATGAAATAAAACAACATTTTTCTACGTTTAGGTAAAGATAAAGCAAAAGTTATATTTTGAATTAATCTATTCGTTCCCACAAAATCCTTCTCTTGATAAATCGCTCTCTCCACACCCACTACCTTTGGCATTTTGCGGGCGTTATTACCCTTCACAAAGAGCCCCGCATGGAGGTAAAACTAACTTCTAACGACCCGTGCAGCCGCAACGGCTGCAAAACATCCGCTGCTGCTTTAAACTGGGGCCAGCAAAGAAACATGAAGTAATAATGGCGCAATGCCAGCCTGCCAAGATGAAGTCCTTATCGAGGGCCGCAATTTTCAGCACTAAGCCAGGGTAGATTGGCGGGCGTTGCTGCAGCGTTTAAAGCCGCAGGTGCTTTATGGGGGTTACATGCCCAATAAACGTTCAATAAGCTTCTTGACGACAAGCGAATTATTTGATTGCAACTTATCGCTTTTCCGTAAAAGTAATAAAATATCGAATGTGTTTTGCTAATTAGCACCCTCGATAACATTGTGCCTGCAGATTTTTCAGCCTTAATCTGGCCGATTCAAAATGGCAGCGCTTGTGAAAAACACGTTAACCTTATGCAATTATTGAATTAATTAGTCTGCAGTCTGCAATCAAGACGCCGATTTATCTCTGAAAAGTCCTGCAACTGCCTTATTGCCAATTATAAACTTTAACCCGCGTTTTTAACGGCGGCAGCTTTATTATAGTATTAGTTGTTTATGGAAGATGAAGCGCCAGCCAGCTTTTCAGTCAGCTGCAAGCTTTTTGGTAATGCGAAAGTAATTAAATCATCATGCCTGTCATTAAACAGCACATAAAAAGTTAATTTGAGAAGTGACATATTCAACAAACTTAAAAAGTTCGTTACTGAATTCTATATGTCTGTCGGTCTGTTTTATATTTGATTTAACAATTATCGTTAGTTGTAAAAAGTGTAGACAATTTGCTTGCATCAAGTTTGTTCTTAGAATACAGCTAATGTCATAAGCTGAACTAATTCTTATGAAACTGCGGATGCTAGATAATATAGGTCGTACTTTATGTTATAATAAACGCAGATTAAAATAATTAGTGACATTTATTATTACTGATATTACAAAATAAAGCTTACCGTTAGAGAACATAGCACAGAGATTATTACCATAGAATTTAGTATATTGTGATAACAATGTTCTGTTACTAAAGTAGTTCAATGACGTATTATTTACATATTCTTTTCAGATAAACAAACTGCTAATTTAATCCCGCTCAGAAGTAATAATTCATTTTCATTTGTGAACTCTGCCTCTATATAGTTCTACTATTTTGAAAATATTGTCACTGCATAAATTAACTTAACAAATCTTTGGAACTATATACAATATTTATTTGCAAAGTCAGGACAAAACAGTTTATTATAACAGTTGCTTAGCAAACGCTGCCTTAACAGCAGCCTGAAGGACGCCATATTGAAATTCATAAATTAGTGGCTCTTTTAATAATCCTTTAACGTGTTGGTGTAGAGGATTTAAACATGAACTATTAAGTTACAATTCCTTAGGGCTGGTTGCATAAAGGTAAGTTAACCCGTGTTTCCAAAAGTTCCTGGGTAAAGAACAAATTCCCTAAAACTATATATTGTTTTAATGTGTTGCGCGATTAATCTCATAAATAGCAGACGCGGTAAAATATCTTATTTGAATTATGTACTTAATTAGTGAATTTTAATTTACTAGAAAATTACTTATTTTAAGAAATATTATGGTGGTTTGTTTGAAATGAATTTTAAAAAAATATAAATTTTTTTTGTATTATTCCCAAGAAAGAAATTATTTTAATCAAAAATGTGCAAAATTTTCTAAAAAATATTAAGTTTGTGTTAACAATTTTTTTAATTTTATTTTATTTGTATTTACATACAAAAGTATTTGCTATTTAACACTAGCTGAAAGATAAACTACCATAAACCATTAAAAAACAAATTATGCTTTATATTAAGATCATTCATATTTCAGAAGTAAATTGATCAGGATTTTTTTAAATGTTGTGAATACGTTCTAATTTTATACAATTGTATAGGTAATAATGTCATAGTAAACTTTAAATCGAAGTTAACCATCAGTTAAACCGTCAAAATACGAGATTCAAGCTGATCAGAGTTTAAATGCGGTTCGGTGTATTGCATACTTGTGCAACGCGCAACTACTGCTTAAATTCAGTTTAATTCCGATTTCTTGGTAACTAGGCTTCCCGCCACCGGCCGTTAGTACAATTTTCTTGAATAACATCGTCAAAGGGCCATTTTTATAAAGGGTTGCCGAGGTGCATCCAGATTTTTTTAAGTTTACTGTAAGAAAGCCGAAAGGCTGCCTAATGCAAGTTAGCTTCCCATAACCAACAACCTGCGATTGCCGATAAAATCTGTCGACAACTCAAGGACAGGACTGGTTTTGCTATAAAAAGACCCAATATTACAACGTAGTCGAGACGTACAGAAAATCTAACCACCAGGAGGGGCTAACTGGTAACAGAGGAACTCATAACAGTTATTTTATCGCAAGAGGAGTGATGAATTCGTACGCGAATTGATAGAGAAGATCGATTTGGACCCTGGGTAGAGCATGACTGTTCTAACAAAAGCTTGTACTAGTCTTTCGTTCTAACAAACCGTCAACTATTAATTGAGAAAAAATGGACAGGGAGTTAAAGGCCCAAGAACTGCTCAACGAAATCAAACATCAATACAGGAAGGTGAATCGCCAGCCCACAAGGCAAAAAGGGCCCAGTCATGGCTACACAACAATTTGTATTACCACTTATTCCTCGATTTGTAGCCACGCTTCAGTCCCAACTACAATCTCCTTGACTAATACGTGAAGGTCGTGGTTGAGACGAAAGATATGGCGAAGGTCAAAGCCAGCTTGAGGACCTTCACCATGAACTAATGGATACAGGTATTACATTAGATAATATGATTCTGAATGCTATTTACTTTAATTTTGCCAAGATTCATGCAAATTAATTTAATTTTTCTTGTGTTCTAATGTTATTTTCATTGCTTCCGGATTTGCCTCGGCGACCCCGTATAAAATGGCTCGTAGTGCGCACTCTTGCTGGCAAATGGAAGTCTTCGGAAGTTCACGTTTTCATCCACAGTCGATCTTGGGTCTCTGAAATACTTAATTCTTTCAGGACAAAAAATTTAATAATAACGGTTTTTTACATTATATACTCGGCTTTACTAATAGGTGTATAAATAAGTTCTCAGCTTTTTTCCGCAAAATTAAAGTTTTATTTAAAAACGAACAAAAAAAGCTTAAGTATCAAAGTATTCTCCGTTGGCATCGATGACCTTTTGCCACCCTTCGGGTAGCTTGCGAGTTCCCTGGTGATAGAAGCTCACCGGCTTCGAGACGATAAAGTTATCGATGCATTTTCGGACTTCTTCTTCTGTTTTGAAGTGCATATCAGCCAAGTGATGCTGTGAGGACCGGAATAAATGATAATCGGAAGGGGCCGTGTCTGGGCTGTACGCCGCATGTGGGAGAAGTTCCCAGGCTAACGCGTCTGCAGCTCATCCGTGTCAAATGTTTGAGGGCGTCCAGCTAGTGGTTGATCTTCAAGACTAAACTCTCCTCCGCGAAATCTTTGGTACAACTTTTTGCACGTTGCATGACTTGCAGCATTCTCACCTTATGCAGCACAAATAATTTCGGTAGCTTCAGCAGCGTTTTTCTTAAGATTAAACGCGTAGTGGATAGAAAATATAATATGGTGTTTTATGATTGCCATCGTGAACACAGCTGATTATTGAAGTTATGTGCATCAAACGCCAAATCGCATGATGTTTCGAAAGACCAATGTCATTACTTTAAAACCGCAAGAGGGCGGACTAATACGTTACATGTAAACGGTGATTTGCGTCCTGTGAAATCTAAAGCTGGGAACTTATTTATACACCTATTAACTTCAATACTATGCACGTCTTACACATGCGTTTGGTTTATCAGAATGTCAATAAATACATGAAACTTTATAGGGAGTTTTCTGAAGTACTCTGTGTAATGCGTATTAATAATTATTTGTCGTACCTGTGTTAGGTCTGTTCTGTGAGAGTGATTTTCTGTGACTTATATGTAAATATCTGCATATATTGGCAACTACCCACTTGAGGTTACTCGTCACTTAGTTTTATCATAAAATAGATTTGTAAAATCGTGGTACATGGAGTTACAAAGGTAATTTAACGTGACCGCAGATTAAAATATACTTTTTTAATTTTCTGTATTGCGCATTATAACTTGATAAGCTAAATAAAACAATTATATAAAACATTAATAATATATTAATAATCTCATTCAAAAGTTACAGATAGTATGAATTTGGAATAATGAGATATTATTTATTTGGTAGCAACAAAACTTTTTCTTTCGTAGACTTGACTTGAATACGAACAACCACCAGAAAATGTATAAGGTGAAGAGCGAATAGCATAAAAAATATAAGTTTCAGGTTTCTCTATTTGACGGATAAAAAAAAAGACAACCAATACCAGAAAAAGATATTCTTGCTCTGTACTCTAACAAAATATCAATTATTATTTGGGGCAAATGCTGTGGCAATATAAAGTTGAATTATTGTTAAAAACTGTTACTTCGGTCAAAACGGCAGACAAGATATAAACCGTCTGTGATATATATTTATGGTTCAATAGACATACCTTAACTATTTAATTAAAAAAATACTATTAAAAGTTGTGAAATAGTTTTTAGATTGTTCAACAAACTATTGTAAAGAATCAAAAAAAAGCTTAAACTTATTAACTCATAAAACTTTACTTAATTCATAACTAAAATGATTAAAGAACAGATAATATATTTAGGTAACATAATAGGTCCGATATATAATATATGATTCGATACATGATCCATTATTTGCGCGGAAGATTAACTTGCATCATTCATTAGAGGTTGTTGTGTGTCTTCGCTTGGTTTGTTATTTTGCTCCAAATTTTTCTACCTACAAATTTCTTTCTCTAGTTGCCAATTCTTATTAAATCACTTGATCCTGCTATCTTATCTTTGGTGGAATTTTTATAGATTTTAGTCTGCTCTTCTCTGTGTATTTATGAACCACTTTAACATTTGGGCTTTTATAAATCTAATAATGTCTTCTTTATTCATCAGTTCTCTAATTTTACAGTACATAAGAGGCTCATATTCTTCTTGTACCGAATATTTTTCTTAGTGTTTTTTCTTTAGTGGTCTTAGCTTATTTCTATCTCTTTTTGTGATGCACATAGTATATGCTCCATAAGTTATAACGGGTCTAATTGCTGGCTTATATGTTTTTATTTTAGTTCTTTTACTAATGTGTTTACTTTTAGTAACTTGTAGTATTTCCCGTTTTGACTCGCTAGATTATCTCTGAGTTTCTGTTGTTTGAGGAATTTGCAGGTACCTCCAGATATTTAAAGTATTTTACTTTCTGGTGTACTGTGCAGTTTTCTTGAACACAAAAAATATTTTGTTTGCCTTCATAAATTTTCAAACCTCCCCCTTCAACTTTTTTTGCTAGTTTTAAAAATGCTTATTCTATAGTTTGTTTGTTTCTTGCTATTAACGATATATCATCTGCATATCTCATAACCTAAACTGAGCTTTGGATAATTGACTTGTCGAGTTCTAAGTACTTTATCACACCATCTGGGGCAATGTGAAAGAGGGTTCTGGATAGACTTCTTGTCTTACCCTTGTGTTTATGTTAAAATTTCTTTGTCCCCATCTTTTGGTATTACCTTTGCCTCTGAATTTTTCATTGTCATTTTGGTTAGTCTAATTAATTTCATTTCTATGTTCTTCATTTCATTTATAAGTTAGTTTCTATTTACACTGTCAAAGGCGTGCTGGAAGTCTATAAATATGAATAACAAATGGAAACAACCTAAAATAACGATAAATGTGCAGGTTATAATTAATTTTGTAGAAGCAAATAAATAAGTTTGACCAACAGTACAGGCTGGGTAAGTAGAATTTAAAAGGTAGAAAAGGGGAAATGTAGTTTTGACCTGGTGTAATACAAGAAAGTTAATAAGCTTCTTAAATTATTATAAAGCTAATTCAATTATTCTGCAAGACTAATAAAACAAAAAATAATTAAGCAAGACCAAATGCCGATTGTTGTATCAGTATATCAGAAAAAGTAATTAATAGTGCACACAAATCTCTCGGCAACTAAAAGTGCAGTTAAATAAAATAAAAATTATTGATTATTTTAGAGCTTTTATTTATAGATCATACAAAATAAAAATCATTACAGTAACATACTTCTTATAATTTTTGTTGCTCTTAACTGACTTCCTGCGTAATCAGCTTAAATAGAATTTATCTAATCTTTCATAGGATTATTAAATCGTTTAGGTAATACCACTCTTCATATGACGAAAAAGGCGATTTTACAAACACATGCACAAACTGATTACTGATTTTAGTTTAAAAATTATCTTACCATTAATCACGTTCTTATATGGTTTCTGTCAGTATTCTTCTTAGCCTCATATACCCTACTGTTTATTGAAATGCAACACCAAAAAAAAAACCGCAAATCAACAACTGTAACTTTGTGGCTTTATTTAGTAGTATGAGATAAATAAATAATTAAACATTTGCCCATGAATATTTCCATTTATTCAATAATATATGGTCTTACCGCGGAGCTCTTATAACCCCATCCATTCTTCTGGGCATCGACTCAAACAATGAATGACTTGGTAGACTGCATTCTATCTATTATCGATCACCAGACTCTTTTTGCTATGGGGACTTTTTACTCGGTTTTGTAAAAAAATTACGTTACGTTTTAAATATGGTCGAGCATTATATTTTTGAGAAACTACTTGAGGTACCATTTACAGGAAAGAAAGTACTACGAGGTATAAAACCGCGTCGCTGTAATGTTATCTCTAACTCTGACTAGAGGTAAATTGTTATCATAACACAACAACATAGTTGCATTGCAGGCCTCGTACGAATGCAGTCTTTTTACTCTTCTTCTTTGTGTCTACGACATGTTAACACCCGAGCATCGTTTTGATTTAAACAAAATCTAGATTTACCAGAAAAGTTGATTCTATTCTACTCGTGTGTCTACGGACTTTCCGTTATCTTTGTAACCTTGGGGAAATCAGTGGTAATCGCCAATAAAAGGCTTCGTATAATTAGTCTTATTGCGAGTAACCGACGAACGGAGGAGATAGACGATCGGTACCATGTAATGGTCCACTATTGTTATGCTAGAGCACTTAAAGTAGCGCTACGATTTGTAATTGCAAGTTTCTGAAGATGACGATCCTCCCAGTTGGATGCCCCTCGGTACTGCAGTGATAACCGATATTTGAACTATCTCTCGTAAAGTAACATCCATTTTATGTAGTTCAACAATACGTTTTTTTTAAAGATCGCTAAATTGTTAATAATGTAGACCACCATTGTGGGCGATATCATATTCAAGAAATCTTGAACATATATTAAATAAACTCTAAAACTCTAATTATTTTCGATTATACCCATTTAATATAAAAGTTTCAGTGCAATATAATTTGTTAGTAGTACATTTTGTCTAATTTGTCATATTAAGCTTTATATTTTTTTTAGACTAGCAGATGAAAGCAATTTAACTTTCGGTCAGGTAGAGAATATTTTAACTGACTATTTTTTAATTCTATAAAACGATTTAAATTTGCAACTCTTTAAGTGGATCAAATCTTTTTTTAAATTTCATATATGGCAATTGTAATACATTAGAGCTTATCGGTATGCGATCAATAGAAAAATTCTTTATGTATGTGTGCCTTTTACGGCATTTATTCACGCTTCAGTTGCACTCTTTATTGATATTTGTTTTGAATTTGTTTTTTTTTTGATAACACACATTTCAATTTCGAATTTTATAAAATATTTTTAATTATTAAATATTTTAATTATTAATAAAAAGTTATACGCACAAATTGAACAATTTTTTTATTCGTTTGCATACTAAGATAATTCTACCGTTTTGACAACTTGCAGTTACATTTTGCGGGCTTCATTTTCAGCAGTGCATGTACGTCATTCAATACTGACACTGAAACAAAAACCTCATTTTTCTGCTCACATGCGTATGCCTGCAAATAGCCAAACCAATCACATGTTGTTGCTAGCGTTAACAGAACATGACAGAGTGACAAATAGAGCGAAAGCTCAGTCAGTCGGTTTTTTATTTTGCGGACAAAAGTGGGACAGTGTAATTTGCATTTATAGCTGCTTTTTTGCAATTAAACAGGTCAAATTTTGAATACGAATGTGATTTAAAAAAGGTCAAACGTAATGGGTATCAGAATAATTTTGATTTACTTCGATTTGCTACGAATGGCGTTTCCTTAGTGCAATAGTTTCTTGATACCTTTCGTGGTTATTTCTTTAATGGTTGTTGTAAAGTAACTTTAAGATTTTCTTATTTTTCATTTTATTATTAAATTGTTCATATAGTAATTTTTCCTAAACAGACATTAAAAATACGCACTTTTCTGACAATTTTGGTGATTTTTTGTAGCAGTTATAATTTTTAATAAATTAATAATGATACAAGATTTGCTTGAAAAACTAACATAATATTATAAGACCTAAAATAGTTAATTTAAAATAATAAAAAAATGCAAGATTGTGTGCCAAAACTAGAAAACTAGAAAACTGCGACCGAATAAATTAAATTTCTATTTTGAATAATTTTAAAACCCTTATAAATAAATTTCTTTAGTACTTTATACCTTCGCTATTAATTTACTTTTATAGACCTTTGTATTTATTTTACCCCAAAAAAAGTAACAAGAAAGCAAGATACAACAAAGCATTTGCATAAATTTTATTTGTACACTATATATTGTTGGGACTGATAACATAGCTTATATAAGTTTAAGTTGCCTGTTAGTAGGTACAACATGAAACATACTGCGGCTAAGGTATTGACAGGGCAAATGACAAAAAAAAATGGTTTCCTGATACATTATCAAAGTATAAAATGGTTTATGTAAGAATAGGCAAATTCTTAAGTCTACGTTCGAAAAATTTCAGAACCATATCTTTAAACAGTTTTTTTTATTGGAGTGATTAAAATATTTTTCAGTATTATAGTCATATTACAAACACAATTTTTTATTTTTTTTATATATAATTTACAATCTGTCTTAATGTAACTAGACATTCAGTAAATTATATATAGATTAGTAATAAATAACAATAACTTAAATACTTACAGTAATATAACAAAAGTTAAGTTATAACTGTAATATAAAACTAGAACTAACCTAAAGAAACATGTTTGGTAGATTCATTGGTTTAAAACGTTTGAGTCCGCATGTTTTTTCATCATTATGTAAGAGTTCCGTAGCTGTGGTATTAGGATGAAAGGACAACCTCTCGATATCATATGTTGTGTTTGGTAATTTTCCTTGCGATAGTAGGTATCTGTAGATCTCGATGGATGAGTTTATTTGGCACACACCATAGAGCATCTAATGCAACACGGAGCACTTTTGATTGGAAACATTATAGTACTGCTAAACAGACCCCCGCAGCTGTAGCCCATAGGTGTACACTGGCTTAAGTACTGCTTTATATAGCAGTACTTTGTATTCTATGGATAATTGATGTTTTCTCCATGTAAGTTGTCGGTCTAGTTGGATGCCTAGATATTTCACGTCTTCTGTTTATGAAAGCTATTGGTTGTTTAAGTATACTGCAAGACAAGTTCTTTTTACGTAAGGTGAAGATGTCTTGATTGGTCTCATTTGCTCTGATGCGTCACTTTTTAACCCAGGTTTGGATTTAATTTAAGTGGCATTGAAGATAAAGTGACGCTATGTCTGCGTTGTTGTAAGATGTCATAATAGCTGTATCATCAGCAAATATGACTGTTACTGTCAGATTTGTAGTTGGAAGATTAAAAGTATACAGCAGGGCCTAACACGCTTTTTTGAGGCACCCCTGAACAGATTGGACGAAGTGACGTGTATTCATCTTTTATCTTTACGAGAAAATTTTTGCTTGACAGGTGTGATTGTAAAACTGTATAGTAAGTATAGGGTAGATTGCGGACGCGGTGGCTCAGATGGTTCAACCAGTTGGCTCTGTCCTCTAGCCGGCGCGCGCGAGTTTAAGTTTGGCTCAACCCATGGGTGTGTGTGAATGTCCTAGAATAAGTGCATGTCAGTAGGCCCAATAAGCAGTGCCTGTAAGTCCGCAAAAAAATGGGATTGATTAGTTTTTATTTTAAACAGTAAACCCTCGTGCCATACCTTGTCAAATGGTTGCGTAATATCTAAAAAAGCCCCAGACCAATATTTTTTGTTGAATTTTGTTGAATTTGGTCAATTAATCTGTGCACCTGCTCTGTAGTAGCGTGTTGCTCTTTAAATCCAAATTGATGTTTTGGTATTATATCTTGTAAGAGGGGTTTTAATCCATTTAGGAATATTTTCCCCAACACTTTAGACATGACAGGAAGGAGACTAATGGGCCGGTGAGAAGATGCTTCCTCGGGTAGTTTTCCAGGTTTTAGAATTAGTACTATCTGTGCGACTTTTTAACGGCCAGGAAAAAATTTTACTATAGCATTAAAGATGTATGCGATTAGTTTGACGCAGGTTTCTGGAAGTTGTTTTAAGATTCCTCCAGTTATTAGATCACATCCGGGTGACTTTTTGGCATTCAATTCAGTGAGTATAGTTTGTTTTACTTTATTTGCTTGTATTTTCTTAACAGGTAGTGCTATCTGGAACAGAGCGCCAAGATATGCATAAATAAAGTTCTCTTCTTCTTGGGTGATTTCAGCTGGATATGGTGTATATACTTTTCTTAGATGACTGGCAAATACATTTCCCTTTTCTTGATCGCTTTTTGTCCAGGTACCATTTGGTGATCTGAATGGAGGAATACACTGTTGTGCTTGTTTAAGTTTTGCTCTCCAGAGCGAATAATCCGTTGCTTCCGTAGGAGACAATACACTAAGATAGTCTTCGATTGCTTGCTGTTTCATATTGTTCAGTAGTGTTTTCAAATGTCTGCTTGCTGCATTAATTGCTCTTTTATCACCCGGTGCTTCAGAATTTTGCCATCTACTTTTGAGTTTAGGCTTTTCAGTTGTTTTTTGTTTCACTAATATAGGAATATCTTCTCAATTTTTGGGTTGTAATAAAATAGGCGTTGCTTGTCATGTAGTGTATTGGATGGCTTTAGTTAGATGTTCAACTGAGATTGAAATATCACTTTCAGATTTGAGAAGCACTTTGAGTGTGATTTTTTCATTTAATATTTTTTGGAATTTTTCCCATTTAGTCTTATTATTGCATAGAGTTGGAGGTTTGAAGCAATTAAGTACTCGAGTACTAAGCGTAATTTCGATGGGGTAGTGATCCAACGATAAATATAATTTTGATTCGATTCTAAGATAATTTTTGATGTGCCTTTTACTACACAGAAATTAAGTAGATCAGGTAGTTAATTGGTATCTGTAGGCCAGTGGGTTGGTTGACCAGTTGATGAAACATATAAAAATTGTTTTCAGCAGTTCTCTCTCTTTGAGTATTATCACCTTATATCCCCAGTGGTGATGCTTGGCATTATAGTCTTCTGCTGCAATAAATCGGCTTCTAAGAGTATTGAAAAAGTGATTAAATTGATCTTAATTTATGGGATGTGGGGGAGGGCAATACACTGCTGTAATTGTTAAGGTTCCCAAACAGTCTTCTACATTAACACATATAGTTTTTATACGATTGTACCTTTCTTCCATATTATGATTCTAGTACCTGCGTGAGCAGTGGCATTAGGGTGTTGAGTACTATATATGGAATCATTATTCCTTTTTAGGTAGGAACTGTCAGTGAAATGTAGTTTATTGTTTATTATAAATGTTTTTATTTCTTGTCCATGTCGGCAAAGTTTATTAGCGTTCCATTCGGTGATTCTTAACGTGTATTGAGCCATTACGCAATTTTTGAGATGACTGTGGTTAAAAAATTGATCGTGGTACTCATTTGTTCCATAAGGCGTGCGATCATGTTTTTTAATTCATTGAAGTCATCTGTTTGATGTGCATTTGTACCTTTTTTTAGCATTTGCTATTATTGGAGTTTTAGTTATTTTTATTTCGGCTATTTCCTCTGAGTATTTGGGCATAGGATGTTTCTGCTCTTGAGATCGTCTTTATGGTATAGAGGTTATTCGATTTGTTTGATTAGCATTTATTTCTTTTCTTCTTAGCGTAAGATATTTTTTAGTTTAAAATTGCTTGTGCACAAGGCAACCTTTGTAATTGGCTAGGTTTACGCATTTATTTGACGTACTTGGCTTGTATAACCAGTACTTATTTATTTTGTGTGTTTTAACGGTTTTATACTTTGGTTTGTACTATTAGTTTTGCTTTGTTTCTTATTTTGTGCTGTTTTCCATGCAGTTTGTGATGAATATTGTTGACTTGCACTATATTGCGTATTTGTTATAGTGTGTTGACACGGTTGGATTTTTATTGACTGCTGCGGCAGGTATCCAAAGTTTGGTTAGATGTGATTGTGCATTCATTTGTGGTGATATTTGTGCTATTTGTGGAGATATTTGCGTTATATGTTGCATTGAAGCACCTAGTTACAGCATGTATTGAGGGTATCCAGTCTGTTCATAATATTGTAATCCATGAGATTATAATATAATCGTTGTGTAAATATGATATTCCTTCACTTAGTGGATGATTACTTATTTATTATTTATTTTATTTATATTACTTTATTGTATCACTTCACATATTAACGTTTAATCGTAGCACTTGGTATTCCAAAGCAAACGGAGCACCGAGCACGTCCTTACGCTTGTTCAAAACTCGGTAATGTTCGACCGCAGGTGGCCTCGTATCCAATTTAACGCGCGGGCACTTGATTACCGCAGCACGCTTCGGAAACTGAAACCAGAATAAACACAATGTTTTTGAAAGCCATGTTCTAAAGCATAGGCAAAAATTTATAATCCAACTGTTAAAACGAATTCTGGTAGAAGCTAGAAACTTAAGCAGATGTGCGTGTTATTGAACTTTCTCATCACCTTAAAAAAGCGTTTTCTAGTGCAGTCTGAATAATATTTTTATCTGTTTTTTCTAAAAATGGAATTCGGTAGCACTGACATAAATGTATCTTAATTAGAGACGCTTTGTTTTTAATGCCATTTGGCACTTTAATTTTCTCGTGAGAACTAGTCTTTGCTTCTGCACTTATAGATTCAAGTTACATTATATTATGTGAAATAGTGATTAGTGGTTATTAAATTAGATTTTCAGCTACGAGTTTTGCTAGTTTTGCAGTTCTTATAGTGTATGGCTGGCTATCTTGTACCTAGTTACATTTGACACTTACTAGAAAACAAGTTACTTTTTGTCATAAGAATACCATGTGTAATACATATTTTAGTATTTTATTATTTAATATCCAAACAAAATTTTAATAGTTTTCAATTTTGCTTTATTGTAATTTTAATAAATATTTGCAATAAACACTAAGAACCCTAAACAAAGACCAATTAAATTTTTAAATTTTTGTTAAACAATATTACATGGAATTTATTTAATATTTACTATAGGATTTATACCTGTCTATACGTAATTAATATAAGTGAATTTAACTATATTTGCTGCTTGAGAAATTTTAGCTTTCACTCCAATTATCACAATAGACTTAGCAGTTCTGCAATTACATCATTTTTATTTGGCTGTATTTTTAACATTTTCGTAATGCTCCTTTAATAGTACAAAAATCCGCATTACTTTCTTTGCAATAGTCTAATAACTTTTTTTAATAAAAACTAGCTAGATATGGCCACAACAGGGAAAAATCTTTATTTTTAGTAATAAGCGACAAGAACCGTTCTAAAAACGCCATCTTCTATGTGCGTTTTAGTAGTACATATTTCATTATGATTTTTAAATTTTTCAACATTAACCCCTCTATTCAAGAATAAAAGAAATTGCATTTTTTGAAAAATAACCTTCTCTTTCTTATTTATTCATTTTTGATTTTTATTTTTTATTGCAAGTTGACTTTTACTTATGTTTTGACATTCATGATATGCAATTTGATATTTTATCTATAATTTTGCTAAGCATTACTCTCAAAAAAATTTTTTTGTTGAATATGTAACATTTAATAGCTCTTTTTTAAATTTTAAACCGTTGTATAATTATGAATAAGAGTATATAGGAAATATTCTAGGATACAATTTAAAAAATACGATTTTTAAGGGTAAATAATTATTTTTGTATCTAGTCCCTATTCAAGAGACTTTTTTTAACCCTACATGAACATAAAAATTTATCTGCATCTCATATCCATTTGCACTTTTGTTGACTTCAATATTAGTGTGGGGACGGTATAACGAATATTCCTCACATATTATTTTTATTTACAGACGATTTTTACATTAATTACAACATAAGTTTATTATGGCCACGAAAGTGTTGATGTCCCGGCCGGCAATTGAGTCGTATCCGTGGCGTCGGCGCACCCTAAGGGTTGGTTCTTGCGATACGGTGGTGGCTCGAACAGTGTTCGCGCTATAATCGTTCTTCAGTTGGTGACGCCGCTGCCGGTTTCACGGAGCACGAAGATTCACTGAACAGCTCTTTCAGAAGCCGTGTCCGGCGTCCCTCGGTGGGTCTCTTCTGGAGTATCGGTGGCAACGGGGACAGCGGTTCTGGTACCGGCGTTGTTCGGTGGTAGGCTCGGTACTGGTTTCGATAGTACTTTTTTGGAGGTGTCAATCGGAGGATGTTGGTGCTGGTCGTGCTGGGGGTTATAGGCCACGTTCACGTAGTTATCGGAGGTGACTCACGATTCGGCAAGATCCTATGCCTAGCGGCAAGCACTGTTCGATTATGGCCAAGGCTTTTAGACAGCGACAAGGGCAATTCGAAGGTTTTCAAGTAGCGGAAGCAAACTGTCTTGGACTGGCGTGAGGCACGCTTTTATTCCCCAGAGATTGTGCGTGGGGGGTGGCTCCTCCTAAAAACGATCACATGATTGGGTAGGTATGCACTCTAAATTGCCGGTTTCTGGGAATGCTTCTCGGCTCGGCATTACGCTAATTTTGTCGCTTCGTGGAAGCACATTGCGATTCGATATTAGGCTAATTCTTTTACATCCTGGAATTACTTTGCGTCCCGACAATTACATAATAATTTCTTTTTAACTAATCATTTCTAGTATTGCAAAGCAGTTGAAATGAGGGCGGATCCGATTTTAATTCTGGGTTCAGATAGCTGACGGGTGGCTTATTCGACCAATTTGATAATAATACAGTCATCTACAGAGCGCTTACCACAGCTCATTGTTTCAGAGATGGTGCGCGACAACTGGACAATGAGGACAAATATATGAAATCCTTAACCTTTCCAGCCTCCATGTGGGCCATTAAGCTTCACTATTTATTTCTTGAGGTTTAGAAATAAGTAATTCCGAGAAACAAATACGAAGGATGTAATGTTAGTAAATTTGCAATTAGAATTTTTACCTTCTGAGGTAGAGCACTGCTTTGATAAAACAAAATTTTTCTTTGCTAAACCAAAATATGTGCCTGTGCTTTTTCGTGTAATTTAACCCACAAAATTCGCCTGTTATCTTCTTTTAAGATAATTAAGATTATTTTACTTATATTTTTATTTATTATTACTTACCACTGAAAAATTGTTAGGTTGTCACTGAAGTTGTGATCCCTGTGTATTGTCTACTCTTTATTGTTACTCAGTCTTCGAAATCTGGTAATATATCTAAGTTTTGCAGACAATAACAGACATTACAATTTTTTTAATTATACTAAACATATCTAGAAATGATTATTCAGACTTGATTTTTGTTATGAACCGTTTTATTTATAAAAGTTGATATAAAGTATATAGCAGCCATACAAGAGACACGATGGATGGGGAACGCCATAAGAGATACTAAAACTCACACAATATTACATAGCGGTAAAGAAAAAGGGATAAGAGAAAGAGGAACGGCTTTCATAGTGGACAATAGGCTAAAATCAACCATAATAGACTTCCAACCAACTAATGAGAGGATATGCCGGCTTCGAATAGCAACCAAATTTTGCAATGTGTCAATAATAAACGTGTATGCACCCATAGAGAATGCAGATGATGAAGTAAAAGGCGAATTCTACCAACTATTAGAAAGAGCATACGATGCAGCACCAAAGAACGACATAAAAATCATAATAGGAGACCTAAACGCTAAGGGTGAGAGGAGGAGTATCAAGGCACAATTGGAAGACACAGCCTGCATGAAGAGTCAAATCAAAACGGAGCTCAACATATTTCCCACATAAAGACATACACAAGGGCACGTGGATCTCACCGGACGGAAATACAGTCAACCAAATTGACAATCTGCTGATCGACCAAAGAGCAGCAACCAGCATAACGGATGTGAAAACCAGACGTGGTGCTTCCTGTGGATCAGATCACTTCCTAGTGAAAATTAAATTCAGATGTAAAGTCAACAGATGCAAACGCGAGGAACAGCATCACCAAGAAAAGCTTAACGTAGGGAAGCTAAAAGATACAGACACGCTAGAAAGATACAAAGAAGAACTTAAACAAAAGCTTGAACCAAATTTGGAACAACAATTAAATTTAGAAGAGAACTGGTACCGAATTAAAACTATAACTATGGAAACAGCCAAAGAGATACTAGGAACTCGAAGAGGAACAAATAAAAATGAATGGTTTGATGGGGAATGTGAACAGGCAATCGAGGAAAGAAACGAAGCATACAAGAAATATATACACAGGCGAACACGAGAAAAAAAAGAACTATTTGATGACAAAAGACGAGCGGCGGATAAAATATGCAGAAGAAAAAAGAGGAAGTATGAAAACAATCGGATACAAAAGATGGAGGAAGACTTCAGAGAAAACGAAACGAGGAACGAATATAGATATCTAAAACAACTGAAAGAAGGCTTCAAACCCCGAACAAACTTATGTAGAGATAAGTCCGGTAAAATAATAAGCGACACAGAAAACATAAAGGAAACCTGGAAAGGGTATTTTCAAGAACTATTAAGTCTAGAATCAAACGATATTCAACTAGAAACTGACATACCTGAGCCAACAGAGAACGATGATTTCTCAGAACCACCATCCAGAGAAGAAGTGCAGCGAGCTATACAAGCGCAAAAGAATAATAAGACTCCGGGCATAAACAAGCTCTCAGCGGAGCTGCTGAAACAGGGGGGCAATACAATGATGCAATCAATATACTTGCTTATGGCAGACATATGGAAAGAAGAAAGAATGCCAGCCGAATGGAGTAAAAGCATAATTTTCCCAATATATAAAAAAGGCGACAAATTACAATGCAAGAACTACAGAGGTATTTCACTATTATGCACAACATATAAAGCATTCACCTACATACTAAGTAAAAAGCTGCAACCGATCACTGAGAATATCATAGGAGAATACCAATCTGGATTCAGATCTGGAAGATCGACCACTGATCAACTGTTCACCGTCAAACAAATTCTAAGCAAAAGTTGGGAATATGACATCGACATATATCAAATATTCGTAGACTTTCGCCAAGCATACGATAATATCAACAGAGACAAACTATATCAGATCATGTTGGATTTTAACATACCTGTAAAACTAATCAGACTTGTCAGAATGACAATGACAAATACCGAAGCACATATAAGAATACAAAACCAATTGACAGACCCAATAACAATAACGCAAGGATTAAAGCAGGGGGACGGCCTAGCGCCGATGCTATTTAACATAGCCTTAGAGTATGCAGTAAGAAAGATGTCAGTTAACAGAAACAATCTAATATTCAATAAGTCCATTCAATTGGCAGCATATGCGAATGACATTAACATAATGGGAAGATCAATTGCTGGAGCAAAAGAAGCATACATAGAATTAGAAAATGGAGCAAAGGAGGTGGATTGTCCATAAACGTGGAAAACACTAAGATGCTGAAGCAGACAAGGTCAAATAGAATTCGACAAAATATAACAATAGGGGACGACAACATAGAAGTAGTGCAACATTTCACATATCTAGGTGCTACAATCACAAGTGACGGAAATGAAGATGCAGAAATTCGCAGAAGGATAACTCTAGCAAACAAAACATATTTCGCCCTGTTGCCGATTTTTAAATCCAGAGACTTACACAGACACACAAAGATTAGAATTTACAAAGCAATAATAAAACCCGTGCTATGTTGTGGCAGCGAAACATGGACTCTCAATCAGAAAGCAATAGAAACGGTGAACAGGTTTGAGAGGAAAATACTACGACGAATACTTGGACCAGTATGTGAGGATGGCATTTGGAGAATACGCTATAACCATGAGCTATACCAACATTTTAAAGAACCAGCAATTGAGACATACATACGAATAAACAGATTACGATGGGCTGGACACGTCATCAGGATGGAAGAAGCAAGAATACCCAAGAGAGCCCTTGTGGGGAAAATGGAAGGGAGAAGACCTGTAGGAAGACCCAAGAAAAGATGGGAAGACAACGTTGCGGAAGATGCTGCAAACCTCCTGAAAATACGGAATTGGAAAGCCTATGCAGCAGACAGAAGAAGATGGGGGGAAAAACTGAAGGAGGCCATGGTCCGATTTGGGCTGTAGCGCCATAGGAGGAGGATATAAAGTACAATGTGTACAATTGCCTGTGATATCTTCTGGCTTTGGTATCTGTCAAATTTGGTGGAAAATCCTTCCTATGAATAAAATAAGAATGAAAAATCTACAAAATTTACAATTAAGTAAGCGCACGCGGTTGTTTGCTTTAGTTAAGTGAAACAGTTTTATTTATGTGTGGTACTGTTCAGAAATTTAACAATAATTTTTAGAAATATGTCGCTATCAAGGTACGAGCCCACGCATAGGTTTCGGTTCGTTTTTAAATCTTTTCCCTACCCTAGTATATAGTAGTTGTGCTGTTGTAAGTTCTTTGGTAATAGTTAATTATGAACGATAGACATTTTTATTGTATTTGTGCTAATTATTTTGATGTGTTCAAATTCTTTGGATAATATATAGGCTGCAATAAATTATAAGTAAGTCAGTGATTTGCTTTTTACGAAGTTATTCATATAAGACGTTCTATTTTTTAAGAATAGCTGTAACACGTATAATAGGTACTTTTGCTTTTTGCTTTTTTTTCTTATTTATAAAATTGTATACTTTTTTGGCGGCAAGGGATTATTGTGTCCACTAACATGCACTTAAATGCTAGGACATTCACACACATCCTTGGGTTGAGCGAGACTCGAACTCACGCGCGCGCCGGCTAGAGGACAGAGCCAATTGGTTGAACCATCTTAGCCAAACTATATACTTATAAAAGTATATTAAGGTGAATCAAATATGAACTGGAATATATTTCTTGAAAATTTAGCGAATATCATAGAAATACAAAACATACATACGCTTGCCTTAGATACACAATTTTTCCAACGGATATATAGTTTTTTGATTCCGCTATCGTAAAATGTTAGTGGTTGAGACGCCAGTCAATCGTACATGAACTGTAACAGAACCGTCATATCTTTTGTACTTCAAATACTTTTTTTAATGGTCCAAAGCAGTGAAATTCGCAATAGGAAAGCAGTGTAATTTAAAACAAATCCTTAATTTTTTGTCAAATCTGGGCATTTGTATACAGTGGGGTGTTATAATGAAGAAAAATAACAAGTTGAATTGCTTGAGTTTTGTGTAGCTTATTCTATTTTCAGAAGCAATTTCAGCAACTATTAATCGGCGGTCATGTTCGAGAAAACGGCTAACAATGGGAGTATTCTCTTTAGTCATACTGATCTCGGGCGACGTCGGTTGCCTTTACTTTTAACTGCTTCTCGTCTTCCCAAAAATTGTCTATTAAGCGCACACAAGTCTTTTTAAGAGTGGTATCCCCGAAATACGCCTGAAGTCTTTTTAAATAATTCGAAGTGTTTGACGCATAAGGAACTTGACAATATTTAGTTGAGTAACGGATAAAATCATGATAGTGGCTAAATAAGCTGCAGTGTGAGGTACCCTACGGGGAAAATCCGTTCAAGTACTTTCACACACAAGGCTCAAAAGCTGCCCCCTCTCTGTTAACTTAACACTTAAAAAATAGGTTTATATTTGATTCACTCTCCAGTTGAATCTATGCATTCAAAAATGTTTTTACGACATATATTCGAGCCATATAGAACTGTAGGTAATACGTAGACAAAATTAAATATTGCCGCTTAAAAAGCTCAGATAGAAAATCGTTTACTATGTGGAAAGAAATTTTAGTTCTGAATTGCACCAATACGGGTTTTTGGCGCATACTCTTATGTGAATAAGATTACAATTTCTTCGACCTTATGTCTTAAATGAGGATGAAAGAAGGCGACTTAAAGAATGAGTTACTTTGCAAAAAGGAGCCACACATTCATTACAAACTGACATTTATGTTTTGTAGTCATTATATTCAATTTTGTTATTAAATTTTGTTTCATTCGCACAGATATGTGAAATTATATCTAATTGGGAATTCAAATACCTTCTTATGAAAATGATTTTGACTAGAATTTCGTCCTGTTTTTCTGGCCTGTTTTATTAACTTAACGACGAGAACCAACTTTGTTTCCATAGTTTTATCATCATGCATTTGTTGCGCGTGTTCATTTAATTCTTTGTTTCGCCAATTTCATTACGTAATCGATATTACATTTCGTTCTTATTTTATTATTTCTCTTTCTATCTCTTAGCGTTACTCTTGCAATTGCCCTTAACACCTTCACTAATGTTTTTCTCATTTCCTGTTTTGTTATCTTTGTTTCTGCTCTTTTCGTACCGTTGTTTTACATATTTTTACTTTGCGTTCCAGCGATAAATATTTATTGTTTTACACCACACTTAAAATTGTAATTCATTGTAATAAAACACTAATTTTTAAGTTTTTATTTTAATGATATAAATCAAATAACATTTCATATATAGAGGTTGAGCATCTCTGTAGTTTTTAAGTTATATATTTTTTTTCTAATAAACCATTCATTTTGTTACATTTTTCTTCATATTTTTTGCTTCTGCACCATAACAGTTTTGAGTAATTACCCATAAAACTAATTTAACAGCAGTGTAACATCAATAATAAACAAAGAGAAGTAGATGTAATAAAATACATCTTTAAGTAGAGTTTAAGAAAAAAATCAATGATAATTGCTACTTGATGTAAAAAATTATGTCAACAAAATTTTTATTTATCCAAGTTTCATAAATAACATCCAGCACAAGAAGCTATTTCCATTTGTTTAAAAATATGATTCAATTACAACATGTGTTAGATATAAACGATGAGGCTGCACATTATCAACTTAATGTTAGTCAATATTTGTACAGACAATGCTTGCTGAATCCGGCCAGCCTCCGCGAGATTCATATAATGGAGCTCGCGTTATCAATGGACGTCTAAAATTATATTTCGCTGCCTATTTATAGCGCTGAAATTTTCCGCGGCATTCGCGTCGCGATAATCCGACTAACACTGAAAGTGTAACTTTTCGGTATCTCTACGAGCCTGCTAATAGTGGAAACGTGACGCAATTTATCAGCACAACTGACGCATGCTGCGGAATATACGCAAAAACGTGCTAACAGTATCGCCGATTTATTTGCGCCCAGTCGCCAATTGCCGGGCCATTAAGCATGAAACTGTTCATGACGACACCATTTACAGGGTGTTCGTAAAATGTACAAAAATTTCTACTTGTATTCTTAACACTAAATTTTAATCATGTGCAAAATAAAATGTTAGTTTAGTTTTGAGGCTGTCTTTTTGATATTGTGAAAAGGTTTTGCTGTTACTGTAAATTTATTATGTTAACTTCTCACTTCTAATTTATAAGCAACTGTTTTTCTTGGAAAATTCAAATTATCTGTATGGTAGATTGCTGCAACTTTACACAAAATTAAGTTTGTAATACAGGATTTCCCACTCGTCACCAAATCCAATATTTCTTAGTAATTTTAATACTAATAAAAATTATTCAACGCAATTTGAAGCGCCATACACTAATTTGTAAGAAATGTAATGGTTTCTTAATATGCTCTTAGAGTGGCTCTTATTTGCGTTTAGACCGGACTGAACTTGACTCGGGTGATAATTGTTTAAATTTCTTTGGTGTTGTTTGATTTCAGAGCACCTCGTAGGTTCATAGTTTGTTGTGGCCGATTATCAGTTGTCGACAATTTCTTTATATTGGTTTCGATCTCCTACATCGTAGAATAATCGTTCGGTCGTAAGTTCAGTCCGTTGACGCAGATTTCTCAATAATGACATTTTCTTTCTACTTACCCACTTGTCTTCCTTAATTTTTAAATTTGGTGTTAGCCGCAGTGGCTCTTTCATTACATGTGCAAAAGGTTTCAATTTTCATGGCTTCATTATCATTAAAAGTTCTCTTTCATTGTTCATTATTTTTAATACTTGTTCATTTGTTTTTCTTGACGTCCAATGAATTTTGAGAATTCTGCGGTAGCATAACCCAAATATTTTAATGTGATCGACACTAGCAAAATTTAGTGTCGCAGGTTTCGTGGCATTCGAGAAATTTGATTCTAGTGTATAGTTTGAGGTGATCATTATTTAGTATTGTTTTGAACTTTATGAATGAATTCTTTATTTCTTCCTCTGAGTCCAAAGTTTTGTTGATCAATCTTATGCGTACATGTATAGATTTTTTGTACTTCCAATTTATAAATTTCTCCATTAAGGGCTAGTTTGGTTTAAGCCAAAGCTTGACTTGTCCAAGTTTTACACAATAGCTCAAACTGAATCTGAAGATTATCTTATGGTTTAACTTAAGTACCAAATTCAGTGGGTTAAAGCTGTGGATTTGCTTATGTTTAACCTCAAATCTGTCAATTTTGAGAGTTTATTTTCTATTGTAATAAGAAAATGTATTCTGAAGAAGGTACGAATGATGAAGAATTCGATCATATATTTATAAAAAATACTGAGAAGAGCTAAATAATCAGGTAGCGTGTGGATTATTTTAATGAATGGAATGACTTAGACTTTTATAATAGATTTAGGTTGAACAAAGAAAGGTGCTACAATTAACAGGTCCACATGTACAACATCAAACTAACTGCTAAATCGTTATGTTTATAAAATAAGCCTATATTTTAAGAACAATATTTTTTCGCTTTTCGCTAGTGGATGCATGCTTATAACGGCTGAGAATTTTTGTGGTGTATCAAAATCTGCATGTAAAATTGTTGCGAAGTTTTCACATCATATAGCATTAATAGCGCTAAAATTTATAAAATTCCAAATACCGAAGAAGACCGGTTAAAAACCCGTCGAGAATTTGTTCAAATTGCTAGATTTCCAAGAGTATTAGGAGCTTTAGATTGCACCCACACTAAAATTCAATCACCAGAAGGTAAATCACCAGAACTCGATAGAAGTCGAAAAGAATTTTTCTTATTTAATGTACAGACAATCTGCAATGGTTATTTACAAATATCAGATATTGTAGCAAAATGGCCAGGCTCTAGTCATGATTCTACGATTTTCAATAATTCTACGCTGTGGGCTCTTTTTGAACTTAGGGATGCCGGCAATAGTTTTTGGTGGCAGATGGTGGTTACCAAAACAAAAATTATATCATAACCCCGTTGAATATCAATGCCTCAGCAGAGAATTTGTTTAACGAATCTTGGAAAACAACTAGAAATTGTGAAGAGGGGAGTTATGGTGTATAGAAACAACAATTTTTTATTTTATCTACGGGCATTTGGCTCTATTTTCCAAACTACAAAGTAGCACCGAGGCTACTGCTGTATTCCATAATATAGCTTGCGAAAATAATGAATTTAATTTACCAGAATTACCTGAAGACTTGAACAATACTGTCAATGTAGCAAACAATGTACCTCATAATAGAGATGTACAAAATTATAACTATAGCAGGAATAGCTTAATAAACGATTACTTTGGTACTATGATTGTAAATTAAAGTTATCATTATTGCTGCATTTTTAAATATTATATTACAGACTTAAAATTCTCATTTCTTTGATCTTGTTTTTTGATAGCTTGTGAATAATACAGCGGGTAGGTACGTCACATCGATCCCGGTGGTGGCCAGTTCTACTACAGAGCCCAAGCACACCCTGCCCACGCAAGCTCTTGATTTCTTTCTCTTCCCTTTCCTGGGGGAATCAGGTCCTACCTCTTTTGTTTTACCCATTTGCCATTCATCCCTCTTCCACCCCCACCAACCAAGAAAGGATCTCCGGGGGATATGGTAATGAGAGAGCTGTACATATGAGAAAAAATCTGAAAATACCAACATGGAACACGAGAGGCCTGTTATTCATGGGCAAACTAAACATAGTAGAAAGGAAAATGGTGAGACAAAATATCAAGGTCCTTGGAATCTCAGACAACACATTGGCGTAACAACGGCCTTTTTACTACCACCAGTGGAAATAAAGTATATAGTACTTTGCTGGAAATGATGCAAACAGAATAAATGGCACTGGATTCACAATACATAAAGATTTTATAAAATCTATTATGGGATGTAATACACACACCAATAGAATTATTTTTGTAAGGTTACGTACAAAACCATGCAACTTAAACATCTTGTAAATATATGCACCTACAGCGTAATCTACAGATGAAGATCTAGACTCCCTTTACCACTCACTACAAGATGTAATAGATCAATTTCCTAGCAGAGAAATAGCATGGTGTTAGGCGACGCCAAAATTGGAGAAACAACACAGAATGGTCACCGAAACGTAATTGGTAAATATGAACTAGGTGAAAGAAACAAAAGGTGAAAACAACCA
This sequence comes from Sinelater perroti, assembly GCA_036346155.1. Classification (NCBI taxonomy): domain Eukaryota; kingdom Metazoa; phylum Arthropoda; class Insecta; order Coleoptera; family Elateridae; genus Sinelater; species Sinelater perroti. The sequence goes on from JARFIY010000046.1 coordinate 34,374,988, forward strand.
TAAAAATATCAAAACCTACCGTAGTCCAGACTGCGACACAGACCATCAACTTTAGTAGCAAAAATATCCATTAAACTCAAGTGCAATGAAAGTGAAAAGTAACGAGAAGATGACAATTATAACAAAGGAGCATTTCAAACAGCATTAATATTATTAAAAGAACAACTAAACAATGAAGATATATACAAAATGTAATAAAACTTGAAAAATGACATAATTAAAGCCGCAGAAACAGAAAATAGAAAAACTCAAAAATCAACAATTCTTAAACAACCATGGATGTCGTTAAATACATTGGGATTAATACAAGAAAACTTAAGAACACTGGAATACACAAGACCCAGGAATAAGAGCTGTATCAGCAGATAAATAGAGACATTCAACGCTCATGCAGAATTTTGATAAAAATAATTATTATAAGGAACTATACTAAAATCTCCAAGCTGTCAAACATATCACAAGAGACTTCAAGCCGCAAAACTGGAATCTCTTAAACGAACAAGACGAGAAAATCACTATCATCGCAGAGATTCTAGATGAATGGAGGAAATACTGTGTTTAACGACCACATGGAACCTAAAAAGAAGCTGCAATTAAGAATAGAGGAGAAAGATCCTTACATAATGCAAAAAGAAATTGATGCTGCTATCAAAAAACTAAAGGAAAAGCAGGTGCCAGCGATGGAATTAGTTCAGAAATGATTAAAGCTATGAACTAACTGAGAGTCGATGTAATACATATGCTATGCCAAGCCATTTGAAACACGAGGATCTGACCAAAAAATTGGTGCAATTCAGTTTTTATACCCATACACAAAAGAAGACTAAAAAACAAATGTGACAACTACAGGCTAATTTCGCTGATATTGCATGTCAGCAAGATCTTACTACATATAATAAATAAAAGTTTAAAAATGGACCTAGAACAGCAGATTGCAAGAGAACAGACTGGCTTTGTAAAAGGCAAGGGCACCCGAGAACACATTCTTAACCTAAGACAAATAATAGAGAAAGCAAGGGAATACAACCTAAGTCTGTTTGTTGGTTTTTTAGACTATTATAAGGCTTTTGATAGCGTAAAATGGGAGAATCTGTGGGACATTCTCAAGGAAGTGGGGGTATCATAGCATATTATCACACTGATCTAAGGACTATATAACAACAGACATGGAATAATAAAAATTGACAACCAGCAATCAATGAGATTTAACATAAGAAAGGGTGTTCGACAGGAATCCATTCTGTCTCCGCAACTATTTAATTTATACAGCGAATATGTAATGAGATAAGTACTACAAAACACTATTGGAGGATTTAAAAGATCAACGACAAAACGTTAACCAACCTCCGATATGCCGATGACACTGCTATTTTCCTTTTGAAATTACAACGCGACAGTGTCAAATATGTGTTAAACTTAAATAAAACAAAAACGAAAGTCCTCATAGTCGATAGAGCAAACACTAAGAGGCCTGATTTAAAATAAATTGCGGTTTGAAGTAGTCAACCATTACATATACTTGGGAACAATTATCATCAACATGGGAGATTGATCAACGGAAATAATCAGACTAATCCAAATAAGCAACAATGCTATGCCAGAGTTAAAAAACTATGGAAAGATCGACAAATAACAACCAACACAAAAGCATTACTGGTAAGAACTCTGGTTTTTTCCATATTATTATTTGGAGCCGAATCGTGGACAGCAAAAGAAAAAGAACGCAAAAGTATTCACGATTTTGAGATGTGGTGTTAAACACGCATCCTGGGGATACCCTGGACAGCAAGGAGACAAATGTGTCTGTACTACAAGAACTCAATATAAATGATCGCCTTTGTACTATGGTGTACAGACAAATCCTAAAATACTACTGCCACATATCAAAACGTGACAACAAAATCTTGAAAAAGTAATGGTGGAAGGACGCGCTCAAGGCACCAGACCACGAGGAAGAGTGCCGAAGATATGGTTAGATAAAGTCAAAACGGCAATAAAGAAGCCAGTTCAACAAGTCATTCATGAGCCTCAGAACCGACTAAGATAAAAAAAAACATTCTTAGAAATACAACAAACAGTGGACCATGATGATCACGACTATTCTGATAACAAGATACGACGGGAAGAAGAATAATAATACATATAATACTTTTTGAAAATCAACTAAGGTAAAATTATATACGACAAAATATTAAAAATATTTATTACTATAAATTTAATTCTTTAATTTTGTAAAATTTGTTTTAACAAAACCATCTTTAAATTGTGGTCTTCACGCATTTGTTCCAGTTTTGTTTCATGTTCTTCTCGCATTTGAACCAATTTTAAGTCATGCTTTTCTTGTACAAGCTTTTTTTGTAGTCGTACTAAACTTACTTTTTCTTCTACTAACAATACCTACTTTGATACAGTAGTGTCTTTTTTAAAGGGAATATATCTACCCATAAAATAATTTATTAGTACAATCCTATACATAATCGACATTAATTTATACATTTATTCGGTTATTAAATGAAAATTACATCGAATAGAATCATTTGATAAATAATCCAACTTGCAAAACATATATATTTACGATAATTATAAACAGTTTTTCGCGGAAAGACTACTGTTTTACTTATGTATAGTGACGCACAATACAATGTCGATTTTGCTGATTTACTGCTTTTAGCATTAGTGAAAGACATCAACTGCTTTCGGAATCTCCATCAATAATTCCGATGAGACAGCCGTTCTTAACCTTCCAGGTGCATATTTCGACCAAATCAGTGAATCTGACGATTTGATACTTTTATCTAAAGCGAGCAAAGTTAAGCAGTTAATTTAACAAATAGAATTTTTACCAACCTTTGTCTGAATGTAAATTTATAATTATTATATGGGTTCTATTTATCCCATTGCTATCATAGACAGCTCGCAGTCCCTCGGTATTCGTGCTTATGAGTTCTTTAATTGTCTCATTTACTACATTGCTGACGGATGATCTGCTCGAACCGCCACCTGTACCATGTAACTTGCATTTCTTATCAGCAAACTTCGTTTTGGCCACCTTCTTTAAATTATCATACTTTTTTCTCAGAATTTCTTCATATCTAGGTACCGCTGATAACATTAAATTATTTAGCTATTTTATGTCATATCTTTTACTTTTACTGCCACAATACTTTATCTTTATATTTTTGTACCAGTTCTAACTAAATATTTACTTCCTTTTTAGTGGAGTTTCCTTAAGCCATAGGTGTAAAACTGGCTCTAAGTGTAAATTTTGTTTTGGATCCCTCTAAGTAGGAATTTAAGAGTATGGCTCACTAAGGTTGTTAATCTACCATCACTACATGTTATTGTATTGCTTTTTGCAGCAGTGGTATAAATGGAGAACGAAGTCATTCTTATAGAATTTGCCCCTTTTAATAAATATTGTTGAAAGTTATTGTTAAATTTTTTATATTTGCTTTGTTGGGACATTTGAATTATGCGTTGTGACCTTTTAATTTCTTTTTTTTAGTACTTTGGACCTGTTTCGGCTACTCTGTTCTTTGTGTCTTTATGACTGTGGTCATCAAATATTTTTTTAACATAGTTTTCCCATTCAGTCTTCTCTCTACTGATTAAATACAAGCTCTTCATCGAAATTTTTCAATATATAAATATGTTTTTATGTAATTATTTTCTTGTGCTTTTTGAATTCGGCGTGATTTATTTAGAATTATTCCACTTGATTGTGTTTTCTTCTATCCTGTCCTCTTTCGTCTCTTTAATTTTTCTACATATTTGTTTTTATAAACTATTGCATTCCTCTTCTCTCTTATTCTTTGCTTTTTAGGCTTCTATACATTAAAATGAGAAACCTTATGTAGAGAGTAATGTCGTCTGTTTGTACGTCTGTTCGTCCTTTTATTTTTCAACTTTTGATCAAGGTTCCAAGCTGGAGACAAGTTTCTATTTTTGTCATTTCTGACATCTGTCACACCTTATAATTCTTAATCTGTGATAGATAGACAAATAACGTTTTCGGTATTCGACTAAAGACTTTAGGTCAAGTCCGGACGCCAACGTACAGTCGGTTAAGTAAAAGCGTGTTCGGAATAATGTGGAAAAGAAACGACTTAAAAACATCTTCAAATACATGGACACGTTGTACTCTATCAGAACAAAGTTGCGATAGTATCAATAATGTGTCAAGTCACTACAGGTGTCGATAATTACCTGGCATATTCGAGGTATACTTTCAACCAAATTAATGGCGTATACATCCGGTAAAGACCTTCAAATGCAACGAAATTCTTGTGTTAATGGCTTCAAAGTGAACACATTTTTTCTATGAAGCTTGTGGATTTGCATTGGGCGACTGCGATGGCCAATCAAGTGTAACGATGCCAGACTGCTCTTTCCATCCGATGCAAAGCTCACTGCGGTGTCCAGTTTTTTTTTTTTTGATAAACCAACTTTTGGCGGTCGGTAACAAATATTATTTATAAATATTAAGCATTTTTGGACCATAACATATCTTCAAATAAAAGCTTCGCCCGTAAAAATTACATTGTTCTAATCTTGGTCGATATTGTTCTTTGCCCAAGCAGTCGCTTCATCAGATGATTTTCACCTAACAAAGGTTTCTTCACTGAACTATGGCATTTGATATAATGCGTACGGAAATGGGTTTGGATAGCTAATTACAATATATATCCATACCTTTCGGTTTTAATTTTGCTGCTCTTTGACACAATATTAAGCCCGGGTTCCGCAAAAACAAGTTTACGATCTGTTCTTGTCTTTAAGGAACACTTCGGACAGGTCACCCACTTGCTGACGAATGTTTTCGAATTGTTCATGTATTTAGCAGCAGTTGTATGAAACATTTTCGAACTTTTCGAGTGCGTACAGAGGAACACTCGTAGCTGAATGCGCGCGCTGCTCTCATGGTCCTTTACGTGTTTCTCTAGCAAGAATTCAATGCCAACTGAATCTTTTATAATACAACATTGAAGACAAAGATTTCTCTATCGACTCACAAAAGGATTAGGCGATATCTCTTACCAACTGCTAATTATGCCGAACACGCTCTCACTTGACTGACTGTATGTTATACTTGATTAAGCCGGTTTTTTGCCAACTTGAAAATCTTACTGGCGCCTAATATTTGATAAGCTAGTCTATTTACTTTTTGAAGAACATTTAACAGCAATTAAAATACACTGTTTCTTATGAGCTAATTCATTGGCTTAAGAGCTATAACGAAGTGGCAAGACCCAATTCCGGTGACGGGATTTCTAGCCTCCTCTAAGTTCTGCTGACCAGTACCTCTTTATTGTTCTTACTATTAGGTTTTTAGTAGTAGTTACAATATTCTCTTGATTCTCTCATAGTGCTTTGAGCTTCTGGCTTGGATGATTCGTAATTTTTGATTGAAGGGTTTAATTGGACACATGGTGCATTCATCAACATCCAGAGAATATTTTTTATTAAGGCTACATTAGATCTGTTAGCACATCCCCATAATTGTATTCCATAATTTTTGTCTTGTACAATAGAGGTTTTTTACTAGTTTTTTTTATTGCGTATAATTTATCTACGTTCTCTCCTTGGTTATGCCTTCTCTTCAAGTCGAGAATTCAAATGAAATCTAGGATATTTTGTAGTATTTTTGATATTTAACTCAAAAAGATATATTATCAAATCGTAAATTTAACATTCTAAAAACGTTACCGAAAATATGACTCGCATCAAAAGAAAACTGTAAAACAATATTCTTGTAAGTTGTAAGTTTTGACTAATTTTGTAACTATTTTGAAAACTTGTTTTATGGTAGTTTCTTTCTCTGCAACTAAGTCATTAACAACAAAACCAGACATCAACAATGCTATAAAAAGTATAGAAACTTTTATTTGTTTTTTGTCTGAAAAGCCTATCGTAAAAAACAAGGAGTTAAAGAAGATCGTCTAATGTTAGTTGAACAGAGAAAATATGGCAAAATAGGCTCATAATAATCTTGCAAATTATAAGGCATTTAACTGATAAGATTAAACTTAATAAAGCACTTCAAAGACTAAAATTTTACTGCGTAGGTTAATAAACAAGTACAAGAATACTTACATAAATTTTTCGCTATAAATAACCCCAATTATTTATTATAAAATTAAGTTATAAAACTAAAGCTACTATAAATAATGATTTCGCTATTAGATTAGAGAAATTACAACTTGGCGAACAAAAATTAGAAAAGTCCAAAGCCAAAAGACTGCTGAATTTGCTAAACGTCTAAAATTTCTAAATTTTTACTTTAATAAATGTATTAAGGAAGAATTATAATAATAAAAAAGACGAATATGTTTATGATATACGTAATATCACAACAAAATCAAAATTGAAGGGTAGTGATTACTGTAAATAGAAAAAATACAGATTTATAAATAACCTAATATAAGTGGAATAACACATATAAAAATAATAAAGGGGGCGAAACTATAAAAGCATAGTGAAAAGAATAACCACTGTAGAATCTAAAATATATATAGATGTATGGCACGTTTTGATGATAACACAACCTGAATTTTTGTAATGCGATAAATAATGAGGGAAACGCACTTTTAATTTTCTTATTCTTCTTTTTCCCCTTCCATATTACCCTCTCGGGTGTCGGAATCGGGTTAGTTTTCTTTAGTTTCTTTCGCCCATTTTTTCCATTCCTTCCTGGATTGTGCTAATTGCTTCATTTCCTCCATATTTTTTCCCTTTCTTTTCCCGATTCTTCTATTTGAGTTATCCAAGCATTTCTAGGTTTTTCTCTTCTTCTCTTCCTGTGATTTCTTATTCCCCATACCTTTTTCACTTTTTGATTTTCTAAATATATTAAAATAAGCGGGCGTACAAGTACTTATAAAAACTTTCATTTTTTGTATGTATTTCTTTGAAATTTGCTTTGTACTTTCTCTTTGTAAGGGTAAACCATTCGTTTCTACTTGTTTGACAAACCAATGTGAATATATTGGGTTCTCAATTCGGACCGCCAAATATACCAAGGTGGTACGAAAAATATGAATGTAAGATATATTTACTAAATGCAATTTTCTTCTTTTTTACGATCCTTGAAACCTAGGTTTTTTTCTTTAAAAAAGCTATTTGTTGTTTATATTTTTCCGCTTTTGTGTGTTATTAAAACACGCTGGGAATTTTGAATAGCCAATAACTATAAGGTTTCTTTATTGATGCTATTTATATTGACACATATTAATAAGGTTTACCGTTATTTTAGTAACCTTTGTTCAATGCTACTATCGTTTTAGAAATGAAGTGTGTGCGATGTACCTTTCAAAATCATCTTTAAACTATATTCATATTTTACATACATTTGTTGACTTTGTTACAGTTAATTTTTGTTGCATTCCTATTAAACCTATGAAACACAATATCGTAATATCAAATCAACCCTATAAACCCTTAGGTATTTTTTAATCTAACTTTTGTTTCAGTTACTTAGTTGTATTTAAAATTGAATCACCTATTATTTACGTAATTGTAAATTTTGTTGTATAAACTGCTACTTAAGATTCTCATCAAAGATATTTATGTCTCTTTAACTTATCCCTTAAAATTTATTGTTACTGAAATTGTTGATTGCTATATTTTTCAATCTTTTTCAATATTTTAATTACTATTTGCTTTTTTTTAATTTTAGATAATGTTCAACTTACATCCGAATAAATTAGGAAAAACGAAGTTACACAGAAGTAATATGTTAAGGTGTCAGATTAAAATAGGCGGACACAAAATTTAAATAAAATTTTTTAATACAACACACTAAAATATTTAACTAAAACCTACAATTACTTTACTATCATAAGATGTTTTTAACCTTTAAGTATCGATTAAATTGTCTATCGTTTCTGAAGCATTTTTCGCTATTTTTCTGTTACCATCTGTAGTCATTAATTCGATTTTTTGTCATGTTCTTTTGGTTAAGTCTTGTTTAATAATGTCGTACAGTTCTTCAATTGCGTTTGTGTATAGATACTATCCTGGTCGTGTCAAAGTCGAATTTGTTGACACTTTTTCCACGTGATGGTTGTACGCATTCGATTAGCCTTTTCCTTAACGAGAATGTTATTATTCAATCTCCGTCACTCGATTTTAATGCATTTAGAGACATTTATAGCACAGTCATACAACATTAAACGTAATCTGCCAATATCTCTCATTTGGCACTCTACACTATTGTGCTAACTCCATATTTTCAGATTTACAACACCGGTCTTCACCAGAAAAAAAAGGAACGGCTAAATATTACTAGGTCGAGACCGCATCTTTGTTGCTCAACTCTATCGGCACTTTTTTTTAAAGAGTGTCAACAACAGTTTCTTCTTAATGACACGTTTGTACAGCCAGACACTACCGAAATAGAATTGAATAATGCTTTTGCTTTTTTCTGACACTTGTGTTAGATCCTTTTCTGTTTTCAACGCTCCATAACAGCTCCTCTTACCATTATTCATTTTGTTTGTTTTAAGTATACTGGGAGAATGGGTCTTAAAAGTGTTGATTTTTTATCGTTTCTTTTAAATCGGGTTCACCAAGATCAACTTGCCCTATATGCTCTTTAACATCAAATTTCTACCCTTCATGAACATAAAAATTGTCTGCTTATTTTAACGAAGTGTTCTGTTAGCATTTTTGTTAATTATATATTATTGTGTTAAGATCCTCTTGAATATTAACCACACCTAAATAAAAATTACATATTGATACAGCATTTGCTCTGTGCTACAAAGCTGGTTTTGTTCTTCTTTACGAAGATTATTTCAAAGTGAACTTCCGACTTATTGCTAAGATTTATTATTATTATTATTTATTGCACAACTATATACTTTTGTTGTACGTAGTTGCTATTATTAATAGCTATTTAAATGAGTCATTAAAACGACGCCGGCACAATACTCGACCAATTGTTTATTTAATCGATGTACTTTGAATTAAATTCAGAGAGGTAATAATCGTTAGGTATCCCACACATAAGCTAGAAAAGTTTTCATGGAGAATATTTACAGATTTCTTGTTTGAAGTATTTCTTTCGGATAAATGATAAACTTGTTTTCTTATTCCTGATAGCTTGAACCCCTTTAAATAAAAGGAATCAAAATTTATTATTCATGTGGTTGCACTTAGATCAGCATAAATTACATAAAATATATATTGTGGTATTCCTGTTGTTCTTATTACCACAACATTTTACATTTACAGTCTATACCAACTAATGTTACAGACTAAAACATACCGTTTAGTATTACATTTAGTTGCTATATACAAACGTAGCATAAGTTACAAACCGCATGTAATCTTACCCCGAAACTTGCCGAGGCAACAACGTGGGAGTTCAAATTAAAGAGGCCTGCCGCCTGGATTTGTAATCAAACTGCACAGCTTTATAAACATGAGGGGCACCCAAATTGCTGTAATTAAAAGGATCAAAGGACGTGAGGGCATCAGCGCGCATTTTCACACCAATTTGTGGATGTCTTTGAAGTCATATGTAAGAGACCGGCGACTCTTATCTTCCCTATTAACATAAAAACAATCAAAAACGGATGACTATTCACTACTTTTCGGTAAAAACTGATGCAGTTAATTCGTCCCTATCAGTAAGAAGGAAAATATTGGCCGATGGATAACAGCAGAAAATTACTAACGAGCGATAATGAAGGATTTGCAGTGACAAGTGGCTTTTAAAACCGGAATTAATTGGACGTACCGAACGAGGTAAAATTACCGTTTCTGTCGCAACTAGGAATGTAGAAGGTCAAGGGAGGGAGCGAAGCGAAACTTAGCCGGCAAACAACATTATGCAGGAGAAATCAAGTTGCGTTTATTTGCGCTCCTTATGCAGCAATTAAGCGAATAAACAAAAAACTCCAGTGCGTTTGGATTAGATTACTCATAATTCTTCAAGAGTGCGACTTCAGAAAAGCACAACACACTTTAATTAATACTACAGGATAACCTTACATCGCTCAAGTTCAAAAACTTGATTTCAACAAATAAAAACAAACTGCTTTTGGTTTACCGCACGCAGATCTACTGTGAACTATTTTATCAAGCATAAAACTCAAGAATGTATGGTAAATATGAAAGTCGTCGGTTGTTACACTGAACATATTACTAATCTTATGCTGTCATTTAATAAGTTAGTGGTAATTAAAAGAACTTTGCTAAGATTACATCACATGAGTACATTTAAAACGGCGAAGGAAAAGTACAAACCCACCATAAAAATTTCTGTTGTGTAAGAATGACCTTGAGCTTTTATCCTGTTTTACAGACCTAAATTTAGTCACCCAAAAATAGTGAAATATTCCGCTTAAGCAACAAAAAATTCCATTACTAATAGACATATCATAACGACTTAGATTACAACTACTTTTAGCAATAACTACTATACATCATGTAAGCACTTTTTATACTTAGCAGTATTATTATTATTATTACTACATTCTTTTAATTGTAAAATTGGGTTTACTACTAATTGTTTGTTGTATGAGTTATAAATATAAAGATTATTAAGATAATTTCTTTATGGTCTTTACCTATTTCTATCCATCAATCTATTATCTTTCGCTTAGACACAGTTATATTTTAGATTTTTATTAATAATATTGTTTATTTTCGTAGTTTTACAATGTTTTGCTACGATTACGTTTAACTAATAATGCAATTGATATTAGTGGTAGTAATATGAATATACAAATTTTCTTAACAGTCAGTTTTATTAATATAAGGTAAGGTAAACAATTAATTCGACAGATGAATGTATGTACTACTAATACATTGTACAGGGTCCGGCAGAGTGATCTCAATATATTGGTAGATAGCACTCGAGTCCTAAATCTTTGAACAGCACAAGATGTGCCATTTTAGTGCCCATTATGGCATGGAGTCGTGAAAACCGCGCGTTTGTGTTGTATAGTATGCCGAGAATGCTACATTGCAGTCTCATGTTCCATCATACAAATTTATGATGGTTTAAGAACTTCAATAACTTAACGAAAGGCTGCTTGCAAGAACATGTTGGCAGATGTTCCAACTAATGCTGTTGTGCTCAGTAGTGACGAAATTTATTTTTATTTATCGGACTGCGTCAATAAGCAGAGTTATTCGATATCGGGCACTATAAAATTCTTGACAACTCCAAGACTGATCTCTTCACAAAAGTTTGGAGTGCTTTTAGGGAATTTGGCCTTATAGGCTGTATTTTTTGAGGGAGCAGGTCGCGCGGTGATTGTCCCATCTACTCCCTCTGCTGCATTGTAACGCAATTTCCTAGAGACCAGACTCAACGAACATAGAAATTGATCACTCTGGTTTCAGCAAGATGGCGCCTCATCTTACTATATGGTAATATTCCACGGCTGGCTAAGTCAGCAGACCTGTCCCCTTGGAATTTAGTTCAATGGGGATACCTGTCTCATAACAAAGGCCACAGACTATTGAAGAATTAAATGATGTTATTAGCAACGCGATTGCAGCACTTAGGATATTCTCTAACTAATAAAATGAAGGACACAAATAATAATAATAACGTAAAGTAAACTAAAAAAACATTTCATAAATAAAAAGTGGCAAACCTCGAAAATATTTTTAAAAAATCACAAATGCTGTAAGTAGAGAACAAAATCAATAATTTTTTAATTTATCAAAGTCCCTTATGCTGTCTTATAACAACTTTTAATTTTTGCACAGTACTTAAAATTTGGAGATACTGGCGTAATACCGCCATTGACGTTTATACAAGGTTTGGTTAAATAGAAGCAGATATGGAATAGAATATTTTGGGCCTACAGGTCTTATGGTACCGAGCATATTTTATTATTTATTTCATACAACTTCTATCTTTTAAAAAATACCTTAAAAGTTCGTAATTCATGCTACCTTTTTTATTACATATTCGCAAAAGAAAAAAGTCTGAAATAATATTTGAGGTAAAATTTATAACCAACTTCAAATGTATTTAGCCACTTAATATAAACAATAATAAAAAAAGAGACTACATACAAAAAAAACATTTTACGTAGCCGCAATTACTTTGGGATCTTACAGACTCAAGATTCTTCAATTAGAACAACTCAGCTTTTGCTTCCAAGTCATGGTTGTAAATCTTTGTTTCATCTTTCAACTTTTTTGTAGAAATCTGATTCATTGGTAACAACTTGAAGCACTTATTAATAACTGCAGCACAATGTTCCTTCTTCTCCGGTAAAGCTCTTCGTATTAAATAAACAAAATTGAAAAAATCTCAAGAATTAGTAAACATTTTTAGAAAATGCAACAAATAGTATTGTAAAAACAATTTTTCAGCATGATTAAAAAAAGAGCATTGAAATAGGCTTCATATATTAAAAGTCACCAAGTATAAAGGAATAAGTCAAAATGCAAATGATAATTGTTTATTTTTAATATTATTCTCGGAATTTTTTTGGAACGCTTTTATTAGTTAAGTAAGAGAAGGTCACCCAGTTAATCAGACCTAATATCTAGAGCAGTGATAATGGACTCGTGACTCGCGGGTCACTTTATAGCGCGCTAGACAATTATAAGGTACCCGCGTGGAATGTTCGGAAAGATTAGCTAACGTTTTGTAAATTAAAAAGTATTAAAATATCACATCTTTATAAAATATAAAATCCTTTAACTTACCTACTCTATCGCTAACATATTTTTACCTATCTACATTTCATGTATAGTACCGATAAAAATATAAAAACCTTTAGTATTTTTGCCATAACTTTTTCGTCTCTTTGTATTTTCTGCTGAAATTTTAAGGATTCTTTTTCAATGCGTATCACACAACTTTTTAAACGATTTTTCAAAAGAAAGAACAAAACAACTCATTTGGAAAATACTTTATTAGCACAGTAAAAATGATAAATACACAGCAACCAAACAAACATCAAATAAAACACCGGAATAACTCTAAATAATTGGGAAGCAACTAAAAGTTAATAACAACAGTCTGATACTTAGTACCATAACCATTCGCATTAATGACGGTCTGGTACCTGCAAGGCATGGAGTCCATTCTTAGCATTTCTGTTTACCAAACAAAATTTCAGCTTTGCCCACAGACTCCCGATGATATTCAGGTCGGGGGATTGACTAGGTCGGTCGAGGAGGGTCACACGACGGCAAACGAACCAGCCCTGGACATGCTTTGAACGGTGTTTGGAATAATTATCCTGTTGAAAAATGAAGGCTTTGGCCATATTCTGCATGACATATGCTCGATGATGTCTTCATACAGATAACGATCCGTAACGCCAAGAATTTTCCTAAGGGGACCCGTGTCAAGGCCAGAGACACTTTCGTCTCCTTCTTCGTGAGAATTTGGTACTTAGGATCGAAACGAATGTCTTTGGGGCGACGAATCCACTGAATCCCGTCCGTTCCAAACAACATGTATTTGTTTTCATCGCTCCAGAGCACATTTTTCTACTCTTTCCTCGTCCAGTTCTTGAGTACCTGTGCCCACTCCACACGCGTCTGTTCTTTTCCGAAATCATCGGCTTCTTGACCGGACGACATCTATTAAGTTCAGCTTGCTACAAACAACAGCTGATAGTAGGAACAGATGGTTTCGGGTCCAGGGGGTCATACAATTGGTGATAAATATCGGCTGCCGTGTGGCGGGGGTTATCGCGGGACATGCAAATGACGGTCCTGTCGAAGAGTTTTGAAGGAGTCTTGGGACAATCTGCTTTAGAATTTTTCAGAACACCACCTTAGATATTCCAGTGCTTCATAAAATGGTGCTCTTGTAAAGGTTGAACTGTACTGCAAACTCATGGAGTGTTTGATCTTGGGCTTGGACACGGCTATTGGCAATCGCCTTCTGAATATCTCAGAATATGTTGCGGAAGCCAGATTGCTTACCTATACTAAAATGCAAAAAAATATAAGAAAAAACTATAAAAACGACATGAAATACAAGTTCTTCAAAAGTCAAAGAAATGGTCATTTTCACTAAATACAATGATTTTTACGCCATTATCGCCAGGCGTTTGAATAGGTCAAAATGTTTATTTGAATAATTGCAGAACAGATGTCAAATAATGGTTCGAAAATTTCAAAAAAATTTTATCGGCACATAAAAAAGTTATGGGGGCAGCACTAAAAGTCTAATAAATTGGAAGTATTCGATATTTTTATAAAAATTTGTGAAAATTATATAAAAAGATTATGGACTTTGTGTGCCCATTCAAAATAATTTGCGCTACTGTTTATTGAAATTGTGGCACCACGAAAAAATGCAAATTATCAACTGAAACTTTGCAGATTTATTTAATAGTGTAAATATAAGATTCAAATGATTAAGTTTACGAAATATTTTGTTGTAAACATTTACTTTTGTTTAGTTATGTATGACAACACATCGAGCTCTTGCAACACAACCTAATCTTCTTGGCAAATAATAAACGAATGGTGTCTTGGTAGATTGTCTGCTATTCGTTATTGATATATTTCTTTAATTCAGCCACATTCTGGGAAGTTTCTGAATACCGCCGCATCTTTCGCATAATGATATTCAAGACATTTTAGATCGGTAAAAGATCAGGTGATTGGACTGTCCGTGGTAGATTTTTTACTTTGTTTTGTTAAAAAGCTTTAGTAGTGTTACATAATTTATATGCTTAAGTGTTATCTTGTTGAAAGATTACTTTGGGGGATAATCTAAAAGAAGAAAGCCACCAACCGTAATTAACCGCGACGATATAGGTCTGATTGGTTTGATGATAGTTTTTACGAATGCAATCTTCCTGTTCTCTTTCTCTGCCTCCATGTTTTCGATTAAACAAAATTTGAATTTATCTGAAAAAATAATTTTATAAGACTATGCATACAGACGTCTTTCCGTTGCCCATCGTAACCTTATTTGTCAATGCACAGAAGGCAGCGTTAGTTGCAAAAATATCATCGTGCTGCGAGTAATTGACATGAAATAGAGGAGGTAGACATTCGGTATCGGGTAATAGCCTACCATTGTTGCATTAGGTCGCAGGAAGTCGTATTAAGGTATATAATCTCAAGACCCTGAAGATGATAAATCAGTACATTTTCGACTCGCTGGTTTCATATTCATACCATAATACTGCTATCACGATCAATTCTTCAACTTATTTTTTGGTAGAGACACTCTTTCTTTGTGTAGGCTAATAATACGTTCTTTTTTAAATTAGCCAGCAAAACAAAGCATTCTTACACAGTATATAGTAAGTTACATGTGCCAACACTTCTAAGCCCATTTTACACGTAATCTCTCTAATTTCCCTAGACCCCATGAGCGATGTAACCAAATTTTGTAAAATATATGGTTCTCCAAGTTTATTCGTTTTTTGATTACAGTATGATAAGTGTAATATAAAAGTTTCTATGCCGTATATAGGATTGTCGGAAAGGTTATGACGGATTTTGCAATAGATGGCGTTACACGTATATTTAGGTCAAAAACGTCAACGCAATAGCCACAAGTGTTATACATTTTAACAGATAACAGTTTAAACATCATTTGAAACAAATAAGTGATTTGGTCACGTCTTTCAGTTCCTACATTAAGTTAAAAATGAAAGACCAAACTGTGCATTTTCGGCATATTTTGTTTTTTAATTTTCATGCAGGAAAAAACGCAAGACATACTTGTGAAAAATTGCGTAAAGTTTACGGGGACAATGCCCTACAAGAGCGCCAGTGTTAGAGATGGTTCGCTAAATTTCGTGCTAGTGATTTTGACGTCAACGATGGTCCTCGCAGCGGATGGCCTATTGAAGTTAATGACGATCAAATAAAGGCATTGATTGAAGCAAATTTACGTTCGACCACTTGTAACATCGCGGAGACACAGAGCCTTCATCATTCAACCGTCCAAGACCATCTGAGACAGCTGAAATTTATCAGCAAGCTCGATATACGGGTTTCGCATGAACTTAAAGTCCATCTCACCAACCGCATCAATATCGCCGATACTCATTTCAATCGCAACAAAATTGACCCGTTTGGGTCAAATGGATTGTGTACAACAATATTAAATGTCAACGATTGTAGTGTAGAGGAAAAGAGCGAGACAAAGCAACATCCAAAGCCGATCTTTACAAAAAAAAGGTATGTTCTCAATATGGTGGGACTACAAGGGTGTGGTATTTTTTAAGCTTCTACCGTGGAATAAAATGATCGATTCTGTTGTACTTTCGTCAACTGGATGATTTGAACACATCTCTCACGGAGAAATGACCAGAACTCGTCAATCGCAAAGGCATAATGTTCCACCCTGACAATACGAAACGACACACAAGTTTGGTGATTCGCCAGAAGTTGCTGCAGCTTGGATGGGAAGTTTTGGGCTACATTCCTTATTCACCGGATCTTACCCCCAGATTACCATTTGTTTCGTTATTTGGAAAATAACTTAAATAGTAGGTCTTTCGATTCTGATGAAGCCTTCAAAGAGCATCTCGCCCAGTTCTTCGCTAGAAAAGAGCAGTCTTTCTACGAGTGCAAAATCATGCAACTCCCAGAAATATGGCAAAATTTGATCAATAAAAGTGGTCAATACATTGTTGATTAAACTTTGTTTTGTTATTAATAAATAATTTTTGAAAACAACCCAAAAATAGGTCATGACTTTTCCGGCAACCCGATAATTTGTTTGTAATGGTAACTGCATGATGTTACTAGTTTATTTAGCAAAAAATAAAATACGCTATAGTTGTATTTTGTTCTTTTCCTTCTATTATAGATTGATTACAGAGTTTAATATAAAAACGTTTTTATTCTTTTAAATTATAACGGGTGACTTAGAATGAAATGCATATTTGTTTTTGAAATAGCGCGATATATAATAATGAGAGAGGGGCGGACGGCCATGTGCTGAGTAATAGGGAGCATAAAATTTGTCATTTGCAATGGAGCAGTTTCCGAGGGAGCAGCTATTACAAAAACAACAGTTACTTAACTGTACATAGGCTTCATGACATATAGCAAGCGCCAAGTGCTAATTTAATAAAGCTTTGGGTTCAGAAGTTTGAGTGTAGTAGTTCTACCGTAAATTCCAAACCTGTTGGCTGCCGGCAAACAGTGATAACGCCAGCAAACATCGTTCGTGTGCGCGCTAGCGTTCGGCAACATCGCCGAAGGTCGATCCGTAATCGCGCGGCGGCTTTGAATTTGAACCGGTCCAGCGTTCAGACAATTTTGCAAAAAGACTTACGTTATCGTGCCTACAAGATCCAGTTAGTGCCAACTCTGAAAGCTACGGACTACTCGTTACGCCTCGCTTTTGCGTGCGAGATGTTTGAAAACTTTGATGACATTTTGTTCAGTGATGAAGCCCATTTTCACTTAGATGGGTACATTAGCGCGATATTGGTCAGAAAACAATCCTCGGGAAAAACATCAGAAACATCTCCACAGCCTCAAAGTAACCATTTCGGCTGCAATTTCTTCAAGGAGCATTATTTGTCCGTATTTTTTTGAAGATAATCATGAGCGCTTACTTACTGTCAATTCTGAAAGTTATACCGCCATGATTCGTAGTTTCTTTAGTCCGGTTCTTCAAGTATGGGAGGGATATGGCCCTACAACATGGTTCCAGCAAGATGGGGCCACAAGTCACACAGCACGCGCGGCATTAGAAGCAATTAGAGTTTCCGAACCGGCTTATTTCGCGTAGAGATGACATTAATTGGCCACCACGGAGCCCTGACCTGGGCCCCTACCTGATTTTTTTCTGTGGGAATATTTGAAACATCGAGTTTACATGAATTCTCCGACTAATTTGCGTCAACTTAAGGCCCATATACGAGAAGATATCGCAGCAATTGCACAAGACATGTGTCAACATCACGCATTTGAGGTCTCGCTTGGAGGAGTGCCAACAACGCCGGGATGGCAAACATCTTGATGATGTAATTTTTCGCACATATTTCATGCTTCAATGTTATCATAATTACGTAAATATATCATAAAAAATTTATTATTTATATATATATATATATATATATATATATACTATATATATAATTACTTTTTTTATTTGAATCTTACTCATTGTTGCACAAAATTTTGTCGTTGCTGATTTAAAGGTTTTTGAAACTTTTATTAATTAGTTTTTCAGCAAAGTACAAGGTCTCTAGTTGTAACAACCACCATGTCTCCTGAAAAAAATTGCTTTACATGGGTAGAATGAAAAACAGCGAAAAGATAATACATTGCTTTTAATAGTAGAAATTTTGCTTCAAGTAATGCAGAAGTCGGAGGATACCAATAAACTTAGAATATTAATCTGATTATTTAATATCTACAACTAGTAATCAAATACATAGAGCAATTAATTTTTGTATTATACATTTGGCCCTATAGAATTTATGTTACTTGACGTAATGGGTCCGGAGAGATTTCTTTTAGCTCTAATATAAAAAAATACATTCAAAATGGTTAAAAGCTTTGGATCGACGTAACAAGACAGCATTAAATCCTACAATCAATCAATCCGAATTCGCTTGCGCTTCTGTCCTGTCAACAAAGCTTAGGATTAAAATCGTTACATGTTTTAAAACGTGATAGGTGTAAAACTCAGCGAACTTTTATTTTTTAAATATAGCGCATTCGTTTTATTTGTTGAAATTAAATTGAGCAAATTATTATTAACGTTAGCAATACTTCGAAGTGATAACAGCCAGAACCATTATCATAAAAAACATTAGTTTCGTATAGAATATAATCAAAAAATATACCTCTGAACATGCGAAAGTACTAATTTATTTTACAAAGCATTTATTAACAAATCGTAATAACAATATGTCAAATTTCAACAGAGGCTCAAAGTGCCATGTGCGTTTTTTATGAAATAAGTTATAAAGATGATTAGCATTTTTTTCGTAAATACGACAACAAAACTTCAATAACAATTTTTATTGCAAAACTTGATAATACGTCACATCTTGCAACTTGACAAACAAAATTATGAAATATAATGGAACCAGAATATTAATCAAGTTTTAATTATCTAATAAATTTCGGGGTACTATTAAATTATGCAGCATGTGATATAGAGGACTTTTAAGTTCAGGTGACTTGTGGGGTAGAAGTTCTTAAATAAATATAAAAACGAAACAGACCAGCAAATTGCGATAGGGCTAAAATTCATTAATTTATTTCTACAGCTTTCCAGTTAAATATTATAAGTGTATCCCAAAGGTAAAAATGTAGTAACTGCATTTTACAATATTTTATAGAAATGCGTTATGAAAATTTCGGTCACTAGATTCATTATTTAAAAAATGTGCTCATTGATATTAGTTAACCCGAACTAAATTTATTTTTTAATTTTTGTATTTATTGTTGTTGACCTGCATTGTTAGAATTTCATCAGATAATGATAATGAGAGGGAGTAGTTACGACAATCTACCTCACAGCAACATGTCTTGATTCAGTTGCAATGTTTTTTAATGATCAACAAATAATTGCAAAATACAACAATGGCAAAATATTAGTAAAAACCTAATAATAATTTATTTGTGTTGAAGTTGTTAACAACATAATTGGACTTAGGATGAGTAATCAAAAATTATTATTTAAAAAAAATATCATCCTTCATTCCACTGATGAGAAATTATCTGCTCTTGGCGAGGGCGTGAAACCCTCAAAAAATGACGGAAACACTCTGGTACCCATTTTAGAAGTGTCAGTAAGTAATACTTAACACTACTTATAGCCTTTTGAATGAATCTTATCTGAGAAATATCTTCAGGTTAGTTCGCTGCTCATCTTTATATTTGCCATTTTACAATTTTGATGAGTAAAATGAACGGAATTTTTTTTTCTCCTCAATTACAGGTGTAATTGTTACTTTATTGATTTTAGTCTTTTTGCACTATATATTTTTTTAAACGAAATTAAAAAAAATAGTTCTTCCATCGTCAGGTCGTTGACTTCCAAAACTTCCTAAATTTTTGGCCATTCCAAGGGGTCATCATGGTAGTCAAATCACATATTCTCGTTTTTGCATACTCAATCACTGAGTGAACTCTATCCACCTCCATATAGGTGTGCCCTCTGAGAAGGAACTTATTTTTAATGAAAGCAATATATTCAGTAACCAAAGGTAGCTTGCCATGACAGTAAAATTTATGTTTTGTCTTCCACAAGTATTTGACCAGGTAGTCGATTCTTACATGTCACTTGTTATGTTATTTAGTACCCACTTCAAAATAGAGGACGAGATCTCACAAACACCGACCATTTCATCCGACATGGCACAGTGGGCTTTTCTATTAATAGAATTTAGAATAATTAGAGTCCACAATTTTCTCAAATAAAAAAAAATTGTGAGTTGGTCGAGTAAGGTATTAGCAAGTACTCCTGGGTATCGATCATAATAACAATGTTTTTGAGTCAGTTTTCTTCGACGAAATTTTATCCAATCTCTTTACGCCATATTTAAGTTTTGCTTCTCTCAAATGCGTTTCATAGTTCGCCTGCAACTAATTCTTACTTTCTCTATTGGCATTTTTATGATCTTCATAAATTCGTCATTGAAAATGTAGCTGAATAACCATTCTGTCTTTGACTCGTGCATGTTCTTTTGTTTGCAATATTCAATTTACAACGGATACATTTTTTTATATTAAGTTTATTGGCTAAATATTCTTTGGCAGATCTTTCTCCACTATAATAGCTTTTGACGACGACAGTTTTCACAGCAGTTTCTGAAATTCTCAGGGTATTAAAAAATTGTATAGTTAAATCTTACTGGCATGCACTTTAAAACTTGAATTTCTCTTTGAAACATTTGTTTATGCAAAATGTAAAAGAGGTTATGGACTGAGGCTTATAATAATTGGTGTTAGTTTCTATATAAAAATTATTGGAGATATTATGCCAGCGTTGTTTAGTGATTGAGCCGCGGGCTGAGGTGCGGACGGACCTGGGTTCAATTCCTGGTGCTGTCTCATGCCTGGCGGGTGGTCTACTCAGTCACTAAAAATAATTGAGTACCTGCGTTCACTCGAAGAAGGGGTAATAATGGCGGTCGTCTAAGGCGCGGTGCTTGCCACATCGCCCTGTATCCGAGATGGTGCGCAACAACCGGGCAAAGAAGGTGAGAGCCTTAACCTTTTAGTTTGCAAGTCGTGCTCCTACGTGAGACGTTACAGCCTTACCATTATTTCTTTCAACGATATTTTTGTGCATATTCGCGTGTATATAGATTTCAGGTATTTAGCCGCCACAAGAACCCTCTTTTTAGTTTGGTACTTCCTTCCTACTTTTTTATTAGCTTTCTACCAAAGCTTCATGTTATGTTTTCTTTCCCGGCATCTCATGGTTTCAACGTCATTATTACCATTTGAATTGGAAACTGTTGTCAGCACGAAAACTTGCATTCCATCTGGTACGCTTAGAGTTCTTGTTCGGTGGTACTCACGTTTTCCAAAATTTCAGGATGGTATTCCGAATCCTGATTTCAATCGTAGTCAGATACATTATCGTTACTTTGTTTTGAAAAAGGCCATCAACTTGAAAATAACTATGCTAGTATAATCTAAACTAAACAAAATATTTATTAAAAATTTAGAAAAATTAAATTGTTAAATTATTACTTTTTTTTATTATGGTACTGCTTAAGTAAAGTGTTGAGCGAAATGCTTAGAGTTATTTTCTAACATAATTCAGTGGTGTTTTAGTTATATTTTTTTATTATTCTGTTTGATTTATGATTTAACTTAATCCTTCTTTATTTTGAAATCAAATCCGGCTCGCTAGGACCAAATGGTGCCGCCGGAAAAGTGTAGACTGTATAGGTAATTTTAAAATTTGAACAAAGGAAACTTGAAACAAATCTAAAGCTAAAAACACTAACATGTGGAAACTGCGCTTTCCCGCAGATATCGATTCCCTGCTGTTGGTCCTGGGACTTCCAGGAAAAGAATATAAGAGTATGGGTAAAAACATAAGACAAGTTACCCCAATCTTCATAGCGGAGCCGAACGGTAGCGTCTTTTCTGGTGCAAATGTTCTTTTGTCGTTCCTTGCCGAGTCAGAGCGGAAAAAAAACAAGTTCAACGCCAAAATGCAATGGGGAAACAAAAGTACCTCCGGGAAGAGGTTAATCTAGTTGGCAAAATATCTAATTTCGCCACCAAATTTTTTAACAAAAGCTTCGGAGAGATGAAAACTTCTGCTGCCAATTTAACCCGCTGGCGAACTCTCGGTTAAAAATGCTCTCGTCTTACAGAAAATTTAAATTATCACAAACTAAATTCAAAATAACGACGCCTGCGAAAACATAGTAAAAGGCCAAGCGCAAGGCGAAGCGCGAACGAAAGGCGAAGAACAAACGAAAAGGCGAAGCGCAACAGGCAAAAGTCCCTGCCCGCGGCCCAAACCGCAGCCTATATATCAGCATTGCGCGTGCTGGCGCAAATTCGGCCGATACCTCAAATTCAAAATATATACAAGAAGGAACCAAAATACAGTCGGCCTTAATTTAAAAATTCAAAATAAAAGGTAATTTGAGATATATATATATATATATATATATATATATATATATATATATATATATATATATATATATATATATATATATATATATATATATATATATATATTAAATATACGTATCTATCTACATTTGTTGTGATGTGATTTATTATTTATAACTTTTCTAAATTTTGTGTTTAAAGAAATATGTCATTGTTCTCGCAAGAAAAAATGATATAACTACTATAACTTTCTAACTGATTTCTATAAGAAACAATTTATTGTTACCTATTTTCTCCCACTGGTGTTTATTTACTTAAGTTACTATCAAATTTGTCAATTTTGTTTCTTCTATATCTTCTACTACTACTTTTAGCAACTTTATTTTTGTTTTTCTCTCAATACTCTTCACCCGATTCTTATCAATTCAATTTTTGTACTTTGCATGTACTTACTGCATTTGTTCCTTTATTAATTTAATTTATTAGCAATTTGCTTGTAGTATAATCTTGTTTATGCATTATCCTTTAATTTTTTATTTTTCTGTTGTGTACTGTTTTTGATTTGTATTTTAATAAACGGTGTTTTATTGAACTTTGGTATGTTGTTCAGGTCTTTCTATTCATTCTATAAGTTCCTTTTTTGTTATGCTTTTATTATCTATTGTCCCCAAGTTTTATAATTTTAGACATAATATAATCATTGACAGTTTTTCATTTTCTTTCATTTATCTTTCTTTTTTTTTGGTTCCTTAACGTAGTATTAGGAAGCAAAGTTATAGTAATAGAAATATGCTCAAGAGAAATAGAAACTGTTCTAATGAGAAGTTCTCCCAGCTCTCACAAGAAGTTAATTACAAAACACCTTTCTTTGTTTTTATTGCTACAAAAGGTTTTACAATGTATTATTATGGTACTTTCTTTGGATTGACGATAATTTCATGTAACATTTAATTATCTATTTATAATTTTATTTTATCTATATAAACTATATCTAGTGTGTTGTTTATTATTTATAAAATTATAAATTAAGATTTCCGAAGGTAACAATATTGGATATACTGGTACTACATCATAAATCTATGCTATAAAACTATACGAGTTTTGTTATTGCCTTATAAAGTAAGATTTACTTTTAGAGCAGTAAACGGGATATCACACTCATATTTTCACAATAACCGTGATATGATAGCAATTATTGACCTTTTCTTAGCACAAAGGTTATTTCTGTTTATTTAAGTTGGTTAATATCAATATTTTATATATTATTCTATTTTAGTAATACATTTTATTGGTCATATCAGAATGTAACCCTACACCGATTGGTAAAAGGGTTCTTGATTAAATAAATAATATCAGAATGTGTTTAATGATTTCGGTAAGTCTGTAAAGGTGACCATCGTTAGCGAATGTTTCAGTTAAGATGCTTAAACATCGGATGTCTTCGATTAGTAATTGATTTAATGCACTACCGTAGGG
The DNA here is from genome assembly GCA_036346155.1 of Sinelater perroti. NCBI lineage: Eukaryota > Metazoa > Arthropoda > Insecta > Coleoptera > Elateridae > Sinelater > Sinelater perroti. Next base: position 34,398,982 of record JARFIY010000046.1, read on the forward strand.
TATGAGACTCCAAAACTTTATTACGTACTTTGCTTCTAAGTTATCAGTCGCTTAACTAAGATCTAAATAGTTTAAAATGTGAATTTAAATAAAAGAGTATTACATCTTGTAGAGGAATTTATTATATTTAACTTTAATAAATGCCTTATTACGTCCAAAAATATTAATGATCGAAGGATATGTTTAGTGTATAACAATTAATTTATGAGATTTCTGAATCTCGGAATTCAATTTAGTAGTCTTGAATTTCATCTAAAAGTAAGTCATACAGCAAATAAATTAGTGTTGTTATAATAACCATTAATCGTTGCGTTATAATGTATAATTGTGCAGCAGCGCAACTCTTGTAAAGTTTAGTTTTGCATTAAACAGTTGTTCAATTCAGATTTAACAATGAGTGACAAAAGTTGTCGAATTTTTTGTTAAAAAAAGTGGATCAGAATTCAGGCAACATTTCAAAGAGCGTCTTGAACGACTGTGATTAAGGAAATACCAAAACCAAATACGTTTTTTTCACGTAGTGCGCAGCAATCACAATCGACTTTAAGCTCAAATTGTAGTGGATCAAATGTACAGCTGCAAGAGGCTTTGAGCTCACAGAGCTCTGAAAATACTCTCAAAGAGGTACACCCGATTATATCACATCATAAATTGGTGGTCTACAACGGCATTCAAGGAAACGATGACTCTGGAAGATAGTATGCCGCTAAAAAAAAATTTTGTATCAATCAGTTGTTTTATAAAAAGTTAATGAATGGAGAACGCATCGAGCGGAATCAGTTAGTTCATTCAAAACAAACCGGATGGGTATTTTGTGAACCGTGCCAAACTCTACGGAGGAACAACGTTCTTAACTAAGGAATTTGGTGTTTGGAAAAATAACTATATAATAATATATATACTATGTCAACAGAAAGAGAATGCATTTCAAAATTTATTAGTAGAAGTTGAGTTTTAGTGGATTATAAAATAGCAAAATGACAAAGAAGCAACTTTGCATTATCCAAATGTTCTGTCAATAGTTTTTAATGTTATAAAGTTCTTAGCTTTCCGTGAATTGCAAATTCATGACGATAATCAAATATTCGGCTCTATAAGAAATGGTAAATCTCTTAGCTGTGTAGAACTGGTTTTAAAAATCGATCCTCTTATGACCGAATACGCAGCAAAATTTAGAAATGAAGGAAGAGGTGTTTTTTCATACTTATCAAGTACAACTGTCAATTAATTCATTACACAATTAGCGGACCAAATTAAAGTAGATAGTGTCTAAGAGATTGTAAATACCAAATATTATTCCATAATTGTGGACTCAACGCCAGTTGTGTCGCATATAAACTAACTAATTTTTATGGTACACTATGTGCTACCTACAGAAACTCCTGCCGAACGAACTATTTTAGTCGTTTATTTCTAACCGTAGTAAAGAGATAGCAGATGTTGTAATATAAGCCGGACATTTTGTAGAACTTCATCGAAATAACTGTAAAAGACAGAGCTACGATAATGCCAGTAACCTGTCAGACTAAAGTAAAAGAAGTAAATCCTTTGACCACACACATTTCTTGTACGGGCTGCTCTTTACAACTAGTTCGCTAAGCAGCGGAGAACAGCAAATACTCTGTTGGATATTATTCTTTAGAATAACAAATCTATAACTTTGTTAGTTGTTTACTAAAAATAAAGGATATCTTGCAGTCTCACCTTAAAAAGGACTCATAATTTTTAAAAATTTTGTCAACAACCCGATGGAGCACCCATGCTGGCGCCAATCATGTGTTGTACAAGTCGTAGCAGACGGTTTTTGACACACATTATCTATGACAATGATCAAACTAAAAACGCACAGTACGAAGCAAATGTTATATTGGAAAAACTTAAGCGTCTTGAAATGGCATTAATAATATATTTCTAGAACAATGTTCTTGTGGAGTCTCAAAAAGTAAGTGAAGGGCTTCAAAGATGAAATGTATATACAACAAAGATTATTATTTTGTACAGTACTTCAGAAGCTTTTATAAATAATCTGAGAAAGGAAGATGCATTTTCAAGACTAAAAACAAAGCAAAATTGCGGTGTGAAACTACCAAAACAGGGATTATAAGTAAGAAAAAGTTAAAAGTTTCTTTTGGTAAAAACAAATATGGAAATTACGAATATTCTGAATAATAATTCTTCATGATAAAACATATTATACCGCAATTGATCCCATGCTTTCTAAGCTCAACTCAGTGAGTTATTCCAAAATTTCTGACTCAGCTGCAAAAAATGTAAATGCATTTTTTTCTTTCTTTGTACTTATAGTGTTGTAACAACCTACATCTTTATATTTCTGATAAATTTGCAAAAAAGTGAGCTTCAAGTGGCCCGCTATTGCTGGAAACGAGAACTTTCCACCAGACCATTCGGAACCAACTCAAATGACGTTCTTGCCGAAACGATCTCTAAGCAAACTGACGAAGGATTTTGGCCTTTTGGGACCCACTTCTTCTGTCGATTGTGATTGATTAAAAAACCCATCTCTCATCCGACATCACAATTGGCTTCCAAAATCGGTCGTTCAATAGATTGTTGAGCAGTTGTCGGCAAATCTCGACTGTTTTGGCAGCTTGTGTTTCTATGAGTTCGTGTGGATCTTGGCGGGGTTTCTTGTGAACAAAATCAAGTTGCCGAAAGTGTCGATTAATCGTTGATTTGCCAACTCCCAAGTTCAGCGTCCTGATCACGAGTGCTTGATGAAGGTTCGGGGTCCAAAGCAGCTTATAAGTCACCATCATAAAAACTTTAATGGCCAGCCGAAAAGAAACAAACCTGCAAGACTGAGATCATTGGATCCAAAGAACCTGTAAAATCTTGTAACTTTTGACTGACTTACAGTTCCTTCACCTTCAGCATTGTAAATCTCTTTTACGGTTCCTCCTGCTCAAAGTTCTCGTTTGAAATAATAGCGGATCAAAACTTGAAGCTCGTTTTATTGCAAACTCATCTGGAATACAAAGATGGAGGTTGTTATAATACTATAAGTACGAAGAAACAAAGAAAAAGCCACATAAAAATAAAAACAGCTGAGTCAAGACTTTTGGGAGAACCTATTAGTATAAAAATATCACTCTATACAGAAATACATAAGGATTTCTGATTTCTACGAGAAATAACACAAATGGAAAATGACAAAACACGGCAGAGGGTAAATAAACTTTTGAAAACGTATGCTTCTAATTTAATTTAAAAAAATTTACAGAGAAATATGTGCATTTAGAAGCATCTTCGAAAATTAATAACTCTATTGATAAAGAAGATAAGATTATCAAACCAAAAACATAATCAGAACCACAAAGACTCCTAACTTTATTGAAGCCATCGGTCATAGAGTACTCTGTTTACTGTCTACTGCCATGGATCTAAGAATTTTTTTAAGTATGTCATTTACTTACTGCATCAGAGAACTTTTCAGCTCTTAAGTGAGTGAAAAACTTTTGACGTTTTGCACTTTAATTTATTGAGATTGAGTTTCTTTTGACCACATAATCCAAAGGTTTGCTATTTCCAAAGGCAAAAAAAGTTATTAGATGAAATGGACATTTCTTTTTATTTTTCCTCAGTGATATGTGAATTTATATAAACATTATATTGAAGTGAACCTCGACATCCGAGGGTATTAAGACAGGACTTTGTATGTATGTATATTGAAGTGTATGTATATAGCAAAACTTAAAAATTTAAAGAAATTCTTTGTCTAAATAATAAATTTTTTGTATTTTTTTGATAATGTCCCAAACATGCAAACACTTGAGGGGAGATGGGTGAAAAATTGTCAACCTAGGGCGCCAAAAACCTTAATCAGGCCCTGAAACCATGATCTTTAATTGCCTCGGCGGTCTTAAATTTTAATTTAAATTTGTTTAATTGTGTAGTTTAGTTGTTTTTTAATCTGTACAGCTCCTTCGTAATCGTACGTTTTACATATTCAGTAATTTGCGTAGTTAACATTTATGGATTTAATCTCCGTGTCCAGCCATTTTGTCTCCAATTCAACCCAAATGTTTTGTTTTCTATCGAACTGCACGGCAGCCGAACCACATTACAGCCGCGTCAGATGATCTCGCCTTATCGTCCAATATTTTATGGTGCAATACGGCGCCTCGTTGCTAGTATTAGCCAAGCACGGGCCATATACGATTACCATGTTATCACCAGTCATCCGCGAAGTGGAGCCCGCAGCGCGCCTTCGTGCAACGCGGCGCTGAAATTCAGTGCGTCGACTGGTCGCCCTGCAAGCGGGGCTGCCGTCAAGTGCGTGAAACGCAATAAATGAGAAACACCGAAGTATTCACCGCGAGCGCGCGCTTAACGTCACTCAAGTTCTAAGGCGGCGAAAGCTCGGATTTCTCGGAGGATGGCTGCATGCGAAATGGCAAGTGCTTATTTTTCTTCTTTGCCTTGTCAGAGAAAGCGATTGATATGTGCTTTACGTAATCTGCAGAGACCCGACGAGTTTTATTTTTATTTATGGGGCACTTGAATGTTGCTAACCTGCATCATAAATACTTCTGGAAATTGAATTGTGACAATTTCCCAGAAGTAGATTATCGGTATAAGAAGCGAGGAGTTTGTAATCAAAAACCTTGTACTTACACAATTTATTTTTATTTAAAAACGTTTTTATTGTTATTTTTTATTAGGCGTGCCCTCTAAGCATTGAAATTGATTACATTATTTGGAGGATGTGGGGTTTATCTACTTTTAAGAACTACTAAAGTACATTCTTGAAGTGCTTTTAGTAACTTTAAGTTACATTAATTATGAATTAGTTGCACACCTGCCGAGTAAAGTACCTACAGTTGCATTTTTCCAAAAATATTCCAGCTTTGATAGTTCTCTAGCGACTGATTTTTCTACATCGACTTGGTTTGATAATGTAGAATTTACGGATATTACTAAATTGAAACCGAAAATTTTGGTTTACTGTAGGATATCTTTAAATTGAATATCTGGGCCATTTCCAGAGCTGTCGTAATCCATGCAGAAGTCTACAGCAAACATTATTTAACGACATTAGATGAATTTTGTAAAGCATAGAGATGAAATTACGTTTTTCCGGATTTAGCACCGTGTCACTTGCAGTGTCGCACGAATGGTTACACGTATATAAAAAAATATACAGCTTATATCACGCGGTTCTGAGTAGATTAGACTGCAGCGATGACTTCCCAAACGGAAGATCTCTGAAAAACTCCGTAGACGAATGCACAATTAGAGAAGTTGATATAAACACCACCCAGAAAATGGTGCATAGTATGCACACGCTCTAATACATACGAAGGCTACAGGCCAAAAATAATTATGTAGTTTGTTGTATTGCCTGTCAATTTTGATGGTCTTCTAAAAATAAATCATTCACTCTTGCTGTTGTATTAGTTTGTCCGGAAAGTTAGTGCCGATTATTAAAGCAAAAATCAACATTTTTATGTGTCGGTGTTTATTTGTTCAATTATGTTTAACAACCTTTCTTTATATTTCAGCAACTTGAATATTCCAGAACTTTTTAGGTTTCTGATTTTTTATGGCTTTTAGAAAGTTGAGATTCTTGCCGCTAAGAGAATTTTGCAAAGCCCTAATTAAATGAAAATCTGAAGGTGCAATGTCTGACTAATATGTCGGACGGGGCAGCACATCCTAGCCAAGCTCCAACAATTTTTCTTCAATAGTCAAACAAGACTTACGGTGTGTATGTGATCCAGGTGCTGTACCCCAATCTGTTCTGAGATTTGGATTTTGTCTAGACGTTTCGTTATTCGTGTTATTTCTATTAAAAATGTATACATGTGGGATAGCAACGAGATTGACTGATAGTTTCTTAGTTTCTTTTTATTTCCTTTTTGTAAATTAGCACAGCATTTGCGTTTTTCCATGATTGGGGTATTGTGCCCATATCTAGGCACTGGATAAATAGTGTTTCTAGATGACCTGGAAGAACCCTCTCTCCCCCTCTCTCTCTCTCTCTCTCTCTGCTTGTATTAGTTCTACTACTGTGCTGTCCGGGTCTGAAGTCTTATTATTTTTTATTTGCTTTAGCGCCTGTTTTATTTCATGATTAATAATTGTGGGTATGTCTTCTGCGTAGTGTCTGGTCAATGGTGCTCGTTTCTCGTTTGGGCTAGTTGGTGGTTCTTGAGTTTTCAACGAGCACAGATCCTTGTAAAATTTTTCAATATATTCTAAAATATTTTTGTGATTATACGGTGACCTTTGTCATCCATTATATTTACTATTTGTTTTTCCTTCTTGTGTTTTTCTCATGTATAATTTTAGCCCTTTGTTTCTTTCAATGGTTTTTCTAATAGTTTTTTCGTTGTACTCTGATATATTTTATCTTATTCGCTTTTTGATGTCCTTGTTGACTTCTTTTGTCTCTTCTTCTGACATATTTAGTTTTTTTTATTCCTTTGGTCTATTAGTTTTTTATTACTTTTTCAAGTTTAGTTTGTCTCTTTAACTGTGCTGTTTGCAGCTTTTTTTATAACATCGATGATATAATTATAAAGATCTTTAACATTTATGTTCTCTCTAATCGAATTGCTTAAAACTATCTTCTGTAGTACATTTCAGTTGGTATCCTCTCTTTTAATTAATGTTCTTCTCTTTAATCTTGCAGTTATTTCTACTTGTGTTTCAACCATTCTATGGTCGCTGATGTTTCTTACCACATAAAAGTAAGAAAGGAAATTAGACAAGAGTATACCATCTTCGCGAAGCTCTTTACCAATTTATTAGAAGATGTCTTTAAAGCATTGAACTGGAATAAATGAGGCATTAATATGAATGAAAAATATCTGCCTAACTTACAATTTGCTGACGATATTGTTTCGTTAGCAAATAACATTAGAAAATTTAACGATGATGATTAAAGACCTGCAAGAAGTAACAAGAAAAGTCGGACTAAAATTAAACATTACAAAAAAAAATTATAGCAGACGATGACAGAAGGACAGATACCCAGGAGGATAAATAATGTGTTCAACACAACAACATGCCCGCAACACTTTAAGGCAAGAGTGTTTAACCAATGCATTCTATCAATACTCATGTATGCCTTGGAAACATGGTTCCTTATGGAAACCAGCAATGAAAAAATTGAAAGTTACGCAAAGAATAATAAAAAGATCATGTTGGGAATGCGACTGCAGGATAGAAAATCAATCAAATGGATTTGAGATAAAACCAAAGTTTAAGACGTGGCACGATGCATCACAGACTTGAAATGGCAATGGGCAGGTCATCTTATGCGGCGACAAGCGATAGGTGGAGCAAAAAAGTAACAAAGTGGAGGCCAAAGACAAGAAGAAGTGAACGAGGAAGACTGCGAACCAGATGGAGAGACGACATTAATAAGGTCGCAGGAACACAATGGCGTGGTGACAGCTTGGGAAGCGTATGTCAGAGATGAAATATTTAAACGCTGGGAATGATGATGATGAGTCAAACAGACATGAGATCTAGCATTACCCTGATAGAACACGATTACTTGTCTATTTGCTAATTCTGGACATTTTTCCTAAATCGCTATATTTAATTCGTCCAATTCGTCGTTTGGTATGAATTCGAAATACAGTATTTCTTTCCAATTCCAATAGATGCAGCGCATGACTTTCTTCGGATGGAGATCAGTTTTGGAGGTAGTTAATGGTGGTTTATTTCGCTTATTATAGGACCTTCCTTGCTCAACATTATTGTAAATGATCTATTTTTTATCGTCTATCACTAATTCATTTAAAAACAGTGTATTTTCGTTGCGTTTGCACAGCGTGTCACAGATGGAAATGTTTCTTCTACAAATTGTGCGGAACCCAATCAGCCTAGCGATTTACGCAACCAAGCGTCATTGAATGCTGCAAGACGGCGGTTTTCGGTATTTTTTGTATCTCTGCTAAATATCGTGTTGTGTTTTGAGGGCTATTCTCGATCAATATCTTGATTTGCTCATTGAAAGTGATGGAAGGTTTACCCGAGCGTTCAAAATAACCTGCTGTAAACTTAGCGAATCGCTTTCGAACAGCTCTATCACCCAAAGATTTTTTCCGTAAACAGTACATATCTTTTTGTTGCTTGTGTGCATTTTGGTTTCTCCAATAATAGCGGAGTATTAAGTGTCTAAAATGCGCTTTGTTTTCTCGCATCTTCAAACAAAGAATGATACAAATCAATTAATTCCAAATAACTTTTTTTGAAGATGGGTTAAAATGTAATCTTTAAGAATATATGCTCGAATTGGGCTTCCTCTATAATTGTGACACATTAAGACATTTTTCAATGCTGACTAATAAAAATAGGCACAAACTCTTTGAATTACCTTATGCTTTTCTTATATATATATATATATATATATATATATATATATATATATATATATATATAATATAATTTAAATTATTTTTATATATATATATATATATATATATATATAATATAATTTAAATTATTTTTTTGGTTACTTTGTATGAAGAAATTTTAGATATGAGTTTAACATTTGCTGTTTTTTATAATACTCATCTAAAAACGGCATCTTTTAGCTTTCTTGCAGAGAATTATGGGGGAAAACGCAATACCAGCGCGCATGTGATCTTTAATAAGGAGCACGTGGCAGCAATCTGATTTTCTAAGCCGCGTTCTAAGTAGAGGTCTATATCTCATAAATAACAAAAGCTCAGGAGACAAGCTGCTGAACTGTAGTTAAAGGTTATTAAATTACGTATATGAAAGCGAAGGAAAATAAGCAGCAGCAGCATACTTTTCATTACTCTTTTGTCTGGCTTTATCGAATTTTCTCCCATGTGTACATCCACCCTAGTTGGCTTTTAGCTTTTGTTATTTATATTCCCTTCTACCGCTAATTTAATAAAATGGCGAGTCGTGTAACTGTAATTCACTGCAGGGTGGCAACCTTAAATGAAAGATTCAAAAGCGAATATATAAATGAAGGTTATAATAATGTAGCCATATATTAATAAATTGATAACGTTTTTGTTTTGTCAAAGATGTAAAGAAATGAGGAAATGTTAACAATGATTTAAAAAATAATAATTTAAAATAAATTTTTGAGACTTAAATAAAACAATGCTTTAATAATAAAAAATAATTAAATATATAATTTTTGTCAAAATTTCTTCTAATACGTTATAATTTTTAATTTAAAACAAATTATTATCAAATAAGTAACTTCCTTCCATTCAGTGGTATTAATTAATAATATCTAAAACAACAAATTATGTAAAAAAGTAATGATTGTAATTATCATTTGTTGAGCAATGAATTATTAGCTTATTAACAAATCACACAAAGAAGTAACTTTTCCTAATTTTCCATGCATTTTTTTTATTTAATTTTTTAATGGCCGGCAGGTATCAACCCCATATATTATATGTAACCTATTCCTCCTTGTCTGTGGTAAAACAAATTATGAAAAAGTGCCTCAGTTTAAGTAGCTGATAATTTCAATACTCATTTGGAAATCACCGAAAACTTCAAAGTTGCTGTATATAATTTTACAGTAGTTAGGAATAATAATGTAAGCTTAGCACGCTTTTACTTAAATTTACTTACTCACTTTTATATTTTTCTTTGTTTTATCAAAATATATAGTTAGTTTTCTCAATATTAATATATCGCATCATTTATATTGTCTTTTTAATGGTACAGATCCAAGGCATAAATTTAAAAACAAAAGATAACAATTAACATCTTTTAATACACTACTGAAGTGCACGAAATTATCTATAACGTAAGAGGCACAGATTCAAGTAGAAGTTCTTATGGTGTTATGGATTATAAAGGTTAGTACGAATAAAATTTGTTAAAAATTTTATTTATGTTAAAAGTTACTTTTTAAGTTGTTAAAAAATATTAAACTAAAAACTCACATTTATAATAAATAATAAATATAAATGGATAATTAGGCTCACTAGTTGAACTGCGCCGATTTTAGGAAATTATCGATTTTTCCGTATTTACTATAGTACAATTATTAAGAAATTGGAGTTAATTGTTTACTCAGGGTTTTTTAGGGGACCTCTAAAAAAATTTATATCTATATCTTTACTAGTTATTAATCTGAAAACAATTTTTATGTAATACTATACTAGAAATCACATTTTCAAGTTTTACAACTTATATAAAAACCGATTTTGATTGTTACCGTTTTATGCTTTGCTGCATGCAAATGCACAGGTAATAAACCACGATACAACCTGACAATTGATGAAAGTAGACGGCTTTATTTACTTTACTGGCCGGAACGGTTGGGACCGATAAGTAAGCACATGCATTGTGTGATCGTTGCATTTGCAATGCACATAAAGTAGCAAACCTGCACAAAATTTTATGTGAATCTGAAATGGATCGTAGAAACTAGTAAAATCAGTAAGGCTTTCGGGAAAAACGCAAGAGTGCAGCAGAAATGAAGGCTTAGTAAAACTGATTTAGAGTTGGTCAGAAATCTGTTAAATATGATCTTGTTTTAAAAAACCGACAACAAGCAAAAATCGAAAAGTGTTAAACGTGTACGAGCTGCAACCAACAAGGGCCAACGATTAACAGTCCAAAAACTAAAGGGTGTATTATATTACGTTCTAGAACAGTCATCCTGGGGCTTCTAGGTGTTTTCAAAGCTTAAATCGCATTTTAAATGAAAATTATTCCAGATTTTTCATGAGATTTAGACCATTACGACGAAACAGCTATATGGAATTCCAACACAGGATTCTTTAAAATAGATATGAGTATGGGTGGACTGTAATGCTCATGTGTGAATGAAGACAAGTTTACTGGCGATTAGACGTCACTGACTGAGCGTATGTAGTGTATGATTGTCACATTTGCACTGACTGGGAGAGCGAGAAAACTTTCATCAAATTTAGTTTATTCACAGAAACTTTAAAAAGCTTTGGGTAATTATACAAATACATCATAACATAAACGATTCAGAGATGACCAAAATTATGTTGAAAGTATTCCATGTTTTGGCCGACTAACAATGACACGAACACCGAAAAATGTTAACATATACGGGTCACAATCAACAAGGCCTGGTGTCTGGCAGTCCAAGAACTAAAAGATAAATAGAGATTTTCAAAAATTAAGTTTTTGAAATCAAACGTATTGCGGTAAAATGTATTCTGCAGCTATTATTACCAGAACAAATGTTAATGATTTGCTTTAAACTGCTATTATTGAACCCGATTTTCCCAAAAAGGTTATAAGTGGAGGGAAAACGTGAATGAGCGACAAACAAAAATTCGACCGTTTTAATAAAAGTCCGAAGAAGTGTATGAAATTCCAATGTACTTGTTTTAAAAAGCACAGAGGCTACATACGATGTATCTTGTAACTTACAGTATGTTGATTAATTATCTAAATTGTTTGGTATTATAATTCTAATTTGTATATTATACAACTAGATATTTTTAAAATAATCCTAGAACGTCACTTCAGACTCTTTGTCGTCTGCAAAAATGCAAGAATAAAAGAAACAACTTTGAATTAACAACAACCAACTCCTGAAATTTGTATATAATAGAAGCATTAGTTAAAAAATGGCATTTTATTAATATAAAGAACAATATATCAAAACGCACTTGGACTCCTAAGAGCTACGGATCCGGGAAACTTTACCTACTATACTCTTATTTTTCGACGGACCTGCTCGCCAAGCAGAACTATGAGTCAAAGAAGAAGGCTGGCCTCTGATACGCTCTACTTTCGTATTTATTGAATCTAAAGTGAATGTTTTGTGGGAATGGATTAAGTTGAAGAAAGTTTATATGAAGAATTTTCGATATAAAAGTTTTTGTAATTTTGTCATTAATTTTCAGGTTACTTTCAAATAAATTTATTAGATCAAATATATCATAAAGTAACATTTCAGATAGCTGAAATTTTTTTATTATATCGTGTTCTTTTATATCTAAATAAAATAGTTTTTCCTATTGCTTTTGTTGCTTTACGTGTTAATTTATTTTAGGTTTTTTACCTTGAATTTTTGTTAGGTTTTTCCTTTAAATGCTGTTTTAATGGATATTTAATCAGGTAATTAAAATTTTTCAGGTTTTAATTGCAAGTTCTCAAATTTTCAATAAAATAACTAATTTAACTTTAGGACAATATATGGTGATAACTACGTAATTTAGAAACTTCAAAGTGGTTCTGGTACTATTAGATGTAGTATGTTAAAAATTGTATATAAATATGTAATTACAATGTCAAATTTAATATATATTGAATATAAATAGAAGAAACAGAAATAGAATTATTGGTTAATATCCTTCAATATATTACTGTAGCAAATCAAGTTACAAAATATTTTTAAATGCGCCGAAAAAGTTTAATTGTAGAGACTTGAAAAATAATAAAGTTGTTTAAGTATTTATTAAGCTTAGGTAAAAATGTAACAGTAAGTTATTTTGAGCTGTTTTAAATGCATTAGAAGATGTGAAATAGAAAGACTTTTTCAATTATTGAGGTTGTAGTTTGAGAACATGGTTAGACCATCTCTAGTTAAGTTTATAGCTTTTGAAACGTTGATACGTTATAAATTACATTTTGTTTTTTACTTAATTTACCATCTAATATCCAAAAGAAGTGTCAAAAAAGATTGTGTAACCAAATTTTAAATGAAATTTAGAAAAACAACTTTAAAACCTTAATAACTTATGTAATGCTGCTTTGCCCCCCCAAAAGTTTCAAATGCCAGAAAGCGTTGCAGGATTGGAAGGAAGCCGTTGAAGATGAATAACAATCAGAGAGACCTATAAAAATGTGGCTGATCTGTATCTAAACCTACATTTAAATGTCAGACTGATCGATAAATTAGTAATGCTAAAAACTGTATAAAACTTGTCTAGAAAAGCTTGATCGATGAGAGGAAGGATTTATTCATTTCCCAAGATTTGTTTGATCCTGTGATATTTAGACCTGACTTTTTGCATAAAGTAATCCGGATTACCAAATGTAAAACGGGTTTTTGGGTATGATTCGGAAACTATAAAACAAATAATTAATCAGACTTAAATACGTCCATTTGGCCATAACAAAGGCTCCGAACATTCTCTGTGACGAAGATTTCTCACACTGCTATGAATAATGGTTAGCGAAATTGACGTGATGTGATTTAAAATCTTACTTTACCCAAATGCTTTTGAAATAAAATATTTTTTAGTGACCATCTGGGCTGTGAGTTTATTTCTTCTCGATATGGACCAATTTTGAACTTTAAATGGAATATCACACAGTCAAGTTTACTTTCTCAGTCATAGTCAAAACGAAAAGAACAGGTGGAGAACTCACTTACAACAAAGAAGCAAGGAATTTTATAAAAAATACAAAATTGCAAGAAGGACAGCAAAAGAGAAGATCAAATTAGCCAAAGCCAAAGCCAAAGAATGGGAAGAATTTGGAACCAAGATGGAAAAGGATAGTAGAGCTAACCAGAAGCTATTCTAGAGAGTTCTCAAAAACATGAAAAATAAACGGAAAAAACTTGGATTGAAACAAATTACGGATAAAGAGGGAACAATAATTACTGAAATAATAAAATTATTGACAGATGGAAACAATACTATCAGAATAGGCTAGAGGGAGAATAGATAAATTAAGAAGAGACAGAAACAGGGGGAGAAATGCAACAAATTCAGTCGAACGAAGTGGGAATCCACAGCATGAAGAAAGAGACGGTATACAACTGGAAGAGGTGAAGAAAGCTTTAAGAAAATTGAAGAATGGGAAGGCAGCAGGAGTAGACGTGATAAAAGCAGAACTATTAAAATACATGGGAAAAGAAGAAATGAAGTTCCTACATAGAATAATTAGAGAAGCATAGGAAATTTTAATAGTCACCAAAGACTGGCAAACCTCAGTAATCATACCAATATTTAAAAAGGAAAATCAGAGAGAATGCTCAAATTACCGAGGGATATTGCTACTCTGTACAGCTAGCAAGGTTTATGAGATGATATTGGAGGAAAGATTAAGAAAGGTGGTGGAGGAAAAACTTTATGGGGAACAAAATGTTCATATATTTACAATCAGAAACGTCATAGAGAAATCGTTACCCTACAATAAAGAAGTTTATATATGCTTCATAGATCTGGAGAAAACCTTCGACAAGGCGGCAAGGCAAAAATTGTGGGATGTTTTAGAGAGAAACGGTATATCCAAAAGCTTGTTAAATGCTATTAAATCATTTTATAAAAAACCCGAAAACAGTCAGAAAATATAATCAAGAGACAGAGAAATTCAGGACGACAAAAGGAGTTAGACAATGAGGTAACTTAGTCCATTGCTTTTTATTATTTTTGTGGACAAAATTATAAAAAATATAAGCAGCAAAAGTAAGAAGATGGTGGTGGCATACCGCAAATTAAAACCAGTAGAAGTAGCTGACTGCGTATTCGCAGATGATGTGGCAATAATGGCTAACACAGAAGGAAGCTGACATTGCAGTGTTAACTTATGGATGGAAGAGTTGGAAAATAAAGAAATGAAAGTTAATATTAACAAGACAAAAGTAATGGTGATCTCAAATAACAAAGAACGAAGAATAATCATAAAAATTAATAACCAGACAGTGAAGCAAGTAGACAACATAAAGTATCTGGGAATAACTATAGACAAAACTGGTAAAATGGAAGAAGAAATTAACAACAGAATTGCAACGGCAAGGTTGTTCAACAGTATCAACAGAGGATTTATTAACAAAAAAGAAATCAGCAACAAAACAATACTTACCATATACAAAATTGTATATCTACCGACTTTACTATACGAAAACGAAATATGGGTAATAACGAAGAAGCTACATAAAAAAATACAGGCAGTAGAAAAGAAGTATCTAAGAAAAGTAGCTAAAGTCACAATAATGGACAAAATAGGGAACGACGATATAAGGGAAAGACTGAAAATAGAGAGCGTTAAAGAGTATATTAAAAAGGTACAATTAAAGCGGTGGGGACACATGAAAAGACTACCGGAAGAAAGGCAAGTAAAACAAGTATGGGAAGCAAGGACTTCAGGCAGAGGAAAGAAAGGGAGGCCAAGCAGGACGTGGGATAAAGAAATGAATAAAATAATGAATAGGAAAAGTCTAAATTGAAATCAGGCTGAAATCATGGCGAGGGACAGAACTATTTGGAGAGCAGTGGTGAAAAAAGAAGAAACTGCATAGTGAGTGCAAATAAAGTGAGTGATATGTGAATTGAAAGGTGACAAGAAGTGTAGTGAATGTTTAGAGAAATTGACAGTTACAACTAGGGAAATAGTCGGTGAAATAAAATTTTTAGGATAATTGTAATTAAGAAGATAAGTACATTAACATTCTATTTTAAAAGGATTACACTCTCTACACGTAAAAGTAGAAGAGGGATATATATATATATATATATATATATATATATATATATATATATATATATATATATATATATTTAATTATTATTTTTGGGGTGCAAAATATTTTTAAGAACACCTTAGCAATTTTAACTAAAAATAATTGTATCATAATGTTTAAATATTAAAGAATATTAAATACATCTTGGCCTTCTTCTTCTTGATGTTCCGTCTCCTAACGGAGGTTGGAGATCATCACGGCTATCTTCACTTTGTT
This sequence comes from Sinelater perroti, assembly GCA_036346155.1. Taxonomy (NCBI): domain Eukaryota; kingdom Metazoa; phylum Arthropoda; class Insecta; order Coleoptera; family Elateridae; genus Sinelater; species Sinelater perroti. Next base: position 34,414,634 of record JARFIY010000046.1, read on the forward strand.
TACAGCGATTCTGAAAAGTTTTGCCGATGTTATCCCGAACCATTCTCTAAGATTTCGAAGCCAGGACATTTTCCGTCTCCCTGTGTTTCTCTTCCCTTGTATTTTGCCCTCCATTATCAGTCTTAGCACCTCGTACCTCTCGCCCCTCATTATGTGTCCCAAGTATTCTAGCTTCCTCCATTTTATTGTTTTTATTACTTCTTCTTCTTTGCCCATTCTTTGTAGGACTATGGCATTTGTGATATGGTCCACCCATGAAATGCGAAGCATTCTTCTATAACACCATCTCTCGAAAGCTTCTATTTTCTTGACTTCGTTCTGTCTTACGGTCCAAGCATCGGCTCCATATAATAGGGTTGAGAAGACGTAGCAGCGTAATATTCTTGTTCTAAGATTTAAGTTGAGGTCTCTATTACAAAGGAAACCTTTGAGCTTTACAAAAGTATTTCTGGCTATTTCTATCCTTGTCTTTATTTCTTTTGAGTGATTTGCATCGTTAGTTACCCATGTTCCTAAGTATTTATATGTGTCTACCTTTTCTATTATTGTGTTATTTATGGTAATATTTGCATTAGCATTTGCTGTTCTAGTTACTACCATAAATTTAGTCTTGCTCAGATTTATATTTAACCCGTACTCCTTGCATGTGTTGTTCAATTTTTGTATTAGATCTTGTAAATCATCTATGTTGTTTGTTATTATAACGGTATCCTCTGCGAATCTTATATTATTGACGATTTCGCCATTGATTATTACCCCTTCCTTGCGTTCTTCTAGGGTTTCCTGAAAGATGGCCTCTCTATATACGTTAAATAATAAAGGCGACATTACACAGCCTTGTCTTACTCTCCGGAGAATTTCAATCTCCTCTGATGTTTCATTGTCAATTCTAATCCTTGCTGTTTGACCCCAGTATAGATTACATATGATCTTGATGTCATTTTCATCCACATCTTTTGATTTTAAAATCTCTATTAGTTTTTCATGTTGGACTTTGTCAAATGCCTTTTCGAAGTCCACGAAACAGGCATAGATCTCGTAGTTCATGTCCAAGCATCGCTGCATTAACGCATTTATACCGAACAGCGCCTCTCTAGTTCCCATAGCGTTTATGAAGCCAAACTGTGTGTTACTGATATCATAATCAAGTTTTCTGGATATTCTGTTGTGTATTACTCTCAGAAATATTTTTAAGGTGTGGCTCATTAATGCTATAGTCCTGTATTCTGAGCACTTGTTTGCGTTCTTCTTCTTGGGGAGTACTACAAAAGTTGAGGTCAGTCAGTCTTTTGGTATCATGCCTGTTTGGTAGATTAAGTTAAATAGCTCAAGTAGCACATCTATTGTCTCTTCTTCTATCAGTTTTATTAGTTCAATTGGTGTTTCGTCAGGCCCGACCGCCTTACCACTCTTTACTTGTTTGGTCGCATGTAGTACCTCGCTTTTAAGTATTTCGGGGCCTATTTTATTATTAGTATCCCACTGCGGTGTATTAGTTCTTTCATCGTTAAACGTGTCTTTTATGTATTTTGTCCATGTCTTAAGTTTCTGTTCTACACTCGTTACGGTATTCCCATTTTCGTCTTTTAGAATATATGATTGGTTTATTCTTCTTATTCCCGCCACATCTTTTACTTTCTTATGTAAATTGAAGTTGTCGTGTTTTCTTTCGCAATCTTCTATTTCTTCACATCTATCGGACAACCATTTCTCTTTGGTTTCTTTTATTTTTCTTTTTATATTCTTATTGATATTCTGATATCATGTGGGATCTGTGGTCTTGTGTTTTTGCCTTTCTTCCATTAGTTTAAGTATCTCCTCATTCATCCATCTCTTTTAGCTTTCTTTGTTGTCATCATGATGTTTTTACCGGCATCCATAATTGCTGTTTGTATGTATTTCCATTTCTCGTTGACATTTTTGTTTGCTTAATATTTGGTTTTGCATTAGTTAGGTTGCTGTTGACTTGTTCTTCTACTTTTTACGTATCTCCATATTTTTAGTTTTGCGGTGTCAATTCTATTGCTTAACTTTGTCTTTTTACTTTTTAAATTTTACTTCACATGTTGCTACTACTGGGTTGTGATCCGAGGAGACGTCTGCCCCTGGATATGTTTTTGTTGATCTTATAGAGTTTTTATATCTTTGGTTTATGAGTATGTAATCTATTTGGTTCCTTATAATACCCTTATCCCATCTGCAGGAGCCTTCCAAGTGTATAGTCTCCTGTTTGGAAGTTTGAAAAACGTGTTCATTATTGCAAAGTTGTTGGTTTGACAGAACTCGACTAGTCTTTCCCCTCTTTCATTTTGTGTGCCTAGTCCATATTCTCCTACACAGGTATCGATGCTTCCTCGGCCGACTTTTGCATTGAAATCACCTTGGATTATTGTAACTTCATGTTGTTTTGTTAACTTTAGTGCAGAATTTAACTGTTCATAGAATGTCTCGATTTCGTTTTCGCTTTTTTCAGCTGTTGGAGCGTAGACCTGAATTATGTATATTTTAGTTGGTTGTGCTTCTAGTTTTATTAGCATAACTCTTTCAGAGGTAGGCGTAAAATTCGTCACTGTTTTATTGGTTGCCTTATCCACAATGATTCCCACTCCGTATCGATGTGATGGGTCGTCATTATTAGAGTAATACATCATGCCGTTTGTAGTTTGGTACTTTCCCGTCCCCGGCCATTGTACATCACTAATACCTAGTATATTTATTTTTAAACGTCTCATTTCAAGGACAGTGTTGTCTATTTTGCCCGCTGTAAACAAGCTTTTCACATTCCACGTCGCTATTTTTGTTCTTCTTTTTCCTTTCACTACTTTTCTCTCAGCATTATTCAAAACTGCCCCCCCCCGGAGATCCGATTGGGGGACTATAAACTCCGGAACATTTCGTCTTGAAATCAGCCATGATTTTATCTGTACTAGGGATATCTTATGATCTTTAATACGATGGTTTCCCGTTGCCTTCCGTATCTTCATGCCGTTCACTAATATATTCGTCAATGTTAGTTCTTCCGCCTTTAGGGACGATTTCTCGTCCCCAGGGCAAGAGGATGCCCTAACCCTTGCTAATTCCTCCACCCGAAGCTGTTGATTAGCAAGAGGGGACCACTTATACCGGCGGTCATTCGGTCGTTGATTGTTGTTGCTTGGTCGGGCACTGATTATTCGTCAGACAAGTCTGCTTATTTCGCAGCTAACCTCAATATCTTGAGGCCGTTCACTATCCGCCACCTGTGACCCCGCTGGTAGCCTGCAACCACAACCCCATATGGCCTCCCATATTTAAAAATGTTATAAACATCTTTACAGCCTTTTTATTAACATTAACTATATTTTCTAATGAAAATTAGTTTTAAAACAAATTATTTTGTGCTATTATTGAAAGACCATATACATATTTTACTGTAAGATTTATCTAGAATTTTACATGTCGTTTACATATACAGTTTTCTATTTAGGTCTATGTATTGTAAAATTCTTATATTTATTTTTTAATTTTACTATTATTAACTAAATTATACTAACCGACAAATGATTATTAAAATCTTCTTTTGCTTTAGATAATATCTAAGGTTATTTATTCTGTATTTAACATTAAATGATCATTACTTTATACTTTGCGACGCCATTTTGTAAGCTAATATTGAAAATATAAATTGCAACAGCAACCCTCTATGGCAATACCAACATTTATAGAACAATATAAACAATAGAAATATAAAGTATTAAACTATCATAATGCCATCCTATGATCAATTATGTAATTTGGCAAAAAATCTATATTTTCGTAATTTTTACTGTATTTAGTTTTATATAGTTACTACTTACTAAATTAAGATATTACAAGATCAATTTGTGTACTGAAAATTACTGATATTATAACAAATAAGTTGAACAATTATGCTTCCTAAAAATATTAAAAATGCTCATCTAAAAAAATATTTCTGGTAAATCTACTAATTAATTTTAGGATTTTAGAACCGTATATTAATTACATTTATTGTATTCGATATATTTAGAATAATTTTAGTAAATTTTTTTAAACAAAAATTAATTTATCACTATAGAAATATGTTAAACTAACGGTACAATTAACAACATTAATCATAATCAATGTTATTAATATCAAAACCAGTTAAAAGCAACTTATAAAGTAACACTTGTTACTAACAGTTTTTCAATTTAGTTTTCCCATTATCATAAAAGCTAAGCAATGTTTGTATGAAATTTTGTTGTATTTTTGCGTCATCAAAGTTATGTTGTTTGCTTTTAAATTTATCCTTTTGCAAATCTGCTACAGGTATTATTTCTGATGTAAAACTTTATTACATTAATCTGGACTTTGAAGTAATGTAATTTACATGGTTTTACTTACTTTTTTGATAAAGTATTTTTTGTACATTTTGGCCCTCGTTTCTTGTTATATCTTTATTCTCACTATTTATGTCAAAATACGATATCGATAACAAAGAGTCCATTCACTATTTAAACCTCGCTCACATTTGAATGACGTTAACACCACTACAATAGCGCAAATACAGATTGAAATTTGCGTCCTCATTCAACAAATCTCCGTGTTCGCGAAGGCCGGATTTTAATTCGATTTGTGCATATTACAGAGATTATCTGCGAATATCATTGTTTGAGAAATAAAGCTCGCTGATTTAAGCTCCAGCAAATTTTCTGCGTACTCCCCTTGCAGTAACCCAGCGTTTAAGAGAAACCCACGAATTAAAACAATACGCCGACTTAGCGGAAACTTTTTAATTTAAAACTCTTATCGGTTTAAGAGTGGCATTGAAGTTTTGATTTAATTTGCAAGAGAAATAATGCAAATGGCGTTAAGGCTTTGCAAGTAGTTCGAAACGTGCAATTAATTACATGCTCCCTGCCATTTGCAATATTTGATTTGTATGAAATATTTGTTCTTAACGGCAGCCTTTTACTACAAAGTCACGAAAATTTGATTAATTGTATTTTTCTAAATTTAAAGTTGCCTCTAAAATATTACATAAATATTAAGTTAAACTAGGAGGTTTGACTATAAAACAACAGGATCGATTTTTTTTATTCTATATGGTTTTCGACATATTAGTTAGAAAAACGTATTAATCTGTGTTGTTGTACAATAATTTTACAGGGATAAGAGTTTACCTTATACTCAAGAATACATTGTTGAAAATTAAAGGAATAATTAACATTAATAAATAAATATTAGTACAGGATTTAAATAATAATTAAGAAAATATTTATACATGTAACAAAATACTCTTTAGTAAAGTAATCTTAAATGAATATGTATGCTTACAATTTTCAAAATATCAAAAACAAAGTAAATAGTAAATGCAGTTCTTTATGAAGAAACCTGAATTTTTCAGATGTATATGAAATCCGACAACCTAAGTAAGGAAGATTCAACAAATATCTTAAATATAAAGGAAGCAAAAGTCAAAATTGCAATCTCAATACATTTATTAAACATCTTAAGTTAAAATGGTATGACTTACTATTTAGTAATGAATGACAGTAACTGCGGTACGAGAACTCGCATATTATTTTTCAACATAATATGCTATGTGTAAAGCATAAACACTAATTTTTAAATTCAGCCTGATATTATATTTTTTATTTATTTAGCAAGGGAAATACTGCCCATATCCTTTTTTTGACCACAGCGATGTTTCTATGCCATCTTTGGTAATTGCTGATGTTCTATCTTGTCGACGTGTGGTTTCCACTCTTATTTGTTGGTGTTAATTGTTGCGAGGTCAAGTTTTACTTCTAGATTTCTTTTTATATTGTCGTTTTTGATTCCCTTGACTCTGATGTATCCCTCAACGGACCTGAAGAATTTCATCCCAAAAGCTTGTATGCGCAAGTGGCCTTTTTGTTTTAAAATCAAAATTCCGCTACCGTACAACAAGATAAGGATTGTGTCATAGTCTTATAAAATTTTATCTAAGTTTCTTTTTCAGCTTTGTTTCACACATACGCTAAAATTTGTGTGTTTTGGTTTATATATCATGGTTATCATTGCATCCTACATAACATTCCAAACAGCTGAAGTGATTAACTTGTTCGACTGGTTAGCCGATCAAGGAGAGCTTCGTTCTTCTATTGTGAGATGGTCAGATAGTATTCTTTGCTTACCAAGTAATGTTGGCGACGAGTTCTTTAAAGGGCATCTTCATTGTCGTTGATTATAGCTAAGATATCAGCGAAAAGTAAGCAGTTGATATATTCTCCCCTGTTCATCTATATACTTCTGCCACTAGTATCTTCCCATTTACTCTGGCGTATTAAAACCAGTACCCTTCAGCTAAGGCAGCACTCTGCTTCTTTAAAGCAAATTTAATGCTAAAAATAGTATTTAGCCTCAGAAACTGGACGGATGGTGTGTATATGTATGTGTATAAACAGAATTAAAGAAAAATGGTATACTTATAGCAACTCTCATCGTTTTACTTGGAAGAGTCTATTAATACAGCAAAAGTTAATCATCATTACTAAGAAAAAATGATTTTATAGTAAAAATAAGAGCCATTTGAGGGACTTATTACCATTCTATAGTTGCCAAAATAGTTTATTTCTTTTGAGTACAAAAAAATAAGTTAGATAATGAGCGATTTATAACTAATGTTATTAAGGTTAATAACAAAAGATATAATTGGTATTTACCCCACTAACCTAATATACATACATAATAACTGAATAAGTAATAACTCGCTATCACAATCAATAAAGAAGAAACGGGAATATAAAAAAAATTACATAAAACCTCAGAAGAGGCTCTCAGCAAATTCACTACAAAAACATAAGAACAAAGTAATATTCTGTCTCACAGATAATATAAATGGTGTGATAGTAAAGAAAAAATGGGCTACACAAGTTGTCTGGCAAACAGATCAGAAGAAAATAATCAAATTAATAAACTAAAAACTAGACAACTGCGAGATAGGGTAAGAAAAGAAAAGCATAAATTTTGGAAAAGTAAAAGTAATTAGATAACACGTACGTTGAAGGTTTATAATCAATTGAAGTGTGGCAAACAATAAAAAATATTAAAACGGAAATCGCGATTAGCCCCTATTACTAATTGATATCAATAAATGTATATAATATTACAAATTCTTGTTGATAAAAAGAACAGGTGAATTCATGAAAGACGAATGAGAAATACAACACAATGAAAGATTCCCTCCGATAACTAAAAAAAGTAGGTACACGTGCGAAAGAAATGAAAAATGGAAGGCTTTCTCATCCGGGCAATATACGGACAGAACTTATATAAATAAATATAATAGAGATACACTTACACACCTGTTAAATTTGTGTCTTATGCAACAAAAAACATGTAAGGAATAATGTTTTATATTAGGCACAATTAGAATAAACTCAAAAAAACAAAAAAAAAGAGCTGTGTAAACTATATATGTAGCACAAATAAATATTAATAACAAAGTAACATGACCGTAGATCAGCTGTGAACTACCCAGACGCACGTAACGTTCTCTTGTCAGCGTGCTTGGGCTTGGCGGCGTCAACCCGAGGGTGGGTCCTTACTTGGCCAGATGTATTGGAGCACTACGGATTGGTGAGAAACACACAAAAGGCAATTGACAGCGCGCACTCAAGGCGCGCTATCGAGTTGTACAAAACCTGGTCAGCCTCGGTTGGCAGCTATGGTAGATACGCTCCGTCTCTCACAAGAGTTCGAATTGGAATGCCGGGCGGCGGTAAAAATCTCGTTTAGTTGCGACGAGGGGTGGGCAAGCGGACAAATCAAGGTTGCGGGTAGAGATGGGATTAGGGACAAAGGGGGTTTAGAAATGTGCACGAAACAAATAGAAAATATGTATTATGTAATCACTCTTGAAGAAGGTAATAATATAGGCTCTAGTTGCTACAGAAGGCTGAGCCTAACCAGTGTTTTAAGTCTACTATGGAGAAAACCAATACAAGAATGGGTTAAGAAGTGAATATTATAAACATTTATTTACACCAAACCATTTATGCATAGATAATTTATTTATTTGACAAATAATTGAGAAGAAGAAGAAGAAGAAAAGAAATCAAAATGTACATATTGCTTTTACAGATTTAAGGAAAGCAGTAACGTCTTAAGAAAAAAATTACTGTATTGATCAAATAATATTTACTTAAAATTGTGAAAGAACTATTCAAAAATAATATATTCTATGTTAAATAAGAATTATAGTTATCAGAACCAATATACCCCACCAAAGGACTTGGGCAGGGCTGTAGCTCATCATCTCTATTATTTAACACATATGCAGAAATAGTTTTATAAGAGTGGATATGATTATTCGAAGGACTAGGTTCACCTGTAGATGATGCTTCGCTAATGATCAAGCTATATTGATGCAATATTCTTATAACAAGGAATTTTATGTTATATCGATTATATATGGAATGTAAGGAATAAAGAGTTAGATACAAGGTAAAGAGAACAGAATATCTAGTTGCAAATTCTGATTCTAAAAATTTAAAGTTCTTATAGATAATAATGTGCAAATCAAATATGTAAACAAATTTAGATACTTAAGAGGGATAGCAGACAAAAATGGAATTGAATACTGTAAAGACATCCCCGCTTGTAGTATAGATTATGTTATTGTCTAAAATACTTTATTTGTTATTTAAACTTACTTTAATAATAATGACCTTTATTTTAGTGATTAATTTTTGCTTTGGGGCCAATTTGAATAAATAAATTTTGCATTTGTAACTTCAACACGACATTTGTATAATCAGCATTGCGCGTATTTCTCCAAAGCGAATCCAAGTATCAATGCTTGCTAACTAAGCGAGAACTAGGCCAGAAAGGTCACTGACTTTGTGATTGTCACGAATTATTATTTTGAAAATGGCGTAGTCAAAGTTTTTCTTTTTGTTCCGTGCTTTTTCTTTACAAGGTTAAGCATACGTGAAAAACAACGATGTGGCATTTCTAATGCCTGATTTATTTACAGATACCTGTACAGGAATCAGAGAGGAGAGTATATTGAATAACAATATAATGAAAAAATTCAATGAGTACAAAAATATTAAATCTTTTATATTATAATTTGTGTAGTTTAATTAATTTAGTATTCTGTTAAAACAAACATGTGTGTTTACTGTGTAAATAATGACACTATAATTACGCCTTCGGCGTGACTAATGATAACGAGCTTATGATAAATGCGTCGGCATACGACTAATTATTATGTAACACAAGTTTATGCCAAACCCCCCGTGAAAAATTAAGGAAATAATTCTTGAAGAGAAACTACAGAATGCAATATTCTGTGCAGAGCCGCAAAGCCATATCGCAATTCCGGGGCCAAATTTTCTCCCTTGCTGGGTAATAAGCAGCTCCGTAATTAACTTTGTTAGCACATCCTACCTACGTCTCTGCAGAGGTTAAAAGGGAAGCATTAAATTACTGGCCGACAAAAGTTACTGTGCTGCAAATGACGTCTGCAAACATAATCAGCCAAAATTGCCCGACGAAAAGAAGTGCCTTCGTTAACAAACTTAATTTAAGATAAGTTTCACCTTTTTCAAATTTTTAACACTTTGTGTCTACAGAAGTTAACGAACGTGTTGAAAGATTCGCAAGTGTATTATTTTGAATTTACTTTTTTGAATCTAATAACTATAAATTACTAATTAAATGTTTGTAAGGACAATAAAAACGTTTATAGCCAAAATAGTAAATAGATTTTGAATTAAAATATAATTTTCATTAGAATATATGTCATTAAAAATTTATCTAAAATGGAATTAGATGTTAATCTTTCAATAATAATTTATTTTACTTTGACTGTGGATGCATAATCTGCTTCGCAGTGTCCATGTGAGCATAATTTATAAAATATTTTTCCAAATTAACTTCGTTTTGTTTTTTGTTATATATCTGTTATTTAACAAATTACAAATTTATAAATTACCATATTAGATTTCACAAGTTTTAAAAATTAAAAAATGCCGCAATTTACCAGAAACTATCTCATGTATTGCAGATGTTGCATTCTTCCAGAGTTTGAAATATTATTTACCTATATATTAAAATACAATTTTTGTTTAATTGCTCAAGCCATAATAAATTGGATCATATAATCTATTCTGCTTTAATAACGGCCACCTCCTAGGTCGGCCAGAATCTCGTTCCAATGGACTTTCTTCCATACTTTCAATGTGGGCTTTTCAGTTAGCTTTGTTATTTGATATCATTGTTAAAATCAGGGTTATTCCAAGACTTTCTTTAACGGTATAGTTTCTACACTATCTACTCTGCTATAATCTTCGAGTATCCTTAAAAATATTTCATCTCGCCAGTTTGATCACGAGGTGACTCTTTTTCCGTAAAACACATGTCTCACTAACATGTAGAAACGTAGGAAATGCTCTTGTCTGATAGAACATCCACTGAGTGTTTTTCGGGTTTTATTTCGGGACGTTTTTCTTATGCTTCCGTACATAAGCTGATATACATACATAGTGTGTGATTGAAACGGTATGATTTTATCGAATACTTTTTGTGGTAATAAAAAGCTTACTGCAAGAGTGTTTCTATACTTATTAAATATATCCATTATTAAAGTATACTTAAATTCTTATATCGAAAGACATTTTTATTAAAAAGTATTTTTAGTTGCATTATTTAGTTAATGAAATAAATGGAGAGCTGCTGAAATATGGTGGTGAAAAATTACAAGGAAAAATACACAGTCTGATAAGGGAGATATGGAGAAAGGAAAAGATGCCGACGGAATGGGAAATGGGGATAATTATAACTATACCAAAGAAAGGAGACCTCCAACAGTGCAACAACCACAGAGGAATAACTCTATTAAACACGACTTACAAAGTATTCACCTCAATAATACAGGGTAAGCTGAAGAGTTATGCAGAAAAAGAACTAGGGGACTATCAAATGGGATTTAGGCCAGGGAGATTTACCATCGATGCACTACACGTAATGTTCCAAATACTGGAGAAATGTTACGAATACGATATAGAAATCCATATGGTATTTATCGATTACAGACAGACCTTTGATAATATCAAGAGAGGGAAATTAATACAAGTATTAAGCAATATGGGGATCCCGAGAAAACTGAGAAGCTGCATAAAAATGACAATGAGAAATTCCAAAGCTAAAGTGAAAACAGAAGATGGACATACGGAAACATTCAAAATCAATAAAGGAGTGAGACAAGGAGATGCACTGTCGGCAACTTTGTTTAACCTGATGATTGAAGAGGCAATAAGAAAAGTAAACGTACAAGGGTGCATAAAAAAACAAGGAAGCACAAATTTTAGCATATGCTGATGACGTAGTTATTATCTCAAGAACACCAAAGAAGCTAACGGAAATAGTGAAGAAGCTATGCAAAGAATCAAAGGAGATAGGGCTTGAAATAAATGAAAGCAAAACGAAATATATGCAATGCAAGAGAGGAAAAAATGATACAAGGGCAACAGTCAAGTTTGAAAACTATCAAATTGAAAAAGTAAAGGCATTCAACTATCTGGGAACTCAAATAACACAAAACAACGAGAGAAAAGAAGAAATACAGGAAAGAATACAAAAGGATACAGAGCTTTCTATGCTAATCGGGAAATGCTAAAATCTAAAAAGCTAAAGTTGCAAACGAAAATAACAATCTATAAAACACTCACTAGGCCAATAGTGTTGTATGCTGCAGAAGTAATGTGTCCTACACAGACAGAAAAAGAAAAGTTAAGAATCTTCGAGAGGAAAGTGTTAAGGTCGATAACAGGACTCAAAAACATAGGAGACGGGATAAAACGACAATATATGAATCACGAACTTAGGGAAATATTGAAAGGAGAGGATATAGTGAAAGTGATGGCAGCACAGAGGATTAGATGGATGGGACACATAATGAGAAAAAGAGATCAAAGCATAGTTAAAGAAATAACAACATGGAAACCTGAGACAAATAGACAAATAGAAGGGGGAGACCAAAGATGAGGTGGTGCGATGAAGTTACTGAAGACTTAAAAAAGATGGATGTCAAGGACTGGAAGAAGAAAACAAGTAATAGAGTAGAATGGAGAAGAATAGTAGAAAAAGCGAAAACACACCAGAAACTATAAGAAGTTAAGCGTACGAAGCAAAAAGGGGACTAATCCACCCCACGAAATGGATTAGTAAACTTCGGAAAGAAGTGGCTATATTCTTATAGAATGGAAAGCCTTATTATCATTATTTAGTTAATTTAATAAATTTTGCGTTATCTTAAGAAATAGGAATAGCTGACAGTATAAAAGAAGACCAACTATAAAGTAAAAAAGTTTAGTTTTTATTTTCATAATGTTAAGACTAAATTCGAGATATAACATTAAAACTATTCAAACTTTCTCACCAATCTCAACACATATGATGGAAAAGTTTGATCATATAAATAGATTTTGTACAGATAGGAGACGACCAGTTTAATATAAAAGTTCTAAACAAGCTGTCATTAGACAGTGACCACAAACTGGTGAGAGCAAAGGTAATTATAAAACTGAAAACACAAAAGAAAACTTTTCGAAGACAATAACAATACATGGACAACAGTAGATAATCCTAAACAATGTAAACAAACTATAACAGATAATTGTAGAAATATTCGCTCCAAGAACATTGAAGACTTAAATAACAAAATTGCCAATGAAACATAAAGAAGATGCTATTCGAAATTAAATAAAAATAAATGCAAACTTAGTGAAATTACGAAAAACCTGATGAAACGAAGAAGACAAATACAACAGAAATACTCAACGAGTACTGGAGAACTTAAACTGTTTACTGAGAGACGTCGAAAGGAATCAGGCCTCATGTAAGAAAATACAATACAACGTGAAAATAAAAGTATGAACATACTCCATAATAAAATGTCTATGGAAAAAAAGCAATTTGTAAAGGACAAATACTTAAAACGATAGAAGCGTTGTATTCAAACTCATACCTCAATAACAATCAATAGGAAATATTTAAAAATACACTTAAAATTTTAAACCAAAAGTCGAAGAGAATACCAGTTATAACTAAACAAAAACTATCACAATGTATGTAAGAAATAAAAAATAATAAAATACCATTTGAAGACAATATGGCTATTGAAGGGGTTAAGGAAAGCGGAGAAAAAGTTTTTAATAAATGTCTTTGGAAGCAAAAACACCTTTAGCTTGGACGAATCCCTTAATAATTATGCACAAAGCAACAACGCTGATCTACAGAATTACAGGCCTATTAGCCTTTTAAAAGCTATTTACAAAAATAATAAACCTTTTACAAATAAACAAACTTTTGATTTGGGTACGGGACGAATGACCACTTACAAGTTATTAAGACGCTAAATAAAAAGTGCCAATACAATGAACTCTTGGTTTTAATATTTGTAGATTATAACAAGGTCTTAGATTCAATAAAACACCAATAAATGCTCAAATCTTTCGAAAATTTTCGAACAGATCACCGGTATTTCGCTGAATTCAGTCACATTTACGAAAATGCAATGAATAAAATTACACAAAACTAATAAGTTTAAAATAGAGCGAGAAGTTCTCTAAAGAGATACGATCTCTCCTAAGTTATTTACAACCCCCTTAGAGAATATGTTTAAAAGCAATAGACAAAATGAGTATTAATATTAACGGTAAAAACTTAAATCATTTATGCTTCTCCAATAACATAGCACTTATTTTAGACCAACAAGAAATTTCACTTCTCTAAGATCCAGTTCGTGACAAACATTGTGGCTAACCACATCTTAGTAGAAAATCAAGATATTTATTAGGTCACATCTTACAAATATTTAAACCACGAAATACAATTACGCAAAAACAAATTTGTGAGATTAAAGAAAAAATCGGACTAACTTAGGTTGCCTTCCAATGTATCTCAAACGTAAGTGGTACTCACATATGACTATGTTCGGAATATCACTGAGGCATGGAATTATAGACAGTAAAATATTCAGTAGAAAAAATAACTTCTCTAAAATGGAACTGGCCCGGAGATGTTGGGAGGATAATGGATAACCAGTGGACTAAATGAACTAAGCAGGAAGGCTTTTTTCAAAACGATGAAATGATGGTATAAAATTTATTATAGGAAACTGGATATAAGATGCTCAAGATCGCAACAATTAGAAAATGTAAAAAGATGCCTATATTCAAGGGTGGACAACTACAGAGGCTGCATGACTATGATAATGATAATGATGATTCCGATCTAACAAATTTCCCACCAAACTGATCGTTCAAATGTTTCTTGTTATCATAAATTGATTAATTGTAAAATTTTAAATTATAGTTGTTGTAAAGGTTTAAGACAAAAAAAAAATTCAGACAATTATAACATTTTTCAGAAAAAGAGAACAACCAAAAATTATATATAATCTTAATGTACAGTATGTAAGAAATAAATAGAAAGTCCCTCAAAGTGATTTTAATGCTTGTGTGAGCGACGAACTTACCTAGGAAATAACAACGTTTAAAAACGAGCAAAAAATAATAACAAATACAACATATTGATGATTAATTATAACCGTTAGTAAAAATAGCAAAAAGACAACATTAGGTGACTTGTTACTAAATAATAATTTTTTAGCTCAAACATTAACAGGTAAAATTAGTAGCAAAACATGAATATAAATTAATTAAATAACATTAAAACCTAAAATAAAGACAAGATATGTAAATATCTAATTAAAAAAAATAGTGCACGAACAACTAATGGATTTTGAGATTATCTAACAATTGGAAGAAATTACAAGTGGGAGATTAAACATTCACTCGAAAAAACTTTTCAATTTATTATCAGTTTGCCACAATCAATTTGTTTCAATTCAAAAACATGAATATCTTGTAATTAAATCACGTGAACTTAATGCGTATCCGGTGAAGTAATTGAAAATTTTGCAGTTTCAGATCCGTAACATGCGTGTGCTCATGTACCTGCTATGTGCGGCGCTGGTCCTGTGCGTGAGCAGCGAGGAAACGAACTACTTCGGTAGAAGGATCCAGCCGGTCGACCTGACGGCAGACCAAGAGACAGTCAGTTACCTGCTGCCAAAATTGACCGCCAAATACCGGCCGAATAACGACTGGAACAGCGTCACCGACCCTCGTTTTTACTTGCTCACCGAAATGGAATCCAACGACGTCGATTATCAGGTGAGTGGAGCCGGCGCCTAAGTAGGTGTTCAACTTTTAGAGGCGCTCTGCCGTGAAAGCACCGCAATCTGCTTGAGTAGCTGAAGTTGATTTACGGAAAATCAGAGGCCCGATAAAAAGCTATAGCCGCGTGACGGGTTCAAAAGGCAAAGCGCTGG